>OX382292.1:5454857-7954857 GCA_947507805.1 Aporophyla nigra | reverse complement strand
GAAGAACATAAAAAATAGAAATTGTGGCAATATTCTACTAAGTAATATATTGGTAACTGATATAAATATTTGGGTCCACTAATTAAAAACAGACACATATAAATAGATTCGTATTCTACATACGGAATTTCGATGCACAAAATATCGATAAATGCTAATACGATGCTACAAAATTGCGAAGCACGTTACTGCGATAGACTGTCTCTGCGAAGCTACTACACTTCGATGCACGTTACCGCGATAGATCTTCACTGCGATACTACTTGAATTCGATGCACGTTACCGCGAAAGATTTTCACTGCGATACTACTTGATTTCGATGCATCGCTTACCGTGATTGCCGCGAAAAATCATTTCAGCAGAGCCGTGGGCAAAAGATGTTGTAAACATGGATACTCCTTGTTTGTTTATTAAATCAAGAAAATGCAAATACCAGTTGTTTTTGGATAATTTTCTGTACAGTTTGAATAAAAGGTTTGAAGACATTTTCTATTGTAGTTGTGTAAGAAAAGGATTTTTGAAGTGTGCTGCAGCGGTCAAAACTAAAAAGATTGGTGAGTATAACAATGAACAACATTAAAAATGCAAAGAGCATCGGCACGAACCCGACCATTAATCAAAAAGTAATCCAAGAAGTAGTAGTGGCCTAGTGGTATCGGCTCTGACTAACGAGTTCTAGGTCGTGAGTTCAATCTCAGGCAGGCGCTTTACTTTGTGTAAATAATTTCATCACCACTGCTCTCAAAACGGTGAAGGAAAACATCGTGAAGAACCGGCATGTCCTAGGACCAGAAATTCGAAGACATGTGACATCTACCAACCCGCACTGGGCCCGCGTGGTGGATTACAGCCCATTACCTCTCACCGAGAGGAGGCCGGTGTCCCAGCAGTGGGAAACTAAAAAGTACAAAATAATGGAAAAAAAGCGTGGGGTGCTTTTTAAGGTATTTTTTTTATTGATATTAGGCACCCCACGCTTTTTTTTCCATTATTTTGTACTTTTTAGTTTGGTTTTCAATGGAAGCGTGTTTTTTAGTTTTTCTAAACTATTATTTATTTTCTATTTTTTAGGGTGTTTCGAATTTTGAGACGTATGTCAGCGTAGTTTATGATGTATGTCACTGTAGTTTTCGAAGACAGTTTTTTTTTGCTGTCCTGGTAACCCTGGCAAAGATAATGGCACAAATTAGTTTGTGACGTATGTCAGCGTAGTTTTCGAAGACAGTTTTTTTGCTGTCCTGGTAACCCTGGCAAGGATCACTGTGTGGCACACATTTATGAAATTATTGCATTGTCATCGATCCTTAACAGGTGTGCAAAGTTTGAATGAAATCTGGTCGTTTGAAGTGGGTCAAAATCGCGCTATAAGGAGTCGGTTACAAACAAATATACAAACATACAAGTGAAGCTAATATAAAGCGTGTAAAAACAGACACATATAAATAACTACAGGACCTACTATAATCTTTACATCCTCCTTTGGTTTTGTTTGGCATTCATACCTCTGGTCATACACGCAAGCCGGTTACAAGTATTATGTATCTGACCTTTCTGAAGAACATAAAAAATAGAAATTGT
The DNA here is from genome assembly GCA_947507805.1 of Aporophyla nigra. Classification (NCBI taxonomy): domain Eukaryota; kingdom Metazoa; phylum Arthropoda; class Insecta; order Lepidoptera; family Noctuidae; genus Aporophyla; species Aporophyla nigra. Next base: position 7,953,279 of record OX382292.1, on the reverse strand, counting down.
GAGCAATATTCTACTAAGTAATATTTTGGTAACTGATATAAATAATTGGGTCCACTAATTAATTTTTCCTTAGATATAGTTAATAGTATATTATCAAAGTTAAATAATGTTTTCAATTCGTGATTTGTTAAATAATTCAATACTATTTTTGATAAAATAGTTGATAATTATTTATTTTATTTTATTAAATTGTGCTTGAATATTAGTTACTGTCATAAATAATTTCGATTCAATTTCGTCACTAATTAATTAACTGGCTGTTACTGTCGATTGTATTATTATGTTATTTGAGGTTGAATCTGAAACATAATGTCATTGGATACATTACACTAAAGATTGGTAGGTAATTTTAGTACGTTTTCGCCCGTGAGGGTGTTGGAAAATGTCCCACAGGAACGTGATACCGGGACAAAAAGTACTAGCCTATGTTACACCGTATAACATCAGTTATCAACCCGTGAAAGTCCTTTCAAAATCTATCCAGCCGTTCCGGCGATTAGCCGGAATAAACGGACAGACAAACAAAACTACATTTTTCTTTTTTGTCTTAGACACCGCAAGTAAACAAACTGTTGTTTGACATTAAGAACAAAAACTTTTTTTGTATTTATATGTAGTATGTATTATATTATTTGTATGTATATCAAACAAACTTCATAAAAAATCCGTCAGAAGAACACCTTTTATTTCAATTTTGGCCAACGTTGGCAAAATATGCGAACCCGTCTTTCTCCGAGAAAATGAAGTGTTCTAATCTTAGGCATACACACTAACTCACCCAACACATAAACACACTCACAACCTTCGAGAATTAGTGGCCAAAAGAGCACTAGTGAATTCCCGTCGGCTCGGCTCTAATTAAATGGCAAAAATCGACTCAACTCGGCTTGACCCAGTTGCGGGACAATTGGGTAGACGAGAAATGGTTGAGCCAACTCGTCGGTGTGGGTTGTATGTGTTGGAAGATGTAGCGGGTTGTGTAAGTTCATGTTTATGTTGTTAACTTAGGTTTGAGAGAGACAGAAACTACGAATTTATTACTGGGACGAAGTTCTTTCGGTGAGCGTATGTTTAAAAGTGTTAATATATAATAGAAAGAGACAGAGAGAGAGTGAGATAGTTTTCGTGGTTTTCAAAATGACCATCAAAGATACGAGAGAAAAAATTTACAAATTTTTCATCGTGGTTGTCGTTTTGAAGTTTTTCGAGGATGCTGAAGCAAATAATGCCGTCAAAATAAAAATCAAAGACGGCAGCTGCTAAAATTAAAATCGTTGACATGGGTGTAGGTTGGTTTTAGTCAATAAAAGTCTGACACGCTCTTCCGCTCCACCCTAGAGCGGGAGACGTAATTTGTAGATTTCCCACACACAAAAAAAAAATGCGTGTAGTTTTCGCTATTGAATTCATAAAGGCCTGCGCAGACAGTAACTATCCACGGGTACTTTATTGTCCATCAATATAGATCCCTTATAAACTGTAGAGAATAACGCACACAAATGCAGAGGCGGATCTTTTTTAAGATTCAGGGATTTTTGTTCTCTGTGGACAAAAGTCCCTCGTCTGCGCAGGCCTTAATACAAATCTTAGTTTAGAAAAGAAAGAAAATACTTTTGTTTGTGGTAAACATGACACTAAGCAAATCCCAATGTAAATTTAAATGTGCGGTCTAATTAAGTCTTCCAAAGTGCAGAGTTTTTGTTGCCGAATCTACCAATTGTGAGTTTATAATAAATAAAATCAACTTATTTTTAAACGAAACCGCCCTCAGTTTCCTCTCGAGGCACACACTAAAGTGAAACGTGCAGTTGTAGGCAATCTGTAACACGTAGTAATTAGCTAGATTTTCATACCTTGTTGCAGCTGCTGAACTTATGCTCAACCGCCTTTAAATTTATAAGCCTAACTGCGCACAAAATTAATTTATCAAAATATTTATACATGCTCTGGGAATTTATAATTAAGTAGGATTTAAATTTGTTTTGTAAAACGTTGTACCTATGCCCTCTAGTCTTAGGTATTCTCACATTTCAGCATCTGCTTAAACTTTTCCGAACTCCAACTGCAGATTTCCAACCACATCTAGTTAAAAAAAAAAAAATAGTAAAAATACTAAAAAACACGCTTCCATAGAAAACCAAACTAAAAAGTAGATAATAATGGAAAAAAAGCGTGGGGTGCTTTTTAAGGTATTTTTTTATTGATATCAGGCACCCCACGCTTTTTTTAGTTTCTTTAAACTATTATTTGTTTTCTATTTTTTAGGGTATTTCGAATTTTGAGACGTATGTCAGCGTAGTTTGTTACGCATGTCAGCGTAGTTTTGACAGTCAGTGACCTCTGAGTTTGTTTCGGCCTTTATTCTCAGAGTAGTCAGTTAGGAAACGCCGAACTCATCTAGTTTAAAAAAAAAATATCATTGACATGTAAAAAAAGTGTTTGTACAAACCTACTTACAGAATTAATATCATTTATCACTTTTTGTATGCAAGAAGGATTGGTACAAAATAGGTGGTGAATCGGGATAGCCTGTCACCAACTATGTTGAGGTCTTCTCCCAGACTAACCGGATGCAGCTGAATACCCGAATTTTACATGGAGCGCCTGCCTATCTGACCTTCACAACCCTGTTACTGGGTAATACGATACTTCTTGGTAAGACTGGTTGTCAAGACTTTCGGGCTTCTGAAACCCCGTAACGACTGTCAAAGATCCGCGATTAACAGCCAGGACCAACTGCTTAACGTGCTTTCCGATACAGAGGTGTCTTGGTATGTAAAGATGATCACCCATCGACGGACCAAACTGTGGCAAGCGTATCTGTGCAGGGAAGGTTTGTTTGTTTTCTTTATTTTTCTTTTATGTTTTTCTTTGCAATCTTATTTAATATCACAGTGTGTACTTAAAGGTTTAGGCGATTATCACACGGCACCGCGCACCGCTGCGGAGGGCGGTGGCGGTAAAGTGAATTGACCGCGCGGTCGGTCGGTGTACGGTGTGTTAGGCATCAACGGATTTAATAGAGGGCAATGTGACATGAGATCCGCTTCACCGCCTACCGCGGCGGTGCGCGGTGCCGTGTGTTAATCGCCTTAGTGGTGTACTAACATTAATTTTACAATACTTATTACAGGTAAATGTTTACTCTAGGTACTAAATTAAATAACTAACTAAGTAAAAACTTCAATATCACACTATTTATGTACATATTCGTTAATATTTGATTATTTTTTTTGTCTGATACAGTCTATTTAATTTATGGAATCTGGCATTTTGCTGTACTGGGCCTTTTTGGCGCAGCCGTGAGGCACACTATAATGCTAGTTTCTGACTTCAGACCTTACAATTTTTAAATTTATTTTTATTATTTTACTCTTTCTTGCTGTATACCTATTGTGTACCTTTTAAACTTTGCTGAATAAATGTATTTTCTTTCTTTCAAAAAAAGGTATAAAAAAAAGTTTTGTACCAAGAAAAACTTATTTTGTAAAAAAAAAAGTTTTTTATTTAATGTTGTACCTTAATAACAGCCAGCTGTATTCATTTTCAAAAAAACTGGCCAAGTGCGAGTCGGACTCGCGCACCGAGGGTTCCGTACAAACCTGCAGGTATTCACGGTTTATGCATAAGGTTTATGTTTATGAAATTAAATGTTTTTTTTTTTTAATTTTTATATTTGAGTTGACTGAATGAAAGGTAAATTGTGGTTTTCGATTTATGACGTATTAAAAAAAAACTACTTACTAGATCTCATTCAAACCAATTTTCAGTGGAAGTTTACATGGTAATGTACATCGTATATTTTTTTAGTTTTATCATTCCCTTATTTTAGAAGTTACGTAGAAGTTAAGGGGGGGGGGGGGGACACACACACATTTTACCACTTTGGAAGTGTCTCTCGCGCAAACTATTCAGTTTAGAAAAAAATGATATTAGAAACTTTTGAAGACCTATCCATAGATACCCCACACGTATGGGTTTAATGAAAAAAAATATATTTTTGAGTTTCAGTTCTATGTATAACCCCAAATATTATTGTTTTTTTCTATTTTTGTGTGAAAATCTTAATGCGGTTCACAGAATACATCTACTTACCAAGTTTCAACAGCATAGCTCTTATAGTTTCGGAAAAAAGTGGCTGTGACCTACACGGACAGACAGACTGACAGACATGACGAATCTATAAGGGTTCCGTTTTTTGCCATTTGGCAACGGAACCCTAAAAACGGCAGTAAACCTGCCAAGACCTATTAAAACTTAGCGTACCAACAAACGAACTATTTGCCTTATTCATTAAAAACATAAATTCATGTAAACGCTGAAAACTAAAAGTTTAGTTCGTCTGAAAGATTTATAGTTAGTTAGCCGCTCTGTTTATATTTAAGGTTTACCTTTAAAAATGCTTTTAACCTTATACTCACTTTGAAAGTTTTTGAACGTTTTAAAATATCAGACGCAGAGAGAAGTAAGGTTACGAAGAAAAAGAGAATTTACTAACTGTGTTAAAGTAAGTATTCACCTACGTTAAGTATTTAATTCTATTAAATTTTAGAAACTAAGCTATAAATTACGTAACATTTATATAATAATTTGTCTACTCTCAACTTTTGATTATTTATTTATGTTATAAGACTATTTAGGCTCTTCTTGTCTGAAACACAGGATTGCCTAATTCAGGCACGTAAATGTTAGAATATAATTTACATATAAGCAAAACTGTACATATTTTTAAGCCTTTTATTTTTGAATAAATATTATGTTATGTATTATGTTATTTCTCTATTTATTTAATATGGGGGCGAGCTCATTGCAAAGTAGAATTATTTGAGTGTCAAATATTCGTAAACATATTGAAATAATTTTATTAAAATTATGCTAATCTTTGTCCTGAATACTTGCAAAAAATAATTAAGGATGACAGCCATAATCATTATTTTTACTGACTAGCTTTTGCCTGCGGCATCACCCGTGTGGTGGTCGCAAGTTATCCCACAGGACGTACTACCAGTATGAAAAGTATCCTACATTAATTCACGTTCTATTTGTGTACTGTTCAAACAAATCTGTTCAGCCGTTTTTGCGTAATTGAGTAACACACATCCGAACATTGAAACTGTAACATCATTCTAATTGGTTTTTTTTCGAATATTTGAAATAACCAATTTGAAAATTATTATAAAACAAAACGTCACGCCTGTATTCACAGAAGGGTAAGGCAGAGGTGTACCTATAGATACAATTATTTGTTTTTGTGTTCGGGAAATCATCAAATGACTACTCCCGCTCTTGGGCGGAGCTCCCAGGGTGTGTCAGAGTTTACTGACTATAACCCACCCGTGTTCCTTCAGTTGCCCATGTGCCAGGGCCACGGTATCTCTTTCGAACAAATCTCGCGACCCTAGCAGTCCTAGCAGCTGGCCTGTTAGTCTAGTGGTTAGTGACCCTGACTGCAAAGACTGAGGTCGTGGGTTCGATTCCCACCCAGGACAAATCTTTGTGTGATGAGCACAATCATTTGTTCTGTGTCTGGGTGTAATTTATCTATAATATGTATGTATTTAGAAATATATAAGTATGTTTATCAGTTGTCTAAATGATCTACCAACCCCCAAACTAAGTCAAACTTGTATTTTGGAAGTTGGTGGTTTTCTAAATCCAAGTCTTACATAGACACAAACTTGTAGCCTCGTAATATTTAACACTTAATACACACTAATAATATATTATATAATTATATATATTATATATTTATATATATATATATCACACTAATATTATAAATGCAAAAGTAACTCTGTCTGTCTGTCTGTCTCGCTTTCCTGCTAAAACTACTGAACCGATTTGAGTGAAATTTGGTACACAGATAGTTTAGAGCCTGAAAAAGGACATAGGCTACTTTTTATCCCGGTAGTACGTTCCCGCGGGATATTTTCCGACCTCCACGCGGGCGAAGCCGCTGGCAAAAGCTAGTAGTAAATAAACGAAATATACATTGAGAAACAAAAATATCCTATTTACCTCGACCCGGGAATAGAACCCAGGTTTCACGATCAGCTGAAAGTGGCGCTTGCGCATACAAGACCTATGACGCATCGTTATACACCGTGACTTTTTAGTCGTCTCAAAAAAGGTTGTCCACTACAGTATAAAGATTTATTTTTGAAAATATTCGAAAAGGTTTGGTCAAACAGTCACTAGGTTATAATTATAAAAATAATAGCTTAAAAAAAACTAAAAAAACACGCTTCCATTGAAAACCAAACTAAAAAGTACAAAATAATGGAAAAAAAAGCGTGGGGTGCTTTTTAAGGTATTTTTTTATTGATATCAGGCACAAATTTATGAAATTATTGCATTGTCATCGGTCCTTGACAGGTGTGCAAAGTTTGAATGAAATCTGGTCATTTAAAGTGGGTCGAAATCGCGCTATAAGGAGTCGGTTACAAACAAACATACAAACATAGAAATATACAAACATACAAGTGAAGCTAATATAAAGTGTGTAAAAACGACACAAACGAATGTCGAATTTATAACTCCATTAGCTAATATATTTTATATGTAGGTGTGTAACACACACACACGTAACATAACACATAGAACATCATGCCCGAACGGGTAGGCAAAGGCATACCTACTATAAACCTTATCATCATCTGCCTAGCCTTGGGAAATTACAATTTATTTATTTGGAGTTAGCGCAAGTTTTCAATTTCATCCTATACACCATGACATTTTAGTCGCCTTACAAATGTTGTCCACTCAATGTATCCGACATAATATACATCTAGGCGTGATTAAAAATTGTTACCATTAATTAAGATAATAGGTACTAAGAAAAATAAATAATGCATTAGAATGATGAAACATCGGTTAATAATGTTAACGTGTCATACGGTAGAGAACATACCTACCCAGCGCACGAGTCGACTAGATCATTCCATCTCCTTTTTCCATGAGACAAAGTATCAATTTAAAACTACGTTCTGCGTCATCATAATGAATAATATTTTTATTTTTTTGTTATTCAAATGTTTTTTTTTTTTTCTTATGGATGTGATGTAGTCATTGGTTACATGAAATGGGCTGCTGTTGTAAGACAACTAAAATGTCACGGTGTATAAGAGAGACTTGCTTCTGCCCGCGACTTCGACCGCGTGAAATTTCTTGTTTGACATAAAATATATCGTATATCATCGCATCGCCCACCCGCTATATTACTTCGTTACCTTTTAGCGTTTTTTCTTATTATTTTTTTCCTTTATACTCAGCTCTTAGTGTCATAGTGTGATGTTAAATATCCTATAACCTTCCACAGATATTGCAAAAATAATTTTCTTAAATATGACTAGTATTCCAGACCTTACCTCCCATATACGTACACACTAACCAATCAAGCAACAAAAAATTTAATATATTTGTGGGTGCTTTTTTTTTCAAAGCGCCTGAAGGTACCAACAACACAATTCACATTAACTCTAATTAGCCTGGCCTGGCCAAAAGGCCTGTTAGTCTAGTAGTTAGCGACCCTGACTGCTAAGACTGAGGTCGTGGGTTCGATTCCCACCCAGGATAAATCTTTGTGTGATGAGCACGATCATTTGTTCTGTGTCTGGGTGTAATTTATCTATAATATGTATGTATTTAGAAATATATAAGTAAGTTTATCAGTTGTCTGGTTGCCATAGTACAGGCTCTGCCTAGTTTGGGATCAGATAACGGTGTGTTGGTTGTCCTAAGATATTTATTTTATTTATTTTTTATTACCTCAGTTCACTATATACTCAAAATATAATAATTCTACAAACTTTATTTTAAATGACGAAATAAGAAAGGCTCGAAGTATGGTCGACGCTTCGGCAGACAAGTCCGAGAAAGCACGAACAGCTCCGGAGTTTCACGAACAGCTCTGAAGTTGTATGAACTTTCTTATTACAAACTGCTTTAAATGCAGTGTTCCAGCGAACTTGGTTCAGCTACTTCAGTTTCAAGCAAAACTATTTCTTTAGACTTCAATATCCATTCAGCTGTATGTGGGACGAGTTTTTCACTCAAATATAAGCGTGAAAATAAATATATTCCATCAACATCTGTCTAGCCTTTTCCCAACTATGTTGGGGTGAGCCAGTCTGACCGGATGCAGCTGAATACCTGTATTTTACATGGAGTGACTACCTATATGACTACCGTAACCCACTTATTGGGTAAAACGACACGTCTTGGTAAGACTGGTTGTCAGATTTCGGGCTTCTGATGACTCGTAACGACTGTCAAAGATCGACGAAAGATAGCCGAGACCAACGGCTTAACGTGCTTTCTGTGGCACGGATGGTCCCTACCCCATCCAAGAACTAGCCACGGAAGGCGCAACTTAACCTAATCGATCGACCCGTGCGGCTATTAAACATCATCATAACTTCAGCCGCAAGACGTCCACTGCTGGACTTAGGTCTCCCCAATTTGGCAGGATTTGCCATAATTGCGCGCTTGGCAGACGGGTTGGCGATCGCAGTATGGTGGTAAAATACATAGAGAACGCTGCTGCCCATTCTCTAGTAAGTCCCTTAGTCGCCTTTTACGACACCCACGGGAAGAAATGGGATGGTGCTATTCTTTACATCCAGCACCACACGGAACAAACAAACTTTAAAAAAAAGTACAAAAATGTGGAAAAACTTCGATACTGGTACTGTATTTGCTTTTTCCACTACTACTGAAACAATGCACTACAATGAAAGTACAAAGAAAAAATTCACTTTCGCAGTTGACCTAAAAATTAAAAATACAAGAATACCAAATTTAAACAAGCTTTTATATTTATCCTGTAAATCTGCAAACGCGCAAAGCCATAGAATTCAAAAGAATACTATTACACTAGGATTTTCGTTCCGCTCATAATGGCGTGGCGTTGCAAAAAAATCTATGAAAACAAGAACAATATCAAACAAAGAAATAAACCTACGTAGGAAACGATCATAGTGACGTTTACGTTCTATTGTTCGAACGTAAATGCTTTAGGTTGCGTAATGAAAGTCGGCTTTAGGTATAGAAATATTCATACCTATGATTGTTTGTGGTATTTTACGTGCTTACCTCGGGCTTGTGTAAATAGTTTTGAAGTCAAATGAGGTTTTTATTCTGAGGTAATCAAGAGGTTGAATCGCAAGTCGGGTCGTAACATTCCTATATTTCAGAATCACCACACCACACCACTTTTTGTCCATGCATTTTGAGTGGCAACTACTCATTCATTAAGGTAGCCACAGGCAAGTCCGGTTAATCAGCCGACGAACTCATAGGTTGACCTGCGTGATGTCATTAAAAAAAACCGGCCAAGTGCGAGTTGGACTCACGCACCGACGGTTCTGTACAAAACTGTAGGTATTCACGGTTTATGCATAAGGTTTATGTTTATGAGATTATTTTTTTTATATTTTAGCTGATTGAACAATTTTCGGTGGAAGTTTACATGGTTACGTACATCATATATTTTTTTAGTTTTATCATTCTCTTATTTTAGAAGTTACAGGGGGGGGGGACACATTGTACCACTTTAGAAGTGTCTCTCGCGCAAACTATTCAGTTTAGAAAAAAATGGTATTAGAAACCTCCATATCATTTTTGAAGCCCTTTCCAAAGATATCCCACACATATGGGTTTGATGAAAAAAAATATTTTCGAGTCTTAGTTCTAAGTATGGGGAACCCCAAAATCTATTGTTATTTTTTTCTAATTTTGTATGAAAATCTTAATGCGGTTCACAGAATACATCTATTTACCAAGTTTCAACAGCATAGCTCTTATAGTTTCTGTGACATACGGACAAAGTGGCTAAAAATGTGACTGTGACATACGGACGGACAGACAGACAGACATGACGAATCCATAAGGGTTCCATTTTTTGCCATTTGGCTACGGAACCCTAAAACAGAACACGTTTTTCAAATTTTGATTTGTTATTTTGAAGTGATGAGGGTAAAGAAGAAAATCCATACACCCATACTCGCATACATACGTACCGGTCAAAATCTTAACCCATTTTGCTTCGCCGTAGTCAGCTAAAAAGATCCGCAACTGATTATATTAATCCACAAAGAGATTCCAAACAAAAATGAAAGAGAGAATATACCAAGAAATATTGACTCCTAGCTATTTCCCGTACTGTTTTCACAATAATAACGTTTATAGACAGTAAAACGTTCCAGCCAGGATCTAGGCAATGGCTAGAACTTAACTTTCATTCGACGCGAGGACAGTGCAAACGGCTCAGTGAAATGGTGAAGCAATATAGAGCATGGCTCCCAAACTAGCGGAGACACAGCTTAGGGAAATTTAATTCGGGATAGGAATTGGAGACAGTTTTCTAGTTGTTTTTTCTTGTGAGTTTTAAGTTAGTTTGGGAGCTGGTTTAAACGAACTGAAGTTTTGGAAAGATTCGGAATTTAGGTGAACTAAAAAAGCTGTGTGTTTGGAGTTAAAATAAGAAAATCTTTGAAGATTTAGCTTGTTATGAAAAAGTTTTACAGACATTTTATACCGTTCGCGTATTTTCTCTATTTTGGATTGTTAGTAGAAGATTATCGTTCATATTTTTAACCGACGAAATATAACTTCTCAAGTAGACGCGTATTTTTTTTATGTTTGACCACGCATAACTTTTAACAGAGTGGTCTGATTTTGATATTTTTTTATTTTATTGGAACGTGTATACCCCCAAGTTGGTCTCATATAAATTTGGAAATCGAATTCTAACCCTAAGGCTAGGAAAACAAGGGATGATTGATTGTTCACTTACTGTTTGCAATGTATGACCACGCATAATTTCTTACAGAATAGTCCGGTTTTACACGCATGTAGTAATTAGAAGATTATAGCCACAAAAAAAAAAAAAACTTTTAAACAAATATTAAACCGCCGAAAAAACTGAAAAGCAAAAAATAAGAAGCCTAAGTAATTTTGAGTCGGCGCCAAACAAACAAATCAATGAACTAATTTGGTTTGGTTATTTCTATTTTAAGGTAAATTAGTGATTCTTGGTAATTTTATACAATGATACACTTCATTACATGCCATTTCTCCCTGTGGGTATCGTAAAGGCGACTAAAGAACTTTCTTGAGAATGGGCAGCAGTGTTCTTTACGCATTTTACCATCACCAACGCGCCTGCCAAGTGTGGTGATTATGGCAAACCCCACAAAATTGAGGTTGAAGTCTTTCGGCTGATAATGATTATCAGTGATGAAAACTCCATTAAGTAAATTTCCTGCCTGATTTCGAACTCGAACGACCAAGTCCGTAAAGTGCGTATGATACCACTTTGCCACCACTGCTTTCGTGGCTCCATATCTATTATAAAGGGTAAATACTCATGTATTTGTTCGCGCACACGTCCGTATGGGCTTAGTATTGCTAGGGTCACAGCGAATACTTTTCCGATACATTTAACCCTGTAAGCGGGTAGTTGTACACGCTGATTCGTTTGTATTGCACACTGATTTTTAAGAAGGATTTGTAGGGCTAAGTCTTTTTAGGGTTGGTAAGCTCTAGATCCGGTAAGCCTTACCTTGATTTTCTAATATGAGATTAGTTGTTGTTTAAATATTTTCATTTGCAAGTTTTTCCAACGCTGCTAGTTTTTTGGGTACTTCTCGCACTGACAACGATACGGACGAGTCTTTTGATGCCCAATTTACTCTTCCTCTCTTTTCTGTTTTTAAATTATATATATTATATGAAAACAAGCATAGCAACACTAAAGTGTTGGACTGTATATTGTGTTCAGGAAAATAAACTGGTACCGCATGATAAAATATCGACTTAACTAATCTATGTCTTTTTACTAAGTCTAGCGACTATTTATAAAATCTCAGTTACTGTTTATTTAATGAATTAAAATAAGAAACTTTAACAATACTATTTATTTAATGAATTAAAATAAGAAACTTTAACAATACTATTTATTTAATGAATTAAAATAAGAAACTTTAACAATTCTCACATTTATTGATATAGGTGTAAAAGATGCAACCATTAGTAAAAAAAAACTTTAACTATTATTTATTTTCTATTTTTTAGGGTGTTTCGAATTTTGAGACGTATGTCAGCGTAGATTGTGATGTATGTCAGCGTAGTTTGTGACGTATGTCAGCGTAGTTTGTGTCGTATGTCAGCGTAGTTTGTGACGTGTGTCAGCGTAGTTTTCAAAGACAGTTTTTTTGCTGTCCTGATAACCCTGGAAAGGATAATGACACGAATTTATGAAATTATTGCATTGTCATCGGTCCTTGACAGGTGTGCAGTTTGAATGAAATCTGGTCGTTTAAAGTGGGTCAAAATCGCGCTATAAGGAGTCGGTTACAAACAAACATACAAGTGAAGCTAATATAAAGCGTGTAAAAAGGCTTTTATATATGACTATAAATCACACTAGTTTAAGTTATATCGATTTTGTCTTTCAATAGCTAGCTATTTTGTAAAATAATTTATGGAAAGAAAGCAAAGAAGAAAGAAAGAAATAATAAGTGTCGTCCCTACTTAAATACAATAAAAATAAAAAATAGTGGAGTGTGGAGAGTGTAGTCTGTGGTCTGGATTTATGCCTGGTTGATGTCAACAGACCCGCCCCCTATTACATGGGACTTAATGTCCCAATGTGTGCTATTGGTACACCTTTGCTTAATAAGGCGTGATGTTATATGATAATTGTAGGAGGACATAGGCTGAAATAAAAAATCTCTTTATTTTTTTAGGGTTCCGCACCTCTAAAGGAAAAAGCGGAACCCTTATAGGATCACTTTGTTGTCCGTCCGTCCGTCTGTCAAGACCCTTTTTCTCAGTAACGCGTGGAGGTATCAAGCTGAAATTTATATCAAATACTCAAGTCTACTGTCCCTTGGAGCTGTGAAAAAATCAAACTTCTAAGCTAACGCATTCAAAAGATATAGCCGTTTATACCGCAAATTTCCGCAAATTATCGAAACTCGCAAGGGAATCAAAACCTAAAGGGTACTTCTAGTCGATCTAGAATTTTGAAATTTGGTATGAAGCAACGTCTTATAGCACAGATAAAGGAAAAATTGCGAAAACTGTAAATATTTAGTTACATCATATAATAAAAATATTTTTTTAAATTTTAAACTTTATACCTACAGGTTTTTACGGAACCCTCGGTGCGCGAGTCCGACTCGCACTTGGCCGGTTTTTTTTAGTGTGAAAATCCTTGTTCATATTTTGGTGGAAACTGAGTCTCACTGTGGATGCCCTGAGTGTTCTATATTACTACTAGTATAACTTCCACAAAAAAATGAATATGCCATGTTTCTGCTTGCAACTAGGCGTGGTGAAATGTTATGACAGCACACAAACTTCACCGACGTTCGTATTTGCACATGGCCTTGTAATAGTTATTATGGCACATGCATGTGTGTTTTAACCTAAAAATGTTTCATGTGCTTTTTGAAGTTTTTCGCAGTAAGTGAAGATATACATAGTATAAAAACCTCATAAAAATTTAAAACGAAATATGCATATTGGCCTGTTACGTTTAATAAAGTTGTAGGTAATATGTTGATCAAAGGATCGTCATATCAAGACGGCTAAACCGATTTTGATAAAAAAAAGCGCACCCAAATCGGTTTACCCGTTTAAGAGCTACAGTGCCACAGACAGACACACATAGCGGTTAAACTTATCATGCCCCTCTCTTTGCGTCGGGGTTAATAACAAAATCGCTTCCCGCATCTACGCTTAGATCTTTTTAACTCCTTTAATGCGGTTTTCATCAGTTGATAGAGTGATTCAAAAAGAAGGTTAATTAGAAATTCTTGAAATGTTATAATTATTACCGTTGTCAATAAAATCGTAACAATATTGTGAAATCATAAATCAAAAATCGAAAATGTTTTCTGTAACGCTATTCAATTATGTTAAAGATTAAATATCTTCATTCATAATAAGTTCACTGCTGCGCCCACGTCAAAGCTGTTGCCATTTCTGGGACACAGGCTTCCTTTGAGTGTGTGATAAAATTATTTACACAAAGTATAGCGCCTCCTCGGTTCAAACCTACTAGCAACAACTCGTAAGTCGGCCCCATTCCACTGGGCCACCACTGCTCTCAAGATTATCAGTTAAGAACATTATACATAAACTAGCAAAAACGAAAACGGTCTCAGCAAAATCTGATCCCTTAACTTCGAACTTACAAATTAATCCTTTAACCTCGAAGCTAACACCACATAGCTCTTTACATAAAACATTTAAACCCTCAATTTCACCTACACCGTTTAGGATTATCCTTTCTAAAAACAATTAAACTTAGTGACAACATAATGCACCTAATGCGACACGTATTCAGTATAGAATCGTACGTGTCACGTGTTAGTTCGTACGTGATCCGTACGAGTGCCCCGCGTGAGCCGTACGTGACCCCGACGCGTCCCAGTTGCAGTGACGCTCGATGTTACGCGTAAATATTCTAGCGCAATTGTTTGAAGGATAGTGTCGATAATGCTGCACGTAAGTGTAACTCTAGACTATACTGGCTGTTATGAACCTATATATATAAAATTCAAAGGCCGGAGTGACTGACTGACTGATATATCAACGCACAGCCTAAACAGCTGGTCCCAGAGACATGAAATTTGGAGGGAGTGTTCTTTGTGAGGAGTAGGTAACCACTAAGAAAGGGTTTTTTGAAATTCTATTCCTAAGAGGGTGAAATGGGGGTTGAAATGGTGAATTTTCCGACACCCACGCAGGCGAAGCCGCGGGCAGAAGCTAGTAAAATATATACACTAAATAAACTTCTAAAACTAAGTGCGGCTTTCACCAATGAAACTGTTCTCTCAGTGTCAAATTTCATAACAATTTTGACACTGACAGTTCTTGAAAGCGCAAGCAGATTAAATGAAAACAAATCACAAACAATTAAATTTAAAAAAATATGCTATCCTAACTAATACTATTAAAAAAATAACAACCGACTTCCTTAAAAAAAAAACACTACAAAGTCAAAAATAACTTCAATTTCGGAATTCGGTGTCTTAGGATCTGTATTTAAGGTTTTTTTGCCACCGACTTCCGAAATTAAAGTTATTTTTGACTTTGTAGTGTTTTTTTAAGGAAGTCGGTTGTTATTTTTTTTGTAAAAAGTTTTTATTTTTAACTTTTTAGTTATGGCAGATACCCCGCACTAATCTAATCGCGTTATTCGTTCATGTGCCGCGCAAATACTTAATGCAAATTTAAGACTTATATGGTTTTCACATGGATCCCACTGTTCGACTGGAACCAAATTAAAATGGGACCATTCGAAAAGCACCAGCTTTCAAATAAAAAAAAAATATCGAAATCGGTTCACCCAGTCAAAAGTCATGAGGTAACAAACATAAAAAAAATACAGACGAATTGTTAACCTCCTCCTTTTTTTGAAGTCGGTTAAAAACTACAATATGGCGTTGAAACATTCCTCCCAATCGCTATCGACAGATAATGTACCTAAGAGACTGGTGGCCTTCCCTTGTTGTATGGCAATGCTTAGCCTCTGGCCAAGGTAGCTTTTGATACATGGGAAGAGTCAAACAGTCGTTAAAAAAATCTGCTGTTACCTACAATAAGCAATTTTACGTGCGTAATTTATATTTAGAGAAACAGCTGTGATTAACAGCTCATTGTATGTATGTATGTCTACACTAAAACTTGAGAGGTGTCAAGGGACACCCGGATGGAACGAAGTTCCTTTCCAAGATTCATTATTGTTATTATTATTTTATTGTTAACCTGTATACACTCAACAAAAATATTCTCTCTATCGCTCTACTCACAACAAAAAACAACAACATACAAAAAAAAAAAAACAAAATATATACGGTCGAATTGAGAAACCTCCTCCTTTTTTTGAAGTCGGTTTAAAAGTATCGTTACAACTTTTTCTCTTAATTTCCGTCTAGCCTCCTTTTGCAATGCGCCATAAGGAACTTCGTTCCAAAAATTATAAAAACAGGAAACATAAGAATTTTTGAAGAATTGTTTGTAATGGGTAAACTCAAAAACAACTTCACCGATTTAAAAAAAAATCTGTCATGAGTGGAAAGCTACATTATTCTGACACAAAAGCTATAAATGTTACGAGGACATTTAGTCGCGGGCGAAATGTTAGCACTATTTTATAAAAAAAATATAAACAACTTTTCAGTGGAAAAATCATCGTTTCCCTATATTTTAAACGCGTCGGTAATTAAATTTTTCAGGGTTTGTCCCGTACTGATTATTATTTTTTATTTTCATGAGTTCTAATATCGCTTAAAGTACGCCCATCATTTAACCTTCCACCCTGTATAAACACGAATGAACATCGAGTAAAACGGAACAGCTAAGGCATGAATTGAGTGAGAAATCGTGAGTTCAATCCCTAAGCTTACCACTTTTGGCGTGAAGCCACTGAAAGCTCAAGTATATTAATTATCTTAGTACGAAAGGGTTAATGTGGTTACGTAACATTTCATTTAGAACCTTTGTTTTTATCAAACGTACTAATTTAGGTCTCTTTTTTGCGACATGCTGCTTTTTACCTCTATCTCGCTTGATGGATGAGGTCTATAATGGATCAAAAGTACCCAGGATATACCTGCAGATTACCTCTTTAATACTGACGACTACTCAGAACTATCGTTCATAAAATTAAATCAACAGAAATAAACTTCACTACAAGGTTAACCCATTTCCCGAAAAAGAAATAAAAAATTAAAAAGAATTGGCAGTAACTAACCTTTAAAAATAACCTTAATCTCGCTTTTAATTATAGACAGAAATAAAAAAAGATGCTCATTCCTTAGATAATATCTGAAACGACCTTTCATGTGAAACTTATAAAAAAAGTATTTTAACTGTCTATTAAATAACATCACGTTAATCAGCAAAATCCGAAAAAATTCGTATCCGGCTTTTAAGAACTTCACTAAAGTCGGCCATTAGTTCGAAATATAAAAACTGTCTCGGTTTAAAGACTTATCGTGTGTAAGACGGAAAAAGTTCGCCACTGGTCCCTATGAAAAGGACCTAATAAAACAAAAGAGGTTTGTTTCCTCTCAAAAATAACATCGACGCCTGTCAATCATTAGTAATGACACACGATGCCAACAATGTGCAAATAGAAATCATCATCAATCAATGCTCCCTCTATGATTATGCAATGTGTGTTCTGCACACAAAGTCCTGAGGCATAGATTAAATATCAGACAGAGACGACACTTCATATGTATAACAGTCGTGCTGAAAAGATACATGACATAGGAGAATCGTGCAGTGATGGCACAGTAGTAACGGCTTACGAGTGGTAGGTCGTGAGTTCGAACCCAGGCAGGTGTTTAACTTTGTGTAAATTATTTCATCACTACTGCTCTCAAAACGGTGAAGGAAAATATCGTAAGGGAACCGGCATTTCTTAGAACAAGAAATTCGAAGACATGTGACATCGACCAACCCGCCTTGGGCCCGCGTGGTGGATTATGGCCCACTCCCTCTTACCGAGAGGTGGCCTGTGTCCCAGCAGTGGGAACTTTATACGCTGCTGATGAAAGAAGAATCAGCAAAGATGTATGGAAACTGGTTCCAACACCAATAACAACCACACATATGTCATTAGATAGGCATTTTTAACCGACTTCAAAAAGGAGGAGGTTCTCAATCCGGATGTTTATATGTTTTTTTTTATTTTTTTTTATGTATGTTCGGCCATAACTCCGTCATATATAAACGGATTTGCAAAATTCTTTTTTTTTGTTTGAAAGGGGTGTATTCCAAAATGGTCCCATATAAACATACAGGTCTGATGATGAGTTCGGGAGACAGACACCGGAACTCTTTAAAAAATGACAGCAAATCAACCGCGATTTCTGCTATCGCATAAATATGTATTGTTTGTTTGGAATTAGTGCGGGGTGAATACCACAACTAAAAATTTTAAAATAAAAACTTTTTTACAAAAAAACAACAACCGACTTCCTTAAAAACACTACAAAGTGAAAAATAACTTTAATTTCGGAAGTCGGTGGCAAAAAAACCATAAATACAGATCCTAAGACACCGACTTCCGAAATTAAAGTTATTTTTCACTTTGTAGTGTTTTTAAGGAAGTCGGTTGTTTTTTTTTTTGTAAAAAAGTTTTTATTTTAAAAATTTTTCATGCTGTTCATTCTAAATTTATGCGTGGAAAAAGCCATAGGGAATTTTCTTTGGACTGACCTGATAATTTAGATAACTAAACACTTAAATAACTTTATATTATAGGGGGCGAACCTATTGCCATCAACCGGGCACATCCAGATTCCGAAAAAATCCAGTAGGAAACTCCCTACACCCCTTTTTTTTGTGGGTGGGAAATCATGACGTCTCCAACTCTAGGGTGGACCGGAAGGGCGTGTCACACTTTTACTGACTAAAACCCACCCGTGTTCCTTCAGTTAGCCATATGCCAGGGCCACGGTACCTCTTTCGAACTAATCTCGCGACCCTAGCAGAAACCCATCACCTAATGCACAGCAGTGATGCTAGCGACCACTACACCTACGAGGTGGGAGAGAAATAAATACAGTCAGTCTCAGGAGAACATGATACAAAGAAGAAACGAGAACCGGACACACGTCGACAAAAATTCATTCTTCTATTTGTGTTTCATAATACTGTGTTAATGTGTAGCGATCCAGTACCTAATCGTCTTCTATCTTTTTCGTATTCTTCTATCTGCTTTTCTATACTAATAATATTATAAAGCTGAAGAGTTTGTTTGTTTGAACGCGGTAATCTCAGGAACTACTGGTCCGAATTGAAAAAATCTTTTTATGTTGGGTAGCCTATTTATTGAGGAAGGCTGTAGGCTATATAACATCACGCTACAATTAAAAAGAGCGACGCAGCAACAAAAAATGGACGAAAACTGGCAGGCAATTCGATGCGACGGGAAGGGTCAAAAATTTGACGCGGATGAAGTCGCGTGCAGAAGCTAGTCTATAATAAAATTAAAGTACCTGTTTGTAAGGTCAAAGTAACAGCTAAATGCTTAAGAAAGTATATACTTGTAATAAAAAAATCAATTAATAAAATGTTTGTAAGTCTGCCTGTCTATTTAATCCAGCAAATCTCCGAAATGGCTGGAGTGGTTCTGACGGGACTTTCGCTGGCAGATAACTGATGTTATATGAAGTAACATAGGCTACCAGTAGCAGCTTCCCGTTGTTTAATTTCCGGCCTGTAAGCAAGTGAAGCCGCGGGCACAGCTAGTATGTAATTTGTTTTGTGGCTACACATTGATTCAATATTATGGATCAAAGATTAGAGACATTGTGATGAATTTTCGCCGATATAGGAACATTTACCAAAAGGTTTAGTAAGTCTGCCTCGTTGGCCTAGTCGCCTAGATCGTGAATGCTACAGCTCATCTGTAGCATTCACGACCTAGGCGACTAGGACCTTGACCTAGGACATGAGGTCCTGGATTCGATTCCTAGGTCAGGCAAAGTGTTATTGTGTTTTTTAACTGACGAAAAAAAACGGAGGAGGTTATCAATTTGACGCGTATATTTTTTTGTTGTTTTTTAATGTATGACCACGCATAACTTTTTACATAGTAGTCCGATTGTGATCATTCTTTTTTCATTGGATAGGGCCTTGCCAAGTATTATAAGTACATTAAAGCCACAAAAAATTATAAAATAAAAACTTTTTAACAAAAAATTAAACCGCCGAAAAAACTTAAAAGCAAAAAATAATAAACCTTAAAATTTTGAGTCGGCGTTGAAAAATCAATGAACAAAGATCACTCAAAGCGCCGACTCATAATTTTAAGCTATATAATTTTTTGCTTTTAAGTTTTTTCGGCGGTTTAATTTTTTGTTAAAAAGTTTTCCATCTGGAATTTCTCAGTAACAGCCCGGTTGATGGCAATAGGCTCGCCTCCTATTACATGGGACTTAAACATAACAGGCGAAATGTGGGTGCACTACAAATCTACTTCTGCCCAGCACTTCCGAGAAATAAAGCGTGGTGTTATATGCGTTTATTAAGAAATAGATGGAAATTTTTAAATAAAACTTAAATTGATAACGAACCGTTTGATTTCCATTAAAATTAATTATTTTTTATTATGACACTGAAACGCAGGCTCATGGACATGTGTATTCTTCCCGTCTTAACCTATGGTGCACAGACTTGGTCATTAACAAACATTCAGAAGTCCAAACTCAAGGTCTGCCAAAGAGCAATGGAGCGCAGTACACTCGGCGTTAAATTAACGGATCGCGTCCGAAACACAATACTGCGTTCCAAAACAAAGATAGTTGACGTGGCTCAAAAGGCTGCCCAACTTAAATGGGACTGGGCAGGACATGTTTGCCGCCAAACTGTGGGCCCAAGTAGCACAGAACTGGTGCCCTGAGACAGTGAGGCGGGGTCGCGGCAGACCACGTAGGAGATTGCGGGACGAGCTGGATAGGTTCCATCAAAGCTGGCAGCAGGACGCGTGGCTTCGCGATAGTTGGAAGAAGTGGAGGGAGGCCTTTGCCCAGGAATGGGACAGTGCAGGCTAGTAAAAAAAAATAAAAAATTCGAAAACATTCATCTATTTCTAACTAAATTTCAGCTATATCCGACACCCCTATTACCTTGTTTGTTGACCGTATATATGCATTGGTTTGAGGCTGAGTTTACAATTCCGCTTTTGATGCCCTAACTATCCTACGTCCAAACTAGCTGTCATTTAGGCAACCGTGCCCCAACGTCGAACACATAGCCAATTTACCGTTAAGCCTCTGATTCGGAGCTTTTGGATATGGAAACGAAGCGATTCGGAAATATTGCTCGTGTAAAATTTTTAATGAAAGTGAGTGACTCATCATTTGCCTAGCCAGATTTTATTTTTGGGGTTGGCTCCCAATCTACTGGATGCAGCTGAATACCCGTATTTTATATGGAGTGACTGTCTATCTGACCACCACAACCCTGTTACTGGATAACACGGGTTCTTGTTTTTAGGTATTGGTTGATAGTCTATCGGGCTTCTGACGACCCATAACAACTATTAAAGATCAAGGTATTACAGCCGGGACCAATAGGTAATAGGTAGAACGGGCTGGTGTCCGCAACTCCACGTCTGAGCGCGTATTTTGGGTACGGGTGGGAAATCGGTTATTCGATCCACCCCAGCTCCTAGAGGAAGGCCAGCAATGCCTTGACGGTGCTGACTATCTCACGTAGGGTACCTGGGTTACCGAAGTACTTGGCCCTGTATGTGGCGATCGCCGGGCAGTTTAGAAGCACGTGCGCTGCTGTCTCGTCGTCCTCAATGCAGGCCCTGCACAGCGGACTGTCTATAACTCCTATGACAAATAGATGTTTATTAAACGACCCATGGCCAGTTATTGCTGCTGTAACCATACGCAGCTGTCGTTTGTCTAGACGGAGGACCTGTTTTGTGAGGCGAGCATCGATGGTAGGAAGTGCTTCCTTGGCCTGCCTGCACTCACTTTGGTCCACCCATAGCTTAAAGTGTAGATCTCTGGTATGTTTCCTTACCAGAGAGCGAAGGAACCCAAAGGGGAGTGGCGTGATGGGTTCTGGTCCCACCGGTGTCATGCTCGACCCCCTTCTGGCAAGTTCATTGGCGGCATCGTTACCTAGCGAACCGCTGTGTCGCCGGGACCAATGTCTGATCGCGCTTTCCGATGTACGGAGGGTCTCGATATGTAACAGATGGTCACCTATAGACGAATTGTAAGGTTAATTAGCTAAGATGTGGGTATTTTGATAGTATCCTATCTATATATATATTTTTAAATTTAGAAACATATTAAAATAGTACTTATTTTTATAATTCTAGTTAAAAATTTAATCGATTATTTAATTGTATCGAATCAGAGTTAAGAATGACAACACTTGTTTGAAATCTTTGACGTTTTAAAGTGAGGTGAAATGTAGGCATTCGTGTTTTGTCGATTGAACCGAACACTTGTGAGAAATAAATCTATTTATATCATTACAATCATCGTTTTATTTGAGAGATAAAGATCAGATCCTTTAGAATCGACCCGGCAAGCGCTGCTTAACTTTAAATCAACCCGTGACGGCTGTTATTAGTAATAACTTATTACTTATCGACGGGCCCGTGTTGAAATTAAGTAAGAATGGCAGTAAATTTTGATTTGTTGTCAATACAGTGACAAAATTCAAGTTTTGTGATACACTCAAATAATAATACACACATATCCATACATAAACTCACGCTTTTTAGGGTTCCGCACCTCAAAAGGAAAAAGCGGAACCCTTATAGGATCACTTTGTTGTCCGTCCGTCCGTCTGTCAAGACCCTTTTTCTCAGGAACGCGTGGAGGTATCAAGCTGAAATTCATATCAAATACTCAAATCTACTGTCTCTTGAAGTTGTGAAAAAATCAAACTTCTAAGCTAACGCAATCAAAAGATATAGCCGTTTATGTCGCAAATTTCCGCAAATTTTCGAAACTCGCAAGGGAATCAAAACCTAAAGGGTACTTCCAGTCGATCTAGAATTTTGAAATTTGGTACGAAGCAACGTCTTATAGCACAGATAAAGGAAAAATTGCGAAAACCGTACATTTTTAGTTTTATCATATAATAAAAAATAAAATAAAATTTTAAACTTTATACCTACAGGTTTGTACGGAACCCTCGGTGCGCGAGTCCGACTCGCACTTGGCCGGTTTTTTACCATGGGGATAGACAGAAACTACAGAACACCACCTGTTACGATCCTTACATACCTACTCTCTTTGCTTCGTTTACAAATACAATACAAATACAAAATAATTTATTGGTCACAATTAGCATTTACATTACGTTTAGACGTGATTGGAGCCTCCTTTTAAGCAAACAATGCCTATATTAGGAGACTCCGCTCTTCCATATCATTGTCGCACTAACTGTGAGGAAACAAAATATAATAAAATACAATAAACAGTGTGCTGTGCATAAGGGCTGATCATACATGTGAGTACACTGTCTATTTGTTTAAAAACTACATAAATCTGAATCTGAAATTATATAAAAAAAGTTTATGTTCATATATCTGGTCATACACGTACGCCGGTTAAAAATACTGCGTCAGGTACGTAGTACTTTTAACCCGTACCTACTGGTACCTTTTACCTTTCTGAAGAACATCGCCAATAAGGTCTCTATATGTTTTCCCAGGGCGTCCTCTTCCGGCGTGTCCAGTCACAATTACTTTTTGTTCACCGCCATTCATTCATCCTCTCAACATGACCAAACCATCTACGCATACTCTTTTCAATTTTTATAATTACATCTGCTTTTAAACCGCACCGTTGTCTTATCACATCATTCCTCTGCATATTATTTACAGTCACACCACACATGATTCGCAAGGAACGCATTTCCACAACTTTAAAAAAAGCAAAGACGGCAACTCCTTTAATATCTACATGTGCATATTATTATTATTTAAGTCTGTAAGAACATAAATTAAAAAACATCAAAAAATAAAAACAGACTACTAAAAAAAACCGGCCAAGTACGAGTCGGACTCCGCACCGAGGGTTCCGTACAAACCTGCAGGTATTCACGGTTTATGCATACGATTTATGTTTATGCAATTATTATTATTTTTTTAATTTTTATATTTGAGTTGACTGAATGAAAGGTAAATTGTGGTTTACGATTTATGACGTATTAAAAAAAAACTACTTACTAGATCTCGTTCAAACGAATTTTCTGTGGAAGTTTACATGGTAATGTAGATCATATATTTTTTTTTAGTTTTATCATTCCCTTATTTTAGAAGTTACGGGGGGGAGGGGACATTTTACCACTTTGGAAGTGTCTTTCGCGCAAACTATTCAGTTTAGAAAAAAATGATATTAGAAACCTCATTCATAGATACCCCACACGTATGGGTTTGATGAAAAAAAAAAATGAGTTTCAGTTCTATGTATGGGGAACCCCAAATATTATTGTTTTTTTTTTCTATTTTTGTGTGAAAATCTTGATGCGGTTCACAGTATACATCTACTTACCAAGTTTAAACAGCATAGTTCTTATAGTTTCAGAAAAAAGTGGCTGTGACATACTCGGACAGACAGACAGACAGACATGACGAATCTATAAGGGTTCCGTTTTTAGTCATTTGGCAACGGAACCCTTTAAACGAGAAATATATTCTCATCGGAAACCATGGTCGTTAATGTCCAAGAGTAAAGATCAACACACATACCAGTTTAATTTTCCTCCTTTTTGCTTCGCCGCTTTATGTAATAATCTTTAGATTTAAAATCCAAGCCATAGAACGAAACAGGGGTATACAGAACTTAACGATTACCTCGTAGATACTTACTTTTCCTTATCTCATTCAATTTTGACCTCAACGAACCTATTTAAACCTTATTTACCTCCCATGTTTGTATAACAAACAAAACATATTGTGCAAAGAAAGAGCTTTCGTTTTGCCATCGCTGGCTGTAATAGCAGGAATGACTGCTTTATTGAGATCCCTGGATCCGCCTGTCAATATCATCTGACATCCCCCGTCCCCCATACACATATAATGCGGGATCTTGTGGTCCCCATACGTTTGTGTTTCAAGGGATATGGGGGATTGGAGGATACAGAATTTATTTTTACAACATGTTTTCGGGAACGAAAATGTTGTTATGTATAATATAATATAATAAAAGGTTGTAGTAGACACGGAGATACGTAGGTTGGTAAATGATTTAAATAAGTATACGATTGTTTTTATGAAAGCTGAGGGGAAAACAATGAATGTTGAAATAATAATTTTTGATTGGTATTATTTAACAAACTAAAGCGTAAATAGTAATTAAGGAAGATGCGTTAATGTAGCAGCGGTAATCATTTTTTTTTACGTGTTTTGTAATGTTCTGGTTAGACTGTTCGTTTAACAAAATATGATTTATAACCGTACAGTTTCTATTTCGTGATCTGAACATTGCTAATAGATACACTCACTTTAGAATGATCACCCTAGTAAATGCTTAATTTGGTATTAAAGCTCAGTCGACGAATCCCACATACAGAAACGGATCATTTTATAAACATAATATTCATACTTACAAATACTGTACAAATAATCGTGTATCGTGTCGTGTGTATTCGTTGATCTAGTGGTCGTATTAGCTACTGCTCTGCAGATCGTTCTGAGTTCGATTCCCGGGTTGGTGGTGTTTTTGGGTTTGTTTTTCTGTAATTTCTCAGTGGCACCTTTTTTCAAAACATGATTACATCAAACATTTGATAAGGTAATTCATTCATGTTGAAATTTATCAATGTGAAAACAATGTAAAAGTCGTGCAGATTAAAAGCGTCCATGACAAATTCAGAAAAAAAAAGATTCAGAAATTAAAATAATCCGTGGCAGCTAAGAGTTGATCAGTCTCTACTGACAACGCCCATTCAGGAACACGACGTGTCAATCACAAATTGCGCCAAAGGTGTCTGCCTAACTCTTCTTAGAAATAGGCGTGAAGTTATATTGTTTATCTTACATAATAAAAGGAAATGTCGTCACGTTCCCGATAAAGCAACGACTCGGTGCTTCCAAAAGCAAATTGAAACAAATTCCTTGAAGAAAATAACAGTAGTCTGAGAGAACAGATAATGAAAAATGTAGGCATGTCTTTAGCCTTAATTTCTTGTGAAAGTAGACAATAATGAAGGGAAAAGTTTTGAAAAGGGATGGAACTACAAACGAATTACCAGGAAATGTATAGATGTTTTAAATTGCCATGTTTACAGTGGGGAGCCAAAATAATGATTGCTTTGGGATGTACAGACCTTCATAAAATGGTAGGTAGAATTGTGTTGTTAGAATTAAGGTATAAAGGAACCCACTGCAGTATAGTCAATTACTGTTTTAATTCTTTGTATTAAACGAAGACTGGAAGAGCCTATTTCCTTTATTCTTTAAATTTATTTATCGCTGAATGCCTGCTCTCGATCGCAAAAATGACAGACAATTATTGCCTGACACTGATTTCAACTGGACACACTTCAGTGTGAGGTAAAAGGAATGCTTTCTATTGTTTTATTATAAAATAGAATAACTAAAATAGATCTTAAACTTGTTTTTGTTTCATTAGTTTTTGAAATTGAAAGCCAATACGTGCGTAAAGTATTGCCAGTTAATTCAATTTGACCCTGTCAAACAACAGACATCTTTATTGTTTAATTCGTTGTTTTTTATATTGATACAAAATACGTGCGTAAAGTATTGCCAACTCAGGTTCTCACCGGGCATGGGTGCTTCGGTGGGTTCCTGTTCAGAATAAAGCGGGAGGAAACGCCCGGGTGTTTCCACTGCGAGGATCGTCTGGAGGACACGGTGGAGCATACGGTGGAGGTGTGCCCTGCCTGGGCGGAGCACCGCCGTGTCCTCGTGGAGGCGATCGGCGGCGGCGACCTCTCGCGTCCAGCCCTGGTGCGAGCCATGGTACGGAGCGAGAGGGCATGGGAAGCCGTCACCTCCTTCTGCGAAGCAGTAATGCTTGCGAAGGAGGAGGCGGGGCGCGTGAGAGAGTGGCAGTCTCTGCGCCCTCACGTCCCTAGCCGCCGCAGGAGGCGACGCCCCGGGCGTCGGGAGTCTATAGCGGACTCCCGGCCACCGTAGGCGCGAGCTTGCAGGCGGCGAGCAATGGGTAGCTCGCCGCCCGGTAAGGACCAGTCTCGGGTCGACGGCGCGTAGTGTTCCACGCGCGCCTCAAAGAGATGTCAGCAATACTGAAGGGGTCTGCCAGGACCGATGCCTGCCAGGGTCGCGAGATTGTTCGAAAGAGATACCGTGACCCTGGCACATGGGCAACTGAAGGAACACGGGTGGGTTTTAGTCAGTAAAAGTCTGACACGCCCTCCCGCTCCGTCCAGAGCGGGAGAAGTCATTTGATGATTTCCCATCCAGAAAAAAAAAAAGTATTGCCAACCAATTTCATTAGAACTTGTATAACAACAGACATTTCTTTGACCACTCACCTAACTTATCAGACTGATTAAACATTATTTTGTTTCCAAAAATTAAACCAAAACTCAGGACTAATCCTGTGAAACATACTTCTATGGTAACCCCATCGGAAGCAGTGATCACGTTGATTGAAAATGATCCGTATTGGTGCGTGCCACGGCAGAATGAATTTCGCTTGAATTCGATCAACCGCCTAAAATATTCGTCAGTGGCGCGTATTGCATTAAATAATCACAGATATAGATATTAATATAACCGTTGGTGTGTGAAATGTTTTTAGGGATTTTGGCTAAACAGCCGCACGGGTCGATCTGCAAGGTTTAGCAACACTTGCCGAGGTTGGTCCGTGGATGGGTGACCATCCATTACATACCGTGCTTCGGAAAGTACGTTAACCCGTAAGTCCCGGCTGCCATTTGACAGTCGTTACGGGTAGTCAGAAGTCCGAAAGTCTGACAACCAGTCTTATCAAGGGATTTCGTATAACCTAGTAACACACATCATAGCGTATTTGTACATTTAGGTACCACAAGTTAAGCGCGCGTCGCTTCGTGATGTAAAAATATTGTACCAAGTTCTCGCTTTTCATGTGTCTATAGGCTAATCCTTTTGAATACTATCCGCCATCAGATAGACGAAGAGAGTATAATTACCGGTAAAACCCCACCTCGACAGCCGTCCTTAATAGTTGTGAGTTAACTTAGCGATTAAGTCGCTGGTGCACCTAACCATGAGCGACTTAATCGCTAAGTTTATAATAAAATCGAGTATCCTTAGTTGGTAGGCTACCGTGGGTAGGCTCTCACACTTACCTATATTTGTTATAAATGCGCACAGTACCAACTCAACTCCGCTAGCGTTTCCTCTAATGATGATTACCTCTTCAACAGAAAATAATATTGAAGATCGTTTATTCTGGTTCCCTCTAATTTCGACCTTTATAAATTTTGAATTTCTCTAAATACTCAATATAAGCCAGCCTAATGTTTTCCAAGAAAAGGTTTGGTAGGTACTTGAATATTGTGCAAAATCCATTTAATTTAAAATAATAACTGCTTTCCACGCCTTAACACTTAAAAAAAAGGAGGAGGTTATCAATTCATCTGTATTTTTTTTTAATGTTTGTTAGCTCATAACTTTTGACTGGGTGAACCGATTTCGATGATTTTTTTTTTGAAAGCTGGTGCTTCCCAAATGATCTCATTTTAATTTGGTTCCATTCGGATAGTGGGATCCATGTGAAAACCATATAAGTCTTAAATTTGCATTAAGTATTTGCGCGACAAATGAACGAATAATGCGATTAGATTATTGCGGGGTATCTACCATAACTAAAAAGTTAAAAATAAAAACTTTTTACAAAAAAATAAAAAAAACACTACAAAGTCAAAAATAACTTTAATTTCGGAAGTCGGTGGCAAAAAAACCTTAAATACAGATCCTAAGACACCGAATTCCGAAATTAAAGTTATTTTTGACTTTGTAGTATTTTTTTTTTACGTCGTGTTCGCGGAAGAGATATGCAAACGTGTACTTATAGAACACTCACGAGCAAACGAGGCCCAATTGTTGTTACCCGGGATATTTTGTGACTAAGAAACTCTTAACAGAAAACCTTAACAAACAAACTGTATCGGATTTGGGGATTGAATCCAAGATCAGCATGAGGTTCTGAACAATTAGACAGGTTGTCAGACCTTTTGACTTTTCGGCTGACGACTCTCACACGGTTTTCATCTTCATCATCATCATTTCAGCCGTAAGACGTCCACTGCTGGCCATAGGCCTCCACCAATTTGGGGTCTTTGTCATAATCGCCACGCTCGGTAGGCGGATTGGCGATCGCAGTATGATGGTAAAATGCATAGATAACGCTGCTGTAAGTCCCTTAATCGCCTTTTACTAAAGCCACGAGAAGAAATAGGGTGGTGCTATTTGTTACGTGCGGCATCACACGGATGGACTGTGATTTGAAAACCGGGACCAAAAACCATCACCACATTTCGAATACTTATTCGAAACACGCGGTAGTGAGCCCTATAATGTGGCTCTTCCGCCTTCCTTTTCCACGGACTGTGGTACCCCAAAACATTGAAACCTATTTAGAAATTGAAGTACAAAGAGATTCTTGACAATCGTCATTTTGTCGTGAATTGGAACAGTTCTCACTATCGCAATAATTTGAATTTCTTGGTCCCGAGCAACTTTGTTAGTTTTGTGTTGGTCCTGGGGAATATACGTCAATTCGATTGGAGCGGGCGCGTTAGCATTTTACTATCGAAAAATCATTTTAGCAAAAAGAAAAAAACTCTACAAAGTGAAAAATAACTTTAATTTCTGAAGTCGGTGGCAAAAAACTTCTACAAACCCAAAGACACCAACATCCGAAATCACACCGAATCATTATTACTCACTTTGTAGAGAGAGTTTTTTTTTGGAAGTCGGTTGTTTTGTTTAGCAAAACATTTTTTTTTACTTGGCGCCTTATGTTTGTTTGGGACTGACTCTAAATGAGTAATTAACGCTCATGTTTCGTATGGTGCCGGACGCAAAGAATAGCACCATCTCATTTCTTCCCGTGGGTGTCGTTAGAGGCGACTAAAGGACTTACTAGGGAATGGGCAGCAGCGTTCTGTATGCATTTTACCACCATACGGTGATTTCCAACCCCGGCCAACCGGCCTACGTCCAGCAGTGGGCGTCATTCGGCAGAATTGATTATGAACGGTAATTTAGGAGCATTTTAATTCCGTCAACAAAGCAAAACTCATGTTCACATACAATTCCTATTACAATTCATTTCCCCGTATATTTCCAACCCCTTTCTTGAAACTAAGTGAAATAGGGAACGTCTTCCTACCATTAGTTGAAAGCGAGCGACTATAAACCAATTTGTCGGCATCTTTCATCCTTAGTTAACTCATTGCTTCGACAACATTCATCCCGAACTATTTATTTATCTTCTATCTTTGATCATTTTGTTTCTATTATTTGAAATAACGTCGCTTTTGTACCAAAGAAATAGCTTGTCATAATTATAATAATTTCTTGATAAAATATTATCATATTGTTTACAAAAATAAAAAGATAGCTCACATCAGTCACTACAAAGCTTTTCTCTATAACAGTGAAGGAACGAGTATGTTTACTTTTGTTAGAATATTTAAGGCATTGGTATTCACTTGGTTTGAACCCAGAATTGGGATCCACAATATTTTTCTTTAACCTTTATTATTCATATTGTATACAGGCCGGCAGCATCGACGCCCAAACTGTAACCATAAATTCAGCTCATAATTCTAGTCTCCCTAGTAAAGTTCAATACCTACGCGATCAAAATCAAAACAACATCTTTTTTTACAACACCGACGCTTTCAAAATGTATAGAAATACTTTTTTTTTGCAATAACCAACGAAGAATTTGAACGCAGTGGGTTTCAGAATTACGTAAGTACTAAATCCAAGGTAACAGAAGGGCTATTCTGGTAATTTTAAGCACTATTACAGTCTGATGTCAGAAATACCTCGAGTTTCCATACATTTTTGACAAGTTACTGACATTTGATTGTTGCCGAGACGAGACTGCGACTGAATTTTGAACGTTTTTTATTACTAGAATTGGCATTCTGGTTGGGCATAGACGTCCCAGCCACCCTGGATAATATCATAAATGCGAAAGCACCTCTGTCAGTTTGTTTATTACCTATTTTACGCCTAAACATCTGAACCAATCGTTATGAAATTTGTCAGATGGGTAACCTCTTATCTGCAGAAGGACATAAACTACTTTTAATCTTGAACCGCAGACGAAATCGCACTAATGCTTGCAAAAGCGGAGCGGGAAAACGTGAGGGAAAGTCAATATTTGCGATCTAATACTGGGGCGTCGGCAGTCCATAGCGAACCGTCCACCAAAGGCCTACGCAAGGCCTACCTAGGCATACGGACGACGAGCAATAGGTAGCTCGCCGCCCGGTAAGGACCAGACCCGGGTCGACGGCGCCTTATGTTCTACGCGCGCCTCAAAGAGCTGTCAGTAGTATTTGAAGGGGTCCGCTAGGGTCGATGCTTCCCAGGGTTGCGAGTGTGTTCGAAGGAGCTACCGTGACCCTGGCACAGGCAACTGAAGGAACACGGGTGTGTTTTAGTCAGTAAAAGTCTGACACACCCGCCCGCTCCGCCCAGAACGGGAGAAATAATTAAATTATTTCCCACGTAAAAAAAGCCAATACCTTGTTTGTTATAATCAATCGTTATCCTTGAACTTTTCATTCCTTCGTTCTAGCCTTATTCTAAAGATAGAAGCGTAATCTCCATAACTCAGAAAGTTTACAAGTAAAATTGCTTTCAGTCCAAAGAATTGGAAAGGTATTAAATCAAATTGCTCGATTGGTAGAAAACTCTTTGATATAGGAACGGAATTGTAACTAATTTAGCTACGGATTTATAAATTCATGTTCGATTATTTTTAACAAAAATAAAAACCGACTTCCTTAAAAAAACACTACAAAGTCAAAAATAACTTTAATTTCGGAAGTCGGTGGCAAAAAAACCTTAAATACAGATCCTAAGACAAAAAGTTTTTATTTTTAACTTTTTAGTTATGGTAGAAACCCCGCACTAATCTAATCGCGTTATTCGTTTATTTGTCGCGCCAATAATTAATGCAAATATAAGACTTATATGGTTTTCACATGGATCCCACTGTCCGATTGAAACCAAATGGGACCATTCGGGAAGCAGCAGCTTTCAAATAAATAAAAAAAATCATCGAAATCGGTTCACCCAGTCAAAAGTTATGAGCTAAACATAAAAAAAAACAGACGAATTGATAACCTCCTCCTTTTTTAGAAGGCGGTTAAAAAGTACGATTCGTCGTTCGTAGGTACCAATAACTGGTGGTATTTCTCTTTTATTTTTCTCTGGTTTCTATATACGATGGTGGATTCCGGACTTCAATATGCTTTGAAGTTGTGAGCGAAAGGTTACCAACGAGTTTGGCGCACAATATTGTGTTTGAAGAATGCAATTGAAAGTAGCGATTGTAGAATGAAACGGGCAGTAGGATATCTTCATAGATAGATATGTTTTATGTGTGTAGAATATTTATTTTTTATTCTTGAAAGCTACATAGAATTCTTATCTGTACATCTATACAAGTAAATAAAACTGAAGTGTCTGTTTGCACTGTCAAAATAACAGCTCTTTCCTAAATGCCTACCTTACTCATCTGGCTAGCCTTTTTCCAACTATATTTGGGTCGGCTTCCAGTCTAACCAGATACAGCTGCTTATATGGAGCGACTGCCTATCTGACTTCCACAACAAAGTTAATGGGTATTACGGTACCCCTTGGTAAGACTGGTTTTATGACCCGTAATGACTGTCAAAGATGTCCGAATAATAGCCGGTACCAACAGCTTAATGTGGTTTCCGAAGCACGGAAGGGTTTTGGTGTGTAATGATGGTAAACCATCAACTGACCAACCGCGGCAAGCGCATCCTAACCTGATCGACCCGTGCGGCTATCATTGCTAGCATAGTAACACATCCTATGCCTATCCTATACATTATTTTTTTTGGCTATTTCTAGAGATATATTTCTTTATTGTGTAATATGTAGGTACATGTGCATGTGTGTGTAGGTGTGTGTACTAACAGACGTTAAATAGTAATAATAACTAGCTTCTGCCCGCGACTTCATCCACGTCAAACTTTTGCTCCCCTGACCCTTCCCGTCGCTTCGAATTGCCTGCCTGTTTTCGTCCATTTTTCATTGTAATGTTATATAACCTATAGCCTTCCCTAATATAATAAATAGGCTATCCAACACAAAAATATTTTTTCATTTCGAACCAGTAGTTCCTGAGATAAACGCGTTCAACCAAACAAACAAACTCTTCAGCTTTATAACATTAAGTACATAGTAGTAGTATATGTACATGTATATAAAAACAGACAAAAAAAAAACACAGCATATCATATTATACGTTCATTATTAATATTTTACACTATAAATGTTAAAGATTGTATGCCTGCTACTCAATCACGCACAAACTGCTGAACGGATTTGGATGAAAATTGGCACACAGATAGTTTATAATAATCTTGACTAACACTTTTTATCCCGCAGGAACTTTCCTGTGGGATAATTTACGACCTCCACGCGGACGAAGCCGTTGGCAAAATATAGTTAAGTATAGAATTAATTTAAATAAATTCCTACTATCTACATGCAACGACCTTCATATATTTTAGGGATGATCAACATATTTGATAGCGAGCTAATGGAATATAATTATGTTATGCATGAATAACAAACATTCGAGGATTTGCGTGGATCAGCGATCCTAAGGAGAAAGCTGTGGCATCAAAGATAAACGGTTTAAGGATATACGGAAACGAAATTCCCACATGTCGTGTCGACGCGAGTTATTTGAGAATAACTGCTGCTTCAGTGAAAACTTGAGCCAGTTATTACAATAGCTCTTGGTTCAACAGACAAAGAAATTAATTAATTTCAAATTGACACACTTTCATTATTTGCCGTGTTGTAGCTGTGAATAGGGTGATTAACTGTCTACCGAGTTTTCGTCAATAAGGTAAACGTACAATTTACTGTCGTAACTAGACTATCCATTTATCCTCTATTACTTAGAGTGGTACTTGAATTCCAAATGCACATGGACGCAAGTAAATTGATGAAATTCATCAGCAGTCTATAAATTTTCCTACTGCTGGAACACAGGCCTCCTCTCTCTTGGTGAGAGGACGCCTGTGTCCCAGCAGTGGTAACACATGTTTTCGAATTTTTTGTTCTAAGACATGCCGGTTTCCTCACGATGTTTTCCTTCACCGTTATGAAATCAGTGGTGATGAAATAATTTACACAAAGTATAGCGCCTACTTGGGTTCGACCTTACGACTTACTACTCGTAAGTCGCAGCCGTTACCACTGGGCCACCAGTGCTCTCAATTGATGAAATACATCATGTACCTAAGTACAATAAAGTAAATTACAGTGTTAATAGGTATGGGAGAACAGTGTAGGACTATCAACAAGTACCAAGTATGTAATAAAATAGAAAATTGTGTACAGTCTACAAGGCCTGCAACGTTCTCACATTCAAAAAATATGAAAGAATCTTGCCACAACAAAAAAAAAAAAAGTGAAATCGGTCCAGCTGTTCACGCGTGATGGCGTGACCAAGGGAAATAGGGATTCATTTTTATATATATAGATTATTAATTGGGTGTAAGTATATGAGTTAACATGTCACTTACAAAACTGTCATTTAGGTATACCCTCCCCGTACCACCGGAGAAATGGCCAATACAGTTTATTTTCGGTAATATATTTCACTCATGTCTTACTGTTCACATTTACGACGCACTCGTCATATTTCACACGCCATCGATCCTGGAATATAAACCTATAAATAAATCTACAAATGGCTCGTATAAATAATGTTTTGAGTGCTACTCCCAAGAAATGAGAAGTGTGATAGAAAAAAATTCACCTCCACTCTGCCTTTTCGTATAAAGACCGAGAATTCACGAGCTGTATCGAAACCTTGGATGTGTTTCTCAAATATTCCGAGCCCCTGATATTTTTTGTGAAATACACAAATGTAATAAGGGGCCATCCATATATTACGTCACACGTTAAGGGGGGGGGAGGGGGTCGACGAAGTGTGACATTGTGTGACGAAAGAAATAAAAAAAAAACCAATATCTAGATGTAAAATTGCAAAATATGTGACGTCACACCAGGGGGGTCTCACAAATGTGACCAGCTGTGACAAGAACGGGGGGGGGGGGGTCAAATCATGAAATTCACGGGCCAAACAATCAGATTAAGCTATTCTTGCCGCGTCTCGTCCTTGGATGAGAGACTATTTTTACCCACCGTCTTCTGACAACCCGCAATGGCTGCCGGTGCTAATGGGTTAACGTGCTTTCCTAACGTGGACTGGTTGCCAGACTTTCGGGGTTCTACCCGAAAGTCTGGCAACCAGTCCTACCAACGGTTACCTATAGTGTTACCTAGTCACTAGGTTGTAGAGGTCAGATAGGCAGTCGCTCCATGTAAAATACTGATATTCAGCTGCATCCAGTTAGAAGTCCTTAGAAGTCTACCCAAAATCCTGCCAGGGTCGCGAGATTGTTCGAAAAAAATACCGTGACCCTGGCACATGGGCAACTGAAGGAACACGGGTGGGTTTTAGTCAGTAAAAGTCTGACATGCCCTCCCGCTCCGCCCAGAGTGGGAGAAGTCATTTGATGATTTCCCATCCAAAAAAAAAAAAAGTCTACCCAAAATTGGTTTGGAAAAAACCCAGGCAAATGATGATAACCACACGAATATTGTTTGGATTAAAACAAATATTTATGAGATGACCAAACGAACCTCACGTCGACACTTGACAATCTATGTGTAACTTGAAAATTATTAAAAGCACAGCAAAACAGTTATTAAATCTTGAGTGACTATTAGCTATTAATTTCTAAAGTAGTCTAAATCTTAAGTGAATATTAGACGAGATTAGTAACAGCACAAGATTTAGCACTAGTTTTAAATATGTTGTTAAAATGAATTATTCAAAAAGTTTTGTTGTTTTAAGAACAAATTAATCTCAACTTGGTGAAATAATTTTTGTTTCTGATTGAAGCTACTTTCAATATTGTACACTTTCTAAAGCGTATTGATTTTCAATTGAAATCTGTATCTTAACAGGCTGTAAGAACTTATATTTTCTTTTTGGATGAAAAAAGGAAATTTCCCCTACATCGGAACAATAATGTAGGTCAATGCATCACATTAATAATATTATGTAACCTCAAAACAAACTTCAAAAAGTTTTTGTTCAACAAAACCGCTTCGGGCGTCACGACTCCAAAGTTTGAGAACATCTGAGTATGCAGTACCTTTTATTGAAGCACATTATGTTCCCGAGTAGGCCTCAGTACTTCCTGGTTTACGAACAGTTGCCTACATTACCCCGAAGGTAAGATGAGGGGAAAAATTTGAAAAAAAAAAAAGTTTATTAACATTTGGGAAACACTGCCTCCGTTGAATGGGAATTGGGTCATAGTTACCATGCAGACTAAATTGAATTTTGGTGAGCGAGAATTCTGGAGTTCTTAGAAGACAAAGGTTGAGGATATTCCTGCCTGCTTTTAGGTTGGTCGTATAGATATCGTATAGGTATTGGTATTAAAGTTTAGTTTTGTTTGATATTAGACGGGATAGAAGTAAAAATAGGTCCGATCATGTATTTTGGTAGTTACGAAAATGTTGTGAACGGCTTTTTAAGACGCTTCTATTAGCTCTGCCTGTATCTATCTATTTATTTATCTATGTATGTTACAGAATATTGTAAAAACAAAAAAAAAAACACACGCTTTTATAGAAAACCATAGAATAAACGTAAAAGAAAATGACAATTATTTTATTTATTAATCACTGTATCCTTATATATGATTCTCTTTAAAAGTATAAAATAATTTATTTTATAGTTTTTAGTTTGGTTTTCTATAAAGACGTGTTTTTTAGTTATTTAAACTATTATTTATTTATCATGCAGTTGCGAGTATCTTCATTGAGTCAGAGTTATTCCAATCAAGAACTGCTGCACTCCGCTGCTATCAAGATCTTAAAGGAACACCGTAGATTTTCACCTACTCGGGTATTAGTCTGTAAGACCAGTGAATTCTCGTTCGTATTTTTTTTTTGCATTTTACGGGTCAGCATCAAGTGGTATGTTGATTAAAAAATGATTCGCAAGCAAATAACAATATAATATCTTAGGACAACCAACACACCGTTATCTAATCCCTAACTAGGCAGAGCCTATACTATGGCAACCAGAGAACTGATAAATATACTTATATATTTCTAAATACATACATATTATAGATAAATTACACCCAGACACAGAAAAAATGACTGTGCTCATCACACAAAGATTTGTCCTGGCTGGGAATCGAACCCACGACCTCGGTCTTAACAGTCAGGGTCACTAACCACTAGACTAACAAATGTGGCTACACAGAATGACACAATAAGCCTATAATGTTCCAACTGCTGGGACAAAGGCCTGTTCTCTTCGAGACGCAGTGGGCTATGTCACATGTTCATTCTCTGCTTTACTAGACCACCACTGTTTTACAGAATATTAGTCATTGAAATGATCAATTCAGCCCAAGTTAATTTAATCATTGATTGAATTTTTTCATGAAATAGTTATTGAATAGAATTAAATGAATTTAACGTTGTATTGATGATTTTAAAGCTTATAGTCATGGAATTACATATATTTGAATTACGCAGGCTACTCTGGCGTTTCCACCTTAACTAAAACTTCTAAACCCTTATTATCACTTACTAAAACACGTTCTAACGTTCACAGCAAATACAACAAAAAAAGTTCAAACTAACCACACAACGGAACATTTTTCCACAACCTAATAAAGGAAAATACAGTGCAAACAAAAGAAGCATATTTACAAACAACTGTACAGGCCCAGTGTGCCCGAAATAACCACAAAGTATACTTAACGATAGTGGCTGGAATAGGGCACGATTTGCTAGCTCATCGCCTATTAGCGTCAATCAACATAGAAAAGGAAATTGGTAATGGAATACTTACTTAGCTACTAGAAGTCTTTTGTAAACCGTGTTTGTCGAAATTAAGTATGTACCACTGTTTTTAGGGTTCCGAACGTCCGAAAAGAAAAACAGAACCTTGTAAGGTTCGCGTGCATGTCTTTTTGTCCATCTGTCACAGCAGTGAATTTTGTATATGTTAACTTGGGGGGCAAATAAGAAAGTCTGTTTTTTTACCTGGTATACTTTATGTAAAGCGGAAGTGTCCGTGGCTCTGCCAGAGTCGCGAGATTGTTTAAACGAGATACCGTGGCCCTGGCATATGGGTAACTGAAGGAACACGGGTGGTTTTTAGTCAGTAAAAGTCTGACGACTCTGCCCAGAGCGGAAGAAGCCATTAGATGATTTCCCATCCAAAAAAAAGCGTCCGTGGCTACATGATAACAGCCGCATCAGCCGATCGAAGGATTAAGTTATGCCGCAGTCAGTCAGCGTATGGGTGATTATCCATTACGTATCGAGACCCCCTCGTGGTTCAGAGAGCAATTTGGATCATGGATAGGTGGTGATCGTCCGCTTCCTGGTTCGGAAAGCAGTTTAAACCGTTGGTATTGCTTGTATACGTTTCTCGTTTTGTACATTTGTAATTTAATAAAAAAAATTGGACATTTGCAATATAATTATTTTTCTTTGACATTTGTAATTTTATTTTATTTCTTGACATTTGTAATTTGATATGTGAACATGTTTTTTATTTAGTACTTTTTTTTGACATGGCAATTTAATAATTTTGTTTAAAGTTGTAGAATCATCATTATATCTCAAAATTTGCATGCCGAATTTAGTTGGCGAAATATGATGAACTATTGTGTTTTAAAATCTGTAAATTACCATATTTCAGGAGAACAAATGAATCTATATATCATTCGTAGATATTAGATAGTCGTTGCGGGTAGTCAGAATCTGAAAAGTCTGTCAACCAGTCCTTCTAAGGGGTATCGTGTTAACCGGTAACTGAGTTGTGGCAGTCAGACCGGCAGTCAGCTCACGTAAAATACTAGTATTCCGCTGCGTTCGATCAGACTATTATATTGAAAATGGTATTAGTGCAGTATCTTCTTCAACATAAGCATAAACAGTC
Organism: Aporophyla nigra; assembly: GCA_947507805.1. Classification (NCBI taxonomy): domain Eukaryota; kingdom Metazoa; phylum Arthropoda; class Insecta; order Lepidoptera; family Noctuidae; genus Aporophyla; species Aporophyla nigra. The sequence continues at coordinate 7,914,511 of OX382292.1, read as the reverse complement.
TCTGATGTTCCCACTGCTGATATTTTTTATACTTCGTAATATGATACTGGAATCACTTTACACGTCATATTATAAAAAAACTAGATGGAGTCGAAATTTCCTATCTGACTAACCCTGAAAAGAAATGACATAGACCGTCTTGAGCAGTTCCTGCCAGGGTCGCGAGATTTGTTCGAAAGAGGTACCGTGGCCCTGGTATATGGGCAATTGAAGGAACACGGGTGGGTTTTAGTCAGTAAAAGTCTGACACGCCCTTCCGCTCCACCCAGAGCGGGAGACGTCATTTGGTGAGTTCCCATCCAAAAAAAACCGTCTTGAGCGAGAATAAGCCGAAATCCACCACGCGGGCCTAGTGTGGTTTGGTAGCAAATGTCTTAGAACTTTTGTTTCTCCAGGACATTCTACATGGGCACATAATGTCTATACCGGGTGACATTTTTTAACGTCTTGAAAAAAAATGGGGGTAATAGGTGAACGGAGTAGAAGCCTTTGGCATAGAAATTTTTATAATTTTTATTTTTGAATAACATGTAATGAAATTGATCTAGCAATAAATACTACACATTTCAAGTAACATTTTCATACTAGAACAACAAAAACAGAAATTTGGAAAAAAAAACAATTAAAATTTATCGAAACTCAAATCATACGCACCCTACTCAATGCGCGGCATGTATCAATGATTTCGTAGCGCAGTCCTACCCTTTGAAGTCGGCCGATAGGCGGCCTCATTGATCTTTCGCAGGCGCACGAGCCGCACACGCATCCCTTTCCACCCACGTCCCACGCTCCTTTAGTCACCTGCGATGAATCTGAAGGCCTTCCTGCCTTCTATTCTAGTTACACAACACACCCTATGAAGGTCGAGACGGTAAAAAATGTCATCCGGTATATGTACATGTATGTATAAAAAATAAAGAACCATACAGTATCAAAAAATTCGTCTGCTTAATTGTCAACAGAAAAGGTGCCCAAACGGCTGGCAGCATTGCCACATTGTATGGCAATGTTGATTCTTTTGCCAAAAAATAGGCCAGCCTTCTGGTCACGTGAAGAGTCGACCAGCCGCTTGACAATGTCTTAGAATACTATGTGGGGATTTGGACTCCATGGCCCTAGAGTTTCAACCCCAAATGGCTCAAACATAAAATCTATACTATACTATAATATTATAAAGCTGAAGAGTTTGTTTGATTGAACGCGCTTATCTCAGGAACCACTAGTCCGAATTGAAAAATTATTTTTGTGTTGGATAGCCTATTTATCGAGGAAGGCTATAGGCTATATAACATCACGCTACAACTAAGAGGAGCGGAGTAGTAATGAAATAATTAAATGTTGCAAAAACGGGGAAAATTGCACGGGTAGGCGATTCGACGCGACGGGAAGGGTCGGGGAACAAGAAATTTAACGCTGACGAAGTCGCGGGCAGAAGCTAGTTTCTAATAAGATTTTATATTACGTTTTAGAAAACGCTTTTTCAAGGCATTTTTCATACCTTTACTGAAAGGTACGTGACTGATACCTACACTACATACCTACTAATTTAAGGGTAGAAAGGTTAATGAGTCCATCCCTTTGTAAGTACCCAATAAGTAAGCGTAACGTCCGACGTTCCCCTTCTTAATTATATTTTCTAAAACATTCTCCCTTAATTAGAAATAATGATCGCAAATGATGCGTCAGATTCTATCAACACCATTAACAGAAATAATAATAATGTATATGTCGCAGGATAATGTTGGAAAAATGAATTTGTTCTTGCGAAAATCCTAGGTTCTTTGCAATGGATTGATTTATTGGTAATTAAGAAACATTTGCATAATAATCCGAACTAAAATGAGGTTTATATTCATCTTCGCTGTTAGTGATTAATTTAAGATAAACTGTATTTTTGCAAAGTCTCATCATTTTTCTCAGCTTATTAGATCCTGATAATACAGAAATCTTTCTTAACATAATAAAGATATCACAATAGAGATAACGTCATTCCCTGAAGGGTTAAGAAGATGTGTACCCATACCTAGTACACCCACGTTTTATAAATATTTCTTCATAATCATAACCATTTCAAACGAAAAAACGTAGACTGCTGAACATAGGCCTCTCCCAAGTTACTCCACTTCGACCGAATCTCTCCAGTTTCCCATAATCTGGTCATTTACAAAAATCGTTGGATTTACGCAAAATTCAATTATGCCTATTATCCTGTGACATTAAATGAACAAACTGGCATCCCATAATATTGAATTGATTACTCCATTTGCAAATTACAACGGACTTTCCGAGTTCTGTTCGAAATTATGAAACAAGTACCTTTTCGCACATTTTGATTAAAAGTCACGAAGCGTTATTCGCTGGAGAATTAATTAATTTTGATAATTATTACATTAATGTAAAAAGAGTGTTTTTATGGATGAGTCCGATAATTAAGTCTTGGGACAAATGCTGTATAATGAGATGAGGGAAAACACTGATTTCATTATTTGTTTTAACAATTTTGGGGAAGTTTCTTGACTTCACTTTTGTTACCGATTTTCCGTTATGAAACAATTTTCAGAACATACACCATGTTTACAGGAAATCAAAATCAAAATCAAAAGTCATTTATTCAAACTAGGCTGAGAGTCAGCACTTTTTGAACGTCAAAGTTACATGAGACAGTCCCCCAAAAACGCCCACCCTTCGACACTTCCTAGTGCTTTGGCTGGGAAGAAGAAGTGGCGGAACAAACTCCCCAGCAGCACAGCTGTCTGTTAAGTTAGAAGAACTTGATTCTATACAGTATTATGTAAGTAATTAATAGTATAAAACAAAACAAAACATACATCAAATTATGCGTCATATGTCAGCTAGCACACGCCAATATACGAACAAAACATTTAAAAAAACTAAACTCAAGCTGAAATAATAAAATCGTAAATAGAGCTTAAAACCTAAATAAGAGCCTCCGGGTATAAAGGGCGTGCCCGCTTACATATGCAATGCTGAATGTTCACATAGCTGTTACGACCTGAGTTACAACTCGAGGCCACAAATGATAAACTAGGACCATCGACGTAAAATAAATTAAACAGGTAAGTAATATTAATAATAATATCAACATCAAAGTCAGCAAGACGACCAGTCACCACAAGCAGCACCCGTTCACGAGCATAACGCAAAGATCAGCCATTGCCCCCCTCGCCATATTTGAGGGAAGGGGGCAACCCGACCCCCGACGCTACCGCAAGCATTGACATCTAAGGGAGCATGACGAACTTGCTGCCGGTTGCTCAAGCAAGAATTGAATGATTACTTGTCGAGGTCGCTAGCTAACCACATTATGCAATACTAATAAAATAAAATTGGCATAAACAGGAAAAAAAATATGGAAACAATTATATTGAACCTATCACTAGGTACGCTAATACTGGAGAAAGAACATAAACATTGTCTTGAGTTAATCACAGCGACCAACTATTCTTATCATTTAAATAATCGTTGATGGAATAGTACGCCTTTTGACAAAGGTTGGATTTTACTTGAGCTTTAAACGCATTAAAAGGTAATTCTAGTAAAGAAGGTGGTAGCTTGTTGTAAAATGTTATACCAAGCCCAACAAATGAGTTATGCACCTTATGAAGCCGGTGAAAGGGAACACGTAGTTTGTCCTTACTTCTAGTGTTAACAGTGTGAATATCACTGTTTTTAGCGTATAAGTGTATATTTTGCCTAATATATAAGATGTTGGCGAAAATGAATTGTGATGACACCGTAAGAATACCAATATCTTTAAAAATACTTTAGGAAATGGTAAAATACACTAATAATATAATGTAGAGTCGTTTTTCTGCGAATTTTGTAAGGGTATTATTAAATGAAGTTTTTTAATTAAGATTTCTATGCTAAATAAATGTATTTTCTTTCCATGTTTTTATATCTAATTGTGGAAGTTGAGGGGAACATACACAGCTGCACTAGGTTTTTTTAGCTACGTCTTCAGCTTGTGGTTTCCAGGTTAATTGCCTATCTATCATAATGTCAGATAATTTTCCAACTAGTATTTGGTAATTTTTTGTCCATTATAGAGTAAATTTAAGGCCTCTAGTGGAATCCGTTACGCATACACAATGCATTAACGTATCTTTATAAAATTTTGAAGGTAGCAAACTTCCATCCCTTCTTTTTTCCCACAGATCTACTTTATAAAACTTGCAACGTGCTGACTGTTCGGCAGCTTTTCATTATGCAGTTAGTATTAAAACAGCACACCATGCTTACCTACACTGCTGACAATACTAACAAGAGACGGAATGATAAAGTATGTATAACAAATGAGACCTCAAAACATGTCATTGTAGAAAGATTCTACACATTTTTAGGCCCATTTCTGTACAATAGATTTAATAGAAAACTAAGTATCTATAAATTAAACTACTATAACTGTAAATAATATTTCAATATTTACTAACTATAGATTATGCACAGACAGAAGATTTACTAGTTGTCTGCAAATAAAACCGCTAACACGCTATTTTCCTTTATTACCCAAGTTTTAATTTTATTGTAGCCTGAAACACAGGTTCTACCTAGTTCAGGCAAATTAGCAAATCTGCTCTATTTTAATTGTTAAACGTATTTATTGTAAAAGTGCCCCTTTTTATTAATTTATAATATAAATAGGTAATTGTTTTCGTCAAGCCAGCGTTATTATTTATATCACGTTCATATGTTTTTTTGTCAATAAAGTTTATTGTCAATCAAGGCAGTACTGTCGTCAGCGAATAAGACCATAGGATGTTCAATGTGGTGAGATGAATCATTTATATACACAAAAATAATAAAGAGCCCAAAACACTACCCTGTGATACGCCATACCTAATTAAACGATAAAGTAAGAAATGAAAGAAATGAATATTAGGTAAATGAAATAAAATTGTTTATTGGTTGATTATGGCCCACTCCCACTCTGTGTCCCAGTAGTGGGAACAGTATAGGCAGATTATAAGTTATTTTTTAAAGTTATTTATTTATTGTTCACTTCAGGTTATAGACATTATTGTAGCCTTGACTTTTGTACTAGGAGTTCCTGTATCACAAGAGCCAGACCTCTCTATTTACAGGGAATAAGATTTGGAAGCGAGATAGACAAAATTAGACACTAAGGTTAACGTTATGACATGCATTAAATTATGACCATACGGTGGAGTCTTAACCACTACGATAGTCGTGTAAACATGTGACCGTCGTTATCATTATGTTCGGCAAACCGGAACGCAGAGTCACACGGACAGAGGGCGTTCCAGTTTCCCGAATAAACATAAACATATTGGCACATATTGGCTTATAAACGCATCAATCACGAAACCACGTGGCCAATCGCTTTAGTTAGATCAAGGGATACGAGATCACATACAGCACTAGATTATTAAAATGTAACCTCAAGATATTTTATCAACTTGAACTTCTCAATTATCTCCTAAAATTTCTTGACATGTGTAATTAGAAGGTTTAATGTTATTCCCAAAGTTATGACTTTGAGAACATAACCAGACGTTGGGGCAAAGAGGTATTAGTCTTACGAAATTCTTGTTCAATTAGTCTAAGTTTCATGGATACGACTTTGATATTAGAGTTAGGTAATGTGTGAGGACAGTGGTGGCCCAGTAGTGATCGCCTGGGCACGCCACAATTGCGGCGGTAAGTCCCCTCTTTGAAGAGTGGCTAGAGAGGAACCATGGCGTCCTCACCTTCCGCCTGACGCAGGTTCTCACCGGGCATGGGTGCTTCGGCGGGTTCCTGTTCAGGATAAAGCGGGAGGAAACGCCCGGGTCTTTCCATTGCGAGGATTGTCTGAAGGATACGGTGAAGCATACGGTGGAGGTGTGCCCTGCCTGGGCGCAGCACTGCCGTGTCCTCGTGGCGCCGGCGACCTCACGCGTCCGGCCCTGGTGCGAGGTGCCATGGTACGGAGGGAGAGGGCATGGGAAGCCTCCTCCTTCTGCGACGCAGTAATGCTCGCGAAGGAGGCGGGTGGCGTGAGGGAGTGGCAGTCTCTGCACCCTCATGTCCCTAGCCGCCGCAGGAGGAGACGCCCCGGGCGTCGGGAGTCCATCGGCCACCGTAGGCGCAGGCTTGCGGTCGGCGACCAATAAGTAGCTCGCCACCCGATAAAGACCAGGCCCATGACGACGGCGCGTAGTGATCCACGCGCGCCTCAAAGAGATGTCAGCAGTACTGAAGGGGTCTGCTGGGACCGATGCCTGCCAGGGTCGCGAGATTGCTCAAACGAGATACCGTGGCCCTGGCTTATGGGTAACCGAATGAACACGGGTAGGTTTTAGTCAGTAAAAGTCTGACACGCCCTGCCGCTCCGCCCAGAACGGGAGAAGCCATTTGATGACTTCCCATCCAAAAAAAAAGTAGTGATCGCCAACACTTACAAGTTGTAGGTGGCACGTACCCTGTCACGAGCATTTCTTTGTGTAAATTATTTCATCACCACTGCTCTCAAAACGGTGAAGGAAAACATCGTGAGAACCAAAAATTCGAAGACATATGACATGTACCAATTAGCTCGGTCCCGAGTGGTAGATTAACCAGGAGGGCCCACTCCCTTTCATAGAGAAAAGTCCTGTGTCCCAGCAGTTCGAACATTCATGCTGATTATGCTATAGCTAATATTTGAGGCCACCTCTGCCCTTAAAAAACAGGTGTAATCAGATGCAATCTTATGTTGCCATCTCTTAAAGTCTATGCACCACACGAACGATAAATCCAAACACGTAACAAACTGCTTAAGTCAAAGTTCCAGCCAAAAAAAGTTCAGTGCTGACCTCTAGATCTCTCCTAAGCATCGCTACATCACCAGATTCTGTGTTTCTAGCTTTCAGCGGGTTTCTGCAGTCTTCACAAGGTCCATCTTTGGAAGGCCTTTTAACGCTACGTCTTCCAGTTCGCGGTCGCCACTCCAGAACCTTTCGGGCCTATCGGCCGTCTGATCTCCGAACAATGTGCACTGTTCATTTGGTAACTATCCAGGCTATGTCGGTTACTTCTATTCTCCAGCAGATGTCTTCATTCGATCAGGTAGACAACTCCAAAAATAGCCTCAAAACTAGCTAGGTACGTAAGTGTGAGCGCGGAAACCTAGGCTGTCAACTTTACCGCACTGAATATTCAAACGAGGCTGTTTGCAAAACCAAGGTACAGTAATAAACAAAATTCTTGCTGTGGCGGTAAAAACGAAACATTTTAGGGTTGAAAGTCGGGGAATCGCTCGATCGCTTTTATCAAGATTGTTGAGAAACTATTGTACTTTTGTCGGTTAGTTTGAGACTGAAAATTGTTATAGAGAAAAGAATTTTTCCCGGAGTTTTGTTTTTAAACAAAGGCATTGGTAAAGTTTAATTGTGCTTTCGCGGGCTCTTTGATCGAGATCAAGTCGGTTCGGATGAACGGCTGGGTAAAATTGTTTATGAGTTCACTTTCTTTTTTGGTCGTGTTTATTTGTTGTTGGCATTTATTGGGACGGAAAATATTATGAATGGTGTATTAGGTATGATTTTATACAAAATATGGTAAAGTAAGTGCTGCCTTGTAAACACAAGGCAGATGTGAGTAATAACGCTGGAAGAGGACGTCATAAGAGGACATATGGTGGCATTATTGGAGAGATATTGAGATAGAGATATTCTTCAGAAAGTTCATGTGCGTGGCAACCGGCGTGTGTGTATGACCAGGTATATGATTGTTAAAGAAGGAAAAAAGTATGTGAGGATCGTAGCAGATAGAGCCCTAGTTTCTACTTATCGTCATGGGAAGAAGGCATGAGTTTGTGAATATATAAAGTGTATATGGAAAGAGCAACAGTTCACTTTTTTTTATTGAAATGACCACACAATAGCTTCCACGTATCCTCTCAATTAGAAGTAGCTTTGAACACGAACTGAATGATATTTTCCTTAACGTGCATTAATCGAATACAGGTTTTATTTGGAAAAAAATATGAATAGATTTACGCCCATAATACATTGAATTTTGCGACTTATAATGAATAACGTGCACGTATATATCGCCTTTCTTATGAATTGTGTGTAATGTAATCAAGCCCTTTCTAATTTTCGTGTAGAAATGACTTTCCTTATGTCATCCCATGGGGGCTGTATCTTGTAACTAAGATATAAATCAAGAATGACTTATCACTGCGGCTTCCTACGCTGTTAATAATCTAGAACTTAATTATAATTTTCTTCTATAAAAGCATAACTGTTAGGAAGATATTTTCCCCGCATTTTAAGCACCAAATTACTTTGTATATTTTTTTTTAAAATTATATTTATTTATTAACACCAAAAATATTAGGTAACATTACAACAATCATTTTGCGTAGAGAAAAATAAATTGTAGGCTATAATGAAAATAATATAACATGGGTGCATCTGTAGCCGAACTAGGTGAAAAACCTGTATCTCGACTACAGCGCCATACCTCTCGGATAACAGACTGGGATCTTTGTAGCCAATTTATTTCATTACGGCTATAGGAGTAGAGGGAGACTAAAGAAACGGTGGATCAACTGTGTGATTGATGATATGAATAGAAATGGGGTGACTACTGAGATGACGACTAATATACGTGTTTGGCAGAACGTTGAACATACGAAAATGGTGGATAGGTGGGGTCATCTGCTACTTACTCAGCCCTAATTTATTTGGCCCTGGCCCACTGGATATTTAAAAAAAAATTTTTTTTCTTTTTTCTTGTTTCACTACTTTCTTAACTTTAAAGTGTATTTTTTATTAAAAATGGGTAAAACAGGCAATATTTTGTTTTTTTTTTAAATCTTTTCGTCTAACCCCCTTTCGCAACGCGCCATAAGGAATTTCGTTCCAAAAACTGCTGTCCATTTTCTGGTAAGTCCCTTAGTCGCCGCTTAGGACACCCACGGGAAGAAATGAGATGGTGCTATTCTTTACATCGGGCACCACACGGAACGATATAAATAACTACTGTTTAAAGAGTTTCGCTGCTCACTGAACTAATGTCAAATTTAAAAGCGCCTTTGTAATTACCTACGTAGCTGATGGAGGAATACGTAGTCGGGAATCGCTAGTACGCAGTGTGTATGAATATCAATGCTTAGAGCCGCATGTTCACGAAGGGACATGTCGCTCAGACATTTCGCCGGCCATTTACGTGGTATGTGTCTGCAAATTTGCGGGACAATATCGCTCGTTACTTGCGTTGTTCACACTACCCAGTAAGTGGAGAGTGTGTCGCCCGAGGAGGTTGAATTGTTCAGTGCGGCATACATATTCATATTCATTTCTTTATTGTTAATTTTGTTAAAAAACAGTTCTTAAAATTACCACAATTACATTTCGCGGAAACACAAATCAACAGTTATCCACACTATTTAAAGCGCGATTGACGAAGGTCGACGCTATCTGAACATCAACTACTGACAAGTCCCGCGACACGTAGATTTTACAAGCGACGTTGGGTGCCATCGTGCGTCACGTAAATTTCGTGCCGGGCGACAGAGTTGCGGGACAAATGTCCCCGCGTGTGTGGAAACACGGCTTTTGTTATCCTTTAGCCGTGTCTAGAGATGTCCATTTTAGCCGGCCCTAAATGAGTTAAAAAGAGTTTTCTGTTCAGTGTTCACTAAAAGGTGTTTTTGTTTCCGATTTTCAAAAAATGTTACGTCCTATATTTACAGCGTCGATCAGAAATGTGAACTCATATTTGAAAGTATCGCACAGGCCAGGAAAGTGAACAACTTTCTCTATGGAACCAATCTCATAACAAGCGAAAAAATTAAATAAGCTTTATAGCACATACTAATTCCATAGTTATATTTACGCGAACGTATGACATACAAGTGACGTTTAGATTTTGGCAGCTCTTTCTAAGACGCCATTTTGAAATTAAGCACACAATATGTCAACACTGGTTTTTTTTTGTGGGTGGGAAATCATCAAATGACGTCTCAGACTTTTACCCGTGTTCCTTTAGGCCCATTTGCCAGGGCCGTGATATCTCTTTTGAACAGAACAGATATGAATAATTATGAACAGGATATCAACATTAACCTTAAAAATATTATTGATTGGCTCGAAAAAAACAACCTAGTAATAAACTTACCGAAGACTAATGTGATGCATTTTCACCAACGTACAGTTCCACCACACGTTAATATCCAGTACAATGGACAGGTGATCTATCCAACAAAGGTCGCGAAATTTTTAGGCATTTATCTAGATAATCAATTAACTTGGAAACCGCAAGCAGAAGAGGTGTGCAAAAAGTTAAGCACTGCAGCTTATGTTCTTCTTAACCTGGCAAAAAGGTTGACATAAAGACTGCTTTAGTAGCTTACCATGGTTTGGTCGCATCGGTCTTGAGATTTGGAATATTTTTTTGGGGAAACTGCAGTTTAAAAGATAAAATATTTAAAGCCCAAAAACGTTGCGTGAGAGCAATGTGTCATATTAACCCTAGAGATAGTTGTAAACCACTGTTCAAGTCATTGAAAGTTCTAACTTTTCCGTCTTTATATATTTTGGAAATGGCAGTTTTTGTAAAAAAGAATAAAAACCTGTTTGCTAAGGTTTCGGACATCAAGAAAGGTCCCGTCAGAAGTCAGTACAAAAACCTATTAACTGTCGGTAGCTATAAAATAGCACTTCTCCAAAAAAGTGTTTTTTGCATGGCTCCTATCATATTTAATAAACTCCCAGATAGCATAAAAAATGTCACACTGCAACAATTTAAAAGTAAACTTAAGGCTTTCTTGGTACAGAGGTGTTATTACTCGTTAAGTGACTTTTTTAATGACACTATGTGTGACATATCAACTGTATAATTTTATTGATATTACTTAATTCTATTGACATTATTTAATTTTATTGACACTATTTAATTTTATTGATTTTATATAATTTTATTGACATTCTTTAATACTCCTTTGTGCATGACCTAATGTTGTAATAACAATTTATTCATTGATTAACTTTTTCATAATTTTGTTCAAGATTTGTTTAATTATTTGTAAAAAAAATTGCATGCTGAAACTCAGACAGAATGTACCCGGCTCAATACATTTTTGTAACAACTATATTGTAAAATACCTGCATTCTATGCGAATAAATGATTTGATTTGATTTTGATTTGAACAAATCTCGCGACCCTGGCTATGTCGACGCCTCAAGCAACATTTTTTTCTATATTATCAACCTTAACATTTCCATTTATGTATCACATTATAATTTATTCATTCACGAATGGAAAACTTTCTTAATAAGACCAACAAAGTTGATTACTCGGGCTTAAGTAGCCAATAAATTATGTTTCGTGTACCTGAACATTTATGTAACTTTTTGTAAGGTTATTTTTATTTTCATTGTTGATGTTACAACGTAGATTTTTTTTGACTCAATTGTTTAGCTTTAATATTGGTTACACTTTTCCGGGGTGAATTTTTTAATAACAGTAATTGTGTGTAATTTTACATACATACATACAATACATACAATCACGCCTTTTTCCCATGGGGGTAGGCAGTAACCACGGAACGCCACCTGCTACGATTGTGTAATTTTAGTGACATTTTATTTCATATTTTTACTGACCAACTAATTTAATCACTACTTTGACAATGAAATGTAACAAAAAAAAAAAAAAAAATTCATTGAATTGTAATAAAAATACCTAATCTTTAATGAATAATGATGAAATGTAATTTTGATGAATATTATCACGGTTTATGCACCATCTCTTCCTACCAATTTTTACGCCACGATATGCGGCTGAACATGTGTGATCTTTTCTGTATCTCCTTATTATCTTGCATGCAATGTATGTACACCATGTTTAAACATATAAAATTTACTTACTTACAGTCCAAGGTCAGGACCTGACCTGTTGAAGTCAAATACCCATTCGTTTCATCATCATCGTCATCAGCCTACAGCAGTCCACTGCTGGAGCCAGGTCTCTTCAATTGCATCTGCAGAAGTCGGTTAAAAAACCAGCCGTTTTATAGAAAAGTGCAATACCGACGCGATCAAAATGTATCAACTGAACCATACATAAAAAAATAAATTAGCAACAAAAAATTTCAAGGGTGCTTCGCAGGGGATTCGGAATTTCACATTTTGAATCCATGGTTAAAATTTTCGTGTCGATGTCCCTGCCATCCTGAATAAGCATGATGATAAGCAACAATATTTGGTTGTCTTACCTAAAACATATTGCCGAAGGCAGGTAGCTTCTAATATTATCTTACTACCTAAGTCGAAGGACATATTATTCTGACATTCTACAAATCTAATTTGTAAAAGGTTACTGAAACTGTAGACTAGACGAAATATTCTTAGAAAGACAGGATAAATGGTAGAACAATATTACTTTTGTGACATTTTTCGCATCAAAATAGGTTATGGTAGCAATTTTTTTAACGTTAAAGATGTAAGTTCAAGACTGTATAATACGGTGCACGGCAGTAATCTCAAGACTGTATAATACGGTCAACAAGACCATCCACATTTACAGCTTAACCAAACGAGAGGTTAAACATAAATTGAGTCATTGGTTGCAATCTTTAGATTATGCTCAAACTGAGATTCTTCTACTTATAAAAAAGTAAAGCATAAGAAACATTCGATGTGAAGGTATATATTCATTTTTATTTTTTATTTTGCCTATTATTATTACTTTCTTTATTTTTTCTTTGTAAAGTGTAGTTTTAGATAATATTGATGCTGCTTTTGTTTCTCTATGTATATTTCGTATATTTACTATTAAGTGTTAAAGATATCGAGGCTACAAGGTTGTGTCTATGGAAGTCTTGGATTTTGAAAACCACCAACTTCCAAAATACAAGTTCGACTTAGTTTGGGGGTTGGTAGATCATGTATTATGTGCTGCTGTACAACCATCAAACGTTATTATAAATTGTTAATTCTTAGTTAAGTTTTTTGTTGTACTCTGAGAGCGAAATAAAAATTATTATTATAAAGTTACGAATAAGCATAGGGTCTCTTTTACATAGAATACAATATAAACATATTATTAACATCACGCCTGTAGATGCCAAAGGATTAAGCAGAGGTGTACTTAAAGTACACCCAAATTTTGACGGTTACGTTTAAGTCCCAACAAGCATTCGTGAACGCGAATCCGAATATCTACCGCCGATGTATGCGAATGCGAATATGTCATCGTTTTCCTTACGTCGAGCATTACCGATATAATTGCAAAGTTAAGATAGTAAAGCTAGAAGGAGAAAAAAAGCTAATTAAAGTGATAAGATTTTTTGGTTTCATTTACCTAAAATTATTTACAACTTACGTACTTTTCCTGATGTTCATATTTGCATGAAGTCTGCGAATGCGATTACGAATGCAAATGTCAAAAAACTTTTTAACAAAAAATTAAACCGCCGAAAAAACAGAAAAGCAAAAAATAATAAACCTTAAAATTTTGAGTCGGCGCTGAAAAATCAATGAACTAAGATCACTCAAAGCGCCGACTCATAATTAAAAAAAAAAAAATATTTTGTAATTTTTTTGTGGCTTCAATGCAAACTGATAATACTTGGCAAGGTATACCCTATCCAATGAAAAAAGAATTATTAAAATCGGACTACTCTGTACAAACTTATGCGTGATTATACATTACAATCAATGAGTGAACAATCAATCATCTCCTGTTTTCCGACCCTTGGGGTTCGATTTTGTTTTCCAAATTTATATGGGGCCACCCTCGGAGTATACCCTTTCCAATAAAAAAAGAATTATCACAATCGGAATACTATGTAAAAAGTTATGCGTGGTCATACATAAAAAAAAAACAAAAAAAATATAAGCGTTGAATTGATAACCTCCTCCGTTTTTTTTCGTCGGTTAATAAGTATGCGAATATTCGCGCAACGTATATTCGCTACATCACGATATGGAATAGGGGGCGAGCCTATTACCGTCAACCGGGCACACATCCAGATTTTGAGCTGCTATCTAAAAATTCTTGACGGATAAAGCCGTGTGGTGCCGGACGTAAAGAATAACACCACCCCATTTCTTCCCGTGGGTGTCGTAAAAGGCGACTAAGGGACTTACTAGAGAATGGACAGCAGCGTTCTCTATGCATTTTACCACCATACTGTGATCGCCAACTCGCCTGCCAAGCGTGGCGATTATGTCAAAGCCCCCCAAATTGGAGGAGGCCTAAGTCCAGCAGTGGACGTCTTACGGCTGAAATGATGATGATGATAAAAAATTGAACCCAAGACCTATAAGGCAGTCCTTTACATAGGACTTATATATACGAAAATTATTGTCGTAATGTGGGTGTACGTACTAAACAACTTTACTGTCTCTTTGTGAACTATAGGATTATCTAATAATAGCTTCTGCCCGCGACTTCGTCCGCGTTAAATTTCTTGTTTCCCCGACCCTTCCCGTCGCGTCGAATCGCCTACCCGAGCGTTTTTCCCCGTTTTTGCAACATTTTTCATTACTGGTCCGCTCTTCATAGTTGTAGCGTGATGTTATATAGCCTATAACCTTTCTCGATAAATAGGCTATTGAACACAAAAAGAATTTTTCAATTCAGACCAGTAGTGCCCGAGATTAGCGCGTTCAATCAAACAAACAAACAAAGAAACATACAAACAAACTCTTCAGCTTTATAATATTAGTATAGATTATGTTATGTTTGTAACATTTTAATTAATCTCCCTACCAGCCTAGTTTTAACTAAAGTTTTTCCAGAAGAATGGCGAAGTCATTATCTACCAGATGAATTTTGAATTTTTTGACTGGCCTGTTAGTCTAGTGGTTAGTGACCCTGACTGCTGAGACTGAGGACAAATCTTTGTGTGATGATCACGTGTGTCACGATCATTTGTTCTGTGTCTGGGTGTAATTTATCTATAATATGTACTATGTATTTATAAATATATAAGTATGTTTATCAGTTGTCTGGTTGCCATAGTACAGGCTCTGCCTTGTTTGGGATCAGATAACAGTGTGTTGGTTGTCCTAAGATATTTGCTTGTTTAATTTAAATATGGAACTAATTCATTTGTAACTGGCAATATGGCTGTAATCAGCATTTACGCCCATGTGGAGGTGGAAAATTCTCCCAAGACAACGCGTTACCGGGATAAAATTATTTTAAACTGTCTGGGTGCCACATCCAAATCCATTCGACTGTTTTTGCGCGATTGAGTAACATCAAACATACCAACTTTCAAGTTTACAATATTATAGTAGCATTATCTTAACCAGATAAGTGAGTTAGCACCTAACCCACTGAAAAGCTTTGAAGGAAACACATAGAAGTTTTATTGTTATTTCGTCTGGGGGTGTTTAAAGTCCCGCAAAGTGTTAAAAAGTTTTCTTTTTACCAACAAAATGCAAAACTAAATCAAACCTCCTGATTTCTTCATCAGAGAGTCTATCCGGGCACAAGTTACTTTGGAAAGCCTAGGAACACCTTAAAAAGACTTCTTACCCAAGTAGACCGCAGTAAGGACAACCTCCACAAATGGGGGTTCAAAGACGGCTCGGGCCTCTGGTGTGTATTCGGTATCTCTCCACAGACAATCACACTTACCTCTCATCTTGTACCGCATACCCTGCACATGTCGTCACGTGACTAAATGGCAGCGTCAGCGAACGGTATTCCTGTTGCTGAATTTTGGACCAAATGGATTTAGAAAACTATACATTTACATATGTTTCGTGTGGTGCCGGACGTAAAGAATAACACCACCCCATTTCTTCCCGTGGGTGTCGTAAAAGGCGACTAAGGGACTTACTAGAAAATGGGCAGCAGCGTTCTCTATGCATTTTCCCACCATACTGCGATCGCCAACCCGCCTGCCAAGCATGGCGATTATGGCAAATCCCTCCTTTTGGGGAAGGCCTATGATCTGCAATGGACGTCTTTCGGCTGAAATGATGATGTTGATGATAAAAAAAGAAAAGAATACCGTTTATTTGACACAATTAGCAAAATACAAAATAAAATAAGATGAAAAAATAATTTAAAAATTAAACAACATGTGTGTGCCTCACGGCATATGATGACATTTACATACATTTTTGGTGTTATTTTTGCCATCGTATCTAATATAAAAGCACTGTTTAATTATCCATTACTGTTTCTCCAATGTGAAGACACCCTAACTTTGTCACAAACGCACTGCTTGCATACTAATGCCAAAACTCTGTCTATACGAGGGATGAATAACGAGCTAAAACTTCATTCATTATGCCTGAACTGAACACATTGAGAAATGTCCGGGTCGGTAGCCTTTGTGAATTCCTGGAAGTATATTTTCTTGAACGACTTGTCCACACGACCCTCTTTTAACGTAGAAAGAAAGATATAAATTTAAAAATGGGGAAAAATACGCAAACATAAAATAGAACGAAATTATTAAAATAATAAGAAATCATGCATACATAATCAGCTTGTTATTTTCCCACTGATGGGAAACATGCGTCCTCTCAGTGAGAAGGAGTGGGCCATAATCCACCACGCGGGCCCAGTACGGGTTGGCAGATGTCACTCTCATGCCTTAGTTTTTTTTGGGTCTAGGACATGATGGTTTCCACACGATGTTTTCCTTCACAGTTTTGAGAACAGTGGTAATGAAATAATATCTACAAGAAGTAAAATACCGGCTTGAGTTTGAACCCACGACCTCATCATCATCAGCCTATAACGTTCCCACTGCTGGGACACAGGCCTCCTCTCGGTGAGTGGGAGTGGGCCATAATCCACCACGCGGACCCAGTGCGGGTTGGTAGATGTCACATGTCTTCGAATTTTTGGTTCTAAGACATGCCGGTTTCCTCACGATGTTTTCCTTCACCGTTTTGAGAGTAGTGGCGATGAAATAATTTACACAAAGTAATGCGCCTAGATTTGAACCCACGACCTACAAACATGTAAATCGCGGCCGTTGCCACTGAGCCAACACTGCTTAAATTATTCGTTTATTTAAAAAAAAAAATCTGCTGTGTCAGAGAAAAGTGCAATACGTTTTTTTTTTTTGGATGGGTAATGGTCAAATGACGTCTCCCGCTCTGGGTGGAGCGGAACGACGTGTCAGACTTTTACTGACTAAAACCCACCCGTGTTCCTTCAGTTGCCCAGATGCCAGGGCCACGGTAACTCTTTCGAACGAATCTGGTGACCCTGGCAGGCATCGGTCCTAGCAGACCCCTTCAGTGCTGCTGACATCTCTTTGAGGCGCGCGTGGAACACTACGCGCCGTCGACACGGGCTTGGGTGCTTACTCTGGAATATAATTCCGATAGATCGACATTGGTCAAACGTCAGTTGGTTGAGTTGTTTGACTGACAATTCCAATGTCGATCTATCGGAATTATATTCGAGAGTAAACATACTGGTCCTTACTGGGCGGCGAGCTACCCATTGCTCGCCGCCCGCAAGCTCGCGCCTACGGTGGCCTGGAGTCCGCTATCGACTCCCGACGCCCGGGGCGTCTCCTCCTGCGGCGGCTAGAGACGTGAGGGCGCAGAGACTGTCAGTCCCTTACGAGCCCTGCCTCCTCTTGCGTGAGCATTACTGCTTCGCAGAAGGAGGTGACGGCTTCCCATGCCCTGTCGCTCCGTACCATGGCTCGCACCAAGGCCGGACGCGAGAGGTCACCGCCGCCGACACGGCGGTGCTCTGCCCAGGCAGAGCACACCTCCACCGTATGCTCCACCGTGTCCTCTAGACGATCCTCATAATGGAAACACCCGGGCGTTTCCTCCCGCTTTATCCTGAACAGGAACCCACCGAAGCACCGCTGTACATTGTAT
Source organism: Aporophyla nigra (assembly GCA_947507805.1). Lineage (NCBI taxonomy): Eukaryota > Metazoa > Arthropoda > Insecta > Lepidoptera > Noctuidae > Aporophyla > Aporophyla nigra. The sequence goes on along the minus strand of OX382292.1, from coordinate 7,896,680 downwards.
GGCAGAACGTTTTTTTTTATAACTGACGAAAAGGAGACGGGCATTTCTGGGCCAAAATGTAATAAGAGGAGAAATGGTTTAAAAAAAAGCTTATATTTTTCTATATCAAAATCTGAAAAATCAACTCAATTTACAATCTGGAAAATGAGAAATCCTAAAATTAAGTTAAGGTTCTCAAGTAAATGGAATATCGATTAAATTATAATCGATTAACGTTCATACTATTTAAGAAGATGCCTTCACCAGATGATTAATTCAATTAAAATAATTAAATCTATTAGAAATAACATACTGCACAGCTTAAACCAATTAAATATTTATATAATTAACATAAATTGATCCACGTTTGTTAATCGATTTATGTATGTTTAGTCTGTGCCATGGTATAATAAGTCTGTGCTAACTCTGACATGACATGCATGACATAACGTTAACACTCACTCGTTTCATATTGTTTATTGCATATGCGTATCGTGTTTCCACCCATAGTTTTATTGATGTTTCCTCAACCCCTGCTTTCATTCTACGGACTTCGGAGCTACTTTCTTGTATGACCCTTGCCTTGCCACCATACCCAACACGGAGAACCCCGCTTAAACGTTGGACTTGGACTTGTCATTTTGGATTCTACGAACAGCCTACTGATTGGAAACCGACACCATGGATCGTTGTGTAAATTGTCGCATAGCGACTAATCGCTGTAATACAACAGATCGTCGAGATTTGGATGACGAAATGATATAAGCAGTAATTCGTCAATGGCGTACACCACAATCTGTAAGTACTTACTCACTTCTTATTTACCTCACCAACGTCTACCACGCTGGCTTGCAATCTTTACAATATTTTTTCCTTCACCATTATACTAACAAAATAATAATAAAAAATAAAAGGTCAGGGGGTCGTTTTAGGGGCAACATTCTTATTTCTAGTAGCATAATAACAACCTTAGGTACAATGAGTTATATGTACGTATAAAAAACAAACAAATAAGATCTCATATCAAACGTAAATGGTTGTTGGTTGTTAGAGAGTAATTCACACTGACCTCTATACTACATCATAGTATAAACTGTATCACGGTAGGACAGTATTCCTCGCTCTCCAATAATCACACATGTTATCAGTGAACATAATATTTGAGATATTTAGCAGGTAGTTCGGTATTAATTAATATAATAAAGTATAGGTAAACATTTAAAACGCCCATGTAGATACATTATATAGAACTAAGTAACTATCGGACCAAGATTTTTTAAAAGTACTTAATCATGTTATCTGTTATTAACCACTTATTACATCTTTCAGGTAAAATGCAGTGACCATGTTTGCCAAGCTTGCTGGTAGTTGGATCAAAGACCACCTCTTGTTATGAAAATAATATGGTATCTTAGTTGGGCTAGGTACCAAGATAATATAGTACCACCTGCACAGTTTCTAGATGGCAATTTAATCATAATTGAAGATAATTAAAAAATATTACTAAAGAACATTTTTATTTTCTCTCACACACTCTAGAAATACCTATATAAATTATCATCTGCTTAGCCTTTCCCCAATTATGTTGAGGTCGGCGTCCTGTCTAACCGGATGCAGCTGGGTACCAGTATTTTACACGGAGTGACTGCCTATCTGACTTCCACAATCCAGTTACTGGGTAATATGATATCCCTTGGTAAGACTGGTTGTCAGACTGGGCTTCTGATGACCCGTAACGACTGTCTAAGATCTACGAAAGATAGCTGGGACCAACGGCTTAACATGCTTTCCGAGGCACGGAAGGGTCTTGGTATGTAAAGATGGTCACCCACCCACGGACCAACCGCGGCAAGCGTACCTTAACCTGATCGGTTAACCCGTGCGGCTGTTATTACTTAGCCACCAGCCCTTCTATAAATACTTATATAATTATTAAGAATAGAGAGAATAGTAAAGAATAGCACCACCCTATTTCTTCCTGTGGATGTCGTAAGAGGCGACTAAGGGACTTAGAATTGGCAACAGCGTTCTCTATGCATTTTGCGACCACACTGCGATCGCCAACCCGCCTGCTAAGCGTTGCGATTATGGCAAACCCCCCGAATCGGGGAAGACTTATGACCAGCAGTAAACGTCTTTCGGCTAAAATGATAATGATGATGATGAATTATTAGGTTGGGGAAAAAGTCTTTTCGCATTATAGTATCTATGCATGAACTTGTTATAAAATCTCTTTGGCTATACTATTTGTATCTGGCTGGTTTTGGTATCATTGAAAGTTTAAATTTTAAAGAACATAATTCCAAATTCAAATTAGGAAAATGTGTGATTTTCATTTGGTTTTCGTACCGTCAAGATGAGTGAATCTAATGAAGAAATTCGATACATTTTAAAATTTTACTACAAAAAAGGTGAAAATGCAACGCAAGCCGCGAAAAAAATTTGCGATGTTTATGGACCTAGTGTAGTGTCTGTGAGAGTAGCACAAATTTGGTTTAAGCGTTTTCAATCCGGAAATTTTGATGTCAAAGATGCACGTCGCTCTGGTCGCCCTATTACGGATAAAATGGATGCCATTTTTGAAAAAGTGGAGCAAGATCGGCTTACCAGTAGTTACGACGTAGCTGAAGAACTGGAAATTGACCACAAAACAGTTTTGGCGCATTTGAAAAAAACTGGGTACACAAAAAAGCTCGACATTTGGGTACCTCACGAGCTCACTGAAAGAAACCTAATGAACCGTGTACTCATTTGTGATTCTTTATTACGACGTAATGAAACCGAACCATTTTTGAAGAAGCTGATAACTGGTGATGAAAAGTGGATCACGTATGATAAGAACGTGCGAAAAAGGTCGTAGTCAAAGGCCGGTCAGGCTTCACAGACTGTGGCGAAACCCAGGTTAACTCGCAACAAGGTGATGCTGTGTGTGTGATGGGATTGGAAGGGCATTATTCATTATGAGCTGTTACCACCAGGCAGGACCATCGATTCTGAACTCTACTGCGAACAACTGATGACATTAAAGCAAGAAAATGAGAGAAAGCGGCCGGAATTAATCAACAGAAGGGGTGTGGTTTTTCATCATGATAACGCTAGACCTCACACATCTTTAGCCACCCAACAAAAATTAAGAGAGTTTTGCTGGGAGGTGTTAATGCATCCGCCGTATAGTCCTGACCTTGCACCTTCAGATTTCCACCTGTTTCGGTCTCTTCAGAATTCTTTAGGCAGTGTCAGGTTAACATCACGAGAGGACTGCCAAAACCACTTGTCGCGGTATTTTGACCAGAAGTCCCAAAATTTCTATAGCAATGGGATCATGTCCCTACCTACAAGATGGCAAAAAGTTATCGAACAAAATGGTACCTACATACTTTAGTTAAATGTAAATAAACTTTATTAAAAAATGTTTTGAATTTTCTTAAAAAATGCGAAGAAACTTTTTCCCCAACCTATTATAATAATATTCTTTATATTTAACACCCCAACTGTATTTTAAAGAATGAGAATCGCACTTCAAAAATCAGCTGTTAAGTATAGATTGTTACGTAACCTCACTTTTCCTAAATCTTCTTTAACTCGGTTCTCAGATTGCCAAAACCTGCAAAATTTTCAGTGATTGTTTAATAATATAGTACCTATCAATAGACACCAATTTCATCTTTTTACATCCAGGCCCAAGATTGTATGAAAGCGTATCCGTCTCCTTTGTAACGCAGGATTCAGAATCATGTACTGGATTCACGGTAAAAGATTGTGCGTCGATTACCCTTGCAGCCTGTATAATAGGTATTTAAAATGGCAACATTCCGTTGCGCGCCATCGACGTACGCGCATGGGCGGAACAGAAAAATATTGTATTGTCTGTGCGCACGGCTGTCACAGAGAAGAGACTGTTTGTGCTTGACATTATTAAAAAATAATAACTTAATTACCTCTCTTGTCAATGATACACTAATAACGCAAAGGATTTTCAGTGATATTAAATATTGGATGATTTGTTATTGTGAACGGTGTCTGTGAGTTTTTTTTTGGTTTTGTGGCGTAAAAAGAACGTGCAGGTACAACATAATCATACTAAATAGGAATACTACAAAGGTAAGTCAGATATAATTCAGTTTAAAGTAATCTTTTATTCAAATTTGTAGAAATTATTTACACTTTTTACAGCAATATAACAATCTTGTTTCTACCAACATGCGTTCACCTATAATGTGTTTCAAAATTATGTGATGCAAGTGTAAACAAACGCTGTTCAGGTTAAATTCATAAACAGTAACTCACTAAAGGAATATAGTAACAGATTGTATTTGGATAAGTTAGATTATTTAACTCACTTTTTTTCAAACAATTATTATTAAATTGTTAGTAAAAAATCATTTACAAAAATTAATGTTATTATACGCAAGTTCATTTTAAAACTAATAAAAACCATTGCCGTCGATATTATTTTTTTTAATTAAAATTATAATTTCGTGTTTAAGTTTTCAAATTCGAGCATTCAATTTGTGAGTAGCACCACCAAATTGTCTTCAATCAGTGCGTCCTGCCTGTTATGACCAATGTATCCGAAACGTGGACACTCACGGTACGACTGGTCACTCAGCAAGCTACGGAACAAGCTATGAATATCTTAGAGTCTTTCGGAGGGATATAATCCGGAATGAAGAGATCCGGCAGAGAACCAAATTTGTCGATATAGCTCACAGAATAAGCAAGCTGGAGTGACAATAGGCTGGCCATATAAGCCGTAGAACCGATAAACGCTGAATTAGAGTATTCTTGAGTGGACACCTCGACCCGTTGAACGTAAGGTAGGACGCCCTTAGGCTAGGTGGAGCGACGATCTTCGCAGTGTGGCAATTTAATTTCATGTCGTGACATAATGGACTACTTAAGTCACATGCACCGTTTATAGCACGTGACCTACACCCATACTTAAGGCCCTCTTGTAGTTGAAGACGTTTCGGCGAACACTGGCCGGTCGTTGCGAGCGCTTGAGCTGCTAGATTTTGTGTATAATTGTTTCGTGGAGACAAAATGATAAGGAAATTATAAAATATTTTCTCAGCATGCCCTAAAAAACAATAAAACCTATCTTTTGGTATAAGTTTTACATGGTTTAATGATGGAATCCCTTCAAGGTACACGTTTTAAATGGCGATTTAGTGTCATCTTTATGTTTATTTTTTATCGAGCCAATTGTTTTAATTCACGTTTCTATCTTCACACAGCGCTTAACAGTATGTTCGATTTTCCTAAATATTTTTTTTTTTACGGAAACTAGCCATTTTGCTAGATTTACAGAGGTTTAAAAAAGTTAAAAAGTACTGCAACCTCGCCTTAAGTCACATTTGTCTGTTTAAAAATAAATTATTTAAGTCACAGGAAACCGTGATTTAAATCACGTGTGTAATCGGGGGCTATAAATAGTATACGATACGTGTGAGTTAAGTGGTCCATTAAGGCACACGGGAAATTATATTGTTATAATATAACTCTCTGATAGCTATGCAAGTATTTACTCGAAGAGGGAATTAATTAAAATTATCGATAAAACTAGGAATAGATCAGAAAGATAATCGGCCTTTTTTTGTGGGTGTCAGACTTTTACTGACTAAAACCCGTATTCCCTCAGTTGCCTATATGCCAGGGCCACGGTATCTCTTTCAAACAAATCTCGCGACCGTGGCAGGAAGATCATCTGTCTACCAACAACAACAAACTTATAATGAGCGACTGAACTGAATAACAAATGCAGTTCAAACTTGCACCGTTCATTATTTTCTAATACATTCACCACTTGCACAGCGTTGACTCCTCACAGAATTTGAAAAAGAAATTATTTAGATTTATCAGATAACAGCACGTTTATATTCCCTACGAGCTTCTGCCCACGAATTCCTTCGCGCCAAATTTCTTGCTCCCTCGACCCACCCAGTCGCATCGAATCGCCTGCCCTTGCGAGGTTTGAATTCGTGATCTTTGTTCTTTTTGTTCGGCTTTTAAGTATCCTAACATAATATTATATAAACTATAGCCTTCCTCAATTAATGGGCTATCAAACAATAGACGTAGTTCCTGAAATAGTACGTTCAGTCAAACAAACTCTACAACTTTAGGTATAATATTACCACTAAACCCACGAGGTAGTAAATACTTATCCTGGACTCGAGGGAGTCAATAGCGGACTCCCGGCCACCGTCGGCGCGAGCTTGCGGGCGGTGAGCAATGGGTAGCTCGCCGCCCGGTAAGGACCAGGCTCGGGTCGACGGCGCGTAGTGTTCCACGCGCGCCTCAAAGAGATGTCAGCAGCACTGAAGGGGTCCGCTAGGACCGATGCCTGCCAGGGTCGCGAGATTGTTCGAAAGAGATACCGTGACCCTGGCACATGGGCAACTGAAGGAACACGGGTGGGTTTTAGTCAGTAAAAGTCTGATACGCCCTCCCGCTCCGCCCAGAGCGGGAGAAGTCATTAGATGATTTCCCATCCAAAAAAACATAATCCTGGTCTCGATATAATTGTTATGAATAAAGATAGGTTCCAATCAATTTCTTTAACGAAAAGAAACGATTACGAATGATTTAATTAACATGATTTTTTTGGAAATTCTGGCAACATTTTCGACTGATATTTGTACCCTATAAATATTAGCCAAGATAGTTGCCATAATTGCTTTTCAATAAAAATTTTTTGGAATTCCTTCTCGCAAGTCAGCCTATGAGGTTGTCGGCTGCTTCACCGGACTTACCTGTGCTTACCTTTATAAATTAAATCAGTACGTTTGAGGGTACCTTGGTGTCAAATTGGCCAGCTGTATTAACTTTTTTATATTCAAGTACCTACATTTTTGCTATATTTGCTGTTGATCTCATCTCATCTTTGTTATAGTTTTACCTACTTATTCTACACCTGCATGCTTCGTCATTAGATGACGATTATTAATTTTAAATGTTAAATCTCATTAAAGTGAACTGTATCATGTTGTTATGAGAAATAAAGATTCTTTAAACCTAATTAAAGCCTCCAGCCAGGGCTTAAAACTTAAAACTAGAGCGACTATATGCTAAGGGTACTCCCTGTGGGATATCGGGGGGCTTCAGCCTAGGGCATCGCTGGGAGAGGGCAGCAAGGGACGGCTGGATCGGAATGTTGCTTAGAATAGGCTTGTGGCTTGCTTTTATGGTTATTGGGATCCTGTTAGCCATCTTTTTTATATGATCCCTTAACCACCTTTAGTTTCAAAATCTAGAGCGTAGGGTCCTGGGTTCGAGTGGACTGGTACTGTTATTCGGTTTAGAGATTTCTCAGTAGCAGCCCGGAGTCCAAATTTGTCCCCTATTGTAGGCTTGCCCCGTACTACATGGAACTTAAACAAAACTAGTGAAATGAGGGTGTACTATAAGTGCACCTCTCCCTTACCTTTTAGCGATAGCAAACGTGATCTTAAGTGTTATTTGTCTTCAATCTATTTCAAATTCAAATCTTTCATCCCCAATACTTGAAAGAAGAAAAGGTACTTCAATATATTTTATTCTAACTTATACTACAACTTGAACTAACACAAATTAAGTCGTCCTTAACAAAAGAATGAATGTACTACGTAATTCCAAAAATACTTTCACAAAAGGGATCAAAATTAAAACTGGGAACAAAGTTTACAATAGCCTTTTTTGTAACGTTTTTTACTTGTTTCTTAGGTTAGCTCAGTTGTGGTTTTCTATATTCCCTAAAGAGTGAAAGGAGAAGGGGACTTTATTTAGGGGACTAATGTATTGTATTTTTATTACCTCCTTAATGGCTGTTTTCTGGAAGAATGATACTTGGTTCAGGTACAGTAGCTGAGCTATTGTATTTTAGGTGATTGTAGTGGACAGTGGATAGGGTTATGTCATCAAGGTGAAGCAACAAGTGGATGGGTGACTATCCATAACATACGGAGGCTTCTCCGTGCCTCAGAAAGCACGTTAAGCCGTTGGTAGGTAGATCTATGACGGATGTTGCGGGTTGTCGGAACCACAAAAGTCTGACAAACAGTCTTACCGAGAGGTATCGTGTTACCCAGTAACTGGGTTTTGGTCAGATATACAGTCGCTTCTTATAATTTACTAGCTTCTGCTCCGTCTTACTGGGCGTAAATTGCTAGTTTTAAAATACAATATATCCTATCGCCCGCCCGTTATATTACTTCGTTTACTCTGACTTCCCGCGCGTTTTTTCTACATTTGTTTTTCTTTTTACTCAACTTCTTAGGATCCTGCGTGATGTTGAATAGCGTATAGCTTTCCTCAAAAATTGGGATATAAAATTCAAATATAATTTTTCAAATCCAAATAGCAGTTTCAGAGATTATCCTATTTTATATTATCCGATATTATACGATTATCCTATATTATTATCCATGCTTAAATGAAATTGGGCTGGACATATCTGCACAATATAATAAGAACACCAACAGCACAATCACTTACAATTCAAATAACATACAATTTAAAATTGGAACTTCAGGAACCATGCAAATAACAGGAGTGCATGACATTAGCATATGAATATTAGAGACAATAGAGAAAAAACTTAAAAGTAAAAAGTGTATCCAGAGACCCAAATCTAGAGCACTACAAAATACTAATTTACACGCTACACAGACGTGCAGTCGACACACTGTTTAAAAAGGGAACGCTTGTATGAAGCGAAAGTCATGGAAAATATATCAATGGGGTAATCTGTCAAATTGGACCTGTCATTATATTCCCTTACCATACGTGTTAAGGGGCTATTAAATGTGGTATTTAGTGTGGATGTAGGCAATTCAAAAATACGATGATGACGCTTACTACGTTGGCAACACCTAAAGTTAAAATAGTTTACCAATTGTGCGTCAATGGAACCGTTTATTATTTTATAGAGTATTAGTAAGTCAGAATGGTTACGTCTTTCTTTTAAGCTAATCATTTTAAAGTGCCTTAACCTGTCATTATAATCAGGTAGGTATAGCTTTTCGGATCCCATTCTTTATACATACATATCTAACAAAACGGGCCTGAACAGATTCAACATTATTGTTGTAAGTGGAATAATAAGGAGACCAAATAGTAGAACAATATTCCAAGGAGCTCCTCCCAATTTCAATCGCCCAATTTCATTTCTGGCTCAATTTCTTTTTTTTTCTGGCTTATTGGCCAGAATTACGACCCAGTGGGTCCCGTTTAATGGCAAACGACATTGCGGCAGGCCCAGATGACCATGGCGAGATGAGCTGGACTCCTTTAGTAAAGATTGGTCCTTGGGCGCTCTGAACAGAGACAGTTGGAAAGAGAGTACCCAAGTAGTAAAATGTCATGTAAATATCCTAGGAGCATATATTTTGGTGTCTTACTGACATCCTACAAACGTTTATAGAGCCGCATTTGGACGCTGTTTATAGGACTATTCAAAGTCAAAGTCAAAGCATTTATTTCAAATAGGCCCAAAAAGGCACTTTTGAATGTCAACAGTTACATGAAAATAGAATTGATTCTAGTCGCCCCTTCCAAAAGTTAGATGAAATCATAGGTAGATGATGATGATGATGATCATATGGAAAAGAATGGCCAAGACAGTCTAGACCAGCCTTTCCCAAAGCGGGCGATAACGCCCCCCCTGTGGGCGCTGCAGACCTAAAGGGGGGTGGTAAGAGACCCAGAAAAGACTGTGTGGGGTGTGTAGACTCTACACATCGCCCCCATTTTTAGAAACCCACTTTGGGAAAGGCTGGTCTAGACAGTCAAGACTCCATGGAGCTTCGTCGGTCGCAGCTCCGCGCAGCCCTGGTGGCGAGCTGGCAGGACAGGCTTTCACGCCCTACCGCCGACCTCGCCACCGTCGAGGCGGTCCGGCCAGTACTCGGGCACTGGCTCGGGAGGAGGCACAGCTCCCTGTCGTTTCGGGCGACGCAGGTGCTCTCGGGGCATGGTTGCTTCGGGAAGTACCTGTGTCGCATAAACAGGGAGCCGGACGCCCGGTGTCACCACTGCGTCGACTGCCGGGAGGACACGGCGCGGCATACGGTGGCAGAATGTGCCGCTTGGGAGGAACCGCGTCGCGTCCTCGTCTCAGAAGTAGGCAGTGACCTATCGCTGCCGGCCGTGGTCGAGTCGATGGTCGGCAGCGAGGGACGCGGTGGTATCCTTCTGCGAATTAGTTATGTCGCAGAAGGAGGCTGCGGAAAGGGAGCGGGAGATATCTTCCGCTCACCCAGCCCGCAGCAAGCGCACCGGGCGTCGGCGGAGGGCGGACAACGCCCTCTTCCAGCCCCCCTAAATGGGTTCAGGGGCGACGGATCTGGGGACATCCGTCGCCCCCTATTGCTACGGACCCGGGATGGTGGCGCGTAGTGTTCCACGCGCGCCTCTCTGTGATGTATGGGGGGGAGTTTAACACCTCACTCCCCCCCAACGTGACGAGGCCCGCAAAGGCGGGCCGGCACCAGTTGGGGATCGCGGAAGACATATTGGTTCCCGTGGTCCCCGACGTAGGTGTGGGACGGAACACCGGGGTGGTTTTAGTCAGTAAGAGTCTGACAGACCCCTCCGCCCACCCCAGGGCGGAGGACATCCATGAGGATTTTCACCTCGTGATCAAAAAAAAAAAAAAGACAGTCAAGAATCCACCGTTACTTACATAAAATAAAATTACCACACCACAACAGGTAGAAAAACTGAAAACGAAGCAATGAATTAATTATATGATACATTACGCCCTATAGTAATTTTTTACAGTCCCGTTAAGTGCAATTACATTTTATAATTATCTTCTGTAAATATCGTGAATCACGAGAATGTCTTATGACATTATGAAAATATGAAACTTATTTGCAATTTCGTAGTTTCAATATTCTATTTTCAATATACTGCCAATATGAAAACCTACGCTCGTGCTCATAAAGAATACTTAGTGAAGATATATTGCGAGCTTCTATACTTACTACCAAATATTGATCTTGAAAATACCAGTAATACCTTTTTTAAACATATGGACATTCATATCAATCACGAAACCATTTAGGTACAACGTGGGTCAAAAAGATATGGTCATATACAGCAAGGTTACATTATATTAGCGAATTGCTTTACCCACGCGTTACCCAACGCGCAATCGATATCGAACTGTTTTGTAATTTTTTTATTGAATCTATTACGGTCATTGACCTTCGGCTATCGAATGATGTTTTTTTTTCTTTTCATTAGCTTTCAATGTCGATATTCAACACAGGTGTGAAGTATTATTGCCAGTTAATGAATTAAAACCTATGTAAGGGTGTGTCACACACAGCCAGTTAATTTAATTTGACCTTGTGTAACGGTGTGGCGTACCATCAAATTGAACAACTTTCTCTATGGGATTAACATCAGATTTGCATCCAAAAAATCAGCAACTATCCCATACAAAACTTCGAGACTTACTGAACCCAAATTTATGGGACGGCTGATTTTTCCGCGATTACAATGTTGGTCCAATGACTTTTGTTCAGTTAAATATGACTACAACTTTCTATACCGTGTGGTGCCGGACGGTACCGTGTGGTGCCGGACGTAAAGAATAACACCACCCTATTTCATCCCGTGGGTGTCATAAAAGGCGACTAGGGGACTTACTAGAGAATGGGCAGCAGCATTCTCTATGCATTTTACCACCATACTGCGATCGCTAACCCGCCTGCTAAGCATGGCGATTGTGGCAAAGCCCCCCAAATTGGAGGAGGCCTAAGTCCAGCAGTGGACCTCTTACGGCTGAAATGATGATGATGATGACAACTTTCTATTACATCATGAAGTGATTGTGTATCTGTCATTCACAATGCAGTCATTGGGTAGTACGATAATCCCTTGGTAAGACGGGTTGTCAGATTTCCTGTCTTCTGACGACCTGTAACAATTGCCAAAGATCCATCCAACAGTTTAACGTGAGGTGTTTCGGTATATAAATACCCATTCGCGGACCAGGCAGGAATCGTAACTTAACTCGAACAATTGATCCGTGCGGCTATATGTTTTTGCCACAAAGTTTATATGCAGCTGATATTTGCTGAATTATCACACAACAACAAATAATAACAAACATAACAAACACACATACATACATATAATAATAAATTCTTACATTAATGCGGATGCGAGATTTATTTCCTAGAGCCGTGTGACCTGCAAAACCATGCGTTTCTCTGGGGCTTTACAGCGAAAAACTTTTGTCGGCAAGTGAAAATGTAGCTTTAATATTTACTGTAACCAGTAACTGGGTTGTGGAGGACAGATAGGTAGGCGCTCCATGTAAAAATACTGGTATTCTGATGCACGCAGACCTCAATTTTGTAGGGGAAATCTATGTAGATTGATTAGACCTACAACGGTGAGGGATGACTAAAGTATAACAATTTTTAGGATGAAGGAAGCATTAGGCAACAAATGCGTACAGCATTAAATTAACGACATTTATAATGCGACCAAACCTTTCCGTGTGGGGCCGACGTAAGGAACAGCACCACCCCATTTCTTCCCGTGGGTATGGTGGTAAGAAGCGGCTAAGGGACTGACTAGGGAATTGGCGGCAGCGTTCTCTATGTATTTACCACCATACTACGAGCACCAACCCGCCTGCCAAGCATGGCGATAATGGCAAACCCCTCCAAGTTGGGGAAGGCCTATCCAGCAGTTTCGGTTGTAATGAAAACGCGATCAATAATGCCTAATAGACTAGTAAGAATTGGTATCACGACGGGTCGACCCCGAGACAACTCGTTACTAGGACACCTCAAGCTTCGTAGTGTTCCAAGCGCGCCTCAAAGAAATATTAGCAAAATTGAAGGGGTCCGCTGAGACCGATGCCTGCCAGGGTAGCGGAATTTTTCGAAAGAATTACCGTGGCCCTGGCATAGGTAACTGAAGGAACACGGGTGGGTTTTAGTCAGTAGAAGTCTGACACGCCCTCCTTTCCACCCAGAGCGCGAGACGTCATTTGATGATTTCTCACACACAAAAAAACCGGCCAAGTGCGAGTCGGACTCGCGCACCGAGGGTTCCGTACAAACCTGCAGGTCATCATCATCATCATTCGTCATCATCGTTTATGAAATGAAATGTTTTTTTTTTAAATTTTTATATTTGTGTTGACTGAATGAAAGGTAAATTGTGGTTTACGATTTATGACGTATTAAAAAAAAACTACTAACTAGATCTCGTTCAAACCAATTTTCGTTGGTAGTTTTCATGGTAATGTACATCATATATTTTTTTTAGTTTTATCATTCCCTTATTTTAGAAGTTACGGGGGGGGGGGGACACACATTTTACAACTTTGGAAGTGTCTCTCGCGCAAACTATTCAGTTTAGAAAAAAATGATATTAGAAACCTCAATTTTATTTTTAAAGACCTATCCATAGATACCCCACACGTAAGGGTTTGATGAAATTTTTTTTTGTGTTTCAGTTCTATGTATGGGGAACCCCAAATATTATTGTTTTAAAAAAAAATGATATTAGAAACCTCAATATCATTTTTGAAGACCTATCCATAGATACCCCACACGTAAGGGTTTGATGAAAAAAAAAATTTTGAGTTTCAGTTCTATGTATGGGGAACCCCAAATATTATTGTTTTTTTTCTATTTTTGTGTGAAAATCTTAATGCGGTTCACTGAATACATCTACTTACCAAGTTTCAATAGCACAGCTCTTATAGTTTCGGAGAAAAGTGGCTGTGACATACTCGGACAGACAGACAGACAGACAGACAGACAGACAGACAGACAGACAGACAGACATGGCGAATCTATAAGGGTTCCGTTTTTTGCCATTTGGCAACGGAACCCTAAAAAGGACACCTCGAGCTTGGAAACTCCAATTCAATCCATTCGATGTGAGCCGTAGTCGAAAAGTCCGTTGACCCAAATGCGGGCTGACCGCTACAAGCAGCTTAAACCAACACTGCAAGGTTGCATGCAACGTAGTCATTAACCAATATAACTAAACTTTCATTCCGAATTCTTGATAAAATTTAAATATTGCAGCTAAAATCTTTAATGAATTTTTAAAACGTTGCGAGGCTGCACCGTCGTGTAATTGTTTGAAACAATTCTGCAATTACACTGGCAACCCTGAGTTAAAGGGGAAGTACCGTCATTGTTTCTTCTTCGTCTTACTCGTTGGTTTTGTTATGCAAAATAATGAATTCGTCAGCCGAATGGGCCGGCTGCATTATACTATGAAATATCACACTTTGCATTTAGGTCTGGTTGATAGTTTGAGCTATGCGAAAGCTTTTCGAGGATTTAAAAGTAAAATTTAATTACGGTGTAAAACTTCACTGCTCGTTACGGGTGAGTTGAACAGCTGATTACGAGGTTAATGGCCGCTGATTTTGTAGTATTTTTGAAATAATTTTATTTTGTTTTATCAAAATTCCATCACGTCGGTTGAACCGAATTCGTGAAGTTTTGCATCTGGCGAATTTAAATTGTATTCTTATTATGGAAGGAGATCACCCATTTTGTTCGGCGATTTGGGATTTAAAAAAGTCAGCGGCCAGGAACAAAATACATTTTATTGGAATAGTAGCAGTAGTAGAAACGTGTCTATTGCAATAATGCTGTAATGAATTTACGAAGAAAGACATCCAACGATCTTTAAATGAAATAAATTATGTCCTACTGTAACTTCGAGTAAGGTCCCATATGATTATATTCCACCATTTTGAGCTAGATGAGACATCAGATACACGTACTATAAGACACAAACAACACAGTTAACTGGCCCTTCTATACTAGGCGTTGTATGGATTAGAAGTCATTTGTTGACAACTTGAGTTTACCTTGATTTCATTAATATCTGACAACTGTTGTTGCAACTAGTAGAGCTAATGAATTTATCTGCATCAGGAAAAAAAATAACACGGTCTTACCATAAAAGTTAAGACTATTGTTTACCAAGTGTCTAATGTAAGACAAATACCAAATAAACAACATTTTGTGATAGTACGAATGTTAATTTATTTAAAACTAGTTGTGCCTGCGACTTCTTTTGCATGAATGTAGGAAAGCAAACTATTGGATTTCATAGGTTTTTAGGAATAATTTTTCGAAAAAAAATAACATCACCGAAAGTCTCGTCAAAACCGATCAAGCCGTTTCGGAGATAAGCCGGAATTAACAGGTAGACAACAAAATTCATAAATGTTTTTTGTTATAAATACCATTCATACTTTCATATGCATTTTATTAAAAACTGTTAGTACATAAACATTATAAAATTATTTTTCCTTTATATGTATGTATGTACCGTATATCGTTTTATATGCATTTAGTAAAAGCTGTTATTTTGATATGACAAACAGACACCTCAATTTTAATAATTTATGTGTATGGCATACTTAGGCTTTTCTTGTGGGTGGGCTCTTAGACTGAGCCTAAAGAAGATCGACACTAAAAAGGTTTTTTTTTTTGGATGGGAATTCATCAAATGACTTCTCCCGCTGCGGGTCGAGCGGGAGGGCGTGTCAGACTTTTACTGACTAAAACCCACCCGTGTTCCTTCAGTTGCCCATGTGCCAGGGTCACGGTATCTCTTTCGAACAATCTCGCGACCCTGGCAGGCATCGGTCCTAGCAGACCCCTACAGTGCTGCTGACATCTCTTTGAGGCGCGCGTGGAACACTACGCGCCGTCGACCGGAGCCCAATACCCATTGCTCGCCGCCCGCAAGCCCGCGCCCACGGTGGCCGGGAGTCTGCTATTGACTCCCGGAGC
Organism: Aporophyla nigra; assembly: GCA_947507805.1. Lineage (NCBI taxonomy): Eukaryota > Metazoa > Arthropoda > Insecta > Lepidoptera > Noctuidae > Aporophyla > Aporophyla nigra. Next base: position 7,880,922 of record OX382292.1, on the reverse strand, counting down.
CCGGGGCGTCTCCTCCTGCGGCGGCTAGGGATGTGAGGGCGCAGAGACTGCCACTCCCTCACGCGCTCCGCCTCCTCCTTCGCGTGCATTACTGCTTCGCAGAAGGAGGTGACGGCTTCCCATGCCCTCTCGCTCCGTACCATGGTTCGCACCAGGGCCGGACGCGAGAGGTCGCGAGAGGTCTAAGCACTAAAAATCGTCTACATTTAACTATTTTCTACAACGTAAGCTGAGAGAAGAAAAAGTGACGTAACAAACTTCCCAGCACCCAGCAAATTATGTATATTTATGTATGTACGAGTAGTTCTAAAAGAAACAAAATAAAATGACTACTTCTTTGTCCGAAGAATAAAGTCCTCGAATTTAAAGTCGAGTAAGGATTAAGTTTCGGAACTAGGACCCATTCAAAGAAAGTATTTAAGTAAGTGAGTTCAGAATTCTTTTTGAAAAGTCTTTAAACTGAAATTGTGAAATGGAAGCGTTTGCAGACATTATGAAATGGCACATTGCACATAAATTACGGAGAAGATCTTTGTGTTTAGTTGACAGGCTCTTTGGTCTTGTCGGTGAAGTCGAGGTCCTGGGGTCAATAGCTGGGTCGAACAAAATGTTATAGGGATTTTTCATCTGAAATTTCTAAGTAGCAGCCCGGATTCTAGAACTGGCCTAGTTAATGGTAAAAGGTTATCCCTATTACATAGGACTTAGCGAAATGTGGCTGTACTATTGATAAACCTCTGCCTACTTCTTTCGGATTTTATGTTCTGCCAAATTTCTAAGAAAACTATGAAACGGAAAATTATGCTTTGGGTGCCGAAAGCATTTATGTGCAATTATACCATAACGTGCTTCAGTCTTTAATTATTAATTAACCCTGTCCTACCGGATTAGAGATTTTGAAAGATATTTCCCAATTGAACTTTATAATATTAATAAGGAAAGTAAAAATAAAGCCCATATTTTTTTTTTATTAACAAAAAAATCAACCAAAGTCACTGACGGTACTCACAAGTCCTTTACATTTTTATCGTTAGTTTACCACTAAAATATAAAATTATAATCTAAAACCATATTAATTGTATAGTTAAAACTAAAATCTTAAATAATAATATAAAACAAATAACGCTTACCCCATGAAAGATCTAATGAAGGGCGATCTTTCTCTATCCCTCAAGAGAAGACTCATCGACATGTGTATTCTTCCCATCCTCACGTATGGTTCTCAAACATGGTCTTTGACAATTCAGCAGAGGTCCACTCTCGAGGTTTACCAGAGAGCTATGGAACGGAGTATTCTGGGTATTAAACTTGTGGACCGGGTTAAGAATACAACAATCCGTTCCATTACTAAAATAACTTATGTCACTCGGGAAGCTGCCACGCTTAAGTGGAATTGGGCTGGACACATCTGCCGTATGTCAGACGATCAGTGGGCCAAACTTACGACCCAATGGGTCCCGCTTAATGGCAAGAGACATCGCGGCAGGTTCAGACGGAGATGGCGGGATGAGCTGGACTCTTTTAATAAAGACTGGTCCTTGGCAGCTCTGGACAGAGAGACGTGGAAAGAGAGTAGGGAGGCCTTCGCCCAGCAGTGGGACAGCAACGGCTAATAATAAAAACACTTACCCCGTCTATTCTATTTTCAAATGTTTTCTAAAACAAAAGCAATCCGCAGTTCTCAAATCCAAAACAGGGTCGCTAAAGAAGTTTGAAAGTGTCACTTGCGGGTGGTATATAGGCAAAATTTAAATAAATCACTGTGATTGGCTCGCGTAGTGGTACTCGAAAGGAACTTCAGTGTCCAATACGTAATGCGCAATCGTATTGTCGAAATAATGAACGGGGAATCACCCGGTACAAATCAGTACCGCCAGTTAGGAAAGGGTTAAACTAACTACAACAGATAATATTGTTTTGAGATCCATCCAAAATCGAAAATGTCTGTGACAATTTGGACAAGCAATAAGTAACATTTTTTATGTTCTTTATTTTGTTTCAAACAATAGAGACATCTCATATTTTTTATTTCATCCCTTTTATTTACTTTCGGCGTCTGGCTTGAAACGGTTAGGGCTTTTCAGGTAGGCTGCAAAGCCTTAGAGGAATCGGAATCAAGATTCTTATATTCCTGCGTATTTTGAAATGGCTGAGTGTCCTAAGAAAATGAGTGTTGTTCCATGATTCTAGTGGTGTTCTTAGCAACTTACTAATTATGAATTTTTTCGTATCACTCGACGATTTACCGATGAGAAGACAAAATTTTACAGTCTGTCTGTAATCACACCTTACAAGTTAAATTTGACCCACTTCGCGATTTCGAATTGAGCTGAAATTTGGCTTGCTAAAGTAGTAAATCGGATGACAATACAATATTAGTATGAAATGGAGCTGATCTGATGATGGACTCAGAAGGTAGAAATGGGAACATTGTAATAAAACAACGTAATCCCATCGAGTGCGTTTGGGTTTGTGTGATTCGTCTTGAAAAGACTTCTGGTTCTAAATAATAAAACTGAAAAACGAACTAATTCTTTAACATCATAAATTCTGAAAATATTAACGTTCTTCGTTTACGTAAAATTTATTTCAGCCGTAAGATGTCTACTGCTGGACATAGGCGTCCCCGAATCTGGGGGACTTTGCCCACGCTTGGCAGGTGTGTTGGCGATCGCAGTATGGTTGTAAAATGTATAGAGAACGCTGCTGCCCATTCTCTAGTAAATCCCTAAGTCACCTCTTACGACACCCACGGGAACAAATGGCATGGTGCTATTCTTTAAATCTGGCACCACACGGAACTAATATAAAATATTTTACATTCGTTGACATATTTTATAAAATATAATATATTTTAATACCAATTAATATCATTTATATGTTCAAAAAATATCTATCGCTCGACCAGGCAGACAGTCTTTACTTGTGCAGAGGAAGTTCATTAATTCATGGTAGCCTATTTTGGACGGGCCGAGTAAAAACCTCAGCGGCGGCCAAAATAATGAATGTTTTCATAAAGAAAATTAAACACGTATAATAATAACTGCCTTATGTTTATCCGAGGTTTCTCCCTAATGGTTTAAAGATTAACTTACTCATTTTGACATTAATTAAGTGTAACTTTTCCTTCTCTGCGAGGAGAGGTAATTATTTTGTAATAACTCATTACGAACTCAAAAGGTACCTATTGTTCAAAAGGTTGGTAAAAAGGAGAGATTCCAAAAATGACCCTTCATAGTTGTCAACAAAGAATTATAGTATACTAGGTATAGGAATAAAAAGTAGCCTATAAAAGTAGTCTTCTCTTGGGATTCAAACTTACCCCTTACCTAATTTCATCAAAATTGGTTCAGTGGTTTAGTCGTGAACCCGTAACAGACAGAGTTACTTTCGCATTTATAATATTAGCATGGATAGTATACTCGTAGATATGAATTATTAAACTTGATAAAATTTAGAAAATACGTTCGTTCACGAACAAGATGTCTTCTTCATCAACCGTTATTCTATGATTCACTACCATTTCTTTCATTTTCTTCCTCACAGCTTACACAAACCTTCCATTTTTCTTTCACCATTTGAATATACCTTTCAAATGGTGAAATAAAATTCAAATAATAGCTGTGGTCCTAGGACTATGGTAATCTCTAGAGATTACCCTCCACAATATAGACAAACTCACAAAAATTCGGTCTCTCTTTATAATACATATTAGTATAAAATAACATCCACGGTCTAACACGGTCAGTACGTGGGTTGGGTGCCGACTGCCATTTGTAAATCTTTGACAACCGTTTTTTTTTTTGGATTGGAAATCATCAAATGACTTCTCCCGCTCTGGGCGGAGCGGGAGGGCGTGTCAGACTTTTACTGACTAAAACCCACCCGTGTTCCTTCAGTTGCCCGTGTACGAGGATCACGGTGTCTCTTTCCTATAAACTCGCGACCCTGGCAGAACATATTTGACAGTCGTTATGAGTAAGTAGAAGCCCGAAAGATGTACAACATGTCTCCCCAAGGAGTATCGTATTACCTAGCAACTGGATTGAGGAGGTCAGATAGGCAGTTCATCATCATCATCATATTTTCAGCTAAAAGACGTCCACAGCTGGCCATAATCGCCACGCTTGGCAGACGGGTTGCTGATCGCAGTATCGTAGTAAAATGCTTAGAGAATGCTCTAGTAATTCCAGTAGTCGCTTTTTATGACACCCACGGGAAGAAATGATGCTATTCTTTACGTTCTACAGCGCGCGGAATATGACAGACAGCTGTTGCTTCATAAGAAATATATATTGTCAACCACAGCTCAGAAATGAAGGGGTTCGCAATAAAAACCTTGAACATTATTCAAACACAAGCATATTTAATTCCTTGTCCACAACATTTGTAAATCACACAGTTATCATCAAAATAATAAGTCCTGTACTTACTCGCTAAAACTTAAATAATCCCAGTCTGTAAGGTTGAAAATCGAATGTGTGTTTGCTGCTCGGCATCTCGAACAAGAAGGCCGTCCGTCAGTCAACTTCCATAGAGGTTGACAGTGAATGTAATAATGAACGAATGATCGATTGAGTGACATCCGAGAATTAGTCGATGTAATAAGCAGGGTTACCCGATACAAGCTAACAATATTTTATTAGCTGCATCCGGTTAGACTGAAAACCGACCCTAACATTATTGGGAAATGGCTCAGATCAGCAGTTGATGATGATTTTAATTTTAATACATTTGAACGAGCTCCCACTTGACGGAGCATTTCAAGAGTTGATGAACATCATTGATTGCAGTGCGCCGGCACTTGTATTGTAACTAGCGCTCAATTCAATTGTAACGCTTCGCAATGGAATTGATCACAATACGATGGAATGAACTGGAGTGCACTCTCGTATCAATTGACTGAGAAAATGAAGTGAAAATACAAAATGTATCCAACATCGATATGTAATTATGTACTAACTTCATATTACCTACTTCAATGATTCGGAACAATGAAGCGTAACCATTGCATTGAGCGCTAATAATTAAAAATATGAACGTAGACAAAGTAAAAATATTATGAACCTAGGTAAGAATTGTAAGTTTTCTTTACTTATTTGTACTTTGCAGGGGTAAAAATGCAAAATATAATATATAAACTTCGATAAAGTGTTTTACTACGTATCCAGGTAGGTAAGAACTGTAGGTGTTCTGTACCATGCAAGGGGTCTCCTTGGCCCTGGCATAGGCAGCTGAAGAAACACGGGTGGGTTTTAGTCAGTAAAAGTCTGACACGCCCTTCCGCTCCACCCAGAGCGGGAGACGTCATTTGATGATTTCCCACCCACAAAAAAGGGGGATAAATGCAAAATATATTAATGGTTATGTAATTTAGTAATAATAGTATCGTCCTATTATTGTCCTACTGCAGAGTAAAGGCCTTTGCTTATACAAAGAAGACACGACGATTACAAATAAATATCAACTACTAGCTTTTGCCAGCTGATTCGCACGCGTAGAGGACAGAAATTATCCCACTGGTACATACTACCGACATAAACAGTATCATATGAGTTAATCTAGGCTATAAACTATGTGAGAGCCAAATTTAATCTAAATCTGTTAGGCCGTTTTTGCGTGACTTAGTAACAAACATCCATGCATTCATCCAGCATCACAAAGGAGACGGATACGCTTTCATACAATCTTGGGCCTGGATGTAAAAAGATGAAATTGGTGTCTATTGATAGGTACTGCATTATTAGACAATCACTGAAAATTTTGCAGATTTTGGCAATCTGAGAACCGAGATAAATAAGATTTAGGAAAAGTGAGGTTACGTAACAATCTACACTTAACAGCTGATTTTTTAAGTGCGATTCATTCTTTAAAATATAGTTGGGGTGTTAAATGTAAAGAATATAATTATAATTCATCATCATCATTTCAGCCGAAAGACGTCCACTGCTGGTTAGGCTTATGCCTTCCCCAATTCGGGGGAGGGGGGGCGGGGGGGGGGGTTGCCATAATCGCAACGCTAAGCAGGCGGGTTGGCGATCGCAGTTTGGTCGCAAAATGCATAGAGAACGCTGCTGCTAATTCTAAGTCCCTTAGTCGCCTCTTACGACACCCACAGGAAGAAATAGGGTGGTGCTATTCTTTCCTATTCTTTCTATTCTTAATCATTATATAAGTATTTATAGAAGGGCTGGTGGCTAAGTAATAACAGCCGCACGGGTTAACTGATCAAGTTAAGCTGCGCTTGCCGCTGTTGGTCCGTGAATGGGTGACCATCTTTACATACCAATACCCTTCCGTGCCTCAGAAAGCATGTTAAGCCGTTGGTCCCAGCTGTCTTTCGTAGATCTTAGACAGTTGTTACGGGTCATCAGAAGCCCAGTCTGACAACCAGTCTTACCAAGGGATATCATATTACCCAGTAACTGGATTGTGGAACTCAGATAGGCAGTCACTCCGTGTAAAATACTGGTACCCAGCTGCATCCGGTTAGACAGGACGCCGACCTCAACATAATTGGGGAAAGGCTAAGCAGATGATAATTTATATAGGTATTTCTAGAGTGAGGGAGAAAAAATAAAAATGTTTTTTAGTAATATTTTTTATTCATCTCCAATTATGATTAAATTGTCATCTAGAAACTGTGCAGGTGGTACTATATTATCTTGGTACCTAGCCCAACTAAGGTACGATATTATTTTCATAACAAGAGGTGGTCTTTGATCCAACTACCAGCAAGCTTGGTAAACATGGTCACTGCATTTTACCTGAAAGATGTAAAAAGTGGTTGATGTAACATGATTAAGTATTTTTTTAAATCTTTGTCCGATAGTTACTTAGTTCTATATTATGTATTTACATGGGCCTTTTAAATGTTTACCTATACTGTATTACATTAATTAATACTGAACTACCTGCTAAATATCTCAAATATTATGTTCACCGATAATATGTGTGATTATTGGAGAGCGAGGAATACTGTCCTACCGTGATACAGTTTATACTATGTAGTACAGAGGTCAGTGTGAATTACTCTCTAACAACCAAACAACCATTTACGTTTGATATTAGATCTCATTTGTTTGTTTTTTATACATACATATAACTCATTGTACCTAAGGTTGTTATTGTGCTACTAGAAATAAGAATGTTGCCCCTAAAACGACCCACTGACCTTTTGTTTTTTATTATTATTTTGTTAGTATAATGGTGAAGGAAAAAATTTTGTAAAGATTGCAAGCCAGCGTGGTAGACGTTGGTGAGGTAAACAAGAAGTGAGTAAGTACTTACAGATTGTGGTGTACGCCATTGACGAATTACTGCTAATATCATTTCGTCATCCAAATCTCAACGATCTGTTGTATTACAGCGATTAGTCGCTATGCGACAATTTACACAACGATCCATGGTGTCACTTTCCAATCGGTAGGCTGTTCGTAGAATCCAAAATGACAACTCCAAGTCCAACGTTTAAGCGGGGTTCTCCGTGTCGGGTATGGTAGCGAGGGTCATACAAGAAGGTAGCTCCGAAGTCCGTAGAATGAAAGCAGGGGTTGAGGAAACATCAATAAAACTATGGGAGGAAACACGATACGTACATGCAATAAACAATATGAAACGAGTGTCAGCGTTATGTCATGCATGCCATGTCAGAGTTAGCACAGACTAAACACAAATTAATCGATTAACAAACGTGGATCAATTTATGTTAATTATATAAATATTTAATTGTTTTAAACTGTGCAGTGTGTTATTTCTAATAGATTTAATTGAATTAATCATCTGGTGAATGCATCTTCTTAAATAGTATGAACGTTAATCGATTATAATTTAATCGATATTCCATTTACTTGGGAACCTTAACTTAATTTTAGGATTTCTCATTTTCCAGATTGTAAATTGAGTTGATTTTTCAGATTTTGATATAGAAAATTATAAGCTTTTTTTTAAACCATTTCTCCACTTATTACAATTTGGCCCAGAAATGCCCGTCTCCTTTTCACATTTATAATATTAGTAGGATAGGAATAGTCGAATAAGACCAAGTTTCCTCGCGATGTCAGTTAAGTCCAGTATAAACTCAGAAAAGAAATGAATAGAAAAAGTCAATTGGTATCTGCCATAATTTTAACCCAAATGGTTTAGAACTCGCCTCTCACGGCGAGGCCCTAACCAGTTCTAGGCTATCAAACAAATGATTACCATAACCATTGACCATGTAATCTAGTTTTATTTTATTAATTAAACACTTTAATATTATCATAATCCGCTTATATGTTCTCACTGCTAGGTAACAAGTCTCCTCTCTGTGAGAAGGTGCACGCCATTATGCAACATAATTTTTAGTATATGCGAAACCTGAATATAGTTTGTTCAGAATCAGTAACTGAATCGATTTCAATAATTTTTACACCATGTTATATTTTGTCCCAAAAATATTTAATTACGCTTACAAGTTGGACACCGACTGCGGTTAAGTACCTACCACCTGCCAAATTATTATCAATGAGCGCAAGACGAAGCTGGTGGCACGCGCGCGGATGGCGCGGCCGCCCGCCGCTTGGTGTACATGTTTTAGTATGGACAACCAGGTAACTTAACAACCTTATAACTTTGTGATTATCAAGGATACAGTTTTGAAATTTTTATCATAGATTCTTTCCATAAAAATACTAGACAGATGTTTCGGGTTTCGCATATACAAAAAATAATGTTGTATACCACGAGGGCCCATTGCGGGTAGAGATCACATGTCTTCGATGTTTTATTCTAGGTGATGTCAGTTTTCTAACGATGTTTCCTTCACCGTTTTGAAAGCAATAATGATGAAATGATTTACGTAAAGTAAACCGCCTGTCTGAGTTCGAACCACTCCTGCACGCGTAGCATGACCATCATAGAAAGAATTTTGTCTATTCTTGGTAGAATAGAAATGGAATTGTCATGCTACGCCAGCATAAAACGGTACAAATCTTTCTACAATCTTTAATTCTGTCTTTAATCTTTCTACAATCTGTAATTTTGTCTATTCTTCCGTCGACAAAACCCATTTCTACGGTGGTCATGCTACGCGTGCTGCTCTCGCGGCCGATCTATGAGAATTAGTCATTGGAATTAGACATCTTCAACACCAAACGCAAAACAGGAGCGTTGCTATCTCAGAGAATGTTCAAATGGCTCACGTAGTTTGAACAGAACCACGCAACGTATCGCATATTTCACCATGAATGTATAGTGTACAGAACATCACACTTGCATTCCTCAAAGGACTCGGTAGAAGTGTTTGAAGGCTTACCATAGGTGTGCTGCGAGGTATTTGCTTAATACACTAACGGTAGGAATGTCTTCTATTTTGGCAGATCAACAACATTTACTTCGATATTTACGACTATATTTTCGATCTTAATAATATCTATATAATATCTTCTTAGGACAACCAACACAACGTTATCTGATCCCAAACTAGGCAGAGCCTGTACTATGGCAACCAGACAACTGATAAATATACTTATATATTTCTAATTCTAAATACATACAAATTATAGATAATTACACCCAGACACAGAACAAATGATTGAGCTCATCACACAAACATTTGTCCTGGGTGGGAATCGAACCCACGACCTCAGTCTTAGCAGTCAGGGTCAATAACCACTAGACTAACAGGCCAGTCAAGGTCAGTCAGTTAATGAATCAATGAATTAGAAACGTCCTTGAAAATGATTCCGATTCTGGTTGATAGGGTGTTACGCAATTAGGGTAGAGGGTGCGACACCATTTGCTGTAAAATTACATAAGTAAAGCACCATCTCATGACTTCCCGTGAATGTCGTAAGAGGCGACTAAGGGACTTACTAGAGAATGGGCAGCAGTGTTCTCTATGCATTTTACCACCATACTGCAATCGCCAACCCACCTGCCAATCGTTGCAATTACGGTAAACCTCCTCAAATTGGGAGAGGCTTGGGTCCAGCAGTGGGCTTTTTTCGGCTGAAATGACGATGATGATTCTAAATATGTTTTAGTCCACGCCGATGCGATTCGACGTTCTACGACGCACCCCCTCAAATTTATTCAGATTCTGATTAATAGTGTATTACAAAATTAGGGTGCTTTTATACCTACACCTGTATATTTTATTTAAGTTCTATGAAAACTATCCTATAAACAATTACACCTACAATTTTTGCAACAAAATTGACGAAACCAAACAAAAATAAAAACAATAAACACTGAAGTGGAAATAACCCACTACCTGGATATTCCACTTTAATGGGCGATCGCTTTCAGTAGCTTACATGTGACTGACTGCATCATCCGAAATAAGTTTCAGCTCGAATATGACGAGGAGTTTCATGAAAGCAAACTGCGACTCGGATTCGAGAAATCGTTGGGTTTACACCTTGCAATATATTTCGTGTGATATACGGATGTGAGATGGGGTAAACTTCATGAGTTTTAGAATGATTTAATTGTTTTTATTAGTGGAATGGATGTCATACATTTATAACAATCGTGGAACAGTTCACCTTTTAGTGACTTTTTTAACTAGCTTTTGCCAGCGGCTCAACCCGCGTGGAGGTCGAAAATGCCTCCGGAGTCATCACCTAATTGCAAATACTTTAAAATTATAAATATTCGCTTGAAAATTCTGTTGATTATAGGGAGACGAGCGCGTTATCGCGTGAATTAATTTTCGCGCGCTTTAGTTTTATTTTGCGATCATTCCTAAGATATTCATTTTCTTGATAGACTGTTCAGAACAGTTTTGATCTACATTAAATGCACAACGTCTCTTACGTATTAAATTCCACAAAAACTGTAAGTTTGTGTGTTAGTGAAGGTAGGGCTTGTTGAGTTAGAACCTTGGCTCTACATGAGATCTGATAATTTTTTGACAGTGCGAGCCATATGGTCTCGTCTTGGCAACTGTTTACATGAAAATGTTTTTGGTGGGTTTTCACTTCTTTTTGTGAGTTGCTTATGACATTTACGCGGACGAAGTCGTGAGCAAAAGCTAGTATGAAATAAAAATGATGCAGTCAAATATTCTGTAGTTCACTTATGTTATATTAAATCTCGCTAACCATCCTTTGTTTCAATGTGTCAGAGATATAAAGTTGTCCAACACATCGCTATGTAAATGTCACTACATTTAGACATGTGCACACAGAATTTAGTCACAGAATGATGTTTGTGCACGGCTTTGGCGAGTCCGACATGTGTCCGTGTTCATATTCCTCTTGCAGACCTTTTAATCTGGGCTGGGAGATTAAACTGATGCACGAATGGATGTTTGGATGTGTCCGGTATATGTCATGATATCACAGAGAGATATAATTTAGGAATATGCTGCCTTTATATGTTTTAAGGCACGTTCCGCTTTTTGCCAAATGTAACGAATAGTAACATCCAATTTCTTCCCGTGGGTGTCGTAAAAGGCGACTAAGGGATTTACTAGAGAATGGGCTGCAGCGTTCTCTATGTATTTTACAACTATATTGCGATCGCCAACCCGCCTGCTAATCGTGGCAATTATGTCAGACCCCCCAAATTGTTGTGTAGTGGACGTGGCCCCAGTGGATGTCTTCAGCTCTTAGCTCCATAATAACCGCCGCAAGGTTGATCGAAGATTTAGCTACGCTTACTGGGGTTGGTTTGTGAATAGGTGACCATCGAAACCTTCTGCAACTTAGAAAACATGTGAAAACATTGTCCCAGCTATCATTTGTAAATATTTGAAATTAGTTACGGGTAATCAGAAGCCCAAAAGTCTGACAATCAGTCTTAACAAGGTATATAGTGTGCGTCACAGCGTTGTTGCACAGTGGTAGCCCAGTGGTAACAGGCGGTACTTACGAGTTGTAGGTTGTAAGTTCAAACCCAGACAGGCGTTTTACTTTGAGTAAATTCATCATCATCATCATCATTTCAGCCGAAAGACGTCCACTGCTGGACATAGGCCTCCCCCAAGCTCCGCCACTTCGACCGGTTTTGTGCCTCCCGCATCCAGCGGATTCCTGCGGCCTTCACAAGGTCATCGGTCCACCTTGTTGGAGGCGTTCCAACTCTACGTCTTCCGGTACGCGGTTGCCACTCCAGAACCTTTCGGCCCCATCGGCCATCTGTTCTGCGAGCAATGTGCCCTGCCCACTGCCACTTCAGTTTCGAAATTCTTCGGGCTATGTCGGTTACCTTGGTTCTCCTACGGATCTTTTAATTTATGATTCGATCGCGTAAATTAATTGAGTAAATTATTTCATCACTATTGCTCTCAAAACCGTGTAGGAAAACATTTTCACAGGTATTATATTACATTAGTGAGAAAACCAGCCTATCCTAGAACCAAAAATTTTAAAACATGTGGCATCTACCAGCCCACACTTGGCACGCGTGGTGGATTATGGCCCACTCCCTCATAGCAGTGAGAATATTATAGGCTAATTAAGGACACCCGTTTCTTGAGGAAGGTATAAAGTCACGTTCCTTCGAAGCCGAGCAAAAGAAAAAAAAAACATGAAAGATCGCTAAAGAACAATAAAGTATAGCGAATCGGTTGATGAGACGCGATGCAGGCACGGGCAGAAGTGAGATCTTAATAAAACTGTTACCTACACAATCTTCACCACACAAACTTAAAGACGATACAAAATAAACAATTTACCTATAAGGGTCACGCGGTAGTGAAGCCACAGAGGTCAGGTCTGGCAAGGACTCGTATCACGTACCATCACCCGACACTGGCTTATCGGATAACAACCTTGCGGTGAGCAGCCTTATGAGGTATCTCGTACTTATGTAAGTAGTATAGGGACTATATGTATATTGGTATGGACATTAGACAGACTAGAATTTTCCCAACTCTAGGTGTCGAAAAACAACTGTTGGATTTTTAATTTTCAGCGCTAAGCACTGTGTCGAAATTCTGGTCATAATTTCAGTCGAAAAACGTCCACAGCTGGACATAGGCCTCCCCCAAGCACTGCCACTTCGACTGATTCTGTGATTCTCGCATCCAGCGCATTCCTACTGCCTTCACCAGGCTACTGCTTTCATCGGTCCACCTTGTGGGAAGCCTTCCAACGCTACGTCTTCCAGGGCGCGGTCGCCACTCTCCAGAACCTTCCAGCCCCATCGGCCATCTGTTTTGCTATCTATGTGCCCTGCCCTTAACTCTGGAAATTCTTCGGGCTATGTCGGTTACCTTAGTAAGAGACTACGGATCTCTTCATTTCTTTTATTCGATGTCGTAGGGAAATTCTAAACTTAGCCCTCTTCTATGGATGACTTTCAGTCTTCTTATGATTAAAATCTAGTGCGCGAATATATATATCTATATCTTAGGACAACCAACACAACATTATCTGATCCCAAACTAGACAGAACCTGTACTATGGGTAACCAGACAACTGATAAACATACTTATATATGTCTAAATACATACATATTATAGATAAATTACACCCAGACAAAGAACAAATGATTGTGCTCATCACACAAAGATTTGTCCAGGGTGGGAATCGAATCCACGACCTCAGTCTTAGCAGTCAGGGTCACTTACCACTAGACTAACAGGCCACTCAAAATAACCCGTAGCTATATATTTTTACCTCCGTGCAAAAGTGGACTTAAGACTGACTAAAAAAAGTAACAATAGCACTTACCTACCCACGTTCCCATTTATTATTATTAAAAAAAGATACCGTGTTTCAAAAGTCAGCAAAAAGGTGTATCTTTAGAAAATGGAATGATCAAAAGCATATTTTCCTTACCCCGAAAAAAATACACTAGCAAACAAAACTAAAAGATAACAATATCTTTTTCACATCGTTAAAACACAAAAGTCGGGCACACAACACATCAAAAGAAAATGTATCTACACCACTTTGTTGTACCGGCAAACGCTCAGACGTTTTGATCCGTCGTCTAGTACACTGTGACACTACAAAGAAACACGACCCTTTGAACTACATACCTAATTATGTGTGAATTTAAAATATTCACCGTTGCTGGAATTTGGATGTGGATTCCGACTAAAATGGAGTTTTCGCTTTTGCGTGTAACTATGAAATAACAGTACCTACATAGGTATAACAATATATCGTACCTGAATTTCCATATGGGCTTGTAGCTACGTTATAACAGCTGCACGGTTCGATCGATCAGGTTAAGCAACGGTTACCGAGGTCAGCCCTTGGATGGGTGGCCATTCGTTACGTACTGAGTCCCATCTGTGCTTCAAAAAGCACGTTAAGCCTTTGATCATGGCCTTTGGCATGGTCATTCGCAAAACTTTTGCAGTCACTACGGGTCTAAGTCTGACAAACCAGTCTTACTAAAAGTATCGTATTACCCAGTAACTGGGTTGTGGAGGTTAAATAGGCAGTCGCTCCAGGTTAGACTGGAAGTAGATCTAAACATAGTTGGGAAAAGACTAGGTAGATTAATGATTGATGTGAATTTCCAAAGCGTATGATTAAATGACATGATTACCATGACAACCACTAAGTTTTAGAATTGTAGGTATAATATAGGATCAAATTTTTATCCAGTGCGCAAACTGCAACCATGAATTCAGCATATCATTCTAGACCCCCCAGCGTAGAAAATTTTCGTCGGTTATACAAAAAGAAATCAGCTGTTCCATACAGTTTGACCCCGTAGGTATTGAATTTTTCTATGAAACAGCTGATATTTTTTTTGTGAAACTGACGAAAAATTTCTGCGCCAGGGGGTCTAGAATGATATGCTGAATTCATGATTACAATTTACGAACTTGATAAAAACTTATGCTGTATACCAGGCCACTCAGAAAGTATTGCGAAAAAAAGTGTTTTTGTATGAGAGACTGGCCAGTTATAAACTATTAAAAAAAATAATGATTATTTATAAGTAAAAATAGGTACGTTCCAATTTCAAAATTTCCCTCCATATTTTTTGCGAGCTAATTAAATTATCGTGTCTTATTGGAAAATGGATGTGCGCCGGGCACTTTTTCGCGCTATGATTTTTTACGATTTCAAGTGTCGCCTGAAACCGGACCAAGACGATGGACTTCAAATTGCATTCATGGATGAAGGTCCTTCCAAGGCAACTGTGTATCGTTGGTATAACGAATTCAAACGTGGTCGACTAACTTTGGGGGATGAAGAAAGAAGTGGTCGCCCAATGACGGCTATTACGGAGGAAAACGTGCTAGCAGTGAAAAATTTAATCCAAGACAATAGGCGAATTACGTATCAGGAGATTCAGCACATACTGCAGATTGGATCGGAAAGCCTTCATGAGATTCTACACGTACATCTTCGCGTGAGGAGGATAGTTTCACGCTGGGTGCCGCACAACCTCACCGATGCTCAGAAGCAGGCCCGGGTGGAATGGTGCCGTGATATGACAAAAAAAATTTGAAGCAGGCTCGTCTCGGCGTGTTTACGACATTATTACAGATGATGAGTCCTGGATTTAGCAATACGATCCAAAAAAGAAGCGCTAGTCGACGGTTCGGGTGTTTCAAAACTAATCAACGCCTACCAAAGTGAAGCGATCTAGAAGCGGGGAGAAGATTTTGATCGCGAGCTTTTTCAATTTGACTTGCTACTTGGTGTCAATCCCTTTATGGAACCAAAGAAGCATCAATGCCGAATGGTATACTACCAAATGCTTGGCAGAAGTTTACTCTGTTGTGAGCAACAAGCGACCAAACACAGGGCTCCGCGGGCTATTGCTTCACCACGACAACGCGCCCACGCACACCGCACTCAAAACGAGGGACTTTTTGGACGGCACGCCGGTCAAACTTCTGGGTCACCCCCCTTATAGCCTAGGACCTAGCACCGTGTGATTTCTTTTTATTCCCAAAAATTAAAAATCAGCTCAAAGGGATACAATTTTCGTCGCCGGAAAATGCTCTGTCAGCGATGGGGCAGGCTGTAAGCGATGTGTCTGCGGCGGACTGGAAAAAGTGTTTCATAAACTGGTTCAGACGCATGAAACTTTGCATAGAGGCTAGTGGAAAGTATTTTGAAAAGATTTAATAAAAAAATATTTACCTGTAGAACACTTCTTTTTATTTTCGTAAAACTTTCTGAGTGTCCCACGTATAATGTAAAATAATGAGAAAATTATGTTAAAGAAATAGACATTTATATATGTAGTTATGCCATATATGTATAATAATAATAATAATAATTTACCGCAGGGCAGCATGTGGCGTGCTGTTGGGCAGTAGCGACCCCACGGACCCTATCTCCCGGGAGAATTCTTGTTCCTCATCTCTGGCTGTCCTTTATTGGCCGGCTGGAGTGAACAATGAAGAGGTTCAGAGCTCCCACCTCATTCTTGCCTTTATTGGCCGGCTTGAGTGGAGATTCGCAAGAGCAAACGTGCTCGGGGAAAGGAAGTATTCCAGTAAGTGCTCGTAGGGATATTGACAATCTTCCGGGCTCTGGGATTGTTCTGAAAGCCGTGGAATACCTCTCCACTTCTCAAGCACCTCAGGAAGTGTTGCCCCCTTGTCGCTGCGTCACTATGTGCCAGCGACGGTTTCCGGGGGCCCATTATTGAGTGTGCAAGTCACCCCCTGCCATTTAATCCGTGTAAATACAAACATTAATAATAATAATAAACCATTTATTTTCAGGTAACAAAGACCCATAGATAAATACCTTAACCTAAGTATACATACGTTTAATAACAATTGTGTTAGTCAATATAACTTAAACTATGTTAGTAACACTAAAGTTGCACTAAGTCTTTGTGCGTTCTGGCGGCACTTGTCCACGAAAGCGGCGGAATACCACATCCTGTGGCCAAAAGCTTTCTTCCATCACCTGAGGCAGGTAGCATGTTGGTACGCGCACCACAAACGCTTTAAAATTGACGTTGCGATGCGACTCCAGCAGCTGCACTCTCGGCGAGTATTTCAGCCTTTGGCGCACGTACTTCACGATGTCTTCCGCGTCAGTGGTGTAATGGAGACGCGAAATATACACCGGAGTGTTCGGCTTCGCGGCGCGTAGTTTCTCGTTGGGCTCTATGGGAGCCTTGCCGCAGCGATTCTTACAGCTTTTCTGGCGGCGCTTCCTCCTTTGCACCGTCACAAAGCCGTCATCATCCCGTTCTGTTTCCTTTAAAGGCACGGGCTTTGCAGGGGGAGCAGGTAGGGTGACCAACGAGTTTGAAGGTCGCATCGGTCGTGCAGCGCTGCGGGGAGGAGCTGCGTTGGCGGGAACAGGGCAACGAGGCACATATGAAGCGCGCAACGCTGTCTCAGCAATCGGCGCCGGCGACAAAATTGCTGACGCAAAACTCGTGACCGACGTATCGAGGCAGCCACCTCGGCGTGTATTTACACGCGCCGCTGGTGACCCAATTAACGCCACAGAGTTGCGCAACTCATCGAGTTCTGAGCGCAGGTCCGCGACGGTGATCTGGGATGTCTCCAACTTCCTCTGTACATCAGTTAGACTTGCCTTCAAAGAAACAATGTCCTTCAACAGGCTCGTAACGTCGACGTGGTCGAATGTGACTGGGGGTAAGTTGTTCAGATCCCTCACCACAAATGTCGGCACGTCGTCTGGGTCGGTAGCCGTCAGAAGCGTGATGATATCTTGCACACTTTTCTTCGTCCCGTCGCGCCGACGGGTCACCATTTGGTCGACTTTATTAAGCGACCGAAACAGCAGCAGCTTCGCAGCAGCAATGTCGACCTCGCTGAAGTTCGATACACAGATCTGGATGGCGGACACCTCGTCCATCACATCCAGTTTCTGCTGCAGGAACGCCAGCAGTTCATTTGGCACAAGTTTGTCACTCATGTCAACAAATTTTCGAGCGTCGGCTTGCGCCGCGCTATACAATATTAATATTTATTATTATGCAACGTGTCGCAACGTCCGCCTCAGAGTGCAGAGTGAACATTGATGCGGCAGGGGCCATAGACCTTCCATAGTTCTTGGTAACCAGTCCATTTTAGCCAGTCAAATACATAGTCCAACATCTTGGTTTCCATATCCTGCAATAGTCCAACAACAACCGGAGGTTGTCCTTGGGTGCACTTGCACAGTGCATACGGGGATAACCGTCGGTGAGTGCCTCACTTCATTTAAATTTTCTAAGGGGCCTCTGCGAGTTGGCTTCGGCCCCTCGTACGCCTTCTAAAAGACCGGGATCCTAGGATCCCGAGATATATAAATATATATATGAAAATAATAATAATATTCCACAACTATCACACAACGCCATCTAGTCCCAAGCTAAGCAGAGCTTGTGTTATGGGTACTAGACAACTGATAAACATACTTATATATTTCTAAATACATATATATTATAGATAAATTACACCCAGACACAGAACAAATGATCGTGCTCATCACACAAACATTTGTCCTGGGTGGGAATCGAACCCACGACCTCCGGCATAGCAGTCAGGGTCGCTAACCACTAGACCAACAGGTATAAGTAAGCTGACTCCAATTTACATAGTTTAGAAAAGGTAGACTAACTTATACGTTGATTTTACAGATATTTACGGGTTTGGACGACTAGAATAACAAAAGCTAGTGAAATCACTGAAAATTACAGATTAAATTCAATAAATCTTTCAAAAAAAAAGGTTCTAATACGCAAATATAAAGTGTCGACTGAAATTCTAAACCATGTACAAAAATACTTGTACTCTTGCCAGAATCGTTACTGTTACGAAGTCCAGGGAGTTTTAGCGAGCGAGCCTTTTAAGCCATCAAATTATTTCGTGGTTAATTTAACTTTGAACATTTACAAGTTGCAAGCACTGTTATCAGA
This sequence comes from Aporophyla nigra, assembly GCA_947507805.1. NCBI lineage: Eukaryota > Metazoa > Arthropoda > Insecta > Lepidoptera > Noctuidae > Aporophyla > Aporophyla nigra. The sequence continues at coordinate 7,862,121 of OX382292.1, read as the reverse complement.
ATCGCGGAGGAAAGTCTCCTTTGAAACAACCCACAATTTAATTTTGCTTGAAAATAAATGAACATCACGGCTATTTAGTAAGGGAAGACATAGATTTAACAATTCTATTGTATGTTTTATTGTATGTTCGATTCATTTAATTGAAAAATGTTAGTATCTTTCCTTCGCCAAAATTGCTTAGCATGGGTTAAGCTACGCTTGCCGCGGTAGAGACTTGAATGGGTAACCATTATGACATATAAATATATATTATAATAAATGAAACTAAAAGAAAATAAAAATAAATTAACAAAACCAGTTAAATAAAAACAAAAAAAAAAACCAATTATATGAACTACCCATATGAACTGTCAGTAGGAAGGCTAATTCTGGATTGAAAGAACATAAACATTGTCTTGAGTTGACTATTCTTATCGTTTAAGTAGTCGTTGATGGAATAGTATGCCTTTGACCAAAGGTTGGATTTTACTTTAGCTTTAAACTCATTAAACTGCAAATCTAGCAAAGCAGAGGGAAGCTTGTTATAAAAGGTAATACCAAGACCAACAAAAGAATTATGAACGTTATAAAGCCGGTGTAAGGGAGCACGTAGTTTATCCCTACTTCTAGTATTAATATTATGAATATCACTGTTTTTAGTGTACAAGTGTATATTTTGCCTAATATATAAGATGTTGGCGAAGATGAATACATGAAACTCAATGGCCTACACAAAATACTAAAACTAAGACAGAGGACATGCATACTGACGGTAACAAAGAGTCTTCTTGCAATGGACTATGACATGACGGTAGGTTTTATGGTCTAAGTTAAAACTCACAGTTCACACATCATAAACATACGCACTTACTCACTTATGTCCCTATATCATAAGCACCAACAAAACTGACACAAATTAAACCGCAATGTACTGTACTCTTTCATTATTTTGTATGCCTACTGTTAAGTTAAAGAATCTATGTACCTATTTTTAAGTTAAATAATGTAAGTACCTATTAAGTTAAATAATGTACATTATCCTACAAAAATGTAAACGGAACGAAGTAGCCTGGATCCCACAACACAGGGAATCCTAATGTGAGGTCCAGGAATTCAATCGATTTGAATGTAAACTTGTCTAAATAAATTTATTCTTATTCTTATATATAAAAAAGAAAAGAATTCAAGAGTATTAAAAATTCCTCCGCATCTTTATCAGCGGTGAAAGGGCCCAAAAGGCTGGCAGCATTGTGACGTTGTATTTTAAAAGTGAATTTGATCTTGAAAAAAAGTGATAGGTACATAATTAAGAACTTAAAGCAGAAGCAGAAAAAAGATACTATAAACACATAAACACACTGGTACATTTAGTACTTAAGCACTTGGAAACTTAAGCTCTAAAATGGCTTTAAAATACAAGAACGCCTACAGCTGTTTGTAAATCCTTAAAAAACCTAACAAGTAAAAAGTCATTGGGTCATAAATATCCCAAACTGCTTTCCGAGTCTTTAAATAAATCTAGCGAGTGACATTTAACCTACTATTTTCCGCTTTGGGACAAATATTGCGTCCTAATAGACTTTTGGAATTGCTTTTTAATCTTTAAAATAGCTGTTGCAAATTGAGGGTAAACTTTGAATTTGTTGTTTTAGAAAATAAGGCTATTTTGGGATTTGTTCCACTTGATCCATTGAGTGAAATATATTTAAATGAAAGCGCCTTTCAAGTAAAACAAAATTGATGTATTCTGTTCTGTAGATACGTTGTTCTCCCCACCGCTACAGCACAAAAAGGTGACTGAGACAGACTGGATACGTAAGGCGGAAGTCAGGGTATTGTGGTGCAATATGGGAGAGGCCTATATCTGGATACAGCGCAGTCCAACGAGAGGCCTATATCTGGATATAGGCCTCTCGCTGGACTGCGCTGTACCGTGTGGCGTTGAGTAAAAGAATAGCAACACCCCATTTCTTCCCGTGGGTGTCGTAAGAGGCGAATAAGGGATATACTAGAGAATGAGCAGCAGCGTTCTCTATGCATTCTATTTGCAATTATGGCAACCCCCCCCCCCCCTTTTAGGGGGGGGCCTATGTCCAGCAGTGGACGTCTTTCGGCTGAAATAATGATGAATGATGATGATTGGACTGCGATAGGCAGTAGGAGTTGATTGATCCGTTGTTCCCACATAAAGCATCAACAAGAATAATATACTCGAGACCTGTATTATGCAAATAAATGATTTGATTTGATTTGAGATTTGGAGGTTCTTGCCCGTTCTTCTCTATAGGATCTACGTTTAAAATTAGGCAACAAACTTCAACTTTCTGACTAACTAACAGATTCCTCCACAGTTCAAAAGTGCCTATAAATTGTTTAATTGAAATAAATGCGTAAATAGGCAAAATTTGAGAAACGGAGAAATGAAAGTTGTGAATGTGAAACTTTCATCATAAGTTTTCAATATATGAATGTGAATATTTGGAAAAAGTAAAAAAAAATGAAGGAAACTATGAATTGATTGTGTTTTAGAAAATAATATATATAAACCAAACTAAAAAGTAGAAAGTAATGGAAAAAAAGCGCCTGATATGCCTGATATCAATAAAAAAATACTTTATAGAGCACCCCACGCTTTTTTTCCATTATTTTCTACTTTTTAGTTTGGTTTTCTATGGAAGCGTGTTTTTTAGTTTTTTTAAACTATTATTTATTTTCAATTTTTAGGGTGTTTCCAATTTTGAGACGTATGTCAGCGTAGTTTGTGACGTATGTCAGCGTAGTTTTCGAAGACAGTTTTTTTGCTGTCCTGGTAACCGTGACAAGGATAATGGCACAAATTTATGAAATTATAGGATTGTCATCGGTCCTCGATAACTCTCAGAGTTTAAATGAAATCTGGTCGTTTAAAGTGGGTCAAAATCGCGCTATAAGGAGTCGGTTACAAACAAACATACAAGTGAAGCTAATATAAAGCGTGAAAAAGGAAAGACAGGAGCTTCTATTGAAATGATGATTAATAGAGATACTGCATTATCTCCACACTGTATTAAGATTCGAGAGAAGTGAATAGGCGTTAAAAAACCGGCCAAGTGCGAGTCGAACTCGCGCACCGAGGGTTCCGTACAAACCTTCAAGTATTCACGGTTTATGCATAAGGTTTATGTTTATGAAATTAAATGTTAAAAAAATATATATATTTGAGTTGACTGAATGAAAGGTAAATTGTGGTTTACGGTTTATGACGTATTAAAAAAAAAAAACTTACTAGATCACGTTCAAACAAATTTTCGGTGGAAGTTTACATGGTAATGTACATCAAATATTTTTTTTAGTTTTATCATTCCCTTATTTTAGAAGTTACAGGGGGGGGGGGGGCACACACATTTTACCACTTTGGAAGTGTCTCTCGCGCAAACTATTCAGTTTAGAAAAAAATGATATTAAAAACCTCAATATCATTTTTGAAGACCTATCCATAGATACCCCACACGTATGGGATTGATGAAAAATTTTTTTTTTGCTTTTCAGTTCTATGTATGGGGAACCCCTAATATTATTGTTTTTTTTTCTATTTTCGTGTGAAAATCTTAATGCAGTTCACAGAATACATCTACTTACCAAGTTTCACCAGCATAGCTCTCATAGTTTCGGAAAAAAGTGGCTGTGACATACTCGGACAGACAGACAGACAGACTGTTTCTTCCCGTGACCACAGACAACCGACCGTACGACCGTTTGACTTTTTACTATATGCGCCTACGCATCATGACGTGTAACAGAGTGAAAACTGTCTCTTGTCAGTTTTGATTTTGACACTTGATTTGGTCTTTGAAAATGGATGGTTGGTTGGAATTTGTCTTGAGAACATTGATATTATTAATCATGTAGAATCTATAGTTTTGCGGACAATTTGTTGTGATCCGATTGCTTTGTATGTAAGCAACCCCTTTTGACGATATTGAACGGGTTTTATTTTGGAATTTGATTGAAATAGTTTGAGGTGATAGTGATTCATTTTGGAACCGCATGCTGTGAAAATCTCTAGCGTCTTGCGCGGCTTGGAATCTTGGAATTCTTACAGATTCACTACACAGTACAGTATACACTCATTTACATACATAAATCCTTAAAGGCTCAGAACCGAGACCAGAGTTTCCTCAACCAGGTGAGTGATTGAATATTTGTATTAATCAGCTCCGCGCACGGCGAACAGTTCGACCCACGCTTGCCCAGGGCCCGCCATCACGCTTCCACGTACTTAATTAAATCCTATGGTCAAGGCCTGGATTGGCGTCGAACACAGACAGACAGACATGACGAATCTATAAGAGTTCCGTTTTTTGCCATTTGGCAACGGAACCCTAAAAAAAGGGAAATCAATTGAAAACAGAAATGAAATCGTTCAGAAAAGAACTAAAGTTACCGACATAGCTCACATAGCTTGCAGAGTAAGCACACTGAAGTGACAGTGGGCTGGCCATATTCTTTGAAGAGCTAATGACCAGTGCAGGAGTGGAGACCGCATATCTGAGAGGATGATGTAGGACGCCTGCAGCTAGATGGACCATCAACTTCAAAAAAGTGGCTGAGGCAGACTGGATGTGGAAAGAAGGTGTAAGACACGGTTTTGTGGCGCTGCCTGGGACAGGACTATAGACAGTAGACTGTGATATTTCGAGTTGATTGATTGATTGAATGGCAAAGCGATGAAAGGTACAAGTCCAAATTACTAAAGGTAATGAGAGTAATAAATGGGGCCGTATTTCGGGGAATATGTAATGAGCCGAATCCGTAGCACATCAATTATTACTAATCGGTTTTGTGAATGCTTTGGCATCCGTTTACCGCGGAATAGTTTTCGTAAATCAGGTATCAAATTGAAACCGTAAATGCTTAAGTATTGGTTAATTTGACGATTTGTTTGGTCTACTGTTGTGCGTCTGTTCCTAAATCTTCACTCGGCCTACCCTTTTTTTTTTGGATGGGAAACCATCAAATGACTTCTCCCGCTCTGGGCGAAGCGGGAGGGCGTGTCAGACTTTTACTGACTAAAACCACCCATGTTCCTTCAGTTGCCAATGTGCCAGGGTCACGGTATCTCTTTCGAACAATCTCGCGACCCTGGCAGTCGGTCTTACCCTTACAATACGCGTCTAGGTTAGCTCGCTACCTTTTCTTGGGCCGGCTTCAACGTAGGCTCCATCCTCATCCAAGTTCTCATAAATTGTAAAAATAAGTGGGGGTCCAATGACCCCCACTTATTTTAGACCCAATGGTCTCTTATATAACAATATTTTTTAAACACGTGAGCTTGTAGAATGATTAAATGTGAGTTCAAAAAGTAAAAAGATTTTGCAGTAGTCGGCTACTGAAGAATAAGGCTCCAAAAAGTATGAAATAAGTTAATATCCTCATCTGAAAACCGTGGTCGTATATCTACCCTAACAGGACAATACAATCTAACATTAGTAAGCGATCATAATAAGCTTAAGGGCAAAAGAACAAGGCTTTCAGATTAGAATATTTTCTTGTTTCATACTTTTTACAGAGTGATTTTTTAGTAGTTTGCCAGTGTCGTAACATCCATTTGTATTGTCTTTGGTCCTTAGCCCTGAATTCAACAAGCGATGAACAATATTGTTATACAGTTTTTTTTTTGACTCGAATACGGGGCTTTTGGCTAGTTTGTATGTGTGCATTTTATGTTTTTTTTTTTCTTGTAATATGTGTTTTTAGTCCGGTTCCTACTAGCTTACTTGTTGTCAATTATTTTTGAAACCCACTGGTAAGGAGGAACCTTTTTTTTTGGATGGGAATTCATCAAATGACTTCTATCGCTCTGGGCGGAGCGGGAGGGCATGTCAGACTTTTACTGACTAAAACTTACCCGTGTTCCTTCGGTTGCCCATGTGCCAGGGTCACGGTATCTCTATCGAACAATCGCGAGACCCTGGCAGAAGGAGGAACTTAACATGGACCTCAGTCCCAATATACGTCTTTAGCTTATCTCGTAGGCGACTAGACATGTGTGGCATTTGACTCAGGTAACAAAGTCACAGGTGACTGGGCTTTGCCTAGGTGAAGTAGACTGTTGTGCCTTTTCAGGCATACTTCACATTGAAGAAAAATCTGCACTCTGTCTTCTGATTGTAACAACAGATATTACTTAAGTTTTTGTCCGTGATATACCTTAATCGATAGATTTATTAGAAAAATCGCTTGTTAGGGTATGAACCTACGACTTACACCTTGTTAGTCACGGCTATTGCATTTGGGCAACAGCAGGGGGTGCCCACGCTCCACTGCTCAATTTAAACTTAGGACATAAAAATATTTTTTGGGAAATACGAGTATATTTATTACATTTGGAGAGCGTTAAATCATGTTTTAAGCTTAATTTAATAGCATGGAGAACCTATAGTCAATACCGGGAACAAATCCATGTTCCGGGAATTCCATTACGAAAAACCGCGATAAAAAATAACTCCATTAAAATAGCTACAATACCAGTCACCCGAATCCGAGAAACACCGCAATTTAAAAGGTAGCAAGAAAAAAAAAAGAAAAAATCCCATTTTGTGTGGCCAATTCATTCTTTTGCTGTAAAAACAAAGTGTCCAAAAAGCCCAGACAATTCTGGGGTCACTATAAATCACGAGACCAACCCGGGATTCGAACCCGCAATAAATATTTCAGCTGACAATTACTTGGGTGAGTGTACTTAAGTATCCAACGTTTAGAGTATATTGATGAGTAAAATCAACTTTAATGAAAGGAGGGCTATGTGTTACACTCACGGAAGGATTTAAAAAAAATCTGTGTTCAATATAACGACCAATGAATTTCACAAACGCTTTGGGAGACATAATTCGAAAGGTTCTTTTTTACATAATTTAATTAATACTGATATTTCGGGGTCGACGCTCGCAGATGGTATAGTATCTTTGATTAAATAGAGGTCCCTTTTATATTTCACGCTATTTTTACCATGGTTAAATAACGTCTACTTCTTACCGATTCTACCAGCCATCCTGGAAAGAACACAGGTGGGTTTTAGTCAGTAAAAGTCTGACACGACCTTCCGACCTTCTGACTGACATGAGCGAGAGACCTTTTTAGATGATTTCCCACCCAAGAGGAAGCCGGAATGCCTTTGAACCAAAAAATTCTAAGACATGTAATGTCTACCAACCGGCCTTGGACCTGAGTGCTGGGCTGAGATTCACTTCTTCTTAAAGAGAGAAGGCCTGTATCCCAGCAGTGGGAACATTGTAGTACTGATAATGCTAGGATCCTACTAATATTATAAATGTGAAGTTTGTGAGGATGTATGGATGTTTTCTACTCTTCCACGGTAAAACTTCTGAACGGATTAGGATGAAATTTGGCAGACTGATAGTTTATATCCTGATTAACACATAGGGTACTTTTTACACGCTTTATATTAGCTTCACTTGTATGTTTGTATGTTTATTTGTAACCGACTCCTTATAGCGCGATTTTGACCCACTTTAAACGACCAGATTTCATTTAAACTCTGTAAACTTATCGAGGACCGATGACAATACTATAATTTCATAAATTTGAGCCATTATCCTTGGTAGGGTTACCGGGACAGCAAAAAAACTGTCTTCGAAAACTACGCTGACATACGTCACAAACTAAACTGACATACGTCTCAAAATTCGAAACACCCTAAAAAGTAGAAAATAAATTATCCCGAGGCAACGTTCTACCGATATAAAAATAATAGTTTAAAAAAACTAAAATCACCCTTCCATAGAAAACCAAACTAAAAAGTAGAAAATAATGGAAAAAAGCGTAGGGTGTCTGATATCAATAAAAAAATACCTTAAAAAGCACCCCACACTTAATTTTTTCATTATTTTCTACTTTTTAGTTTGGTTTTCTATGGAAGCGTGATTTTAGTTTTTTTAAAGTATTATTTTTATATCGGTAGAACGTTGCCTCGGGATAATTTATTTTTATGATAATTAATTATCGGTAGAACGTTGCCTCGGGATAATTTCCGCCCTCCACGCGAGCGAAGCCGCTAGCAAAAGCTAGTTCGTTCGCAAATGAAAACCAATGAAGAACATTGGCTCATAAAGTACTACATACAATAAATTTATTAAGCCTGCGATTGCTTTGTGCCTAACATTCAAGAAAAGGTTTTTTAGCGTCGTATCGGAACCCCAATTACACTTAAGTTTTATGAGTTCCGTACGATATTACGCATGTTATTTGTTACTTACAATACTTTCAATGGATTGAAATAAATGATAGCATTTTTTTTGGGTTATTGGCATGTTCTATTCTAGTATTATTATGTATTGATTAGGCTTCACGTCAATTTATTTTGCTGCCTGATCGATCTATATTTTCATTGTTGTGTTTATTAATTTTTTTAACTTTGAGATAATACAGACACTTAATTTATAACAATTAAATTTAAAAATGCATGACTAGTGAAAACTTTTTCGTTTGTGCAGGACATAAACAGTATAATCCGTACCTACTTACGTAGATACTAAAAAACACAAAGAATAAAAGCAATATCTTATATACTACATACTACTATGTATACATCGTTGTCCTAAGAACCAACAGAGATGTGTATTAACTTTCTTTGTTCTAAATCTATACTAATATTATAAAGCTGAAGAGTTTGTTCGTTTGTTTGGATGGTTGAACGAGCTAATCTCAGGAAGTATTGGTTCGAATGGAACATTTCGTTTAGTGTTGGATAGTCCATTTATCGAGGAAGGCTATATAAAATCACGCTAGGGGGTCCTAGTCCTCAAGAGCCAAGCAAAAAGAAAAAAAAAACACCAATACGAAGACCTTGCTGGGGCAGGCGATTTGATGCGATGGTGTGGGTCGGGGGAGCAAGAAATTTAACGTGGACGAAGTCGCGGGCATATACCTAGTTTTGTTCGCTTATCTCTGAAGTCACGTCTCTACAAGTCGAATTGAATATATGTATATCTTTGAATTTGAAGCTCAATTCTTGAGGAGAGCCATAGGCTATTTTACTTCAGTCTCGGACTCTTAAGAACCGATCGACAAGAAAAAAAAGTCGGAAAGAACACTAAGTGAAAATGAAGTGACAGCGCTATATGATCCAGGGCGTCGGGAGTCGATAGCGGACTCCCAGCCACCGTACGCGCGAGATTGCGCGCGACGAGCAATGGGTAGCTCGCCGCCCGGTAAAGACCAGGCTCGGGTCGACGGCGCGTAGTGTTCCACGTGCGCCTCAAAGAGATGTCAGCAATACTGAAGGGGTCTGCTAGAACCGATGCCCTGGCATATGGGCAACTGAAGGAACACGGGTGGGTTTTAGTCACTTAAAGTCTGACACGCCGTTCCGCTCCGCCCAGAGCGGGAGAATTCATTTGATGATTTCCCCTCAAAAAAAAAAGCGCTATATGATGCGACAGGGTGGTTTGGGAGGACTCGAAATTTCACGAGGTTCAAGCCAGGCAAAAGGTAGTGTTTCTAATAATGTGGACAGTTTTATTGCAAACAATGGTTTTGCCAGACTACCTTAGGTTTTAGGCATAGGAATGCCTATCTCATTTATAAATGTACCTAGGTACTTCTATACACATTTGTTCCGGTTGTGAATCAAAGCGTGTGATCCAAAGTGCAAAAACCACAATTGCTGCACCAGCCACTGCGCCAATTAAGCCCATCCGTTTTTGTTTTAAAGAGTATTCTAGTGCACAATTTAAATTCATTAGTACCACTTTACAATGAGGTGATGAGATCTTTGTGGTGTCGGACGTAAAAAATAGTATCACCCTATTTCTGCCCGTGGGTGTCGTAAAAGGCGCCTAAAGGACGTACTACAGAATGGGCAGCAGCGTTCTCTATGCAATTTTACCATCAAACTGCGATCGCCAACCCACCTGCCAAGCGTGGCGATTATAGCAAAGCCTCCCAAATTGGCGAAGGTTTATGTCCAGCAGTAGATGTCTGACGGCTGAAACAAGTCGAAATGATAATGATGATGACAATGAAGGGGTTGTGGCTGTAATAACAGTCGGAAGGGATAAGCTACACTTGTCGCGGTTGTTACATGGATGGTTGACCAGCTTAACATACCAAGAACCCTCAGTACCTCAAAAAGCCATTGGTCGCGGCTGTCATTCCTGAATCTTTGATAGTCATGGGTTCTAGTTTCGGTGTAGGGTAATAGAGTGATAATATACCACACCTGCATTGAAAAGGAAGCATATTTCGATTTATAACCGACTTCAAAAAAAGTAGGAGGTTATCAATTCGACTGTATTTTTATTAATTTTTTTCTTACCTCATAAATTTTGACTGGATGAACCGATTTTGATGATTCTTTATTTGAAAGCTGGTGCTTCCCGAATGGTCCCTTTTTAATTTGGTTCCATTTGGACAATGAGGTCCATGTGAAAACCATATAAGTCTTACATTTGCATTAAGTATTTGAGCGACAAATGAACGAATAACGCGATTAGATTAGTGCGGGGTATCTACCATAACAAAACATTAAAAATAAAAACTTTTTACAAAAAAAAAATAACAACCGAGTTTCTAAAAAACACTACAAAGTGAAAAATAAGATAATATATCGGAAATATTTCGGAAGTCGATGGCAAAAAAAACCTTAAATACTAAGACACCGACTTTCGAAATTAAAGTTATTTTTCACTTTGTAGTGTTTTTTAGAGAGAGAGGGAGAGAGAGGTAGAGAGAGAGGGAGAGAGAGAGAATATTTTTGTTGAGTGTATACAGGTTTTTTGTACATAATAAATAATCAAAAAATTATAACTATTATGAATCCTGGAAAGGAACTTCGTTCCATCCGGGTGTCCCTTGACACCTCTAAAGTTTTTTTTTCTACCAGCCCTTACGGCTGTTATTACTTAGCCACAAACCTATTAAGACAAAAGACTACTAACTCAGTTTACTACTGCGACATTTAGAAATATGTAATTGGAATGTACCGAGAACCTAGCGATAGTTTCATTCACTGTTAGATGAATGTTCTCTAAGATTAAATTAAAAAAACACATTGCTACTCGACAACCTTTGTATACAATATTCAAATCCTTGCTTCCAGCTGATTTCTTTTTACTTGCCTACACTGTTCAACTTCAGGGCAAAGACGTCCCTCCACTCCTTCAATAGTTCGCCAGCCCGCACTTCTTCCTTTCAGTTTTATCAAAACCCATCCGTCTCTAATTGATATTATTCCAGAAAAAAAAAAAAAAACTTTATGCTAGTTTATTATTTTATCTTCAAAATGACAAGTATGATTTAAAACTCACAGTGATTTTCCCAAAAATATATTTGTTTACTTCTTTGGAAACTAAACTGCGAACTAAGAATACAACCATTATAACCTACTCCTCGCACTTCGTTAAGACAGCAAGAAAAATAGCCTTCGTTACGACATCGCCAGCCAGAAACGTAGGTCTAAAAAATCACACACGATTTCGCACGTCCAAATCCCGGATAAACCTGTCCTACGCTTGGATGACCTACGACCTTCATCCTTACTTATCCCGGATAAATAATGGGATGACCCGGATGCCGTTTGCTCACCTATGAATAAATAGAACCCATATGATATATTACTTAAAGAGCCGTCAAACTGGCTTGAATAGTTTTAACTAAGGGTTGTGACAAAGATGTAGAGCATATGGATTAGGCAAGATTTAAGGTTCATAACTGACCACAACGCTACGCAAAATTATATAGTCCTATAGACCGTATTTCGGTCATCGCGGCCAATCCCACCGGAGATAAGCCATTAGTGTGGGAGATCCGTATATTATAGTGCACACATGTGTGCACATACAAAGGGGCATTTACTCGTCCCTCCCTCCCATAGTCCGATGGGACGGCAATCTGACACGACCATAAAGAGATCAGGCGCAGGACCAACGGCTTATCATGCTTTCCAAGGCATGGGGGTATCACACCGCCAACTTCCAAACTCCGGGCTGTTACTAAGAAATTTATGATGGTTAAAAACCAATAACACTTCGCTGACCTGGGTATCGTACCCAGGACCCAACGCTCAGCAGTCGCGCTTGCGACCACGAGACCACAAAATTAATGTATACCTAGTCAAATCACTGATGAAAAGACAGAATCTCACAGCACAAGACTTTCAATATTAGTAATAGAACACGCCGCAATTAATCACAAACTAATAAGATTTAATAATATTAATTTAATTGATTAATTAATTTAATTGTTTTTTTTTTTTGTTTTTCCAATATTTAAAAATAAAATTAATAAAAAATCAAAATATATATCATAATTAATTAATATATCAAAATAAAAGAAATTATCTAATTTCCACTCTGCAATAACAATTCAATTCGAACCTGCCGTTACATCAAGCAATGGACAACATTGTCAAGCAATAAAAATTGAATTTTTATTTATTGAATACAACATTTGGCCACTTTGTATGTATGTATTTTATGCGTTTTTTATCTGCGTGTTTTTTGCTCAGAATAAACATTTTTACTTTTATTATTTCGAACATTTGTACGAACAAGACTCAAGAATTCCCCGTTTTATATGCGTATGTCTAACATGTACTACGCATGCAACTACGCATGTCTAATACTTTCGCATTATCGTTTCTAGCTTTCTCTACATCAGTGGTTGGGCCTAAGATCTGCAGAGTTAAGACTCTTAACATTAATTTAATTACGTTGACCCATGACGCAGGACTACGTAAAGTAAAGCCGACCTAGCAAGTTTTGATAATGAAGAGTACGTAGTGACTCTAGCTAAGTAGGAGGGGCTTGTGCTGAAGTTAGCTACGCTTGCTGCTGTTGACCCGTAGACGTGAGACCATGTTTTCACACATTTGTTTATAAGGACGTTAAGCCATTGTTCCCGGCTCTCATTTATGCATATGTGGCAGTGGTTAGATAGTGATTATTGGCAAGGATATAAGATTTAATTTATTCTCAAAATTCGTCTCAATTTCATCGCATTAACATTATAAACCCTGAAAACGCAGTGACTGCAATTGGAAGCTGTGTTAAGAATCCCAGGTAGCGCTTCCCATAAGACAAAAAACACTACAAAGTGAAAAATAACTTTAATTTCGAAAGTCGGTGTCTTAGTATTTAAGGTTTTTTTGCCATCGACTTCCGAAATATTTCCGATATATTATCTTATTTTTCACTTTGTAGTGTTTTTTGTGGGCACTTAACTTTTGTATTTAATTTCATCGTCACTGCTCTCAAAACGCTGAAGAAAAACATCGTGAGGAGACCAGTATACCTTAGAAACAAAAAATCGAAGACATGTGACATCAATCAACCCGCACTCGGCCAGCGTCGTAGATCATGGCTCACTTCTTCTCACCGAGAGGAGGCATGTGTGCCATTAGTTGGAACCTTATAGGCTGATTGTGACTTGCGATGAACCCCAAACATTTGGTTGTAACAGCTTATAGATACATACACACACACTTCAGCCCGAAACCGTCCATTGTTGGACATAAATCTCTCCCAATTTGGGGGGGGGGGGGGTGCCACACAAGGCAGGTGGGTTGCAGTGTAAAGAAAAAGCTGCTGCCCATTCTCTAGTAAGTGCCTCTACTTTTACGACGCCCACGGGAAAGGGATGCTATTTTTTTTAGTCTGGCACCACACGGACAGATATATATAGATACGTGATGACACGATATGGTACCACCATAATGTCGCAAATTCATAATAAAGGTTCACCAATCTTTAATATTGGCGTTGACACCAAAATTAATGGAAGCCGTCATTTCCGCGCTCCAGACATGTGATTAAACAAATCCCCATCATAAAGGAACAGCCCGTTAAACAAAATGGCCCCGAAAAATAACGGGCCGTACCAGAAACGGGTCGGAACCATAAATGGGCCTTTGAATAACACATTACCGATAATGTTACCCGAAACACTTAGCAGGTTTTAAAGACCCGAAATAAAAGCATTTTGTATTGAATTAAGATGCCTTTTAGCGGGATCCTAACACAATATGAAGATTATTAATTTATAAACTGTCTTTAGCGACAAAAACGTCAATTTTAAATAGATGTATGGAGGGACGTAATTTTAATTATATTTTCGTTATAAGTGAATCAATTATAATCATTGTCTTCTGATAGTTAAGGCTGCATTCCGAGTTAAGAGCGTGCTAACACCCGTTCGTGAGGTGAATTACATCAGCCCCTAGACAAGAAATTTCATGAGGACCACGACCGCTCTGACAAGAGTGTTACGAGGAAGAAGAAGAAGAACACCTGTTCCGAATTTGCTTGAACGCGATAACGATGTTCCGTGAATCGTCATCACATGCGCCATCTTTCGATAACGCCGACCACGCCTTAAACTATATCACCATGAGTGCTGTCAAAAATGCCAGTTGTGCTATTTTGTCTTGAGTCGCATCACATCTTTAATCTAACTTGGATTCTTATTCAAAATTTTGCTTCTGACTAGAGTCGCGACCTAACCAAAAAAGAAGCAGAAATTTAAGGTGTACACAAGTTTTACACGGTTTATTAAGTTTTGGACGGTCAGCGAGCATTGTAAGCGCTTTCACGAGCGTTCCCTATAGTTGACAATAATAACAACTCAATTGTCATAATCGTGATATTTATTGATGTGAGCGTTATTTGCCGTTATGGCTTAATTTGGAATGTAGCCTTAATTTCAACGTCCAATCTACACAAGAAATAAAAGATTAAGGAAATAATAGGTAAAATTTTGTTACATGTTTTGCAAACTGTAGCTCAGTGTAAGGTTGCATGTTTTGCACAAAACAGGGTTCGTGACTTGTGTGTATTTACAGAATCTGAATCATTAAAATCATCAATACAACTTTCTAAGTTCATATAAATAATCCCATCGAATGACTTTTTCTTGAAATAGTCATTCAGTGTTTGTATATGAATTTACCGGCACCACACGGTACCGTGTGGTGCCGGTAAATTCATACGGACGTAAAGAATAACACCACCCCATTTCTTCCCGTGGGTGTCGTAAAAGGCGACTAAGGGACTTACTAGAAAATGGGCAGCAGCGTTCTCTATGCATTTTACCACCATACTGCGATCGCCAACCCGCCTGCCAAGCGTGGCGATTATGGCAAAGCCCCCCAAATTGGAGGAGGCCTCAGTCCAGCAGTGGACGTCTTACGGCTGAAATGATGATGATGATGATATGAATTTATAGGGTTTGTATATTAATTTAGTATTAGCATAACATTCGACCTGACACTGACTGTCTCGCAATTTGCAATTGCAGTTTGTTATTGCAATTTCCCATTCGCAATTGTAAAAAACGTTACTAAATTTGAATTTGGTGGTCTAGCTTAGCGCATCTTTAATAACTAAATGATAGTTTAAAATGGAAAACTACCCTCTTGGTCTCGTGGTCGCAAGCGCGACTGCTGATAATCGTACCCACGGGGGTACCCCCCATGGGAACGTTTCCCAGGTCGGATAAAGTCAGTATTTCCATCAGGAAATTCCCAGTAGCAGCCTGGAGATTGGAAGTTGGTGTGGAATAAACCCGATGGTCCTGCGCGTGATGACTATTGTATATTCTGCTACCCATAGCCGCGAAAAACAGAATGGTCAACCCAATGTAACCCAAAACGAATCAGTCATCTATTATTCTGTTAGTCTAGATCTGTTAGTCTAGTGGTTAGTGACCCTGACTTCTAAGACTGAGGTCGTAGGTTTGATTCCCACTCAGGACAAATCTTTGTGTGATGAGCAAAATCATTTGTTCTGTGTCTGGGTGTAGTTTATCTATAATATGTATGTATTAAGAAATATATACGTATGTTTATCAGATGTCTGGTTACCATAGTACAGGTTCTGCCTTGTTTGGGATCAGATAACGGTATGTTGGTTGTCCAAAGATATTTATTTATTATTTTTATTTATTAACTTAGGCACAATCTTCTGTTGTCCTTTAGTTTTAAGACAAAAATAACTCGAACCGGACTGAAAAGATAAGACAGTAAATCGAACAGACTTCTTCAATAAACTACTAGCTCATCCCTCTAAAACTTACCTTACAATATAAACTAAACTCTGTTTAACTGTAAATCCTCAAAAACCCTCGACTCAATTTATATCAGTTAGCAGTTATTACTGTAAGCTGGGATTACGTTCTCTAACGCCCCATTAAATGGGGAAACCGAACTAAGCGAGCCTTAAGACTGGCTTGTTCTGTGGTAAGCACAGATTAAAGTAACAGGAGTTTTGTTTTTGCAGGTTTGCAGGTATGTTTTTTAAGAAAGATATTTAAACGTAACTTGCAATGTTTTAATGTAATCAATGGACTTAGTGAGACCTCTTCGCTAAATAATAAAAGCCACACGGGTCTATACGAAGTTAAGTTACCCTCCATAATACATCACCCGTGCCTCGGAGAGCATTTCTTGATCATTGACGGTCGTTACGGGTAGTCACAAACCCAAAAGTCTTACCAAGGGGTAACATGTTACCGAAACTCAAATAATTTATTTCATACTAGCTTTTGCCAGCGGCTTTGCCCGCGTATTATCAAAATAACCTTCCTCTTGAATCATTTTGTCTTGTGCTGAAAATTAAAATCCGTTGCTTAGTTTAAAAGATCTAAGCGTGCGGGACATATCACGAAGAATTGCCAAACTTAAGTGGCAGTGGGCAAGGCACATTGCTCGCAGAACAGATGGCCGATGGGGCCGGAAGACGCGGTGACCGTGCACTGGAAGACGTAGCGTTGGAAGGCCTCCCACAAGATGGACCGATGACCTGGTGAAGGCCGCAGGAATACGTTGGATGCGAGAAGCACAGAACAGGTCGAAGTGGCGGTGCTTGGGGGAGGCCTATGTCCAGCAGTGGACATCTTTCGGCTGAAATGATGACGATGAAGCGTGCAGACACGGGAAGCAACTTTGTTATATACTATGTAAAGAAGATAAACCAATAACAAGGCTTTTCAACTGTCAAGAGTTCGGTCGAACAGAACGTCACATGCTACGATCCTTACAAACTCCTTTTGTCTCGTTTCTGTTCATACATGTAGTCATACGCGCATGCCGGTTATGAGTACTTCGCACCAGACAATTTTGAAGAACATGTCCAATAATGTCCCTATGGGTGGCCGTTTGGAATGGGGCATATGGGCATTTTTTGTTTTTGTTTTGGATTTTTGTAATTCTGATTAGACCAAATAAGTGAGCACCGGTGGCCCAGTAGTAACGGGTGCAACTGAAAACTTGTAGTTTGCATGTTTGAACCCAGGCGCATTTCTTTGTGTAAATAATTTCATCGCCACTGCTCTCAAAGCGGTGAAGGAAAACATCGTGAGGAAACCGGCATGTCTTAGAAACAAAAATGCGAAAATAAGTGACATCTATCATCCCGCACTGGGCCTGCGTGGTGGACGGCTCCCAAACCTGTATCCCAGCATTGGGAACATTATAGGCTGATTAAAGCTAAAAAACCAAAAGAAGCAATTTATTTTTCAAAAGTCTCTTTAGAAATTCCACACCTTTATGGATATTTTCCTATAATACGAAGCCGTGCAAGGCCGCACGTAATATGTAGCAGATCGTGCAATTTCCTAGCAAAATATACAGTATGTGCTACTGCGCTCTTGTCGTACGCAATGTATTTCAATGAAAATATCATGTGCTGTATAATATTTTACCTCTAGCTGTATATTCCGAAGCTGGCTTATATCACGTAAGTTGAGGTTTAGGAGCAAAAGGAATGGATAGTGATATTTTTAAGAACGAAGATAGAACCTCTGACTCCCGGGCATTCCTCGTCGGTAAGCCGCTGATAGCTCTTCCATCTCGTCCTGACCAATATTAACTGCTATCGACTTCACAGATATGAACAATTGGAACGTATGAGACAGCTTTTCTGGTTGAGATGGCAACATGAGTACATAACCGAACTTCAACATCGGACAAAATGGCGCAAACCTGCGACGGAGCTACGTGTTGGAGATATGATATGAAAGGCAAGAGTAAGCATGCTACCAGACACATACGTGCGGACGCAAAAAAAAAAAAAAACACGGCGAGATTCGTAACTCTCGGTGTTGAACTTACTATTAAGAACCGAATACAGTGCATCCCAGCGGCGCGTCGCAAAAATACACTGTTCTATTTTAAACCCTCGGCCATAGGCAGTGCTTTAAAGACACAGTGCGCAAAAATATCCGCCACGATATACATATACCGGATAAGTTTTTAACCAGTGGGCAAATTTTTACAAATTAAACTTTACGAGTTATAATAACCATGCTATTTTTATTTTGATATAGTTACAAAAAAATTAAGTTATCGTTAACGAAAGATGTTTATTTTGAAACTGTTTTTATGGTTACTTGCGCGCGGCGCTGGCGCGGCGGTGAAAGTAAAAGACAGAGCGTTCGATCGGTCAAAATTCTAAGAAGTTTGAAGTACCTACGCCGCCGCGCCGGCGCGCGGTTACTGACCTATTACTATTTCGATATCATATTACGAAATATGTAGGGTGGTCCACAGTTTACTGATTTAAGGTCGGTTAATTTTGTTTTTAAGTATTGAAAATGTAATTGAAATGTGTTCTATTAATGATACTGATCCACCAAAAAAAGTTTGCGCACTGGTTAAATAATTTCCTATATACGTCCGTGTAGACGTGGACTTAGCGCTTTTCAAATCGGCAATAGTAGAAGACTCGTTGACAGTTTGGCGAATTTCAGGGCAGGATATTTCTTTAGAGCCATTGACATACTGTTTCCATTGTCGTTGGGCCCGTCAAACTTTCGGCGCTCTTAAATTTGTGTTGTAGTAAGTGACGCACATCATCTGCAATAATGTTACTTCAAATCTAAAAATATAAAGTTTCAAAGTAAAACCCAACTACGATAGAACATTTTCATCTTAAACTTGACAAAAAATTCCACACAATTTTTTTCCATTATGCTATGAATGACAATTCTTATCCATGTTAGCTGTCGATAGCAATCTGAAAATAGTCAACCCTGAATTTGGCTTTGATCTTATCACTTCCTTCATTTCTTATCGTTCATTATTATTCAAATTCTTTAGCGTACAGACAGCAGGACACGCTGGACAAGATATTAAGTGCCGCATTGTTTGTGGCACAACCCCACATTTTTCACCCCAGGGCGAAGTCATCCGTGAGTCACCACCTAAGCAGGTTTCCTTTACTTCGGCCTACTTGAGTCCGATTCAAAGTTTTCCAGGAAAGCCAAGGCATCTTGTGTCCTCAAAGAGATGTCAGCAGCACTGAAGGGGTCTGCTAGGATCGATGCCTTCCAGGGTCGCGAGATTGTTCGAAAGAGATACCGTGACCCTGGCACATGGGCAACTGAAGGACCACGGGTCGGTTTTAGTCAGTAAAAGTCTGACACGCCCTCCCGCTCCGCCCAGAGCGGGAGAAGTCATTTGATGATTTCCCATTAAAAAAAAAAGTTGTGTCAGAATGCGAGATTTTCAGCAGGTGGAACCATTCGTTACACTTCTTGAAAATATTTGGTAGGGAAGCACCATGTTGCCATATCCGTAGTCTTTAGTATTTGCTTTATGCATCGAAATTGAGCCTTATTGCCTTGAAATGAGATTGTTTTTTGGCTCAATCGGCGGTAGTTATGGCAAAATACAAAATTTAAAAAAAAAACCTATATTAACATTCACAGAAATCGATTCACTAGTCAGTTATAAACAACTTTCAGGACTTGCGTTTGTACTGTTACACCTTGTATAGATTATACATACATAGCCTAGTAAAAATATAACCCTCTATAGGCCTAGCCAAAATCAGGTCAAAAGAAGCATACATTTTACTTCCCCGACCGAGCTAGTTTTTAACCGACTTCAAAAAAAGGAGGAGGTTATATGTTCGACTGTATGTATTTTTTTTTTTTTTTTTTTTTTTTATGTATGTTCACCGATTTCTCCGCCAATTGTCAACCGATTTTGAAAATTCTTTTTTTATTCGTAAGGGTATACTCCTGAGGTGGTCCCATATTAATTTTGTGAAGATTTGATGTATATTTTGGGAGATAAACGAAGGAACTCCTCAAAAACAAACAGTACACGTAATGTGATTTGGATATTGTACTAAAGATCAAAAATAATTGCTGGTTCTATCTATCCATCCGTGGTGAACTAATTATAGTCTTCGAAGATACCGCATGGAACTCCTCATCGGTGAACAGTACATATAGGAACTTACAGTGAAAGGTTAGAAGGTTAGGGGATAATTCTTTGAATATTATAGGCACGTTTAGACCGTTACTTGTATTCTTATATTCCGTTGAGCTGATGATGGAAGGTACAACTCCTTATCGATCAGGAGTTAGAAGATATCTTGTCCTAGATAGACATACTCGTTGACATCGAGAATTGATTCCTCAGCAGACACTAGAGAGGGCTCTTACCCACTCTACTGTCTGCTTAATAAAAAAAAAAGCAGCCTTAATCATTTTGGCCTGGCCATGCTTGGTTTTTTTTTTATGTATGTTCGGGCATAACTCCGTCATATATAGATGGATTTGCAAAATTCTTTTTTTGTTCGAAAGGGGTTTATTCCGAAATGGTCCCATATAATTTTCATATAGATCTGATGATGAGTTCGGGAGACAGACACCGGAACTCTTTAAAAAATGACAGGAAATCAACCGCGAGTTCTGCTATCGCAGAAAATATGCATTGTTTGTTTGGAATTAGTGCAGGGTGAATACCACAACTAAAAATTTAAAAATAAAAACTTTTTTACAAAAAAAAAAACCACCGACTTCCTTAAAAACACTACAAAGTGAAAAATAACTTTAATTTCGGAAGTCGGTGGCAAAAAAACCGTAAATACAGATCCTAAGACACCGACTACCGAAATTAAAGTTATTTTTCACTTTGTAGTGTTTTTAAGGAAGTCGGTGGTTTTTTTTTTTGACTCTTAGCTACAACGCGTTACAGCGCCGCCACAAAGACACAATGAATTCAGAAATTAATTACGTTCGGACGGAAACAGCAAAATGTTGTTGCCAACTTTCTAACAAAACGTTGGTTAAAAATGACAGTTCAAACTCTAACCAGCAGCAATAAAAGATATAATTTAGCAGGAAACCATCAGAATGCCTGTCAAAGCGAAAGTTAGCGGAATCCCGGCCGTCGTGCCGTGTCGACGCGAAATTACAATGACTACTAAAATGAAACAGCCGCACAGTTTTACAAGTACAGATATTTATTTTAGTACTGGATGGGGCTGTGTGTTGACAGCAAAACGGTATAAATAATGACAGCGCACGCAGTGGCTGAGTTAGAGTTTCGTTTCTGCACGAAACAAATGTAGACCTTACATGATTGAGAATCAAACGAACTCACCTTTTTAGCTAAAAAAGTGTGACTTGGCAATGATTCTCGGATTATTCGTCGTCTCACACGAATTAATTCGCCAGATTCGAGTGAATCGTCACTTTTTAACCGAATTTTATTTTATTTTATCTTTTTTCATTTAGGGACAATAAACAGCTACAATATATAATTAAAATTTAACGTAACAAAAAATAATGGGTGTTAATAACAATATTGCAGCCCATTACATTATCCGTATATTCAAAAACAAAATATACGCAATGAGTGCCACCAAAAGGCATTATTAAACATAAAAGTACATATTGAAAATTATTACATCATTCACAACAAATAACTAATAAATAAATAAACAACTCAGTGACGAGAGAAAAACAGAAATTTAAAATTATACAAGATAGGATTAGATCTATTATTAATTATTATATATTCATTTCATTGCATTATTATTAGATGACATAGAATTCACAAAAGAAGAGGTTCTACGACCTTTCGTCCGAACGGATTTTGATGAAATTTGGTACGGGGCAAATTTGAATCCCAGGACAGGCCCCAGGATAGGCCTATTTTCTGCGACTTCGTCTGCGTCAGCGATAGTCGATATTTACGTGGACGAAGTCGCGGGCAAAAGCTAGTCTAAAATAACTAGTAGTAAAACATTTTTAAAAGAGTGCCGGTGGAGTTTCTTTTCCATTCTTCTCCATACGAATCTACCTTTTGGATAGGGCAACTAGAATCAATTCTATTTCAATGTAAATGTTGACGTTCAAAAGTGCCTTTTATGTGGCTATTTAAAATAAATGCTTTTACTTTGACTTTATACATTTTCAATATAAGCTGACTTTATTTATTCTCCGAAATTCTATACAATGCGATGTCAGCTTAAACTGGAAATGTATTTCTTGATATGTAGCCGTGTCTATAATATTTATCACTATAATACTATCAACGTTATAAAAACCCAAAATGCCCATTTCCTGATGCCACATCTAGTGCCCCTACATCCGGGTGACGTTCACAATTTTCGCTTTGTGTGACTGCGACAAAGGCAACCACTATCTATTGTTGAATTTTTAACAGCCTTCAGCCATTTTAGTCTGTATTGTACGCCATTTTGTGTGAAACATTATAATCCCACAATTGTCCCTAATCTGGATTTAATTTTGTTGTAACCTTGATGTTTTAGCGTTGTCCTTTTAACTGATAAATTATAGGATTTGTTTCTGTGAATTAAATTTAACAAACACACACGTCAAAAAATATAATTAGATAGGTCAGGGTTACTCAAAGAGGTTCGCGAACCCCTAGGGGTTCGTCGTGCGACGGTAGGGGGTTCGCGACAAAAATTTACGTAACGGTGGCTGGGTGACTGGCAGGCACATGCGGAAAGCATGAAGGCGCACGCGCGACTGTTGCTCGCTCGTGGCGTGACACGGTGCGCGTGACCTTTTATTCAATTAAAGAAAAAAATAAAAGATGACAGCGAACCCCCAACAAGAAAAGAATAACATTGTTTATATTACATACAATGTTATTTTTTTCTTGTTAGGGGGGAGGGATGGAGGTTCGCTGTCATCTGGAAACTTGAATGGGGGTACGTGGAACCAGAAGTTTGAGAAACCCTGAGATAGGTCAATAGTCTAGTGTAAAAACACAGAGCTCACATTTCCACTCAGGGCTCACAGTGTCAAATTTCTACACTTTTAGTTGTAATTTGTATGGTGTTTACAATAAAGAGTATTCTATCTTTCTCTTTCGTTACATGTTCCGATATTATCTTGGTCACCATTAATTCAATACATTATTCTAGACCCCTGAGAGTTGACATTTTTATAGGTCTTCAAAATCACACTAATGTCATAGAAAAGTAAAAATTTACGAAGTGTGTCAAGTTGATGACAAAATTTTCCTGGGTATAAAATTCTAGGGAAATCTTGTCACTGTAATTAAAGACAATTTTCGTCTGAATGTTCAAGTACCCTTACGCCTCCTTACGTCGTTAAATTAAATTTGGTGTTCACTTCATTTTTGCTAACGAACAATATAATTACGAAATCTCTTCTGTTTGATTAAGAAGATTTTCACACTTTTTTTTTTAAACAGAGTTCTCTGTAAATCTAAGATTTTCTTTAAGAAATATCACACCTATATTCTTCTAATGGCTAAGCAGATGTGCAACTATAGTACACCTACATATGACCAGTTACATATGATGAAGTCCCATAAAACAGGGGCGAGCTATTTTCTGTAATTTTTAATTGGTCTGTCCCTATGTATGCTTAGATCTTGAAAACTACGCAATGGATTTTGATGCGGTTTTTTTAATCAACATCATCATCATCATTTTAGCCGTAAGATGTCCACTGCTGGACTTAGGCCTCCCCCAATTTGGGGGGGGGGCTTTGCCATAATCGCCACGCTTGGCAGGCGGGTTGGCGATCATTGGCGGGTTGGTTTTTTTAATAGATAGAGAGATTCAAGAGGAAGGTTTATACGTATAACACGCGGGCGAAACCGCTGATAAAAGCTAATTATTTATAAATTGTATATTAACTTGCATTTTTTCTCATTGTTCTAGATATGGCGAAAATGAGTCAAATTTTGAAACTGGATTGCAGATCATAATATTATCTGGTAAGTAGTCAACCGACGTAATCTTATTTTTGACAGGAACTACATAAATACACTATACATGATATACGGAATTGTGATTCACCAAAGAACTTATTTTAATCAAGGATTTAACTATCCTATAGCATAGTTCTCGAATTTTTGCAACAAACACAGTTAGTATCACACATTTTTAGTATTATTTCCTTTATTTCGTAATATACACATATTAGTTATATTTTTAAATATTAGAAAAACAAAAGTAAAAAAAAAACATTTAAAAATATAAAAAATAGTAGCCCACCGGTATCGGGAACAGGGTCCAAGCTACCGGTGGTCAGGGCTCCAGAGAGAGGAACCTCCTGAACCTCAGTATTATTATTATTAGTCATTATTATCCCATTGCAGGACAAAGGCCACCCACCACTTTCTATTTATCTTTACCCAGATCTGCCAAGGACCAATCTTTATTAAAGGTGACTAGCTTATCCTTCCATCTGTCAGGATCACGAATTTGTACGAACCGTCACCGTGGCCCTAGCACAGACAACTGAAGAAACACGGGAGGGTTTTAGTCAGTAAAAGTATAACACGACCTTCCGTTCCGCCAAGAGCGGGAGAAGTCATTTAATGATTTTCCACCCAAAAAGATTGTTCTAGTCAAGTCGCGTTATGCTGGCTCCCGCATTGAATGGAACCTTTAATTTTACTAAAAATTCTAATTCCCACGAAAGCATTTCCATAAGCCGGTTCAACAACCTTTCCCCGAACTGCCACAGAATTTCGTGACAAAACGAACAGTTAGTGTTACCAGTGTCAAATAGTATTACTAAAATGACGTTGATTGATGTTGGCAACACAGTTGGTTGGAGTATTCAAATTGTAACTATTGTTGCGCTGTGAAAGCTGGTATTTGTAAAATTGTTGCTTCATAGTATAAAAAGAACATAAATGTACATTTTAATTTTTTTGCTAAGTGGAATTAATAACATACGGTGTCTCAGAGCTTTTCTGTAAAAACAGACAGAATTTTTTCCGGAAAAGAACTGGAGCTACCGGAATAATTTTCTGGCTTAGAAGGTTGAAGTAGCAGTGTGCTGGCTGTTTGTCGAAGGATCAATGGCCGATGGAGCAGACGTGTGAGACCGCATATCGGCAAGTGTAGTGTGGAATACCATAGCTGGGGACCTAGATAGACCGACGACCTCAAAAAGGTGGCTTAGATAGAATGGATGTGGAAAGCAACTCTGGTTGTGCGCAGCATGGGAGATGCCTATGTCAAGCAGTGGCCTGCGATAGGCTAAGTTGATTAACTGAAATTATTAATAATTTACGCACCCGCTCTGGGCCCGCGCAGTGTATTACGGCCCACTCCCTCTCCCCGATAAGAGGCCTGTTCCAGCAGTGGGATTAGTATGAGCCGATAATGAATGATATGATAATGTTAAAGATAATTTAATAACGGTACAGAAAACAAACATCAATGTTTGATTTTGATCGGGGATATGTTGAGCAAAATATGTTTCGCGACTGTAACAAAAACATATATTTACAAAAGTATAATTAATTATTAGAATCACCAATCCAGCCCATTTAAGTTGTGGAGGTGTGCTCTGCCTGGGCGGAGCACCACCGTATCCTCGTGGAGGCGATTGGCGGCGACGACCTCTCGAGTCCGGCCCTGGTGCGAGCCATGGTACGGAGCGAGAGGGCATGGGACGCCGTCACCTCCTTCTGCGAAGCAGTAATGCTCGCAAAGGAGGAGGCGGGGCGCGTAAGAGAGTGGCAGTGTCTGCGCCCTCACGTCCCTAGCCGCCACAGGAGGAGACGCCCCGGGCGGCAGTCGATAGTGAACTTCCGACAACCGTAGGCGCGAGCTTATGGACGGCGAGCAATAGGTAGCTCGCTGCCCGGTAAGGACTCAAAGAGATGTCAGCAGAACTGAAGGGGTCTGCTAGGACCGATGCCTGCCAGGGTCACGAGATTGCTCGAAATAGACACCGTAGCCCTGGCACATGGGCAACTGAAGGAACACGGGTGGGTTTTAGTCAGTAAAAATCTGACACGCCCTCCCGCTCCGCCCAGAGCGGGAGAAGTCATTTGATGATTTCCCATCCAAAAATAAAAAACCCATTTAAGTTCATATAATCTCATTGAATGAACATTTATGAAATAGTCATTAATGGTTTTCGTCTTCAGACGATCCTACTTCTGATGTGTGAGATGCTGATAGCATAACATAGCAAAATGAGCCTTTAATATTCACACTGCTGGACACAAGCTTCCTCTCTTCAAGAGGGACTGGGCTGCAATCTACCACACAGGCCCGTGTCTTCGATTTTTTGGTTCTAGGAAATGACGGTTTCGTCACGATGTTTTCTTTCATCGTCATCATCGTCATTTCAGCCGAAAAACGTCCGCTGCTGGGCACAGGCCACCCCCGATTCGAGGGAGTTTGCCATAATCGCCACGCTTTGCAAGCAGGTTGGAGATCGCAGTATGATGGTAATATGTATGTATAGAGAACGCTGCTTCCCATTCTCTTAAGTCCCTTAGTCGCCTCTTGCGACACCCATGAGAAAAAATGTGATGATGCTATTCTTTTCGTCCGGGTGCACACGGAACTTTCATCGTGCTTATTGTGTTTTTTTTTTCAACTACAATTGCTCCATCTGAGATATGGTTTAATTATCTAGAACATTATAAAAAAATAAAAACAAAAAAGAAACACATAGGTGCACGGTTCCAAATTGTTGATTCCTATGGAGAAGAAACGGCAAGAAACTCCACGGTTACTCTTTTAAAAATAATTGGTTTTTACAATGGTTTCAAATTACTGTGTTAATAGGTATGGGACCACAGTGTAGGACTGTCTACTAGTACCAGGTACTCAATAAAATAGAAAATTGTCAACAGTCTACAAGGCCTACAACGTTCTCACATTCACAAAATATAAAATAATCTACTTTTATGCATTGATTTAAATAGTAAAGATACGGTCGTCCGAACATTTGACGGACGCGGTCGCCCAACAAAAAACACTAACGCCATCTATTAGAACTAGTATGAACTACGATATCAATCCGCGTGGTCTGCTCCTAGACGTAACCTTGTAAGAGGGGGGTGTGGTATTTTTCGAGGTACAAAGAAATAAAAAAAAACCTTTTATTTTTGAAAATTTATATTTGTTGCAGTTTGTTGGTGTTATTAAGTTTTCATTAGCCTTCGAACAAAACAATTGTTTTAAATTATTTATAGTAATATTCTATCTTTCCATTTCATCAGCTACAACGAGCGCCGCTGCAAAGTTATGTCGTACTTTTACGCGGCTTCGCTTCGTCTTTGTCAAAGGTTGAGACAAATATAAAAGAAAATTGTTTTAAATAATGTTAGCAGTGGATTTAATGACATATTTTTAACTTACCGGTGATATGAAATGTTATCATTTTTTTTATTGTGCTTTTTGTCGTAGTTCACGCAACCCTTCACGGCACAACTTGGCATTTTTGCTTGCAAAATATACGACCGTTCCGAAGACAGCCGATCGCGTTCTAGTTCACTTCGATAAAGGGAGGACCATTTTGGGACCAAGTTCGAGGCGTCATTGTAACATGCGGTCCGCCCTGTCCTTACGCAGTAATATAATATGTCAATGCTTTTATGATAGTATTTCATAAACATAATAACCTATTTAAACCAAATGTCATCGTTGCCATGACAACCAATAATAAAGACTTCAAATAATAGAATTGCATGTATAAAATGACAAATAATGAGTAGAGTGTGTCAAAGAAAAATGTAAAAAAAAAAAAAAATCGTCATTTGGGAGCAGTTAATATACTCCTGTAATGAGCTACCAGGGAAGCCACATGTACAGAAGGAATTATTGCCAAACTTCCTCGTCTTGAACGTAGTCTTTTATCTTATAATATACTTTTTTGATAAGGACACGTAATCTTAATGTCATGCACAAATATCTGTGCTGTGTATCTGTGCATGCGTAGCATGACCACCGTAGAAAGGGGTTTTTTCGACGGAAGAATAGACAAAATTAAAGATTGTAGAAAGATTAAAGACAGAATTAAAAATTGTAGAAAGATTTGTACCGTTTTATGCTGGCGTAGCATGACAATTCTATCTCTTTTCTACCAAGAATAGACAAAGTTCTTTCTATGGTGGTCATGCTACGCGTGTTGGGCGAAAAATTGTGAAGTCTGTATGAGTAGGTAGACCAAGTGGGTAGACAGCACTCAAAGTCCCATGTTTTAGTGAGTGATGAATAACACTGCTGTGACGTTGATGGATGTCGTATAATTGAACTGTTACCAATTTGATCCCAGTAATGTGTTTTTTTTTTTCGATATATACTGCTGTATAAGATTTCGTAAACATATACCCTCTTATAATAAGACAGTTTTTTAATGTTAAAAACTAAAAAGAATTGAAAAAAAAAATATGTGTCTGTGTGTCTGTGTCTGTCTGTCTGTCTGTTCTCAATTGAGGAAATAATATTCCAAAATAACCTAAACCTCGCATTATAATTCTCGACAAAACAAAAACAGGACCGTATTCATTAGAAAGAAGAAAGAAAGAAAGGAAATACGTTTATTTGCGGTAAATATGACGCAAAGACAAACTAAACACAACATAAATATTAAAAAAATAGATGGGGAAAATATGCGTCAAATCCACGCAAAACGGCCATCGCTCAGCATAATACTGCGACTCTGTGCGAGACAGAGCCCCAGTGCTGGTTTTCAGCGACAGCCGGCGCTGACGTGTGACGTCGGACGGTGCAGAGTAAAAAGAAGTAACAATACTAAATCTTAAATAATAAATAACACAATATTAAAAGGCAAATAAATAGTAAAAAGAAATACAATTTTAAAACTTAAACAATAAAAAACACATTATTATAAAGTGGCAACATTTAACAGAAAATTTGGCAGAACATAACTGAAACGATCTTTCATATTGTGTATTGTAACTTATGGGAATGCAGTATTTTAACTGTAAAAGCACCAAAATCAAGTAAATTATTCCGTACCAAGAGCAATTTACTACCCTGACACTGGGCTGTGGAGGTCACATAGGCAGTCGCTCGATATCATCATCAGCAACCTATAGTGTTCCCACTGCTGGGACACAGGCCTCCGCTCGGTGAGAGGGAGTGGGCCATAATCCACCACGGGGGCCCAGTGCGGGTTGGTAGATGTCACATGTCTTCGAAGTTTTAGTTCTAAAACATGCCGGTTTCCTCACAATGTTTTCCTTCACCGTTTTGAGAGCAGTAGTGATGAAATAATTTACACAAAGTAAAGCGCCTGCTTAGGTTCGAACTCACGACTACTCGTAAGTCGGGGGCCGTTACCACAGGGCCACCACTATTCTCGCTCAATTTAAAAATTGGTATTCAGTTATATCTGGTTAGAGTGGAACCGACTCCAGCATAAATAGGAAAAGGCTAGGCAAATGATTAAAAAAAAAAAGAAGAAAAATGGCATTGTTCGTCGAATCGTTAGTTTCTGAGTGAGCTGCACTATTCGGAAATAATTTTATTAAATAAAATTTAGTTTTCTCCGTCTACACTAACGCTAGACGCGTGTCACTTGAGCGTAAAGCAGGTAGCCACAAGATAAGGGCGTTCTACATTCCAAATTTTTCCTTTCTAACCTTAAAACACATAAAAATATGGTTCAAGAACCTATACAGTGTCGTGACAGGACCCCATAACCGTTGCACGACACTCCCATGATAAAATAGTTAATATTTACGACGTCATAAAATGTGATAGTTGGTGCCTCGTGTAGGTAACCTTGAACTATAACTTGTTAGTTTTTACCTTTTTAGTTTTGGTAGATTGTTTTTGGGTTATAAACAATTTGATAAAGGCTCGGCAAATCATGGACCAGTATTTCTAACACGAAAAGTATTGATTGACAATAAACTCAAACCCAAAGCATTTATCTATACTAACTGACTTACTAATATTATAAAGATGAAGAGTTTTTTTGTTTGTTTGGTTGAACGCGGTAATCTCAGGAACTACTGGTCCGAATCGATAAATTATTTTTGTGTTACGTAGCCTATTTATTTAGGAAGGCTATATTACATTACGCTACGGTCAAAAGAAGCGGAGCAGCAACGAAAAATGGACGAAAACTGGTAGGCAATTCGATGCGACGGCAAGGGTTAGTCGCGGGCAGATGCTAGTTTCAAATAAACTAATTACAGGCACTTTTAAATTGTTAAGTGTCGGTGAGTCAGAAAAATAAAGCTAGTTGCCCGTTCCAAAGCGTAGGTAACTATGGAGAAGAACGGGCAAGAAACTCCATGAACACTCTTTTTAACCGACTTCAAAAAGGAGGAGGTTCTCAATTCGGATGTTTATATATTATTATTTTGTATGTATGTTCGGCTATAACTCCGTCATATATAGACGGATTTGCATAATTCTGTATTGTTTGAAATATGCATTGTTTGTTTGTAATTAGTGCGGGGTGGATACCACAACTAAAAATTTAAAAATAAAAACTTTTGTACAAAAAAAAAAAACAACCGACTTCCTTAAAAACACTACAAAGTGAATAAAAACTTACGAAAAATAACTTTAATTTCGGAAGTCGGTGTCTTAGGATATGTATTTATGGTTTTTTTGCCACTGACTTCCGAAATTAAAGTTATTTTTCACTTTGTAGTGTTTTTAAGGAAGTCGGTTGTTTTTTTTTTTTTTAAAGATTTTATTTTTAAATTTTTAGTTGTGGTATCCACCCCGCACTAATTCCAAACCAACCATGCATATTTATGCGATAGCAGAAATCGCGGTTGATTTGCTGTTATTTTTTAAAGAGTTCCGGTGTCTATCTCCGGAACTTATCATCAGATCTATATGAAATTTATATGGGACCATTTCGAAATAAACTCCTTTCAAACATAAAAAGAACTTTGGATATCCGTCTATATATGACGGAGTTATGGCCGAACATACATTAATAAAAATAAAAAAAAACCATCCGAATTGAGTACCTCCTCCTTTTTGAAGTCGATTAAAAATAACTTTAATTTCGGAAGTCGGTGGCAAAAAAACCATAAATACAGATCCTAAGACACCGACTTCCGAAATTAAAGTTATTTTTCACTTTGCAGTGTTTTTAAGGAAGTCGGTTGTTTTTTTTTTTTTGTAAAAAAGTTTTTAATCAATTATTTTGTTAAAAATGCTGGTTACATTTTTTGAAATTATCAATGTGAGAACGGTGTACACTAAAAGCGAATAACTAATAAAAATTAATACTTCGAGTAACATGGTGATCGGTTGAAGTCAAACTAGCTTCTCCATTTTTATTTATTGAGGAAATCTGCTTGGCTTAGAACATTTATCAACCCGCACTGGGCTCGCGTAGTAGAATACAGTTTCCTCTCGAAGAAAAGAGGCCTGTATCTGAGCAGTGAGAACAAAGTCAAAGTCAAAATATTTATTTCAATTAGGCCCAAAAAGGCACTTTTGAACGTCAACAGTTACATGAAAACAGAATTGATTGAAAAATTCCTTCCAAAAAGTAGATTCGTATGGAGATGAATGGGGAAGAAATTTCACCGTTACAATTTTAAAATATTTTCATTATTTATATACAATATTTATATAATTACTAGCTGACCGTGCAGACGTTGTCCTGTTTCCTAGAACTCGATAGCAGCGCCATCTGTCGGGATGATTTGTGAATCTAAACCATCCAAGGTGCCACCCGAACGCCTACAAAAAAATTCATTCAAATCGGTCCAGCCGTTTAGGAAGAGTTCAGTGACATACAAACGTACAGTAGAATTATATATATAAAGATATTTGAAGACGATGAACCTAAAATAAAATTACCATGATTTAAAAGGTAAAAATTGACATTAAGGGCTGATTATGCTTACACTTATAATGGCATGGCAGGTATATTATATTACTAGCTGTACCTGTGTTCTGTGTCTTTAGTCTTTGCCACAGGAGCCTTACATTTGACCAGATAGCCTATGTGGCTCTCTCAGAAAACAATCATGAATATCGAGTTGTACGCGAAAGAATTGCTAAGGAATGAAGACAATTGGGCATTTATAATATTATTCTGCGTAGCCTTTTACCAAGTCAGTTGGGGTTCGGCCGGATAACAAATAACCTACACCCTCATTGCGAAACGCACTATTTATCAGAATCTGAATGGGCTTGAAGATTATTTCTAAACCATTGCGTCATTTGTTCGAATAAATTGTCGACTCAGCAACGTAAATAACGCAATGAATGTTGTTTAACTATCATTATGAAACCAATTCCTACCGATAAAAATTTACGCAATTACCCCTCAGATTCAGCTGAATACCAGTATTTTACGTGGAGTGGACTGCCTCTCGACCTTCACAACATAATTACTGGACATAACTGTATTGTAGCCCGAAATAAATTGATTTGATAACGATACCTCTTGGTCAGACTTTTAGGCTTCCGACAACACGTAATGATTGTTAAAGATCTACAAATAAAAACTTTTTAACAAATAATTAAACCGCCGAAAAAACAGAAAAGCAAAAAATAATAAACCTTAAAATTATGAGTCGGCGCTTTGAGTGAACTTTGTTCATTGATTTTTCAGCGCCGACTCAAAATTTTAAGGTTTATTATTTTTTGCTTTTCTGTTTTTTCGGCGATTTAATTTTTTGTTAAAAAGTTTTTATTTCGTAATTTTTTGTGGCTTTAATGTACCAATAATATTTGGCAAGGTATACCCTATCTGATGAAAAAAGAATTATCACAATCGGACTACTATGTAAAAAGTTATGCGTGGTCATACATAAAATATATATATATATATATATACGCGTCGAATTGATAACCTACTCCGTTTTTTTTGTCGGTTAAAAAACCGGGACCTACGGCTTAACGTGCTGTCTAAGGCACGGTCATGTAATAGATGGTTACCTATCCAAGAACCGACTGCGACAAGCGTGGCTTTACCTTAGTATCTTCGGTTATCATTTCCCTCCCAGGCATTCAAAACGCCTATTAATAGGAAAAAGGATTTCTGAGGAAAATTGTAAATTTAAATATTACTTATGAAGACTGTTTTATCTGATAAAAATAAATTCGGTTCCAAAATGACGGGTTCATAAAGGGATTCTTCTTACCGAAACCCGCAGATACAATGACAAATATTATTTCAATTGGTTTTGAATCTGTGATCTGTTATTTCTATTCTCAGAAAGAAGATTTAAAACAAACAATTGGAGTCATCGATACGACGATGAAGGAATGCTGGAGTTTCTTGTACCGTATTTACTACTGGATAGGCTAGGAAGATCATGAAACATCCTCAGAAACCAATTCTAGGCCATTCAAAAGCTCATACATCACAAATTCCCTCAAAATACAATTGAGAGGAATGTAAATTAAATTACTTCTGAATCCCACACATGTAAAGTTCGTTTCATAAGTACTGTAACCACATTAGGAGTTTGAAACAGTCTCGTGAATGTGGCCTTGAAATTTTAAATTATATTACTGTTAGCTCAGTACGAAAATGTACTTCTCATCCTTCTGAAACAATGTCAAGTTTATATGACTAATTGTTTTAGAAAATTTATGAAATTATAATTGGATTTCTTTATGTTCAATTCGGCTTAGAGTAAGTTGAGAATTTCTGTGTACATCATTATTTTCAAAAGTAAATTAAAAACATAAAAACAAAGAAAATACCTTTATTTAGCACTGACTTAAAAGGCATAAAGTAAAGGAAGAGTAAAATAAAATAAAAAAGATAACGTTGAGCATTCCTTTGGGAGTTTTCAACTTTACTTTTGTAAGTTTTTGGGGGTAATGTAACACCCAAATAGTTACCCATTTGGGTGGGTTTTGAAAATTAACACACAAAACCTAATTACCGATACATGCCCTCAATGTGATTGCCAAGAAAAGATTACAAAGCCATATTTTTACAACTTGACATACAGAGAAGAAATATGCATTGATCATCAGACTTTTCCGCATCATGTTGGCAAATCTACAGAAGAAAAAAACACGCTTCCATAGAAAACTAAACTAAAAAGTAAAAAAAGCGTGGGGTGCTTTTTAAGGTATTTTTTATTGATATCAGGCACCCCACGCTTTTTTTTCATTATTTTCTACTTTTTAGTTTGGTTTTCTATGGAAGCGTGTTTTTTTTTGTTTTTTTTAAACTATTATTTATTTTCTATTTTTTACGGTGTTTCGAATTTTGAGACGTATGTCAGCGTAGTTTGTGACGTATGTCAGCGTAGTTTACGACGGCAGTTTTTTTGCTGTCCTGGTAACCCTGGCAAGGATAAAGGCACAAATTTATGAAATTATAGTATTGTCATCGGTCCTCGATAAGTCTACAGATTTTAAATGAAATCTGGTCGTTTAAAGTGTGTCAAAATATAAGGAGTCGGTTACAAACAAACATACAAGTGAAGCTAATACTAAGCGG
Organism: Aporophyla nigra; assembly: GCA_947507805.1. NCBI lineage: Eukaryota > Metazoa > Arthropoda > Insecta > Lepidoptera > Noctuidae > Aporophyla > Aporophyla nigra. The sequence continues at coordinate 7,827,675 of OX382292.1, read as the reverse complement.
TTTAATATAAGCATTATTATAAATGCTACGATCACCATCAGTGATGTCCAATTGCAACTGAAAAAGTACATTAACCGAATGTAGATACTGACAAGGTTTATACTCCTTAACTAACCCTAACTTCGTATCATCTTCATCATTCTAGCCAAAGGACGACCACTGCACGACCACCACATAGGCCTGCGCCTAGCAACGCCACATCGAACTAGCTCCGAACACATCAAACTAAATTTTTTGATGGCCCCATGACTATTTTCTTTCTGTATTCATTTTATTATTTTAAGACTGTTTGTTTCTAAATTTTCTAAAAAATTTATTGGTGCCTTGAGACAGTTAGGGTCGCTTCAGACCCAGTAGGAGATGATAGGACGTACTAGATAGGTTCCGTCAAAAACTGGAAAGAGGACGCCCGGGCTTGCGAAATATGAAAGGAGTGGAGAGAGACTTTTGCCCAGGAGTTGAACAAGACTAGTAAACAAAAAAAGTTGTGACGGATAGTACGTACAGACAGACGCCAGCACATCGAGCTCCTACAAACTGCAAAATTTCTTTAATAAATTTTCAACTTTATTACTAAAGCATTAGGTTCAAGGTTGATTGGGAGAATTTGACAGTTTCGGGTACCTCGATTTGCTGGCGTCTGTACAATTATAATGTAATACTTACTAAAAAAATCTTTTCCTTAAACTTAAAATGCTCAAAATGATAGTTAGTCTCCGAACACACGAACGTAAACTTACCGTGGCGGGAATTTTTCGCATACTGGATCTTCAATGCGCTGCGTAGCGCCGAGAGTTATCTATAAGTACTTGCACGACAACACAAATTGTATGCCATTATACCTGGATGAACTTTGTCTCCTAAAGCATAGGCTTTTGGCCTAATTTTGGAGGCATCAGTTTGCCCTTTAATGTGACTTTATAGTACAATATTCCATTAATCCTTGTGTACACATATAGGATAAGTTTTAACCAGTGCGCAAATTACAAATTAAACTTGAACGAGTTATAATAACCATGCAATTTTTAGTTTGATATATCTTAGTACAAAAAATTAAGTTATCGTTAACGAAAGATGTTTATTTTGAAACTGTTTTTTATGGTAACTTACGCGGCGGTGAAGGTGAACGACCGAGCGCAGCTACAAGTACCTACCAGCTGTTCGATTGGTCAAAATTCTAAGAATTTCGAAATATTCGCCGGCGCGTGGTTACTGACCTATTACTATTCCGACATCATATTACAAAATATATAGGTGTCCACAGTTTACTGATTTAAAGCTGGATATTTTTTTGAAGTGAAAACTTCTTTAGCGGCGTTGAGCACTTTTTCTGTAATGGGTATAAAATCTTAAACTCGCGTCAGGACACGTGACCTGATCGAAAAAGCGTAGGATGGATGGAGAGTAGACAGCTATCCCCTCTCTACGGCGCGGCGAAAATGTATGCCTGGGCCTACTGTTTCGTTTAGGCGGCGCAGGGCGCTTGCGCGAATGTTCGTCTATGTTACAGCGTGCCACGCGCATCCATGGATGGTGACAGCTGATGGCTCGACCGTCTGTGTAGTAATCACATTGTTGTGTATTCGTAAAATTCGTGAATATAAAGTGCTTAAAATATGGAAATTGAACAACAAATTATTCCCTAACCATTCCAAAATATCAAACATGCTCAACGTTAATAATCAAGTTTTCACTTCTGCCGGCACTCCCGGAGTGCAATTTTTTTTTTTAAGTATTGGAATAATAGTTGAAATGTGTTCTATAATTGATAGTTAACCACCAAAACGAAACTTGCGCACTGGTTAAAAAAATCCAGTATACTTTATTATATATTATAGAGTTGTAAATCCAACGGTTTCTTTTTCAACACACTGGGATACACTCTAAGGAATTTTCAATCCTTGGTCCAACACCGAGAGTTGAAAAAACAGTGCGCAATGAAATCCCACCGATATATTTAAGTCCGTGCAGGCGTGGTCTTGTATACAGATTGTTCTTTGAATTTCCGGGAACACAGAGTAATATGCAAACAAAAACATATATTAAACATAATATTTGTACAATCTAAGCCACAACTAACGTCGTCAGGAGTGAAATAAACCATAATTACTAAACTAAGTAAACAGATACATGATTGCAGAATCTTGTTATTAGCGAAAAGAGGGAGCTTCTGAATGCTTGGTTCAACTAAAATTTAATTATAGTGAGGTTCATGGGAGAAGGGGGGTTGTGGCTAAGTAATAACAGCCATACAGGTCAATCGATCGGATGAAGCTACGCTTGCCGCGGCTGGTGATCATCTTTACATACCAAAACACCTCCGTGCTTCGGAACGAAGGTTTTTTGGATGGGATAATGCCTTCTCCCGCTCTGGGCTGAGTGGAAGGCGTGTCAGACTTTTACTGAATAAAAACCACCCGTGTTCCTTCAGTTGCCCATATGCCAGGGTCACGGTATCTCTTTCGAACAATCTCGCGACCCTGGCAGGCATCGGTCTTAGCAGACCCCTTCAGTGCTGCTGACATCTCTTTGAGGCGCATGTGGAACACTACGCGCCGTCGACCCGAGCCTGGTCCTTACCGGGCGGCTAGCTACCCATTGCTCGCCGCTCGCAAGCTCGCGCCTACGGTGGCCGGGAGTCTGCTATCGACTCTCGACGCCCGGGGCGTCTTCTCCTGCGGCGGCTAGCGAAGTGAGGGTGCGGGGACTGCCACTCCCTTACGCGTCCCGCCTCCTTCTTCGCGAGCATTACTGCTTCGCAGAAGGTGACGGCTTCCCATGCCCTCTCGCTCCGTACCAGGGCTCGCACCAGGGCCGGACGCGATAGGTCGCCACCGCCGATCGCCTCCACGAAGATACGACGGTGCTCCGCCCAGGCAGGGCACACCTCCACCGTATGCTCCACCGTGTCCTCCAGACGATCCTCGCAATGGAAACACCCGGGCGTTTCCTCCCGCTTTATCCTGAACAGAAACCCCCCGAAGCACCCATGCCCGGTGAGAACCTGCGTCAGGCGGAAGGTGAGGACGCCGTGGCACCTCTCTATCCACTCCTCAAAGAGGGGACTTACCGCCGAAATTGTGGCGTGCCCACGGAAAGCACGTTAAGCCGTCGATCTTGGCTGCCATTTGTGAATCTTTGACAGTCGTTACGGGCCGTCAGAAGCCTGAAAGTCTGACAATCAGTCTTAACAAGAGGTATCGTAAAGAATAGCATCACCTTATTTCTACCCGTGGGTGTAGTAAAAGGCGACTAAGTGATTTACTAGAGAATCGGCAGCAGCGTTCTCTATGCATTTTACCACCATACTGCGATCGCCAACCCGCTTGCAAGCGTGGCGATTATGACAAAGCCCACCAAATTGAGGGAGGACGACCTGCAGTGGACGTCTAATGGCTGAAATGATGAAGAGGTATCGTGTTACCCAGTAACTGGGTTATGAAGGTCAGATAGGCAGTCGGTCTATCTAAAATACTGGTATTTAGCGGCATCTGGTTAGTATTGAAGCCGACCCCAACTTAGTTGAGAAAACGCTAGGCAGATTAATTGTCGCCGATCGTGCTCATTTATTCTTGGTAGACTAATAAATGGGCTCTATTACATTGTTCTGATATAAAATTGGAATGATTTATTACCTTCCTAAATCAAGGTTTTCTTTTAATAGACTGCTTAGATAATAAGTAAAATACTGGCTACATTGTATGAATACTGAGTGCTAATAATAAAATATTTGTCAGACTTTCGGGCTTCGGACAACACGTAACGACTGGCAAAAATTTACAACTGACAGCTGGGACCAGTGGCTTAACATGCTTTTCCTGGAATAGAGAAGTCTCGACATGTAGGTAATGGATGGTCATCCATAAACTGACTGCAACAATAGCGTTACTTTCGATTCGACGTCCTTACAAAAATTTAGATTTGAAACACAGAACTAACTTAGTCCCTTACTGTACCAGAATAATCGTTCGGTAATGATTAATTATATCTATTATGATTTCTTGTTTCGTGACTTCTTTCATTCTTTTTATCTGACTCCGGCTGAATCAGAACCAAAAAAGGAGTGTTCTGATTTTTTACCGGTATGTATGTATGTAGGTGGACATTTAAGTATATTAATTTAATCTCTCATAACTTTTAAACTCCATAGTATTATTATTTGACAAATGAGGTATTTATTTATTTTATTTATTTTGGTCAACCAACAACTGTATATACTCATACAATATAAAAATGTTTTTCTATTAACTAAGGTTAGTATTACAGTTTATTATAGGTATCGCTGGAAGAGTCTTGATCGTCGGCTATGTGACGTAACATTAAATACCCTGACAAAAATTAAAAAAAAACTTTTTAAGGATTTTTTATTGATATCAGGCACCCCACGCTTTTTTCTCATTATTTTCTACTTTTTAATTTGGTTTTCTATGGAAGCGTGCTTTTTAGTTTTTTTTAACTATTATTTATTTTTAATTTTTTAGGATGTTTCGAATTTTGAGACGCATGTCAGCGTAGTTTGTGACGTATGTCAGCGTAGTTTTCGAAGACAGTTTTTTTGATGTCCCGGTAACCCTGGCAAGGATAATGGCACAAATTTATGAAATTATAGTATTGTCATCGGTCCTCGATAAGTTTACAGAGTTTAAATGAATTCTGGTCGTTTGAAGTGGGTCAAAATCGCGTTATAAGGAGTCGGTTAAACACAAACATACAAGTGAAGCTAATATAAAGTGTGTAAAAAGTAAAATATTTCTTCAAAAAATAGTAAGCGATCAGAAGCTTTAGAACAAAGCGGCATATGACCACGGCTTACAGATGAGAATATTTCCTTTTTAGAGCAATTTTTCAATAGTCGGCTGTTAGTTTTTGAACTTACTATTGTATTCAAACATGTACTTTTCGATGCAAATGAAAGGCATCAAAAACTTCCACATACACACATGTTTTCACACGATTTGACCTAAAAACCTCGCCTGGCCTACATACACAAAATTATGTTAACACTACATAGAACATCACAACAGCATACGGTACTTTTGACCCTAACAAAACAGTAACACTTTATCAAAACCGGAACTATTATGTAAACAGAAAATTGTAATTAAAATAGTGTGTAAATAAGTATTATGGGTAGAATGATTCCTAGGAGGGGCTTGTGGCTAAGTAATAACGGCCGCACGAATCGATCGATCAGGTTAAGCTGTGCTTGCCGCGGTTGGTTTATAGATGGGTGACCATGTTTACATACCGATACGCCTCCGTGCCTTGAGAGCAGCCCCCCTAGCCAAGTTACTACCGTTTCGTCTCGAATTCCGTTCTCCAATCGGTAACGCCTCGGTGTCAGCAATTGTAGAAAACGATAAGTTGTTAGCCATGTTGACGCGCTTGAGTCGGCCGCTTGTTCTAAAATGTCTTTAGAAAAACGACATTATAACAAAGGATGTAGCGTTGAACATTGTAGAAACGATAACAATTCATTCTATCATTTTGAACGATGTGAACTTGGCTACGAATTTTCTATTCGTTTGTTCTAATCACGTGACTTAACGTTGAGATGATTTCATTCCCATACATTTGATTAGTTTTCGACTAGCATTAACGATTTCAGATTAGGGGCCATCCATAAATTACGTCACACAAATTTCATGATTCCCCCCCCCCGTCCTTGTTACAGCTGGTCACATTTTTGAGACCTCCCCCTCCCTAGTGTGACGTCACATATTTTGCAATTTTACTAAAATTTAAAAAATATTCAATGTCTAGAACATTGAATATTTTTTAAATTTTTCTTTCATTGTTCATATTTCTTGTTTTAATGGTACTTTAAATTTGTATATTCAATTTTGCAATGTAACGTCACAAAATTTAGGCCCCCACCCCTTTGTCACACAATGTCACAATTCGTCGACCCACTCCCCCCCTTAACGTGTGACGTAATTTATGAATGGCCCCTTATCAACTTGGCTAGGGGTGTAGGAGTGCTGTGATGATAAAATAAAAGTACCTGGCTGATTTCTACCCACGACCTACAACTTTTAATTTGGGTTCGTTACCAGTGTGCCGCCAATGCCCTAATAAACCCTATATTGCTTTGCAGACTAGTTAAAAAGCTCTCATACTTATTTTTATCTTAGGACAACCAACACACCGTTATCTGATCCCAAACTAGGGAAAGCCTGTACTATGGTAACCAGAAAACTGATAATTATACTTATAATATATATCTAAATACAAACATATTATAGACAAATTACACCCAGACACAGAACAAATAATTGTGCTCATCACATAAAGATTTGTCCTGGGTGGGAATCGAACCCACGACCTCACTCTTAGCAGTCAGGTTCAGTAACCACTAGACTAACAGGCCAGTCAAATATTAATAAATATTCATAACTGACTATTTCAGTGTTGTGATTTCTTTATTACGACGAAATAAAAAAAAAATGTTTTGCCATTCCTTCGGTTGTCAGTCATGAAATTATTTTCCGTTCCTCGAAAAAACTAAGCCTTATTTTTAGGGTTCCTTTGGGAACAGAGTAACGCTTGCGAATTTATTATGTATATCTGTATTATTATTATGATATTTCTTTACACAAGGTCAAATTAAATTTGTTGGCAATAACTTTATCCACGTGTTGAGTATAGATGTCAAATCTAAAGGACTAAAAAAAAAATTGTGTCGTCATTCGATGGCCGAATATCCGTAATCAATCAGCTGATTTTGTAATTTTTCCTGGAACCCAGATATTTTATTACGAATTTCCAAAAACCCTATCACAACAGTCATTTGATTGCGTTAATGTACATAAGTATCAGTGACTTTTAAGTTTTGAACGAAAGTGGAATGATGGATTTCTTTTTTATTTACTGTTTTTTTTAGTTCACTAATTTTCGACATTGATACCAAACACGTGAATAAAGTATTGCTAGCTAATTTAATGTGACCCTGAAAAACAATTCTGGACTTACAATATACGTACGTATCATTTGAATAAATAACTTCAAGCAGATATAATCTATACTAATCTTATAAAGCTGAATAGTTTGTTTGTTTGTGCGGTTGAACGCGGTAATCTCAGAAACTACTGGTCCGCATTGAAAAAATATTTTTGTATTGGGTAGCCTATTTCTTGAGGAAGGCTATAGGCTATATTACATCACGCTAAAATCAAAAGGAACGAAGAAGCAACGAAAAATGGACGAAAACTGGCAGGCAATTCGATGAGACGGGAAGGGTGAGGGGAGCAAAAACTTGACGCGGACGAAGTCGCGGGCAGAAGCTAGTTTAGCATATGATTCTAGACCCCCGAGGCTAGAAATTTTTCGTCAGTTTAAAAAAAATATCTGACTTATTCAAAATGTTATGCTTTATACAACGAGTACCAGTCTGTACCGTTGATGCCGGACGTAAAGAATAACACCACCCCATTTCTTCCTGTGGGTGTCGTAAAAGGCGACTAAGGGACTTACTAGAGAATGGGCAGCAGCGTTCTCTATGCATTTTACCACCATACTGCGATCGCCAACCCGCCTGCCAAGCGTGGCGATTATGGCAACGCCCCCCAAATTGGGGGAGGCCTAAGTCCAGCAGTGGACGTCTTACGGCTGAAATGATGATGATGATGATGACCAGTCTTACCATGACACCGTGTATGGTGTTGTGAAGGTTAGAAAGGCAGTCGCTCCATGTAAAATACTGGTACTCAACTGCATTCAGTTAGACTGGAAGCTGACCCCTACATATACATACATAGTTGAGAAAAGGCTTGTCAGATTGATAGTAGAAGGTTCTACTTTGTAGTACTTATAACAGCGGAACCCTTAACACATTTCAAAAACGCTGTTTGCCGGTTTTATTCCGAGATTATACCATCACTTCGTACAGTTTAGGGAATTCTATTAAATTCTAGGAAGAAATTCTGCCTCAGTGGCGCTTCGCGGAATATAAGTACTATTACTTTTATTAAAAGATACACCTTGAGGCCTTTTTATGGATGAAACCGAAGTTGAGTTTTATTAGGTCTACGCCAATATTAATAGGAATGTTCATAGCATTTAAACGTTTTTAGATGTAAGTACATTTTTGTGAAATATTGTATCAAAGAGATGTCAGCAATACTGAAGGGGTCTGCTAGGACCGACGCCTGCCAGGGTCGCGAGATTGTTCGTAAGAGATACCGTGACCCTGGCACATGGGCAACTAAAGGAACACGGGTGGGTTTTAGTTAGTAAAGTCTGATCGCCCTCCCGCTCCGCCCAGAGCGGGAGAAGTCATTTGATGATTCCCCATCCAAAAAAAAAAAAAAACAAAAAAAAGCCTTTCAGGAATTGTCATAGTCTAAAGATTATATACGTTGCATATGAGCGTAGTATTTTGGAGTACTGTAGCCCAATCTGGTCACCCTAACACGAGGTATATTCTAAAAGAATAGAAAATCTACAGAAAAAAGTTCGTAAATTTTTTAAACTTCAAATCCCGGAAACATCATGATTCCTATGCCCAAGACTGCAAACACTATAATATACTTTCAAAAGACGTCCATTACTGGAGACAGTCCTCCTCCCGATTTGGAGGGGGTTGCGATAATCGCCACGTTTGGTAGTCGGGTTGTATGGTGGTAAAATATGTATAACACGACGCTACCCATTCTCTAGTATATCCCATAGTCGCTTTTTACGACACCCACGGGAGGAGATGGGATGGTGGTATTCTTTAGGCCCGGCAACATTTGGAACAATGCGTAGGAATGTAGGTAAGAATATCCCTTGGTTAGGCGATTTACACACGGCACCGCGCACCGCCGCGGTAGGCGGTGAAGCGGATCTCATGTCGCATTGCCCTCTACTAAATCCGTTGATGCCTAACACACGAAAACCGACCGACCGCGCGGTCAATTCGCTTTACAGCCACCGCCCTCCGCGGCGGTGCGCGGTGCCGTGTGATAATCGCCTTATTGTTCGATTTTTAAAACCAAATTGGGGAAAAATTTCAAGCCAAATAACAATTCTGTGTCTTTTTCTTAAATTACATTTTTCATCGTTTATCACAAATGATCGGATATTCGGATGCATATTTACCTAATGTTACTATTTAGCTATGAAAGCACGGAAGCGGTTTCGTATTTTTTTATTAAAGCCGGGTTTCTTGGATCATCATACCTATTTATTTCAAATTAATGTTTAACCCCAGATGCAAATACATATGTGTGTAGGGTGGTATGTGTTAGTTAAAACAACACACAAAATACGGTAAAAACGCGCATTCCATATTAGCCAACATTTCAACTTTAGGTGAATATGCATCTGAATTTCCGATCTCTATTTATCACTCACTAAACGCGCCACCACAACCAATATCACGGCAGATACACGACAATGTATCATAAAAAATATTAAGGATATTGCCGGAAAAGATAGCTCAGGACAGATTAATAATAACATTAGGAGATAAGAGAAATTGCTCCCACTATATCACAGAAGAATAGTATCTACAGAAGTGCAACTCCGTGACGCGAAAGAAAATAGGCGTACGCACACATAGACGACGCACTTAAACAAATGAAAGTCGCGAATGCGCTTGCATTTGTTGTACAGTCACGAGCATAACACCTCAAGAACACACACACACATCTTACAGCTACGCTACGTTTTTCTCGTAAAATAAAATTTACAACTTTGAAAAAATACCTATTTCATAAATATTGGTAGTATGGTTTTGATAATATTGTTTTTAACACAATAAAATATCTATCAGTAGTTTAGGAGAAAATACTTGTGGTCAAAAAATTACAAACCTACGGGTCAATCCCGTAGGTTTGTAATTTTTTGGCCACAAGTATTTTTAAGATAAGTTACGCTGGCTGTGGTCAGTTGGTAGATAAATGACCATCCAATAAATGTCGTACGTCGGAAAGCACATTAAACCGTTGATTTCAGCCGTCATTCATGAATTTTTAACCGACGAAAAAAACGGAGGAGGTTATCAATTCGACGCGTATATTTTTTTTTTGTTTTTTTTTTTATTTATGACCACGCATGACATTTTACAGAGTAGTCCAATTTTGATAATTCTTTTTTCATTGGATAGGTTGTACCTTGCTAAGTACTATTAGTACATTAAAGCCACAAAAATATAAAATAAAAACTTTTTAACAAAAAATTAAACCACCGAAAAAACAGAAAAGCAAAAAATAATAAACCTTAAAATTTTGAGTCGGCGCTGAAAAATCAATGAACATAGATCACTCAAAACGCCGACTCAAATTTTAAGGTTAATTATTTTTTGCTTTTCTGTTTTTACGGTGGTTTAATTTTTGTTTGTAGTCGTTGTGGGTAACCAGAAGCTCGAAAAGGCATACCGCGTTACCCAGCAACTGGGTTGTGTAGATCAGATAGGTAGCCGCTCCATGTAAATACTCTGCGACTGTATAAGGTTACATGGAAAGACAATACCAACATAGTTAGGAAAAGGTTAGCTAGATTGAAAAGTCCGAAAGACTATATAAAATCGTTTAAGTGTGCGTACTTTTTCATTAGTTGTTTGGAGCCAGCCTTCTGTATTAATCTTTCCTGTGGTATCACACAGGATTTATCTAATATATTATTGGATAAATACGCACTTTCGTCTCTGTCAGTATTTGAGGTCAAACTGACCTCAGATAAGGCGGCACATTAATAAGACTTGGACCAGCGGCCGTTTTGTTGAAAAGAGGAAAATCGGTTATTACTGTAAGTGATGAGGTAATAAACTTCTTTATTTCAGTCGGGCAATTGTCTCTGTCTGGCCTTCTCGTAGATTTAAAAAAACATTCGTAAAGGTATCTTTAAGAGGTTGGAAGAGGTGTACTTAATCTGATAACATAAAATCGCAATTATTTTACCTAATCATCTGTTTAGCCTTTTCCCACTATATTGGGGTTGGATCCAGTCTACCCCTATGCAGCTAAATACAAGTATTGTACATAAAGCGACTCCGTATCTGACTTCCACAGCCCTGTTTCTGGGTAATATGATACCCCTTGAGAAGACTAGTCGTCAGATTATCGGGCTTCTGATGACCCGTAACGATGTAGTGGTACACATTTATCTATTGTATGTAGAATATTTTGTACCACGAGATAAATTTATACCAATTGACACGTTTCTACTAGAAACTTGTCAATTACTTGCAACAACAACACAGCTTCTTAAAAATGATTCAATATCACAAATAATAAAAAAAAATGTCACCATATTTAGCATTTGCATTGATGTCCGTTACCTAGAATAAGTTTATTACACACCTTATGTAAACTTATGTTCTCATGTAAGTGCCTCTTTGTCTATTTGAGAATAAATTCATCAACATCATCATTTCAGCCGATATACGTCCACTGCTGTACATAGGCCTCCCCTAAGCACCGCCACTTCAACCGGTTCTGTTCTTCTCGCATCCAGCGGATTCGGAGGATAAATTATATAAACCTAAACCTATTTAAAGCTACAAGACTATGATTTCAGCCTACCTTTTTATGGTCATCAGCCCAACAAACCGTTTCATAAGTACTTAAACGAGAAGAGTGCAGTACAACAATGCATTCAGGGTGCTGTTGGGGCTGCCGCGGTATTGCAGTGCGTCTGGCATGTTTGCCGAGGCCCACGTTGACAGCTTCGCTGCAGTCATGCGCAAGCGTTGCACCTCCGTTCTAACACGCATGCGTGCTAGTACCAACAGCATTCTGTGTATTGTCAGACCGGTGGGATTGTCCGCTGCTCGAGCGCTGGATACGACTACACGCAGTCAAGTAAACACGTGCGCGGGTATTAGGTTGTCCCATGATGTTTTTGTTTTATTCTATACTAGCTTATACTAGCTTTTGCCACTGGCTTCGCCCGCGTGGAAGTCGGAAATTGTCCCGCAGGAACGTACTTTCGGGATAAAAAGTACCCTATATGTTAATCTAGGTTATTAGCTATCTGTGTGCCAAATTTCATCTAAATTCGATCAGTCGTTTTTGCGTGAAAGAGTAACAAACATCCATACATCCATACTTAGAAACTTTCAAATTTATAATATTAGTAGGATTTGTAATTTTTAGTATTTGGTTCTTAAAATGTCATGTCCCATACTAACATTAGTTTTCTCATAAGCATTTCTGTGTCACTAACAATTTTATGGATGCAAATCTGAAATAAATGAATATCATAATAATAATTAAACAAGAACAAAAATAAAACGACCTATTTTCCTCTTCGTCTTCCTACCTTACTTCCTAGCATTAGACTTACTAAAACAAGCTCGCGAAAACTCTTTACGACCGATTGCCAAGGCCTTGAACTTAAATTTTTGAATCTACCCACGTAAAGCATTCATTAATTGTGTAAGCAAATCAGGCCCGGCCTAATTTCTAGGGCCTAAGTATACTAAGACTGAACTGAATAGTTAAGTTGGCCCGAAAATTTATCACGTCTTGAAGCTGAGGTCAGTTTTGTTCGAGCTCATTTGAAGGTGTTTTGGACTGGTACTGAGTAAGATCTTGTCAAAATGTATTGATATATTTATATTACATTTTTTGACAATGAGAATCTGTTTGTAAACACGTTTTTTGTGAAACCTCTATAGATTAAAACATAATCTATACTAATATTATAAAGTTGAAGAGTTTGTTTGTTTGATTGAACGCGTTAATCTCAGAAACTACTGGTCTGAATTGAAAAAATATTTTTGTGTTGGGTAGCCTATGTATCGGGAAAGGCTATATAACATCACGCTACAACTAAGAGGAGCGGAGCAGTAATGAAAAATGTTGTAAAAACGGGGAAAATCGTACGGGTAGGCGATTCGACGCGACGGGAAGGGCCGGGGGAACAAGAAATTTAACGCGGACGAAGTCGAGGGCAGAAGCTAGTCAAAGATATTTTTTTACGTTTCTCGTTTTGACCGCGAAAACAGTTGAACAAACTTGGATGAAATTTGGCTGCACAGATGATAAATCACAAAGGATTTTATTTCTGCCTTCTGCAACCAGTCTGCCCCGATCGGTCCATCTAGTTGGGGGGCGTCCAACGTTAGTAGTAGGTTTGTACAAACACTTGTACACGTCAATCAGCGTTTGCTTTGGTAACCAATATTTGCTTTTTTTATATTTTTTTGCTTTAGCGTCGATAATGGTGCCGATTCTGTTGTACAAAATTTTCTAAACTAAAAATCACTAAAATTTGGTTTATTCCTGTCAAACGACGATTTCCTATTCTGAAATAGACTAAAGTGCCCCACCCCCACAAACCCCACACATATAACTCTCAACACGTGGGTAATATTTTATTTTTTATTTTTTAAACAAACAGTGAAAAATCCACACTATAATATTATAAATGCAAAAGTAACTCTGTCTGTCTCGCTTTCCTGCTAAAACTACTGAACCGATTTAAATGAAATTTTGGTACACAGATAGTTTAGAGCCTGAGAAAGGACATAGGCTACTTTTTATTGCGGAAAAGGGGTTTTAAGGGGTTGAAAGAGAGGATGAAAGGTTGTAGGGAAGTATTGTCATTTTTGAAGCTAGAATGATGAAACTTTTTTTATTTGGCTTTTATTACATAATATATATTTATGAATTATATTTAAAGTTTGTTAAATTTTTACCCTTAAGGGGGTAAAATAACAATTGGGGATAGGGGATGAAAGTTTGTACGAAAGTTTGTTAAAATAAAGTCACTTCCCGGTATGTCTGTTCCTATGTATGCTTAGATCTTTAAAATTCCACAACGGATTTTCATGCAAGTTTTTATAATAGATAGAATGATTCAAGGGAAAGGTTGATATGTATATAACATGTATAATATCGTAAAGAAACGCTGATAATTTTGGGGTTTCTAATGTTATATCATAAATAAACACATTTTTTTGCGCTTACATTGCGAACGCTGCGAAATAGATCAAAATAATGTACTACAATATTGTACACCTTAAAAAGGTCTACAAAAAAATTTGTGATGGTATATGTCCATCTCTTCTCCCGCAATAACCATTTTTTATCCTTTACTTTTTACGAGAAATAAGGGCTTATTTACGAAGCGATTTTAAGCAATACAACTTTAATCCTTATCCAATTAAGTACCTTAAATACATTGTGCATTTAATATAGATCACAGGCCCTTTACAGCATGTTATTTAAATGAATATCTTAGAAGATATCAGAGATTTAAAAAGCGGGGGTAGAGCAGCTGGCGGGTCGTACGTCCGTCCCGTCCATCCGTTGGTAGCGGCCGGGTAGTACGATAAGTAGGATTGTAATTCATATTACTTTGTCTTCATAGTAATTGCGAATATCATGTGTGTTCGTTATATTTAAAATAAACCTAATAGTATTATTCCATATAAGAGAGCGCGAAATGGCTTAGATGTTTAGATTTTTGGATGTTTGTTTCTCAATGATGCAAAGACGGCCAAACGGATTTAGATCGAATTTGGCACAAAGATATATTATATCATGGATACGTAACAGATAGGATACCTACTTTATCCCGGTAATAGGTTCCCGGGCGATATTTTCCGACAGCTATACGGGCCAAGCCACTGGCAAAAGTACTATTCCTAAAACTTCGTCGGTGTCTGGTAAATGATTGAGTGTCTGTATCGGTAAAATAGGAGCGTAAAGAAAAACCAGGAAGACTTATATTCAACTAAACCAAGCCCTATGTCGCAGTCTTCTTACTCTTATTCTGAAACCTGGATTAACACATTCTTACCGCGGTAGTACGTCCTCTTGCGTTAATTTCCGACATCCACGCGGGCGAAGCCGCGGGCAAAAGCTAGTTCTATATAAAACACGTCCAGACTGCCACCTTGCGCGCGCCTTCGTCTCTAAAAAAAATCATTGCGTAGCGCACACAAGTACGATGTTGCAAAATCAAAAGAAAAAAAAACCACGTTGAGTCGCGATTGTCAAATTCGATTTTAGTCCTGTCAAAGTAAATTTTAAATTTAGAGATTTTTTCTTGCAGAATAGCGTTAAAATTCTCATAGCCAAAATTAAGGAATTTTAGGGATAGTTTAGTTAGTTTAGTTCGGTGTACAACAGAATCGGCATCACTATTTAATCTACTTTGTTTATCGTGATGATATTCTTATCCTTCCTGGCACTGCTATTGACCTGGCCAGTACTGGTATACGAATTAAAAGCGGGTAGATACCATAACAAAAAAGTGAAAATTAAAAACAACCGACTACCAAAGAAACACTACAAACTGAAAAACTACTTTGTTTTCGGAAATCGGTGGCATAAAACTAAATAATAAAGACACTTTTTTGGAAGTCGGTTTTTTTTTCAGTAATTTTCGATATCGATAGCCAAAACGGGGCTTAAGTATTGTTAGCTAACTCAATTTCACCCTCATTATTATGCATCTGCCTAAAGAAGACATCTTCAAGAGGCACCAATTCTGTAACAAATCTGTGACAAATCTTTGACTTGTTGGCGATAAAACTAACATTACCGTTCTCATATCGCACGGCAGTTTATGTCGTACCGGCTGTTTCGCTTACTCCATCATTTACGCAGGTTGTAGGATACGTCCTGATATAAGATCCTAGTAAATTTTACTGGATGTCGAAAATCGCATCAGTCTTGTGGTTACTGCTAGCGTTGATTTAGCGGTCATTTTGGCTACTACAAACTTTTTACTTAGCAGTCAGTAAAACTCAACTATTATAATTTTTTGGACTTCTTCAGTGATCACATCCCATTATTTTAGGTAGAAATTTGCGTACCGAGCTCGTAAGGGGTTTGTTGGTCTTTTTGGGAATAAATGTTAATTTACGCTTGCTACAGTCGGTTGGGTGCGTGGATAGATGACCATCCATTACAAATCAAGATCCTTCCGTGCCTTGAAAAGCACGTTAAGCCGTTGCATCTGACTGACATTTCTGGAATTTTGTCAGTTGTTACGGGTCAGAAACCTTAACGTGCTTTCTGAGGCACGAAGGGGTTTCGATAAAGACAACCACGTAGCTAAACCTCAACCTATGCAGCTGTTATAATTTAGCTACAAGCCGATATTATGTACATTGCCAAATCACTTCAGACTTTCGTTACCAACATTATTTTTAAGTGTGTATAAAAGTCGCTCGTTTTCTAACAGTTCACACAATTTCTGATGCGTGTTTTCAAATACATTACTTACTAAGAACAGGAACACAAACTTTCTTAAGAAACACAGACCTCCGCAAAATTCAACAATATAAAAATTCAGTTAGCATCCCCACCGCGATCTTCGAAGATCCCAAACGCACACAGCAATTACAAAAACCGTAAACTACCATCAAAATCGTGGCCACCATAGCCGTTAGGCCATTATGATCGTGCGTGTCATCTGAAAAACCATTCCCCCACCCTGTGGTAAAGATGGCCGTAATGTCTTCTTTGCTTTGTGCGATATTGGCCCTAAAATTTGCCATATATCTTTTAATGGTCACCCTACTGACATGTGTAAGAGCGTCGTCATTTTTTTAAGTGTGATGACTTTTTTTGGTTTTTGATATTAGTTTTAAAATGTTGCGTGTTCCTCAATTTTCTTTAGGTATTATAAAATATGTGTGTGTAATCTTTGACAGTCGTTACGTGTCGTCAGAAGTTTGAAAGTCTGACTACCAGTCTTACCAAGGGGTATCATACCCAGTTACTGGGTTTTGGAGGTCAGATAGGCAGTCGCGTCATGTAAAATACTCAGCTGCAACCGGTAAGGCTGAAAGCTGATACATACTTGGAAAAAGGCTTGGTAAATAATGATAAACTAATTTTAAGCCCTGCTTGATTTCAGTAATGTGTTTATTTTTCACTTCAAGTCACAAACATTAGTGTAGCATATTGTTATAGGAGTTTCTGTATCACATGAATCTAAAAGCAATAAGTATTTGAATTTCAGTCCCAAAAATCTGCGATGTAGTTTTTTTTATTATGACCCATTTACAAAAAAATACAATACTCATTGGCACTGATACGCGATATAAGATGCTCAGGGGGTCTACAAAAATAGTTAATTATTCGTCTGATAAGTAGACGCTCGGTAGCTTACTTTTAAATGATATCAAGCCTGTATTTACCTAAGAGATAGGCAGAAATGTACCTAAAGTACAACCACATTGCACCAGCCATGTTTAAGCTCCATTTAATAGAGGACAAAACTATTAAATGGAGGATAATCCAAACTCCGGTCTGCTACTGAGAAATTCCAAAGAAAACCCCAATAATGCTCAACTCGGTAATAGAAACCAGTATCTATCTCATGTTGAGAACGAACAATTGCAACCACTACACAAATGACGCAGTAATTCAGTTTTCACCTCCGTAGATTCCGACAAGTCCCCTTGCATACACAGTCAAATAAGTTTCCAAAAAACGAAAAGAAAAAACAAAGCCTTGCAAACTCCAACTTCCAGGCGATCAGAAGAGAATCCACGTGTAAAAATGAAACGCGTATTCAACATCCCATGTTGATACAAACTTATTACAACTTCGCCACTTCAATCCATGAGAGCTTTCATGTTTTTCGGGCAGGGATTTTGTCGGGAAAAAACTTTTCTCTTAAGACAGTCGCGTTTGGCTCGCTGAAGTTCGCCTTCATAATCGTTTTCAAAGTTATAAACGAAAGACTTTGGAGTAATATTCGAGATTTCCGCTCGCTTGCCTTAGAATTTTAGATACTTCACGGAATTGAATGTGAAATGATGATTTTGTGATTTTAGCGTCGAACTAAGTGCTAAAGTTTACTTCACATACAGCAACATCGTGTTGACTGTATTTAACACTTGTTTAGACTTAGAGCTATCTTCAACTTGAAAACAGACACTGTTTTATTTATGCATACTTAGGTGATATTGAAGGGATTGTGGCTAATAAATAGCAGCCACATGGGTTGACGATCAGGTTTTTCTAACTTAACAGACAGCTGTGCTGCTGGGGAGTTTGTTGCGCCACTGCTACTTACCAATTAAAGCACTAAGAAGTGGTGAAGGGCGGGCGTTTTGGGGATCTGTCATAAGTAACTTTGTGTTGACTCTCAGTCTCTGAGTGCTGACTCTCAGCCTCATCATCATCATCAGCGGAGTCCACTGCTGGACATAGGCCTCCCCCAAACACCGCCACTTCGACCGGTTCTGTACTTCGCGCATCCAGCGTATTCCTTCGGCCTTTACCAGGTCATCGGTCTATCTTGTGGGAGGCCTTCCAACGTAACGTCTTCCACGCGGTCGCCACTTCAGAACCTTATCTGTTGGCTATCTATTGTGCCCTGCCCACTGCCACTTAAGTTTGGCAATTCTTCGGGCTATGTCGGTTACCTCGGTTAGTCTGCGGATCTCTTCATTCCTGATCACTTAGGTAAACTCCAAGCATATTCTTTCTATTGTCCTGGTCAAAGACTTTCGTCTTGAGACAATGCGGTATGTGGGACGAAAAGATATTGCGTAGCTTCCCGAACGCTGTCCAGCCGAGTCGGCTTCGACGATTGACATTTAGAGAAACGTAAGCATCAAGATTACTGCTAATCCCGACAAAATATCGAATACAAATTAAATTTGAGCGTGATGTATAATTATAAGTGAGATAGCGATGTAATTAAAATATCAGTGGATGTAATTAGGCAGTACGTATAGTGTGTGACATTAAAGGTTCCAAATACTACAATTTTCCACATAATGTTTCACTACAAATGATACTGTTTTATAGTTGGAAAAAGTCTACCGTAAAGTTGTAAATATCAACGAATAATAATTATATTACCAATCTACAGATATACAAATAAATCAAAATAGGGTGTCTGCATTTAGAGAAAAGCAGTTCTGACAAATGTCAGAACTGCTTATCATGCTTATCATATACAACATGTCCCGTAATTAACGCACACCCTCTTAAGGGGTCATTGTACTCATCATTATAAACAACTTTTACTATGGGACCAAACCTGAAATCGCGAAAAAAATCAGCTGTTTCATACATTTTGGTCGAGTAGGTATTGAACTTTTGAATGAAACAGCTGATTTTTTTTTTCGCGATTTCAGGTTTGGTCCCATTGTTAAAGTTGTTCGTAATGATGAGTACAATGACCCCTTAAGAGGGTGTGCGTTAATTACGGGACATGTTGTATATGTATGCACGGTACTTATAACAAAAAAAAACATTTTTTCTTTAAATGTCCGTCTTTCTGCCTGTGTGTTCCGCCTCTAATATCCGTAACTGCAATTTTCATGAAATTTGGCATGGGGATAATTTTATCGATAAATCACGCAGGAAAAGCCTCGGCTGGAAGCAAGTACGGATAACCGTAGTCAACTAGGAAAACCTTAAACAGACTTCGTACGGCAACAAGCACAACCTTTATAAGTGGGATTCATTGACGGCTCAGAGCTCTGGTGTGTGTGCGGCGTCTCTCCACAGACAACGGCTCACCTCCCATCTTGCTCCGTATTCTCTATCCCTTGTTACCTGCACAAGTGAGAACGTAATGGCTGTGTCAGTAAACGATATTCGCGATGTTGAATTTTAGACCGGACAAATATTTTTGTCCCAGTAGCACATTCCTGTAGGATAATCTCCGACATCCATGTAGCGAAACTGCTGACAGAGCTAGTGTATATCTGTACTAATATTATAAAGCTGAAGAGTTTGTTTGTTTGGTTGAACGCGGTAATCTCAGGAACTGGCTTGAATTGGAAAATTATTTTTTTATTGAGTAGCCTATTTATTGAGAAAGGCTATATAACATCACGCTACGATCAAAAGAAGCGGAATAGCGACGAAAAATGGACGCAGGCAATTCGATGCGACGGGAAGGGTCAGGGGAGCAAAATTTTGACGTGGACGAAGTCGCGGACAGAAATTAGTATAATGTAACACTAATAATAAAACTTAAGAGTTAGTTCCGGATAAAATAAATATTTTTGTATTTCATAGTTCAAGGTTTGACAAAGTGTATAGGCTATACTACCCTTATTATTCTACCCTTAGGAGTCGAGCAAACATAAAAAAAAAATCAGATCTATCTTAGCGAAAAAAAGAAATAGCGCGGGCGGGCGATGGTATGCGACGTGGTGATTCAAGGGGCCAGTTTTGGGCCCTGAATCACCACGTCGCCTCCCATCAGGCGTACAAAGCCGCGGGCCAAACCTAATTACTTTAAAAACACAGTGCCTACAAAGCCTTCTCTTAAGTCAATGTAAATTAAACACCCACTTTCTGCACCCCTGAAATTAACTTCTGCTTTGTGGAATTAGGCAAATTGACCGCCTACACGAGCTGACAACTTAAGGCTTATTTACTCATATTAGTTCTTGTTTCTCGGCTCGTTATAACATTTCTCTACCTAAGGGAATTTATAAACGATGAGGGCCTACACTGTTCACCCATGTCTATTAACACTGTCGTTTGAAAACATTGTAAAGGCAATTAGTTTAAAGAGCGTGCAGTTTCTTGCCTGTTCTTCTCCATACATAATCAGCCTGTACCGTTCCCACTGCTGGGACTCAGGCCTCCTATTGGCAAGAGGGAGTGGGCCGTAATTTACCACGCGGGCCTAGTGCAGGTTGGTAGATGTCTCATGTCTTCAAATATTTGATTCCAGGACATGCGGGTTTCCTCGCGATGTTTTCCTTCACCGTTTTGAGTGCCGTGGTGGTGAAATTCACTCAAAGTAAAGCGCCTGCTTGGGTTTGAACCCATGTCCTACAAGTATTAAGTCAGGGTCGATACCGCTGGGCCATCAATCTCTCCTCCATAGAGAAAGAAAAGTCACTTATGCTGTGGTAAATCCTTTTAATTAATCGCACTATACAAAACGACAATTTTACACCAAGTCTGTTCTATACAGCTTGACAGCCCAAAATATAATAATTTTGAAAACAGTGTCCGATTTATTTGACAGCTCTGTGTCCACGTTACAAAGTGGGCCAAGGCGCGCTAATTTTAAGTCAATAGACGAACGTTAAACTTATTTAAATTAGTAACTATTATTTATATTTGTATATATACATAAATATATGTTCCAAAGCGGATAACTTCAAGCGGCGTAAGTATACCTTACCTTATTGGTCATCATATTTTTGAGCCGTTTGGGGTAGAAACTCTAAAGTTAGCTTGTCTAGGCGACTATCGGTCTGAAAACGCTCCTTCTACCATTTAAAAGTGGTTGTGATATCTTATTTACAGAATAAATGATACAGTTTAATGATCTTCGTTTTTGTAATTTGATTTTGAATAAAAATTGATAATAACATTGTATAGAAATGAAATAACTGTCAAAAAGCTCCGTATGTATCATTGTGATGTCGCAATCCAGCATACACCTGTCAAAAGACATGAAACGTAATGCCGATTGACAATCTGTCAGTTTCATGAATCTGTTTAATGGTTTTTTTCTGAAATCTGACGTCATGTTATATCAACGCAGTCTTTTAGAACATTTATAAATTGAATTGCAAAAATAAATAAACATAATCTCAAATTGAATCAATTTAAATGTTTAATAAATAAATACATTTTAAATTTACTTTTTATTGTGTACATACGACAGCCTTTAATTGTTGTGATTATTTTTTACGCGTATTAATTAAAATTTCATAAATAAAATCTGGTTTCACAGTGAACTGACTTCAACACAGTTGTAAAAAGACGACGCAGATTAAGTTTTGGGATTTCTTCTAATAAAACGAAGTAAAGTTTAAAAAAATCCGTCTCAAAAAATCCAATTCAATTTTAAATTTTCTTAGTCTCTATTTCTGAGACGTGCCTACACGCCTTGTACATTAAAATGATTTATACAATCACTTTATAATTGACTCTTCCACGTAACTACGCAAGACTGCTATTTTTAACCGACGAAAAAAAAACGGAGGAGGTTATCAATTCGACGCCTATATTTTTTTTTTTGATGTATGACCACGCATAACTTTTTACATAGTAGTCCGATTGTAATAATTCTTTTTTTATTGGAAAGGGTATACTCCGAGAGTGGTCCCATATAAATTTGGAAAACAAAATTGAACCCTAAGGGTCGGAAAACAGGGGATGATTGATTGTTCACTCGCTGATTGTAATGTATACAATAATACAATACAATCCTTTATTTCAGGCAACTGAGGCCCATAAAAACACAATAAACAAATAATATAAAACAATAACTATAAACTAATACATATTTTATAAAAACAAAACTTAAACT
This sequence comes from Aporophyla nigra, assembly GCA_947507805.1. NCBI lineage: Eukaryota > Metazoa > Arthropoda > Insecta > Lepidoptera > Noctuidae > Aporophyla > Aporophyla nigra. Next base: position 7,805,478 of record OX382292.1, on the reverse strand, counting down.
ATCACTAAACACGTAATGATGAGGGCGTCGTGTTCCGCTGCGTGGTGTCGCATAACCGTCCTCGGAAACGACGATACAAGACACCTTTCGGCCAAAAGTCCTCTCTCAGGCAGGTCTGTAGATGGTGGGTTGGAACTCGTACCACAAACGACTTAAAATTGATGTTGTGGCGCGATTCCAACCTTTCGACCCTCAGAGTCCAATTGGTCTTTACTTTTAAGTACTGCACAACTTCCTCAATCGTGGTGGAGTGATGCAGACGTGAAATATACAGCTGCGTCGTAGGCACAGCAGGGCGCAGCAGCATGTTGGGTCCACTCGGAGCTGTACCACACTGGTTTCGTGAACAGGGCTTCTTCTTCTTCCTTTCCACTTTCGTGAAACCCTCTTCATCAACTTGGCCCGATCTCGGCAAGGAGCTACGGACCGCAGCCAGGGCAGGTTGTGCACCCTTCATTTGGTTTTCCCCAATTTTATTCTGCCGCATAGACTGCGACACACCTGATTTGCTGGTGGTGACAATAGCGGCGTAGGCACGTTTAGGGGTCGACGTACCTACGTGTGACGTTTCCGCAGCCGGTGTTGTGGCGCGGGCGACGGCGGCGGCGGGCGACGCTTGCTCAGCATTATCGGCAGCCGGAGACGCACTTGTGTTCGCCGATTCTAAACTGCCGATTGATGCATTTCGCGCCCCTCGACGTGTGTTCACCTTAGAGGCCTCAGGTGACCCAATTACTGAACCCACCTTGCGCAACAGTGTTATTTCTGCTCGCAGTTCAGTGTTGGTTTTTTCCGCAACCTCCATACGGGACTGCATCTTGGTCATCTCCACCTTCAAGGTAGTGATGTCCTTTAGCAGCCTTGTAACGTCAACGTGATCGAACGTGACGGGAGGCAGCTTACTCAGCTCCTTCGCCACGAAATCTGGCACGTCATCTGAGTCAATCTTCTTCAACATATCAAGAATATCTTGAATGCTCCTCTCAGTTCCATCTCTGCGGCGAGACGGCATCTGGTCCAGCTTTCCAAGTGACTGGAACAGTAGCAGTTTACCACTACTGATCTCGTCCTCCTTGTAATTGGACCGACATATCTGCTGGATGCTCACCTCGTCCATGTAGTCGATGGCATGGACTAGGAAAGCCAGCAATTCATTGACTATGAGTGGTTTGGAATTCATAGTGATAGTACGGGCAGCGGCTATGGCCGCGCTACACGCGAATAAAATTCGTTCCGTGCACAGTGGAAACACGTCCGTATTCGACCGCGCATCGCACTACTGCAACCACGCATAACTTTATACAGAGTAAACCGATTTTGATAATTCTTTTCGCATTGGATAGGGTATACCTTGCCAAGTATTATTAGTACATAAAAGCTACAAAAAATCATAAAATAATTTTTTTTTTAACAAAAAATTAAACCGTAGAAAAAACTGAATAGCAATAAATAATAAACCTTCAAATTTTGAGTCGGCGCTGAAAAATCAATGAACAAAGATCACTCAAAGCGCCGACTTACAATTTTAAGGTTTATTATTTATTGCTTTTCAGTTTTTTCGGCGGTTTAATTTTTTGTTAAAAAGTTTTTAGCAATTCTTGTTTAAACAGCAGTATTATCTACTCACAATAAACAAAGCAGTTGAGTGAGTTAAACGTTCTAAAAAGGACGGAACAAAATAATTTTCCCACAGAAATCAAGACATAGCATGGGTATAAAAATGGTCAGGAAACAGCCATAGCGAATATCATTATAATTTTGTAGGAATTCCTAGTACAGGTTTTACTCAGCCCATTTCTGTATCAATATCTTGTAGAATATACCATTTGTCTACTTTCACTGTGCAAATCAAACTTTATATGTGGCGTTCCGCGGATAAAGGTACCAAATGTCAGCATTTAGTTAACAATATTTTTGCGTTTTTGTAAAATCGGGTGAAAATATGGCGTTTCATCATCATCATCATCATTTCAGCCATAAGACGTCCACTGCTGGACTTAGGCCTCCCCCTCGGGGGGCTTTGCCATAATCACCACGCTTGGCAGGCGGGTTGGCGATCGAAGTATGGTGGTAAAATGCATAGAGAACGCTGCTGCCCATTCTCTAGTAAGTCCCTTAGTCGCCTTTTACGACACCCACGGGAAGAAATGGGGTGGTGTTATTCTTTACGTCCGGCACCACACGGTACTACTACTAAAAATTGCTACAGTTTAATACAATTAACATCTACAGACAACATTTCTAAGCACATTTTTTTTTTTAAAGGAAATTTTTAGTAAAAGGTACCAGTCGTCGGTAGGTCTTATAAAATGTCGATATTTTCATAATTATTATGTCGAGTTTTAGAATTTTAATACTATTTGTATATTGGCAGTACAGTATCGGTTATGTTAGTGATACATTGATGCATATAATGTGTTGGGCGTTAGCCAGGAATTGCCGAGAATGGGTTATATTTTTGTAACCTTAACTTTCAAACTCCATTTTCTCGAAACTCGTTTTTTCAGAATTTCAACATTGGATGTGTTACAAAAAAATATTAGGTTTTTTTTTTCTAATCAGCATAATAAAGGGACTCATCTAGATTCTACATCCGGCCTTAACTCAATATCTCCCTACTGGTACCTTTATGCGCGGAACGCCACAAATGTAAGTACCTAAAGCAACGGGTGAACTATATACTCACAATTTATTTCCAGCGAGTTCGTCGGACTAGTCCACTGATCTAGTTGCTAAGATATTAATGTCACTTAATAAAGCTATTTCTCTTTACCTTAAGTTATTCGAGCAACATCACGTATTTAGATCATTACTCTTTCACCCACCTCACGACGTTGTAAAAGGAGCAAGATTTTCTCTTCGGAAATAGTTTCTTAGAAGTACACATACGTATATTTATTTAAAGTTAATTAAAATGGTACAACATCAATGAGGTACATTAATTAACATACAAGGTTGACGATAATTAAAGTTAAACAATTACCTAAAATAACAACTTATATGAAAGAGTGGACTCCCACGCATACTTTCTCTCATAGAACACCAGACATACGCATTATTTTATTACATTCTTCCACAAACACATCATATTCAGGGTTGGCAGTCAAAGGCTTTTGGCACTGGCCGGTTAGTCTAGTGGTTAGTGAACCTGACTGCTAAGACTGAGGTCATGGGTTCAATTCCCACCCAGGACAAATCTTTGTGTGATGAGCACGATCATTTGTTCTGTGTCTGGGTGTAATTTATCTAAAATATGTGTGTATTTAGAAATATAAAAGTATGTTTATCAGTTGTCTGGTTGCCATAATACAGGCTCTGCCTAGTTTGGGATCAGTTAATGGTGTGTTGGTTGTCCAAAGATATTTATTTATTTTATTTTGAAAGTGCGACTGACTAGGGATTTTTTTTTTTTGGATGGGAAATCATCAAATGACTTCTCCCTCTCTGGGCGGAGCGGGAGGGCGTGACAGACTTTTACTGCCTAAAACCCACCCGTGTTCCTTCAGTTGCCCATGTGCCAGAGTCACGGTATCTCTTTCGAACAATCTCGCGACACTGGCAGGCATCGGTCCTAGCAGACCCCTACAGTGCTGCTGACATCTATTTGAGGCGCGCGTGGAACACTACGCGCCGTCGGCCCGAGCCTGGTCCGTACCGGGCGGCGAGCTACCCATTGCTCGCCGCCCGCAAGCTCGCGCCTACGGTGGCCGGGAGTCAGCACAGACTAGGGATTCGGTTCGGTTCGGTTCACGGTATATAAACTCACGCCGTGGATGTAGGCAGAAACTACAGAACACTATCTATTACGATCTTTACATGCTACTTTCGCTTCGCTTGCGTTCATATTATACACACAGCTGCGCGGATCGATCGATTCGGTTAAGCTACGCTAGCCGCGATTTTCCGTAGATGGGTGACCATCTTTACATATTAAAACTCTTTTGTGCCTCGGTAAGCAAGTCGAGCTGTTGGTCCCGGCTGTCATTCATAGAACTTTAACAGTCGTTTTCCCGACCCGAAAGACAACCAGTATTACCCAGTTACTGGGTTGTGGAGCAGTCGTGTCGTGGAAAATTCTGGTAGTCAGCTGCATCCAGTCGGACTGAAAGCATGCTTCAACATAAATGGGAAAAGATTAGGCAGATGATGTCATCTGGTCGTACACGCACGCATGTTGCGAATACTATGCACCTGACTTTTCTAAAGAACATCACCAATAAAGTCACACGTGTCTTTCTAGGGTATTCGTTAGGGCGTTCCCGACGTCTCTCACATTGCCATACCGTTTGTTAGTCGCCTTTCACTCATCCTCTCCACATGACCAACCCATCTAAACATAATGTTTTCAATTTGTATCACTAAATCTTCTTTTAAACCGCACCGTTGTCTTATGACATAATTTCTGAGCCTACCATTAATATTCACACCACTCATGCTTTACATAGAACAATTTCTTGGTAGCAAAACTTTTAAAATGAAAGATATTATTATTTTTAGTACGCTAAGTTTCGGAACAGAAATTGGTTTCTTTTATGAGATCAATTTCAAAGTAAGCCAGGTAATGTTCCTTTTTGCTTGGGCTAATAAAACGTTTATTGCATTGGCTAACGTAAACGATGCAAAAGAAGTATATAAGGATCGTGGTAGGTTGTGTCCTGTAAGGTCTACCTACACGCATGGGAAGAATGCGCGAGTTTATTGTGTGTGCCTAAATATAGCACTTGAAAGTATGAACCAAGTCCGTTATGGCATTTAAAGTATCTACCTTTATTTCGGTTCAACATAGATATGACAAACGTGATGATGTATGTATGAATCCTAAATAACCTTAAAATCGCTACGTCTCATCACTCGCGACCCACTGGAACACTACAAAGATTTATACAAGTTGTTTATCACGTTATAAGTTTACCCTTTGTAGCTCAAAGGGCATTGTTCAAACAAATTGAATTGCACGAATAAATATTGAAAGCTTTTACTTAAATTCAATTTTCCGTTTGTTTCAGAAACAAATGCGTCGGCTGACGAGCCCGCTCCAGGTATGCTACGGCACGAAGAAATGACTAGCATCACAGCAAAATGGACCACAAATACTGGACGACATGGATGACAATCGCGTGCATACCACTCGCGCTGCTAACCACCACGGTAGCAGACTTCACGACGGAGTGCCAGAGGCCTTGCGACTGCAGATGGCAATCCGGGAATAAAGCCGCGATCTGCTCAAACTCAAGTCTAAAAGTAGTCCCAGCAAACCTCAGCAACGACATACAGATACTCGACCTCTCAAACAATAATCTACAACAACTACATCAAGAAGCTTTCAAGAAAGTAGGCTTAAGTAACCTAAAGAAACTGTTCCTCAAAGAGTGCAGCATAGAAGTAGTTCACAAAACTGCGTTCGTAACTCTCGCAATCATGATCGAACTAGATTTGTCGAAGAACAGAATCCGATCACTGCACCCCGATACTTTCAAAGGCACAGAGAAACTGAGATTAATAAACTTAAGCAACAACTTTATCGATAAGTTGGAGGACGGTATATTTCGCAATTTGAAGTTTCTTCAGAAAGTAGAAGCGAGTAACAATAGGATTCACCGTATAGGAACTAAAGCATTCGTCAACTTGCCCCAGTTGAAAATATTGAGGCTTAACGGCAATAATTTGAGTCATATGAAGCCGGAAACTTTGATGGGTTTGAGAAACTTATCCGGGTTAGATTTACACAACAATCCATGGCGTTGTGACTGCAACCTTCAAACATTTCGGGATTGGGTGATCAGTCACAATCTCTACACTCCTCCCACGTCGTGCGCCGAACCAACATCTGTACAAGACAAACTTTGGAATGAATTAGACTCGTCCAACTTCGCGTGCCGGCCGACAATTCTCGAACCGGTGCCTGACGCAACGGTCAAAAGTTACGATGAAAACGTGACTCTGACTTGCAAAGTAGTAGGAAATCCACCACCTGAAGTCGGCTGGCGATTTAACGGTAAAACTATTGAAATGAAGGCATTCGGTGAGATTAGATACACCGTGGCTGAAAATACTATGGATTTGATTCGTTGGATGAATTTGACTATAATATACGCACGATATAGTGACAGAGGTAACTACACGTGTGTTGCTGAGAATCCCGGAGGTCGTGATGAGAAGACTTTAACCCTAGTGCTTTCAAGATATGGAGGAGTGGGTACCATCGCTGGTATGGATACAGATTCTTTCGCAATTTTAGTTGGCTGTCTAACAGCTATAGTAATTATTTTCGGCGCAGCGCTAGTGGTATGTTACTTTACAACCCAAAACAATGAAATTAAAAGACTGATTAAGAACGATGCTCGTTCTTCTAACGGAGACGTATTGATAGAAGGCTCAGAAGCTTCTGAAACAGAGAAGGGGATGAAAATGGAGGTGAATCCGGTGTCGAAGCCGCCGAGGAAGTATGAAGCGCCGCAGTCCTTCACGAGTGAAGCTACAGAAATGTCGGAACTGAATAGGACTTTACTAGACAACGAATCTGTGTTAGGTAAGTTTTAAAAAATTACAAGTCGATTTTGTTTATAAGTTTTCCAGTACATCTGAATTCTATCTTAAGTTTAAATTCAGAAGGGATCGTGGTTTTGTTTGGTATTATTTTTAACTATTATTAAAATTAAATTTTCATGTTCTTTTTAAAGACATTTCGGCACTAATATCAGATACTCTCAATATTCATTATTACTACATCATATTTTGGTTATGTGCATATGTACATAAATAAAATAACTAGGTTTACAGGTGAGAGGTTAACCAGATGGTTAGTTGATTAGTCAAATCTGTTACTATTAAGTTAGAGAAAGTTGTTCTAAAGACCTGAAAACATTTTTATAATAAAAAAATTATAGTAAAAAAACTTTTTTACAAAAAAAAAACAACCGACTTCCTTAAAACACTACAAAGTGAAAAATAACTTTAATTTCGGTAGTCGGTGTCTTAGGATCTGTATTTATGGTTTTTTTGCCACCGACTTCCGAAATTAAAGTTATTTTTCACTTTGTAGTGTTTTAAGGAAGTCGGTTGTTTTTTTATGTAAAAAAGTTTTTATTTAAACAAACAATGCATATTTATGCGATAGCAGAAATCGCGGTTGATTTCCTGTCATTTTTTAAAGAGTTCCGGTGTCTGTCTCCCGAACTCATCATCAGATCTATATGAAAATTATATGGGACCATTTCGGAATAAACCTCTTTCGAACAAAAAAAGAATTTTGCAAATCAGTTTATATATGACGGAGTTATGGCCGAACATACATAAAAAAAAAACATATAAACATCCGAATTGAGAACCGGAGGAGGTTCTCAATTCGGATGTTTATATGTTTTTTTTTTTTTTGAAGTCGGTTAAAAACCGCGAAGTCCAGCGTTTTCTTAGCTATATCGAGATCGCCTTACAGTCTGAACGAATTTGAAAAAAAAAACACTATTTTGCAGAAAAAAAGACACTGCTAGAAAGACAATATTTCAAGATAGCCAAACAAAGGCATTCACTACATGTCCTCCACGAATTACTTAGAAGCGAAGTGGCCACCTGGACAAACGTGCGCCTTCTATGTAGTTGGGGACTAACAACACTGAAGGGTTAGGGTCCGTTCACACTAAGACGTAACATGACGCGATGCTAGCTGAAGCACTAGAATTTGGCGAAGGGCGGGCGTTATGGGGTACTGTCTTATGTCATTTTGACGTTGAAATATCTTTTAATTTTGACGCTGCGCGCACTTTGCGAGCAACAGTATCAAATGTACTCTATAAAAAGTACTTGTAGATCACATATTAAGTAACGGCAGAATGCAAAATACAAATATAGAACTAAACGTTTAAAATCATACTATATAAAAGTACATAGGTTGTCAGAAGTATGAAAATCTGACAACCAATCTTGCCAATGGGTACCCATTGGCGTTAGGCTGATAATGATGACTATGTAAAAGTAAAAATAGATGATACAACCTGCGATGTATCTACACGTACTCATACACGCTTTCGCGATCTCTCTGAAAGGTATAACTTTTCGTATAGTGTCTAATTTCGATATAGTGGTATACATAATCAGTCTAAAATGATCCCACTGCTGGGACACTGGACGCCTCTCTTTGAGAGTGCATACCGGGTTCGAAATTACGATCTTAAACACGTAAGTCACAGCCGTTACAACAAGACTACCACTGCTCACAAGTACGGATAAAGAGACAGTATCGCTATTTTAAAAAGTGGCCACCATGTTGCGTCACGTCGTGGTATGAACCGACCCTTACCCGTCAGCAGAACGCTTAGCAAACTGAAAATTGAATGTAGGTGAAGTCGTGCTGATGTCAAAGAAAAATGTAATATGTGCCAGGTGTTTTCGAGTGAGTTTGTTGAGGGCGAACAGAGAAACGTTAAGATAAATAGTTTTGCCTGAGACTTTCTTAGTTTTCAGTTCTGGAGTGAAATTTTGAGAACAATATATCGTTCGTTTGGATGAAAGGGTATTAACTCAAAATTTACGATTTTTGACCTAAAAATACGATCTTTCTAACTAACGAACATGGTTGCATAATAACGTAAAAACAAAGCTAAAAAACAAATGTTAAAACTATTTTTATGTGAATTTTTAAAATAAATCAACATTTGATAATAAATTATTAAGACAATAGTTTAAAAAAACAAAAATTACAAAAAAATATTATCAATAATTATATAATTAATAATAATAAATGTTTGCTTTCATTAAATATTATTTTGAAAATTTACTCCTAATATTTGTGGAACATGGTAGTATTATGAATGCTCCTTACTCATAACTAAATGAATGAACAAATCATGAAAAAATAGGATGGCATAGGAAAATAAACATTATATTAAAAAAATGTCAAAAACATAATAATCGAAACGTCAAACATAGACTCTCAAAATTGCATTTTATGAAAATATAATTTTCTAGTTAGTACTTTGGTTTATAAGTATTTTTTTGTGTAAAAAGGTATTATTATATTCTTGCCTGTAGATTTTCTATTTTTTCTCAGAAATAACAAAATTAACAAACTCGTGAAGAGAACAAAAACGTTATCAATAAAGTAAGTTTACAAGATATATAAGTGAGGTTAACCAATTATTAACGGAAATGGAAATATATTGATTTGAAAACTTCAAATCGCTCTCCTGAAAAATAGGCTTTTTTGAGTTAATACCCTGTTCATCTGAACCGACGATATGATTATCTACTTTTTATCGTCAAATCATTGTAACGGACTTGCACACTTCATATAGATACGAGTCTGTCCAAGTATAAACCCGTGCAATAATATTATCAGCGGGGAAATGGCGTAACACAACAATAATTGCAATTCCTGTCATTTTGACAATTAGAGAACATTCATTGCTGGTTGGGTAGAATTTTTTTCTCAACTTAAGAAGCTGTAGTTAGGCATTTCTTTTAAATCCTTCGAATTTTACATTTCTTCGAATTTTTCGTGTCGTTTGCCTTTTTTAACCGACTTCAAAAAGGAGGAGGTTCTCAATTCGGATGTTTATATGTTTTTTTTTTTTATGTATGTTCGGCCATAACTCCGCCATATATAGACGGATTTGCAAAATTCTTTTTTTGTTCGAAAGGGGTTTATTCCGAAATGGTCCCATGTAAATTTCATATAGATCTGATGATCAGTTCCGGAGACAGACACCGGAACTCTTTAAAAAATGACAGCAAATCAACCTCGATTTCTGCTATCACATAAATATGCATTGTTTGTTTGGAATTAGTGCGAGGTGAATACCACAACTAAAAATTTAAAAATAAAAACTTTTTTACAAAAAAAAAAACAACCGACTTCCTTAAAAACACTACAAAGTGAAAATTAACTTTAATTTCGGAAGTCGGTGGCAAAATAACCATAAATACAGATCCTTAGACACCGACTTCCGAAATTAAAGTTAATTTTCACTTTGTAGTGTTTTTAAGGAAGTCGGTTGTTTTTTTTTTGTAAAAAAGTTTTTTTTGGACGGAGTGTGTGGGTATGTCAGACTTTTACTTACTAAAACCCACCCGTGTTCCTTCAGTTGCCCATATGCCAGGGCCGCGGTATCTCTTTCGAACAAATCTCGCGACCCAGGCAGATGTCGTTTGCCTCATGTTGTTTTCCGAGCAGTGGTGACGAAATTATTTACACTAAATAAAGCGCCTGCCTGGGCTCAAACCGACAACCTACAACTAAAGTTGGGTAACTGCTCGTATTTGTCAGTAAACGTGCAACTCAACACAGAACTTAAGAAGTTAAAACACAGCTGGTGAAAAGAGTATGCGTCTATATATTATTTTACACCTTATAAATGTTATTTGGTGTTGGTTGGTTTGATGTTTTACCGTGTGGTGCCGGACGTAAAGAATAACACCACCCCATTTCTTCCTGTGGGTGTCGTAAAAGGCGACTAAGGGACTTACTAGAGAATGGGCAGCAGCGTTCTCTGTGCATTTTACTACCATACTGCGATCGCCAACCCGCCTGCCAAGCGTGGCGATTATGGCAAAGCCCCCCAAATTGGGGGAAGCCTAAGTCCAGCAGTGGACGTCTTACGGCTGAAATGATGATGAATGATGAAATGTTATTTAACACCCTATACCTTAGAGAATAAGGCCATAATGTTAAACTATCATATTAATAACTTTATTAAAAGGTAGATCTGATGTCCATTTTGTGACAGATTACGCCAACAAAAACCTTCAGGAAGTGATTGAGTCCCTATTAAAAGTTTTCAATTTCATTTAAAGTCACCGTCTGAGTTTTAAACTTATTATAACGTAGTTACATTTAAAACGATTTCCAAGAATTATGTTATTAGGATCAGAGCACGATACAAAAGTCGAAGTAACTTTTCCTTAGAATTCGGCATTAATAATCGAAATTATATTAAAAGTTTGTTATTGTGCTTTCTAAGTTTATCTTTTGAAACCACTCTTTTGGTTGAAAGTAAACATTTAGATATAAACTTTTTTACCACTAAACGAATTGTCTTTGGTTTTTGAAACCTACCATAGGGTAGGTAGGCTCCGAAAACCAAAGTACATAAACTCCCGTGGATAAAGTTAATATTTCACTTTGTGGAGATTTTTAACAGACTTCAAAAAGGGGAGACTCAATTCGTTTGTAATATTATTTCTTTTTCTTTTGTTTGTATGGTCCGCGATATATCCAGCATTTGTGGATGGGCATGCCTCAGGGGTAGGCCCCATATAAATAGTATTTACTTTGCTTCGGTATTTCTGGCGTTATCTTCGATAATAGGTTTTTTAGGAAGACGATTGCTTTTTTCTCTGAAAACGTTTTTTTTATTTTCAGTTTTTAGTTATGGTATGTACCACACACAATTTCATTTAGCACTACTTTCTATGCAAAAAACAGTGACAGAAGTGTAGTTTGCATGCCGAAAGGTACAATATGGGGATATCAAGACCGAGTTATACAATTACAAAAAGAATGTAAAATATCTGCATATTGTTTATCCATATTTGTAAATAGGTGATTTTAATTTTAAATATTACAACATCATCAAGACACACAAATTGGATTAAATACATATTATCAAAGTTTACGCAAAAAATACCCAAGCAAAGTTAATAAACCCCCGAGGACAGGTGTATTGACAACCTCCTCGTTTTTTTAGTGGGTTAAAAAAGATCTTCTGTAAAGTCGACATCAAATTGCTACTTAATTTTACCATTGAGGAGGTAAAATATGGCAGAATGTCAATGAGCAGTTATTCGTTTCCACTGCTGGGACACAGGCCTCGGCTCCATAGAGTTAGTGGGTCGTAATCTACCACGCAAGCCCAGTGCGGGTTAGAAGATGTCACATGTATTTATTTTTTGTAAAACGACATCCCAAAAGCTTCTATCTTTTTCCGTTCTATTTCCCAAATCGTCCACGAATCTGAGCCGTGAAGGAATATCTGGAGAACCAGTGTCCGCACTTATCTCATCTTAGTGACATTGCAGACCTTCCTGTCCTCCCTAATACGTGCCAGCTTACTCCTCGCCGCTTTAGCCATATGAGTCCTTCTCCTGTTCTCTTTCTCTTCCTCCCAGGTCATGAAGTAGCGATTCGAGGTAAACAAAGTCGCTGACAAAATCCAGATCTGCGAAAAAATCTGTCCTGAAGAATTGACCGGTTCTGTCGATGAGCATGACTTTTATCTCCAACTAGTCCACTCTCGTATTCTACACTGCGTAGCAGATCAGCCAGTTCTTTTTCTGATGATGCAAAGGGTGCAGTGTCGTCCACGTATTTTAGGGTGCTGATCTTTATTCCTCCGACAGAGACGCAGACAAATTTTCTTAAGCTTTTCTCATAATGTAATGTGCTATCATGGTATGTGGTGTTCATGCTCTCTATACAGTTGTATTTTATCAGTAACTATGGTTGAAGGACATTTTTTACCCAGTCATAAAATTATTTAATAATTGCAGACTGTCTCATTGGTGAAGTGGTCGCAAGCGTTACTTTTGTATAAGAGCTAATTATTTTTAAAAGAATAACCTTGGAGTTTCTTGCAGACTGTTCTTCAATTGGAACCGTGCACCTAGCTTCTAACGTTTCATAATTACCCAAATAGGTTGATGTGAAATAAAATATTTTGATTTAAATTTTATTGAGCATCAAGAAAGAAAGAAAGAAAGAAAAATAGTTTATTCTGCACAAACAAAACGCACAACATGAAATAAAAAATTGTTACAAAAAAAGAAAGAAAAATGCACGCGTACAAGGTAGCCAAAAGCCACGTATTCAAGATAAAAAACGTTGTAGAATGTTACCTATGGCTCATCGATGGAATGGAAAAAAAAAGTTGAAGGAAATAGATTCGGTACAGAATGCAGTATATTAGAAGTGAGAGATGCACTTCTAATACACTCACTGCACTCTGGGTGAAACCTTACGAAAAATAAAAGAAAGAAAAATTGTTTATTCTGTACAAACAAAACCCACAATATAAAATAGTAACTAAAAAGAAAAATACACATATACAAGGTAGCCAAAAGCCCCGTATTCAAGTTTAAAAAATTTGTACAATATTGTCCATTGCTTGTTGATGTCATGGCTACTGACCAAAGACAATACAAACAGATCTGTGTTACGACATTGACAATTATATAATAACAAACAAAACAAAATTGCCGGATGGATAGTGCATTATTGCCTACTTTTGTGACTAACATACCGTCGTCAATAAAATCGGCCAGATGTTATGTTAATTATACACAGTTACAAAGAGAGAAATTTAAATGTGTTTTTTAGCATGCAACAAAAAACCTGAATTGATTTTTTTCTAACCGAAAGAAAACCATACTTTTTTTTGGATGGGAAATCATCAAATGACTTCTCCCGCTCTGGGCAGAGCGGGAGGGCATGTCAGACTTTTACTGACTAAAACCCACCCGTGTTCCTTCAGTTGCCCATGTGCCAGGGTCACGGTATCTCTTTCGAACAATCTCGCGACCCTGGCAGGCATCGGTCCTAGCAGACCCCTTCAAGAAAACCATGCTTATAATGCAATAATGGCCTCAGCTCAGCATAATGTCAGGTGAAATCAGGGTGAAAGAGAAAAGGTATAGCGACCTGACGCTGATTTTCAGCTGCAACCCACGAGTACCATACCAAACTACCGTACCATGTTTTCTATAGTAATATTATGAAGAGAAGTTTTTTTTTGTTTGTTTGTTTCTTACACTTTCACGCTAAAACGGTTGAGTTTGGATTAAAACATAATCAAATCAAATTATTTTTATTTCACATAAACCATCATGGGCACTTATGAAACGTCAGAAGCTAGGTGCACAGGTGCAAATAGTTGATTCCTATGGAAGAGAGCCGGCAAAAACTCCATGTTACTCTTTTAAAAATAATTGGCTTACATTTTTATTATCATATAATACTTTAATCTCGATATTCCCATGGGATCCAGACTTATACAGGTGTAATCGCGGGGCGTAACTAGTAATATATGAAGAGGATAAATTAACGTAGACAGTATAAAATAGCTCATACCCACCAAGTGAAGTTAAAACATTAATACCCACCATTACAAGTCCCATCCCTAAATGACTCTAACCGTTCCCATAATATCTGATCAAACCACAGATTAAAAAGGGTACAACCTAACCCCCCCCTCTTTCACCCCTGATAACAATTACGTAGGTACTTCAGCAGTACAAATTGCCCACCATGGTCCGCTGGTTAAACGTTTTGTTTATTATTCCGTTCTCAGTAAACAAATTAAAGCTCCAACTGATAAAATTATTCCGTATAAAGTTTCGGTTCAGAAATTCGAACGAATTGGGATTCTTAATTCGCTTTGATCTTGCTTTTTGTTAGTTATTTTACCCACTTTAACTGAAATGGGGTTATATTGTTTGATAAGTAACTAAATGACTGTGAGTCTTTTGGCCTCGAAAAATAATTGTTAAGACTATTGATTCATAATTATAAATGTTTTTATTATTTTGAACCTTTGTATTTGCTCCGTGTTTTGAACGGGTGCAGCTAAGCTAATTATGAAAACCAAATCTGCTCTGATTCGTAAAATTAGTGAATCTATCTTTAGCATCATCATTTTAGCCGAAAGTCGTTGGGGGGGGGAGGTTGCAATAATCGCCACTCTTAGCAGAAGGGTTCGCCATCGCAGTATGGTGATAAAATGCATAGAGAACGCAGCTGCCCGCACGGGCAGAGAATTCGAGTAAGTCCCTTAGTCGCCTCTTGCTACACCCACGGGATGATCACTACACGGAACATGAGTGAATATGTATGTAGGGGGTAACCGTCTGAACAACTGATCCCATTCCGAATTATTTCATGATGCATGCTATGCACGAATGCTATGGATCGGAGCTATAGATGCGCCGGTGATATAGTCATCAGCGGGTACACTACATACATACGAAAAACTTTATTCCGTCAGTCACAAATACGAATTTCAAAATACCGATTTTCATAATTCCGAATGATTCAAAATTCCGAATATAACAACTCCGACGTACCATTACTCCTATTTTTATCATTCTTAAATTTCAATATTCCTAACGTTTATAATTACTATTCTCAAAATACCGAGTTTCAATAGATCGAATAACAAAAAGTCCGACTTAATGATAATTCGAAAGATCAAAAATACGAATTCCGATTATTAAAATACCAATTAATACAATTCCGAAATAAAAACACCTTGTAAAACTAAAGTTTTGGAATGTTCAAGAACTACATGATTTTTTTTTACCACGAACCTAAAATCACGCTGAATCTTGGCATCATCATATAAATGTAATTATCGGAAAAAAAACCTCAGGGTTTTATGGTATTGTCAACGAATTCATTAAAGAAAGTACAATAAATTTAAGTGAAGTCGAAAAATAATGAACGGCGAGCCAATAAAACCGAAACTAAGAAAATATATAGCGAAAGAAGAAAAGATAAATAAAATAATTTTAAAGAAAAAACTATATGATGAAGTATATTTTTTACAACGTATTGTTTCTCATTTAAAACTATGATTGTTTACTTTTGAATAAAAATATTTTGTTTCGAATAAAAATATTTTGTTTCCCTGGTCACAATTCTAACCTAACCTAACCCAAATGATTCACGAACAATAGAAGGATCTGGCACTCGGCGGCCGCTGCCGCGGCACGCTCGCTTACCCTGCTCGCCTTCGCGCTTTAATAGTCACAATTCTAACATAACCTAACTGAAGTGACTCATCAATAATACAGGGGATTTGCAGCATGCAAGTAGGCATGCAGCGTGCAAGCAGACATGCCGCATGCAAGCAAGCATGCAACATGCAAGCAGGCATGCAACATGCAAGTAGACATGCAGCATGCAAGCAGGCATGCAGCATGCAAGCAGGCATGCAGCATGCAAGCAGACATGCAGCATGCAAGCAGGCAAGCAGCAAGCAAGCTGGCATGCAACATGCAGCAAGCATTGTTTCTGTCACGGCTCCGGCGCTGCGAGGTTTGAGCGGCCCCACGCGTGCTATGGTTGCAATCGTCGCAGATGGTTTTAACGCTCACCACCTGCTCCTCAGCTCGTGGGCCGCCCCACCCCTCCGCGCCTACGCGGGCTTAAACTACACTCTAGAGTAGGGCAAAGAAGACTACGTGAAGTCGGTTTTGCAGCGATTCATTTCTGTCACTAAATTTTCTAGCACAACATGTTGATTTTTAGTTTATTCGAAGTATTGAAAATCGGAATATCGTTTTTCGGACCGAGAACCCTTCGAGCATTTGATTCTTCGAACGTATGAAAATCGGAAAACTAACTAATCGCATTTAAGACTTTCGGTAAAAGAAATTTCGTGATTTTTTACAATAGACATTATAATTCTTAGGTTTTATGAAATTCGGGCTTTTGAAAATCGGAACATCAAAATTCGGAATAATATATTTCGGAGTATTTGAGTGTTCCCGTTATCAGCATGGCTGCATAGCATCTTTCCGATGGATAAACACCTTTAAAAGTACGCAGAGATGTACCTATTGTACACACACATTTCGCATTATAATATTAAAGCGAAAATAATTTGATTAAATGCTTAATATAGGTGAAAATGGTTAATATTCTTTACAGTCTGCTTTGCCAACTGTACTTAAGTTTCGCTTTATGTTTACACTAACAATGCAAACACAATAATAAACGAACAATATACTCGTTTCTTTTCTCCATTCCTTTGTTTCATAACTTATATATAACAAATCCCGAAGGTTTACACAACTTGATAATAAATTCAAGACAAACATGCTCCCATTTCCGATAGCGCTACCGTCAAAGAGATTTGAACATTTTCAAACGATAGCTCCTTTTATTTTATTTCCTGAACTATAAATAGTAAATGACTTGGACATTACTAACATCGGTAAAGGGTTGACATCGTGGGGAAACCTGTACTTATGTATGTCAGTTAAATATAAGTATATTATTCAGTAGTAATGAAGATTTTTTATCTGTTTACCTGAATGATGTGTTTCGGATTGGCGCAAAAACGGCTGAACAGATTTGGTTAAACAGGATTCCTCCTCTCTCCTACTTGATATTGCTGTGCCCAACAGGGTTCATAATTGTGACTTAAAGAATAATTTTCCTTCCAACTATTATTTAGCAATAAAGAATTGAGAATTGAATCGAGGATATATTATTTTATGACTGTAAGTAGGTTTGTACATGTCAATCACATATTAAATGAGGTCAGCCATTCCTATCTAACTACTCTGAGAAGAAAGGCCGAAACTCAGAGTCAATCACAGTCCCTGTTCAAGTCAAGACATTTTCTTGGTCAGCATCGGATTTGAATGGAATTTGGCACACATAAAGTTGTGTGTGGGTGTTATTTATCTATAATATGTATGTATTTAGAAATATATAAGTATATTTTATCAGTTGTCTGGTTACCATAATACAGGCTGTGCCTTGTTTGGGATCAGATAACGGTGTGTTGGTTGTCCGAACATATTATTATATTATTAGTTCAAAATCTGGATTAATACATGATGCACTTTTAATCCTGGTAGAACGTTCCCGTGGGATATGTTCCGACATCCAAACGGATGAAGCTGCGGGCAAAAGTTTGTAGCTAATTCAAAGACAGGGTCTACTCTCTTAGTCCATCAACGAAGCTACGGACTCGTCAAAAAGTAGGACATCTGTCAAAACAAGTGACAAATTAAAACATTGCATATCTTAGAACTAAAAATTCGAAGACATGTGACATCTCCCTTACCGAGAGGAGGCCTGTGTCCCAGCAGTAGGAACATTTATAGGCTGCTGATAATGACACGCAAAAACACATGCGGATTAGGGACAACTGCCTTATATGTGATCAATGTGCTATGTGTATAATTTATATAATTAATATTTGCGCGCTTGCTCGCAGG
Organism: Aporophyla nigra; assembly: GCA_947507805.1. Lineage (NCBI taxonomy): Eukaryota > Metazoa > Arthropoda > Insecta > Lepidoptera > Noctuidae > Aporophyla > Aporophyla nigra. The sequence continues at coordinate 7,787,538 of OX382292.1, read as the reverse complement.
CAGAATACAATTACTCTTAGGTTATAAGATCTCACCTTCCCTAAAAATGTATTTCTTGCAAATAAACATTTGATTTGATTAACTCTTGGTGTGTTGTCATACGTTCCGTGTGGTGTCGGACGAAGAGAATAGCACCATGCCACTTATTCTCGTGGGTGTGGTAAAAGGCGACTAAGGAACTGACTGAAAAATGGGCAGCAACTTTCTCTATGCATTTTACCACCATACTGCGATCGCCAACCCGCCTGCCAAGAGGTTGGCGATTATAGCAAATCGACTGACTGGCCTGTGAGTCTGGCCCTGACTGCTAAGACTGAGGTCGTGGGTTCGATTCCCACCCAGAACAAATCTTTGTGTGATGAGCTCAATTATTTGTTCTATGTCTGGGTGTAATTTATCTATAATCTATGTATAAAAAAATGAATCCCTATTTCCCTTGGTCACGCCATCACGCGTGAACGGCTTCACTTTTTGTTGTTGTTATTGTGTTTGTAATTGTCAGGAGAAGGTTCTTATGAAAGAAAAAAATTAAAAATTGCGTGGAAAATTAGAATATTTAAGAACACTTATTTAAGAATACTTAACAACCTTATAATAGGACAATGTAAACTTTTTTAAGGTAACATTATGACATTTGACATAGAATTGACAGAATGCGTGCTCAAATATCATCAAAGAGACAGGACACCGTCTGCCGGGTCAGCTAGTATGTATATATTTAGAAATATATAAGTATGTTTATCAGTTGTCTGGTTACCCTATTACAGGCTTTGCCTAGTCTGGGATCAGATAACGTTGTGTTGGTTGTCCTAAGATATTATTATTATCGCCCCGAATTGGAGAGGCCTATGGCCAGCAGTGGACGTTTTTCGGCTGAAACGAACGATTCGTTCTTAGTTCGGGCCCGACAAATCATCATCATCATCATCATTTCAGCCAAAAGACGTCCACCGCTGGACATAGGCCTCCCCCAAGCTCTGCCACTTCGACCGGTTTTGTGCCTCCCGCATCCAGCGGATTCCTGCGGCCTTCGCAAGGTCATCGGTCCACCTTGTTGGAGACCTTACAAGTCTACGTCTTCCGGTACACGGTCGCCACTCCAGAACCTTTCGGCCCCATCGGCGATCTGTTCTGCGAGCAATGAACAAATCATAGGTATATCCATTGAACCGAATGCATTCGTAACTTCGGCTGACTTCGTGCCAATTTGTAGTGAAATTCCCAACTCGAGCAAGCATTATGATCATAGCTCGTGCCTGCTCTGCATTAGAAGTGGTCTTTGCCATGCAGTAGGAGGCTGTTGTTATTTTAGGAAGGAAACATTGTGTACTAATCAAAAATTCGTATAAAAATGTCGTAAGAAGTATACTTAGAGCTGAAATGTCTTCATTAGGTCACCGTACCTTTACAATAAATGTAAAGAACATGAAATTTAATGACTACCCAACTTTGTAGAGACAATTGTGGGGAGTATTCTGAATTTTTATTCGGCAAAAGTCGGGAGCCCTCAAATGTCAACAGCTTTGACTTGTTTTCGAGATTATATGGTTATGGTAATAACGCCGAGGGTTCCGGCAAAAAATATTTGTTTTAACCATTGTCAGTGTTATTTTCTTCCTGATTTCCGAAGCGAAAATGTCGGGTGGATGTTTTTTGTACAAATTGTGGGGCAGTTGATGTATTGTTGTGAAGGTCAAAGCCTTGGCTTAAGCTCAATGTTTTTTGAAAATAATAGTTCTGGTGTAAGGGACAGCCGTTTTTCAAACTAATTGGTGCCAAAATCAGAAGACCAAATTGCGTATTTAAAATTGTTTAAAATCTTCAATTTCATTTCAGAACGATAAATGTCATAAACTTGTCAAAAATGTATGTTGGCATTCTGACTTAGAAAGATTATAATACATCCGTTTTCATAAGACAAGATTTGCCAAATCTTTTAAGTTGACAGTGCCATAAAATCTATCAGATACACCTGGAATTAAATTATGGATACTTTCATAAAACCGCAAAATAATCGTTTATCTTTTGTCCACAGCATCCACTGAGGACAACAGCAGACACCTTGAGGTAGAACTCCCAAAGATGTCCCACGAAGCATTGCTCATGGATCGCCTAGCCCAAGAGCATCAGGCGTACCCACCAGACCTCCTCGCTTTCCCTCTCAGAGGGACCAACGTCTCCCCTGCAGGTGGACCTTCGCAAGACACGGAAAGTCCAATCAAATCTCCAGTATACGGAGTCTCAGCTATCAATCCTGCCCTTTACAGCAGGTTTCAAGGCCAAAACTTTCAAGGTTCCATCCCTCTTATAACTTCCAAGGGCTACGTCACGTTGCCTAGGAGACCGAGAATGGTTCCTGATAGCAGTCTTCGTCCACAAGTGTTTTCTACCCTGAATGGCGTCATACCCTACTATGATACTTTCAATATGAGGTTCTTTAACCACGGTGGGAACTACTACAGTCTGAACAAGAGTGAGATAGATTTGGGTCCGATTGGGAAGATGCCTTCCTATGTTGACGATGAGGAGCCTGCTCCGTCTCCTGCACCAGGAACTCCCCATGCTACAATCCCCAGGAACAGCTTAAGCTCTCCGAATATCCACAACCAGCTCCTGACTTTACAAGCCATGTCTGTGAATCAGATCATCAAGTCGGAACAGAGGCCTTTGAAGGTGACCCTGGCGGAACATGAGGGTTTGCTAAGGAATCGTGACTTTAGATCGGGATACTCAGTGAATGTTGTTAGTGGGACCCTCGGAAGGTCCAGGACTGCTCCCAAACCACCTCCTAAACCAAGAAAGAAGGTGGCAAGTGAAGTGAAAGAACCATTTTTAATGAACGCTGGTGAAAATGCGACCCAAGTGTAGAGTATAGTTCTGATGATGTTTAAAAAGTTTGTATAAAGGTAATTTTAGATGGGGAATCGAATTTGGTATTGAAATGTTTTGAAAATAGGTCGGCGTTGTTTAAAGTTTAAATTAGTTTATGAATTTCATCGGAACGGATGTAAACAATTTTCCATTTAGCAGCTAGAAGCTAATATTTATAGCAAAGTCCTTTGAAATTATTCTCTCTATAATTATAAGCGCATTCCAAAATAAAATGTCTTAAGTACTCTTCGGACATCTACGTTCTAATACTGTGAAACTGACTGATCTTAATTAGGTCTCGATAATTTCCTAATTAAATGCTAAAGAAATTTGAACATAAAGGTCCATAAAGGTCTACTTTAACGTAAATACTTCAAAATCATCTAATTATCGACCATAATGACTTTAACGATACTATTATCGCTCTCTCGATAGTTTTCCGGTACTTATAATGGCTGAGTTTGTCGGTGACCGTAATTCCGCTCGGTTTGGTCATCAGAAAGATATAACAGTTAAATGTTATGCATGTTATATCAATAAAGCCTTTGGCCATGAGCGATACGCTCAAGCGATACGCATCTTGCGTCAGTGTTGAAGGACACAACAAATGAAAAAAGTTGTTTAGAATATGTCATTGCGTCTCGACTTGCAAAGCGACGAATGCAAGTGGGTGAAGCGAAATTTCTTGACTGCGTCGTTCTAACAACGTCGACTCTAAAAGGATATTACCGAAACAAGTACGCATTATTATTACTAATAAAATAAAGGTATGAAACTTAGCTCATTTTGTATTTTCTAGACTCCTGTCACATCTGAAAAAAATCTTACAGCCACTTAGGGTTAAGGTGAAAACCCGCAAAATTCTCTTATGTTTTTTTTGCAAGATTTTTACATAAAATAGTCAATAGTCATTCAATGGGATTAAATGAAGGAAGAGGGTTATATTGATAATTTTAATTATTATAAGTCCTAACACTTGTAAATTGTGAAAAACGTAAGAAAATTTGTATTTCGTGGAGTATTCATGATGGCCACTGCTGTTCTAGGAAACTGTAGCATAACTACGTGCTAAGTAACATTTAAAGATCCCGGCCTTACACACTGAGGTCATAATCTTTGGAAAGAAAAACGAAATTAAATATTCGAATGAGAGAAGTTTAAAAGTCTTTATAACGGCCTACAGTATCACCAAACTTTAGTTAAAAACTTCGCGCGAATGTTTTTAAAATAAGAATATACCTAACCATGATTTTGAAGTTGGAACTCTAGCGACCCATAAAATGGAATGACATCATTTTAAAACCAAATTCGATTCGCCTGGGTAGCTTTAACTGTCGCATTGAAGGTGGTAATGGCGTTTATGCTATGTTGCTTTTATAAATATGTTAAAAAATCAAAATCTTAGTAGGTACCCATCAAAACCTGCTTGACATAGCCATCAATGAGCCTTTCTCAACTCCCATATAGAAACGAAATATGATAGCTCACATAATATACATATTACAATCAACCTATTATGTTCCCACTACTAAGACACAGGGTCTGCCTCTGTAAGTGGGAATAGGTCATAACCAACCACGCGGGCCTAGTGCGGGTTGACAGATATCACACATGTCTTCGGATTTGGTTCTAGAACATGCATGGTTTTCGCACAATGTCATCCTTCACAGTTTTGAGAGCTGTAGTGATGAAATAGTGCACGAAGTAAAATGCCTGTCTAGGATCAAACCTAAGATAATAATAATAATATATCTTATTAATTACGCCATTATTAGAGGCTGTTTCATTGTGCAATTTATAAAAAAAAATTAAAGGTTCATTGATGACTCTGAGTGTGGCAGTAAATATTTATGGTATAAGTTAAAAATGTTTATAAAACGAATATTGTTTAAGTTTTTAGAGTTTATTTAAGTTGTTTTTGGTAAGATTGTATTCAAAACATTATGAACGGAAGATGTAGGAAGTTGGATGGGTGGATGGCGTGTGTTATGTAGGAAGATATTTTTTTAATACCTTTAAGATCTAAGTTTACGATGATAACATTTACTTTTGGGTCCGCGAAAGGCCTATATTTATTTCACTATATAATTTTTATTTTTGAATTCCAACACAGCTAATAAATGTTAATAATTTTATTAGTTTTCTCCTATTTACGTGTTTCTTCAATTTTATTTTCTGTTTATTAAAAAAAAAGAGTAACTTACCTTACATTTCCAAAAGATACACGTACAAGGATCCATTTTATTGTCCTAAAATTGTATCCAATGTGCAGGAAGAAACATAGTAAACATATTTTACCAAAAGAAAAGTTTGGACCAAAAACATCTTTACACTCTACCAACAAAACAAGGCACTCACATAAATCTCATAAATATGTAGACAGTAATCATTCAAAAATGAGGTTAACAAATCTTAAAGTACAGACGCCAGCACATCAAGCTATCTCAAACTGACAAATTTTCCCAATCAATTTTGAACGTAATACTTAAGCGATAAAGTTGAAACCTATTAAAGAAATTTGACAGATTGTATTAGGTTTGTGTGCTGGCGTCTGTACATTTAATTCCAAAGTTGAAAGGTGTAAGAAATAAGTAGGTATTTAGTTGAAGGTGCGATGCCATAAAGTGTACCACAACAAAATAAATAATTAATTCGTGAGTCAGCAAGCAAATTCACTTTATTTCAACTCCAGTCTCTATTTGATTTATTGCATGAATTTCGCGCATTTTAATTGAAAAACACATGACGTTACAAATTGAGATTCAATATTAACGTGTAAATATCGAACGAGGGCATTTGAACCCACTTTCCTACAAAGAGTAATGAAATACAGAAGTTTAACGAGTGGTAAATAGACCATACCATTCCTATCGAAATAGTATTGTTAAAACTGTGCTTTATGTTTGTACACACAATTATTTTTGTAAAGGTGGTTTTAGGATAGTTTTTCTTCCAATAAGTATGTATTTGTTTTACTTAATTATAAATATTTGTACGCCCTCTGGCATAACATAGCATACTCAATATTATTGTACCTATGTTAAATGACTTATGACAGTCTTATCAACCACGTAATAGTTGTCAATGACATTCAATATTTACCTAAACTGCCATGATGGTCAGAAGTTTTGGTAGCAAAATGACTGTCTTGGGTGTATTCCTTTTAGTTAAGCATTCATAAGTTCTTTTAAATACAACCCACTTGTTTTATTATGCATTCATGCCTGGCTCGCTTGATAATTAATAAGTTAATGGTTGACTGGATGGTTGCTAATGACATGGAAATGCTTGTGTATTTTCATATATTTCCATACAATGTATTTATCTGTGTTATCATGATGCCGTGAAAGTCGAAGGCAGATCGTCACGTTAGAAATGAATAAAGACGTACATTACCGTTCTAAGCGATATTTTTCAAATTGTAAGTTAACTTTCTGTATCTATTTACTCTGTGGCAGGAGTCGACAGAGCGCCAGTGCTTCAAAATGTCAATATTTGAATCGTTGAAAATAAGCCTTCACTGAGCTCAGATGGTTTTCACTAAGCCTTTATTGACGATGAACTTTTATAAATATTTAAAATAACTGTGCCATTAAAATAATATTTTAAGGTACTATTATCTGGAGATGGCAGGGATTTTGACGCGCCAACTGAAACCATTAATTCAGCACATGGTTCTAACCCCCCAGTGTAGAAGTTCTTGGCATGTTATCAAAACCAAAATTATCTGCTGCTTCATAGAAAAACGCGAATCTGCATGGACAAAAAAATGAAATGTATGGAACAGCTAATATTTAAAATAACATGCGTAGAATATCTACACAGGGGTTCCACAATCATGCACTGAATCTATGGTGTTACCATTTGACGAAAACCATTGGGCGTCGATGTCTCTACCACCGTTCATAGTCATTTTTCAGATAGATATTTTGATTTTGTCGTTTCCTTTTAACTTTGACTGTTAACTCTCAAAACTTAAAATTAATTAACATATTTTTTTACCAGGACGATGTTTTTTTATTCAATAAATGGGCCTGCGTAGTGAATTATGGCCTACTGTCTCTCACAGAGATGAGGCCCGTCCCAGCAGTGGGAACTTTATATGCTGAGTATGTTTATTTTATTGTCGCCATCAACTTAGGAAGTTCTAGTTTACATTATCAGCACACATAAGTTTGTTCCCTCTTAGTACGCAACTAAGCATATTTTACCTTGTCATCTATCTAACTAGTAACAAATTCTTCTTTTCGTCCGAATGAAACCTGCTTAAACCGTAAACGATATTATAGGTAGCTAACAGAGTAATACTATCAGCTTCAGATAAGCGGATCACTGTCCAGGGACGTAGCCGGTCCTGAAGGGGCCCTGTATTAACATTCGTTTGGACCTTTTTTATTCCATTTGCGATCATCATCATGATCATCTTCTTGCGTTTGTCTTATAACTTAGGGTCGGCGCAACACATTTTCTTTCAATACTGTCATCACCTGTTTTATTTTCTCCTCATCCCTTGCCCATTCAAAGCAAATTCCTTTCAACTTTTCTGCCAGCAAGCCATTTTCAAACCTCCCCTTTTATACTAATTTATAACTTTTTACATCTCTGCTGCATGCCATCTCTTTTCATCCGTATTTTTCAATGGCCAACATTCCGATCCATACATTACGACAGGTCTTATAAAGTGTATTAACTTGAGAGGCATCCATTTTACTCCATTTCTATTTTGTATCTTGATTCTCAAGATATTTTTGTGATCTTCTTAAGAGAATACAACAGCGAGCGAAGCGAGCTCTTAAATTTGAGCATCATGGCGTGTTTTTCTGCGTGTTATTACTGAATGAATATAATGGATTGAGAATAAACCCTGCTTAAAGCTTGAAGCCTTTGTAAGCCTCGTTCAAATTACGTTAAATTCAAATTTTCATTAGATGTTCATTCATTACGGGCCTCTTATCAATAAGAATTTGAAGTTGTAGATAACATTGTTTGGGGCCCATGCAGCCAAGGGGCCCCGTATTATTCAAACGGCTTTACGTCCCTGTCACTGTCTTGCATAATAGGTCTAAGTGACGAGCGAGTAACCACAAACGCGGCTAGGACAGTAGCTGTAAGACAGTTACTGTGGGACAGTAGCTGTGCCAGTTACAATCAATAGGAAACCGGGAGTATTTGACGTTTACTAGTGAATGGAAATCTAAGTGCTTCTAGTTTTTCTATTGAAAATCTTTTGATACGTTTTTGGTGACTTAGTAGCTGCTTATGTTATATTTAATTGGGAAGTCTATTACTTCTTTTTTACCTTTATACCCTATTCAATGCATAATACACATCAACATCATTATAATCAGTCTACAATGTTCCCACTGCTGGGACCCAGCCCTCCTGGGCCCTAATCCACCAGAACCATCATCAACAGCCTATAATGTTTCCACGGCTGGGACACAGACCTCCTCTCGGTGAGAGGAAGTGGGCCATAATCCACCACGTGGGCCCAATGCAGTTCGTAGATGCCACGTGATATCTTTCGTCCCAATTTATAACGACTTTCCCCATGAGTACTGAACTACATAATATGTAGTTCAGTACTCATGGGGAAACTTATTATCTGCAATGAACCTATCATTGCAGATATTCGGTTTTCGCTGTAAGGGGATGATATATCACAATAAATAAACATACGTTGCTGCCAAAAAAAAAATGACGACTTTTCTACTTTTGTATCGCTGTGATATTAATATCAAAGTTGATCGTACCTAAAAGGTATATTCATTGAAAAAAGAGGCAGTGAAGGCTAATTTTAATAGGTTTCTCTGTGAAAATATACAGGAGTTAATTGCGTAATACACTATCAGTAGGAATCGCTTTAATTTTTACAGTATCCACAACATTTATGGCGTTGTTTACGTTGCTAAGCAGACAATTTTTTCTAACATATGAAAAAATAGATTAGCAATAAATGGTTATTGTTAATCCATTATTTCATGTGCAAAAAAATTGTAAGATCTAGATGTTTCCAATTAGAGTACATGCCGAGTTATTTAGTAATTAACATTAAACAGAATTACATAATTTGTTTTATCTCTAAAACATAATCTTCTAGGTATTTGTACCGACTTATTTTATTGTATTTTTCTGGGTATATTTGGCCTGTTTTATATTCGCGAAGAATCCGCGGGGAGACGTGATTTCAATAACTTTCGTGGATGTTTATATTTTCTGTTTGACGCATATTTTCCACGCAATATTTGCGGAAAATTTAAGGGGAAAGGACCAGGGTAGCCTTTTTTTGCAACTTGTAAGTCAACGAAGTTGTATACTGATAAAAATATTATTCTAAGTCGTAACAAATATTATGTTTCTAGAATTATAATAATTAAAATCATCAATACATACCTTAATGACACAAGATTTCCTTCATATTTTTTTACGTTTTTTGCAATTTGCAATAGCGTGCAATTGCACAATTACACGTTTTATAAAAAGTATTAATTTCAGGAGCGTCCCTGACACTTTCTTCTTAATAACAACGTGTGTTTGATATCTGTATTAGTAACATCAATTTTCTCAATATCTACTCAATAATTAAGTACAAACAGGATATCTGTTAATTAAACATTTATTTCATACTTAAATTTTTGTTACTTTTTATTTAAGAATAATAATTCATAATAAAAAAATAAAAACCATACTATTTAATCAGTTTATTAAAACTAGGTATTAATTATTGGTGCTTACGTAATTAATCAAATGAATTGCGTAAATATAACCTTCCACGCTTTCTTTTGTAGGTGGAAACTATGAGCACACAGAAACTGGATCGACCCTTTCTAAGACTTTGAATTAGGTCATAGGAGAGAGCGAGAAGCGACGCGGTCTCTATCGCTGAATACTTGCTTATCATTGTCACATGGTCTCTGATCAAGTTTAGGAAAAAACAATAAAGTTGGTATCAAATCTCATATTTAGTTTGTTTGTGATCAATCAAGTCAGCCTATCGCTGTCAACTGCTGGACTTAGGCCTCTCCCAAACTGCGCTACAACATTCTGTCCTCAGTCTACAACGTATCCCAGCCACGTTCATAAGGTCTTCTGTCCATCTAGCTTTAGGGTTCCCAAGCTACGCTTGTCAACAGGCGATCTCCACTCCAGGACTCATCTGCGTCAAATATGGCCAGCCCACTGCCACTTCAGTTTGCTCCAGTTCTTTTTCGGATAATTTCATTTCTGATTTTATGTCCTTCAAAAAACTTCTAGCATAGCCCGCTCCAAGGCACGCTGCGCGACATTGAATTTGTGGACCAGCCCAACTGTCAGTGTCAAAAAGAGCAGGACACACTGGTTTAAACCTTGTTGTATCGGCAGCACGAATGAAATTTGTGGCGCCGTATAAGCGTACTATACACAACTTTCTGTCATGGACCGCCTTCGAAGCGAGTTTCTATACATCGTCAGTGAACAGCATCAAGCTTGGTTTATTTGGAAAGTATTGACGATGTTGTCTCTAGAACCAGTCCTGGCGTGTACTTGCTCTAAAGATTGGTTGGCCAAAATTTTATCATATAAAAAATATACGGAATGAGATTATTAGATTTTGAAATCGCGAATGATTCCTTCTTTAGATTGAAACTCCGGGGTAGGTAACGAAATACAAATTTTCTTACGTATTTTGTAATTTGAAGGTCAGTGCCAGGTTTTATGTTGTTTAAAATATGAACTTAGAGGGTTGATGATTTTAATGATTATAATTCCGTAAATCCATATTTTTACAGTCGTAAATCATAATTTTTTTTCAACATAGAGTCTGGTACTGTCCTATAAATTGCGAAAAATGTATTAAAATGTTCATTTTGTGGGCTACACTGGCGTTTCCCCCGTAAGTGACAGTGGCAGTATCGCTGCCCGCTTACGCTCCCGCTTCCGCTCTTTAATAAACATGCAACCTTATTTCTAACACCTTCGTCATATGATAAATGTTTTCGAGAGGTGCGAATGACACGTAATAGGACTGTATTTGATGGTTATCATCCCATAAAGTTAAGAGTTATCTGAGGCGAAGAAATGGGTTGTCGTGACGATAATATTTGACAAAATCATTGTAAATAGAGCGCTAGGTATTTGTTATATAGTCAGCTTTTTCTAGTGGCTTTGGCATCGTGGAGGACAGAAATGACTCACGGGAACGTACTACCGGGATAAATAGTATCCTAAATGTTAATCCAGGTGATTAAGTATGTGTGTGCTAAAATGCTGCAAACATCTAAACATCCAAACATACAAGTTTTCACATTTTTAATATTAATAGGAATACTTTTCTGAATTTAACACAAATAAAAAAAAATGATTTGCTTTTTTAAAATACTACCATATAATATGTGTTAACTTTAACGTGACCATGAACCGAGCATTTAAATTTTTCGGGTCGTTAAAGCTAAGTTGATTCTTTTTTTACAAAATGAATGTCATAGCAACACAGTATCTATTCAATGTATATTTATAAAAATAGTAACAAAGTCAAAACAGTACCTACATAAAATATATTTGAAAAAACATAGTGATCACAAGGTATGGAAAGAGTCTAATGCTGATTTTTTTTTTCAATATAATTTTTGTCTGTTTGGCTGGGTGTAAATTTCTCTTCGGCGCAAAAACGGGTGAACGGATTTAAATCAAATTTTGCATACCTGTAGATTATAACCTATACTAACACAAAAGACACTTTAAATCCTGGTAGTACATTCCCTAGGGTATTTTTCGACATTCACCCAAAGGTAGTCTGAAATATTTCCATCTGTTTTTCACTAATCGTTACAGAGGCAGAGCTTTGTGACGAGCAGTCCTGGGTATAATAATAAATTTCCATAAGTACCATTTCAGGTATAAAAACCGTGAAAAAGGATAACAGCTTTACAGGCAGATGTTCGCATGATTTTAAACCGATTCCATTTTTATTAACGTGCGGAATTCTGACAATAAACCCTCTCATTACCATAATATCGGATTTCTGTGTGCTTACGTTTTCCGCATGCGTTTTACGGTTAAAAATATAGCCTGTATAATGTATATACATAGTGTAAAATGTATAAAAGGTATATTTCAAAGTTTTTTCTTATACATATTATAACGAACTAAAATATAGTTACAAATTGTTTATGAGCGTCAGTAAGTTCGCTTTGTGGTTTAAGAGAGATACAGTAGTTCTATAGAATTTCAATTTATTTTTATTTCATCATAGTAACAAGTTCTTCAGGACATCTTTCCTTCCCAAGTTTTTTTTTTGTATTTTCTATGATTTCGTTCCAAAGACAGCTCTTTTCTTGACACCTTTGTCGTTATTAATGGCGGCCATGTAACATTTCATATTAATGTGGAAATAAATTGTAGGAAGACTCAGCAAAAATTGGAAGTATTACTTTTCCAGTAGCAGGAACATTTCATAGAATTTTTTTTATAAAGTTAATGAAACTTATCGAAACGATAAAAAAAAAATGAATTGTAGATAATATTTATTTCTTCGAAAAAAAAGAACCACATGTATCTTTCTTAAAGCACCTAGATAAAATAAATTTCTAAAATTATTTATTCAATGTAAAAATGTAAATAATTATAGATAATTCAAAATAATTTGTAAAATGATGAAGTATATGGTGTGTTGTGTAATTATGGACGGACCAATAGTGCGGAGTGTGATGCGAATGGTTTAATATAATATCGACGAAAATAAATACAATTTGAAATAAAATACATGTGTTTTTATTTTATTACCCTTAAGGTGAATGCTCCAACCAGCCCGCGAAATTCAAATTTTCTTATGTTTTTTGCAATTTGCAGGCCAGTGCTAGGTTGTATGTTGATTAAAATATTATTCGCAACTGTAAGACATATGTAGTTACAGAATTATAATCATCAAAATCATCAATACAACGCTCTAAGTTCATAAAGCTGTAGGAATGACTTTTTCTGTTTTTTTTTTGTTCCTACACTTTTATGAACTTGGAGGGTTGTATTGGTGATTTTCATGATTATAATTTTGTAACCACATACGTCTTACAGTCGCGAATAATATTTTAATGAACATACAACCTAGCACTGGCCTGCAAATTGCAAAAAACGCAAGAAATTTTGAATTTCGCGGTCTGGTTGGAGCATTCCCCTTAATATGATTACTTTATGAGCTACGCTAGCCCAGGAAATTCAAATGTGCTTATATTATTTTTGCATTTTGCAAGTCATTGTCAGGTTTATGTTGATCTAATATGATTGGTGGCCATAAATATTTATTTACAATAATAACAAATAATTCTTACCATAAATATCATAATTACAGATCTCTAATCTCTCTCTCTCTTTTGACTGGCCTGTTAGTCTAGTGGTCAGACCCTGGCTGCTAAGACGGAGGTTGTGAGTTCGATTCCCAGCCAGGACAAATCTTTGTGTGATGAGAACAATTATTTGTTGTTTTTGTGTGTAATTTATCTATAATATGTATGTATTTAGAAATATAGAATTATATTTATCAGTTGTCTGGTTGCCATAGTACAGGCTCTGACTAGTTTGGGATCAGATGTTTATATTACCCTACTAAATAATTATTTCATGAATTCATGACATTTGTAGTCAATTCTAACTAAGGAGTTGTGTCGCTATTTACAATGTATAATTCTGTCGTGAATCTAATTTAGATCAACATACTACCTTATGCTATCCCACAAATTGCAAAAAAAAGAAAATACGAATGTCGCGAGCTACCCCAAAGCTTTCGCCGACGAAAATGCCATTCAATTCCATGTTGGATAAGTTTTATCCATTGAGCCGTCTTCAAACCGGTTGCAGCGATAACCGTTTTTATGCAACCGTTTTTGTCATCAGGAAAACGGTTGCGTTTCATCCGTTAAAAATTCAGCAACGATCCCGCACTAGTGTACTATAGAAAGGTAGTGTACCTCTACCTACCCTTTTTATAGGCTGAATGACCAGCACAAGCTTCATGTGATCTATTTGAAAGAAAATATTAATAATTTTAGCACTCTCAACCGGCGTGCGTGGCTCATCCACGACCAGATCATCGTCATCTTGAAATCATCTTTAACTGGGTATAGGCCTCTACTATTTTTCCCTCACTTCCCGTTTCCGTGCGTCTCTTATTCAGGTGTTACCCGCGACTTTGACGATATCATTAACCCAACGCGCTTTAGCACGGCCCTTGTTTCTTTAGCCTAACCTTGGCCACCATTAGGTTACAGTTTTACACCATCGGCCATCTTTTCGTCTAATTAGATGTTCTACTCAACTCCACTTGAGACGCATCGTGTTGTAGCCCAGAGGGGCAAGTCTCGTAATTTTAAGAACGTTCATAATCTGAGCTCATTCTCAATCTGTTAAGTATACCTAGGACTTTCCATACATTTTTGAAAAGTTTTCATAATTGGATGACTCTAAGATGAGACTACGAATAGATTTTGATCGTTTTTAGGGTTCCGTTGCCAAATGGCAAAAAACGGAACCCTTATAGATTCATCATGTCTGTCTGTCTGTCTGCCTGTCTGTCTGTCCGAGTATGTCACAGCAACTTTTTTCCGAAACTATAAAAGGAAAGCTGTTGAAACTTGGTAAGTAGATGTATTCTGTGAACCGCATTAAGATTTTCACACAAAAATAGAAAAACAACAATAATATTTGAAACAACAATAATATTTTACCCATACATAGAACTGAAACTCAAAAAAAAATGTTTCATCACACTCATACGTGTGGGGTATTTATGGATAGGTCTTCAAAAATGATATTGAGGTTTCTACTATGAATAGTTTGCGCGAGAGACACTTCCAAAGTGGTAAAATGTGTCCCCCCCCCCCGTAACATCTAAAATAAGGGAATGATAAAACTAAAAAAAATATATGATGTACATTACCATGTAAACTTCCACCGAAAATTAGTTTGAACGAGATCTAGTAAGTAGTTTTTTTTTTAATACGTCATAAATCGTAAACCACAAATTACCTTTCATTCAGTCAACTCAAATATATATATTTTTTTTTTTTTAAATTAATAATTTCATAAACATAAACTTTATGCATAAACCGTGAATACATGCAGGTTTGTACGGAACCCTCGGTGCGCGAGTCCGACTCGCACTTGGCCGGTTTTTAATTACGAGAATTGAAATGTTGTTGATGTTAGTTTTGGTTACTTTGTTATTTTGTTATCCATCTTTGTATTAATTAATTATTGTTTAGTGAGATTTTAATAAAATGCTGTGCTCACCTATAATTTAGATGCATGCAATGCTATTACATTTGAAAATGATATGTACTGTGAATGTCTTTGTGTGTATTTAGTTGGTTTGCCTAAATAAATAAATAAATAGTAGCAGGCGCGTTCTATACCTCTGCCTACCCTCACAGGAGACGAGACGTGGTCGCTCACAATGGGCCTCATAAGATGGCTCAAAGTCAACCAAAGAGCAATGGAGAGGGCTATGCTTGGAGTTTCCCTACGTGATCGAATCAGAAATGAAGAGATCCGTAGGAAAACCAAGGTAACCGACATAGCCCGAAGAATTGCAAACTTATGCAATATTTATGTATGAATTGCAAAAACTTGTGTGGCAGTGGGCAGGGCACATTGCTCGCAGAACGGATGGCCGATGGGATCGGAAGGTTCTGCAGTGGCGACCGCGTACTGGAAGACGGAGCGTTGGAAGGCCTCCCACAAGATGGACCGATGACCTGCTGAAGGCCGCAGGAATACGTTGGATGCGAGAAGCACAGAACCGGTCGAAGTGGCGGTGCTTGGGGGAGGCCTATGTCCAGCAGTGGACGTCATTCGGCTGAAATGATGATGATGATGATGATGACCCTCACAGGGTAGAAGGCGTCCGTTCATGTATATTTTTCTTACAGGTTGCTTTCGCTAAAACGTTTGCAGGTTGTAATCCAACATCACATTAAATAACGGTGTTTCAAACATTATGTAAATGTTAATATTTCCACTCATTATTTTGATTGCATAATAACTGAAATTCCACATTTTAATGAGGTTCTTATTTCGTTGTTGGATCATTCCAGTACACCGACGGAAATGCACTTCTTAATTATGCCCCTCGGACTTGGCTGCGTGTCGGGTTTTTGATTTCAGAACGAAATGTTTTTTTTTACTGACTTTACAAAAACGAGGAAGTTCTCAATTCAGTTGTATTTTTTAATATGTTTGGTACTTCTGAACTCCGTCATTAATCCATTTGAAAAATTGGTTAATGACGTTGGTTTTTGAGTTAACTTCAATAATACGGATCATTTCCACTTCGTTAATGCCAACACTAAACGGTAAGAAATGTAACCAGAATTGTGTTCTGATGCAAGTTTTAATTCTTTAAGTTTAATATTTAATTAAAATTGCGAGACCCTTACCAAATCGTTGTAATGAATCCATATCTAGATCTATTTCCACGCCAACGCCACAACAAACTTTTAACTTTTTACAACAATTGCTATGGTTTCTTCATGAACAACAGTCGATGTGGCGACGCTTGAAGAGGTCTATATGGTGTTTATCCGTCCCATACACACCGTGATAACTGCCATAAACGTGTTTTTCAAAATAGCGCCATCTATTGCCTTATTGGCGTACTACTTGGTCTCATCGATCACATATTATACACCAACAACAAGTTTACCATGGCTAAGTGCGGTGGCTGTGGCAAGTATTTGTCGTCGGCAGAGGCCGCAAATTGCAGTAAATGTAGATCCTGGTACCATCGAGGGTGCGTGGGTATACAGAATACCGGCCCTTTGACGACCCCCTGGCACTGTCCAGAGTGTAATAAGAACCTGGTGCGGGACAACCAGGCTGAAACGCCGGTGAGGGCGCGTACACCAGCGCCGGCTGCACACGAGGAAAGCCTCGTGAACCTCATGGATACGAGCCCCATAAATAGCACAGCCCTTGACGCCACACAGGAGCTCAGCTTAGACATCCTCAGGGCTGAACTTAATATATTTAAGGAGGATTTTTTGAAGACGGTGCGGAGTGAATTCCTGTTGCTTCGTGATGACCTGTCGGAGCTGAGGTCCTCTCTAAACGCAACTAATGACAGAATGAGTAATCTGGAAGAAAGAGTAGCCGTGTTAGAAAACAAACACACGCAGCCCCAAGTATCGTCAGAGGTAAATGATTTAATATCACAACTGCGGAGCGATATTAATGACCGTGATCAGGAGTTGCTGGGGAATGATATACAGATTTCTGGCATACCCGAGCCCAATGGTGAAAATCCAATCCACACGGCAATGTTAGTTGCGTCAAAGATTGGCGTCAAAATCAAAGCGCGAGTATGACACAGCCATTAAAGATCTTAACGATGATCTTCAAAGAATCGCCGCATGGTCAGAGGAGAACTGCCTGTCGTTAAATCCACTAAAAACTAAATTTGTAGTATTTGGCACAAGACAGCAGCTGGCTCGACTACCTGTGACATTTGACTTGAAACTTATGGGCGAACCAATTGAGCGAGTGTATGAAGCGCGCAATCTAGGTGTTGTAATGGACAAAGACCTTCGTTTTGAGAAACACATAGCTGACTCGGTTAGAAACTGTTTTTACCGTCTAAAAGTTTTATACAATATGAGGCCCTATTTATCGGAAAAACTACGGGAACAGCTAGTGGAAACCCTGGTTCTGTCCAGGTTGAACTACGCTGACACAGTTTACGGCCCGCGCCTATTAGCTCGTACAGACCGCCTCATCCAAAGGGTACAAAATGCCTGTGCTCGGTTTTGTTATAATATCCCTCGCAGAAGCCATGTTACGCCGTTTCTAAACAAACACTTTACACTAAAAATGAAATCTAGACGCAAATTACACTTAGCTTGCCTTCTCTTCGGTGTGGTTAAATATCAAAAACCGGACTATCTATATAACAAGCTAAGTTGGATTGCGAGTAGACGCGAATGCGGGAGAAGGCAATGCTCACAGCAACTCTCGACTCAGTCACAGGGTACAGCCGCTTTTAGAGGCAGCTTTCGTTATGCGGCTTCTAAAGTATGGAATAACATACCACCACCGATTAGAGTAATTAACACAATAGACGCTTTTCGACGACGCTTACGGCAGTACCTCATAGAAGCGCAACGGAAGCTGGATATGGTCACACTAAATGTCTCAATTATCTGATTTATGTACCTATCTACCTACCTACTTAAGTACACACTTGAGTACCTACCAGTGTTAATTTCGGTAAATATTGCACGAAATTTACTTAAATGATTGGTGCCACTATACAGTTTCATTGCTGGAAATCTTACTCCTTCTTACGCTCAGCTCAGCTCCATGGCCTCCGTCTCCTGTATCTTTGGCTGCAGGCTGCTTGCGATTGCTGATTGATCCACGGCATTGCTGAATCCCATTCGCGGGGGTGAAGCCTGTAGAATACAATACAACACATTAAAATGCACGTTTACTTACAATGTAAGCATTGCTAAACGACGTTTTCTTTTAACTTACCTAATTTGCCTGGCCTACTTGCATGCGACTGAGACGCATCGTGATCGTGAGGTTGTGATGGTGCCATCTCACATTTCATCCTTCACCAAGAACTTTTCCCGTGATGAATCTTGTGCACTTTATTATTTGTCATCCCCGTAGAGTAGCATAATACTGTAGACAGGAGACAGAAAAATAAAAATAAAATAGAGGAGGGTAGATGCCTAAACATTATTAAGAATCCATCACGACTGTTTCTGCAAATGAGACCCCATATTTTTTATTGATTACCGCATACCTTTTTATCCTTATCTTTCTTCGTTGGCCAGCGTGTTTTTTTGTGTTTTTTTTATTCCGTTTTTCTTCCATTTCCACTATAAGTCATAACCATCGACATTTAGATCAAACTCAATGCAAACCAAACCATAGAAATAATAGACCAAGTTAAAAACACTAAAACTTGCAAACTGTCCGCGAATAGTCCGTCGTGTTTCGCTGCTTGCAGCGTATTGTCCGATGAAGTGTATTGATAAATGAATTGAATAGTGTTGTGAAAGATTCGCATTGTTTAAAACAGGTTTTTTTATATGCTCTGAATCCTTTACGCGTTTCTTTCTTTATGTATATAATTATCTAAGGTCTATCCTGCGTTTGTCTCATTTATGTATTTACCTACACACTAGATACACACACTAGACACTTACACTAGACATTTACACTAGATATTTACTAAACGTAGTATATAAATCAACATTTCACTACTCATCTATTTTATTTAAGTATGCATATATTCGCCACGTAGCAGTATTTGTACAAAACTGAGTTACATCCGTCCGCTCACACTTCAGGTCCAGTTGAAAATCAGCGTCAGGCACTAGTTGTCTGACATTTTTTGCTGAACTGAACCTTTTTAGCGCAGCCGTGGGGCACACTTAAATGCTAGTTTATAACATCGCACTGTACACTTTTTATTGATTTTCTTTTTAATTTGTGTTTTTTGTTAATATTGTGTATTTTTTTTTGCTGTATTATTTTGTGTGCCTTTTGAGTTTGTGCTAAATAAATGTATTTTCTTTCTTTCTTTCTTTCTTTCTATATAGGCAGCAGTGAATCTCTTATAGTAGAAACGATGGTGGTTATCCCAAAACTTTTCCTATAATTGTTTGAATATCTTTGTGGCGTGCGGCATCTACAACACAACATGCAGATATTACACGGACGTCACGCTAAACCATTTTGCTTGAAGGAATCTCCCTATTCTATGGAAGTTGAGCAAACTTTACACCCCTTACAGCTCTCGATAACCTATGTGGCGAACGTTTAGCCAAAAAATCTTTTGTCTACTAGTTCCCACGAAAAATCAATCAAAAGTCAGTCAACACTCATCAGTCAATCTCTTTCTTTATTTTTTTTTATTTTATTCAGCGGTAAAGCCCTGAAAATGAACAAAAGACGAAGTGACCGACAGAGGGATATACCTCTTGCACCACGTTCTTGCATGATCATTTTAATTAGAATTAATGTTTCGCCTATCGTTACAAAAGGAAATCCTTACAATAAGCCTATAGGAAATTGAAAACAATGGTTCAAAATTCTTGGTTTTACAGAACGCCTCATTAAATCTTTATAATGTTCGTCTGACACGCTATGAACTAATTTTGCACTTACATCCAGATAGGGGTGAGACTTCGATCGTACTCCTTCTATAGATACATGTGTGTTTATATATAGTTATGTGTATACACGGCATATCACATATGAAGCTATACATTTCCAGTTTAAGCTAGCCTCTCATTATAGGGAAATCCCATACAATGTTAAACCAGTTTATACTGGAAATGCATAGCTTGATATGTAGCCGTGCGTACAATATTATAAATGTAAAAGTTTGTATGTATAGATATATCTTTAGATGTTTGTTACTCAATCTTACAAAAACGGCTGAAAGGATTTGGATGAGATTTAGCACACAGATAGTTTATAACCTGGATACTTTGAGTCGTACGATCCTATGGGATAATTACCGCCCTCCACGCGGGTGAAACCTCTGTCAGAAGTAAAATATTTAAAGTAATAATTATATATTATCTTACTAGCTGCGGCTTCATATGCGATCCAGGATAATAGTAGCCCTTAACATTTCGATACATATGTTTCAGTTTTCAGCCAAATCCGTTCAGCCGTTTCAGTTTGAAACCGCAACAAACTAAACAACGGACACTCGCATTTCAAGTTTTCATTTGTATTCTGATGACCTGTAAGATAAATAAGGATGCTGGGCTTTTTCAAATGTAGAACATACATAACCATAATTTCAGGTCTGATTACTCCGCAGGGTAAGACAGAGGTCAGCATATAGTACAAATTTCGCCAGTTATGTTTAAGTCTCATGTAATAGTTGGCGGGTCTATTGCCATCAGCTGGGCAAGATGTTGAGAATATTGTAATTTGTAATAAACATCGTCCCGATTCCTGAACTTCGTAGAGACTCGTCATTACCCTCCTTTTTGCTACACCTTCCTTAGTTGGGTAAATAGGACATTTGTCCATCACCTCGACCACAAGAATTCGTGCTATAGTGTGATCATCATCATCAATTTAGCCGAAAGGCTATGTCCACTGCTGGGCATACGCCTCTCCCAAGCTCCGCGACTTCTGCTGTAGCGTATCTTTATAAAGCAGATTTTAACGTAAATTAAAAAAGGATATTTTTTATTACGTTTAATTTTACCATTTTACTAAATTTTTCGATTCGTATTCTTTTATTTCATTATTTATGATTCGTTTTTACTGATTTATATTTTTGTCCACATTTTTTTTTTGTGTTTAAGTGCAGTTGCATTCAAATAAGATTTGCATACCAGATAGAATGGTAGAATAATATGAAGAAAAACTACGTATATTCCTCAACTTCTTACAGACAGCTGTGCTGCTGGGGAATTTGTTGCGCCTTTCTTCATCCCAGCTAAACCACTAGTAAGGGGTGATGGGGGTCGTTTTGGGGGACTGTCTTATCTTCGTAATGTTGACGTTCAAAAACTGCTGATTCTAAGCCTAATTAGAATTTAAATTACTTTTATTTTTGACCGAGATATTCAAACTTAAAGCATTTATCTCAAATAAACCAATTACGGGCAATATTGAGTTAGTCGCCCATTCCAAAACGTAGTAATCACCTAACGAGAATAAACAAACAACTTTAAAAAAAAAACTTTATTACTACTTTATACTTTATTATTTACGTAAGTGATCATCGATGTGAGAACGATGTAAACAAACGTGCACATTATAAGCATACATAATAAAAATAAAATAAAAATTTAGAAATAAAAGACCAGTATTATGAGTCGTATCTAGCAAAATAAACAATACTCTTTTTCTAATCACCTTCCCCAATTTTTTATGAGAGAAAAGTGGTCTTGATAGAAAAGTAGTTTAAACATAAAACCATAATAATAATGTTTATTTTCAATAATAATTTAAAATTTTATAGACATCTTATAGGCTATATTTTCTTTTAACGAATGAATTAGATCTGTAACCGAACTAGGCAAAAGCCTCAACTGCGGAGCGATATTAATGACCGTGATCAGGAGTTGCTGGGGAATGATATACAGATTTCTGGCATACCCGAGCCCAATGGTGAAAATCCAATCCACACGGCAATGTTAGTTGCGTCAAAGATTGGCGTCAAAATCAAAGCGCGAGTATGACACAGCCATTAAAGATCTTAACGATGATCTTCAAAGAATCGCCGCATGGTCAGAGGAGAACTGCCTGTCGTTAAATCCACTAAAAACTAAATTTGTAGTATTTGGCACAAGACAGCAGCTGGCTCGACTACCTGTGACATTTGACTTGAAACTTATGGGCGAACCAATTGAGCGAGTGTATGAAGCGCGCAATCTAGGTGTTGTAATGGACAAAGACCTTCGTTTTGAGAAACACATAGCTGACTCGGTTAGAAACTGTTTTTACCGTCTAAAAGTTTTATACAATATGAGGCCCTATTTATCGGAAAAACTACGGGAACAGCTAGTGGAAACCCTGGTTCTGTCCAGGTTGAACTACGCTGACACAGTTTACGGCCCGCGCCTATTAGCTCGTACAGACCGCCTCATCCAAAGGGTACAAAATGCCTGTGCTCGGTTTTGTTATAATATCCCTCGCAGAAGCCATGTTACGCCGTTTCTAAACAAACACTTTACACTAAAAATGAAATCTAGACGCAAATTACACTTAGCTTGCCTTCTCTTCGGTGTGGTTAAATATCAAAAACCGGACTATCTATATAACAAGCTAAGTTGGATTGCGAGTAGACGCGAATGCGGGAGAAGGCAATGCTCACAGCAACTCTCGACTCAGTCACAGGGTACAGCCGCTTTTAGAGGCAGCTTTCGTTATGCGGCTTCTAAAGTATGGAATAACATACCACCACCGATTAGAGTAATTAACACAATAGACGCTTTTCGACGACGCTTACGGCAGTACCTCATAGAAGCGCAACGGAAGCTGGATATGGTCACACTAAATGTCTCAATTATCTGATTTATGTACCTATCTACCTACCTACTTAAGTACACACTTGAGTACCTACCAGTGTTAATTTCGGTAAATATTGCACGAAATTTACTTAAATGATTGGTGCCACTATACAGTTTCATTGCTGGAAATCTTACTCCTTCTTACGCTCAGCTCAGCTCCATGGCCTCCGTCTCCTGTATCTTTGGCTGCAGGCTGCTTGCGATTGCTGATTGATCCACGGCATTGCTGAATCCCATTCGCGGGGGTGAAGCCTGTAGAATACAATACAACACATTAAAATGCACGTTTACTTACAATGTAAGCATTGCTAAACGACGTTTTCTTTTAACTTACCTAATTTGCCTGGCCTACTTGCATGCGACTGAGACGCATCGTGATCGTGAGGTTGTGATGGTGCCATCTCACATTTCATCCTTCACCAAGAACTTTTCCCGTGATGAATCTTGTGCACTTTATTATTTGTCATCCCCGTAGAGTAGCATAATACTGTAGACAGGAGACAGAAAAATAAAAATAAAATAGAGGAGGGTAGATGCCTAAACATTATTAAGAATCCATCACGACTGTTTCTGCAAATGAGACCCCATATTTTTTATTGATTACCGCATACCTTTTTATCCTTATCTTTCTTCGTTGGCCAGCGTGTTTTTTTGTGTTTTTTTTATTCCGTTTTTCTTCCATTTCCACTATAAGTCATAACCATCGACATTTAGATCAAACTCAATGCAAACCAAACCATAGAAATAATAGACCAAGTTAAAAACACTAAAACTTGCAAACTGTCCGCGAATAGTCCGTCGTGTTTCGCTGCTTGCAGCGTATTGTCCGATGAAGTGTATTGATAAATGAATTGAATAGTGTTGTGAAAGATTCGCATTGTTTAAAACAGGTTTTTTTATATGCTCTGAATCCTTTACGCGTTTCTTTCTTTATGTATATAATTATCTAAGGTCTATCCTGCGTTTGTCTCATTTATGTATTTACCTACACACTAGATACACACACTAGACACTTACACTAGACATTTACACTAGATATTTACTAAACGTAGTATATAAATCAACATTTCACTACTCATCTATTTTATTTAAGTATGCATATATTCGCCACGTAGCAGTATTTGTACAAAACTGAGTTACATCCGTCCGCTCACACTTCAGGTCCAGTTGAAAATCAGCGTCAGGCACTAGTTGTCTGACATTTTTTGCTGAACTGAACCTTTTTAGCGCAGCCGTGGGGCACACTTAAATGCTAGTTTATAACATCGCACTGTACACTTTTTATTGATTTTCTTTTTAATTTGTGTTTTTTGTTAATATTGTGTATTTTTTTTTGCTGTATTATTTTGTGTGCCTTTTGAGTTTGTGCTAAATAAATGTATTTTCTTTCTTTCTTTCTTTCTTTCTATATAGGCAGCAGTGAATCTCTTATAGTAGAAACGATGGTGGTTATCCCAAAACTTTTCCTATAATTGTTTGAATATCTTTGTGGCGTGCGGCATCTACAACACAACATGCAGATATTACACGGACGTCACGCTAAACCATTTTGCTTGAAGGAATCTCCCTATTCTATGGAAGTTGAGCAAACTTTACACCCCTTACAGCTCTCGATAACCTATGTGGCGAACGTTTAGCGAAAAAATCTTTTGTCTACTAGTTCCCACGAAAAATCAATCAAAAGTCAGTCAACACTCATCAGTCAATCTCTTTCTTTATTTTTTTTTATTTTATTCTGCGGTAAAGCCCTGAAAATGAACAAAAGACGAAGTGACCGACAGAGGGATATACCTCTTGCACCACGTTCTTGCATGATCATTTTAATTAGAATTAATGTTTCGCCTATCGTTACAAAAGGAAATCCTTACAATAAGCCTATAGGAAATTGAAAACAATGGTTCAAAATTCTTGGTTTTACAGAACGCCTCATTAAATCTTTATAATGTTCGTCTGACACGCTATGAACTAATTTTGCACTTACATCCAGATAGGGGTGAGACTTCGATCGTACTCCTTCTATAGATACATGTGTGTTTATATATAGTTATGTGTATACACGGCATATCACATATGAAGCTATACATTTCCAGTTTAAGCTAGCCTCTCATTATAGGGAAATCCCATACAATGTTAAACCAGTTTATACTGGAAATGCATAGCTTGATATGTAGCCGTGCGTACAATATTATAAATGTAAAAGTTTGTATGTATAGATATATCTTTAGATGTTTGTTACTCAATCTTACAAAAACGGCTGAAAGGATTTGGATGAGATTTAGCACACAGATAGTTTATAACCTGGATACTTTGAGTCGTACGATCCTATGGGATAATTACCGCCCTCCACGCGGGTGAAACCTCTGTCAGAAGTAAAATATTTAAAGTAATAATTATATATTATCTTACTAGCTGCGGCTTCATATGCGATCCAGGATAATAGTAGCCCTTAACATTTCGATACATATGTTTCAGTTTTCAGCCAAATCCGTTCAGCCGTTTCAGTTTGAAACCGCAACAAACTAAACAACGGACACTCGCATTTCAAGTTTTCATTTGTATTCTGATGACCTGTAAGATAAATAAGGATGCTGGGCTTTTTCAAATGTAGAACATACATAACCATAATTTCAGGTCTGATTACTCCGCAGGGTAAGACAGAGGTCAGCATATAGTACAAATTTCGCCAGTTATGTTTAAGTCTCATGTAATAGTTGGCGGGTCTATTGCCATCAGCTGGGCAAGATGTTGAGAATATTGTAATTTGTAATAAACATCGTCCCGATTCCTGAACTTCGTAGAGACTCGTCATTACCCTCCTTTTTGCTACACCTTCCTTAGTTGGGTAAATAGGACATTTGTCCATCACCTCGACCACAAGAATTCGTGCTATAGTGTGATCATCATCATCAATTTAGCCGAAAGGCTATGTCCACTGCTGGGCATAGGCCTCTCCCAAGCTCCGCGACTTCTGCTGTAGCGTATCTTTATAAAGCAGATTTTAACGTAAATTAAAAAAGGATATTTTTTATTACGTTTAATTTTACCATTTTACTAAATTTTTCGATTCGTATTCTTTTATTTCATTATTTATGATTCGTTTTTACTGATTTATATTTTTGTCCACATTTTTTTTTTGTGTTTAAGTGCAGTTGCATTCAAATAAGATTTGCATACCAGATAGAATGGTAGAATAATATGAAGAAAAACTACGTATATTCCTCAACTTCTTACAGACAGCTGTGCTGCTGGGGAATTTGTTGCGCCTTTCTTCATCCCAGCTAAACCACTAGTAAGGGGTGATGGGGGTCGTTTTGGGGGACTGTCTTATCTTCGTAATGTTGACGTTCAAAAACTGCTGATTCTAAGCCTAATTAGAATTTAAATTACTTTTATTTTTGACCGAGATATTCAAACTTAAAGCATTTATCTCAAATAAACCAATTACGGGCAATATTGAGTTAGTCGCCCATTCCAAAACGTAGTAATCACCTAACGAGAATAAACAAACAACTTTAAAAAAAAAACTTTATTACTACTTTATACTTTATTATTTACGTAAGTGATCATCGATGTGAGAACGATGTAAACAAACGTGCACATTATAAGCATACATAATAAAAATAAAATAAAAATTTAGAAATAAAAGACCAGTATTATGAGTCGTATCTAGCAAAATAAACAATACTCTTTTTCTAATCACCTTCCCCAATTTTTTATGAGAGAAAAGTGGTCTTGATAGAAAAGTAGTTTAAACATAAAACCATAATAATAATGTTTATTTTCAATAATAATTTAAAATTTTATAGACATCTTATAGGCTATATTTTCTTTTAACGAATGAATTAGATCTGTAACCGAACTAGGCAAAAGCCTCAACTGCGGAGCGATATTAATGACCGTGATCAGGAGTTGCTGGGGAATGATATACAGATTTCTGGCATACCCGAGCCCAATGGTGAAAATCCAATCCACACGGCAATGTTAGTTGCGTCAAAGATTGGCGTCAAAATCAAAGCGCGAGTATGACACAGCCATTAAAGATCTTAACGATGATCTTCAAAGAATCGCCGCATGGTCAGAGGAGAACTGCCTGTCGTTAAATCCACTAAAAACTAAATTTGTAGTATTTGGCACAAGACAGCAGCTGGCTCGACTACCTGTGACATTTGACTTGAAACTTATGGGCGAACCAATTGAGCGAGTGTATGAAGCGCGCAATCTAGGTGTTGTAATGGACAAAGACCTTCGTTTTGAGAAACACATAGCTGACTCGGTTAGAAACTGTTTTTACCGTCTAAAAGTTTTATACAATATGAGGCCCTATTTATCGGAAAAACTACGGGAACAGCTAGTGGAAACCCTGGTTCTGTCCAGGTTGAACTACGCTGACACAGTTTACGGCCCGCGCCTATTAGCTCGTACAGACCGCCTCATCCAAAGGGTACAAAATGCCTGTGCTCGGTTTTGTTATAATATCCCTCGCAGAAGCCATGTTACGCCGTTTCTAAACAAACACTTTACACTAAAAATGAAATCTAGACGCAAATTACACTTAGCTTGCCTTCTCTTCGGTGTGGTTAAATATCAAAAACCGGACTATCTATATAACAAGCTAAGTTGGATTGCGAGTAGACGCGAATGCGGGAGAAGGCAATGCTCACAGCAACTCTCGACTCAGTCACAGGGTACAGCCGCTTTTAGAGGCAGCTTTCGTTATGCGGCTTCTAAAGTATGGAATAACATACCACCACCGATTAGAGTAATTAACACAATAGACGCTTTTCGACGACGCTTACGGCAGTACCTCATAGAAGCGCAACGGAAGCTGGATATGGTCACACTAAATGTCTCAATTATCTGATTTATGTACCTATCTACCTACCTACTTAAGTACACACTTGAGTACCTACCAGTGTTAATTTCGGTAAATATTGCACGAAATTTACTTAAATGATTGGTGCCACTATACAGTTTCATTGCTGGAAATCTTACTCCTTCTTACGCTCAGCTCAGCTCCATGGCCTCCGTCTCCTGTATCTTTGGCTGCAGGCTGCTTGCGATTGCTGATTGATCCACGGCATTGCTGAATCCCATTCGCGGGGGTGAAGCCTGTAGAATACAATACAACACATTAAAATGCACGTTTACTTACAATGTAAGCATTGCTAAACGACGTTTTCTTTTAACTTACCTAATTTGCCTGGCCTACTTGCATGCGACTGAGACGCATCGTGATCGTGAGGTTGTGATGGTGCCATCTCACATTTCATCCTTCACCAAGAACTTTTCCCGTGATGAATCTTGTGCACTTTATTATTTGTCATCCCCGTAGAGTAGCATAATACTGTAGACAGGAGACAGAAAAATAAAAATAAAATAGAGGAGGGTAGATGCCTAAACATTATTAAGAATCCATCACGACTGTTTCTGCAAATGAGACCCCATATTTTTTATTGATTACCGCATACCTTTTTATCCTTATCTTTCTTCGTTGGCCAGCGTGTTTTTTTGTGTTTTTTTTATTCCGTTTTTCTTCCATTTCCACTATAAGTCATAACCATCGACATTTAGATCAAACTCGATGCAAACCAAACCATAGAAATAATAGACCAAGTTAAAAACACTAAAACTTGCAAACTGTCCGCGAATAGTCCGTCGTGTTTCGCTGCTTGCAGCGTATTGTCCGATGAAGTGTATTGATAAATGAATTGAATAGTGTTGTGAAAGATTCGCATTGTTTAAAACAGGTTTTTTTATATGCTCTGAATCCTTTACGCGTTTCTTTCTTTATGTATATAATTATCTAAGGTCTATCCTGCGTTTGTCTCATTTATGTATTTACCTACACACTAGATACACACACTAGACACTTACACTAGACATTTACACTAGATATTTACTAAACGTAGTATATAAATCAACATTTCACTACTCATCTATTTTATTTAAGTATGCATATATTCGCCACGTAGCAGTATTTGTACAAAACTGAGTTACATCCGTCCGCTCACACTTCAGGTCCAGTTGAAAATCAGCGTCAGGCACTAGTTGTCTGACATTTTTTGCTGAACTGAACCTTTTTAGCGCAGCCGTGGGGCACACTTAAATGCTAGTTTATAACATCGCACTGTACACTTTTTATTGATTTTCTTTTTAATTTGTGTTTTTTGTTAATATTGTGTATTTTTTTTTGCTGTATTATTTTGTGTGCCTTTTGAGTTTGTGCTAAATAAATGTATTTTCTTTCTTTCTTTCTTTCTTTCTATATAGGCAGCAGTGAATCTCTTATAGTAGAAACGATGGTGGTTATCCCAAAACTTTTCCTATAATTGTTTGAATATCTTTGTGGCGTGCGGCATCTACAACACAACATGCAGATATTACACGGACGTCACGCTAAACCATTTTGCTTGAAGGAATCTCCCTATTCTATGGAAGTTGAGCAAACTTTACACCCCTTACAGCTCTCGATAACCTATGTGGCGAACGTTTAGCCAAAAAATCTTTTGTCTACTAGTTCCCACGAAAAATCAATCAAAAGTCAGTCAACACTCATCAGTCAATCTCTTTCTTTATTTTTTTTTATTTTATTCAGCGGTAAAGCCCTGAAAATGAACAAAAGACGAAGTGACCGACAGAGGGATATACCTCTTGCACCACGTTCTTGCATGATCATTTTAATTAGAATTAATGTTTCGCCTATCGTTACAAAAGGAAATCCTTACAATAAGCCTATAGGAAATTGAAAACAATGGTTCAAAATTCTTGGTTTTACAGAACGCCTCATTAAATCTTTATAATGTTCGTCTGACACGCTATGAACTAATTTTGCACTTACATCCAGATAGGGGTGAGACTTCGATCGTACTCCTTCTATAGATACATGTGTGTTTATATATAGTTATGTGTATACACGGCATATCACATATGAAGCTATACATTTCCAGTTTAAGCTAGCCTCTCATTATAGGGAAATCCCATACAATGTTAAACCAGTTTATACTGGAAATGCATAGCTTGATATGTAGCCGTGCGTACAATATTATAAATGTAAAAGTTTGTATGTATAGATATATCTTTAGATGTTTGTTACTCAATCTTACAAAAACGGCTGAAAGGATTTGGATGAGATTTAGCACACAGATAGTTTATAACCTGGATACTTTGAGTCGTACGATCCTATGGGATAATTACCGCCCTCCACGCGGGTGAAACCTCTGTCAGAAGTAAAATATTTAAAGTAATAATTATATATTATCTTACTAGCTGCGGCTTCATATGCGATCCAGGATAATAGTAGCCCTTAACATTTCGATACATATGTTTCAGTTTTCAGCCAAATCCGTTCAGCCGTTTCAGTTTGAAACCGCAACAAACTAAACAACGGACACTCGCATTTCAAGTTTTCATTTGTATTCTGATGACCTGTAAGATAAATAAGGATGCTGGGCTTTTTCAAATGTAGAACATACATAACCATAATTTCAGGTCTGATTACTCCGCAGGGTAAGACAGAGGTCAGCATATAGTACAAATTTCGCCAGTTATGTTTAAGTCTCATGTAATAGTTGGCGGGTCTATTGCCATCAGCTGGGCAAGATGTTGAGAATATTGTAATTTGTAATAAACATCGTCCCGATTCCTGAACTTCGTAGAGACTCGTCATTACCCTCCTTTTTGCTACACCTTCCTTAGTTGGGTAAATAGGACATTTGTCCATCACCTCGACCACAAGAATTCGTGCTATAGTGTGATCATCATCATCAATTTAGCCGAAAGGCTATGTCCACTGCTGGGCATAGGCCTCTCCCAAGCTCCGCGACTTCTGCTGTAGCGTATCTTTATAAAGCAGATTTTAACGTAAATTAAAAAAGGATATTTTTTATTACGTTTAATTTTACCATTTTACTAAATTTTTCGATTCGTATTCTTTTATTTCATTATTTATGATTCGTTTTTACTGATTTATATTTTTGTCCACATTTTTTTTTTGTGTTTAAGTGCAGTTGCATTCAAATAAGATTTGCATACCAGATAGAATGGTAGAATAATATGAAGAAAAACTACGTATATTCCTCAACTTCTTACAGACAGCTGTGCTGCTGGGGAATTTGTTGCGCCTTTCTTCATCCCAGCTAAACCACTAGTAAGGGGTGATGGGGGTCGTTTTGGGGGACTGTCTTATCTTCGTAATGTTGACGTTCAAAAACTGCTGATTCTAAGCCTAATTAGAATTTAAATTACTTTTATTTTTGACCGAGATATTCAAACTTAAAGCATTTATCTCAAATAAACCAATTACGGGCAATATTGAGTTAGTCGCCCATTCCAAAACGTAGTAATCACCTAACGAGAATAAACAAACAACTTAAAAAAAAAAACTTTATTACTACTTTATACTTTATTATTTACGTAAGTGATCATCGATGTGAGAACGATGTAAACAAACGTGCACATTATAAGCATACATAATAAAAATAAAATAAAAATTTAGAAATAAAAGACCAGTATTATGAGTCGTATCTAGCAAAATAAACAATACTCTTTTTCTAATCACCTTCCCCAATTTTTTATGAGAGAAAAGTGGTCTTGATAGAAAAGTAGTTTAAACATAAAACCATAATAATAATGTTTATTTTCAATAATAATTTAAAATTTTATAGACATCTTATAGGCTATATTTTCTTTTAACGAATGAATTAGATCTGTAACCGAACTAGGCAAAAGCCTGTGTTTCGGATATCAGCGCCAAACCCTCAAAAAATTCATACTTAAAAATAGCCACCAAGTAGGAATGTTAACATCTGCTTAGAAAAAAAATAATTAAAAGTGATAACATAAAACCATGTTTGACAACTCATCGTACCCTTGGTATTAATCAATATCCATAATATCGGTAAGAACCCCAAAACTGGCATAATACAAACAAATTACCACATCACCTAAAAATAACATAAACATTGTTTCCATGAAAATATGATACGCATAAAAAATTCATAGTCACCTCCCATTATTATTTGGCGGTCTAATTACAAGGCCCACAAAGGTGGACGGAGGGGATGGCAACGTTATACCCAAGGGGATGACCCGAGTTGCCAGGATGTAGCGAAAAATACCACGGAAATTCCTCGGAAAATGAAAAGTACATAATGTCATTATATTTCCTACGGGCTGTTGGATTAGTGCAGTATTTTCGAATTTAACTGAACGGAGTTTTTTTGGAAAACAAAAACAGATTGACAACGCAAATACCAATGTGACGTTTTGAATTCATATATAAATGAATTGAAACTGAATTTACATAAATAACGAAACTTAGAAAGTACTATAGATGGCTGACCTGTTGGTCTAGTGGTTAGTGACCCTGACTGCTAAGACTGAGGTCGTGGGTTCGATTCCCACCCAGGACAAATCTTTGTGTGATGAGCACAATCATTTTTTCTGTGTCTGGGTGTCATTTATCTATAATATGTATGTATTTAGAACTATATAAGTATGTTTATCAGTTGTCTGCTTGCCATAGAACAGGCTCTGCCTAGTTTGGGATCAGATAACGGTGTGTTGGTTGTCCTAAGATATTATAGCGGCATCGACACTGCCACATCTAAGCTACGCATCCGATTGACGTCACATAATTCCTGCATTGCGCAAGCAGAGTTTACCGCGCATCTAACATATTATAAACAACGTCCCGGTTACAATCGTCGGGCCCACCTGACACGACACCGGTCTGGTCGGAGGACCCTGTCTTTTCTACGGAGGTTGAGTGAACTTTGCACCCTGTTCCTCATAAGTACACTGTTTAGTATATTGGAAAACAGTGACATCTGTGAAGGAAAAAAACGTAATGGAACTTGAATCTATCGTAAATCATCATCATTTCAGCCGTAAGACGTCCACTGCTGGACTTAGGCCTCCCCCAATTTAGGGGGCTTTGCCATAATCGCCACGCTTGGCAGGCGGGTTGGCGATCGCAGTATGGTGGTAAAATACATAGAGAACGCTGCTGCCCATTCTCTAGTAAGTCCCTTAGTCACCTTTTACGACACCCACGGGAAGAAATGGGGTGGCGTTATTCTTTACGTCCGGCACCACACGGTTAATATTGGTTTGAAATCGCCAACCCAACTTGAGCAAGCGTAGTGATCAAGGTACATGCTTTCTCTGTTGGAGAAGAGGCATCTGCCGTGCTGTGGGACTATAAAAGGCTTATAATGGCATTCATTAGGTATCCATGTAGAATGCTGATATTTAGCTACAGACATGTAACACCTACCAACCCGTACTTTGTCTGCGAGGTTGGTCACAATCGGCTCCCCGTCACAGAGAGGAGGATTGAGTCCCACATTATATTTTACTAGCTTCTGCCCGCGACTTTGTCCGCGTCAAGTTTTTGCTCCCGTGACCCTTCCCGTCGCATCGAATTGCCTGCCAGTTTTTGTCAATTTTCCGTTGCTGCTCTGCTCCTCTTTGATCGTAATGTTATGTTATATAGCCAATAAATACGCTACCCAACACATTTTTTTTTTTCAATTCGGTCCAGTAGTTCTTGAGATTAGCGCGTTCAACCAAAAAAACAAACAAACTCTTCAGCTTTATAATATTATAGTATAGATTAATTAATTCAAACTTTATGCAAAAGTAAAAAATATACTGTACAAAGGTGGACTTAATGCCTGAGGTATTTTCTACCAGTCAACTTTAGAGTGATGCAGAGATATAACATGGCAGGTGCAACATACGGGATAGATGGCTCGGAAACTAGTATAAAATACAAAAATAAATACATGAAATGAAATGAAAAACGGTTTATTGGAATCAACAACTTTCAAACTTACATCAGTGTTGATCGGAGCCTCCTTTTAAGCGTATAGAGCATGTATAATGAGACTTCATTCTTTCATGCATTATTAGATTTTATAAAATACATGCATAAATACATACATATCAACAAAATAAACTTTGTCAGGAGAAATATCGATCGAATCCAGCAAATCAGCATATAAGCTGATTATGCAGTCAGACACAATTGGGAAAAAGCTGGACGGAATGGCCGACTTAATACTACGTATAAACTGAAAATCAACAATGTAAAACGGAGGTCTTATCGCACAAGGCGATCTCCCAGACATTGGTTCTTTTCATTCAATTGTCTAATACTAAAAGATGGTAAGATAATGACTGTAACAGACAGACATATCAGATAGTTATTCACTTCAGACTACCTGTTTTAGGAAACCTTAGAAAAGAACAGATATTTGAACACCTTAAGGCATCTACTATTGAGGTGTATGCATCCACTCAGTCCAGCTTCTTTTAAGCTTCTTTAACCAGGATGTTACATAGAACGACTGCCTATCTGACCTCAACAATCCAGTTAATGGGTTATCCGGAACCCCTTGGTAAGACTTGAATGAGGACATGCAGCGCCGTCTCCGCGAAATGCACATCGAGGATCTAGAGACCCCTGGTGACGCCCACCTCGGATACGGACAACATAGGGTTATGTTGTCCGTATCCGAGGTGGGCGAGGTGGGCCTCCTCACTAATACTAGACTAGGTGAAAACAATTATGTACCAAAAAAAGACAGGAGTCGGCTGCTCAGCAAGCGAACGACCACTCCACGTCTCCATAGATTATAATTAGCTGTAAATAGGATAGGGTAATATGTAACAACATTATAAATTTATATAAATTGATTCTGTACACACTAACAAGCACACAGCACACACTACACGACACTTATATAGATCTCTCTCAGACAAACATAGGTAGACTGTAAGGTAGTAGAGTGTGGTAAGTACACCCACAGGACGAATACACCATCGACCTGTGGACATTATGTACCATATGAACCAGGGAAATAAACATCTTTCTATTCTATTCTATTCTATTCTATTGGTAAGACTGGTTGTCACACAGTCTACCATCAAAGATCACACGGGACCAACATCTTAACGTGTCTGCCGAAGCACGGAAAAATCTAGATATGTTGTGGATGATCACCCATTCACGAACGGACCGCGGCAAGCGTAGCTTAACCTTCAATTGACTTGTGTGGCTGTTATTTATTAGTACTAACCTACTACTCCGAATGTATCAATTTATACTTACGCGGGCCCTACAATCTCTTTAAGTTTCTTGAGTGACAAATCGTTGTTATCTAGTCATTTCCGTCGTAAAGAGCCAGGTGCCAAATTTCCGGGTAAATTTATCTCCTGGCAACCCCATACTTGTCGCATCAAACCATTAATCACATTTATGTCACCGACATAATTAACTTATGTGTCACAACATCGTCGAGTTAGATTGCATGTTGTATAACTTACAAATACATATGT
Organism: Aporophyla nigra; assembly: GCA_947507805.1. Lineage (NCBI taxonomy): Eukaryota > Metazoa > Arthropoda > Insecta > Lepidoptera > Noctuidae > Aporophyla > Aporophyla nigra. The sequence continues at coordinate 7,752,304 of OX382292.1, read as the reverse complement.
ACCAGGTAAATGAATAAACAGGGTAAAATTAAATAAAGTGCAATACACTTCCCTCGTATTCGGTATCTATATCGAAAGCTTATTATGACACAAAAATATCTGAAAATCTAAAAATAATAAGCCTTTCAGTCATTTTGAGTCAGCGCTTTGAGTGATTTTTGTTCATTGATTGTTTGGCGCCGACTCAAAATGACTGAAAGGTTTATAATTTTTTACTTTTCAGATTTTTCGATGGTTTAATTTTTTGTTAAAATGTTTTTATTTTATTATTTTTTGTGGCTATAATCTACTAAATACTACACGCTTTCAAAATCGGACTATTCTGTAAGAAGTTAAGCATTACAATCAATGAGTGAACAATCAATCATCGTCTGTTTTCCTACCCTTAGGGTTGGAATTTTCTTTCCAAAACATGGGACCACCTTCGGTGATATATCCTTTCCAATAAAAAAGAATGATCAAAATCGGTCCACTCTGTAAAAAGTTATGCGTGGTCATACATAAAAAAAAAAACAGAAAAAAATATACGCGACGAATCGAGAACCTCCTCCGTTTTTTTTTCGTCGGTTCTTCATCATCATCATCATCATTTCAGCCGTAAGACGTCCACTGCTGGACTTAGGCCTCCCCCAATTTGGGGGGCTTTGCCATAATCGCCACCCTTGGCAGGTGGGTTGGCGATCGCAGTATGGTGGTAAAATGCATAGAGAACGCTGCTGCCCATTCTCTAGTAAGTCCCTTAGTCGCCTTTTACGACACCTACGGGAAGAAATGGGGTCGTCGGTTAAAAACACAAATATACACAAAAGAAAAATGTCACCATTCCAACTTTGTTCAAAACTTTCAATGACACTGACATGTGTATTAAGGCAAACAAACGCTATTCTCTTTTAGTTTTTAAAATTCGTAAAAAATATCTATATCTACTCCGTAAAAAAATACAAAAACCGTTAATCGATTCATCTGCCTAGCCTTTTTCCAACTATCTTCGGGTCGGCATCCAGTCTAACCGGATGCAGCTGAGTACCAGTAATTTACATGGAGCGACTGCCTACCTGACCTCCACAACCCAGTTACTGGGTAGTACGATACCCCTTGGTAAGACTGGTTGTTACTTTAGAGCTTCTGACGACCCGAAACGACTGTCTAAGATCTACGAAAGACAGCCGGGACCAGTGGCTTAACGTGCATTCCGCGGCACGTAAGGGTCCTGGTATGCAAAAATGGTCACCCATTCACGGACCAACCGCGGAAAGCGTAGCTTATCCTGAACGATCGACCCGTGCGGCTGTTGTATCTTAGCCACAAGTTACTTTCGTTCAAAGAATGATGAAAAAAAAAAAATTGTTATTTTCATACCCATTTTTTTTTTTTTTTTTTTTTTTGGATGGGAAATCATCAAATGACTTCTCCCGCTCTGGGCGGAGCGGGAGGGCGTGTCAGACTTTTACTGACTAAAACCCACCCGTGTTCCTTCAGTTGCCCATGTGCCAGGGTCACGGTATCTCTTTAGAACAATCACGTGACCCCGGCAGGCTTTTCATACCCATCATACTGCGATCGCCAACCTGTCAAGCGTGGCGATTATGACAAAGCCCCCAAATTGGGGGAAGCTTATGTCTAGCAGTGGACGTCTTTCGGTGAAATTATGGTGATGATGTTATTTTCATTTATTCTATTTTCGATATCAATTAAAAATTTTAATAAAATTTCGAAATTAATTGCCTTCCGAATATAAAGGGTTATTACCTGGCACGTGGTACCCAACACGTGGAGAGTGGAGAGGCAATTAATTTTTGTTATAAATAATTTAATGTACAATGTGAAAATATCTGAAACTGGCCAAATAACAGAACAGAGCACTGAATCTATGAGAGAAAGTCGTATCATTATTCTCCTGCCTTTTTTTTGTGGGTGGGAAATCATCAAATGACATCTTCCGCTCTAGGGTGGAGCGGAAGATCGTGTCAGACTTTTACTGACTAAAACCTACCCATGTTCCTTCAGTTGCCCATCTGCTTGGGCTACGGTACCACTTTCGAACTAATGTCGCGATCCTGGCAGGCATCGGTCCTAGCAGACCCCTTCAGTACTGCTGACATCCGAGCTTTTTCCTGCGGCTTGGCCCGCATATTATACATATAAACATTCTTCTAGAATCTCTCTATCAATAGATGAAAACCGCATTAAAATCCGTTGCGTAGTGTAAAAACATTTTTACGTGTACAGGCGCGCAAAGCGACTTTTTTATACTTTGTAGAGATAAACATTACCTGACATCATCGATAGTGTTTTATTTTGATTTCGTCTAAGAGAAAGCACTAGAATTTTAGGAATTATGAAAATAGTAGCAAAATATCAATAATACATAATGATTGTTTGAAGTTATACACGCATAAATATTGCTAAAGGTGATTATAAAAAAAAAATACATCCAAAGACATTTAATGTCAACTGAAAATAATGAGAATTTCTAAGAACAACAAATGAACATCAAAATATTGATTACTGCCTTTTAATGGTCTAATTTAAATAAATGATTTGTCTTTTACTTTTTCTGTTGTCTGTATTTACAAACAAAAAAAAAAGACACCCTTCTCAAATATTTACAAATTAAAACCCTCACAGAAAAAGACCAGACATCCCAAACAAATTACAGACCATCTAAACCGTACATTAATTCTAATTTAATAATTCGCAACAAAAACCATGTTTTAATTCGACCTGCTAATTAGGCCCCGTCGGCCTAAATTGCCTATTCTTCTGTTGGTCCCAAAACCGTTAGCTGTCGCAAGGATAATCATATCTGGCGGACCTTTGATAAATAACTTCCGACACCGTTTTTTTGCGTAATTTGGAACATTCTTAATGTTTTTTACTGTCATTTAGAGAAATTTTGAAATCATCATTTGGGTGGTTTTGACATTTTTATTTAATTAAGGGCTTGTGGCTAAATACTCGGGTCGATCTTTGAGGTGCTCATCGCATGCTGAGGTCGACCCTTAGATGGTTGGCCATTCAGTACATGCAGAGACCCCTCCGTGCCTCAGAAAGCACGTTGAGCCGTTGGTCCCGGCTTTCATTCACAGATCTTTGACAGTCGTTACAGATAGAAGTCCAAAATCTGACTACCAGTCTTTCCAAGGGGTATCCAGCAACTGGGTTGGGGAGGTCAGATAGGTAGTCACTCCATGTCGTTGTCGTTGTGTGTTCTCCATGTTGTTATCCAGCTGCAACCGGTTGGCATACAAGCCGACCCTGACAGAGATGGCAAAATAAATTAGCAAATTAAATCAGTGAATCTGCTTCACTGATTTAATTGTGGGCCTAAGGGCGGCTATTCCCCCGGCGTTGGGAGTCGATAGTGGACTCCCGGCCACCGTAGGCGCGAGCTTGCGGGTGGCGAGCAATGGGTAGCTCGCCGCCCGGTAAGGACCAGGCTCGGGTCGACGGCGCGTAGTGTTCCACGCGCGCCTCAAAGAGATGTCAGCAGCACTGAAGGGGTCTGCTAGGACCGATGCCTGTCAGGGTCGCGAGATTGTTCGAAAGATATACCGTGACCCTGGCACATGGGCAACTTAAGGAACACGGGTGGGTTTTAGTCAGTAAAAGTCTGACACGCCCTGCCGCTCCGCCCAAAGCGGGAGAAGTCATTTGATGATTTCCCATTCAAAAAAAAAAAAGGGCGGCTATTAGGTTATCTACCTTAAACATTTAGACCATTATCTTCACAGTTGCGAAAAAGAGCATCCCCATTATCACCACACTTACCACTTGGTTGATAAAAGCAGACAAGTGTTCTATTTCAAGAAAATGTCAAATATGAAAAATGCATTCAATCATTTTATTCTAAACTTGCTTTTGCCAGCGGCCGCGCGTATTACACATAAACCGTCGTCTTGTATCACTCTGTCTATTGATGTAACCGCATTAAAATCTATTGCGTATTTTTAACGATCTAAGCGTACAAACGCGGGAAGCGACTTTGTTTTATATTTTGTAAAAATTTACTATTTATTTGCCACAGCTTTGTTATTCTTTCTTCTCAATAGCTCACATACTTATCTGTAAGTTTAATTTAAAAACTCATTCGTTTTTAAATTTTGATCTTAGCCAAAAGGCCGAAAAGCGATTAACCAATATCTTGTAACATAACTCTAGATTTAAAAACGTATCTAAAGAGTTACTTCCCGTTTTGCAAAAAAAAGTCGTTTGCTTAAAGCTACATAATACGCTTTAAAATGGGCAACTTGCTTCATTTTTCTGTCTGGCCGAGTCCTTGAAAATTGAAAAATGCCTGTTAATGGTTTAATTAAAACATATTCTTTGTGTATGACTTTGAAAATTTTATCAAACACTCAATCCAAATCTGGCTTGCCTTTTTCCAACTACTATGGGGTGGCTTCTTACCTAACCGGATGCAGTTAAATACTAGTATTTTACATGGAGGGACATTGGTCACTGTTTTGGTTAAAACAAAGCCTATGATCGAATTAGAAGTGAAGAGATCCAAGGAGAACCAAGGTATTAGACAAAGCCCCAGATACCGTGTGGTGCCGGACGTAAAGAATAACACCACCTCATTTCTTCCCGTGGGTGTCGTAAAAGGCGACTAAAGGACTTACTAGAGAATGGGCAGCAGCGTTCTCTATGCATTTTACCACCATACTGCGATCGCCAACCCGGCTGCCAAGCGTGGCGATTATGGCAAAGCTCCCCCAAATTCGGGGAGGCATAAGTCCAGCAGTGGACGTCTTACGGCTGAAATGATGATGATGATCTGATGATGAACTGCCAAACTTAAGTATCACTAGGCAGAGTACATTGTTCGCAGAACAGATGACCGATGGAGCTAAAAGGTTTCTAGAGTGGAAGAAGGTCGCAGGAATCCGCGAAATGTGGGTAGCACAAAACCAATCCAAGTGGCGGAGCTTGGGGGAGGCCTATGTCCAGCAGTGGAGGTCATTTGGCTGATATAATAAAATAATACCTGTTTTAACCAAACACGTTGTTGGTTTTACCATAATATTAACGTTTGAATAGAAAAAACACCGTAACATTTGTTGTTTTAATTCCATTATTGCATTTTGGTAGACTTAACAGGAACAAAGTCCCAAGGGCGTAACGTGTTTTCAATTATCCAACGTAAACATTACGAACAAAAACATGCCCTAATGTCTGTATTCGAATATCTATAGTTGCCCTATCTGAATAGGAAATCGTAATGGTTTCCTAATGGTGCACATAAAGTAGACTGATCTCGGTATAAAAAGGATTTGGCTGTGATATCTCACAATCTGAACGGGTTGTTTGTAAAGTTAGGTTCTCGATTATCCCCCTTTATTGGGTGATGTTTCTATCTTTGCATGCTTTTGTAATCAGCTGTCGATAGAAAAGCTATTGTTGTATGTTGTTTTGGATATTGAATCGATAGAAAGAATGGTTAAGATACACAATATTCACACAAAGAAAAGCTTAAATTGGTTTGCGAGCTTCACGGCTGCGTCAAATAGGCCCAGTTCAGCATGAATGACATACAGCCTGTGTCTAAAGCTGGTTTTTAACTGGACACTATGTTACGAAGACTTTTTATGGAAGTAACCCAGGTTATAGTGTATGTAAATATTTAAATAAAACATATTAGATATGTGTAACTGATGATAATAAAATCAATTGGAAATTATGTACAAAATAATATAATACTGTTTAAGAAAAGTGCAGGTTTAAGAAAAAAAAAAAACAACAAAATTTTAAACCGCGTAAATAGTATTGTTGTTTTTATTGATGTTGAAATGCCTTAATGCCTTTTAAAGCAGAAGGTCTAGTTTATTTTTGCCATGATAAGTGTCAGAGATGCCAATGGATATTTCAAAATTGAATTCAGGTTCATTCAACTCAACTAAGTGTTATATCAACTTTAATTGCCTATTATTCCTTTTCTATGAAACGACTGCCATACGACAAATTGACGTATGGTATCAATTTAATGAACAATTAATTTCAGTAACCGGATCATCTGTATTATTCCTCCTGCAGCTGAGAATACCTTTTGAATTGAGATAGCTTCTTATTACCCATTACATCATCATAAACCCTCGCAAAAATTCAGCTGAATAAGTTAGTTTCTAAAATAAAGTGTCAACTACCAAGTCTTCATCTGTAAAGCCTTTTCCAAACTATTTTGGGATCGTCCCCCAATTTAACCGGATGCAGATGTATTAAACATTTTACATGCAACGATCTGACCTTTATAGCCCAGTTACTGGGTAATTATTTCAAATCCCGTAGCTGAAAGACTAGTTGTCAGACTTGGGTTTCCGACGAGGCTTCAGACGGAACGACCCGTAACGATTGCCAAAGATCTACGACTTACAGCTGGAAACAATAGTTTAACGGGATCTTCGAGGATCGGAGGGGTCTTTTTTTTCGACGGGAAATCATCATTTGACGTCCACCTAACCACGGAACGACCGCGACAGCCGTAGCTTAACCTCATCGACTCGTAGGGCTGTTATAACTTACAACGACTGTCAAAGATCGACAAATGACAGGCGGATCAACTTCTAAGTGCCTATTAAAAATATGACCCACTGAGACCGTCACTACAAGGTTAAGATTTACGACCAAATAATTAAAATCCTTCCCGTGAACTCGCAAAATTCTTAGAAAGTAATTTATATTCTTCCCCATAAAAGTTTACGAGGTGCGAATAGGCAAATAAAAAAAATGTCAAGTCAAATAACTGTGTTTTTAATTAAACGATGCAGTTAATATTTAACTGTCAATTTAACTCATGGATGATTTTTATTAAAAAAATAATGGTTCATGGGGTTTACTGTGTCCTTTTACGACTTTATAGTAATCAAAAGGAATTTGATACTCGATAAGAAGATGAGCAGAGTAACATATAATCATATATTAAATAATAGCTATTGACTGACCACCAAAATTTTTCATTAAAAACTTAGACAGATGTACAATGTATGTAGATAGGAGTAACACAAACATGGCAGAAAGTCACATGCTTCTAGAAAGCATGCTTCAAGACAAAGGCATGCATATTTACAGCGGGCTACTTACTAGCGTGCTACGCAACTTCATATGTGATAAATAATCTAACGGTAAAGATAGATATACAACTAAAATAGTATAGTTATTAACATGTTTAAGACAAGCATTCTCTATTACGGTAAATATTTGCTTGCGAAAAGCATATTCGTTTTAAGCATTCCCTTGGATAAGCAGACAAACACTCCATTTGCGAGTATTATGCACCTGATCTTTATTAAGAGCATCATCTGTCCTCCTAGGGTGGTCCTCTCCTGGCGTCTCAACTAAATATTCCTTATTTGTACAATTTCTCACCTTGCATTCGTCCTCTCAACATGACCAAACTATTTCAGCATACTATTTGAATTTATCTCTGCAAGTTCTTTTACACCGGAACGTTGCCTTATCACAGCATTCCTCAGCTTATGACATTTAGGAATAATAATCATATAATATATCTTTGGACAACCAACACAACGTTATCTGATCCCAAACTAGGCAGAGCCTGTACTATGGCAACCAGACAACTGATAAATATACTTATATATGTCTAAATACATACATATTATAGATAAATTACACCCAGACACAGAACAAATGATTGTGCTCATCACACATCGCTCTGTCTCGCATAGGGTCACAGCATAATGCTGAGCGATAGCCGTTTCGCATGGATGTGACGCATGTTTTCCACCAGTTTTTTTTTTTTTTTTTTTGTATGTTTTGGTCTTTCTTTGCGTCATGTTTGCCCCAAAAAAACGTTTGATCTTTCTTTCTATCATTGATAGTCACACCACACGCTAATTCTTCACAAGGAACGCATTTCACAGCATTTTTTATCATATTTATTGAATACTAGCTTCTGCCCGCGACTTCGTCCGCGTTAAATTTCTTGTTCCCCGACCCTTCCCATCGCGTCGAATCGCCTACTCGTGCGATTTTCCCCGTTTTTACAACATTTTTCATTACTGCTCCGCTCCTCTTGGTTGTAGCGTGATGTTATATAGCCTTCCTTGATAAACAGGCTACCCAACACAAAAAAAAAATCATTTCGAACCAGTAGTTCCTGAGATTAGCGCGTTCAATCAAACAAACAAACAAACACAAACTCTTCAGCTTTATAATATTAGTATAGATTTTACTCTATCCAGAATAACTCTCAGCTTCTGAACGCCAGTGCAATAACTACAAAGTTAGCGCAAGGTATCCTCCGTTTATTAAGAACAAACTTAAGTTAAGCTGACTTAAAGCAACGTAACGATTGTTGTAGATTCAAGTATTGTGCAAGTTTTCGAAGCTGCAAGCACGCTTCAAATGCAAGTTTCTTCAAACTATGATTACGGGGAACTGATGTCATTTTCGTAGAAGGAATTTTGAGGTAAAAGTTATTACGAATGGAGAAGAGATTTATTTTTGGTGAATCTTCTTCTCTGGTTTTGTCACGAGCGGTATTGGAGGCTTCAATAGCGGTTTAATAAAATCTGTAACTTATTAATATTTTGGAGAGCACGATACAAAGTAAGTAGCCGCTCGGCCAGTAAAACTAAAACTTTCGTATTCAAAGAATGACTATTTCAGGAAAGAGTCAGTCAATGGGATTATATGAATATGTGGTTTTACTGATTATAATTCTGCAAAGCCATATTTATTACGTACGTGAATCATATTTTATTCAACATACATACTCACATGCAAATTGCAAAAAAAACATAGGAAAATTTGAATTTTGCCTGTTATTCTGGCGCTCCTTCTTAAATAACAATTAAGTTTATAACCATAATAAGTCTGTTTTTTTTTTCTTTTCATATTGAAGAGTGTTTATTTTGAAATAAACACTATAATAAATATTTTTGGGCACTTTTCCCACCGACAGCGATGCGGACGAATTCTTTGATGCCCAGTGCTCTTTCCTTTTTACACGTTTTATATTAGCTTCACTTGTATGTTTGTTTGTAACCGACTCCTTATAGCGCGACCCATTTTAAACGACCAGATTTCATTCAAACTTTGCACACCTGTCAAGAACCAATGACAATGCAATAATTTCATTAATTTGTGCCATTATCCTTGCCAGGGTTACCAGGACAGCAAAAAAACTGTCTTCGAAAACAACGCTGACATACGTCACAAATTAATTTGTGCCATTATCCTTGCCAGGGTTACCAGGACAGCAAAAAAACTGTCTTCGAAAACTACGCTGACATACGTCACAAACTACGCTGACATACGTCTCAAAATTCGAAACACCCTAAAAAATAGAATATAAATAAAAGTTTAAAAAAACTAAAAACACGCTTCCATTAAAACCAAACTAAAAAGTACAAAATAATGGAAAAAAAAAACGTGGGGTGCCTGATATCAATAAAAAAATACCTTAAAAAGCATCCCACGCTTTTTTTCCATTATTTTGTACTTTTTAGTTTGGTTTTCAATGGAAGCGTGTTTTTTAGTTTTTTTAAACTATTATTTATTTTCAATTTTTTTTTTACCTTTACTTAATTTTACACAATATCTTTATTATAGTGTTAATTTCGAAATAAACTATCTGATGTTACATTACTAACTTACGAAAAGGTGACTAAGCATGTAGACACGTAGATTGTGTCATGTGACCTCGTCAAAATGCAGTGAGAAAGCGTGATGGTCATACTCAATAATCCATAAGCAGAAGCCTTGAAATGAAATACTAAAATCAAATTGTTGTTTTTATTAAACATTGATATATGCAAATGAATCTCAAATGAAGTCTCTTCTTGTAATGTCAAAATGACAGCTTTTAAAAATAAAAGGGCAGGCAATCTGGAATTTCTCAGTTACAAAAAAAAAACATTTTTAAATTTTTGGTCTGTATGTGTATTTGTTCCCGCAAATCTTTGAAACAGCTGAACCGATTTGATCTGACCGACGACGGGACTTCTACTAGCAGATAGCTCATGTTGTATTGAGTAACATGCTACTTTTAGTGCCTAAACTACGATCCTCTGGGATAATTTTCGGCATCCACGCTGGTACAGCTAGTATACGTGTGTAATTAAGCCGTTCATCCTTAGTAACGTAACCAAAAGGCATCCTTTGACTCAAAGACACGGTGCATTACTCACGGGACGGTCATTATAACTGTACAAGAAGATACTCTTGTCCAATTACAGTAACCCTGGTTGGTTAGGGTCTCTCAGCTGAGCTGTAGTCTGTGGTCTTGTCGGGAAGTATGTTTTGTGCAAAATAAGGCTGACAAACACGTTACAGACTTTATAGGAAGTCGGGCTGAGAAGCAGATAAATCGCAAAAGGTTACAGTTATAAAATTAAATTAATTTTAATGAAATTAATAATTATATTTAGTTACAGTTATAAAAAACCTTTTTAAGGCTCCCGGTGATACAATTTCAAAGAAATTTTCATAGAAATTATTCCACCAGAGTTCCGTCGTGCCTTTATGTACGTATGGATGTTCACTCGTTGCTCAAAAACAATTGAACTGATTTTATTTTGAAGTGACAGTTGAGCCATCGAGTCACATACGGTATGTCACACTTTTTGCTAATAGATTTTTCATAGTTACCAATAAGTTGCTGATAGTTTCGGTATTTTGATAATTTACCTAAAACCTACATTTCAGTTTCGTGTTTAAGTAAAACCGCCGCGCGGGTCAATCAATCAAGTGAAGCTATAAATAATCATAATAATAAATATCTTAGGACCACCAACACACCGTTATCTGATCCCAAACTAGGCAGAGCCTGTACTATGGCAACCAGACAACTGATAAACATACTTATATATTTCTAAATACATACATATATATAATAGATAAATTACACCCAGACACAGAACAAATGATCGTGCTCATCACACAAATATTTGTCCTGGGTGGGAATCGAACCCACGACCTCAGTCTTAGCAGTCAGAGTCACTAACCACTAGACTAACAGGCTCGTCAAAAGCCATGTTTGCCGCGGTCGGACCGTAGATGGGTGACCATCTTTACATACCGAGACCCCTCCGTGCCATGGAAAGCACGTTAAGCCGCTAGTCCCGGCTGTTATTCGATTTATCTTGGACAGTTTCTACGGGCCGTCAGAAGCCCGTTAGTCTGACAACCAGTCTTACCGAGGAGTGTCAAGGTACCGAGTAACAGGGCTATGGAGGTCAAATAGGCAGTCTATTCACGTAAAATATTGACCATCAAAAACATACATGTGAAATGAGAGCCAAGTTCAATATTATGGTATATGCCTTGGTTGTTGACTTCAACGACAAAAGAAGTGAGAAACTAGCCAAGTCAGACCTTAGGCTACAATATATTATCCTAAGTTATAAGAAGAAATGATATTTTATGTAGTTATAAATAAATTTCAGGACTGACCATTGAACTTGGCACCCATTTAGATCTCACTTCTTTTGTCGTTGAAGTCAACAACCAAGGCATATATTACAATATTGAACTTGGCTCTCATTTCACATTTATGTTTTTGATGGGATATCATTACTTTTTGTACATACAATTTTAGTAGGTACTTATTTATAACAACATTAATACCAAATGGTTTTTGTTATAAGTGTTCCTTATAGAATCAATTAAGTGAAAACTTATAATAAAATGATAAAAATTCACCAGTTTCTCATTTATTCCTTTGTATTCACCTAATTATCTATCTGCATGCCCAATTTGAACTTTCTAGGTCATCTGGAACTGGGTTAGAGTTTTGATCTATAGGTCAGTCAGTGAGAAAAATGACGATTTTTGGACGTTATTATCTAAAAGACCGTTTGAGATGTGTTTATGAAATTTGTAGCACATATGTAGATGCAAGTCTCAATATATGAGCCAATTTGATACGTTTATGTGAAATAGTTTTTGAGTTATGAGGGGGTCAAAAGTGGCTCCAAATGTTTCGTGTAATATTACACACGGTGCTGCTCGCCAGTTCTGTTATTTGAACTTGGCTTGACACGCTACCGCGTGTCTAGATATTCATCACATCCACTCGACTGCAAGCCGACCCCAAAAGTAGTTGGGAAAAAGCTAGGCCAACAATAGCCTAGGTACAATAGAGTCTAATAAAACCATTTTTGAAATAGAAATCGCAGATAGTATTTTAGTATTTATTCATTCTTAACCTTCCAGGAATTTGTATAATATAATAAATATAAAATAAAAATATAATAAACTATACAGGATAAGTTTTTATCCAGTGCGCAAACTGTAACCATGAATTCAGCATATCATTCTAGACCCCCCAGCGTAGAAAATTTTCGTCGGTTATACAAAAAAAAAATCAGCTGTTCCATACATTTTGACCCTGTAGGTATTGCATTTTTCTATGAAACAGCGGATTTTTTTTTTCGTAAAACCGACGAAAAATTTCTGCGCTAGGGGGTCTAGAATGATATGCTGAATTCATGGTTACAATTTGCGCACTGGATAAAAACTTACCCTGTAATTATATAACAAAATAAAATAGGAAATAAAAATTTGTGACATCTACATGTTGTTAACAAGTTTTAAAACTTCGTGTTGTGATAACCAACAAAAGTATTTGTGGCTGTCAATGCTATCCTCAAGATCATTTCCCTTGTAAATAAACCCCGAAACCTTTAGACACTCCAAATGAAACACAGTCGAGTATACAAACAAAGACACAGAAATGTAACGATGTTTGTAGAGACTTCAATTTCAAATGTAAACTTTGCGGTCATTAACAAAGCGTCGACATAGATACTTGATTATTATGCGGTATAAATAGATAGGTACATAATAATAGATATCCTCTAATTAGAATCAACAATAATAATATCAGACAGACGCTTAACTTTATGTAATTTATTTCATCAGCACGATGAGAGCAGTAGGCTCTCAAAATGGTTATGAAACCGTCAATGATTCTCCCAATTACTTCTATTATCAACGTCTTAAATAGTCATGTGAGACCTAAACCCGCCTGCCAGGGTTGCGAGATTGTTCGAAAGAGATACCGTGACCCTGGCACATGGGCAACTGAAGGAAAACGGGTGGGTTTTAGTCAGTAAAAGTCTGACACGCCCTCCCGCTCCGCCCAGAGCGGGAGAAGTCATTTGATAATTTCCCATCAAAAAAAAAAAGGCCTAAAGCCGCACTTTATTTACGCTTATTTTATGACTTATGAAAGTAATCCATTTTTTTCACTAGTTAAGTCACAGTAAAGCATGACGTAAGTGCGGGTTTTTGTCTATGTATTTTATTTATAATGTAATATTTTTGAGCACATTGTATCTTGTTATGAAATAAATGACTTATAACTGTACTATACATGTGACTTAAGTAGTAATAATGGATGGATATATGGATATGTACTATTTTATATGGCTTACACTAGGTTCTATAGAGATTATGATCTGCGTAGTTTCTGACATGCAGCATTTTCGTTATCATAAAATAATGGGACACAGTTATGAGAAAAACTACAATACGAATTTAGTAGGCAAAAAAATAAGCGTCGGCTATAATTTCGTGATATGAAAATATTATATTAATGGCGGGTGATATCCATTATATTTAAACAAAAGGAACGATATGCCGTTAACTTCAATAAGTTAAAAAAAAAATACAATTTTAGACTTATAAAATACTGTTAAGAACCATGCTTGTTCAAAACCCGCTCACCAAGATCTTAGTTCAAAAGTTCTCAAAGTTGTACATTGCATAACTAGATGGCGTTGACGGCGAATTAAAAGTCGGTGTTAAGATTCTCCGCCATTTAGTTAGGATCATGTCAACAAGGTTCAACGTAAGAAAATAATGTTATAGTACAATTAAGACTAAAGTTTAAATAGATTAGTATCTAGTAATCAGTTGTTTTAATTTACACTCGACATCAGTTCACAAGTACTGAGTGATTATCCTCCGCGTCCGGTATTACACAAATACACTTCTTGATTTCAATATAACGATTTTAAGCAGTATTATAAAATAATGAGTACCTTTTTTTGGGAATGACAACTCTCAAGTCAACCAGCAGGCGACAACCACAGTTGTCGCCTGCTTGTCTGGACTTGCCTGTAGCTACCTTAATAACTTAAATAACTAAAACACGATTCTTCTGCTGTTTGTTGGTGAGGTAGTTGGGCATCCTGTAAATTCCAGGTGATGCTGCAGCATCAGTTCAAGATTACTTTGTTCGACATTCGATCAGACCTCTGGAAGATGCCCAGATAGATATCTTTATCAACTAGTAAAGCGCTGATAATCTTCAATAGTCTGAACCGATTTTCGTGAATAAGAACACTCTGGATTAAATTAACTGTCAAATAAACAAAATCGGCTCAAACGTTTGGAAACTACGATACCACAGATAGACACGTCGAATTTATAATACCCCTGTTTTTCAATCAGAGGTAAATAAAATGAGATACGATACAGGACATCGTACTGTATCTTTCCTCGTTTCGTATGAAAAGTACACGCTTAAATAAAAAAAATAATTTAAATGGTCAGGCTATGGGCACGCCACAATTGCGGCGGTAAGTCCCCTCTTTGAGGAGTGGATTGAGAGACGCCACGGCGTCCTCACCTTCCGCCTGACGCAGGTTCTCACCGGGCATGGGTGCTTCGGTGGGTTCCTGTTCAGGATAAAGCGGGAGGAAACGCCCGGGTGTTTCCATTGTGAGGATCGTCTGGAGGACACGGTGGAGCATACGGTGGAGGTGTGCCCTGCCTGGGCGGAGCACCGCCGTGTCCTCGTGGAGGCGATCGGCGGCGGCGACCTCTCGCGTCCGGCCCTGGTGCGAGCCATGGTACGGAGCGAGAGGGCATGGGAAGCCGTCACCTCCTTCTGCGAAGCAGTAATGCTCGTGAAGGAGGAGGCGGGGCGCGTGAGGGAGTGGCAGTCTCTGCGCCCTCACGTCCCTAACCGCCGCAGGAGGAGACGCTCCGGGCGTCGGGTGTCGACAGCGGACTCCCGGCCACCGTAAGCGCGAGCTTGCGGGTGGCGAGCAATGGGTAGCTCGCCGCCCGGTAAGGACCAAGCTCGAGTCGACGGCGTGTAGTGTTCCACGCGTGCCTCAAAGAGATGTCAGCAGCAATGTAGGGGTCTGCTAGGACCGATGCCTGTCAGGGTCGCGAGATTGTTCGAAAGAGATACCGTGACTCTGGCACATGGGCAACTGAAGGAACACGGGTGGGTTTTAGTCAGTAAAAGTCTGACACGCCCTCCTGCTCCGCCCAGAGCGGGAGAAGTCATTTGATGATTTCCCATCCAAAAAAAAAAAAAAAAATGGTCAGGCTATCTAAACAAAGCTCGGCGATGGTAGTTATTAAGCCTAAATTAACTTTGTCAACTTGAGCCCAATACTGCAGTTTGACGAACTCCTCATAATCGGTTCTGATCACCGGCCCGTTAGATGTGGTGAAAATTTACGAAGTTATGATAACGGCAGAGATTTCCCTGTAGTAGATCATTAATATGCTGTTACTAAGATAGCGGAACGGTAGGGTGAGGTGCGTTTGTAAGCGGTTTAGTCTAAAAAATGAGATTGAAGTGTCTGTTTGTTATGTCAAAATAACAGCTTATTACTAACTGCATATGAAACTACTACCAGAAGTTTCCTAGGTATGGTCCAGAATAAAATAATGATTACTTTGTCGGGGACTATAAGTGACTTTCAGCTTTACTAGGTGTCTTTTACATATGATATGGGTACCTACTACTGACAAAAAAACAGTTAAAAAAACGTCTGTTTTTTGGTTCTAGCTAACCTCCGAAACGCCTGAACCGATACTGTTTAAAAATTTGATATGGGTGATACTTTGAATCTTGTGGAAGGACAAACCACGCGTGCGGAAGCTATTATATAAGCTATTAATAGAACTTTTTTTTTTAACAAAAATTACCCACTAGCATACATTTTTGAACAATTACGTAGGTGGCTATTTAGTGGACCCAAATTATTTTTGTATAACATGACATTATGCTTGTAATACTCAAAAGGTGAGGCAGAAAAGTTAGCGTAGAAATATTTAGTCGGTTATCAAAATAAAGAAATCTGCTGTACATAAAAGTATTCTCCCTCACCTACGCGATCACAACGTATAGAACAGTTAATTTTTAAATTAAATAATCGACCAAATATTTCAACGCAGGGATTTCAGAGTTATGTAATGAATCCATGGTTTATTCATTGTCATTTAATCAACACGTTTAAGATTAAAATCATACTTTAAAATTCCATTTTCCATTTCTCGCTTAACGCTCCCACCGGGACCCTATTATAAGCAACATAATATAGAAACCGGGACTGACGATGGTCCCGTGAGGCACCGGATGCGCCGACACGACTACTGGGATAACATGAAATATGAAAACTACGGGATTCCACTGTTTAAGAATAACGTCAGACCGAATCTGTTCATGTTTATGAAATTGATAGAGCTTTTCATTTTCTGTAGTATAAAATAAAACTGGGATATTTAAGGGCTATGGAATTTAGTGAGCAAGAATCATGATTTTTCTAGCCCTTTCCCAACTATGGAACTATTGTAGTCGGTTTCTAGACTGTAAAAATAACATTTTTTTACAAAAAAATTGATATTATATTAGTAACTGACCCAGCGAACTTCGTATCGCCTCAGGTTCAATAGACTGGCCTGTTAGTCTAGTGGTTAGTGACGCTGACTGCTATGGCTGAGGTGGTGGGTTCGATTCCCACCCAGGACAAATCTTTGTGTGATGAGCACAATCATTTGTTCTGTGTCTGGGTGTAATTTATCTATAATATGTATGTATTTAGAAATATATAAGTATGTTTATCAGTTGTCTCATTGCCATAGTACAGGCTCTGCCTAGTTTGGGATCAGATAACAGTGTGTTGGTTGTCCTTAGATATTATATTATTATTATAATAAATGTTGCAATAAACCTACCAAGTTTGACAACCTGGTACGCGGTAGTGGTCTGGTAAGCGTTTTATAGCTGACATATCTTTCAAAAAACATCATTTTATTACGGCGAATCTCCAAAACGGTTATATCGATTTTTGCAACACTATCACTGGCAGATAGCTGATGTTATAAGAGTAACATTTTAACGCAGTACCACCTTCATCATCATCTGCCTAGCTTTTTCGGTCGGCTTCCAGTCTAACCAGATGCAGCTGAATACCAGAATTTTAGAAGGAGCGACGAATTGTAGGCCTATGTCTAGCTGTGGACGTCTTTTGGCTGAAATGATGATGATATATAAAGAAAGAATAAAAAATAATTAATTTTTTGTGACACGCACAGGATATAAAGACAATAAAAAGAACATAAAAACTTTTAAGATAACAAAAAGGTAAAAAATATAAAATTAAAAGAATAAGACCTGTGTGAGGCCAAAAAGGCTCCTATCTCAGCATAATGCTACGATATTTGTAAAAAAAAACAACTACCGCAGCGCTGGTATTCAGATTGTGATGTCACGGAAACACTGACGTAACAAAATAATTAATCCAACAATAAAATAAAAAAATATTACATATAAAAAATTAAACAAATGATAAAGACAAGAGATACTTAAGATATAAATAAAACAGTATTACCTAAAATTTATTTTACAATCTACCCAGACCCAACGCTCCAAAATCGCTTGTCTATGCCACAGACAATAATAATCTGTGGTCTATGACAAACGAAGGGACGCGAGCGCAGGCATTTGATGTAATTACTGCCTCAAATGTCAGATTACAAAATTTATAAACAAAAAACAGGAAATACATATTACAGATTAATTGACCAGGCCATGGACGACCAACAAAAGATAGCATTAGAATTAATTATAGTTGTGTAAAATAATGCTGTGACAAGAAAGTGGCGCAAAATAAATAATGTGATTGTGATGTGGTATTGTAAGATATATGATATTATATATGAGGAGGAAAAGATTGAACAAGACTAACTGCGTGCTGTCCCAGGGTGAGTTTATTGACCAGTTTCCTTTTGTATACGTAGAAAGTGTTCTTTATACTTATATCTAGATATGTACAGTAATCAACTAAAGTAGGTGATTGTTTGTTTGCCTGATTTACTTACATACCATCTATTACTTATACATAACCACCACTTACTTGCCTATTGCAGCATAAATTGTTATCATAATGATGAAAACCAGCAAAAGTTTGAACTACGCTTACAAAGAACTAAATCTAAGTACTATGAGAACTGGCTGATGTTTCGTCAAGTGCGAATCTTGCATTGGGTCTCTATGTCGTACAAACGCGGGAAGAAATGAAATGTGTTATCATCTGCGTCGGCTGCAATCAGTTCGGATGAGTTTCTGAAGCCAATTTATGAATAAGTTTTAATGGAGTGGCATGATATTGTAGAATGCACAGGTAAGGATATCGAAACATACCGACTTACCCACAAAATATCACTTATGTTGTAAAAATTATCGCCATTCCGTTGAGGGGTAGAGAAGCAGCCTGTTCAAGGTGCACCACTGCGCTGGTATGAAGAAAACAAAGTTACCCGAAGTAACCTTTGATTTGTTTTTATGACACTTGAGGTTTGATTCTGCGGTTCGGTTTATCCAAAACTGAGACAGTATTTCGATGATGAACAAGAATTATGATATTTAGTTTTTGGGTGGTGATAAGTTAAGAACTTAAAAATCCTGACAATTCACATCAGCCCAAAAAACTTTAACTGAATAATATTTTACCCCACCGGACGGTATTGAGCCAAAGGGGTGGAAAAGACTAAAACTAGAGGTTATTGAGAAAAAAAACCTAACTCATTACGTACATGAATCCGTTTTTTCCAGAGGAAAATTCTGAGAAATCCACCCCATTCCGATTAATCTCCATAAAATATTAGCCAATGCTGATCAAAACCGGTGAACGCTCAAGCGTAAGCTAAACCAAATGTGCCAACTCAAAACACTTTGCGAAGGCCATGTCCCGTTAGCAAAGCTGGTTGCGGCTCATATTGAGTGTCACCGCCCCTCTAGGAGGGCCACAGTTTTAAAAACCATCTCCTTTCCTAACGTGCATAACTACATTCTAGAGCACGTTCATGCTATTTCACCCTATTTAAGATGTATTCGTAGACGAAGACGTCGGTTCATTTTCTCAGACTCTATTGGGCTGCAAGGCGCGTCACCAGTTCCTGCTAGGGTCGCGGAACTATTTGAAAGAATTTCCGTGGGCCTGACATACATAACCAAACTAAAATAATGCTCTAATGAAGATGTTTACACCTAAATGACATGGACATGACAATTAAGGAGGACATAAAACTACAACCTAACATGAAAAGGTTTTAATATGCACACACGCACAGTGTACCTGACTCTCCCATTATTTAATTTTCTAAAATTGTACGTTAGGGTAAAATATCCCCTCATAAAAAGTTTATTAACTTTCCTAGACCTTCTTTGAAAATTTACTTTTGAAATGAAGTTTTTATTTTTAGTTTTTCTAGCATACTTGTACAAGATTTTCATTATCAGCGCTTTAATAAATTGTTGATGGTGCGATGTTGTTGTATCTTCTATTTCTATAATTAATATTTACTGGAGAATTACCACCATTACAGCTTTTGCCGTTTTACGATTCCTTTTAACTTTGGCCTCATCCACTACAACTTTTCTGTCATTCTCTTTGTCTACGACAACACGTGAATCTTAAGAGAGTCTAACAACGAAAAAATACCCTTACTACTATATTTTTTCTGCTATTCTGTCTCTTGTTCGAATGTAATTAAAGTTATTTATCTCCAACTTGTACGACGCACGGTCGTCTTTTGCAGGCAACCTTTACAATATCTATCACAACATACATACTTAGGAACAGACTTTACGCCTCTTTGGTCTAGTAGTCACAAGCGCCACTGTTTAGCATGAGGTCCTGGTTTCAATTCCCTGATCGGGCAATTTTATTGGGTTTTATATTCCCACGTCATCATCATCATTTTAGCCGTAAGACGTCCAGTGCTGGATTTAGGCCTCCCCAAAGGGGTGTATTCCAAAATAGCCCCCCTTAGCAGGTGGATTTGTGATCGCAGTATGGTGAAAATGCATAGAGAACGCTGCTGCCCATTATTTACTTTTATTACCTACTGTAGCGAGACGGTAAAAGAAAACCACCAATTCACCACTTTAAAAAAATACCGTATAATTTTGAAAAATAATTAAAAAAACAACAGTAGTATAATAAAGGTTTATGTTAGACTGCAGACAAAAAAAAACTGATTTTTTTAAAAAGGCAAGTAAAACTTGGTTGTTAAACGGGTATAAGCAAAATTATCTTCGAACAAGACCTATTCCTAAAACGATTGCAATCGATTCAACATATAGGCCTATGCACGTCGATTAATATGGTCCTTTTTGTAACGTACACTAAATTAAAACGTGAAATACACGTTATATTAGGATGCGAAGTTAGGTAACAGAATAGAAAATAAATAATAGATAATCTACTACAGTAAAATAAGAAAATAGGTAATGTAAAAAGGTCATTTATAACTAGCCGGATGTGACGCTCTGGAAGGATGCCGTTGGTGCCGGGTCTAGCGACGGCAGTAAATCGCTGTCAACGAGGTCTTCAAACTCTGCGACGGGCGTCGAATGTCCGCAACTATATTGACGACGACGGCGACTCGACACGTCGTAGACCTCGCAATAAACCGGTTCTCAGTAGCCCGCCGGGGAAAAACCGAAATTCGGCTTGTATGGTCATCGTCTAAAGACAAATAAACAGAACGATCAGACCAAGGTTACAAGCAGAATCTTCAATATAGCTAGCGAGAATCGCCGGTCGAACAGATTAGAATAATAAAGGAAAAAGAACAGACGTAACACGTACCAGTTGCACGGAAGAGTTGCACAGAACTTTTCGCTTTGAGCGGATAGCACTTGATAAATACACGTAGGCTTAGTTAAAGATTTTAGGGCTAAATAATAAAAATTTAAGCGTAGAGGTTCCGAAAATAAAAAAAAATGATATCACCCGTTCGGCTTTAATCTGCAGTCTGAGAGATGACAAGAAAAAAAAAATTGGCATTAGAATTTTCAGGATCGAAATTTGAAGTTGAACAAAAAAATATAGAGGCCAGTGTTAAAAAAAGGTTAATTTAGAAACCAAAAAGTTTCATCCGTAGTGGATTTACGCTGCACACAGGACTTAGTCATAACTGTGGGTATTCTATAGGTTCACCTCTGGATATATCCTCAGGGAAAATAGGCTTTATGATTTGCGCCCTATGTCTGCAAATATGCAAACTTGGCAGATTACTTATTTTGTTGAGTGTACAACTAAGCCACGGATAAAAAGCTTAACATAATAAAAACGCAAATGTGACCTAATCTCAAGTAAGACATTCGGCTTACGGTGCTTTTGAAACTTTGAGTGCCTTGTACGAAATCCGCGACAAATTTTCTTTTTAAATCCTAACCATAATGGGTACATTTGAACATAAGTTTTGTAACATTAATTACCCTTTGGTTACGTTAGAAGCCGATTGATTCCGTTGACTGGAGCACTACAAAAAAATACTAAATAAATGTATGCCTTTTTTATTACGCTACACAATCCATGGATTGAATCAAAAATGAAGAGATCTAGAGAAGAACCGTAATAAATGACACCAAACTTAAGTGGCAGAGGACTTGAGTGGCACATGGCTTGCAAAACAGATAGTCGATGGGGCCGGAACGTTCTGGAGTGGCTATACTGAAAGACGTAGCGTTCGAATGCATCCCACAAGATTGACCGATGACCTGGCTGGGGGGTCCAGCAGTGGACGTGTTTCAGCTGAAAAAGTGATGATGATGATTATGATGACACAATCTATAGAACACACAAATAGACCCGGACTCTGGATTTGTGACCGATTGACGGCAATAGTTTCATGTGTTGCTTGACGTCGAATAGCACATTCCCATTTCTTCCCGTGGTTGTCATAAGTGGCGACTAAGGGAGTTACTAGAGAATGGGCAGGTTTGTTGTCTATGATTTTAACCACCATACTGCGATCGCCAACCCGCCTGCCAAGCGTGGCGATTATGGCAACCTCCCCCCGCAAATGAGGAGAGACTTATGACCAGCAGTGGACGTATTTCTGTGGAAATGATAATGATGATGGTGGCTATAGGCACGATCTATATTACATGGGACTTCAGAAAGATGCGCTTAGGAACGCCGCAATTTTCAAATCGAATTCCTTTTTTTAACCGACGAAAAAAAACGGAGGAGGTTATCAATTCGACGCGTATATATTTTTTTTTGGTTGTTTTTTTTTTATGTATGACCACGCATAACTTTTTACATAGTAGTCCGATTGTGATAATTCTTTTTTTATTGGAAAAGGGTGGTCCCATATAAATTTGGAAAACAAAATCGAACCCTAAGGGTTGGAAAACAGGGGATGATTGATTGTTCACTCACTGATTGTAATGTATAACCACGCATAACTTTGTACAGAGTAGTCCGATTTTGATAATTCTTTTCATTGGATAGGATATACCTTGCCAAGTATTATTAATACATTAAAGCCACAAAAAATGACAAAATAAAAACTGTTATTACTATTTGCAGGTCAGTATCAGGGTTGTTTTTTAACCCACCATAGGTGCACCACTGCTTAAACCAGGGTTGGTCATATTATACAATCCGAGACAGAAAAAAAACAGTTTTTCTTACTAGCTATTTACATTTATGTAGTACCTACTCTATTCTTATTCTAGCGCGGAGTATCTACAATTCAAATCAGTTTTACAAAAGAAACAAATTCAACAGCACAAGAAGTAGAAAGTTGTAATACTTCTCTAACAGGTGGGTTGTACGAGGTACGGAATTCGATTCTCGGTAGGGAGTCCCTGCGGCTGCGGCGACTTTAAAGTTTTCCACAAAGGATTTAAAGACAGCGGCGGCTGTCATCCTCACAAAGCAATGGCTTTAGATACGTTTTTCTTGATTATTTACTAGAAATGTTTGTCTTTAAGTTGAGGTTTGTTATGAGGATTAAGTGGAGTGGTAGATATATCACTCTTTATTGTATAAATATCAATTTGGAGAACAAGCAAACTCAGACGTAAGAGAAAATGTAACGACGACGACGTGACGTATTAGAAGATGTCGCGAGATTTGTTCGAAAGAGATACCGCGGCCCTGACATATGGGTAACTGAAGGAACACTGGTGGGTTTTTTAGTCAGTAAAAGTCTGACACGCCCTCCCGCGCCACCCAGAGCGTCAACGTCATTTTATAATTTCCCACCCACAAAAAAAAAAGTATTAGAAGATAGTAAATGGTCTTCTGGCTAACACTATTTTTGGAAAGAAATTATTTAATGCAGTTTACCGTAGGAGTAAAATTTAGGAAACCATTACGAAGCGAAAAAGCGTTATGCCCTCTTCATACGACTTTTTACTTTATTTCATGAAAAGAGATAGAGAGAAAATGAGATTGTTTTCATGGTTTTCGAGGGTGCTTAAGCCAATAGTGAGTTCAAAAGAAAGTTGAGTATTTTGAAGATAAAGTAAACGCTTCATCTTTTTGTTTCATCGCCGAATGAAACGTACATACAGAGTTGAAGAAAATACGTAAGGCAATTTATTTCTGACTAGACATAATTTTTTGTTTTAAAAGACATTTTTTGGACAAACAAGATTAATCGAACTGAACCAGACGTCACAGTGACGGCGATCATTTTTCCACCGCAACCGCACAAAACACCGAACGCAAGGCACCGATGACACAGCACTGTGTGAACAAGATCAAACGTGATTTGTATAGCCACTACATCAGCCCGTCACAATCTCGGGCTGAGTTCTAGCCGTCGCGTCAAACTATTTGAAACTTCGGCGGCTGTGACGCCAGTGCTCGGGTTAAGGACGTGCGGTGGACACGCAGACATACTAAATGTATTTTATTTATTTTGGCTTTTCAACAGTGGGTACACTGTTAGTTTATAATTATGACATTGTAATCTTAATTCCAAGTACCTCACTAGTTACAGAAAAGCACCACGTGCACTAATTAAAATAAGTTACACAAAATTAATACAAATAGGAAATAAAATAAAATTATGCAATTAAAAGCAAAAAAAATAAATAGTTTCATAAATTACAAAACAAAAAAATAAATGTATGTTTCGCTTCTTCGGCGTCGTCATCTCGTTCTTGGTGACGTTCCAGTGATTACTGTGTTACATAATCGTACTAAGTCCTATCGTCCACGACTGCGTTAGTCACAGTTACACAAGAATAATTAAAAAAAAAAAACTTCCAAATAAAACGTTATAAAGTGAAAAATTACTCTAATTTAGAAAAGTCGGTGTCTATGTATCTGTACTTTACTTTTTGCCACCGACTTCTGAAATTAAATTATTTTTTGGGAGTCCCTTGTTTTTTAAATGGTTTTGTTTTTCAGTTTTAAGTTATTTTACCTACCCCACACCAACTTATATACCACTACTTGCTATGTAAACCACGGTTACAGGAAGTATTACATCATCAACATACTATCAAAAGTAACACAAAAACTACCCAAGGTACGTATGTAAAAACGGAAAATATGTACAAAAGACTAAAAAACACGCTTCCATAGAATACCAAACTAAAAATGAGAAAATAATGGAAAAAAGCGTGAGGTGCATTTTGCGGTATTTTTTAATGGACGCAGGTTTTTTAGTTTTTTCTATTTTATTGGGTGTTTCGAATTTTGTGGCGTATGTCAGCGTAGTTTTCAAAGACAGATTTTTTTCTATCCTGGTAACCCCAGCAGGGATAATGGCACAAAATTTTTTAATTTACTAGCGTCTGCTCGCGACTTTGTTCGCGTCAAATTTTTACTCCCCTGACCCTTCCCGTCGCGTCGAATTGCCTGCCAGTTTTCGTCCATTTTTCGTTGCTGCTCCGCTTCCTTTGATCGTAGTGTGATGTTATGAAGCCTATACCCTTTCTTAATAAATAGACTACCCAACACAAAAATAATTTTTCGATTCCGGCCAGTAATTCCTGAGATTAGCGCGTTCAAACAAACAAACTCTTCAGCTGTAATATTATTATAGATTGCGTTGTCATCGGTCCTTGATAAGTATGCCAAATTTCGAGTTAATCCGATGTTTTAAAGAGGGTCAAAATCATGTTCTAAGTTTCCGTTACATAGGCACATACTAACATACATATGAAACGAATAAAAGCGTGTTAATTTTTTTTTTTTATAGAGATGATTTGAAACCTTTAAAGAGCAGCGTGTTACATATTCATTTCACCAAATATTAGGCAGAATATCACAACACTAACATTTAAATGGTGGTCCATAGACGATGCAATCAATGATAAACTAGTTATTAATGCGTAAGTTCACTAATGTTGGAGAAGTAGTAGCCCAGTGAAAATACGGTGGCCTAATGATAATGGCCACGACTTACGAGTAGGTCGTACGTTCGAACCCAAGCAGGCACTTTACTTTGTGTAAATAATTTCATGACCATTCCTCTCAAAAAGCCATGGTACGGGGCGAGAGAGCATGGGAAGCCGTCTCCTCCTTCTGCGAAGCAGTAATGCTCGCGAAGGAGGAGGCGGGGCGCGTGAGGGAGTGGCAGTCTCTGCACCCTCACGTCCCTAGCCGCCGCAGGAGGAGAACCTCGGACGCCGGGAGTCGATACCTGACTCCCGGCCACCGTAGGCACGAGCTTGCGGGCGGCGAGTAATGGGTAGCGCGCCGCCGGGTAAGGACTAGGCTCGGGTCGATGGCGCGTAGTGTTCCACGCGCGCTTCAAAAAGATGTCAGCAGCACTGAAGGGGTCTGCTAGGACCGATGCCTGCCGAGGTCGCGAGATTTTTTCGAAAGAGATACCGTGACCCTGACGCATGGGCAACTGAAGGAACACGGGTGGGTTTTAGTCAGTAAAAGTCTGACACGCCCTCCCGCTCTGCCCAGAGCGGGAGAAGTGATTTGATGATTACCCATCCAAAAAAAAAAGCCTCTCACAGAGAAGAGGCCCGTGTCCTCGCAGTGGGGACAGTATATGCTGGTTATGATCTAACTCGCGTCGTCGATGACGGCTTATGACTTTTAGTGCAAGTGCACTTGACACGTTCCGTTTGCTGTGACTGTAATGTTTAAAAGTCAACCAAACCAAATACATACATATTCAAGTATGTAAATATTCCACACATAAAAACAAAAAACAAATGAGAAACTGTGTATAAGCAGATTAACAATATACCAATCCGATACACGAAAAAGCGTATTTGAATATTTTACAACGTCAAAAAGTCGAATAAAACGCAAGTAGCATGAGCCAAAACTGAATATGAATGTGGTGCAATGGCAAAAATTCAATTGGTACGCGTGCCTCGATTTACATCGAAATGACATTTATTGATATCTGCACCGGGTTATATTACCCGGTTTTACGTACGAAAAGATTTTTGTGGTACATTTTAAGTATGCCTTTCAAAATTATAGCATTGATTTTTATAACAGAAAACTGTTATATCAGACAGGAATCTATATGGTTAGAAACAATTTTATTTAACCTCTAGGTTACAGAAACAGATTAACATCAAGTATTTAAACATGGCCACCCATCTACAGACTGACAGCAGCAAGCGTAGCTTAACCTGATAGGTCGAGCCGTGCAGCTATTAATCCTCTGCCACGAACTCCATACTGATCTCAATATCTTCCTAAATGCATGTTGGTTCCATGGAGAAAGGTAGGTATTCAGTTTGAAAATCTGTACCACACGTTTACATTTGCCAACACCTTTCTGAGATATTATGCTAATTACAATATATAATTTTTAGGTACCTAGTTGTTTTACCATTCGAAGTGAATTCTAGAAAACAGAACAATAATATTCTGTGACATCTAACATTAATCATAGTACCCTCTAAGTGGCAAGATGTACTGCTGCCACATTGAGAACATTCCCAATGGATGTCATTACGCTCCCTTATAAGATTTCATCTATTTCTGAAGACGAGATTAACTCCTTTTAAAAATACTTTCAGATTTCTCCTGAGATGAAGTGATATCTATTTGAGAGTTTCGGGTGGCACCAGAAAATATATCTGAGAAGTTTTATTGGTAACTTACGTAACCTCGCTGGTCAAATTGTACCATGTAGATATATGTATAAGAGCAGAAATATATCATAAATATATATAGGCCTCAGAAATAAAAACAAACAAACACTTTTTTTTTTTGGATGGGAAATCATGAAAAAACGCCAAATCAGCCGATTGCCTCCACAAAGACGCGGCGGTGCTCCGCCCAGGCAGGGCACACCTTCACCGTATGCTCCACCATATCCTCCAGACGATCCTCGCAATGGAAACACCTGGGCGTTTCCTCCCGCTTTATCCTGAACAGGAACCCACCAAAGCACCCATGCCCAGTGAAGACCTGCGTCAGGCGGAAGGTGAGGACGCCGTGGTACCTCTCTATCCACTCCTCGAAGGGGGAACTTACAATTGTGGCGTGCCCAGCGCTGGGTTGTGACAATCGTACCCACCATGTCGCCATGAGATCACACCGGAGCTCTGTCCACCGTGCCGCGATTTGTCGCGGCAGCGGAGTTTCGCCCCGGCGTTTTGACTCCTCGCGCCACTCCCACATGTGCGCGAGGACCTTTGCCTCCAGATTCCATGGCGGCACTCTAGCAAGGAGGCTCGCCGCCTCGCAGGAGACCGTGCGGTAACCCTGGACTAGCCGGATGGCCATGACCCTCCGGGCCGCACTCAACCGGCGCGCTGGGCGCAGCCTCAATGAGGGCGCCCACACCGACGCCCCGTAGAAGGCCATGGACAAACAACCCTTATTTACTAGTTTAGAATAAAAATAATTGAGGTCTCTTCTCCGAATTGTCAAATTATAATAAAAACGATCAAACTTTCGAATCATTTTTTTTTTTTTTTTTTTAAATAACTTATTTTTGTTTTTCTGAAAAGTCAATTTTACAGAAAAGGCAAAATTAGAATCACACCAAATGGTGTGATATGCTAATAATACCTCTTATCAATTATTGAAAAAAAAAAAAACTTCAAACATGAACTGAAATGACTTGTCCAAATACCAGGCTACAAACAAAAGATGGTTTGCTGAGCACGTCAACTAAGGTTTGCCTTGTTTGTCTTAGAAACTTGTCGAAACGTGTGTTGACTTCTAAATCCTACGTGCAACTGGTAAAAATTCCACGGACATTTTTCATTTTACTTTGTATTGAGGACCTTCCAATTTAAGTCGGCTTTATTGTCTTGATATCCGACTCAATGGTTTGAAGACTCGTTTGATTAAAGTTTTTTTGGGACTTCTTGAAGGAGGAAAATCTTGGTGAATAGCAGCACGATTTTCTCTAATCAATACGTATTGCAGTTTTGGTCCTTGGGTGAAACTACTTTTTTAAGTTTCAGGACGTGTCCTAATAAATGGATTGCATTTATATTATACTGCGCACTTAGCTCGGTTCAATTCGAAATATGAGATAATTATCAAACTTAGAAAAGCAAGCTCAATGTCATGCATGATGGGGTTGAAATTCTTTTGCATCAAAATGTTTACTTTCTAATACCTACCAACTTATAATGCCTAATCCTGCGACAAATAGGTAAGTGGGGATAAAGTATAAATTATCTGAGATTACGAATAAAGTACCTAATTAATTTTCCATTCTATTGTTCTAGTTTTGTTCTTGTACAGACGCCAGCACATAAAGCTACTAGAATCTCTCAAATTTCTTTATGGTGAATGCTCCAACCAGCCCGCGAAATTCAAAATTTCTTGCGTTTTTTGCAATTTGCAGGTCAGTGCTAGGTTGTATGTTGATTTAAACATTATTCGCGACTGTAAGACGTATGTAGTTACAGAATTATAGTCATCAAAATCACCAATACAACCCTCCAAGTTCATAAAGGCTTAGGAACAAAAAAGAAGACAGAAAAACTCATTCCTATAGCTTCAGTTTGGAGCATTCCCCTTAATAGGTTTTCAACTTTATTGCCTAAAATTTGACAGTTTCTGTTAGCTTGATGTACTGGCGTCTGTACCTACTTTGTCAACATTCTGATTTTAACAGGCTTTGGATACTGTACACATTGAAATAGAAGTGGAAGATCTTCTGTTACAGGTATATCCCTATTTGTATGGAGACCTCTTCAACCTATTTGCGATAACCTGTTCACTAGGGAAATAAACTTAATATTAGTTTTTTTCGGGAAACCTGAACACGAGGCACGTCGTCGCGATGACAGGGCGCAGAATTAATCGTCCGATGATCGCTTGTATTGGAACATGGGGCTACCGACAGTGATCATCAAAATCTGACACCTATAGATAGGTAATAAAAAAAACATAAAATAATAATTGAAACGGTTAAAATTTCAGCATGGTTTTAATTCCTTTTGTGTGTATTGAAAAAAAAAATACAAACCGTCGACCATTACACAAACCTCTATAAATAAAAAAACATACTCTTATTGGCCCTTTAAGTTTTATTAAAAGTTGTAGGTAATTATTGGATCGAACGATCATCGTTTCGAAACGGCTCAACCGCGTCTAGAGAGCCTACTTCTATATTAAAAATAAAAAGCACACCCAAATCGGTTCACCTATTTAAGAGCTACGGTACCACAGACAGACACATAGTGGTCAAACTTATAACTCCCCTATTCTTTCGTCGGAAGTTGAAAAGGAGGTTTAATCCTTCTGGAGTCGTTTACTCATGTAAGCAGCCCACTACGTCATTCATCGTTGGTCGAATGTTGCTGTAGGTTTCAATCAAAGTAAATATGAAGAATAAGTGGGTGCTTTTGTTTTTTTGTTTTCTGGTTTCTTTTTCTTCTCATTTAATATTTATCAGCGTCTGGGAGTTTGAGTAATTTACGCGGCCTACACAAATGTTCTTTCTTTGGTATTGTTCGTTGAATCATTGAGCTCCTGTTCTGAGTGCGAGTTCTGAGAGCTGCATGATTACTGAGTAACGCATGCACTGATTGGACAAGTGCTCTCAATCTGTGTGGGTCTTTCCTTAAAAAACCATTTCAGACACTAATTCACATGATCTTCACATGATCCGACCAAGACTATGTCTGGATTTTAAAGGAGACTGTACCTTTGAGTTTGTTTCGGCCTCTTCTCAGAGTAGTCAGATAGGAAACCCCGACCTCATCTAGGTGTACAAAATATGACTGACGTGCAAAAGTGTTTGTACAAACCTACTAGCAAAAATAAAATTATTTATCTCGAAACAAAATAACAACATTCTGACGACCAATACCAACTGAATGAAAATAGCTAAGAATAACCACTATTTTATTCTGTGACGACAAACTAATATAGATTCTGCGGACAAATTGGCATTGGTCCAGCCTTGAGGCAAGAAACAATTGGATATCGAGATGCTTGGCCACATAAATTGCATCGAATATGATAGTTCGCGATATTGGTCGAGTTATCTTAGTTAATTGAACTTTGTACATCATTTTGGTTTTCGATTGTGTGGAATCGGCTAGAGAATAGAATAGAGAATATTACATTTATTTATTAAGGATTTCGAACAAAGGATCATCATTCATCATGGGGGAGGGGGGGGGGGGGATTTTGCCATAATCGCCATGCTTGGCAGGCGGGTTGGCGATCGCAGTATGGTTGTAAAATGCGTAAAGAACGCTGCTGCCCATTCTTTAGTAAGTCCCTTTAGTCCTCTCTTACAACACTCACGGGAAGAAATGTGGTGGTGCTATTCTTTACGTCCGACAACGCACGGAACCTTTAGGGGCCATCCATAAATTACGTCACACGTTTTGGGGGGGAGGAAGGTGTCGACGAATTGTGACATTGTGTGACAAGGGGGTGGGAGGGGCCCTAAATTTTGTGACGTCACATTTCAAAGTTGAATATACATATTTAAAGTACTATTAAAACACGAAATATGAACTATGAAAGAAAAATTTAAAAAAAATTCAATGTCTAGATTTAAAATTGCAAAATATGTGACGTCACACTAGGGAGGGGTTCTCACAAATGTGACCAGCTGTGACAAGGACGCCCCCGTCCTTGTCACAGCTGGTCACATTTGTGACCGGCTGGGTCAAAGGGGGGGTCAAAAACTCATGAATTTTGTGTGACGTCATTTACGGATGGCCCCTTACGTCCGGCACCAAATGATCAAAGGATATACATATATATTATATATCACCAAGATTGAGCATATATTAGTATGGAGCATTCATATTAAATGTGGGGGTTTTGTTCTATGTCTTTATTGGTTTAATGCCCATGTTGGGAGTAATAATTAAAGTATTACCTAAAGGTATAATGGATGGAAATAAAAATACCCTGTCAGCAATAATTGACGGTAGAGCTGACTGATAAATTCTATATTGGTTGGCCTGTTAGTCTAGTGGTAATTTATTAAATATTTTTGGGGCCATGCAAACCTGTATGCTTTTGTGCATCAAGGCGGTCTGATGGTCGAACGCACAATTCATGTCTACGTTCTTGTCTAATCATTTTATAACGATGTTCAGATGCTTTTCTGAATAGATGCATGTCCTTACATAGGTTGAAGTGTCTGCTTAGGATTGAATCCACGACAACTTGTAAGTCGCGGCCGATATCACTGGACCACCACCGCCCCTGTCGGTAGGATGAATTCAATTCTACCCTGCTTTTTTATGAGTCTACAGTTTATAAGAACACAATTGTGTTTTCTCGTGTCCCGCACGAGAAGAGACAGTTTTTAAGGCATAGATAACTAAAATTGAAGTAAAACGTTGGCAAAAATTGGTTAATAGTACGTTCACCAAAAGAAGTAAATAGGTAACCAGGGTCTTCGGATGCAGGTGAAGATTAGTAAGAAGCCGTTGGATGTTTTCGAATATAATTAAATTAAATTAATAGAAAACAAATAGGTCATTTATAAAATTCAATTTCATCCGAAAACACTCATAGGCTCCTTACTAAACTTCAACTTTTTCTGTGAACCCTGGTTATTATCTCTTTTAGTGGCTGTACCCTACACTCTACTTCAGCATCTCTGCTTAGTAAAATATTACAAAAACTCCAATGAACAATAATTGTGTCAGCCATTTCCACAAAAACGTAAGGATTATAAAAACAGTCCCCAATGAACAATTAGCAGCAGTATTCCATTATTTATTAATTCAAAGTAATTAGAATTGCCGCAAAGCACTTAAACTAATTAAGTACATAACACGGACCGCCTTCCGCTACAAACAAACACCTACATCACTATCTGGATTGGGTTTATCATTATGTATGGACTAGTGATGTGCTGGATATCCGTATCCTTATCCGCGGATATCTGAGGGAGAAGAAAGATCTGTGTCCGTATCCGCGGATATCCGAAGAAAAAGAAAGGTTCGTGTCCGTTTCCGCGGATGTCCGAGGGAGAAGAAAGATCCGTGTCCGCATACGTATCCGTTATTTTTTTTTTGCGGATCTTTGACGGATCTTTTACCTCATTAATTTTCAATCATCATCATCATTTCAGCCGTCATACGTCCTCTGCTGGACACAGGCCTCCCCCAATCTGGGGGGCTTTTCCATAATTGCCACGCTTGGCAGGCGGATTGGCGATCGCAGTATGAAAGTAAAATGCATAGAGAACGCTGCTTCCTATTCTCTAGTAAGTCCCGTAGTCGCCTCTTACGATACCCACGGGAAGAAATGGGGTGATGCTATACTTTATGTCCGGCACCACACGGTACGGTTGATTTTTAATACATAGATGAAATTCTATATATATGTAGGTGATTAGGAAGCAATGAAAAACTATTAAATTCCATTCTGATTATTGATAAATTTTTTTAATCTAACATTTAGTATCTTTATATTGCAATCATGTATCATAGTAAGTCATCATACCAATACCATACATATAACTCAATGTTACTAAATCAACTATCAAAGCGTTAAGTGGCGTCAACTATCGTTTCAAGGTCACGCGCATCGACACCGATTGAGTAAGAAAGTTAAGATCAGTATCCGCAGATCTTGACACCAACTATCCGTATTCGGATCAGTATCCGCGGATAAATATTTTTAATGATCCAGCACATCACTTGTATGGACACTATTAACAGTAGTAAGCATTATGCAGACTAGGATGTAACTAGGCTTTCCACGAAGCCACCATCTATGAATTCTGTACAATCAAAGTCAAATCAATTTTATTTTTAGTGTGATAATTAGCGAATATTCAAACTGTGTTTTTGTATAGTGAAGCAATATTTAGATGAGGTCTTTGATGGAGCGAACGTACCCACAAGATGCCTGCTTACATGCTTGATTTCAAGGCCGATGTGTTTTCCGCCAACACGTAAATTTCATTCCTAAAATAGAAATACATTTTCTAACTAACTCTACGAAACCAACCAGACTAATCTAGTATCCATCCAGCGAACCTCAAAACAAAGTTGGCACGAGCAAAGTTAATTTTTGCGCCGTATTGTTAATAAAATGCGATACAACTCGCAGACAGTGTAATTGCCACCATTAAAAGCTGCCACTGGCGCCCTCTGTACTGACTAAGAATTGCGCTGTAGTGTGTAAACAAATACGATTCGTGAAAAATATTGCTCACACTTTTTACTTTTGAATTTTGCGTGTGAAGCCTTACGTCTGGACGTAAAGGATACCCCCTCCCCCCCTTAACGTATGACGTAATTTATGGATGGCCCCTAAAAGTTCCGTGCGTTGTCGGACGTAAACAATAGCACCATCCCATTTCTTACCGTGGGTGTGGTAAAAGGTGACTAAGGGACTTACTAGAGAATGGGCAGTAGCGTTTTCTATGCATGTTACCACCATACTGGGATCGCCATCCCACCTGCCAAGCGTGGCGATAATAGCAAGCTCCCCCTTCGGAAGAGGCTTTTGTACAGCAGTAGACGACTTTCGGCTGAAATAGATGATGATTACTCACACTTAATACTCATAAAAATACGTAAGATATTCAAGGGGAGGTATATTGTTCAGTTCGCCTTACCTTATACATATTGTAACTGCTCACACTAATTAATGGGATTATTACACGAATAATTGAATTGAACAGTTCTCTTTTATTTATTTTTAACCGACGAATAAAAACGGAGGAGGTTATCAATTCGACGCGTATATATTTTTCTTTTTTTATGTAGGACCACGCATAACTTTTTACATAGTAGTCCGATTGTGATAATTCTTTTTAATTGGATAAGCTTTGCCAAGTATTATTTGTACATTAAAGCCACAAAAAAAAGCAAAATAAAAACTTTTTAACAAAAAATTAAACCGCTGAAAAACCTGAAAAGCAAAAAATAATAAACCTTAAAATTTTGAGTCGGCGCTTTGAGTGATCTTTGTTCATTGATTTTTCAGCGCCGACTCAAAATTTTAAGGTTTCGGCGGTTAAATTTTTTGTTAAAAAGTTTTTATGAGGTATAGGTAGAGGTTTATTGGTTTACTTATATTTAAAAAAATATTTTTAGTATACTTGACACAACTATTTACACTAGGTACCTACTAATAAATGACTAACAAACTAATTATATCAATATAATATTTTATGTACATATTCGATATAATATTTTATCAGACACAAAGTTATTTTATTTAAGAATGCCTACACACGGAATAAAACTTATTTACATCCACCACCTCAGACTGCAGGTCCAGTTGAAAACCAGCGTCAGGCACTAGTTGTCTGGGATTATTACTGAACTGGGCCTTTGTGGCGCCGTGAGGAATACTATAATGCTAGTTTCTGACATCGCACCATACACTTTTTATTTGATTTTTATTTTACTCGTTCCTGCTGTAGATTGTGTGCCTTTTAATATGTCCTAAACAAATGTAATTTCTTTCTTCTTTTTCTAGGTATACATTGACTTTTTTGCCAGTTATATTTTAAGCCCTATGTGATATAAAGCAAGCCTATGGAAGTCCACAAATCCAAAGGACGGCCTGCTACTGAGAAACTCTGGGTCGACAAACTCAATAACACTATGACCCATTTCGGCAATTGAACCCACCACTAGACCGACCAGAGAGTCAAAAACGTCATTTATAAACGTTGCTTAAAATAAATAAACGTTTAAACGTAAAATTTGCATGGTTAAAACGATGCTAATTATATGAAACATCGCTTTTAGATGAAGAGTTTATATGCGGATTTCTTTTTGAATGATCAAATCACTTACTGTCTTTGACAGGCAACGTAAGTACACGGTAAACCTTTTAAGATTACGTTCCTAAAAGTGTCACACACTTAGAGAAATATTAAGAAAGAATGCTTCGAAAAAAAAACGGTCTTAAATTACATTAGTCTGTTCGTGTGTAGTGTATATTTTTTTTTTTTGGACTCCAAAACTGACGTCCAATAAGTTGAGTTTTAACTCCTTGGATTACTTTCTCTAGGGTTCTTAAAAAGAAAGGTAACTGCCCAGATATAACTGAGGAATTCACAAGAAATTGCACACCAGATCTGTAACAATGTATTGCAAAATTTCCTAAAGAAAGTGCCAACAAGGCAACTGTGAGCATTTAGCCCATACTTTGTATTAATGAGTAAATTTCATGACTACCTCTGTAAATGATAAAAAAAACAAATCACAGAAAGAAGAAAAACTTTGATTTTAGAAGTACTACAAGTAAAATCAAGATCGTAAATACAACAAGTAAATACTATTTGTTACTAATTCTATAAACTCCGGGTAGTATTTAATAGTACCTTTTTAAAATTCAAGGTCTTAATGTGACAAACTTTTATATTAAAACAAAAACGAATCGACAATTTTTTTTCAGGATTTTAATAATAACAAATCGAAATCACACACGATTGATCAGTTCTTTAACAGAATGCATCTTTCCGATCAACCAGATCAGACTATTCAAAAGACAGTAATATTGTGCCCACCAAAACTTGCTTTATATTTCCCGACATATACCTCGCTACGTCCTACGTCCGCGCGTGTGTGCAGAGGTAGTTTCATGCACTAGCGTCGCTCAATATCTGTTATTCTCGCCGTAACAGCGCCCCGCAACTATAGTCGACACCGCACTTCTATCCCCACTTTGAAATGGTGTTAAAGATGCAATGATGCGAATAGCTACTCTTTTAGAACTACGTTGTAGTTGAAATTTTCTTTAAGAATTTAATTTTTACATGGGTGTTTGAAATTAACCTGCATAAGTACAAAGGTGATGTTCCACAAATCAAATCAAAATATTTTTATTTCACCTAAACCTACATGGGCATTTATGAAACGTCAGAAGCCAGACGCACTATTCCATTTTGTTGATTCTTATGGAGAAGAGCCGGCAAGAAACTCCATGGTTAAAATTGTCTACAGTGTACAAGGCTTACAACGTTCTCACGTTCACAAATATGTATAAAAGAATCTACATAAATGATAGTATTTCATAAATAAAATATAATAACCTATTTAAACCAAATTAATGTCATTATTGCTATGATAGCCAATAATAAAGGGATTCAAATTAGAATTATAGGTATACTAGCTGTACCCTGCCACGCTTCGCTGTGGCAAATTCGAATGTTTTCCTCGCTTCCGGCAGATGGCGCGGTCACTGGTACACAGCTGAACGTTAAAAAAACTGTTGTTCGCGGTCGCGGATATGTGGTTGATGCAAAAAATAGATAAAACAATCCTTGATGCGGATTATATATCATGCTAAAATTTCAGCTCGATCGGTGCAGAACTTTTTGAGTTTTTGAAGCGTACACAAACCAACGTAACATTTTGATATATATAGATAAAGATAAAGTCAAATATTGGGTATATTAGGTCAAAGAAGAGTGTAAAATTTTTATAAAATTAAAAAATTTACATCGCCAGAAAGGTAAGCACCTGCTATCTAATCACTTCACCACCTTTGGTTGACTGGTAGAGAATGCCTAAGGCATTAACTCTGCTTTTGTGCTTTTTTTTGTGTGGGCGAACTTTAAAAAAATAAAAGACAGGGCATAGTACTCGTACAGGAGTGAATGACCAGAGGGGTAATTGCGGAACTTTTTATCGGTAGGAATTGGTTTAATATTCATAGTTAAACAACATTCATTGCGTTATTTACGTAGCTGAACCGACAATTTATTCGAACGAATGACGCAATGGTTTAGAAATAATCTTCAATCCCATTCAGATTCTGATAAATTGTGCGTTTCACAATTAGGGTGCAGATCACCAAATCCATGAATGTAAACGAGGTAACGCCACTTGATTCTTTAACACTTTATTTTAAGGTTCGTTGCAAATGGCGATTTGTAGTTTCTGTCTATCTCCATGAGATGAAGGCGTGAGTTTATAGTGACACTAGCTTTTGCCTGCGGCTTCGCCCGCGTGGACGTCAGAAATTATCCCGCGGGCACGTACTACATAAAAATAGTTAAAAAGTACCTTATGTGTTAATCCAGTTCCAGATTATAAACTATCTCTATGCTAAATTTCATCTAAATCGGGTCAGTAGTTTTTGCGTGAAAGAGTATCAAATATCCATACATCCATACTCACAAACTTTCGCATTTATAATATTAGTAGTAGGATGAGGAACAGACAGTGAAGTTCACTCAACCTCCTTAAAGGATTGGGGATCCTCCGACCACATACGTAGCGTGCAACTGTCTAACGGTTAATGTCGGGACATTATTTATTTACTTATTGCGCGGAAAAATCTGCTTGTGCGATGCAGGATTTCACTTAACCTCAGTGTGCAGCGTAGTTCGTGTAGTAGTATCTCAATCCCAATGTCGTAGTATAGATGCCGGCCGACACACGTTTTTGTACATACAAATGCCTTGCAAAGCGTACAAAAATGATCTATACGGCTACAGTTGTAGATTGGTCGGCTTATAAAGTACTGCTAAGTAACCTGTTAATTTTTTTAGAGATAATACAAAACATTAAAAATTAAACTACGCTGGCGTATACATATACGCCAGCTACTCATTGTATACGTATTAAGTAAAGTAGGTAGATATTACCATTCATAAATGTGAGCATAGGGCATCACGGTTTTTATCTTTGCATTGTGTATTACGACCCTATGGAGTGATTTTTTAAAAGTATTTTAATGATTTTCTTACATATGCCATTTGCATTTACAGAATTATAATCAATACATACATATGTTTGTTTGGACTTGAGGACGGCTTTTCACATCTGAATGACTATTTGACGAAATAGTGATTCAATGGTATTAAATTAAACGGTTGTTTTGGTTTGTTTATTAAATTAAACGGTTGTTTTGGTTTGTTTAATGATTATAATTATGTAAATGCAAATGGCATATGTAAGAAAATCATTAAAATACTTTTAAAAATCACTCCATAGGATCGTAACACACAACGCAAAGATAAAAACCGTGATGCACTATGCTCACATTTATGAATGGTAATATCTACCTACTTTACTTAATACGTATAGCCAGCTATTCATTGTTAGTTTCATTTTTAATGGTTCTGTTTTATCCCTAAATATAATAACAGGTTACTTAGCAGTACTTTATAAGCCGACCAATGTACAACTATAGCCGTCTAGATCATATTTGTACGCTTTGCAAGGCATCGCATAGTGATACAACTTTTATTTTATATTATAACATCATGTTACTATATTATATTCAGCCTATACTAATCCCACTGCTGGGCCACAGGCCTTTACTCTGTGAGTGGGAGTGGGCCACAATCCACCACGCGGGCCCAGTGCGGGTTGGTAGATGTCACATGTCTTCGAATTTTTGGTTCTAGGACATCCCGGGTTCCTCACGATGTTTTCTTTCACTGTTTTTGATAGCAACGTCGTGTACCCCAACATTTTTCCTATGTGTCACAAATAAATAAAGTGGTCTTAGTCATATCGATGATTCCAGTGTCCATCTTTTCTCTTTTTTTACCTTGAATTTTGTGTGACCAGGCAATTTCCATTTGAGTTTAAACATGGTTTAACCTTCTAAATGGCTTTTTACCTTAACCAATTAACTATCGCTACTTTATATAAATCAAATCCCAATTCGAATCATTGATAAATTATTCCAAACCGAAATGGAACCACACTAAATTGTAAATTCAGTTGAATAAATTATTCTAAGAAAATCAAACTGGTTCCGATGGTATTCTGTGAGGCTATTACAACGGCTATAGAACACAAAGTGTGTTCGTTTCGTCGAAAACGACCGTAACGGCCACAAAATGTTAATTAAATGTACCGTACTCAGAATTATCGGGCCCACAGAAACCTTAACAAGGGCTGGACAGTACAAGGGATTATACCAAATCTGGTTTCGATAATACATATTCACAATGGAAATTGTAATTTTCAAGTTATTTTCATTAATTCGCTTCAAGTAAAACATAAAAGAACTCACGATAATAAAAATTATTCTATGTATTTTTTTTCTTCATTTTTCAATCCACTTATTTGGCAGAGTTGCAACTTTATGCACATGTTCATAGCATCAAATGATAAGAAGACTAGACAAGACTGGACAGTACAAGGGATTATACCAAATCTGATGAAAATAACTTGAGAATTATAATTCTCAAGTTATTTTCATTAATTCGCTTCAAGTAAAACATAAAAGAACTCACGATAACAAAAATTATTCTATGTATTTTTTTTCTTCATTTTTCAATCCATTTATTTGGCAGAGTTACAACTTTATGCACATGTTCATAGCATCAAATGATAGAAGACTAGACAAGACTGGACAGTACAAGGGATTGTACCAATTCTGGTTTCGATAATACATATTCACAATGGAAATTGTAATTTTCAATTCATTTTTATTAATTCGCTTCACGTAAAACATAAAAGAACTCACGATAATAAAAATTATTCTATGTATTTTTTTTCTTCATTTTTCAATCCATTTATTTGGCAGAGTTGCAACTTTATGCACATGTTCATAGCATCAAATGATAGAAGACTAGACAAGACTGGACAGTACAAGGGATTGTACCAAATCTGGTTTCGATGAATACACATTCACAATGGAAATTGTAATTTTCAATTCATTTTTATTAATTCGCTTCACGTAAAACATAAAAGAACTTACGAAAATAAAAATTATTCTATGTATTTTTTCTTTTTTTTTTTCAATCCATTTATTTGGCAGAGTTGCAACTTTATGCACATGTTCATAGCATCAAATGATAGAAGACTAGACAAGGTATAAGAAAAATAAAGTTTCGAAGCAGGATCACACGTTACTTAGCAGAAATTTATTTTAGTTTGATCCGCTCCATCAAAAATAAAACACAAAAACACATTTTTGTGACCAAAGTATAAAGTTTAGTAAAAAAACATCAGAAAAATTATTATTAAGATTAATAAGCTCTATCCATTTGTATAAAGAAATAAGTAAAAATACAAAGTTGATCCCTAAGTCACTAAAATCATAGTTTCACCTTTTACTTCGTTTTCACTTAGCGTGGTTCATCATCATCTTCATCAGCCTATAATGTTCCCACTGCTGGGACACAGGCCTCCTCTCGAGGGAGTGGGCCATAATCCACCACGCGGGCCCAGTGCGGGTTGGTGGATGTCCCATGTCTTCAAATTTGTGGATCTTAGACATGTCGGTTTCCTCACGATGTTTTCTCTCACCGTTTTAAGAGCACTGGTGATGAAAGAATTTACACAAAGTAATGCGCCTACTTGGGTTCGAACCTATGACCTACAACACGAAGTCGCGGCCGTTACCACTGGGCCGCCACTGCTCTCGCGCTTAGCGTATTTATCGACTTCTATTGCTCGGCTCTTAAAATTCGCAGCGTAATGTTAAATAGCCTATAACCTTCGTCAAGCATGGGGCTATCAATTGCATTAAGTTTTTTTTTTTAATTCTGACCGGTAGTTTCAAGGATTACTTCCTACAAAGAAACTTCAAACTAACCTCTATATAATAAATATACACCGTGACATTTTAATAGTCTTACAACGGCAGCCCACTTCATGTACCCAATGACTACTGCACATCCTTAAGAAAAAAAAAAGAACATTTGAATAACATAAAAATAAAAATATTGTTCATTATGATGACGTATGACGTAGTTTGAAATTGATATTTTGTCTCATGGAAAATGGAGATGAAATGATCTAGTCGACTCGTGCGCTGGGTAGATATGTCCTGTACAGTCTGATACGTTAACATTATTAACAGGATGTTTCATATTTTTAATGCATTATTTATTTTTCTTAGTACCTATTATCTGAATTAAGGGTAACATTTTTTGA
Organism: Aporophyla nigra; assembly: GCA_947507805.1. Taxonomy (NCBI): domain Eukaryota; kingdom Metazoa; phylum Arthropoda; class Insecta; order Lepidoptera; family Noctuidae; genus Aporophyla; species Aporophyla nigra. The sequence continues at coordinate 7,711,032 of OX382292.1, read as the reverse complement.
TCACGCCTAGAGGTATATTATGTCGGATACATTGAGTGGGCAACCTTTATTAGACGACTATAATGTCACGGTGTATAATAATATATAATAATAGGTAGGTAAGTGTAGATGTAGATCTAGATATACTAGTTTTCCTTTAGCACAACTGACAAAGATCTAGACAAAGTGACATTCCATCACCGATAACGATGACGGAAAAGAGAAAAATAAATGAGACTGACTTATACGCTACCAATAAGCATATGTCAATCCTGTTGGAAGCCGTTGTAGGAATACGAAACGCTTTGAAAGTGATTGCCACTTGTCTAGACCCTCTGGGCTACTTTCAAATATTACACTTAGAAGAATTGTCGTCCAGATAAACGGACCTTACTAGGCTTAGGTCTGACCGCAACCTCTGCCGGCCGTGGTCGAGTCGATGGTCGGCAGCAAGGTGTCCTGGGACGCGGTGGTATCCTTCTGCGAATCAGTTATATCGCAGAAGGAGGCTGCGGAAAGGGAGCGGGAGATATCTTCCGCTCACCCAGCCCGCAGCAGGCGCATCGGGCGTCGGTGGAGGGCGGACTACGCCCTCTTCCAGCCCCCCTAAATGGGTCCAGAGGTGACGGATCTGGGGACATCCGTCGCCCCCTATTCTTTAGGAACCGAGATGGTGGCGCGTAGTGTTCCACGCGCGCCTCTCTGTGATGTATGGGGGGTGTTTAACACCTCACTCCCCCCTAACGTGAGGAGGCCTGCAAAGGCGGGCCGGCACCAGTCGGGGATCGCGGAAGACATGTTAGTTCCCGTGGTCCCCGACGTAGGTGCGGGGCGGAACACCGGGGTGGTTTAAGTCAGTAGGAGTCTGTCAGACCACTTCACCCACCGCAGGGCGGAGGAGTCCATGAGAATTTCCACCTCGAGATAAAAAAAAGGTCTCACCGCAACCTACTTGTTGGCCGCTACAATGCTCTGAAACTAGAAGAAAAAGTAAATTTATGGCATAGAAAAGCCAAAATCATAGACAATTGTTATGTAAAATTATTATTTTCTATTAAATAAATCATTATCGGTTATCTAATTAAAAGTAAGTGTAAAACATCATACCTACAACTAACCTATTTTACTAGAAATAAATATGTCTTCACTATCTGAAGTTGCCTGTTCGGTTAAGACATCTATTCCCTTGTTAAGCCGTCTATGGTCGAGCCTAACAGAACAAATTAGCGCAGAATGGACATAAACTTGTGTTATTATTGCGTTTATTGCTGCCCATCCTTAATTACGTCTAGGCCGACCTATATATCAACAGTCCACTGTTGAATGTAGCACATGTAAGGTTAATATCGCCGTACTTGGCAAATTGCTCCAGCGTTTGTTGTTGTCTTTTTATTGTCAGTTGGTTTGTAAATTTCGCAAGAGGCGGTGGGTTTTTGCAGCTGGTTTCATTAATATAGACTCCATGAAACGAAAGTTAGACTTGTACGCTTGTTCACCAAAAAAAAGACCTGGGGGCATACTCTTCAACCTAATTTTAATTCTAATCTAAAGCCAATACGATTCAAATGTTAATTTTGCATACACGTGATTCGGTACTCTTGAAAACAATAGTGTCAACATTGGAACAACAACAACGCCCGATCTCGATTCCACTTAGTTCTCCAAAATGGACACCCAATTTAAACACATTTTGGCGCTAGCGTCGAACTCAAGAATATGAAACGTCAAAATTCCAATGTCTATCGATCGGAATAAGAGTAAGCACCCTGGTCGCTTTTTCTGATTTGTTTTTCGTATTTACAACTTATAATGTTAAAATGTAGGAAGTTGCTGAGACTTTGAAACCATAGTCACCAATTTAAATCTTCACAATTACAAAATGGTCTTAACAATCACAGAATATTCCAAAATCGACTACCTATCCGTGTGGTGCCCGACGTAAGAAATAGTACCACCCCATTTCTTCCCGTGGGTGTCCTAGAAGGCGACCAAAGGACTGACTACAAAATAGGCAGCAGCAATCTCTATGCATTTTACTTCCATACTGCGATCGCCAACCCGCCTGCAATCGTGGCGATTATGACATAACTTCCCTTGGAGGAGGTCTATGTTCAGCAGTTGACGTCGTTCGGGTTCGGCTGACATGATGATGAATACCTATCTGGTGTGCTTTATTCCACTTCGTCTTCTTCGTTTTTATCGCTAATTCCTTTTTAATAAAATTATAAAAGCTGCGACCAGAATTCAGCCCCTTTACAGCGTCAGCGTTGGCCTCGCAAATGTCTAGCATAGTGCTGGTGTTTTACCAAAGAAGGCAAGATAAGACGTGTGACATCGTTAGTGATGTAGCTCTACAGACGCACTATGGCTCATCGAAGTACTGACCTGAATATATTGTTCCTGGAGTGAGCCATTTAGCACCTTAGTCGGTTATACGATTTCCAGATGAGCCTTGGCAGTTAGTGGCCCGTGAACTCAGCTGGAGAAGAATGTTTATTCTACTAAAATGTTATTGTAACCACACACACATTTAACAATGGTGTGCTGGTGCTAGTATTTTTTATGGAAGTGAGTGTTGGGTGTGGTCAATGAAGCAAGAAAGTAAAATGAATGCTGTGGAAATGCATTCCTTTAAAGCAGGTGTGGTATAACTATGAATAATAAGCTGAGGATATATCTGATAAGGCAATAGTGCGGATTAAAAGTACATGTTGCACCTCCGGTGCAACAACGTCACTTATGCAAATTTTGTCAAAATTGATCTGACAATGAGTATGAGAAAAAGTAGCTAATGATTAAATGTTCGCATTAACTTTAATATGAAGTTCAAAGTTTTAGTTTGAATATTACCAATTAATTTCTTTAGTCAATACATTATAATAGGATGTGGAATTTTCAAACGCTTCTCCTGAAATATTACATATTTTGCAAAAGTGACGTTGTTGCACCAGAGGTGCGATGTAGTGACAAAAATTTAAAAGGGTTTGTTTAGATGCTTTGGTCTTATTGAGAGGATGACTGTCATAACAAAAGGTATTTACATGGCAGATCTGACTGAAAACGGCGGGAGGATATATAGTGACCTAATTAATATTCTTCAGAAAGGTCACGTAGTACTTGCAACCGGCGTGTGAGTGTGACGAGAGGTATGAACATAAACGAGACAAATGGAGTATGTAAGGATCGCAGCAGGTGGCGTTCTGTCTTTGCCTACCCTCATGGGAATAACATGAGTTTATGATGTATGTATATTTCCTACATTGTTATCTTACCAGAGGGGTAATTGCGGAACTTTTTATCGGTAGGAATTGGTTTAAAATTCATAGTTAAACAACATTTATTGCGTTATTTACTTTGCTAAGCCGACAATTTATACGAACAAATGACGCAATGCTTTAGAAAATCTTCAATCCCCTTCAGATTCTGATAAATTGTGCAGGTGCAGATCAATGGACTAGTTAGCCAAATTAACCCGCACGCTAGTGGTGAGAAAACCAGTATATGCTGGGCTCACATTCTATTGAAACTCCACACTAAGTTAGGTCAGTTCAAGGTTAAAGTGTTACCATAGACGTGTAGCTTACTATCTGCCTACCTACCGACACTCGGCTCTATATTGTACCGAAATCACAATGTGTAGGAAATCCACTCAATTTTCCATATCAACGTTACTCTACAATAGCTCCAATTTGTTGGAATTCACTTGGGTTGCTCACAAAGCCTCTGGAGATGTATTGAAATGGATCTCATGAATGACTATACGAGTGTAGACTGTATTTATACCATCGTAATAGTCTGATCAAATAGAATTTATAGACATTTCCAGGTAAAGTTACAAAATGTAATTAAGCTATAGCTTTTACTACTTGACAAATCATGGAAATATTCTTTACTAGCTTCTGCCCGCGACTTCGTCCGCGTTAAATTTCTTGTTCCCCCGACCATTCCCGTCGCGTCGAATCGCCTACCCATGCGATTTTCCCCGTTTTTGCAACATTTTTCATTACTGCTGTGCTCCTCTTAGTTGTAGCATGATGTTATATAGCTTATAGCCTTTCTCGATAAATAGGCTACCCAACACAAAAATAATTTTTCACTTCGGATCAGTAGTTTCTGAGATTAGCGTGTTCAATCAAACAAACAAACAAACTCTTCAGCTTTATAATATTAGCATAGATAGTATAGATTACATGAACGTTTATTAATGATCTTTTACAAACACAGGAATAAATTATCTACATGATGGTGAAAACCATATCAAAATCTGTTGCGTAGTTTAGAGCAACGCGGTCGCATAGACATTTATAAATCCTTGCACCCGTAACACACAATAAGTGAAATTTTTCGAATTCATTGCTTCATGTGCTCGAAAAATTCTCTGCTCAACAACTCTATCGTTTTACTCTACTTTACAGGAATACTATTTTTAATTTTAATACATATACAGTTAATGCTAGAATAAGCATCGTTAGAAAACAATTATGGTAGGATCTAACCTACGCTTACAGCAGGAACGTACGATATAGCCTCACGGTTTTAAAAATGTTGGCGACTGCTTGCACCCAATACCTAATGGATTAGATAAGGCTGGTTTTCAGTCGGCTGGATCCCAAGTGGGTTCCAGGTACTTTGAAATCCTTCGGGGGATCTCCCTGAACTGGGTTGAATAATAAAACACCAATGTAGTTCGTTTAAAAGAAATATTTCGTTTATTCCACGCTTTCTGGTTGACGGCAGCGCCGACATGCTACTCTGTCTTTCGGAAACAAAAAAACCTATGCAATATACTACTCCGAATGTGATTAAAAGCCGGCGGTCATTTTTGGATATTTGACAGTCGTTACGGTTCGTAAGCCCGAAAGTCTGACAACCAATCTTACCAAGGGGTAACGTATTACCCAGTAACTGGATTGTAGAGGTCAGACAGGCAGTCTCTCTATTTAAAATACTGGTACTCAGCTGCATTCAGATAGATTGGAAACTGACCCCAATATAGTTGAAAAAGCTTGGCAGATTGATTGCAAAAGTACAGACTACTCTGAGAGGAAGTGTTGTGATCATTGTTTTTATACTGCTGTTTATGGCCTCTTATATAATAAAATAAAAATGGTCGAAAAAATAATAGTTTAAAAAAACTAAAAAACACGCTACCATTGAAAACCAAACTAAAAAGTACAAAATAATGGAAAAAAAAGCGTGGGGTGCTGTTTAAGGTTTTTTGTTATTGATATCAGGCACCCCACGCTTTTTTCCCATTATTTTGTACTTTTTAGTTTGGTTTTCAATGGAAGCGTGTTTTTTAGTTTTTTTAAACTATTATTTATTTTCTATTTTTTAGGGTGTTTCGAATTTTGAGACGTATGTCAGCGTAGTTTGTGACGTATGTCAGCGTAGTTTTCGAAGACAGTTTTTTTTGCTGTCCTGGTAACCCTGGCAAGGATAATGGCACAAATTAGTTTGTGACTTATGTCAGCGTAGTTTTCGAAGACAGTTTTTTTGCTGTCCTGGTAACCCTGGCAAGGATAATGGCACAAATTTATGAAATTATTGCATTGTCATCGGTTCTTGACAGGTGTGCAAAGTTTGAATGAAATCTGGTCGTTTAAAGTGGGTCAAAATCGCGCTATAAGGAGTCGGTTACAAACAAATATACAAACATACAAGTGAAGCTAATATAAAGCGTGTAAAAAACTCAGAAGTCACAGTCGTTTTTAAAGTCCAGACATAATCATGGTCACATCATGTGAAACCTTGTGAGATTAGTGTCTGAATTGCCGTTTGAGGAAAGAACCACACGGATTGAAAGGACCTGCCTAGTCACTGCATGCATTTATCAGTAATCAGAACTTAAAGAGCTCAATGAAGTAAACTACTTACCTTTTCAACAAGTAACTTCATTAACGAACAGCCGAACACAAAATCAAACTAACAAAGGCCCTATTACTACAAAAAGCCGCTATCATTTGCCGGCAGAATGTAAAGAGCAGTCAACGTATGCCTAGGCCGAGATTCTAGGCACGTTTTCAGATAAAGCTGCAATACGGTGACGTCAGCAAATGGGACCTACTCACTACGTGACCGCGGAAAACCGACCTTTTTGTAAGCGTTTTCCTCACCACACGAAAGTTTCCCTGTATCGTAGATGCGTTTATGGACCAAATCTCATGTAGACACTCAGACACCGGATATCGTAGTACAAAATGTAGTTGACGATAAATACATAAACTCAAAGTCAAATAATTTATTTTAAATAGGCACATAAAATTTTTGAACGTTATCATTTACATTTAAATAGAATCCCACCTAAATACTAACAAAAATATGTACGTGAGACTGAAATAATTATTGTTTATTTAAATAAATACATTTAAAAAAAACATTTTTAATGTTGTTGTTGTTTGTTTTTTTTATTTTGTTGTTGTTGTATTTAATTGTTTTTTTTATGTTGGTTTTTTGATTTAATGTTGCTAAGATGACTTTGGTTCATCGTATTTCCAATACTAGTTTGCGGGTGTAATAACTTAACATACTGGCTCTTCTATAAGTTAAGTATTTTAACAATATTAGGTTTTATGAGAGCTTGACAAATTCTAAGAGTGTATTATTCAATTAAAAGTACGTCAAAATGATCACGTTTATTTCAATCGTTCGTCTTTACTCCAACCCAATATTTTTACCGTCTGTTGAGAACAAAAGCACCTGTTCTTAATTTGAGAGTTTATTCTACATATGCTCAAATGTCAAAATGCAAAAGCATAATCAGTTACGTTGCGACTGCTGGGACATCCTACAACCTACCTAAAGTTTGTATGTATGAATGTATAGATGTATGGATGTTTGTTCCTCTTTCACGCAAAAACTACTGACCCGATTTAGATGAAATTTGGCATACAGATAGTGTATAACCGGGAATAACACATAGAATACTTTTTATCTCGGTAGTATGTTCCCGCTGCATTATTTCAGACCTCCACGCGGGCGAAGCCGCTGGCAAAAGCTAGTATACCATAATCCACCGCGCGGGCCCAGTGCGGGTTAGTAGATGTTACATGTCTTCGCATTTTTTAATCAAGGACATTCTGGTTTCCTCACGATGTTTTCCTTTACCATTTTGAGAACATTGGTGCTGAAATAATTTACTCAAAGTAATTTTTTTTTTATTTGTTTAAGGTACTCCAACGACTTCTTCACTAATAACATGTTACTTATTACTAACTTATATCTATTAGTATGGTGAATTTGTCACTTAAAGAAGTACACAGCTTACACATAAATAAAAAAAACATACAAATTTTAAAAACTATTTGAGATTCGGAATAAACTATTTTTGTTACAGTGAAAGATACATAACAGCTACTTTACCACAGGAAGACAGTATGAAAAAAAAAAACAACATCAGATTTACTTAAATAAATAATAGATACTATACTCCATTTGTTTAGGTAGTTAACTAAATGTAAACAATCTTAACATGTCTTTTATCTAAAAAACTGTCTAAAAATTGAATCTAAAAATGTTTACAATTAGGTATTTACTTAAACCGATGTTAGGTAAGTAACTTAATTTAAATAATATTTGTTGGTCTTTTATACGATTTATTTTATATAAAAAGACATATCAAGATTGTTTACCTTTAGTTAACTACCTAAACAAATGGAGTATAGCTTAATGCGCCTATTTAGGTTCGAACCTACGACCTAGAAGTCGTAAGTCGCGGTCGCTACCACTGGGCTACCACTGTTCTTCTGTTCAAATGCAACTTAAGTTATTTTACTCGCAGAATGTATACTATAAGGTCGACTTTTGCCAACAAAATTACTGTGACGCAGTTCTTACTAACTAAAGGAAGATATTGTATGGAAACCTGGACTTAATGGACGTTAGTAGTATCTAGAGCTTCTCGTAAAGGGTTCGTGTGCGGAAGTAGGTACTACAACCCATAGGAAGGTATTAATAGATACCTATTTGCTACCTATTTTAGGGTAAGGATTCTTTTGTAACGCAATTATTTTCCTGAGTGCTCCTTCGTGCTTATAATTATGTTGCTTATAGTTAAGGTGAATGCTTCAACCAGCCCGCGAAATTCAAATTTTCTTACGTTTTTTGCAATTTGCAGGCCAGTGCTAGGTTGTATGTTGATTAAAATATTATTCGCGACTGTAAGGCATATGTAGTTACAGAATCATCAATACAACGCTCTAAGTTCATAAAGCTGTAGGAATGACTTTTTCTGTTTTTTTTTTGTTCCTACCTATTTAGCACTGGCCTGCAAATTGCAAAAAACGCAAGAAAATTTTTGAATTTCGCGGGCTGGTTTGGAGCATTCCCCTTAAGTAATAATAGCCAAACGGGTCGATCGATAATATTAAGGTACGCTTGTCGTGGTTGGTCCATGGATGCGTGACCATGTTTATATACCAAGACCCCTACTTGACTGCGACTCTTGCCTAGGGGTAGTGAAGGTCTTATAAGCAGTCATCATTCATCATTTCAGCCGCAAGACGTCCACTGCTGGACTTAGGCCTCCCCCAATTTGGGGGGCTGCGCCATAATCGCCACGCTTGGCAGGCGGGTTGGCGATCGCAGTATGATGGTAAAATGCATAGAGAACGCTGCTGCCCGTTCTCTAGTAAGCCCCTTAGTCGCCTCATACGACACCTACGGGAAGAAATGGGATGGCGCTATATATATATGGAAGTGAGTCAAAAGTGAGCTGTCATTAGTGCAAATCCCTAACTACAGATGAAATGACAGCTCACTTTAGAGTCATTTCACTTAAGTTCTCACGGTGAGATTTTAATAGAATAGATCAATAGTGCTATTCTGTACAAATATCACCGTGATAACTTGAGTGAAGTGAGCTTAAAGTCAGCTGTGATTATTGACAATCCCTAGCATGAGTTGGAATGACAGCTCACTTTTAGGTCACTTCACCTAAGTTTTCACGGTGAGATTTTAACAGAATAGTTCAGCTTAACATTTGGTGGAATTTATTTATTTTATTTTTATTTATATATTTATTGTTCACTTCAGGTTATAGACATCATTGTAGCCCTGGCTCTTGTACTAGGAGTTCCCGTATCACAAGATGAACGAATTTATGGTGCACTCTCGGTTTCGGTTTTAAAACAAATTTATTTCTCATTAAAGAATTGCACACATAGTTCACTTACTGATGGCGGATACGCAGGTTATGGAGGGTGAGACACAAAGGGGGGTTGAGTATGGAAAAGAATATATTTCGAAAAGTCGGCTCCTTATATACAAAATCTGTTGCAAAAATTAATAAACAGTGGGTACATATAAAAGTTTGTTCGGACACAATAATTAGAAATATCCTACGTGCCGTACTTTATCTGTGAGGATGATATTCCGCTACACTGAGAAACAAACTCGACACAAACTCTCGCGACATTTATTTATTTTATTTAACCATTTATGCACACATATATTTTTTTTTTTTTTTTTTTTTTTTTTTTTTTCCACAACTATCACACAACGCCATCTAGTCCCAAGCTAAGCAGAGCTTGTGTTATGGGTACTAGACAACTGATAAACATACTTATATATTTCTAAATACATACATATTATAGATAAATTACACCCAGACACAGAACAAATGATCGTGCTCATCACACAAACATTTGTCCTGTGTGGGAATCGAACCCACGACCTCCGGCATAGCAGTCAGGGCCACTAACCACTAGACCAACAGGCCTGTCAAATAGACAAGAAGAAAGAAACAGAAAAATATGTACAAAGGTAATGCTTATTTCTATTAGAAATCTCTTCCAGCATACCTGCAATAGGTGAGAATATAGAAAGAGATGTAGACAACGTGTGTAATAGTAGAAGAAAAATAATACTATAATTTAAATATAAACATACAAAATAAAAATAAACATACATGCAAACATACATAAATACTTCTAGAATAAATATCACTAAATATATATTATACTAATAATGTAATTAAAATGAAAACATTCATGAGCAATTATGACAAAGTGGAGAGATAGTGTTCTTTCACTCTTCTTTTAAATACAGCAATAGTAGGGCAATCCCTTATGGCAGGTGAAAGTGCATTCTACAACCGAACCGCATGCACGGTGAAGGAGTAAGAGTAGAAGTCGGTTGAGTAGGGAGGGAACTTGAGGAGATTTCTAAGATGCGACCTGCAAGGTACATCAAAAGGATGGGACGGATCCAAATAAGTGGTGTTTTAAATTTTGTACAAGAAAAATCCGCCTATTATGTACCCATTGCTGGAATACAGGCCTCTCTGTGAGCCGTCATCCACCACGCGGGCCCAGTGCCGGTTGGAAGAAGTCACTTTTCTTTGATTTCTTTTATTCTGTGACATGCCGGTTTCCTAGAGATGTTTGCCTTCACCGTCTTGAGAGCAGTAGTGGTGAAATAATTTACACAAATTAAAGCGCCTGCGTGATTTCGAACCTTCTTCCTACAACTCGTAAGTCATGGCCGTTACCACTAAACCACCACTGCTCAGTTAGTTCGCTGTTAATGAAGGGAGTACAGTAATTTAGACAGCAGATAATAACTATTCCCGATTTAGTAATCTATACTAATACTAGCTGACCGTACAGACGTTGTCCTGTTTCCTAGAACTCGATAGCAGCGCCACCTACCGGGTCTAATAGTGAATCTAAACCATCCAGGGTGCCACCTAAATGCATACAAAAGAATTCATTCAAATTGGCCCAGCTGTTTAAGAGGAGTTCAGTAACAAAGATTATAAAGCTGAAGAGTTTGTTTGTTTATTTGTATGTTTGTTTGGTTGAACGCGCTAATCTCACGAATTGCTGGTCCGAATTGAAAAATTGTTTTTTTGTTGGGTAGCCTATCTATTGAGGAAGGTTATAGGCTATATAACATTACGATATAATCAAAAGGAGCGGAGCAGCTACGAAAAATGGATGAAAACTGGCAGGCAATTCTATGCGACGGGAAGGATCACGGATACAAGAATTTGACGCGGACGAAGTCGCGGGCAGAAGTTAGTCAATCGTAATTATCTAGTGAATTATCTAGTGATTGTAATTGCTCTGATACCTCAATACAAATACAAACAAAAATACAAAATAGTTTATTTCTTTAACAAATACATGACACTGAAGTTGTGATTGGAGCCTCCTTTTAAGCTAATAAAGCCTGTAGTAGAAGGCTCCGCTCTTCCATAACAAAAGAAATAATTAAATAATTAATACAAAAACATTTGTTGCAATAGTTTGATACCTAGTAAACTTATACAATAGTTAGACTTAAATGGATGTTTCAACCTAAGTGGTTTGTATAATTTAGGTTATGTCCGCAGGCGGCACGTATTGCTTATGATTTCATAACATTGAATTAGTAAAAGTTGGTAATGGAAGCGCAAACTGTAAGTATGAATTCAACATAATTGATTCTACACCAGCAGTGAGCAGTGGTGGCCCAGTGGTAACGGCTGCGACTCACGAGTAGTAGGTCGTGAGTTCAAACCCAAGCAGGCGCATTACTTTATGTAAATTATTTCATCGCCACTGCTCTCAAAACGGTGAAGGAAAACATCGTGCGGAAACCGACCTGTCTTAGAACCAACAATTCGAAGACATGTGACATCTACCAACCCGCACTGGGCCCGCGTGGTGGATTATGGCCCACTCCCTCTCACCCAGAGGAGGTTTGTGTCCCAGCAGTGGGAACATTATAGGCTTATGATGATGATTCTACACTCCCCAAAGAGTACACAGTTTTTTTTTAAATTGTATTATGACGGCGCCAGCGATGGCTGTGTGGTAGCGTCGTCATCATCTTGATTAGGTGGTACAGGGTTAATTACGTAGGTAATAGAGAATAATAGTTGAATAATATAATCACTTTACATCCACAAAATTAACAGGGTAAACCGACAGTTTCATTTTGGACGAGCCAAATGTCAAAAACTTGTCAAAAATGTATGGAAACTGTAAGCACTTTTGACCGAGACTGAGGTCATACTGTGAACAAAATTATTAGAATTGCGACTCTATTAGAAGCCACTACGAAGCTCCTCTATCGTCACCATTTTTAATCTTATCATCATCATATCAGCCGAAAGACTCATAGACATATGGTCCCCTAATTTGGGAGGGTTTGCTATTATCGCCACGCTTGGCAAGCGCGTTTGTGATCGTAGTATAGATAGATAGATAGATAATTTATTTATTTACACAAAAAATATTAACATTACAACAAGCATTTTGCGTAAAGAAACAAAATTGTAGGCTATAATGAAAATAATATAACAGGGTTGCCTGTAGCCGAACTAGGTGAAAAACCTGTATCTCGACTACAGCGCCATACCTCTCTGATAACGGACTGGGAGGGTTTTAGCCAACATTTCAAATTTTGTTAAAACTAATTTATGTTATTTTTTCATACACAGTAATTCTATTAAAAAGAGAATTGATAAAACTTAAAATGAGTAGTAGAACTTGTAGAGTGTGAGTAAGTGGGGTGTGTGTGTGTACGTGTGTGTGTGTGTAATATATGAGTGCGGATGAGTAGGTGTATGTGTGCGTTTTAATATGTGTAAAAAAGTTAGTATTTGCATTTCCGTTTAAGATAGTAAATTGATTAAAATAAATCTGATTACGCGTATGTTTGTAAAATGCATAGAGAACGCTGCTGCCCATTCTCTAGTAAGTTCCTTAGTCGCCTTTTATGACACCTACAGGCAGAAATGGGATTTTAAATCTCACACTGGTGCAAAGCTTGACTATTTTTGCTGTAAACCAGTGAACTGCCTAACAAAAACATTAACTAACTTTAAGCTGTTAACTGTTCGTCGGTCACACCATTGTTTTACATCACATTGATTTTAGTATTTTAGTACTACATACACACATCAAAAAAAGTTTGTGATCACTAAGCATAAGCTGATATAAATTTTTCAATTGAATTTTATCAAGAAAAATTCCTTGTTTTGTGTTTTCTTTAAGGGGGTATTACCGTCTAGAAACTTGAAAAATTTGTGTTTTTTTTTTGCATTTCCTTATCATCTGGAGTTTCGAGAAAGTGTCTCTGAAATATTAACTTGAAATTCATCGAACTCCTATAGTCACAGTATAAATAGTTAGTTTACTTTTTATCTGTGAACAAAGTAGGTGTGCGAATTTTAAAATGGATTGAAAAGGCAAGCGTGATGGCCATGCACGCCAGCCGACACACCACAAAAGCGAAAATTTCAAGGATACACTGTTGAAGTTGATACTAAGCATACTAGTACGTCAGCAAAAAATTGAAATTTACTGGAGACGATGACTTCTGTATAAACGCGTTTAGCTAGAAACGAAATTTTTCAAGTCGGGCGCACGTTATTCTAAAAAAACTATCGGGCCGATTGACTTCTGGTTTTGCACACATTTTCAGGGACTCGTCACCTCTAGTGTGAACTAAAATGATACCGATAGCTGGAATATTTTAGCCCTGCTGTCATGTTTTCGTTGACAATTTTCCAGGAAAATTAAAACTTAATTTTTAAACGGCTGCGATTCCGATAAAAAATTTCATACGCACTTAGATCTAGGTCAAACGATAAGTATATTCATATAGATTGAAAAAAAATGGTTTTATTTATTTATTAAACCTTTATGCACAAGTAAAAAATACTCTACAAAGGCGGACTTAATGCCTGAGGCATTTTCTACCAGTCAACCTTAGGGTGATGCAGAGACAAAACATGGCAGGTGCAACATAGGGATAGATAATTCGGAAAATAATACATACAAATACATAGATACATACATCCATATCCATAATAAAATAATCCATCCATAATTTTTATTTTCGTTATATATATATATATAACGAAAATAAAAATTGTCTGGTGAAATAACGATAGGTGGAGGAGAAAACGAATCCAGCAAATCAGCGCTGTGATGAATCTGGTTTTCTGTTTCAGACGACTAGAACCACCACAATATTTGCGCCCAATTGGACGAGCGTCTTAAATCACAACCTGAATAACAGCGGATAACTTGTACAGATTTCATAAAAATTTAGAAAGTTAGTTGAAACATGTCTTATGATGGATAAATAACTCAGGCACTGTAGGCTCAACAGTTTTTACGAAAATAATTCCTGAAAATTACTTTAAGAAACGAGCTTCTAGACGACAATACCCCCTTTTTTTCTGGATTGGAAATCATCAAATGACTTCTCCCGCTCTGGGCGAAGCGGGAGGGCGTGTCAGATAATAATACAATACAATACAATACCCCCTTAAATAGGAATAACCTGTTTGAAATTAAAAATAAACCATTTAAAAAAAAGTAATTAAATAACAGAAATTTGATAGAACGAAAAAACTGTTTAACCAAACTTAAACAACAATTTATTAATAAAAGGTTTATATTCAATATAATAAAACTCCTCCCCTGGCTCGAACACATGCGGTGATTCTCCTGAGCATGCTGAGAATCAAGTTATCCAGCATTTTTTGAGTTAACCTGTCCATGCCCGGCTTCCCTGAGCTGTCTGGCACTGTCTGGAGACGTGGCTAACGGTTCCAAACAGCTCGCTTAAGAGCATCCCATGCGCGCTCTATTGGGTTTATGTTAGACGATCCGGCAGGCCAGTCTAACCTTGTGATGTCGTATCCTCGAAGAGCAGCATTGACTCGTTGAGCTGGATGGGCGGGCGCATTATCATCGACCAGTACAAATTGGTGCCCATCCACTTGAGCGGCTTATTTTCCGCAATTTTCCGGCCGACCGCAAATATTATTTGACCACATCCGAATCCGATGACATACACATCCGTAGTTCGTAAATTAAAATCACAATTGCAAACCAAAATAAAATAAACAGTTAAAAAGCTGAAATAAATTAGATTTTTTTTATTAATTTTGAGGGTAGATGTTAGTTAAGTTCATTCTGGGTACTACAGTCCCCCGTGGCGGTCTACTCGCCATGGTTTACTCGGAATGGTCTGACAATTACATCAATAGCAACTGCTCTATACATGTTTGCTGTCATGAAGCCTCGATGCGAGATCAAAGGCGTTCCAGCTCCAATCATAATACCACCCCAAAAAACAGTGGTATCTCTGCAATGTAGTCACGACTCAGGATTGGGATATAGCAACTCTGCGTGCTATTTCTCTCGTGGTGTATCCTTCTTCTCTCAAAGTTACTATTCTTGCTCGTAAAATTTCTGATAATCCTCTTCGCATTTTTTCAATCACAACTTTCTGCGAAAAAGTATTTTAAATCCATTAAAATTGACTAAATCAGATTTCTGAATGAGCGTAAGCTAGGAATGAAAGCCTTTTTATATGAAAAAGCAATTGGACTGTTTTATATTCTAAGTCTATATTTTTAAATAAAGAATCTAAAAAGAAGAAAAAATCATAATATAATCTACCGTCACAATAAAGATTTCGATTTTTCAAAGTGATCGCAAACTTTTTTTGATGTGTGTACATAGTTAATTTTACTAAAATCTAACTTTAGTTCGAAACTGCACTAAAAACAAACTTTGTTTTAGTTAGCTGCTGCTGTTTAATATTTGATGAAGTTTTATCTGACAACTATGTGTTTATTTTTAGATAGTATTTAGTTTGACTGCCATTTCAACCATGTGAAAATGGTTAAGAGTTATGAGTAAAGTTTTTGCCTACGCATATGTCCTGTAGATCTGGTAGCGTCTCATGATAGGTCATTCAACTCCCTAAAATAGGGTCTACAGGATGACTGATACATACATGCCATATTGCCGTCTGTTGGGACAGAGGGGTAATTGTGGAACTTTTTATCGGTAGGAATTGGTTTAAAATTCATATTTAAACAACATTCATTGCGCTATTTACGTTGCTGAGCCGACAATTTATTCGAACAAATGACGCAATGGTTTAGAAATAATCTTCAATCCCATTCAGATTCTGATAAATTGTGCGTTTCGCAATTAGGGTGCAGGTCAGCTCAAAGCTGCTATTAATCTTTCTTCAAAAGGACCTTCTAGATACGGCCCTGCATTGTTAGACTCACATAAAATTTTAACATTATAATGTTTAGACTTAGAAGACACCATACGAGACCTCTCCATTTGTTTGCTCCCAAAATTATTTAAAAATAAAAATAGTTAAAAAAAAACTAAAAAACACGCTTCCATTGAAAACCAAACTAAAAACTACAAAATAATGGAAAAAAAGCGTGGGGTGCTTTTTAAGGTATTTTTTTATTGTTAACAGGCACCCCACGCTTTTTTTTCCATTATTTCGTACTTTTTAGTTTGGTTTTCAATGGAAGTGTGTTTTTTAGTTTTTTTAAACTATTATTTATTTTCAATTTTTTAGTGTTTCGAATTTTGAGACGTATGTCAGCGTAGTTTGTGACGTATGTCAGCGTAGTTTTCGAAGACACTTTTTTTGCTGTCCTGGTAACCCTGGCAAGGATAATGGCACAAATTAGTTTGTGACGTATGTCAGCGTAGTTTTCGAAGACAGTTTTTTTGCTGTCCTGGTAACCCTGGCAAGGATAATGGCACAAATTTATGAAATTATTGCATTGTCATCGGTCCTTGACAGGTGTGCAAAGTTTGAATGAAATCTGGTCGTTTAAAGTGGCTCAAAATCGGGCTATAAGGAGTCGGTTACATAAAACATACAAACATACAAGTGAAGCTAATATAAAGCGTGTAAAAACGTTAGTTTCTTTTGGAGTTTCGAGAGCACCATCTGTTTCTCCAAATTTTTCATAGGGTTAGTTTAAAGTGTAACCAGATACAGTTGAATACTAGTTTATTACATGGAACGACCGCCTATATGACCTCCACAACGCAGTAACTGAGTAAAACGATATCCCTTGGTAAGACTGGTTGTCAGACTTAAGGGGCATCTGGCGGCCCGCAACAACTGTCGAAGATCTGCGAATGACAGCTGGAACCAATGGTTTAACGTGCTTTCCGAAGCACGATGTAAAGATTCATCATTTCAGCCGTAAGACGTCCACTGCTGGACTTAGGCCTCCCCAAATATGGGGGGCCATAATCGCCACGCGTGGCAGGTGGGTTGGCGATCGCAGTATATTGGTAATATGCATAGAGAACGCTGCTGCCCATTCTTTAGTAAGTCCCTTAGTCGCTTTTTACTACACCCACGGGAAGAAATGGGGTGGTGTTATTCTTTTATGTCCGGCACCACACGGTACGATTTAAAGATTATAGCCACCCATCTACGGCCCCACCGCGGAAAGTATGGCGTAGGCTTATAGATCCAGGCGCCTCAAAGACATTTCAGCATAAACTGAAGGGGTCCGCTAGGACCGATGCCTGCCAGGGTTAAGAAAGAAGTACCAAACTCGTAAGAGTTACCGTGGCCCTGGCTCAGGCAACTAAAAGGAACACGGGTGGGTTTTAGTAAGTAAGACACGCCCTCCCGCTCCACCCAGAGCGGGAGACGTCATTTGACGATTTCCCACCATAAAAAAATAAAATACGGTAGTTACCACTGGGATACTGTAGGTACTATGGTGTTTGGTAATTCTATTGCTTTTGTGATCGCTTCATTCATTACACAGTTACATTCCAGTAATTAGATATTGGTGTAGTAATCATGTGGCTGTAATTACCCCGTACATAATTAGAACACAATTTGGTATTATTGCCTATCAATTTACCTAATGGTGATTCAAGGAGACCCTAATTATTATGCTGTAATTAAACTAATATTAATCAATGCTATTGGATATACCGGGTGACATTTTTTAACGTCTTGAAAAAAAATGGGTGTAATAGGTGAACGGAGTAGAAGCCTTTGGCATAGAATTTTTTTTATTTTAATTTTAAATAACATGTAATGAAATTGATCTAGCAATAAATACGACACATTTAAAGTAACATTTTCATACTAGAACAACAAAAACAGATATTTGAAAAAAAAAAACAATTAAAATCTATCGAAACTCAAATCATACGCACCCTACTCAATGCGTGGCATGTATCAATGATTTCGTAGCGCAGCCCTACCCTTTGAAGCCGGCCGATAGGCGGCCTCATTGATCTTTCGCAGGCGCACGAGCCGCACACGCATCCCCGTCCGCCCGCGTTCCGCGCTCCTTTAGTCACCTGCGATGAATCTGAAGGCATTCCTGCCTTCTATTCTAACTAGAATAGAAGGCAGGAATGCCTTCAAATTCTCTATCTTCATATGGTGTGTTATGTAACTACATAACACACCATATGAAGATAGAGACGGTAAAAAATGTCGTCCCTCGTCACTGTATGTAACCCAATAGCAAGACAGGTTGTCAGACTTTCGGGCTTCTACCGATCCATAATGACTGCCAAAGATCGACAAATGACAGCCGAAACCAACAGTTTAACGTGGTTTTCAAAGCTTGGAGAATATTTAAAGATGGTCCCCTATTCACGGACCAACTACGGCAAGGGTATCGACCCGTGTAGCTGCTTTGCCAGAATACCCTTGTTGCGAATCAATCCAGTCACTAAAACCACGGAACTAAGCGACTCCAGACAGGAATATCTCAAAGCGTAAATAGATCCCCGAGTGGAGTCCATCCCAACATATTATCTTTCACGGCACATGTTTTATGCATACGAAACGTGGACCAACTTCCACCCAGCCAGACATTGTAAAATGGCTTCAGTTAACACATTCTAAGCTCATTTTTAAAGTTACGTTGAAGTTTCGAGTTTCAATTTTGCCTTGGGAATATGTTTTTGCATGTTACGTTGTTATCTAAAATCTTGAATGGGCTTTAGGAGTTTGAAGATCGTGTGGCCAATTTGCCATCCGAGCCAAGGACGACGGATTTTGTATTTTATTAGTAGGTAGTTAGTGTCAAAGTTTGAACTGAAAAATGTTACAGTCAGTTTAAAAAAAAAACATTTCGTTGCGATGGTGTTCTTAGTGGAATAGAACCTTTGCTGTCACGGATTAGTTCAGTTCAGTTTATTTATTTGTTAACATAGGTAAAAAATATAGATCTTTTGTTGATGAAAGAGCGCTATGTTATGCCAGGAGGCTTACAAATATGGTGTGAATATCTAGATGACGATTACAAATTATCATTTACTAAAATCATGCCTTATTATGTCATCAATCATGCAAAATAGAAAAAAAAACCAAACAACCAACCAACCAATCAACCAATCAACCCACCAACCACCAACCAACCAATCAACCAACCAACCAACCAATGAACCAACCAACCAATTATGTCAGACCTAAATGAGGAATTATTAAAACGTCTAAATTCGTACAATTATAAATTAGATTAATATTCATTATTTTGAAGAACAGTGAACCATATTGTGTTAGTATATAAAAAAATCTTATATTCTATTTTAAGAAGCAGAAAGGTTCTGGAGTGTGGCAACCGCGTACCGGAAGACGTAGAGTTGGAAGGCCTCCAACAAGGTGGACCGATGACCTTGTGAAGGCCGCAGGAATCCGCTGGATGCCGGAAGCACAAAACCGGTCGAAGTGGCGGAGCTTGGAGGAGGCCTATGTCCTGCAGTGTACGTCTTTCGGCTGAAATGATGATGATGAAGAGGCATAATCAGCCTATACCATCCCCACTGCTGGGACACAGGACTCTTATCGGTGAGAGGGAATGGGCCGTTATCTACCACACGGGCGCAGTGCGGGTTGATAGATGTCACAATTCTTCAAATTTTTGGTTCTAAGTTGCAGGCCACGCTGGCGCGACGCGTCTTGCGTCTGCGATGAGCGGGAAAAATAATAATACGGGTTGAACGGGGGGCGCCATGTTGGCGCGACTGGCGTGCGCGTCAGGCGACCGCGACTAGCGGAGGGAATAGTACGAGTTCGCGCGTCCTGCGTATTTATTAAATTTTGTTGAATTATCCGCGATGCAAAACATAAATGACGACAAGCAACCCCAACTGACAAGGAAAGTGGCAGGCTGGAACAAACACGTTCGGGGCGCTTATGGGGAGGCTCGGTCTAGGTATCAGACTTGGCTGTCTTATAATAAACCAAAGTCTGGTGAAATTTGGGAAGATATGCGGCGGAGTCAGAAAATCTTTAGGGGTAGGCTTAAATGGTGCCAAAATCACCAAGATCAGATTAAGATGGACATGTTAGCGTCGCACCGAGCGTCTAAAAATTTCTCGGATTTCTGGAAGTCGACCAACAAGCTGAGGGTTGGGCCGGGCCGCCCTGTGAGTGTGGGGGAATGTAGTTCGCCGAGAGACATAGCCAGCATGTTTAAGGATCGATTTATGGTATCGTCTCCACTTGGACCAGCTAAGGGAGTGATCGATGGTGAGACCAGTCGTGATTATGAACCGATCCGTTTCTCTGCCAAGCATGTAGCTGAATTAATTAGAAAAATGGCTAAGGGGAAGTCTCCAGGTCACGACAGTCTCAGCATCGAGCACCTCAGGTGTGCGGGGGTACATTTGCCTAGAGTGTTGGCGTTGTTTTTCACGCTTTGCATTAGCCACTCATACCTTCCATCCGATATGCTGAAAACAGTTGTGGTACCGATCGTGAAAAATAAAACTGGGGATGTATCGGACAAGGCGAATTACAGACCGATATCCTTGGCCACTATTATAGCAAAGGTGTTGGACGGTCTGCTTGACAAAGAACTTGACAAATGGATAACCTTACATGACGCACAGTTTGGGTTTCGGCCTGGACTTTCCACTGAGAGTGCTATTCTCTGTCTAAAGCAGACGGTCCAATACTATAAGGATAGAGGCACTCCGGTGTATGCCTGCTTCCTGGATCTCTCAAGGGCGTTTGACCTTGTGTCATATGATGTCCTTTGGGAGAAGCTCGGGAGAGCGCGTGTACCACCTGAGTTGACGGGTTTGTTCCAGTACTGGTACTCTAACCAGTTAAACCAAGTTCGTTGGGGGGATGTTCTGTCTGAAGCATACAGGTTGGAGTGTGGGGTGAGGCAGGGGGGGTTAACCTCACCTAAGCTCTTCAACCTGTATCTGAATGAGTTGATCGTTGAACTCAGCAGTAGACCAGTGGGGTGTAAAATAGATGGCGCTAGCGTCAATAATTTAAGTTACGCTGATGATATGGTGCTGCTGGGTCCAACGGCTGGCTCAGTCAGGGAGATGCTGAACATCTGTGAAAAGTATGCGGCAACTCACGGCCTGTTATATAATATAGTAAAAAGTGAATACCTGATCTTTGTTGCTCCCGGGAAACATATTACTTACGAGCCTTCAATAACTCTCAACGGGCAACCACTTAAAAGGGTTACTCAATTTAAATACTTGGGACACTATGTCACTGAGGACCTCAAAGATCAGGTAGATATTGATCGTGAGCGCAGGGCACTAGCAGCCAGATGCAACATGTTGGCTCACAGATTCGCTCGTTGTAGTAACGAGGTCAAAATAACTCTGTTTAAAGCTTATTGTCAAGCGTTCTACACGGGCAGTTTGTGGGTCAACTGTACGCGGAGGGCTCTAGATGCTCTGCGTGTGCAATATAATAATGGCTTCAGGGTGCTGTTGAGGTTGCCCAGGTTCTGCAGCGCGTCTAGCATGTTTGCTGTAGCACAAACTGACGACTTCTATGCTATTATGAGGAAAAAGACCGCATCCTTATTAGGCAGAATGAGGGCTAGCAGCAACAGTATCCTGAAAACCCTAGCCGAACAACACGATGCACCAATGCTGGGACACTTTGTCAGGTTGCTCGTGCGGCAGGTATGAATATAAATACTTTTATTATTCTAATTAATTAATACTAACCCTTAGTTGATAAGTTTTTACTAACCAGTGGACCAATGTTGTCAAATTAAATAAATAAATAATAATAATAATAATAATAAATACGGAGGAGTTTATTAGTGAAATAATGTCTCGGCCAGCAATCTGGTGCAGTAAGGATGATCAATATAAGAATAAATAGGTATGTAATTTTTAAAAAAGGGATGAAATAAGACAAAAATTCCTACTACGGTATTCACCAAACTGATGTTTTTGTTTAAATCATGAACCCCCATTTTTATTTGTAATATATCCTGTGCAAAAAAAAAACTTCCTTCTAAACCTTTAAGTTCCAATTTCACAAGCAAACTCATTCCCGCGCAATAATAGCAGATAAAAACCACGTGTCACGCGGCCGCTTCAACGTGGCACACTACAGCGGCAAGATGCAGCGTCTTTACTCCTCCCGCCGCCGCAGGTCGCTCCCGCTCACCGCAGTAACTCTAGCGTGGCCTGCGGCTAAGGCATGCCAGTTTCCTCACGATGTTTTCCCGTTTTGAAGCTCCCTGGATTCGAACCCACAACCTACAACGCGTAAGTCGGGGCCGATACCTCTGGGCCACCACTGCTATTCAAATGTTAGTAGTATTATACAAAACTAGCTGACCGTACAGACGTTGTCCTGTTTCCTAGAACTCGATAGGAGCGCCATCTGTCGGGCTGATTTGTGAATCTAAACCATCCAGGGTGCCACCCAAACGTATACAAAAAAATTCATTCAAATCGGTCCAGCCGTTTAGGAGGAGTTCAGTGACATACACACGTACAGTAGAATTATATATACAGGGTGTGGCGTAAGTAATGGTCCACCGTTCACACTATCAAGTCCAAGAGGGATTTTTTTGTTTTCGGAACCCTTGGGTAAAAATGGTTAAAAATTTTAATTGTTATAGTTAATTATCTGGTTCATCGAATCCTGAACGGTGGACCATTACTTACGCCACACCCTGTATAAAGATAAGTGAGTCGTTTAAATAATGCATTCTCCATGTACTGGATGACCAGACAAGATAACATATTACATAACTGAGCAACCTCCACACAAAATCCTCGCACTCTCGCACCTCGCACTCTGCTCAGCAGCGACGCGGTTTTTTGCAAATTATGGCTTGAAAGCGACATGCAAACATTTCCGCACATTAGTGCTGCAGAAACGGGGCAGTCCCAACAACATCTTGAAAACAATATTATATTGTACGTGTAATGAACCTTGGATTTTCACAACTGAGTTTGAGAAATCAACACTGAAGACTTACACAGAAAAAAAAAAATCATATAATAAAATTTGCCATTTTCCCACAGGTTTACTTGGTTTTGATATACTTTAGATGCACGATTCAAAATTACCATTTTCATGTATCCTGAGAGGAATTGCACAGCATCTATCAATGTTTTTGCGTCTTTAGGGGATTTCGTAAAATGGCGGTCGCCTCTGGGATTTTGACTAAAGGATGACTGATATCTACGATTTTACATAACAGGTATTTGTATGACTAAATCAACTGCCAAGCTTTGCTTATTCTGACAGGGTCGCCAGATTGTTCGAAAGAGATACCGTGACCCTGGCACATGGGCAACTGAAGGAACACGGGTGGGTTTTAGTCAGTATAAGTCTGACACGCCCTCCCGCTCCGCCCAGAGCGGGAGAAGTCATTTGATGATTTCCCATCCAAAAAAAAATTGGCTTTGCTTAGTGAAATGTAAAGATTTTGTTGTACCAACTTGTAGAAAATAGGACTTTATTGCGTTACTAGTGCCTGCAAGGGGTACTTCTGAAGATGGAGTGGTTGTGTTGTTCCATCAGGATTTTTTCAGTAAAAACTTTGAGTCTGGTTTTGTGACCGGTTAATGACAATAGGCGACAGAGCTTATTCCCATCAACCTATTATGTGGCATTTAAGGCGTCCTGCGAAATTCAAATTTTGTAACGATTTGCGGGTAAGTGTCAGGTTGTATTTTGATGAAGATATGATTCGCGACTGTATAATATAATATACGGCTGTACAGAATTAGAATAATTAAAATCATAAATACAACCCTAAGTTCATTCGATTCCAATGATTGACTTGTTTTATTGATGATTAATCCTACACTGACCTGCCTTGAATATATGAGCTGTTGCTGAACATAACTGGTGCAATGTGGGTTCCAAAATAAGTACAGACTGGATATCTATGGTACAGACCCTTGGCTGAAAACAGGCGTGATGGTATAATGTTATTGTTACGTGGGTCGATACGACATGAAACGTGACGCTGCCGCCATCTATATATCAAGTAGCAGGTTCAGGCAGCAAGAAATTGTTCTACAGATATAAATCGCCGAATCGCGCGCGACCGTCGCGTCGCGCTAGTCTGAACGAGCCTTAATAGGCGAATGCACGCAAAAAATACGCTCCCTTAACTGTAAAGAACACTTAATTAAACCGTGAAACATTAAGTATTATACTAGAACCGGTTATTAAATTAACAAATATAAAAGAACTAAAAGTAATTTATTACCTACCGTACAATAGAAAATAAGTTGTGTGAAAATGAATCGTCCTATCATCTAGCTGGGCATCGCTCTCAAGACGGATACAGTAGGTACCGAGTGGAGGCAGTTTCTTCGTCGGTGGCTGCCTAGTATAAGACCGGCAGTATTAAATAAAAAAAATAAAAAAATCTTTATTGATACAAAAAACTTTTGACATTGCTTAAGACTACGATACATAATTTGTTAAACTAAAGGTCACACAGATATGGTAAGCCCTGCGGAATAAACGGCTATATCTTTTGATTGCGTTAGCGTAGAAGTTTGATTTTTTCACAGCTCCAAGGAACAGTAGTCTTGAGTATCTGATGTAAATTTCAGCTTGATACCTCCACTCGTTCCTGAGAAAAAGGGTCTTGACAGACGGACGGACGGACGGACGGACGGACGGACGGACGGACGGACGGACAACAAAGTGATCCTATAAGGGTTCCGCTTTTTCCTTATGAGGTGCGGAACCCTAAAAAATTGCGAAAACTGTAAATTTTTAGTTACATCATGTAATAAAAATATTTAAAAAAAATTAAAACTTTATAACTACAGGTTTGTACGGAACCCTCGGTGCGCGAGTCCGACTCGCACTTGGCCGGTTTTTTTCAGATTCTAAAAGAAAATGTGTCTTCACCTTTTTACTTTAATATATTTTTGTCAAAAAATAAAAAACATAAACGGCGCGTATATATTAAACTTTAAAATTCACATACAAATCGGCTTTCAAAAGCCTCGGTCGCCATTTTTATCAAGCGAATTACCATATTTCGCTGAACTTCACCCGACTTTAACATTTATAAAACATAAGTTTCCATTGTTACAGTGTCACTTAAAGTTACTTTAAAGTTTTCTATTATGGTCGGAGGAAATCCTTTTTTAAGTTGTGGTTGATAAGTTGGTTGAAACTCTTGTTAAAATGAGAGTAGAGATAAGCTTGTTGGTTGATATTACAATATTTTTAGTTGACCTGTTGTGGCCTACTTTAGGTGAAGGCATTTTTAATATATTTTCTGCAACCTATTGTTGATGGTTTTGGAATTACAGAAGACAGGTCCTGTATCAAACAAACAATGCTAGTACATAATAATACATTTAAAAGGTGTACCTTTTGATAACCCGTAACTGTGTATCGTATTACCCAGTTACTGGGTAATACGATACCCCTTGGTAAGACTGGTTGTCAGACTTTCGGGCTCCTGACGACCCGTAACGACTGTCAACTACAAAAGACAGCCGGGACCAACGGCTTAACGTGTTTTCCGAGGCACGGAAGGGTCTTGATATGTAAAGATGGTTACCCATCTACGGACTAACCGCGGCAAGCGTAGCTTAACCTGAAAGATCGATCCGTGCGGCTGTTGTTACTTAGCCACAAGCCCCGCCTCCATAACTGTAGAGTATTAATGTCAAATGCCATGTCAAAGAATCAACTGGCATTTGTTATTTTTAATTCGTTTTAATTTCTCATACAAAATAATTCGACGTCATTATTATTTATGTAAACCTTACCTTACGTGGGTTATGAACACTGCCCGTTTTTTAGTTTTAAATTTGAATTATTGGTTTGATTGAAAATATTTATTCGTTTTTATCAATTAAATACACCCATCTTTTGTTTTAACCATAACTATACCAGTTGATTCTTGGACATGGACTCAGTAATAACCTAGAGTTATGGAATCTCAATAGGAACATGTTGTATACACTCACGCCCTCGTCCCATGGGGGTAGGCAGGAACTATAAAATGATACCTGCTACGAACTTAGATTACCCTTTTGCCCCGTTTAATTTCATAGATCTAGTAATACACGCACGCCGATTGCTAGAACTACGTACCTGACCTTTCTAAAGAACTTCGCGAATAAGGTCACTATATGTCCTTTAGGGGCATCCATATGTGTCGAATATACAGGCTTTATTTAAAAAAGTATTTTCCTTACTACAATCACAGCAATATTTGAGGTATACCTGTTAAGTATTCACTTGGAATAACATGTGTTCTGCTGCCCCCAACAGGGGGTTCTTCCTCCATTGGGGTCTCGCCTGCCCTGTCCCCAATTGATGTCCTTGTTGTCCGAAAACGAATTGCGAAGAATGTATTTTTTTTTTTTTTTTTTTTTTATTTATTTATTTATTAAGCCAATAATGCTCATACTGCAAAAGTACGTTTCAATCAGTTAAGCTTACCGCAATCCACTATCCGCTGGACAAATGCCTCTCCCAAGTTACACCACGACATGCTGACCTCCGCTTTCCGTATCCATTCAGTCCCAGCCACCTTCTTCAGGTCAACGGTCTATCTAACTAGGAGGCATTCCACGTTACACTTGCCGATACCTACTTCGTCTCCACTCCAGGACTCGTCTGCTCCACCGGCCATCGCTTTGACAAACATAGCCAGCCCAAGGGCTTCACTTTGTTTTTACATATTTTTATGTGAAAAGAGAATATATTTATTTATTTCCTTCGCCCTGTATGCGGCGACCACAGGACAGTTTCGCAGCACATAAGTTATTCAAAATCAAAATCAAAAGTCATTTATTGAAACTAGGCTGAGAGTCAGCACTTTTTGAACGTCAAAGTTACATAAGACAGTCCCCCCAAAACGCCCGCCCTTCAACACTTCCTAGTGCTTTAGCTGGGAAGAAAAAGTGGCGCAACAACGTGTTGCCTCATCGTCCTCCATGCAGGCGTACATCAGTTACTTCTAACTCCCATGGAATACCTATAACAAACAGTTTCGTATTGCCTTCCCTAAAGTAAAATAATCTCGTACGGAGGCGTTGGTAACATATAAATAACGTCGGCTGAAAGTAATTAATTTCCATTAGAAAGTTTCAACAAGTGAAGCCAAAAGTTTAATTTCAGCGGACAAGGATAGATTAGTAGACAAGAGTATTAATAATGTTAGCGTTTTTATTTTAAGTTGATTTTTGTATCGAGAAAACTTAATTACTTTAGTGGAAATTAACTAAATTAATATCATTTTTGGCTTTTACGCTATTTTTAGCTTAGACCTAGATTGGATTTTTAAACAGTTTAGAGTACGTAATTAGTAAAATCGGTTGTCTGTAAAGTCGGTTTACTGACGATAGTTGACCGTGACAACGTCATAAGAAAATACTGATGCGCGCTCTTGCTTGCACTTCAAGCCTTAAATGGAACGCCTCAGAGCGAGGTAACGCCGCATGAGTCATGTTTTTTCGTGCGTGCAGCCGGCTCCATCGAATTACAAGACGTT
This sequence comes from Aporophyla nigra, assembly GCA_947507805.1. NCBI lineage: Eukaryota > Metazoa > Arthropoda > Insecta > Lepidoptera > Noctuidae > Aporophyla > Aporophyla nigra. The sequence continues at coordinate 7,683,521 of OX382292.1, read as the reverse complement.
GTCACGTCAAAAAGTTATTACAGAGAGATAACAGTGGTAGTTTTTAGAAATGACCGCAATTTACGAGTAGGTCGTAGGTTGGAACCCAGGCTGACATTGACATCATTATTTCAGCCGATATTAGGCATCCACTACTAGGCAAAGCTCCACCACTTCCACCAGTTCTGTGCTTCCCACATCCAGCTGATTTTTGCGGCCTTCTAACGATCATTGATCCACTTTGTGGCTTATTATTTTTTATTTTTTTGGATGGGAAATCATCAAATGACTTTTCTCGCTCTGGGCGGAGCGGGAGGGCGTGTCAGACTTTTACTGACTAAAAACCACCGTGTTTCTTCAGTTGCCCATGTGCCAGGGTCACGGTATCTCTTTCGAACTATCTCGCGACCCTGGCAGGCATCGGTCCTAGCAGACCCCTTCAGTATTGCTGACATCTCTTTGAGGCGCGCGTGGAACACTACACGCCGTCGCCCCTAAAGTCGTCGGTCCTTACCGGGCGGCGAGCTACCCGTTGCTCGCCGCCCGTAAGCTCGTGCCTACGGTGGCCGGGAGTCCGCTATCGACTCCCGATTGTGGCCTTTCAGCTCTACAATATAAAGACAGAACTTACTCTGTGAATGTAATTTTATTACACTATTCACAAAACGGTGGAGGAAAACATCGTGAGGAAACGGACAAGTCCTAGCACCAAAAATTTGAAGAGATGCACCTACTCGTACTGCGCCCGAGCGATATAATTTATCACGCACTTCTCATAGAGAGCAAGCTTGTGTGGAGCTTGTGTGGAGTGGGAACATTTACCTATAGGTTGATTGTGCAAAAAAGCTATTTCCTTACAAAGTAGCATGGGCAGCGACGCGCAGGATGTAGGTTCTAGACTTTCTTCGTTTCTTAGGATTTTTTCGTTGGATAGCCAAAAAACTTTAAAAAAAAAATATTTGTCACTTTGTAGTGTTTTTAAAGAAGTCGGTTGTTATTTTTTTTTACTTTTTATTTTTAACTTTTTAGTTATGGTATGTACCCCGCACTAATTTAATCGCGTTATTCGTCCATTTGTCGCGCACATGACATACTTGATGCAAATTTAAGACATAAATGGTTTTCACATGGTTTCCAAATTGGACCACACGGGAAGCACCAGCCTTCTAATAAAAAACCGGCCAAGTGCGAGTCGGACTCGCGCACCGAGGGTTCCGTACAAACCTGCAGGTCATCATCATCATCATTCGTCATCATCGTTTATGAAATTAAATGTTTTTTTTTTAATTTTTATATTTGAGTTGACTGAATGAAAGGTAAATTGTGGTTTACGATTTATGACGTATTAAAAAAAAACTACTTACTAGATCTCGTTCAAACCAATTTTCGTTGGTAGTTTTCATGGTAATGTACATCATATATTTTTTTTAGTTTTATCATTCCCTTATTTTAGAAGTTACGGGGGGGGGACACACATTTTACCACTTTGGAAGTGTCTCTCGCGCAAACTATTCAGTTTAGAAAAAAATGATATTAGAAACCTCAATTTCATTTTTAAAGACCTATCCATAGATACCCCACACGTAAGGGTTTGATTAAATTTTTTTTTTGTGTCTCAGTTCTATGTATGGGGAACCCCAAATATTATTGTTTAAAAAAAAATGATATTAGAAACCTCAATATCATTTTTGAAGACCTATCCATAGATACCCCACACGTATGGGTTTGATGAAAAAAAAATTTTTGAGTTTCAATTCTATGTATGGGGAACCCCAAATATTATTGCTTTTTTTCTATTTTTGTGTGAAAATCTTAATGCGGTTCACTGAATACATCCACTTACCAAGTTTCAATAGCACAGCTCTTATAGTTTCGGAGAAAAGTGGCTGTGACATACTCGGACAGACAGACAGACAGACAGACAGACAGACATGGCGAATCTATAAGGGTTCCGTTTTTTGCCATTTGGCAACGGAACCCTAAAAAGAAAAGAATCATCAAAATCGGTTCACCTAGTCAAAAGTTATGAGCTAACAAATATAAAAAAAAAACAAAAAATACAGTCGAATTGAGAACCTCATCCTTTTTTTGAAGTCGGTTAAAAGAGTACTTTTTCATAGATAACGTGCAAACCACCTACCCGTCAAAATGTAAGGGGTTTAGAATCATGTACCGAATCCATTTTAACTTGTTGCGTGGCTATGTCCCTGACCCTTTTAATGGTTTTTTTTTTCCGGGTGGGAATTCATCAAATGACTTCTCCCGCTCTGGGCGGAGCGGGAGGGCGTGTCAGACTTTTACTGACTAAAATCCACCCGTGTTCCTTCAGTTGCCCATGTGCCAGGGTCATGGAATCTCTTTCGAACAATCTCGCGACCCTGGCAGGCCTTTTAATGGTTTAAGTTTATATTTTATTTATTTAAGTAGCACAGAGTACATTTTTCTTATTCACTCAGTCAGAACCGATTTTTAGCAGAAGTAAGTGCAAGGCGAAAATATTGGTTTATACAAAGAAAAGGCCCTGACATGTACATCAGCCATTTGTCATACTCACTCATTTTGGAGAACAAATTCGATTTGGAATTTTCATACATTTTAACCATTGTAAGTCTTCGATCAATTTCAGTAATACACCTGCACTCTAATGGAAAAAGAATGTCCAATTTTATAAATGCAATCGTTTCGAGCTATTTTAGTGGATACATCGTATCCAAATATTAATATTGAAGTGAAATCTTCTTTAGTCGCTTTTTGGTAGACGAAAATGTTATGTTGCGTCGACTTTGTTGCTTGTCCAAGGGGACTGGCGAAGTTTACCGACGTATAAAGCACCAGATCAACTTGGATGGTTATAATGGCGACAGGTCACGGGTACAACTTGCGATCCATGTATGCCCCTTAATTTTAAAGGGAAAAATTTCTAGTCCATGATAAGTATATCCTATCGTAATTTATGAATAGAAAAGACGGTCGAAAAGAGTTTGCATGCAGCAGAGATTATAATGTACAGATGGATGTGTGGAGTGACGCAAAAAAGATAAAGTTAGAAATGAATAAATAAGTTCGAAAGTGGCGCCTGCGACGAAAAAGTTGAAAGGAAATCGTATCGATTGGTATGGGCGTGTCATGAATATGAATGTTAAAGGATACAGAGGGACAGGGAGCCCCAAGGAAAGATGGATTGTCTGAGGCATTGATATGAAGAGAAGTGAATACTAGCCTGACGTTCAATGGGAAGAATGGAAGAAGATAACTTGTTGCGCCGACCCTATGTAACATGGAACAAAGGAAGGAAGATGCTGATGATACGTTGTCGCTCCACTATTCAGGCTTCAAGAGGTACGCAGTATTATATGAGGACGTATGGTCGTGGGATCGGCTGCACTTAGTAATGGGCCTGCTAGGTATGGCGGGCAAATAGCAATCGGGGATGAGGTGAATGTAGTATCGCCTGATCCCCCAACTCATAGTAATGGGAGTAACAGTGAGGTTTTAGTCGGTAGGAGTCTGAAATAATCCACCGTTCTTCGCAGACGGTGTCGATTCCATATTTTTATTTGATTTTACTTCACTAACATCCAGAACTTTAAAACTAGGACATACCATAGCGTAACATAAAACATACGTCAGACGTTAGAATATTATGTTTTAATCATAATACCATACATTGATTTTTTTTAATCTATATATATAAAAATGAATCCCTATTTCCCTTGGTCACGCCATCACGCGTGAACGGCTGGACCGATTTCACTTTTTCTTTTTTTGTTGTGTTTGTAATTGTCAGGAGAAGGTTCTTATAAAAGAAAAAAAAGAAAAGTTGCGCGTAAAATTAGAAAATTTAAGAACACTTATTTATAAGAATACTTAACAACCATATAATAGGACAATGTAAACTTTTTTAATGTAACATTATGACATTTGACATAGAATTGACAGAATGCGTGCTCAAATATCATCAAAGAGACAGGACAACGTCTGTCGGGTCAGTTAGTTATGTATAAAACACATATTTTAGTTATGAAATTAGTTACACAGATTGTGGAAGAAAATTGTGATCACATTTCAAATCTACGCTCATGCATAGTCTCATACAGGTCTCATTATCACCACCATCATTTCACCCGTAAGACTCCGCTGGACACAGGCCTCCAAGGATTTGGGGGGCATGCTATAATCGCCACGCTTGGCAGGCGGGTTGGCGATGGCAGTATGGTGGTAAAATGCATGGAGACCGCTGCTGCCAATTAGTGGCCTTTTACGACACCCACGGGAAGAAATGAGGTGGTAGGTACTTCTTCCATTTTGGTTTACTTTGACTGTATAGCTGAAGTGTAACTGTAATTATTATTGGGATTAAAAATACCTTCGATTTCTGAAAAAACTACGTCCATATTCAGTTACACTTTGTATATTTGCCTTTTATTATTTTAATTACTTTTATTTTTCTAGAAACTCAACGCATATTATACTGGCTAATCCACAGTCTATCCATTGTCAGCTTAATTACTTGTGTAAAATAATCCGCCATCACAATAATTATGATTTAAAAACATCAAAATTCCGCTGAATAACCCTCCACTCAGACGGGGCTTAATTTTAAGTGGGTGAATGTCATGTAACACGAATATAATTAACTTGATACTACACGTGTGGAATTAATGGTTTGATATGGATATCTGAATATATCACTGAGATTGATCAATACACAAGCCTCCTTGTGCGAGATGTGTTAAAGACTCAAAGAATATTTTTAACTATCTATTCCGCTGAATAACCCTCCACTCAGACGGGGCTTAATTTTAAGTGGGTGAATGTCATTTCACACGAATATAATTAACTTGATACTACACGTGTGGAATTAATGGTTTGATATGGATATCTGAATATATCACTGAGATTGATCAATACACAAGCCTCCTTGTGCGAGATGTGTTAAAGACTCAAAGAATATTTTTAACTATCTGGTATTCGTACTTCATGACAGGCTTACACTTTTCGAAGAAGTGGTGGCTTAGTAGTCACGGCAGCGACTTAGGATTTATAAGTCGCATTTTTGAATTCTATGTACATTATTTCATTACCACTGCTCTTAAAAAGGGTGAAGGTAATCATCGTTAGAAAAACCGGTATGCTAGAAGCAAAAAATCGATGACAGACATCTACAAACCCGCACTGAGCCCGCGTGGTGGAATGCGGGCCACTCGTTCTTACAGTCCTCTCTGTGTGAGGGAGAGGTTTGTGCCCCAACAGTGAGAACATTATAGGAAAATTAAGCTTATTTTTTTCTTTTTTTTTGGATGGAAAATCATCAAATTACTTCTCCCGCTCTGGGCGGAGCGGGAGGGCCCATATGCCAGGGCCACGGTATCTCGTTTGAACAATCTCGCGAACCTGGCAGGGCTAATTGTGCTCATGCTACGCACTCGTTCAATACCTATTACTTAACAGTGTAATTTAAAAGTATTGTAAAAAGACAATTATTTTAAAAAGATTTATTGTGGAGTTTCTTGCAGGTTGTTCTACATAGGAAAAGACCAATGGGAACCGTGCACCTAGATGACGTTTCATATGTGCCCATGTATGCTTATGCGAAATGAAATATTTTTGCATTTAATTTTATCAGGTTGGTGCATAAGTTCTTGGACACTTTGATTTCATTAAAAAAATTCTATGATTTAATTCGGTTGGTTACACGCTAGAATAATCTATCATTCTACAGAATGTTCTAGGAGCTTTACGCCAAGGGGTATAAAAGAGCGCGCGCGTTCCGAGTTGTTCAGTTTAGTTCAAAATGGAACCGCGTCAACTACGAGCGATCATGATTTAAGAGCATAATGTAGGAACGAGTGCAATGCATACGGCCGAGAAAATTAACACTGCGTTCGGACAAGATACTATTACTCATTTTAAAGTGAGTTATTGGTTTAAGTCTTTCGATAAGGGGGATACGAGTTGTGAAGACAAACCTCGCTCCGGTCGGCCAGTTGTCTTCGACGAAGACCTTCTATGCTCACATTTGGAAAGACATCCGGGTGCGGCTACAAGGGACTTGGAGTAGGAACTTGGGTACGACCATTCCACTAAAATTCGGCACCTGCATGCAATGAACTACCACAAAATAATGAGTCGGTGGACACCCCACGCTCTGACAGACAGCGAGCGCGCAGCACGCGTGACCATCTGCGAAAGTCTCCTCCTGCAACCACACAGACAAGACTTTCTCAGGTCCATTGTCACTGTCGACGAATCCTGGGTTCACTACAACAACAAAACGCGGCAGGCCTATTGGGTTCAACGCGGAGAAAGGGTGCCAACGGAACCAAAGACAGAACGTCATGGACAAAAGATAATGCTATCAGTTCTCTGGGATTGGCAGGGCTGGGCAGGGCATTCTCTATTGGGAACTGTTGGACGAGAAGCAGACTATTAAAGCTACTATATATAGAGTGCAACTGCAAAAGTTAGCCTCAGAAATAGCGACTAAGCGTCTAAAAAGGCAGTCTGTATCACTTCTTCAGGAGAACGCTCGACCACATATTGCGAAGTCTGTCCGCCACATTCTGGAAAAGTTGAATTGGACAGTGGTACCTCACCCACCATACAGTCCTGATATTGCACCGTCGGACTATTGCCTTTTTCGGGCTCTAAAGTTACACCTAAGAAAGAAGAAGTTTGAAAACTATGAACAACTCCAAGACGACATCGCCGAGTTTTTTTACCACCAGCCTCCTGCTTTTTGGGAACACGGCATAATATCTTTGCCAGAGAGATGGTTACATGTCGTTGAACATGACGGTCATTATATTGTGGATTAATATTTCTTTAATAATAAACAAATTTATTTTTAGTAAATGTGTTTGAGTGTCCAAGAATTTATGCACCAGCCTGATAATTCGCCTTGCAGGTTATAACATCACGCCACTAAGGGTCCAGGATAGGCAGAGAGTTAAAATACACCCACATTTTGCTATTTTTCAGGATGTGTCAGGTTTTACAGGCGCTGTTAGAATGTTTTTTTTTTTCTTTCTGGGTGGGAAGTCGTCAAATGACGTCACCCGCTCAGAGTGGAGCGGAAGAGCGTGTCAGACTTTTACTGACTAAAACCCAACCGTGTTCCTTCAGTTACCCATATGCCAGGGCCATGGTATCTCTTTCGAACAAATCTCGCGACCCTGGCAGTTAGAATGATTATGTTCATTCCGCAGTGGGTCGGAAAATCTTCTTTGAAGACTTTCGTGCTCTATCTACCTTTTTGCTCAACTAGATTGCGTTCGGCTTCCGGACTAACCGGATAATTCATCATTTCAGCCATATGACGTCCATAGACCTCCCCTAAAGGAGGTGAGTTTGCCATAACCGCCACGCTTGGCAAGCGGGTTGGCGATCGCAGTATGGTGGTAAAATACATAGAGAACACTGCTGCCCATTCTCTAAGTTAGTCCCTTAGTCACCATCTATGACACCCTCAGGAAGACATGGGATAGTGCTATTCTAACACAACTGAATATTAAAATTTAATATATATTTTATACTTTTATACTTTGTGAATGTGAGAACGTTGTAGGCCTTGTAGACTGTAGACAATTTTCTATCTTATTCAGTACCTTGTACTTGTTGGCAGGCCTACACCGTCCTCCCATACCTATTAACACTGTAATTTGAAACAATTGTTAAAACTATTTATTTTTAAAAGAGTAACCGTGGAGTTTCTTGCCGGCTCTTCTCCATAGGAACCAACAATTTGGAACCGTGCACCTAGCTTCTGACGTTTCATAAGTGCCCATGTAGGTTTATATGAAATAAAAATATTTTGATTTGATTTGATTTGATTTGAATAAGGAGTGACATCCACAGCCTACTGGGTAACACGATAAGTGTCTACAGGTAAGACAGATTACCATGTTAATTCCCTATCGAAATGAACTCCTCAATTCCAAGGTTCACACCAGTTCAAATATATTATGTCTCATCGTAAATCGATATCAATCCAATCTCAACTCGATTTAAACTGCGCTTATCTGGGCTCCCATCAAATGACGGTTATCGTCTACTGATGAGTTATAGCCTCTAGTTTAGAGCCTTGGGTTTATTATGGCCTAGAGGTTTTAAGGTGTGAGTTATGAGCTGGTAGCGGAGCGATGGTTTGCATTTCAAACTACTTATGAAGCTCAGAATGTGGACAAGAGAATTTGACCACTACCCTATTGAAAATTCGACAGCAAAATTTAACAGGTACTAATAAATCTCATCGTCATCATATTATATCAAAAAGACGTCCTTTTGGCTGCTAAAAATAGCCCTCTTCTAAGAACCACCACTTCGATCAATTCTGGGCTGCCAGCATACAGCGTATTCTTGTGGACTTCACCAGAACCTTTCGGTCTCATCGGGCATTTATTCTACAAGCAATGTGCCTTGCACACTGCCACTTCAATTTGGCATTACTGATCTAGCAATAGATAATCTGAAGTCATTTATTCAAAATTGCATAAGATAGTAAGTCCTCCAAAACGCCCTTCACCACTTTATAGTGCTTTACCTGGGAAGCAGTAGTAGTGTATTAAACTACCTAAATCTATCTGTTTGGCACCACTGATTTACCAATAGAAAATTCTGAAATAATTTGTACAAATTAAGCTGATTATCGCGCTTTTTAAAATTACATAAAACGGTCCTCCAAAACGCCCACTGCTCACTGAAATGGATCTTAAATAACCGCCAACAGTGAAAATTATGTGAGTTACCTTCTAGGAAAGAGAGTTGTTCTACTTTAAAGTGCTCGTTTGCCCTCCAATGTAAAAAGAAAAAGAAATAGGTAAAGAAGCAATCAACAGCTCTCGTAAAGTTATTTACCTACCCTCTTCCTCGCGTAGTATGCAGTTTTGAACTCAAAGAAAAGTTGAAGTTGTTGTACAGCAGAAATTACGAAGTAAATTATTTATTCAGTAAATTCGAGGTAGAACCGTTCATCTAAACCAATATTATAAAGATTTGATTTTTTTTATATGTTGTTTACTTGTTCACGCTGAAACAGCTAAACGGATTTCAAATTCATTTATTCTTTGATTGAGTATACACAAGGTTCTTAAATTGAGAAATGGCTAGGCAGAAAATGTTGATGACATGGTATGAACTTCTCACTAACACAATACGTAGATAGATTAAACAGCGGGTCCAAAACTAGATGGTCTGTATTCTAGAGACTCAAACACTACACAAAGTTAATAATTCTGCTGAAAATTGCAAATGGATGGACCATAACTTGGATCAGGACATTGAATAATTTTTACCTCGAAATTACCACTAGATCGAGACATATGCGGGTGAAACTGCGGGTTGCGGCTAGTTCATTATTTTCTGCAAGAGCGGTGTAAGGCTAAACAGCAGAATAACGGTCAAAGAGTTCTGTTGTTCCTTGAAATTGCCTTTAATGAGAAAAGTTCCAAGAAAACCAATATTTAACTACAATTATGGCGACAATTTTTTATTAACTTAGGTGTCAGTACCTAGACAACAATTCTTAGCTATAGTGAAAAGAATATCTACCTCTACCAGAGTTGAAAACCTTTGAATCAGCTGAGAACCTAAGCTGGCCAAGTCGACAAAAATATCTATTCCTGTTAAAATTGGCGGGGCCAACTAAAAAAAAATGCTTTTACATGCTGTGTCAATCGCTTAATATTATTATTATTTTCTAATTAAAATTTTAATCTTCTTCTTCCCAACTAAAACACTAGGAAGTGGTAAAGCGCGGGCGTTTTGGGGGACTGTCTTATGTAATTTTAACTTTCAAAAAGTGCTGATCCTCAGCCCAATTTGAATAAATGCTTTTTGATTTTGATACGCTAAAACAGCTGAATACAGATAGTGTATAAACTGAATTAACACATAAAATACCCACTAGCAAAACGCAGTTATAAATAAAATAGGTTAGTACACAAGGTTATGTTTCAAGTTATTCAAGATTAATTTTCCCAAAAGCTAATAACTTGACACCTAAAGTGACCTTGTAAATCCCTTCCAAAATATAGATACTAAATGATCCCAAAGATAAATGACTTTAGAGATGACCTATTAATTAATATTGTCAAGTATTTGGTACAGATGCTTATAATTAACGGTCCGAATGGAATCTCTTCTGTAAATTGAGGTACATAGGTAGCGTTTTAGAAGGTTTAAATTTAATTGGTCATAACAAAACATAACATAACACCTATAATTCTGGAAGGGGAAGACTGAGACCAAAATTTCAATAGTTATGTTACAAATCAAATGTCATTATGTCAAAATATTATGTTATGGTCGGCTTCCAGGCTAACCGGATGCAACTGAATACCAGTATTTTACATGGAGCTGCTGCCTATCTGTTCTCCACAACCCAGTAACTGGGTAATACGACACCCCTTGGTAAGACTGGTTGTCAGACTTTCGGGCTTCGGACGACTATAACGTCTGCCAAAGATAGACGAATAAAAGCCGGGACCAACAGCTTAACATGCTATCCGATGTACGGAAGTGTCGATGCACCAAGCGTAGCAAGCGTAGCATCAACTGATCGATCGGCCCGTGCGGCTGTTATTACTCAGTCACAAGCCCCTAATTTTTGAGTAAGATACGATTGAACAAAATTGACAAACTTTGAGGAAATAACTAACTATAAATAGAACACAAATCTTTTATTTGCTTATAATATAAGTAAGATGTAACTTACACTATGAGGGAGTAATCATTTTGTATTGATCTGTCATTTTGTTTTGTTACTAGAAAATGGGCAGCAGCGTTCTCTATGCATTTTACCACCATACTGCGATCGCCAACCCGCCTGCCGAAGCGTGGCGATTATGGCAAAGCCCCCCAAATTGGGAGAGGCCTAAGTCCAGCAGTGGACGTCTTATGGCTGAAATGATGATGATGATTGATCTGTGAGGTTTGCTCCGTGTAGTTTTGTTTTGTTGACGTATAAAAGTGTCTTATAAGATCTACTTACAGAAATAAACATTTCATTTCATTTCATAGTGCCGGACGTAAAGAATAGTAGTAGTAGTTTGTTCAGAATCGAAGGTAACACTTTTATTAGCTTTATTCGTATGTTAGTATGTAACGGAAACTTTGAACATGATTTTGACCCAAAAAAACTGAGCAAAAAAACTGTCTTCAAAAACTACGCTGACATACGTAACAAACTAAGCTGACATCATACGTCTCAAAATTCGAAACACCCTAAAAATTAAAAATAAATAATAGTATAAAAAAAAACACGCTTCCATAGAAAACCTAACTAAAAAGTAGAAAATAATGGAAAAAAGCGTGGGGAGCATGATATCAATTAAAAATACCTCAAAAAGCACCCTACGCTTTTTTCCATTATTTTCTACTTTTTTTTTGTTCGTGTTATTATTATGTTATTAGGCTGTAAGCCTTGCGCGTGAGGGAGTGGCAGTCTCTGCGCGCTCACGTCCGTAGCCGTCGCAGGAGGAGACGCCTCGGGCGCCGGGAGTCGATTTCGGACTCCCGGCCACCGTAGGTGCGAGCTTGCGGGTGGCAAGCAATGGGTAGCTCGCCGCCCGGTAAGGACCAAGCTCGGGTCGACGGCGCGTAATGTTCCACGCGCGCTTCAAAGAGATGTCAGCAGCACTGAAGGGGTCTGCTAGGACCGATGCCTGCCGGGGTCACGTAATTGTTCGAAAGAGATACCGTGACCCTGGCACATGGGCAACTGAAGGAACACGGGTGGGTTTTAAACAGTAAAAGTCTGACACGCCTTCCCGCTCCGCCCAGAGCGGGAGAAGTCATTTGATGATTTCCCATCCAAAAAAAAAAGGCTGTTAGCCTTCCAAAACTAAAGAAAATGATTAAATTAAATAAAGTAAGTATTATAATAGATAAATGCCATTTTGGTTTTGTTGTATTGTGTGTTGGCCCCATCACAAATAATAGAATCTCGAGTCCACCCGTCAGGCATTTTTAATTCACATCCACCAATTTCACTGGTTGTTTTTCAGGATTTCAGGCCGCAAATTTCAAGAATCTCGGAGTAACCCTGATTACTATGTAAATGACTGTGGCTCGAACATTTAACGACTGAAAGTTAAACTTAACCCTAGTTGAGGAATTTCTGTGAATTATTTTGAATAATACGACGAGATGTTGAATCTTCTTTGTTGTTGAGTTTTGGGTTGATTCGTGCTTTTTGGCAAAATTTGATGTGGTTAACACCTTGACTGCCAAAAACGACCTTCAAAAATATCTTTACATATCAAGACACTTCCGTGTCTTGGAAAGTATGACTATCACGGTTCATGAGATACAGCGTGGTGACAGACGGACGGACGGACAGCGGAGTCTTAGTAATAGGGTCCCGTTTTACTCTTTAGTACAGAACCCTAAAAACTTATTCCTAATACTCCGAAGCCAATAAATCACGTACTAAAAGTATTTAATTTAAAAAAGTAAATTTCACCCCCTGCGTTTAGACCAGGAGATAAGAAGACGCCGGTCACGTTTCACCTCCTATAACCCTCTAGCACCCCTTAAAAATTTAGGTCAATTACTGGCACATACTTCGGTTTATTTATGTGGGGGTGAAGTGACCCTATGTAGCGGTAGTGTTATAGCGCCATTACAGAGTCCATTTTTCATAAATATCACGGTTGAAATTTGCAGTGGAGGTTGAGTTCTTTAATTAACGGGGTGAGCTGATGCAATATATTTTTGGAATTAAGTTCTGTAACGCAGCTTGTGGTAGTAGTAGTTTAAACAAATACTTACCTGCCACACCTGTATTCTGGTGCGCGTACCGTGAGCTGGAGTCTTGTATGGTAGTTGTTATTCGAGGTTTTTCCGAAACATTCAGTTGCAAATCATATTTTTGGACCAAAATTCAAGATTTCTGTTTAGCACAAATTCCAGTAACTCCGTAGTTAGCTGGCCCGCGTGAAGACACGTCTTTTGACACGTCGCCCGTGCGCCTGGCGAAAATAAAAATGGCTCGCGGTTGTAATTTTAAATACCGTCACGAACCAAAATAGTGTTATGCTCTCCCAATTCAAGCAACTTTTTCAACCCTATCATAAAGAGGTCAAGTTTGTAAGTTTTTTTGTAGGAAGTAATCTCTGGATCTGCTAGTTAGATTTGAAAAAAATCTTTTTACTTCATACTACTTTACAAGAATTGGGCTATCAAATATAACCCAATTCTTGAGGAAGGTTCTAAGCTATTTAACATCTTGCTACGATTCTTAGGAACCGAGTGAAATTAAAGAAGTCAGAAAGAACGCCCAGTGGAAACGAAGTAATTTTGCGGGCGGACGATGGGATACGGCGCGACGGGTCAGGGGCAAAATTTCACGTGATCGAAGATAGTATTATATATATAAGTATGTGTAATAGAAAGAGACAATCAGATATTTTCGTAGTTTCCGAGGTTGCCGACGCCGATAAGGTGTTCATAATGAAAATCCAGACGCAGTTGGGGCTAGTTTGCATTCTGCATAGCAGGGATGCCCATTGCTTACCAACAACGTAGCTAGTAACTCTACTAATCATTCTGCGAAAGTCCTAATACACTGCAGAATCAAAGCAGCCCCAGCAAAGCCCGGTAAGTGATATATAAATGGAAAATGAGTTTACTTCTTGTACCAACACTTTTTCACGTCAATCATATTTGAAAAACTAGATGAGGTCGGCGTTTTCTATCTGACTACTCTGAGAAGAAAGGCCGAAACAAACTCAGAGGTCTCTTTTAACTCCAGACATAATCTTGGTTCTGGGTTATGTCAGTGTAATGCCGGACGTAAAGAACAGCGCAATATCATTTCTGCCCGTGAGTGTCGTAATAGGCGACTAAAGGACTTACTAGAGAATGAGCAGCAGCTTTCCCTATGCATTTTACCACCATACTGCGATCTCCAAGCCGCCTGCCAAACGTGGCGTTAATGTCAAACTCCCAAAATTGGGGGAGGCCTTTGTCCAGCAGACTTCTTGCGGCTGAAATGATGATAATCTTGGTTAGATTATATAAACAACAAGTAGATTAATGTCTGAAATGGTCTTTAGAAGAAAGAAAAACACACAGATTGAGTGGAACTATCTAGCCAGTGCAGGCAATTGTCAATTATATAAAACATGATTGCCTCTCTCAAAAACAAACACTTTTAGCGGATTTTAGAACTTGTCACTTATTAAAATCTCAACTTTAATTAACACATACTATTTAATTACTGTAAAGTACACTTGAGTGCAGTATAATTAACGATGCAGTACATATCAGTGTCACATAAATCACTGTCCGGCTGCAGGCGACGCGTGCTATCCGCCTGTCGCGCTGTCGTGACGTCACATAGATATTAACGTCACATGACAGTGTAGGTTTCATTATGGCCTAGGATGCTGGTAGTCTGTAGTTTGCTTATCTGTTATGAAGTTGCGAAATTTCTAACATATATATATATATACATATATATATATCCTTGCCAGGGTTACCAGGACAGCAAAAAGCGTGGGGTGCCTGATATCAATAAAAAATACCTTAAAAAGCACCCCACGCTTTTTTCCATTATTTTGTACTTTGTACTGACTGTAATGTGAATAAAGTATCACCTAATGTGATACTTTATAAAGTAAACAAAAAAAAAATTGTACTTTTTAGTTTGGTTTTCAATGGAAGCGTGTTTTTTAATTTTTTTAAACTATTATTTTTACAATCCAAAGATGCTGAATACCTTGATGCCGATACTCGCTATTTCTACATGGATGGTAATGTGAACATGTCGGTCCGCCGCACATAAAACCTAAATCGTATGTATATGCTGTATTCTACCTACTCCAGAAGAACACATTGAACCGGTTTGACAAGTGGCATGTGCTCTCGTCACCTGTTTGTCAAGTGAAACGTGCTCTCGTCAGCTGTTTTGTCAAGTGACACGCGTGCTCGTCACCTGTTTCATAAAGTCACACGCGCGCATGTTACCTATTTTGTCAAGTGACACGCGCGCTCGTCACATGTTTCGTCAAATGACACCCGCGCTCATAAACTGTTTAGTCAAGTGACACGTGCTCTCGTCAGGTGTCCGTTAAGTGGCACGCGTGGTCGTCACCTGTTTTGTCAAGTGACACATGCGTTCGTCACCTTTTTCGTCAAGTGACAAGCGCACTCGTTATCTCTTTTGTCGAGTGACACACGCACTCGTCTTCTGCTCGTGAAGTGACACGCACGCTTGCTACCTGTTTTGTCAAGTGACACGCGCGCTCGTCACCTGTTCCGTCAAGTAACATGCGCGCTCCTCACTTGTTTTGTCAAATAACATGCACGCTCATCACCTGTTTTGTTGAGTAACACGCGCGTTCATCACCTATGCGTTAAGTGATACGCGCGCTTGTCACCTGTTTCATCGAATGACACGTTACCTGTTTCGTCATGTGAGACGCGCGCTCATGACCTGTTATGTCAAATGACATGCACGATCATCACCTGTTTCGTCAAGTGACACGCACGCTCGTCACTTGTTTTCGTTCGTTAAACCGCAAGTCACGTCATGGTGACTCGTGGTATTCTCTAAACAATTTTGTTTCCTTTGTTTTTTTCCGCAGTCACAAGATGCATTTCACTCAAACATACAGGGTGTCCCAAAAGGTTACGTAGCTGGGAATAGGGGTGGTCACAGCTGGTGAAAGGGGTGGTCACAACGGTCACCAGAAAAATAAAAGAATAAGTCTTTTTTTTTTTCAGTACACTTGGAGGAAGTTGAGTGAAATGGTAATTACTAAGTCCTTGACTGGATAAGAACTAAATTTTCTTTAAAATTTTGGTTAGATATGTATTGTTTTTTTTATTTCAATTTGATAAAGGGTTATTGATGATTACATAACAGCATTTTTTTTTTATACAGCACTATTTGTAGGTACAGTTAGCAAAATAGCCCCACAAGGTGTAAAATTTTTAGTTTAAATAAAAGCCATTTACGTTTTTAAATACCCAGAGGGGATTTATTTTTTTATTTTTCTGGTGTCCCTTGTGACCACCCTTATCACCCCCCTTCCCAGCTACGTAACCTTTTGGGATACCCTGTATAAGTAGCTGGTGGCTACAGGGGAAATTATGTTCTATCATCTTTAATTTTTGTTAGCTATCGGTTAGTTAACAGGGTGGTATCCCTGTACTTTAAAACCCTAAGAAGTCTCTATAGTCACCCATCCATTGACTGACCGGGGCAAGTGTAGCTTAACCTCATCTCACAAACGGCGCTGTTATTATTTACGACCAAACCCTATCTATTATCCTTCTTTATATCCTGAAAAAACTGAAAATTCTAGTCTAGGCCGTTGTTTTATAAGCTCAAGTCATAAAGTACAATTTATATAAACGAGAGTTTATTGGCTTGCTCGCCGGGGACAAATTATTTCGGAGCCATACACTTTGTTAGGTAAAACTACTTTTAAGGCTAGTTTACTGCCTAGTTTATGGTGTAGGTAATAGGATTGCTGATCTGGGAGCAATACGTTTTATTCTAGCTTTCAGACTAATCTGAAAGAGCTAAAGTGTAGCTGTAGAGGGCGGTTGAATTTGAGCAGCTGACCTGCACCCTAATTGCGAAACGCACAATTTATCAGAATCTGAATGGGATTGAAAATTATTTCTAAACCATTGCGTCATTCGTTCGAATAAATTGTGGCTCAGCAACGTTAATAACGCAATGAATGGCCACAATTGCGGCGGTAAGTCCCCTCTTTGAGGAGTGGATTGAGAGGCGCCACGGCGTCCTCACCTTCCGCCTGACGCAGGTTCTCACCGGGCATGGGTGCTTCGGTGGGTTCCTATTCAGGATAAAGCGGGAGGAAACGCCCGGGTGTTTCCAATGTGAGGGTCGTCTGGAGGACACGGTGGAGCATACAGTGGAGGTGTGCCCTGCTTGGGCGGAGCACCGCCGGGTCCTCGAGGAGGCGATCGGCGGCGGCGACCTCTCACGTCCGGCCCTGGTGCGAGCCATGGTACGGAGCGAGAGGGCATGGGAAGCCGTCACCTCCTTCTGCGAAACAGTAATATTCGCGAAGGAGAAGGCGGGGCGCGTGAGGGAGTGGCAGTCTCTGCGCCCTCATGTCCCTAGCCGCCGCAGGAGGAGACGCCCCGGGCGTCGGGAGTCGATAGCGGACTCCCGGCCACCGTAAGCGCGAGCTTGCGGGTGGCGAGCAATGGGTAGCTCGCCGCCCGGTAAGGGCCAGGCTCGGGTCAACGGCGCGTAGTGTTCCACGCGCGCCTCAAAGAGATGTCAGCAGCACTGAAGGGGTCTGCTAGGACCGATGCCTGTCAGGGTCGCGAGATTGTTCGAAAGAGATACCGTGACCCTGGCACATGGGCAACTGAAGGAACACGGGTGGGGTTTAGTCAGTAAAAGTCTGACACGCCATTTGATGATTTCCCATCCAAAAAAAAAAAAATCCCTACCGATAAAAAGTTCCGCAATTACCCCTCTGGTTATCGGTAATTTGGATATTTTGGATAATCTGGCTATAGGTCCATCACTCATCTCCATCATCATTTTAGCCGTAAGACCACAACTGCAGTACATAGACCTGCCTCAGTTTGGCGGGTTTACCATATGCGCCACGCTCGGCAGACGCGTTGTCGATCGCAGTGTGGTGCTAAAATGCACAGAGAATGCTATTGTCCATTCTCTAGTACCGTGGTAGCGTGTGGTGCCGGACGTAAAGAATAACACCACCCCATTTCTTCCGCCTCGAATTTGAATGCCTAGTTGATCTAGTGCAAGGTTACTCAAGGTGAGGTTCGCGAACCCCTAGGGGTTCGCCATGCGACGGTAGGGGGTTCGCGACAAAATTTACTTAATGGCGACTGGGTGACTGGCAGGCGCGTATGGAAAGCATGAAGGCGCGCGACTGTCGCTCGCTCGTGGCGTGACACGGTGTGCGTGACCTTTTATTCAATTAATAAACTTTATTTTATTCGATATACAATGTTATTCTTTTCTGGTTGGGGGTGGGGGGGGTTGGGGTTCACTGTCATCTGGAAACTTGAATGGGGGTACGTGGAGTCAGAAGTTTGAGAAACCCTGATCTGGTGGTAGCAAGCGCTGTTCTGCTGAGCTTATAAGGTGTGGTGTGTGTCCCCATGAGTTCGATTCCCAGGAGACAAGACTAGGCAAAATTATAAACAGAAAAACCCAATAACTTTGCCCATAAGCGTTATTGAGGTTTTCTGTCTTTAATTTCTCAGCAGCCGCGCAAAGGCTCGATTTGTGTCCATTTTATGACAAAAGGCTCATTACAAGTGACTTAAAGATAAGTCGCGAAATGTGGATGTTCTTTACACCTCCATCCAACCCATCAGGGAAACAAGGCGTGGTGTTCTGTTATGTTATGTTTGTCACTCTATTATTTTTATATACAGGGTGTGGCGTAAGTAATGGTCCACCGTTCAGGATTCGATGAACCAGAAAATTAACTATAACAATTAAAACTTTTAACCATTGTTACCCAATTTTTTTTTTACAAAAATTGCTCTTGAACTCGATGGTGTGTTAAAAATTGGGGTTCAAATTAGAAAAGAACCAAATTATTCTTCAAAAGAGCTGAATTTACCTAAAAAATCATAATTTATTATGATAGCCATAGTATTCAGCAGTAATTAATAGAAATAAAAATTACAAAATAATGGTTTTTGTTGAAACTACAAACAAATATGTAATAAAGGGTAGAAATTTCGTAAATAAAAGACAAAAATGAAATATTTTCGGAATCCTTGGGTAAAAATGTTTAAAATTTTTAATTGTTATAGTTAATTATCTGGTTCATCGAATCCTGAACGGTGAACCACTACTTACGCCACATCCTGTATACTTAGGAACAAGAGGCCGATTAAAACTGGATTCTTCACCGTTGAACATTTTACTGGGCGTAGATATGTGTTGCGGGTGGTCTCCTGTCAGTTCACCAAAAATTAATTTACAAATTGTTAATTAACAAGCAACGATTGGCAAAAACATGATTTGTCATTTCATCACTGTACAACAACAAGTTTGTCAAATAATTCACTTAAAAAGTAATTATCCGATAAACTTTTCTTAATAACGTATTATTTGACAAACAATTATTATATTTTTCATTTTATCTCATAAAACAACATTTGGAATAAAGATCATTAGGATGTTCATGTTGTGGTTTTTTAAGCCTTGAAATACCCTTCGGGTAGATCCGATATGGTTTGGGGAGGTTAGGTTAGGTTAAAACTGTGAGCACGAACACGACCCGAGCGAGCAAAGCGAGCGCTGCCGCGGCAAAGGCCGGCGAGTGCCAGATACGACTAGACTAAACGGCAATTGACATCTCATACTCATGACTCTGTCGATATACCTATGAGTGATACGAGGAAGTAGTACCAGTTTTTCTCCATCTACAAATTGGAAGTGTTAACATCATTTTTGAGATGGTAATAGCATTAGGTTGCTAAAAGCAGACAGAATTAAGGGCCCCACATCTCTTTGTGTCAACTCTATATTGGAAAACGTCGATTTACTTCAAATCCTCACGTATGGATTATGATAGATCCGTATATCAAATTCCCCGCAAGTGCTTATCATCAATTTACGCTTGAATGAAGTCATAAATTAGGTAGATGTTTAGGTGTGACAAACCGACATTTGCATTCGGCTCCAGGATTTATTCAGGTCAGAACACAAACATGAGCGATCAATTAATTTATTAGTGAATATATTCCTACTAGAAATTAGAGTAAATCAATGAGAGCTTTTAAGTTTGAATAATATAAATAATAGTTTAAAAAACCTAAAAACCACGCTTCCATTGAAAACCAAACTAAAAAGTACAAAATAATGTAAAAAAAGCGTGGGGTGCCTGATATCAATTAAAAATACCTTAAAAAGTACCCCACGCTTTTTTTCCATTATTTTGTACTTTTTAGTTTGGTTTTCAATGGAAGTGTGGTTTTTAGGTTTTTTAAACTATTATTTATTTTCTATTTTTTAGGTGTTTCGAATTTTGAGACGTATGTCAGCGTAGTTTGTGACGTATGTCAGCGTAGTTTTCGAAGACAGTTTTTTTTGCTGTCCTGGTAACCCTGGCAAGGATAATAGCACAAATTTATGAAATTATTGAATTGTCATCGGTCTTTGATAGGTGTGCAAAGTTTGAATGAAATCTGGTCGTTTAAAGAGGGTCAAAATCGCGCTATAAGGAGTCGGTTACAAACAAACATACAAACACACATACAAGTGAAGATAATATAAAGCGTGTAAAAAAGTAAGACGTCGAAACCACACACTTTTTATCCTTATATTATCTGACTGCCTGAAAACAAAGACAGGGTATAATATTACTTAATGTCCCTTCTGTTTCTTTTATACTAAGTTTATTCTAGGTTGATCGATTGGACCTGTAAGTTTTGTTTTCCTAAAATCAAAATGATGTTCTTGAGACGTCAATAAATAATATGAAAAAGTTTTTACCAGCGTTTGAGACGATTCCAAATACGTAACATACAATAAGTTTGAATAAAACTCAACCGCAACTAAAAAAGTTCAAAAGAAATCACTTTTCAAACAATGTCATCCAGCTGGTTGCAGTTATTTAGTTTCGTCAGATAGTTTCAGTCGCGATTTTTGTAATTTGTAATTTTCTTATTTAACTAATTATGAATAGAATAAAAATAAAAATAAAAACCGGCCTAGTGCGAGTCGGACTCGCGCACCGAGGGTTCCGTACAAACCTGTGGGGATAAAGTTTAAAATTAAAAAAAAAATATTTTTATTATATGATGTAACTAAAAATTTACGGTTTTCGCAATTTTTCCTTTACCTGTGCTATAAGACGTTGCTTCGTACCTAATTCCAAAATTCTATATCGACTGGAAGTACCCTTTAGGTTTTGATTCCCTTGCGAGTTTCGAAAATTTGCGGAAATTTGCGGCATAAACGGCTATATCTTTTGATTGCGTTAGCTTAGAAGTTTGATTTTTTCACAGCTCCAAGGGACAGTAGACTTGAGTATTTGATATAAATTTCAGCTTGATATCTCCACGCGTTTCTGAGAAAAAGGGTCTTGACAGACGGACGGACGGACAACAAAGTGATCTTATACGGGTTCCGCTTTTTCTTTTTGAGGTGCGAAACCCTAAAAAAAACTTAATTCTTACCTGTGCTCTGTAATAAAAGAAAAAACAACCTAGGCTGAAAGTCAGCACTTTCTAAACGTCAAAATTACATAAGACAGTCACTAAAACGCCTCCACTTCCTGGTGCTAAAACTGGCAAAAAAAAGTGGTTCAATAAACTCCCCAACAACAGTGCTAAGTTAGAAAAACTTGATTCTATACAATAGTAAGTAATCAACATTACGAAACTAAACATAATTTTTTTATTATTTGCCATATGTCAACTAGCACACGACACTATACCAGCAAAACATTAAAAACTATACTCAAGCAGAAATAAATAATAATAAAAGAAAACTTAAAACCTAAATAAAAGTCTCCAGGCATAAACGGCGTAGCCGCTCATATATTCAAAGCTATATTATGTTATAGCTATAATAACTTGAAGTAACAAATGTTAATGTAGTACAGAATCCACTCCCTCAACCACTATACAAATGGTACCGTCTTCCCATAAAACACCTCAACAAAACACACATTCTCACCGTCACACACACACAAACACGAAAAACAGCAACAATATCTATGAACGTAGTAACGACACCAATTTGAAAGAACGGCAGGCGTCTTCATTTACCCGCCGTACCAAATTCAATTTATGTGACAACCTGTCCACGGGCTGAAATTCCATTTCCATTCCAGAGAATACGACTGCTTTTGGTACAAGGCTTAAGAGACAGCTGGAAAATTGATGCGACGTCACGCCTCTATATCTGTAGCGGATTTTTGACGGTTTTTTTATGACAGCAAGTTTTAAACATAATTTAACTTTGGCTTAGTGTTACTGTGTTGGACCTGCGCCTGATCTCTCTTCGGTCATGTCGGATTGTCGTCCTGTGGGACTATGAGAGTGAGGGAAGAATTAATGCACCTGTGTCTAGGCACACACTTGTGCTCTATAATATCTCCCGCGCCGATGGCTAGTCTCCGTTGAGATTGGCCGCCATGGCCGAAATACGGTCTGGAGGACTATATACTGGGTTTTACAATTTGAAATTTCTCAGTAGTAGCTCAGTCTGGATTTATTCACGGATGATGGCAATAAGCTTACCCTCTACTGAAGTCTACTACATTGGATTTAACCATAACTGGAAAAATGTGGGTGTACTCTGACTAACCTCCGGGCCGCTAACTCTTATAACATAAGTCAAATGACAATATTTAGTATATTTTTTCACTAAATTAAACATCTAATTTTGCATGTATATTTAGGGCTGACGACCGAATCGCTTTATATTTTATAAAAGAAATTGTCTTTTTCCGGTATTTCATTCGGACTAAAAATAACTTTATCCTCGTAACTTTTCGACCTTGAAAAGCTTTAATTCCTTTGGGGAATACTCCAATTATTATTTTGCAGACTGGCGGGCTTCGAATTTAAGGCAAAATTAGTCGACTGTTGGATTTACAGTCTTATGGCAATTAGATCAGGGGCTTAATTTGGAATATGGTAACTACTCCTGTACATGGTGCGTATTTATTGTTTTCAGGTTCCTTTTGGAGCTGTGATCGCCAGTAATTTGAACTCAGTTCTTAAATAACGTTTGGGTAATAGCCCCCTATACAGGATGTAAGGGTAAACACCGTTGTCACTTAACCCATGGGTAGTTTGACTTAAATATAAAATAACAGAGCGAGTTAAAAAAATAAAAATACAATATTTTCCTAAAAAGGTTTAGAATGAATTTACGCGCGAGAAATGAGCGACGCTACGACTCGGCGTTACGAGACTAGCTAGCGAGCTAGCGAGACTGACAGCTGACTGACTGGGGTCGCGAACCGTGCGTTGGCGTCGGGCAACGCGGCGTATTGAGACGCAAGTTTGTTGCCCTCGCGCATAGGGTGAAATGTTCTTGGGGAAAAATGCAGATTTTCTTTAAAAAGAAAAGGTTGTTTTTTTTTTTCATTGATTTTACGTTCTATTAACGAAACCAAATCACTGGTTTCAAGGATAACGGTGTTTACCCTTACATCCTGTATTAGACTACAAAACAAGAATAAAGTATTGTACTGCTTAATTTGTATAACACTATTAATAAACTAGCCATCTACCGATGAGGCGACATGTCAAGATTTCGAGATTTTGTGCTGCAACAACTAACTTTTTAAAGCCTTTGTGAGTTTATAGAACTAAGTGGCTATGCTAGTTTTGGCCAACAGCTTTGCTCGTGTATTATAAACCTTCCTCTTGAAGCAATCTATATACTAACGAAAACTGCGTACAAACATGAAATGCGACTTTGTTTTATACCATTTGAAGAAGAACTACACAGTAGTAATAAAACTGAATACATTGTTTATTTGTTTAAACGCGCTAATCTCTAGTATTACCAGAATTGAAAAATATGTTTGTATTTGAAAACCCAATTCTTGAGGAAGCTGTTTCACTTCTCGCTAGGAACATTAGGAGTCGATCACATATATAAAAAAGAAATCAAAAAGATACCTAAGCGAAAACGGAGTTAGCGCGGGCAGGCCTTGTAATGAGACAGGGTAGGTACGTCGGGAAACTAAAAAAAAATCTAGTGGACAAAGTTGCATAAAGAAATATATAGTTATTTACATGTAGAATAGATGTATACAGATAAACCTAATGATTGATATGAAACCATCACACAGCTAATGGATTAAGGACTGTCACTTACTTGACCTTTGTTCTGGCGGATTGATTGACCGTTTCCTGGTCCCTTAGGGTTTAATATGAAGAAGGGAAGTAACGCCCTTGCAATTTCCAAATAAGTGGTGACCGCAAAACTAGCCGCCTCTCAGTTATCTGTTCGTGGAAACACATCCCTTGTTCGAAGTTATTTGTGGTCATATCTTCTTTACTGAGCCATTGAAATGTCTTTTCTGAGATTTCACTTTGACAGATTTTCTATAGAAAATATTTGGTTATCTGCCTACTTTTTTATCTACACTAATATTAAAAAGAGGTAAAGTTTTTGATTTTGTTTGTAGGAAGTATTCTCTGAAACTTCCAGTAAAATTAAAAGAAGACTTTTTACCTTTGATAGCCCAATTCTTGAGAAAGGTTGTTGTTTAATATCACGCTATGTCTTTTAGGAGCTGAGCAAATGAAAAGAAGTCGGGAAGATTCAATGTAAACCAAGTTATAGCGCGGGCGGGCCAAGGAATACGACGCGACGGGTCAGATTTTCACGCGAATGAAATGAAAGAAAGAGTTCACATTTTCTTCGCAAGGAGGTAAGCAGAAACTACACAATGCCATCTGCTAAGATCCTTACACATTTTTTTTTCGTTTACATTCACACATCTGACATACACGCACGCCGGTTGTGAGCACTACGTACTTGAAGATTTGTTTATGTATAAAAAATGCATGTACTTACCATTTTGTAGTACACATAACAATAATACCTTGTACAGGGAAGCACTTTAGATTAATGGGATAACCTAATCGCCATCTTGTATACTACGTCCATTTTAAAAACAGAGTAAGTAAAGAAAAACACAACTGTACAAAATATAATGTCTCAGCCATAAACACTCCGGCTTGAAACCTTGTCGTAGCATAACTAAAATAAAATTACTGGGTAAGCAGGCAGTGTATTGTGTGCTTTCTTTTGTAAACTTCCTAGTTCCTGTCAGTCTTGAAATTAAAGTCCTTAGAATCAGAGGTTCTTTAGAAAAATAACGGTAACTTGCTTAATTTTCAGTATGAAAAAGTACTTAAAAAAAAACCGGCCAAGTGCGAGTCGGACTCGCGCACCGAGGGTTCCGTATAAACCTATAGTGTTTAATACCTCGCGGTCATGAGGAAAGGGGTAGTAAGTTTAAAATTATTAAAAATATTTTTATTATATGATGTAACTAAAAATTTACAGTTTTCGCAATTTTTCCTTTATCTGTGCTATAAGACGTTGCTTTGTACCAAATTTCAAAATTCTAGATCGACTGGAAATACCTTTTAGGTTTTGATTCCCGCGGAAATTTACGGCATAAACGGCTATATCTTTTGATTGCGTTATTTTAGAAGTTTGATTTTTTCATAGTTTTATGGGACAGTAGACTTGAGTATTTGTATAAATTTCAGCTTGATACCTTCACGCATTCCTGAGAAAAAGGGTCTTGACAGACGGACGGACGGATGGACGGACAACAAAGTGATCCTATAAGGGTTCCGCTTTTTCCTTATGAGGTGCGGAACCCTAAAAATACTCTAAATTTTCGCAAATATGATCTTCATCATCATTTTAGCCGCAAAACTTCCACTGTTGGACATAGGCCTGCACCAATCTGGGGGGATTTGCCATAATCGCCACACTTGGCAGGCGGGTTGGCAATCGCAGAATGGTAGTAAAATGCATAGAGAACGCTGCTGCCCATTCTCTAGTATGTATTTTAGTCGCGACACCCACGGGAAGAAATCGAGTGGTGTTATTCTTTACATCCGGCACCACACGGGCGATAATCTTTAGGTCAAATTCAATTAATTCTTTTGAATGATTTTAGTCTCCTCCTCTCATTTGCAAAAGCTAGTTTAAGAAAAGATAAATGCGCATATTGTCTACCGTATATTGAAAATCCTATAAATGCTTCACACTTTATTTTCAGACTCAAAAGTATATTAGCTGTCTTTTTCCATACTTCATGGCGACAACACTGTGTAAATAAGGATAAACATGAAACACAGACATGCACGGATATGCTGACTAGAATTTATTATTATGGCGTACGGAATCGGGTCAGGATGAAACTCTTGAGTTATATTCCTTGGAAGGATGAGGATCTGTTAGTATTTTGGTAGGCTAAGATAAACAGCAACGGTGTGGTTTAAAAAAAGATGTATGATGTGTAGTGACAAAAATGATAGCGTGTGCTTATGTTTTGGTCGTGTTGGGAGGATGAACGAAAGACGACCTTTTACATGTATTTACAAGGCATATGTATGTGAGTGGAAACGCCGAGGGCGGAAGACCTTAGGAGGAATCATTCTTCAGAACAGCCAGGTGCTTTTATGACCAGATCATCATTCATCATCATCATTTTAGCCGTAAGACGTCCACTGCTGGACTTAGGCGTCCTCCAATTTGGGGGGCTTTGCCATAATCGCCACACTTGGCAGGCGGGATGGCGACCGCAGTATGATGGTAAAATGTATAGAGAACGCTGCTGCCCATTCTCTAGTAAGTCCCTTAGTCGCCTTTTACGACACCCACGGGAAGAAATGGGGTGGTGTTATTCTTTACGTCCGGCACCACACGGTACCCACGGTACGACCAGATGAATGAACGTAAACAAAACGCAGAAGGAACACTAATTGAGATGTTAAAGGTTAAAAATAAAAACTACCCACTACCAGTGCCCGTGGCCGTGGACGCTCGCTGTCGAAACATCAGCAACTGCTGTCGACAACGTGCAGGTCGTGATGTGTGTACAGTGCTCAAAGACACGCCAGCGTCTGTGTACCTTCCACAATTAACCCGTATGCCTTCAAATAAAGAGTGAACAAGCATCTTCCGGGCACGCTCGTTCGATCATAGACCTCATTCACCGCTTTCCATGAAAGCTTCATCGAGGTCAAAAATAGGCCGTATTTGTAAAAAAAAATACGAAAGTCAAGTTGTCGACGCCCGCCGCCGACACGAGTTAACACGTTAACTGCCATGGTGAAAAAGTAAAAAAATGTACTTAGTATTATGTCACTTTAAATAGATTATTTATTCCATAAATACATTATTTATTCCAAAAATATGGCCGCCAGGCAGCAACGAAATTTTCAGATTTTATATGTGTTGTCGGTCATATAGTCCGACGAGGCCTGAATGGAACAAAAAGTGTCGGACACATAGTCCGATATGGCAGTTAACGTGTTAACGGCAGCTTTAGACAATCGTCGACGTCTGTATGGACACTTAGTTAAATAATATCTATCCATCTTTTTCCCACCTATGATAGGGTCGGCTTGCAGTCTAACCGGATTTAGCATATTAGTATTTTACCTACCTGAGCTGTACCACATAGTTAATAGGTACCACGATCCCTCTTACCCGACACAACTGACAAAGATCTACGAAAGACAATAAATAAATAAATAAATATCTTATGACAACCAACACACCATTATTTGATCCCAAACTAGGCAGAGCCTGTACTATGGTAATCAGACAACTGATAAATATACTTATACAGGGTTATTTGTAAAACACCGGAAACCTCTCAGGACTTTGTTACTACCATCATAATCAACAACTTTTGTTCTATGACTTTTAAAATTTCGTCATATTTTATTTCATAAGATTTTCATACAAAAATCGTCCGCCCGTAAATAGGTCAAGTTCAAGCGCCCCCGCCGCTCTAACCCCGCTCCCCTCGCTAACGTACTACTGTTTTCTTTTGCTTCGCATAGACTTCGTTACATTTAGAGCGTTCAATTTAAATATTTATATTTTTGTATGAAAATCTGATGAACTAAAATATGATGAATTTTTAAAAGTCATAGAACAGAAGTTGTTGATTATGATGTTAATAACATAGTCCTGAGAGGTTGCCGGTGTTTTATAAATAACCCTGTATATTCCTAAATACATACATACTATAGATAAATTACACCCAGACACAGAACAAATGATTGAGCTCATCACACAAACATTTGTCCTGGGTGGGAATCGAACCCACGACCTCAGTCTTTGCAGTCAGGGTCACTAACCACTAGACTAACAGGCCAGTCAAAAACAACAACAAAAAAAGAACACAACAAAAGAATGAAACAACAACACAAGACAATAAAAGAATGAAATGACAGTGAATGACAGAATAGCCTTAATAAGACAATGGCATGCGAATATTAATCTACACTCATATTATAAAGAGGAAAAATTTGTATTTTTGTTTGTTTGTTTGTTTGTAATGGATAAACTCAAAAACTACTGGACCGATTTAAAAAATTCTTTCACCATTAGAAAGCTACATTATCTGCGAGTAACATAGGCAAGAGGAGCGGAGCAGTAATGAAAAATGTTGCAAAAACGGGGAAAATCGCACGGGTAGCCGATTCAACGCGACGCCGACGGGAAGGGTTGGGGGAACACGAAATTTAACGCGGACGAAGTCGCAAGCAGAATCTAGTAGATAATAAAAGCCAAAAATATTATTCTAAAATGTAACTTTGAGTCAAATTGTTTATAAATGTCGTGACTTAAATAATTACAATAATAAATTAGCAACAAATAATCAAAGTCTCTCGTCTAAAAACTCATTAACATTTTAAATTATTTTGTGATTATGGTAGCTCTGGACAGTGACAGGTGGAATGAGAGTAGAGAGGCCTTTATGCAGCAGTGGAACATTAATGGGTCATACTGAAATATGATTAACAAACATCTTGTACGCGCGATATTAAACACAGAGTAAAACTAAGACCGTGTGGTTGTACCGTGTGGTGCTGGACGTAAAGAATAACACCACCCCATTTCTTCCCGTGAGTGTCGTAAAAGGCGACTAAGGGACTTACTATATCACAGGCAGCAGCGGTCCCTATGCATTTTACCACCATACTGCGATCGCCAACCCGCCTGCCAAGTGTGGCGATTATAGCAAACCCCCTCACTTTGGGGGAGGCCTGTATCTAGAAATGGACGTCTTTCGGCTAAAATGATGATGAAGACATTCTAGCTGTTGGAACTACAACTGCTGTGACTGGGTTAAGGAATCACGGTTTTTTTTTTAATTTTTTCAGAAATCACCAGCAGCAGTCAACAGGCAGGCAGTCACTTCAGGTCGAGTAGATCAGCGTCAGGCACTAGGTGTCTGGTATATTTGCTGAACTGAGCTTTTTTGGCGTACCCGTGAGTCACACTTTAATGCTAGTTGCTGACATAGTACATACACACACTTACACTTTTACACTTACACTTGTTTACACTTTTTATTGTTTTTCTTTTTAAATGATTTTTTTATTGATTTAGTTTTTGCTGTCTTATATAGTTGTGCCTTTGAGTCAGTGCTAAAAAAAACTGTATTTTCTTTCTTTCATATTTCTAATGTCAATAAAGAGACAAGGATTTTTTGTATTCTGGAAAAGCCAACACACGGAAGCGAAGCCGCGAGCCAAAGCTAGTTTAGAACAATCAAGTTGGTGAATTCCGTGGGCAACCACGTGTACTTTTACACGCGTTCATACTCATGAATAAAAAAATGTATCTATTTTGAAAACGAAAATTGTAACGGTGTTCGCCTTCGATATTTGGATCCTCAAAAAGACCTTAAAAATACACAACATTATATTGTATTATGAAAGGCAAAAGGTTTCAAATAAGACTAGCCTTTTAAAATGTTAGTAACAAAAATACGTGGCACGAGGTACTGCGGGAAAATGGAAGAAAGTTATTTTATATCGGTTTTTTTTTTGTTTCACAAGTGGGACCTGAGTGATTAGTAAATGAATGAAATCGTTGAGCTTCTAAGTTCTGCACAATTCAAATTAAATTTTTATTTATGTGAGTAGATCGTATCGATGAAAACGGTATTAAAATCTGTTGCGTAATTTAAAAGATCTATGAGTACAGACATAAGGAGCGATTTTAATTCATACTATGTAAAGATAATAAACGAATAATACAATATTAGGACAGTATGATCGATTTATGACCCAACCTGCCTTGTATTTTAGTCTGTGAAAGCATACTTTCACAGACTAAAATACAAGACAGGTTAGTTCAAGCAGTTGACGGAAATTAAGAAGAGGAAAAAACACTGAGGAAAATTTATTGCTATTTCAACCAACCATGAAACACACGATACAAAGTGTACATTTAAAGCTACTAGGTACAACATCTTTGCTATAAAAGGTTTGATTTAATTAAAGTACATGACGTGGATTTGTAATTTTTGGTTTACATTCATTATGTTTGGAAATTAATTTCCTTAGCTTATTCTTGGAAACTACGCAACGATCTTGAAACGGGTTTCTCCATCATTTAACCTGATAATTCCGAAAAGTTTGTGTGTATAGTATAATTATTCTATACCTAACGGTCTCACTGCTGGGACAAAGGCCTCTTTCTGAGAGGAAGTGGTCCATAATCCACCCAGTGCGGGTTAGTTGATGTAATATATTATAAATTTTTTAGGTCTCGGATATGCCGGTTTCCTCACGATGTTTTCCTTCACCATTTTGAGAGCAGTGGTGACGTTATTAATTACATAAAGTAACGTGCCTGCTGCGATCCAAACTACATCCTAGTCTCAGCTCCTCAAACACAGAAACTGATTCCAGAACTATAACAGAATGATAACCCTCAATCTACAATAATAAACTTTAATTTAAAACCAATATCTCGACTGCCAGCACCCCAACCCGATCGAGTTTCAAATAACATAATCCTAACTTTATCGACATCGATATCTGCCCCTCTCTACGGTCATCAGTGACCGGCCTGGGGCTAAAAGTTGTCGTCACTATTATATTGGCAGGAAATTCCCCTAGTTTGCCCGGGAGTTAGGAGTGGGGTATCTGTGTAATGCCATGTTCGATCTGTCTACAGTTGTCACTAACTGATTTGGGTTGGTTACTCTTGTAAGTAAAGGCGTGAAAATGCCTGGTTTGTGGTCTTAGTACTTCTTCGCTACCAAATTCATTCGTTCCACCTGCTGAAAATTTCGTACTTTGACAAAATTGGTCTTGGCTTACTTGTAAGTCTTCAAATATGCTTCGGACTCAGGTACGCCGAAGCAAAGAAAACCTGCTCAGGTGGAGATTCACAGATGACTTCACACTTTTTATTTGGGTGGGTAATCTTCAAAGGACGTCTCCCGCTCTGGGTGGAGCGAAAGGGCGTGACAGAGTTTGACTGACTAAAACGCACCCGTGTTCCTTCAGTTGCCTATATGCCAGGCCCACGGTAACTCTTTCGATCAAATCTCGCGGCCCTGGCAGGCATCAGGCCTAGCGGACCCCTTCAATTATGCTGACATCTCTTTGGGGCTCGCGTGGAACACTACGCACCGTCGACACGGGCCTGGTCCTTACCGGGCGGCGAGCCACCCATTGCTCGCCAGAAACATAACCAGGGAATGAGAAAAAAAAACTATATTTACGCCACCAACAGAATACGTTCCCGCTTCCTGTCAGTTGGACGCAATTAAGAACAAATAAGGTTTAAATTCGTTAAATACGAAAACTTGTTTACTCTGTCCATTTGCAGTTGTTTTAGCTACTATTTTTTATTACATTGTTTTTTAGGTTCGTTCATCATTTCAGCCTAAAACCCTCCACTGCTGGACGTAGGACTTCCTCAATTTTGGGGGGGTCGCCGTAATCGCCACGTTTGTCAGACGGGTTGGCGATCGCAGTGTGATGGTAAAATGCATAAAGAACGCTGCTGCCCATTCTCTAGTAAATCCCTTAGTGTCTCTTACGACGCCCACGGAAATAAATGGAATGGTGGTTTTCTTTACTTCTGGCACCATACGAAACATACGAAGAAAATTTTATACAGCTTGTAGATATCAGAATGAACAGTCGTAGGTCGTGGGTTAGAACTCTAACTGGCGGTTTACTTTGTGTAAATTATTTCATCACCACTCCGCTCAAAACGGTGAAGGAAAACATCGTGCGGAAACCGGCATGTCTAGAGCCAAAAATTAATAGCCATGTGACATCTACCAACCCGCACTGTACTGTGTGTACCGTGTACTGTAGTCTTGTGTAGTTCACGAACGAACTAGGTCGTAAGAGCGCTCCCATAGATGAACTACGCGAACTAGTTCCCTCATTCCCCGATCCGTAGTTCGTCAGTTCGTGACCGAATGAGCGAAGATGGCGTCAACCGAACTTATACATGGGACAAAATTCAAAAAGGTTTTTGAATTAAACAACAATAAACCTTGAAATAAAACAATAAACCTTGGTATTATTTACAATCATGATCATATTATGAATTATCATTCAAAGGTTATTGGCGTTTTTAGAGTCCAAAAATTTTAGGTAAAACTAGAACATTCCATAATCTTGTCGCATGCAGTACGAGCAAAATCAAAAAGAGCGAACGATCTCCCTCTCTTTGATTCGAGCTGGGAGCTGACGAACTAGAAGAGCGAACTAGTTCGTTAAGGAGCGGTGAACTAAACTGAGCGAGCTCAGTCGCGAACTATTATGCCCAAGACTACCGCACTGGGCCCGCGTAGTGAATTACAGTCCACCTCTCACAGAGATGACGCTTTTGCCCTAACTGTGGGAAAATTATAGACTGATTTCGCTATGTATTACAAAGGTGTGGCTAACTGAACCAAGTGTCTTTGGGACCAACCTCGCAATCTCAAAAAAAAAATCAAATGTCGCATACAAACTTCAATTGCTACTCCACCCAAATGTAATGGGCCGTACAATAATGACTATATTGTATTCCCTTCACAAATTTACCTAAAAAAAAATCTGTCAATTAACGTCCACTGCTGGACATAGTCCTCCTCCAATTTGGAGGGTTTGCCTTAATCGCCACATTTGGCAGGCGGGTTGGCGATCGCAGTATGATGGTAAAATGCATAGAGAATACTGCTGCCCATCCTCTAGTAAATAAAAAAAATATATATAAATATCTTAGGACAACCAACACACCGTTATCTGATCCCAAACTAGGCAGAGCCTGTACTATGGCAACCAGACAACTGATAAATATACTTATATGTTTCTAAATACATACATATTATAGATAAATTACACCCAGACACAGAACAAATGATTGTGCTCATCACATAAAGATTTGTCCTGGGTGGGAATCGAACTCACGACTCTTTGCAGTCAGGGTCACTAACCACTAGACTAACATTCCAGTACCTTGGCCGCCTTTTACGACACCCACGGGAATAAATAGGGTGGTCCTCTTCTTTACGGCACCACACGGAAGCATACCATAACCATTGGTCATATTTAACTAAACAAGGTCAAACTGTCAACTTACATATTTTCGAAAACTTTGCCTCAGCTCGTTGCCTGTCAAGTTATTTTTATAAATATTTATAAAAACATCTTATTTCGCATTAAGAGGCGTTGTTAAAGGACTCTGAAACTGTTTACTGTCAGTCGAGTCGTGGAGATAAGCTTTACGAGGATTAGCTTCAAAGGGTGAGGTGGGATTGAGAGATGAGCGAGAAATGAGCGTAGCGGTTTTTGGAAGTCAAAAAGATGCAGTTGATGTGAAAACTGCTTTAGCCGCGTTGACCAAGTTTTAGTCCGGGCAAAACTTGTAATTTCCCGGCACCGACATGCTCATGTTTATTGTTTTTTTTTTCCATTATTTCACTTCTATCAGCAGTTCCCAAGACAACATTTTTGTTGTTTTTTTTAATATGTTAGACTAGTACAAGAGCCACCACGGCTACAATTATGTTTGTGAATTGATGCGAAAATGAATAATTTATTACAAAAGCTACTATTAACAGAACTGTAACTTACTAATGGAATAGGCTAAGACTACTATGAATAAATACAGAGCTGATAATAGAGAGATGTGTACTATGAATATTTTTACAGCATTTAGGGCTCAAAAATATCAAACAACCTATTTCTGACCAACAAAAACAAGATATTATTTTCGTACGGCATTAGCGATATCTTCGCGGAAGTAGAGTTTACAGCGCAACTAGCATATAGAAAGAAAGAAAATACATTTATTTAGCACAGTTTGAAAAGCACATAACAGTTAGTTATACAGCAGGAAAGAGTAAAAAATTAAAATAAAAAAGGCACGGTTCAGCAAAAAAGCCAGACAACTAGTGCTTGACGCTGGTATAAACAACGACCCGACATCAATCGGTGGGCAGTCAGCAATGTGCCCACCAGATACAATATCCGGCTGCTCGAAGTATCCTCTCTTTTCTATAGAGGGTGAATGAACTATACACCTCGTGTATCATGCCGGTATGATAAACCTAGAAATAAAGTAAACATGCTGAAAGAGTACAACTACTTTTCACGTGTTTAAAAGACTGTCGTGTTATTTCAACCTCGCTGAACTCTTTCCCGCTCCGTTCGTCTATATGTATAACCAAATCTCCACATTTTAACTACAGAACACAACGAGGTTTTAGTGTTTTTTTACGAAACTTCTATCAAGCGGTGAGTTGTAAAAAACTCTTGGCTGTATTAAAAATGTATGGAAGAATAAAGTGTTAGGGATTTTGTGAAGAAAGAACTTTTTTACTTGACCTTTCAAGAGAATATTGCTAAATTCTTGAAGTCGTTACAACCAGTTTTTCTAAGAATATGGGTACTGTTAGCGTTTGCTAGAGGCTTCGCCTGCCTGGATGTCGAAAGTCTCGGGAACATATTACCGGGATAATATTTATTTATTTTGGCCCACTAACAACTGTATATTCTCATACAATATAAAAATGTTTTTCTATTAACTAAGGTTAGTATTACAGTTTATTATAGGTTAGCACCGCATGCCCCATTAAAGTAAGAACTATGATACAAATTTACACTATGCTATAATAGTATATTATTAACCAAGGGGATAAAGCAGTGTCTTCTGTCGCGGGTGACGATTTAAATCGCGAGCGTAACGAAGGACTCGAGGTTTACTCCCGAGCGTAGCGAGGGTGTTAAAAACTTAAATCACGAGCGAAGCGAGGGATTTAAGACGAGTACTGAGTGTAGCGAAGGATTTAAGTTCACCCAAGACTAAGACAGCTTTATCACCGAGGAAAATACTCTACTTTTCGTACCATTTGCGAAAAAAAATACACAATAATAATATTTTATGAGATAAGCATTTATTAAAAATAATGACAATTAAAAATAAATTAAAATAAACTTAACGTTTACGTATTTGAAGAAAACAAAAACGCGCCAAATTCCTAGACTAATATTTTTTGTCGGAAAAGCAAAGGTATCAAGCTTATACGGCCTCGTCGGTTTTCGTAATTTTATTTAATAATCATAACTGCATAATAAATGCGTATTCCTTTTTCAAAAAGATGTATAATGCTTTATATACAAACTCAATGGTGTATACACAGATGTAGTTCAGTATAAATTTCGGTAAGTATTCCAAATTTAAATCACATTCTCCTCCTAGAGGATGAATGAAATTCAGTACAATTTTCTTTCTCTGTTTTTAACAGATTAAAATGACTATTATTATGTTCGCTTTTTGTGGCATAGAATGTCACTTTTTGAGCAAATGGTACGAAAAATTAAATTACATTTAAGAGACATATAAAAACCAAAAGAAAATAAAACAAGATTAAAACACAATACCGAAGAATGCAAAGATAATATTCAAAGTACACGAATAAAATCTACACATTGCTAAGTGTTGCTCTGTGGAACTTGCCGAATGAGTCAAAATGCACATCAACTAGGTCGCTGTAGCTGTTTAACAGTTTACAAAGCCGAGAGTCGATAGAGCCAGAGCCCAGTACTGTACTACAGGGAGGTGGGTACAAGGGAGTAATAGGAGCACGAAGAAGTCTAGCAGGAGTCCGAAACCGAAAGTTTGCTAGTAATTGGGGACAATCTATTTTAGACCGCAGTATTTTGAACAAAAAAATGGAATCGGAGATTTTCCTACGTTTCTCCAATAATAGTACTTTTACTATGTTTTAAACCAAGATATAAACTATCTGTGTGCCAGATTTCAGCCCAAGCCATCAGCCGATTTTGCGTGGTTGAGTAACAAACATACAACATTTGTTTGTCTGTATTAACATTGGGGACTGTATCCAAAATATGTTTATTTAAGGGATGGTGGCTGCCTTGTTGGTCGTTCTGCCTGGATCATAGATACTATCACGGAGTAGCGCAGCGATTCTCGCGACAAAGCGTTGTACCCACACCAAGTCTGTTTTTTTTTTGCACCACAATTAATTGTGACTACTTTGTAAGCTCTGTACGTGAGGAGCTTACAAAACCTTAGGATATGTCACCGTCAAATTGTAAATACTGTTAGATTGCAATCTAACTAGCTAAATTATAATCTGATGATTCACAATCTTTTGGCAGATAAAAATCTCGCTAGTTAGATTGTTATCTAACGGTATTTACAATTTCACGTCGACAGATATTCACCTAAATAAAAATATTATATTACATCTACATTGTAAGTTTGTGAGTTTGTTTGTCGGAAGTAATTTCTGGAACCATCAGTCAGATTTGAAAAATCCTTTTAGCATTTGATAACTCAATTCTTGAGTACGGTTAAGGCTTTTTAACATCACCCTTAAGAAAGAAGAAAAAATTAAATTAAAAATTTAAAAAACCCCCGACACAAAAACCTAAGATCCCTTTAAAAAGTAAAAAATAATAAAAAAACTCAATCTTAAAGTACCTAAGTATGTATTAATAATTTAAAAAAAAATACGTCGCGTTGGGGGACCGCTCCAAACCTAACAATTTAATTACAAATAGTCTATTACCTAACTGAAGAAAACTTTTATAAAATTACTTCTAAATATTGCATTTAGGATACGATCGTCAACGACGTCTGCCCTTGCAGAGCGGTCCCCCAACGCGACGTATTTTTTTTTAAATTATTAATACATACTTAGGTACTTTAAGATTGAGTTTTTTTATTATTTTTTACTTTTTAAAGGGATCTTAGGTTTTTGTGTCGGGGGTTTTTTAAATTTTTAATTTAATTTTTTATTTTATACTTTTTATAGGTATACTTATTATAATGTAGATTTTGTTAAGTTGTAAATACATAGAACTTCGCCGTGGCCAACAGGAAGATGGGAAGCTTCCAAAAACAATATCAATTCAATTTGATGATGCCACTATCGGCCGGAGTTGTGTTGACGAGAATGGATGGATTCTGATAAGGCCACATAATGTAACTTTTCAAGGTCTTAGAGGAGATGGAAATATTGAAAGAACAATGTTTCTTATCATTTTATGTTGGGCGATTACGGCATATATGCCGTAATCGCCGCAACTTATAAGTTGCAAGGGACGACAGTTGAAAAAGCTGTGGTTTACTTAGGTAAAAGTACTTTCGCAAAAGGCCAAGCCTATGTAGCCTTAAGTAGAGAATTTTTACTCTGCTTAAGGCTACATAGGCTTGGCCTTTTCCTTGGATGGTGTAGCAATTTGTGAGCTCGACCAAACAAAACTATTTAATAACCCACATGACAAATCATCTTTAGCAGAATTGCAAAGACTGAGATGTAGTCATTGATACTCTCACGTGACAATCGGATTTCCATGTCCCAATTTTCCCACCACCAATTTACTCATCAAGCGAAGTTAAGAACATCATTCTCTTTCAGTGCGCTTTCATTTGAGACCCCACTCGAGTATATTTGTAGACATTCGGTTATTCTTCCCCACTTTCACCCCCCACAACTTTTAAACGGCTCAACCGATTTTCATCAAACATGTCTAAGAACACTCGCACATAAGTCACCTTTAATACAAAAAAATAATAATTGAAATCGCTTCATCCGTTCGGGAGCTATGATGCCACAGACAGACAGACACACAGACAGACACACACACAGACAGACAGACAGACAGACAGACAGACAGACACGTCAAACTTATAACACCCCTCTTTTTCCGTCGGGGGTTAAAAAAACAATAAGTGTAAACGAAGTTTTAGCGCGGCGGGCTGTGGATTACGACGCGACGGGTTAGGACCTCGGGGGCCAAAGTTTCGTTTCATGCGAACGAAGTCACGGGCAGAAGCTAGTTTTGTTTTAATTCGTTAAAGATGTTAGTCTAAATTAACTCAGGATAGTAGCAATTGCATTGGGTTATCCTGAAATAGATCTGTGATGTCCTCATCCATATTCTTTGTCCATCTCCATATTTGTTCTGCAGTTCTGATACGTTACTTTTTGTATCATAGCTTGGTAATTAAATAAGTCAATATTTATGTAAAGTCACCTAGAGATAGCTAAGCCGGGCCATAGTATATAGTTGAAGTTTAGTAAGAAGGCTAAGATATTTTTGAATTAATTTTAACTTGATATAATATGAATTGTTTGTTTTTTATTTATTTTATTTTATTCGAAAACATTTATCAGTTTCTTACTAAATTTCAACTATACCCAACGACTCTGGTTACTTATTTGTTTAAAAGCAGGTATGTACGCGTGTATACAATTGTGTCGTGTTACACCTACTTTTATAAGTTCGTTTTTGAGGTAGTTTGTAAAAGGAAATGTTAGGGTATTTTCAGCAAAATGCAACGTGTTTCTGTTGATATTCCATTACTCTAGGGTATTAATAAGAGCATTTCAAAGAATCAACTGGCATATAGTTTATTATTTTTTTTACTATTTTTTTTTCTTGGAAAGGTATAAGTTAACCCTTTTATTCATAAACGTTGATTAAAGTTAAGAGACGTTCAAACGTCAAAAATGTATGGTTAAACAGCAGCTAATCATTACTTAACTTTAAACAGCGTTTATGAATAAAGAGGTTAATGTCAAGTTAATCAAGTTAATCTTTTGATTTCAAAAATATATTATTTAAAGCTAAGAAAATGGATGTTGTCTTATTTCACGTAGGGATGTTTTACATAAATAATCGAGACTTCGAATTATTTATACGACAAAATTAAATAGATTCTTTGACTCTTTCTTACCCTCTCTCTTTAGATACCCTAGAGTTATAGAATATCAAAAGCAACACTTTGTAAAAATAAACCCAGTTTAAGTACGTTTAAAAACTCGTTTATTTTCACTTTTACACCTCACCTTAAAATTGCCTAAGTCTTTAAATTGTTGAGGTACCTATGCAGAAATGAAATTTGGACGCGCACCGTAAAATTCCTAAATTAATTAATTAAAAATGTTTCATATCCCATTTAAAACATTTTTATATTACAACTGGCTGTGTAAAATAAAAGCCAGAGTTGTGAAAAAATATTATTTCGGTGAAAAACTTTCTGTAAAATAACAGGTAGGTTCCAAACGAGAGTTTTATTTCAACAGTAAACGTTACTCAAATATTCACAGTATTTTATAAAAATACCTACATTTATTGGAATCCTAAACTTTTCTCTTACATTTATACATTTTTTTAAATGATTTAATTCATATATAATTTTTGTAAAACATTCTGAAATTTGTTGAGTTTGCGTTTAGTACCACGCAAAAGCAAATCTTATTTTTGAGTGCATGAAGCAAATATGACGAGTTCGGGTCGGCATTAAAGTAAAGTTCGGAAGGCGACCGCAACCGCAAACCGCAGCGGCATAGCTGTCAAAACGCTGTGACAGACCGTAGTGACACTACTGGTTTCGTGAAAGTTTTCTTATACTTATATAGCAACCAGTTGTGACAAATCTGCTCAGCCGGGTAGCAAAATGGTATATAATTATGTTGGTATTAATTGCTTCGGGTCGGCTTTGGTGTTCAACAACTGCGGCTGAATCATATTTGCCGACCCGAATAAGCGAGTTATCATCAGCCTATAGCAGTCCACTGCTGGGCGTAGGCCTCTCCAATTTTACGCCATTCTGCTCGATTTTCGGCAACTCTCATCCAGCTGCTACCAGCCACCCTGCGCAGATCCTCGCTCCACCTAGCCTGAGGGCGTCCCACCTTACGTTTGCCAATTCGTGGTCTCCACTGAAGAACACGTTTACCCCAACGAATATCGGTTCTACGGCTTATATGGCCGGCCGATTGCCACTTCAGATTGCTAATTCTGTGAGCTATGTCGACAACTTTAGTACTCTGTATAATAAGCGAGTAGCAAGCCTAATAGAAAATTCAAGAAGGTGAGCTAATTTTGTTTTTACACGCTTTATATTAGTTTTTACACGCTTTATATTAGCTTCACTTGTATGTTTGTTTGTAACCGACCCCTTATAGCGCGATTTTGACCCACTTTAAACGACCAGATTTCATTTAAACTCTGTAGACTTATCGAGGACCGATGACAATATTATAATTTCATAAAGGAGATGTTTCATTTTTGTATGGGGCTCCGGCCATAACGTGTACCGTTTAGCGAAGCTGGGTAAATTACTCATGAATAGAATAAAGTAACATTTTTTTCATAATATCAAATGGTTTTTATGTACAAAATAAAAATTAAAAATGTTTGACGTTTGTCCTAAGAGTTAGCAAGTGGTTATTTTGAATTCGTTTAGAAACACACTTCAAGAATGGAGACTAAAGATTTTTGTAACGATGAAATGGTCACACTTAATTATGTTTACTCAAAAATATTTATAAAAGAATAATAGTAATTTATTTTTAACACTACAAGAATACACACATTTTTTTATTATGTTCTACTTAACATTGATTTGATGAGACATGATTTCAGAACGAACGAAGTCTGCAAGCAAACGAGACGCCATGTTGAATAAAACATGGCAATAATTGAAAAACGATTATTTTTTGTACACAACAAATCAGCCGCAAATTAACCGGAGAATATTTTTTCCTAATTTGTGGTATTTTTTCCTCTTTTTTGATAAATGTACATCTGATGGCCGAAAATGAAACATCTCCTTTGTGCCATTATCCTTGCCAGGGTTACCAGGACAGCAAAAAAACTGTCTTCGAAACTACGCTGACATACGTCACAAACTACGCTGACATACGTCTCAAAATTCGAAACACCCTTAAAAATAGAAAATAAATAATAGTTAAAAAAAACTAAAAAACACGCTTCCATAGAAAACCTAACTAAAAAGTAGAAAATAATGTAAAAAAAGCGTGGGGTGCTTTTTAAGGTATTTTTTTATTGATTTCAGGCACCCCACGCTTTTTTTCATTATTTTCTACTTTTTAGTTAGGTTTTCTATGGAAGCGTGTTTTTTAGTTTTTTTTAACTATTATTTTTTTCGTTTCCGTAAAGATTCGATTGTATACGTGTGGTAATCATCATCATTAACTGTCTACCCTTCTCCTCACTATGTTGGGGAAAGCTTCCAGTCTTACCGGATGCAGCTGAGTACCAGTATTTTACATGAAGTGACTGCCTATCTGACCTTCACAACCTAGGTACTGGATATACGATACTCCTTGGTAAGACTGGTTGTCAGACTTTCGGGCAAGTACTCATCATTCCAGCCGTTTACGTCCACTGCTGGACTTAGGCCTCCCCCAGTTTGGGGGGCTTTGCCATAATCGCCACGCTTGCCAGGCGGGTTGGCGATCGCAGTATGGTGGTAAAATGCATAGAGAACGCTGCTGCCCATTCTCTAGTAAGTCCCTTAGTCGCCTTTTACGACACCCACGGGAAGGAATGGGGGCAAGTACTATAAGGCTATACTATGTGGTAAAAATATTTACCAGTTCGCCTGGGCAGCTTAACATAACACAATTTGTTGCTATGATAACTGAGTGTTCAGATCAACGTGCGTTTAAATAAAAATAAAATTAACCTTTAATTGAAACAACAAGTTACGCAGTGGACATTTCGTTACTAAAAAGAAAAAAATAAATTGAATCCACATTTTTAATTGGAACAAAGTCGAGTAGAATTCTCAATGAAACAGGGAAAACATTCAATTTGATATGTCAACTGTGAGATGGGCTACATTGATTGATGACCAAACGTTCGCGTAGTGTGGACATTGCTGAATTCCCAATTTTTTGTATGAAATGCAACCATCACTCATGCCTTTTTCGTGACGGATGGAGGTTACATTAGTTATTTTATCCTGGAATATCAGATGTTGTAGTTTCCTAGATAGTTATCATCACCATTTATCTACCCTTTTCCCAACTTTGTTGGGGTCAGCTTCCAGTCTAACCGGATGCAGCTGAATACCAGTATTTTACATATCTATAATATGTATGTATTTAGAAATAAATAAGTATGTTTATCAGTTATTTGGTTGCCATAGTACAGGCTCTATCTAGTTTGGGATCGGATAGCGGTGTGTTGGTTGTCGTAACATATATTATTATTATTATATTATCTATCTAACATCCACAACCCAGTTACTGGGTAATACGATACCCCTTGGTAAGGCTGGTTGTCAGATTTTCGGGTAACTGACGACCCGTAACGTCTGTCAAAGATCCACTATGACAGCTGGTACCAACGGGTCTACGTGCGTTTCAGAGGCATGGAGGGGTCTTCGTATGTTAAGATCGGTCACCCATCCATGGAGTAACCGTGGCAAGCGTAGCTTAGCCTGTGGACCGAGATAGTCATACATACTCGTATGTAAAAATAAAGTATTACACGTGAAAAAGTGTAAGAAATTCCCAAAAGAGAAAATAATTTTGATTGAATGATATTGTTACTGTTATGGTACAAAAAGTATTAGTTAAAAGAGAACAATATTAATTATTAGTTCGATTCTGCTTTGAGAAAATTTCACTGCATAAGTAAAGGACTTTTTTTCATAAATTAGAGAATATTTCATGACAGCCAACTAAACGTATTAACTCACAATAACAACGAAAACAACATGTGATTTCAATAGTCATATATAGCATTGCCATCCAACGTGGTAACGCTGCAAGCCTTCTGGGCACATTTCCCACCGACAGTGTTGCGGACGAATTCTATGATGCCCAGTGAGCTCTTCCCCTTTTTTTTACCTTTATTTAATTGTATTTATAATATTTATTTTTGTGTTAATTTGTCGATTATATTTAAGACCGAATTAAACCTTATAATAGTCATATTTTAAATATTAAATATATTTCTAAACTGGAATCAGGAATCCGCTGGATGCGGGAAGCACAAATCCGGTCGAAGTGTTGGGGCCTGGGGGAGGCCTATGTCCAGCAGTGGACGTCTTACGGTTGACATGATGATGATGATGATGTTCAAAGCTTACGCAGAAGTAAATTATTTACTAAACGTGAGTAACTACGTACCATTTGTGTGAATAATTATATCACACAAAAAGAACCTTTGCCTTGAAGGAAAAATGTAGGAAAACGAATACATCTTAGGACAGAAAAAACAATAACAAAACTTATAACTAGGTACCGTTCCATTTCTTTTGAAAGAAAACATATTCTGAGGGACTAGCAAACATAAAAGATAAGTCAAAGCACAAACGCATCTAATAATATTTCCCGAACTTTTCCCTTAAGGGGGAAAGAACACAACCATATTTGTTCCCGTATGTTAAAGTACAAAGTTACTATTCTGGAAGTTGTTCGACACTTTTCCCAAATTCCCGTGTAACACGTCAATACCTAAGGGTTGTTACTCAAGTGTTCGGCTCGGCCTGACTTGGCCCAATCGGGCGACAAAATTTGATATATGTAGAAAATATGTGTGTAGGCTGCCTATTGTATATTTTGTAGTGTTCATTGTTTGTTGTTGATCCGAGCTGGACATAAAGAATAGCACCATCTCATTTCTTACCGTGGGTGTCGTAAAAGGCGACTATGGGACTTACTACAGAATAGGCAGCAGCGTTCTGTATGCATTTTACCACCATACTGCTATTGCTAACGCGCCTGCCAAGCGTGACGATTATGGTAACCCGCCCCCCCCCCAAACTCGGTGAGGCTTATGTCTAGCAGTGCACGTCAGCCAGCTGAAATGATGATGATTGATTATTGTTGTGTTTATGTGGTATACAATAAAGTCTGTTTAAATAAATAAATAAGAGTCAACAATCCTATTATTTGACTGGCCTGTTAGTCTAGTGGTTAGTGACCCTGACTGCAAAGACTGAGGTCGTGGGTTCGATTCCCACCCAGGACAAATCTTTGTGTGATGAGCACAATCATTTGTTCTGTGTCTGGATGTAATTTATCTATAATATGTATGTATTTAGAAATATATAAGTATATTTATCAGTTGTCTGGTTACCATAGTACAGGCTCTGCCTAGTTTGGGATCAGATAACAGTGTGTTGATTGTCCTA
This sequence comes from Aporophyla nigra, assembly GCA_947507805.1. Classification (NCBI taxonomy): domain Eukaryota; kingdom Metazoa; phylum Arthropoda; class Insecta; order Lepidoptera; family Noctuidae; genus Aporophyla; species Aporophyla nigra. The sequence goes on along the minus strand of OX382292.1, from coordinate 7,639,585 downwards.
AGATATTTATTTATTATTTATTTTTAATCCAGTCACTCCAAAACTGTCCACAGGTGGACATAGATCGCTTCTAGGCTACGCCACCACACTACACTCCGTCTCCGTATGTATTTGCTCGGGAAAATGCAGGTCTACTCATACCGAGCCGCACCGAACATGATTCAGCGAGGGCAATTACCGAACGAATGTTGTCGATCAGCACAAGCCGTACACGAACACCTTTTAATTGTTTCAGGTCGGTTTTGTCCTTCAACACCTACTGCCAAATCGAATGAGCCGACCCGAAAATGTGTGGCACCCCTGACGAACAACCGACACCTCTCGAAACGAAATTTTGTATGCACGCAACTCTTCGCGAAGTATTTCGAGTAGCTTTAATAATTCACCCCTTTGACTTGTAATAAGGTAAAGAGACCGAGTTTTCTTAGAGACGGAAGGTGTAATAAACGTATTTAGAACGTGTTGGTAATATTAATATTAAATGGAAAATGAGTTGAAATTGGTATTTGAATATTTTATTACGTACTTTACTTGGTCTCAAAACTGTTGAGGGTACTATTTACCGCGGTGACTATGATTTCACTGCGTTAAGAACTCTACAAACATAGCAAGGTCAACTTTTTTACATCCACTATCTCAGCCGCAAGACGTCCACTGCTGGGCATGGGCCTCCTCATATTTGTGGGGCTTTGCCATAATCGCCACGCTTGGCAAGCGGGTTGGCGATCGCAGTTTCGTGGTAAAATGCATAGAGAACGCTGCTGCCCAGTCTCTAGTAAATCCCTTAGTCGCCTTTTACGACACCCACGGGAAGAAATGGGGTGATGCTATTCTTTATGTCCGGCACCACATACAAAGTTCTATTTATTTTTTATTTATTAAAACTTTATGCACAATTAAAAAATACTGTACAAAGGCTGACTTAATGCCGGAGGCATTTTCCATCAGTCAACCTTAGGGTGATGCAGAGACAAAACATGGCAGGTGCAACATAAGGGATAGATAATTCGGAAAATAATACATAAAAATACATACATACATATATATATATAAAATACATACATACCTATATTTTGACTGGCCTGTTAGTCTAGTGGTTAGTGACCCTGACTGCTAAGACTGAGGTCGTGGGTTCGATTCCCACCCAGGACAAATGTTTTTGTGATGAGCTCAATCATTTGTTCTGTGTCTGGGTGTAATTTATCTATAATATGTATGTATTTAGAAATATATAAGTATGTTTATCAGTTGTCTGGTTACCATAGTATCTACAGGCTCTGCCTAGTTTGGGATCAGATAATAGTGTGTTGGTTGTCCTAAGATATATTAGATATTATAGCGAAAATAAACTTTGTCTGGTGAAATAACTATAGAAAGAGAAGAAAACGAACTGCGCTGGGACGATTCTGCCAACTTCTTACCAGTATGCTCACGTGCCTTTACTTTAAACGATAACCGACTGGTTACCATGCTGATATTCAGAGAAAGCGCATTCCATAGAAAGAGCACCTGGACAAACGAATAAGATTTTTAAACTAGAGCGGTTTAATGATACGTATTAAAAGAAACAAACATTACCCGCCCTTTAGATTTCACCACAGTCGGGTGAACGAAAAGATCCCAAAAATAGTGTTATAATAACCCACGGCTATAACCACAAAGTTGGTTTTAACATTTACCTATGCCCACATTTTTAGCTGAATACGCCTTAATAAAATATTTAAATAACTCGACTGCCCCATTTCCGCTCCTACAACGTTGTAGATAAATTAAAATTTTAATTTCAGTCAATGTATTCAGACTTAGCGGGTATGTGTATAAAGTGTTAAGCACTTTTCCAACGTTTCAATACATTATTTTAAAACTTAAAATTAAAAAGTCTAAAAGTAGGTACGTCTATTCAGTTGTATAATACTTAAAAGGCAAAAAAAAATCACGTCTGTTGTATGGGAGCCTCTTAAATATTTATTTTATTCTGTTTTTAATATTTTTGTTATAGCGGCAACAGAAATACATCATCAGTGTAAAAATTCCAACTGTCTAACTATCACGGTTTATGAGATACAGCGTGCTGAGAGACGGACGGACGGACAGCGGAGTCTTAGTTATAGGGTCCCACCTACCCACCTACCGCCTACCCTATTTTACCCTTTGGGCACGGAACCCTAAAAATACTTGGTAATGTTTGGGTGAGAACGGAAACTTTATAATATTAGTACTTCTTCATCAGCTCGAAATACGTCCTCTGCTGAACATTTTCGTCCCTCAAACTACGCCACATAAACCGGGTATGTGCTTCTCGCCAGTTGTTCTCGCAAAGTCTGGCAAATTTACTTGTCGGCTAACTGACAGAGAGATAACCTAAGCTGTGAAATCGTTAATGCATAGAGAATTATTATAAGTTTACAATGTCAAGCTTTATAACTGTAATAGCTGAGAAGTTGTCCTGTCAAATTTTGAGTAATCAATACAAAAATCCTATAGAAATAATAACCCTCAGTTTTTCCGAATTTAGAAATTTACCGGTTCCTTTTGTCAAAATCCGAATCCAATAACATAATATATATTACGAACATTTTAAGACAAAAAAATAATTAAAAAACACGCTACCATAAAAAAACCAAACTAAAGAGTATAGTAGTAAGTGTAGTGTGAGTGTATAGTAGTGTAGTAGTAAGTGTAGTAATATTCAAGATTTGCAAAAAGATGAGTCTTTGTCAGTTTTCAACTATAAACAGAACAGACTTATCAACATAATATTACCCTTATTGAACACCGAAGAAAAAGAAGTACATTTATATTTAATAAAAACGGTGACATCGGGTAAAATAATTATGAAGCAAACTATCAACAAAAACAAACCGTATTCCAAATCATAACTGTCATTCATTGACAGTTGTTATGTCAGTTGACGCAGGGTGTCTATCTTCTAAATACTATTTTCGTAACTGTACGAAGGACAATTTCTTATCTCACAATAAGCGGACTTTGCCAAACAACTTTAGAACGTACAAAATTTGCATATATGCACCAATTAGTAGTTAAAAACTATACTTTCCAGGCTATATTATACTTCCTTTGCCGCAGTTTCATCTCCTTTAATTGCAGGTTGAACAGATACAAGATAACACCCTGTATAAGGGTATAAAGGGTGCGCTTAAAGTCTGGCCGAAGAAAGATCGTGAAGCGATAATGCCTTAATGATCAAACTTAGAGTTTAATTAGTTTGTATCTTAACCCTTGTCTGCACTAGCGAACATTTGTATCGGAACGAGGTTTTCACACAGTTTGAATCACAAATATATGCTGTGTAAGCATAACCAGCCTATAAATGCAGCCTAGTATTAAGAATGAAAATTTGCAGAACTTTAAAAGAAAATTAAAGAATTATTTAATAGAAAAATGCTATTATTCAATCACCGAATATTTGAATGACACGCTGTTATAAAATTTCTGACATTTCTTATGTTACTATTATTATATTATCTTCCATATTGACAATTTAATTTATGACATTGATCGTTCAAATTCCTTGACATTCATTTTAACACAATAACTGCGGACATTTATTTTTTATTTTCATTATTTAATTTTTTTTTACTACACATAATTTATGTAATTGACATTGTTCAGTGTGATTCAAAATTCTTAATGCGATCTAATTAATTTACTTGTTTATTTGTGGTTCATGTGTCTAAATTAATTTCTTTTTTAATTATATTGCATTTATGACTACTTTTGTACGCCCTAGAGGCAAAACATAGCACCCTCAATGTTTACCAAATAAGAACAAATAACGTACCTATGTTTTACAATAAATAAATGAATTTAATTGAATGTTCCCACTGCTGGGACACAGGCCTCCTTTCGGCGAGAGGAAGAGGACCATAACCCACCAAGCGAGCCCAGTGAGGGTTGGCAGATGTTACAAGTCTCTAAAATATCGGGTTAAAAAAAATCGATGGACATAAGAATCATCAAAATAGGCCCACGCGTTTGGTGTCCAAAACGCCACAAAGTGACAAACATGCAAACATAGGCTGATAAACACATAACACTCCTTGACGTCGCGCATTTGTGTATAAAAGTACGAACATTGATCACTACGCTTGTTCATGATGCGTTGGCAAATTTTAGGAAGATAAAAGCTTTTCAAAGTTAATAGCTAATATTTTCGACTGTCAGGTTAAGGTGTGAGAGAAGTTAACCAGGTTTGGAATGAGGACGGTGGAAAAGTCACACTGTTACTTGTCCGGAATTGAACCCATAACCTCGTGCATGAGTAGCTCAAATTTATAAGGCGCTTTATAAAATACGCGGAGACGATACAGTACAAGAAATCATAAACAAAAATAATTCCATGAAACCGTTCTCATTTTGCTTAAAATGCTCACATTAACATTATTCGATGGCGCAAATTTCCCTTTACAAATGTCAAAATAGATTATATCTCGACTCACGAGTGACGTTTCTTTTTGTTCGAAAATCGAGCGAAAGTCATGCTTAATTTCTGTTTTATGAATCGAATGTGAGGCAAAGGAAATATTGTTCCATTTTTAAACGATGTGTTGGTTTGTTCGAATATACAGATAGTAGGTCGAAAGTTATTTTAATTTTAAAATGGTGTTACGTTTGGGCAGACTTTCAGTTCTTGTAATAATATAGCGAATTTGTATGAACAGCTGTACAGTACAGAAACCATACGCTTTTTTTCTTTAATAAAATCCTTACTTGGTGTTTATCTTTGTATTACGAGAGGAGTCTGGCTCCTGCATCACAGTTATTACTAGCGCCGGAGTCAACGAAATCTATAATTTAATGTACACTTTGTTTTATGTCAATTCTATTTTGTATTTGTATTCTATTTTAACTGAGATATAATATTGGCTAAACATAGTTGTTCTTGACCGATCGAGCAATGGCCCAGCGGTAACGGCCTCGACTTACAAGTTATAGGACGTGAGTTTAAACTCCGGCAAGCCTTTTACTTTGTGTAAATAATTTCATCATAACTGCTATCAAATAACAGTGTAGGCAAATATCGTAAGGAACCCAGTATGCCTTAGAACTAAATATTCAAAGACATGTGACATATATCAACCCGCACTGGGCGAATTCCTCTCACAGACAGGAGGCCTGTGTCCCAGCAGTGGGAACATTATAGGCTGCGTAGTTGACTTTGAAAATAAACCTTCCGCACTTGTGACAGCAATTCCCAGGAAATTGAAACTTCACTAAGGTTGGAACAATACAACTGAAACATAGAAAAATAGACCTTGTGGTTTTATGACGGGCCACCGACTCACTGCCCAAAACGCGGGACACCGTAAAACGGCTTATTAGTCAATTCACACGAATTTACTCGCCCAAAACGGGCGAATCGACCCTTTTTTTTTGGATGGAAATTCATCAAATGACGTCTCCCGCTCTTGGGCAGAGTGGGAGGGCGTGTCAGACTTTTACTGACTAAAACCCACCCGTGTTCTTTCAGTTGCCCCTTGTGCCAGGGTCACGGTGTCAGTTTCGAACAATCTCGCGACCCTGGCAGAATTAGATAATAATAAATTAGCAGATTAAATAATATATGATTTGCTGCAGGGGTTAGTTATTTTCAAATAAAGTTAATTTATGTGTGAGCGAATCCACAACTCCAGAAATACGTATTCGGCAATTGGCATGTTTTGAATTTAATGCAATTTAGTTACAAATCAAGCGTTGTCCGTTCACTTGCAGTACGATACAAATGTTCTATAGTAACTGACGGCTTTGAATCGCGGTCTGTGACAGAAGTTGTGCGCTCAACGCACGAATTTCATTTGAACTGCGGCGCTGCAATTTTGTACTCTGTGGCGTTCCTACCAGAATAGTTGAACTCAAAAAGTATGTTCAATCGTCGAATCCAACTCGGCTGGGCAGCGTTCGGGAAGCTACGCAGTATCTTCTCGTCCCATTTACCGCAGTTTCTTAAGACAAAAGTCTTTGACCAGTGTGTGTTGCCAGTGATGACATATAATTATATGGTAATGAGACGTGGTCGCTCACAATGGGCCTCATAAGAAGGCTATAAGTCACCCAAAGAGCAATGGAGAGGGCTATGCTTGGAGTTTACCTACGTGATCGAATCAGAAATGATGAGATCCGTAGGAGAACCAAGGTTACCGACATAGCCCGAAGAATTGTATTTTCACACAGTCTAAGAACTCCATGTATGAAGTAAGACTGTCTACTAGACTCGCAAAACTCTAGCCACGATAATAGTAAACAAGATTTCTTTGTTTCTTAAAATTCCTCATCTATATTGTACGGTACCTAGATACCGGGTCCAAGAGCCGTGCAACAAGATACACAGGCTGTAAACTTAAAGTGGAACGTGGATCCGCATAACTCCTCGACTTTACTGGCGATTAACGAAAAATTAAACTGCTTGTATTTAGATTGTCGCCACCCCGCTTCTCATTTGCAGAATACTAATTAAATAAGTTTAGGGGAGGCGCCCCCGAGCGCGAGACACGGAGTCATGAAGGGAGGTAAAGCAAGAGAGGAAATTCTGTTGATGGGGTACTTATTATGTGAGTTATTTCTTTCCGCGTTCAGATGGACTCGTTCAAAGGTTATTGTGCCTGAATTGTATGCGTAAGGACTTTTTTTTTTTGGATGGGAAATCATCGAATGACTTCTCCCGCTCTATGCGGAGCGGGAGAGCGTGTCAGACTTTACTGACAAAAACCCACCCGTGTGCCTTCAATTGCCCATGTGCCAGGGTCACGGTATCTCTTTTGAACAATCTCGCGACCCCGGCAGACATCGGTCCTAGCAGACCCCTTCAGTGCTGCTGACATCTCTTTGAGGCGCGCGTGGAACACTACGCGCCGTCGACCCGAGCCTGGTCCTTACCGGGCGGCGAGCTACCCATTGCTCGCCGCCCACAAGCTCGCGCCTACGGTGGCCGGGAGTCCGCTATTGACTCCTGACGCCCGGGGCGTCTCCTCCTGCGGTGGCTAGGGACGTGAGGGCGCAGAGACTGCCACTCCCTCATGTGCCCCGCCTCCTCCTTCGCGAACATTACTGCTTCGCAGAAGGAGTTGACGACTTCCCATGCCCTCTTGCTTCGTACCATGGCTCGTACCAGGGCCGGACGCGAGAGGTCGCCGCCGCCAATCGCCACCACGAGGACATGGCGGTGCTCCGCCCAGGCAGGGCACACCTCCACCGTATGCTCCACCGTATCCTCCAGACGATCCTCGCAATGGAAACACCCGGGCTTTTCCTCCCGCTTTATCCTGAACATGCGTTAGGCCTAAACGCCGTTTCTTGTACTTGAAAACGTTCAAGTTCTGGTTGGAATCTCATTTCAGCGGCAATTAATATAAAAAATCGTCAACCATTTTAGGTAAATTACGAGTTTTTTTGATAGACAGAGATTTTAAATCTATTTTTGTTTTTATTAGTCTACAGGTTTACACTTTCCCTCTGCTGAGTGAGGCGGGACCGATTTAGGGGAGACCTCGTGGTCCGTCAATATCGCCCTGAGTTACGTGTGGCAGATCGTGGATGCGAACCCAGCTAGATGGAAATAACATCGTCACGACTGCCTTCAAAACGATGAAGGAAAACATCGTGAAGGAACTAACATGGCCTAGTAACAAAATTAGAACATTGTAGCCCACTCACTCTCGAAGAGAGCGAGCAATGGGGACTTTATAGGCAGATAATGCTTACGCTTTGAAAGTGTATGAAGAAATACGGGAAACTAACGATGTTTCATTACAGCTCTGCTCTTGTGTTTTGGGGATAAAATTGTAATTAGTTTTATTCTTTTCACACATAAATATGAAGGTACATATTTCAAAATTATATCCAATTTGATTTATTAGAATCGCCTCGTTACGAAATTAAGTATTTTCAGCAAACCAACATGAGTTATAATTATTTTAATGATGTTGTATTTAATAAATTATGATTTATTATTTACACTAATTCTAACATATTACCCTATATTTTGTTATATTTGTGTAAAGAATTTCATTAAAAATCTTGCTTATGAGAAACATTGTGCCTCATATTTAAATTGTTCGGGTTTAATGAAAATTAATCAGTTTTTTCTTAAATTAATTAAGTTACAAAATGATGTAGACATAAATATCTCTTATTATACTATTTTACATTTTAATAACATACAAGGCTCATGCATTTTTATTCCAAATCAAAGTTTCGGGCTTTCTCTAGTGCCGAGATATACACGTTAAAGATACAGTCGGTCTATTCTACAAAAACCTAATGCGGTAAAGGTAAAGTGGGTAAAGTAATAGGTCAGTCAGTGATAAAAATGACGATTTTTGGACATTAATGTCTAAATAACCGTTTGAGATGTGTTTATGAAATTTGAAGCACATATGTATCTCGCAAGTTTCAATATATGAGCCAAATTTTACACGTTTATGTGAAATAGTTTTTGAGTTATGAGGAGGTCAAAAGTGGCTCCAAATGGTTCGTGTAATATTACATACGGTGCTGCTCGCCAGTTCTGTTACTTGAACTTGGCTTGACACGCTATCGCGTGTCTAGATCTTGCTGCGAATGGTTCGTGGATGGGTGATTATCTTTACATACCAAGACTACTCCGTATCTGGGATACGTAAAGCACGTTATGCCGCTGATCCCGGCCGTCATTCGTGAATCTTTGACAAACGTTACGGTTCGTCAGAAAACCGGAAGTCTGACAACCAGTCTTACCAGAGGGTGTCGTTTTACTCAGTTACTGAGTTATGGAGGTCAGATAGTCAGTCGCTAAATGCCGAATATTGGTGGCAAAAAGGGTTCTCGATATAAAATTAATGGCTACCCATTCAATTGTTACAATTAGTACCGGACGTACATAATAGCACGATCCCATTTTTTGCCGTAGGAATCCTAAGAGATGACTAAGTGACTTACTAGAGAATGGGCAGCAGCGTTCTCTATGCATTTTACCTCCATACTACGATCGCCAACCCGCCAGCCAAGCGTGGCGATTAAGGCCTACTCACCAATTTGGAGTAGGCTTATGTGCAGCAGTGGACGTCTTTCGGCTGGAATGATGATGAAGATGATATGACAAAGAAAATCTTAGTTCAACTAAATTTGACATCTCGATTTTCCGTCTCTATCTTGCTTTATTAGAAGGAAAAAGATAGCAATGGTTTAAATTAAGTTTAGTTAGTAAACCTAATGACCAGAGGTCGGAGTAGGTAGATTGAAATGGGTTCAATGAACTGGCACGTATATATTAGTATGGATATGCCTCCGGGATTCAGGGATTTTGTAATTAATTTCAAATGTAGTAATGTGTAGAATAAAGAATACATCAATATCAATAAGATAAGATAAGATAAGATAAGATAAGATAATATTTATTTGCTTAAACATGTGTCATACATACAGAAAAACACGCATGCAAGATGATCAAAACAATGAAAGTACTGACATGTTTGCCACATGATGTGACGTGCAAATATAAAAGCATATTATTATTAAAGCATTCTCTTAAAACAGCAAAAAAAACGAATCAATTAAATTATAATAATAATATTGAGGCAAATTTAAAATAACAATAAATCAATCAGAACATTGAAATTAAAATAAGTTTGTAAAAGATTGATACAATAATCATGTCAAAATAATAATAAAAATCTAAAAATAACTCAACAATGTCATTGAAAATAATAAACACAAATAAAATAATAATAATCAAATAAAATAAGCTACAATGTCAATACAATTTTTTCGTCTAGGAACTCGTTAATGTTATAATAAGCTTTATTTACTAAATATGACTTAAGTTTTCGTTTCAAGTGCACGTTATTGAGCTCCTTCCAACTTTTAGGTAACTTATTGTATATGACTGGAGCCATATGAAAAACGCTTTTGCGCATAAGTGCAGTCCTACAGGGAAGTACAAATAGTTGCGTTTGGTCCCGCCTGTTCCTGGGAAATTGATCTGCTCTGCGCGGAAATAATTTTGGATTTTTCCTGACAAACATAATCGTTTCAAGAATGTATATAGATGGTAATGTTAAAATTTTGTGTCTTATAAAATAAGGTTAATAAAAAATGTATTACCTTTTTGCTGTCTTTTTAAAAATATATAGGTGATCGGCCTTCTACAGTAAGAAAAAAACAATTTTTAATGTTTATCTATTGCATTCATATAAATTTCTAATGTAGTATCTAGTTTAAAAATCCTTACTTTCACAATATTTGATTCAATCCCTTATGTACCAAAATGAAATATCGGAAAAAAGGCTTATCCATATTGTGATTTCTATGACTATTCATGATGCGAGTACGTAAAATCAATCTACCTACTCCGACCTCTGCTAATAACCCATCCAAGAGAGTAGCTTAAACATTCAATCAACCCGTGCTGCTGATAATATTAGTCATATAATATTACCACATCCATTGCTTCTTCAATAGATATAACCCACTCATTTACGGAAGGCATAAATTCCAAGCCAGAGATAACGACGAATTATCCGTTCACAAACTCAACGACTTAGTCTAAGTAATTAAATCTGCCAGTGTAAACATCTCGGTGCTAATGTATCTAGCACAAGTTTGCTATAATTAATTACGACTCTAGTTTTAATTAAATAAGGTTGTTTATTGATTGGTGGCAAGTTTTAACACGTAAATGTGCAACGGTGCTGGAAAACTTAAATATGTTCTTAAATTCGGTCTGAAATAATACCTCGGAGTCTGGATTTCCGACTGGGTGACGGAAATATGCTCGACCCCTATTAGTCGACATGCACACGGATGACAGGGGGATGGGATTTATTGCTCATAGGATTTTCAACTGTCGCTGTTAAACCGACCATTTTTAGAATAGAATAACGTTTATTATCTAGCCACAAATTACACCCTAAAGTTAAATCAGTCTACAGGTACAGTTTTATAATTAATTTGTGGAAGACTGGTACCTAAACTAGGTTTTTTTCAAAACCTGTAAGTCAGGTCACCAGGCCCCCTTTACAAATTTATGTAATGCAATTATTTGTACAGCAGACATTTTGTTTAGATTCGCTGTTTTATTTATTCACTTCTTTGAAAAGTATTGTTACAAATAAGATTTTATTTATTTAAATTAGAAAACATGCAAAGAATTTGTGAGATTGCGGGATAAGTGCTGTGTATGTGTGTATGTGTGTGGTGTGTGTATGTGTATGTGGAAGTGTAGATGATTGTATGAGGTTGTGAGTGACATTTCAGAACACTAAAATTAAAATTAGGAAATGGTAGTGAAAAGACCTTCAGTTTGGGCATAATCCAAAGAGAGCAGCCATTCAGTCAATATTCTTTTAAAAGTTGTTTTGCATAGGACATGTGTTGAGAGTAAGTTGTTCAGTATGTTGTATAGAAATGGCCCAAGAAAATGAAAGAAATTTCGTGCAACTTTAGTTTTAACTGGCCTAGATTGGCATACGTTCTTTCTTCTATTCCGCACGTCAATGTTCTGGGAAACAATCACAGGGATAACAGATCGTTGTTTTAAAGCAACTTACTTTACCATTGAGAATCCAACAGAGTGCAGTGCGAGTGAGTCTCAGCGCGTCGAAAAAACACACTGTTCATTGGCAGGCGATGAAAAACGTGCGTGAAAAAATTCCGTTGAGATTTTATTACGTCTTTGGGCACGTGCGCTTATAGTGGACTTATCTATATTAATTATTGTTGCGCGTGCCATTTGCTTCAACCAATTATAGACAGAATTCGTTCATTGTGCGTGCAAGCAGAAATCTTAACAAGCTTTGCAAACAGTACGATATAGACCCGTTCCTAACTAGCGTGTCGTCAGCCAGGAAGTGCTTAAGCCGTAATTTTTTCATGTAGTTCTTTTTTTTCATACATATTATCTTTTCATTTGTTTATTTTGTTGTGATGATTGCTAATCAGTACGAGCAACATAGTTATAACACTATATATATGTAGTTACTTTGTGTGAATGTCCTTAGAATTAAATTTTTTATTTTTTCTGTTGCTTATAAGTGGAGACCTGTAATTGGCTTTCTGACTAATATACTGTCGTTGATCTGTTTGTTGTAGCTGTAAGTCTCCCATGTTATTTAAATAAATAAATATAAATATTATAAAGCTGAAGAGTTTGTTCGTTTGTTTGGTTGAACGCGGTAATCTCAGGAACTAACTGGCCCGAATTGAAAAAATATTTTGGTGTTGGGTAGCTTATTTATTCAGGAAGGCTATATAAAATTACGATATAATCAGAAGGAGCGGAGCAGCAACGAAAAATGAACGAAAGCTGGCAGGCACTTCGATGCGACGGGAAGGGTCAGGGAACAAAAATTTTACGCGGACGAAGTCGCGGGCACAAGCTAGTACTTACATAATATAATTCAAGGATATTATAGTTTTCATAGAACAACAGTTATGTAATAGACCCGTAAAAGTGAGCATCATCTTGAATTCAGTATGGTCTCTTATTTTCGAACCTTGCAATCAAAATAAGTATCTAGTAACTTATTCAAACTAGGTAAAAACGGAATTGACTTAAGAGTCGTAGGTTGTAGGATCAAACTCTGAGAGGGGCTTTACTTTGTGTAAACTATTTCATTACCACTGCTCTCAAAACGGTAAAGAAAATATCGTGAGGAAACCGGCAAGTCGCAGAACCAAAAATTCGAAGACATGTTACAACTACCAACCCGCACTGGGCCCGCATGTTGAATTACGACCTTAATCCTTTACACAGAGAGAAGGCTTGTTTCCCAGCAGTGGGAACCTTGTGAACTGATTATGTAGCACAGCCAATAGACTGTTACGTAGACCGTAAGAACCAGAATCGTCACGCTACCGCCATCTTTTATCACGTAGCAGAAACCATATGAACGATTATCCCTAAACACTACCGCCATCTATTATTAATCATAAAGCGGAATTATCCTTCTGGGATTATCTAGATACGTCGCCGCTATCTCTAAATAAGAAATACTGATCGCGAATGTTCGAGAATGTTATGGCAGATTGAATTCGGCGGATAAATAGAGGATTGTTCGACTGTGAGGACATTTCGGTTACGGATACGATACAATTAACCAGTGAAGTACAAGCGAGACAAGTGATTGACGTTTCTGATTACTACGGTATTTGTGATTATTTGATTAAACTGTTTTGTGTGTTTTGGCAAAATTGATTTAAATTTATTTATCCTGAACTCCAGCTCATAACAATAGCAAACGATTATAGCAGTAAACAAACGAAAACGATGTAAACTATACTCAAGCAAAAGTTATTTTTAACCGACGAAAAAAAACGGAGGAGGTTATCAATTCGACGCGTATATTTTTTTTTAATTTTTTTTATGTATGACCACGCATAACTTTATACAGAGTAGTCCGATTTTGATAATTCTTTTTTTATCAGATAGGGGTCTTGCCAAGTATTATTAGTACATTAAAGCCACAATTTTTTTTTAATAAAAACCTTTTATATTTATCTTTTTAATTATGAGTCGGCGCTTTGAGTGATCTTTGTTCATTGATTTTTCAGCGCCGACTCAAAATTTTAAGGTTTATTATTTTTTTGCTTTTCAGTTTTTTCGGCGGTTTAATTTTTTTGTTAAAAAGTTTTTCTCATGTAGCAGCTACCCACATAGATTCATGGATTTAAGTAATGTAAGCGCTGGTCATTCTTACAGTACCTAATATAAAAATAAACTTTTATTACGGATCCGTAGGTTGGTATAGTTTATTTGGTTCGTATATAGACGACTCAGACACTAGAGTTAGTACTTATGTATGTACATCTATCAGAAAAACTACACAAACTATTAATTACTACACTAGTGGTGGTAAGCGTAGCCAATGTCTCAAGATGAGGCTCTCCTACCTATCGCCTATTTCAGAGGGGTAATTACATAATACACGATTTGTAGAAATCGCTTGCATTGTATCTGTTCCACGACATGCATGGTATTGTTTACGTTACTAGCAGACAATTTTTTCGAATATATGAAATAATGGATTAACATTATGTACTTTCAATACGATTCAGATTAATAGTGCGTTACGCAACTAGAGTGTAGGATGCTGTGGGGGCTGGCACATACCCTGCGCATGATGGAGGCGCATCGCTTACACATATTGGCATGTAAGCCATCTAGGGCCGCGAGATTTTTCGAAAGAGATACCGTGACCCTGGCACATGGGCAACTGAAGGAACACGGGTGGGTTTTAGTCAGTAAAAGTCTGACACGCCCTCCCGCTCCGCCCAGAGCGGGAGAAGTCAAAAAAAAAAAACATCTATTCTCGACTCTGCGAACATGCTGGAAGCACTGCAGTAGCGCGGCAACTCCATCAACAGCAACACCCTTTTTTTTCTGGGTGGAATATCATAAAATGACGTCTCCCGCTCTGGGAGAAGCAGGAGGGCGTGTCAGACTTTTACTGACTAAAACCCACCCGTGTTCCTTCAGTTGCCTGTGCCAGGGCCACGGTAACTCTTTCAAACAAAACCGCTACCCTGGCAGGCATCGGTCCTGGCAGACCCCTTCAATACGTGCTGACATCTCTTTGAGGCGCGCGTGGAACATAACGCGCCGTCGAACCGGGCCTGGTCCGTACCGGCTGGCGAACTACTCATTCCAAACCTCCCGCACGCCCGCGCCTACGGTAGCCGGGAGTCCGCAATGGACTCCCGACGCCCGGGGAATCTCGTGCGCCGGCTAGGGGCGTGAGGGCGCAGAGATTGCTTCTCCCTCACGCGCTCCGCTTCCGCTCCTACGCGAGCAATACTGCTTCGCAGAAGGAGGTGACGGCTTCCCATGCCCGACTCCATCAACACTGTAAACATATTATTGTATTGAAGTCGCAGAGTGCTTGTATGCCCTCTGCGTATAGTTGACCCACAGACTGCAAATACAGAATGAAAGACAAAAACGAAAAAAATATGCATGTCTACCTAACTTTTCCAAAAACACAGGCGTTACGTGTTACGTGTGCATTCGAAAGAAGACTGAATAAAAGTCAAGCTATGTTTAGCACGGTCAGACTCTCCATTATTTTCACATCTTGAGTTGGTAGTGTTCAAAGTCTCGTAGCGGACATTAATCACAGAAACCCGCCCCGGTTGCCATTAAATACTGTAGAAAAGTCGTTACAGGTGCTGAAGACTACACAAACTTACGTGGCTATCGTCTCTATTGTATTCTATCTATTTATACTTGAACTAGCTTCTGTCCGTGACTTCGTCCGCAAAAAATTTTTGCTCCCCTGACCCCTCCCGTCGCATCGAATTGCCTGCCAGTTTTCCTCAATTTTTCGTTGCTGCTCCGCTCCTGTTGATCGTAGCGTAATGTTATATAGCTTTTAGCCTTCCTCAACAAATAGGCTACCCAATACAAGAATATTTTTTCAATTCGGACCAGTAGTTCCTGAGAATACCGAGTTCAACCAAACAAACAAACATGCTCTTCAGCTTTATAATATTATATAACTAGCTTTTGCCCGCGGCTTCGCCTGCGTGGATGTCGGAAATTAACGCTCCTGCGTAACACATCTTACCGCGGTAGTACGTCCTCCTGGACGGTAAGATGTGTTAATTCAGGTTATATTATAGGTAATAGCTGTTACCCGCGACTTCGTCTGCGTGGTATTTAACAAAAACTTTTTCATAAAAACTGTCTTTGAAAACTACGCTGACATACGTCTCAAAATTCAGCGTGTTTTTAGGTTTTTTAAACTATTATTTATTTTTTCTAAAATAAAAGTAGCCTAAGTTACTCCTTGTTACATCAGCTATCTGCCAGTTCCATCAAAATCGGTCCAGCCATTTCAGAGATTAGCCGGAACAAACAGACAGACAGACAGACAAAAATTGTAAAAAATGTTGTTTTGGTATATGTATCGTGTATACATCCATATACACTTAGTAAAAAGTGGTTATCTTAATACTAAAAAGAGACACTCCAATTTTATTTATTTGTATAGATGTATAGATATAGATACGTATATCATCATACCATCATAATCAAAATCAGCCTATATTGTTCCCACTGCTGGGACACAGGCCTCCTCTCGGTGAGAGGGAGTGGGCCGTAATCTACCACGCGGGCCCAGTGCAGGTTGGCAGATGTATCGTCTTCTAATTTTTGGTTCTACGACATGCCGGTTCCTCACGATGTTTTCCTTCAGCGTTTTTGAGAGCAGTGGTTATGAAATAATTAACATAACGTAAGCCGCCTGTCTGGCTTCGAACCCACGACCTTACAACTCGTAAGTCAGGGCTGATACCACTGGGCCACCACTGCTCTCTAATACGTTGTAGCAGCAGCGGTGAGGTTAGGTGAAAACCAAGGTGTTTGATAGATTGTGTTGAGGATTTTTTGTAATTAAAACGATGCGTTTGGTTTAACGATCAGTTCTGTATTCGCCATATTAATTTTCAATATTCTAGGAGAGGGGTATGGGTACAATATTTGGAATGAAAACCAATCACTGTCGAGAGATACGTATGACGTAGTTTGTGGTATTGTTTTCTGCGTGTAGATGTCGCTACTGGTCTTTCAAGTGCGTTTATGGACCAGTAGTATGCAACATATGTACATAATAAATTTAACTTAATAAAGGCTCGTTCAGATTAGCGCGACGCGACGGTCGCGCGCGAATCGGCGATTTATATCCGTAGAACAATTTCTATGAAAACGTGCGCGACCGTTCACACAGGGGCGACCTGTCGCGCCGCGACATGGTCGCGCCGCGTCGAGTAGCGCGACAGCTTATTAGTACATTTTGTATGGCGTCGCGGCGATTTCGCGGCGATATCGCCGCGAATTCGCGGCCGCGACGCGACGCGACAAGAGAGTATAAAAGACGGTGCAATCCAAGCTGAGCTCAGTAGTAGACGATCTTCGTCATAGGACGAAGGCAGGTCGGTGCGTGTTTGCTTAGCTTGGGGTCCGAGGTTCGATACCCTGGTCGATCGACATTTGTAGCTACTTAGGTTAGGTGTTAGTTTTAATAGCTATGGGAGGAACTGTCCTCGTAAGTGGGGTGTCAACAAGTACCAGGTACTTAATAAAATAGAAAATTGCGTACTGTCCTATAAGGCCTACAACCTTCTCACATTCACAAAATATAAAAGAATCTATTTTAATGATAGTAGGTATGTCATAAATAAAATATAATAACCTATTTAAAACAAATGTTATTATGGCCATGACAACCAATAATACTGGGTTCAAACTACATAGTTGTAGGTTTAGAATTTATATTTTAATATTATAAAGCTGAAGAGTTTGTTTGTTTGTTTGAACGCGGTAATCTCAAAACTACTGATCCGAATTGAAAAAATCTTATTGTGTTGGGTAGCCTATTTATCGAGGAAGGCTATAGGCTATATAACATCACGCTTCAACCAAGAGGAGCGGAGCAGTAATGAAAAATGTTGAAAAACGGGGAAAATCACACGGGTAGGCGATTCGACGCGACGGGAAGGGTAGGAGGAACAAGAAATTTAACGCGGACGAAGTCGCGGGCAGAAGCTAGTGTCAAATAAAGAGTACCTAGATTATGTGATAGGTATATGTAAAAAAAAAATGTACATCGTCGTTTCATCAGCAGCCTATAATGTTCCCACTGCTGGGACACAGGCCTCCTCTCGGTGAGAGGGAGTGGGCCATGTTCCACCACGCGGGCCCAGTGCGGGTTGGTAGATGTCTCATGTCTTCGAATTTTAGTTCTAAGACATGCCGGTTTCCTCACGATGTTTTCCTTCACCGTTTTGAGAGCAGTGGCGATGAAATAATTTACACAAAGTAATGCGCCTGCTTGGGTTTGAACTCACGGGTCGTAGGGCTTTAGGGACCGGGACCGCGGTTCCAGAATCCACCTATTAATAAAATAAATATTTTTAGTAGTACTTTGGGACCACAAGTAAAATAAACAAAGTTATGTCTTGGGAAAGTACGGTCAACCAAAAAATTTTGAATTTATACAAATAAAATTATTTTTATAAAACGATATAATACTTTTTTTACAATGGCAGCCTTTAATAAGAATTAAACCTTAAAAGAATACACAATAATATTTAAAAAAACCGGCCAAGTGCGAGTCGGACTCGCGCACCGAGGGTTCCGTACAAACCTGCAGGTCATCATCATCATCATTCGTCATCATCGTTTATGAAATTAAATGTTTTTTTTTTTAATTTTTATATTTGAGTTGACTGAATGAAAGGTAAATTGTGGTTTACGATTTATGACGTATTAAAAAAAAACTACTTACTAGATCTCGTTCAAACCAATTTTCGTTGGTAGTTTTCATGGTAATGTACATCATATATTTTTTTTAGTTTTATCATTCCCTTATTTTAGAAGTTACGGGGGGGGGGGACACACATTTTACCACTTTGGAAGTGTCTCTCGCGCAAACTATTCAGTTTAGAAAAAAATGATATTAGAAACCTCAATTTCATTTTTGAAGACCTATCCATAGATACCCCACACGTAAGGGTTTGATTAATTATTTTTTTTGTGTTTCAGTTCTATGTATGGGGAACCCCAAATATTATTGTTTTAAAAAAAAATGATATTAGAAACCTCAATATCATTTTTGAAGACCTATCCATAGATACCCCACACGTATGGGTTTGATGAAAAAAAAATTTTTGAGTTTCAATTCTATGTATGGGGAACCCCAAATATTATTGCTTTTTTCCTATTTTTGTGTGAAAATCTTAATGCGGTTTACTGAATACATCCACTTACCAAGTTTCAATAGCACAGCTCTTATAGTTTCGGAGAAAAGTGGCTGTGACATACTCGGACAGACAGACAGACAGACAGACAGACAGACAGACAGACATGGCGAATCTATAAGGGTTCCGTTTTTTGCCATTTGGCAACGGAACCCTAAAAAGTAATCTTGAGTGTTTAAATCACCTATCGTCCCCCTAATCACCCACCAAAACGTAACAATAAACTTTTAAAAAACTTCACAACTTTAATTTGACACATCAGCAGCAGTCATAATCATTACAATTATTGAATATCATTATTTTTGTAAATTAAACATAATCAACTGACATTCAAAAAATGCTATCATAATATACTAGCTGACCCATCGAAAGTACCGACTCAGAGTCAATAAGTGATGTGTTGACTTAGTAGGCTCCTACCAAGTTATAACAACCTGGTATTTTGAAGGCATAAAGCGATTTCTAGCTGACACTCCTAAGTTTGGTAAGCTCCTACAACCGTACGCAAAATACGCGCTCAGACGTGGAGTTGCGGGCACCAGTCCGTTCTACCTATTCCTAAGCTCCTACTAAGTTATGACAACCTGGTACTTTAAAGGCATAACGCGTTTTGTAGGTGACACACCAAATGTATGAGAAAGTGAATTATTATCTTTTTTTCTCGTAATTTTTTTGGTAACAGTACTTTAATTTCAATTTTCTTGTGGTCTCAAAAAACTGCTGCAAAATGATTATTGTTTTTTAGGTAGAATCCGGGACCGCGGTCCCGGTCCCAAAAGCCCCACGACCCGTGACCCGAACTCACGACCTAAGTAACTCGTAAGTCGCGGCCGTTACCACTGGACCACCACTGGTCTCATCGTCATTTGAGAGCAATGGTTATGCCGTCGATGAGGTACAGGGAAACTGAGAAATGTAGGGTAGTTACCTATTTGGTGGTTATCAAATAGGTAGTTACCCTACATTTCTCAGTTTACGGTCTCTATTTTCGATTTCGATCATTGTAATCTAAAATCATTGAATTTAATATAAATGTGTATGAGTAATTCAAACTGACTGATTCTGCTACAATACCGAAATAGTATAGGTTGCAATGGCAGTATAGTTTGGAAATATTTTTACCTTTAAACATCCACATTACATATTATGTATATCTCATCATCAGCCTATAATATTCCCACTACCGGACACAGGTCTCCTCTCGCAGAGAGGGAGTGGGCCTTAATCCATCACGCGGACCCTGCGGGTTCATAGATGTTACATGTTGTCGAATTTTTTGGTTCTAAGACAGTTTGACACCGGTTTGAGAGAAGTGGTGAGGAAATAATTTACAATAAAAAAAACTAAAAAAACACGCTTCCATTGAAAACCAAACTAAACAGTACAAAATAAAAGTATAAAAAAGCGTGGGGTGCTTTTAAATTAAGGTATTTTGTTTATTGATATCAGGCACCCCACGCTTTTTTTTCATTATTTTGTACTTTTTAGTTTGGTTTTCAATGGAAGCGTTTTTTAAACTATTATTTATTTTCTCAATACTCAATACTCAATACAGTTTTTTTGCTGTTCTGGTAACCCTGGCAAGGATAATGGCACAAATTTATGAAATTGTTGCATTTTCATCGGTCCTTGACAGGTGTGCAAAGTTTGAATGAAATCTGGTCGTTTAAAGTGGGTCAAAATCGCGCTATAAGGAGTCGGTTATAGCGCGATTTTGACCAAACAAACATACAAACATACATGTGAAGCTAATATAAAGCGTGTCAAAAGACAGTTGTGTGTATAAGTGCGGGAGCTGACGGTACCGTCCTACCGTGGTATCGTCCGACTTCCGACTTCCGACTTCCGACTTGTCCGAGACATAACCAATGTGTGTTTGTGTTCGTGTATGTGCTGACACTACTCGTCTTCACGCACACACTCACAACGTGTTTGTTCACTTGTTTACCAAAATGCGTTGCTTCGTGGGATAAAAGTTATGTAAGTATGAACTTAATTCAAAGACGGTTGTATTTTGCTTAAAAACTTTTTAATCTGGTAGTGGATTAGGAGAGCGCACGCGTATCGGGGCTACGCGGCGCTGCAACTGCGGTGGAGACTTCTCTTTGAAATAGATGCGCATGCGAACGGCGGGCGTGGCGTCCGTGAGAATATAGCGCCTTTTATTTTCATTTTTGCAATTATGCTTTGGCATTATTCAATGATTACAAGATAATACTTTGTCCAACATTTTTATTCGTATCTGCAGTGAGTTTAGTTGTTCAATAATTTAAATGGTGCTCTTCAATATTACAGTCAGCAGTCTGCCTCCAACGCCTGTAATTTTTTTGTCAATATAAGTAATTTGATTGTCAAATTAATACTTTGTATGTAGGCTAAGCACGTGTTGTGCATCCTCTTACTATGCAGTAGGTATGTACCTAGCAAAATACCGTGGGCCGCCAGCGGAGCCCCAGCATTCGCTCGGCCGTAGGCCGCTTCTTCCCTACCGACCGAACATTACCGAACCGCGAGGACCATCGGACCATCGCGTTGAGTCGCTCCGGCCGCCCGGCCGCCGCGTCTCCCATGCACGGCCCGCGCCCTTCGGACGCCTTCGCCAGTCCACTCTAGAAACCTCTGCCGTGAATGCATGCCATTCCTAGATTGCGCCGTGTATGTTACATAATAGTGATAATAATAATTTTATAATACATATTTTCAAGTAGTGTTTAATTACGTAGATAAACCTACCCCGAACAATAATATCTTAATAATAATAATATCTTAGGACAACCAACACACTGTTATCTGATCCCAAACTAGGCAGAGCCTGTACTATGGTAACCAGACAACTGATAAACATACTTATATATTTCTAAATACATACATATTATAGATAAATTACACCCAGACACAGAACAAATGATTGTGCTCATCACACAAAGATTTGTCCTGGGCGGGAAACGAACCCACGACCTCAGTCATAGCAGTCAGAGTCACTAACCACTAGACTAACAGGCCAGTCTGGAGTCTGTGTGGAACACACAACTTATTATATATCACTAATAATAATACCTCCTTAATCCCTCTAAATGGGCTGGTGCACCTTGAGTTGAAATGGCTCGCGGCGGAGCGTGCGCCCGATTCATAGTAAGAGCGCTAGGTCTCCGCTAGCAGTCAAGTGCGTGATGTCAGCTGTGCGAGGGTCAGTTCGAGTTCAAACGTCAACGTGTGAATGCGAGCGAACGACTGTGTGTGCATATTACAAGACCCTGGACCGCACGCGCTGTTGTACGTGTGACCGCTAGACCAACGAAGCAGTTTGTTAGAAGTTACTATATTTACAATTAGATCACTCATTGTCATTGGACATCAATTACATCAGCCTGTAATGTTCCCACTGCTGGGACACAGGCCTCCTCTCGGTAAGAGGGAGTGGGCCATGATCCACCACGCGGGCTCAGTGCGGGTTGGTAGATGTCACATGTCTTCGAATTTTTGGTTCTAAGACATGCCGGTTTCCTCACGATGTTTTCCTTCACCGTTTTGAGAGCAGTGGCGATGAAATAATTTACACAAAGTAATGCGCCTGCTTGGGTTTGAACTCACGACCTACTACTCGTAAGTCGCGGCCGTTACCACCTGGGCCACCACTACTCATTGGACATATTAAGTTATTACTGAATATTTCTTAAACACACACATAACATCGCCCCTGCATTCCCCAAAGGGTTACACAGAGGTAACGGTACGTATAGTACCTACACCTACATTATGCCAGTTATGCGTATTTTACGAGAGTGTAAATTAAGATTTCAAAATCGCAATATGTAATCTCCTCATAAAAATTGTTGTATCGGAAAATACACATAACATGTAGAAAACAAAGTCATTTTTCCGAAATCACATGAATTGGAAACTAAAAAGTACGTCAAAAATCAACGATTCACACCTAGACTTAAAATCTTGATTTTTAGGGCTCCGTTGCCAAATGGCAAAAAACGGAACCCTTATAGATTCGTCATGTCTGTCTGTCTGTCTGTCTGTCCGTGTATGTCACAGCCACTTTTTAACCGACTTCAAAAAGGAGGAGGTTATCAATTCGGATGTTTATATGTTTTTTTTTTTTATGTATGTTCGGCCATAACTCCGTCAAATATAAACGGATTTGCAAAATTCTTTTTTTGTTCGAAAGGGGTTTATTCCGAAATGGTCCCATATAATTTTCATATAGATCTGATGATGAGTTCGGGAGACAGACACCGGAACTCTTTAAAAAATGACAGGAAATCAACCGCGATTTCTGCTATCGCATAAATATGCATTGTTTGTTTAGAATTAGTGCAGGGTGAATACCACAACTAAAAATTTAAAAATAAAAACTTTTTTGCAAAAAAAAACAACCGACTTCCTTAAAAACACTACAAAGTGAAAAATAACTTTAATTTCGGAAGTCGGTGGCAAAAAAACCATAAATACAGATCCTAAGACACCGACTACCGAAATTAAAGTTATTTTTCACTTTGTAGTGTTTTTAATGAAGTCGGTTGTTTTTTTTTGCAAAAAAGTTTTTTTTCAGAAACTATAAGAGCTATGCTGTTGAAACTTGGTAAGTATTCTGTGAACCGCATTAAGATTTGAAAAAAAAAAATTCATCAAACCCATGAATGTGGGGTATTTATGAATAGGTCTTCAAAAATGATATTGAGGT
Source organism: Aporophyla nigra (assembly GCA_947507805.1). Lineage (NCBI taxonomy): Eukaryota > Metazoa > Arthropoda > Insecta > Lepidoptera > Noctuidae > Aporophyla > Aporophyla nigra. The sequence goes on along the minus strand of OX382292.1, from coordinate 7,616,142 downwards.
TTCTAATAACATTTTTTTCTAAACTGAATAGTTTGCGCGAGAGACACTTCCAAAGTGGTAAAATGAGTGTCCCCCCCCGTAACTTCTAAAATAAGGGAATGATAAAACTAAAAAAATATATGGTGTACATTACCATGTAAACTTCCACCGAAAATTGGTTTGAACGAGATCTAGTAAGTAGTTTTTTTTTAATACTTCATAAATCGTAAACCACAATTTACCTTTCATTCAGTCAACTCAAATATAAAAATTAAAAAAAAAAACCATTTAATTTCATAAACATAAACCTTATGCATAAACCATGAATACCTGCAGGTTTGTACGGAACCCTCGGTGCGTGAGTCCGACTCGCACTTGGCCAGTTTTTAAACAACTACTACGTAAAAGTACTTCAAGCTTAGGTACCCCTAGTTGGGTTGAGTTATGTGACATTACCTAACTTAAGTAGGTACCTATGTCGACCGACCAGGGAATCGATCCTACGACCCGCAAACACCCACATACGTGCCGTCGTCCTCTGATTAAAATCGCTTACTACTGAGCTCAGCCCGGATTGTACCGCCATTTATACCATTTGTGTGGGGTCGCGGCGATATCGCCGCGAAATCGCTGCGACGCGGCGACGCCATACAAAATGTACTAAAAGCTGTCGCGCTGCTCGTCGCGCGCGAATCGCGGGCGATTCGCGCATGAGTGGTCGCGCCAGTGTGAAAGGTGTTGCGACGCGATATATCGCAGAATCGCCTCCGCGACAGGTCGCGCGACATGTCGCGCCTGTTTGTACGAGCCTTAAAGCTAAAGAGTGGGTTTAATTGAACGCGCTAATCTCTGAAACCAGTCGGAATTGAAAAAAAATATATTTGAATTTGATAATTCAATATTTTGAAGATTATAGTCTACTTGACATCGAGCTACGGCCATTTTAAAAGGAAATAAAAGCGGCCAAGTGCGAGTCGGACTCGCGCACCGAGGGTTCCGTACAAACCTGCAGGTATTCACGTTTTATGCATAAGGTTTATGTTTATGAAATTATTTTTATATTTGAGTTGACTGAATGAAAGGTAAATTGTGGTTTACGATTTATGACGTATTAAAAAAAACTACTTATTAGATCTCGTTCAAACCAATTTTCGGTGGAAGTTTACATGGTAATACATCATATATATATATATATATTTTTGTTTTATCATTCCCTTATTTTAAAAGTTACGGGGGGGGGGGGGAAAGCCTAAATATTATTGTTTTTTTTTTCTATTTTTGTGTGAAAATCTTAATGCGGTTCACAGAATACATCTACTTACCAAGTGTCAACAGCATAGCTCTCATAGTTTCGGAAAAAAGTCGCTGTGACATACTCGGACAGAGAGACAGACAGACAGACATGACGAATCTATAAGGGTTCCATTTTTTGCCATTTGGCAACGGAACCCTAAAAAGCCGACTAGAACACGAACGGATCAACAGGACTCTCTATTCGTCATCTATTCTTAGCCGAAAGCTACCCAGGGCTGAACACGGCGGATGCTTGTGTCCTTTACTAGGTCATCGGTCCCTTTTAAGGGAAGAAAAGCATTCAGCAGTGATTGTGAACACGTACGAGTTGTACGTAAGCCAGGCAGGCACTTTGTTTTCTGTAAATCATTTCCTCATACCTGTTTTCCAAGCTAGAAGCCAAAAACTCTTATAACCAGTCTTACCCAGGAGTATCGTGTACCCAGTAACTGGATTTGGAGGTCAGATAGGCAGTCGGTCCATATAAAATAGTGGTATTCAGCTGAATCCGTTTTGACTGGAAACAGACACCATCATACTTGGTCCCGGCGCATCCAGTTAGACTAGAAGTCGATCATAACATAGTTGCGAAAAGGTTAGGCGAAAGGTGGCTGCGCTCCAAACGACGAAATGTCCTGAAACCAGAAATTCCAAGAGTTTGACAGCAACCCACACTGAGCTCATGTGGTAGCTTACGGCCCACTCATTCTTAAAGAGGTAGTCTGTTAGATTTTCTAGCAATGGCAATACGAAATGAATGAATGGTATTGTGCTGCCAAAAACGAATGGAAGGTGAAGATACATCTGAATTAATTTCAAAAGCCGATAAAAATTATACTTCACATAAATTTTAAGCTTCTTGTTTATTTTAAATTCCACTATCATCACACAGGCCGGATTACGAATTTAAAATTACAACTTCCTGTACCATTTACACGCTTATCAAGTATTAAATACGGGTGAAATAATTAAAATGGTGCATAATAATTATGTATTTTTCAATGTAAGTTCTGCCGCATAGTTGGCGACTAATTGTCGCTAGTACTATGAACTAACTAACTTTTTGTTTCGTGTAGAAGAATAGCACGATCTCATTTCTTTCTGTGGTTTTCGTAAAAGGCGACTAAGGGACTTACTAGAGAATGGGCAGCAGCGTTCTCTATGTATTTTACCACCATACTGCGATCGTCAACCCGCCTGCCAAGTGTGGCGATTATGACAAACCCCCCAAATTGAGGGAAGCCTATGTCCGACAGTGGACGTCTTTAGGCTGAAATGATGACTATCAAGTAAATTAGCTGGCCACTATTCTTCACGATGAAATGCATAAACATTGCTGTTGTTAGTGTTTTGTTTTCTATTTCTTTTTAACTTTGACAGGCCCAGGATTGGATCCCAACGAGGGAACTTGTCAACAGTAAAGAAGTTAAATGTAATATACATAACATACATACATAATCAGCCTACATTATTCCCACTGCTGGGACACAAGCCTCCCCTCGGTGAGAGGGAGTGGGCTGGTTCACTGGTTAATTGTATCGCATCCGTAACCGAAATGTCCTCACAGTCGAACAATCCGCTATTTATCCGCCGAATTCAATCTGCCATAACATTCTCGAACATTCGCGATCAGTATTTCTTATTTAGAGATAGTGGCGACGTATCTAGATAATCCCAGAAAGATAATTCCGATGTACAATAAATAATAGATGGCGGTAGTGTTTAGGGATAATCGTTCATATGGTTTCTGCTACGTGATAAAAGAAGGCGGTAGCGTGATGATTCTAGTCCTTACGGTCTACGTAAGAGTCTATTGGTTGTGCTTGTGCTACATAATCAGTTCATAAGGTTCCCACTGCTGGGAAACAAGCCTTCTCTCTGTGTACAGGATTAAGGACGTAATTCACCATGCGGGCCCAATGTGGGTTGGTTGATAGATGTCACAAGTCTTCGAATTTTTGTTTCTAGGACATGCCGGTTTCCTCACGATGTTTTCCTTCACTGTTTTGAGAGTAGTGGTGATGAAATGTGATATTAGCTCGTTTTATTATGATAGCCCTTTCTAAGTTCTCGATTAAAAATGCACTCTAAAAGTCCCTACGTAATGTCTATTAAATTATATAATAAACTACCCGCAGCAATAAAAAAATAAGAGAAAATAAACATATTCTTAAAAAACCTTAGACAATTCTTGATAAAGAAAAGTTATTATTCAATAAACGAATACCTAAGTGATAAACTTATAAAGTCATAACTTAAGTACTCCACTTTAAACTATATTTAAATCATTAGCATCATTTTTTTTTATTATTTCATATCTCAATCATATTACATATCATATTTTTTATCTTGTATTTAATATTATTATTAGTTTATAACATAATTAAAAATGCTTCCTCTCTCCTAACTCACTTATTTTGCTTTGCCCGACAGGGTCCATATATTATGATCTAATCATAAGTTTACCACCTAAGAACACATGTGGAATGCAATAAAAGTATTGAGTATTGAGTATTAAAATTCACTATAACCTGGCTGCTGGACCTAGAGATGGCCCAGACGATGGAACTCCTAAACGACCAACATCACAGATACATTTTTTTATTTTAAACTAGCTTGTGTATTATACATATAAATCTTAGTCTTGATTCACTCTGTCTACTGATGAAAACCGCATTAAAATCCGTTGCGTAGTTTAAAAGATCTAAGCGTACAAACGCAAAAAGCAACTTTGTTTTATACAATGTAAAGATCTGTAAAAATATAGGATACGGGGTGGGATACCGACGCAAACCATGGATTCAGTGCATGATTCCGAACCGTGACGTTTAATAAAACCTAATTACAGAAACAAAATCATTTCATCAAGCACATCGAAATTCAACGCAACTGCAAGAACCGGCTGCGACACTATTTACACATAACGACTGCTTGCCAACATTCTGTCGCTGCGATGTGGCGTGGTTGTGGTATGTGTAAACAAGACCTTATAGTGGCCATAATTATTTACAATATCTCTTATTTTACACTCACTGAACAAATAAATGGAGATAGAATATTTAAAATGCTATATTGATTGCAGGGAACATTTTTGTTATAAACCGGGCACTTTTGGTAAATCCGGGTAATGTTCATAATCAGTATTCAGAATCAGCATTTTTTTTTTGTTCTTTTTTTTAGTGTTCAGAAAAACGGAGGAGGTTATCAATTCGACGCAAATATTTTTTTTGTTTGTTTTTTTTTTATGTATGACCACGCATAGATTTTTACATAGTAGTCCGATTGTGATCATTCTTTTTTTATTGGAAAGGGTATACTCCGAGGGTGGTCCCATATACATTTGGAAAACAAAATCGAACCCTAAGGGTCGGAAAACAGGGGATGATTGATTGTTCACTCATTGATTGTAATGTATAATAACCACGCATAACTTTGTACAGAGTAGTCCGATTTTTGATAATTCTTTTTTCATTGGATAGGGTGTACCTTGTCAAGTATTATTAGTACATTAAAGAAACAAAAAAATACAAAATAAAAACTTTTTAACAAAAAAAATAAACCGCCGAAAAAACAGAAAAGCAATAAATAATAAACCTTAAAATTTTGAGTCGGCGCTGAAAAATCAATGAACAAAGATTACTCAAAGCGCCGACTCATAATTTTAAGGTCTATTAGTTTTTGCTTTTCTGTGTTTTCGGCAGCTTAATTTTTTTGTTAAAAAGTTTTTCTTTCTTTCTTACTTGTGCCAGGAATTTGTGATTATTATGCGTGAAATTAATTATTATAATATGTCCAGGTATTTACTGTACCACGGTAAGGAAAACGCTTTTTCTCATACAAAGGAGGCAGGAGTATTGATCACCACGCTTGCTCAAGACGAGTAAGTCATTCCAGGCTTTTTGTACCTCTACCTCGATCGGACATTCTCCCTCAGAAACAGACTAGTGATAAAAAGTATCCTATGTGTTAAGCCAGGTTATAAACTATCTGTGTGCTAAATTTAATCCGAATCCGTTCATTGAGTTGATCAGTATATTAAGATTAGTTTCCGTCATAGTTTTCCTTCACCATTGTCAGTAATATTCTAGTACTCAGCTGCACCCGTTTAGACTGGAAGCCGATCCCAATATAGTTAGGAAAAGGCAGATGATGCTGATGATTGTCAGTAATATTCTAGATCAGCCTTTCCCAAAGTGGGCGATAACGCCCCCTTGTGGGCGCTGCAGGCCTAAAGGGGGGTGGTAAGAGACCCAGAACAAAAAATGGGGGCGTTGTGTAGACTCTGCATTTTTTTCTGGGTCTCTTACCACCCCCCTTTAGGCCTGCAGCGCCCACAAGGGGGCGTTATCGCCCACTTTGGGAAAGGCTGTTCTAGATGAACTCGGAACGTAGTAAGTACCTACAAGTGAATTGAAAAAGTCTCTGGCCCAGATTTGAACCTACCTCGTGCATGAGAGACGAGGCCTTAATCTCTGTGCCATCACGTTTATGTATAAAATTTTTTTTTGCTAGCTCACTGTCCCACTCCTGGACAAAGGCCTCCCTCCACTTCTTCCAAACATCGCCAAGCTACGCCTCCTCCTGCCAGTTTTGACGGAACTCATCCAGCTCGTCCCACCATCTCCTACGTGGTCTGCCGCGACCCCACCCCACTGCACTCCAAAACAAAGATAGTTGACGTGGCTCAAAAGGCTGCTCAACTTAAATGGGACTGGGCAGGACATGTTTGCCGCATTCTGTGGGCCCAAGTAGCACAGAGCTGATGTATACAATCACATACAGTTAATTATTAATTAAGTTTTGTGCTTTTAATGATGACCCGGTTATGAAAAAGTACGGTTAACCGGACAATTCATAATTAAAATTAAGTCTGTTATTGTTATTGGTGTAAACTTCCGCCGTGGTTTGTATTTAAAACGATTTTGCCCAGTAAAATTGTGCCTATGGTTGTTTTCTCAATTGGTATTCTGATGCGGTAAATTTTTATTTAATTTATAACATCACTCCCTCTATCCACTAAGGGTTTGGCAGAGGTGTATTAATAACGTTCTCAATTATTATTTTTTTAAACTTTATTTCTCCAACTTATGTAAATAACAATATAATTATAGGAAGTACCTTTTAAGCAAAGCATTGCTTGTATTAGGTACTACCACTCTTCTGGTTTAAATGAACGATACATAAATGAGAAATTCTCAAATTTTGCCAGTTTTGTTTAAATTCCATGTAACTGAGGCCGAGCCTATTCAGACTCCGTGCTGCTATTGAAAAAACCATATGGATAAATCTTATAACACTTCAGCTGATCCGGAAATAGAACCAAAGACTCTATGCTCAACAGTATTGCTCGCGACCACTAAACTATTGAGGCAGTGAATAAATATAAATATAATATCTTTTGACAACCAACACAACGTTATGTGATCCCAAACTAGGCAGAACCTGTACTATGGTAACTAGACAACTGATAAACATACTTATATATTTCTAAATACATACATATCATAGATAAATTACACCCAGACGCAGAACAGTTTGTTTTTAACCCCCGACACAGAAACAGTGTTGTTATAAGTTTGACCGCTTGGTGTGTCTGTCTGTGGCACCGTAGCTCTTAAACGGATGAATCGATTTGGGTGCAGTTTCTTACTTTAAAAGTAGGCTTACTGGTGGTGGTTCTTAGATAATATGATTTATCTAAATCGATTCAGCCGTTTCAACACGACAATCTTTTCATTAAATTATTACCTACAACTTCTTACTATTTGTTTTGGTCGGAGGTTCTTTTATATTTAACTTTATTGCATGTATATATACGATACATTTGTTTCATTTCATAATGCGATACGGTAGTTCGCGGTAACAAGAAATCACAAACGGACGTAGTCGCGGACAGAAAGTTATATCCCATAAGCGGTAACTTCTTCGCTATCAGGTATCTAGCACCCAAAAAATGCAAAAATTCTGTGCATAAAAGAAATCTGCAGCTCTCCAGCTGTTTACCCTACAGCTAAACAAAGGTGAAATAACAAAAGTCCAGTCGTTTACACACATTTAGCGCGTGCAGCATCATAAGCTAATGTTTGCGCTCCGGCGTTGCTTGTACAGCTCTCGTGAGCGCAGGCCCGATCTAGTAGCGGAACAATATTGACTGGGCCCGGTCGGAAATGGCGAATTAAAAAATACGTGAAAGATTTTTTGTGCTGTAACGAAATGAGGGTTAGGATAAATTAAATTAAGGCACGTGCTGAGGGCCTACACAAGCGGCAACTGTTTTCAAAGCATTTTGTATTTCTTCAACGATTTTCAACAGGAATGACGTAATTTTTTCGGTAGCGTATGTAAGTTCTTTTTTTTTTTGTATGGGAAATCATCAAATGACTTCTCCCACTCTGGGCGAAGCAGGAGGGCGTGTCAGACTTTTACTGACTAAAACCCACCCGTGTTCCTTCAGTTGCCCATGTGCCAGGGTCACGGTATCTCTTTCGAACAATCACGCGACCCCGGCAGGCATCGGTCCTAGCAGACCCCTTCAGTGCTGCTGACATCTCTTTGAGGCGCGCGTGGAACAATAACGCGCCGTCGACCCGAGCTTGGTCCTTACCGGGCGGCAAGCTACCCATTGCTCGCCGCCCGCAAGCTCGTGCCTACGGTGGCCGGGAGGTATGTCAGAGTATGTCAGTTCTTGTGCGTGTAGCGTATGTCAGTCAGAGCAATGGTGGCCCAGTGGTATTGGGGCCCACTTACGAGTTGCAGGTCGTGGGTCCGAACCCAGGCAGGCGCTTTATTTTGTGCAAATAATTTCATCACCACTGCTCTCAAAACGGTGAAGGAAAACAACTTGAGGAAACCGGCATCTCCTAGAAACAATTCGACTGGCCTGTTAGTCTAGTGGTTAGTGACCCTGACTGCTAAGACAGAGGTCGTGGGTTCGATTCCCACCCAGGACAAATCTTTGTGTGATGAGCACAATCATTTGTTGTGTCTGGGTGTAATTTATATATAATATGTATGTATTTAGAAATATATAAGTATATTTATCAGTTGTCTGGTTGCCATAGTACAGGCTCTGCCTAGTTTCGGATCAGATAACATTGTGTTGGTTGTCCAAAGATATAAAAAAAAATCGAAGACATGTGAGTACCAACCCGCACTGGGACCGCATGGTAGATTTCGGCCCACTCCCTCTCACTGAGAGGAGGCCTGCGTCCCAGCAGTGGGAAGATTATAGGCTGATGATGATGAATAAAATAAATTACCAACTATACAAATAAAACAAAAACAAAAGGACAATTAGGTGTCAAAATACTCGTCCATATCATTATCATCCAGAAAAATGCCCAGAAGACTGGCAGCAGTGCCACGTTGAATGGCATACAGATAGTTTTTAATCCGTTACTTACATAGTCCGTAAATAGTACGTTCCCGTGGAATATTTTCAGATATCCACGCGGGTGAAGTCTCGAACACAAGCTAGTGTACAAATACATTTATACTTCATCTATACTAATATTATAAAGCTTAAGAAGAGCTAAAGTTTGTTTGTTTGTTTGTATGTTTGTTTGATTGAACGCGCTAATCTCAGGAACTACTGGTCCGAATTGAAAAATTCTTTTTGTATTGGGAAGGCTATAGGTTTTACACCATCACGCTACAACTAAGAGGAGCGGTGCAGTAATGAAAAATGTTGCAAAAACGGAAAAAATCGCACGGGTAGGCGATTCGACGCGACGGGAAAGATCGGGGGTACAAGAAATTTAACGCGGACGAAGTCGCGGGCAGAAGCTAGTCATATTATAAAGCTAAAGAGTTTGTTTGGTTGAACACGGTAATCTCTAGAACTACTGGTCCGAATTAATAATTTTTTTTTTGTGTTGAGTAGCCTATTTATTGAGAAAGGCTATATAACATCACGATACGATCTAAAGGAGCGTAGTAGTAACGAAAAATGGACGAAAACCGGTAGGCAATTCGATGCGACGGGAAGGGTCAGGGGAGCAATAATTATATTTTGACTCGGACGAAGTCGCGGGCAAAAGGTACTTTCAAATATTTATGGATGTGTAAAAACGAATTATGCTGGCCTGAATAACAACTGCCTCTTAAACCAGTCATAATCAGTCAAGCTATTCTAAAAAATATACAACGTTCCTTCCCAACAAATATTTTAACATTTCACAGCTTCCAGACAGTATAAAAAAACAAGCTGCTATAAATACTTAAGCTGAAAAAGCTCTAATAATCGCACAGCTTTCAGCAACTAAGTGAGCGCTCCGGTCAATAAATCGGGCGAGCAGTCGATTTTGTACCGGAAAGTTACGGACAGAAGAAATTAGTTAGCTTTGTACCCGGTAGAGATTGCTGGTTCTAATTAGTCTTTAATATGGTTTCGTTTTGAGCTTATCTGGAAGAGTTTTTTTCTAAGTACGGCTTAGCGAGTCGTGAAGGTCTACTTCCTAAGCATGACATCCGTAAATTTAACCGAAGTTACGGGTGATTCCTATTCTATACCTATGGAACAAAGATGAGTCGGCCTGACTTGAGAATGAATGTCACCACGGTTTGACAGTGTTCTTTACTTCCGATGTGGTTTTGCCCTTCTAAAACAGCTGGATAATCAGGTGTAGGGTTCACTTCGAAGTTTCGAACAACTGATGGGTCTGTATTTTTGTTGTCGCCCTGGATGGCGACCGCGTATTGTTAAGTCGAGTATGGGACGACTGCACCTAGATGGACCGATAGCCTTAATCAGATCAAATCAAATCAATTTATTTCGGGCTACCAAGACCCATATCATAAATACCTTACAGACTACAAATAAAAAACAATGTTAACATAAAAAACTATTGCACACGAAGTGACGGCGTCCTGTTGCGCTGCGTGATGTCGCGTAGCCTTCCGCGGAATCGCCGATACACGACACCCTTCGGCCAAAACTCTTCCTTGAGGAAGGTCTCGATTTGAAGAGTTGGAACTCGCACCACGAAAGACTTGAAGTTCGTGTTGTGGCGCGGTTCCAACTTCTCGACCCTCAAGGTCCAGTTGGTCTTCACACGTACATACTCCACGATCTCCTCAACCTTCGTGGTGTAATGTAAACGGGACACATAGAGCTGTGTCGTCGGTGTAGCTGGACGCAGCAGCATATTGGGTCCTGCAAGCGCGGTCCCGCACTGGTTCCGACTAGGAGGCTTCCTCCTCTTCTTCCTCTCCACCTTCACGAAGCCATCCTTGTCACACATGCCTGAAGCCGGGCCTAACTATTTCGAACCCCTGTTGTCAGGTTCACAGCAGCTCTTCTCATCCCCCTTCCTGGTCTGCGAGAGGTAGCTTGGACTGATTAGTTGTGGAACGCGGAGAGCAGTGTTGTGGCGCAGCCGGGAGAGACCTAAGCTCAACAGTGGACTGCGGCAGGCTGAGTTTATATATATATATATTTTATTTACTTGATCGGATGGCAAAAATCCATTGGGTTAGTAACAATAGTCTTAACCTATGTTAGTACTTCCTACTAATATTATAAATGCGAAAGTTTGTTAGGATGGATGTATGTGTATGTGTATGTTTGTTACCCTTTCACGAAAAAACTACTGTAAGAATTTGGATGAAATTTGGCACACAGATAGTTTATAACCTGGAATAACACATAGGATACTTTTTATCCCGGTAGTATGTTCCCGCGGGATAATTTCCGACCTCCACGCGGGCGAAGCCGCCGGCAAAAGCTAGTAACTAATAACACAGACAGCGTACAGGTGACAAGCGACGTCACCAACGGGCTGTCATGTCTCCCGGCTATAGCGCATAGAATGCTGTTGGGGTTGCCACGGAGTCTATTTAGCAGCGACGCCGCTTTCTTACGACGTACAGCACTGAAGCAGTCGGTACGTGCCTCTGCGAACATAGAAGACGCGCTACAGAACCAAGGCAGCCGCAACAGCGCTCTAAATGCGTTGTTGTATTGGATCCGCAGAGCATTGTAGGCCTTCTGAATGTAGCTGAACCACAGGCTCCCCGAGTACAGCGACGTGCAATATGCAAGCAAAATAGTGACACAAATATCTTAGTGCTTATTTTGATGTTGCTTTTTGCCAAAGATTATAGCAATATGCTTTAAAACTCTCGGATTGTATTTGGTAGTATGTTACACGTGTATCTTGAAACTTACTGCCAAAAATTACCTCAACTGTTCAAAAATAAATCTTCTTTACAACGGAAATAAAGCAATTAATGTTCCTGAACTGTCGAAATGAAATTCCATTCCTACCGATAGTCTGTTACGCAAAGACTCCCCTCTCCTAATTTCTCATGAAGTAACTTCTTTTTTCCCTAGAAACAATATTAAAGGTATAATCAAGCTGCAATTTCGCTGACTAAGCAGACTTTATGATGCCAGGCTAAGTGCACGTGCACTTAACGGAAGCTATCTCCTTCCTAACTAGCCGAGTAACTTACTACCTATTGACTTTATCACCGGCTTCAGGCTTCCATAGTTATGTGCATTAAAAGAATATAAACGAAACCTTAGTAAAGTTGCCTTTTGTATGTTAAAACTTGTTTCCACAATAACAACTTAATGATCTCCTAAAAACCTGCTTCCTCTCTTCTACCCATTTGCTGTGCCCTACAGGGTTTATAATGATCTGAATTTTATAGTTACCACCTAAGTCCACAGTATTGTAAAGCAATAAAGATAGCGCCATCATATTGATAATACTGTATGGTTCCAGACGTACACAATAACTCCAACCCATTTCTTCCCGTGGATGTCGTAATATGCGACTAAAGGACATACTAGAGAACGGACAGCAGCGTTCTCTATACATTTTACCACCATACTGCGATCGCCAACCCGCCTGCCAAGCGTGGCGATTTTGGCAAACCGTCCCAAATTGGGAAAGCCCTATGTCCAACAGTGGACATCTTTCAGCTGAAATCATCATTTCATTTCATTTTTTTAGATGATGATGGTGAATAAGATATTGAATATTTTCTCGAAAACAAAGTGACTGTCTTGATTTTGGCATGATGTCAATAGTCCCAAGGTTACACTAGTTTAAAAAACATTATATTTTTAAAAAGAGAAGACTTTTATTCTTCTTTATTATATAGTTATGTGCTCACAATTGCTTCACCATGATTATATATCGACTTTAAAACAGACTGTAACCTCACAGTTTTTTTCGGACTTTCTTCACAGAGTAGTCGGATAGGAACACACCGACATCACTTCATTTTAAAACATTATTAATTTTTAGGGTTCCGCATCTGAAAAGGAAAAAGCGGAACCCTTATAGGATCACTTTGTTGTCCGTCCGTCCGTCCGTCCATCCGTCTGTCAAGACCCTTTTTCACAGAAACGCGTGGAGGTATCAAGCTGAAATTTATTTCAAATACTCAAGTCTACTGTCCCTTGGAGCTGTGAAAATATCAAACTACTAAGCTAACGCAATCAAAAGATATAGTCGTTTATGCCGCAAATTTCCGCAAATTTTCGAAACTCGCAAGGGAATCAAAACCTAAAGGGTACTTCCAGTCGATCTAGAATTTTGAAATTTGGTACGAAGCAACGTCTTATAGCACAGATAAAGGAAAAATTGCGAAAACCGTAAATTTTTCGTAACATCATATAATAAAAATATTTTTTTTACGGAACCCTCGGTGTGCGAGTCCGACTCGCACTTGGCCGGTTTTTTAATGAGTCGTAGGTTGGGACGTGAGTTCAAATTGTGTATTTCACATCTTTTATTTATATCACCACTGCTCTTAAAACTGTGAAGGAAACCATCGTGAGGTAACCGGCGTGAAGTAAGCAAGAATTCGAAGACATGTGACAGCCCGCCCTGGACTCGCGTCGTGTGTGACCTTCTCACACAGAGCTAGCCTGTACCCAGCAGCTAAAACATCATAGACTAATTGTAAAACATCATTTATCATTGTCATTATCAATTGAAAGACTTCCACTGCTGAACATAGGCCTCCCCCACCTAATTTGGGAGGGGTTTGTCGTAATCGCCACGTTTGGCAGGTGGATTGGCGATCGCACTATGGTGGTAAATTGCATAGAGAACGCTGCTGCCCATTCTCTAGTAAGTCCCTTAGTCGCCTCTTACAACACCCACGTGAAGAAATGGGTTGGTGCTATACTTTATGTCCGGCACCACACGGTACATCATTTACTGTAACTTATGGAAAAATGAAAAATAGTCTGAGGATTTGATAAGACAATGGTGTGGTTTAAAAAAAGATGTAGTGACAAATATTGAAATAATTATACTTAGAGGGTTTGGTCATATTAACAGAAAGAAATGAGGGATGGCTAACAAAAGATATTTACAAAAGGCAGTTGTGAGTGAAAACGTCGGGAGGGGTCGGTCTAGGAGGACATATAGTAACCTAATTAGTGATGTGCTTCAGAAAGGTCAGGTGCGATAGTACTTGCAACCGGCGAGCGTGTATGACCAGATTAATGAACGTAAACGAGGCAAAAGAAGTATGTCAGAATCGTAGCAGGTGGTGTTCCGTAGTATCTGCCTACGCCCATGGAAAAAAGCTGTATATAACTAAAGTTAGTTATACACAAAGTAGGCCAAAGACTTTTACAACTGTATTTCAACGATTCATTTTCCCGCCTCACCTATGAATTATGCAGGAACATAAACTACAAACCCCAACATTGCATCGTAGCACCAATTGCTACGCCTCGTAGCTGACCCCAAAATTGCTACGACGGCGTAGCTGCCGTAGCAATGACGTCACAGCTAACATGTCCCTGGGCGGTTAGTCGACTGTTTGCTATCGGACACTAAAGTTAGCAAATTGACAGTACTAGGTCCCTAGTGATGATTTTGATGAGACTTTTGGCGTGTCCTACTCGTAATGGATTTTCTGGATAGAATACGGTTTGATAACCGACGAATTTTTTTTTACGGCAGGGCTCTAGAATGCTGAGATCCAGTGCCGGGGCCACGGTATCTCTTTCGAACAATCACGCGACCCCGGCAGGCATGTCCCAGATACCTTATATAACACTCTAATTAGAAAACTGAGTTTTAATTATAATTCAATGAACAAAGCTTTGCTTTTTTAAACCTTACTGTTATTTTTAAGAAAATCGTGTTGACCATAGCATTATGCATTTAAAATTGGGTCTTAATGCTTGGAAACAAGATTGAATTTTCTTTGGCTCAATCGGGGGTAGGAATGGTACAAGCAGTAGCTACATAATTTAAAAAAAAGACTATAAAAATACTGGAATCGATTCAGTAGTCAATTGCGAACAAACTACTTTTAGGATTATCGTTATAGCTCAACTATATCTGCCAGAGTCGCGAGATTTGTTCGATAGAGATACTGTGACCCTGGCACATGGGCAACTGAAGGAACACGGGTAGGTTTTAGTCAGTAAAAATCTGACACGCCCTTCTGCTCCAACCAAGAGCGGGAGACGACATTTGATGAATTACCACCCACAAAAAATAAAGCATTAGCGTATATTTTGTTACAGACACTTGTATATTATTGTATCTTGTAAATAAAAATATGTAGGTACTATTTTACAGTATCCATTTACATAATTAACCGGTAGTTATTCAGAAGTGGTAGAAAACACTAGCCGGAATTATTTCCACGGTACTTAGCACGGTTATACAAAAAACCACTAAATCTGCCCGCAAGAAAATGTATCCCTTTTTCACACCTTTAAAATTTCTGCCGTTAAATGCAACCAACACGATGTGAAACATTTCAACCAACCATAAAGTACATTGCACACAATTCCACAGTGGGGCCCGTAGCACACGACGCGGTTTCTCCAGTCCAGCCACAGGCGGAAAAAATCGCGGCAGGATTTTATCGCGTACTGGGTCGTCAATACATTGAAATGAAAGAAAAGAAGGCAAAGAAAGAAAAGTAGGCAAACAAAGAAAAGAAGGCAAAGAAAGAAAAGAAGGCAAAGAAAGAAAAAACAAAATACGTTTATTTGTGGCAAACATGACCCACAGAAAGACCAGAACATAGAAAAAAAAAGAAAAAGCTGGGGAAAACATGCGTCACATTCACGCTAAACGGCAATCACTCAGCATAATACTCTGACCCTATGCGAGACAGAGCCCCAGCGCTGGTTTTTAGTAACAGCCGCACTGACGTGATGAACAATCAGTAAAATAATTATTAATACAGTATTTTTAGATGTAATCAGTATAAAAAACAAAAGTGGCAACATTCCGTCCCAACTGCAATATGTCGCAGGCGCCGCCAGCTACTGCAACCGCCACTGCTTAGCGTCAAGCGTTCAAAATCTAACAGTATGTTTTTCTACGCACTGATTCGAGATGCACTTTATTGGATTATCAAAGCTCGGTTCAAAACCGAGAGTTCAAACTCCAGTGCATCCATATGTTCAGACGCCTGCACATCGACCTACTACAATCTGTCAAATTTCTTTAATAGTATTTCACCTTTATCGCTACAGCATTAGATTCAGGGTTGTTTGGGAGAATTTGACAGTTTCGGATACCTTGATGTGCTGGCGTCTGTACGTCGACTTGCGGTACGGTGAAACAGCCGCAGCGTAGAATAATTATGTGAGCTTGTAAATGCACATACGGCACTTTGGCGGCGGTGCGACCTGCCGAAGTGCCCCCGAGTCTGTCAACAAGATTCTATACTGATCCATAAAACACACAACAGCACACGACGAATCACATTCGCAGAATTTAGCAGCTCTCTGCTAAACACAACAACACATAACATCAACATCATCATATCATCTCTATGTCATGTCAACGAATAACAAGAAAAAACCTTCATTTAATAATAGAATAGAATAGGTCTTTATTTGCTTATAATGTAGGTACTACCTACATACATAAAAGTTGTTAAATAAAATAATGGGATCCATGTACATTCTGCCTTAATATAACATTCAAATTTCATACAAAGTAGAGAATCATAAAAATATTACAAAACCAAAATATAATTTAAGAAGTCCTGCACAGAATAATAACATTTGTCTACAAGTAATTCCGAGAAACGTTTTAAGGAACTGGGTACCCTACTTGAAATATATTTATTAAGTTAAAAGTGCAAGTATTTATGTTTGTTACTAAATCACACAAAAACGGCCGAACGGAATTGGATTAAATTTGGCACACAGATAGTTTATATCGTGAATTAACACGAGATCCTTTATATCTTAGCAGTACCTACGTTCTTGTGGGATAATATCCGATTGCCGCGCGGGCGAAGTCGCTAGCATAAGCTAGTATAAAATAAAATAAAAGTATTGTATAAATATTTTAGTATCTACTCTTGGCGTATTTTACACGTAAATACGGTACTGTAATTATTCATTTGAGATAAAATGAATAAACGATTTATCGTTATTGGTCACAATCTTTACGTAAATGAAATAACAGGATAAATAAAGAACGTCGAAAATATTTAATGCACTTCGTTTAAACATGGCAAAAAAAAATATGCATTTTTGCAATTATGTCACGTAGCATAGGTGTAAAACGGTTAAAAAATCCATACTAAATTGGATCTTATTTTTTAATCGTACTGTAAAACCTGCAATCCTGAAATTACCATTAACAACGTATCCAGTGTTGGCCATAGTTTTTCATGGCAAGAAAAACGTATGTGTGCAAAGGGCCGAGGAAGCTAGCACCAAAACACGGCACACTAAGATTTTCAAAGCACATTAACTTAGAATTAAGTATGGTATTAATTACCATAAATTATACTTGGTTAACTTAGCATAATTTGTTGTACGCTCGCAATAATTTATGGAATAATTGAAACTGCGGGGGAAGTAGTCGTCGTGTTAATATATTTGACTTGCGGATCAATAGCAATGAGGATACTTACATAATATCACGCCTAAAATCCCAAAAGGATTAAGCAGAAGTGTGCGTATAGTGACCGTGTGGTGCCGGACGTAAAGAATAACACCACCCCATTTATTCCCGTGGGTGTCGTAAAAGGCGACTAAGGGACTTACTAGAGAATGGGCAGCAGCGTTCTCTATGTATTTTACCACCATACTGCGATCGCCAACCCGCCTGCCAAGCGTGGCGATTATGGCAAAGCCCCCCAAATTGGGGGAGGCCTAAGTCCAGCAGTGGACGTCTTACGGCTGAAATGATGAATGATGATGTGCCTATAGCACATTACCACATATTTTGCCAGTTATGTTAAAAGCCCCATGTAAAAAGGCAACCGGATACAAATTCAGACTCCTGGATGAAACTGGGTAATGCTTAGTGAAAAAACTCAATAACACTTTGCCCGACCTGGGAACCGAACCTAGGAACTCACGCTTACCAGCAGCGCATGCCACCACTAGACCAACAAGGTAGCTGTGCCAAATGAATTTAAACCCTATTGACTGAGAATTAAGAAATATGTTTACAATGTTCCCACTGCTGGGACACAGGCCTCCTCTGTGTGAGAAGTAGCAAGTCCTAATCCACCACGCGGGCCTAGTACGGTTTGATGGATGTCACATTAAATAAAATAAATAAATAAAAATGTTTATTTCAATTACACAGAATTCTTTAACATACTTGATTCGGAGATCACCTTTTAAGCATATAGATGCTTGTGTTAGGTGACTCCGCACTTCCACTTAACGTAACACAGAGTATGCAATTTAAAAAAAAATGGGAGAAAACAGAATAATACAATAAAATACAAAAAAAAAAACAGAAAGGAGAGGAGCGCACTTGTGTGGATGTATGCGAGTGGGTTTGAGAGTGTGTGTGTGTGTGTTCGAAAGTGTGTGAAAAAACTTTAGAGGTGTCAAGGGATACCTGGATGGAACGAAGTTCCTTTCCAGGATTCATAATAGTTATAATTTTTTAATTATTTATTATGTACAAAAAACTTGTATACACTCAACAAAAATATTCTCTCTCTCTCCCTATCTCCTTCTCTCTCTCTCGCCCTCTCTCCCTCTCTGCCTTTCTCCCTCTCTCCCTCTCTACTCACAACAAAAAGAAACAACAACATAGAAAATATATACGGTCGAATTGAGAAACCTCGTCCTTTTTTTGAAGTCGGTTAAAGCATGTCGTGACAACTTTCGTAAGAATTTTTTCCGTCTAGCCCCCTTTCACAACGCGATAAGGATAAGGAACTTCGTTCCAAAAAAAAAAAAACATTATGTTCTATTTCTTGTTCTACAACATGCCGGGAATTTGGAATGGAATCCCTGTAATATCCCTCATACATAGATACGTATATTTCATTGTCTAACAGTCTGTGTATTTACATTCTGCCCCTATTCACCTAGCAACAGCATACAAATAAAAATAAAGTGTATTTTACAAATCCGAATTTTACGACTGTGCCCATTATTTTAGATTGGACTAGCCAGAATTATGATCCATAAAACATGACAGGATACACAGAGATTAATAGCCAAGTGTAATGTACATGATAATGGCATTTTATTTTATTGTAGACTAGCTTCTGCCTTTTTTTTTGGATGGGTAATCACCAAATGACGTCACCCGCTCTGGGTGGAGCGGAAGAGCGGCTCAGACTTTTACTGACTAAAACCCAGCCGTGTTCCTTCAGTTGCCCAAGTGCCAGGGTCATTGTATCTCTTTCGAACAATCTCGCGACCCTGGCAGGCATCGGTCCTAGCAGACCCCTTCAGTGCTGCTGACATCTCTTTGAGGCGTGCGTGGAACACTACGCGCCGTCGACCCGAGCCTGGTCCTTACCGGGCGGCGAGCTACCTACTCTTTGACTAAACGAGTCAGCTGACTCTCGACGCCCGGGGCGTCTCCTCCTGCATCGGCTAGGGACGTGAGGGCGCAGAGACTGCCACTCCATCACGCGCCCCGCCTCCTCCTTCCCGAGCATTACTGCTTCGCAGAAGGGAGGTGACGGCTTCCCATGCGCTCTCGCACCAGGGCTCACACCAGGGCTGGACGCGAGAGGTCGCTGCCACCGATCGCCTCCACGAGGACACGGTGGTGCTCCGCCCAGGCGGGGCACACCTCCACCATATGCTCCACCGTATCCTCCAGACGATCCTCGCAGGCGGCCATAAGCTCACCCCCTATATTACATACATCATCGTCATTATTCCAGCCGAAAGACGTTGACTGCTGAACATACGTCTCTCCTACTAGGGGGATTTGCTGTAATCCCCACGCTTGGCAGGCGGGCTGGCGATGTAAAATGCATAGAGAACAATGCTGCCCATTCTCTAGTAAGTCCCTTAGTCGCTTTTTACGATACCCAAGAGCAGAAATAGCCTTACCCCAGAGCTATTCTTGACATCCGACACTACATGAACCACGGACTATAACATAAATAGGACTTAAACAACACTGTACTATAGGTACACTTTCGCGTAACCCATAACACATGATGCTGTTTAATTGCTCCTCTAAAAACATATTGACGTTCTAAAAGTGATCGCTATTTTATATAAATGTAGCTTCTTTAAATTTCTAGCCATTTGCTAATTTGGCACATTAAATAACTTATTTATTTAAGTAATTAAGAGAATAAAGTCAGATTTATTATATTAGAGTGCACATTCATATTTTTGGAGTTTTCAATGGGAATTATTTATTGTTTACCGAAATAGATAACATCATAGCATATACCTGGGAGAATTTCAACACACAGAGATGGACGGAAATGCAGACAGACGTTGATAGCATAGTATTAGCGTCCCGTTGTGACCCTTTAAGTACGGGTCCTAAAACGGCGATATTTGTGGTGTTAATGTGTGTAAAGGCTTTTAAACCTTGCAAATGAATGTGTTTTTAGGTGGTTCAACTGTCTAGGTAATAAAAGGGCATCTGGATTTAGGGTCATTGACAGTTACACCTGATAGACAGGCTGAAATGTACTTTGCAACGTATTAAGGGAAATTGATCTTTATCTCTCTATCGCTTATGGTTCATTTTTGTATATTCTGTAAGCATGGGAAATATATTATTCTTGCGATGAAAATATCAATGCATATGACTAAAACAAAACATGAATTGGAATAAAGATTCCCACAGATAAGTACGACGCAACGTAGCGATTCAATTCTGTTAGAAGAATGTTCATGAAGATAAATACTTAGAAATTATTTTATGATACTCGCGTCGCGCCTAAATAGGGGCTTAAGTTTAAAGGTCGGTTTACAACCAACTAGCGAATACTTTTTCTATTCCCATTCTGCTAAATTATTTGGGACTGATCATTTTTTCGCAGGTCTTTCCATATTAGGATATTACACATGACATAAACGACAAGTAAAGAATATTCTAGCTTTCAGTTTTGTACAAAACCATTTTGTTACAAAATGTCCCATTTTTACCTTGGGTTGCCAACCCTAATATATAATATTATAGTATCCTGCTACATTAGAGGCCTGTACAAAAAAATATATTTAGTGAAACTACTACATTTTCAATAAAAAACTGGCCAAGTGCAAGTCGGACTCGCGCACCGACGGTTTCCGTACTAACCTACAGGTATTCACGGTTTATCCATAAGGTTTATGTTTATGTTTTTTTTTTTTTTAATATTTGAGTTGACTGAATGAAAGGTAAATTGTGGTTAACGATTTATGACGTATTAAAAAAAAACTACTTACTAGATCTCGATCAAACCAATTTTCGGTGGAAGTTTATATGGTAATGTACATCATATATTTTTTTAGTTTTATCATTCCCTTATTTTAGAAGTTACGGGGGGGGGGGACACATTTTACCACTTTGGAAGTGTCTCTCGCTCAAACTATTCAGTTTAGAAAAAAATGATATTAGAAACCTCAATATCATTTTTGAAGACCTATCCAAAAATACCCCACACGTATGGGTTTGATGATTTTTTTTTTTTTTTGAGATTCAGTTCTATGCATGGGGAACCCAATTAATATACAAAAAAAGTTGACAACCCTATTTGCAGCCACAATTTTCGGCAATAAACCACACGAGCAAAACATTTTCCATGTCAATTTGGTAACTTTCCATGTTGCTCTCAATACCGGCCTTTGCTTTGATATAGTCATACTGTTGCCAAATATATTATTAATATTAACTTTTTAATATCATGTATGACGATATTATACCTACTGCTTTATTATTTACTTCCCTAAAAAACCCCACTAAAAATGTGCCTATCAAATGGCGGGACATACGCCGCTGTTCCAAGACTTTGTAGACAATTATAACATATTACCCAAAACTATTTTAAAATTAAGATATCTGTGAGTCTCTATCTAAATATAAGAATAGATTAGTAGATTTAATTTAATTTAAATATCTCTAGGTGTTAATTTAAGTTTTTCAATGTATTTATCCTTCTTTTTAGTGTATGTCCTTTAATAATTTATAAACTGTTACCAAATTTTACCTATAGTTAATATTTAAACTTTGTTAGCTTAGTTGTAAACTTTATTGTGCATACTGTGGTCTCCTATAAGTGAAGGAGTACACCGAATTTTACTGTTACCCTTTGTTTACGTGTCAATGTATTGTGTACATCTTTTGTTGGAGATCCAAAATAAATAAATAGACATGGGGAGGCCTATGTCCAGCAGTGGACGTTTTTCTGGCTGAAATGATGATAATATTTATTTATTAAACACTAGTTTTTCTCAAGCCTTTGTCCGCATAATTACCATGGGAACGTACAGACGCCAGCAGACCAAGCTAGCCGAAACTATTCCGAATCAATCTTGAACCTAATACTTGAGCGATAAACTTGAAAACCTATTAAAGAAATTTGACAGATTGTAGTAGCTTTGTGTGCTGGCGTCTGTACAAGCGACATGAATAATAATCTATACTCCATAGGTATAGGTAGTTAAAAAAGGGTAAAAAAAGAAACCACGTGACTCATAGATGCAAAACCTTCCACGATACGAATTTAAAAACCAATAACGATAAATAACAAAAACTAACAATAACTAAATAACAAAAACAAAACATAGAAACAAGCTAATAATTTCACAACGTGCATAAATTCACAAATGTCGAGAGCGCTGTCAACAAAAGCGTTTGGTTAACCGACTAAACGTAATACTTGCCACTTCAGTTGCCAGACTACGTCACAGTTGTACTCTTCGATTTAGCAACGTTATCTAATGCGTTTTATTATCTAAAAGGTTTGGGGAACCTGTCTTTTTGGGCTCTTTACAATACAATACAACAAATATTATATTATTATAAAAAATCTAACAAAAAAATTGTGATCAAGCAGTTATATCTACGAAGAGTAGTTTAAGAATAAATGATAAAGTTGAAAATACTATAATAAAAGAGGAAATTATCGTGCGATTGAAAATAAATTTAATTTTGTTAGAACGCATTTTAAAAGAAGAAAGTGTCAACTATAAAAAACCCTTTTTACGATTTGTTTACCATTTTTAACTACCTAAACCTTTTGAGTATATGTCCTAACAAAGGTCATGGCGATCTGTGCCTTTTTGTAACACACTATCAATCAGAATCTGAATCATTTTAAGTTCACAAAATTTGCCTAATCCCCAGCGTAAATAACGAAATGAATGTTGTGGAACTGTCAAAATGGAAGCCATTCAGCCGACGAGGCGTGAAAAGGTTACAAATAGCCGGAGAGAGTTAGGTACTCGTACTTCGGCATTTAATATTTATCAAAAACTAGCTTGTTCCAGCGCCATCACCCGCGTATTATACTTACAAACCTTTCTTGATTCACCCTGTCTATTGGTGAAAACCGTGTTAAATCCTTTGCGTAGTTTAAAAGATCTAAGCATGTAAAGAAGATTATCTAGAAATTGAAACCCACACCATCTATTAGGAATTCATAGAACTAACCAATGAACACAAACATTGTTCTATAAAAAACATTTAATTTGCAAATATTGAGATCAGTGATTGAGATAAAAACTATCCTATCTTGGATCTATGTTGGCCACTTGAGCGCCTCATTTTCCGCAATTTTCCGGCCGACCGCAAATATTATTTGACTACATCCGAATCCGATCACATACACATCCGTAGTTTGTAAATTAAAATCACAACTGTATACCAAAATAAAATATACAGTTAAAAAACTGAAATAAATAAAAAAAAATTGTTTCAAATTAATTTTGAGGGTAGATTTTAGTTAAGTTCGTGCTGGGTACTACAGTGCTCCGTGGCCACAGGGTGGCAAATGCTATACATTTTAATTTTTGGCTACTCAGCGCCATCTATCTACGAGGACATAAATTAAAAATGAAGAGTGTTGCCAGCGTATATCCATAAAGCAATTGGTAGTATATGTAAGTAAAAGGGGAAGCGCATAATGTTCGATTTTGATCTATTCGGAGTTAGTTAATATTTTTATGTTTTTTTTTTACATATTTCAAAGTTCTTTGGTCAGTGTATTTTATTAATACTTTGTTCATATTGATAAAAAATTAAACTATTAGTAGAATTTACAACAAGCCACAGGGCGATATTGAAATTTTATGTCATTACAAAGATGTCTGCGGTTGCGCATGTTTTTGAAATTATTTCGTTTGCTTCCCGATTTTGAGTGTCTATTACGCGAGTTTTGTTCGCTACTCCGTATTTACTAAAAGTCTTGGAAGATTAACATTACCTTAGTGTCTGTTCTTTCTAAATTACGTCGAGTTGAGCCCCCTGTGTTCCTCCGTGATTTAATCGAACCGAATTGCTTAGGCCCTCCGTAAATTGGAGTTGGACCATATTAGTTAAGTGTTTTGTGTTTAAATAACAATGTCTCGCAACAAGTGTTGTGTGCCCGGCTGCCCAGTCATCAGAGATGACGGTAAATATTATGTTCTTTATCTACCCTTCCGTATGTACTTTGGACCATATATTTTTCTCCTGCTCGTTGAATACCAAAT
This sequence comes from Aporophyla nigra, assembly GCA_947507805.1. Classification (NCBI taxonomy): domain Eukaryota; kingdom Metazoa; phylum Arthropoda; class Insecta; order Lepidoptera; family Noctuidae; genus Aporophyla; species Aporophyla nigra. Next base: position 7,592,006 of record OX382292.1, on the reverse strand, counting down.
CCTTCGATCTCTATGAAGAAATTTGCAAGTGTAACATTCCTCTCCCAACTAACTTTCATTCCCTTTTATTTCACTTCTCCCCCAAAATTATTCAAATTTTAACAATTTTTTTAAACGACACTAATCTAAAGTTTTAAATACGACTAACAGAATCTGAAAACGCGCTACGCGTGTGCACTACCGTCTAAACGTGACTCTGGCAGAATAGTCGACATCAGCTCAATTGCCAAAAGAGAAAAAAAAAGTACCCTTCCATAAGTAATGTAGTGCTGATTGCACCTAATAATTGAAAATATTATACATACCTAAAATCTACGTTGTAATAAATAACGTATTTACGTCCTTAAAATAAACAAACAAGTACCATTCCAACCCGTCCAGCTTCACACATTTGCAATTTACCTGACTTATTTGGTAGATTTCCCAAAATGTTATTTCATACTAACTTGATCCTGATTATTACAAACACAAAAAAAAAGCTGCCAAATCGGTCCAGCCGTTTTCAAGTGATAATCTTACATACATGCGGCAATTGATTTTTAGACATTTCAAAATGTAAGAAATATGTTTATTATATAAGTAAAATAAATCGTATAATAACGTATTTATGTTTGTATTTCAGGTATTCCTCTACATCGTTTTCCTGATCCAAAAACCAATCCTGAGAGATACATGACATGGGTTTCAACTATTGGCGGTCTACATCTACAGGATAAGAAATATGTTTACAACAATCTGCGAGTATGTCGTAAACATTTCAAAGCGATTTACCTCTATCCAAACCATCAGCTTTGTAAATTAGCAATTCCAGAACTGCAACTATCAGGTAAATTATTATTTTGGTTCTAGTCACTGAGAACCAATATTGATGAATATTGTCTCGTCCTTTCAGCTACTAACATAATACTAAATAACTACCACGAAGTGAAAAGTCCGACGGCCCATTGTACTGCATTGCCGTCACTAATTGACGCTAGCAGAATAATTGAAAACTGATCAGTTGCCAAAGAGGAAAAAAAAAATTAATGAAATTTTTTGTGTGTGTAACCACATAGGTGGCCCTGCCTCCAAACGTTTATTATAACATACTTTAGGTGTATATAAATGATGATTACAATGAATATAATAGTATAAAATACATACATAATTACATACATATATATATATATATTGTGTAGAGAGAACACCACATTCTAATGTTTTATGAATTTCAAGACAAGTTTCAGATTTTTAGGCCTTAATGAATTCCATATATTACTTACAGCTCAAGAACGAAATAGTGCACATGAAAACCTTCCATCAACATCTGCATCACAGTCAGAACTAATAATGGATGTAGATACACAAATGGAAAAACATGGAATACCTGAAAAGCATCCTTCAACATCTGCACAATCTATAAGCTGTAATCCTATAAGTGTTGATCCAGTCCCAGTAACCAGACCTCGGTTACATCAAACTAGCACAGGTAAGATTACTTATTACTTATTGATATATTATTATAAGGACTGGTAGTTAGTGTCTTATCCATATACAAATAATTGTACTCATGGTTACAAAAAACTTGTGGTCTAAGATTTTCTAAAAAGCCAGTTTTCTTTTTGTACTAGCTTTTGCCCGCGGCTTCGCCCGCGTGGATGTCGGAAATTAAAGCAAGAGGACGTATAACCGCGATAAGAATGTGTTATTCCAGGTTATATAGGTAATATAGACTCTGTGTGCTATTTTCGATCCAGATCCATTCAGCCATTTTTGTGTGATTGAGAAACAACAACCCAATCATACTTATTTTCACATTTATAATATTATTTGCCCGCGGCTTCGCCCGCGTGGATGTCGGAAATTAATGCAAGAGGACGTACTACCGCGATAAGAATGTGTTATTCGATGTTTTATATAGGTAATATAGACTCTGTGTGCTATTTTCGATCCAGATCCATTCAGCCATTTTTGCGTGATTGAGAAACAAACACCCAATCATACATATTTTCACATATATAATATTATTAGTAGTAGGATTATAACTCATATTACTTAGGATTCATAGTTTATGAGAACATCATGTGTGTTGGTGTTTTTAAAATAAAAGTAATAGTATTCAGAGTAAGAAGACTGTGACATAGGGCTTGGTTTAGTTGAATATAAGTCTTCCTGGTTTTTCTTAACGCTCCTATTTTACCTATACAGACACTCAATCATTTACCAGACACCGAACTTAATTATAGGAATAGTACTTTTGCCAGTGGCTTGGCCCGTATAGCTGTCGGAAAATAACACCCGGAAACCTACTACCGGGATAAAGTAGGTATCCTATCTGTTACGTATCCATGATATAATATATCTTTGTGCCAAATTCGATCTAAATCCGTTTGGCCGTCTTTGCATCATTGAGAAACAAACATCCAAAAATCTAAACATCTAAGCAATTTCGCGGTCTCTTACTTGAAATAATACTATTAGGTTTATTTTGAGTATAATGAACACACATGATATTCGCAATTACTTTGAAGCCAAAGTAATATGAATTACAATCCTACTTATCCTGTACTACCCGGCCCCTGCCAACGCGCTCTGCGCCCACTTTTTAAATCTCTAATATCTTCTAAGATATTCATTTAAATTACATGCTGTAAAGGGCCATATTGATCTATATTAAATGCACAATGTATTTAAGGTACTTAATTGGATAAGGATTAATGCTGTATTGCTTAAAATCGCTTCGTAAATAAGCCCTTATTTCTCGTAAAAAGTAAAAGATAAAAAATGGTTATTGTGGGTTATCCCTAAGAGATAGACATATACCATTGAGGACATTTTTGTAGGCCTTTTTAAGGTGTACAATACTGTAGTACATTATTTTGATCTATTTCGTAGGATTCAGCCAGGGTTTTACGAATTTTGAGACGTATGTCAGCGTAGTTTTCGAAGATAGTTATTTTTTTCTAAAATAAAAGAATCTTTCTAAAATAAAAATAGCCTAAGTTACTCCTTGTTACATCAGCTATCTGCCAGTGAAAGTCCCGTCAAAATCGGTCCAGCCATTTCAGAGATTAGCGGGAACGAACAGACAGACAGACAGACAGACAGACAGACAGACAAAAATTGTAAAAAATGTTGTTTTGGTATATGTATCGTGTATACATCCATATACACTTAGTAAAAAGTGGTTATCTTAATATTAAAAACAGACACTCCAATTTTATTTATTTGTATAGATTAAATTGGCTAATTAAACAAAGTAAATGTTTTTCATAAAAATAATAAAGAAATAAACTCATTATTTTAAAAAGTCATAGAATGAAAGTTGTTTGTGATCATTAGCTGAGGATCAAACATGTTTCTTTACTTATATATACATTTATTTTTAAACATTTCAATATGTTAAGTACTACATTTTCACAGACAGCACCAGGAGTTTTGGGTAGCCGTTAGTTTTTGATTATTTTATAAGTAATTAGATTGCCTCTTTTGGTCTAGTGGTCGCAAATGCTACTACTGAGCCTGAGGTCCCGGGTTTGATTCCTGGGTCGGGCAAAGTGTTATTGGTTTGTCCATCTGGAATTTCTCAGTAGAAGCCCTGTGTGTGAGTCTGGATTTGTACCCGATTGATGGCAATAGGCTCGCCCTCTGTTACATGGGACCGAACGTAACTGACGTAAAGTGGGTGTATTATAGGTACATCTCTGCCTAACCCTGTTATGTAATTAAATTAAATAGTTAATTATTATAATTTCAGAGCTAACCAGACTGTCTGGAACTTCCAAATGCAAGAAACATTGCGAAAATTCAGAAGAAATTCAGCCTTGCGACATGAGAAGGATGACCCCCAAAAGGATTTCAAAGACAAAAGCTTTCCAGATTGTTGCTAGAAACTTAAAAGATGAGAACGCAAAAACTTTTTTTCTTATGCAAGTTAAGCAAGCTGGGAAACGACATGTGAGAGGAAGAAGATTTACCATGGAGGAGAAAGTTTTGTCTTTATCTTTATATAAGCCTTCACCTAAAGCCTATAGGATTATGAGTAAGTTTTGCATTTTACCCAGCAGAAGAACATTGCAGAACATATTATACAAAGTGAAACTGGGTCCTGGTTACAATCAAAGGATTTTTAATCATTTGAAGGAGATTGTAGGAAAAATGCCACAGATACAGAGATACTGTTCACTGGTGTTTGATGAAATGGCCATTGCCCCATCATGTTCTTACAATAAAACCAGAGACTCTATTGAAGGCTTTGTGGACGATGGTGACCAAAAAGCAGATAAGTTTTGTGACCATGTTTTGGTGTTCATGATAAGAGGTATTGTCAAGACATACAAGCAACCTGTTTATTACAGCTATTCAGCTGGTACGACTAAGATGTTGGCTTTAAAAAAACAAATTATAGATGTCATCACAAAACTACAAGAAGCTGGTCTTAAAGTTGTAGCCACTATTTGTGACCAGGGTACAACAAATGTTGCTGTAATTAACAGTCTAGTAACAGACACCAAATCCACATATTTAAGAAAAGACACAGACTATATGGAAGGATTCTTCGAAATTAATGAAGAAAAAATTTATTTCTTGTATGATCCTCCACATCTGTTGAAAAGCATTAGGAATAATTTGCTTTGCAAAGATTTAAATTATATTATGGACGGCAAAGCCCAAACAGCAAAATGGAGCCATATCCGAAAATTATTTGAGAGGCCGCCTAACTACAAAGGTTCTAAAATACTGCCAAAACTAACATCTCAACATGTTATGCCCAATCACATACCGAAGATGAAGGTTAAGCACTGTGCACAAGTGTTCAGCCATTCTGTTGGGTCAGCGTTAGGACTTATGGCAGGTATATATCAATGTCCTTAGCATTATTTTGAAAGTAAATTTTGAGATTTTCACATTAGATTACTTTTTAGAGATAGTCTAGTATTAAAATGAAAGCCCATCCACTTTCTTTTTAATTTTTTATGTAACCTAATAATGATTGTGAATAACCAACCATAAGTAATGATATTGACTATAAATGGAATTGTTTCTTATTTTCAGAGTTGGGAGGAATGCCAGAAGAATGCACTCAAACTGCAGATCTGATATTGTTCTTCGATAAATTATTTGATAGTTTGAATTGTGGGAGTTATGAAGTTGTTCCGGGAAAACCCTATAAATCCGCTGTAAAAGCTAATTCGGCTCATCATGAGCTCTGGAGTGCCAGTTTGCCTGTATTAAAATCAATGCAATTTGATAATCGAAGATATGTGCCATCATTGAAGGGCTGGGTAAAAACCATTGAAAATATTAGAAAATTGGTCAAATTCCTTCATGAAAAAGGTATGAAAGCTATATTGTTGCGCAGATTTAATCAGGATGCCCTCGAAAATTTCTTTGGAGCCATAAGAGCTCATGGATATGCGAATATCATGCCAAATTGCTCGTCCTTTGAAGCCTCGTATAAAACATTATTATTAAACAATTTAACATCAAAACATTCTGTTGGTGCAAATTGCGAGGCTGACAATGACTTTTGTTTAGATTCGTTAAAATATTTTTTAATTGAAGAGGACGTGCAATTTGGCAACGAGAGCATCAGTGTCGTGGACTATGAGCACATGTACATAGAGCTCATAGACACGACGTCAATGATAAATAATAAAGATAAAAGTAATATAGAAAAATGCGCAGCAATAGGGTATTGCAGTGGGTGGTTAGCACGTCAAGCCAAAAGCAAAGTATACAAAAAATGTCAAACATGCCTCAAATCCATGGAAACTGATTATACAGAAGATTTCCATGGATTTATAAAAATAAAAGAATATGATGGCAAAAGATGGCTGTGCTATCCAACGAGGTGTTTGTTTGACTTTTTTGCACAAGTGGAACACATAACTTTTAGTATTTTAAAAGCATCGCCCTTAAAAAAATATATATCTGAATATATAAAATTGGCGGTAACAATAAATACTGATATTAATTTTGTAACATGCGAGACACATAAAAATCATTTAAAGGAATATTTGATCAATAAAAGCATTGAATTTTTTATCCGTATTTGGTGCAAAGAAGTCAGCCACCTCCTCACTGGCAAAGCTTTAGAGTTTGATAAGGATGACCAATTCAAAAAAAAAGCCCATGATCATTACAAAACCAATAGAGGTCGGAAACGACTAAGGCAAACTGGTACCGTAGTTAATGTTTAGTTTTTATATGTAAAGCAATATTTTGTTTTACGCAATAATTATAAACATCCAAAACTGATATTTGTTTTACTATCCCCGAAACAACAAGTTTATTGTAATAATGAATTAGCTTCACCGAGTAGAATAATGTAGAATGGTTGAATATTCTGTTTTAGTAAAACTAAACCTAACAAATTCAAATCTAGATTAAGAGTCTAGATTTGAATTTTTAGGTTGTTTTACTGCAACAGAATTTTCAACCATTCTTCATTATTCTACTTGCTAGAATTAGCGATACAAGGTACTAGGTAGGTATATTGACAGATGAATAGTGTATGTCCTGGTAACTAGATGGCGCTGCCTAAGAAATACTTAAGTTGCCAGTCTATCTCTAGTATATATAGTAGTCTATGTCCGTGGCGGTCTACTCGTTGGATCAAACTGCACAAGGTGTGTAAAATTAAAATCGGTTAAGTAGTTTAGAAGTCCGTTCCGGACAAACAATGTGACGCGTAATTTATAGGTATATATTAAGATTTTTATTTGAATTTCGTACGCCGGGTATATTTTTTTTTTTTTTTGTAATAGATAATAATTTTATCCTTATTCATTCCCTTAATTCATAGCTTTCAGTAGGTAAGAATAGTGGACCTAATTCCTTTATCATCCTAAAGTTGAATGTCACTTACAGGTCAAAATCAGACATAAAACATTTATTTAAAAAAAAAAACAATCACAGGCATTTCTGAGTTATCAACAGGGTCAGTCAATCAGTTAGATGAAGCTAGTTGCCCATTGCAAATAGAGATTGCAGTCCGGCGTCATTTTCAGTCCGGCCGGATCTGTCCGGGTTCCCATCGATCCGGCCGGATCAGGCCGGATCCGGCCGGATTGATCAAATCAGGATAATTTTCACTTTTCGATTCAAAATGAACTGTTACTAAGTTAATCGAGTGAAAACATGTATTTAATATAGGTATTTTATTAAAAAAAAAACACTCGTATATAAAATCAACTTTATTTCCAATACAATGTTAAGATTAGACAACAAGCAAACAATTAAAATCTAGTAGTGTAGGTAACTAATAAAATTTTAACGATATTACAAGTAGCTCAGTCTATCTGTCTTTTACTAAAATTTCTTGGACCTTTAATGATAAAAATGGGACGAAAATAACAAAACTCGTTTTTAATTTGAATAATACTCGTTTTATTCTGAACCAAATTACATAAATGTCATATCCCGAATAGGAAAACTTGTACACATTACGAAACAGTCACAATCTTATATGGGTTTCATAGTAAATTATCGAGAAATTGGGGTTTATCCACAAGTGGTCCGAAAAGAGGCGGGATCTCGTGAAAGCTGCGGGCAAACTGACTTGAATGGGTAAAACACTTTTCAACAGATACTATCGCTCGCGTAAATATAAAAAAATAATGTCTATAACAAAACATACTTTTTTTTTTCATCATCATCATTTCAGTCGAAAGACGTCCACTGCTGGACATAAACCTCCCCCAAGCTCCGCCACTTCGACCGGTTTTGTGCTTCTCGCATCCATCGGATTCCTGCGGCCTTCATAAGGTCATCTGTCCTTGTGTCCACCGACATACAGGTGAAGCTAATAAAATCGTGTACGAGGGTCACACAGTTTTTAGAATAGGCCAGTTAGAAAAGCAGCCGATGATTTTTTTAAAATTTCGAATTTCGTTTTCGAATCTGTAGATATGTAATGAATTCATATGTCACATGTTTTTAGAAAATGACGACAATTTTATAAACTGTAAGACGGAAATAGAACATTTTCGCTCAGTGATGTATTACGACTTTCGGTGCGATTTTACTCCAAAACAATGTTACGATGTAATTCGAATAGCATTTCATAACGAAGCCCCTGTACATAATCATAATCATTGTCATTATAGACACCTTATAAACCATTTTATTAGTATAATAAAGGCAGTATATTCTGATTAGTCATTGGTTTCATTTAGTGTCTCTGCTTACCGTACATGGAGAACCTGTGCAAAGAATCTGGTAGCCGAGTGTCGCGTATTTGACACCACCCGGGCTGTGCTGTATATGGACAAAGAATGTAAAACAAATCCACGGATTTAGTACAAAGTACATCCAATAAAAATAAAATAATTTTTTGGGTGGTTTATATCACACGTGCTGGAGCAAAATCATAAAAATGGGTTCAACTCATTCTCATGAAGACGTAATTATGGCACAGAAATCAGCTGGAGGTTCGAACCAGGTGACTGTTGAAGAAATTCGATTCCAGTTGAGTACAGCAAATATTATCATTGCAGTTACTGCCCTGGGGCTTGGTATTGGGATACTGTTCTTCATATACCGAGTGTATTGAAAATATCATAAGCGCTGGATGCAGGAGGAGACACATCGAACTAATCTACAGCTCTTTATTCTTCGCCGCCGCTCCGTTGATGAGATGACAACAGTCGGAATTGTGTATAGCTAAGTGAACATGAAGTGTACAAACAAAAAAAAAATGATGAAGAAGTGTGCTGTCATCCCGTGTTACTTTTACAACTGGTTTACAATGACTAATTCATGAAAATGTAATTCAATGGGATTAAACGAACTTGGAGAGTTGTACTAATGATTATTTCTGTGAATACATACATGCGTTAGTTGTCTAGATTTTAAATTAAAATCATTTTGACTGGCCTGTTAGTCTAGTGGTTAGTGACCCTGACTGCTCAGACTGAGGTCGTGGGTTCGATTCCCACCCAGGACAAAGCTTTGTGTGATGAGCACAATCATTTGTTCTGTGTCTGGGTGTAATTTATCCGTAATATGTATGTATTTAGAAATAAATTATCAGTTGTCTGGTTACCATAGTACAGGCTCTGCCTAGTTTGGGATCAAATAACAGTGTGTTGGTTGTCCTAAGATTATTATTATTATTTTATTTGCGTAAATAAGATAAAGAAAGTTCTCAACATAATTACATCGATCTCTTCTTATGCCTTTAATGTACGTAATGTATGTAAAATTTATATCAATACCATCATCATTTCAGCCGTAAGACGTCCACTGCTGGACAAAGGCCTCCCCCTAAGGGAATTTGCCATAATCGCCACGCTTGGCAGAGCGGGTTGGCGATCGCAGTAAGGTGGTAAAATGCATAGAAAACGCTGCTGCCCATTCTCTAGTAAGCCCCTTAGTCGCCTGTTACGATACCCACGGGAAGAAATGGGATTATGCTGTTCTTTACATCCGGCGACACATGGAGCAAATAAATAATATTATATATACCGGGTGACATTTTTTAACGTCTTGAAAAAAAATGGGTGTAATAGGTGAACATGTAATGAAATTGATCTAGCAATAAATACTACACATTATTTAAAGTAACATTTTCATACTAGAACAACAAAACACAAATTTTAAAAATTAAAAAAAAAAAACAATTAAAATCTATCGAAACTCAAATCATACGCACCCTACTCAATGTGCGGCATGTATCATTGATTTCGGAGCGCGGTCCCACCCTTTGAAGCTGGCCGATAGGCGGCCTCATTGATCTTTCGCAGGCGCACGAGCCACACACGCATTCCCGTCCGCCCGCGGCCCGCGCTCCTTTAAGTCACCTGCGATGAATCTGAAGGCCTTCCTGCCTTCTATTCTAGTTACACAACACACCATATGAAGGTCGAGACGGTAAAAAATGTCATCCGGTATATCGTCGTTGCAAATTTAAAATATCCTATGTGTAAAAAGTAACTTTTCGAGAAAAACTAAAAAACAATTTCCTGAAAAAGAAACTGAACAAACATTCTTATTTTTTAGATTAGAAAAGTGTAAAGGAATTATAATGTATTCAGATAGAATTTGTCTTATATCAATGTATCGTTCAGCATATATTTATATAAATTTAATTATTTTTCTGCACATAGGAGATTTAAGTTTCAACTTTTTATCACATAAGTGGATTTACAGTTTATTACATCAGGCACATAGGAGTTTTCGACGGGCAATAAACATGAGATTTTTTTAAATTAGCGAATACTTTAACGATACATTAAGATATTCACATATGAGTTTTTGCAATAAGTAGATATACCAAATCGCTTTTAAAATATATGCATAGCTCGTATTTGTGAAAATTGTTACATAGGAGATTTTAAATTTGCAACGACGATATAAATAAAATAATAAATAAATAAATATCTTAGGACAACCAACACAACGTTATCTGATCCCAAACTAGGCAGAGCCTGTACTATAGCAACCAGACAACTGATAAACATACTTATATATTTCTAAATACATACATAATATAGATAAATTACACCCAGACACAGAACAAATGATCGTGCTCATCACACAAAGATTTGTCCTGGGTGGGAATCGAACCCACGTCTCAGCAATCAGGGTCACTAACCACTAGACTAACAGGCCGCATTATTATTTTAAGAAATTAGTTAATTAATTTTCATAAAAACATCATTCACTGCTCTTCTAAATCAGCTAAGATAGCTCTTAATAAACTATTACCTAACACAAGCGAATACAAACTTAATATTAATACAAAGTTCCATAATACAAGTCTCTCCCATTGTTATCTTGTTGGACAAAAGATTGTATTATAAAAATGTATTATTCTGTACTGCTAGGTGGCCACGAATAATGGCATTATCTAAAGAAAATTCTAGAGAGCAAAGCCTTATTTTGTATTTAAATAGGGTTGTGCAATGCATGTGGGCGAATGAAAATCAGCTGCTTTGGTGGAAAATATCTGCTTCTTTTGTCTGAATAGTAAACTAAATACTAAAGCCAATTTTGTGGCACCATTAACATCGTCATTTCAGTCGAAAGATGTCTACTTCTGGACATAGAATGCTTGGAAACATGCTGGTCTCGCTCCATAGGATAGACTTCATAATTTCAGCCGTAAGACGTCCACTGCTGGACTTAGGCCTCCCCCAATTTGGGGGGCTTAGCCATAATCGCCACGCTTGGCAGGCAGATTGGCGATCGCAGTATGGTGGTAAAATGCATAAAGAACGCTGCTGCCCATTCTCTAGTAAGTCCCTTTGTCGCCTTTTACAACACCCATGGGAAGAAATGGGGTGGTGTTATTCTTTACATCCGGCACCACACGGTACAGACTTAGAGTTTATCTAACTGATAACTTAATTGTATCACATCACATCACATCATCAGCCTATAATGTTCCCACTGCTGGGACACAGGCCTCCTGTCGGTGAGAGGGAGTGGGCCATAATCCACCACGCGGGCCCAGTGCGGGTTGTTAGATATCAGATGTCTTCGAATTTTTGGTTCTAAGACATGCCGGTTGGCTCACGATGTTTCCTTCACCGTTTTGAGAGCAGTTGTGATGAATCCATTTACACAAAGTCAAGTGCCTGCTTGGGTGCGAACCCACGACCTACAACTCAAGTCGCCGCCGTTACCACTGGGCCACCACTGCTCTCTGCACTGTCCTCTCATATCTCTCAAAACACTGTAATTAGAAAACATTGTGTTACATCTTAAGGGATATACTGGTACCAATCGAAGTCTCAATAAAAGCAAAATTCAATATATTCCTTAAAATCACTATTATCTGTTGCACTGTTGTCTGGTCTGTGCATGAGCCTACGCAATTAGATTAGCAACTAATATGTTATGAGCTGAGTGTTGCTTATATAGGTAAGGAAGGCATTATTAAGCCAATTTTTTACAACGAGTATTTAATCGTGGAATTTCTTGCCGGCTCTTCTCTATAGGAAACGACCAATGGCAACCGTGCACCTAGTTTCTGACGTCACATAAGTGCCCATGTAGGTTTTTGTTAAATAAAATGTTTAGATATACATAATATACATACATAAACTTACGTTTTTTTCTCATGGGAGTAGGCAAAAACTACAGAACGGCACCTGCTTCGTCGCATTTGCCATTGGTCGTTAACGACGCAAAAAGAGTATGTAAGGATCGTTTCTTATTACTATTTTTGTTTTGCTTTGTCTATGTTCAAACATCTGATCATACACATGACCTTTCTGAAGAACACCACCAATAAGGTTAATATATGTTTTCTTATGGCGTCGTCTTCATGTCCAGTCACACCTTGTAAATACCTCTTGTTAGCCGCTTTCATTCATCTTCTCAACATGTTTTCATATTTGGAATGTCTTAAAAATAAATTATTCTTAGCAAACGGAAAACTAAGGCTTTGTTCCACATTCTCAGGTCAGTGACAACCCTAGTGTCCTAGTAGAAAACAAGGCGACAAGTCTGTGACTAAAGACTTCCTCTTCTGGAAATAAAGTGTTTCTTAATCTTTTATTGTTTTATGCTTTAAGAAAATAATGAAGGAAACATTTATTATTCTGACTTGCACAATCGTCCACTTGCAGATAAATTGCACATGTGTGACGCCCGCCCTTTATACGTAAGCCTGGAATCTTTTATTCAGGTACCTATTAAGTTCAGTATACGCTTTTATTTCTGTTTGAGGATCGTTTTCAATGCTTTTGCCAATACCAATATATTGGCGTGTTTTAGCTGCAATCTGTCCAATATTATGCTTCGTGACTTTGCTTCCTTTGACTGTATAAGCAGAGTTTTGTCTACTTATTTGTCCCCTTGAGACTTCATGACAGCGAAACTGTTATTTGGCAAAATCCACGGCAATACGATGTGGTGAAAGTCGAATGTTTTGTGAGGCTGTCGTATGTAATTTTGTCTAAGTAGGAACTGTTTTTTAAAGTAAAAAATAATATCTTTGTTGTTTAAAAAACTAAAAAAACACAATTCAATAGAAAACCAAAGTTTTTAGTTTGGTTTTCTATGGAAGTGTGTTTTTAAACTTTTATTTTATATTTTTTAGTTCGGCAAGCTACGAAAGCATGTTTTTAGTTGTTTTTTTTTTTTTTGATATCTTGGTAAACCTGGCAAGGATAATGGCACTAATTTATGAAATTAGTATTGTACTGTCATCGGTCCTCGATCAGTCTACAAAGTTTAAATGAAATCTGACCGTTTGAAATGGGTCAAAAGCAAGTTCAAACGAGTCGGTTATAAAAATAGTTACATACTTATGAAATCAAAAGTCATTTTTTAGCGTAGCGTAATGTTATATAGCCTATAGCCTTCCTCGATAAAAAGGCTAAATTCTTTTTGGGTTGGGTAGCCTATTTATTGAGGAAGGCTATAGGCTATATAACATTACGCTACAATCAAAAGGAGCGGAGTAACGACGAAAAATGGTTGAAAACAGACAGGCAATTCGATGCGACGGGAAGGGTTAGGGGAGCAAAAGTTTGACGCAGACGAAGTCGCGGGCAGAAGCTAGATTTAAATATATTATTATTTATAACACATCAACATCTGGGGCCACCCAGAGGTTCACATGTTGCTACAGGATTATCTACAGAACTTGGCACCAATTTAGACCTTAATTATTTGGTCGGCGGAGTCGGCGGCCATGCATTTTCTTAATACTGGCTCTCATTTTAACATTTATGTTTTTGATGCGATATTATTACTTTTGTGAATAAATTAATAGCATTCATCATACAAAAGTGGACCGTAAAGATTATGTAAATTATCTGGTATACAAACGTTCACAGCGGTTCCATCATAAAACCTATATTCCTGCGAAAGACAAGGTGTTTGTTGCTCTTATAATTTTTTATCGATGGCTTAGAAAATACTTCAAAAAAAAAAACACGGTTTTCTGATCTTTTAGTTCCTTGTTGAATACGGAACCCAAAAAAAAAGATGTCGGACACATGAAATCTACGTGACCAAAAAAATATTAAAATAACTGTAATCTAGGTATTTTAAATATCCATATTTAATTATACATTTTTATTAATAAATCTACTAATAAAAACAGTTAAATCTCAGTTATTCAATTTCAGGCAAATTCCAATTAAATGCTACCCGTCAATGTGAACTTCACCGACGAAAATCACTCTTACAGTTACGGAATAAAGGCACTGTCGATGTTGAATTGTTACTACCGCTGTTAACTGTAGGTGAACAAATATATTTTGTACCTTATCTGAGCCTCTACCATTAACTCACTCAGTATGCAGTAAATAAGGAAAGAGGATATGTCCGTTTCTTTTACGCTCAAACATTAATACAACCGACAAAAGAATAATATTTTAATTTTGCTCCGACCGTGGTTCAAGGTCTCTACAACACATGCGCAGATACGAATAGAGTCGCAGAGTTAATAGTTTACTAAAAATGTGCCGATATTCTAGGGTTGGCATTTAAACTTTTTCTCATATATTTTGTTACGATCAATGGGGCTTAGTAATAAAATCCGCAAGTGTCGATCGATGAGGTCAAGGTACGCTTGCCACGAATGGTCGGCGGATAGGTGACCATCTTTACATTTCAAGACCCTCCGTGCCTCGGAAAATACTTTAGTAAAGCTGTTGGTTCCGAGCTGTCATTCGTAAATCGTCGACAGTCGTTGGGGGTCGTCAGAAGCCCAAGAATCTGCAACCACTTTTACCATGAGTTATTTTATTACACAGTAACTGTTTTGTAGAGATCAAATAGGCAGCTGCTCCTTGTAAAATACAAGTGTTCAGCTGCATCCGGCTTGCCTGGGAGCCGACCCCAACATAGTTTAATAACGCAAATGACAATGGCGATGAAGCAGATGACTTAAGAGGGATGCGCCAGAATAACCGGCGTAATTCAATTTTTTTGCCATTTGCAGGTCAGTTTCAGGCTGTAAGTTGAACAAAATATGTTCCTGGACCGTAACAATTTATTTAACCATTTATGCACACATATAAACAGAGAAGAAGAAAGGAACAGAAACATATGTACAAAGGTTTTGCTTATTTTTATACAAATCTCAAAACAATGATGTACTTACATAACTATATAAATTAAAGTTTTCATATAATCCTAAACTTTTTCTTGAAATGTTCATTGACGGAATCCCGGGATTCAAACCCATGCTGAGCATGAGGTCCTAGATTTAGGTCTAGGTTTTTCAGCAGCTAGAAGTCTGGGTTTGAGTTCGGTTGACAGCAATACGCTCGCCCCCTGATACATGGGACTAATACATGATTGGTGAAATGTGTGTGGTCATCATGATCATGATAATTTTAGCCCAAAAACGTTCACTGACCGACATAGGCCTCCCCAAATTTGGAGGGGGGCTTGCCATAATCGCCACGATTGGTAGGCGGGTTGGTGGTTGCAGTATGGTGGTAAAATGCATATAGAACGCTGCTGCCCATTCTCTAGTAAGTTCCTTAATCGCCGGTTACCACACCCACGGAAAGAAATGGCATGGTGCTTCTTGGCATCTGGCACCACACGGAACCCCGGGTAACCTTTCCTAAAAGACATGAGTGATGCTCATGACATTTTATTCCGTTTATGATTTGTGTCAACCCTGACGCATGTGGCGTCATTGCGTGCGACAGTCGGGCGCCACGGATACTATGCCGATGTTTAGTACAATACAATTCGTAGCTTAGACGCTAAGCGCCTGCGCGGAACATAACAGTTTCACTTTCGTTAGCGTACGTTTGTAAAACATTCAACAGTTATTAAAAATAAAAACAAAGAAGAATCAGTGGCTAGTGTTTTCCAGAAACATATTTGGTGCAATTGTGTTGTGGTTTTGGAGTTCATACGTCATCGTCTTGGCAGGTTAAGTTCATTCAACCTTATACCGGTTACTCATATTTTATTAATTGAGTTTAGTTTATGCTCATACTAACGCGCAACGATTGGAAAAATTGAAAACGTTATCAATACATGCTATTTCAGTTTTTTTTAAATCTTTATTTTTTTTTTCTTGAAATTTTTACGTATTAAATCGATTAACAGCGCAATTTGGTCCATGTTTTTGTATTTTAAAAGTTCATGATATTTAAATATAGATGAATGTTTTTCAGGGAAACAGTGTCCAATAATTTGAAAATTTGCTTAATTTTGCTGTTTCTGTAGTATTATTATCCTACTATTATTTATGATATCAGTTAGTATTATATTATACTAGCTGCCTCTGTGAAACATGGCTACCTAACGAATTATCTATGTATATTCCCGATTTAACTGATTAACCTATTAAAAAAAAAGTAAATTTTAAAATCGAAAATCGAATACTGAAATACATACATACATTAACTCACGCTTTTTCCCATGGGGGTAGGCAGAAACTACAGAACGCCACCTGCTACGATCCTTACATACTCCTTTTGTCTCGTTTAGGTTCATACATCTGGTCATACATACACGCCGGTTGCGAGTACTACGCACTTGACCTTTCTGAAGAACATCACCAATAAGGTCACTATATGCCAATAGGATCACTTGATATTGAAAAACGTCCTTCGTAAAGTCACTCGTCGTGCAAATTAATTTTTGTACGGTTTTACTCATAACAACGTATCTTTACCTTGCAGATTCGTATCAGACCAATTGGATTTATAGCGGAGAACAATAAAAGGGACTGACATACAACCGCTGCCGCTGTTAAACAGCTTAACAGCAAGATGAACACAGGTAATTATTTTTTTTATGAACTCTAGCATATTTTTTGTATCGTTTATAAAAAAAATCTCGTTAGTGTAGTGACCGCTAGCGCTACTGTTGAATGAGGCCCCTTGTTTTGTGGGTGAGAAATCATGAAATGACGTCTCCCGCTCTGGGTGGAGCGTAAGGGCGTGTCGGACATTTACTGACTAAAACCCACCCGTGTTCCTTCAGTTGCCTATACACGAGGGCCACGGTAAATCTTTCGAACAACCTCGTGACTCTGGCAGGCTTGGTCCTGGCGGACCCCTTCAGTTTTGCTGACATCTCTTTGAGGCACGCGTGGAACACTGCGCGCCGTCAACACGGGCCTGTTCCTTACCGGGCCCGCGCCTACGGTGGCCGCAAGTCCGCGACTGACACCCGACGCTTGGGGCTTCTCCTCCTGCGACGGCTAGGGACATGAGGACGCATAAATTGCCTCTCCTTCACTTGCAACTTGGACCTTGGTGTTGGGTTCCATTGATGGCAATTGGATTGCCCGCTATTTCATGGGAATTAAATACATATAACTTACAGAATGTGGGGGAACACTTCTGCCTAATCCTTTAGAGAATACAGACGTGATGTTACATTAAAATTGGTTTGTTTTCAGAAGCCACCGTTGTTTCCCCAACATCTGATAAACCAAAACAATCAGATGAAAATGTGGATGAGGAACCCGCACAAAAAATGTTCAAAGCTTGCAGTGTAGAAGATATAAATCGTATAGAGTGTCTTCACAACACTATCTTAGATGTGAAGAGCAGGTTGATAGCTGTCTACCAGGAGACGGGTTCGAAATTAAAAAACAGTTTCGAATCAATTGAATTAATCGTGCCTGAGCTTAAAAAAGATCTATCTTTGCCACCCCTGTTAATTAGTCCAGAATTAGAACAAAAAGAACAGCCAACTCAACAAAAACTACCCAATATAACCAAGCAACCACCCATCGAAACCAAGCAACCACCTACAGAAACCAAGCAACCACCCAAAAAAACCAAGCAACAACCTAAAAAAACCAGCGAACCAACAACAACACCTAAACCAAAAAAGACCTCCATAACTTCAATCACGGACTGTATAGTTGGTAAATGGACGCTACTACATCATAAACTAGAGCCCGGTTTAATAGAACTCATGCCAGGTGCAGGAATCTATGTTTCTGAAGAGGCACTCAATGAATGCAAACTCAAAAGTACTGACATGAAACAATTTGCAAGAGCTCTTTTGCCTAAAGTCTTTTCACCAAAAGCTTTTCTTTACTGTTCGTTTACTGGCCCTTCACCGGGCGGAAAGCCTCCCAAAATACCAGGAAAGCCTCGCCCTGGGTTCGATAAATATGCTAAAGACGTGTTTTTAGAATATGTAACTAAGCATGCCGAAGAATCTGGCTGGGATCATGTCTTTTCGTTCCATATGAACCCAGCATTATCAGATAAGGTTGCCTCTATGAGGTATCGTTTATTCCCGCCTCACATAAGAAATCCTAAACTTAAAAAACCTAAAAGAAAAACTAAAAAAGACCTTTTTCTATAAAACTAAACTTAAATGTAAAAAAAAAAATGGAAAAAGCGTAGGTTGGATGCTTTTTGAGTTATTGCTTATTCCATCCAATATTTTCTACTTTTTCTTCTTCATAGATTGTTTTAGTTATCTTCGAACCAAAGCGCTGTTGTGTTTGTGGAAAGAAATTAAATCATAATGAAGTCATTTTCACCATTATTTCAGCCGAAAGACGTCCACTGCTGGACATAAACCTCCCACAAGCACCGCTACTTCCAACGCCACGACCACGACCGGTTCTATGCTTCTCGCATCCAGCGACTTCCTGCGGCCTTCACCAGGTCAGCGGTCTATCTTGAGGAAGGCCTTCCAACGCTACGTCTTCCAGTACACTTACGACCCCATCGGCCATCTATTCTGCGACCAATGTGCCCTGCCCACTGCCACTTAAGTTTGGCAATTCTTCGGGCTATGTCGGTTAACTTGGTTCTCCTACAGATCTCTTCATTTCTGTAGATATTATACACATATTCGATCGCGTAGAGAAACTCCAAGCATAGCCCTCTCCATTGCCCTTTGGGTGACTTTCAGCCTTCTTATGAGGCCCATTGAGCGACCACATCTCAGTCCCATAGGTTATCACTGGCAACACACAATGGTCAAAGACTTTCGTCTTGAAACACTGCGGTATATAGTATGAGAAGATATTGCGCAGCTTCCCGAATGCTGCCCAGCTGAGTCAGATGACCTCATTCTCGAAGTTGGACCTACCTAACTGGACAGTTCGTCCTAGGTAAACATAATCGTTTACTACTTCGAGAGTAGAGTTTCCGATTTTCATGAGAGCGGGTGTGACATGGGCATTAAAAAACACCTTCGTTTTGTCCATGTTCATTTTTAGACCCACTCTTTTGGAAACTCTACTGAGGTCATCGATCATTGTGCTGAGGCCCTCCATAGTCTCAGCCATGACTACTATATCGTCGGTAAATCGAAGGTGAGTGATGTATTCGCCATTGATGTTGATGCCAGCCCATTTCCAGTCCAGAACCTAGAAGACATCCTCCAGTGCAGCGGTGAACAGTTTCAGAGAGATTACGGCTCCCTGTCTCACCCCTCGCTGCAGAAGGATAGGTTTCGCGGCTACGTCCTGGAGCCTGACTGACATAGTGGGGAATTTTCATAGAAACACTTCAGTACCTCAATGTACCGATAGTCAATCTAGCACCGTTGAAGAGACTGCAGCATAGCCCACGTCTCGATCGAATCGATGGCTTTTTAGTAGTCCACTAACACTAAGCAGATAGGCAGGTTATACTCTTCGGTCTTCTGTATAACCTGCCGCAGCGTATGTATGTGGTCTACCGTGCTAAAACCTTTACGGAATCCGGCTTGTTCGAGAGTCTGGAAGTCGTCAAACCTGCATGCATGACGGTTCGTGATGACTCTTGAAAATAGCTTGTAGGCATGGCTCAGAAGTGAGATGGGCCTATAATTCTAAAGCAGGGTATTATCATAATGAAGAATTTTACTTTTATTATGCCATACAATTTAACAGCCATAATGACAATTCTTGGCCTATTAAAGTAAGCACAGCTACGTTCAAGGTCTTTTTTTTTGTTTGGGGATATCATCAAATGACGTGTCCCGCTCTGGGTGGAGCGGAAGGGCGTGTCAGACTTTTACTGACTAACACCCACCTGCGTTCCTTCAGTTGCCCATATGCCAGGGCCACGGTATCTCTTTCGAACAAATCTCGCGACTCTGGCAGACATCGGTCCTAGCAGACCCCTTCAGTTTGCTGACATCTCTTTGAGGCGCGCGTGGAATTCTACGCGCCGTCGACACGGGCCTGTTTCTTACCGGCAATGGGTAGCTCGCCTTCCTCAAGCCCGCGTCTACCGTGGCCGGGAGTCCGCAATCAGCTCCCGAACCAAGGTCTTACTTTCATATGCGGAATTAAAATCGTCTATATTCCTTGCATTTTTGTTAATATTTTCATGGGCTGCAAGTTCTTAGTAATTAATTAATCAAAAATAGTATTAATTTAATAGTAAAAAATTGTTCGCCATTAATAGCAACTCACTTATCATCACAAAGCTTTTAGCCGAGAAAAAGAAATGAAATTTCCATTTTATGACTACTAGGAACGCTATAACAGTTAATATAAGGTTCCTTAGCGCGAATTGTTACATTGTTGTTATTAGAACAAAATACTGCCAAAAATCCACTTATCAACAAAATACTGTCATAACTCCTGAGGAATGTACAGTGATTTATGTCTTGAAAGTGATCTGTAGGTTCAGACAGGCTATTTTTTTTTTTCCTAATGTAATTCTTGATATGATTTTGTGATTTAAAGTAAACAAACCGCAAATATGTTACGCAATATAATTATATGCAATGTATTAATTCAGATTGGAAATCATTTGTATGTGAGAAGATTTCATGGAGCTGAATAACCTGATGGTGAAAAGAAATACTTCGAAGCAAGTACAATCAGTTTGCAAGCAATAATAATAAATATTCTGCAGTTTTGCACACCTTGTTATTTTTTTAATATTTGTAATTCGATTTATTTCTCTTCATAATTATCATTTTGTTGTAATATTTTTGTTCTTAGATTAACAATTCTATAAAAAAATTAAAACGAAGACAACAGTTGACTTAATTTCAGATAGCAAAATCACTGTGTTCAAATGGGATTACCGTTTGAACACAGTGCTTGCTGCATTTTGTTTGTCATTATCATTATATTCAGAATTACTATTAAAATCTATCTAATTAAGAGTCTTGATCTGCGGATATATTTTCATTAATTGGTTCAATCGTGTATATACATTATTTACTTATTGAACTTACGCAACCTAGTTTGCTGTATGATCTTGTATGTATCTTATAAAGATTAGAGCATTTTCTAAACTTCAATCGTTTAGTCAAATGAAAAGTAGCCAAGCCTTGCAGAAAGCTAGGTTGTGGGTTCGATTTCCAACAGGACAAATCTTTGTGTGATGAGCTCAATTATTCGTTCTGTGTCTGGGTGTAATTTATCTATAATATGTATGTACTTAGAAATGTATAAGTATATTAATCAGTTGTCTGGTTGCCATAGTACAGGCTATAGTTTGGGATAAGATAACGATGTGTTAGTTGTAAAAAAAAAATGTCAATAGATAGTGCTATAATAGGCAGTTATTAATTGTTGATTCTATTTTCATTCTTATTTTTGTTTTATTTCTTAACTTTGTTTTTTGTGCTTTTCATATTATCTAGCTTATTTGCACCAGTATATTTTAGTTTAGTTTGTATTTAGTTTAAAGTTTAGTTTAGAATGTTTTATAGTTTAGTTTAGTATTGCAAGGCAGCAAGATATTTTAATCAGTGTTATGTATGCCGTAATTGTCATGTACGTACACGAGTGCTTTAGTTATTAAGATTAGTTAAGTGTAAGGTGAATGTATGTGATGTGGCCGTGCCCTTTTTAAATAAATAAATAAAAAGCTAGACTTACGACATATTAACAATTCAGTTGTTTTCAAAGAGCTGTCATAAGACTTGCAGTTGCATGAAGGTGATTGATAAATTACCGATTTATTGATCATCTTCAACTTTAAACAATTTTCGAGTAAATGTGATATGAATTCGGCGAGGCCACGTTTACTAAACATGTTTATAGAGCCAAGAAACGTTGAATGCAAAACAATCTATTAAGCTGCTTTTATACGGTTTTTTGAAATAATAGGATCTTTCATACGAGTGTTTTTCGATTCATAGTTGTGAGAGTAATTTCTTATACGCTTATACGATCTTTTTGCGACTTGAGTAACCATTGTACAGTCCGTTCACACTTATTTTACCTGAATGTCAAATTAAAATTATCTTGTTTCCTTAATAAGGTTGCTTTTAGGTTTTCACCAATAAAAAGTCTGTCAATATCATGGTGATCTTTATTCTCATTACAATAAGGTTGCTATTAGATTGCTGCTGTCAGAGATACAATAACTATGAACGAACTATAAATGGATTTTTTGGCGCCTGAACAACATTCATACATCAACATCAAGACCTTGTCCTTGGGAAAAAGAGCTGTGTACATACCGTTGTATTTCAAATTCAATTTCAATTTTCTTTACCAATCCCACTTCTGCATTTATTTTATTATTCCTAAAAGCATTTCGCATATTTCTCTAAAGTCGTAAAAGTTTTCATCAAATTCATGTAACTAATATTCTATCGACGTCTCCCGCTTTTTTGTGAGAAATCATCCAATGACGTCTCCTGCTCTGGGCGGAGCGGGAGCGCGTGTCAGACTTTTACTGACTAACCACCACCCACCCGTGTTCCTTCAGTTGCTTATATGCCAAGGTTACGGTAACTGCCTGGTTCTTACCGAGCGATGAGCAACCCATTTTCATCCTCCGATCACCATTCACTATCATCACATCTTCTAATACTGTTATTTTATTTTTAAGTACTTACTTAAGGTTTCTTTATTTGATATCTGTGTAATAGTTCATAAACGTAATGAAATAAAACAAAACTGTCGAGAGATTGTTTGATTTTTTATATTTCCTAATGAAGGACTTTTACACTATAAGTACTTTAGCCCTGTCTGCAAAACAATCTAAACTAATTTTAAAGATATGATTTTTGTATGTTTGTTTTAAAAAAAAAATGGAGAATGTTGACGAATAATGTGATAAGACAACGGTGCGGTTTAAAGAAGATGTAGGAGAAAAATTGCGAAGAGTATGCTTCGATGGTTTGGTCATGGTGAGAGGATGAATGAAAGGCGGCTCACAAAAGATGAGACAGATGTAACTGGTCACGCTGGATGGAGACGCCCTAGGAAAACATATAGTGACCTTATTGGTGATATTCTTCAAAAGTGTCAGGTGCGTAGAACTGGTAACCGGCGTGCCTGTATGACCAGATGTATTAACTTAAACGAGTCAAAAGTAAGGATCGTAGTAGATGGCCTTCTGTAGTTTATGCACCCCTGTGAAAAGGCGTGTATATGTTTAAAAAATAATTAACTGATTTGAAACATTATTTCACCTTTAGATATATTATATCAGCGAATAACATGGACTGTATTTTTAGTACATTGTAATGTTTTACGACTTCCACGCTAACGAAGTCAGTATGAAATAAATACGATTGTTAAAACATCCTGATTAATAAAATAATGCGACCGAAACAAAGTCAGAACTTCGGGCACCCTTCTTGAGGGTCTTTAGCTTCAAAAAGTCGACAAAATATGAACTAATAAAGACTTACATCTATCGTCAATAATATCCTATTTCTGTATGAGCGGAAAAAAAAAAGTTTCCCTACGTGATCGAATCAGGAATGAACCAAGGTAACTCACATAGCCCGAAGAATTGCCAAACTTAAGTGGCAGTGTGCAGGCCATTATGCTTGCAGAACAGATGGCTGATGGGGCCGGTAGGTTCTGCAGTGGCGACAACGAACCGGTAGACGTAGAATTGGAAGGCCACCCAACAAAGTGCACCGATGACTTTGTGAAGACCGTAGGAATCCGGCGGATGCAGCAAGCACAAAACCGGTCGAAGGGGCGGAGCTCAGTAGAGGCCTATGTCCAGGAGTGAACGTCTTTTGGTTAAATTTATGGTTAAAAAAAAAAACAAAAATACAGTAAAGAATCAATCCGAAATGCAAAGATATAATTTCTCTAGCTCTTGCATTTTGCTTTCTCACAATTCTTGAGTTTTTCTTTTCCAATTATCAAAATACAATCTAACCCATTTGAGAGAGTGCAAGAAACGAGTTCACTTTTTATTCTGCGTTTTCATTATTCATGAGCTATTGAGCGTAACTCGACGAAGTAACTCCTCCAATTTTTGTCTGAATGATTAAAAACAAAAACCGGCCAAGTGCGAGTCGGACGCGCGCACCAAGGGTTCCGTACAAACCTTCAGGTATTCTATCATCTATATTCTATTATTATATCTTTTTTAGTTTTATCATTCCGTTATTTTAGAAGTTACGGGGGGGGGGGACACATTTTACCACTTTGGAAGTGTCTCTCGCTCAAACTATTCAGTTTAGAGAAAAATGATAGTAGAAACTTCAATATCATTTTTGAAGACCTATCCATAGATACCCCACACGTATGGGATTGATGAAAAATTTTTTTTTGAGTTTCAGTTCTATGTATGGGGAACCCCAAATATTATTGTTTTTTTTTTCTATTTTTGTGTGAAAATCTTAATGCGGTTCACAGAATACATCTACTTACCAAGTTTCAACAGCATAGCTTTTATAGTTTCGTAAAAAAATGGCTGTGACATACTCGGACAGACAGACAGACAGACATGACGAATCTATAAAGGTTCTGTTTTTTGCCATTTGGCAACGGAACCCTAAAAATATAAGTAGAGAGAAAAGAAAATATAAGTATTATGGTACATGCAATTTAAATTGGCATGGCAAAAAGTCCTGAGGAGAGCGATGGTGGCCCAGTTCCGAGTTATAGGTAGGTCGTAGGTTCGAACCCAAACAGGCGCTTTGCTTTATGTAAATTATTTCATCACCATGCACTGCTCTTCAAATAGTAAAATTAATCATCATCATCATCATCATTTCAGCCGTAGGACGTCCACTGCTGGACTTAGGCCTCCCCCAATTTGGGGGGCTTTGCCATAATCGCCACGCTTGGCAGGCGGGTTGGCGATCGCAGTTTGGTGGTAAAATGCATAGAGAACGCTGCTGCCCTCTCTCTAATAAGTCCCCTAGTCGCCTTTTACGACACCCACAGGAAGAAATGGGGAATTAATCAAATGAATCATCAAATAATCAAATGTGAAATTAATCATCGTGAGGAAACCGAAATGCATTTGACATCTACCAACCCGCACTAGGTCTGCGTGGTGAAATACGGTTCCCTCCCTCTCACAGACTGGCCTATGTCCCAGAAGTGGGAACATGCTAGGCTGATTATTATTGATGCCTACCATAATATTGACCCAAAGTAACGTATAAGAATCAAGTTAAGAGATTTTTTTTAATCTATCTATATTAACACGCGCGCGCGTACTGGAAGACGGAGCGTTGGAAGGCCTCCCACAAGATGGACCGATGACCTGGTGAAGGCCGCAGGAATAAGTTGGATGCGAGAAGCACAGAATAGGTCGAAGTGGCGGTGCTTGGGGGAGGCCTATGTCCAGCAGTGGACGTCTTTCGGCTGAAATGATGATGATGATGATGAATATTATAAAGCTGAAGAGTTTGTTTGTTTGAACGCACTCATCTCAGGAACTACTGGTCCGAATTGAAAAAATCTTTTTGTATTGTGTAGTCAATTTATCGAGGAAGGCTATAGGCTATATAACATTACGCTACAACTAAGAAGAGCGGAGCAGTAATGAAAAATGTTGCAAAAACGGGGAAAATCGCACGGGTAGGCGATTCAACGCGACAGGAAGGGTCGGGGAACAAGAAATTTTACGCGGACGACGCACGTCGCGAACAGAAGCTAGTGCGTGATAAAAGATCTCGCATTGTGTTGTTTTGTGCATTGAGTACAATTTAATGCACAAACAAATACAGGATAAGTTTTTATCCAGTGCGCAAACTGTAACCATGAATTCAGCATATCATTCTAGACCCCCTTGCGCAGAAATTTTTCGTCGGTTTTACAAAAAAATATCAGCTGTTTCATAGAAAAATGCAATATCTACGGGGTCAAAATGTATGGAACAGCTGATTCTTTTTTGTATAACCGACGAAAAATTTCGTCGGTTATACAAAAAAAAATCGAAAAATTTCTACGCTGGGGGTCTAGAATGATATGCTGAATTCATGATTACAGTTTGCGCACTGGATAAAAACTGATGCTGTATATGAATTACACAAATTGTAACAGTTTGTACGGTAGATGGCTCGACACTTCCTCAAACTGCAACTACAAAGACTGCTCGCTATAATCAAATATTGAAAGTTTACTGTTGGATAACCATCCAACAGTAAACTTTCTTGCTCCTCAGGAACATGATCAACCGACCGAACCGGGAGCTTCCTAAAAGAGTTCGATGTGCTGTGTGCCATATTAGATGCCGTTGGTTGCAAGAAGTATAAAAAAACCCTGTGTATTGAAAAATCAAGATACGCTAATTGTCACTCATAAAAAGCCGTTGTACAATTTAGGTACACCCCTTAAAAATAATGGTTTATTTTCCAACGTTTTTTTTTTTTCGAGCCATTTACTCTTGTAGTTAATAAATAATTTATATCATTCAATAAATGAATTTTAAAAATCCACTCAGTAGTTTTGATTTGGCCACTAATAGGTTAAATGTATAAATAAATACATAAATTACACTTCCAAAGTTCAACCCGTTTTAGTTCCTAGAAAATTTATAGGTATTGGGGAGCGCAAAATTCAAATACATATTAACAGAGACACTTACGACCTTGGCCACGACGACGCTGCTCCTCCACATGTTTCCTATCAAGAATTATCCCATTTGTGAGAGTGCCGTCAATATTATGAGATTTTTAGATACTGCCAATAGTTTTTCGTAGACAAATGAAAGTATTTGTTGGCACAAACACACGCGAGCACTGTACCTACTAGATCTCAAGAACTGCAGACTGCAATCTTCAGCTAAACTTGCTTCATTGTCCAAATTCCAGAAATTAAGTATATAGTGTAAAATATGAAACTAACGTTAAGTAGATTTTCAAGGTTAAAGGTGTCTTCAGACAGCGAGCGGGGCGTGACGTGACGCGACGTGGCGGGGCGCCGGCGCGACGCCGGCTCGGCGGGAGCCTTCACACTGCGGGCGCGATCACGTCCCGTCCCGCCGGCGCACAGTGGATCGTCCCCATACAATAGGTCGGACATAGAATCAAAAATTGAAAAAGTATTTAATTTAAAAAAAAAAAAAAACAAAATATACAGTCGCATTCCTCTATTAAAGAACAACACAATGTGCAAAACACACAAAAATAACTATAACTATACTCCATTTGTTTAGGTAGTTAACTAAATGTAAACAATCTTAACATGTCTTTTATCTAAAAAACTGTCTAAAAATTGAATCTAAAAATGTTTACAATTAGGTATTTACTTAAACCGATGTTAGGTAAGTAACTTAATTTAAATAATATTTGTTGGTCTTTTATACGATTTATTTTATATAAAAAGACATATCAAGATTGTTTACCTTTAGTTAACTACCTAAACAAATGGAGTATAGCAATGAATTTGATAAGCTAATTTTGACATGAGCCAATCACACTGCAGAGCTTAAGAGCTGTGAACATAGTAATTACAATAACTAATTAGATTAAGCAAGTACTGGTAGTCGTTACTTAATGACTTATTAACGCTTTTGTTATGTTGCAACAAAAGCGTTCATAAGTCATTAAAGTCCTCAAAAATGCACCTGTTATTTAAGGAACTACTTAGTGATGACTAATTCTCAGTAATAAGTATACTGAATGTACCTCCATTCCATCAGTAATACAATAACAAACATAGTTACTATAGGCAAAACATCTCGTTAGGGGCACCATGTGTCCTTGAAGAAAATGTGGCATAAAATGGGTAAATAACAGTAGTGAAATCCACAAGTCGAACAAAGAGGGAATCATGAGATATGTACATACATACATTTTTGTGTTCGTTTCCATACAAAAATAAAAGTTTTCATCGAATAGTGCCTAAAGTGCTGGTCAAATAAAAAAAGCCTAGAACAATTTTTGTTGTTCTTTAATAAAAAAATGCAACTGTATATTTTGTTTTTATTTTTTAAATTAGATACTTTTTCAATTTTTGATTCTATGTCCGACCTCTTGTATGGAGACGATCCACTGTGCGGCGCCGCGCTGTCTTGTCACGTGAATGATCAAAAAGTTACAAAACAGAAAACCAAATCATTTCAATTGTTAGGAAGTTGGTCCTATGCTTTAAACCGAACTGTTTAAATTTTTTTGCCTTTTCAATAAGATTTAACGGGTTTCTTAGATTAAATGTATCAAATTATACACTTTAAATTAATTGAGTTTACTTACTAAATAAAGGATACAGTCATTGTAATAAACAAGCTTGCGTCGTGTGACTCTGATCACATTGGCATAAAGTTCAAATTCAATTGATGCACGTGCGCTAGTTGTTTGAAACTGTACTCGTAATGAAAATGTTTTAGTCAATCACAGCTAATGTCGGCGATCGCTCACTTTCATTCACTATCAATTACTCGTATCAACTAACATACAAAAATGTTATTAAATGTAAGACGCAGTCAATCAATTTAAAACTTGTGATACTTCTGCAATTTATCGCCATCCTGCCGACGCTGCGCTCGCGCCCCGCCCGCGGGACGCCGGCCTCTGAGTTGTATTCCGACTCGGCGCGGCGGCGGCGTGGCGCGTCGCGCCGAGCGCTCTGTGTGAAGTCGTCCATAATATCTAGTACATTACAACTACTCAGCGTCGCGTCGCCGCCCGGTCCCGCCGCGTCGCGCCCGCTGTGTGAAGACACCTTAAGCTGCGTTTTCCATCTGTACAAAGATGGTTAACCGTATTCTTAGCACAAGATGATCTGTTCGTGTCTCGAGCAGCAGGTGAAGCAGTCGGTTCTACGCCGGATCTCTCCCCGATCATGTCGGATTGCCATCAGAGGGATAATTGCGGAACTTTTCATCGGTAGGAATTGGTTTAATATTCATAGTTAAACAACATTCATTGCGATATTTACGTTGCTGAGCCGACAATTTATTCGAACAAATGACGCAATGGTTTAGAAACAATCTTCAATCCCATTCAGATTCTGATAAATTGTGCGTTTCGCAATTAGGGTGCAGATCGACTGTAAAAGTCAAGGAACAGAGAGTGTATATATGTTTGTGCTCTTGTAATTTCCAGTAGGTCCTTGGCTACTACGAGATTGGCGGCTACAATCGAAATTCAGTCAGGGTGTTTTTTTTATATCTTTAATCTTGAAATTATTTCTCCACGTGTATGTTATCCCTCCTGACTTGGTCTAGCTACCATGGCAAGAGATCTTCACGTGGGTGTCGTAAAAGACGACTAATGGACTTACTAGAGAATGGGCAGCAGAATTCTATGCATTTTACCACCACATTGCGATCGCCGACCCGCCTGCCCAGCGTGGCTATTATGGCAAAGCTCCTTAAATTGGGGGAGGCCTATGTCCAGTATGGACGTCTTACGGCTGAAATGATGATGATGATGATAGTGTAAAATATGGAACTGACTTAAACTAGATTTTTAAGGTTAAGCTGCGTTTTCCATCTGTACAAAGATGGTTGACCATATTCTTAACACAAAGAGATCTGTTCGTGTGTCGTAGAGCATGTGAAGCAGTCGGTCCCACACCGGATCTCTCCCCGGTCGTGTCTGATTGCCAGCCCTAAGGAAACATTTTTTTATATTTTTAATCGCACAGTGGATTTTCACCTCTTGGTGTTAAGCCAAGCGTTGAGAATGTAACAGAACGCACCTCATTGTATCAAAACACACTCTGTTGGAATTTCAACTTTCATCGCTGAACAAAATGATGAAAATCAAGGGCGCGAAAAAAACAGAAAAGCAAAAAATAGTAAACCTTTCAGTCATTTTGAGTCGGCGCCAAACAATCAGTGAACAAAAATCACTCAAAGCGCCGACTCAAAATGACTGAAAGATTTATTATATTAGGTTTATATAATCTACTAATTACTACATGCTCGCAAAAGTGAACAATCAATCATCCCCTGTTTTCTTACCCTTAGGCTGGATGTTCGACGTGTCCGACGGTCAGCGCTGACCGTACGCGCTGACCCTCAGCGCTGACCGTCGGTTGCGAAAATGCATTCAGTGCTACGCTGACGGCGAACTGCGACGCGTGTGTACAGTTCACAAGAAAAATGAATCCTTTTACTGAATGCTCTAATATGAGCGTACGGTCGGTCGCTCCGTCAGCGAAGCACTGAACGCATCCATACAATCTCATAACTCGTCGGTCAACCAACGTACGCGCGACCGACGAGCCGGACCGACGGCTCGACCGACCGCACGCGCGTACCAAATCACGCGCGTACCGTCAGCGTAGCTGTGTGCGCGTTCATAGACTTGCATAGATATAGCTACGCCGATCGACGGTCAGCGCTGACCGTCGGTCGAGCACTGTTTCCAGCCTTAGGTTTAGTTTTTTTTCCAAATTTACATGGGACCATCGTCGAGACCCTTTCCAATAAAAAGAATTATCAAAATCAGACCACTCTTTAAAAAGTTATGCGTGGTCATACATAAATATATATATATGTAGGTATATACTCGTCGACTTGAGAACCTCCTCCGTTTTTTCGTCGGTTAAAAACACATCTCTGTCGAATAAATACCCCCGTGCGCTAGTTTTGCCTCTAAAATATCTGATAACATCGGCGCTTACATTTGCTTTCATCAAATACGATATTGCTAATACTCCTGTAGCCTAAGCCTCTTTGCAGCTAAGCTTGATTAAATATCCAAATAACTCATTAAGGAAATCGTTGTTTTCTGAAACTAAATCAGCACCGTAATTATGTAACACACTATCAATCACAATCTAAATCATTTTGAAGGATAAGTACTAGGTACTAATCCAAAGCTTCATTTGTTCGAAAAATATGTCAGCTCAGCAGCGTAAATAACGCAATGAATATTTTTGATCTGTCAAAAGAACTGAAAGTTTTTTTTTAAATTGTGATAACCTGTAGTTTAAAAAAAAAAAGTAGCAGTTGTCAGAATCGCCAGTAACGATTGGTGGAAACACTAACGCGGGCAAAAATACTACTAAGAAACAATTCAAGTAACTGAACATAAACATCTTAAAAAACTGCTATTTCATAGAAAAGTGCTACGCGGTCAAAATGCATGGAATAGGTAATTTTTTTATAACAGAAACTAATATATTTTAAATAAATAAGTATTTGATATGGACAATTTCAGAATTAATAACCTTAATTATTCACTTTCTTCAAAGTGTTTCCGACATAGTTTAGAATTGTGTTTAATTAAAATAATTCTCTACGCATGGCGTTAAACCTCAATTTTCTAAGTTTAGGGTGATTCGAAAAATAATAGACTCTAGTTGGAACTCATTATCAGCAGCCTATAATGTTCCCATTACTGGGACACAGGCCTCCTCGCGGTAAGAGGGAGGGGGCCATACCCACCACGCGGGCCCAGTGCGAGTGGAACTCAACAACGAGTAATTTCCGCAAAAATAAATAAAAACTACATCACGCATGGGAAATCATCAAATGACTTCTCCCGCTCTGGGAGTGCGTGTCAGACTTTTACTGACTAAAACCCACCCGTGTTCCTTCAGTTGCCCATATGCCAGGGCCACGGTAACTCTTTCGAACGAATCTCGCGACCCTGGCAGGCATCGCTCCTAGCAGGCCCCTTCAGAGCTGCTGACATCTCTTTGAGGCGCGTGTGGTGCGACAGGTCCTTACCGGGCGGCAAGCTACCCATTGCTCGCCGCCCGCAAGCCCGCGCCTACGGTGGCCGGGAGTCTGCGATCGACTCCCAACGCTCGGGGCGTCTCCTCCTGCGGCGGCTAGGGACGGGAGGGCGCAGAGACTGCCACTCCCTCACGCGCCCCGCCTCGTCCTTCGCGAGCATTACTGCTTCGCAGGAGGTGACGGCTTCCCATGCCCTCTAGCTCCATACCATGGCCTGCACCAGGGCCGGACGCGAGAAGTCGCCGCCGCCGATCGCCTCCACGAGGACACGGTGGTGCTCCGCCCAGGCAAGGCACACCTCCACCGCATGCTCCATCGTGTCCTCCAGACGATCCTCGCTTTAGAAACACCCGGGCGTTTCCTCCTGCTTTATCCTGAACAAGAAACCACCGAAGCACCCATGCCCGGTGAGGACCTGCGTCAGTCGGAAGGTGATGACGCCGTGGCGCCTCTCTATCCACTCCTCAATTGTGGTGTGCCCAACTACATCACGCCTTCAATACTAACTTACGAACTATATAACTACGACAGCATCGACGAAAAAAATAGAAGCGAAATTTTGACAATTGACTTCCCCATCATTTTCTTTTTCTCATCAAAAACGTCGCCCGCTCTTGGGTGGAGCCGGAGGGGGTATCAGACTTTTACTAAATAAAACCCCCCGTGTTCCTTCAGTTGCCCATATACCAGGGCCACGGTAACTCTTTCGAACAAATCTCGCGACCCTGGTAGATCATTATGTTGATATATCACTGATGTTGTTAGCAAAAGAACAAGTAACAAAAAAAAGGAAAGAACGAAAAAAATGCACATAGATTACTAGGTACGTGTATTTAATTAACAAGTCCGGTATTTATTTTAGAGGACTAAATAAAACTTTCAAAATTTAGTTCATACCTTATCTGTGCCTCTCACTTGCATTACTAACAAAACAATTGAATACCAAAAGTGATTAGCGCGTGATCAAAATCGGAATGAACGCCACAATGTTGTTTTTTACACCCAATTAAAAAAAACACTAATAATAATTCGTGCGCCAATAGATTATAGTGGCAGTGGAGCAGGTACAATAAACAAGGAAGTTCGATATCTCTATCTCTTTTACGCTTAAACGTTGGCTAATTTTATTTTGTCCCGAAGTGGAGTTCAAGGTCGTGATACCATATGGGCGACGGAATGCCGCTATCGTCTCAGAAACTATGCCAATCATTAATTTTTTTTTCATCAATTAAACCCTTAAAATTGTCACCGTCAGGTTAAATTCGTAATTTTTAATTTTATGGATTAATTTTATCTGAAATAAACTGATTAATAACAATAATAAATTGACCCAAGCACGGTACATACGATAAAACTCAACATTATTGAACACAGACTTCTCCCACCTATGTTGGAGGTGGCTTCCAGTCTTGCCGAATGCAGCTGAATATCAGTACCTACTTGGAGCGACTGCTTATCTGACCTCCACAACCCAGTTACTTGGTTACACGATAGGGTAAACGTACCGGTTTACCAGCCACTACCCCTTTTCGGCCACTTTGTACGTTATTTTGAATAATAAACAGTTTTATAGACCGCTCCTTTCTAATTTCGCGCCATTCTATCCGGACGAACTTCACGGTTCATAATCCAACGGCATGACCTTGAAATTTGCGAACTGAGCCCTCAGTCGCCATTTCAAAATTTAGTGTGTGGACGCGTGTCAATTTTAGGAAAAAAAATAGCACGTGGATTGATTTTCAAAGGTAAGTTTTTAAGTGTTACTGTCGGTTTATTAGTGATTGATTTGGTTTGTGTGTGTTTAGCATGTTTAATTTCATTATTCAAGTGCCCAAACTCATCAAACATTTCATAATTTGTGATATTTTTGGTGGTCGGATAATACGTGTACGATTAATTTAAAAATCTACTTTCCGACCGGGTGGTCGCAAAACCGGTTTATTCACGTCATTTCTCTTTGCCTTTATTGCGGAAACCTTAAATTCACCAACATAGATTCCATAATATTTGTGAACAGCTAGAATTTTGTGAATTTATAACTAGATTCCGGCCGCGAGTATACCTCATATTTTCAAAGATATGACCTTCAAAAATATCTTAAGTTTAGCGGCCGATAACCAGTAAAAACAAAACCTGTTTCCGGCCGTTTGACGGCCGATAACCAGTTAAAACCAAAACCTGTTTCCGGCCGTTTGGAATAAAGGCGGCCGATAAGTGGTAAAAATATTTCTGGCCGTTATATTTGTTTGTGACTTTATGTTTGTTAAACCTTTAACCGCGGGGGCGTAGCTAGTTCACTAATAATTACCATTTATTTAAGCTTATTTACCGATTATGTGATAATAGCTACATTTTGGTTGGTGTGCTTGGTGTTGGAATTGTGCTTTTATTTGCAGATGGCACCTGTCAGCCAGGGAAAAAAAAAGAAAAAAAATGAAGAGCCTTCCCGAAGGTTTGCTTATAGTGAAGAAGCACTGACAAGCGCTCTTTCAGATATACGCGGCAACATTCGCGGCATAAGAGAAGCATGCCGGCAGTACGGAGTTCCAAGATCCACTATACAGGACAGGCTTTCCGGACGTGTTGCTGATCAAAGGAGAAAAGTTGGCCCAGACCCTATATTTGGATTTGATGGTGAGAAAAAAATCGTGGATTGGATAATTGAGTTGGCGAAAGCTGGAATTCCAATCAACAAATATGACCTTCTGGATACGGTGGCTGAACTTGCAATAGAACTGGGCATAGACCATCGCTTTCCAGGAGGTAAACCTGGTATACGATGGTATCTCAGCTTTCTCAAACGCCATCCAAACATAAGCATCCGAGAGCCAGAAGCTATTAATAAGGCGCGAGAAGCCATCAAGGAAAGTACAATTCGAAAATGGTTTGCAGACTTACACACTTTCTTGGTTGAACGAAATGCAATAGATATTTTAAATGATCCGAGTCGTATTCTAAACGCTGATGAAACTGGTGTTTCATTATCTCCTAAATCAGGGAAGGTTCTAGCTCCTAAAGGCTATAAAAACGTATACGTTGTCAAGAAAGGCAATGAGAAAGAGAATATAACAGTGTTAGTGGTAATAACAGCATCTGGGGAAATATGTTCGCCATTAGTGGTGTTCCCATATAAAAGACCACCTAAAGCAGTCGTCGACAGCATGCCACCTGATTGGATTTTGGGGAAATCAGAGACTGGATGGATGCGTTCTGATACATTTTTCGAGTACATGTCTAACGGGTTCAACGATTGGCTCACGAAACAAAACGTAAAAAAGCCTGTACTTTTTTTCGTAGATGGACATAAGTCACACATGTCCATGCCACTGAGTAAGTACTGCGAGGATAATGATATCATTCTCTACGCTTTACCGCCTAACGCCACTCACATTCTACAACCAGCAGATGTAAGTGTCTTCAAGCCACTGAAACAAGAATGGAAGCGCACCGTAAAAAAATGGCAGAGTCGGTCTGAAAACCTAAATAAATGCGTAACAAAAACAAACTTCTGCCAAGTTTTTAAAGAGACGCTAGACATGGATATGACTCAGACGATCAAGAATGGATTCCGTAAATGCGGCCTATATCCATTTGACGTAGAACAGGTAGACTTTTCAAAATGCGTAAAAGACGCTCAGATACGAAATACAATTGCTGCTCAAACAAATTCACAAAGACCTCTGAACGAGAGGCATTTTGAAATAGCCAGAAAAGTGTTTTACCTGATGGAAGAGAATATATGTAAACTGGGTATAAATCCAAGCATAATCTTACGTGAACTTGATCGCACAAAGGAGTCATATTTACAAAAACGGCGATCTAAATCGAAGACACCACGAACTTCACAGTCCAGTTCCACTGCCAGACGCTCGAAATCATTAGAAGTTAACAAATCCTCAAAGACACCCGAAACTTCACGATCCAGTTCAATCCCTCAACATTCTAAATCATTTGAAGCTAACCAATCCTCTGACAAGACCACGAAGACACCCCGACCTTCGCAATCCGGTTTAATACTGGAAAATTCAAAAACGTTTGAGGTTAAGGAATCCTCTGACATGATATCGAAGACACCCCGAGGTTTAATCTATCCATCCACTTCAACACCGAGACATTCAGAATCTTTTGGATTTAAAAATCCTTTTGACAAGCCTTCGAAAAGCACCAGGCCAAAAACTTCAGGTTTTATTTCTGTTCAGGACATGGATCACAGCTCCATTCAGATTCCAGAGATTGGTTCTTATGTATCTCTTAACGACATCTCAATAGCACCATTTAGTAACGTACATTTATCAAAAATATGTCAAGCTAGTAACGATATCGTTATTCCTTCTGATGACAGCCCCACGATAGATGTTATCCAAATTGAAACAGTCGCTGAGCTACACGAAGATCCCTCCCACCCGGAAATGCACACAAATCTAGAAGCTAAAGAATCTGAAGAAATGTACCAGGATCAAAGAGGAAACATTAGGATGGATATTTCACTTGGAGATATAGATTACGATCACGTCCTCTTAAATAGGTATTTGGATGTTTCACCAGATAAACAACAAACATGTACTAAAAAGTCTGACACAAAAAAGATCCCTTCTGTTATTATAAGTTACGGTAATACAGAGGCTAGGACAATGTCAGACATGAATCTAACTTCTTCTGCGTTGAAAATCGATGATGTTAATACAATTGGACAACCTGATAATGATTTTATTACGTTAGCAGAAACAGAATCAATACTTTCTGCAGAATCTTTGAACAATAAATCGGGAAATGCCAGTAAAATAAAAATCATAGAAAACATACTAATAAAATCAGCTCCGGAAACACCAGGAAATCTTATAGATGAGGATCCATTTAAAAAACACTTGAAATTTCCTGATGTCGTCACTAAAAACAATGGAACTACATTGAAGTCAAATCAGTTTCCGAGTGCTATAACATCTAAAGCTTGGCAACAATACTACGAAAAAAAAGAAAAAGCGAAACAGGACAAAGAAAACCAAATTAAAAAAGAAAGCTTGAAAGAGAGCTAAAGAGAAAAGAACCACCATCAAAAAAGAATAGGATGAAGAAAAAGAAAGTAGAAGAAACTCAATCCCGTATTAAATGTGGTTCTTGTTATCTTGACCTTATAAGTGACACTGAAGAAGAGGGCGAAATGAATATTGGCTGTGATCAATGCATTCGTTGGTATCACCTTAAATGCACGAAACTGAAGAATTTATCATACAATCAAGCAGCTACTAAACCATACGAATGTATGCTCTGTGAAACTGCTGAAAATGCAAGAAGAGAAGTTTTGAAGGCTTTCAATAACAATACGGACTGACTGATTGATAGACTGATTAAGTGCTTTACCTAATTAAACTTTTTGTTGTTGATTTTTAAATGTTTACTTTATAGAATTCTTACTAAATGTTTATTGTTTTATTGATGGTATTGGTGTACCTATTTTAGTTCCTTTAACAGGGCATAGAATTTTATGTTGTTTTAATTTTACTAACATTAGTAATTGGTATAGATGATTGTCTAAGTAATTTGTATTGATGCTAAAGCTAAAAGTAGCTATTTGTTTGAGTCGAGATTTAAATCTGTTGCTTAATTTTATTTTTAAGTCGTAGAAGAGAGTAAAAATATACCGCTTTTTGTGTTTTTTTTTTTACTTTCATACTATTATAAACCCTATGAACTATAGAATATGAGTAGTTTTTCTACCGTGAATTAGGTGGCCGATAACTAGTGCACTGGTGGACGATAACTGAGTGAAAAGGCCGATAGCCGGTATATTTGCTATTTTTACGAATAATGTATTTTTTTAAATTATGTATCTCTGATACGTCTATAAATGTTAGGTTTTATGAAACTAAACTATATAAGGTAGAAATGAAAAAAAAATTGAAAATCTTGGAGTGCAGCTTAATGATAGAAATTAACTCTGAAGTCAATAAGCCGCTTAAACGGCCGATAACCGGTATGTTTACCCTACGTTTTGGCAATACTGGTTGACTACAGACTCTCGTGCATCAGAGTCATCTGACGACCTGTAACGACTGTCAAAGATCCCCAAATAAGTGTAAATTCATCAACATCAACTATTAGAAATATATAATATGTATTGCACACCATTTTAGAGGTGCAAACCAGCTTGCATGTTGTTTATCAGGAGGCGAGTTTAACATTTAAAAAAATATTATGAACCTATTAAATTGTTATACCTACCCAAAAACTCGAAAATAGTCTCCAATCCTTACTGCTCGTGACAAAAAATCACCTAGTATCTATATGATACCTTATCTGAGCCCCCAAGATCTATTCTCATCATCTACAGTAGGCAACAAACAAGGCAGGGCGATATTTCTGTCTCTTTTAGGTTAAAACATTCAGAGCTCTCGAAATAAGAATAAACAATTCAAAAAAATTAAATTAAAAATTTAAAAAACCCCCGACACAAAAACCTAAAATCCGTTTAAAAAGTAAAAAATAATTAAAAAAACTCAATCTTGAAGTAGCTAAGTATGTATTAATAATTCAAAAAAAAAAATACGTCGCGTTGGAGGACCGCTCCAAACCTAACAATTTACTTACAAATAGTCTATTACCTAACTGAAGAAAACTTTTATAAAATGACTTCTAAATATTGCATTTAGGATAGGTACGACCGTCAACGACGTCTGCCCTCGCAGAGCGGTCCCCCAACGCGACGTATTTTTTTTTTTTTGAATTATTAATACATACTTAGGTACTTCAAGATTGAGTTTTTTTAATTATTTTTTACTTTTTAAACGGATTTTAGGTTTTTGTGTCGGGGGTTTTTTAAATTTTTAATTTAATTTTTTATTTTATGCTTATTATAGGTATACTTATTATAATGTAGATTTTGTTAAGTTGTAAATACATAGAACTTCGCCGTGGCCAACAGGAAGATGGGAAGCTTCCAAAAACAATATCAATTCAATTTGATGATGCCACTATCGGCCGGAGTTGTGTTGACGATAATGGATGGGATTCTGATAAGGCCACATAATGTAACTTTTCAAGGTCTTAGAGGATATGGAAATATTGAAAGAAAAAGAAGAGAAGAAAGAAGAAGAGGAGAAGAATTTTATGTTGGGCGATTACGGCATATAAGTTGCAAGGCACGACAGTTGAAAAAGCTGTGGTTTACTTAGGTAAAAGTACTTTCGCAAAAGGCCAAGCCTATGTAGCCTTAAGTAGAGTATTTTTACTCTGCTTCAGGCTACATAGGCTTGGCCTTTTCCTTGGATGGTGTAGCAGTTTGAGCTCGACCAAAGAAAACTATTTAATAACCCACATGACAAATCATCTTTAGCAGAATTGCAAAGACTGAGATGTAGTCATTGATACTCTCACGTGACAATCGGACTTCCATGTCCCAATTTTCCCACCACCAATTTTCTCATCAAGCGAAGCTTGAACATTCTCGATTAAGTCATCAATATTCTCTTTCAGTGCGCTTTCATTTGAGACCCCACTCGAGTATATTTGTAGACATTCGGTTATTCTTCCCCACTTTCACCCCCCACAACTTTTGAACGGCTCAACCGATTTTCATCAAACATGTCTAAGAACACTCGCACATAAGTCACCTTTTATACAAAAAAACAATAATTGAAATCGCTTCATCCGTTCGGGAGCTATGATGCCACAGACAGACAGACACACAGACAGACCGACACACAGACAGACAGACAGACAGACAGACAGACAGACAGACACGTCAAACTTATAACACCCCTCTTTTTCCGTCGGGGGTTAAAAATAGTTGAGTTCCGAATTCGAACTCAAGTTCAAGGCCGTGATAACACATGCATGCGTAGATATCAAAGGTTTGGCAGGCACCGGTTCCACCGCCGGCGATTAACGAGAAGCGAGCGAGTAGAGATATTAACTACAAACGAGCCACGAGCAGCGAGTGCGTGACAGCGGGCGGCGACGACGAGTGAATACTCACTGGTATACGAGCATCGCTTTGTGAGTTCTCTGATAGCTCTTGTTGCTGCAACGAACGAGTACCCGCCTCGAAATGGTGGATCCCAATGTTGGAGTATTTAGGAACAGTATTGCCGACTATTAGCTTGTGTTTGGAACTAACTACGACAACACCATTTTGACAGTTGCCTTCTCCATTAAAAGGTGCCTGTAATTGGTTTAATTGAAATATTTGCTTAAAATTAGAGTTACAAGAGACCTACATTTTTCTTGACCGAGAAAATTGTTGAAAGCTCGTCGCTCCCGGGTGCCTTAATATGAAATGTTGTGATATTTATGCGCTCCCATTTTCTAGGGTTGCTGTCACTTAGAAAAGTCATATTAATTTAATAATTATCATCATCATCTGCCTAGCCTTTTTAAGCACACCCGCCTCGGATAGATTCGGTATCCTTTTGGTCATTTATACCTACAGTGGTATACCTACAGAATAGGTGAAGTTACTTTCTCAGCCTAAACAGAAAAGATTAAACTCGTTTTACAGTACCTAGGTATTATGAAACGTTTTCAGTTTTAAAATCTGAGCCTCAATCTCAGATTTTCAAATTCCCAAGTTTTGTTTCAATTGTACCGAAAGATTTATGATAAACTAATCAGGGCTTTAAAAAAAATAGATTAGTAAAAACCATACCTACTTCAAAATAGTTAATTTGTAAAAGTATACCAATTGGTAAGTAGACAAATGAATTCATTTTTATGCATTTTTCATCCCTGACAAAATGTGTGAAGGTTACATGCGTTAGATAGGCGTGGCGGGTGCCAGCGATGGCGACGTCTCCACTGGAGCAAACAAAGCGGATTCACTTTCACAAGCGAAAGCAAGAGGAATATTTTTGCTGCTTGTCAGGTTTTCTATTTCAAGAAATAAATAAATTTACTTTAATGTTCTAAAAATAGTGCTATTTTAGAGTTAGGTATTGCATTTCATAATCATTTGGATTTATTGTATTTCAGGTAAGTATGTGAATAACTTTACTGGAAACGATCAATTCTAATTTTTATTCTGCAGTTCACTAGTAATTACTTAATTATAGCAGTCAGAATATTAATTAATTTAAGCATAATAAATTATTTTATTTCTGCTACCAGCGGCCATTTATTCTTTACTCTAATAACGTTTTTGTAATGGTAAGTTGTAGCAATAAATTGGCAGCACTCTGTAGCAGCTGCTTGCCATATTCCCCGAAACGTCAAAATAAATATTTACCCGTAGAGCAACACGGATGTATTTGAGAGAGGCGAGTTTGAAAACTAAAAAAAAGTTTGAAATAAAATGTACCGGATTTGACAGGTTTTTGAGCACAAGTTTTCCGTGACAAGCAGCGCCACCAACCCTTTCCAGTTTCATTTCGATCTATGTCGCACTGTTTTAAGAAATGTCAAACGAGGTTCAGTTAAAAATAATCTGTGCATACAAACTACTGCAATTAGTGAAAACAAAGTGTTATTATTATGATGATATCATAATTATAGTGTAAACAAGTGAGCGAGGAGTGTCGACATCAGTTTTTGGCAAGTTACAACAACAAACAGGTACACATTCATTTGTTAATATACTTTGTATTGTATTCTACTAGTATCAATAGAAAACGATAAATAAACACACCAACAGCTGTTTAGTAAAACTACGTGAAAAATCCGTTTTTAAACTTTGTAAATAGATAAATATACCAAAACATAATTTGACAACTCGCTATGAACCTATTTTTATACTATTTCGGTGTTGAAACTATTTCCATACACAAATGAAAGTAAACAAGGAATCGAAGTGTGTAAAGATTGTCATTATTGGTGTTTCTAATATTTTATTGCTAGTTTGAATGACTAAAATGTGTCAAAAACATAGTACTTACCTATTTATACAATAATATTGGGCAGCATAACCAAATTTCTGATAACATTCTTATTGAACGGCAACATAATCAAAAGAGTTAAGTACTTACTTATATCAAAAATTCACATTTTTAAATTCATGTTAGAATCAAGTTACAATGGTTAACAGGCTGAACTTGGTTAAACAGTATTTTCAGTGTATTGATGCCGTGGACAAGTTTCAACTAAGTACCTAATACCATTGAATAAATTCTTTCTGTGTGAGCATTATGTTCCTACCCGACCTGACCCGTTGACAATTCACAACTGCCTGTCATTGATTCATTTGAAACTAACTTTTACGTATTATACATATAAAGCTTCTTCTTGAATCACTCTGCACTTTTACGTATTATACATATAAAGCTTCTTCTTGAATCACTCTGCATTAATGAAAATCGCATTAAAATCTGTTGCGTAGTTTAAAAGATATAAGTGAACAGACACGAGATGGGACTTTGTTTTATACTATGTAAGGATGATGAATGCTTTGGGTTTGAGTAATCTATCATAAAGTATGCCCTAGGTTGTAACCCTTACAATATCAGAAACATAGTATGGTTCCACAGTAATATAATAAATAATTTAACATCTTGATGAATCAAAATCGTTTAACGCTGAGGTCGATTTTAATTTGCCTGATATGTAGAATCTGTTACAGTCAGTCCTTAGTAATTGGGTACATAATAATACTAAAGTTTTGTTCATTGTTGTCAGTGTAGTGTATCTATTCCATAGATATGTAAACACGATCTCATGCACACAAGCGGAGCATCTGCTGTCACTAATGTCATCTGTCAGTCAGTAGCAATGGCGGGAAACAGAGACGGAAAAGCAGGTCTGCACGGTCGCTCTTGATGTGGTGATGAGCCAGTGAAGGGATGTTATTCAACTGAAATATGGAATCAACAGGATTCTACAGTCAGGCTCTTAACTTTGTGTTAATTATATTATCACCACTGTTCTCAATACTATGAAAGAAATCATCATGAGAAAATTTGCACGTCCAAGAACCAAAATCTAAAGATATGTAACATCTACCACTGAATACTGGGCCGGTGTGGTGGATAACTTTCAGAGAAGAGGCCTGTGACGTAGCAGTATAAGTATTATATTCAGATTATGCATTGATTGAGTTATTGGAGATTGTAAATTCAACTTTAAGATTCAATTTTTTTCTCTCCTTCATAATTAAATAATTTTGTGAAAATACCTATCACAAAATTACTTAATTTCATGCAACTAGAACTCTCTATACCTTCAATAGAGTGGTTTCTCATATCTTATCTAGTTTTAAGATTAAGTGAGTTTTATGGGATTATGTGATAGAAAAAAATAATACTTCAAATTCACATATTTGAATTTGTATTTTACAGTTTACTTAAAATAGCATTGATACTTGCGTCAGTATAGTAAAGATTGTTTTTATTACTTACTAGCCTATGCCTGTGGCTTCGCCTGCGTGGTGGTTAAAAATTATTCCTTGGGAATATACTTAATAGAGAGATAAAAACTTCTACAATGTGTCTGGTCACCGGTGTCCGACCCGTTAAGGCGAAGCAATATGACCAATTTTATGGACAAATCCACCATAATAAGGCATTTTACCGCTACCCCGAAATGGCCGCCATTTCAAAATAGTTAAAAAAACAACTAAATTTTTCACACTTTTTTAGTTTCCAGTATTATTATTTTTTGGTTTTAATGGTAGTTTTTGGTAAACTTTTTAGTGTGAACTTATTGCCTACTTTTGTAGCTATCGAACGAAACCACTTTTATGCCTGTAGGACCTCTAATATCGGTAGATATGGCAAAATAAATGCACTCAACCGCATTCAGTAAAAATAAAATGGCCGCCATTTCAAAACAGTAGGGGAAAAATGCCTTGTTATGGTGGATTTGTCGATAATATTGATCATATTGCTTCGCCTTAACACGTTGAGTGCCGAACACAGATTGATGGTTAATCCCATATGGCCACAGATTTAGAGCGCATACAAAATTGTTAGTAGCAAGCACGCGATATCGCGTGATCGGCCATAATGCAGAGCCGAAGAAAGCCGGCACTCAACGTGTTAACGGGTCGGACACCGGTGACCAGACACACTGTATGTGTTAATTCAGGTTATAAACTGTGTTTGCAAAATGTCGTCTAAATATATTCATTTTTGCATGGTAGAGTAACAACCATCTAATTCTAAACATACAAACTTTCATAATTGTAATAATAACATAACATAACATAATACATAAAATCACGCCTTGTTTCCACGAAAGGTTGGGCAGAGGTATACCTATTGTACCGTGTGGTGCCGGACGTAAAGAATAACACCACCCCATTTCTTGCTGTGGGTGTCGTAAAAGGCGACTAAGGGACTTACTAGAGAATGAGCAGCAGCGTTCTCTATGCATTTTACCCCCATACTGCGATCGCCAACCCGCATGCCAAGCGTGGCGATTATGGCAAAGCCCCCTTCAAATTGGGGGAGGCCTAAGTCCAGCAGTGGACGTCTTACGGCTGAAATGAATGATGATGATATAAATAAATTATCTTCTATGCAAAGAATCCTGTTGCAAGTATTTAATTTTGTATTAAATCAGGGTTAGACTAACCCTGATTTCGCACACTGCAGAACTGGTACAGTCAACCACATGTCACTGTAACGCTTATAAAACCTGCACCCTTATTG
Organism: Aporophyla nigra; assembly: GCA_947507805.1. NCBI lineage: Eukaryota > Metazoa > Arthropoda > Insecta > Lepidoptera > Noctuidae > Aporophyla > Aporophyla nigra. Next base: position 7,547,743 of record OX382292.1, on the reverse strand, counting down.
CGAAACGCACAATTTATCAGAATCTGAATGGGATTGAAGATTATTTCTAAACCATTGCGTCATTTGTTCGAATAAATTGTCGGCTCAACAACGTAAATAACGCAATGAATGTTGTTTAACTATGAATATTAAACCAATTCCTACCGATAAAAAGTTCCGCAATTACCCCTCTGTACTGCTACAGTATTAGATCTCTGTCAATGTCAGATTATTAAAATACGAGTGCAGTTGATTGGACCAGTTATAATTGATGAAGTACATCATTCGTATCAAGAGTGCCTGGTTGGGCTAGTCGTCGCAGGCGAGCTTAGCATGAGTGGGTTCGATTCCCGGGTAGGGTTACCATCTGACCGGATAAATCCGGTCTTGACCGGATTATTAGGTCTTAGACTTTACGTCAGACCGGATTTCTTACATACACATCCTCCCACTCGAGCAACGGGTGCTACACTAAGCGATTTGTCAGTATTTTTTTAGTATTTTGCCGCACAACGCAAATGTGGACTGGTCTTTTCTCTTATGATTTCACAGTGGACCAAAGAAAGAAATAGACTTTCAGTGGAGTTAATAAGAGCCATATTGCTTACGCAATACAACTACAAGTATGTGTCATGTGGGCAATATTTTTGTGAAATAGCTGTAAAAACTATTTTTTTGAAAGCGGTTGTTAGCAATCGGAAATATAAGTACTTATAAAATATAATTTGAATAAAAAGAGTAATAAATACGTTAATTTTTATTTGAAACATTATGACCGGATTTTTTTTTCAAAATCAGGAATTTTAGACTTGGCAGACAGGTTTTTGCATTTTTAGGCCTGGTAACCCTATTCCCGGGTCAGGCAGGGTATTAAGTTTTTGCATCTAGAATTTCTCAAAATCAGCCTGGAATTGTGATTTGTGCCCGGCTCGTTCACGATTTCATGGGACTGACACATAGCTGAAGAAATGTGTGTGTACTTTAAGTGCTCCTCTGCTCAATCCCTCGAGGATAACAGGCGTGACGGAATTTATGTAGATATACGTATTAAGTTTATGCTTTTTAAACGCTTTATATTAGCTTTACTTGTATGTTTGGTTGTATGTTTATTTGTAACCGACTCCTTATAGCGCGATTTTGACCCACTTTAAACGACCAGATTTCATTCAAACTTTGCACACCTGTGAAGGACCGATGACAATGCAATAATTTCATAAATTTGTGCCATTATCCTTGCCAGGGTTACCAGGATGGCAAAAAAAACTGTCTTCAAAAACTACGCTGACATACGTCACAAACTACACTGACATACGTCTCAAAATTCGAAACACCCTAAAAAATTGAAAATAAATAATAGTTTAAAAAAAACTAAAAAACACGCTTCCATAGAAAACCAAACTAAAAAATAGAAAATAATGGAAAAAAAGCGTGGGGTGCTTTTTAAGATATTTTTTTATTGATATCAGGCACCCCACGCTTTTTTTTTTTCGAATTTTGAGACGTATGTCAGTGTAGTTTGTGACGTATGTCAGCGTAGTTTTCGAAGACAGTTTTTTTGGCTGTCCTGGTAACCCTGGCAAGGACCATAGTGACTGGTAAAATAAGGGACATACCCACTCTATTAAGGATTTTTTTTCAAACTGGCGTTCAGAAGCACACTGGGTTTGCCGCCTCTGTTGACATTCACACGGACGTATTGTGATTTTTCGCGCACTGGAATTTTAACCCTCGGTGTTGAACCGAATATTGAGAATCCAATAGAGCCTAGGGCGAGTGGGTCGCAACACGTCGAAAAAACACTGTTCGTTTTTCAACCGTCGACGCTAAGCCGTGCGTTGGAGATCAAGTGCGCGAAAAAAAAATCTTGCCGCGTTTTTTTACGTCCGTGGCAATGTGGGCTAAGGCTTTGCACACAGCTTTGCTGCAGCTACCTCATAGTCCTGCGTTCTATTCCCAGTTTTATTTATGTATTTACCTTTATGTTCGGCAATAGTGGTAAATAAGGCGAACTTAATGTTATGTGGGAATTTCAGCTAATATTTAAGATATTTATTTAAGACTTTCGTTTCTAATCATTATGCATGGGCCATTAAATAATTATTAGAAACGAAAATCGAATTCTGACTAAAAATTTCTAATTTATGTCCCTCGTTTATCCAGTCGCCATGTACCTAACCACTGATTTAATTTTAAAATCTCAATAAAAAAATATCTTTACAGATTCGTATGAAAAAGCAATTGAATTTATCACAGAAAGCGACAGACAGGCGTCACCTACAGCTGCTGAACGACCAGACACTGCGATGGACGAAACAAGTAATTATCATCATTATTCATTAGTTCCTTGTTCCAAAGTGTGCTGTAGTAACGGCCCCGATTTACTTGTCGTAGTGGGTTTGAACCTTTAATAATTAATATCTTAGGGCAACTAACACACCGTTATCAGATCCCAAACAAGGCAGAGCCTGTACTATGGCCATCAGCAACTGATAAATATCATATTATTTCTAAATACATACATATTATAGATAAATTACGCCAAGACACAGAACAAATTATTGTGCTCATCACACTAAGATTGGTTCTGGGTGGGAATCGAACCCACGACCTCCGTCTTATCAGTCAGGGTCACTAACCATTAGACCAGTCGCAGTCAGTCGTAATTTGATTTGTGCAATTTATTTCACCACTGCTCCCACAACGGTAGAGGCAAAAATGAGGTAGTCGGCATGTCCTAGAACCCATAATTAGAAGACACGTGACATCCACCAATCTGCTCTGGGCCCGCGAGGTGGTTCTGACTACCCATTCCCTCTCACAGAGAGAAAACCTGTGAATCAGAATATTATAAGTTAATTATACTATTCGTTCCTTCTTGCTTCAGAACTCCGGCATTTGTTAATATTATACAACTATTGGTTTTTTCAGGAGCTAGTGCCAGTCCATCTACATCACGTAAACGTATAAAATCAGAAGAAACCTACAATAATGCAAGTCATGAAAGTACTCCCCCGAAGAAAAAACGTGAATCAGCCATACGCTCCGGTAATAATCTCAAAATGTTAATACAGAATAAAATGTTACATTATATTCCAAAACAAAAAGGTTCTCCAAAAAAGGTTCTATCTTTACGAAAAGAAGCTCGAACTGAAACTCTTGAGACCTTAATTAGTGCCGGTGAATTTAACAAACTAGAAAAACTCTACGACAAAACTGTTGCAGTAGGAACACATGGATCAACAATAAACGATGAAACTATTGTCACTGATGACAGTGACAGTAACAATGAACCTAATATAATACCTTCACCTGATAGAACTATACTAGAGCCTGTACCTACAAATGAGCTAAATCCAACAAATACAATTAACATCTCGGGAAGATCAAAAACTCCATTGCGAGAGACCATTATTGATATTGATGCCAGTGATAGTAGCAATGAACCTGGTATAATACCATCACCTGTTAGAAATATACTACAGCCAGTACCTACAAATGAGCCTAATCCAACAAATATAACTGAAACCTCCAGAATACCAAAAACTCCAATGCGCGAGACTGTTATTGCCACTGCTGTCAGTGACAGTAACAGTAAACCTGATAGAAATATACTAGAGCCTGTACCTACAAATGAGTTTAATCCAACAAATACAACTAAAACCTTGGGAATATCAAAAACTCCATTGCACGAGACCATTATTGCTACTGATGCCAGTGACACTAACAATGAACCTGATAAAATATCTATACCTGATAGAAATATACTAGAGCCTGTACCTACAAATCAGCTTACTCCAACAAATAAAACGAAAACCTCGGGAAGATCAAAACCTCCATTGCATGAGACCATTATTGCTACTAATTCCAGTGAAACTAACAATAAACCTGATAAAATAACTTCACCTGATAAAAATAAACTAGACGCTGTACTTACAAATGAGTTTAATCCAACGAATACAATTAAAACATCGGGAAGATCAAAACCTCCATTGCGTGAGACCATTATTGCTACTGATGCCAGTGACACCAACAATGAACCTGATAAAATACGTTCACCTGATAGAAGTATACTAGAGCCTATACCTACAAATCAGCTTACTCCAACAAATAAAACTAAAACCTCTGGAAGATCAGAAACTCTATTGCGAGAGACTATTATTGCTACTGATACCAGTGACACTAACAATGAACCTGATAAAATACCTACACCTGATAAAAATATACTAGACCCTGTACTTACAAATGTGCTTAATCCAACAAATACAACTAAAACCGCGGGAAAATCAAAAACTCCATTGCGCGATACCATTATTTTTACTGATGCCAGTGATTGTAGCAATGAACCTGACAGAAATATACTAAAGCCTGTACCTACAAATGAGCCTAGTCCAACAAATACAACAAAAAAATCGGGAATATCAAAAACTCCATTACGTGAGACTGTTATTGCTACTGATGTCAGTGATACTGTTACTAGTGATCTACCTCCACCGGATAGAAATAGACTAGAACCTGTACCTAAAAATGAACCTAATCCGACAAAGACTACTATACACCCTGGAACATCAAAAAGTCAATTGCCTGAGAGCGTGGATTCGGACCCAACTCAAATAACATCTTCTACAAATAATCTGGACCAACTAGAAAAAATAAAAAGTAATGTTAAGGGAAGCCAGTCTTCATTAAATGCAGAGGTTTTAACCCTTAAAAAACTTATACAAAATCTAGCACCTGAAAATGGAACGGAGCGTAAGATAGTGGATATAAAACACATAAAAGATATTTATAATTCAATCTTAGAGGTTAAAAGCAAGATGAATGCTCTTTACCAGGAAAAGAGTTTAGAATTGAAAAAATCTTTTGAATCTATTAATTTGTTCGTGCCTGAAATTAAGAAAGGCCTATATTTGCCAACGATTCAACAACTAAAAGAAAATAATCGGCCTAGTAGTAATGAAACAAAACCTGTATCTTCACAACAAGAACAGCCTCTAAGAAAAGGATCATCTTCTTATTCACGAACATCATCGCTTCCAGATTCGGAATCGTTCTCAGAGTCAGAATCTGTTTCTCAATCACTAAATTCCTCAACATCGTCTAAATCTTGTTATGTTGCAAAATGGACACTCAAACATCAAGGATCAGGTCCAAGTTTAAAAGAACTCATGCCAAATTCGGGTATCTATGTTTCTGAAACTGAATTGATTCGATGCAAACTGCGTGCAACTGGAATGAGAAAATTTGCAAGACTTCTTTTGCCTCTAATATTTACAAATGAAGCTCTTTCTAAGTGTTCTTACACTGATAAGGTTCGGAATAGAAAGCGTTCTAGATTTATGGAAAAGAAGCCTGCGTTAGATAAACATGCAAGACACGTGTTACTAGATTACGTATACAAGCATGCTAAAGAATCTGGCTGGACCATTGTTAGTAGGGAAATTATGAATCAAAGTTTGGGAGATAAATTACGTAAAAATAATAAATCATGGATCTATAAATGTGGGTATTAGAATAGAATAGTTTCATATTTCAACATTTCAAATTTTGAATCGGTTTCTAGTCATTTCATTATTGGTTGGCATTTCATTTTGGACATTATTGTAATTTGAAGGACATCGACGCCCTGCCAGGGTCGCGAGATCTGTTCGAAAGAGTTACCGTAGCCCTGGCATATGGGCAACTGAAGGAACACGGATGGGTTTTAGTCAGTAAAAGTACCCCAGAGCTAGACCACACCCACCCTAGAGCTGAAGACGTCATTTGATGATTTCCCACTCACAAAAAAAAAGGATTTTTTTCATTGACGCGCAAAGTGAAACCATGTATTTTGCACATGGTCCAAGATGATTCTTGAGTGGAGAATGTAAATTTATTTATAGGTCATCAATCTCGTCGCTTCATGGAAAAGTTTAATACCTAAGCGGTCAATATGTATGGAACAGCATTTTTTTTTTTTGTTGGAACCCGTCTATAAATTTCAATAGAGAATTTCAGAATCATGTACTGTATCCATGGTAATATCTTACACGTCGATGTCAACAAGTTGTCTTAGTTATTGACTGCAATATATTAATAAATTATTACACTACTATAAAACGACACAATTAACATTACACACCATACATTTTTATTTCGTTGTCATTTTTATTTATAATGTTTGGGTGGCTTATAGCTAACAATACAAAATGAGTAGTGGGGTAATTCATGATAAGTCATTTACAAGCCTCCACAGATAGCGGAGGTTATATTGCGCGGGCGGTTTATATTGTTGTACGAGTTATAAACTATGCAATGGAGTACGTAAGTGATTAACTAACATGCTTAAAATTAACTAAGTATAAAATTAAATTATTACATTAAGTAGAAATAGAAATATAGGTATAGGTAGAAATGCACAACCACTACAAGGATTTATCAGATGCTACAGTTTTTACATACATTTTGATAGGGCTTAGACTAACTTAGGGATTCATTCAACTTTTAAAGCGTGACTGCTGTATTTAAATACACGTACGAACAATTTAAGTGTGTACTTTATTTGCCTTACAATTAATATCCTTGACTTTACTTAAACATGTTTGTAGAAATAACATAATATTTAAGAATTCTTGGCACCCATTCAAGTAACATACTACGAAACTGATATGGCGGCCATAAAATATAGCGGAATATATTCAAGAGCGAAATTGGGACATTTATAGGCACTTTTAGATATTATCTTCGTATATGGAGTTTCTTATGGTGTGTTCTTTCGTCGCTTAAAGGTAGAGATAAAAAGTAAGGGTATATCATCATTTTTGGAAACATATTTTGAACACCGTCCTCGGTCTTATTACAGAAGGTTTTTGTTTAGGTGTGGTTTAAACCATAGAGCTTGTTTTTGATAAAAGAATTTAACAGAAATCGAAATGCCGTTCTTTTTTACTAAACTGATGACTTAGTCCGGTGGTAAGTTGTCATTTTTGTATTAAGATTTTTTCCAAATCGATATAAAGTTGAAAATGCAAAAACTGGCTAGAACTAAAATTAGATCGCCTTTTGCTATAAGGAGGCGTACGTTGCAGCAAAATTACTATAATATGTTTTTTACATACACACATCACTAAATCAGAATCTTAATCACATTGAAGCAAATTCATTGCTTCATGTGTTCGAAAAAATTGTCTACTCAACAATTTAAATGACGCATTGAATGTTGTTGAACTGTCAAAATTAAAACCATTCTTGCTGTTAGTGTGTTACGCAATGAACCCACTGGTATACAATAATAATTTAGTGCCTAATTTGATACCTATAGTTTGGTTCTTGTTTCTATTTTTAGAATTCCTTAGCTAAAGACTGTCAACTGTGCTAAAATGTAAAATAGTCTTGTTCCCTACACCATGTCCGTCTGTGCGTTACGGGGTGTCCATTAATTCCGTGAGGCATTTAGGGGGGGACGGGGTCGAACCGAATTTCAATCAACAATTCTCTCGTGGAAGACAGTGGATAGGGGGATAAATATCACGTAAAAAAATGTTTTATTTTTCCCAGCAAACAAGTTGGAAAGTGAGAGAATCGGGTTAAATTTAGTAAAACATGTTTTTCCGCTGAAATATGACTATATCGTACAAAATAATATTTTCGTACCACTTGCTCAAAAAAGTGACATTCTGTGCCACAAAAAGCGAACATAACAATAGTCATTTTTAATCTGTTAAAAACAGGGAAAGAAAATTTTACTGAATTGCATTCATCCTCTAGGGGGAGAATGTGATTTAAATTTGTAATACTTACCGAAATTTATACTGAACTACATCTGTGTTTACACCATTGAGTTTGTATATAAAGCATTATACATCTTTTTGAAAAAGGAATACGCATTTATTATGCAGTTATGATTATTAAATTACGAAAACCGACGAGGCCGGATGAGCTTGATGCGTTTGCTTTTCTGACAAAAAAATATTAGTCTAGGAATTTGCCGCGTTTTTGTTTTCTTCAAATACATAAACGTTAAGTTTATTTTAATTTATTTTTAATTGACATTATTTTTAATAAATGCTTATCCCATAAACGTTAAGTTTATTTTAATTTATTTTTAATTGACATTATTTTTAATAAATGCTTATTATTATTGTGTTAATTTTTTCGCAAATGGTACGAAAATTAGAGTATTTTCTTCGGTGATAAAGCTGTCTAGGGTGAACTTAAATCCCTCGCTACACTCAGGACTCATCTTAAATCCCTCGCTTCGCTCGTGATTTAAGTTTTTAACACCCTCGCTACGTTCGGGAGTAAACCTCGAGTCCTTCGTTACGCTTGCGATTTAAATCGTCACCCGCGACAGAAGACACTGCTTTATCCCCTTGGTTAATAATTTACTATTATCGTGTTATGTGACCGCCATAAAGTAGCTAGTATCACCTCAATTGTTAAAAACACAGATTAACGTATTGACACAAAAATAAGTATTTTGAAAGAATCGCACGTGCGATTATGTAGGAGGGAGATTTGAGCCAAAATTGCCTCATGTAATGAGTAGACCCACTCACAGGGTTGTATATTTACGTGCAGTTTGGCAGAATTCACGAAAGTACTATTTTTACTATGTTAGGCAAATGTATATGACAAGTTTTTTTATGTATAAAACAAAACTTGTATTATGTGTTTATTATTTAATTAACATAAAAAGAGAGAGTTCTTTATGTTGAATTGTTATGTTTAGTTGTTAAGTTAGAATATTTGATAAACTGATGCCTGATTTAGTTCGTAAGCTTTTATTACAAAAAAAATAATGAGTAGTTTATGTAGTAATAATTACATAGTTATAGTTGATAGCCACACTATCCAGTTTGGTCTAAGATCTTCAAAAATTGTTGTAAGAAGTAAAAATAAATAAATAAAACATCTTCAAAACATTAAAGGGCTGTCTTTCTTTTTTAACCGACTTAAAAAAAAGAGGTTTACAATTCGTGGGTTTTTTATATGAATTGTTTTGGTTTGATTTCGAAGATTACGTTTTTAATATACATAACCTGCCCAATAAAAAAAGAATGTTGCTTCAGGTGTGTCTTCCAGTGCGTAAATTGTAACCATGAATTCAGCATATCATTCTAGACCCCCTTGTGCAGAAATTTTTCGTCGGTTTTACAAAAAAAAAACAGCTGTTTCATAGAAAAATGCAATACCAAAATGGGTCAAAATGTATGGAACAGCTGATTTTTTTTTATATCCGACGAAAATTTTCTACACTGAGGGGTCTAGAATGATATGCTGAATTCATGGTTAAAGTTTGCGTACTTGATAAAAACTTATCCTGTATATAAGGGGCCACCCCTGAAGAAACATTCACAAATTGCAAACCTTTTTATTAACTTTGCCTAGGTAGTTTTTGCGTTAGCTTCGATAAAACGTATTTTATCAACTTTGTTTATCGCGATAATGTTCTAATACTTCCTGTGACTGCTGTTTACCTGGCCAGTTGCGGTAAAAGAATTAGTACGCTGTAGTACCATACGTAAAAAGTGAAGCATAGTAACTATTTTGCTGAAAAAAGACAACAGACATGCAAAAAACAACGAACGAACGAACTCAGGCAGACACTTTGTGTTAATAATTTCATCACCAGACCCAAACCGGCATGGCCTAGAACCAAAAATTCGAACACATGTAACATCTACCAACCCGCACTGTACCTCCAGCCCAGTGGTATCGGCCAACTTACAAGTAGCAAGTCGTTGGTTCTAACCCAGTCTGGGCTTTGCCAGTGGTGCTTTATTTTATGTAAATTATCTCCACTGCTCTCAAAATGGTGAAGGAAAACATCGTGAGGAAACTGGCATGTCCTAGAACTAACAATTCGAAGACATGTGACATCTACCAACCCGCACAATGCCCGCGTGGTGGATTATCTCTTGCCGAGTGGAGGCCTGTTTCCCAGCAGTGGGAACATTATTGGCTAGTTATGTAGGTATCAAAACCAAAAAGTGGTCAGTAATAACGTTAAAAAAAATGAAAATTGAAAAAGTAACTTTAATTTCGGAAGTCGGTGGCAAAAAAACCAAATACTTACAGGAATAAATTTAATGTAATTATATTTCAAACTATTCCTAATTTTCAGTCGATAGTAACTTCTAAATATGCTTATTAATCAGCTGAGACATGAGGATATACGAACGCAGTCACACCATATCCCTTTTCCCCGGGTCCCTTTTTCACCATACTATAACGAACCCTAAAACTAGAGTAAGTACTATATTTTCCCCAAAATCCTCCATTCAGAAGAACAGAGTCAAATCTCGCTCTAGGGCTACACAAACCGCTGAAACCAACAAAATACTGATGAGTTAAAAGTTGATACAACAGCGCTATATCACTCAAGCGGAAGTCTTTGTGGAGTACAAAGGCATTATTTCATACTGCAGTTCTCAGTGAACCACGGAATAATGCCCTCTAACTACAAATAGTTTTTATTGGAGGAAATAGGTCCGGTGCCGAACGAGCCGTGCAGATGCAATGTCGGACACATAAAGGTAAGTTAATAACAATGTTAGAAAAAATATCTTCTTAGAAATAAAGGTTATGAGTGACTAGCTTCTGCCCCCGACGTAGTCCGCGTCAAATTTTTGCTCCCCTGACTCTTGCCGTCGCATCGAATTGCCAGCCAGTTTTCGACCACTTTTCATTGCTGCTCCGCTCCTTTTGATCGTAGCGTGATATTATAGCCTTCCTCAATAAATAGGCTACCCAACAAAAAAAAGAATTTTTAAATTCGGACTAGTAGTTCCAGAGATAAACGCGTTCAACCAAACAAACAAACTATTCAGCTTTATAATATTATTAGTAGGTATAGATATAGATCATCATCATCTTTTCAGTCGAAAGATTTTCACTGCTGGAAATAGGCTTTCCCCTAAAGGAGGGGATTGCCATAATCGTCAAGCTTGGTAGGCGGGTTGGCGATCGCATTATGGTGGTAAAATGCATAGAGAACGCTGCTGCCCATTCTGTTGAACGTCCCTTTGGCGCCTTCTATGACATCTGGGACAAATGGCATGCCGCTATTCTTTACGTCCGGCCACACACAGAACGACAATATAGTCATATCTTGCTTCTCTCATGAAACGAAATGGACCTAAACGTGACGCGTCCTTGTAGTTTCACTCTCAATTCTTGTCCAATTATCGAATCGCCACTTAAGAAATTTCACTTCCATTACAGTAAGATAGGTGCAACAAGCTGAAGTAGCAAAGAGCCAGCTATATTAGCCGTAGAACCGATGACCGTTGGGATCTATGTTTTTCAGTGGAGACCGCAAAGCGGCAAACGTAAGGTAGGACGCGCTCAAGCTAGGTGGAGCGACGATCTTCGCAGGGTGGCTGGTAGCTGCTGTAATCGAGCTGTATGACGTCTCAATTGGAGAGAGCTATGTCTTACAGTGGACTAATGTAGGCTGGTGATGATGATGAGTTCGGCCATCAACATGTTGACACATAGATTTGAAAATGGGTTTATTGGAATTTAAAAACTACAGGGTGGCAAGGATATCGACGCACAAACTTCTACCATGACAATCATCTAGCTCTAGACCCCAGCGTAGCGTAGAATTTTTTCGCCATTTATCAAAAGCCTGCTGTTTCATAGAAAAATGCAAAACCAACGCGGTTAACATGTATAGAACTATCGAATTACGCTGTAATTCCGCCACTAACGCGTATAACACAATCGTTTACTCTATAATATATAAGTTCATCCAAATCACGTAGCAGAATGGACGGCCACGTCCCTTGTAACAGTCGAAAATGATTTTCTAGTGTGTGTATGGCATCCATATTAGGTTGAGCTCGTCTTTGAAGCTATGATATAGCCATATATCCCATGCGTGCTCAAAAAAACCGGCCAAGTGCGAGTCGGACTCGCGCACCGAGGGTTCCGTACAAACCTGTAGGTTTAAAGTTTTAAATTTAAAAAAATATTTTTATTACATGATGTAACTAAAAATTTACAGTTTTCGCAATTTTTCCTTTATCTGTGCTCTAAGACGTTGCTTCATACCAAATTTAAAAATTCTAGATCGACTGGAAGTACCCTATAGGTTTTGATTCCCTTGCGAGTTTCGAAAATTTGCTGAAATTTGCGGTATAAACGGCTATATCTTTTGATTGCGTTAGCTTAGAGTTTTGATTTTTTCACAGCTCCAAGGGACAGTAAACTTGAGTATTTGATATAAATTTCAGCTTGATACCTCCACGCGTTCCTGAGAAAAAGGGTCTTGACAGACGGACGGACGGACGGACAACAAAGTGATCCTATAAGGGTTCCGCTTTTTCCTTTTGAGGTGCGGAACCCTAAAAAACGATAACATCTGATACAATGTTTGTAGCGTAAATCTCTGCATCGAGATTGGCTCTGATCTAAATTGTTTCGATTCTTCCACCGTATGCATAGACTTCCTGGAATGATTTTAAACGTTCTTGGCGACCAGGGATCCTCCAATGTTGTGTATGTCTAGTATCTGGCTACGATCAAAGCGAAATTCAGATTGACTTCATGCAAGCGATTTCTTATGATTTGATCGCTTTATAAAATATCTGAGGCATTTATGATGCTTCGTAATAACCGACATTTGCAGGCATTGTACGATTTCGTCGAGCAATAATTTGTATGTAGCGATGTATTCTAGTGGTTAGTGACCCTGACGGCTAAGACTGAGGTCGTGGGTTCGATTCCCACCCAGGACAAATCTTTGTGTGATGAGCACGATCATTTGTTCTGTGTCTGGGTGTAATTTATCTATAATATGTATATATTTAGAAATATATAAGTATGTTTATCAGTTGTCTGGTTGCCATAGTACAGGCTCTGCCTAGTTTGGGATCAGATAACGGTGTGTTGGTTGTCCTCAGATATTTATGTGGTCGTACGAGCTAGTCCTCCATGGTGCAGTGATGCGGTAACGTGTCTAAAGTCGACTTATAGCACTTTGCGTAGTGCCCAGAGAGATTGCAATATATTTGCCACCAGGGTCACGGTAACTCTTTCACACAAATCTGGCGCCCTGGCAGGAACAATGTCAAGCCTACTAGTTGAAAATAAAACCGTTGAACGTGCCACCCAACGAAATTAAACAAATAAAAAAAATGAAGCGTAATTAGCATTTGTATTGATGACCGTTACCTAAAATTTATCTAGAGTTTACTAAATTATGTTATCTTATATTCTTATATAAGTGGCTCTTTGTCTTTTTGAGAATAAAATATTAAAACCTAAACCTTTTGTAAAACCTATATTAACACAGAATTACATATAAGAATAGCTCCAAGTAATATCTTATCATAATTCATACAATTCTGATATTCAGACGCCTGAAAAGCAAAGCGTGCGTAGGCCGACGCCGAAAGCCGTTAACCGTCAACAATTAATTCTATTAAAACAAAAGACTATACAATACATTATCATGTGAAGCATTGTTCTCATCGAGAGGGTAGGCACAATAAAACACTTATGTTGGCCCGAAATAAAAAGGTAGTAAGACATGGCAGTAAATTTTCGCATGACGGCCGTCTCATAAGGTTTCTAGCGATAAAATGTTACATGCCCTAAGTAGGGTTGGCACGCGTTTGTGATTGTTGGGTTTTGTCATTTATTAATTAAACAATAATATGTATATGAAAATTCAGAAAAAAAATACAGTAACAACATAAAATAACTTCTGCACACGTGGGACACTAGGTAGCTCTGTTTGTGGGAGGTTTGTGCTTGTTGCCGCGGTTGGATTGTCCGTGCCGACGTTAAACCAGCTGTCTTCGTGAAACTTTGATAGTCGTTACGGGGCGTCTAAATGCGGAAATCAGACAACCAGTATTACCAAGAGGTACCATACCACCCTGTTGCCCAGTAACTGGGTTGCTGCTATCGATTCAATCCAATTCTCTACAACTTTTATGACTTACCATCTGTTTTTATTTAAGTGTACCTTTGAGTATTTCTAAATCGGTTGTAGGACTCTGAATGAGACACAATTGAAGTTTGATGGTTATTGCGCCTGTGGGCGTTTAGTGTCCCCCGGAGTGTTAAATTGATAAAAATCCATTTTTGTCACAATTTGATCACATATCGAACCTCTTTCTTTTTTGTGTTTATTTGTTTTATACATATATCGTTGTTCTTGTTTATATCGTCCTTACAAATAGGTAATTATAAAATTTATCATTAGTAACCTAGGTAACAATTTTTTTTGTGAAAGTGTAAATTTTTTAAAGGAGTGTCCATGAACTTCCTTGTCCGTTCTTCTCCATTGGCAACTACTATGTTTTCGAATGGGTACTAGCTTCATCATTTTATTTGACCGTCTGGTCAAATGAAGCACTAACTGATTAACAGACACTTCGAACTGTTATTGGAGACAATTCAAAAGAGTCTGTTCATTGTCTTATTGAAAGTCAGAATCCCAAAAGTCTGGCAACTACATACTTTTAGCAAAGGGTATCGTGTTACCCAGGCTTTGGGTTGTGAAGATCACGTAGGCAGTTACTTGACCAGATGGTGACCGCAAAGGCGGGTCGGCACCAGTCGGGCGTTACGTTTAATATTGCTTAAGTGCCTCTGTAGCCCCTGTGCAAGTGTACGAGAGAATACGTTATGGTTTTTGTCAATAGAAGTCTGACAGACCCTTACCCAGGGCAAGAGGATATACATGAGAATTTCCACTCCATTAGCAAAAAAAGGCATTTGCTTCATGTAAAATATTTGTATTCCGCTGCATCTGTTTAGACCGGAAGCTGACCCCAAAATAGTTGGGTAAAAGCAAAGCATATTGAAATGCGTTGAGTTTGATATCAAACTGGACAGCCCTACCGCCTACCGACATTAAACACAATTGACGATGGCGCAATCAGACGCGAAACAACATCACTCACGGTGTTACCCGGAGATTAGTTGTAACTAACGTTTGCTCTTCACCCTTCTGGATTGTACGAGAAAGATTCGGTGTTGTTTGACTAAATCTACGAATGAAAATAATAGTGCATTTGTCTGATTTTTCTTGATTGGATAAGGGTTTTTGTAAATGTTCGACGGATAATCTAATCTACGTGTTCATCATCACAACAGAGCTGTTTTATAAAACCGCTAGCGGTTATCTATACTAATATTATAAAGCTGAAGAGTTTGTTTGTTTGTTTGTTGTTCTGAAAATCAGCGCTGCTGACGATAGATTCGTCTGACGTCGCAGCATTTTGCTGAGCAACTTGCACAGATACGACGCACGGATAAAGTGTTCTTATTTTTGTGGTATATTTGTCACAAAACTAGCCAGAAATGCACTCTGCATCCGGCAATTTTTGTTTTTGTTTTGTTTTTTATTATATAATGACTGTCAGTGTCATAACGCAGATACCTATATGTTTTGTATTGTCTTTGGTCCGTAGCCGTGACATCAATGAGCCATAGATAACATTGTAGATTTTTTTTTATCTTGAATACGGGGCTTTTGGCTACCTTGTACGTGTGCATTTTTCTTTTTTGTAACAATTTTTTATTTCATGTTGTGCGTTTTGTTTGTGCAGAATAAACAATTTTACTTTCTTTTACTGGTCCGAATTGAAAAATTATTTTTGTGTGGGGTAGCCTATTTATCGAGGAAAGCTATAGGCTATAGAACATCACGCTACAACCAAAAGAACCGGAGCAGTAATGAGAAATGTTGCAAAAACAAAAACAGGGAAAATCGCACGGGTAGGCGATTCGACGCGACGGGAAGGGTCGGGGGAACAAGAAATTTAACGCGGACGAAGTCGTGGGCAGAAGTTAGTTCATAGATAATTCCATTTGAATGCAACAGTAGGATGTCACGATGATAGCGTCGCGTTGCAGCTAGTCAATAGCATTTGTGCTTGGAATTATTGCATTAGATACTTGCTGCCATGCTCCCTAGGTGCCTTGCAAAGCACGTTAAGCCGTTAATCCGGGGTGTCATCTTTGACAGTCGTTACGGGTCGTCAGAACCCTATAGGCTATAGAACATCACGCTACAACCAAAAGAACCGGAGCAGTAATGAGAAATGTTGCAAAAACAGGGAAAATCGCACGGGTCGGCGATTCGACGCGACGGGAAGGGTCGGGGGACGAGAAATTTTACGCGGACGAAGTCGCGGGCAGAAGCTAGTGTAAAATATGTGTGTCATGACAATCTGCCAATTATGGCGTACAAATATGAATTACGAACCTGTAGTATAGGACAGAGATCAATAGGTTAGTATTCATTAACATTAGGTACCCGCCAAAGTGCTACAAGTGACTTTTACGTATTGAGCGTTTTAACAAATCATCAATGTATAGATAGTTCAATCCATTAAGACACGCCCCGCTCTTTGACAATTGTACTGAAAGCGGTTAAAAACAAAGGAAAGGGGCGCAGAGGGGCGCGTCATCGTGGATTGAACTATTTATAACAACGGCAATCGAACGTCACACTTGTTCTTATCTGGCGCTGGTTGACCTACCCCACATTGGAATATAACCTTTTCTCTGCTCTTTACTGTTCAGGGAAACAAGGCGTGGTGTTACAATCTCTTGGATTTTAGAATTTTCGTAAGCGGAAATAAGTTTGGATCTTGTTTTTACACCGATATCATCACAAGAGGACTTGAGAATACCGCGGGAAACTATAGCATGCCGCGGAAGGCATCGTGGCTATACAAATTGGAATGCTTCGCCGTGCCATCCCACGTCGTGCCACCCCGTATAGATGTCGCAAGTGGGTTGTCGAATCCGCGGTTTTACATAACCGCTAGCTGTTTTACAAAACAACTCCGTTATGTAAAACAGCTGAACGACTATGCTCTATAAAGTTTGTCTGGGAGTTTTATTCAGATCAAAAACTTGGTTTGATCTGTACTTAGAATGCCTAATAGATTAATCTCAAATTTCCATCACTGTCCATTGTATCTGTCACTAATTACAGTATAGCCCGGGACAGAACCCCATTACCCGCCTACGGTATCCAATCCATTTATTTTAATATTAATCTGAATATTAACAAGCATGAACTATTTTTCTCGACCGAAGCCAAAGTAATTACAGTAGAGAAATATTTTCCGTAATTTTTCGGTCACGTTCGTGGAACAAGTCTATAATTTTTGCAATTAGTATGAAAGTTGTATAATTATAGTGAAACAGTGATTATGAATAAAATAATGGAATTGGGTCATAAATAATGCAATTTTCTTTTGCGAAAGTCTGGATTTTCTTTGGCTAGATTTAATTTTGTACACAATAAAGAAGGTATTAAAAGTAGCTTGTTATTGTTTCACTGCAGGACTCCTCTTTAATTAAAAAGGAACTAACATGAATCACCATTTGCTAGCTTACCTACTGTATGGTAGCTGTTTCAGACAATGAAGCCACCTGATGATGTTTCCCATCACCCTAATTCAGTACCTAATCATTCAAAATTAATCACCTACCTAGCCTTTTCTCAACTTTGTTGGTATCAGCTTCCAGTCTAACCGGATGCAGCTGAATACCAGCATTTTACATGTCGACTGCCTGTCTATCCTCCACAACAACCAATTACCGGGAAATGCGATACCTCTTGTTAAGACACCGTTATTCAAAACCGCAACACATTCAGATATGGTTCTGAACCCGACTCTTAAATGGTTCAGGATCGATTCGTAAATTCTGCGAACCAATACCTCGACGCTTTATTTACCAAACATTTTAATAATAACTGTCACCGTGACATTTCAGGGTTGCGTATAAAACTAAAAGCAAAATCACGTCAAATGAAACATGCGCGCTGACTTGCAATTTGACCAAATTAACTTCAACCCTCAACTAAGGTATGATTCACACTTGTCTGGGAGTGCTGGGGCGGTAGGGAACCACAGTGTACGCTCTCAAATTCTGCAGCTGTCGATCGCAATATGTATGGTCCTCAACATGGACACATCTTCTCGCCAGTGAGAAGTGAGACAATTGATATAGAACCAGATTCTCGTAATTTTAAGAACATTCACTCTCATTTGTCTCAATCCGTCAAAAATATCTCGATTTTCCTTACATTTTTGACATTTTTATGTCGCCGAGAAGAGACTGCGCCTAGATTTTGAACGTTTTTAAATATGAGAAGAGAAAGAAATTACGTTCAGTTTCGGTATCATAGCTTGATAGAAGACAAAATGTAAGCTGTCACGCCCTTTATATCTGGAGGCTTTTATTTTGGTACTAAAGCTTTTGCTTGATTATAGTTTTCATTGTATTTGTTGTTATATTGGCATGGCTTGCTGACATATGGGAAATGGTTTAATGTAATGTTCTGTGTCTCGTAATGTTATTTTGCTATTTACTATTGTATTTACATTCATTGCGGTATTTACGTTGTTGAGTAGATACATTTTTCGAACAATTGAAGCAACAGATTTGCAATTTTAGGTGTGTTACACAATATTACGGTGTAAGATGCGACGCCATTTTGAATGCTGCTGCTGTAAAGATACATTATTGCATTCCAAATACGTTTTGATTCGGGTCGATGCGCCTCGACGCTCTACGACGCGCTCCCTCACTTTGTTTATTTTTGACAAAACAATTGTAAGTATTCGAATTTGATTTTCTTTCGTATCTTCAGCTGTGGCACTGTAGGTATAGCAGACATTCAATTACATTTTACCTAAAATATGAATACTAAAATACTTTTGAACGCGACCACCGTGGTATAGCATAAGTTGTTAAATGATAAATGATTTTATTTCTGTAAGTTGGTTTGTAGTATAAACACTTTTACATGTCAATGATATTTTTGGAAACTAGACGACGTCGGCGTTTCCTAACTGACTACTCTGAGAAGAAAGGCCGAAACAAACTCAGAGGTCACAGTCTCTTTTAAAGTCCAGACATAATCTTGGTTACATCATGTGAAGACTATGTAGATTGGTGTCGGAAATGGTTATTTTAAGAATGAACCATACGGATTGAGTGGACCTGTCCAGTCAGTGCAAGCATTTTTTTATACTGGGTTACTTTGAAAACATCGTTGCTATTTAATAACAGGTGCTCAGGTCGATCTTTCAGGTTAAGCTACGCTTGCCGCGGTTGCGCCTTGGATTGGTAACCATGTTGACATACCAAGAAGCTTACGTGCCTTGGAAGGCAAGCTAAGCCGTAGGTCCCGGCTCTCATTCGTGTATATGACAGTGATCAAAAATTTAACTAACCTAGTGACATGCTAAGGCAACGAAGACTCTTATTTTATGATTTTTCGATATTCGTGAAAAAAAAAAAAAAACAGAATAATTACAAAAACAGCTGTTCCGACGCGGTTCGCTGACCGATTACCTTCGACCAACGAATGTTGTTTTTTTTTTTGTTCTCGGTTTCGATTGGTAAACAATACGTGGGTAAAGTATTGCCAGCTAATATATATTGACCTGAGGTATATGATACCCGATTAGAACATTAATCGTGTAAGAAGGTCGAATTTTTGGCACACTGACACCTACATGGACATTGAGTCGGACTTTACTTACATCAGGTCCTTTTTTAGGGTTCCGCACCTCAAAAGGAAAAAGCGGAACCCTTATAGGATCATTTTGTTGTCCGTCCGTCCGTCCGTCCGTCTGTCAAGACCCTTTTTCTCAGGAACGCGTGGAGGTATCAAGCTGAAATTTATATCAAATACTCAAGTCTACTGTCCCTTGGAGCTGTGAAAAAATCAAACTTCTAAGCTAACGCAATCAAAAGATATAGCAGTTTATGCCGCAAATTTCAGCAAATTTTCGAAACTCGCAAGGGAATCAAAACCTATAGGGTACTTCCAGTCGATCTAGAATTTTGAAATTTGGTACGAAGCAACGTCTTATAGCACAGATAAAGGAAAAAATGCGAAAACTGTAAATTTTTAGTTACATCATGTAATAAAAATATTTTAAAAAATTTAAAACTTTATACCTACAGGTTTATACGGAACCCTCGGTGCGCGAGTCCGACTCGCACTTGGCCGGTTTTTTTTGTGGGAAATCACCAAATGACGTCCCCCGCTCTGGATGGAGCGGAAGGGCGTGTCAGACTTTTACTGACTAAAACCCACCCGTGTTCCTTCAGTTGCCTAGGCTACGGTAACACTTTGGAACAATTCTGCGACCCTGGCAGATTACACCAGGTCCTGTGATGACGATGAGATAGCTGTGAATTCAATGTCATAAGGTAGTTCTTTAGGAACCAACTATCGACACCAAATGTACTAAAAACAAACAATTGAATGATAGTTAAAGTTCTATACACACACAGACTTTTACCCATCCACTCCGTTTGAACATAGATACGATCGAGTCTGATCGCTATTTGTTTTAAATACAATTTCTGTCTGAAGGTCAGACGGTATCGATGCGATGTTTCTATGTGACCTAATCGACCGCTGCCAATAAGATATTAGCAAATAGCTTCTGCCCGCGACTTCGTCCGCAAAACATTTTTGCTGCCCTGACCCTTCTAGTCGCATCAAATTGCCTGCCAGTTTTCGTCCATTTTTTGTTGCTGCTCCGCTTTTTTTGATCGTAGCGTGATGTTATGTAGCCTATAGCCTTCCTCAATAAACAGGCTACCCAACACAAAAATAATTTTTATTCGGACCAGTAGTTCCTAAGATTAGCGCGTTCAACCAAACTCTTCAGCTTTATCAAGAGAGGGAGAGAGGGGGAGAGGGGTAGAGGGGAGAGTGGGGGAGGGGGAGGGGGGAGAGAGAGGGGGAGAGAGGGAGAGAGAGAGGGAGAGAGAGGGAGAGGGAGAGAGAGGAAGAGAGAGAGGGAGAGAGAGGGAGAGCGAGAGAGAGAGAGAATATTTTTGTTGAGTTTATACAGGTTTTTTGTACATAATAAATAATTAAAAAATTATAACTATTATGAATCCTGGAAAGGAACTTCGTTCCATCAGGCTGTCCCTTGACACCTCTAAAGTTTTTTTTTTTTTGTGTATGAGAAATCATCAAATGACTTCTCCCGCTCTGGGCGGAGCGGGAGGGCGTGTCAGACTTTTACTGACTAAAACCCACCCATGTTCCTTCAGTTGCCCATGTGCCAGGGTCACGGTATATCTTTCGAACAATCACGCGACCCCGGCAGGCATCGGTCCTAGCAGACCCCTTCAGTGCTGCTGACATCTCTTTGAGGCGCGCGTGGAACAGGCAGGCGCTTTACTTTGTGTAAATTATTACATGAGCACTGCTCTTAATATAGTGAAGGATAACATCGTGAGGAAACCGGCATATCCTAGAACCAAAATTCGACGACATGTGACATCTACAAACCCGCACTGGGCCCGCGTGGTAAATTATAGCTCGATCCCTTTCACCGTGAGGAGGCCTGTGTCCCAGCAGTGGGAACAATATAGGCTGTATATGATGATGACGCTGTGAATCTGAACTTTTCGAACGTCAGAATTACATAAGACAGGTCCCCAAAACGCCCGCCCTCAAGATGTGGCGCAACAAACCCCCCAGCAGCACAGCTGTCTGTTTATTTAGATAAACTTTATTTCATACAATAGTAGGTTTGCCAAGTAATTAACATTATTAAAGTCTGTAATTGTGTGTTAAATAAACTAAATTATCGGTTTTTATGAAGTTTGGAGGACGTATCCACCTCCAAAGGACCTCTCTGACGATAAATGATAGTTGTTAGTAAAACGAAAACAAAATAAAACGCGGCCCAGTGCAAGTTCGACTCGTACGGCAGTGATTCCGTACAACATTTAACATGGGATATTTTTTGAAAAAATATTATCTAGTTTAAGACCTATGGAATTAAACCGTTAAATATTCAATGTTTATCGTTGAGCACTTGAAATTTTCTTCATAAATAATTATCTTAAAAATTCAATTGTCTATGCATAGAACGGGCGGACGGGCAAGAGAGTCTTTGTAATAGGGACTAGAGAACTCTAACGTTTAGTTTGTAAGGTAGCAGTCAGCCTCAACAGGCACTTTACCTAAATAATTTCATCTCAAACCGGTGAACATACTCGTAAACATCATGAAGAAACCGGTATGTCCCAGAACCAAAAAGTCGAAGAATGTGACATCCGTTAACCCTCTCGGGAACCGCGTGGTGGATTACAGCCAATTGCTTTCACAGAAAAAAGGCCTTCCCAGCAGTGGGAATATTAAAGGCAGATTAAGTGATTATATTACCTTACCATTTTGGTAAATGACTACTCAACATAAACATTTTAAGATGTTAACAAATTAACGATGAAAAGAAAAGTTTGAAGCGGTCACTTTGTGTTTGAAAAGCAATGTTAAAGTAAAAATTGTCTGCAATTGAAATAAGTTTTCAAAGAAAATACAAACAAACTTGCTTACTCAAAAGTTTCAATGTATGTACTTACCTCTATATTGCAAATGTTTCAGAAACAATATCATAAGTACCATTAGATACGATGTTTTATTAGTTTTGTCCTCGATTAAGTCTGCGTGCGTGTCGGAAAACAAATTAGATTTCATTATTTTCTGCGGAACCCGAATCCTTGGTTACTCCTTATTGCATTCGACATTCGGTAATGTACTGGTAAAAGTTCCGTCATAATCCGTCCATCGGTTTCGGGGATAAGGCGTAAGAAACAGACAGACAAAAATTGAAAACATTGATTTTTTTTTAAAGGAAACGTATACAGTTTCATATGCACTTAGTAAAAACCTGTAATTTTGATATCACAATCAGGCACATAAATTGAATTTATTTGTAAGTATTTGTATGTGATGTGTGTGTGTGGTACCGTGTGGTTCCGGACGTAAAGAATAACACCATTTCTTCCCGTGGGTGTCGTAAAAGGCGACTAAAGGACTTACTAGAGAATGGGTAGCAGCGTTCTCTATGCATTTTACCACCATACTGCGATCGCCAACCCGCCTGCCAAGCGTGGCAATTATGGCAAAGCCCCCCAAATTGGGGGAGGCCTAAGTCCAGGAGTGGACGTCTTACGGCTGAAATGATGATGATGATGATGATTTGTATGTGTGTATATAAGTATATACGAGTGTATGTATAGAGTGACTTGCGACCCGCCCCTGCATCGCCGGGTTTTTGTCACACGACAAAACATCGGAATTTCATTAATCTAGGTATGTAAAGGATCCCCGGAACGATCAATTCTAATTGGCAATTGCAAGTTTCAATGTTTTGTGTGTTTATTATAAACTAGCTTTTGCTAACGGATTCGCCTGCGTGGAGGCCCAGTGGTGGAATAACCGTATTAAAATCCGTAGCGTAGTTTAAGAGATCAAAGCATACAGAAGGACGGAAGCGACTTTGTTTTATATGTTGTCCGTGACTTCATCAACGTTATAGGATGAAAAGCCTATGTCCTTACTCAGGTCATGGTCTATCTGTGTGCCAAACTGCACCCGTATCCGTGCAGCCGTTTTAGCGTGAGAGTGTAACAAACAAACTTACAGGTGAAGCTAATAAAAGGTGTTAAAATATTTTTGCATTTGATAGAGCAAATCTTGAGGAAAGTTATGTGTTTGTTAATCAATAAAGCCTATTACAGCATTGACGAATTTTGTAATGACAAAAATCTTAAAACTAGTGTTAAATAATCTTTCATATGTGTATTGCTTTTTGACTAAGTTACAAATGTTGTTTTTGTATAAGTAATATTTCGCCATTTAATGTACTTCTGACGGATATAGCTAGGGATTATTTAACAATATTTTAATTATAATAATTATTAATAATAATTTCTACTTTAATATTCTTATTTATACTTAACAGGAAGAATATTAAAGTAGAAATTTCTAAAAAAATGTATTAATTTATTAATGTTTGTAAAGTAAATATACCTACTTAATTTGGAGAGACGTAATAAACTCGTTGCTGGGTGAGGAACGAGGTTACTTTTAACTACTAATACTATTGTTTACGTTGCTTCTTTTTGTGTATGCACCTACTGTGCAAATTTCGACACAAATGTACTTTGTTTATGAAATAAATAACTTGAACTTGCTATTTAACTCGGACGCTACGACCCTTAAAAGCCGAAAAAAATACGAAAAGCACGCTAAACGTACACGAAATGCTAGAGCGGGCGGGCGATGGGATACAACGTGACGGATCAGGGTAAAAAATCTCACGCGGCAAAAGCCAGTTTATAATATGAATATTAACAGTCAATTTATTACATGTATAGAAGATAGATATTACATTCCATACCATTTTCTATTTTTACACGCTTTATATTAGCTTCACTTGTATGTTTGTTTGTAACCGACTCCTTATAGCGCGATTTTGACCCACTTTAAACGACCAGATTTCATTCAAACTTTGCACACCTGTCAAGGACCGATGACAATGCAATAATTTCATAAATTTGTGCCATTATCCTTGCCAGGGTTACCAGGACAGCAAAAAAACTGTCTTCGAAAACTACGCTGACATACGTCACAAACTACGCTGACATACGTCTCAAAATTCGAAACACCCTAAAAAATAGAAAATAAATAATAGTTAAAAAAACTAAAAAACACGCTTCCATTGAAAACCAAACTAAAAAGTACAAAATAATGGAAAAAAAGCGTGGGGTGCCTGATATCAATAAAAAAATACCATAAAAAGCACCCTACGCTTTTTTTTTCCATTAGTTTGTACTTTTTAGTTTGGTTTTCAATGGAAGCGTATTTTTAAGTTTTGTTAAACTATTATTTAATAAAGTACCTGGTACTTGTTGACAGGCTATACTACCTCCTACTTCTCCTATATGTCTCTGCATCACCCAAGGTTGACTGGTAAAAAATGCCTATGGTATTAAGTCCGCCTCTGTACATTTGTGTGCGTAAAGTATTAAATAAATAAATGACTACTGAATCGTTTTCCGTACCTTTCAATCCATACTAATATTATAAATGGGAAAGTGTGTGTGTCGGTATGTCCGTCTTTCACGGCAAAACGGAGCGACGAATTGACGTGAATTTTTAAGTGGAGATAGTTGAAGGGATGGAGAGTGACATAGGCTACTTTTTTTTTTCTTTTTTAGGTGGCTGGGGTGCACTTAGAAAAGCCGTGCTATTCCCATGGACAATTGTATGTAGCATGTTCGCGTGTATCTAATGCCCAGAATCTTTACATTCTATCCCCAAATGGAAAGACATATAATATCGTTTACAGTAGCGTATTAAAATAACATTCCGTTCCGAGTTCTCTTCTGTGTTCTAGGTACATCAGGAAAGGGGAACCGTGTTACACCGAATTTAACACGAGCGAAGCCGCGGCCAAAAGCTAGTATGGATATTTAAAAAAAAATGCATTTTGCCATATCTACTGTCGATTACCGTGTTGTACCGTGTGGTGCCGGACGTAAAGAATAACACCACCCCATTTCTTCCCGTGGGTGTCGTAAAAGGTGGCTCAGGGACTTACTAGAGAATGGGCAGCAACGTTCTCTATGCATTTTACCACCATACTGCGATCGCCAACCCGCCTGCCAAGCGTGGCGATTATGGCAAAGCCCCCCAAATTGGGGGAGGCCTAAGTCCAGCAGTGGACGTCTTACGGCTGAAATCATGATGAATGACTGTCGATTAAGCCAAAAAAAATATCTTATTTCACGGCAAGACTCAATTTTAAATGCATAAACTAAATGGTCAAGACTAATAAATAGTAGACTTTAAAAAAATAAAAGTTTTGGTCATTGTAGTATTAAAATCGTAATTTGAAACCTTTGTAAAAGCCAATTATTTTTAAAAGAGTGACCATGGACTTTCTTGCTCCATTGAAAACGACCAATTGGACCCGTGCACCTAGCTTGCTTTCATACATTTAGGATTATGTGAAATAAAATATTTTAATTTGATTTGGTAGAAGATACACATACCTATTATGTTTACCGGCGTTATTGAAGAACTTTCTAGTTTTCTCAAGTTTTTATAGCTGTGCAGAGGAGTTAAAAAACCAGCTAAGTGCGAGTCGGACTCGCGCACCGAGGGTTCCGTACAAACCTGTAGGTATTCACGGTTTATGCATAAGGTTTATGTTTATGGAATTAAATGTTTTATATTTTTATATTTGAGTTGATTGAATGAAAGGTAAATTGCGGTTTACGATTTATGATGTATTAAAAAAAACTACTTACTAGATCTCGTTCAAACCAATTTTTCGGTGGAAGTTTACATGGTAATGTACATCATATATTTTTTTAGTTCTACCAGTCTCTTATTTTAGAAGTTACGGGGGGGGCACACATTTTACCACTTTGGAAGTGTCTCTCGCGCAAACCATTCAGTTTAGAAAAAAATTATATTATTAACCTCAATATTATTTTTGAAGACCTATACATAGATATTCCACACGTATGGGCTTAAAGATAAAAAAAAAAACAAAAATATTGCCTGTTGTACCCATTTTTAATAAAAATTACACTTTAAAGTTAAGAAAGTGGTGAAACTAGAAGAAAGCAAAATATTTTTTTTTTAAATCCAGTTGGCCAGGGCTAAATATATTAGGGCTGAGTAAGTAGCAGATGACCTCACCTATCCACCATTTTCGTATGTTCAACGTTCAGCCAAACACCCTGTATGCTGTGGCTGTGTGGAATAGTTCTTAATTACTGTTTTGAGAAATTTTTGTTTAATTATGATCCAAAGAATGTACCAATGTCAGAAGTTCCTGTGGTTAATAAATATTTTTTTCAAAAATTGCGTTTTATATGGCGTAGTTGGTTCGACGAATGTGTAGTAACCATGTAACAACGAAAATAGCTTAGTTATCTAGGGTTAAGATATTTTTCAATTAGCAGTGGCTGTTGTTGTTGGATGAAATAAGATTCACGACCGTAACACGTATGGACCGTGGAATAATACTTATAAAAATCATCTATACAACCCTCTAATATGTCCTGAAATATTTTTTTTTTAATAGTTATTTGTGTAGTTTGTAAGTTGTCATTAGCACCTTTTTTGTGGGTGGGAAATCTTCATAGGACGTCTCGCGCTCTGGGCGAAGCGGGAGGGCGTGTCAGACTGTTACTGACTAAAACCCAACCGTGTTCCTAATGAGACCTCTTCTGATAAAGATGACGTATTGCCTTTAAATGTTATCATTAAAATTTAATCCAATATAATTTTTAGTCTAAGTATTTGAAAATGTTATTTACATAATGATATGAATAACTGGAATAAAATACAGCCATGTAAATAATTATGTCCATTCAAAAATTATGAAGCTCAAGAACAAAACAAAGTATTTTTCTTAAAATATCTGCCCAAAAACTGTAAAAAGTGTTTTCCCGTACCGGGAATCGAACCCGAGCCTCCTGGGTGAAAGCCAGGTATCCTAGCCACTAGACCATACGGGATATACAAATTGTTCTGAAATAGCTGTTCAATTCCAATAAACACGAATGACTGTGCGCACTATCTTTTATTTTACCGTCACGATCACGAATTTATTTAATTCAAGGGCATTGGATAACAAGCACCTAAGCTGACGTATTGATGACGTCAGCGCATGTCAAATACAAACTTATATTTTTTTGTATTTATTTATATTTGAGTCCTTTAATTGAGTAGTTTGTGTAAATATTTTAGCTGTGTATAAAAGGATATTGGTAGACATTATAATGTTAATAATAAACAGAACTGGTGCCCTGAGACGGTGAGGCGGGGTCGCGGCAGACCACGTAGGAGATGGCGGGACGAGCTGGATAGATTCCGTGAAAACTGGAAGGAGGACGCACGGACTCACTAAAGATGGGAGTGGAGGAAGGCCTTTTTTTTCTGGATGGGAAATTATCAAATGACTTCTCCCGCTCTGGGAGGAGCGGGAGGGCGTGTCAGAGTTTTAAGTGAAATAAAGTTTTTTTTTTTTAAATACAGATGACGAGCTGCTACTTAGAAATTCGAGATAGAAAAACAAACACTTTCCGCGATCGGGAATCGAACCCAGGACCTCATGCTTCGCAGTAGCGCTTATGACTACGAGACTTTATAGATATAAAAGTCATGAAGAGTAAAAATTAATATCACGTTATTAAAAGTGTAATACAAGGTTATTTCAATTTGCCTAGTACTCATATGTAACAACACTAAGAGCGGTCGTTGACTTCTCAACAAATTTTTTTTTTTTAAATAATGATTACATTGTGTTTAGAAATAGAATTCGATAGCCAACGCCTCTGAGGAGTTTAATCTATACTTATATACTTATCTATACTAATATTATAAAGAGGTAACATTTGTATGTAAGTTTGTATGTTTGTATGTAGGGGGTAATCTCCGGAACTACTGGTCCGAATTGAAAAAATATTTTTGTGTTGGGTAGCCTATTTATCGAGGAAGGCTATAAGGCTATATAAAATCACACTAAAACCAAGAGGAGCGGAGCAGTAATGAAAAATGTTGCATCACACGGGTAGGCGACTCGACGCTACGGGAAGGGTCAGGGGAACCCGAAATTTGACGCGGACGAAGTCGCGGGCAGAAGCTAGTAATATTATAAAGCTGAAGAGTTTGTTTAATTGAACGCGCTAATCTCAGGAACTACTGGCCCGAATTGAAAAAATATTTTTGTGCTGGGTAGCCTTTTAATTTGGGTGACTATCTAGATCCCCCAATTTGAATATTACTCATGACACATGTCTTCGAATTTTTGATTGTAGGATATGCCGATCTCCTCACGATGTTATCCTTCACCGTCTTGAGAGCAGTATTGATTAAATAATTTACTCAAAGTAGAGTGCCTGCCCGGCTTCGAGCCTACGACCTCGGATTTCGCGGCCATTGCCACTGGGGTACCACTGATCTTAAAACATATGTATCAGCAGCATCATTTTAGTCGAAAGTCGTCCACTGCTGGTCATAGGCCTCCCCCAAAAGGAGTGGATTGCCTTAATTGCTACGCTTCGCATTCGGGGTGGCGATTGCAGTATGATGATAAACTGCATTTGAGAATACTGCTGTCCATTCTATAGTAAGTTCCTTAGTCGCCTCTTACGACACGGGAAGAAATGAGATGGTGCTATTCTTTACTCCCAGCATCACACGGAGCTAACATAAGTAACCAAAAAGTACTTTCACAATCAGGTCAGGTCCATATCTTCACAAGTTATGTGCAATCTTTATAAAATCCCTGCTGTAATCTATTCAGGGCCTAAACAAACGAGTGTTAATGGTCCTTGGGACCTCCGAGGTCCTAAAATAACAACATTCGCATGATTTGTGTGGAAATCGCACAATTTTTCTTAGTAAAAAAAGATTTGCATTTTTTTTTTTTTTTTGAAGTGGGTATGTTGTCATTTTCTTTCGGTTGTTTTGTTTAAAAAATGTGAGTGTTAGGATTTCGTTGTTTAAAAAAAAAAACAAGTGAAGGCCGTAGGTAGAGCAAGCAAGAGAAGTCGATAAACACTGACTTTTGTACATCGCTTAAACTGATACAAAATGATGACTTTTTGGCATACCATAATATTCATAATCATTTATTGCATTCCAAATTGTAAAAAAAGTTGTTACAAATGGCTTAAATCTTGGTACCTACCAAAATAAGGCCCTGTAAGGGCACAGCAAAACGATAAAATTGAGATTACTAAAAATTTATTGTATTTAAAAAAAAAATGTATTTTGACTTAGTAAAAATACAACAAATATTAGCCTAAGGCATTACATTAAGTCCGCCTTTGTATAGGTTTTTTTTACACATGCAAGTATAAAGTTTTAATAAATAAATATAATAAATATAACTAGGTAAGTAAGTGTGAACCTTATGGACGTTTTTAAATAAAATTTAGGTAATTATGTTTTTAGAACATAAACAGCTCATTTGTCAAATTAAATTTCATTCGCAAACATCCATCGGTTTGTAACTAAACTCCAACTGTATCAGCGTTTAATTTCAGAATTTGGGCGAGCAATTTAAGTATTTGGGCTACTGGGTCACCGAGGACCTTAAGGACAGCGTGGATATTGATAGGGAGCGCAGAGCGCTGTCTGTCCGATGCAACATGTTGGCCCGCAGGTTTTCACGGTGTACGGGGACTGTCAAAGTTGCGCTTTTAAAAGCGTACTGTCAGTCCTTTTACACCTGTAGCCTGTGGGTTAACTATACGCAGCGGACATACAGCGATCTGCGCGTACAATACAATAACGCGTTCCGGGTGCTGATGGGGCCGCCGCGCCTCCGCGATGTTCGCGGCGGCCCACACAGACAGCTTTGCGGCCACCATGCGCAAACGGTGCGCTTCTCTCATGCGCCGTACGCGCGACAGTCCCAACACCTTCCTGCGCGCGTTGGCGGACCGGGGGGCTCTCCGATGCTGGCTCGCTGGATACGGCTGCATGCAGTCGTATAGTGATTTTCCATCATCATCGGGAAGCCCACCAGGACTGGCCACTTAATGTTTAGCAATTTTTTTTATAATTTTTGTCCTAACACTAGTTTGTAAGCTCGCATCGTACTAACAAATATGGATGTAATCGCAAGATGAACCTGAAATAAATAATTATTTGTTTATTTATTATTTATATCCAACGACCTTGGTTACTTATATCTTTAGGTGAGTGTACATTACAATCTTACAAAAATATATAAAAATATCATTTAAATTATCATTCAAAATATCATAGGTGTTATTATAAAAATGAGATCATACATGTTTAGCTTACAATTAAAGCATGCAAATTTAGTTAAATAATAGAATATGAATTTAAATACATTTATGTCCAAAAAAATCCTTAATATTATAGAAATTATTTTCATTCAGCCATTAATATAATTTAATTTTGAATAACCTGCAATTTAATATTTTTAATACATTTGGTAATTTGTTGTAAACACGTACACATATAGCCAGGCAGCTTTTATTGTATTTTGGTAACGTAGAGAGCATTGGGAATGGATTAAATTTTTAACTGACGAAAAAACGGAGGATGTTCTCATATATATATATATATATATTATGTATGACCACGCATAACTTTTTACAGAGTGGACCGATTTTGATAATTCTTTTTTATTGGAAAGGGTATATCCTGAAGGTGGTCCCATGTAAATTTAGAAAGAAAATTCCAACCCTAAGGGTAGGAAAACAGGGGATGATTGATTGGTCACTCATTGATTGTAATGCATAACTTTTTACATAATAGTCCGATTTTGCAGCATGTAGTACTTAGTAGATTATAGCAACAAAAAATTATAAAATAAAAACTTTTTAATAAAAAATTAAACCGCCGAAAAAACTGAAAAGCAAAAAAAAAAAATAATAAACCTCAATAAGAAATAAATAAGACTCAAAATGACTGAAAGGTTTATTTTTTTTTTTGCTTTTCAGTTTTTTCGGCGGTTTAATTTTTTACAAATAAAAAGTTTTTGACAATTCAAAACCATCACTTTGTTATATACGTAGTGGTCAGACATATTTTTCGAACATACGAAGAAAATTGATTAGTAATAATCTAAAAAATGATACAAATTCTGATGGACAGTGTGTTACGCGATTAGGTCGCTAGTTATGGCGGGGAAGTAATTTTACAAAAGTCTTTTGCTTACGTGTGGTATCGAACGAAAATAATAGTTTTATCCGTTTTCTTCCCGTGGGTATCATAAGAGACAAGTAAGAGACTTACTAGAGAATAAGCAGCAGCGTTCTCTATGCATTTAACCACCACAAAGCGATTGCCAACCTACCTACCAAGCGTGGCGATTATGCCAAACCCCTAAATTGGGCGTGGCCTATGTCCAGCAGTGGACGTCGTTCGGCGAAGCTGTTAATTATTCCAAAATTATGTTGGCTTACATTTTATTAGAATCAAAAAATTCGAAGACATCTGGTACTCCGCCCTTGTCTGTGTGATGTATTACTGCCAACCCCTAATGGCTGTTGAAACAACATGGCGTCATATCTCATTATCATCATCATTATTTCAGCCGTAAGACGTCCACTGCTGGACTTAGGCCTCCCC
Source organism: Aporophyla nigra (assembly GCA_947507805.1). Lineage (NCBI taxonomy): Eukaryota > Metazoa > Arthropoda > Insecta > Lepidoptera > Noctuidae > Aporophyla > Aporophyla nigra. The sequence goes on along the minus strand of OX382292.1, from coordinate 7,515,843 downwards.
CAATTTGGGGGGCTTTGCCATAATCGCCACGCTTGGCAGGCGGGTTGGCGATCGTAGTATGATGGTAAAATGCATAGAGAACGCTGCTGCCCATTCTCTAGTAAGTCCCTTAGTCGCCTTTTACGACGCCCACGGGAATGGGGTGGTGTTATTCTTTACGTCCGGCACCACACGGTACATCTCTCGGTATCTCATTATAACCATTTCTAATAGTTAATATAAGTTAATTTTAATTAATACTTAGGCAACAAGCAATTTGATACCAATCAGAGTCCCAAAAATCCGGCCTGTATTTCTCCGCTAACATTTTCTCTAAAACCTTGTAGATACTTTCCATCAAACAAAACTTAAACAAATGGACCAAAAGGAAAACACAATCAGTGAAATCAATCTATCATCTGCAAAAACGTTAAGATAAATGAGCGTCCCATTGTGGCGAGTCGCAGGGTCGTTATACAAATTCCATTTGAGACAAACGTCCCAGTTATCTTAAGACGAAATATTATCGAAAATCCCTAACGACTCGTTTTTGAGCCGACACCTATTTAATGGCTGATCGTTTCGGCGATCGCCCTTCATTTCCTTGGCCCGATGAGCTCATTTAACCCCCTACTTAAGGGTAGGCGCATGGGGGCGATTGGTCTTGAGATTATTAAATTGTAACGGTAAGGGCGAAGTGAAGAAAGATTTACCGTGGCCATGGCACAGGCAACAGAACGAACATGGATGGGTTTTATTCAGTAAAAGTCTGACTGCCTTCCCTCACCACCCAGAGCAGGCGACGCCATTTGATAATGCCCCACAAAAAAAGGGTGAAGTTGCAAATTAACAACAGCCGCACGGATCGATCGATTTGGTTAAGTTACGCTTGCCGCGGTTGGTCCGCGGATGAGTGACCATCTTTACATAAAAAAGGCGAAGTTTTGGGCCGTAAAATTGTGTTCATTATCAAGCCATCAATAAGACGAAGAAGAGAGAAAGCAACTAAAATAAAGTGCTTTTGAGACTGCCATGGAGATGTAGCGCGTCAGGAATGTTCGCGGAGGCGTGCATCGACGGGTTTGCCGCGATCATGCGGAGGCGATGCGCTTCCATGGTTGAGCGCTTGCGGTCCTCCTCCAATGGCAACCTGAATGTATTCGCAGACCAGTAGGACTCTCCCCTCTTGCGAAGGTGGCTGAGAGTTCATACCCATTTAGGAAAATGAACTAATGAACGATCAGTTCAATGGTTCATTCGTTTATTTTATTTTTATTTTCTTTCTTTATTTAATACTAACATTAGACTAAGTTGTTTTTGTTACTAACATTATATTATTTATTTATTTCTGAAATAAATATTTTGAATTTGAATTTGAAAGTACATAGGAACGGAATTACTGGAGGGGATTGTGGCCAATGAAAACAGCCGCACTGGTTGAATAATCAGGTTAAGCTACACTTTTCGCAGTTGGTCCATGCGTGCCTCGGAAAGCACGTTAAGCCGGTGGTCCCACCGTTGGTGGATCTTTGATGGTCGTTTCGAGTCGTCAGAAGTGCGATGGTCTGACAACCAGTCTTACCAAGATAGGCAGTCACTTCTTGTAAAATACTGGTATTCAGCTGCGTACGATTAGTCTAACAGTCGACCCTAACATAGCTAAGAAAAGTTTAGGTAGATGGGATGGAAATTGTTATAACGAATTATCGACGATGCATAGATATCGGTGCTGCTGATCCTATAGTAAGTCCCTTAGTCGCCTTTAACGACACCCACGGAAAGAAACCGGATGGTGCTATTCTTTATTGTCCGGCACCACACGAATAATTTGTATATTTGTAATAACTACTTGTAATAAACTCTATACCTTTTTTATTGTTAGTAAACTCCCAAAACGTTATCAAATTACATAATTGTCTAGTGGCTTAAAATTTCAAGTACAAGTCGAAATTGAAACATCTTTTCGATCTTACTAAGGCTTTTATTATAATTACTTAGTTTGTTACAGAATCCTTTCAATTTAATTAATTCATGATAGCTACTTGTTGTTTCGCGTAATTTAATCTTGTCTTTATATTGTTAAAATAAATTAACAAAGCAGATGTTAGATGAGAGCGAAAATCCGGGAGTGGGACGATTCTATCTGACCTAAAAAACCTGTTAGGAGCGAGTCGGGTGGCGTGTCGGGTGGTGTACTGTCATATACTTGTAAATATTTTATAGTATTATATTATTGCATAATATTATTGCAGTTTTAGGTAAGCGCCATCTCTTGACAGATAATGGAACGAATGTAATTTTTATTTTTGTTGATGATTTCTGAAAAAGTGTGCTATTTGGAGACATTGTTTTATTTTTCCTGTAATCTATACTTAAACTTCTATCGCTTTGAATAATTTCAGATTTATCTCTATGTGAACTTCGGAGATAAGCGGCAAAACTATTTTTTTTTTTCATTTTTCGTCAAAAGTCGTAAACAATGCTGCCTAAAACAAGAAAAATGTTTGAGAATGTGCAAATAGCGCTCTTTCATATGATACACAAATGCCATAATAGCTCCACTTCGAATTTTTCGGACAGCGTTCAGTTGCTTTTACAAAAAAAAAAAAAAAAACATATTTTTATTTCTTTCTTGTTTCCAAAATAGTTGGGCGAACGTCATTTAAAACCATTCCAAATTTCAATTTGATAGCACTAGCAGTTCTTAAGATATCCAGCTGTGACATACAGACAAATAGACAGATTGACTCGCACCATAAGGGTTCCTTATAACAATTTTGGCACGGAATCCTAAAAACGCAAAAGCCAGTATACCATAATTATTTACGTCCGGGAACTTAGAGGCTTTTAAACGATTGCCTCGAATCGACCAAACTTCCAAGCAGGTGTAAGACACAATTTGATACTTTATAAAACAAAATTTAAATAAAAAAAGAAAATTAATCGCGAAACTCAATAACGAACTTATACCGTGCGCTCGATCTTACGTTAAAATGACGAAGATACGGAGTTTTTGCCAAGTTTTTTCTGAAGGCAATTAAGGTTAAACTTTACAGAAGGACGAGGCAGATTGTTTTTAAAATATCCTTAGTTTACGGAAACGATAGTTAGTTTTTAATATCTAGACCTTAATGGCTTTAAAAGAAGATTAGATTTTCTTTGGATACTGAACTAGTTCAACCCGTTATTACACTTGGTTGTTAGTTGTTGGGAACAGAGCAACTAAACAAGCGCTTTACTTTGTGTAAATTATTATTTCATCACCACTGCTCTCAAAACGGTGACGGATAACATTGTAAGGAAACCGGCATGTCCAACATCCAAAATTTTGAAGGCATGGGGCATCCGCTAAGCCGCACTGGCCCCGTGTAGTGGATTACGGTCACTCCCTTCCATCGACTGGAGGCCTGTGTGCAGGGTGTCCCAGCAGTGGTATTATTTGCATATGTTATGTGTTACCCGCAACCAACCCTGGACGATCTGACTGTTACACAGGACTTTAAATATAACTTACCAATTCATTTAGATGTACGCGTCTGGCTATCCATTCCGGAAATACAGGCGTGCCTTGAATAAAATTACTGTACTAAAAGTACGATGCAATAGCAAAAAGAAAACCATTAGAAAATTGTAATCCATTTTCAAAGCTCCTAAACTTTTTGAATAGCAATCTGATGTCCAATAATACTTTGACATTCATAAAATGAAATAGATATCAGAGACTTTCCTTTAGGAAGTATCTAAGAACCTCTTACCTGCAATCTAATCAGTATCGGTTCCTTCAGTGTCCATCTCAGATGCAAGCCTCACTAATTCCAGAGTAAATACTCCTAGAAGTGCACGCTTCATAGAGCTGACTATGTCCTAAGTGAAGGAGGATAGCGATATGGGGAGCACTGGCAAATACAGGATCAAATTAAATTAATCTGGTTATAATTTACCCACGTATTGGGTATCGGTATTCAAAACTTATGAAATAAAAACACAAAAAAAAAACACCATTTCAGCTTTGTTCTAATCTTTAACTCTTTCAGTCCCGTTTTTAATGTAAAAGGATATTTTGAAACTAAAACTGTAGTTAACTCAATAAACCATCATCGGTTTCTTCTTGTTAATATGATTCAAACTTTTATGATGATTCAACCGATTGTGGCTAAATGGCACAGATTTTAATTTAAAAAATCGGAAAGAGGTGGTTCGTGACAATAACCACCAAGACTGAAATATTTAAATGACACTGAAATGTACAGACACCAGTACAAAAAGCTACTACAATCTGTCAAATTTCTTTAATAGATTTTCAACTTTATCGCTATAAAATAAGATTCAAGATTGATTGGGAAAATTTGACAGTTTCGGGTACTTTGATGTGCTGACGTCTGTACATTAAGGCAATCAAACGACTATAATATGCTTTGGTTTTTGGAAATTGGTATAAAATATCTAAGTTTATAAAAATTACAAAAACGGCTGATCTATTACGGGTCACTAACCTTCGCCCAGTTCGAGCAGTGGTGGCCCAGTGGTAACAGCCGCGACTTACGAGTAGAATAAAAACCCAAGCAGGCGCATTACTTTGTGTAAACTGTAAACTATTTCATCGCGACTGCTCTCAAAACGGTGAAGGAAAACATCATGAGGAAACCGGCATGTCTTAGAACCAAAAAATTCGAAGACATGTGACATCTACCACTCCGCACTGGGCCCGCGTGGTGGATTATGGCCCACTCCCTCTCACCGAGAGGAGGCCTGTGTTCCAGCAGTGGGAACATTATAGGCTGATGATGTTGATGATGATGAACCTTCGCCGAACATTTTTCTTTATTCCATTTCTTTTCGATATCCAGCACGTGGGTAAAGTTATTGCCAGCTAATTCAATCTAATACATAACATTCTAATTCCTGAGTGACTGACTGACTGACTGATATATCAACGCACAGCCTAAACCGCTGGTCCTAGAAACATGATATTTGGAGAGTGTGTTCTTTGTGAAGAGTAGGTATCCACTAAGAGGGTTTTTTGAAATTCCATTACTAAGAGGGTGAAATGGGGGATTGAAATGGTGAATTTTTCGACATTTACGCGGGCGAAGCCGCAGGCAGAAGCTAGTTTGTACATAAAATCACTCGATTTCATGTTTTCCCTGAAGGACTGGGAAGAGGTATATCTAAGTCCCATGTAATAGGGAGCGAGCCTATTTGTTAAAGAATCAAAGTAAATACTAATGAACTATCACGTACTTCCTAATTCCATACCATCCCTCCCCCATTCATTCTTCACTTCTGGAAACAAGCAGTCGACACAACTCTCTCCAGAACTCAGCGATTAACATGGCGCGTGATTCCGCTGCCGGCTAACATCAAACAAACCTACCTACAGACTTGCAACAATTCTGTGAAGTGTTAAAGGACGTCCCGGAACTGTGTAGTGAGTGGTACCACCCAAAAGCCGTCGACTATCGAGAACCCGCCGCCCTCCGTGAGTACATACCTCTTCCTTTCATACCACTCTCTTATCCACTTTCCCTCGAAGGCTCGCCTATGGCCACAGTCCCCTCGAAAACAATAACACTATTGCCATCAACCGGATACAAATTCAAACTCATGGCTGATACTGGAAAATCCACTTGGAAATACCCAATAACACATTGCCCGACTTGGGGATCGGTTTCAGGACTTTATACTCAGCACCATTATTGGATCAAAGAGGCACACGAAGTTTATCAGCGCATGCAAAAGAAGCCGAGCAGAATGAAAGCAGATTTCAAAATTATTACCTACTTTCATAAGTGTTGGGGAATTATAGGTGACTTTTCAAAGAAACAACAAAAATGCTGATACTTGTATAAACATACTAGCTTTAGCCCGCGGCTTCGCTCGCGTGCAATTCGGGGTAACTCGGTTCCCCTTTCCTGATTTAGAACACAGAAGAGAACTCGGAACAGAATGTAGATGTACTGCTGTAGGTGATATTATATTGTCTTTCCATTTGGGGATAGAATGTAAAGATTATGGGCATGGACACACGCGAACATGCTACATACAATTGTTCATGGAAAAAGTGCAGCTTTTGTAAGTTCACCCCAGCCACCTAAAAAAGAAAAAAAAAGTAGCCTATGTCACTTTCCATCCCTTCAAGTATCTCCACTTAAAAAATCACGTCAATTCGTCGCTCTGTTTTGCCGTGAAAGATGGACAAACAGACACACACACTTTCCCATTTATAATATTAGTATGGATATTATGTATGTAGTAAAATATTTATTACCTCGATGACGATCAAATATGGAAGAAGAAAATGACGAACAAGTACTATACATTATAATCCTTAATCTAATTACATACTTATTTTGTGCAACGTTGATTTGCTAATGTTAAACGAGCAGGCGTTGGTTCGAAAAAATTGTCACAAAATTATTGAAATTAAAAAATCCGGACCAATGCAATTTGGGATTCAGCATTGAGCACAGACAGGCGGGCGGACAGATAAATAGACAAATGGACAGACAGACACACGGACAAACAGACGGGCGGACAAGCACTGTGATTAAGAAGGACCCATAAGTTTTCCGATTTCTAATTTTGATACGGAATATTAAAAAAGTACCTTTGAAAGACGAAATGATTAAAATAAGTAGAAGTTTTACTTAATTTTAATGGTTAGAAATGAAAAACAAACATTAAAAGCAGAATATTTTATAATAGGCATCTAATATATTTCTACATAACAACTTACAATATTTTTTGTTCTTAGCATGCTTGGTCTATTAGTTCCTTTGGTCGTATAATGAATTATAAACCAATTTTTTTTTATAATTTGGGTATTGGAAACAGGGATCAACAGTTCATCTTTAAAGACTTGGATTGGGAAGTCACAACAGGCCTCGGCGGCGAGGACGGAACGACGGAACTACGGTGGTCTGTGACGGTGTGTCTTGAGTGAGAATACTAATTGGTTTACTACTCTCCTGTAGAAGAGTTGTAGCGTCATAGGGTATGGTTAGGGTACGCCGCGGTCGGCGAATCCCACTAATGAGGGAGGAAGTGTAGCGGGCAGCTGTTGCGATTAGGGTATTGGGGTGCTTCACAGCAGAGTCGAAAAAATTCCGCTGGTACAACCCGGTTGAAACCGCTTACTAAGCTGGTGCCAACCGGTTTGTACCTTAGCGGGCGCTGGTGCTCACCCCGCGCGCGTGTAGTAGTAAACTCGCGCACAGCGTTTGTATGAAGTTTTCATTATGCTCGGTTTTTTATTCATTTGCTATCATTGTAAAATAAAAATAAAAAACAATTGACAGGCACAAATTCTTTTTCAACGTGCCCAATTCAAATAGCGTGTTTCATACTGTTTGTAAGAGTTCCAAGAACCAATTAATAGCCTGCACTTCCCCGAATGTATATTTTACTTTACCATGCATGTGCATGATTGAAAACTAACGGTATGGTTCGGTAAAAAGAGGAATGTTGAGTTCCTGTCTGTTAACATATTTTTTGCTAATCGGTATCGCACAGCTCCTATGTTGAGAGAAGAATTTATTTAGGACTAAAAATATGCAGCATTGATGTATCAAAATTATAAGAAAGCACGGTATTATTAATAAGTATACTTTCACCATCATAATTATCATCACTACAGCAGAACGATGTTTACTGCTGAACATAGGCATATGACTGGCCTGTTAGTCTAGTGGTTAGTGACCCTGACTGCAAAGACTGAGGTCGTGGGTTCGATTCCCACCCAGGACAAATCTTTGTGTGATGAGCACAATCATTTGTTCTGTGTCTGGGTGTAATTTATCTATAATTTGTATGCATTTAGAAATATATAAGTATATTTATCAGTTATCTGGTTGCCATAGTACAGGCTCTGCCTAGTTTGTGATCAGATAACGTTGTGTTGGTTGTCCTAAGATATATTATTATAGGCGTCCCCCGAGCTTCGCCATTGCGGCCGATTCTCTGTTTCCCACATCCAGCGTATTCCTGCAGCCTTCACATGGTCATTGGTCCCTCTTGTGGCAGACCTTCCAATTATATGTCTTCCAGTACGCGGTTGCCACTCTCAGAATCATCATCATCATCATCATTTCAGCCGTAAGACGACCACTACTGAACTTAGGCCTCCCCCAATTTGGGGGGCTTTGCCATAATCGCCACGCTTGGCAGGCGGGTTGGCGATCGCAGTATGGTGGTAAAATGCATAGAGAACGCTGCTGCCCATTCTCTAGTAAGTCTCTTAGTCGCCTTTTACGACACCCACGGGTAGAAATGGGGTGGTGTTATTCTTTACGTCCGGAACCACACGGTACACTCAGAATATTGCCGCATAATAAGCATGAATAAAATAAAATAAAAAAATAACCAGAACGTACACCGATTTCAATATTGATGTCTCAAAAAAAAAATACCTACTTACAAGCCGTCGTCCGACTCGATGTAAATGACGAACTCCCGTACCAACTTTCACGCTCTATTTAACCCCTTTCGGGGTGTGATTTTTTCATTCCTTACTTTCACTTCAAGTGAGGACTACTTTCGTTTTATATGGCACTCTTACGCACATTTCATGCTTTTAGATCACAACGCCATCATGGTTGTGCATTGGTAGTGGAATTAAGGTTTTTATGACACTCTTTATTAAAAGCCGTGGTGGCCCAGTAAATCCAAGCAATCGCTTTCAATCAATCAATCGATCAACTCAGCCTATCGCAGTCCACTGCTGGACATAGGTCTCTCCCATATTGCGCCACAACACCCTGTCCTCCGCCTTCCGCATCCAGTTTGCCCCAGCCACTTTCCTAAGGTCGTCGGTCCACCTAGCTGGGGGGCTTCCCATGCTACGCTTGCCGATACGCGGTCTCCACTCCAGGACTCGTCTGCTCCATCGGCCATCGGTCCTTCGACAGACATGGCCAGCCCACTGCCACTTCAGTTTGCTTACTCTGCGAGCTATGTCGGTAACTCCAGTTCTTTTCCGAATAATTTCATTTCTGATTTTATCCTTCAAACAAACTCCGAGCATAGCCCGCAATCGCTTTACTTTGTGTAAATTATTTCATCACCACTGCTCTCAAAACGGTGAACAAAAACATCGTGAGGAAACGGGCATGTCCTAGAATCAAGCATTGGAGACATGTGACATCTAGCCCGCACTGGGCCAACGTGGTAAGTAACAGCTCACTCCTGGTTACAGAGAGGGGGCCGTGTTTCCCAGCAGTGGGAAAATTATAGGCTGATTATGAAAGTCGCGTTAAATATGAGTAGAAACCGGTTAAGGTGAATGCTCCAACCAGCCCGCGAAATTCAAATTTTCTTACGTTTTTTGCAATTTGCAGGCCAGCGCTAGGTTGTATGTTGATTAAAATATTATTCGCGGCTGTAAGACATATGTAGTTACAGAATTATAATCATCAAAATCATCAATACAACGCTCTAAGTTCATAAAGCTGTAGGAATGACTTTTTCTGTTTATTTTATTCCTTCCTGTTTGTTTTGTTTTGTTCCTACGCCTTTATGAACTTGGAAGGTAATCACGCACCCCGATTCCGATTTCGACAACATACACACATTTAAACACCCATCCCACCTTATCACTCAAGCACACTCTCCCACACAACACTCACCTTCCACCACAAGCACTCACACATACCTATGTCTCAAATATACCATAATCACAACCTGAATTATTGCAGCGGTAGAACGACACCGTTCAAAATTTTGTTGTAAAAGAAATAGTGTAAGAAAATGGTGACTGTATACTGTTTCTCAAAATACAGGTTATAACCTAGTTTGAGAGGTAGGGTTTTAATTTTTTGTACAGATTTTACAACAATTTAATTGTATTATTCTCTACCCACTAATTGTTAGTGTTACTATCTGTATTTTTTGATAAATAAAACATTATTATTATTAACTTCACGGGATGGTTGGAGCATTCCCCTTAATGTGAGAAACTTTCCTTTCAACACTTTCTGTAACGAAAATATGAAAATCCAGAAAATAGTGGCTCCTATCCTGTTTTTCGCGAAGCGACACTGTTCTGACGTACGTTAGTGTCTCAATTTATGTCAGGTAATATCCGCACAACTGACACACGAGCAATGAGGAATAAACTGAAACAAACGTAATAATGAAATAGAGAAAAGTAATAAAGTACCCTAGAATTACAATAACAAAGGATAAAAGTCACGTGTTACGGATAAATAGGTTAAGGATATAATAATATAGTACAAAGGTACATAGAGGGATAAAAAAAACCAAATTATTTATATTTTTGATTACCCTTTGATGTCCCACAGCTGGGCGACTCCCTACTCTCTTTCCTCGTCTTTTTGTTCAGAACTGCCAAAGACCAATCTTTATTTAAAAAAGTCAGGCTCTTCCCACCATCTCTGTCTGTGCCTGCCGCGATGTCAAATTAATTAGGTACAGAACAAAATATCTAGAGGGCTATGCTTGAAGTTCCCCTACGCGATCGAATCAGAAGTGAAGAGATCCGTAGGAGAACCGAGGTAAACCGACATAGCCCGAAGAATTGCCAGATTTAAGTGGTAGTAGGCAGGGCACATTGCTCGCATAACAGATGGCTGATGGGGCCGGAAGGTTCTGGAGTGGCGACCGCGCACTGGAAGGCTTCCCACAAAGTGGACGGATGACCTTTTGAAGAACGTAGGAATCCGCTGGATGCGAGAAGCACAGAACTAGTCGAAGAGGCGATGCTTGGGGGGGGGGGGGGAGGGGCTCACTCCAGCAGTGGACTTCTTTTGTCTGAAATCATAATGAGGTACAGAAAAGGAGAGATAGAGGGTATTATGCGTTCCCAAGCTTTCGCTAATCCGCCTTTTTAAGGGGAATGCTCCAACCAGCCCGCGAAATTCAAAATTTCTTGCGTTTTTTGCAATTTGCAGGCCAGTGCTAGGTTGTATGTTGATTAAAATCTTATTCGCGGCTGTAAGACGTATGTAATTACAGAATTATAATCATCAAAATCACCAATACAACCCTCCATGTTCATATGAACTTAGAGCGTTGTATTGATGATTTTAATGATTATAATTCTATAACTACATATGTCTTACAGCCGCGAATAATATTTTAATCAACATACAACCTAGCACTGGCCTGCAAATTGCAAAAAACCTAAGAAAATTTGAATTTCGCGGGCTGGTTGGAGCATTCACCTTAACTCTATAAATGAAAATTTACATCATTTGAACAATCTGTGCTTACGAACCTGTACCCTAATTGCGTATCACACTATCAATCAGAATCTCAATAATGGTGAAGATATAATTAACCCTTACTTCATAATTATGTTCGAAAAAAAATGTGTTCAACAACGTAAATAACGCAATGAATTTTGTAGAACTGTCAAAATAAAAGCCATTGCAACTGATAGTGTGCAACGCAACAACCGCGTTGATCCAAAACCTACAACATCATGACAGCAGCGACAGGTATAAAATATGCCAAGCGTGTGGATTATCTCCAACTCCCCCATATTGGGGGAGACGTATGTCCAGCAGTGGACGTCTTTTGGCTAAAATGATGATAATAATGAGTACCTTCATCATCATAATCATTTCAGCCGTAAGACGTCCACTGCTGGACTTAGACCTCCCCCAATTTGGGGGGCTTTGCCATAATCGCCACGCTTGGCAGGCGGGTTGGCGATCGCAGAATGGTGGTAAAATGCATAGAGAACGCTGCTGCCCATTCTCTAGTAAGTCCCTTAGTCGCCTTTTACGACACCCACGGGAAGAAATGGGGTGGTGTTATTCTTTACGTCCCGCACCACATGGTACCGAATACCGGTAATGAATACCTTATCTTTACCTAATTGTGTATTAGGTGTCATCTCAGTAACCACCCCTTTTCTAACCGTATCGTCTTTCAAACAGTCCATTCACCGCTTATAACAAACACAATACCCAAAGTTCACCTCTAAACCACGTCTAATTCTAATCTACCTACGCGAAGGAGACGTTGAAAAAACCGCTTCAAGCTTGAAGAGGCTTTCAATTTCCGTTAACACAAATCAATCCTTATAGCAAGCCTCAAGCAAGTGAGGCAGTACGTCGAGGCAGTGTCGAGTACGTGTGAAGACGTTTGTGGGTAGATAAGCGATATCGGGAGCCCATTTGCCGCATAGCTGATAATTTCCGCTGTGCGATGGCGTCATTTACCCTTCGAAGAGTTTAGCGTATGGCACCAGTGTGAGAGAACTTGGGTGAGTAATGTTATTTTATTTAGGGAAAAAAAAAATTACGTTACATAGAACACATAAGAGTAAGTTATGTATGTAATAACTACAACATTTTCCACATAATTATAAAGAGGTATGCTGTGATGAGGACTCATCGTTAAGCTAGTTCACGTTCAAAGACAAACTATCAAACCAGTCAGTTATCACAAGATTGATCTAAGTTGTTCAGTACATTAGTAAATCGTTCGGAAATCGGACAGTTAAAAAGGTCCATAAAATGTTAGTAACATATTTGTATAATACACTATTTTTAGTCACTTTATACACAAGGGGAATGAATGAGTAGACCACTCACCAAGTAGTAGCAGTCATGAATAATTATCTTACCTGTTTATATACTCGTAGTAAACTTCCAGGTGTGCTAACTTCTGTTAAGAGATACTTTTTGATGGTAGAGTTGGAAATGTGATTCCTCCGTGCCTCGCAAAGCACATTAAGTATGTTGGTCCTACGCCTGATCTCTCTCCGGTCGGAATGCCGTCCCTTTGGAGTATGAGAGAAAAGAAAGAGTGAGTGTCCTTGTGTCTGTGCACACACTTGTGCACTATAATATCTCCTGCCCCAAATACGGTCTGGAGGATTATTTCTTTGTCGAATTTCGACCACAGGGCAACAACTAGTTATATGAAATACGTTGCAAGACTGCTATTTGTATGACATTTAAATTAAATTAAATGTCATACAAATAGCAGTCTTGTTCTTTAGATGTGATTCAAAAAGCAGTCAATCATCTCTTAGTGAAGCACTTCTTTTGCTAGATGAAGTACGAAGCGATGATAGCATGGATCATGTGATTGTGCGGAAGTGTACAGGGTGGCAGGGAAATCGAGCATTGAAATCGCGCGTGACCGTTCACACAGAGGCGACCTGTCGCGTCGCGACACGGTCATAGAAATTGTTCTACGGATATAAATCGCCGAATCGCGCGCAACCATCGCGTTGCGCTAGTCTGCACGAACCTTTAAGATGCGAAAATGACATTCAACTTTAGGATAAAGATCATACGAGATCGATTTTTAATATTTGTAGTTAGACCACATTCGTACGGACGTAAAATATTGCGGCAGCATTTTATCGTGCACTGGATTTTTACCTCTCGGTGTTGCATAGAACATTGAGAGTTCAACAGAGCGAATCGAAAAAATACACTGTTCTATTTTCAAACCTCGGCACCAATCAATGCGTTCAAGATCCAAAGCGCGATATTTTTACGACCGTTCTTACTTGAGCTTACGATTTATAATTCAAGTAATCTGATTACCTCATCAGCAGCCTATAATGTTGCCACTGCTGGGACACAGACCTCCTTACGATGAGAGGAAGTGGGCCATAATCCACCACGCGGGCCCAGTGCGGGTTGGAAGATGTCACATGTCTTCGAATTTTTGGTTCTAAGATATGCCGGTTTCCTCACGATGTTTTCCTTCATCGTTTTGAGAGCAGTGGTGGTGAAATAATTTACACAAAGTAAAGCGCCTGCTTAGGTTCGTACTCACGACCTACTACTCGTAAGTCGCGGCCGTTGCCACTGGGCCACCACTGCTCTCTGATTACCTAATAATTTAAATCTCACGCTAACAAAGAGACCACACCCAACGTTTTTAAAGCGACCACGCGTTCTGCCGCCACACTGCCACTTACCAAACCATTGTGAACCTTAACCGCTTTTCTTAAGGTTCTGAAATTTTCAGTATCGGACTCGTCACATGAACTAATATTTTAGTTAATATCTCGAACTGTCTTCAGCCATTACTGACTGTCAGAGTCATCGGTGAGCGACTCGATATTTGGAAAAGATAGTGAGGTTGATAAAATCCTTAGTGGAAATTCAAAATAGACCCTACTACAATATGGTCGGGGTAAACGCATGTTTCATAGATGTGTATCACGTAAATTGTGGGGTAGTTTATCATGAATAATGACACTTTTAGTGGCCTGATCGGTTTTGGTATCACATAATGTGGTGTGATTCAGTTGATATTTTATTTTGATCTTTCATGGGAGAGAACTTTGATGTCGTAATTTAGTTGAGAAATAAATAAAGTTTAGTTTTATAAGTAAACCTTGAATAGTTATTTATGATGATTATCGTTGAATGTTTTCTATTTAAGACCAATTTAAGGATGAAGCATCGTTTGTTTCAATAAATTAGAAAAAGTATTATTTTTGACTCATAGATAGGTAATATACAGCATCAGTTTTTATCCAGTGCGTAAACTGTAACCATGAATTCAGCATATCATTCTAGACCCCCCAGAGTAGAAAATTTTCGTCGGATATTTAAAAAAATCAGCTGCAAATACATTTTGACCCCGTAGGTATTGCATTTTCTATGAAACAGCTGATTTTTTATAATATTATTATATTAGTATAGATTTAGTCCAAAGACTCTGTGGAGTACGTACGCCAGAAGACGAGGAACATGCTGAGGGTGCAGTTACTGGAGTCACACCGCAACGTCAACTTCAAGGCGTTTGTGGTGCGTGTACAAAATTGTTATCTGCCCGTCGTCATGGACGAAGACTTTTGGCTACAGGATGTGGTGTCCCGTCGCTTCCGCGGATAAGTGCCCCAGGACAGCTCACAGACAAGCTAGTGAAGTGAAGTGCTACTAACATAGTTTAAGGTACTATTACTAACACAAGTTTTAATACTTAACTATGTTAGTTTGTAAGGTATATGTCTATGGGTCATTGAAACCTGAAAATAAATGTTTTATTATTATTATAAGATAGCGGGGTTTCGTCTCTAGAGTGCCAGTCTTACCAAGGGGTATCATATTACTCAGTAACTGGGTTGTGGAGGTCAGATAGGCAGTCGCTCCATGTAAAATACTGATACTCAGCTGCATCCGGTAAGACTGGAAGCCGACCCCAATATAGTTGGGAAAACGCTCGGCGGATGATGACGAGCCTCTAGAATGCCACAAATGAACAAACATACACACATATATAGGCTGGAAATCACATCACCCTCCGCAGTCGGGTAATAATAACGTAAAGGTCTATCTTGCTTTAAATACTGGACGTTTTATTAAATTAACCAGGTTTTTGCCTTTATTTAATTTGGAATATAGCTAGCAGCTGTGTTTAAATTATAATAATAATTTCTTTACAGTCTGCGTTAGTCTTTACTGTAATTAATTAAATCATTGGAAGGGTTAATTAATAGTGAAATTAGGTACCTATTTGTATTAAATATTAATTATTTTGCAAGTTTACTTGTTATACAAAAGCACAATATTTGCTTTACCTTTTAACACGTTAACTGCCATGTCGGACTATGTGTCCGACCCTTTTTAATCAATAATCGACTTAGAGTCAAATAATACTAAGTACATTTTTGACTTTTTCTGATTTTACCCATGGCGGTTAAGCATTTTTTGGGGACCTGTATAATCATTATCATCATTTCAGTCGAAAGATGTCCACCGCTGGACATATGCCTCCCCTAATTAAGGGACGTTAGCCATAATCGCCATGCTTGGCGGCGTGTTGACGATAGCAGTATGGTGGTAAAATGCATAGAGAACGCTGCTGCCCATTCTCTAGTAAGTCCATTAGTCGCCTTTTACGACTTTCACAGGAAGAAATGGGATCTATATAGTTTAATAATACAATTATTTAGGATCTCCTTTTCAGGGTTCCGTTGCCAAATGGCAAAAAACGGAACCCTTATAGATTCGTCATGTCTGTCTGTCTGTCTGTCCGTGTATGTCACAGCCACTTTCCGAAACTATAAGAGCTATGCTGTTGAAACTTGGTAAGTAGATGTATTCTTTGAACCGCATTAAGATTCTCACACAAAAATAGAAAAAAAAAAAACAAAAAAACTTTTTTCATCAAACCTATACGTGTGGGGTATCTAGGTATCTATGGATAGGTCTTCAAAAATAATATTGAGGTTTCTAATATCACTTTTTTCTAAACTGAATGGTTTGCGCGAGAGACACTTCCAAAGTGGTAAAATGGTAAAACTAAAAAAAATATAAGATGTACATTACCATGTAAACTTCCACCGAAAATTGGTTTGAACGAGATCTAGTAAGTAGTTTTTTTTTTAATACGTCATAAATCGTAAACCGCAATTTACCTTTCATTCAATCAACACAAATAAAAAAATACCATTCAACCTTATGCATAAACCGCGAATACCTACAGGTTTGTACGGAACCCTCGGTGCGCGAGTCCGACTCGCACTTGGCCGGTTTTTTTAGTCTTCGTTCAGTTGTCAAGTAACTGTTCTATATCTTAAGGTTACCTCGATTAAAATCAACTCAATCGATCGCTCCAAGGCTGCGCAACTACACCAGGGTGTAGTGTCCTCCGCTTTCCGCATCTAGTCTACCCCAGCCACCTTCTTAAGGTCATAAGTCCATATAGGCTTTCAATACTTGTAAGGTGTGTGGTATATTGTGATAT
The DNA here is from genome assembly GCA_947507805.1 of Aporophyla nigra. Lineage (NCBI taxonomy): Eukaryota > Metazoa > Arthropoda > Insecta > Lepidoptera > Noctuidae > Aporophyla > Aporophyla nigra. Next base: position 7,499,178 of record OX382292.1, on the reverse strand, counting down.
ATGCGATATTTCAATCGCATTATTTTATTACTAGCCTTTACCAACGGCTTGACTCACATGGAGGGCGAAATTTATCCCATAGGAACGTCTTACCGGGATAAAAAGTATTATATATGATTGTGTATATTAACGACTTACCATTCTATTTAAAGAATGTCTGTGACATTGTACTATTTGCTGATGATACCTCACTTATCTTTAAAGTAGACAGGAATAGAAAAGATTTTGATGACGTGAATAGTGCGCTCTCAATGGTTACGGATTGGTTTACCACAAATAACCTAGTTCTTAATGCTAAGAAAACGAAATGTATAAAGTTCGCCTTACCGAATGTTAGGAATCTGGGACCCAATGTCGTTTTAGATAATGAGGTGCTTGAAACTGTACACTCGGCAGTTTTTCTCGGTATAACAGTAGACGCCAAACTTCAGTGGGGATCACATATATCAAGCCTAGCGGGAAGGCTCAGTTCGGCCGCCTACGCCGTAAGGAAAGTTAGACAGTACACGGACGTTGATACAGCTCGATTAGTCTATTTTAGTTATTTTCATAGCATAATGTCCTACGGCATTCTGCTGTAGGGCAAAGCCGCGGACATTCAAAATATTTTTGTTCTTCAAAAACGAGCTGTTCGAGCGATTTACCAACTAGGTGCGAGAGTTTCTCTGAGAGATTTCTTTAAAGATATTGGTATTCTTACGGTGGCATCACAATTCATCTTCGCCAACATCTTATATATTAGGCAAAATATACACCTGTACACTAAAAACAGTGATATTCATAATATTAATACTAGAAGTAGGGATAAACTACGTGCTCCCTTTCACCGGCTTCATAAGGTTCATAATTCTTTTGTTGGTCTTGGTATTACCTTTTATAACAAGCTTCCCTCTACTTTGCTAGATTTGCAGTTTAATGAGTTTAAAGCTAAAGTAAAATCCAACCTTTGTTCAAAGGCATACTATTCTATCAACGACTACTTAAACGATAAGAATAGTTGGTCGCTGTGATCAACTCAAGACAATGTTTATGTTCTTTCAATCCAGAATTAGTCTTCCTACTGAAAGTTTATATGGATAGTTCATATAATTGTTTTTTTTTTTTTTGTTTTTATTTAACTGCTTTTGTTAGTTTATTTTTATTTTCTTTTCATTTCATTTATTGTGTATATATATGTATCATTTGCATCGTATATGTAAGCGGGCACGCCCTTTATGCCTGGAGGCTTTATTAAGGTTTTAAGTTCTGTTTTCGATTTTGTTTTGTTTTATTATTTATTTCAGCTTGAGTTTAGTTTTCAATGTTTTGTTGGTATATTGGCGTGTGCTAGCTGACATATGGCGAATAATATATGTTTTGTTTTATAATATTAATAACTTACACAATACTGTATAGAATCAAGTTCTTCTAACTTAACAGACAGCTGTGCTGCTGGGGAGTTTGTTCCGCCACTTCTTCTTCCCAGCTAAAGCACTAGGAAGTGTCGAAGGGCGGGCGTTTTGGGGGGACTGTCTCATGTAACTTTGACGTTCAAAAAGTGCTGACTCTCAGCCTAGTTTGAATAAATGACTTTTGATTTTTTGATTTTATAAATGTTAATCCAGACTATATTTTGCGCTTTTGCGTGATTGTTTTGAACAAAAATTCATACATCTAAATATCCAAACGTACAATTTTTTATATTTGTAATGTCAAATAGGAGTATACAAATTTTTTTTTTTTCACGAAGCGTCGCGCATTGTACTTGCGGTAACCAAGAGTGCAAATAGGCTGTGGATGTGTGCGTGAAGACGTCAAGCGTTAGCAAATAATACACTAAACCGACTTCACCTGTATCTTAAACGGTACTGAGAGATCCTGCGCTTACACACACATTCACCGCGTGTTTATACACTTGTTTACCAGAAGTAAAGCGTGCCTCGCTTCATGAGATGAAAATAATTTAACAGTAACGTGGTTTCCGTGTAAAGTATCAAATGAGGGCGACATCTAATTAAAGTTTCCGTCTGTCAGTTGTACGCTGTAAGACGCCCCGGGCGCCGGGAGTCGATTGCGGACTCCCGGCCACCGTAGGCGCGAGCTTGCGGGTGGCGAGCAATGGGTAGCTCGCTGCCCGGTAAGGACCAAGCTCGGGTCGACGGCGCGTAATGTTCCACGCGCGCCTCAAAGAGATGTCAGCAACACTGAAGGGGTCTGCTAGGATAGATGCCTGCCGGGGTCGCGTGATTGTTCGAAAGAGATACCGTGACCCCGGCACATGGGCAACTGAAGGAACACGGGTGGGTTTTAGTCAGTAAAAGTCTGACACGCCCTCCCGCTCCGCCCAGAGCGGGAGAAGTCATTTGATGATTTCCCATCCAAAAAAAAAAAGTATCAAATGAGGGCGACATCTAATTAAAATTTCCGTCTGTCAGTTGTACGCTGTAAGTAGCTTAGGTATTTATGGTCGCATTCAGTACAAATTGATAAATGTTTTCAACTAATCAAATGGTTTTGTGAGATTTTTTGGTATTTTCAGTGAAATGATGTTGTGTTACGTAGGTATTAGGGTTGTGCCGAATCGTTAAAAATGTATATCCGCGGGTAAGGATCCGAATACGTATATTTAGTGTCAAGATCCGCGGATACGGATACGGGTCTTAACTTTCTTACTTAATTGGTGTCGATGCGCAATTAGGATAGTTGACGTCACTTTGCTTGACAGGACATGTTTCGACTTCCATTGCGCGGGTCTTTCTTTTGTTTTGGTTCTAAGTTAGTGAGTAAATATTTGCTTTTAAGAAATAAAAAATAATCTGAATGGAATTTAATAGTTTTCCATATATAGAATTTCGTCTGTAAATTAAGAATAAATAAGGTAAAGGATCCGTAAAAGATCCGCAAAAAAAGTAACAGATACTAGCCTAATATGTATTTCTGGAATTGTGAATTCGCCAACGAATAAATTAACTAAATGCGAGTCGTCTTTAGAAAATATATATTATAAAAATATATATATTAAAAAAACTTTTTTACAAAAAAAAAAACCACCGACTTCCTTGAAAACACTACAAAGTGAAAAATAACTTTAATTTCGGAAGTCGGTGTCTTAGGATCTGTATTTATTGTTTTTTGCCACCGACTTCCGAAATTAAAGTTATTTTTCACTTTGTAGTGTTTTCAAGGAAGTCGGTGGTTTTTTTTTTTGTAAAAAAGTTTTTATTTTTAAATTTTTAGTTGTGGTATTCACCCTGCACTAATTCCAAACAAACAATGCATATTTATGCGATAGGTCTTACTGGATTTTGCTAAAGGCCAAGTTTATGTTGCGCTAAGTCGTGTAAAGACTCTGGATGGTATTGCTCTTTGCGACTTAGAGCCAAACAAATTGCTCAAGAAACCGCATGACGAAAGAGCATTGCGTGAAATGCAACGATTAAGGCAATTGTAAATTTGTATAAAAATATAATAAATGGCCAGGCCAAAATGATTAAGGCTGCTTTTTTTTTTATTAAGCAGACAGTAGAGTGGGTAAGAGCCCACTCTAGTGTCTGCTGAGGAATCAATTCTCGATGTCAACGAGTATGTCTATCTAGGACAAGATATCTTCTAACTCCTGATCGATAAGGAGTTGTACCTTCCATCATCAGCTCAACGGAATATAAGAATACAAGTAACGGTCTAAACGTGCCTATAATATGCAAAGAATTATCCCCTAACCTTCTAACCTTTCACTGTAAGTTCCTATATGTACTGTTCACCGATGAGGAGTTCCATGCGGTATCTTCGAAGACTATAATTAGTTCACCACGGATGGATAGATAGAACCAGCAATTATTTTTGATCTTTAGTACAATATCCAAATCACATTACGTGTACTGTTTGTTTTTGAGGAGTTCCTTCGTTTATCTCCCAAAGTATACATCAAATCTTCACAAAATTAATATGGGACCACCTCAGGAGTATACCCTTACGAATAAAAAAAGAATTTTCAAAATCGGTTGACAATTGGCGGAGAAATCGGTGAACATACATAAAAAAAAAATTTAAAAAAAATACATACAGTCGAACATATAACCTCCTCCTTTTTTTGAAGTCGGTTAAAAAGAGACGATTCGCTCCGATTCGGGTGAGTAAATTTGAGCGAATAGACTCATAAGCTTTAGTGTCTGTCTGTGTGACCGCATTTATATTCTAAACTATGCAATTGATTTTTATTTGATTTTCATCATCATAAAAAGTAGATATCTTATTTTGGAAAATTTATGTGCATTCAGTTCAACATTATCAGCCCACTACTGGGCACGGGCTCCTTTCGGTCAGGGGGAGTGGGCCGTAAATCACCACACGGGCCCAGTTCGGGTAAGTAGATGTTACATGTCTTCGAATTTTTGGTTCGAGGACATGGTTTCCTCACAATATTTTTTTACCTTTGCCTACCCGTAGTCATGGGTAGGTAATCTATACAAATAAATAAAATTGGAGTGTCTGTTTTTAATATTAAAATAACCACTTTTTACTAAGAGTATATGTCTGTCTGTTTGTTCCCGCTAATCTCTGAAATGGCTGGACCGATTTTGACGGGACTTTCACTGGCAGATAGCTGATGTAGCAAGGAGTAACTTAGGCTATTTTTATTTTAGAAAGATTCTTTTATTTTAGAAAAAAATAACTATCTTCGAAAACTACGCTGACATACGTCTTAAAATTCGAAAAACCCTGGCTGAATCCTACGAAATAGATCAAAATAATGTACTACAGTATTGTACACCTTAAAAAGGCCTACAAAAATGTCCTCAATGGTATATGTCTATCTCTTAGGGATAACCCACAATAACCATTTTTTATCTTTTACTTTTTACGAGAAGTAAGGGCTTATTTACGAAGCGATTTTAAGCAATACAGCATTAATCCTTATCCAAATAAGTACCTTAAATACATTGTGCATTTAATATAGATCAATATGGCCCTTTACAGCATGTAATTTAAATGAATATCTTAGAAGATATCAGAGATTTAAAAAGTGGGCACAGAGCGCGTTGGCAGCGGCCGGGTAGTACAAGATAAGTAGGATACAATCCTACTTATCTTGTATTCATATTACTTTGGCTTCATAGTAATTGCGAATATCATGTGTGTTCATTATACTCAAAATTAAACCGCCGAAAAAACAGAAAAGCAAAAAATGATAAACCTTAAAATTATGAGTCAGCGCTTTGAGTGATCTTAGTTCATTGATTTTTCAGCGCCGACTCAAAGTTTTAAGGTTTATTATTTCTTACTTTTCTGTTTTCCGGCGGTTTAATTTTTTGTTAAAAAGTTTTTATTTTGTAATTTTTTTGTGGCTTTAATGTACTAATGATACTTGGCAAGGTATATCCTATCCAATGAAAAAAGAATTATCAAAATCGGACTACTCTGCACAAAGTTATGCGTGGTTAGGTTATACATTACAATCAATGAGTGAACAATCAATCATCTCCTGTTTTCCGACCCTTAGGGTCCGATTTTGTTTTCCAAATTTATATGGGACCACCCTCGGAGTATATTCTTTCCAATAAAAAAAGAGTTATCGCAATCGGACTACTATGTAAAAAGTTATGCGTGGTCATACATAAAAAAAAAATACGCGTCGAATTGATAACCTCCTCCGTTTTTTTTCGTCGATTAATAAACCTAATAGTATTATTCCAAGTAAGAGACCGCGAAATGGCTTAGATGTTTAGATTTTTGGATGTTTGTTTCTCAATGATGCAAAGACGGCCAAACGGATTTAGATCGAATTTGGCATAAAGATATATTATATCATGAATACGTAACAGATAGGATACCTACTTTATCCCGGTAGTAGGTTCCCGGGTGATATTTGCCGACAGCTATACGGGCCAAGCCACTGGCAAAAGTACTGTTCCTATAATTATGTTCGGTGTCTGGTAAATGATTGAGTGTCTGTATAGGTAAAATAGGAGCGTTAAGAAAAACCAGGAAGACTTATACTCAACTAAACCAAGCCCTATGTCACAGTCTTCTTACTCTGAATACTATTACTTTTATTTTAAAAACACCAACACACATGATGTTCTCATAAACTATGAATCCTAAGTAATATGAGTTATACTAATAATATTATACAGCGTGTAACGGAAGGGGGGTATCAACCCTGAAGGAGGTGAATGTGCTCATGAAACTCAACAACTTTCCCCAAAGAACATAGGTCGAAATATGAAAAAAAAATTTGGCCCTCCCTTACAAAACTGACTACCAGCTGATTGATTTACTATGGGAGGGCCAAATTTTTTTTTTCATATTTCGACCTATGTTCTTTTCTTTATATGTAGTACGTCCTCTTGCATTAATTTCCGACATCCACGCGGGCGAAGCCGCGGGCAAAAGCTAGTCTATACTAAAATTATAAAGCTGAAGAGTTTGTTTGTTTGTTTGATTGAACGCGCTAATCTCAGGAACTAATGGTTCAAATTGAAAAATTCTTTTTGTGTTGGGTAGCCTAATTATCGAGAAAGGCTATAGGCTATATAACGTCACGCTACAACCAAGAGGAGCGGAGCAGTAATGAAAAATGCTGCAAAAACGGGGAAAATCGCACGGGTAGGCGATTCGACGCGACGGGAAGGGTCGGAGGAACATGAAATTTAACGCGGACGAAGTCGTGGGCAGAAGTTAGTTCATAGATAATTCCATTTGAATGCAACAGTAGGATGTCACGATGATAGCGTTGCGTTGCAGCTAGTCAATGGCATTGTGCTACGAATTATTGCTTTCGATATTTGCTGCCATGCTCCCTAGGTGCCTTGCAAAGCATGTTAAGCCGTTAATCCGGGGTGTCATCTTTGACAGTCGTTACGGGTCGTCAGAACCCCGAAAGTCTAACAACCCATCATACAAAGGGATATCATTTTACCTAATTAATGACTGGGCTGTGAACATCAGGTAGGGCTGTCACTCCATGTAGAATACTGGTACTCAGCTGCATCCCAATAGACTAGAACCCAATCCAAACATAGATGGGAAAAAAGAAAGAAAGAAACCATTTAATTGTCAGAATATTTTAAAAGTTGTTATGTGGATTATTACGTTCAAAATATTCCGCCGTTTCCGGCGTACAAATATGGTTTTGTAATAATGGGTCATCATTACATTGAAATTTAGTTATTAATCATTAAAATTATGGGTCATCATTACATTAAGATTTAGTTATTAATCATTAGAATTTATTTAAATTACGAAACATTTTTTTATGTAAAAGATATTAATTATATGTCAAATTTGCATGAAGTCAAGGAGATAAAATATGATTTTTACAGAATAATGTCAAATCTTTAAGTAAATTTTTCATTCATAAAATCTTCAGTCGAGTAATAGCGTTTGCTTAAGAAAAAGTTAAATAATAAAAGGCTAGGTAGATATGTTTTGTTTAGCTTGCTTGGTTATTGAGCGTGAGCACAGGGCATTGTCTATGAGTTTGCGGGCAGGGAGCAATAGGCAGCTCGCGCCCGGTAAGGACCAGGCCCGGGTCGACGGCGCGTTGTGTTCCACGCGCTTGAAAGAGATGTCAGCAAAATTGAAGGGGTCAGCTAGAGCCGATGCCTGCCAGGGTCGCGTAATTGTTCGAAAGAGTTACCGTGGCTCTGGCATAGGTAATTGAAGGAACACGGGTGGGTTTTAGACCGTAAAAGTCTGATACACCCTCCCGCTCCACCCAGAGTGGGAGAGATGTCATTACATGATTTCCTACCCACAAATTAAGGGCGTTAGCGTTGACGCTACAGTATGTTAGCTCGCAGATTTGTACAACTGAAGTTAAGGTTACATGGATTACTACGTATTGTCAGTCGTTTTATACATGCCGTCTATGGGCCAACTAGACGCAAAAGCAAACAGCACTCTGAGCGTTCATTACAATAATGCATTCAGGGTGTTGATGGGATTGCCGCGCTACTGCAGCGCTTCCAATATGTCCACAGAGGCGCGAATAATTGGCTTTCACGTCATCATGCGCAAGAAACCCCAATATATTTGAGAAAAGGCTAGGCAGATGATGATGATGATGATGATGATGGTATCTATATCTATACTATATTAATATTATAAAGCTGAAGAATTTGTTTGTTTGTTTTGTTGAACGCGACAATCTCAGGAACTACTGATCAAAAATTGAAAAATTATTTTTGTGTTGGGTAGCCTATTTATCGAGGAAGGCTAATAACATCACGCTACTATTAAAAGGAGCGGAGCAGCAATGATAAATGGACGAAAACGGGCAGGCAATTCGATGCGACGGGAAGGGTCAGGGGACCAAAAATTTGACGCGGACGAAGTCGCGGGCAGAAGCAAGTTGGAGAAATAAATGGGAGATTTTATTGCACTAATTACACCCTATAAAGGAATAACAAGCTGTGTAACGTATGATCAGCCTATATTGTTCCCACTGTTGGGACACAAGCCTTCTCTCTTTGAGAGAGGGTATGCTATAATCCACCACGCCTGCCCAGTGCGGTATGGTAGATGTCGCTTCGAATTTTTGGTTCTCAGAGATGACGTTTTCCTCACAATGTTTTTCCTTCACCGTTTTAAGAGCAGTGGTGATGAAATTATTTACACAAAGTAAGGCTCCTGTCTGGGTCTTAACAAGTCGTAAGTCGTAGCCGTTACTAGAAGGCCACATCTGCTTTCAAAACGCCGTATCCAAATTCCAAAAGGATTTCTCATCAGTTCTTCAGGAGCCATCCGATTCAAAAAGCTTTACCTCATATTATTAACTAGCTTCTGCTCGCGACTTCGGCCGCGTCAAAGTTTTGCTCCCCTGACCCTTCCCGTCGCATAGAATTGCCTGCCAGTTTTCGTAAAATTTTCATTGCTGCTCCGCTTCTTTTAATCGTAGCGTGATGTTATATAGCCTATAGCCTTCCTCAATAAATAGGCTATCCAACACAAAAATATTTTTTCAATTCGGTAATTTCCTAAGATTACCGCGTTCAATCAAACAAACTCTTCAGCTTCTTTATTAGTATAGATTACCTAAGTATGTACCTGATAATGTCATTCTCATTATCATCATCATTTCAGCCGAAAAACGGCCACCGCTGGTTATAAGCCTCCCCCAATTTGGGCGGATTTGCCATAATCTCCACGCTTGTCAAGCGGGTTGGCGATCGCAGTATGGTGGTATAACTTATAGAAAACGCTACTGCCCATGTTCTAGTAAGCCCCTTAGTCGCTTCTTACGACACCCAGGGGAAGAAATTGGATGGCGCTATGCTTTACGTTCCTCACCACATAAAACCAACCAAATAATATAGGTAATGTTATGTAGCTCTATTCCAGGCTATTATCAAATGGTCATCAGTTACAATAACAGAGCCATAGGGGCGTAATTAATTCCGTAAGGACGTCTGCAACACGTCACGGCGAATGCATTGCATTGCAACTTGTTGAATACTACGACTTAACGACTTGATACTTGGCATCTCACTTAGTTTTTAGGAAGAGTTATGACACTTAGTCGCTAGGTACTTGTTGCTTTTTGAGGTGGTTTAGAGTTCATGAATGAAATAAAAGTTTTTAGAAGAAGTATTCTTTATAAAAATATTTGTGTGGTATTTTAAAATGCAATTTCTTGAGGATGTGAATGACTGGCATATTTCCATAACCAATTTTGTAAAATCTAAATATCTTCACTTGTGAGAAAAATACAAATTAAATTAATTATCATAATTTAAATCACTCTGTAAATTGGTCAACAAGTGCCTATTTCATCATTTCATTTGTTTCACATTATCTTTTTTTTTTTTTTGTGGGTGGGAAATCATCAAATGACATCTCCCGCTCTAGGCGGAGTGGGAGGGCGTGTCAAACTTTTACTGACTAAAACCCACCCGTGTTCCTTCAGTTGCCCATATGCCAGGGCCGCGGTAACTCTTTTGAACAAATCTCGCGAACCTGGCAGGTTTTACATTAGCCTTACAAGCAATAAAAACAAATGGGACTGTTCACAATATTCTGTGAGATTCCCAAGACTTTTAACGTCCTCTTCGGTGCAGCCAAAGATGAGCAAAAGAGCCTGATGAACACAAAACAGTACCATTCCGTAGCTCAAATAGCACGTTACGCCGTTTTTCCCGGCTGTCACTCGTAGGTTATTGACGTTCATAACGGTTAATCAGAAGCCCGAAAGCTTAACAATCTGTCATGCCATGGGATATATTATTAACCAGTATCTGGGTTATGGAACTGAAATAGGCAGTTGCTCGATGAAAAATATTGGTATTCACCTGCAACCAGTTAGACTAGAGGCCGACTATAATATCAATATTTAGGAAACTAGGCATATAACGGCACAATCAATATGCCAGGCTTGGTGTTCCTTGTCATGGACATATTATATTTACGGGCTGAACTAAATCAGGGGAAATTAAACTATAAGAGTAGGAAAAGACCAGAGGAATGATGGCTAAGTAGCTTTTGCACAGTAAAAGATGATATGTATGTTTGGAAAGAAGATGACCGAGACGACGACTAATAGAGAAGGATGGAAGGAAAAATACATGTTGAGCTGACCACTAACAAAATTGGGATGACTGCAGGAGAAAAATGATGAAGCAAATCATCAAACATAACAACACAAGTATCAAACACGTTTAATCCCACATTTCACGCTACAGAACGCGAAATCCCCAAAGCCTAATCGCTTCATTTGCCTGACATATCATAATTTATGACATAAACGAGTGCTATCTTCAGCTTGATATATTAGGGGGCAATTAGAGCCTTATTCTACCTACTAATGAGTTTAAGTAGCGTTTAAACCTGTGCTGAAAAAGGGGCAGGAAAGGGGACTGAAAAGTACTTACGTTAACGCGTATATGTGGCGGTAGATTTTGGTTTTATGTGAGTAAAGTGGTACTTAACTGTGCTAAGGTGCCATATCTGATGTAAAATGTGGAGTAGGCTATGCTCGTGTGGTTTAATATGTATATTTACATCGTATTAAGATACAGGCTTGCCAAATTTGGATCCAATGGAAACCTCTCAAATAATCTCTATGCTCTTAGTACAAGTTTAAGAAACTGCCATATTGTTTCATATTGCCATATATTGCATGCTTAAAGTGTGCTGAGAACTTTCATTTATGCGACTCTAATTGGGTAAACAGCATACAGGGTGGCAAGGACATAGACGCGCAAACTGTAACCAGGAATTCATCCCCTCTAGTATAGAAAGTTTTCGTCACATATCAAAAAAAAAATAAAAAAATATGCAGTTTCATAGGAAAGCGCAATGCGTATTTTTTTTTTTTTATTCTCTTATGAAAAATTTCGACGCAGTTGGGTAGTGTCCACATGTACGTAATCCTTACCGCCATGTACCTATATCAGAAAGGTGTGGTCTTATTGAAGCGTGTGGTGACTTAGGTCATCTGTAAAACTTTTCCTTAGGGACCAACTTCGTAAGCGTGGAAAACAGACCAACTGTCCTATCCAAAACTTCAACACCTACCTGCTCGACCCAAATGTATGCGACGGATGATTTTTTATTGCGATTACAATGTTAGTCACAGCGATAAAACTTTTCAGTTTGATGATCAGTATGACACTCAAATTAGATCATACCTTTTGATAGATATAGGCACTTATATTATTGCAAAATGGTAGTTACAATACAGTTCTACTAAAGAAAAGTGTGTTCGGCATGGGTCCCACCACATATAACAAAATACTCGATATTATAAAAAAAAACAATCTAAATATTTAATAAGAAATTAACAGCCCTCTTACTTGATAAATGCTGTTATTCTATAAATATTTTTAATTGATACTACTGCAGCATGCGGCATTGTGTGTTTATTATTTGACATTGCTTGATTTAAACTATATGCACTATCATTTTTATTTTTTTGGAAATTTTAATTTGATTGACATGTATATTTAGAAGCTGTTTTTCAATATTTGCATGCCTAATTTAAGGGATATTGTACCAGGATCACAATTTTGTATCCACCTTGATTTTATGTGCCTACGATCTAAGCAAATAAAGGATTATGAAACACCCTGTTATCATCCTTTGCCTTTTTTCAACGCACATGCAGCTGAGTGCCAGTATTTAGTATAGCGGGACTGTTTTTCTGACCTAATCCAGATATAACATAAAACGAAACCCCTTGTTAAGACTGGTCGCCAGATTTTTGGACTTACGACATGTAATGACTGTGAAGATCCACGAGTGACAGCCGGGACCAACGGCGTAACGTGCTTTCCGAGGCACGGAGGGTATTGGTATGTTAAAATGGACACCCATCCACGGACCAACCGCGACAAGCGTAGCTTAACGAAGTCTATCGAACCGTGGGGTTGTTATTTCTTGTCACGACACCTTTTTTTTTGGGTGGGAAATCATCAAATGACTTCTCCCGCTCTGGGCGGAGCGGGAGGGCGTGTCAGACTTTTACTGATTAAAACCCACCCGTGTTCCTTCAGTTGCCCATGTGCCAGGGCCACGGTATCTCTTTCGAACAAATCTCGCGACCCTGGTAGATCATTATGTTGATATATCATTGATCATGGTATCTCTTTCGAACCCCCCAAAACAAAATTTTAATAACTACTAGAACTAAATGTATCTATAGGATGGCTGAATTTTTTCGTGATTACTATGTTGATCATACAATCTTAAATGTTACTACTTACACCTTTTTGTATACTGTTATTTTATTCTATGTGCATTGTGTGAAGACGGTGCACCTAGAATAAAATGACAGTACTTATACAAAAAAAAAATTGTAAAATATTTTATTTATTTATTAAGTAAAACCAACAAAGCTTCCTCCACACCACATAATACATGTTAAAGCACTTATATTCTTACGTACTATAGTGTAACCTTAATTTCAGGCTGCCACGGCATGCATTTAACAAAGGAGTACGAAATACATTAATTAACATTAAAATACAATTTAATACACAGACATAACAGATTTAACTTATTTAGATACATTGTTACATAAATACAATTAATTGTCCCATAAATCCGACAAACAAATCCAAATGAAAACTTATCTGAGCTAATCAATTTTGTTCGACGTAGTGGGAATCGAACCCACGACCTCAGTCTTAGCAGTCAGGATCACTAACCACTAGACTAACAGGCCAGTCAATGTAAATGTTGACGTTCAAATGTGCCTTTTATTTGCCTGTTGAAATAAATGCTTTGAGTTGACATGTTCGTATTGCTGAATACCATCGAGAACTGTCCATCCCAAGCGAGGCAAAACCAACATTTACTAAGTAGTCTTTGATCGCCGATTCTATTTCAAAACACAGTGCTAAACTGTCATGGCCGCTGAATTCTGCTACGTTAGCTTAAACGATCACAATTAAGTATATTGCGTCCATTGCCGGTTGAGTGCGGTAAACGCGGAAACGTCAGGGAAACACACGGCAGCGGAATTAATTCTGGCTAGGATTTACAGACGGATGTTCAATGTATGGGCAGAAGCGTTATACTATTTGTCGGTTCACGGTATTATTGGCCAGTGGTCATAATCGGAAGTACCGCCGCCATTTTGTTTTGTTAATGTAATCTATTTATCTGTACTACTAATATAGGTCATGAGTTTTTTTGATGGTTTGTTTGAACGCACTTATCTCTGAAACAACCAGTTTCATTGTCCAATTTTTGAGAAAGGTTGTGGCAAACAGCCATCGATTTCTTAAATCTAAACTTTAACTATATCTATACCCTGGTTAATCTTTTTGTGACCGTACGCGGGTAGGGCAAAGGTGAGGGAGTGCTTAGAGTTTCCCTACGCGATCGAATTAGAAATGAAGAGATCTGTATGAGAATATAGGTAACCGACTGTAAGGTTCTTATTTCAAAAACAGGCTCGATGGTTTCAATCATACCTAAAGAAAATCCTAGTTTGGTTATAAGATCGAAAGCATTCATTTTAATTTTACCATAACCACTTTTGAATTTGGCAAAGAGTCGGTCATTCTGTCAGACTCCATAGCTACTCATTTAAATCAAGATATTACAAAATTCTGGGTGCATTATTCTCGTTGCTTCTGTATGTGAGAATAATCTTCTTTAATTAGTATCAAAGAAGTCACACTACATATTATTATAATAAAACAAAATAATTTCCGCAAACTATATGCTTAGGTACCGTGTGGTGCCGGACGTAAAGAATAACACCACCCCATTTCTTCCCGTGGGTGTCGTAAAAGGCGACTAAGGGACTTACTAGAGAATGGGCAGCAGCGTTCTCTATGCATTTTACCACAATACTGCGATCGCCAACCCGCCTGCCAAGCGTGGTGATTATGGCAAAGCTCCCCAAATTGGGGGAGGCCTAAGTCCAGCAGTGGACGTCTTACGGCTGAAATAATGATGATGATGATATGCTTAGATCTTTTAAACTAAGCGATGGATTTTAAAGGGGTTTTCATCAATAGACAGAGTGATTCAAGGGAAGTTTTATACGTATAATACGCGGACGAAGCCCCTGGCTAACGACAGTAGAAAATAAAATGAAGGTTAAATTCATAAAATTATATTAAGCCCTGGTTGTTAAGAGATGACCCGTCTCAACCGATGGCGCCCGTTCACGAACATGGCGCATACTGCGCTACCACGGGGAAATAGCGCAGTTATGTGGGACTCCAATCTACTAAAATTCCACGGAGTCCTTCTACAGCACTTATGGCGGGAACAAGGGCACGAAAAAACTGTTCCGCGAACTCGCCGCGGCTCGGCTGTCCCATTCACGGCGCGCATGAACACATAACACGGCGTGACCAGATAGGCGCCAGATGACCCCGTGAATGGCACCCTTGGTCCCCCTGCGACGGGTCAGGACTGTGGCCCCGCCGCCTACCACTTTTCGGCCGCAGGGGATAGGGAAAGTGGCCAACGCTATACCAACACTCCTCCTCCCCTGCGGCCCCACCGCGTCCGCCATCGGACGGTGGCGACCCCGTTCAGGCCACGGAAGGTAGGGAGAGCTGCGCACTTCAATACCGGCACTCCTCTCCCGCCGCGGCCTCCAACCCGATGCCTCAGATACTAAGACATCGCGGCCCGCCTCAGTTGCGATGTCACCCAAGCGACACCGCAACCTACGTGTTGGCCGCTACGTCGTCGGCTTAACGGTAAAAACCCTGACGAGCGGCCCCTCCTCGGGTTCCTCTTAGCTTCACCGTGGGTGTCCAAGCCACGGCTACTGAGTCCCCCCGCCTCAACAATGTGGGAACCCACTGGGGGGGGGGGACGCAGCGCCATCTAGCTTAAGCATTTTGTAGGAGATCGAATGATCCAACACACGCGCCATTATCAGTGCTGCTGTTAGGTTCATCTCGCCATCTTTGCCTCCCAAGATACAACCTAAATCAACTTATTTCATTTACTCGCTTATCTCTCATAACTTAAGCTCGCTATTTCGGCGCTAAGTATTCAAAGCTGAGCCTGAGCGAAGGTTCTAGCGGCGACATCACTCAGTTCAAACCTCGTTCAAAGCTTTACCCACGTACACTACTATTTGGTATTGACAGGGTTTTGGGACACAACATACAGTTTTTTTTTACATTTATTTATCTGAACATTTGGTATAGAACCGAAAAATACGGTCATGATTATTTATAAAGAAATCTCTTCCGGCATACCTGCCTCTTCATTCTCCTGTCCAGTGTTTTTGGGGTCGGCGGAACATGTCTTTTTATTCCACACTTCTCTCAGTGGTTGCCCCCTTTCTATCCGTGTCTTTTTACACAGTCCATCCATCGTTTCTTTGGTCTCTCTCTACTCTTATAGCCTTTGACATTCATACTCAAAGCTTTCCTCACGAAATTATCCTCATTCCTCCGTATCACGTGACCATACCATGACAACCGATTTCCACACAACATTTCATTTATCGATGCCACTTTCAAACTTCCTCTTATGAGCTCATTTCTCATTCTATGCATTCGTGTAACACCACTCATCTCTCTTAACATTCTCATCTCAGCTGCATGCAATATCCAGGAGACCTGCTTTTAGACACAATAATTGTACAGCACATAATTTTTATTCTTCCTATAAACGTAGGTACCTAGTAAATAGTAGATTTACTTTGTAACGTAGGTTTGAATAGTATTGATCCTTACGTCATGTTTCTGAATGGGCGCCAACAGTAAGGACTGATCATCTCTTAGTTGCCACGGCTTATTCCTTGATTTTCTTACGAACGCTTTTAATGTGCACGTCTTTTTATATCGTTCTCACATGAATAATTTCGACATGAATGATTTAATAAATTTTTAACCGAGTTCAAAAAGGAGGAGGTTCTCAATTCGGATGTTTATATTTTTTTTATGTATGTTCGGCCATAACTCAGTCATATATAGACGGATTTACAAAATTCTTTTGAGGTTGGGGTTTATTCCGAAATGGTCCCATATAAATTTCATATAGATTTGATGATCAGTTCCGGGGACAGACACCGGAACTCTTTAAAAAATGACAGCAAATCAATCGCGATATCTGGTATCGCATAAATATCCATTGTTTGTTTGGAATTTATGCAGGGTGGATACCATAACTAAAAATATAAAAATAAAAAACTTTTTTACAAAAAAAAAAAACAACCAACTTCGTTAAAAGCGCTACAAAGTTTTTCACTTTTTAGTGTTTTTAGAAGTCGGTTGTTTTTTGGCAAAAAAACCTTAAATACAGACTCACCGACTTCCGAACTTAAAGTTATTTTTCACTTTGTAGTGTTTTTAAGTCGGTTGTTTTTTTTTTTGTAAAAAAGTTTTTTGTTACAATTTTTTGATTTATAAGAGTGATCGTGGAGTTTCTAGTCTGTTCGTCTCGGTAAGTAGGTACTTACTACGCTTTGAAATTAGCAACTAGCTTCAGAGTTCTAACTCACAGACCCTTGATAATTCAAAAGCGCCTGTAAGTGACTTCATTGGAATTAATTATTTGAGTTGAGTTTGACACCGCTTGAACTGAAAGAAAAATAAGATAGGTAATAACAATTCACTTATATAAGTAACACATGTTATAAGATTCATCATCATCATCATTTCAGCCGTAAGACAGTCGTTACGGGTAGCCCGAAACTCTGGCCACCAATCTGGCCAAGGGGTATCGTATTACCCAGTAAATGGGTTGTGGAGGTCAGATAGGCAGTCCCAATTAATTGGGAAAAGATAAGGCAGATTATAAACAAGTTAGCAAGTAACTATGATGCATCTTTCAAAAACTTCTTGCTTAATTCATCATCATCATCGTTTCAGCCGAAAAAAGGCAACTGCTGGATATAGGCTTCCCGCAAGGAGGCGTTGCCATAATCGCCACGCTTGGCAGGCGGGTTGGCGATCGCAGTATGGTGGTAAAATGCATAGAGAACGCTGCTGCCCATTCTCTAGTAAATCCCTTAGTCGCCTTTTACGACACCCACGGGAAGAAATGGGGTGGTGTTTTTCTTTACGTCCGGCACCACACGATACAAGACGATATCGGACGGCATCTGTGTTGCATGGTATTGTTCACAGCCATTTTGACTCAATTGACCTCACGAGCAGGTTATGTTATGCAGTCCCTCGCACCATTAACAAACGAAATGTCCGTGCTGGTACCCTATTTGCTCTAAATAGCTGTCGAACCAACTCTGGTATGCGTTGCCCTATTCGTCGAATGGTAGACACTTATAACAAATTATTTATCGATATTGACATTTTCGTATGCTCCAAATCACAATTTAAATATAATGTTATGAATCTTTTATCTAATAATAATAATGCAATGAAATGAATGTATAATAATGATTTATATTATAGATGTAATCATATTTTGTATAATTTTAATTTCTGTTTTTCACTCGTCACTGAGTTGTTTATTTATTTATTAGTTATTTGTTGTGAATGATGTAATAATTTTCAATATGTACTGTATGTTTAATAATGCCTTTTGGTGGCACTCATTGCCTATATTTTATTTTTTAATATGCGGATAATGCAGTGGGCTGCAATATTGTTATTCACACCTATTATTTTTTGTTATGTTAAAATTATATATTGTAGCTGTTTATTGTCCCTAAATAAATAAAATAAAATAAGATATACGATATAAGATTACTTACATCCTACTATCCTACTTATTCCTACTTATATACTATTATAAACGCGAAAGTTTGTATGTATGGATGTATAGATGTATGGATGTTTGTTCCTCTTTCACGCAAAAACTACTGAACGGATTTGGATGAAATTTAGAATACAGATAGTTTATTACCTGGATCCATGTTCCCGCGGGATGATTTTCGACCTCCACGCGGGCGAAGCCGCTGGCAAAAGCTAGTACAAACATATTTCTAAAATAAATATCACTAATTTAATATTGTTACCTAATTATATCGACTTGGTTGCGTACTTCATTACTAAAGGTCGTGTCCCTGACCCGTGTTCGTGTTCCGTATGTTGTCAGACGTAAACAATAGCACCATCTCATTTCATCATGTCATCACCCGCAGGTGCGCAAACCACACAGCATACAGCATTCCTTTCTGCAAAATTGGAAAAAGTTGATTTTCTGTTGACTTTTACAGGTGAGAATCGTTATACAATAACGATTTTTACCGGTCAAAGTCAACAGAAAATCGGTTTTCTTCAACCAATTTGAACACAATTGACATGAGTTTCGGTAGCTTATGACAATTCCTAATTTTTTTAACCTACTTCAAACAGATGTTCGTCTTTAAGTATTTTTGTATGTTTATCGAAAAGTTCGTCAATTTGGGACTGATTTTGAAAATTCTTTTACATTTGGTGCAGGAAGCGCGATGGTTCCTTATGAATTTTTTTAACTTTGCTTGGGTAGTTTTTGGGTTAGCTTCGAAAAAACGTATTTAATACACGTTGTGTATCTGGATGATATGTTTTGTTACAATACTTCCTGTAATTTTTGTTTATATAGCAATCAATGGTATTCAAATTGGTCTGAGGTAGGTACCATAACAGTAGAAACACCGTTCTCTGTGCATTTTACCACCATACTGCGATCTCCAAACCGCCTGCCAAATGTGGCGATTACGATAAAACTTGAGCTTTTGAGGGAGGCCTATGCCCAGCAATGGACGTCTCTCTGAAAGACGTGGGCTTAATATTTATTAATGTATAAAAAAAATCCAATCTTTTAGTGTGTAGTATTTTTGGAATCGACTCCTCAAGTCCTATTTTGATATACATGGCAAAGTTACAATTCTTCTTTGTTCAATATGTAACATAATGTTGGTCCCGGCTTTCATACGTAGTACGAGCTGACCTATCCCAACAGATGGCATGTACATATGTATCAGACATCGTGTAGTTCAACCCTATTTTAGGGAGCTCAACGACCCATTACAAAACGCCACCAGATATGCAGGACATTTGCCAAGGCCATACAAAATACTCAAAACTGCTAAACAGTTTATTTTATTATTAAATTAAATGTTTATTAAATTGTTTATTAATATAAAACCTTTTTAACAAAAAATTAAACCACCGGCGGTTTAATTTTTTGTTAAAAAGGTTTTATTTTGTAATTTTTGGTGGCTTTAATGTACTAATAATACTTGGCAAGGTATACCCTATCCAATGAAAAAAGAATTATCAAAATCGGACTACTCTGTACAAAGTTATGCGTGGTTATACATTACAATCAAATAGTGAACAATCAATCATCCCTTGTTTTCCGACCCTTAGGGTTCGATTTTGTTTTCCATATTTATATGGGACCACCCTCGGAGTAGACCATTTCCAATAAAAACAGAATTATCACAATCGGACTACTATGTAAAAAGTTATGGGTGGTCATACATAAAAAAAAAAAAATATACGCGTCGAATTGATAACCTCCTCCGTTTTTTTTCGTCGGTTAATAAAGGGACACATTTACAATAAATACCTTAAACAATTAAAATAGAGCAGATTTGCTAATTTGCCTGAACTAGGTAGAACCTGTGTTTCAGGCTACAAAAGCACAAATTCTCAAAGTAATAAATTAACAATATGTAGTAATAACTAAAATTAAAACATAGGTAACAAAAGTAAAAAAGCGTGTTAGCAGTTTTATTTGCAGACAACTAGTAAATCTTCTGTCTGTGCATAATCTATGGTTTGTAAATATTGAAATATATGTTTTTTACAACTATAGTAATTTAATTAATAGATACTAAGTTTTCTATTTAATCTATTGTACAGGAATAGGCCTAAAAATATATAGAATCTTTCTACAAAAACATGTTTTGAGATTGCATTTGTTATACATACTATATCATTCCGTCACTTGTTAGTATTGTCAGCAGTGTAGGTAAGCATGGTGTGCTGTTTTAATACTAATTGCATAATGAAAAGCTGCCGAACAGTCAGCACGTTGCAGGTTTTATAAAGTAAATCTGTGGGAAAGAAGAAGGGATGGAAGTTTGCTACCTTTAAAATTGCTCTCTGAGCTCTTTCAAGAGGAAGCAAATTCGTTTTTGGTGCTTAGTTATAAAGTCATGTATTCAAAATAGCCTGCATGGTACTCAAATTAACGGTCAGTTTGTCTCTAATGGATTTTGTATTTAATGAAGTGAAATAGTTACTGTCAGAGACAATGCCATCACAAAATAGTTGTAGTGGTGTAATGTCCAATACAGTGCGTCAAACACATGATTTGACATCAGTAAATCGGCTCAGCCATACGCGCTTGTATTGATAAAGGCCAAAGCTGATTTACGCGAGCGTTATATCCATCGAGTCCATACTATTAAGTGTTATAAATTCGAAAGTACCTCTGTCTGTTAACTTTTGACGTCATATCGGCTGAACGGATTCGAATGAAATTTGGGATACAGGTGAACCATCATCAGCTGCTTAAAATGTTCCCACTGTTGGGACACAGGCCACCTCTCTGTGAGTAGGAGTAAGCCATAATCCACTACGCGGGCTCAGTGCGGGCTGGTAGATGTCACATGTCTTCGTATTTTTAGTTCTAAGACATGCCGGTTTCCTCACGATGTTTTCCTTAACCGTTTTGGGAGCAGTGGTAATTAAATAATTTACAAAAACTAAAGTGTCTGGTCGGGTTTGAACCCACGACCTATAACTCGTAAGTCGCGGCTGTTACCACTGGGCCACCACCGCTCACTATGCCACTGGTGAACAATAACCTGGCACAAATTTTATCCTAGGATACTTTTATAGTACGTTCCTGTGGTATAATTTCCGATATACAGGCGACCGAAGCCACGTGCAAAAGGTATTTTTCTCACAATTTATGCTTATTATTTACTGATAAGACAATAACTGACGTAGGGTTTGCCTCAAATCCAGATGGCGGATAGTGAAGTGTCGTTTCGACGCCCACAAACATTCTCGGTTGAAAAGTTCCAGGTTTTCAAGCGTGGCATGATTTTTATTTCATCGCCAGACGTTGTGATAAGTCCACTCATTTCCATTTTTCAATGACGTAAGTTTTTATTTATAAACAATCTCGCTTTATTATCATGAAATAAGCTTCTGCCCGTGTTAAGTCTGAAGTTGTTAAATACAGAATACACTAAAATAGCAGACATGTTTTTGTAAAACTCCCTCGGTCCCCCGACCCACCGCGGTTATACTTCGTTTTCGCCCACTCTTACGTCCGGGTCACGTGACTGTTTAGTGCTCTCCACCGTGCGCGGCCACCGACCCGCGGGCGACCTGGCCCGCTCCGTCGTAACTAAAACCTCGAAGTAACTTTTTGAGTTCTTTTCTTTTTGCTTGATTCTTTTGACTTCTAGAGTGAGGATAGCTTTATAATCTATTTCATGAATTGCGTCGCGTCGCGGTCGCGTGATTGTTCGAAAGAGATACCGTGACCCTGGCATATGGGCAACTCAAGGAACACGGGTGGGTTTTAGTCACACACAGATCGGCTCGACTAGATAGCTGTACGTGCATTTTATTATATTTCTATTATGTTATTATTATTATTATGCCTATTTGTGATTCTTATGTGTGTGTATTGTGTTATTTTTATTATGACATTACTCTGTTGTGATATTTCCGATTATGTTATTTCTGTTATGATGCCTTTGTAATTAATGAATGCTTGTTTTGATGTCAATATTTCTCTAATTCTATGGACTTTAACGTCTGCGAATAAATGATTATTATTATTATTAGTCAGTAAAAGTCTGACACGCCCTCCCGCTCCGCCCAGAGCGGGAGAAGTCATTTGATGATTTCCCATACAAAAAAAAAAAACCTCGAAGTACCTTATTGACTTCTTTTCTTTTTGCTTGGTTCTTTTGACTTCTGGCGTGCCGATAGCTGTATAATCTATTTCAAGAATTGAGCTATCAAGTGCATAAAGAATCTTAAAAATCCTCAGTCAATCTTTAGAATATAACACAACTAGCAGTAATTCATGACTTCGTCTGAAATCCTAAATTAACAATAAATGATTGTATTTATGGAAGCAGGTTTGTAGAAAAACTCTTTTACACGTCAATACACGTTTTTAAATTAGATGAGGTCGGCGTTTCCTAACTGACTACTCCGAGAGGAAAGGCCGCAAATAACTCAGAGGTTACAGTCACTTTTAAAATCCAGACATAACTTGGTCTCATCATGTGAAGACCATATGGAATGGAGACTGAAACGGTCTTTTGAGGAAAGAGCCACACAGATTGACATTGCACGCATTTGTCTGTCGCGCAATAGACTGTCCTTACCCAGGTCACAATCTAACTTTGTGCCAAATTTCATTCAAATCCTGTCAGCAGTTTCACCGTGAAAGCGTAACAATCAAACTTTATATATTATAGTCCATATTAAGTTAGGAAGGTAGGATAAGTTCATTAGTACATAATACACATAGTTAAGATAAAGGAGAATCCCGTTTCTGGGCCTAACTGTTACACAGATCAAATATATACCAAAAGAGTCGTCTATTTTTCTTATTTATCTCAGTTAAATGTTAGCCTGATTTAAAATGGCCAAGTGTAGAAAATAAGTAGCTTCTATTTTTAACCGACTTCAAAAAGGAGGAGGTTCTCAATTCGGATGTTTATATGTTTTTTTTTTATGTATGTTCGGCCATAACTCCGTCATATATAGACGGATTTGCAAAATTCTTTTTTTGTTCGAAAGGGGTTTATTCCGAAATGGTCCCATATAATTTTCATATAGATCTGATGATGAGTTCGGGGGACAGACACCGGAACTCTTTAAAAAATGACAGCAAATCAACCGCGATTTCTGCTTTCGCGTAAATATGCATTGTTTGTTTGGAATTAGTGCGAGGTGAATACCACAACTAAAAATTTAAAAATAAAAACTTTTTTACAAAAAAAAAAAACACAACCGACTTCCTTAAAAACACTAAAAAGTGAAA
The DNA here is from genome assembly GCA_947507805.1 of Aporophyla nigra. NCBI lineage: Eukaryota > Metazoa > Arthropoda > Insecta > Lepidoptera > Noctuidae > Aporophyla > Aporophyla nigra. The sequence continues at coordinate 7,475,799 of OX382292.1, read as the reverse complement.
AACAACTTTAATTTCGGAAGTCGGTGGCAAAAAAACCATAAATACAGATATCAAAAACTTTTTTACAAAAAAAAAACACCGACTTCCGAAATTAAAGTTATTTTTCACTTTTTAGTGTTTTTAAGGAAGTGGGTTGTTTTTTTTTTGTAAAAAAGTTTTTGTAATGTGCACTTAAGTGTCAATAGAGTGGTTTGGCACTGATACTAGGTTTACACTGTATAACGAATGCCATCGCCTTCCTCCGGACCAGTTAGGATAGTTCTCAACGCAATACAATATTGTTTTGAAAAAGAGATGTAAACAAAAAACACATCATCATCATCGTCATTTCAGCCGCAAGACGTCCACTGCTGGACTTAGGCCTCCCCCAATTTGGGGAGCCTTGCCATAATCGCCACGCTTGGCAGGCGGGTTGGCAATCGCAGTATAGTGGTAAAATGCATAGAGAACGCTGCTGCCCATTCTATACTGAGTCCCTAGTCGCCTTCTACGACACCCACGGGAAGAAATGGGGTGGTGTTATTCTTTACGTCCGGCACCACACGGTACGGTACGGTAAGGTAACAAAAAGCACAATTAACTTTTTTTATTTATAAACAAAAAGAGCATGTGTGTATATAGACATATATGTATACGTGTATAGGGGTGTGTGTCTGTCTGTGTGTGTGTGGGGGAGGGGGGGGGGGGATCGTGTGTTTGGCACTGTGTGTCCTAAAGGGTAGAAGTCTTAGTCTAGGCGTAAACAATGATATTTTTTTAAACTAGATGAAGTCGGCGTTTCCGATCTGACTACTCCGGCCTTCGGCCGTCGGCCTTTCTTCTCAGAGGAGAAGAAAGGCCGAAACAAACTCAGAGGTCACAGTCTCTCTTAAAGTCCAGACATAAACTTGGTCACATCATGTGAAGACTATGGAGATAGCTGTCTGAAATGGTCTTTAGAGGAAATAGCCACACAGATTGAGTGGACCTGTCCAGCTAGTGCACGCATTTGTCACTAATCGTAGAGCTAATTTAGAACCTAAGAAGCTTAAAGATTCGACGAACAATAGCAAAAGCATTTGTGTGGTTTATTGTGCTCTCAACCAGCTAGTACCGAATTGACCATCAACGAATGTTATCGTAGGAGTCCACTGGTCACAAATCTAGAACCCAAAAATTTTCTAAGTTTAAATCAAACAGACGACGTGTGCAGAGGAGTACCTACTTGCATCCACACTAAACGTAGGAATAGCTTTCATTTCCACAGTTCAACAAGATTCATTTCGTTATTTAGTTGTTGAGCAGACAGTATTTCAGAACAATGGTATTGCAAATCTTCGAAATAGTTCATCATCTTCATCATTTCAGCCAAAAGACACCCACTGGACACTGGACATAAGCCAGTTTGGGGGGGGGGGGGGCGGGTTTGCCATAATCACCACGCTTGGCAAGCGGGTTGGCTATAGTTGGATGATGGTAAAATGCATAGAGAACGCTGCTGCCTATTCTCTAGTAAGTCCCTTAGTCGCCTCTTACGAAATCCACGGGAAGAAATGGTTCAAATTCTGATTAATATTATGTTATGCAATTATGGTGAAGATTTTGAAATGTTGTCAGTTTCCATACGATGGCTTGTCGTGTCATTCTCCGCCACAGAGACACCATTTTAGAAACCTTATAGTTGTGCGCCTACGAAATATTTGTAGTTGTGCGCTTAATCACAAATGCTACAAAACATTTTGCTGACACGAAATTTCCAGGCGCTTTTTATGAAAATTTTAGTTAAGTTAAAATAAATAAAACCGCTGCTTAATTATATTATTTTTCAACACGTACGCAATAAACTCTATTCGTACAACAGTTTTCATCAAAAAACAGTAGCGTTTATCTTTCCTGAGTACATGTTCTGTGTGGCTCTGCTAGAGAGTATGCTCTCCAGCAGAGCCACAATCAATTACTTTTTTATCATTACCTAATGCACAGCGATAACGGTACACGTACATTATGTACCCATTGTGAACTCAAACCATGCTAATATTGTGAATGTTAAGATCGGATTGAATAAACAAATTGATTCACACTAGGTTTGATTATGGAAATATCGGTAAACATGTGTGTGTTCTCTCCTTTATTTACTTTAACTCCTTTATTATAGTGATAAAAAAAAAAAAACTAAGAACTTAGCTCACGCTCCTCGCCTAACGTCACCTGAGGCCGGCCCGGTGCAGCAGTGGGTAGGGCTCCACTCCGCTCACTCAGTGATATGGCAGGCGGCCCGAAGTTGCGATACACGGAGATCGGCCTGGAATGTTCGGCGATGGGGGTGAAACTGTGTATGTACGAAATATTTGTAGTTGTGCGCTTAATCACAAATGCTACAAAACATTTTGCTGACACGAAATTTCCAGGCGCTTTGTATGAAAATTTTAGTTAAGTTAAAATAAATAAAACCACTTTATTTTTCAACACGTACGCAATAAACTCTATTTGTACAACAGTTTTCATTAAAAAACAGTAGCGTTTATCTTTCCTGAATACATGTTCTGTGTGGCTCTGCTAGAGAGTATGCTCTCCAGCAGAGCCACAATCAATTACTTTTTTATCATTTCCTAATGCACAGCGATAACGGTACACGTACATTATGTACCCATTGTGCACTCAAACCGTGCTAATATTTTGAATGTTAAGATCGGATTGAATAAACAAATTGATTCACACTAGGTTTGATTATGGAAATATCGATAAACACACACAAACTCCTTTATTATAGTGAAAAAAAAAAAAACTAAGAACTTAGCTCACGCTCCTCGCCTAACGTCACCTGAGGCCGGCCCGGTGCAGCAGTGGGTAGGGCTCCGCTCCGCTCACACAGTGACACGGCAGGTGGCCCGAAGTTGCGATACACGGAGATCGGCCTGGAATGTTCGGCGATGGGGGTGAAACTGTGTATGTACGAAATATTTGTAGTTGTGCGCTTAATCACAAATGCTACAAAACATTTTGCTGTCACGAAATTTCCAGGCGCTTTGTATGAAAATTTTAGTTAAGTTAAAATAAATAAAACCACTTTATTTTTCAACACGTACGCAATAAACTCTATTTGTACAACAGTTTTCATTAAAAAACAGTAGCGTTTATCTTTCCTGAATACATGTTCTGTGTGGCTCTGCTAGAGAGTATGCTCTCCAGCAGAGCCACAATCAATTACTTTTTTATCATTTCCTAATGCACAGCGATAACGGTACACGTACATTATGTACCCATTGTGCACTCAAACCGTGCTTATATTTTGAATGTTAAGATCGGATTGAATAAACAAATTGATTCACACTAGGTTTGATTATGGAAATATCGATAAACACACACAAACTCCTTTATTATAGTGATAAAAAAAAAAAACTAAGAACTTAGCTCACGCTCCTCGCCTAACGTCACCTGAAGCCGGCCCGGTGCAGCAGTGGGTAGGGCTCCGCTCCGCTCACACAGTGACACGGCAGGTGGCCCGAAGTTGCGATACACGGAGATCGGCCTGGAATGTTCGGCGATGGGGGTGAAACTGTGTATGTACGAAATATTTGTAGTTGTGCGCTTAATCACAAATGCTACAAAACATTTTGCTGTCACGAAATTTCCAGGCGCTTTGTATGAAAATTTTAGTTAAGTTAAAATAAATAAAACCACTTTATTTTTCAACACGTACGCAATAAACTCTATTCGTACAACAGTTTTCATCAAAAAACAGTAGCGTTTATCTTTCCTGAGTACATGTTCTGTGTGGCTCTGCTAGAGAGTATGCTCTCCAGCAGAGCCACAATCAATTACTTTTTTATCATTACCTAATGCACAGCGATAACGGTACACGTACATTATGTACCCATTGTGAACTCAAACCATGCTAATATTGTGAATGTTAAGATCGGATTGAATAAACAAATTGATTCACACTAGGTTTGATTATGGAAATATCGGTAAACATGTGTGTGTTCTCTCCTTTATTTACTTTAACTCCTTTATTATAGTGATAAAAAAAAAAAAACTAAGAACTTAGCTCACGCTCCTCGCCTAACGTCACCTGAGGCCGGCCCGGTGCAGCAGTGGGTAGGGCTCCACTCCGCTCACTCAGTGATATGGCAGGCGGCCCGAAGTTGCGATACACGGAGATCGGCCTGGAATGTTCGGCGATGGGGGTGAAACTGTGTATGTACGAAATATTTGTAGTTGTGCGCTTAATCACAAATGCTACAAAACATTTTGCTGACACGAAATTTCCAGGCGCTTTGTATGAAAATTTTAGTTAAGTTAAAATAAATAAAACCACTTTATTTTTCAACACGTACGCAATAAACTCTATTTGTACAACAGTTTTCATTAAAAAACAGTAGCGTTTATCTTTCCTGAATACATGTTCTGTGTGGCTCTGCTAGAGAGTATGCTCTCCAGCAGAGCCACAATCAATTACTTTTTTATCATTTCCTAATGCACAGCGATAACGGTACACGTACATTATGTACCCATTGTGCACTCAAACCGTGCTAATATTTTGAATGTTAAGATCGGATTGAATAAACAAATTGATTCACACTAGGTTTGATTATGGAAATATCGATAAACACACACAAACTCCTTTATTATAGTGAAAAAAAAAAAAAACTAAGAACTTAGCTCACGCTCCTCGCCTAACGTCACCTGAGGCCGGCCCGGTGCAGCAGTGGGTAGGGCTCCGCTCCGCTCACACAGTGACACGGCAGGTGGCCCGAAGTTGCGATACACGGAGATCGGCCTGGAATGTTCGGCGATGGGGGTGAAACTGTGTATGTACGAAATATTTGTAGTTGTGCGCTTAATCACAAATGCTACAAAACATTTTGCTGTCACGAAATTTCCAGGCGCTTTGTATGAAAATTTTAGTTAAGTTAAAATAAATAAAACCACTTTATTTTTCAACACGTACGCAATAAACTCTATTCGTACAACAGTTTTCATTAAAAAACAGTAGCGTTTATCTTTCCTGAGTACATGTTCTGTGTGGCTCTGCTAGAGAGTATGCTCTCCAGCAGAGCCACAATCAATTACTTTTTTATCATTTCCTAATGCACAGCGATAACGGTACACGTACATTATATACCCATTGTGAACTCAAACCGTGCTTATATTGTAAATGTTAAGATTGGATCGAATAAACAAATTGATTCACACTAGGTTTGATTATGGAAATATCGATAAACACACACAAACTCCTTTATTATAGTGAAAAAAAAAAAAAAAAAACTAAAAACTTAGCTCACGCTCCTCGCCTAACGTCACCTGAGGCCGGCCCGGTGCAGCAGTGGGTAGGGCTCCGCTCCGCTCACACAGTGACACGGCAGGTGGCCCGAAGTTGCGATACACGGAGATCGGCCTGGAATGTTCGGCGATGGGGGTGAAACTGTGTATGTACGAAATATTTGTAGTTGTGCGCTTAATCACAAATGCTACAAAACATTTTGCTGTCACGAAATTTCCAGGCGCTTTGTATGAAAATTTTAGTAAAGTTAAAATAAATAAAACCACTTTATTTTTCAACACGTCCGCAATAAACTCTATTTGTACAACAGTTTTCATTAAAAAACAGTAGCGTTTATCTTTCCTGAATACATGTTCTGTGTGGCTCTGCTAGAGAGTATGCTCTCCAGCAGAGCCACAATCAATTACTTTTTTATCATTTCCTAATGCACAGCGATAACGGTACACGTACATTATGTACCCATTGTGCACTCAAACCGTGCTAATATTTTGAATGTTAAGATCGGATTGAATAAACAAATTGATTCACACTAGGTTTGATTATGGAAATATCGATAAACACACACAAACTCCTTTATTATAGTGATAAAAAAAAAAAACTAAGAACTTAGCTCACGCTCCTCGCCTAACGTCACCTGAGGCCGGCCCGGTGCAGCAGTGGGTAGGGCTCCGCTCCGCTCACACAGTGACACGGCAGGTGGCCCGAAGTTGCGATACACGGAGATCGGCCTGGAATGTTCGGCGATGGGGGTGAAACTGTGTATGTACGAAATATTTGTAGTTGTGCGCTTAATCACAAATGCTACAAAACATTTTGCTGTCACGAAATTTCCAGGCGCTTTGTATGAAAATTTTAGTTAAGTTAAAATAAATAAAACCACTTTATTTTTCAACACGTACGCAATAAACTCTATTCGTACAACAGTTTTCATTAAAAAACAGTAGCGTTTATCTTTCCTGAGTACATGTTCTGTGTGGCTCTGCTAGAGAGTATGCTCTCCAGCAGAGCCACAATCAATTACTTTTTTATCATTACCTAATGCACAGCGATAACGGTACACGTACATTATGTACCCATTGTGAACTCAAACCATGCTAATATTGTGAATGTTAAGATCGGATTGAATAAACAAATTGATTCACACTACGTTTGATTATGGAAATATCGGTAAACATGTGTGTGTTCTCTCCTTTATTTACTTTAACTCCTTTATTATAGTGATAAAAAAAAAAAACTAAGAACTTAGCTCACGCTCCTCGCCTAACGTCACCTGAGGCCGGCCCGGTGCAGCAGTGGGTAGGGCTCCACTCCGCTCACTCAGTGACATGGCAGGCGGCCCGAAGTTGCGATACACGGAGATCGGCCTGGAATGTTCCGCGATGGGGGTGAAACTGTGTATGTACGAAATATTTGTAGTTGTGCGCTTAATCACAAATGCTACAAAACATTTTGCTGACACGAAATTTCCAGGCGCTTTGTATGAAAATTTTAGTTAAGTTAAAATAAATAAAACCACTTTATTTTTCAACACGTACGCAATAAACTCTATTTGTACAACAGTTTTCATTAAAAAACAGTAGCGTTTATCTTTCCTGAATACATGTTCTGTGTGGCTCTGCTAGAGAGTATGCTCTCCAGCAGAGCCACAATCAATTACTTTTTTATCATTTCCTAATGCACAGCGATAACGGTACACGTACATTATGTACCCATTGTGCACTCAAACCGTGCTAATATTTTGAATGTTAAGATCGGATTGAATAAACAAATTGATTCACACTAGGTTTGATTATGGAAATATCGATAAACACACACAAACTCCTTTATTATAGTGAAAAAAAAAAAAAACTAAGAACTTAGCTCACGCTCCTCGCCTAACGTCACCTGAGGCCGGCCCGGTGCAGCAGTGGGTAGGGCTCCGCTCCGCTCACACAGTGACACGGCAGGTGGCCCGAAGTTGCGATACACGGAGATCGGCCTGGAATGTTCGGCGATGGGGGTGAAACTGTGTATGTACGAAATATTTGTAGTTGTGCGCTTAATCACAAATGCTACAAAACATTTTGCTGTCACGAAATTTCCAGGCGCTTTGTATGAAAATTTTAGTTAAGTTAAAATAAATAAAACCACTTTATTTTTCAACACGTACGCAATAAACTCTATTCGTACAACAGTTTTCATTAAAAAACAGTAGCGTTTATCTTTCCTGAGTACATGTTCTGTGTGGCTCTGCTAGAGAGTATGCTCTCCAGCAGAGCCACAATCAATTACTTTTTTATCATTTCCTAATGCACAGCGATAACGGTACACGTACATTATATACCCATTGTGAACTCAAACCGTGCTTATATTGTGAATGTTAAGATTGGATCGAATAAACAAATTGATTCACACTAGGTTTGATTATGGAAATATCGATAAACACACACAAACTCCTTTATTATAGTGAAAAAAAAAAAAAAAAAACTAAAAACTTAGCTCACGCTCCTCGCCTAACGTCACCTGAGGCTGGCCCGGTGCAGCAGTGGGTAGGGCTCCGCTCCGCTCACACAGTGACACGGCAGGCGGCCCGAAGTTGCGATACACGGAGATCGGCCTGGAATGTTCGGCGATGGGGGTGAAATATATGTTTCTATGCTTAGCTATAAGCCTGTTAGGAAACACGATTATAGAATACGATAATATCGTAAGAAGGTAGCCTATTGTAATATCCGTAAAAACTATAAACGATGGATAATTACTTTAAAAAACTGCGTATTGGTGTTGATGTTACTATTTTAAGCTACTGCAATAACTACAGACACCAATGCACACGTAGAAACTATTTTAAATACGTACTGGATCGAAGTATTAAGGGTAAGGGTATAAAAGGTATGGGTAAGTAGGTAAGAAGGAATTCATAAGGAAAAATGGGCACTTAGCTGCATTGGTCTAGGCTGCGGTACGATGCGGATTGCCGATCGCTACCGGCGGTGGTTGCAATGGCTGGTACACCTCCAGAGAACCCAGGTTGTCTTGATTTAGATGATAGTAGCTGCGGCGGAAAGGTTATGCCGCCAACAGCGCGTGGTCCCAGTGATCGAACTTGTTTTCCTCCAAAGTTGCAGGTTTTGTCGTAGGTCGCCAGATGTTGGGGCTTCAGTGGACTTCAGTGAAACTCCCGTATCAAGGTAATGGTGTTTAATTCGGTTAACTAGGCTTTTTAACATGAATAATGCGGAGCGTACAAGTTTGCGTGATGGTAAAAATTTTGACAGTAAAAATATGATTTATGGAGGTATTTCTAAAATAAAATCCGTACGGCGCCTGGCCCTATTTAGATTGCACAACTTAACACATATACAAAACACAAAGTCTTCGTAATTATAGTACAGGCGTAAACATCTTCCCCCCGTTGAAACTGAGAGGTTTCAACCCTACAGTAGCTCCTCTTCAGTTGGTAAAGGGCAGATGCGAACCAGAGGGCACGTCTATTGGTAATATTACAGGCATATGAGACATCTTAACGTTGACTTATGACATTACATATAACCTCTTATTTTAAATCAAATACAGTCATTTATTCAAATTAGAACGTCAAAATTACATAAGACAGTCCCCCAAAACACCCACCCTTCACCGTTTCCTAGTGTTTTAGCTGGGAAGAAGTAGCACAACAAACTCCCCAGCAGCATAGCTGTCTGTCTGTTAGAAGAACTTGATTCTACACAATAGTAAATAGTAAATATTAAGCGACACAAAACATTACATTAAACTACATTTAGACTACTAGTCTCAGAACGTTTGGCATTCACTTTCTCCTTGAAATCAAAGTAAATTTGCAATTTTATGATCTTCATAAAAATGCCTCATTAGCTGAGAAATGCCGTTGAAACCCGATCTAGCCAGTAGACTTAAAAGCACTCACTTTGCAATGGAATTAAATGAAATGTTTATTTATGTGAGTAGATCTTATAAAACACTTTTAGACGTCAATATTTTTTTAATTTCAAGGATTAGAGTAAGTATCCAGGTTAAAAAAAAAAACGACAGCACGTAGTGTTCCACGTGCACCTCGAAGAGATGTCAGCAGTACTGAAGGGGGGGTACTGGGGGGGGGGGGCGTCTGCAAGGGCCATAGAGCAACCGCCGGTGGTCCGTGTTGCTCTGTGGCTACACAGCTACAACCGGTACCTGCCAGGGTCGCGAGATTTGTTCGAAAGAGACACCGTGGCCCTGGCACATGGGCACGGAACACAGGTGGGTTTTAGTCAGTAAAAGTCTGACACGCCCTCCCGCTCCGCCCGAAGAGCGGGAGACGTCATTTAATGATTTCCCCCACAAAAAAAAAGGATCCAGTTTCCTTGTGATGCCGGACGTAAATAATAGCATCACCTCATTTCTTCCCGTGGGTATCGTAAGAAGCGACTAAGGGAAGTCCCTAAGTTTTTGTGTTAAGTGCATAGAGAACGCTGCTGCCCATTCTCTAGTACTTACTTACCACCGTACTGCGATCGCCAACCCGCCTCCCATGTGTGGCAATTATGGCAAGCTCCGCTCAATGATGATGATGATGATGAAAGATCCATATCCTCAACTGTTTTAAGAGAATAATAAATCATATACTATATATATGACTCTTTCATGGAGTGATCGCTGTTGTTACTTTTAAGAGAATACTAAATCATCTATATATATAAAATTCAAAGTCCTGAGTGACTGACTGACTGACTGACTGATATATCAACGTACAGCCTAAACCGCTGGTTGTAGAGACAAGAAATTTGGAGGGTGTGTTCTTTGTGAAGAGTAGGTATCCACTAAGAAAGGGTTTTTTGAAATTCCATCCCTAAGAGGGTGAATTGGGGGGTTGAATTTTCACGCGGGCGAAGCCGCTGGCGGAAGCTAGTCATATATAGAAATGAATCCCTATTTCCCTTGGTCACGCCATCACGCGTGAACGGCTGGACCGATTTCACTTATTTTTTTTTGTTGTGTTTGTAATTGTCAGGAAAAGGTTCTTATGAAAGAAAAAATTTAAAAAATTGCGCGGAAAATTAGAAAATTTAAGAACAGTTATTTAAGAATACTTGAGTTCTGCGACTTAAGTTTGTACGTCTAATTGCTGGCATGTTCTGCGACTTAAGTTTGTATGTCTAATTGCTGGCATTTTCATTGTATGAAATCGGCACAGTAGTTTCTGACTTTATTCATTTCAGACATACACACATATGCCTTCGAAGTACCAGGTGGTCATAACTTGGTATAAGCTTATCAAACCGCAATGTCAGTTAGAAAACGTTTTATGCCTTCGAAGTACCAGGTGGTCATAACTTCTTGCCAGGATCGCGAGATTTGTTCGAAAGAGTTACCGTGGCCCTCACCCTGGCATAGCCAACTGAAGGAACACGGGTGGGTTTTAGTTAATAAAAGTCTGACACGGGCCTCCAGCTTCGCCTAGAGCGCGAGACGTGATTAGATGATTTCCCACCCGAAAAAAAAGGTGGTCATAACTTGGTATAGTATGAGCTAGGCAGAACAGGCTGTCTCCGCAACCCCACGTCTGAGCGCGTAAGGTATGAGCTATTTATTAAACAGGAGTGTCAGCTAGCAAACGCGTTGTCTTTAAATACCACAACCATACCTGGGTAGGATCTCACATAACCTGATGGTCAGCTAGATAACGTTTTATGCCTTCGAAGTACCAGGTTGTCATAACTGGGAAGGAGCTTGCTAAACATAGGAGTGTTATCTAGAAAACGCTTTATGCCTTCGAATTAGCAGGTTGTCATAACCCGGTAGGAGCTCACCTCACCTGATTGCCAGGGTCGCGAGATTTGTTCTAAAGAGTTACCGTGACGCTGGCATATAGGCAACTGATGGAACACGAATGGGCTGTCCACCAACAAAAAAAAAAAAAATGTCAGCTAGGAAACGCTTCATGCCTTCAACGAAGCAGGTTGTCATAAATTGGGTAGGAGCTTTATGATCTTTCAAAGTCAAAGCATTTATTTCAATTAGGCCCAACGTTTTTGAACGTCAACTGTTACATGAAAAAAAAAAAAATTGATTCTAGTTGCCCCTTCCAAAAAGTAGATTCGTATGGAGAAGAATGGGCAAGAAACTTCACCGTTACTCTTTTAAAATAGTTTTCAGTATTTATATACAATATTTATACAATTATATGTGAAGACGATGCACCTACAATTAAAAAAATACCATACCACAAAAGGTAAAAGAACTGAAAATGAAGCAATGAGAGATAAATTGATTATATGATAGATACATGGTGCTCACATATTAACAAAAACATTGTAAAGGCAATAATACGAATTTCCTAATATATTTACAAGTTACAAGTGTATGAGTTACAGTAATTACAGAATGTAAAACAGTGTTATAGAAGAAAAAAAGAGAGAAAAAAAATCTATACAATTAAGTTATCAACTAGTTTGAAAAGCTCTAAGACAAAAACATTGCAAAGGCAAGAATGCGAATTTCCAAATGTTTTACAAGTTACAAGTCAGTGTATGAGTTACAGTAATTACAGAATGTAAAACAGTGTCATAGAAGAAAAAAACCGGCCAAGTGCGAGTCGGACTCGCGCACCGAGGGTTCCGTACAAACTTGTAGATATATAAGTAAAAGTTCACCCATCACGACAATCGAGTCGTAGTTCTGTTCTGTTTCTTAGCTTGGTTTTATTTCTGTCTGTGTTTTATTCTGTTTATTATATGATGTAACCAAAAATTTACGGTTTTCGCAATTATTCCTTTATCTGTGCTATAAGATGTTGCTTTGTACCAAATTTCAAAATTCTAGATCGACTGGAAGTACCCTTTAGGTTTTGATTCCCTTGCGAGTTTCGAAAATTTGCGGAAATTTGCGGCATAAACGGCTATATCTTTTGATTGCGTTAGCTTAGAACTTTGATTTTTTCACAGCTCCAAGGGACAGTAGACTTGAGTATTTGATATAAATTTCAGCTTGACACCTCCACGCGTTCCTGAGAAAAAGGGTCTTGACTGACGGACGGACGGACGGACGGACGGACGGACGGACAACAAAGATGATCCTATAAGGGTTCCGCTTTTGCCTTTTGAGGTGCGGAACCCTAAAAATAATAATAATATCTATACAATTAAGTCATCAACCAGTTTGATAAACTCAAGACAAAAACATTGCAAAGGCAAGAATGCGAATTTCCTAATGTTTTTACAAGTTACAAGTCAGTGTATGAGTTACTTTGTAATCGCTAAACAAAGAAGAGTCACCTAGAAAACGCTTTACGCCTTCGAAGTACCAGGTAGTCATTTGCCTGTCCTTAGCAACGTAAACGTCATGAATTTTGTGGAACTGTCAAAATGAAAGGGATTCCTACTGATACTGTATTACGTACCCTGTGGGTATGTGTCAGGTAAAAAACGCTTCATGACGACAACGTACCAGGTTATCATAACTTTGCAGGAGCTTAACAAACAAAGGAGTGTCAGCTAGATAACGCTTAATGCCTTTGAAGTACCAGGTTATCATAATTTGGTAGGAGCTAACCAAACATATGAGTGTCAGCTAGAAAACGCTTACCAGATCCCCACCGCGTACCAGATTGTCAAACTTGGTAGGTTTATAACAACATTTATTGAACCTGAGGCGATACGAAGTTCGCTGGGTCAGCTAGTCCTACTAATATTATAAATGCGAAAGTTTGTGAGGAGGGATGTATGTGTATGTTTGTTACCCTTTCGCGAAAAAACTACTGGACGGATTTGGATGAAATTTGGCACACAGATAGTTCATAACCTGGATTAACATATAGGGTACTTTTTATCCCGGTAGTACGTTCCCGCGGGATATTTTCCGACCTCCACGCGGGCGAAGCCGCTGGCAAAAGCTAGTATACTATAAATATGACTCTTTCTTGGAGTGATCGCTGTTGTTAATGATATTTGATGATTGATGGAAACAAACATAAAAATTAACGAAACGTGGTTGCCATAACGATGATATCATATCTTAATTAACAGCCACGTAAAAGATAAAATGTTTGATTAATTTCATCATAATGCATATCACATAATTAAAAATGTACGTATGTCACAAAAACTTGAGTTTATCTTTTAAGAATAGATTAAACAGTAAATAAATACTGGATTTTACAAGAAATTACTAAATAATAAGCGTCATTTTGACGTAATTCAAGACCAATTACAAACGGTAACACTTCTGATAAAATTATCGAAAAAATAACAAACCCTGATCAGAAAATAAATCAAAAAATATATAAACTCTTTCTTTTAAATGAAGTCAAAGAAAATACCAGTACAAACTTTTCGGGGCACAGCTCTCTTGAATATATAAAGTTGATAACTCTCTATATTGAGCAACTCTTAAATATAATAAAAACTTTTTTACAAAAAAAAAAAAACAACCGACTTCCTTAAAAACACTACAAAGTGAAAAATAACTTTAATTTCGGTAGTCGGTGTCTTAGGATCTGTATTTATGGTTATTTTGCCACCGACTTCCGAAATTAAAGTTAATTTTCACTTTGTAGTGTTTTTAAGGAAGTCGGTTGTTTATTTTTTGTAAAAAAGTTTTTTTAGTAATAAACATCCTTTGTAAGCGAATGCAACACTTATTTCCTTCTACGTTTCTGACTTCACAAACGCTTGCGTTATGTCAATAGAGCGTACCCTAAGCATTTAATCGATTTAGTGGAAATCGATACTGTTACAAATAATTAAATAATTCTCCATTGTTTTGGTATAATTGTTTTTACGTATTAAAATCGATATTAAATAAAGAAAAGGGATCTTATTGATTTTAAACGTATGCATGGGTAGGTTTGGGTTTCGCCTTTGATAAGGTCAAATAGGTAATTAAAATAGCACAGGTAAGTCGACCTTTGCACTGTAGGCTCTGGCTTTACTTTCACAAAAGCTGTCAATTAGATGTCTCATTATTTAAAATAGGTACCTACGCTCATTATTATTCCATCCCTTTCTGTCTATTTTTATGAGTTGCAGTAAAGGTAGATAGAATTTTAATTTCGTTTTTATTCACGAACGTTACTTTCAAGTTAAATAGCCGGGTGGCTATTTAAGGCGCGGTGTTACCTCAATATTCACAAAACACTGGTGTCTTTGACAATCGAGTATGACGTAACGCAATGAAAATATACGACACAAAAAATACAGTGGACAGAGAAGGGTTTAAAGAAAAATTCTAACCGAATAGAATAGTGAAAAATTGTTTGATATTCCCAATAAAAATTGTTTCACAAAAAAAACTTTGACGTTGAACATCTCTGTATTTTCAGCGATAACAACATTTTTTTTTTAAAGAGTTCAATAGAATAAACATGACTTTAAAACTTTAACCAGACAATTATTTAATTTAATGTGTGTAGTCCGAATAATCTAAATAAAACCGTAAAATAAATGCCAATTCGCAGCTTAGTCACATCGTCATCCAAATAGTTATTCAATTTTCAACCTTATTTGTTGGAGCTGTAGCATGTAGTTGTAGCATTTAAAATCGTAGTCAGTCCGCGCCTTAAGTTGTTGTAAACTGATGGATGTGTACTATCATTTAGCAATAAGAAAAAACGCCGAAACTTACTTAGTACGATATTTATTTTGTTTCGTCTCTACAACTAAATTAAAATGATTTGCCTGAAAAATTGCACAGGCACGGCTACTAGACTTATTTGTATCCCTCGAAGCGACGCGCGTTTTACTTGTGGTAATAAAGTGTACAGATTTGCAAATGTGTACATGAAGACCAGTAGCGTCAGCCACATAACACACACTCACACATACACACTTCTTTCTTCGTCATTGTATCGGACTGTGCCGAGAAGCTCCTGCGTTGACACACACATTCACAGCGTGTTTTTGCACTTGGTAAACATAAGTAACGCGGCGCGGCGGTTCTTGAGCTAAACTACGTTGTGTTTTGTTTAATTTCGGTTTAATGCTATGAGCATAGTAAACACTTACATGATTATAATATCACGAACTTCTCTGTAGCAGCCCGGAGTCTAGATGTGTGCCCAGTGGAAGGAAATAAGCTCACTATTCCAGTGGGACTTTTAAGCATAACTAGTGAAACGTGGGTCTACGTCTAACCATTCGAGGATTTTATGTTATTTTGTTATTACTAGCTTTTGCCCGCGGCTTCGCCCGCGTGGATGTCGGAAATTAACGCAGGAGGACGTACTACCGCGGTTAATGTATTAAGAATGCATTAAACCAAGTTATATCGGTAATTACCCGCGACTAACAAAAAAGTTTTTCGTTCGTTTTTTTTCCGTGATATTCTATTTTTTTTTCTAAAATAAAAGAAGCCTAAGTTACTCCTTGTTACATCAGCTATCTGCCAGTGAAAGTCCCGTCAAAATCGGTCCAGCCATTTCAGAGATTAGTCGGAACAAACAGACAGACAGACAGACAAATTTAAAAAAAAGTGTTGATTTAGTATATATACCGTGTATATATCCATATACACTTAGTAAAAAGCGGTTATTTTAATATTAAAACAGCACTCCAATTTTATTGATTCAATCAATCAATCAATTCATTCATTTATTCTCTCTGCACAATATTGGTTTTCTTAAAAATTAACAATGTTTATGACAATATAAACATTGTTAATTTTTAAGAAAACCAATATATTCCAACATTGTAAGAGACTGGTGCCTGAAGTAGGTTTTTAAAAAAAAACCTGTGATACAGGTCACCAGGGCCCCCCACGGCAAAACAATAATATAGTACAAAGTTTACAGATGGTCATGTGAGAACTTAATTAAACGAAGCAAGAAGATTAAAATAAAGTTTAAAATAATAGAAAATATTAAAAAAGACATATTAAAAAAAAAAAAGTTGTATAGATGTAATAGATTATTGTATTATTTAATGACCAATATCAGCCTATGGGCCGTAATGCCACGCGGGCCCAGTTCGGATCGGTGGTGCATGGGGCACGGATTCGTTTGAAAGGCTTACCGTGGCCCTGACACAGGCAATTGAAGAATCACAGGTGGGTGTTGGTCAGTAAAAATCTGACCCACCCTCCCAGCTCCGCCCAGAGCAGGAGAAGTCATTTGATGATTTCTCACCCAAAGTGCGGGATGGTGGATTTCACTTGTCAGTAATATCTCTTCCAATTTATGCTTCTAGGATATCGTTGATTCTGTCACGATGTTTTCCTTCACCGTTTTGAGAGTAGTGGTGAACAAATTATAGTTGTAAGTTGCAGTTACAATTCTTAAGTCCCACTCTGCTATCACTGCAGTCTTATGTCAAAGTTAACGTCACGTTTGCGTAAATGAAACCCCACCTCAACTATAATTGGGCAATTCAGTAGGTTAATAGTTAATACCGCACAAATCAAAAGCAGACAGTAATATTAACCCTTGCTTGGCTTATCGGGCATCTACGCAGCTTACGTACGGCTAAAACTAAGCTCACTATGAACTAAGTGATTACGACTTACGAGTTTTAAGTGATTTAGTTAAACTTAGACACATTTCGAGCATAGGATTTGTAGATTAGGCGTATTGATTGAAACTAATATTCAAATATCTTTGCTTACATTGAAGTTGTCTGCCAGTACGCATTGGTCCGCGTGGGGCCAGATCTAAAGAATAGCACCACTCCATTTCTTTCCGTGGGTGTCGCAAGAGGCGACTAAGGGACTTCCTAGAGAATGGGCAGCAGCGTTCTCCATGCATTTTACCACCATGCGATCACCAACACGTCTGCCAAGTGTGGCGATTATGGCAAGCCTATATCCAGCAGTTGCCGTTTTTCGGCTGAAACGATGATGATGATGAATTAAACAAGAAGTTGTTGAAAGAGGCATCATAGTTACTTGCTAACTGTTCATAATCTGCCTTATCTTTTCCCAATTAATTGGGGTCGGTTTCTAGTGTAACTGTATGAGGCTGAATGCCAGTATTTTACTTGGAGCGACTGCCTATCTGACCTCCACAACCCGTTTACTGGGTAATACGATACCCTTTGGCCAGACTGGTGGCCAGAGTTTCGGGCTACTGACTATCCGTAACGATTGTCAATGATTCACAAATGACAGCCGGGATAAACGCCTTAACTTGCACCATCTTTACTTGCACCCCAAGGTATTTAAGTAAATATGGTCACCCATCCACGGACCAATCGCGGCAAGCGTAGCTTAACCTGATCGATCGAACTATGTCACTGTTATTACTGAGCCACAAGCCTCTACTGCTTGCTAACTATTCTCAATAGTTATCTCCGCTTCGGAACGGGCCTTACCTTTATTCTAGAGTATCCGGCCTAGTTTGAGCCGCTCAAAATGAGTCTTGCATAACACTAGAAATGAGAAAAGAGCTAGTGATCACCGCAACATTCAATGAAACTGAATGTAGCGGTTTGGGCGATGAAAAGTTCGCCCGGGTATGCTCATAAACTTACCTTATCACGTTAAAGCTACATATTCACCTTTACCAACAATATTAAAAATGCGGATGAGCAACTAACGGCTGTTAGCTCATTGCCGTACTAACTACACGGAATAACTGTAACGCACAGTAACTCTCCGTGTGTTTCGTGCTGATACCGAATGTAATCAGACTATTCAATTTTAGATGGGGAAAGAAAGTATGGCCAAAATAAGTCGTGTAATAAGTCTTTAAACAACATTAAAACAAACACAATGTAATTTCAGCGGCTCACTCTGAGCGGCAGAAATTGCGCCGCTAAATTTCGCTAGTCTACCTTAAATTAAGCTCACACCTTTATACCCAAGTCACTCCATATATTCAACCACCTTTGCCCTCAATATAAATAATTATTTCACTCCTCACATGATCACTGATCAGCAACTAACGGTTGTTAATTAGTAGCTCATTACCTGCACCTCAAGGTATTGGGGGTTATTTACTCATTGGCGTAATAACTGTAACGCACAGTAACTCTCCCTGTGTTTCGTGAAGATACCGAATGTAATCTAAACTATTCATTGTTGGGTAGGGACAGAAGGGATAGCCAAAATGAGTCGCGTTATGACTCTTGAAACAATTGATTTCATTGTCCAAATAATACTATTTTAAACCGAAAGCAATGTAATTTTGGTGACACACTTTGAGCGGCGAAAAGAACGCCGCTAAAAGTTTGTTAGTTTACCTAACATTAAGCCCACACCTTTACACTCAAGTAGCTCCATGTATTCAACCACCTTTGCCCACAATATAAATAATCCTTTCGCTCCTCACATGATCATTGATCAGCAACTAACGGCTGTTAGTTAGTAGCTCACTAGCGTAGTAACTACACGTAATAACTGTAACGCACAGTAACTCTCCGTGTGTTTCGTGCAGATAACGAATGTAAACAGGCTATTAATTGTTTGGTAGGGGAAGAACGGATGGCGAGCTTGTCGTCGAGCGGAATTGTTGGGTGTCAACTGGTCTTATCGATTTTTAACCGACGAAAAAAAAACGGAGGAGGTTTACAATTCGACGCGTATATTTATTTTTATTTTTATGTATGATCACGTATAATTTTTTACATAATAGTCCGATTGTGATCATTCTTTTTTTATTGGAAAGAGTATACTCCGAAGGTGGTCCAATATAAATTTGAAAAACAAAATCGAACCCTAAGGGTCGGAAAACAGGGGATGTTTGATTGTTCACTCACTGATTGCAATGTATAACCACGCATAACTTTATATAGAGTAGTCTGATTTTTATAATTCTTTTTTCATTGGATAGGGTTTACCTTGCCAAGTATTATTAGTATATTAAAGCCACAAAAAATTATAAAAAATAAAAACTTTTTAACAAAAAATTCAACCGCTGAAAAAACTGAAAAGCAAAAAAATAACAAACCTTAAAATTATGAATCGGCGCTTTGAGTGATTTTTGTTCATTGATTTTTCAGCGCCGCTTGCTCACAATTCTATCCGTCCGTGTGTCGATTTCATAACTAGCGTTCTCACACATATAACGGGAAATTCATTAACATAATATATTGCAAACAGCTGCAAAACGTAAAGTGCGCGAACAGATATTATATGGGTTTTATGATATTTGATCAACGTGTCTATGGGTCCGGAATTATTTATGGGTGAAAACATTCGTCATCACCTGGCCAGCTTTTTCCCAACTATATTTGGGTCGGCTTCCAGTCTTACCGGATGCAGTTGAGTGCCAGTATTTTTAACCCCCGACGCAAAAAGAGTGGTGTAATACGTTTGACCGCTATGTGTGTCTGTCTGTGGCACCGTAGCTCTTAAATGGGTCATCCGATTTGGGTGCAATTTTTTTTTGTATTTGAAAGGCTTCCTAACGGTGGTTCTTAGACATGTTGTTTCAAAATTGATTTAGCCATTTCGACACGATGATCCTTTGATCAAAATATTACCTACAACTTCTTATTTAATTTAAAGGGCGATTCGTGTTTTTTTAACCGACTTCAAAAAGGAGGTTCTCAATTCGGATGTTTTTTTTTTTTTTTATGTATGTTCGGCCATAACTCCGTCATATATAGACGGATTTGCAAAACTCTTTTTTTTGTTTAAAAGGGGTTTATTCCGAAATGGTCCCATATAAATTTCATATAGATCTGATGATAAGTTCCAGAGATAGACACTGGAACTCTTTAAAAAATGACAGCAAATCAACTGCAATTTCTGCTATCGCATAAATATGCATTGTTTGTTTGGAATTAGTGCGGGGTGGATACCACAACTAAAAATTTAAAAATAAAAACTTTTTTACAAAAAAAAACAACCGACTTCCTTAAAAACACTACAAAGTGAAAAATAACTTTAATTTCGGAAGTCGGTGGCAAAAGAACCATAAATACAGATCCTAATACACCGACTTCCGAAATTAAAGTTATTTTTCACTTTGTAGTGTTTTTAAGGAAGTTGCTTGTTTTTTTTTTTTGTAAAAAAGTTTTTATTTTTTGTACTTTTAGAGTTTTGAAATTTTCAAATTTACAAGAAGCGTCTTCCTATAATACATCAGAACCCAGTTACCAGGTAATACGATAGCCCTTGGTAAGTCTGGTTGTCAGACTATCAAAGATCAACAAATGATAGCCGGGACTAGCTGTCTGAAGCACGGAGTGGTCTTAAAATGTAAATATCGTCACCTATCCGCGGACCATCCGCGACAAGCGTAGCTAAAGCGTAACCAGATCGATCGACCCGTGAATTTAACTTAAAGGCCATAATACCTATTTATTTTTAAAGTTTATGTTTGTGTCGGAATTTTGATGAATTTTTATCTAAATATATTTACATTACACAATATAAAACAAAGTCGCTTCCCGCGTCTCTTCGCTTAGATTTTTTAAACGACACAACGTCGGTTTTTCATTAATAGACAGAGTGATTTAAGGCTTCTTCAGACCGGCGCGACGCTACTTTTGTTGAACAATTTCCATCAAGTTTTTATGGAAATTATTCTACAAGAATCGCTTCGCGCCGCCATCGCGTTGCGTCTGCTTGTGGGAGCTTTTAAGGCTTGTACGGACAGGCGCGACATGTCGCGCGACTTGTCGCGGAAGCGATTCTGCGATATATTGCGACGCAACACCTTTCACACTGGCGCGACAACTCGTACGCGAATCGCACGCAAATCGCGCGCGTCGTCCGCGACGAGCAGCGCGACAGCTTTCATGTTGTCGCGCTGCTCGACGCGGAACGACCGTGTCGCGGCGCGACAAGTCGCCGCTGTGTGAAGTGTCGCCCGCGTTTTCAAAGAAATTGTTTTACGGATATAAATTGGTGATTCGCGCGCGACCGTCGCGTCGCGCTAGTCTGAACGAGCCTTTAAAAGGAAGATTTATATGTACAGTGAAGTCGCTGCCAAACGCTAGTTTATTTATAAACTCCAACAAAAAAGACGGGCGACTTTTGGTGTTGCTGTGTGTTTCATCGTAGCTCCCAAAAGGGTGACCCGATTTCAGTGCGGTATTTTTACTGCAAGGCTGGTTAAATACATACCTGTATTTAGCTTTATGTAAATTAACAGGTAAGTAGGTACTTCTTAGAAGCCAAACGTTGCACTGCGTACCTATAATTCAAAATTGTGCAACAATTCCAGTTGCAATTACGTAAACTTCTAAAGATATTGTACTTAAGTACATTTTTATTTGTTACTCCACACTCTCTAACTAACTCAAAAGAAATTGGCATAATTATAACAAACTAACAAAACAAAGGAAAATCATGAAAGAGTACGAACTACCACTCAGCTAATTAAACAAGCTACTAATTGGCAGAACAATACATTCTGACAGCACAAAATACACTTAATTACTTTACGTCTTTATAGCAGCTCTGTTGTATAATTAAAGTGTTTTTTTGTTTCTTTTTTATTGAAATAGTTTGTTTTGGTAAGCACACTAGTTTGTGCTTTTATACATAGCTAGCTTTTGCCAGCGGGCTCGCCCGCCTCGAGGTGGAAAAGTATCTTTGTTTTAATTCTCGTTATAAGAAGTCTATGTGACAAATTTCAATCAAATCGGTTCAGCCGTTTTTGCGAGATTCAGTAACACACTTTTTGTTTTTTTTTTTATTATTGATGGCATCTCGTAGTTGACCTTGAGAGGTCGTAACTACTTAACCGGACTTTCCTGTAGCTGCTTTAAGCGAACTCAAAACCTTCAGCCAGGGGCAAAATTTTTACATTACTAAGCGACTGCACGTTACGGGCACCACCTGTGGGGTACGGATCTCTGCCTTGGAGTCTCGCTGGGAGGAGAACAGCAAATTCGGACAGGTGTGATCAAATCATTAATACTATGATTATTCGGGGAATTTAAAACTACAGGCGCGGCTGGCACTTCGTCGGCGGGACTAATTAGTAGAGAGCGTCACGAAGGACCTCGGCGGCGAGGTCGGTATAACGGACGTTTGGTTTTGTTAAAACAGGTGGTCGTATGGTACTGGTGTCCCTACTGCTTTCCTGAAAGAGGATAATTAAATAAATTTTGATCGAAACGTTGTAGATATTCTAGTCGCGCAATAAACTCAGCTTGCGCGATGTAGGATTTTGTATGACATTAGTGCGATGCTCCTAAGTGGCGATTTAAACGCCGTTACAAAGAGGGAGATTGCGAGAATAGAAACGCTAATCGAGACAAAAACTAGTCAAGTCGATGAGCATTGCACATGATAAACATGGTAATGAATTAATTTCTGCAATTAGGTTTGTACAAACACTTTTACATGACAATCATATTTTTAAAACTAGATGAGGTCGGCGTTTCCTATCTGATTACTCTGAGAAGAAAGGCCGAAACAAACTCAGAGGTCACTGTGACCTCTGAGTTTGTTTTTCGCTTTTAAAGTCCAGACATAATCTTGCTCAAATCATGTGAAAACCATGTAGATTGGTGACTGAAATGGTCTTTTGAGGAAAGAACCACACAGACTGAGTGGACCTGTCCAGCCAGTGCAAGCATTTACATATCAGCATTGGCATGGCATTGTTATACGCACGTTTCATGTATCGTGAATATTCGTCGATGGTGCATTTTCTGCTTTGAAAAAGAAGCACTACTTAGTTGCGTTTGCAACACTTGTACGTGTGTTGACGGCGCATTTATAAAATAACGTGTACTTACACTTAGGCCCTAACATTTCCTAAGGGTAGAACAACAGTTTGAATTAAGAAAACAAAGTTATTTTTAAAACTATTTATTTAAAAACTATTAATACAATGTATAAACAGCCTTATCACAAATCACTTGAATATTATTACATAAAAATAAAACTAAGAATATAATTTAAAAAAAACTCCAGTAAAGTCAGGGAAAAGTATTGTCAGCTAATTCACTAACAACTTAAAATTCCAGATGTTTGTCAAATTTTGGACCCATTTCCTATTTCGATTCTGGTTATTTTCGAATCAAAAGTCAACATTACTATGGTAAAGGCAGGTAAATTAATTATTATACTAATTACAACTTAAATGGTCCATACGAGTATATTTAAATCACAACTCTCATTTCTTGACAATTGTATGAATTGCCAATTTGATGTAGTCTGTCAATTTTATAACCAATAAATTTCCCCGACCTTAGACAATCCTGCCACCATGTTAGTCAAATATCCTTTGTCTCGTTCTCTCTTCTAATGACGTCATTAAGTCTGACTGAAGTAACAAGGTGTAAATCATCATCGTAATTAACATCTACGTGTTAATTTTTAGGTCAGCATGTTACAGTCCAAAACTAAACTTTGTCCAGTCCACTTTTAGGTCTAGTTTCTGTTATGTCAATTGTCTTTAGTTACAAATCTGTCTGTCTAGTTCTAATGATCTTTGCAGGTCTATTGTACTATAATCTGTTCAAAGCTTTGAAGGTAATAATTTATTGGAGTGGTTTTGCAGAGAATATAAACAATTATTTGGGCGACCACCATCGATATAAGTGAACAATATAATTATGTGTACAATATAATTATGCGTATGAAATATTTTTAAAAAAAAACGAATTATTTGTAGTAAGATACTTAAACAAACAACAATAATAAAGAAAATCAAAGAAACTTAGCTATGCTAAACTAACCCCATATGCTCTTTTGGCATTTTTATTTCAATGAATTTACTATTACAATATTTATTCTTAAGATAAGAATAAACTGAAATAGTATTAAAGAATTTGGAAAATATTACTTTTGCTACACACAGACTAAAATTGAAAACTATCTGAAGAATATAAAAGTGACAGTGTGGAAAACTAAATTTAAATAGAAAATATATTATATAAGTAACTCCTATCGCAAAATATATTAATGTAACAAAACAAATGCTGGTAAATAAGTACCTACATATTGGAATCAGACAGATGGCGACCTTTGAACGTTTTCCAGAACAGTTCCTTTAATAGCCACACTATCACAACCCGAATTTTATTGTCCCTCTCATTTTCCGCTACACTGTCTTGTCTTTCTAAACAATTATCTCGTTCAGAATCCTCCGTATTCCCACCACAGCAAGGTTTACATTCGCAGCACTTTTCGCAGAGACCATGTCTTGATCGTCCTTCGCAGGTATTGCCGTGGCATGGTCTTCTATGGTCACAGCATGGTCTGGAAGAAGCATGGTGACAGCATTCTGTCTTATGGTGATCTGATCCACGAATTCCTTCGCATCTTCGTCTGCAACAACATTCGGAGCAGTGTGATAGTCCACGACGTTTACAACAATGCTGATCGGCGTTGCGCCCAAACCAAGGATGAGGTCTGTCAGTTCCTGGGCTGTGGCAGTTGCGTTCATGTCTGCATCCACGGTTGAAAGATCTACAGCAATGGCATTCTGATGGCCCACGGCGACTACATCTTGAAAGTTCAGGTTCACGGTGACAATGTCTTTCTGGACTGTGATCAAATCTTGGCCAACCAAAAGGTCCGAAACTTGGTTTATGACTGTGATGATCTGAAGAATCACCACGGAAAGGACCACCAAATGGAGGTCTGCCCATTCCTGCGAAATGAGGGCCAAAATGGCCGCCGAAGGGTGAGTTGCTTTCCCAAGGTGCCATGATTTCGAATTTATTGATCTCTTTAGGGTTTAATGCACAAATGCGGTGTCTCAATTGTTTGTAACTTAACTCAATGCACTTATGGAAAAATTTTTGTTCAATAGTGCAGAATAGATGTTTTGCTTTGATTGAGTTCACTGGAATGACGGTAAAATCCACTGACACAAGCTTATATTGTACTGATAGTGATGCAATATTCACGACTGATTTCAAGTACGCTTGTATTGATTAGGTGATGAAATTCAAGGCAAATAATGTTTGTTTACATATTAAGGTGGTTCACTTTTTATTGGCAGGTTATAATTTCTGGTCGTTCTTAGAGAAAGTTAAAGCAACATAATATCTGAGATGCTGTTTTTAGTATTTAAAGATATTTATGAGGAGCCTATGAATATTTTTATATTCATAGGCTCCTCATTTCCACCACTCCACTTTTTTTAAACAAACTTCCAAAAAACCCTTAATAAGAATGTTTTTTTTTAACACACATTTTTAAGTAGAATCGGTTAATACGGTAACTGGGTTGTGGAGGGCAGATGAGCTGTCGCTTCATGTAAAGTACTGCTATTCAGCTGCACCAAGTTTGACCGGAAACCAACACTAACATAATGATGAAATGGTAATGTCATTGGACATTCGATCATCCCTCAGTATTCCAGACACAGGTACCGTCAGGACTTTCTTCCATTAATCTAAGGACATATCATGGACAAGTTTAGCGTCTATGTGGGCGTGACATGTGCCCCATGCCCATTTGCATGTGACCCTCATTACTTACACTTACTTTACACTTAAATGTTCAGTGACCGGAAAATAAACATTTAAGATCCTACTTACGACTATGTTTTATGAGGCCTTTTTTTTGTTGGTGGGAAATCATCGAATGACGTCTCCCGCTCGGGACGTGTCAGACTTTTACTGATTAAAACCCACCCGTGTTCCTTCAGTTGCCCATATGCCAGGGCCACGGTATCTCTTCCGAACAAATCTCGCGACCCTGGCAGGCATCGGTCCTAGCAGACCCCTTAAGTATTGCTGACATTGCTGTGAGGCACGCGTGGAATAAAACGTGCCGTCGACCCGAGCCTAGTCCTTACCGCATGCTCGCGCCTACGGTGGCCAGGAGTCTGAAATGGACTCCCGACGCTCGGGGCGTCTCCTTCTGCAGCGACTATGGGCATGAGACTGCCTCTCTCTCACGCACCCTGCCTCCTCCTTTGCGAGCATTACTGCTTCGCAGAAGGAGATGCCAGTTTCCCATGCCCTCTCGCTCCGTACCATGGCTTGTACCAGAGTCGGACGCGAGAGTTCGCCGCCGCCGTTCGCCTGCACGTGGACACGGTGGTGCTCCGCCCAGGCAGGGCACACCTTCACCGTAAGCTCCACCGTGTCCTCCAGACGATCCACGCAATGAAAACACCCGGCGTTTCCTCCCGCCTTATTCGGAACAGGAACCTCCCAAATCAGCCATATCCGGTGAGGACCTGCATAAGGTGGAAGGTGAGGACGCCGTTGTGCCTCTCCATCCACTCCTCAAAGAGGAACTTACCGCCAAAATTATGACGTGCCCAATGTTTTAAGAGGCCTTTGACGTCATTTGGTTGTGGCTGGTTTATCGTTCGGAAGTTGTGTACTTACCTGTGTCAGTATAAAAAAACCGGCCAAGTGCGAGTCGGACTCGCGCACCGAGGGTTCCGTACAAACCTGTAGGTATTCACGGTTTATGCATAGGGATTATGTTTATGAAATTAAATGTTTTTTTTTTCATTTTTATATTTGAGTTGATTGAATGAAAGGTAAATTGCGGTTTACGATTTATGACGTATTAAAAAAAACTACTTACTAGATCTCGTTCAAACCAATTTTCTGTGGAAGTTTACATGGCAATGTACATCATATATTTTTTTTTAGTTTTATCATTCTCTTATTTTAGAAGGTACAGCGGGGGACACACACATTTTACCACTTTGGAAGTGTCTCTCGCGCAAACCATTCAGTTTAGAAAAAAATGATTTTAGAAACCTCAATATCATTTTTGAAGACCTATCCATGGATACCCCACACGTATAGGTTTGAAGAAAAAAAAAATGTTGTGTTTCAGTTCTAAGTATAGGGAACCCCAAAATTTATTGTTTTTTTTTTCTTGTTTTGTGTAAAAATCTTAATGCGGTTCACAGAATACATCTATTTATCAAGTTTCAACAGCATAGCTCTTATAGTTTCGGAAAAAAGTGGCTGTGACATACGGACGGACAGACAGACATGACGAATCTATAAGGGTTCCGTTTATTGCCATTTGGCAACGGAACCCTAAAAATGAAACCAACATCAATACAAAATAAACTTACATGATAAACCATGTTAGTTTAAACCTTAACTGCATCGTACAAAGTCGAGTTTTCATTAAACGCTGTTTTCCTTAACTTCCTAAAATAGAATTCCCCATAGTACAAAAAAATACATTGGTGTACGTGCGTCACTATTCATAATTATAAAAGCTACACCCACACAGGTACATTAAACTGATGCAACTTATATGCAATTCATATATTATTTTTGAAACCTAATACTTTGTTTTGCTATACCGATGTTTATCTTATCAAACTA
The DNA here is from genome assembly GCA_947507805.1 of Aporophyla nigra. Classification (NCBI taxonomy): domain Eukaryota; kingdom Metazoa; phylum Arthropoda; class Insecta; order Lepidoptera; family Noctuidae; genus Aporophyla; species Aporophyla nigra. Next base: position 7,448,403 of record OX382292.1, on the reverse strand, counting down.
CTTGATAATGATAACAAAAACAGCTGGGTTCATTTACACCTAAATTGAGTACGTACTGTTTGCAAAAAGTTCATTAGTATCAAGTATCATTGTGTTGCTTAGATTTGTGATCAATGAGGTATTTTTCTTTGTCTACAATATCTTTAACTATTATAACAATATAATGCTACATTGGCCTAAAACTGTTTCACTGATGTCTTATTACACGCTTTATATTAGCTTCACTTGTATGTTTGTATGTTTGTTTGTAACCGACTCCTTGTAGCGCGATTTTGACCCACTTTAAACGACCAGATTTCATTCAAACTTTGCACACCTGTCAAAGACCGATGACAATGCAATAATTTCATAAATTTGTGTCATTATCCTTGCCAGGGTTACCAGGACAGCAAAAAAACTGTCTTCGAAAACTACGCTGACATACGTCACAAACTAATTTGTGCCATTATCCTTGCCAGGGTTACCAGGACAGCAAAAAAACTGTCTTCGAAAACTACGCTGACATACGTCACAAACTACGCTGACATACGTCTCAAAATTCGAAAAACCCTAAAAAATAGAAAATAAATAATAGTTTAAAAAAACTAAAAAACACGCTTCCATTGAAAACCAAACTAAAAAGTACAAAATAATGGAAAAAAGCGTGGGGTGCCTGATATCAATAAAAAAATACCTTAAAAAGCACCCCACGCTTTTTTTCCATTATTTTGTACTTTTTAGTTTGGTTTTCAATGGAAGCGTGTTTTTTAGTTTTTTTAAACTATTATTTATATGTCAAAAATAGTCTAGCTGGTCTTTCGAAATGGTTTGCAGCTAATAATCTTTAACTTAATGCGATAAAATTAAATGTCTTAAGTTCTCATTACATAAGGTCTATATTTAAAACGTTATGGCAAGAATATGGATGCCTGTTAACGCACACGTTAACACCTCCGATACACACATGCATCATCAAGCAGAGGGGAGCGGGCGGCGTGGTAGCACAGCGGCTCGACGACGGCTCGCGCGCCCTCCACCGACACTCGTTTTAACAACGCGACCACGATCGCATGATTTGTATTTAATTTAATTTTGACCGATGTAAAGACTTAAATATAACCTAGAAATACAGTCTACTTTTTATTCCACCTGGTGGTATTTCTAGGTTATATATTAAGTAAATGGTCGCAAAAAATCAAGTCCTTTCAAAATAAGAAGCGATTTCTATTTATTATTTCTACTAAACTATAATTTTTATTCTGCAAAAATATCCAGTCTTCTCTGGACTGGGCTGTTTTAATCCAGTTTATTCCAGCTATCTTTTTTATGTCGTCTTCCCATCTAGCGTAGGGTCTCCCCTGCTTACGTGTTCCTTGAGGACCCCGCCACTCCGTTACCTTTTTTTCGATTTCTGGTCTTGTAGACGCGCTACATACCCAGCCCATTGTCATTTTAGTGTTAGGGCTTGTACAGTCAGTGCCCTTCATTACCTAACCCCTCTTCCTCATTTCTTCTGTGTAGTAGGGGTCAGGTAATGCAGGGCACTGACTGTACTAGCCCATCCCTAGATTTCGTAATTTTTCTGATTTTAGTGTCTTATTTTCAAACGCAAATTGTTAACTTTTCTCTTAAGCCTAAATTACTCTGATACGGAGGAACTCATCCATTCTACTAACTAACAACGAATGCACCAACATAATATATAATAACATTCATAAATTAATTAATTATTATGATTACTTTTCATTTCCTTGACAGATCTTTTCCAAGCAAACCACACACACACACACACAAACACACCCTCACACACACACACACACACGTACACACTCCTCACTGTTATCTCATTTAATAAGCCTTTCACAATCCACCTAAAGAACACTGTCCTTCAAGATACAGGACTCTCCTAGTTTGAAGGGCAGGGGTCTTACTAATATGTAATAGACATACCTATCTATAACTGAGACAATACTGATGTTACCTAGGCTTTGTGTGTGTGTTTTTGTTAAATAGATGATTACTTATTACTTACTAATTATTTTACGTAACGTTTTGTATACTGCGCTCAATTGCCCGTTGACCATCATTTTGTTTTTAATTTTTTTCTACTAAATTACCATGTTTGGCATGCATATAAAAGGTATGGCAGAAGACAAGTGTTCAAGAGTTTCGTTTTTATGTTGATTGGCATGTGCTTTTAAATGTTTCTTTTAAGCCCTAATATTTGTTTCAAATTAGCTATACCCTGAGTTCTATTTCAAGGTCATTATTTATTAGGTCGAAGCCAATTTGTTTCCCAAAATATATGTAATGTTCTGTATGTTTAAGAGGCACATTGCCTGCTGTTATTTCCTGGTTCATGCTGTACGTCATTAGCATTATTTTGGATATATTCATTTCTAACCCGACTCCCTTACTTGCTATGTTTAGTGATTCGATCATAGATTGTAGTTGACCCAACTCAAATAGCATTACTAGGTCGAATGCGATTCGTAGGTGGCTTACTCGTTATGAATCCCTATACCACATTCCTTCCAATCAAGTTGATTGATGATTATGTTTCAATATAGCTATGAACAAGTTAAGGGATTGTAGATCTCCCTGCCAGACCCCTCTTTTATTAGGAAGCCATGGGCCAGCTGACTCTAGTTTTACTCTGCTCTTACTGTCGTTAAATACTCGTATATTCGTACTTTTAATAAATTGTAAATATTTTCCTTCCACCTTCTGCGTTGTTAATGATTTCCATATGCTGTTATGAGATACGGAGTCTAAGGCTTTCTGGTAATTCTTGATATTTCTTTACGTTAATCTCTAATGTATAAATGTGGTCGATTGTAGAATAACTTTTTCTGAAGCCCGCTTATTGATAGTACCCGCCATGGCTCCTAAACCCATACGGAGACTATGCTTTGGCGTAGTTTTTTATTAGCGTCATCACACATGTCTAGCCCAATAATGTCGGAGAGGATTGAAAAAAAATTGTCAGCTCACGAAAAAAGTTATTAAAGGCCTAAATAAACTATATTCATTGAATAATATTTTCAGATTCATCACCAGGTGAGCCTAGCCTTTTCATAACTATGTCGGGGTCAGCTTCCAGTTTAACCAGATACAGCGGATTATCAGTATTTTATATAGCAGGCTGCTTATAATGATGGTGATAACTGATTGTACCTGATTGTTGTTGGTACCTGTATTTATTTACTTACAATTTAAATGCAATGAAAATAGTATTATAATCCTCACAACTCTCCATATCTTGCGGTCTAACATCTGATATGCAGGCAACAAATAGCCTGTATCTATTCAGGGTGTTTGGCTCATGGACTGACAAAAGTTATTGGGGGCTTTGGTGGTTCATGTGCTATCTTTCACCCATAGCCTCCGTTGTATGACACACAGAAGGCTTGACAACGGCGACTTAGCGTGGAGACGGAGTAATAGGGTTCCGTTGGTACGCTTCGGGTATGGAACCCTAAAAATGACTAAAAACTGTATGTAACGAGGTCTGAAGTCACGAAAAACTGTATGTAATAGAGAAAAAATGCGTTTTCACTTTTTCAATTTAAATATTTTATTCTTAACAGCATAATATATTTAAAGATAATATTAAAAAAAAAAAACAAACATATAGTCCTATAAACCACAGGAAACTATTATAAATATGTTACCATATAAATAAGTTCACTGTAAAAAACATAAAAATAGCTTACAAATAGAATGTTTACATTAGAGTTATACCTGTAAGACCATATAATATGCATATTTTACTTCATACAGTTCAATAAAGTATTCAGGTACAAATAATAAATAGTCTAATAAACGTATATTGTATATAATAAATAATTGACTAAGTAACTTTCATTCCTTACCAATTTTATATAAAATGGCAAATTAACGTAGTTTGCTATCATCTTAGACACAAATTCTTAGTCTCGCTCTCTCCTTTAATAACGTCATCCCGTCTTTTATACCACATTCTTATTGATACGTAGTATCATGGTGTAAGTGATCATCGTCATTCACATTACATGTTAATTTTAAGGTCAGCATGTTTCAGTCCAAAATTAAACTTTGTCCAGTTCACTTTTATACTAAATGGAATAAAATCAATGTTCTACATTCTCTGTAACTACATATTAGGATCAGACAAATGGCGACCTTTGATCGTTTTCCAGAACAGTTCCTTGAGTAGCCACAGTATCACGAGTTGGATCTTGTTTTCCCTCTCATTTTCCGGTTCACTGTCTTTTTTTTCCAAACCATTATTATTTTCACGATCTTCCGTATTTCCACTGCAGCAAGGTTCAGATTTGCAGCTTTTTTCACAGTGACCATGTCGTGATCGTCCTTCACAGCTATTTCCTTGGCATGGTCTTCTATGGTCACAACAGGTTCTGTTAGAAGCATGGTGACAGCATTCTGACCAATGGTAATCAAATCCACGAGTTCCTTCGCATCTTCGTCTACAAGAATATTCGGAGCAGTTAGATGGTTCACGACGTCCACAACAATCCTGAACAGCGTTACGTTCAAACCAAGGATTAGCTCTATCAGTTCCTGGGCTGTGACAGCTACGTTCATGTCTTTGTCCACGGCTAGAAAATCCAGATGGTCCGCGGCGACTACATCTCTGATGGCCATGCTCAAAGGATCCCCATCTTGGCAGCTCAGGTTCACGATGACAATGTTCTCCAGTACTGTGTTCAAATCTTGGCCAGCCAAATGGTCCAAAACTTGGTTTATGGCTGTGATGGTCTGAAGAGTCACCACGGAAAGGACCACCAAAAGGAGGTCTGCCCATTCCTGCGAAATGAGGGCCAAAATGGCCGCCGAAGGGTGAATTGCTTTCCCAAGATCCCATAGTTTAGATTTAATTGATCTCTGTATGGTTTATTGCAGGAGTATGTTACGCAAGAGTATCTCAATTGTTTTAAATTATTTTTAATGCAACTTGTGGTACACTTTCGTTTAGTAGACTAGGTACAGATGTTGTTGCTTTGAATGAGTTCTCTGGTATAACGGTTATATCAACTGATACAAGTTTATATCGTACTGATTGTGATGCAATATTCAAAACTGATTACAAGTACGATTGTACTGATATGCTGATGAAATTTTTGGCAGACATCTTTTCTAGATAAAAACAGTAGTTTATTCTTTAATGGTAGGCTAGTAGTCGGTGTATTTTGGAATTTTTTGTCCGAAAGTTTAAAATTGGGTCCCTTAGTATTTTAAATGAAAGTCAAAATTCAACATTATTTTTAGGTGCAATTTTCAGTTTTAGTTGAACGAGGAACACTTGTTTTTATTTAATTTGTAGACTATTGTTTTAAGTACTAGCTTCTGCCCGCGACTTCGCCCGCGTTAAATTTCTTGTTCCCCCGACCCTTCCCGACGCGTCGAAACGCCTACCCGTGCGAATTTCCCCGTTTTTGCAACATTTTTCATTACTGCTCCGCTCCTCTTAGTTGTAGCGTGATGTTATATAGCCTTCCTCGATAAATAGGCTACCCAACACAAAAAGAACATTTCAGTTCGGACCAGTAGTTTCTGAGATTAGCGCGTTCAATCAAACAAATAAATAAACATACAAACAAACAAACTCTTCAGCTTTATAATATTAGTATAGATTTTAAACTTGTGGAAAAGAGTCTTCCTTAAATAGTATAGTGTTTATGTTAGTCAATTTCATTGGAGACTTGCTTATTTCACGGAACTCTAGATATTGGTACTGCCAGGATTCTCTTCCATTCGTCTAAGAACATATCACAGTCAGGTCTGACTTCCATGTGGGCGTTGACTACAGAGAACTTACATTGTATAGACACGACAAGTGGCTATATTTATTAACACTTAACTGTCTAGTAACCCGAAACTTACTATTTTAGCCCCTATTTACACCTATGTTTTTAGAGGCGTTGACGACATTCGGTCGTGGTTGGTTCATCGTTAAAAATTAGGTACGTGCTTATGTCTATGTACAAAGATGAAGCTATCAGTATTAACAAATAATCAAACGTGATAAAATGATTTCAGTTTAAACCTTGTTATTATCATACAATAAAGTCATATTTCCAATAAAGTCTGTTTGCTTTAACACCCTAAGTCTGTTCGCCCAAAGTATTAAAAATACATTGGTTTGCGTGCATTTCTATTAATAACAATAAATACCACACCAACACAGGTATATGGAAATGATGTAATTCATACAATTCATTCACTTTTTATGCTACCTATAATCCTATGTTTTGTTTTTCCATATTTATGCTAATCTTATCAAACTATTCGATTTAGGCAGCAAAAATAGGTGGATTCATTGATAGCTAATTGAGGAGGTAATGGTTTTAAATAGTGATACCATTGCATCACTATATTACCTGAATCCATTATCTTTTAGGTATTATTGGCACCTTTATCTACATTATCTATTACTATATTATGATGTAATGCTATATCAGTCTGTCAAGCGTGGTGATTATTGCAAATCTGCCCCCCCCCCCCTCCCCCCTCGTGTCTAGGAGTGGATGTCTTTCGGCGGAAATTAAGGTGATAAATACTGTATCAGCCTGAACCTGTAGGATGAAGTCCTCTGCTTAAACAGAAAAGATATTAGAAACAACCGGGAACCGATTACTTTTCCGATTTTTTTTGTTCGAATTTCATTTTACCGAAAATATTGACCGACGTCTGTTTTGCTATATGCATCATTTGACATATTTTTAGATCATCAAAGTATCCTGTTTTATAGTATTATTTTACCGAATTATGTTTGGCCGATTTACAAAATAACTTTTTGCTATTGGCCGAAGCCTCTTTTAAACCTTTTTTCATTTGCCGAATGATTTGTTTGCCATTTAAGGGAATATTGTTTGGTTACAAATATATAGCTGGTTACTTGGTAGTGTTCTCAATATTAAATTAAATATACGTAGTGTCATAAAAAGTCAATGTATTGTGCTACAAAATTTAGTGAGAAACGAATCGCTGTAAAACCGACTTTACGTAGTCTTGTCTGCCCTACCCCTAGAGTGTAATTAAAGCCTGCGTAGGCGCGGAGAGGTAGGTGGTGAGCGTTAATACCATCTGCGACGATAAGCTCGCGTGGAGCTGCCTAAACCACGCAGCGCCGGAGTCGTGAGTTCGTGACAGAAACAATGCTTGCTGCATGTTGCATGCCTGCTTGCATGTTGCATGTTTGTTCGCACGCTGCTTGCTTGCTTGCATGCTGCATACTTGCTTGCTGCTTACCTGCTTGCATGCTTCATGCATGCTTGCACGCTGCATGTATGCTTGCATGTTGCATGCTTGTAGCAAGCAGCATTGTTTGCATGCTTCTTCCTGGGACCCTTTAAAAACACTTTTGTACATAATCAACTGTTTTATTAAGTGCCATTACATTTAAATAATTAATTAATTAAACCAAAGAGCAGGTTAATCTTAACATAGGTATGATGAATGTCTGGAAACATAATACTTCGAACAAATATTATTTCGGCTAAGTGTAACATCGGTAAAGAGTTTATCGACCAAATGAAACGTCGGAGTAAAGAAAAAAGTCGAATTGATAATAGGTCAACTGATACAATGGCAGACGTGACTTCAATGAAGTAAAAAAAAACGAACCGATAATAGTTGAAATGTTTTAGGGGAAATGATATTCGGTCAAATATTTTTCGAACTTATGATAGGTAACCGGAACAAACTTCACGCTTGCTCACTCGCATGTCATTTCACCGAATGCTGGTTACCTTTCGCTGGTGAAGGCAGGAAAATTGACTAAGGCAGCAAATTGATTTCAAACTTAAATTGCCGGTTTACATACACACATCATCAGCCTGTAACATTCCCTCTGTTGGGTCGGGACACAGGCCGCCCCTCGGTGAGAGGGAATGGACAGTTATTCACCATGCAGACCCAGTTCGGGTTGGTAGACGTCACGTGTCTTCGATTTTGTCGTTCTAGGACATGCCGGTTTCCTCACGATGTTTTCCTTCACTGTTTCGAGAGCGGTGGTGACGAAATAATTTACAGAAATTAAAGCGCCCATACGGATTCAGACCTGCAATCTACAACTCGTAACTTCGTAAGTAGCCGTTACTACAGGACCAGAACTGCTTTCTACAAATGCTCTGCAATATACCCGTTTGTTAAGCTACGCAATATCTTCTCGTCCCACTTACCGCAGTGTCTCAAGACAAAAGTCTTTGACCAGTGTGTGTTGCCAGTGATGACATATGGCACTGAGACGTGGTCCCTCACAATGGGCCTCATAAGAAGGCTCAAAGTCACCCAAAGAGCAATGGAGAGGGCTATGCTTGGAGTTTCCCTACGCGATCGACTCAGAAATGAAGAAATCCGTAGGAAAACGAAGGTAACTGACATAGCCCGAAGAATTGCCAAACTTAAGTGGCAGTGGGCAGGCACATTGCTCGCAGAACGGATGGCCGGTGGGGTCGGAAGGTTCTGGAGTGGCGACCGCATACTGGAAGACGGCACGTTGGAAGTCCTCCCACAAGATGGACCGATGACTTGGTGAAGCCCGCAGGAATAGGTTGGATGCGAGAAGCACAGAACAGGTCGAAGTGGCGGTGCTTGGGGTAGGCCTATGTCCAGCAGTGGACGTCTTTCGGTTGAAATGATGATGATGATACCCGTTCATATTAGACTGGCCTCTGGTATAAATTTTACGTGGAGGTAGTCACGTTGTCCACCTAAAATTTCTTGTTTGAGCATAGCATATTTCTTTTTAACTTAGCGTTCTGATTTTGCCTTTTTACTCGGCTCCTTAAGTTTTGTAACGTGATTTTCAATGGCCCAACCTTAGAATAGGCCTAATTATCGTTGTAATTAAATACACAAAGTGCTGCTTGGGTTCCTGAGTACCAGTATTTTATATGGATCAACTGCCTATTGGTCCCCCATAACACACTTACTAGGTAGTACGTTACCGCGTGGTAAGACTTTCTTACGAATGATAGCCAGGACTAAAAGATTAACGTGTTTGCTGTGGCACAGAGACCCCTTTCTAAAAATATATTTAGATTAAATATTACAAATAAAGTTACGTCATGGTGGATCATGATTGTGCAGTTGTACCAGTGTTTATTTACTTATAATTTTAATGATATGCAAAACAATATCAAAATCTTGATAGCTCTCCATATCTTGGGGTCTACCATGACTTGCTGATTATCTGTCATGCAGACAATGCATAGCCTATATATATCATTGCCTGATATGATTTACTTGAGAGGATGTAGTAAGCATCGATTTATCTGAACACCTAATCTAAAATCAGATGCATCGCTCAAGTAACAGTTTCACTGTGATCACGTTCCATTATAAATAAAACAGACTTAAAAAATAATAATTTGGACCCCTAATTTTTTACTCAATGTCTATTAAATGTTATAGCGACAATAGAAATACACACTCTGCAATTTTCAACTATCTGTCTACTACGGATTAAGAGCTGTTCCATCGTATCCCATGAGATAAAAGCACGTTGACACACAGACGACGACGCCAGGAAAGCGGAGCCTTAGTAATAGGGTTTCGTTAGTGCGCTTCGGATACGATCCCTAAAAATGCTTGAAAACAGGATATAACGGGGTTTGAAGTAGCGGAAAACAGTATGTGATAGAGGTAAAACGCTTTTTCAATTTTAATCATTTATTCTTATCAACATTAGGTTGGTACTTACAGATAATATTCAAGAAATAATATAAAAATATAATTTATCTTACTGTCCTATAAATCACAGGGAACAAATATAAATATGTAACCATATAAATAAGTTCACCATGAAAATAACTTACAAATATATGTTTACATAAGAGCTTTACATGTAAGTCCGTATTTGCATAATTTACTTCATCAGTTCAATAAAGTATTCAGGTACAAGTAAAAAGTAATCTAATAAACGTAATATTGTTTAAATCACTGACTAACTAACTCTTATTCCTTGCCAATTGTATGAATTAGCAAATAGAAGAAACCTTTCAATTTTATAAGCAATTCTTTTCCCCGACGGTTGATAATCCTGCCATCATCTAAGTCACAAACCCTTGGTCTCGCTCTCTCGTCTGATGACGTCATCCATTCTTTTATACTACGTTCTTACTGATGTCTAGTATCATGGTGTAAATCATCATCGTCATTTACATCTACATGTTAATTTTCAGGTCAGCATGTTTCAGTCCAAAATATAACTTTGTCCAGTTCACTTTTAGGTTTAGTTTCCACTGTGTCTTCAGTTATAATTCAGTCTATGTCCAGTTCTAGTGATCTTTGCAGGTCAGCTGTACTTGTTATGATAATATCCCTGTTGAAAAAACAATAAAATGTGTTAAAAGCTTTGAACGTTAGGTTTTTCTCGAGTGCTGTTTCAGGAAATTTAAATAATTATTTGGGCCAACACTAGCAAAATGTATCAACATACATAATAAGGTAAATGCAAATATTAAAAGAGAACTTGTAGACACAGTAACAAACGAATTATTAATAGACTGATACTAAAACAAACAACACCGATTCAGAAAATCTAAAGAACTTAGATTAAGAAACACAGATTCTTCGAATATTTTTTCTTAAGATAAGAATAAAACTAAATAGTATTTGAGAATTTAAAAGAAATGACTTCTACGATACATTGTCTGAAGAATGTATAAGTGAGTGACACCGAAAACTAAATAGAATAGAAAAAAATATTTAAGTAACTTATATCACTAATATATTATACTTAATGAAACTAAATAAATGTTAGTAAATATAATACCTACATATTAGGATCAGACAGATGGCGAACGTTGAAAGTTTTCCAAAACAGTTCCCTTAACAGCCACAGTATCACGAGCCGGATCTTGTCGTTCCTCTCATCTTCCGGTTCACTTTCATTTGTTTCTGAACTATTTTCACTTTCCTGATCCTCCGTATTTTCACTGCAGCAGGGTTCAGATTTGCAGCTCTTTTCGCAGTGACCATACCTTGATCGTCCTTCGCAGCTATTTTCGTGGCATGGTCTTCTACGGTCACAACATGATCTGGTAGAAGCACGGTGACAGCATTCTGACCAATAGTGATCACATCCACGAGTTTCTTCGCATCTTCTTCTACAGGAACATTCGAAACAGTTAGATGGTCCACGACGTTCACAACAATGCTGATCAGCGTTGCGTTCAAACCAAGGATTAGCTCTATCAGTTCCTGGGCTGTGACAGCTACGTTCATGTCTGCGTTCACGGCTGGAATATCCACAACAGTGGCATTCAAATGGTCCACGGCGACCATATCCTCTATGGCTATGCTCAAATGGTCCCCATCTTGGAAGATCTGGTTCACGGTGACAATGTCTTTCAGGACTGCGATCGAATCTTGGCTTGCCGAAAGGTCCAAAACTTGGTTTATGGTTGTTATGATCTGAAAAGTCACCACAGAAAGGAAAAGGGGGTCTGCCCATTCCTTCAAATTGATGGCCAAAATTTCCGCCAAAGGGTGAGTTGCTTTCCCAAGGTCTTCCCATGGTTTTGATTTTATTGATCTCTTTATAGGTTAATGTACAAATATGGTACTCAAGATTTTCTCAATTGTTTTATTTTTCTTATTTTAAATACACTTATGGTACACTTTTTGTTCAATGAACTTGGTACTGATGTTTTTCCTTTGAATGAGTTCACTAGAATAATCGTCCTATCAACTGATACAAGTTTATATTGTACTGATAGTGATGCAATATTTACAACTGATTTCAAGTGCGACTGTACTGATATGCTGATGTAATTTTTGGCAGACATATTTGTTTAGATAAAAAGTTGTCTACTTTTTATTGATAAACTAGTAGTAAGCTAATAGTCGGTATATTTTTGGAATCATCATATGTGTCCGACTGTTTCAAATTGGATGTCCTTTTAGGGTATTTTAAATGAAAGTCAAAAGTCTAGATTATTGCTTAGATGCAATTTCCACTAGAAGTTTTATGAAACCAACTTTTTTGTACACTATTGTATAAATTAATTTAAACCTGTGAAAAAGGAGGCTTAACAAATTGTACGTTTTTTTTTGTAATATCCTAATGAAAATATAGTTTCCAGTTGTAAAAAAACACATTAGTCTGCGTGCGTTACAAGTAATAATAATAAATGCCGTCCTCACCTATACAGGTGCATGGTAATGATGTAACTCATGCATTTCATACACTTTTTATGATACCTACCAGTAATCCTTTGTTTTTTCTTTATTTATGTTAATCTTATCTAACCACTTGATTTAGATAATAAAAACAGCTGGATTCGTTTACAGCTAAATTGACTAGGTAATGTTCGAAAAAGCGACATATTGCATCATTGTGTTGCCTTCATCCGTTATGCATTAGGTATTTATTGACACCTTTGTCTACATTATCTTTAACTATTAAAACGCTATAATAGTTAATCCGGCTTATAACTGTCCCACTGTAGGTCAATGAGCTCTTCTGGTTTAGTAAAGATTTTGAGAATCACTCACACGACATTCATGCTTGCTCACTACTCGCCTCTTTCTCTCCCCGTTGTCTTTACCGAATGCCAGTATCTTTCAATGGTAAAGTCAGGCAAATTTACTGGTTACCATAATGAGTACTATGCTAAATTGACCATATATAATGAGCCTAAAATGTTCCCACTGCTGGGATACAAGTCTCCTATCGGTGAGAGGGATAACGAACACGCGGGGGTTGGTAGATTTCAGACGTCTTCAATTGTTTTAGTTCTATGCCATGCTGATTTCCTCATGAGTTTCTTTCACTGTTTGAGAGCAATGGTGATGACAGAATTAACACTAAATAAAGCGCCTGCCTGGGTTCAGACCTGCGATCTATAACTCGAAAGTCGATGTTTTGACTCATTTCCTTAAATGTTATTTATTAAACGATACAGTTCAACCAACTGTGATGCTGATGACACTGTTCGTATCGTTTTTTTTTTTTTATGTGGATGAAAATGCTACAGTAATATAGTATTAGTTACTATAAAATAATACTTATTAGGCCTATTTGGACTATAACTGAAAAGTAAATAAGGACATCTGATAAATACTCAAATGAATCAAAGATTAATTAGTGGTTATGTGAGTCAGCTTAATTGTCTGCGAGTATCTTTTTAATATCAATAGATATAGAATCAACTAAAAATAGTCGTAACGTCAGAAGCCCGAAAGTCTGAACCCCAGTCTTACTAAGAGGTATCGTCTTAACAAGTAGCTAACTGGGATTTGGTGGTCAGGTAAGTCGTTGCTCTGTAGAAATCAATTACTAGTATTCACAATCAACAGCATCTGTTTGGACTGGAAGCTGACCCCAACATAGTTGAGATAACGCTAGGTAAATAATGATGGACATGTCTTAATATTAATAAGGGGTGAGTTAAAATAGTTTCATCAAATAATATCTACACTGGCAACCTAGATGATTCATTTCATAATCAAACTGAAATGGCCTTGGGCAGGCCATGACCGAGGACCGCTGCAGTAGACGTATTCGCTAATGGAGACCATGATCGTCGTTTCAACAGAGGAGGAGCGACGGTCTTCGCAGGGTGGCAATTCTACCAGAGTACCTAAGCAAAGACTATAATGGCGTGTGATCGGAAAAAATATATATGGACAGACTTTTTTTGTACAGCAGCATATGCTACAAAACGGATACCGTCTCGTTTCACAACGAGTTTAGGCCAAGCTTAAACCTTCGAGTCAGTTCTTAATATATAAAATTGAATAAATCACTTAGACTCAGTTTTTAAATCAGTTTTTGTGTTAAGATCTTTAACTTCGTTGAAATGAAGTTCAAAATTCAAAAATGGCTCGCTGTTTTGAGTCTGGTTCTATAGACAAACCTTGGCCCGCAATGGTCTAAGATTCCGCAAAATGCTCCGATTACTGGTTTATAGGTGATTCTTTACCACTTCTGCTTTAGCATCGTGTTCATCATCATCAGTTCAGCCCAAAGCCGTCCAATGCTGGAAATAGGCCTCCCACAGTTTGGGGAGCTTTGCCATAATTGCCACGCTTGGAAGGCGGGTTGTCGAACGCAGTATGGTGGTAAAATGCATAGAGAACGCTGCTACCCATTCTCTAGTAAGTCCCTTAGTCGCCTCTTATGACACCCACGGGCAGAAATGGGATGGTAATATTCTTTACGTTCAGCAAAACATGGAATAACGGAATCTGTGGTGTTATGTTAATCCCAAGTTGCATCATTGTATACTCATTTTATCTGATAAACTTTTTTTGTTACAGTGCATCGCTTGTAACTAATCGCGAACGTTGCGTCATTTTTAGGATAATATAAATTTGAATGTGTTGATACGATTGGCATTCGAGGGATCTCATTCAAAGCAAGAGCATCGGTATTCAGTAGATAAATTAATCTCCTCTATCACACTGAAGTTTTGATTATAAGCAAGTATAGAAACTCTCAATCATGAAGGTACAAGAGTGTAATGGTGGGGACATACCCTGTGATGGGTGCTTTGCACCTCAAGTGGAGAAAAAACGAAGACCTTTTGGTTGTCCTTTCCGTGGTCAAGGTCAACATGACCACAAACCAGGTTATGTACCTTTTTTTCCACATGGATTTGGTCACGGCCCTGAAAATCATGGACATCATCATGGACCCAACCATCATAGATGTGGACCTCCCGAAGATGGCCATCGTAGACCTGGATGGGGTTGGTGGGGACCTCCTAAACGCGGCAATGATGGATCTTCGGAACACCACTTCTATGGTCCTCCCGGATTCAGACCTGGTCATGATGGCAGACCTCACCACTTCTATGGACCTCCCGGATTCAGACCCGGTCATGATGGCAGACCTCATGACTTTGACGGATATGGACCTAGCGGCCACAAATTTGGCGCCTGGTGGTTTGGACGACGTGGTCCGTCTGACGCAGAGCGGCCCTGGGGACCTTGGGGACCTTGGGGAGGACCAGATCAGCCCAGATCCTGAAATTTTGAAAGTAGTGTGAATTCGTAATCCAAAAATGTTTATTTATTGTGTAGAAAGTTTAGTGTAATTATGAAACTACGTTTGTACGGGCCTGGGATAAAATGATTAAAGCTTAATAATTGGATACACATAAGTGCACATTTCTTTAATATGGTTACTACTTTTGGAGCAAACAAAAAGTTAAGTAAATATTAGTTTATAACCATTTTGAACTTATTGATATGGTTCAATATTGATAATTGTTTCTTATGATTTATAGGATATTCAGTTAGATTTTATTTATGTACTAATTCTTTTTGTCTTTCGACGACTTAACGATACTGTCGTGGTTCTGTTATCATTAGGCTGTTTTAATATTTTGTAAATATCAATGTAAATATTAATAAATTAGTGTTAATGAAAAATGAACCAATACGTTTTTCTTTCCCACGAATCAGGTCCAATATTCCTTTACTATCAATCAGTCATCGCCATCATTTCATTCAAAAGACGAACTCAACTGTTAGACTACGTCCTCCTAACATGAAGAATGTGCACACAAAATTGAGTTGCCGACGTTATTTTCACTGAGTGAGTTTGCAAAGGCAACGATACACGTGTTTTGTTTTAGATTTAATTAATAATAATAGTAATAATTGGTACAGACCTTCCTTTCCTCTTTTCACTTGATGTTTTCAAAAATACTTTTTTAAGTCAATCCTATTTTAAAAACTATGGGAGGTCGGCGTTTCCTATTTGACTTCTCTGAGAAGAAAGGCCGAAATAAACTCACAGGTCACAATTATCTTGGTCGGATATGTGAAAACCAAACTCATTGCATATCTTGTATGGCATGGATATTAATGTGTTGTATATCATTTAAAAGTATTTTCACTGCCTCGTTGGTTTAGTGTGTCGCAAGCGCTACTGCTGTACCGTGTGGTGCCGGACGTAAAGAATAACACTACCCCATTTCTTCCCGTGGGTGTCGTAAAAGGCGCCTAAGGGACTTACTAGAGAATGGGCAGCAGCGTTCTCTATGCATTTTACCACCATACTGCGATCGCCAACCCGCCTGCCAAGCGTGGCGATTATGGCGAAGCCCCCCAAATTGGGGGAGGCCTAAGTCCAGCAGTGGACGTCTTACGGCTGAAATGATGATGACATTCGACTTTAATGTAACTGACGAAATATGGATGAACTATAACATGGTTCGTTCTACTTTTTTACCGACAACGGTCTGTCCTTCGTCTTGTTGTGGTATATCGTTGGAGTATCGATATTTACGGTTTTTAATTTGGTTCAAATAAACGCCCATATTTTTCTTATCTATTAATATTATGTCATTTTTATTTTCTCTTACCAGCTTATTTAATACGTCTTTTTCCCGTGGAATGCCGTGACAGAGTGGTAAGCCGAATTGTGTTCTCAACAGAAAAAGGCCACTCTGTTACATTATTTTTTTCTAAAACAAACATTAAAAAAAACTACTATCTGTAAAGAAAATATTAATTAGTCCTAATGAAAACACAGATGGATTTTTTTTTAATCCCACACAGAAACCACAATTATGGATAATTCAAAAACCAAAAAAAGAGAAAAACTTTGTTTCACTGTCGGTAAAAAAGAAAAACGACCCACATAGAAAAAGCTCTGCACAATCACATGTTTTTGCAAATAAATAAATCTGAATCTGAATCTGAAAAAAATCCGTCCGAGAAACCAGGCGCAATATTATGTTGTGTAAAGTATTTCACGATTTTTTTTTTTAAACTACACTACCGAATTGAGACACTGTAAGTCTGTAATGGCAGCATAATATGAATGAAAGTTAACAAATAAAAATAGTTTAAAAAAACTAAAAAACACGCTTCCATTGAAAACCAAACTAAAAAGTACAAAATGATGGGAAAAAAGCGTGGGGTGCCTGATATCAATAAAAAAATACCTTAAAAAAGCAACTATTATTTATTTTCTATTTTTTAGGGATTTTCGAATTTTGAGACGTATGTCAGCGTAGTTTGTGATGTATGTCAGCGTAGTTTTCGAAGACAGTTTTTTTGCTTTCCTGGTAACCCTGGCCCTTGCCAGGGTTACCAGGAAAGCAAAAAAACTGTCTATCCTTATAAAGGCACATATTTATGAAATTATTGCATTGTCATCGGTCCTTGACAGGTATGCAAAGTTTGAATGAAATCTGGTCGTTTAAAGTGGATCAAACTCGCGCTATAAGGAGGCGGTTACAATCAAACATACAAGTGAAGCTAATATAAAGCGTGTCAAAATATGACCCAACGATGACACTATTAACACGAAGCAATGAAGAATTTGGGAAGAGTTGCGTTTAAAGTGAATCTTGCGTTACATTGCGACAAACAAGCCGATTGCAAACATGACAATATTTTTCTTGCCACTTTGCTTATTTTACGAGTTCACTATTCCAATGCAAGAATTATCAAATCAATCGAAGAGTGTTTATCTGTACATAGACTAGTCGCTCCTCGTTGTGGTGGGACTGTTAAACTAGTTCCTAAAAACAATAGTTAAAAAAAAACTAAAAAACACGCTTCCATAGAAAACCAAACTAAAAATTAGGAAATAATAGAAAAAAAGCGTGGGGTACTTTTTAAGGTATTTTTTTATTGATATCAGGCGTTCTATGGAAGCGTGTTTTTTAGTTTTTTTAAACTATTATTTATTTTCTATTATTTAGGGTGTTTCGAATTTTGAGACGTATGGCAGCGTAGTTTGTGACGTATGTCAGCGTAGTTTTCGAAGACAGTTTTTTTGCTGTCCTGGTAACCCTGGCAAGGATAATGGCACAAATTTATGAAATTATAGTATTGTCATCGGTCTTTGACAGGTGTGCAAAGTTTGAATGAAATCTGGTCGTTTAAAGTGGGTCAAAATCGCGCTATAAGGAGTCGGTTACAAACAAACATACATACAAGTGAAGCTAATATAAAGCGTGTAAAAAGAACTTGTATCGTGCCTTAAATTGGAATTATTCAAACACCGTTTTTCTTAACATCTGCTTAGCCTTTTCCCAACTTTTTGGGGTCAGCTTCCAATGTGGTGGACTACCTATCTGGTTTCAACAACCCAGATACTGGGTTGCACTATTGGGTTGTTTTCAGGTATTCAGTTTCTGATGACTCGTAACGACAATCAAAGATAGGCGAATGAAAGCTGGTAAAATGGTCAACGATCCACAGACCAACCCTAGCTAGAGCCAGCTTAACCTAATCTGTCGACCTGTGCGGCTATTATATTAAGTATTAGAAAAACACTGATTTCACGTTTCATAATAATTTATTACATATAAGAAATAATTAAAAAATAATGTAAAGTTATAAAGACACATAAAAAATTAAGTCCTCTCACTTTTAAAATCATTATACAAAATTATAAAACCTAACTAACTATCCTCTAAATCAGAAGAAACAGATATTACTATATTATCATAGCAAAATGTTCATAAATATAAAATCACATTAAAAATACGTACACAACAATGGCTGTGTATCTACAGCTGTCTATTTAACTAAGTATTCAGGTACATTTGATATTATTTATAAGTTTATATGTTCATAAAAAAACTAAAAATAATTACAATAATGTCAATTGTCATAGCAAAAGTCATAAAACCTATGTTTAATAAATAAATGCTTTGAGTTTAAATCAAAACACTCACGAAGTCGCAGTAAACACATTGTTCTGTAATGATTTGAATGTCATCACTTTAAATACACTGAGACCTTGTAGCTTTTAAGGGGCTCTGATCAGGTGCTCCCCAAGTTCCAGTTCAAGGACGCTCTGCATCAAATGGACCACGTCTTCCAAACCACCAGGGTGGAGGTCCAAAGTGCTGGCCGCTAGGTCCATGTCCATGGAAGTCGTGAGGTCTGCCATCGTGACCGGGTCCGAAGCCAGGAGGAGGTCCATGGAAATTAAGACCGTCTGGTGATCCATCTTCGCGTCGAGAAGGTCCCCAGCGTGCCCATCCGGGTCTTCCATGGCCATCTCCGGGAAGTCCATGTTTGTAATGGTCAGGTCCAAAGCCGTGCCCTTCAGGGCCGAGATCAAATCCAGGTCTACCATAGGGACCAAAACCTGGTCTACCGCCATGATGCCTACCAAAGGGACAACCCCAAGGTCTGCGTTTTATTTCCACTTGAGGGGCGTAGTACCCATCAAAGGGTAGATCACAAATATCGAACTCCTGTCCTTTCATGATTTTGTTTTTATTCACTCGTCACTGATTTAATGCACAATTTTGATGTGTATAAGATTGTCTGGATAAATACTTGGATGTCCGGAAATATAAGCGCAGAAGAGTTTCTCTGTTGAATTTAGAGAAGTTCTTACTTTGAATGAGTTAACTCGAATGATGGTCATATCAACAAACACAGGTTTATATCGTACTGATAGTGACGCAACTTTACAATAGATTACGATTAGAACTGAACTGATATACTAATGTAATTGATTGTGATGTGATAAAGTGTTGATGACGAAATTTTGTTTATTTTGAATCTATTTTAGGAGTCGCCAGATGTTTTCCTTATACTGTGTGAATTCATGACAAGTGTTTGTTGAACAATTTTAAATTCAAATTCATAATCTAGCAATGACTCATATAGGGTTGTGACATATTCCTTTAAGAAACTATGTGTGATTAAATAACATAAAACGGTGCAATATGTAACTGATATAGTAGGGGACTGCCGATATATGGTACACTCTACTGAGTCAGGCACTTCTTTAAGGAACCTGTTAGTGGTAAAATGCAATTTGCTGAAATGTTGGCGCTGGGCCTGGGTAGGTTGCTTTTATGACGTTGGCATCTAGATGTACTAAGGAAGTTTTGTTTATTAATTAAAAATTTCCTCTGACCTCTGAGAGAAGAATATGGGATCAAAATAACTTCGTTTTTTAACCGACATCAAAAAAAGGAGGAGGTAATCAATTCGTCTGTATGTTTTGTTAGCTCATAACTTTTGACTGGGTGAACCGATTTCGATGATTTTTTTCATTTGAAAGCTGGTGCTTCCCGAATGGTCCCATTTTAATTTGGTTCCATTCGGACAATGGGGTTCATGTGAAAACCATATAAGTTTTAAATTTGCATTAAGTATTTGCGCGAAAAATGAACGAATAACGCGATTAGATTAGTGCGGGGTATCTACCTTACTAAAATGTTAAAAATAAAAACTTTTTACAAAAAAAAAACCAACCGACTTCCTTAAAAAACACTACAAAGTCAAAAATAACTTTAATTTCGGAAGTCGGTGGCAAAAACCTTAAATACAGATCCTAAGACACCGAATTCCGAAATTAAAGTTATTTTTGACTTTGTAGTGTTTTTTTTTTAAGGAAGTCGGTTATTTTTTCAATTGAATTTTTTAAATTTTGCACCACGACTATGAGCTTCATATTAAATAATCGAAAACCTTTTATCCTATATCTCTCAAATATTAGTTCTTAGTGTTTCTGGATCCCTCTGTAACAAAAGGTACTTCCCCAGCCGAACCATCAACACTTTACTATTTTCCAACAAACACATATCAGACATTCACACGTACGTTGAAATACGAAATAACCAGTTTCCTATACTGGAGTGTAAATATAGCTAACAAAATCAGTAAGATTCTTTATTTCGGGCACTGTCGAGTACGACTTATACATACAATTTTCTTTCCCTATTGTACCTCTTTGAGGATAGAATTTTTGAAATACTGGGTCATGACTTTAAGAGTTTCGTTTTATGTAATCGAAAGCGCAGATATAAACTTTTATTGACTTTATTTAAATAATTACGTTGTTCGATATTCTTTTCAACCCCTTTCCATTTATAATATTTTAACCAAAAAATCTTTTTTAGGCATACAGATCCAGATTTTCTCCAACCCAAGAATAAACACTTTCATAATTTTCAACATACACTAATTAAGCACTCATACATAAGTAGCACAACATCTGGTGATTCTTAAAATAGAGTTAAAATAAACAAAATAGCGTCATCAGAACACTGTATCACATCACAATCAGTAATTTTATCAACATTGTGGAGCCTTATCGTAATCTATTGTAAAGTTGCGTCACTATCAGCACGATATAAAACAGCATTTGTTGATATGACCGACATTCAAGTGAACTCATTCAAAGCAAGAACTTCTCTGTATTCCATTGAGAAATTTTTCTGTACTAATATTTCCGTGCATTCAATTATTGATACAGACAATCTTGTACACATCAAAAGTGTGCATTCAATCAGTGACGAGTAAAGAAAAACAAAATCATGAAAGGACAGGAGTTCGATTTTTGTGATCTACCCTTCGATGGGTACTACGCCCCTCAAGTGGAAATAAAACGCAGACCTTGGGGTTGTCCGTTAAATAGGCACCATACCGGATACTACGGTAAAACAGGTTTTGGTCCCTTCGGAAGACCTGGATTTGATTACGGTCCTGAAAAGCATGGCCAGCACCATGGCCCTGATTATCACAAACATGGACCTCGTGAACATAGCCATCAAAGATCTGGATGTGGTCGGTGGGGACCCTCTCAACGCGAAGCTGGATCATCAGACGGTTTTACTTTCCATGGACCTTCTCCCGGCTTCAGGCCCGGTCATGCCGCCAGACCTCACGACTTTCACGGATATGGATCTAATGGGTACAACTTTGGACCTCCACCCTGTTGGTTTGGAAGACGTGGTCCATTTGATGCAGAACGTCTTTGGACTGGACCTTGGGTAGGACCTGATCAGAGACCCTGAAAAACTGCAAGGTTGTGTTGGAAGTGATGACGTTCAAACAATCTTAGAAGAATATGTGTATCGTAAGTGTGGTGCGATGTGTGTCTTTATCGTGATAAGAGATACTTATGTATATAAGTTTTTTTTTATTACTATAAATATTATTTGTACCTGAATTCTTAGTCGATAAAGATTGTAAAAGATGCACAGGCACTGTTTAGTAGTTACGTATGCGACTTTCTAAATTTAAGCTTTTTAATATAATTAGCAGTTTCTTGCAATTTGTGGGATAACTAGGTAGATCTTTTATTTTTATAATGATCATTTTAATACTCAAAAGACTTTAAAATTTTATATTAAACGTTTAATTATGTGTTTGTATCTAATGATAATATTAATAAATTATTGTGAAACATCGCATGTTAAGCGTTCTCTATAGGTTGCTCAGTGTGTGCACTCATGGTAGAACCAAATATACAGAAAGTTCAATACTATGATGATTTTATTCAAGTTATTAAGAGTTCATAAACACAGAAACAACTGCTACTCTCATGATTCACAATGACAAGTTTGTTTGTTATTGATTGTTAACAGTTTACATATTTACATACATAAACACTCGCCTTTTTTCCATGGGGTAGTAAGAAACTACTGAACGTCACCTGTTACGGTCATTACATAGGTTCTCTTTTAGACTCGTTGAAGTTCATACATCGGGTCAGGTACGCACGCTAGTTACCAGTACTACGCACCTGACCCTTCTGAAGAAAATCACCAATATGGTCGCTAATGTTCGCCTAGGGCGTCCCCTTTCGGCATGTCCAATCACACCTGCCTTGTAAATGTCTTTTGTTAGCCGCCCTTCATTCAAAATCAAAATCAAAATCAAAAGTCATTTATTCAAACTAGGCTGAGAGTCAGCACTTTTTGAACGTCAAAGTCACATAAGACAGTCCCCCCAAAACGCCCGCCCTTCGACACTTCCTAGTGCTTTGGCTGGGAAGAAGAAGTGGCGGAACAAACTCCCCAGCAGCACTGCTGTCTGTTAAGTTAGAAGAACTTGATTCTATACAATATTGTATAAGTTATTAATATAATAAAACAAAACATACATTATTCGCCATATGTCAGCTAGCACACGCCATTATACCAACAAAACATTGAAAACTAAACTCAAGCTGAAATGAATAATGAAACAAAAATCGTAAACAGAACTTAAAACCTTACTAAAGCCTCCAGGCATAAAGGGCGTGCCCGCTTACACATACAACGATGCAAATGATACATAGACACAACAAATGAAATTAAAAGAAAATAAAAATAAATTAACAAAAGCAGTTAAATAAAAAATAAATAAAAAAACAATTATATGAACTACCCATATAAACTGTCAGTGTGTGAGTTACAGTAATTACAGAATGTAAAACAGTGTCATAGAAGAAAAAATAAATATTATCTACACAATTAAGTTAGCAACTAGTTTGATAAACTCTAAGACTGTCCTATGGAGTGAGACCAGCATGTTTCCAAGCGTTCTTATCTTGAATGTAGTCCTCTAATTTGTAATAAGCTCGTTTACAAAGTGTACTTTTAATATGACTTTTAAACCTCCTTTCATTTAATTGCAATATATCAGAAGGTATTTTGTTGTAACATTTAACACAGTACCCCAGAAAAGATGTACTTTTGCTAATCTGAAAAATGGTTGATCTATCTTGTCTTTATTTCTAGTATTAAAATTATGTCTATCGCTTATTTTATTAAAAAGATGTAGATTTATCCTCTCAACATGACCAAACCATGTACGCATACTCTTTTATTTTTTTGTCACTACATCTTCTTTTAAACCGTAACGTTGTCTCATCACATCATTCTTCAGCCTATCACAGTCACACCACACATGTTTCGTAACGAACGCATTTCATTGTCAACAGTTTAATCAGGAGAAATATTTACATTTTACACTTAAGAACCAATCAAGGCATTAATATTATTGAACAATGAGCTTTCACGACTGTGTTCGGATTTGGATAACATTGGACTCTGGTCAAACACGAATGCTGCCACAAAAAGGACTAGGAAAGACATTACTTGTTATTTTAAAACTTAAGGTTTTATTAATTAAATAGTACATTACTGAACGAATGTCAAAATCACTCTGCCTATTTTTTTCTTTATTTTTCCGTTCCTTCCACACACCGCATTTTGCGGGGACCAAAAAACTGGTCGAAGTGGCGGAGCTTCGGGGAGGCCTATGTCCAGCAGTGGACGTCTTTCGGCTGAAATGATGATGATGGGATTTGGTGCCATAGATTTGTATAAATATTTTAAATAGCCTTTAACATTCTTCAAGAATTAAACTATGTATGAATGCTGATTGGTAGTCACCCAATATTAGCCCCAATATTTAAAATTACAAAAACAACACCTTCTCATTTTATAAGTAAGGTTTAAGTACTTTATTCTCAAAAAAGACAAAGAGCCACTTACATGAGAATATAAGATAACATAATGTAATAAACTTATTCTAGGTAACGGTCATCAATATAAATTTTAATTTTGGTTCATTCAACAGTTTTATTTACAACTCAATAATAAAATTTGCAAGTTTTGATTTAAAAGTGCTTAAAGAGCTTACATTTTTTATACATATGGGATGGTAAATTGTTGTAAAATTGTGCTCCTTCATAGGTGATATTTTTTTTTGCATAATTTGTACGTGTCTTTGGTAGGACAAGTAAGCTGGGTCGACGAAGACTGCGAATTTTACGGTTGTGTGAAACTTTCCTTCCATTATTTTTCTAATCAAAATACCAGTGCTATACATATATAATTTTTTATTATTCATCAGCTTAGTTTCTTTAAAAAATTTGTAAGTTGGTGTCAAGTATGGATAGTGAAATAGTGTCTTTATGATCCTGTTCTGCATTCTTTGTAGTTCCTGAAGCTTCGTTTTACCAGCGCTACCCCAAATTTCTATGAGATATAATAGATGTGATTTGACTAGTGAATTTTAAATATTTAGTCGCAGGTTTTTGGGTATACATTCATTTATATTACGGAGTGAGCCAATTAGTGAGGAAATTTTATTTTTAATATAGTCAACTTGTTTGTTCCATGTTAAACAATTTTCTATTCTAAGGCCAAGGTATTTTTCATAGGTTTTTTTATCTAGTGGAATGTTGTCATAGTTAACGGGTCATGCATCGGATTTTTTTTTTAATTTTCAGCTTTAAAGACTATATAACATGTATTTGAGTAAGTCAGAAAATTTTGTTGGAATTATTAAAATAGAATTTTTAAATCTTCTTGAGCTCGTGAAATAGCGTCATGAATATCAGTTCCGAAATAAAACAAACATGTGTCATCCGCGTATAAGGTTAAATGGCCATGTAGTCCTAGCTCTGTTATATTGTTTATATAAATTAAAAATAATAAAGGTCCCAATATGAATCCTTGTCCGTGTCCTAAAAACATACAAATAAAATCTTGTGTTGACTTGTTCTTGTATTTCTTGTGACAGCATTCGTGTTTGACCGGAATCTCACTGTGATTCAAACAAAAACATTGTCGTCATTGGTCAATAAAATTAACGCCTAAATTGTTACTATGTGAAAATCTAAATATTTGCTACGACTGAAGTGATAACAGTAAATAAAATCGTCAGATTAATTTTACAAACAAAATTGTCATTGACAATAACATTGTCACAAAAAAAGTTGTAATTGTGAATCATGAGTGAAGCAGTTGTAGCTGTGTTTCTTTACTTCTAGTAACTTAATAAAATCATCATAATATTTAATCTCTCTCTATTGGCAACTTATACCCTATTTGATGTTCCATAGAATGTTGTGGCATGACCGCATGAATGAATTTCTACGGCAACGTTTTTGGGCTTAGGCTACGTTCGGCAAGCTACCCTATGGCAAGTCAATTGTCTTGGTGTGCCGTTGTCCCGAAAGCCAACCCATCGCTTCGCCTCTGGGGGTGCTGAGCAAGTCCGTCAGCACCGCCGTATGATCGTGACGGTGTCATCCTACACCGTACAGCACATCTCTGCTCATCGGCCATCTTCCGTCTCCGACCGAGGGCGATATTCCGCCTGCATTTACATCATCAACCTATCCCTGCAGAAGTGAACACAGACGATCGTATCCCACGACCTACAAATTTTTGTGTGCCTCCGGCTAACCTAGACGGGTTAATTTATTCTGAGCCCGTTTTTTATTCAATTACCAACTTTAGGTGGGAATAGAACGGGTGGAGGCTACACTGGCAGTAGAATTGTTCTGAAAACCTATACGGCGGAGTAATTACACGCTTTATATTAGCTTCACTTGTATGTTTGTATGTTTGTATATTTGTATGTTTGTATATTTGTATGTTTGTTTGTAACCGACTCCTTATAGCGCGATTTTGACCCACTTTAAACGACCAGATTTCATTTAAACTTTGCACACCTGTCAAGGACCGATGACAATGCAATAATTTCATAAATTTGTGCCATTATCCTTGCCAGGGCTACCAGGACAGCAAAAAAACTGTCACAAACTACGCTGACATACGTCTCAAAATTCGAAATACCCTAAAAAATAGAAAATAAATAATAGTTAAAAAAAAACTAAAAAACACGCTTCCATTGAAAACCAAACTAAAAAGTACAAAATAATGGAAAAAAAGCGTGGGGTGCCTGATATCATTTAAAAAATACCTTAAAAAGCACCCCACGCTTTTTTTCCATTATTTTGTACTTTTTAGTTTGGTTTTCAATGGAAGCGTGTTTTTTAGTTTTTTTTTAACTATTATTTATTATATTATTATCATACTGACCGTATGAAATGCCACCATTTTGATAGTTCAATAACATGCATTGCGTTATTTACTTTGTAACGCAGACAATTTTATGAACATATAAAGCAAGGGATTAGTATTAAAAATAATCAAGATCTTGATTATGGGTGTAACGCAATTACGGGTCTGTATGTAAAAATGCTTATTTAATTTTTTCAATTATTATTATTTATTAATATTATTATAATATAAGGTACTATCACATACTTAAATTTGTACCACGTAATTTCGAAAGTCCTGTCGCTTATAAAAAATATTATACAAAAATAAAAATATCTAACTAATTATCTCATAAATCACAAGTTGTGGCTAAAAATAAATTTCATATTAAAACAAAATTAGAAAATTATGTTAGCTAAGTATTCAGGTACTTACTAATAATATCTCTTTTAATTATATAGAAACTACTATTCATATCACTTATAGTTTACTTTACACACATCATATTTTGTCTTGAATTATTTGTACGTCTTTACTTCAAACACACTGAGGCGTTGTAGCTTTTCAAGATCTCTGATCAGGTCCCCCCGAAGGTCCAGTTGCGGGACGTTCTGCGTCGGCTCCCCCCATAGGTCCTGTCATGGGTCGTTCTGTATTAGATGGACCACGTCTTCCAAACCACCAGGGTGGAGGACCCCAGTTATGGCCACTAGGTCCATGTCTGTGGAAGTCGTGAGGTCTACCGTCGTTACCGGGTCCGAAACCAGGAGGAGGTCCGTGGAAATGACCACCATCTGGTGATCCATCTTCACGTTGAGGAGGTCCCCAGCGTGCCCATCCGGGTCTTCCATGGCCATCTCCGGGAGGTCCATGTTTGTAATGGTCAGGTCCAAAACTGTGCCCCTCAGGTCCGTGATCAAATCCAGGACCACCATAGGGACCAAAACCTGGTCTACCGCCATGGTGCCTACCAAAGGGACAACCCCAAGGTCTGCGTTTTATTTCCACTTGAGGGGCGTAGTACCCATCAAAGGGTAGATCACAAATATCGAACTCCTGTCCTTTCATGATTTAGTTTTTCTTTACTCGTCACTGATTTAATGCACAATATTGACGTGTATAAGTTTGTCTGGATCAATACTTGAATGTACGAGAATATAATTACAGAAGAGTTTCTCTATTGAATTTAGAGATGTTCTTACTTTGAATGAGTTCACTGGAATACCGGTCATATTGATTCACATTGGTATATATATTGTGCTGATAGTGACGCAAGTTTGCAATAGATTACGATTATGGCTGAACTGATATGCTACTGAAACTGATTGTGATGTGATAAAGTGTTGGTCACGAAATTTTGTTTATTTTGAATCTATTTTAGGAGTCGCCAGTTGTTTTCCTGATATTGTGTGAGTGCCTAATAACCATAGCTGGGCATTAACTCGTTAATCCGTTAATCTTTAATTAACGAAGTTAACATTTTGATTAACGGATTAACTTTTAAGTTAACTTTAAAAAATGTTAACGGACACGTTAACTTCCGTTAATATGCAGAAGTCCGTTAATCGTTATTCCAATGCCTACTATTTACCGCACAGCACCGCGGCGCGGCGCGAAAATCAGGTTCAGACATTTGAAACGACAAGTGCTGGGTGCTGGGTGGTGCGTGGCAGCGAGTGAAACAAAAACAAAACTAGATATATTTTGCCGGCGCGTGTGAGTGAGAAACGAACTGCGAAGAGATATGTTTCGTTTAATCATTTCATTACTGCTTAGAGTGACACGAGTGTTTGACGTCTGTTTTCCACGGGTAAAGATATTTTAACACCAAAACGAGCCTCGCTTTCAGACGAGAACTTCAACATGTTAATGTTCATAAAGGGGAATATGCACCTTATGCCCGACGATTAAATCACACATTTGAATTATACAAGTATTTTGTTTTGTTCCTAACCTGTTAACTTCCAGAACCTAAACCAACAGGTTTTATTAGTTCACTAACGCAACGATAAAAAAATGCAATTTTACACATATTAACGGATTAACGTTAACTTACGTTAATTCTTCGAACGAAGCTAACTTTTTTTGTAGCGGATTATCGATTAACGAAGTTAACTATTTAATTAACGGTGCCCAGCTATGCTAATAACACACAAAATAAAACAAATCTTACCGTTTTTGTTCTTACTATTTTCGTCTGTTTTTGTCTGTATTTGCACTCCACTTAGAAGTAACTGGTTTTTTGCACTGCGGCGAATTAATAGACGATGACGTCACATAGGTAAGGTCATAAGATCGGTCTCAAAAATGCTTGGAAGTTCGACCATTTATCAAAAAGGTTGTACTGATCAAATACATACGCCAAGTGGCCGGCAATGTTAGTAAGAAAGTCTTACTAAATTTCTATGAAAACTGTTGAAAAATTGGCAACAATTATTTTAGAAGTTATCTTATACTCTATGGTTTTTGCTCTGGCAATAGTGTGTGTCTATAAATAAAAATAAATAAAATAAAATAAACCAAAACCCCGATAATTTTATCTGGTTATGGGCCCAGGACGCTGTAACCGCTGAGATAATTATTGGTTTTGGATTTCCAAGGCGTAAAACGCGGTAAATACCGTTGAAATCGAAAATTATTCGGCGGCCATTTTGGTTAGGCGGGCTTTTTCTTGGTAAGAATAAGAAAAAGAAAAAAGGAGCATCGTAGCGTCTCAAGCGTGTGCAGGCGTGGTCGGCGAGGTCAAATCGTCATCAAAATCAGCGAGGTACCGGCGAGGTCAAATCGTCATCGCAACGAAAAACAGTGAGAATAACAAGATGGACACATCAATAAATTTTAATAATATCGACGTGAACTCCAAACTGGAGGGTCCTCACAATTGGAGTGTGTGGAAATTTAAAATCCGGGTCCTGTTGATGGCAGCAAGGGTGTACGACAATGTCAACGGCAACAATATCAAACAGGAGGATACCAAGTGGATCAGTAGCGATGCGAAAGCACAAGGTATCATTGTGACGCGTCTATCAGACAAAGTTATATCACAGGTAGTGAGTTGTAAAACAGCTCAAGAAATCTGGAAAAAACTGCACACCATCTTTGAACAAAAAGGAGAATTGTCACTGCATTTAGTACAGGAAAAGTTCTTTGTATTAAAATATGACGAAGAGGCTTGCTACGTCCGTCGCAGAAAATCGTATTACTGTTATTTAATAAACCAAAACCCCGATAATTTCATATAAAACACTTATGGCACGAAACAAAATTAATCACTTAATTTTTGAAAGAGATACCGTGACCCTGGCATATGGGCAACTGAAGGAACATGGGTGGGTTTTAGTCAGTAAAAGTGTGACACGTCCTTCCGCTCCACCCAGAGCGGCAGACGTCATTTGATGATTTCCCACCCAGAAAAAAAACTCTTTGAATCACAAATATTCAAGCTTATATTTAAATTTGGTGCTCCTAACTGAACGCCACATATTTGAGATCAAAGTGACCAGTTCAAAAAAACGCCAATTTCAAATGGAAGGACGTAATCAATAATTTAACAAAAAAGTGGGACGAACTTGGTGCATCAAAAAATGGCAGCCAAAAACATAACTTATCAAAGATATTATTTAAATTTAGAACTGGTATATTATTAAAGAAATAAAATAATTGCTCGTCATAGGTAGGTATTAGTAAATAATTTAAATATTTACTTCGTTTGAATTTCCGCGTATTATTTGACCAAAGTACTGTACAAGCCTTGATCGCAACTAGGCATTGATAGACTCATGTATGCGTGCCTAAGCTTCGCCTCAGCCGGTCAGCCCACATTTCCCCCTACGTTCATCAAAACCGCTTTTGCGGGCCGTTGCAGTAATGTTCTATTTTATTATATTACTTCTTCAGCCTGCAACGTCATACGCGTGTAATTTCTTGGTTTAACATAAAATACATCGGATGGCATCGTGTTGGCGATTGCCGCGCTTTCTTCACAAAGTTAAGAATGACATCAGTGGAGCGGCATGATGGTTCCCAGCTGACGAGGGGCTTGCGCTGCACAATTCCTAGCTGGATGTAAACACCGAAAAGATAAGGTCAAAATTCAGTGTAGACTGCTGCTGTTTTTAGTAGACTGCTGTAAGAGGTAGTCATTTCATATATTCAATATTTTCCTTGTCATTCTGTCTAGATTTTATAAATTGAAATTATTATATTGTTAAAAGTACAAAGTGGTTTCTATTAATAGTTGAAATATCTAAATACATATTAAGTTAAAAATCGCGTAGTCCGCCCATCGTTTCCTCTTTACGTTCTCTGTGACTTTTTTCCTTTTTATTCGGTCCCTGAGGATTGCATCGGGATTTTAAATAGCCTGTAAGCTTCCTCAAGAATTTAACTATCAAGTCCAACTAGTAGTTCCAGAGATTATTCCAACATATAAACTTACAAATAAAAATTACCTCTTGATATCATTAGTAAAAATTTTGTGATGACTTTTCCTTGTCCTTCTTGTGACAGCATTAATGTTTGACCAGAATCTCCTTGTGTTTCTAACAAAAACATTATCGTCATTCCTAACGTCACGCCTAAATTGTTACTAAGTGAAAATCTAAATATTTGACACTACTGAAGTGATAAAAGTCAATAACATCGTTAGATTAATGTCAAAAAAAAGTTGTCATTGTGAATCATGAGTGGAGCAGTTGTGGCTGTGTTAATTACTTCTAATAACGTAAACAAAATCATAATAATATTGAAACTCTAACAGATATCGCATACCTTTTTTGATGTTCCGTAGCGTTATATGGAACGTCACAGTGTTTTGTACAGTCAACGTCAATAATATCGAGACGAACAGACTGTTCAAAATGATCTCAATTATCAAAATTAAATATTAATTCAAGGACACAAGGAATGTTTCAGATTGAAAACAGTACACGACTACTGTCACTCTGACATGAACTTTATCCAATTAACACAAAGTTTAATTTTCTCTTTGTTGAGATCATTTTAAGCAGTTTGTTCATCGCGGTATTTGTGTGACGCTGACTGTAGCACATGTAGCAAGAATTGATTGTTCCAAAAATCTATGCGGCGGGGTTAATTGTTTATTATTATCATACTGTCAGTATGAAAAGCTACCAAAGTCAAAGTCAAAACTTCTATTTCAAATAGGCACAAAAAAGGCACTTTTGAATGTCAACAATTATATTAAACCACTATTTTGATAGTTTAACAACATTCTTTGCGTTATTTACGCTGTTACGTCGAAACATTTTTCGAAGTAAAGAAGAAGCAAAAACTTCAGAATGATTAAAATCCTGTTAAATAATGTGTATTGCAATTAAGGTGCGGGTCTAGTGGGGGCCAAACTTGTGGAAAACAGTAAGTAATAGACAAAAATGCTAATTTTTTTTCAGTCATTATTATTTATACATATTAAGATAAGGTACTAACACATAGTTAAACTTGTAATACGAAACTTCAAAGTCTTTTTTTTTTTTTTTTTTTTTTTGGATGGGAAATCATCAAATGACTTCTCCCGCTCTGGGCGGAGCGGGAGGGCGTGTCAGACTTTTACTGACTAAAACCCACCCGTGTTCCTTCAGTTGCCCATGTGCCAGGGTCACGGTATCTCTTTTGAACAATCACGCGACCCCGGCAGGCATCGGTCCTAGCAGACCCCTTCAATAAAGCTGACATCTCTTTGAGGCGCGCGTGGAACACTACGCGCCGTCGACCCGAGCCTGGTCCTTACCGGGCGGCGAGCTACCCATTGCTCGCCACCCGCAAGCTCGCGCCTACGGTGGCCGGGAGTCCGCAATCGACTCCCGGCGCCCGGGGCGTCTCCTCCTGCGGCGGCTAGGGACGTGAGGGCGCAGAGACTGCCACTCCCTCACGCGCCCCGCCTCCTCCTTCGCGAGCATTACTGCTTCGCAGAAGGAGGTGACGGCTTCCCATGCCCTCTCGCTCCGTACCATGGCTAGCACCAGGGCCGGACGCGAGAGATCGCCGCCGCCGATCGCCTCCACGAGGACACGGCGGTGCTCCGCCCAGGCAGGGCACACTTCCACCGTATGCTCCACCGTGTCCTCTAGACGATCCTCACAATGGAAACACCCGGGCGTTTCCTCCCGCTTTATCCTGAACAGGAACCCACCGAAGCACCCATGCCCGGTGAGAACCTGCGTCAGGCGGAAGGTGAGGACGCCGTGGCGCCTCTCTATCCACTCCTCAAAGAGGGGACTTACCGCCGCAATTGTGGCGTGCCCTGCGCTGGGTTGCGACAATCGTAACTTCAAAGTCTTGACTTTACATAAAAAAAATATTATGCAAAACTAATCTAATTAATAATCTCACAAATCATTGACTAAACAATGACATCAATCATTGGCTAAAAATAAACTTACATCATAAAACAAAGCTAGAAAATCTCTTATGTACACTTAAATACAATGGCTGTGCATTTATTACAAACTATGGTACCGAAGTATTCAGGTACTTACAAATAATATCTCTTATAATTATATAGAAACTAATATTCATATCACTTATACTTATCACACATTTACGATATACACATCATGAGTCTTCTTGAATTATTCGTACTTCATCACTTCAAACACACTGAGGCCTTGTAGCTTTTCAGGATCTCTGATCAGGTCCCCCCGAAGGTCCAGTCACTGGGCGTTCTGCGTCAGCTCCCCCCGAAGGTCCTGTCATGGGACGTTCTGAGTTAGGTGGACCTCGTCTTCCAAACCACCAGGGTGGAGGACCCCAGTTGTGGCCGTTAGGTCCATGTCCGTGGAAATCATGAGGTCTGCCGTCGTGACCGGGTCCGAAGCCGGGAGGAGGTCCGTGAAAATGACCACCATCTGGTGATCCATCTTCACGTTGAGGAGGTCCCCAGCGTGCCCATCCGGGTCTTCCATGGCCATCTCCGGGAGGTCCATGTTTGTAATGGTCAGGTCCAAAGCCGTGCCCCTCAGGTCCGAGATCAAATCCAGGTCCACCATAGGGACCAAAACCTGGTCTACCGCCATGGTGCCTACCAAAGGGACAACCCCAAGGTCTGCGTTTTATTTCCACTTGAGGGGCGTAGTACCCATCGAAGGGTAGATCACAAATATCGAACTCCTGTCCTTGCATGATTTTGTTTTTGTTTACTCGTCACTGATTTAATGCACAATATTGACGTGTATAAAACTGTCTGGGTCAATACTTGAATTGTTCGGAAATGTAAGTGCAGAAGAGTTTCTCTATTGAATTTAGAGATGTTCTTACTTTGAATGAGTTCGCTTGAATACCGGTCATATCGATTCACATTGGTATATATATTGTACTGGTAGTGACGCAACTTTACCGATAGATTACGATAAAGGATGCACTGAAATGCTGATGAAATTACTGATTGTGATGTGATAGAGTGTTTGCATGATGCAATTCTTTTTTGTTTATTTTGAACATGTTTTGGGAATTGCCAGATGATTTTCTAATATTTCAAAGTTTTGGAATTGAACAGTAATTATCTGAGTATTCGTTTATTGAAGGTGCCATACTTTTGATGTTGGAGCGTGTAGGCGTCTGCCAGGGTCGCGAGATTGTTCAAACGAGATACCGTGGCCCTAGCATATGGGTAACTGAAGGAACATGGGTGGGTTTTAGTCAGTAAAAGTCTGACACGCCCTCCCGCTCCGCCCAGAGCGGGAGACTTCATTTGATGATGCCCCATCCAAAAAAAAAAAGCGTGTAGGTCTCCTCACAAGGTGAACTGATGAAGAGTCGTGGGTATACATTTTTTGTGGTCATCATGGCGTTCCATAGGGAGGAACGTCAACGCCAAAGACGTTCATTTCCGAACTTTTGTTCGACATATCACATAATACACACAGACAGTCAAATGATGTTTATAATTATCGATAGTTTCTTTTTTTGTGTTTTGATGATATGGATAGAAAAAGCGACTAATAGAATAGTGTGGAAGAAAACAACATACTGCACCTACCTCAAATAAATTGGTGTAAGGGCAGAAAAAAATATGATATATTTAATCGTGAATAATTTATAGGAACCTACAAAAAATGTTTTATTATTTCTTAAACTTGTCCCAAAATCACCAACCTAACCCATAATAACTCTTTAATTATTGTAGTTAAACTCCATAAACAGTCCAGCTACCGGAAACTTATTTTCGTAATGGTGTATTAATAGGCGATGACGTCACAAGGTTTATTGTATGGACTGCCTTATTAACCAATTGCGCGAAAACAGTGTAAGCTCAGATTTGCTGCATGGGAGGAGCCGCGCCGGCCGTGTCCTCCTATCAGAGGTTAGAGCCGACCTGTCGCTCCCCGGCCATCACTCGATCGAAGGTCGGGAGCGCCAAGTCTTACGGTGATCTCCTTCTGTGAAACAGTAATTTCGCAGAAGGAGGCTGCGGAGAGGCTGAGGGAGATTGAGACCACTCTCCCAATCCGCAAGCAAGTGGACTGGGTGTGAGCTAAGGGTGGACAACGACCTCTTCCAGCAAAAAGATCCTGAGGATCCATTCAGCTAGAGGCGCGAGCCCAAGGTGGCGGCGCGTTGTGTTCCAAGCGCGCCCCTATTTGACTTCGCGAGGAAGTCTAACACCTCACTCCACCTGCGATCCTGAGGAGGCGCGCGAAGGCGCACCAGCCGGTGATCGTGCAAGGCGCACAAGTTCCCATGATCTCTGGTTCAAATGTGAGAAGGTCACACTGGGGTAGTTTTTAATCAGTAAAAGTCTAACAAACCCACCGCTCACCCCAGGGTGGAGGACATCCATGCGGATTTTCCAGCGTGGAACAAATAGAAATAGATTTGCACCAGCGATCTTCTCCTGCCACAATTATCTTTCGTGCACTGAATTTTCTACACTCGGCTAAAGACCGAGAGTAGAAAATACAGTACGCGATGAAATCCAGACTGGGCAGATGATAATGAATCTGAAATGTAAGGTCAGAGAAAATGTTTTTTCGTATTTTTAAATACAAAGAGAATCAGATGATGACGGGTATAGTTACTTACATACACCTTTGTTTTCTTTGACGAATTCATTCATGATAAGACATTATGTTATCTAAA
Source organism: Aporophyla nigra (assembly GCA_947507805.1). Taxonomy (NCBI): domain Eukaryota; kingdom Metazoa; phylum Arthropoda; class Insecta; order Lepidoptera; family Noctuidae; genus Aporophyla; species Aporophyla nigra. Next base: position 7,412,812 of record OX382292.1, on the reverse strand, counting down.
TAATGATATACTGACGCTTATCTTTTGAAATCACTTGTTGTCGATGACTAGAATAACTGTACTTACGAATATTAATACACAAATGGTGTGTAGGTCATGATTTTAAAATGGTGACAGATTGCATCATACATAAGTATTATCTTAATTCATCTCTAATTCTGGGTATATCCGACGACATCAACAATAACTATTTATTACAAAGCTTAGTGTTTTAAAGAGAAGAGAGTGAATGATAGGGTGACGGTTGATAGAAGAGAATGGGAGGAGAGCAGAAAAACAATGAAATACTATTGGACTAAAAGGAGTGATGAAGGACTTGTCGTTAAAAAAGTTTTGAGTATGAATGTGGAAGGCTGCATGAGGATAAAATAAATAATATCTTAGGACAACCAACACAACGTTATCTGATCCCAAACTAGGCAGAGCCTATTCTATGGCAACTAGACAACTGATAAACATATTTATATATTTCTAAATACATACATATTATAGGTAAATTACACCCAGACACAGAACAAATGATTGTGCTCATTACACAAAGATTTGTCCTGGGTGGGAATCGAACCCACGACCTCAGTCTTAGCAGTCAGGGTCACTGACCACTAGACTAACAGGCCATTTTCATCATACCTTTACGTGTGCGGTATCTATGCATAGGTCTTCAAAAATGATATTGAGGTTTCTTATATCATTTTTTTCTAAACTGAATGGTTTGCGCGAGAGACACTTCCAAAGTGGTAAAATGTGTGTGTCCCCCCCCCCCCTGTAACTTCTAAAATAAGAGAAATATAAAACTAAAAAAAAAACATGATGTACATTTTCATGTAAACTTCCACCGAAAATTGGTTTGAACGAGATCTAGTAAGTAGTTTTTTTTTTAATACGTCATAAATCGTATACCGCAATTTACCTTTCATTCAATCAACTCAAATATAAAAATAAAAAACATTTACATTGATAAACATAAACCTTATGCATAAACCGTGAATACCTACAGGCTTGTACGGAACCCTCGGTGCGCGAGTCCGACTAGCACTTGGCCGGTTTTTTCCCGTGGGTGTCGTAAAAGGCGACTAAGGGAGTTACTGGATTCTCTATGCTTCTTACCACTTTACTGCGATCGCCAACCCGCCTGCCAAGCGTGGCGATTATGGCAAATCCTTCGAAATTGGGAGAGGCATATGTCCAGCAGTGGACGTCTTTCCGCTGAAATGTTGATGATGATGAGGATCCCCAAGGACTGCCACTTCGACCGATTCTCTATGCTTCATAATAAGCGGTCGCTCCATGAAAAATACTGGTACTCGGCTGAATTCGGTTAGACTGGAAGCTGATCCCAAAATAGTTGAAAAAAAAAACTGGCCAAGTGCGAGTCGGACTCGCGCACCGAGGGTTCCGTACAAAACTGCAGGTATTCACGGTTTATGCATAAGGTTTATGTTTATGAAATTAAATGTTTTTTTTTTTTTTGAATTGACTGAATGAAAGGTAAATTGAGGTTTACGATTTATGACGTATTAAAAAAAAAAACTACTCACTAGATCTCGTTCAAACCAACTTTCGGTGGAAGTTTACATGGTAATGTACATCATATATTTTTTTTAGTTTTATTATTCCCTTATTTTAGAAGTTACGGGGGGGGGGGACACATTTTACCACTTTGGAAGTGTCTCTCGCGCAAACTATTCAGTTTAGAAAAAAATGATTTTAGAAACCTCAATATCATTTTTGAAGACCTATCTATAAATACCCCACACGTATGGGTTTGATGAAAAAAAAATTTTTGAGTTTCAGTTCTATGTATGGGGAACCCCAAATATTATTGTTTTTTTCTATTTTTGTGTAAAAATCTTAATGCGGTTCACAGAATACATCTACTTACCAAGTTTCAATAGCATAGCTCTTATAGTTTCGGAATAAAGTGGCTGTGACATACTCGGACAGACAGACAGACAGACAGACATGACGAATCTATAAGGGTTCCGTTTTTTGCCATTTGGCAACGGAACCCTAAAAAACCTAGTCAGATGATGAAAGGTATAGTAATTGTAAACACCTTTGTTTACTTTAGGAAATGCATTCATGATAAGACGATATTATCTTTATGTCGATATACTGACGCTTATCTTTTCAAAACACTTGATTTATTTGCCAAAAATAACAGTACTTATTCATAGATAAATGGTGTAGCAAATGTTTTTAAAATGGAAATGGAATTGCATCATTCGTGTTATCTTAATTCATCTAAAATTGTGGGTATGTTTGATGACATCAACAATAATTATTATTTCATACATAGCTTAGAGTTATAAATAGAAGATAGTGAATGATAGGGTGACGGTTGATAGGAGAGAGGTTGACAGACAAGAATTAAAGAGGAAACCGTGCTGGGCCGACCTAAAGTAACATAGGACACGGGAAGGAAAGAAATGACATAGTTTTAAAGTAAGGAGGCATCCATTAATTACGTAAGGCAAGATTGGGGACTTGTCTTTTGGAGAGTGAATGAGGATGGCTAAATGAGTAGTTTTCTACTCATGTAGCCATCTATCTATGATATGATGGTCGGATTGCACGAAAGATATCATCATATACCTAACATTTTCCTAACTATGTTAGGGTTCGTTTCCAGTCTTACCAGATGTGGCCGTGTACCCGTATCTATACTATAATATTATAAAGCTGAAGAGTTTGTTTGTTTGAACGCGGAAATCTCAAGAACTTCTGGTCCAAATTGAAAAAAATCTTTTTGTGTTGGGTAGCCTATTTATCGAGGAAGCTTATAGGCTATATAATATTACGCTACAACCAAGAGGAACGGAGCAGTAATGAGAAATGTTGCAAAAACGGGGAAAATCACATGGATAGGCGATTCGACGCGACGGGAAGGGTCGGGGGAACAAGAAATTTACGCGAACGAAGTCGCGGGCAGAAGCTAGTTTTAATTAAAGCGACTGCCTATTTGAACTCCATAATCCAGTTCCTGGGTAACACGATGCCCCTGGTAAGACTGTTTGTCAGACTTCCAGAGCTTTTGACGATCCGTAATGACCGAGGTCGGAGTAGGTAGATTGAAATGGGATCAATGAACTGGCACGTATATATTAGTACGGATAAGCCTCTGGGATTCCGGTATTTTGAAACTAATTTCAAATGTTGTAATGTGTAGAATAAAGAATACATCAATATGAATAAGAAATGTTTATCCTTTTGCTGTCAAAAAAAAAAAAAACAATTTTAAAGTTTATCAATCGCATTCTAAATTTCTAATGTAGTACCTAGTTTAAAAATCCTTACTTTCACAATACTTATTTCATTCAATCCCGTAAGTACCAAAATGAAATCCTGGAAAAAAGGCTCATCCTTGTTATGATTTCTATGACTATTCATGATGCGAGTACGTAAAATCAATCTACCTACTCCAACCTCTAGTAATGACTGTCAAAGATCGAGGAATGATAACAGGGACCAACGATTCAACGTGCTATTCGCAGCAAGCCTAATCTTACCTGATCGATCGACCCAACACAAGCCCGTCGATGCCAAGTCGATGGTATTAAGCTCGCCCCTTATTACATGGGGTTTAAACATATATATGGTGAAATGTGAATGTCCTAAAGGTACACTTCTGCCTATCCGTTCAAGGAAAACAGGCGTGATGTTTTGTTAAATTATGCACTGAAAGGCAATAAAACCATAGCTGTCAAATATAAACAATCCCGGTTTTTAATTTAACGTACCCCGCGGCCATATTGTTGCGCAGGTTGTTTCAATTCGTCCGTGACGTCACTGTTCCGGTTGCCAGCGGTTGCACCGTGTGCTGTAACATGATGCAGAATATTAATATTGTACATACATTACAATATATTTTAATAAACTTATTTCAGTACAGTGAGAGAAACTCGTGGCTAAATTATAACAACTGTTCAAGCAGATCAAAGTTTAAACGACGCTTGTCGAGGCCGGTTGTAGGTGGGACCCTTCATTACATACTGACCTGACCATCTTCGCTCGGTTTTCTAAGCACATTAAACCGTTGATCCTGGCTGTCATCTATAGATCTTTGACAGTCGTTACGGGTAACCAGAAGTTAAAAACTCTGACTGACTCTGCTAACTCTCTCTCTCTCTCTTACAAAGGGGTATCGTGTTAAACAGTAGCTGGGTTGTGGAGGCAGTCGCTCTGTGTACAATATTGTTATTCAGCTGAATCTGGTAAGAATGGAAGTCTACCCCAACATATTTGGGAAAAGGCTAGGCAGATCATGAAGGTTCGGTAAAATATTTTACATTTTCTGGATTTTCTATGAGTGATAACCCTGAGTCATTTGGAGTGGCTCTTTTCCTTAATCTTGCATTACAAACCCGCCCTTGGATAGTTTTCAAACTTGAAAAAACATCGATGTAACTTTTATCTGAGTAAGTAAGTTAATAGTTGTTGAGCGGTGTCTAAATTAAGGTACAAATTGCATTAACCGGTTGAATGTGTCATTACAGTAACAATTAAAAAGCCATTGTTTCGCGTGGATCGCAAATTAGTGGTAATAATATCAATGAAAAAATACGTCAAAAGCACCTTACGTTTTTTTTCCATTATTTTCTACTTTTTAGTTTGGTTTTCTATGAAAGCGTCTTTTTTAGTTTATTTTTAAACTATTAGTTATTTATTTTCAATTTTTTAGGGTGTTTCGAATTTTGTGACGTATGTCAGCGTAGTTTTCAAAGACAGTTTTTTTTTGCCATCCTAGTAACCCTGACAAGGATAGTGGCACAAATTTATGAAATTATTATATTTTCATCGGTCCTCGATAAGTCTACAAAGTTTAAATGAAATCTGACGGTTTAAAGTGGGTCAAAGTCGACTCCAAAGGAGTCGGTTACTAACATACAGGTGAAACTAATAAAACCGTGTTAAAAAGGACAACGTGTTTAGACAAACAGACAGACACAAACGGTAAGACTGATACAAATATACGGAAAGCTATAATTATACGTGTATAGCAAGTAGTTATAAGACGATGTGATGAGATTTAATCATAGTTGTATACAGACGCACAAACTGATCAGTTTTCTCCATAAAACCACATACACTTAGATCATCGTCATCACCATTTCAGCCGAATGACGTCTACTGCTGGATATACACCTCTCCCAATTTGTGGAGGATTGCCATAACTGCCGAGCTTGACAGGCGGGTTGGCGATCGCAGTATGGTGGTAAAATGCATAGAGAACGCTGCTGCCTATTCTCTAGTAAGTCACTTCTTACGACACCCACCGGAAGAAATGGGATGGTGCGGCAACACACGGAACACATACCTAGATACACATAATATATGTAATCAGCCATCCCATACGAGTAGGTGATAAGGTTCAATAATTACTCGTATCTGGTCATATACGCATGCCGGTTGCGAATAAAACCCACCTGACATTTCTGAAGAACATCACCAATAAGGTTCGTACGTCTAAGACGTCCACTTCTGGCGTTTTCACTAAAATCCACCTTATATCTTGTAAACCAACCCGTCATCCAACCATCAAAAGATGTCATAATGTATGTAGTAATGAGACACAAGCGTACCCGCTCTACATTAAATAGACACTTCCTTAATCCACACTTGTTACCACAAAGTTAACAGTCCTTTAACAAACCATCAGAACTAACATTTAGGGTAAGGTCGCCTTAGTCGTACCACTTCAGGAGAAATCGCTATAATTTCTGTTATAATTTAAATAACAGAAAAATCTTTGCACATATAAAATCTTCATTTATTAACGAATCAGATAGCATTAATAAACATTTAAAAAACTTTTAATAAAATTGTCTTTTAAAAGTTTTACAAAAACTTTCCTTCGGTACGACTTAGGCAACCGGTTGCCTTAATCGTACCACCCATGGCCTAAGTCGTACTTAGAGTAATCGTATATTTTTTCAAGAAGAAGTCATGTGACAATTCAAAAACTGCGTAGATTTATATGCTATGAGATCAATTTAAGTCTTCCTTTATATAATAATAAATAAAAGTACTCATTTTTACGAAACAAAACTGACATTCTTAGGCTACAATCATTTGGTACAGAAATCCATCAATTTAAATGCACATATCACAAATATATTTTACAGCTACAGCATTCATCGCACACACATGTAGTGGTCAGACCTCTTTCTCCGCTTGTGAGTGCACCAACTTGGTGTTTACCTTTTTGAGCAATGAGTTTTGATAGTTTGTGCACAGTGGATAAGGCAGTTTCATCTACGTTATACACTATATCCGCAGTAAACTTGTGATTTTCCAGTATTTCTTTGTATTTATCAAAGAACTCATTCACACGCTCCTTTTTAAATCTCTTACTTCTCGCCAATGATGTTGGCTCTGGCACATGCAGCGATAAGAATGGATGTTCTTTCATGAACCTAGCAAACCATTTCTTGCCAACGATTAACCGCGAAAAAACGCAGACTCCATGTCCACTCTGCGCCAATTTGAATTTACTCGTTTTATTCAAACCCTTTAAATGACGCCATAAAGTAGGTTTTGGTATAGCATATAATCTACATGCTTCGTTGAAACCAATTTCACCATCCCGATGCTTCTGCAGAGCTTCATCCATATTATCTTATTTCCAAGTTTTATAAATTCTCTTTGCTATATTGATCACCTGAATAGAAAAAAAAATGGAATAAGGAAAAATATTCCCGTAATACCTAAGTCGTACCAGTACGCTTTAGGAATTTTCTGCAGGTACGACTTAGGCAGCGGGGTGTACACAGTTAAAAGTCAACATTAATAACATAAACTAAAAAACTTTTACCGTTTGGCCTTGCTCATAATAATCAGAAAACATTACAAAAACCGAGTTTAATAAAAAAAACAAACATTTCATCATTATCTTATGTGAAATGGCTTACGACTGATCTAAAAGTATTAGTGAAAACTGTGCAAAAAACTTACTTTTTCATTATTTTTCGATCGCGAAATCCAGCAAGCCGCCGCGTGTCGTTGTTTATCTGTGCGAGTGAGAAGAACCATGTGGCACCGCTAGATGTAACCTTTTCAAGACGGGTGCGCAGATATCGACGTAGTACGACTTAAGCGCTGGTACGACTAAAGGTACCTTACCCTACAGCCCAAAACACTCACACAGAAACAGCTAAAACCGTGAGCGAATATAATTAGAATTGCAGCCACCGCTCCAACCTAATTTCAATTCATGCTGGAAATTAGACTAGCTTTAGACTTAGATAATTTCAAACTGCGCTCTGCTAGGCAAATATAAGGCTGAGCGTATAATGTGGCAATCTTAGAAGTGGAGTCGGTAGACATTCAAGCCTGGGATTTTGGGGAGGATATCCGACCAGTTAGGGTGCAGTCTTTTTAACTTCGTTGTCAAGTTAAAACAAAAAAAAAAAAACCTATAAACATGGTTTTGACACAGAAATCTTAGTTTAATAACTTTACGAAATTTAAGAAAATTCATGAGAATTTTTTGGAAATATTCTCAGGAATGTTCTCGCTCAGGAGAATTTACTGAGAATTTAAGTTGTGGAGTAGATTATTTTGATGCTTATTTCGTAAAACTTTCCAATGCTTAAAACTATTTGATAGTTTATTTTTTTGATTCTGCGTAAAATCAATTTAAATTAACCATCACTTGTTAAGACCAACAACCAAAACATTTCATACTTATAACCAGAATGAGCTGTAGTATCGGTTGGATGGATAGTTGCTTCAAACCGTGCAAGATCTGAAACCATAATCTATGTATTGCTGAATTTCCCAGGGCAGATTTCATTAAAAAAGGAGTTTTTTTTAAAGTAGATTGCCAAGACTCACATAACGCTTTCACTGTTAAAAAGTTATCAGATTTCATGTAGAGCCAGCCCTTTATCACTACAAGGCCTAATTCTGCAAGCTTGTATCTTGATCAAAATGTACGACTTGGCCGTTTCGCGGCTGACTGTTCTTTGGGCTTCTACCTAACCTTTTCACAACTAAGTTGGGTTTGGCTTCAAGTCTAACCCAATGCAGCTAAATACCAGTATGTCGCCACTCCATGCGATTTCCTATCTTTCATCCACAACCCATTGGGTAACACCATACCCCTTGGTAAGACTGGTTGTTAGACTTGGTTGTTAGGGCTTCTGACTACCCGTAACAACTGTCAAAGATCTGTAATGCCAGCTGGAACCAACGGCTTAACGAGTCTTCCGAGATACTGAGGGTTCTCGATATGTAATATAGGGCTATCCATCCACGGAGGTACCATGGCAAGCGTAGCTTAACCTTCGATCAACCTGTACGGCTTTTATTATTTAGCCACGAACCCGAACCCGAGTTTGTCAAAAAAGTGGGAGTAGACGAATTTGAATCCTGCGTATTTCGCAATTAGATCTAAAATTTCCAAAACGAACTTTCAAATTAACTTGAAATTTGCAGTTTTCTTCGTCGCTAGAAAATTTACCACAGTGTAGAGCATTGCGCTAGTTGTCTTTTCTACAATGTGATAAATTACGTCTGACGGAAGCTGACTTCTTCAACTAAGTAAGAACGTCGTAAGTACTAAAACCCTGTAGTCGTAATTCGTAATAAAACTCAAAATAAATGAATTTTCAAACGTGCCTCCACTATTTTTCGTATTAAGTAGTCATTAGCTTATTAAGCACAAATCGAAATACGTTTTAATATCGAAATTATTATATTTTGTATTTCTGTTCCACAGAAAGTTTGGAAATATCATGTCTCATACTATTTTATTTTTTACCTAAGCCTTATCAATTTCATTACATTTCAAAATTAAATTGAAGATGAGCAATTCTTGAATTCTCGTGATTTTAAAAACTTTCACAGTCTGATCTCAGTGTCAATATATTCTTCACATTTGATTGTCATATTTTGAACGTTTTTTTTTTACATTTGATTGTTGCCGAGATGTGATTACGACTAGATTTTGAACGTTATTACATTTGATTGTCACCAACCTGTGACTACGACTAGATTTTGAACGTTTTTACATTGGATTGTCGCCGAGATGAGACTGCGACTAGATTTTGAACTATTTTACATTGGATTGTCGCCGAGATTAGACTGCGACTAGATTTTGAACGTTTTTACATTGGATTGTCGCCGAGATGAGACTGCGACTAGATTTTGAACTCTTTTACATTGGATTGTCGTCGAGATGAGACTGCGACTAGATTTTGAGCGTTTTTACATTGGATTGTCGCTGAGATAAGACTACGACTAGATTTTGAACGTTTTTACATTGGATTGTCGCCGAAATTAGACTGCGACTAGATTTTGAACGTTTGTACGTTACAAGAATTGCTCACCGCTCTTAAAACAAGAATATCGCACTGTAATACGTTGTGTGTATTCTAAGTCGGGTTGAAATGTTGCGGTTGTGTGTCCCGGCCGATAACGATTACCACCCGGCCTATAAGGCTCAACGCACCGATTTAAATAATAGTACGAAATTGACAGTTATTGGAAAGACTATTTGTCCTAACTGTGATGTAGGTCTGTGGTTAGGTTCAGACAGGATCGATATGTCTAGGTTGTCATTGAAACTTTGTTATTACAAAAACAAAAAAAATCGGTGAAAGAAAAAAAAAAGAAAGAAAATACATTTATTTAGGGCGAACTCAAAGGCGCATAATATAGAACAAAATAATAATAAAGAAAATTTAATGAAAAGTGTGTACCGTGTGGTGCCGTACGTAAAGAATAACACCACCCCATTTCTTCCCGTGGGTGTCGTAAAAGGCGACTAAGGGACTTACTAGAGAATGGGCGGCAGCGTTCTCAATGCATTTTACCACCATACTGCGATCGTCAACCCGCCTGCCAAGCGTGGCGATTATGGCAAAGCCCCCCAAATTGCGGCAGGCCTAAGTCTAGCAGTGGACGTCTTACGGCTGAAATGATGATGATGATGATTAATAAAAACTGTCAAGTGAGATGTTAGAAACTGGCATATAAGTGTGCCTCACGGCTGCGCCAAAAAGGCTCAGTTCAGCAAAAATGCCAGACAACTAATGCCTTACACTGGTTGGTGAAGTTCACCAATCCTTTTTTTTTCTTGTTGATTACGGCTTCGCCTCTCATGCACAGATTATGGCTTGAATCCGAATATGGACCAGATGTACAGACGCCATCGCATAAAGCTACTACAATCTGTCAAATTTCTGTGATAAGTTTTCAACTTAATTGCTAAAGCATTAGGTTCAAAACGGATTGGGAGTTTTACAGTTTCGGGTAGCTTGATGTGCTGGCGTCTGTACACAAGACAAACACAGGTGCTTTAATTTGTGTAAATTATTTTATCACCACTGCTCTCAAAACGGCGAAAAAACCTCTTGAAGAAACCGATATGTTCTTGAACCAAAAATTCGAAGATTTATGTGTCATCTACCAACCCGCACTGGGCCCGCGTGGTGGATTACGGCCCACTCTCTCTCAAAGATATGAGGCCTGTATCCCAACAGTGGGAACAATATAGGCTGATTGAGTCATTAATGTAATAGTCACTTAACATCAATGACCCAGCACAATGACGGTTTTATCTCCACTTAATTTTCATTCGAAACCATTATGTAAAAACTACATATGACCCGAACTTCTCTATTTCAACACAAGCGTACTCGCTGACAAAGGCTAGCCAAATACGAAATTTACCCAAAATTTCACGCAGACCTCAATTTCAATACAACTTCTATGGCTTGCAACATAAGGTTGCTTTTCCATTGTAAGAAATGTAAATAAGAAGTCACGTAGGTCGTTACTTCCGCTAGTTGTCGCTACAGTTAGGGATACGGGATTTGTAGGGTGACCATGGGTTGTAGTAATTTGTGGCGTGTCGGGACAAGGATTTTATGATGTATGGTCCGACGAGTTTTTGTTGAGCGCAAGAATAAGAACGGGTTATTTTGGTGCGGGTATACCTTTTTATATTACTTATATAAGAAGACTGTATAGAGGACTCATTTTACTCAAGAACGTTTTTATCCAACAAAAACATTTGCAGGTGCGACACAATTCTGATAGAATTTTTATGAAGTTTTAGTAGAAATTGTAAATAATATTATATACAAAACTTAAGGTTAATGATACTAAGAAATAAACGATTTTATTTCTGTTAGGTACTAAGTTTGTACCGTGTGGTGCCGGACGTAAAGAATAACACTACCCCATTTCTTCCCGTGGGTGTCGTAAAAGGCGACTAAGGGACTTACTAGAGAATGGGCAGCAGCGTTCTCTATGCATTTTACCACCATACTGCGATCGCCAACCCGCCTGCCAAGCGTGGCGATTATGGCAAAGCTCCCCAAATTGGGGGAGGCCTAAGTCCAGCAGTGGACGTCTTACGGCTGAAATGATGATGATGAATGTATTAAGATCTGACAATGGCTAGAAGATAAAGGCGCGGGCCCACTGCGGCGCATGTAGAGGCTACGCACGTGTATTAAGATTCGCTTTGTCAGAAAATGTATGTGGTTGTGTCCAATGCAACCCACGGAGAGGCTAAGCATGAATTGACGTCATTGATACACGCGTGGCTTGCTTGAATAGGCGGTTACATAGCTCAACGCTGTCGACGTGGGTCTACGTTTCCACACGTTTTTGGAGCACACAAATGTGACCCACGATTATGTACAGTTCGCTTATCGCAGCGCAGTTTTCACCTTGTGGAACTGACGCGTTTCATGTTTCTCGTATAGGTATATCTTATCGAGGTACTCATAGAATGGCATTGGCACTGACTTTGCTAGACAGTTCTTCTGAGGATGAATCTGGCACGTGCGTAGCCTCTCCGTGCGCCGTGCCACGCTATACATAGTTGTGGGTCTTCGTGTACTCCAGTGGAAACGTAGACCCACGTTGTCAAACAAATTATTACAAGCAGCTAAAATGCGCCGCGTGCCCGTGCACAGCATGCGCTGCGGTGGGCCCGCGCCTTAAGGTACAATTTAACTCATTTCTGAATTCCTGATAATTAACTTGTCACAAGAGTTTTAGGTTAAAAAAAGGCTTATTAGTCGATTTGCAAACGCATAAAGTAATAACATTATAGTTCGATTGTCTCCTATTATCTAGTAAGATAATTTTCTTAACTAAGGTTGTACTTTTAATCCTATTCAGTAACTTGACAGTTCATAGAAAAATAATGATACCATTCTAAAACTAATTAATAGTGTTGTGGTAGTGAACGATTTCGCGTAAAGAATGAATGATAAAAATGGTTTATATTAAGTAAAAATTTAAAAAATCGTTTTTAGGATGTGGAATATAAAAATAATTAATAATTTTAATAACAGTTATTTCCTTTTTTATTTTCTTCTGACAGATACAAAACTAAATATAAGAATCATGTCCTTTTACTTTTTTTTTACTATAGTCATTTTATATCCTGTGGCAGCCATAGACTATATAATAATAATAATATCTTAGGACAACCAACACAACGTTATCTGATCCCAAACTAGGCAGAGCCTGTACTATGGCAATCAGACAACTGATAAACATATTTATATATTTGTAAATACATACATAGTATAGATAAATTACACCCAGACACAGAACAAATGAAACAATATATATTTTTATTTTATTTTTTATTTATATATTGTAGATATCGATATAGTGTATATATCGACATTGTGTTTTAAGACAAGTTATTAAATTTAAATGACAAAGTTTGCATGTAAGTACATTATTTCAAGTTCATTCAATGTCATTCATTCTTGCACCACCTCACTATCTTTTTTTTGTCAAAACCTGGTATCCCTCCAACTGTCACGTTACTGAACAGGATTAAAAGTACAACCTTAAGTGTATTGCATAAAATTGCGTAAATGTCCAAATTGCGTAAATGTGCCAATTGCCTAATATGTACAGACGCCAGTACAGCGAGCTACTACAATCTGTCAAATTTCTTTAATAGATTTTCAACTTTAACGCTAAAGCATTAGGTTCAAGGTTGATTGGGAGAATTTCACAGTTTCGGGTACCTTGATGTGCTGGCGTCTGTACTACTGGAGTTGTCGATTTCATCATTATTCATTTTGGAGGGGGGCGGGGTGATTATGCCAATCCGCAGTTTGAAGAACAAACATTAATCTTCCCTTTTCATACCTTAATTAAGAACAATCGTCATCAGCAGCCTATCATGTTCTCACTGCTGGGACACAGGTATCCTCGTGGGCCACCAGTGCGGGTTGGTAGATGTCACATGTCTTCGAATTTCTGGTCCTAGGACATGCCGGTTTCCTCACGATGCTTCCCTTCACCGTTTAGAGTGCAGTGGTGATGAAATAATTTGCACAACGTAAAGCAGGCATGCTGGGTTTGAAGCCAGGACATATAACACATAAGTCGCAACCGTTACCACTGAGCCACTACTGCTAAGAAGATGCACTAATGTAGAACAATACATTCCTGCTAAAATCTAATTACACAGCCACCCTACCCGCGCAAACTTACTGCCGCAACTTTAAAGTGGTGATTTTCTAACGAGTTCAAAATGGCTCCATTTTGCCAGTTTATCCTCGCTGAAAAAGCAACAAGAAGTCAGTTTTTACAGACATTTTGTTAAAGAAGACAGCTGACTACTTTTCCACTTATTAACGTCACGTCATTGAAAATTTATGGGTGTTTTTGTGTTCGACTAAATTATTTCGTTTTATTATTTGAACTTCTTAGGAGGGTTATCGTATTGTTGCAAAAGGCTAGGCAGATTGACTGTTACATTTGGTTATCATCATCATGGACTGGACATGGCTGGACTTAGGCGTCCCCCAATTTGGGGGGCTTTGCCATAATGGCCACGGTTAGCAGGCGGGTTGGCGATCGCAGTATGGTGGTAAAATGCATAGAGAACGCTGCTGCCCATTCTCTAGTAAGACTTTTGACATTTGGTTAGACTGGGAGCCAACTCTATCATAGTTGGGAAAAAGGCTAGACAATTGATGATAATTTTTTTATCCGGGTATCGTACGTATTACCCAGTTTTTGGGTCATGGAGGTCAGATAGTCCATATAAAATACTGGTATGCAGCTGCATTCCAGATCCTCATATAGTTGGGCAACGGCTAGGTAAATGATGATAATGGAACTTCTTGTAAGGATACCTATAATATAACAAAAAAAGTGATTACACTACCAATATCTTTGTTAATATACAGACAGACATTAAGAATTTTTTTGAAAGCTCTCTTCAGCTTTTCTGTTTTTAACCGACGAAAAAAACGGAGGAGGTTATCAATTCGACGCGTATATATTTTTTTTTGTTTTTTTTTTATGTATGACCATGCATATCTTTTTACATAGTGGTCCGATTGTGATAATTCTTCTTTTATTGGCCCAGAGCGGGAGAAGTCATTTGATGATTTCCCATCCAAAAAAAAAAGAAAAAAAAAAAGGGTATTCTCCGAAAGTGGTCCCATATAAATTTGAAAAACAAAATCGAACCCTTGGTTGGAAAACAGGGGATGATTGATTGTTCACTCACTGATTGTAACGTATAACCACGCATAACTTTAAACAGAATAGTCCGATTTTGATAAAAAAAATCGGACTACTCTGTTTCATTGGATAGGGATATACCTTGCCAAGTATTATTAGTACATTAAAGCCACAAAAAATTATAAAATAAAAACTTTTTAACAAAAAATTAAACTGCCGAAAAACAGAAAAGCAAAAAATAATAAACCTTAAAATTTTGAGTTGGCGCTGAAAAATCAATGAACATAGATCACTCAAAGCGCCGACTCAAAATTTTAGGAAGTCGGTTGTTATTTTTTTGTAAAATTGTTTTTATTTTTAACTTTTTAGTTATGGTACATTCCCCGCACTAATCTTATCGCGTTATTCGCTCATTTGTCGCACAAATACTTAATGCAAATTTAAGACTTATATGGTTTTCACATGGATCCCATTGTCCGAATGGAACCAAATTAAAATGGGACCATACGGGAAGCACCAGCTTTCAAATAAAAGAAAAACCGGCCAAGTGCGAGTCGGACTCGCGCAACGAGGGTTCCGTACAAACCTGTATTTTCTCAGCTTAAAGGCAATTAGACCTAAGTATTTGATATGAGTTGCAACTTGATATATTTATGCGTGCATGAGGAAAAGGGTAATAAGTTTATAATGATTTAAAAAAATATATTAAAAATATTTTTATTGTATGATGTAACTAAAAATTTTCGGTTTTCACAATTTTTCCTTTATTTGTGCTATAAGACGTTGCTTCGTACCAAATTTCAAAATCCTAGATCGACTGGAAGTACCCTTTAGGTTTTGATTCCCTTGCGAGTTTCGAAAATTTGCGGAAATTTGCGGCATAAACAGCTATATCTTTTGATTGCGTTAGCTTAGAAGTTTGATTTTTTCACAGCTCCAAGGGACAGTAGATTTGAGTATTTGATATAAATTTCAGCTTCATACCTCCACGCGTTCCTGAGAAAAAGAGTCTTGACAGACGGACGGACGGACGGACGGACGGACGGACAACAAAGTGATCCTATAAGGGTTCCGCTTTTTCTTTTTGAGGTGCGGAACCCTAAAAAACCGGCCAAGTGCGAGTCGGACTCGCGCACCGAGGGTTCCGTACAAACCTGTGGGTATAAAGTTTAAAATTGAAAAAAATATTTTTATTATATGATGTAACTAAAAATTTACGGTTTTCGCAATTTTTCCTTTATCTGTGCTATAAGACGTTGCTTCGTACCAAATTTCAAAATTCTAGATCGACTGGAAGTACCCTTTAGGTTTTGATTCCCTTGCGAGTTTCGAAAATTTGCGGAAATTTGTGGCATAAACGGCTATATCTTTTGATTGCGTTATTTTAGAAGTTTGATTTTTTCACAGCTCCAAGGGACAGTAGACTTGAGTATTTGATATGAATTTTAGCTTCATACCTCCACGCGTTCCTGAGAAAAAGGGCCTTGACAGACGGACGGACGGACGGACGGACGGACGGACGGACAACAAAGTGATCCTATAAGGGTTCCGCTTTTTCCTTTGAGGTGCGGAACCCTAAAAATCATCAAAATCGGTTCCCCCAGTCAGAAGCTATGAGGTAACAAATATTTTTTTTAAATACAGTAGAATTGATAACCTCCTCCTTTTTTTGAAGTCGGTCTAAAAAACAAATGATGATGACGGTGAAAATGTTAGTATTCTTTTATCAGCCTACCCAAAAAAAAAACCCAAAATTCCCTACATTAAGAACAAGTTTTTAACATTAATTGTCGCCGAGATGAGATTGTGAAAAGAACATTTTTAATTACGGGAATTTGCTTTCTGATACAAACACAGACTTTTATTCTTTCACATACATTTTTCCTCAAAACTACCCACATACAAAAATTCAACTAACATGAATGAACAGTGCCTACATACCTTATTTACCAAACTCTCATTTAATAAGCATTTTCGGTGCCTCACGCGACCTACAAGCATAACTTTCAAAGTATATTTAAATTTATTCACCGAAGCAAAATCAGATAAACTCAGCGAGACGAACTAGCTGTTACCTAGACGTGTATTACGGAAATTAAGGTATCTTACGTGGCTCTGCATTACCTTTTCAACCTTTCGAGATGGGATAAAAGATTTCGTAGGAAAATTGCGTGGAAAAAATAGTCTTATGTCTCTTTTTGTAGGTTGTGGGTGGAAATTTGTTACTTTGATAGTGAAAACATGTGAGAGAGGGTTTTGGGTAAGTAATAAAAGCCACACAGGCTTATCAATCAGGTTAATCTACGCCTGCCGCGGTTGATCCGTAGATGGGTGACTATCTTACCATATCAAGACCTCTCTGTGCCTCGAAAAGCACGTTGATTTATTTATTTATCTTTATATCAGGCACATAACCCATAATTTTGTTAGTATTACTTAAACTATGTCAGTATAATCTACACTAATATTACAAAGAGGAAAAATTTGCATTTTTGTTTGTTTGTAATGAATAAACTAAAAAACTACTGGACCGATTTTAAAAATTCTTTCACCATTAGAAAGTTACATTATCTGCAAGTAACATAGGCTATATAACATCACGCTCAACCAAGAGGAGCGAAGCAGTAATGAAAAATGATGCAAAAACGGGGAAAATCGCACGGGTAGGCGATTCGACGCGACGGGAAGGGTCGGGGAAACACGAAATTTAACGCGGACGAAGTCGCGGGCAGAAGCTAGTTAACTAGTAAAAAGATACAAACAAACAAATCATGAACAATAATTACACTTAAAAATAGAAATGTGTATATTAAGTAGGTATAGTATTCCACAAGTTGGTCAAATCACGTAGAAAAAGTAAGAACAAAAATGTATTCACTTACGGGAGCACTATGTAGACTTTCTGGTTGTATTCCGCACAAAATTAGAAACTTGATTTATAATGCACTCGTGAAATCACGTATACAATACTTGGTTGAAGTATGGGCCGCTAAAACTTATATAAACCAGATTCAAGTGATACAAAATAAATTAATTAAAACTCTATACAATTACCACTACCTAACATCAACTAAACAAATATATAACGACACTAAACTATACAACATAAAACAACTTTATATATACAAAAGATGTACCCTAATTAGAAAAATGATAACAAAGGAAACGCACTCGCAATTGAATTTCAAAAAACCCAACCACGGATATTATACCAGAAATCGCAATAAACTCGAACTCAGACCACCCAGAACCAATTACGGGAAAAAATATATTTTATATGAAGGAGCGGTACTATACAATAAATTGTCATAGACAATTGTGAATGCAAAAACTGTAAATATTTAAAAAAAAATGTTTGAAAATCCTGTTCAAAATAAAGTAACCTTTAGTTGTTAAAAAAAAATATGTATATATGTATTTACTTCCGATAGTAAAATAACATAAGTTATTTTACTATCGTAAGTAAATACATATATACATTTTTTTTTTGTATAGATTTTAAGTATTTAGAACAATAATATGTATAAAATACTTTGTTTACCTTTTGTCATGGAGTCATTATTTTATTTTAAAACTGCATGCTTTATTTTTCTATCTCATATTGTAAGTGAACTGTTTGTGTTCTTTATGTGAATTAAATTCTTTTAAACCGAAGTTGCACTGTTTTCAATGCAACTTAAGGAACACCATATCTATTATGCCATCTTCTAGACACACCCGACAACAATACATGTACTGCGCACAGGTGCCCGATCATATGGCCCTCAGTTTTGCTAGCAACAATGCTCAGAAGACTGCGGTCGCTGTTAAGCCGTTAGTCCCATCTGCCATCCGTGGATCTTTGACTGACGTCACGGGTCGTCAGAAGCACGAAAATCTGAAAACTAGTCTTACCAAGAGATATCGTATTACCCAGTAACTGGGTTGGAAGACCAGACAGGCAGTTGCTCCATGTAAAATACCGGTACTCAGCTGCATCCAGTTAGACTGGAAGCTGAACTCAACATAGTTGGGAAAAGGTTATGCAGATGATGATGACCATGATGACAGTGAAAACATGTTTTGAGATGTTTAGCTTGTGTGTGTGCTCAGTTATTTAGCTTAAGCATCTTAAAGGTTAAATAATATTAACTTGGTAATACGTATATCACTGCTGGGCAAAGTCTCCTTCACAAACATAGAAGGCACGAAAATTTATCATTCTTGCTTTTTTTTTTGTGGGTGGGAAATCATCAAATGACGTCTCCCGCTCAGGGTGGAGCGGAAGGGCGTGTCATACTTTTACTGACTAAAACCATCCCGTATTCCTTCAGTTGCCCATATGTCAGAGCCACGGTATTTCTTTCAACCAAATCTCGCGACCCTGGCAGGCATCGGTTCTAGCGGACCCCTTCTGTTGTTGCTGACATCTCTTTGAGGCGCGCGTGGAACACTACGCGGCGTCGACCCGAGCTTGGTCCTTACCGGGCGGCGAGCTACCCATTGCTCGCCGCCCGCAAGCTCGCGCCTACTGTGGCCGGGAGGGAGTCCACAATCGACTCCCGACGCCCGGGGCGTCTCCTCCTGCGACGGCTAGGGACGTGAGGGCGCAGAGAGAGAAAGGCGCAGAGTTCATTGACGATAAACGAAGGCCTTAACTAAATGATTTGTAAATTATGACTTGTTTGTATGATTTTTTTTTTTTTGACTGATTTTTGACTTTTTCAATCTAAATGCTGTGTTAATTATTATTTTTATTTTTTTGTTATTGAACTACTGACATTTTAATTTCATTTTTTATTATGTTGTTCTTTTTTTTTTTTGCTTTGTTTCTGCTTTTTTGTTATGTGTTGCACTGATGTAGTTACTATTATTGATTTTTTTATTTAATTTATGATGATTTTCAACACAATGTATTTTGTTAAGAAATAAATAACTTATGAGACTGCCACTTCCTCACGTGCCCCGCCTCCTCCTTCGCGAGCATTACTGCTTCGCAGAAGGAGGTGACGGCTTCCCATGTCCTCTCGCTCAAGCGGACCCCTTCAGTTGTTGCTGACATCTCTTTGAGGCGCGCGTAGAACACTACACGCCGTCGACACGGGCCTGGTCCTTACCGGGTGGCGAGCTACCCATTGCTCGCCGCCCGCAAGCACATGCCTACGGTGGCCGGGAATCCGCAATCGACTCCCGATGACCAATCATGTATGCTCATTGTGTGTTTGTTATTTCAAACCTGCGGGGTATTTGCAGTGCACACTAATATCGGGAATGGCTTTAACTATGACAGTTCAATAAAATCCATTGAGTTATTTACGTTGTTGAGTAGACAATTTTTTATAACATATAAAGCAATGGATTAGGCCTATTACCTTCAAAATTTTAAGTTTTAATCAGAATGTAAATATACATTCTGATTAAAACTTAGTGTGTAGCGCATTTAGAGTGTTTTTCAGATGAATATTTTTATAAGTCCACATTTACACATGGTGGTTTAATCGGTTCCAAGAAACAGGGCTACGTTATTTTAATAGATTAAGCTTGGTAACTTTGAAACCTTACCTCAGATAGCATTATTAATTCAAATAATAATCTGGAAATCCCATAATAACTTATTTCAGTGAGCTAACCATCTTGGAACCAACGCTTTAGAATAATATTCAATGTTATTCTTTCATTTCAACCCACAGCACGAATCTCAACGGTCGGTCCTTATTTTTCTCGTAATCTAAAGTGGGGTTTTGCCTCTTGGAGACAAGGGGCTCGTGGATAAGTTATAACGGGTGGACTTGGATGATTATCCATTATACAATCGACACTCGTCCGTGTCTCGGCAAGCATGTTAAGCCGTTAGTTCTAACTTGACAGTGATTATTAGATAGTCAGAAGGACAAAAATCAAATAACCAGTGTATCCAAGTATTATCGTATAACCCAGTATCTGGCTTTTGGAGGTCAAATATAGGCAGTCATTTCATGTTAAAATACTGGTACTTAGCTGCATCCAGTTAGAATGCAAGCCGACTCCCAGTGGCTTTGTCCGCGTATTATACACTGGTTTCTGCTCGCGACTTCGTCCGCGTAACCTTCCCGTCGCAACGAATTGCCTGCCAGGTTTCGTCCATTTTACGTTGCTGCTCCACTCTTTTTGATCGTAGCGTAATGTTGTATAGTCTATATCCTTTCTCAATAAATAGGCTATCCTACACAAAAATATTTTTTCAATTTGGACCAGTAGTTCTTGAGATAAGCGCGTTCAACCAAACAAACAAACAAACTCTTCAGCTTTATAATATTAGAATAGATATAAACCTTCCTCTTGAATCACTGTCTATTGATGAAGACTGCATTAAAATCCGTTGCGAAGCTTAAAAGATCTAAGCGTACAGAGGCGGGAAGCGACTTTGTTTTATACTATGTAAATATTAGTGGATATAACCAAGGTAACCGACATAGCCCGAAGAATTGCTAAACTGAAGTGGCAGTGAGCAGGGCACATTGCTTGCAGAACAGATGGTCGATGGAGCCGAAAGGTTCTGGAGTGGCGACCGCGTACCGGAAGACGTTGAGTTGGAAGGCCTCCAACAAGGTGGACCGATGACCTTGTGAAGGCCGCAGGAATCCGCTGGATGCGGGAAGCACAAAAACGGTCGAAGTGGCTGAGCTTGGGGGAGGCCTATGTCCAACAGTGGACGTCTTTCGGCTGAAATGATGATGATGATGAAAGATTAGTTAGGATTCTAGGCATCAAATTGACTGAATATATTCACGACACTGCGCTCCAAAACACAGATTACTGATGTTCCTCAAAAAGCCGCTAAACTAAAGTAACAGTGGGCTGGTCACGTCTACCGTATGCATAGAGAGCCGTGGGGCAAAATATCCACTACGTGAAACCCTGACACAGCCAGAAGCCGACCCGTCAAATCCCGTAATAGGACGCAAGACAAGCTGGAGAAAACACACGATTAGTGGTCCACTTTAGCCCTGGTTCGATATAGCTTGAAGTCATGGGTAGAGGCTATTGCCCAATGAGACGAGGCAGGCTAAAAATAGCAGTATAAGATAAGAAAAGATAAGATAAGATTTCTTTATTCGTTTAAACATTGTATACATACAAGTGCATGCAAGATATTATATTATTTCAGTCCAGTCATGTTTAGCCGTAAGAATCGGCGTACAAATATTTACATGCATAAAATAATTTATGACATAAAAGAATTAACAATACGAGAAATAAAAAAAAATACATTTATATTACACTTACAAAACTTATAAATTAGAAAATATTTTTATTTTAAAATGTCAAAAATTACATACTAAATATAGGTAGAAAGTTCTTTATAAAGGACATTCTAACGAAGGAATAGGAAGTTATTGTCTCACTAAGTAAAAAAACGTGATAACTCGCTTTTCTTAAAGACATAACCTCGTTTACAGACATTTTTTTTTTCTTTATTGAAAGCTTAGTCGTTGTGCCAATTTATGGGGCGCAGCATGTCTTTTCCTTTCACAAATTTCTATCAGTCGTCATTTCAGTAGACACCCCCTTTTTAGCCGTATCGCTTCTTTGGTTTTGTTCTTTTCTTAAAGACTACACACACGTATAATTAGACAAAGTTACTTAAACACATTCAGCATTTCAGTATTATAATTTTGTTTTATAGTCATCATATCAGCTGAAATACGATACGATCTCCAACAGTAGTTCCCATACAATTATAGTGCCTAAGAATAAACTTAAATTGCAATATTTTTATTGCAATTGCAAGTAACGATTGTTCGGGATTAAAATGTTAGGTAGCTACCCGCCCGATCCAGGTTTATTCAAGCCTGTATTTCAGGCCAGGCTAACAGTTCATACAGTAGAAGTGCTATATGTACTTCTCATCATTTAACTTGAACTAAACTGTACAAACCACAAATACCGTTAGGTTCCAGCGAGCTTGAGTGACACAAAGCATGCCAAATGCGCGAGCATTCAATTACGCGTCCAGTATGTTCAGTGATCACATAGCATGAAATGCGCTTCTGCCCGCACGTAGTTCTTACACACAGGCGAAAATTATGGCGAGCAGTATTTCTGTATTTTGAATTTCTTTTTTTGGAGTAACTTTGACATTATTTCATCATTTGTAAGTTATGTAATATCAAAATTACTCCAAATAACGGTTTCTAATCCACTAAACGTCTAGTGCAAACTGGACACCTAGCACTCGTTAACGAGTCTAGGTGACTAATCGTTTCTCCACGTTGGCACGCACAAGATTTACAGCTAGATGATGTTATATCAAAGTTCCTCAATGTTTCAGTACCTTATAATGTTTGCAAGTTAACCTAAGAACGGACCACGGACAATATTACTACTGACATCAAGACAACCTGAATAATTTATTTATTGGAACATATTAATCCAATATGAACACGGGAAACAAACAGATCAAGGGCAGTACAATAGTCTAAGCGAAAGTTATTACATACTACAGCATAATTATAATGTTACTCGCACTGCATGACAACCATCATTACAAAATAAATAATAGTTTAAAAAAACTAAAAAAACACGCTTCCATTGAAAACCAAATTAAAAAGTACAAAATAATGGAAAAAAGCGTGGGGTGCTTTTTTAGGTATTATTGATACCAGGCACCCCACGCTTTTTTTCCATTAGTTTGTACTTTTTAGTTTGGTTTTCAATGGAAGCGTGTTTTTTAGTTTTTTTTAACTATTATTTATTTTGTAATGATGGAATCTCGAATTTTGAGACGTATGTCAGCGTAGTTTGTGACGTATGTCAGCGTAGTTTTTGAAGACAGTTTTTATTGCTGTCCTTGTAACCCTGGCAAAGATAACGGCACAAATTAGTATGTGACGTATGTCAGCGTAGTTTTCAAAGACAGTTTTTTTGCTGTCCTGGTAACCCTGGCAAGGATAATGGCACAAATTTATGAAATTATTGCATTGTCATCGGTCCTTGACAAGTGTGCAAAGTTTGAATGAAATCTGGTCGTTTAAAGTGGGTCAAAATCGACATCTTCTACTAAATCAAAATCTTAAATTCATCTACTCAAAAGCATAACAGATAATGGATATTCTAAACTGTTGGTTCCAGAAGTACCAATTTTGCAAATTTGTGTTAGTCAAGTTCACGATAAGTGTGTATGTATTTTTAGTGAGTAAGTGTAAAGTATGTGTGTGTACACTGTGTCTAGTGAGAAAGTATAGGGTGTGACATTTATTTATATTTTATCATCAATGATCTACCACACTGAAACAAATACAAATGGATTGTATTTCGTTAAATACGTGTGGATACGTAAGATACGTGAAGCAAAAACTTTGTACTGCTTTTTACAAAAATTATGCGGATGAAGAAGTATGAAATTTGGCACACTTATAGTTTAGGAGGAGTTTAAAAAGTTGATATTTTTATTTAATAATGCAGTGTTCAAACTTAAAATTTAAATTAATTAGGATCAAGTTTCGACAACTGGGCAACCACTAGTTATTTTTAATGCGTAAGTAGTGAGATATATCTGTCTGTCTGTTACTGAAACACTCGTTATGAAATTTGACAGATAGATAGCCCAGGCCCTGGAGAAGGACTTAGGCTGTTGTTCATCCTAGAAATTTTTACTAAAAAAAAACTTCGCCCTTTATACCTAAAGGCTTTAATGTAGGTTACTTAAGTTCTGTTTACATTTTTGTTTTTTATTACTTATTTCAGCTTGAGTATAGTTTTTAATATTTTGTTGGTATATTGGCGTGTGCTAGCTGACATAATATGGCAAATGATTTAATTTATGTTTTGTTTTTCGTAATATTAATTACTTACAGAACAGACAGCTGTGCTGTTGGGGAGTTGCTTCGCCACTTTTTCTTCCCAGTAAAAGCACTAGGAAGTGTCGAAGGGCGGACATTTTGGTGGACTGTCTTATGTAATTTTGACGTTCAAAAAGTGCTGACTCTCAGCCTAGTTGTAATAAATGACTTTTGATTTTGACTATGAAAAATAAAATACACGTAGGCGAAATCTGGAGATTTCAAAATTAAGTTAGTTTGGTTTTGGCTGTGGACAGCCAAAACCAAACTAACTTAATTTTGTATTAGAGATTTTAAGAAATACACCAACGAGACATTTGCGGTCTCGCACTAATTATCAAAAACTACGACTATACTTATCATATTTTAGACTTCTCTAACTGTTAATATTATTACAAATACTTATCTTAAGTACTCTCTTAACGATTATTACCCCTTGTTATTACTTGAAAGCAGTTAATTTTAAACATTATGCTGAAGTACAAAAATTACTTGATATTTCGAGGTTTGTTATCTTAAATAGATGCTTAGAAGGCTCATTTTGTACTAAAAAGGTACGTTTTTTGGGAAAATTATACAGAGCTGTAATGATAACACAAAAATTGTGTTATGGTGATGTGTAGATGAGAGATAAACAGGAGTCCAGGACTTCATTTTGTAAGCAACTAGCTGTACCCGTGGTTTCAGCTGTATGGAATTAATTTTGCCCAGAATAAAAAAACAACACTTCCAAAAACAACCGCCGTCCAAAAGAAAAACACTGCAACTTTGTTGAAGACGGTTGTTTTTTTTTTTTTTTAATAAACTTTTTCATTTTTGTTTCTAAGTTGTGTTACTTATACCACAAACCAAAGTTAAACCTATGGATCCACTCCATTAGAAAAAAAAAGTAGAATTTTTCAACGACAGCATTGACGAATTTTCGACTGACAAACTAACATAACCCTTGTAAAACAAACATGGACTATTTTCATTATTATTAGTTATTTAAGTAACATACTTTGACATATTTGAATTATTCTTATTTTTTATTGTATTGTAATATTAAATTTGTATTTGACTATGATTATGTATGTAACAAACCAATTTTGATATTATGGAAATCAGAACTTTTTGACCGTTAATAATTGTTGTTAAATAATGCATGTTCATACATGCATTATTTAACAACAATTATTAACGGTAATAGTGTTGTGATGATTGTTTTTTTCTTAACCACTTATATTTTGTACGCTATTAAGGCAAAACATGACAGCGACTTGACCGAACTTTATGTAACATCTTGCATTTATGTGTACACTCATGTTTTAGCAAAATAAATATCTTGTATCTTCAAATCGGTTTACAAATGAGAGGGTTCTGAGGGAACAAAAATGGTATTTTTTGATAATCTTCTATTTTTTTGTAGTCTGTAAGTACCTAGCTTCTGCCTGCGGTTTCACCGACGTATATGTTGGAGATTATCCCACGAAAACGTTCTTTCGAGACAAAAAGTAGTATCTGTCCTTCTCTAGGATGAAGGATGACATCTATCTCCTTGAAAATATTGATGTAAATTCTTTCACTGGTTTCATAATAATAAAATGTTTATTTGTACAGACAAGAAAACATACACCGGATGACATTTTTTACCGTCTCGACCTTCATATGGTGTGTTGTGTAACTAGAATAGAAGGCAGGAAGGCCTTCAGATTCATCGTAGGTGACTAAAGGAGCGCGGGACACGGGCGGAAAGGGATGCGTGTGCGGCTCGTGCGCCTGCGAAAGATCAATGAGGCCGCCTATCGGCCGGCTTCAAAGGGTAGGACCGTGCTACGAAATCATTGATACATGCCGCACATTGAGTAGGGTGCGTGTGATTTGAGTTTCGATAGGTTTTTAATTGTTTTTTTTTTTTCCAAATTTCTGTTTTTGTTGTTCTAGTATGAAAATGTTACTTTAAATGTGTAGTATTTATTGCTAGAGCAATTTCATAACATGTTATTCAAAAATAAAAATATCAAACATTTCTATGCCAAAGGTTTCTACTCCGTTCACCTATTACCCCTATTTTTTTTCAAGACGTTACGACACAAGGGTTAATGGAATATTGTACAATAAAGTCACATTAAAGGGCAAACTGATGCCTCCTAAACTAGGCCAAAGGCCTGTGCTTTAGGAGACAAAGTTCCTCCAGGTATAATGGCATACAATTTGTATTGTCGTGCAAGTACTTATAGATATCAGAAATAAACAAACAAACAGCGCCTTAAGTTAAATACAGTAATTCGTTTTAGAGACAATTAAGAGACAACTGTAATAAGGTTCTCAGTTTCGTGATATGTTAACTTCTGCAACCGATCTGTTAGTTTGATTTTTACATCATGTTTAAATCTAGGCGTGAAACATAACATACAGACAAAATAACTTTCGAAATTACAAAATTAAGTATGGAAAAGTATGTATGTTTTTGGTATGTACTTTTGGTAATGAAAATGAGTGCAATTACTAGAAACCATAACTAAAGTAACTTTCACAATAATTATTATTATTTACACAACATGAGACCATAATGATTTCTTAAAAATTTAAGTAAAGTTTCATCATATTTCTTCATGTTTGCAATATAACTGAAATATGTGAAATCAACTTCCAGGAACAGAAATTAAACTATTTCACAGAAAATTTATGTTGCACAATACAATGCAACAAAATGTTACTAGAATTTGTAACCTACATACTATAGATCATTATCATTTCAGCCGAAAAATGTCAACTACTAGTTATAGGCCTCCCTCAAAGAGGACGGGTTTGCCATAATCGCCATGCTTGGCAGCCGGGTTGGCGATCGCAGTATGGTGGTAAAATGCATAGAGAACGCTGCTGCCCATTCTTTAGTAAGTCCCTTAGTCGCCTTTTACGACATTCACGGGTAGAAATGGGATGGTGTTATTCTTAACTTCAGTTACCACACGGAACTACTACTATAGCAACTTGTACGTAATTATGTCAAGTTGATGACTGCCGTAAAGAAAAACACCACCCCCATTTCTTCCCGTGGGTGTCGTAAAAGGCGACTAAGGGACTTACTAGAGAATGGGCAGCAGCGTTCTCTATGCATTTTACCACCATACTGTGATCGCCAACCCGCCTGCCAAGCGTGGCGATTATCGCAAAGCCCCCCAAATTGGGGGAGGCCTAAGTCCAGCAGTGGACGTCTTACGGCTGAAATGATGATGATGATGATGATGACTGCCCGACGACTGCTGATGTTAATTTGAAGATAAAACTCTATGGTCCGTATTCTTATTAACATCCTCTTATAACAAGAATCAAGTATCTTGGACATTTAATTATGACCTTAGGGATAATACAGGTCCTGCCAGGGTCACGGTTAGTTTGAAAGAGTTACGTCATTTGATGATTTCCCATTAACAAATAAAAACTTTTTTACAAAAAAAAAAAAACAACCGACTTCCTTAAAAACACTACAAAGTGAAAAATAACTTTAATTTCGGAAGTCGGTGTCTTAGGATCTGTATTTATGGTTTTTTTGCCACCGACTTCCGAAATTAAAGTTATTTTTCACTTTGTAGTGTTTTTAAGGAAGTCGGTTGGTTTTTTTTTTTTGTAAAAAAGTTTTTATTTTTAAATTTTTAGTTGTGGTATCCACCCCGCACTAATTCCAAACAAACAATGCATATTTATGCGATTGCAGAAATCGTGGTTGATTTGCTGTCATTTTTTAAACAGTTCCATCTCTGGAATCCATCATCAGATCTATATGAAATTTATATGGAACCATTTCGGAATAAACCCCTTTCAAACAAAAAAAGAATTTTGCAAATCCGTTTATATATGACGGAGTTATGGCCGAACATACATAAAAAAAAATAAAAATATAAACATCCGAATTGAGAACCTTCTCCTTTTTGAAGTCGGTTAAAAAAAAAGGCCGCACATTTAAAGAATGTATACTCGGTTTATTTATGCATCATCGTAAATGTAAGCGGTTGGTATTCAATCAACAGTCAATCAAGTCAGCCTATCGCAGTCCTCTGCTGGACATGGACCTCTCTCATATTGTGCCAGAACACACGCAGCTGCTACCGCCGCTGTCTGCTCTCTGCCTTCAGTATTCAATCTGTCCCAGCCATTGTCTTTAGATCGTTGGTCCATCTAGCTGCAGGCATCCCACGCTACGCTTGTGGATAGGCGCTCTGCATTCCAGGATTCAGCTGCTCAATCAGTCATCGGTTCTTTGAAAGACACGGCCAGCAGAGTAAGCAAACTGCCACTTCAGTTTGCTGACTGTGCAAGCTATTTCGGTAGCTCCAGTTCTTTTCCGGTTGGTTTTATGTAGTCGTAATTAAAATGAGTGGATGTAGTGTGTGTTGTGTACACACACTACACACACATACATCACAATTGTATAGTGTAGTGTGTTGTATAATTTGACAGATATTAATATTTTAGACTGAATATGTTCTCTAAGTTAGCTTTTAATCTAAGATACCAAGTGATGGGCACTGCCCGATGGGTTTTTCAAGTAAAACATGTTTGGAAACATGTTTTTTTTTTTCTTGCTAATAAGCGTATTATGGTAATTATTCAGTTACCCGTTGTTTACGCCTGCACTATAATTATAAAGACTTTGTGTTTTTTGTGTGTTACATGTTGCAATCTTAATAGGGCCAGGCGCCATAAGGATTTTATTTTAGAAATACCTCCATAAATCACATATTCACTGTCAAAGATTTTACCATCACGCGAACTTGTACGCTCCGCATTTTTCATGTTAAAAAACCTAGTTAACCGAATTAAACACCATTACCTCGATACGGGAGTTTCACTGAAGTCCACTGAAGCCCCAACATCTGGCGACCTACGACAAAACCTGCAACTTTGGAGGAAAACAAGTTCGATCACTGGGACCACGCGCTGTTGGCGGCATAACCTTTCCGCCGCAGCTACTATCATCTAAATCAAGACAACCTGGGTTCCCTGGAGGTGTACCAGCCATTGCAGCCACCGCCGGTAGCGATCAGCAATCCGCATCGTACCGCAGCCTCGGCCAATGCAGCTAAGTGCCCATTTTTCCTTGTGAATTCCTTCTTACCTACTTACCCTTACCTACTTACCCTTACCTTTTATACCCTTACCCGTAATACATCGATCCAATACCTATTTAAAATAGTTTCTACGTGTGCATTGGTGTCTATAGTTATTGCGGTAGCTTAAAATAATAACATCAATACCGCATACGCAGTTACTTTATGGTAATTTCTCATTATCTATTGAAAAACGTTTTTACGATTAGTACAATAGGCTACCTTCTTACGATATTATCGTATTCTATAATCGTGTTTCCTAACAGGCATATAACTAAGCATATAAGCATATATTTCACCCCCATCGCCGAACATTCCAGGCCGATATCTCCGTGGAACGCAATTTCGGGCCGCCTGCCGTGTCACCGTGTGAGCGGAGCGGAGCCCTACCCACTGCTGCGCCGCGCCAGGCCGGCCTCAGGTGACGGTAGGCGAGGAGCGTGAGCTAAGTTTTTAGTTTTCTTTTCACTATAATAAAGGAGTTTGTGTGTTTATCGATATTTCCATAATCAAACCTAGTGTGAATCAATTTGTTTATTCAATCCGATCTTAATATTTACAATATTGGCACGGTTTGAGTTCACAATGGGTAAAGATTATGGAGGTGAATCTAGCACAAACAATCCTCAAGAATTACAGAATCTTATAGTTAAACGTAGTTCCATAAAAGGTCAAATTACTAAATTTAAAAACTTTTTATCCGATGTTACCTCTAAAGACGCGCTTACTCAAATTGAGTTAGCTGAGTTAACATTAAAATTAAGCAAGTTTGAGTCAGTCTATAGCCGTTTCGATGACTTGCAAAATCAGATAGAAGTATTAAATTATGTCAACTTATCTAATGAGATTGATGAACGTGATATTATTGAACAACTATTTATATCTAACATTGCAATTGCTCAAAGTATCACACAGAAACATAACTCGAACCGTCATGATGGGACTAGTTACAAGGATTTGAATTCAAGTCAGTTGACTGCAGGTCCTTGTAATCATGATCATCATGATATAGGTTTTAAATTACCGCAAATTCAGGTTGCTAAGTTCGACGGGTCTTCCTTTCGTTGGCTTGACTTTCGTGACACATTCTTATCGATAGTACACAATAACGACCGCATCGCCCCCATTCATAAATTTCATTATCTTATGTCGTATTTGACTGGTGATGCAGCGCGGATTATTGCTAACTTAGAGGTATCCAGCGCCAATTATGCGTGTGCTTGGAAATTATTATGTGACAGATATGACAATGCACGACAATTAATAACTCATCATATAAATTCGTTATTATATATAAAACCAATCACAAGCGAGTCTGATAAATCATTACGATTCCTTGTGGATCATATTAACAAAAACTTACGTGCTTTAACTAGTCTCGGTCTTGGTTCACGGGACTGGGATATTTTACTCATTCACATAATGAGCCCTAAGCTTGACAGCCACACTAAAACCAAGTGGGAAGAGTACCGCGGCACATTGGATACCAATATACCTACTTTGCAACATTTTTTCAAATTTCTTATTGACCGCGCGGATGTGCTTGAGTCAATAAATAGTAGTCATTCATATTCTAAACCTAAGACTCAGACAACGTCAAAACCTATAGATTCTAGTACTAAAATAAAATCTCATCAGTCATACATTTCTAATAATGTTGACAATAATACTTCTGATACTAATATATCATGCTGCGTTTGTAATGGTACTCATCGCCTTTATGATTGTCCCACCTTTTTAGCTAAGAATGTGGATGATCGTATCAGTGAGGTAAGCAGATTGAATCTTTGTCACAACTGCTTAAGGTCTGGCCATTCTGCCCGCAATTGTCGCATGCATCCGTGTCGCATGTGCAATACACGGCACAATAGACTCTTGCATAAACCATCTGTTAGCAAAAATATTTCCAGTTTTGTCACCATTTCTCCTGACATCACTGACAATACTATCGTTAACTTTTCGAATCAAAATAACCATCAAGTTCTACTGTCTACTGCTTATATTGAGGTAGTTAATCCTACGACCAAACAAACCCAGAAGGTTCGTGCCCTTTTGGATTGCGGTAGTCAGTCATCGTTCATTACTCAATCTCTTAAAACAAAACTACTTTTAGAACCCACTACCACTTTGCATGTCAATATAATTGGCATAGGCAATAAAACAACCACTCAAGCTACAGAATCTTGTGTGGTTCAGTTGAAATCTTTGATGAAGCATTTCACTGTCACTTCTTCTTTTCTGGTGTTGCCAGTGTTGACCGGTAATATACCCAGAGTACCCGTTGACGTTAAAAAACTTAATATTTGGAGTGATTATTTTTTAGCAGACCCTCACTTCCACCAACCAGCACCTGTTGATGTTGTAATAGGTGCTGATATTTTTTGGGACATTATTGGCCGTGATCAACTCTCTCTCGGTCTTAATTCACCTGTATTAAGAAGTTCCCATTTCGGTTGTTGGTTTTATTTTAATTTACCCACAAAAAATAATTTAAAGGAAATTGATAATAATATAGATTCAAATCATTCAGTTGTTTCTTATGTGTCATCTGTTGACAAGATACATCAAGAACTAACAAAATTCTGGGAGTTAGAAAATGTTCCTCAAACTAAACCACTTATGAGTCATAGCGAGAAGGTATGCGAAACGCATTTTTTATCGCACACCCTTCGTTTAGAAACCGGTAGATTTTCGGTTAGTCTACCCTTAAAGGATACACCTGATTGTCTTGGTGAATCTTATTCACTAGCTAAGAAGCGATTGTTCTATTTAGGAAAGCGATTTCGCAAACAACCACATGTGAAGTCGCAATACGTAGAATTTATGCGTGAGTACGCACACTTAGGTCACCTTTCAGAATCCGCTGTACCTATACCGTCTACATCTTACTTTCTCTGCCATCACGCTGTCTTCAAAGACAGTAGTGAGTCTACAAAAATTAGAGTCGTATTTGACGGCTCGGCTCCTACTTCATCAGGCCAGTCTGTCAATGACATTCTCATGACTGGGCCTAATATGCAGGATTCACTGTTCTCCATCTTAATAAGAGCTCGACAGCATAAGTTTCTCCTCACTGGTGACGTCGAGAAAATGTACTGTCAAGTCCGTGTCCATGAGGAAGATCGCAATCTTCAACTTATTTTATGGAGAGAGGATGAGTCTTTGCCCATCAAAACGCTTCAGCTAGGTACTGTGACTTACGGAATGGCAAGCTCCAGCTACTTAAGCACTCGGTGTCTATGGCAGATTGGTGAAAAATCTTCTGATCCTATGGTAAAGAACATAATCCAACATGATTTCTTCGTGGATGATCTCATCACCGGTTCTGAAGATGAGGATACTCTACGTTATATTCAACAATCTGTAACTGAAGAATTAAAGAAAGGATGCTTTAATCTTCGTAAGTTTAAAACTAATTTACCTTCATTGTTCGATCCAAATATTAATACTGATGATAATCTTTTAATAAGTGAGTCAACTAGTACCCTAGGCATGGGATGGAACCCACCAACCGATCAGTTACATTTCCCTATCAAATGCCCACTTTACTCTGACAATAATTTAACTAAAAGATCTTTTCTATCTTCTCTTTTTAAGATCTTTGATCCCTTAGGACTGATCAGTCCGTGTGTAATAAAAATGAAAATGTTGTTACAACAACTGTGGCAACATAATTTAACTTGGGACTCTCCAGTTCCACATGAAGTTCAAAGAGACTGGAACAATTTCGTGCAGACTTTACCTTCTCTGTTAGCTCTAGAAGTTCCACGGCGTGTACTCTGCGATGAACACGTATCGGTTGAATTACATTCATTCAGTGATTCATCCCAACATGCATACGGAGCTTGCATTTATTTACGTTCGGTTAATGCTGCTAACGAAGTCACAGTCAATTTGCTTTGTTCTAAGTCCAAAGTAGCTCCGATTAAGAGTACGACTATCCCTCGTCTAGAGTTGTTCGCTGCCTTACTGGCAGCAAGGTTATGCAAGGCTGTTAGGAAGTCACTACGATATGAAGTTCAGCATCAAGTACATTGGTGCGATTCGTCAGTAGTGCTAGCCTGGCTCCATACCAGTTTTATGAATTTGAAAACATTTGTAGCTAATAGAATTTCGGAGATCAGAGAGTTAACAGATGCCTCCTCGTGGCGCTATGTGCCCACATCTGTCAATCCTGCAGACCTTATATCCAGAGGGATAAGTCCAGATAAACTTGACCGTACCCAGCTGTGGTGGTCAGGTCCTCCATTTCTCACGGAGCCTGAGACGAATTGGCCTATCTTAAAAGCTAATA
The DNA here is from genome assembly GCA_947507805.1 of Aporophyla nigra. NCBI lineage: Eukaryota > Metazoa > Arthropoda > Insecta > Lepidoptera > Noctuidae > Aporophyla > Aporophyla nigra. The sequence goes on along the minus strand of OX382292.1, from coordinate 7,379,165 downwards.
AAATTAATACTAATGATTTACCGGAAACTAAACCCAATTGTACTACCACCCATGTTGTTACTCAAAATGAACCTATAATTAATTTTAAGGACTTTTCCTGCTTAACTAAAATAAAACGATCTTTCGCTTACGTGCTAAGATTTATTAATAATTTAAAAACGAATAAAGATAAAACTGTCGGCAATTTAAGGGTTGATGAATTGAATAACTCCTTTCTTTATTTGTGTCGCCTCGCACAGCAAGAATCATTTTTCTGTGAATATAATTTGTTATGCAACAATAATACTTTAAGCTCTAAGTCAAATATTTTATCATTGACCCCATTTTTAAGTGACGACAAGGTCATACGAGTCGGCGGGCGACTAGGCTCGTCTGATTATAATTATAATAAAAAACATCCTGTTCTCCTACATGCATCGCATCATTTTACCAAATTAATTTTCGAGTACGAACATAAACGCGGATTACATGCTGGTCCACAATTATTGGTGGCCATTGTTAGGGAATACGTTTGGCCGATTAACGGCAGACATTTAGCGAGACGCGTTTTTCATAACTGCACTAGGTGCAGACGCTTGCAGGGCAAGACTATTGCACCAATAATGGGACATTTGCCCTCACAACGTGTCACGCCAGACTTTCCGTTTAGAACAGTAGGAATTGATTTTGCTGGTCCATTCCTAATAGTAAACAGAAAGGGACGCGGTGCTTCGCTAGTCAAGTGCTATCTTTGTTTTTTCATATGCCTTCGATATAAAATTTCTCACCTCGAAGCCGTAAGTGATCTGCCTAAAGACGCTTTCATCATGACATTCCGAAGGTTTGTGTCACGAAGAGGCAGGCCAGCGGAAGTATTCTGTGACAACGGACGCAACTTTGTCGCAGGAGCTAAAGAAATAAATGATTTTTTCAAAATTTACCAAAGCGATCTATCTGATTTTGCATGTTCGGAAGGCATTCAGTTTCATTTTTCACCAGCTTACGCTCCTATTTTTGAGGCCGGTATCCGTTCAGCTAAATTTCATATAAGGCGAGTAATGGGTAATTCTGATTTAAGTTTTGAAGAACTTCAAACTCTTTTCGCTCAGGTAGAAGCTGTTTTAAATAGTAGACCTCTCTGTCCTTTATCCGCTTGTCCTGATGATTTCCACTGTCTCACCCCTGGGCATTTCCTCATTGGTCGGGCTCTCACTGCGCTGCCTGAACCAGCTTTGGAAGATAGCCACTCAACCAACTTGCAGCGCTATGCCAGGCTCCAGCAAATATATCAACATTTTTGGCGGTGCTGGCAGTGCGAGTATATCGCCGAGTTGCAACTTCGTCGTAAATGGAAGACCAACACCGACACAATCAAAATTGGAGACATGGTCCTACTACAAGAGGATGGCGTCCCACCCCTATGTTGGAGGCTTGGACGCATTACAAGGCACTTCCCAGGACAAGATGGGATTTCACGAGTAGCCGACATTAACACTGTTAGAGGAACCATACGCCGCCCTCTGGTTCGCATCTGCCCCTTACCAACCGAAGAAGAGCTACTGAAGGGTTGAAATCTCTCAGTTTCAACGGGGGGAGGATGTTTACGCCTGCACTATAATTATAAAGACTTTGTGTTTTTTGTGTGTTACATGTTGCAATCTTAATAGGGCCAGGCGCCATAAGGATTTTATTTTAGAAATACCTCCATAAATCACATATTCACTGTCAAAGATTTTACCATCACGCGAACTTGTACGCTCCGCATTTTTCCTGTTAAAAAACCTAGTTAACCAAATTAAACACCATTATCTCGATACGGGAGTTTCACTGAAGTCCACTGAAGCCCCAACATCCGTTATTACTTAGGTTAATGAAAACTATAACTATACAGGATGTCCCAAAAATCAACGTCAAGCCGAAAACGGTTGATAGGCCAGGTGGTGACAGTTTACAAAAAAAAAATTAAAAAAAAACTAAGTTAAGCATTTTTTTTTCAGTACAGTCAGTTAAAGTTGGATGATGTAATAATTTTTAGTACATGGTGGAGCAAATAAGTGAAGTTTTCTTAAACTGAGGTAGTTGTGTTTTAAGTTTGGACTGTAGTTTACAGAAGGGTTATTCAGGGTTACATCACTCACAAAAAAATATGAAAAGTAATGTCAATAATTTGAAAAGTACTTAACTTAGATTTTTTTTATTATTTTCTGATAACTCTCACCACCTGGCCTATCAACCGTTTTCGGCTTGACGTTGATTTTTGGGACACCCTGTATACATACACTAAGTATCTCCTAACCTACACCCATAGCATGCCACCACATTTAATTGCCTATTCAAAAATCTTTGTTGTTGCTCGGGAAGCGCATGTACATATGTATATCGATGGATCCTCCGTATAAGGGCCAAAATATTCACATATAAATGTGTTTTTTTTTTTTTTTAATGCACGTTATCAACTTTAGTAAAAGGAAGCATTTAACACAAAAAGCGAAAATACTCAAATTGTTGCATTGGCTTATATACGTAGGATCCATCGATATAGAATATTTACATTCACTCTATGAATATACAGGGTTATTTGTAAAACACCGGCAACCTCTCAGGTCTATGTTATTAACATCATAATAAACAACTTTTGTTCTATGACTTTTAAAAATTCATCATATTTTAGTGCATCAGATTTTCATACAAAAATCGGCTGCCTGTAAATAAGTCAAGTTCAAGCGCCCCCGCCGCCCTAACCCCGCTCCCCTTGCTAATATACTATCGCTTTCTTTTGCTTCGCATAGACTCCGTAACATTTAGAGCGTTCAATTTAAATATTTTTATTTTTGTTTGAAAATCTGATGCACTAAAATATGATGAATTTTTAAAAGTCATAGAACAAAAGTTGTTGCTTATGATGTTAGTAACATAGTCCTGAGAGGTTGCCGGTGTTTTACAAATAACCCTGTATATTACTAGCTTCTGCCCGCGACTTCGTTCGCGTTAAATTTCTTGTTCCCCCGACCCTTCCCGTGGCGTCGAATTGCCTAACTGTGCGATTTTTCCCGTTTTTGCAACATTTTTCATAACTGCTCCGCTCCTTTTGGTTGTAAAGTAGTGTTATATAGCTTATAGCCTTCCTCGATAAATAGGCTACACAACACAAAAAGATTTTTTCATTTCGGACCAGTAGTTCTTGAGATTAGCGTGTTCAATCAAACAAACAAACTTTTCAGCTTTATAATATTAGTATATATTAACATGTGTAATGAACTAGGAAGTAGTTGATACGATTATAATTATTGATAATTTTTGTTTGTCCGTGTGGAACTTAGGTTTGGAAGGAGATTCAACTAATAGGCACTCACTCATATAAAATTGAACGGAAAATTGAATGCGTAACATAGCTAAATAATACAGGCTGAATCGTTTATTACATTTCGTAGTAGTTATACTCGATATCGTAATAGATTTACCATTTTCGACAAAAAATACCAGTAAATTGAACTCACTAAGGTTGAAAATACTTTCCCATTAAAAGCCCTTAACAGTAAAAAATATACATGTTTCCTTTGATACTTACCTATTTAAGAAAAGAGACAAGTACGTTACTAGACCATTTTTAATTTCCATCGCGCACCTACACGATAGAAATTGAAATAGGTCACTAGAATTAAAGTAGCTGAAATATTAGCCATCGTTTTACACCCGGCTTAAGGCATAAATAGAAAATCAATCAATTGATTTTAAAAAAATGTATTTTTCAGAACGTATAATGAATAAAATAAATTTCACTGACTCCTAATTGTCACCAATCAATTATTTTATCATTATACAAAACAATAAAAAGAGGTCAACGATATTGCACTTATGAATAAAGTTACTTTTGTAGGCAGGTTATCGACGGCCCTGTTGCAGTGATTTTCGTTACACAAAGTGAGGTAAATTCCTTTGATTTCCTGAAGATCAGAATCATCGTCATCATGAGAATCATTGTCATCCTTAGAATCATCGTCATCATGAGAATCACTGTCATCCTTAGAATCATCGTCTTCATCAAAAGCATTGTCGTTGCTGTTGTAACATCACTATTTAGTATGTTATTAATGTGTACACCACTAGATGTAATCTATGGTTCCGGTTGATACCTGGCACTCCGGCACTGCTATGTCTGGTCTCGTCTGAAATACCACGACCTAAATGTCTCTGTGTAAACTGTGATCCTAGTCTCAATAAACCAAGTGTATTAAACAGTATCTTTCATTTATTAACAACACAACATGGTGTCAGAAGTCGTGTAATAAAAATAAAGAAGATCGGTCAAGAAAATGCCAAACCAAGCCACGCGTGACGCCGAAAATGGCGGACAAGAAGCTTTACGTACGAACTTAAAACAACTCCACATTTCGTCGGATCCAGCGAATAATAATGCGGAGGCGTGGAAGAGATGGTGGCAGCAGCTGGAATTATATTTGCTAGCCACAGGCCTAGACAAGTCAACTGAAAAACGTAAAATTGCCATTCTACTACATTTAATTGGAGAACGTGGTCTAAATATATTTAATACTTTCAACCTAAAGATAGATGAAAGCACACTCCACGAAGTCAAGTCCAAATTCGACAGATTTTTTGAGCCAAGAAGAAATGTGACGATGTGTAGATACCTATTCTTCACACGTAGACAGGAAAAATCCGAAAACATCGACGAATTCCTCACGGATTTGGAGAATAAAAGCAGAGAATGCGAGTTTGGCACGCTCAGGGAGTCATTAATTAAAGATATTTTTATAGCAAACCTCAACATAGATTTGTCACATGTACGTCAGAGGTTACTGCAAGAACCTGATTTATCATATCAGAGAATGCAAGAGCTGGCAAGGACACTTATAATCGCTCAGCAGGATGCTGAAAAAATCGTCAAAGGTACCAGTGTCGCCAGTGAAAACGTCATGCATCTCAGTCGGAGGAGCCGCGGTCGACAAGACGGTCAACAGCGAGCTTCCAGTCGCAGGTCGAGCAGTCGCCAGTCAGCTTCGAGCAGTCGCAAGTTAGCATCAGCTTCAAACAGCGACCACACCAGCAACTCGAAGAAATGCAGCCGCTGTGGGCAGTCTCATCGCTACAAATGCCCAGCGAAAGGCGCTCAATGCAGGTCATGTAAATCTTTTGGTCATTTTGCTAAATATTGTCTTAAGAATAAAAAAGTAAGTCAGTTGCAATCGTTTAATTCAGATAACAGTAGTCAAGAATATTTTGTTGGCATGTTGAACAGTCAATTAAAGTCGAGTAAAAGTCATTCAGATAATTATGTGGATCATACTAAACATAGTAGTCACAAATCAAATAGTCACATATCTGAGAGATCCATTGTCCAGTCAAATAGTCAACGTCCCCATTCCTATCATCTCTGTGATGAAAATGGTGATGTATCTGAGAGATGTACTGAAAGTTATCTACATCTCAATGATGAAAATAGTCACATATCTGAGAGATCCATTGTCCAGTCAAATAGTCAAAAGAGAAAAGGTCAAAGTCCATATTCACATCTCAATGATGAAAAAAGTCACAAGTCTGAGGGATTACACAATACACAATGTCATCAACTTAGAAACAGTCGTCAGTATTCACAGTTTACACAGACACACAACGGATCATTAGTCAGTCACTCAGATATAAGTCGTACAGTAAAGAATGTCAACACTGTAGAAAGTAATCATACAAAACAGTCATGGGAAATTAACTTGTTAATAGGAAATAAACAAGTTAAATGCATCATAGACTCTGGTGCAGATGTCAACATAATGTCAAAGCAGACATTTCATAACCTGTCAAAAGTGTCACTTGCCAAATGTCAAATAAATGTCACAGGATTTGGTGGAAAATCCATTCCGATTTTAGGCAAGGTGAACATAAATTGTAAATTGTGCATCAATAATGATGACGTCGTCGAATCTATAATGTTTATAATAGCAGATTTAGATTGTCCAAATGTTCTTGGTCTACCAACATGTGAAAGGTTAGGAATAATAAAACGTGTCTTTTCAGTATCAAAACAAGATTTTAGTAAACAAATTCTTACACAATATAATGATGTTTTTCAGGGACTTGGATGTCTACCTCCAGTCTGTCATCTTAAACTCAAGCCTGATGCAGTACCATGTGTGGATCCGCCCAGGAAAGTTCCATTTGCATTACAAGGGAGATTACACGAGGAGTTGGATCGCATGATGGAGATGCAAGTTATTGAAAAGGTTACAAAACCAACAGAGTGGGTTAACTCAGTCGTCATAACCTTAAAAAGTTCAGGTCAGTTAAGAATTTGTCTAGACCCTAGAAATTTGAATAAAAACATAATGAGAGAATTTTATCCACTTAAGTCAATTGATGAGATTAGGTCTCAGCTCGAAGGGGCTGTATGTTTTTCTCATTTAGATGCATTCTCAGGTTTTTGGATGCTACGTCTGGATGAATATAGTTCTGAATTATGTACCTTTCAAACACCATTTGGTAGATATAAGTATTTAAGATTACCATATGGCATAAATGCCTCGTCTGAAATCTTTCAAAGAGTCATGATGAATCTATTCGGTGATATCGAAGGAGTCTTAATATTCATAGATGATATTTTAGTTTATGGTCCAAATGAGTCGGTTCATAATGAAAGATTACACAAAGTCATGCAAAGAGCTCGTCAAGTCAATTTAAAATTTAACAAGTCAAAATGTAAATTTTTAGTCACAGAAGTATGTTTTTTGGGTTATGTCTTCAGTAAAGAGGGTGCCAGGGCAGATCAAGAAAAAGTCAAAGCCATTGTCAATATGCCCACACCAAAAAATGTCAAAGAGTTACAGAGAATATTAGGTATGATTAATTATCTAGGACCTTTTATTAGTAACTTGTCAGAAAAAACACAAGTATTAAGAAATCTTTTGAAAAAAGATTCAGTCTGGACTTGGGATGAGAATCAGAGTCAATGTCTCAAAAAATTAAAAGATGAGATTACAAACTCACCAGTTTTAGCACATTACAATCCTAAGATTCCATTAGTCTTGTCAGTTGATTCGTCAAAATCAGCATTAGGTGCAGTCATTTTACAGAAAAACAAACCAATTGCATATAGTTCAAAAACTTTAACTGAAACCCAGGAAAGATACGCGCAGATAGAAAAAGAGCTACTAGCAATTCAATTTGGTTGTGAAAAATTTCACCAATATGTATATGGTCATAGAGTCACAGTACATACTGATCACAAGCCATTAGTCTATTTATTCAAAAAGCCATTGCATGATGTCCCCGCTAGATTACAGCGTATGATGTTAACAGTACAAAAGTATGATTTAGAAGTCATACATGTACCAGGTAAAGAAATGTATATATCAGACACTTTGTCAAGGGCAGCTTTGAAAGACCATTACACACCTGAAAATGAGTCAGAAATGTCTTGTCATGTCAATTTAATGTATGCCAATTTAGCCATAACAAAAGAATACAGCACAAAATTGGCACAGGAAACCAAAAATGATGAATCCTTACAAGTATTAAAAAAATATTATAAGGAAGGATGGCCCAAAAATAAGAACAATGTCAGTTCAATAGTCAAACCATATTGGAATATTCAAGGTGAAATACATGTAATTAAAGATTTAGTTTTCAAAGGTTCAAAATTAATAGTACCACAGTCAATGTATAAAGAAATGCTAGAAAAAATACATCAAGGTCACCAAGGTATAAATAAATGTCAGAAATTAGCAAGAGAATCTTTGTATTGGCCAAATATGTCAAGTGAAATTAAGAATTTAGTCGAACAATGTCTTGTATGTGCAAAATACAAACCATGTAATCAAAAGGAACCACTACAAAATTTTGAAATATGTAAATATCCATGGCAACAAGTCGGTATCGATTTAATGCATTTTGAAAGTTTAGTTTATTTAATTGTCACAGATTATTACTCAAAATACATAGAGATAGCATTATTAAATAAAAACAGTACTGCTCAAAATGTAATTACTCATTTAAAATCTATTTTTGCTCGTCATGGAATACCATTGTCATTGGTGTCAGATGGTGGACCTCCTTTTCAGTCAATTGATTTCAAAAATTTCATACAAGAATGGGACATAGAACATGTTGTTACTAGCCCATATCATTCACAGTCAAATGGTCAAGCTGAAAGTTCAGTAAAAATAATAAAAAACATGTTAAGGAAATGTAAAGAAAACAAAACAGATCCATACATAGCTTTAATACAGTATAGAAATACACCAAAAAATAATTTGTCATCACCAGCTCAATTGTTAATGTCAAGAAACTTGAGAGATAATATTCCAGTATCATATAAGAGATTAAAGCCAAAAGTAGTATCATTTCAGGATTACAAAGTGTCAGTCAAGAAAAATAATGACAATAAGTCAAGGTATTATGATAAAAATACTAAGTCAATGTCAATGTTACATTACAATGACCATGTCTATTTTAAAAGAAATCCCAAAAGTAACTGGGAACAAGCTATTGTCAAACAAAGATTGATGAACAATAGGTCGTACGTAGTTGAGGATGTCAATGGTGTACAGTATAGGAGAAATAGAATACACTAAAGACAAAAGTATTCACATAACTATGCAAACCCTCCTATGCAATCCAACTCGTCGCAGGGGAGAGAGGAAGGTGACAGACAGGAGTCAAGACTTCAAGAATCCTCATCTCATAAATCCTCAAGCGTAGCAACCAGGTCAGGTCGTATTGTAAAACCACCAAGAAGGTTAATAGACGAAATAGATTAACCATGTAACTATTAAGTAAGTAGTAATAAGAAGGTTGTCTAGATTAAATGTAACAAAGTAAATTAATAAGAATGTTGTCTAGTTTTAATATAACTATAAGTAACATAGAGCATGTTGTCTGGTAGATAAAGACGCTTGTCATTGTATAACTTATTAATTGTTTGTCAGGGGTTTAATTTGAACTCAACAAGGGGGATGTTGTAACATCACTATTTAGTATGTTATTAATGTGTACACCACTAGATGTAATCTATGGTTCCGGTTGATACCTGGCACTCCGGCACTGCTATGTCTGGTCTCGTCTGAAATACCACGACCTAAATGTCTCTGTGTAAACTGTGATCCTAGTCTCAATAAACCAAGTGTATTAAACAGTATCTTTCATTTATTAACAACACAACAGTTGCTACAAAAGCGTTTTGTGTAACCTGTATGCAAGGAATGAAAAAACATTAGTTGCAATTCTCAGACACTAAGCTTGACACTCCACCGATACAAAGAGAAATGGAATTTTGTATAAATGATGACCGTAGAAGAGCCAATCGTTATCATCATCATTTCAACCGAAAGACGTCCACTGCTGGACACAAGGTGGTATGGTAAATGCATAGAGAACGCTGCTGCCCATTCTCTAGTAAGTCCCTTAGTTGCCTCTTACGACACCCACGGGAAGAAATGGAGTGGTGCTATTATTTACGACCGGCACCACACGGAACCAATAAAATAAAGAAATTAGATTGGTTAATTAGGGTTCCGCACCTCAAAAGGAAAAAGCGGAACCCTTATAGGATCACTTTGTTGTCCGTCCGTCCGTCCGTCCGTCCGTCTGTCAAGACCCTTTTTCTCAAGAACGCGTGAAGGTATTAAGCTGAAATTTATATCATATACTCAAGTCTACTGTCCCTTGGAGCTGTGAAAAAATCAAGCTTCTAAGCTAACGCAATCAAAAGATATAGCCGTTTATACCGCAAATTTCAACAAATTTTCGAAACTCGCTAGGGAATCAAAACCTAAGGGGTACTTCCAGTCGATCTAGAATTTTGAAATTTGGTACGAAGCAACGTCTTATAGCACAGATAAAGGAAAAATTGCGAAAACCGTAAATTTTTAGTTACATTACCTATATAATAAACAGAATAAAACACAGACAGAAATAAAACCAAGCCAAGAAACAGAACAGAACTACGACTCGATTGTCGTGATGGGTGAACTTTTACTTAAATACCTACAGGTTTGTACGGAACCCTCGGTGCGCGAGTCCGACTCGCATTTGGCCGGTTTTTTTTCTATTAATTTTTGTCTGTACGAAATTTTGTCAATTTCGCTTATTTACTTCATTTTACAGACGTGCTTTTACAGTTAAAATACTGCATTCCTTTATGGTTTACTGCTCAACATGAAATATGGTTTCGGTTATTAATGAGGGAGCTCATTCCATAAATAATAACTGAAAAGATCTTTTTATCCCTATACTAAATATGTGGTTTTCTAAACTTCTTATCGCAATAATTTGAAAACAGTCGCTGGTTTAAAGTCGATTAGAAAAAATCAAATGATAAAAATAAAAAAGTAGCTTATTCATTCGATCAAAATCGAAATGATCCTGCATTTGGTGTATTAAAACTTATAGAACTTGCAGCTTAAATCCGCTACGGACGAAACTTTTTGGTTTCTAAATTAACCTTTTTTAGAAACACTGGCCTCTATATTTTTAACCGACTTCAAAAAAAGGAGGAGGTTATCAATTCGTCTGTATTTTTTTTTTAATGTTTGTTACCTCATAACTTTTGACTGGATGAACCGATTTTGATGACTCTTTTTTTATTTGAAAGCCGGTGCTTTCCGAATGGTCCCATTTTAATTTGGTTCCATTTGAACAGTGGAGTCCATGTGAAAACCACATAAGTCTTAAATTTGCATTAAGTATTTGCGCGACAAATGAACGAATAACGCGATTAGATTAGTGCGGGGTATCTACCATAACTAAAGAGATAAAAATAAAAACTTTTTACAAAAAAAATAGCAACCGACTTCCTTAAACAAAACACTACAAAGTCAAAAATAACTTTAATTTCGGAAGTCGGTGGCAAAAAAAACCTTAAATACAGATCCTAAGACACCGAATTCCGAAATTAAAGTTATTTTTGACTTTGTAGTGCTTTTTTTTAAGGAAGTTGGTTGCCATTTTTTAATAAAAAGAAATTGGTACGTATTACGTGTGTTCTTTTCCCTTTATTATTCTAATCTGTTCTACTGGCGATTCTCGCTAGCTATATCGAAGATTCTACTTTTAACCTTGGTCTGATCGTTCCGTTTATTTCTCTTTAGACGACGACCATACAAGCCGAGTTTCGGCTTTTCCCCGACGGGCTACTGGGAACCGGGTTATTGTGAGCTCTACGACGTATTGAGTCGCCGTCGTCGTCAACATCGTTGCGGACACTTGACGCCCGTCGCAGAGCCTGAAGACCTCGTAGACAGCGAGTTACTGCCGTCGCTATACACGGCACCAACGGCACCCTTCTAGAGCGTGACATCCGGCTAGTTAATTTTTTTACATTTATACTAGTTCTCTTGTTTTATCGTAGTAACTATTAATTATTCCTTATTTTATTACCTAATTACGCATGCTGATATAACGAGTATTTCACGGTTTAACTTAGTGTATTTTACAAAGAAGGAACATATTAATCGACGTGCCTTATATAATCAAAACGACGTGCATAGGCTTATAATTTAACCGATTGCAATCGTTTTGGGGATAGATCTTGTACGAAGATAATTTTGCTTATATCCGTTTAACCAATAAGTTTTACTCGCCTTTTTTAAATCACCCCTTTTTTATTCTGCAGTCTATCATATACTGGTTTTCTTTTTTATACACTACTGTTGTTTTTTTTTTAATTGGTCAAAATTATACGTTGATTTTTTTAAAGTGGTTAATTGGTGGTTTTCTTTACCGTCTCGCTACAACATATAATACTATAAATGTAAAAACACGTCTATAAAATCACGTATTTCAGCACGTAAAATTTCGTATACAGCCTCTTAACGCCGTAAGTTGAAATTCAAACAGTGTATTTTTCGACACCATGAGATGCGTTCTGTTGGATTCTCTAAAAGCCTGCCGCGTTATTTTTATAGCGGTGTGAACATTAACTTATGAAACACAATTTGTACTTACTACTAATCCTTAGAGAGGCGCAGAAATTTTGCCCTTCGGGGCATGTTGTGATCATGGTGGGGTTCAACCAATTTCTGCATGCTGAATTAGCGTCAATACTTTCACACACATAACATTCAATAGGCGATGCTGGAATGAGAATAAAAGAGAGTAAGAATATTAGTAAACAAGGCGGCGAATAAAAAAAAAAAATATCATTAAAGACACGGAGAGATTAATCATTAAAATTTATGGAGGTGTGGGATTTCACCTTTGGGCTCTTGCTGACGTTGATGCTGACCAAATACGTATGTTTTGAGAACTACCAGCCTCTACGAGGTTGGGTTCGGACGCCGGAGCACATGGCACAGCATGCGCTGAAGGAGTGCTCAATAAACCTGAGCTATATTTTTTTTATCTATTCTTGGTCCCAGTGTTCCCGTGGCCTCGGCACGGCATTCGAATTAAATTCAAAAAGTTTTAAAAGTAAAACAAAACAAGTATAAATTACTATGGAGTTCACCTATGCACACAGCACTGAAAATAACGTAGTTGGTTTAAGGTGAATGATTCAACCAGCCCGCGAAATTCAAATTTTCTTACGTTTTTTGCAATTTGCAGGCCAGTGCTAGGTTGTATGTTGAATAAAATATTATTCGCGCTTGTAAAACATATGTAGTTACAGAATTATAATCATAAAAGTCATCAATACAACGCTCTTAGTTCATAAAGCTGTAGGAATGACTTTTTCTGTTTTTTTTTTTGTTCTTAGGCCTTTATGGACTTGGAGGGTTGTATTGGTGATTTTGATGATTATAATTCTGTAACTACATACGTCTTACAGTCGCAAATAATATTTTAATCAACATACAACTTAGCACTGGCCTGCAAATTGGAAAAAACACAAGAAATGTTGAATTTCGCGGGCTGGTTTGAAGCATTCCCCTTAAGAGATATTATGTTTATTCTCAGAACTCACCATATTTAACTGACAAGCAGACGAACAGCAGCACCACAAAGGACTTATGTATTGAAGACTCCATAAAAATTGTCGTGAACCCTCCGTAAACTTACTCTGAATGTCTAAGCTAGTCTGAAACCGAATGCGATGCGTGTGCGTTTTCATAGTTTATAATACAACAATGCAGGAAAGGAAATCTAATTTTAATCATTCGGATTAGGAAAATACAACCTATAGTTACCAATTAATAGTTTTGGTATGTCCTGATACGTAATGTATTTAAATAATGTGGTTAATTTTCGCTTATTTCTACCACAATGTTTTTTCCTGGTTATAATTTTAATTTTCCCTTATGGCTCCATAATTAATTGAAGGGATATAAACGTACAACATATTATAATCTTAGAACCATAATTATCTATTAGCAATTTCAGTGCCCAGCACGGCTCCCGGGTAGAACGATAATTCGTTCGCATGCCCACAACTCGCCTCCAAGTCGTATAGTTATGTGTCTTGCGACCATGCCCAGCACCCGCCTACCGGGTGCAAATCACAAAAATAAGCTAGGTGTGAATAGTGTTTACTTTTGAATAACTCTTTTTTCAACTAGGCACTGAAAGTGTTTATGTAATTTAATATTATAAAGCTGAAAAGCTATGCTTGGTTAAACGCGCTAATCTCAGGAACTTCAGAATTGAAAAAATATTTTAGTGTTGGTTAGCCCATTTAGCAAGAATAGCTATAGGCTATAAAGCCTTCCTCCGAAGAGTTTGTTTGTTTGCGTGCACGCGCTAATCTCAGGAAACTACGGGTTCGAATTGAAAAAATATTTTAGGATTGAATAGTTTATTTATCGAAGAAGGTTATATATGCAATAAAACATCACCCCCCCACGACTAATAGGAGCAGAGCATTCATGAAAAATATTTAAGATATTCCGTTGCAAGCGGTACGAAAGCGGTTAAAGTGATGCAACAAACATGTATGACGGAATTGTTCCTATTAAAAAGTTCTAAAAGAAAAGTCTATGATACCATAATAATAAAAGGTCTACGATACCATAATAATAAAAAGTCTACGATACCATAATAATACGTCTATCTTTTAAGGTTGGCTCACTATAACTTTTGTAATTTTAATCATATCTAAATACACTATATAATATTATAACGTTTATAATATTATAACCTATATAATATCTAGAGAACCACTGTAAATAACTATTAAGACAATAAATACTATTACTACTATTAGTATTATTATAAAGCTGAAGAGTTTATTTGGTTGAACGTACTAATCTCAAGAACTTCGTTTAGTGTTTGATAGTCCATTTATAGACTATAGATTATACAAATCATGCTAGGACCATCAGGAGACGGGCAAAAAGAACATAAAGTTACGCATACGAAGACCTCGCACGAGCAGGTGATTTGATGCGACGGGGTGGATAGGGGTAGCAAGAAATTTGATGCGGACAAAGTCGCAGGCAGAAGCTAGTTTCAAATAAAATTTCCAGTATTGTACGAATAAAGTACAGTCCGATGAAAACTTTTTTGGTAGTAGAGAAATAAACATAGACATGACGGCGCCAGCGATGGATGAGCGATAGCGTCATCACCATCTTGATTAGGTGGTACAGGGTTCATTGCGTAGGTAATAGAGAATAATAACTTTAATGCAGTACTTAAATAACAATATAACTTTGATAATCACTTTACAATCCAAAATTATCTGAGTTTGACAGTTTCGTTTTGGACGTTGGTGTCCGAATTCATAGTGCAGCAATCCCACTCTCCAACATGACTCTCCGCGTGCCGCCGTTACAATCACAATTCACAACTGACATCACGACACGGTGTTTACCATTTCCTTGTTACTACATTAATCAAGTGAGCAACTATTTAATTACACGATATCGTTTTACACGACAAACATGCAAATAACAGTGTTGTAAAAGTAAAGCAAATATAGTATTTTTTACCACACTGTAGGTGAACTGACTGCTGATTTAGGGCGAATTTCACCAATGGAACTGGACGTGGTCCAGTTGCGCTAATCACATTTAGTTTAATTGGTGAAATTCACCCTTTATGCGTGTGTTAGAAAGTGGATGAAAGCTACATTTGTAGTTATTTTTATCGACTTTATTCGCAAGGTGAACATTGTCGTCAGTTGATCTTTCACAACAAGTACTCGTATGTTGCATAGTCTTACGAGATAGTTATGTGGAGGTTTTCTTTTTATAATTAACCGACTTCAAAAAGGAGGAGGTTCTCAATTCGGATGCTTATATTTTTTTTTATGTATGTTCGGCCATAACTCCGTCATATATAGACGGATTTGCAAAATCACCGGAACTCTTTAAAAAATGACAGCAAATCAATCGCGATTTCTGCTATCGCATAAATACGAGTATGCATTGTTTGTTTGGAATTACTGCGGGGTGGATACCATACCTAAATATTTAAAAATAAAAAACTTTTTTACAAAAAAAAACAACCGACTTCCTTAAAAACACTACAAAGTGAAAAATAACTTTAATTTCGGAAGTCGGTGGCAAAAAAACCTTAAATACAGATCCTAAGACACCGACTTCCGAAATAGCCATAGCGTTTATAGTTTAGTTGTGAATTTGTACCTTGTGTATGATTCCATCCATTATAACTATATCGAGACTATTCCGTGCCTCGGAAAGCACGTTAAGCAGTTGGTGATTCAATTTAATTAAGTATAGGTACCTAATCATATAAATTTGAACGGAAAATTGGATCCATAACATAGCTTAATAATTCAGGCAAAATTGTTTTCCGTATTGAAGTGTATTATTGTGGCTACAATTGTACTCGTGATTGATTAAATCGATTACCATTTTTGACAGAAATAATCAGTAAATTGAAACTTCATTGATTCATATACAAACAGTACGGCTGTGGAGAGAATGGTTTCTTTCGGGCAATGAGTTTCATCTGTCCGAATAACCAACTTCTTTGACAATATTAAAAGGTGCTCGTTAATTGTTTAATGAAATAGAGGTTTGAGTTTTTATCCGATTCTTAGCAATAATAATACATAATCATAGACAGTCCCCCGGGCGTCGGGAGTCAATAGCGGACTCCTGGCCACCATAGGCGGGCGGCGAGCGATGGGTAGCTCGCCTCTCGGTAAGGACCAGGCTCGGGTGACGAGGCGTAGTGTTCCACGCGCGTCTCAAAGAGATGTCAGCAGCACTGAAGAGGTCTGCTAGGCCCGACGCCTGCCAGGGTCGCGAGATTGTTCGAAAGAGATACGTGACCCTGACACATGGGCAACTGAAGGAACACGGATGGGTTTTAGTCAGTAAAAGTCTGACACGCTGTCCCGCTCCGCCCAGAGCGGGAGAAGTCAAATGATGATTTCCCATCCAAAAAAAATAAATCTTAGACAGTCACTGTATTCGGACATACATATATGACACCTCAGCCGCACTGGGCCCGTGTAGTAGATGGCAGCCTACTCCCTCTCGAAGAGAGGAGGCGTGAGTCCCAACAGTGGGAACATTATAGGCAGATATTTGAGAATTACTTTGATTCGGTTTGAAGCACTTAACGGCTGTGTATTGCGGTCCCCAAGCTTGCAACTTATTGCTCACTGCTCATTCCAGTCTCATGTAAGAACACATTATACATATAACAACAAAAAACTATTTAACAAAAAATTAAACCGCCGAAAAAACAGAAAAGCAAATAATAATTAACCTTAAAATTATGAGTCGGCGCTTTGAGTGATCTTTGTTCATTGATTTTTCAGCGCCAGCGTGGATATTCATTTCACATATTTCAGTGAAATTGCAACCATGAACAAATATTATGAAACAATACTGAAGTTATATTGTATTTATATCATCCTATTGGGTTCGTATGATGCAAATAATAATAATGATTGCGAAAGTATTTTTTTATTGCAATGATTTTCTTGATTTTTTAAGCTGAAAAATTTGGCATCCAAAAAATGTAAAACATACTTACAGTCTCACACAGTTAAAATAATAGTTTAAAAAAACTAAAAAACACGCTTCCATTGAAAACCAAACTAAAAAGTACAAAATAATGGCAAAAAGCGTGGGGTGCCTAATATCAATTAAAAAAATACCTTAAAAAGCGCCCCACGCTTTTTTTCCTTTTTAGTTTGGTTTTTAATGGAAGCGTGTTTTTTTAGTTTTTTTAAACTATTATTTATTTTCTATTTCTTAGGGTGTTTCGAATTTTGAGACGTATGTCAGCGTAGTTTGTGACGTATGTCTGCGTAGTTTTCGAAGACAGTTTTTTTTGCTGTCCTGGTAACCTTGGCAAGGATAATGGCACAAATTAGTTTGTGACGTATGTCAGCGTAGTTTCCGAAGACAGTTTTTTTGCTGTCCTGGTAACCTTGGCAAGGAGAATGGCACAAATTTATGAAATTATCGCATTGTCATCAGTCCTTAACAGGTGTGCAAAGTTTGAATGAAATCTGGTCGTTTAAAGTGGGTAAAATCGCGCTATAAGGAGTCGGTTACAAACAAACATACAAGTGAAGCTAATATAAAGCGCGTAAAAAAAACAGATTCTAGAATGCATAATCTTGTCATCAAATCAGATTAGTTCATGATGTTCTAGTGGTAACGACTGTGACTGAAGTTATTAGTCGATTCGTCGACAAATTAACTCGCCCTAATAACCCGTTGTTTGTAGTGCCGGAAGTAAAGAATTGCACCATCCCTTTTCTTCACATGGGTGGCATATAAAAGGCGACTAAGAGACTTACTAGACAATGGGCAGCAGCGCTCTCTATCCATTTTGCCACCATACTGCGATCACCAACCCGCCCGCCAAGCGTGACAATTACGGCAAACTCTCGAAAAAATTACAAGCACTAAGAAAAGAAATACGCGCTGTTATTAAGGCTCAACTATCCGTCCGTCTGTCCGTGTGCTACAGGGCTGTATCTTCTTTTTTTTAGCCTATACTATCCCATTGCTGGGAAAATGCCTCCGCAAAATCCTGCCAGGAACTCTTTCCCGCAACACCTCGGACCAGCCCTCGAGGTACCCGTCGCTGCATTTGTAGACACTTTAAATTTTCACAAATTGTATTATTATATTATACAGCGTGACATTTTAATCGTCTTGACTTACAACGGCAGCCCAACGACAGCACATGTAACCAATGACTACTACACATCTATAAGCAAAGAAATTAACATTTGAATAATTAAAAATTAAAAATATTAATCATTATCATGACGCATGACGTAGTTTGAAATTTGATATTTTGTCTCATGGAAAATGGAGATGGAATGTTCTAGTCGACTCGTTCACTGGTACGTTCTCTGCCGTATGACACGTAAACATTATTAACAGGATGTTTCAAAATTCTAAATCATTATTTATTTTTTAGTACCTATTATCTTTATTTATGGTAACAATTTTGTCACGGTGTATATTTGCTACAACAACAAATGCAATAAAGTTACAAATAACGGGGATCCTATACAAGAAACGCATTTTTAAACTAAAATATTTAAAAATGTAATGTACCTATATTGTATTGCGGCGCGGAAGCCCTTATTAACCACCAACGCAAAAAGATTAGTGTTATAACTTTGACCACAATGTGTATCTGTCGGTGGCACCGTAGGTCTTAAGGGGAATGCTCCAAACCAGCCCGCGAAATTCAAAATTTCTTGCGTTTTTTGCTATTTGCAGGCCAGTGCTAGGTTGTATGTTGATTAAAATACTATTCGCGACTGTAAGACGTATGTAGTTACAGAATTATAATCATCAAAATCACCAATACAACCCTCTAAGTTCATAAAGGACTAGGAACAAAAAAAAAAAACAGAAAAAGTCATTCCTACAGAATGTAAGGAATCATACGACATTATAGTTTATTTATTTTGATTAAAATCTAGGTTAAGTCTGTGAGAAGAATGTTACATACTTAACCTAGATTTTAATCATAATACCTTACCAATTAAGGGCAACAGAAAATTTCTCCCCGGATTCTAAGTGGATAGTCTTGTAGGGTTTTTCAAGACGAACATTTCCCCATTAAAAAATCCGATAAAATCTCAATCTCGTCTTCCGTAGGGTCATTTTTGTGCGAAAAATCTAATTTTTTCCATGCAAACCCATTTTTGGACTCGAATTCCACGAAAATGAAGACCCGAAGCAAAAATAAATGGACTTTAAGGGTCTGAAATAAAAGATTTTTATTTATTTAAAAATCGAAAAAGATCGAGGAATCGATAGGGAATTTTATGAAGAATATTTAAAAAAAAATCACTGCAAACGGCCAAACCACAAGGGGCCTAGGTCAATTTGGGGGGCACAATAAACCTTTGTTTTTTTTTTTACTTTTTAGAGGCTTTTAGTTTTGGACGGGGTTTTTTTAAATTGAACTTTTGTACTAGATCGGCCATCTTTTTTTTTAGGATTTACTAATAGTTTCTCAATTTAACACAAGCACACAACTTAGTGGTGGTCAATTGACCATAACCGTATGACATCATCACCTCTTAAAACGTTGCGTGGTCGATTAGGATTCCCCGTGAAATTGTCAGTTTCCTGTTACTGCACAGTTTAGTGTTAACTACGTCGATGGTAGAGTTAAATACGACTAGGGTTGACAATTTTAGGAATTTATTTATTTGCTAACATGTTAAATACTCATTAGTAGGCATGCATTAAAAGGCGACTAAGGGACTTACATAAGCCTCCCCCAATTTTGGGGGGTCTGCCATAATCGCCACACTTAGCAGCTGAGTTGGCGATCGAAGTATGGTAGTAAAATGCATAGAGAACGCTTCTGCCCATTCTCTAGTAAGTCTCTTAGTTGGCTTTAACAACACCATGGGATGGTGATATTCTTTACGTTCAGCACCACGCGGAACAAATACTTCACAAAGTATTAATTTACTGTTATTCTTCTATCTAACCCATCTTTTTCTATTTTCGTCAATCTCCTATCCCCAACCATCATTATCTTTCTACCCTTCTCCCATTGGGATCGACGCAAAACGTCTTCTTCTTTCGTTCTCTTCTGTCAGCCGTCACGGTTTCATTCACTTCCTTCTCTTTAAAATCGTTTCTCGCACAATCCATTCATCTTTTCTTTGACCTTCCTCTCACTCTTTCCATCGACCAACATTTATTACCTTGGTTCAAAAGTATTGAGCCATTTTCGTGAAATGGCTCAACTTTTTTAGAACTTTCCAAGTAAGTTCAACTGCAGTCAGGTCACTGGCGTACGCGGACTTAACTCGGTAGGAAAAGTAAGAAAAATAGGGAAATGTATACCAAATCTACTCAGCGTGATTGATATCTATGGTAACCCAACCACCAAAATAAAATAGGCTCATACAAGTTTACAAGGAAAAATTACTTTGGTATATTGACTTTCAATTATAAATAATCGGAAATAATAATGATCCAATATTTGTTAAACATTTATGATATTTGTGGCTAAAATAAATACAGCGGCAGTCGATCGATCAGAGAAAGCTACGCTTGCCGTGGTTGATCCGTAGATGGGTAACCATCTTTACATATCAAATTCGGCTGTTATTCGTGAATCTATGACATTCGTTACGGGCCGTCAGTTGCCTGAAACTCTGACAATCAGTCTTACCAAGGGGTATCGTATTACCGAGTATGTTGGCTATGGAGGTCAGATAGGCAGCTGCCCCATATAAAATACTGGTATTCAGCTGCATTTGGTTACACTGAAAGCCGACCCTAACATAGATGAAAAAGCAGACAGACGATGATTTGTAAAACATTTGGGAAGTCCCGAAACATTCTACATAAAATGTTACTCATATTTGAGCTATCTACAATATTTTATTTAAAATACTTACGAATAATATTTCGCAAGCATTTCAGAGCAACCCTACTTGTAATCGATTTCACAACGTTATGTCACTATCGTTCATATAAACTACGATGAGTCGATATGACGAGCATTCGAGTTAACTCGTTCAAACTTAGAACATCGATTTCAAGCGTCAAAATCTTAACCATGAGAGGATACTTTGAAAGCGAATTCTGCGGCGGCCATTTTGGACCGCAATTTGAAATGGGTGGACCTGGTGCTTTCCGTGGTGACTTTCCTGGTCATCGCGGTGCAGATTGTGGACCTTTTAGTCACAGGTTTGACCGTAGTCGCGACAGACAAGAACGTCATGAAAATGGACCTGATCATCACAGACGTGGACCTCCCGAAGATGATCATCGTGGACCTAGATGTTGTCATCATGAATCTGAAAGTGATAGTGATGGACCGGAACGCCATTGCCTTGGACCTCCCGGTTTTAGGGGACGCAGTGAAAGACGTCCCAGTTTCCGCGGACATAGACCAGGCTGCCACGGGCCTCGTCCCTGCTTTGGGCGCAGTCCTGAACGGCATTGCTTTGGACTTCGTGGGCCATCAGATTTCCCTGACCGTCCTTGGAGAGGACCTTGGGAGGGACCATGGGGAGGTGATCGCCATATGCATGGATTTGGTCGCGGTGGAGCAAGCCATCCATGGTTTGGTCATAGGAGACCATGCCCCTATACTTCTGAAGAACGACCAAGAAACGCTGACTGCGAAAAGTGCCGTGAAACTGAACCTTGCTGCGCTGGGAATAAGGAGAATCAGGGACGTGGTAGAGGAAGAAAGGAAAAAGGACCCTGCGGTGATAATGATAAGGATCAGAATCTTGGTGATACAGTATTTGTTCAAAGAATTGTTTTGGAAAAAGCTACAAGGCCACAATCTGTTTGAAGTAATGATGTAGGTACTTTGTTCTTTTATCTTTATTTTATTTACATTTCTGACTCTAATTTTATTTAAATATATTTTTCCTTATACCCCTGTTAGAAGCGTTCAACTATACAACCTTTCTATATCTTACCTTTATGTATATATTTTTTTGAGTTGCTTTCGTACATAGCCCCAGTCTCCTCTAATTTAGATCTTGACATGTTCAATCCTAAAGTTGTAGGTTACTTCAGCTAGCTAACAATCACTGATTTATATTTAACATAACTGCAGATTATGTTTGTGAATTAAAATATTGTGTTGTTATTAAAAACCATAGAATATTTTATTCAAAGATGATTGTTACTAATTTATATTAATTAGATTGGTAGTAGGTATCTAGGTACTAGTAGAGTAGTCTTTTGTTTTCTTCTATTGCGAAGTTATGGAGAGGCCTTTTTCCCAACAGTGATTTAGGCGATTGAAAATGTCAGCCTGAATCATCCATTCAGGCTGACAATTTCAATAGCCTAAATTAGTATTATAAAGAGATAAGTTTGATTTGCTGTATGTTATTTGTTAAGTTTTAAGGCTAAAATGACTGGACGGATTTAGATGGAATTTGGCAATAGCTCTATACTTGTCAGAGTAGCCAAAGTATAATGAAAGATTCTGCAATATAGCAAAAACGACGACGAACAATAGATGATATTTACAACGAAAGCGAAGTTAAAGCAAGAAAACCAGCCAACCTGGCCAGATTAGTAGGTGGACGACGTAAATCTGTAGTACCCAAAGTATATGTTCTACAATACGGCCAAGAATGATGATCAACTATAGACGGTGGTTATAATGACAGGCTTCAGTGAATAGCCAGATGGG
This sequence comes from Aporophyla nigra, assembly GCA_947507805.1. Classification (NCBI taxonomy): domain Eukaryota; kingdom Metazoa; phylum Arthropoda; class Insecta; order Lepidoptera; family Noctuidae; genus Aporophyla; species Aporophyla nigra. Next base: position 7,356,656 of record OX382292.1, on the reverse strand, counting down.
TGGGCGACGTACAAAAGACCACGGGGAAGACCAGGTTGGCACTCGCATAGACCTGGGAAGCATGGCACTAAAGTGAAGAGTCTTACACTCAGCAGTAAGTGGAACAACGCTAACAATGATTATGAAGAAAAGCAGAGGATAGCACCCACCAAAAACACCTGGCTTAGATAGTTGCTAATACATCTATTGAAATTATATTTTTTTGTTACCACATACTACTTATAGTTTATGTTCAAGTCATTGAAGATAATTCTGTAGGAAATATGCAACAAACTTTATTACTATTATTATTTAATAAAAACCCATGAAAACGATGTTTTCTTTCTTTTTAGCTATAGAAACCTGTCAGATCTTTTAACCTATTCATATTCCTTTTCTCCCAAAATTATAAGTCTCACCAAACCTATACCATGTTTAGTAATAATCTATACATACAAATAAATAAAATTGAAGTGTCTGTTTGTAATTTCGAATTAACAGTTTTTCACTAAATGCATATGAAAGTATATATGGTACTTACATGGCAAAATTTAATATAGTAGGGCATTGCTCAAAGTACCAAGCTGTAGAGATATTTAATAAATTGCCTTCTGAGCTAAAGATTTTGATTTATAACACCCACTCGTTTAAAACAAACTTAAAAGCCTTTTTATTAGAAAAATGTCTGTATAATATTTCTGAACTAATTTCACTCAGTAATTAATGATCTACCTATAGTTTTAATTTCTTTTTGCCTTTTGACATTATATAATTTTTAGAAAACTTTTGACATTATATAATTTTTAGAAACTTTTGACATTTTATTTGAATTTACTTGACACTATATTGGGAACTGGTTGACATTATATTGAAAACTGTTTGACATTACATTTAAAATTGTTTTTGGCATTATATTCGAAACTGTTTTTGCGCTACGCATACTTGAATTTCACTCGGAGGATAATTAATAGTTCATTGTTCTCTGTATTTAAATTTTTTCTATTTTTATGTTAACTGCATGTGTAAATATTCAACACAATGTAAATTGTTTATGAATAAATGAAATGAAAAAAGGAGTCATTGTTTTTAAATTTTGTCTGTCTGTTTGTTCCGGCTAATCTCTGAAACGGCTGGACCAATTTTGACGGGATTTTCACTGGCAGATAGCTGATGTTATAAGGAGAACATTCTTTTTGTCTAAGTAGCACGTCCCTGTGTGATGATTTCTGAACACCACGCGGGTGAAGCCGCGGGCACAGTTAGATTAAAATATAAACAATCTGCATAGCCTTTTTCCAATTCTATTGGGATTGGCTATAGTTCAAACATATGAAGCTGAATTCTAAATATTTAACACTAGTTTCTGCCCGCGACTTCGTCCGCGTTAAATTTCTTGTTCACTCGAACCTTCCCGTCGCGTCGAATCGCCTACCCGTTGCGAATTTCCCCGTTTTTGCAACTTTTTTAATTACTGCTCCGCTCCTCTTCGTTGTAGCGTGATGTTATATAGCCTATAGCCTTCCTCAATAAATAGGCTACCCAACACAAACATATTTTTTCAATTCGGACTAGTGGTTCCTGAGATTGACGCGTTCAAACAAACAAACTCTTCAGCTTCGCTGTCTATCAGAATTTCACATCTCAGATTACACGATATCCCTCGGTAAGACGAAGTTGTCAGACGATTAACCCACTACCCGTAACGACTGACGAATGACAACAGGGACAAACGGCGTCTCCATATATTATGGGATGTCACCCATCCACAAATTGACCGCGGCAAGCATAACGTAACCTTCAATCAAGCCGTGCGGTTTTTATTATTTCGCAACGAGCCCGACATTAAAAAAATCCGGCCAAGTGCGAGACGGACTCGCGCACCGAGGGTTCCGTACAAACCTGTAGGTATTCACGGTTTATGCAAAGGTTTATGTTTATGAAATTAAATGGTTTTTTTTTAATTTTTATATTTGAGTTGATTGAATGAAAGGTAAATTGCGGTTTACGATTTATGACATATTAAAAAAAAACTACTAACTAGATCTCGTTCAAAACAAATTTTCGGTGGAAGTTGACATGGTAATGTACATCATATATTTTTTTAGTTTTATCATTCTCTTATTTTAGAAGTTACAGGGGGGGACGGGACTCATTTTACCACTTTGGGAAGTGTCTCTCGCGCAAACCATTCCGTTCAGAAAAAAATGATATTAGAAACCTCAATATCATTTTTGAAGACCTATCCACACGTATGGGTTTGGTAAAAAAAAAGTGAGTTTCAGTTCTAAGTATGGCGAACCCCAAAATTTATTGTTATTTTTCTATTTTTGTGTGAAAATCTTAATGCGGTTCACAAAATACTTCTACTTACGAAGTTTCAACAGCATAGCTCTTTTAGTTTCGGTAAAAAGTGGCTATGACATACGGACGGACAGACAGACAGACAGACACGACGAATCCATAAGGGTTCCGTTTTTTGCCATTTGGCAACGGAACTCCAAATACATTGATACGAAAACACAAAAGTACTTTTATTATTAATTTTCCGCTAACGGACACCCGGATGGGTACACGTGTATACACTACACGTATTCAGAACTTTGACAGTACACATGTTTATTACCATTTATATTGTGTACACTGTTGTCGAGTTTTTCAATATGACACGTATCTGAATATATTACAAAATTTCCTGAACAAATTATGTTCCATAGTTTGTTGGAAAACTAGTGCACTTTCCAACAAAATTATTGGGAACATGCGATGTTACTCTCGACTAGGAATAATTATTGAAGTACGTAATATTATTTGCTTCCGTGAAAGGGTTTATGGTTTTCCTTTTGAACAGATATTTAGAACAGATTGTACTCTTAGCGTAGTGATGAACGCTATTTATTTACCAGTTTAAAAAAAACCTTTAGAGATGTCAAAGGACACCCGGATGGAACGAAGTTCCTTTCCAGGATTCATAATAGTTATAATTTTTTAATTATTTGTTATGTACAAAAAACCTGTATACACTCAACAAAAATATTCTCTCTCTCTCCCTATCTCCTTCTCTCTCCCTCTCTCTCTACCACTCTCTCCCTCTCTCTCTACCTCTCTCTCCCTCTCTCTCTCTACCTCGCTCTCTCTCTCCCTCTCCCTCTCTCTCCCTCGCTCTCTCTCTCCCTCTCTCTTTCCCCCTCCCCCTCTCCCCCAATCTCTCCCCCTCTCCCCCTACCCCTCTCCCCCTCTCCTCCTCTCTCCCTCTCTACTCACAACCAAAAAAACAACAACATACAAAATGTATACGGTCGAATTGAGTCGGTTAAAGCATGTCGTGACAACTTTTCGTAAGAATTTTTTCCGTCTAGCCCCCTTTCACAACGCGCGATAAGGAACTTCGTTCCAATAAATATTACGATAATTGTGACACCTAAGAAACGAATGCCATGAGAACACTTTTTATAACACACGCTAAAGTACGCACGGCCACACACCAAGTTATACAATTCCAGTATAAGCTGACATCACATTGTATAAAAAGCCTATACAATGCGAGGTCAGCTAAAACTGGAAAATTGTAACTTTTTTTTTGTGGGTAGGAAATCATCAAATGTCTTCTCCCGCTATACCCTGTTTATTATAACATTAGAAAAAAGAGGCTCGCAGAAGCAGGAGTTCGAAACCTTTTATTTCAAGTTAAGTTCAAACAATTTAAATAAATAATGTGAGCTTTTTTGTAACAATGTATGGCATGCATATAATAAAGCATTTACTATCAGTTTATCAAAAAGTCACTATTCTTTTTTCTGTAGAACGAAGCTTTAATTCTACTTTTCTTGGGAGACAATATTTTATCCTAATGGTCAACGTCGGGGCCACGTTTTTTTCGCTGTTGACACTGATCAGCGCTACCGTTTCAGAATGTGCATGTTGCGCTTACATGCCACTCGAGCCTGCATCGGGATCCATAGTTCCACAAAACGTACCAGTTTGTACGAACAACACAAAACTAACAATTATTATGATAAGAAAAAAATAACAAAAGGAAAAACAACAAAATCACGAAAATTCAGCAATAACAACGAGAAAAGGCGTAGCATTCACAAGTACCAAGTGAATGAGAACACAATTGACAACTGCAGAAAATTTACGCAATTTGACGGATGGTTGATAGCATAAATCGACAAAATAAAAAAAACACGTGCTCCCATAACTTATGAAGGGAATACGTAACATTTTAGATTTGGTAGAATTATAGTGACGTAAAAAACGTTCCCGGTACTGTTCACCCCTGCTTCTTTTAGATTTTAAACATCGACACGACAATATAGAATGTACAATGTAAACAATATTAAATGAAATCCTTGTCATTTCAGAAGGTAGAGAGGTTAAATAAGTACAATGAAGTGTGACAGCTGTTATATAAATTGATTATATTTAACTCCACATCAATCTTGACTGTAATAATGTTTGTTGTAATTTTATTGCAAAGTGTGCACCTAAAAGAGCCTTTTTTAACTTCTGTCTAATGCTATAGTAAATGGAGTTTAGGGTGGAGCAGAAGGGCGTGTCAGACTTTTACTGATCAAAACCCACCCGTGTTCCTTCAGTTGCCCATATGCCAGGGCCGCGGTATCTCTTTCGAACACATCTCACGACCCTGGCAGGAAATGTATAGCTTGACTTGTAGCTGTGTGTACTCAAATATAAAGGTAGGGAGGAAGGTGGAGGTAGTTATTACGGCGTTCAGTTTCTAATTCGGGCCACGCGACTATCGTTGGTATTTAGTCTTAAAACACTATGCGTGAATATATAAAGGATCGTATATTATCTAATTCTAAAATAGCCCTAAAAACCTAAAAAGGCGGAAAGAAAAATTGATAATACTTAAAACAAAATGACATAAAATACACACTCAAAGAAGCCACTCGTGTTTAACAAATAAAAAACAAAAAAGTGTTAGTTAAAATATGTAATAGGTTGAAAATGTGGTCTATGAAAAAGGTAACTGTCAAAACGCTGCTGTTGTAGCTAATTTCCAACAAAAGCTAATTTTACCTTTAGGGCGTGAGCTTGCTCGTTTTTATTTTGTGAAAATGACGCATTATTGTGTTCCTAATTACTCCGAAATTAGAGTTCATTTTACCAAACTCTGTAAATTACATGATTGTGGCTTAAAAGCTATTCCAACAATTAAAAAAATAAATAAATAGAGTCTGACGTTATGTCGGAAATATATTGAAGAAAGTGATTACGAGTATCAGAATTCTACGTCAAATACTTGATTTAAAATATTCAAATCGATAACGAAATAGTGAAATAACACTAAACTTATGAATGGAATGGAATGAGAACACGAAATGGAATGAAAGGACAAAATGCCAAATTTATTGTAGACCATAATAGGGACCTAGCTATGATCACGCCACCTACAATTAGCTTTACCCGACCTTTCCCATTGCTAAATATCAGGGCAGGTCACAAATTGAATGGTCACACCAAGAACAAAGATAATATTTTTTTTTATAATAACTCAGTGTGTGACACTGACAAATGACAACAAAAACAAAACAAAGCCGATTGCAGAGTATAAATTATATATCTAAACTTCTTACCCCTCTAAAAGACAACAAAAACCCCAAAAGGCCGATTTAAATTAAACTGAGTCAAACAGCCAACTCAGTCCAAAGGATATCTTTCAAAAATAATATTTCTTGAGCATTCCAATTAAGGGTGGGTTCTCCAAGCTAGGCCCATTTCTGTGAGGATTTTTGCAGATCACTGAGAATTAGATTTGAGTGAGCGGCGTCATTTAAATTCTTTAATAATTGGCAGGGTGGGGTACACAGTACAAACGAAAAGCGATTTTGTTTTGTAAATTTTTCGTCCATTGTTTTATTTTACTGGTCACATAATATATAACTTGCCCACACTGCAGAGTAATTGCGTAAAACACTAACAGTAGTTTTATTTTGACAGCTCATCAACATTCATTGCATTATTTACGTTGCTGACTAGACAAATTTTACGAACATATAAATTAATGGATAGCAATATCCATCAAAATGAATCAGATTCTGATTGATAGTGTGTTACACAATTAAGGTGCTGGTTTTAAGCTAAAAGAATCATGTAAAATGTTTTTTACCAGTGCAACAATAATTTGAGTACATGCAAATTGCGTATGATTTGATAAAAGTTGTACAAAATTAATGAAAAATTATACTTGAATGATTTTTATTTCTATTAATTTAAAGATAGTCCGATATTAGGGTGAGTTATGGTTTAGGAAAAGTCAAGTTTCTTTAAGTTTCTAGGAAGTGGTTGGTCATTTTTAATAGCTCTAGCCAAAGCGCTTTTTCTGTACAAAGTTGCACTCAAGATTGTACAACAAATATATGTTTACAAAATGAATATCTTTTAATTTTCTCTGTGAATGAAATAACCTTGCTAATAAAAAAACTTCATCATAAATCGCTTTCATCTTTAACTTACATCCCTATTGAAATCTAGAGAAATCATATATTTTACTCGACAGTCGATAAGGTGGGTGCCGATTGAAATTCCTTTCGCGCGCCGCTACCTTTGAATACTGATACAGCCTATCTATCTTATACAGAAGAGGTATCAAAATGTTTTATTTGTTTTTTGTCGCTGCTTTTTGTATCTGTCTTGTTTCATCTTTTTCTAGTACATCTCTGATTGGCTGTCAGATGACGTATAGCCTACCGTACTACAACGATCTTTTGGTGCTTGATTGATGTTGACAGGAGAGCGCTGTTGGTGCACATTTGTGAAGGCAACTGTCAAATGGCGCTGTGGTAGCTAGTTTCCAACACAATTTACAATATACAAGGCGCATGGTTTTATTTTATTTTTGCGCGACTAAATGACGCGTTGTAGTGTTCCTAAATAGTCTAAAATCTGAGTCCACCATTTCCCACAAGACCAATAAAATAAAATAAGAAGACTGTGCCTTAAAGCTATTCATAGAGATTTATTTTTAAATTTAATACAGTTCAAGGTTATGTCGGAAACATATTAGGTAGGCCGAGATGTTACATTCAGTTGCGAAATAAATTCGACCTTAGGTAATACGGGCTGGTGTCCGCAACTCCACGTCAATGCGCGTATTTTGCGTACGGGTGCGAAAATCGATTATTGGGTTCACCCCAGCTTCTCAAAGAAGGCCAGGATCGCCTTGGTGTTACTAACGATCTCACGTTGGTTACCTGGGTTTCTGAAGTACTCTATATGGTCCTTCATGCAGGCCCTGCACAGCCGACTGTCTGTTACTCCTAGGGCAAATGGATGTTTAGTAAATTACTCGCGGCCAGTTACAGCTGCTGTAACTGTACGCAGTTTTGTTTAGTTAATCGGAGAACCTGTTTCGTGAGGCGGCCATCAATTATGACTGGCCTGTTAGTCTAGTGGTTAGTGACCCTGACTACAAAGACTGAGGTCGTGGGTTCGATTCCCACCCAGGACAAATCTTTGTGTGATGAGCACAAACATTTGTTCTGTGTCTGGGTGTAATTTATCTATAATATGTATGTATTTAGAAATATATAAGTATGTTTATCAGTTGTCTGGTTACCATAGTACAGGCTCTGCCTAGTTTGGGATCAGGTAACGGTGTGTTGGTTGTCCTAAGATATTTATTATTATTTATTAATTATGAGGAATGCTTCCTTGGACTGCTTGCATTCACTGTACGGGTCGTAGTGATTAACTCCGTACACTGATTTATCGTGAAGGTTCTTAAATTCAGTAAGATAGAGAAACACGTTCCATTAAGATGCACTAAGTAGTTAAGTTTTTTTAAAGTTAAGAGTAAGTAACAGTAGTAGAATAGAAAGCAAATATTGCTCTAAGTAGATAATAGCTACCCAGTTATAAGTACACTATATTTAAATTCGTTTATCAAGTTATTATGCTACATTTTGACGCGCATCTTTGGCCTAAAGTAGGTTAACGAGTAAACAGAAAAATGTATGGCAATGAGACCGTACATTTTCCTTGGTCCAACTTTAGTCATAAACTATGATTAACGTTGTCGTCCCGTTACTAACTATCATTAACATCACTAACTGTGATGTTAGTCCCCGCTGCGATTCCTTACCAAAATGCGGAAGTTCACGTAGGAAAAACAGCATACTACCTTTTAGCTTAAAGTCTTTTTAAGTGTCGGTACAAATATGCTTATACATTAATTTCTAAATGTGTTTATTCCAGTTCCCATCAAACCAATTCTTATACTTATTTCAATAACAAATTTTAAAAGAAACTTTCTTTCAATACCATAAAAGCTTTATACTACGCATACACGTATTGAAAACAAAGAAAGACAGACAAGAAACTATTTTCAATGTAACTTCCGCAGTTATTCCTGAACTCTCTCGAAGTACGAACGATACATATTTTCACAAAACTTGTAGTACACTTTAAGAAAAGTTTTATTAAAAACGGCCCGATGAACTGGTTTTTCTTTTGTAACTCGATAATCGAGCCGTTTAAACTTCTGGGGGGGGTTAAAAAAAGTTCCGAGTTACGACTTCTGGTAGTCGGAGATGTAAGTCGGAGTCGTTAATTAGATCTGAGATTTTAACTGGAAAAGTTACTTTGTTTTTTATTTTTATTACGTTTGATTTAGTTTCACTGTAGTTTTGGTAAAGTTTAATGTAGTTTCAGTAAACCTAAATGTACGGTAGGATTTTGTGTAGTGTTCCAAAGCATACCGCATGCTGGTTGGGTTTCGGTGAAAGTTTCGTCATATGTCATAGTCAAGTTTTGTCATAGTTTTCTCATACATAGAGATTGGACCTTCTAAATAAAGAATCAAAATTAAAAGACTATAAACTAGTATTGTAATGCTATAAAACTTACGCAACGCATAAATGCGTTCCATTAGAAAAAAATAAAGTATGGAAACTTCTTCACTAACAAGATGGATTTTCTTGTTGTCCGAAATTGAACAAATAAATAAATTTTGTGATATTAACTTCTTGGATTTCCCTGTATCGTAATGAAAAACAAAAATCATTAACAATATTTTATTACAGAAAAAGTGTTAACTATGTTTTGATTCCACTCTTAAATTTCAGTATTGTGTTCATAAAGTAAGTCAATATAAACACGTTTTGACGTTTATATTCGAATTCTACGTTAGGAGAGTAGATAAAATTATTTTCTTTTTAAAAATCCTGTGAAAATAGTTTACTTACCAATGAATGAGCTGGGGTCGATAATAAACTTGAACGCATGTACTCGCAGGACAAAATGGCGACGTAACCCATTTACTGTCCATTGTCATTGGTTTGTACGTGCACTTAAACTGCATTACGGCATTTTATGACTTTAAGCGATCCACGCCTTGAGTTACGAGCACAGAGCGTTTATAAATATAGAGAAGGATACTCTATCTTTTAAAGTGAAACTTTTATTACATCGTCTCACACTTTTTCGTCTGTGTGTTGCATGTCGCGTGACGGTCGGCCCCGGAGTTATAAAGTGAAAGGCGCTCGCTGGTGCATGTTGTTGTTTATGGATTTATTTCAATTTTGAGTGCTTGAATTTATTATTTAACTTATTTCGTATGAATATTAAATAAAGTCTTTTTATTAAGCTATTGCATATATTCCGAAAAATTTTAGTTAAATGTCTATAATGTTAAAAAAGTTTCACTTTTACCGTGGTTTCATAAAAACCACACAATCCTTTTTTTTTATTGCCTTTTTGGTGTAGTTTTCGCAAACACTGCTACTGAGTATGATGTTCTACTGAGTTCCATTTCCAGGTCAGGAAAAGAGTTATTGGGTTCATCCACCAGGATTTTTTTAGTAGAAGCCCGGAGTCTGGATTTTTAACAATAAACTTGCCACCTGGGACAGAAATATAACTGGTGACATGGAGGTGATAGCAAAGGCACACTTACACTTCTAACTAGCCCCTTGGGGCAGCCGTGATGCTGTGTTTTTTTGTATAATAATAATATCTTAGGACAACCAACACAACGTTATCTGATCCCAAACTAGGCAGAGCCTGTACTATGGCAACCAGACAACTGATAAACATACTTATATATTTCTAAATACATACATATCTACACTAATATTATAAAGAGTAAAAATATGTATTTTTGTTTGTTTGTTTGTTTGTAATGGATACAGTACTGGACTGATTTACAAAATTCTTTCACCATTAGAAAGCTACATTATTTGCAAGTAACAAAGGCTATATAACATCATGCTACAACCAAGAGGAGCGGAGCAGTAATGAAAAATGTTGCAAAAATGGGGAAAATCGCACGAGTAGGCGATTCGACGCGACGGGAAGGGTCGGAGGAACACGAAATTTAACGCGGACGAAGTCCCGGGCAGAAGCTATTATAGACAGAACAAATGATTGTGCTCATCACACAAAGATTTGTCCTGGGTGGGAATCGAACCCACGACCTCAGTCTTAGCAGTCCAGGTCACTAACCACTAGACTAACAGGCCAATCAATAATAAAGATGATTGACGCCTATCGTTTTCCACTGTGCACAGTTTCACAAGAAAACAGTATTTAATATCAACTTTGTGTCTTGTTTTTGTCACTTCTTACAATACAGTCATAATTTCAGCAGAAAGACGTCCACTGATGGACATAGACCTCCATAGATTTGGGAGAAGGGGGTTTGCCAAAATCACCATAGTCGCTAAGTCACCTCTTACGACATCGGCGGGAAGAAATGGGAGCTGGTATTAAATATACCAGTACTGATACCGTGTGGTGTCCGACGTAAAGAATAACACCACCCCATTTCTTCCCGTGGGTGTTGTAAAAGGCGACTAAGGGACTTACTAGAGAATGGGCAGCAGCGTTCTCTATGCATTTTACCACCATACTGCGATCGCCAACCCGCCTGCCAAGCGTGGCGATTATGGCAAAGCCCCCAAATTGGGGGAGGCCTAAGTCCAGCAGTGGACGCCTAACGGCTGAAATGATGATGATGATGATTAAATATACGTTCGACACCATACGTAACAATACTGTTTGGACCCAGAAAATTAAAATTGTTTCAAACTCTCAAGGACTTCACGAGACAGGCTCACCTAGTGTGGAGGTATAAAAAATATTTTTGAAGAGGAACAACATTTTTAGGAGTTGTTTATTTGTAATAAGTTTTAAGAAAATGTAAGCATACTATTGATATTACCGCTTCTGTTTTTTTTTTTTTTTTTCATTTGTTATGTAGAATGTGATATCCTACAAAATACCTTACATAATTGAATAGTCAAACGAAATTACCTGTAAGTGAAGTTCGACGGTAATTATACTCGTTGTTGTCTCGTCCTCGATGATGATAGGAATACAAGTGTAGTTCCGCCTGTCAGTCGCTGGCGTCACATAATTTTGAAGAGATAAGCAAAAACAGAACGCATCCGTACATGTGCTGCCGCCTCTGTGGAACTATCTTCATTCGGATTTTATGTCAGGTAACGGCGTCACGTTTCTATTTAAAAAAAATTCTTTTATGTAAAAGACAGTGAAACCTACATAAAAATGGGAAAAAGAAAGTCAGAAGAAAACCCAAGAAGATCAAAGTTAATGAGGAAACTTAAAAAACTAGAAAGACGGATAATTATAAGTCTGTAATTATGCAAGTCTTTTAATAAACCTAGCTCATACTGCTGGGATGCAACCGTCCCCCTAGTTGGTGGAAGTCATCGGTATTCAAATTTTTGGAAAGTAAAGCGCCTATTTGGATAGAAAACTATTGGGCCACCTGTCATCATTTTCATTATAAAAAAATATCTTACAACTTCTTTACATGGCTATAATAAAACAGCAAGATTGACTAGAAGTCATGAGCGAGAGCGACCCCCTTTTTAGGGTTCCGTTGCCAAATGGCAAAAAACGGAACCCTTATAGATTCGCCATGTCTGTCTGTCTGTCTGTCTGTCTGTCTGTCTGTCTGTCTGTCTGTCCGAGTATGTCACAGCCACTTTTCTCCGAAACTATAAGAGCTGTGCTATTGAAACTTGGTAAGTGGATGTATTCAGTGAACCGCATTAAGATTTTCACACAAAAATAGAAAAAAAGCAATAATATTTGGGGTTCCCCATACATAGAATTGAAACTCAAAAAAATTTTTTTCATCAAACCCATACGTGTGGGGTATCTATGGATAGGTCTTCAAAAATGATATTGAGGTTTCTAATATCATTTTTTTTTTAAACAATAATATTTGGGGTTCCCCATACATAGAACTGAAACACAAAAAAAAATATTAATCAAACCCTTACGTGTGGGGTATCTATGGATAGGTCTTTAAAAATGAAATTGAGGTTTCTAATATCATTTTTTTCTAAACTGAATAGTTTGCGCGAGAGACACTTCCAAAGTGGTAAAATGTGTGTCCCCCCCCCGTAACTTCTAAAATAAGGGAATGATAAAACTAAAAAAAATATATGATGTACATTACCATGAAAACTACCAACGAAAATTGGTTTGAACGAGATCTAGTAAGTAGTTTTTTTTTAATACGTCATAAATCGTAAACCACAATTTACCTTTCATTCAGTCAACTCAAATATAAAAATTAAAAAAAAAAAACATTTAATTTCATAAACGATGATGACGAATGATGATGATGATGACCTGCAGGTTTGTACGGAACCCTCGGTGCGCGAGTCCGACTCGCACTTGGCCGGTTTTTTTCTTTTTTGGATGGTAAATCATCAAATGACTTCTCCCGCTCTGGGCGGAGCGGGAGGGCGTGTCAGACTTTTACTGACTAAAACCCACCCATATTCCTTCAGTTGCCCATGTGCCAGGGTCACGGTATCTCTTTCGAACAATCTCGCGACCCCGGCAGGCATCGATCCTAGCAGACCCCTTCAGTGCTGCTGACATCTCTTTGAGGCGCGCGTGGAACACTACGCGCCGTCGACCCGAGCCTGGTCCTTACCGGGCGGTGAGCTACCCATTGCTCGCCGCCCGCAAGCTCGCGCCTACGGTGGCCGGGAGTCAGCTATCGACTCCAGGCGCCCGGGGCGTCTCTTCCTGCGGCGGCTAGGGACGCAGAGACTACCACTCCCTCATGCGCCCCGCCTCCTCCTTCGCGAGCATTACTGCTTCGCTGAAGGAGGTGACGGCTTCCCATGCCCTCTCGCTCCGTACCATGGCTCGCACCAGGGCCAGACGCGAGAGGTCGCTGCCGCCGATCGCCTCCACGAGGACACGGCGGTGCCTGGGCAGGGCACACCTCCACCGTATGCTCCGCCGTGTCCTCCAGACGATCCTCGCAATGGAAACACCCGGGCGTTTCCTCCCGCTTTATCCTGAACAGGAACCTACCGAAGCACCCATACCCGGTGAGAACCTGCGTCAGGCGGAAGGTGAGGACGCCGTGGCGCCTCTCAATCCACTCCTCAAAGAGGGGACTTACCACCGCAATTGTGGCGTGCCCAGCGCTGGGTTGCGACAATCAGACCTGCCATGTCGCCATGAAATCCTGCCGGAGCTCTGTCCGCCGTGCCGCGATTTGTCGCGGCAGCGGAGTTTCGCCCCGGCGTTTCGCCTCCTCGCGCCACTCCCACATGTGGGCGAGGACCTTTGCCTCCAGATCCCATGGCGGCACTCCGGCAAGGAGGCTCGCCGCCTCGCACGAGACTGTGCGGTATCCCCGGATTAACCGGATGGCCATGACCCTCTGGGCCGCACTCAACCGGCGCGCTGGGCGCAGCCTCGATGAGGGTGCCCACACCGGTGCCCCGTAGAGGGCCATGGACCGCACGTCCACGTCCATGGCATGTCCTTACCGGGTGGTGAGCTGCCCATTGCTCGCCGCCCGCAAGCTCGCGCCTACGGTGGCCGGGAGTCGGCTATCGAGTCCCGGCGCGAGAGCGACCCTTTTATCTCATCATTTCAGCTGAAAGACATCCACTACTGGATGAAGGCCTCTCACAAGCACTACCACTTTGATCGGTTCATTTTTTGGGGATTTGCCATAATCATCACGTTTTGCAGGCGAGTTGGCGATCGCAGTAAGGTGATAAAAGGCACAGAGAACGCTACTGCCCATTCTCAAGTAAATCCGTTAGTTGCCTTCTATAACACCCACGGACAAGAATTAATAAACCTTACCTACCTAAGCGTAATAATTCTATTGTGAAGCATCCTAAGGGTTCCATAGCCAGAGGGTGTCAACGTTACCCATTTACTAAGGCTCCGCTGTCCGACACAAGGTTGTATCGTTTGAACCGTAATAGGTGGACGGACACATCAAATTTTTTCAGAGTACTGTAACGTGGCGGTTACAGGTATTACAACAAATAATAAAATAAAGTAAATTAAAAAAAAAAGGTTTCCAATCTAAGAAGGCGACGTTTATTTGGTGTATTTTGCAATGTAAATACATACGTATATGTATTGTATATATATTGAAAGGTGGTATGAAACCCTTCGGGATATTGGGGCTTGTGGCCAAGTAATTACAGCCGGATGAGTTCATCTATCAGGTTAAGCTGTACTTGACGCAGTTGGTCCTGGATGGGTGACCCTCTTTACATACCCAGACTCCTTCGTGCATCGGAAAGCACGTTAAGCAGTTGGCTCTGGCAGTCATTCCTGAATCTTTGATAGTCGTTGGGGGGTCGTCAGAACCCTGAAATTTTGCCAACTAGTCTAACAAAGGGGAGTATTACCAAGTAACTGGGTTGTGGCGGTCAGATGGGCTGTCGCTCGACGTAAAGTACTGGAACTCAGATGCATTCGGTTAGGTTAGAAGAAGACTCAAAGGTAGTTGGGAAAAAGCTAGGTAGATGATGGTACAGAACCCTTCCTGCACGAGACCGATTCGCAGGTGGCCGCTTATTTTTATGAACGCGTCCCAAGGACCAGGTATTTCTATGTATTTTCACGCTCTGTGGTCTCGATGGCGAAATGAGAATAATTCCATTAATATTTATTCAGATGAACTCAAGTGTTATTTATATGACTCCGACAGACTTAAATGAAATTCATATGGAAATTCTATCTCTGCCCCCGACTCCGCCTGCATGTAAACTTTTAAATATTCCGGGATGAAAGGGTTTTTTTTCTCTAAAGACCAAGGTTTTTTTTTAATCTTTTTGAAGGGTTGTTCCTACTTATCTGTACATCATCATCATCATTTCAACCGTAAGACGTCCACTGCTGGACTTAGGCCTCCCCCAATTTGGGGGGCTTTGCCATAATCGCCACGCTTGGCAAGCGGGTTGGCGATCGCAGTATTGTGGTAAAATGCTTAGAGAACGCTGCTGCCCATACCCAAGTCCCTTAGTCGCCTTTTACGACACCCGCGGGAAGAAATGGGTACATATCTGTACATAAATAACAACTAATAACTAATTATATAACAAAATTAACACCATCATCATTTCAGTCGAGAAATGTCCACTGTTAACCTTTTCCCAATTATATTAGAGTCGGCTTCCAGTCTAACCGGATGCAGCTGAATATCAATATTTTACAGTTATGAGATAATACAATACCCCTTGGTAAGACAATCAGGCTTCTGACTACCCGTAACTATTGTTTCCACGAATTACTCTGGGAACCAACGGCTTAACGAGATAATTGTATAATAGATACATGGTGCTCACATCGAAGGCCCCACCGAATAAACGTGCAAGAGTTCTTACACGATTTTTTTTTTCATTTTTCCTTTCTTTTGCTTATCCTGCACCTACTAAATTTTTTTTATGAATTTTGGACTCGAGCACTCCTTTTATAATAGTGAATTTCTTTATTCTGGGGAAATAATTAATTTTAAAATTATAGGAATAATAGTTTATGCTATTATTACATGCTTTTTGAGTCGCCAAGTATACAATAATAAACATGTTAAAACCTATTACATAAATGAAAACTGATCTTATTAACTTTACTATAAATGTATACGATCTTTCCAATCATATAATAGCAGAACATGTACTGTAAACAAGCGTGTAAATAGTTATAGCTGGGTTAAAAAATAAACTTGATTTATGGAGAATAATAGTGTAATATTACAGTACGTTTTATTCGTTGTGTATTATTACACGAATAAACGTGTAATGAACATATTAATGTGTCCTAGTCAAGCAAATTTCACAAGAGCAAAGACATTAAATAGCTTTTCATGAATTTCCTGAAACTTGTTGATGTTTTAAAAAAAGTAAATATACAAGTCTATAGTTTATTTTTTTACCTAAAATTCGATTACACATTGTTTATACCTATTTACAATGAAATGAGCGTTATTGAAGTGTGAACGTTTTTATTTTTTGCTGAAAAGTTGTTAATTTTCTCTTACACGATTATTCGGTGGGGCATCGACATATTTACATACATTGCACAGACAAGTATAGGAAAATCCTAACATTTTAACATGTTACAAGTCAGTGTATGAGTTGAAATTATCACAGAATATAAATCAGTATCACATAAAAACAAAACTTAACTATACAATAATTAATTTAACCCCTTTTTGATAGACTAAAACTGTCATATGGAGCAAGACCAGCATGTGTCCAAGCATTCTTATCTTGGACTTTATCCTAATTTGTAATATGCTCGTTTACAAAGTGTTTTTTTAATACCTGACTTACCTTCTTTCGTTTAATTGCAATATTAGAGATAACTTGAGTAGGAGATTAGCTCTCCATGCTTGTAAGACGTTCCGTGGCACTATTGACGCGCCTGATCTTCATGCTCTGCTGGATCTCTTCTTTGTCCCAGACATTTACTGTTGCAGCAGAAAGCACAGGCAGTTTGCTGTGCCACAGCCATAATATTATGCTGTAATGTTGCTTATTATTTTAATGTAAAAAAACAGCCTTGCGAAGCATTTGTGGTCGAATTATGAATGATAAACCGAGGAATGATGTAGTAAGACAATGGTGTCGTTATTTTTTATTTTACCAAAGAATTTGCTTAAATATTTTGGTCATGTTGAGGAAATGAATGAATAGATGATTTACAAAATATATTTACAAAGTAGATTTGAGTGGTAACGCCGGGAAGTGACGCCCTAGACGGATATATAGGGACATTATTGTCGAAGTTCTTTAGAAAGGTCAGATACGTAGTACTCGTGACCATCGTACCTGTATAAACAGATGTATGAAAGTAAACGAGGCAAATGAATTATGTAAGGATTTTAGCAAGTAGCGTTCTGTAGTTTCTACCTACTTCTCTAAGGGAAGAAAGCGTAATTGTATGTATGTATAAGTAGCTTTTTAAAGCATATCATTATTCCAGCCGAAAGACGTCCACCGCTGGGAATAGGCCCCAATTTAAGTGAGTTTACCATTATCGCCACGCTTGTATAGTGGTAAAATTTATAGAGACCGCCCATTCTCTAGTAAGTCCCTTAGCCGCGTCTTACGACACCCACGGGAAGAAATAGTATAGAGCTATTCTTTATGTCCGGCTCCACACGGTAACATAAAAATTATGCTTTTTATGGTACCGTGTGGTGCTGATGACTAATAACTCAAACACTTCTACCAATTCTATACAAACCACACTCAAAAACATCATTACAAAGAAAATCCCCAATCAAGTTCAACCAGAACGGATAGTTAACCAAGGCGCACCTATTCAAACGAATCTTTATAAAATGCAAACAGTTCGCAAGATGGTACCAATAATAATTTTCATTAAAATCCTTGGTAGTTAATTACCTGGTTCCTTGGAGAGGTAACGAAGAGATCATGGTAGAACTGGAAGTGACTGTGTTTGACTGGCCTGTTAGTCTAGTGGTTAGTGACCCTGACTGCAAAGACTGAGGTTGTGGGTTCAATTCCCACCCAGGACAAATCTTTGTGTGATGAGCACAATCATTTGTTCTGTGTCTGGGTGTAATTAATCTATAATATGTATGTATTTAGAAATATATAAGTATATTTATCAGTTGTCTGGTTACCATAGTACAGGCTCTGCCTAGTTTGGGATCAGATAACGATGTGTTGGTTGTCCTAACATATTTATATTTATTTATTTTAGTGACGATTAAATATATGGTTTATTTTATATAAAGGAAGTTTCATCAAAATCATCCCCACGCGTTTAGCGTAAACATTAAAGCCAAGAATGTTTCCAATGCTGGGACAGAGAACTCGTCTCTTTCAATAGGAGTGGGCCGTACTCTACCGCGCGGGGCCAGTGCAAGTTGGTAGAGGACATGACACATGTCTTAGAATTGGTTCTAAGGCATGCCGATTACTCACTAAGTTTTCCTTCACCGCCGCGCCTATACTTTTGGTAAAACACATAGTAGCGTTCTAGTGTAGGTGAATAGAAATTAGGGTGAATATCGCCAATGAAACTAAACGTTTTCAACACATTTAAACGGCGTTCAAGAACTGTCAGTGTCTTCATTATTGTTGTATATCGAACACTGACAGATATGCAACGCAGTTTAGCAGCTGATTGATTACTTTAATTGGTGAAATTGGCAAAATTTCGTAATTCAAAAAAAGGAAATAAAGATAGAAAGACAGAAATATACATATACGTCACATACTAACTAAAAGGTACTTTGCAAGATAAAAACAAAACATGGACTTCACACATAGTTGTGAGGCACATGTCTTATTTTATAACTTTTGCTTTTTTATATCTATATATAACAGCACCAACGGCCTTCTGAATACTGTACTAGGAAGGGTGGATTGTCCAATTGTGAGGCACTGGAGTGCCATTCACGACTCCTGGGGTGCCCGGTATAACGTAAGTAGCACAATTTTATATAATATTTAATAATGTAACTAACATAGTTTTTAAATATGTTTACTAACAATTATATGGAATGTCTGTTAACGTTCTGAAATAAATGATTAATATAATATAACATGAGTACCGTGTGGTGACGGACGTAAAGAATAACACCACCCCATTTCTTCCCGTGGGTGTTGTAGAAGGCGACTAAGGGACTTACTAGAGAATGGGCAGCAGCGTTCTCTATGCATTTTACCACCAAACTGCGATCGCCAACCCGCCTGCCAAGCGTGGCGATTATGGCAAAGCCACCCAAATTGGGGGAGGCCTAAGTCCAGCAGTGGACGTTTTACGGCTGAAATGATGAATGATGATATAACATGAAAGAAAAAATAAATAAAATTCGCTTATTTGCGGTAAATATGACGCAAAGAAAGACTAAAATCAACAAAATATACAAAAAGCTGGGGTAAAACATGCGCCACATCCACGCAAAAAAGCCATCGCTCAGCATAATGCTTAGTGGCACCATGTATTTTCCGTGCTTATAAATTTCGGAATGATTTTATTTCGGTAAGTAGGTTTGTACAAACACTTTTAAACGTCAATAGGTAATAGGTAATAGGTAGAACGGGCTGGTGTCCGCAACTCCACGTCTGAGCGCGTATTTTGCGCTTTTAAACGTCAATCATAATGTAAAAACTAGAGAACTAGGTGCGGTCGGCGTTTCCTATCTAAATATTCTGAGGTCAGAGAAGAAGGTCAAAGCCCAGAAATAAACTTGGTCAGATCATGCGAATACCACCTATATTGGTGTTTGAAATCAACTTTTGAGAAAAGAGCAACAAATGTTGTGTAGACGTATTCAGTCAGTGCACGCATTGATTAATAATCATGCAGCATGACCAGAACGTAGGAGCCCAACAGTATATTTCTTTGTAAATTTGGGCGAACAAATTCACCATTAATTGTAAAGAAAAATTAGTTATTAATACAATACTTACACTTGTATAAAGAGCGCCTAGCTGTGTAGCAGTCGGCCCGGTGTTACGAGTTGTAAATCATGAGTTAGAATCCAGGCAGGCGCTTAAATTTGTCTTATTTATTTCATCACCCCCCAAATTGGGGGAGGCCTAAGTCCAGCAGTGGACGTCTTACGGCTGAAATGATGATGATGATTTCATCATCACTGCTCTCAAAACGAGGAAGGAAAACATCGTGAGGTGGTCAACCAAAACTTTCAAGACGACGACAATGTGACATGAACCAATTTTCATTGAGCTCGCGTGGTGTATTACAGCCCAACCCCTCTCACAGAGAAAAGGCCTGTGTCCCAAGAGTGCGAACGCGTTCATTATCATCGTTATCATTTCAGCCGAAAGGCAACCACTACTGGGCATAGATCTCCCCCAATTTGGGGGGTTTGCCATAATCGCCACGCTTGGCAGGCGGGTTGGTGATCGCAGTATATTGGTAAAATGCATAGAGAACGCTGCTGCCCATTCTCTAGTAAGTCCCGTAGTCGCCTCTTACGACACCCACGGTAAGAGATGGCATGGTTCTATTCTTTAGTCCGGGATCACACGGAACCCGTTATAGACTGTTTAAGCTAATGCTGCCAATGCCCTATAAATACAATCTTCGTCATGTCGCATCCAGTATCTTTATCGCATTATATGTCCAAAGACGGTAGAAATTCATTAAAATTTCTCATTGGGGCTGTCTCATAGCCGGGACCGACAGCCGTGTTGCGTTCCGTTGCATCTAGTTCTAGACAAACGTTGCTCAGAAATTATTCAGAAAGTCCCAAAGTGTTCCAGAACCTTACACTTTTGTTGTGTAAGGTTTCATTTTGAAATTTAATTTAATGGATATCGGGGATAAGGGTCTCGATGTTTCTTCGATGGAATGTCGATATCAGACGATTCAATCATTCAATCTAGTGAATGGTTGACATGAGTGAACGTTCATTCTTGTTTCATTCCATGTTCACACGACACGATCAAAATTATACAGTGTTAAATTAAATTGTCGGCCAAACTGTGGACGCAAGTAGCACAGAAGTGGTGTCCTGAGACAGGGAGGCGAGGTCGCGGCAGACCACGTAGGAGATGGCGGGCCGAGCTGAATAGGTTCCGTCAAAACACGCAGGAGGATGCGCGGCTTCGCGATAGTTGAAAGAAGTGGAGGGGGGCAATGGCCCAGGAGTGGGAGAGTGCAGGCTAACAAAAAATTAATAAAAAATACTGGCCAAGTGCGAGTCGGACTCGCGCACCGAGGGTTCCGTACAAACCTGCAGGTATTCACGGTTTATGCATAAGGTTTATGTTTATGAAATTAAATGTTTTTATTTTTATATTTGAGTTGACTGAATGGAAGGTAAATTTTGGTTTACGATTTATGACGTATTAAAAAAAAAACTGCTTACTAGATCTCGTTCAAACCAATTTTCGGTGGAAGTTTATATGGTAATTTACATCATAAATTTTTTTTTAGTTTTATCATTTCCTTATTTTAGAAGTTACGGGGGGGGGAGTGACACACATTTTACCACTTTGGAAGTGTCTCAAATATTTGGAGTCTAATGTTGGAAATAGTTTTGAATCTGGTGTATTGGTCGATAGGTATTGAAATGACAGACTCGAAGATGTGCATAACTGAAAAATTAAGAATTTTGAGTTAGTTCCCTTTAGATCTAGGGGTGCGATATGTTTTTTTGGAGTTCAGCGACCACTGCTAAGACGGACACTCATTCGTAGATCTTTGACAAACGTTAATCAAAGCTAGAGAGTGGATCGCCTGAAACCCTTTTTTTTTTGGGTAGGACATCATCACATAACGTCTTCCGCTTTGGGTGGAGCGGAAAGGCGTGACAGACTTTTACTGACTAAAACCAACCCGTGTTCCTTCAGTTTCTATGCCAAAGCTACGGAAACTCTTTCAAACAATTCCTCGACCCTGGCAGGAGCCTGTAACCCTAAAAATTGAGAAATATATATAAATCCACGCTGACGAAGTCGCGAGCAGCATCTAGTAACGACAATATAAAAATAATAGTTTAAAAAAACTAAAAAACACGCTTCCATTGAAAACCAAACTAAAAAAGTACAAAATAATGGAAAAAAAAGCACCCCACGCTTTTTTTAATTTATTTTCTATTTTTTAGGGTGTTTCGAATTATGAGACGTATGTCAGCGTAGTTTGTGATGTATGTCAGCGTAGTTTTGTAAAACAGTTTTTTTGTGCTGTCCTGGTAACCCTGGCAAGGATAATGGCACAAATTAGTTTGTGACGTATGTCAGCGTAGTTTTCGAAGACAGTTTTTTTGCTGCCCTGGTAACCCTGGCAAGGATAATGGCACAAATTTATGAAAATATTGCATTGTCATCGATCCTTGACAGATGTGCAAAGTTTGAATGAAATCTGGTCGTTTAAAGTGGGTCAAAATCGCGCTATAAGGAGTCGGTTACAAACAAACATACAAGTGAAGCTAATATAAAGCGTGTAAAAATAGTCAACTGCCTTTCTGTTATGTATAAAAACGCCCAAAGACCAAATATCTGCGTTCCTCAGCCAATCAGTACCCAAACTAAACATATAGACAAACAATGATAATAAGATTGGCAGTAACCGAAATATTTATCCATTATTATTCTTAGGATGTCCGAGAAATGGTCCAACGGCCCAATTTCGATGACCGTGGATTTAATAAAAGTTCACTGTTTGTTTTATAATGCAATTTGATTTGAAAATCGGGATCAAGAATTCGCACATTCAGAATTATACAGACCTCATCATCTACCCTGCCTTTTCCCGACTATGTTGAGGTCGGCTTCTAATAAAACCGAATGCAGCTGAGTACCAGTATTTTTATTTATTTATTTATTTACGCAATCTCACCTACACTACCATTACAGATCAGCCATCCAATGCGATAGAGTGGCCTTACATGCTAAATCCTTAATATAACTACATCCTATAAAATCACGTTCTACATAATATGTATAAGGGAAAGTCGGTTATATTGGACCATTTTCCAGTTTCAGCAAAATATCTCGTTGTGATATTAATTTAGGCAAACTAGTTATTCAATGCCAAATTGTTTAGAACCTCGTTTATCACATACTGTAACATCGACCCCGTCCTCTTAACCAATTAATCAAAATATGCGTTTTTGTAAAGGCTTTCCATTGGAACAATTTACCCAACTAGTCGGGTAAATTGAACCAAAGGTTAGGTTAATTGTACCAATAATAGTTAAGAGACTTCCAAACGTGTTAAATGTTTTATTATTGTACCACTAGCTTCTGCCCGCGTCTTCGTCCGCGTTATATTTATTGCTCCGCCAACCCGTCGCATCGAATAACCTGCTCGTGCGTGGTCTTCGTTTTTGCAACATCTTTCATTGCTGCTTCGCACCCATTGGTGATAGTGTGATGTTATATAGCCTATAGCCTTCCTCAATAAACGAGCTATCCAACACAAAAAGAATTTTTCAATTCGTACCAGTACTTCCTGAGATTAGAGCCTTCAACCAAACAAACAAACAAACTCTTCAGCTTTATAATATTATATGTATATATATATACATTATATAATATAGTATAATAGTATAGATATAAAATGTTATTAATAATACACATGAAAAAAAAACTCACCTCTTGTCGGGTAAATTGTACTAGTACAATTTAGATAAGTACTGATGGTGCGATTTATCAAACTAAGAGATTTAAAAAAGATATATTTGTTGCAAAATAACCGTAAAACCTAACGCGTTAGTAACTTCATCGTTTGATAAGTAATTGTAGACTTATTTAATAAACGATATAGCAAAATTATAACTTATCTTTTCACCGAGTATTATGCTTAGATATACCAGTCAAAATTTACAACAAACCGCCGAAAAAGCAGAAAAGCAAAAAATAATAAACCTTAAAATTTTGAGTCGGCGCTGAAAAATCAATGAACTAAGATCACTCAAAGCTCATAATTTTAAGGTTTATTATTTTTTATTAAAAAGTTTTTATTTTGTATTTTTTTTTTGTAGCTTCAATGTACTAATAATACTTGGCAAGGTATACCCTATCCAATGAAAAAAGAATTATCAAAATCGGACTACTCTGTACAAAGTTATGCGTGGTTATACATTACAATCAATGAGTGAACAATCAATCATCTCCTGTTTTCCGAACCTTAGGGTTCGATTTTGTTTTCCTAATTTATATGAGACTACCCTCGGAGTATACCCTTTCCAATAAAAAGAATTATCACAATCGGACTACTATGTAAAAAGTTATGAGTGGTCATACATAAAAAAAAAAACAAAAAAATATATACGCGTCGAATTGATAACCTCCTCCTTTTTTTGAAGTCGGTTAAAAAGGACTTCGCTCTAATCGTTTTATGAACCTGATGGGTTCCACATTCGTTTTTCCCAACTATGTTGAGGTCGGTTTCCAGTCTAACTGGATGCATCTGAATTCCAGTATTTTATTCATGGGGTGACGGCTTATCTGATATCCACAACCCAGTTACCTTGTAATACGTATCTTGGTAAGACTGGTTATCTGAATTTCGGGCTTCTCCCGACCCGTAACGACTGTAAAGTGCCACAAATGACAGCAGCAACCAACGGCTTAGCGTGCTTTCCTAGGTACGGAGAAGTCCTGGAATGAAAATATGGTTACCCAACCACGGATCAACCGCGGCAAGCGTAGCTTAACCGAACTGTGCGGCTGTTATAACTTAGCCATAAGTCAAACAGCTAGTGGGTACTTCTCGTAACCCCAAGGCTAGCTGTCACCTTTTTTGTTTTTTTTTTTGTTATGCAATGTTATCCATCATCATCATCATCATCAGCAATCGCAACAACAGCAACTGCTGGGACACAGGAATCTACTCTTTGAGAGGACTAAGCCGGAATCCACCACGCGGGCCCAATGCGGGCTGGTAGATGTCACATAGAAGAAAGAAAGAAAAAATATTTATTCTGCACAAACAAAACGCACTTTACAAGATAAAAAAAAATATCCTAACCTTATTATATCACATTGTTCGCATTAGGGATTTCTTTTTAGGGCAGGAGAAATTACTGTTTAGTCTCAAATGGTACGTTTTTGGAATCCGTTTTCTGTAGGGAATATCTAGGAATGTTCTAATTATAAAGCTGAAAAGTTTTTAGGGTTCCGTTGCCAAATGGCAAAAAACGGAACCCTTATAGATTCGTCATGTCTGTCTGTCTGTCTATCTGTCCGTCCGTACGTCACAGCCACTTTTTCCGAAACTATAAGAGCTATCCTGTTGAAACTTGGTAAGCAGATGTATTCTGTGAACCGCATTAAGATTTTCACACAAAAATAGAAAAAAAACAATAAATTTTGGGGTTCCCCATAATAATAAAGGATATAAGTTAATATTATTTTAAAAAAGATACATAAAATGCAACGTAGCTAAAAGCCCAGTATTTAAGTCAGTAAAAAAAAAAATTGTTTACCAATATTGACATTGCTTGTGATGTCAAGACTAGTGACCAAAGACAAAACAGATATATGTTACGACATTGGCAATTAAATCACACAATCAAAACAAAAACAAAATGCCGATTGTAGATTGCATTAATTATCTACTCTTGTAACGAACAAACCACAATATTAAATAACAATTGAGCCGTGCGTCGCATCTGTGCAAGAACAGGTCGTTGCTCTGCAATATGCTGTGACTTCAGACGAACCTAGCGTCAACAGCGCTGATTTTAAGCAACTACCTTTTGTCGTTACATGTCTTAGAATGATTGGTGCTAAAACATTCCGTTTACCTCACGATGTTTTCCTTCACCGTTTTGAGAGCAGTGGTGATGAAATAATGTACATAAAGTAAAGCGGCTGCTTGGGTTTGAACTCACGACCTACACTAGTAAATCACGGCTGTTTCCACTATGCCAATACTGCTGCAATGTTATTCAGTATAACATAACACTATTTCATGTATATATCTGTTACTTTATTTGACACACATTTATTTCATTTAAGTGTGTATTCACACAATACGTTGCAGTAAAAAACTGATTACATCCTTCAACTCACACTTTAGGTCCAGTTGAAAACCAGCGTCAGGCACTAGTTGTCTGGCATTTATGCTGAAATGTGCCGTTTTGGCGCTGCCGAGCACACTTGAATGCTAATTCCTTACATCGTACTTTATTGTTCTTAGGGTTCCGCACCTCAAAAGGAAAAAGCTGAACCCTTTTTTTTTTTTTTGGATGGTTAATCATCAAATGACTTCTCCCGCTCTGGGCAGAGCGGGAGGGCGTGTCAGACTTTTACTGACTAAAACCCACCCGTTTTTTTTTTTTTTGGATGGGAAATCATCAAATGACTTCTCCCGCTCTGGGCAGAGCGGGAGGGCGTGTCAGACTTTTACTGACTAAAACCCACCCGTGTTCCTTCAGTTGCCCATGTGCCAGGGTCACGGTATCTCTTTCGAACAATCGCGCGACCCCGGCAGGCATCGGTCCTAGCAGACCCCTTCAGAAAAGCGGAACCCTTATAGGATCATTTTGTTGTCCGTCTGTCCGTCCGTCTGTCAAGACCCTTTTTCTCAGAAGCGCGTAAAGGTATCAAGCTGAAATTTATATCAAATACTCAAGTCTACTGCCCCTTGGAGCTGTGAAAAAATCAAACTTCTAAACTGACGCAATCAAAAGATATAGCCGTTTATGTCGCAAATTTCCGCAAATTTTCGAAACTCGCAAGGGAATCAAAACGTAAAAGGTACTTCCAGTCGATCTAGAATTTTGAAATTTGGTACGAAGCAACGTCTTATAGCACAGATAAAGGAAAAATTGCGAAAACCGTAAATTTTTAGTTACCTACATCATATAAAAAAAATATTATTTTAAATTTTAAACTTTATACCCACAGGTTTGTACGGAACCCTCGGTGCGCGAGTCTGACTCGCACTTGGCCGGTTTTTTTTTTATCGTGTCTACTTATACACCTTGACATTTTAATCGTCTTACAACGGCAGCCCTCTTCATTTATCCAATGACTACTAGACATCCATAAGAAAAAAATGAACATTTGAATAACTAAAAAATTAAAATATTATTCATTATGATGACGCATGACGTAGTTTGTTTGATATTTTGTCTCATGGGAAATGGACATGGAAAGATCTAGTCGACTCGTGCGCTGGGTAGGTATGTATGTTCTCTACCATATGATATGTAAACATTATTAACAGGATGTTTCATAATTCTAATGCATTATTTATTTTTCTTAGTACGTATTTTCTTAAGTAACAATTTTTAAATCACGCCTAGATGTATATTATTTCGGATACATTGAGTGGACAACCAAAAGACGACTAAAATGTCACGGTGTACTGTGTGCCTTTTATTCTGTCCTAAATGAATATATTTTTTTAATTCATTTTTTTTTATCTTGGCCAGATGCTAAGCCTTGTCATACAACGTAACAGTCATCATCATCCTTTCAGCCATAAAACGTCCACTGCTGGACTTAGGCCTCCCCCAATTTGGGGGGCTTTGCCATAATCGCCACGCTTGGCAGGC
Source organism: Aporophyla nigra (assembly GCA_947507805.1). NCBI lineage: Eukaryota > Metazoa > Arthropoda > Insecta > Lepidoptera > Noctuidae > Aporophyla > Aporophyla nigra. The sequence continues at coordinate 7,329,385 of OX382292.1, read as the reverse complement.
GGGTTGGCGATCGCAGTATGGTGGTAAAATGCATAGAGAACGCTGCTGCCCATTCTCTAGTAAGTCGCTTAGTCGCCTTTTACGACACCCACGGGAAGAAATGGCGTAACAGTCTCGCCAGTCTATTGGGTACTTTATCAATCGAGACCGATGTGGAGGAATTTTCCGACGCCATATTTTAATTTATTAATAGTTTTAGTTAGATTAGGTTATTATATTTTTAGTTTTTTAGATAATTTAGTAAAAAAAGTTTATTCATGGTTACACAGGATGGCAGGGATGTCGAAACGCAAGCGGTTACCATGGATTCAGTACTTACATGATTCTGAAATTTTTCGTCGGTTATTAAATAAAAATTGCTGTTCCAAATATTTTGACCGAGTAGTTTTACCACGAGGTCATTTCTTTTTCGAGATTCCCCAAACAAAATCGGCGCTAAGGAATCTAGAAACATATATTATGTTGAATTCCTGGTTACCTACAATTTGCGCACCCATGTTCCACCCTGTATTTTTATCCTCTTTAATATAGAACCCTTTTGAACAAGATCGCATTAATGAGCTCGAAAATAACGCAATACATAATATACAAAATAATACTGCCAACACAAAAGCTTTTATAACTTCTGTCTGTCTGTGCGTAAATTATGCTAAAACGCCTGAACTTTGTTTGATGGGGTTTGCAACGCTGAATAATTTTGCACCTCATAAGGATGCCTTTACACCAAAGTTATTGCTTAAATTAAGCTAACTTATCAAAAAAAAAGAAGTAATTTTTGACTTAAAAGCTCTAATGTTCTTCTTTATTGTTTGTATTTCCTGCGCGCGTCTCAAAAAAAATAATTTTTTTTTTCTTTCTGTCTTTAAAGAAAACATTTCTGCCTAGCCTATTCCCAACTTTTCTAGCATTTGATATGGCGCGACTGCCTATCTGACCTCCACAACCCAGTAATTGGATAATACGATGCCCCTTGGTAAGACTTTTGGGTTTTGGACTACTCGTGACAACTGTCAGGATGTCAATAATGACAGCCGGGACCAACGACTTAACGTGCATTCCAAGGCATGGAGGGGTTTTGGTATGTAAAGATGGTCCATCTACGGACCGACTGCGTCAAGCGTAGCTGAACATAATCAATCGACCCATTCGGCTATTATTACTTAGTCATAAGGGCCTAGAAATAAATAAAACATTTATTTTTATCAAAACCAGACACTGAAATATTAAATTTACCCTAATCAGCGTATGACTTTCCTATTCCTACTTTTTGGTCTTACAAAATAGCAACAAAGTAGCTTGACAGCCGAGTCATTATAATACTGCGGGGGAGACGGTTATGGGTCTTAGTTAGTTGTAAACAATTTCATCATCACTGCTCTCAAAGTGGTGAAGGAAAACATCGTGAGGTAATCGTCCTAGGACCAACATTTCGTAGAAATAAGATATCCATCAACCCGCACTGGGACCGCGTGGTACATTACTACCCACTCCTTCCCGAGGAGAGGAGGACTGAGTCCGAGCAGTAACAGAATTATAGCCTGAACTATAGTACGGATGGATGTACTATAGTATTTACACCGACAATTTGCCAGTTACGTTTAAGTCCCCTGTCAAAAGGGGCTGGCCTATTGCCATCAAGCAGGCACAAATACAGACTCTTGGCTACTACTGAGAAATTCATTCACGAAAAACGTAATAGCACATTTGTCGATCTGGAAATCGAAACCAGAACCTCATACTAAGGTGTAGCTTTCAGTAGCAGTAGGTAGTGGAAAGAAGACGGAAGATGTAGAGTAGTAAGGCCTCCCACAAGGTGGACGGATGACCTTGTGAAGGCCGCAGGAATCCGCTGGATGCGGCAAGCACAGAACCAGTTAATGTGGCGGAGCTTGCGGGAGGCCTGTTTCCAAAAGTGAACGTCTTTCGGCCAAAATTATTAAGATGATGATGAGATAGTAGAAATAAATATTTATGTCATTTCATATTGAAACTGCCTTTATACTCACACAAAATTTTTGAAGTAATATCCCAGCACAAATAAAACCGTACTATTTCGTTCGAGTTCTAGAACCAAAGTTCTAAAATAATAAGCGCTAACTTCTACCAACCGAAAATTAGTCCATCAATATTCCTTCACTTAATACTATTACGAAGTCCTAAGTATTCAGAAGTATGATGAGTATTTGCATATTCCTTAAGGGGTCGCCGTGCATGTAAACTTCGCGCTTTAATTGGAATTTTACCATCTCTCTCGAAGGCGCAAAAGTTTTAAAGCAACGTGGGATCAATTTCCAATTCTGAGTATTCTATTCGCGTTCGCTGGGATGTTTAGTGTTGGCTCTAGTGTCGATAGAATTTTATCGATGATTGTAATATTTTTTTTAGTTTCGGAATATGGAGTTCGAAAGAGATACCTCGGCCCTAGCATATGGGTAACTGAAGGAACACGGGTGGGTTTTAGTCAGTAAAAGTCTGACACGCTTTCCCGCTCCGCCCAGAGCGGAAGAAGTCATTTGATGATTTCCCACCCAAAAAAAAACATATACCAATGCCAAATTATAACGTTCACTACAACAAAGAGTCTCTAAGCTAAGCTGCAGACAAACGTGACGATTTATTGACAACGGAAACCTATAAATTATCGTGCACTTAAAAAACTCACACATTCATAAATCTTATCTTTAATTTAAAATATCAGTATCAACAATTAATAAAACATATCACAGAAATTTACTTCAGAACAACTGCCCGGCTCTTCTGGCACCTACAATAAGACCAGCCCAGGTCTCACGACACACCTGTTCGATGAACCTTGGTTCCAGATTGAAACCTTGATTACCACCAGAAAGACCAGGCAGCTCATATGTGTAGGCCAGTGGAATTCCAATAGAGTGGGCGTAGTCTTCAGCAGCTCCAGAAGCCCGGTAGTTAAGGACCAATGCGGAGTTGCCAACCACATAGCGAGGGAAGTTTGGCAAGGAATGGCTACGGATAGCATCAGCCATGGCTATACCAACTGTGTGAAGATTAAAGCTGTTGTAAGAGAGTCCACCATTATGTCCCCAGGGGTACAAGATCATGCTACCGAAGCTGTGCATGGTGATATACAGGGCGATACGGGTACGATGCTGTTGAAGTATATCCCGCACGACCCTCGTTTCAATCTCGGAGAAGGCGCGGTTTCCAGCGTAGATGTCGGAACAAGGGCTATTGCTGGTTCCAACAGTGTTCCAGACGAAGTCATAGTTTCGATTGCCGTCGACTCCGGGGCATAGGTTACTGCTGGCGTGTGTGTTGGTGGAGCGGGTCTTTCGCCAGAAACGAGTCTGGAAAAGAAAAATGTTTTATTAAGTTGTCTTATGACTCAGCTACTGTCTCAATAATCTGAAATGTATACCATAATAAAAAAGATCAGTGTTTTTGGATCTGTATTTCATTATTTTGCCACCTACTTCCAAAATTGAACAAATTTTTCACTTTTTAGAGTTTATTTTACAAATCTTTTGAAAAAAAAAAATAGACTTTTCCCTTTCCTACTCCTTACAGTGACAGAAGGTATTAGAATATCACCAAGATACTCAAAGTGGATTAAATACTTATTTTCGAAGCTAACGCAAAAACCAAAGAAACCCAAGCGAAGTTAAAAAACTGATATGGAACCACTCTTGAGGTATACTCTATCCATTAAATTAAAATAAAATCCCTAAATCTATCCACAATTTCCAGAGATATCGTGAAACACACATACATAAAAAGCAGACGATTTGAAAACCTTTTTGAAGTCTGTTAAAAAGAATACACTTACGTTCGTAAAAGTGAACTCATAGCCATCAGGATTGACAACAGGCAAGAGGATCCAATCGTAGTTATTTAGGAGGTCAGGTTCAGTGACATCCTCAGTCAGCTTCCTGATGGCCCAAGTTACGGTAGGTGGAGAGATCCATTCCCTGGAGTGGATACCACCATCAATGAAGATGACTGGTTTGCGAGTATCTTGGAAGTTGGTGGTTGATATTCTCAGGTATCTGATAGGCCGTCCTTGAAAAGAGTTTGCTGGTGTCACTAATGTGGCTTGCGGGTACCTAGCAGCGATATCAGCCATATAGGCGTAGATCTAGAAATAAAAACAAGTGTTTGATAATATCTTTTTGTCTAGCCAATTATTTTAAAGAGTGCATTGAGCGTTATCACTCTTGATTGAGGAAAATGTGAGTTAAGTAATAAAAGTTTTGAGTCATTATTTCAGATGAAAGTTGACCACCGCTGGACATAGGCTGCCTTCAATTTGGGGGATTTGCCATAATCACCACGCTTGGCAGGCGGGTTGAAGACCGCAGTATGGTGTTGCCCATTGACGAGAACCTTGCTGCCCATTTTCTTGTAAGTCCCACGGGAAGAAATTGGACATTTTGAGAACATATGTGAATACAAGAGTAGCTATAATGGTAGGCAACGACCAATAAAACAATGGATGAATCATGTGCAAGATGATATAGCTATAAAGGGGGTTATTACTAATAGAGAAGTATGGAATGAAACACATGTTGCGCCGAATAAAAAAAATTAGAATAAGGGCAAATTAATGTTGATTGAGCTTTGTCACTCTTACAAAAGTTCCAAACAATACCGAAGTTCTCTTTACCAGTAAATATCGGTTAAAAGAGATTAAGATTTCTTTCGTTTAACCCGATCAAACTCCAACGAGATTAGTACTGAAATCTGCAGTCTATCCAATATTTGCACCGTGTTTGTCGAAGTCTTTTTATCCTAGCGACTACTAAAGTTCCACGAATGACGTGTGTTTCAAGTGTTATTGAGTTCTTTATCTGCTTAAAAGAGATAAGTGAGTCATTTGGACGTAATTAATTACTAATTACAACCGAACTATCAATCATCATAATGTTTTTTCCATTGATATTTTCGCCAATCAAGTATTTGTTATCATGACAAATCATTGATAAATCTATGACAGTTGGATTAGTATTTTTGCTGATACATTAATCATTGGCGAAAATGCAAATACACGAAGGTAATATTATTTTAAGAGAATTGCTACTCAGTTTTATGCAGTCAACGAGCTCAATAATAGCAGTCGCACTAAACGATTGTAGGTTAAGCTATGCTTGTCGCGGTTGGATTGTGGATGATTGACCATCCATTACATATCGAGATCCTTCCATATTTCGGAAAACATGTTAAACCATTGGTCCCGACTGTCATTCAAAGACATTTGTTTGTCAATACGGGTGGTCAGAAACCCAAAATGTCTGGCAACCAGTCTTACTAAGGGGTACCGTGTTACCCATAACTGGGTTATGAAGATCAGTCAGGCTCCATATAAAATATTGGTATTCAGCTGTATCCGGTTAGACAGAAAACCGATCCCATCGCTGTTGGGATGGCTAGGCATATTGACTAGTCAATACCTATTATTATAATGAATTGAACCAGCAGACCACGTAGGAGATGGCGAAACGAGCTGGATTGATTCCGTCAAAACTGGAAGGAGGACGCATGAGGTCGCGATAAATGGAAGTACTGGAGGAAGGTCTTTGCCCAGGAGTGGGACAGTGGAGGCTTGTAAAAAAAGTGTTGCTCTGTACTTACCACAGCCAGCCGTTGGTAGTTATTGTAAGGCATAGATTTGACTCCATTTCTAGAAATGGTCTTTGTCCAGTCTTGAATAATCTCGTCATCATGGTCGAGTGCACTGTAAAGGAAGATAGATATATTAGAGTAATGAGAAGATGATGGAGAGTAGATAATATTTTGTACATGGCTCTAAAACTGGTACCAAAACATACTTATACATGAATCAAGGATTTTACAATAGAAATCATCACTAAAGAAAAATATTATGTAACATAATGAGTATTTTAATATATTGTTTAGAGTACTTTAATAAGTATAATGTTTTGGAGCCCTTAGAAGATTGTACAGTAAAAATTATTATTAACGGTGTCATTAATTATGAAGCGCGACTGAATAGTTTCTAGCGCACTAGATTCTATTCAATTCTTCACATCCTTGTTAACGTTAGTATATCTACGGCAATCTTGTTATCGGAGTTATATTGTTTTTTACTAACAATCAATCAATCAATCAGTGGGATTAACTTTTGACGATTATTACTTATTTTCTTTTTTTTGAGGATTAGGGAAATAGAGGATTATCGCGAATTTTAAATATATTTTATGAGTTTTGAATGTTGGTTTACAGAACTGATTTTGAGGAAACAACAACTTCTAGGCAAAAACTTCTAGGCTTCTCAGAAAGTATTGCGAAAAAAAGTTTTTTTGTATGAGAGACTTGCCAGTTATGAACTATTACAAAAATAATGATTATTTATAAGTAAAAATCGGTACGTTCCAATAAAATTTCCCTCCACGTTATTTGCGAGCTAATTAAATTATCGTGTCTCATTGGAAAATGGATTTGTTCCAGGAACATTTTCGCGCTATGATTTTTTACGATTTCAAGTGTCGCCTAAAACCGGACGAATCACACTATAGACTTCAAATTGCATTCATGGATGAAGGCCCTTCCAAGGCAACTGTGTATCGTTAGTATAATTAATTGAAACGTGGTCAACTAATGTTAGGGGATGAAGAAAGAAGTAGTCGCCTTTTGACGGCTGTTACGGAGGAAAACGTGCTACCAGTGAAAAATTTAATCCAAGACAATAGGCGAATTACGTATCAGGAGATTCAACACATACTGCAGATTGGATCGGGAAGCCCTCACGAGATTCTACACGTGCATCTTTGCGTGAGGAGGATAGTTTCACGCTGAGTGCCGCACAACCTCACCGATGTTCAGAAGCAGGCCCAGGTGGAATGGTGCCGTGATATGATAAACAAATTTGAAGCAGGCTCGTGTCGGCGTGTTTACGACATTATTACAGGTGATGAGTCCTGGATTTATCAATACGATCCAGAAACGAAGCGCCAGTCGACGGTTTGAGTGTTTCAAAACGAATCAACGCCTACCAAAGTGAAGCGATCTAGAAGAGGGGGGAAGATTTTGATCGCGAGCTTTATCAATTTGACTGGCTACTTGGTGTCAATCCCTTTACAGAACCAAAGAAACATCAACGCCGAATAGTATACTACCAAATGCTTGGCAGAAGTTTTCTCTGTTATTAGCAACAAGCGACCAAACACAGGGCTCCGCGGGCTACTGCTCTACCACGACAACGCGCCCACGCACACCGCGCTCAAAACGAGGGACTTCTTGGACGGTACGCCGGTCAAACTTCTGGGTCACCTTCCTTACAACCTTGACCTAGCACCGTGTGACTTCTTTTTATTCCCAAAAATTAAAAATCAGCTCAAAGGAATACAATTTTCGTCGCCGGAAGATGCGCTGTCAGCGTTCGAGCAAGCTGTAAACGATGTGTCTGCGGCGGACTGGAAAAAGTGTTTCGAAAACTGGTTCAGACGCATGAAACTTTGCATAGAGGCTAGTGGAGAGCATTTTGAAAAGATTTAATGAAAAAATATTTACCTATAGAACACTTCTTTTTATTTTCGCAAAACTTTCTGAGTGTCCCACGTATTAATCATTATAAAATTACTAATTATAGTAAAAAGAAAAAATAAATATTTAGAAAATATCAAAATAAGTTCTAAATCTGTTAATCCACAAACATGAGGTAATTAAATCAGAAAAACACCCATTCTGTCTCTAGGCAAGAATCACAGAAACACATTAACCATGTTAGGAGAAGTAACCTAAGCAGATTTAGGGATCTCTAAAACTACTTAGTTACACAAATATCTAAACAAAAGGTATAAAAATTAATAAATTAAAAAACTTACGATTTAATATCATTGGCATGAGTTCTGTAGGTGATACCCAAATTTTTCAAGCTGTTGATAAATTCTTCTTGGTATTCAGGTTGCACTAAGACTAGTGACTCCCGTTGCACGTGGGCTGGACTTAAAAAATCTAGGTTCAGTTTAGCTCCAAGAGTATTCAGGTTGTTCACCTGTTCTTCGGTTGAAGCTCCAACGTAGTAGGATTTCCATCTAGAATACATTTTTGATTGTTGTAACACTTACGCAAACATTTGAAGGAAGTAATATTAAAATATAAAATTACATTAAATCGTTGAAAATATATGATTTACATTTAACTTATTTTCACGTTCACAGTACAGGATCATCTACATACTAAATAAATTTATTATTTATATAGTTTTACTACAAGTTTCACACTACCACAAATTTTAAACTCGACAAATACTATACTATGTATTACCCTGCCTTCTCGAAAACAATTGTTAAAAATACATGTCTTTTTAGCGAATGTAAATTATGGAATTCGATGAAAACTTTCATACAGATCTGAAGAAAGAATTAATAAAAACTTTTAATATAAATGAAACAAATATGTAAATTGCCTTTTCGAAAGAACAAATAAATAAAACAAATAAGATCAAATAAGAACTTTAAATAAAATAAGACTTACCCGACATATTGTTCATGTTTAGCATAGGCCAAAACGAAGACGGTCGCGAGCACCAGCCACTTCATCTTTGTATATATTAGATGCGAGTTTCTTGTGGGCGTGACTACCAAAGTTTATATAATATCTTTGCAGCTGATAACAATGACACCAATTTATCTTCTAGTACCGATAAATGAAGCGTGCGAGATAACACAATAAGTAATTAGTTTTAATTACGCTTTAATTATAGTTAATCCAGCGGGCATCAAAATTGGAATGTAGATCATGGAATTAAAAAAAAATCGATACAAGCATTAATGAATTTTAAATTCAATTACAATTATTTGTAAGTTCTTGAATGTTCAAGAAAATTTAGTGAGAATATTTTTGATTTTCACGAACAACCATATTAAAGTAAGGAAACAACACAACTGAGAAATGTGTACAGGATTAACATATTAAGTACGAAAGTACCACTCATGTTTCTGCAGCAAAAAAAAACTTCAAAGTAATTGAGTACTTTACTTTTTCACACTTACATGAATAAATTGAATAATATAAAGCAGCACGAACAATAATAATAAAAATCACTTAGTCTAACTTCAGCATCATTCTGGCTCTCTTGGCACCTACAATGATACCAGTCCAAGCAGCATGGCAAACATTTCTAATATACTGAGGATCCATATGAAAACGTTGGTAACGAGCTGGCTCAAGACCAGGCAATTCAAAGGTGAAAGCCAAGGGAACTCCAATGTGGTGAGCGTAATCTGCAGAAGTACCACTACATTTGTAGAGTATCTTTTCAGTGGTGCCAACCAAAAGGCGAGAGAAATTTTTTGGAGCAGCTTTTAAGAAAGCATCAGCCATGGCAACGCCAACTGAGTTAAGCGCATCATGGTTATAAGAGTGAGTGTGATTATGACCCCATGGATGCAAGATGAAGCCACCGTAGCTATGCACAGAGACGTACAGTGCAATGCGACGGAGGTACCTCTGAAGTATATCTCTAATCACTTGCGTCTCTATTTCAGAGAACGAGTGTATTCCTGGAAAAATATGTGAACAAGGGTCACTTTGAGTTCCGGCGGTATTCCAGGCGATATCGAAGTTACGGTTTCCATCGACTCCAGGGCAAAAATGGTTGTTAGGGAGCGTTCTGGAGCGATTTTTACGCCAAAGACGTTTCTGGAATGAAAAAAGTTACATACTTTATATATCCATTCCTAAATTATTAAAAACATCTTAACCATCGTTCAGAAAAGAAAAGGACTTTAAACTATAACGGTAAAAGTATATGTACATATACTTACGGCGGTAAAACTGAAATCATAGCCATCAGGGTTGACAACAGGCATGAGGATCCAATCAAAGTGATAAAGAAGGTCAGGCTCCGTGACATTCTCAGTAAGCTTCTTGATAGCCCAAGTGACGGTAGGAGGAGAGATCCATTCCCTGGAGTGCATACCACCTTCAATGAAGATGACTGGCTTGGTTTTGAGTTGGAAGTCGGAGATTGATACTAGCAAGTATCTTATAGGACGTCCTTCGAAAGAATTGGCAGCTGTTACCAATGTGGTAGTTTTTGAATATTTAGTGGCGATATACTCCATATAGGCGTTGATCTAGATATATAGAGATAAAGATTCAATTAGTATTAAACAGAGTCACAGGATATAGTATAAAGGTTCATCTTTGAATGAATACAAACGTTTTGCTTCTGTTGCTAACATTATATTCTAAAATGGAAATTGTAAACTATTTATACACCTTGTTAAAGATTTAAAAATGCGAATAACAGACACAATTGCGACTCAATCCTACGATCTCTGGGTAACTATGCTGTTGATCTGGCAACTTATCAATCATGATCTCCTCTCATTATCATTTGTATAACCTTTTCCACCTTAGTTGGGGTCATCTCCCACTTGCCAGTCTAACCAAATGCAACTGCCGTTTCCATACTCACAAATATTATGCATTTGCATGTCTCTTTAAATTCTCCATACTTTTAATGGCTAGTCTGGCCAATATATGAACATGAGATTGTTGTTTCATAATACAATGTTATTAATCAACAATCAACTCATCCTATCGCAGTCCACTGCTGCATATGGGCTTCTCCTAATCTACACCACAACACCTTGTCATCCGTCTTCAGTATCTTGTCTGTCTCAGCCACCTTTTTAAGATCATTGGTTCTAAGGATCGTCCTCTTATGTGATGTTTATACGATTCTACGATTTACTTACTTTATGCAATCGCTCATAATTATTGTAAGATAAAATATGACCCCCATCTCTTGCAATGGATTTTGCCCAATTTTTGTTCGCTTCATCCTCACCATCGAGTACTCTAAAAGAACATTATACACCCGTTAACATTATAAACGCTGAGTCTAAATATTTAAATCATCAGTCATCATCAGAGTCATATGGATGGTCCCATGGATTCAACTATTTCCCTTACCTATAAAGGTAATTGAGGTTTAGTTTAGATTGTTCTGTTATTTTAATCAAAGTATCATTTAGAAGATTACGTAATCTGTCACCTTTGTCTTTCTCAATATGAGCAGCTTCCCTGGGAAAGTACTGTAAAACATCCGAGCAATTGAAATCAGCACCCTAATTACGTAACTCACTTTCAACAACAATCTGACGGTTTTGAAGGAAATTCATAAATCATTGCTTTATAGATTTGATAAATTCGTCTGCTCAACACTCAAAAAAACGCAATGAATATGGTTGGACTGTCAAAAAAAAAGTCATTGTGATCGATTGCTATTTTCTGTGCGTTTCACAATTAAGTCGCCGCCGCGCTGGTTGTCATTTCAAACCATAATCTCTCTCATAAGAAAAATGAAACTTACGATTTAACATCATTGGCATGAGTTCTGTAAGTGATACCCAAATTTTCCAAGGTGTTGATAAATTCTTCTTGATGTTCAGGTTTCACCAAGACCAGTGCTTCCCGTTTCACATGGGCTGCACTTAAGAAGTCTAGATCCAATTTTGTACGAATAGCATTTAGGTGTCTCACCTGCTTCGGTGTAGAAGCATTTACGTAGTAGGATTTCCATCTATAAGAAATATTATAATTGCTGTTACGCAAAGATTTTGAATATGATAATAATTTCATAAATTTTTGCCATTATCCTTGCCAGGATTACCAGGAGCAAAAAAAAAAAAACTTAAAAACTCTCTTTTGTAGCTAGCCGAACTAAGAAATAGAAAATAAATAATCTATTAATAAAGCTGAAGAGTTTGTTTGTTTGATTGAACGCACTAATCTCAGGAACTACTGGTCCGAATTGAAAAAATATTTTTGTGTTGGGTAGCCTATTTATCGCGGAAGGCATGGCTATATAACATCGTGCTACAACTAAGAGGAGCGGAGCAGTAATGAAAAATGTTGCAAAAAGGGGCAAATAGCACGGGTAGGCGATTCGACGCGACGCGCGACGGGAAGGGTCGGGGGAACAAGAAATTTTACGCGGACGAAGTCGCGGGCAGAAGCTAGTAGTTTATAAAACTAAAACACACGCTTCCATAGAAAATCATGCTTTTTACGTACATATTTTAATAGGTATTTTAATACCAAGCACCCCATGCTTTTTTATCAATTACTTTCAACTGTTTAGTTGGGTTTTCTATGGAATCGTGTTTTTTAGTTTTTAAACTATTATTTATTAACACGCTTTTGTTAGCTCGGTATGTATCTATGTAACGAAATCTTTGAACATGATTTCACCCTTCAAAACGTCGGATTAACTTGAAACTTTGCACATGAATGCAAAGTTTCATGGCACAAATTTTGTAATAATTGTTTCATGGCACAAATTTTGTAATAATTGTTTCATGGCACAAATTTTGTAATAATTGTTTCATGGCACAAATTTTGTAATAATTGTTTCATGGCACAAATTTTGTAATAATTGTTTCATGGCACAAATTTTGTAATAATTGTTTCATGGCACAAAGGAGACGGGCGAAAGTTCATACAAAGTTGGGCCTGGCGTTACCATAACGATTACTGCATTAATATATTTAGATACTAACACCATTAAAAAAAAAAAATGTTTAGGACTTCTCCATGGTGTTTACGAAACTTACTAGTTGAGGTGCCACCCATTGCTGTATTATGGAAAGAAGGCCTTCGTCTTCTATTTGTTGTAATCCTCTAGAAGGATTGCGCCGCCAACAAGCTATACTACCGCAGTTGATACAATGACGATGTTGAGCACTCATTGTATTAAACTTCGGAATCCGGTATATGAGGCTGAAGTAAGACGAGTAGGCAAGTTATGACGTCCGTTGTAAGAAATGCGTGGGTCGTTCGTCAAAGTAATAACCGTCAGAATCCTTAAACGTAGCAGCCTAAGTCGTTAAATAATACTAATCGAATAATATTAAAGCACACGAAAACACAACACAAAAAATATCCACTACCGTAAGCCAAACGAACAGAAGCGAATGTTTGTTTAATGTTTGGCATGACATTGACATAAGTTTCACTGTGTTGCCTGTATAATAAAATATGATGATCGATTGTGACATCGATTTTAATGTTCAATTTATTTTTATATCTTTTTAGAAACGTAGAAAAGTGTCACTGGTTAGCCATTATCTGAAGGAGAAAACACTGAATCACCTCCAAGGTTCTGTTTCTATTTCTATTTTATACTTGTATGATCATTATTTTGTATTTAATAAATCGATACTTTTTTTTCTAGATCTGGCAACATTGTTTCAAAAGTGAAAATTAGGGAAGTCAGTGTTATTTTAATTAAATATTTCGTTTTTAATACAATGATAAAACTACTTAATATTTCATGATTAATTACAAAAAAAAAAACTAAAGGAATTATTGATAAATATTTCATTTCTGTAACATGTTTAGCCCAGATTCGCCCGTCTCCTTTGTGCCATTATAGCAAATAAAACTAAAAAGCACGCTTTCACTTAGCTTCCGTTTGTCACGCTAGCCGAAATAAAAATTAGAAATAAATAATATTTCAAAAAACTGAAAAATACACTTTCATAGAAAACCAAACAAAAACTTAGAAAAGAATGGAAAAAAACATGGTGTGCTTGTAATCAATTAAATTGGTTTTCGGTTGGTTTTCAATGAAAGCGTGTTTTTACTTTTTATAAGTATAATACTTATTATTACACTGATAACAACTTGCAATGACCACTGTACTATTTAATTTGATAATTACCCCCTCTATACCAACCATAATTTAAAATGTCTATAAAGATTGTCTATTGTTTGTTGGTCTATTTTATACAGTTAAATAAAATTAAAAGTATAATTACCCTGCATAGTGTTCATGTTCGGCATGAGTGAATACAAATAGGGCCGCAAGCACGTATAACTTAGTATTTGCACTTATTTGGGACACGCCCAGCATAACTCTTGATAACACCAGGTCCACCTTATTTCGCTGTAGCTTATCCAAAACGTGCCAGATAGAATAATTACTTGTAACTATTATTAATCCACTCTAGGTGTGTGTGTTTTAAGATTAAGAGATTAACGTCACGTACTGGAAAATTTACCTAAAAAAAACAACATGTTATGACATAAAACAACGCCTGTAATCTCCGCACATGTCACCAGTTATGTAAAAGTCCCATGGAATAGGGGAGCCTTTTGCCATCAACCAGTCAACAAATCCAGGCTCCGGGCTGCTACTAACAAATTTCTGATGGAAAAACACTTTTCCCGATCTGGGAATAGACCCAGGACGTCTTACTCAGAAATAGCGTTAGCGACCACTACGCAAATAAGTATTTGTTGTTATTTGTAATCTTTTTAGCAAAAAATCGCTAACAAAAACTATATTAAAATATTTGATTTTTTGATTGTTTGTTTCTTACGCTTTCACGCTGAATGGATTTTAATGAAATTTGGCACATGTGTAAACCATAACCTGTATTAGGACGTAGGATTATTATTTTTATCCTAATATTCCCACGGGATCAAGACTTCTGCTCGTGAAACCGCCGGGCGTAGCTAGTTTAAAATATCCACCAACTCTTATTGGTAAATGTAAGTAAAACTCGTGACTCGATAAAAACTGTAATTATTATAAGAAACATAAAAAACAGTATTGTAGCAATATACACTGAAATATACCTACTTAATACATGAAATAAACTGAAATATTATTCATATTTACGATACCTGTTAACGAAAAATAAATAAAATATTGGATAACACACATACACAAAACATTATTAAAAACGGTGTCGAGATGTTGTCGCTGACAGGTGAGTTGGTTCAGTATTTCAAAATCAATACGCTATGGAGCTGCTCGAAATCGCATTGAAGAATTTGAGCTGATCCCGAACTAGATGGCCTCGATAAGAACTGAACTTACCAAACACAGCTTGCAGAGTTGGCTACATGAAGTGACAGTAAAGGGGCTTTTTCTGACAAAAGGCATGGCTTATGAAGCAGACTATCGATCAAACAGCGTTGCGTGCGATGCGTGGGTTACCTCCAGGTAGGCTACCATGGAAAGAGTCCTTCAAAGAAGAGCCAAATTGAAAAAACCCCCGACCAAAACTGAAACCTCTTAAGCATAAAAAGAATATACGTCTTCTAAGTCGCGTTCTTCATTGCTGAAGGTCGTGTCCCTGAAAAGCTTTCGTGGCTTTCTGAATGATGCTCTTCCATTTCGTTCGGTTCTCGGCTTCTCTCATGGCCGTTGTAACAGAGAGTCCAGTGAGGGCGGTTACATGGTCGCACCAGCGGTTAAGTGACCGGCCGCGAGGTCTTTTCCCATCTACCTTACCTATCACCACCAACTTTTCAAGGTTATCCGGTTCCCGACGTGCAACGTGACCAAAGTAACCGAGAATCCTTTGGCAACAGATAGTTGGTAGTCTATCTCTTATACGCAGCTGTTCTAGAATAGATTTATTCGTTCTCTTGGCGGTCCATGGTATGCGAAGCATTTTTCTCAAACACCACATCTCAAACGCTGCTATCTTTTTACGTTCTATTACCCGAATCGTCCACGACTCTGATCCGTAAAGGAATATCGGGAAAACCAGTGTCCGGTTTAGTCTCATCTTGGTGACATTGGAAACCTTCCTGTCTTGCCAAATACGTGCCAGCTTACTCATCGCTGCTTTAGCCATTTGCGTCCTTCTCCTGATCTCTCTTTCGCTTCCTCCCTGGTCAGTAAGTAGCGATCCGAGGTATACAAACTCGCTGACAAAATCCAAATCTGCGAGTTCTTTCGTCCTGGAGAGTTGACCGGTTCTGTCGATGAGCATGACCTTAGTCTTCGACTTATTGATACGTATTGACCGCTTAAGTAGAAGAAGTTGTAGGTATATTTTGATCAAAGGATTCTCGTGTAGAAACGTCTGAACCTATTTTGATACAACCTGTCTAAGGACCACCGCTAGAAAGCCTACATTTAAATAAGTAACACCGTACCCAAATCGATTTACACGTTTAAAAGCTACGGTGCCATAGACGGACACACATAGCGGTCAAAGTTGTAACACCCCTTTTTTTGCGTCGGGGGTTAAAAATACAGTTGGACTAGCATAGTTGACTATTCCTCATTATAAAAATCTACGGATTCCTAATGAGTAATCACAAACAATAACACGTGCCAATTGGCATAATAATTATTTGATTACACATAATCTTCGATAGTATTTTTAATCTACTTAATCTAATGATTTATACGTTTCACTTTTTGTCGACCTAGCATTATAGGTATGATGAGGTGAAACAGGACTACTCACAAGAATCAGACAAATCAGGCGTAATCCACAAATTAAAACTTTGGACTTGTTATGTAAACCGATTAATCAAACTGCGTAGTCTTTTCCCAACTTTGTAGGGTTTTTTTTTGTGGATGTGAAATCATCAAATGACGTCTCCCGCTCTGATCCGTAACGGTGTAGCGGAAGGGCTTGTCAAACTTTTACTGAATAAAACCCACCCGTGTTCCTTCAGTTACTCATGTGCCAGGGCCACGGTATCTCTTTCGAGTGTTGGTCGGTTTCCATTCTAACCGGATCCAGCTGAATCATCACCATCATCATTTCAGCCGTAAAACGTCCACTGCTGGACTTAGGCCTTCCCCAATTTGGGGGGCTTTGCCATAATCGCCACGCTTGGCAGGCGGGTTGGCGATCGCAGTATGGTGGTAAAATGCATAGAGAACGCTGCTCCCCATTCTCTAGTAAGTCCCTTAGTCGCCTTTTTCGACACCCACGGGAAGAAATGGGGTGGTGTTATTCTTTACGTCCGGCACCACATGTTACAATGGATCCAGCTGAATGCCAGTATTTAACATGAAGCGACTGCCTGTCTGACTTACAAAACCCAGTTAGAATCTAGATTATACGATTGGTACGATCCTTTTAGTAAGACTGAACGTCAGACTTCCAGGCTTCTAACCACCAATGACGTTTGTCAAAGATCCACGATTGACAGTCGAGACAAATAGCTTAACATGCTTTTTGAGGCATGGCGGTATCGTGATATTAAAAAATGACCAGCCTTCAACGGACCTACTGGAAACAATATGGCTGACAAAGCTATAGTCCGGTTATTTGATAAAATGTAGGAAAATACTTTCGAATTTCTCAAGAAATCGAATAAGCTGTTCATTCTATGATCTAAAGGACATAAACTTAGGACGTGTACCACAAATAAAAAATGCTTAAATCAAGTATTTGGAACTCGGCTAGTGGTTATGCAATTATAGATCCAAAATCAAAATCAAAAGTCATTTATTCAAACTAGGCTGAGAGTCAGCACTTTTTGAACGTCAAAGTCACATAAGACAGTCCCCCCAAAACGCCCGCCCTTCGACACTTCCTAGTGCTTTGGCTGGGAAGAAGAAGTGGCGGAACAAACTCCCCAGCAGCACTGCTGTCTGTTAAGTTAGAAGAACTTGATTCTATACAATATTGTATAAGTTATTAATATAATAAAACAAAACATACATTATTCGCCATATGTCAGCTAGCACACGCCATTATACCAACAAAACATTGAAAACTAAACTCAAGCTGAAATGAATAATGAAACAAAAATCGTAAACAGAACTTAAAACCTTACTAAAGCCTCCAGGCATAAAGGGCGTGCCCGCTTACATATACAACGATGCAAATGATACATAGACACAACAAATGAAATTAAAAGAAAATAAAAATAAATTAACAAAAGCAGTTAAATAAAAAAAATAAAAAAACAATTATATGATATCCAAAATTAAAATTCATTTAAGGCTAGGAATCAGTACTTTTTGAACGTCCATATACCATAAAACAGTCTCCTAATACGCACGCCCTTCTTAGTACTTACGCTGGGAAGAAAAAAGGGCGTAACAAACACTCTAGCAGCAAAACTGTCTGTTCAGTTAATAGAACTTGATTCTATACAATAGTAAGTAATTAACATTACGAAACAGAAAACAGTAAAATAGATTATTTACCATATGACAGCTAACGTACGCCAAAAGACCAACAAAAGCATTAAATACAAGCTAGTCGAAATAAAAAAAAGCGTATGTTAGATTGTGCTAGTGGGACAGATTTAGCGTCGTTTATTGAAATACACAAAATAATATTCTAATAATGAATCATAGCACCTAAACAGTCGTTGATACTTAAATCTTATGGGCAAACAGGGATTAAGAAAATTAACAATAACTATTTTATCTATAGCCCTTTCAGATCCAGATAGTGACGTATGACCGAAAGATGATAGTGCTATCTTTTGGGCACTGTTATAAAAACAATGATAACTCTATATGTGACAGTCGAACAAGATGAAGTTACTAGTGGTGGTTGCGCTGTTTGCTCTGGTTTGCGCCAAACATGAAGAATATCTCGGGTTTGTAATATCTTTGGTATTATTACACTTCAAATCAATGGTAACTTTTGGAAAACGGCCCTACTCTCATGAATTTATGACACTGCCAAAGTCATTCTGTAGTGCAGTTCTGAAAAATGATCACCATGTAAACTTAGTTGGAGTGCGCTTGAAGAAGATGATTAGATGGGCTGCACGCGAAGCATGATCATTGTAGAAACAGAAGACTATAGACAAAATGACAGATTGAAGAATAATTTCTACGGCGCGATGAAGAAAAGAGTGCCTTCGTAGAGTAGAGAAAGGAATTGTCATGTTACATGTGGTTGATAAAACTGCAATATAGTAGAATATATAAAGCATTAAATGACAGTTTTAAAAGAATAAATGACTTAAATAAAGTGTGGTTAGCAAAAAATCAAACTGCAATGGGGTCTTCCAGGGCACATTTTCTCACCGAGAGGATGAGGTTTGAGACGCAGCAGTGGGAACATTTATTATAGGCTGAAACCCTATATCTCAAGCCTTTAGTAAAAATATATATTTTCGAAAATTTAGAACACATAATATAATTCGTTTAGATTGCTGAATGTGAAGACAAATCCATGAAAAGAGATAAATCATAGTTTTCTTTCTAAAATTTTGTTTTTTTAATTTCTTTACAGATGGAAATCGTACTATATCGAGCTTTCCACAGACACCCACATCAAAACTTTCAGGTCCATGGTAGACAAATATGAGCTGGATGTCTTAAGCCACCCGATCTTGGGACGCGAAGGTGTCTTGCTGGTAAAACCTGAACATCAATCTGCTTTTATCCAAGATGCGGAAACTCAGGGTATTGCTTACAGGATCCATACGGATAATGTGAAAAGGTAAATATTACAGTTTATAATTTACTTTTGCTCTTGCTAAGTATTACAATCTGTCTACATTCAAAGTAAAAGTTAAACAAATATTAACAAGGAATTTAAAAAAAGTGAGATACTTCTCTTATTTAAGTATGTTTTGGGGGTGAAGAAACGTTATGGTTAAAATACATAATCCTTAACTAGGACTAAAACGTACTTCTTCCAATCATAAGACACCAAACAATGACAAAAAATATATTACTTTCTTTTCAGCCAATTGGATTATGATGACGTTCTTATCGAGTTGCAAAAAAGAGCAACCATGAGAAATGGCGGTCGTCAGTTACCTTATGACAATTATCAAGAAATCGAAGCTGTAAGTAACTAAATCTTTATCCTATTATATATTATCAACATATTACTACAGTAAGGTGTCAAACTTGATGCGGATGGCGCAAATCAGGGTATTTTGACGCAGCCTATATCCAGCAGTGGACTGCAATAGGCTGAGTTAATTCAGTCATATTCTTCTAAATTTTCGAATCTCTGTGTCTGATCCTAAAATAATCCAAAATTTATTTTCATTTATATTATTATGATCTCATAATTATTCATCGTACTATTGTGTGTGCCAGCAATGCTTAGTATGACGCTTTCTATTTCAACGAAGAATAGACAGCTCTTTCTAAACAAATTGAAACTTCGTGTCTCCATTTTTGACAGTGCACGGTAGAAATTCTTCTACAATCTGTAATTTTTTTTTTTGTCTTTTGTTTCTAAGGATCCGAAATTTTTCCATTCCAAACTGTCAAAATCATAATGACAACTGACAGTTGTCTTAGGTAGTGAAGACATTTCATTTTGTAATCGCCACGCTAAACACAGTAGAAAACTTTCTATATCGACGGCTTAAAAAGTATATACGGTTATCTAAAAAATGATGATTTTACAGGAGAGCGTTTTGAATGCAAAATTGTGATAATTAATGGAAGGACAAATTTATGTTCTCCTATTTGCCATCATTTAGTTAGAATTACCAAGGCAATGGTTATAGTTGTCTTTATATACGTGACTTAATATCAGTAAAAGTTGAAAATCAAACAGAAAAAAGTCCAATGACAAAACAAAAAATTCTGCGTCGAATTATTCAAAAGACTGGATTTCGTAAAAGTACAGTTCACTCTTTCTACTTTGCTCCCGCTTGTAAGGACTGTCTTTACGGAATGTCATTGCTGTCTATTCTTCCTTAGACAAAAAGGTGCTCATGCTAAGCCTGCAGAAATGCTATTCTGTAAAGTTTATTCGAGGCGCACTTGTTTTTTAAATTGCTGGTTTACAAACCTAGAGTAGAGCTGGTAACTAAAAACGACTTGATGGACAAGTGAGTGCATGATGGCGACGAGCAATCACTTGCTTTTAATTGAAAACACCAAGTGTGAGTCTGTCAACGAGTGTTCTGCCCGTCAAGCGAGAGTTACACAGCGAGTAATCACCAGTGGTGTACGTCCATAATAATGCACCCAAGAAAAGTAAATTTATTTATTTTCGTCTGAAAGTAATATTTAACCAAAGCAGTATCGTGCATTATGACGTCACATCATAGCCCGTACTGTAACGGACATATTGCTAAAAAAACATAGTTTTTTTTAGCAACAACCTATGTTAGTGCTTAAAATACTTTTAATAGGTCTTGTTACTGTATTTTATTAATTTAAAAAAATACGACCATATACCGAATTCTTTTCAATGCAGATTCTGTTCAAAACCAGTAACATTTACACCTAGCCAAGTTACTGTATGCGAAATATTTGATGTACTTGTATTCAAAATTTCGCTTGTAATCTCTACTAAATCAACGACAGCTTCTGAAATCTAAACCAATACAGTATTATCAACAAACGTGAACTATCTTATCGAAATATTGTTCTGCTTGGAAATTCACAATTCGATTTATACGACGATTTTTTTAGTCTGAAATACAAAGTATTGTAAAATCATAATTTACAGATCAACGATTATATCGACTTCATTGGCAGACAATACCCTGACGTTGCTACTGTTGTGAATGCTGCCAACTCTTTTGAAGGTCGTCCCATCAAGTACGTCAAGATCTCTACCACCAACTTTGAAGATGAGACCAAGCCCGTGATCTTCATCGATGGAGGCATCCACGCTAGAGAATGGATCTCTCCCCCCACCGTCACCTGGGCCATTCATAAGCTGGTCGAAGATCTTACTGAAAGTGATCTCCTGGACAGGTTCGACTGGATCCTCATGCCTGTTGTCAACCCAGATGGATATAAATTTACTTTCACCAATGTAAGTGTCATTGTCGATTATTATGGTCCAACTCGCTAACATTTTGTTTTACAATAGATACAAAATATTGTGGCCCAATTTTGTGGACTATAATTACAATTAGGAATATGTGGGACAGCTGGCCCAGTGGTATAGGCCCCGACTTACGAATTATATAGGTTTTATCACCACTACACCCAAAAAAAAATCGTGAGGTGAAGAAAAACATCGTGAGAAAAACGGTATGTCCTAGGACAAGGAATTTTTGGTTCTAGAACCAAAAATTCGAAGACATGTGACATCTACCGACCCACACTAGGCCCGCGTGGAAGACTACGGCCTGACACCGAGTGGAGGCTCGTGTCCTAGAAGTGTGAACAATATAGGCTGATTCTAAAGGCAGGTGGCCTTCTATAGTTTTTTCCTACTCTCGTGGGAAGAAGGCATGAGTTTATATATGTATGTATGTATGATTCAAATCACAGAAAACGTCTTTAATATAATCGGTGTATATTTTTCTTGTAGTCTCGTTTCTGGCGCAAGACTCGTTCCACCGACCAGAGCATCCTCAGCGGCACCTGCCCAGGAGTCGACGGCAACCGCAACTACGACTTCTTCTGGAACACCGTCGGCACCGGCATTACCGCTTGCGCTGACAACTACGCCGGCTCCAGGCCCTTCTCCGAAATCGAAACCAGGGTCGTCAGAGACATCCTCCATGAACACTTGGCCCGTATGGCGCTCTACATCACCATGCACAGTTTTGGCAGTATGATCCTATACCCATGGGGACACGATGGTACCCTGCCAAATAATGGTTTAGGCCTTCACACAGTGGGCATTGCTATGGCCAACGCGATCAACGAACAATCCCTTCCCAACTTCAGATCTTACGTTGTTGGTAATTCAGCTCTAGTCTTGAACTATCCAGCTTCAGGCGCATCTGAAGATTATGCGCATGCGATTGGAGTGCCTTTATCATATACTTTTGAGCTGCCTGGCCTCTCGAATACTATTTTAGGCTTTAATCTGGCTCCTAGGTATATCCAACAAGTGTGCAATGAGACTTGGCAAGGTATTATCGTTGGTGTAAGAAGAGCCGGTGACTTGTTTAAAAATAAAAGATTTTAATTTATCTGTTGACTTCTTTTATTCATTGTAATTTGAAATAGAATAGTTTACCTATATTTATTTATGAAAAAAGAGCATTTTGTAAAGAAAATAATTGGTGCTTCTTCAATCACCTGTAATTGATGAAGTTGACCACTTATTTTGGATACAAGATACGTAATGTTTTTGTAAAACAACCATAAGACGATGCTCTGTCAATAAAATTTGTTTTTTCATATTGATAATTCAGCGTCCTCTATTCCGTGTGGCGCCTGACGTAAAGAATAGCAGCGTCCCATTTTCTCCCGTGGGTGTCCTAAAAGGCGACTAAAGAACATTCTAGAGAATGGGCAGCAGCGTTCTCTATGTATTTTACCACCATACTGCAATCGCCAACCCGCCTCGACCATGATAAACCCTCCTGGGGTAGGCCTATGTTCAGTAATTCACGTTTTGGTTTAGCGCAGCCTTTCTTTTTTTTTAAAATGGGGTTGTTGTGTAGAGTCTACACAACGCCCCCATTTTTTTTTTTGGGTCTCTTACTACCCCCCTTTAGGCCTGCAACGCCCACAGGAAGAAGTGGGCGTTATCTCCCACTTTGGGAAAGGCTGGTTTAGCGCCCTCTGGCATCAGCATGTTTCGAAACCACAACTGTAGTCTTACGTACTTATTGATATCACTGTTTTAATATTAATTGTAGATCGTTACAAACTTATAAGCTAGAGATAATGTCACTAGAGGGCATTGTTTTGATGGGAGGAAAAGACTGAGGTCCTAGCCGAGGTGCAAATAATTAATATATTGTTTTTAGCCGGTCCCTCCCTATTAAGAATCGTAACTCCTCTTTGATCACTGACATTTTCACTGACACAATTTTTTTTGCGTGGCTGGGAAATAGTAAAATGACGTCTCCCGCTCTGGGTGGAGTGTAAGAGCGTGTCAGACTTTTACTGACTAAGACCCACCGTATTCCTTCAGTTGCCTATGTCAGGGTCACGGTAACTCTTTCGAACAATTATGCGACTTCACTGACACCAGATGGCCAATTCCCGATTTTAAAAGCGTACAAAATGTCGCAATCTTGTCTCAGTGTCAAGCAAATGTATTTGTCATTGACCATCAAAAACTTTTCAAAAATTTAGGTAAAAGAAAGGCTATTTTCAAGGGTGGATACTGAGGCTAAAATCCGAACTTTCTAAAAAAAAATCGGGAATTGCCCATCTGGTTCTTTTACTTTTTCATAATCTTTTTGCTTTTTTTTGCCTACTGATATTATTTGTGTTTATCTGCAATATGGCCAAAATATCTTGCTTCGTACAATCTCGTTTTGAATGTTTTGACACGATCTGATAAGAGTGGCCGACATTGCGCCAAATACTGTGTTTTGCAATAATCAATAAATGCAATGGTAATATAAATCTACAGTTGGGTCTACCTACTATCGTGTTCCAGGGCTTGCGCAAGTCACATTCGATTCCGTGATTCCCGTGTGGGAAGGAAACACCGGGGTGGTTTTAGTCAGTAAGGAGTCTGGCAGCCCCCTCTGCCAGTCTCGCGGCGGAGGAGAACATTTACATCAATAAAAAAGCCTGCTATCCCGTCGCGTAGTGGATTATGGCCCACTCCCTCTCACCGAGAGGAGGCCTATGTCCCAGCAGTGGGAACATTATAGGCTGCTGATGATCCCGTTGAGGATTAATTAGGTAGACTGGGGAGAAGCCTTCAAGAACAATGATACCGCCTCTTTGTGAATTACCAAGGGTATAGTATAGGTTCATAAAATACAAATTCCATTTGGAAGAATAAGTATAAATGTAAACATTTTTTTTTTCTTGGACGTTTTATACAAAATTCATTTTTAATAAATTAACCATGATCATATATGTCACTTACAATATAAACTCCTCATTTAAACTTCAATGTTAACAAATAAATCACCAGCTCTTCTGGCACCAACAACAATACCTTCCCAGGTCTCACGGACAACCTGCTCAATATACTGAGGAGCTAAGTGGAAACCGTTACCAGTTGAACTAAAACCAGGCAATTCATAGGTGTATGATAAAGGAACTCCAACGTAATGCGCGTAGTCTTCCGCGGATCCAGCAATACCGTATCCGAGGACGAGAGCAGAGTTTCCAATAACGTAGTTAGGGAAGTGGGGAAGAGCTTTGCTTTGGATAGCATTTACCATGCTAACACCAACAGTGTGGAGACCAAGGGCATTCAGAGATAGGGTACCATCGTGGCCCCATGGGTACAGAATCATACTGCCGAAACTATGAATGGTAAGGTACAAGGCCGTGCGAGCTAAGTATTCATCAAGGATATCCCTCACAACCCTGGTTTCAACTTCGGAAAAGGCTGAAGAACCAGCGTAGATATCAGAACAAGGGTTAGTACTGGTGCCGACGGTGTTCCAGGCAAAGTCGAAGTTGCGGTTGCCGTCCACTCCTGGGCAGATTCGACTGAGTGAGGAAGAGTCGGTAGAGCGAGTCTTGCGCCAAAAACGATTCTGAAAACAAAAAGTAATAAAATTAATACAGCCGTATTCATAATAGGAAGTTTTAACAAAATAGACAAGTTTGATTAAAAAAAATTAACGTGATAATTTTTTTCTTCAAAATGCATAAGAAAAAATTAAATTAACTTGAAATTAAAATCTGAAAAAAAAATCCTTACGTTGGTATGCGAAAATTTATATCCATCGGGGTTGACAACAGGCAAGAGGATCCAGTCGAATCTATCCAAGAGGTCACTTTCCGTTACATCTTCGACCAGTTTATGAATGGCCCAGGTGACGGTGGGGGGAGAAATCCATTCTCTGGCGTGGATGCCTCCATCGATGATGATCACGGGTTTGCTCTCATCTGTGAAGTTGGTGGTGGAGATCTTGAGGTATTTGATAGGATGACCCTCAAATGAATTAGCTGGGGACACAACTGTAGCGACATCAGGGTATGTTTCGCCAATGTAGTCAATATAATCGTCGATCTGTAATGATCATAATAAACCGCATTACGTTTAAATGGGACAAAGTAAGAATCAAGCTTCAAAAGCAAATTATAAGTAAGTTTTTTTTTTCATCTATTCTAATATTATAAAGCTGAAGAATTTGTTTGTTTGTTTGATTGAACGCGTCCGTCTCAGGAACCACTGGTCCGATTTGAAAAAATATTTTTGTGTTGGGTAGCCTATTTATCGAAAAAGGCTATAGGCTATATAACATCACGCTACAACTAAGAGGAGCGGAGCAGTAATGAAAAATGTTGCAAAAACGGGGAAAATCACACGGGTAGGTGATTCGACGCGACGGGAAGGGTCGGGGGAACAAGAAATTTAACGCGGACGAAGTCGCGAGCAGAAGCTAGTATATAATAATACTAGCTTTTGCAAACGGTTTCGAACGCTCATTATACATTTAAACCTTCCTCTTGAATCACTCTGTCTATTGATGAACACCGCATTTAAATTCGTTGCGTAGATTAAAAGATCTAAGTGTACAGTTGCGGGAAGTGACATTGTTTTATATTACTAGCTGACCCAGCAAACGTTGTTTTTTCGGGTGAAAAAGAGTGAAAATTTAGAGTTGTATGTATTTTTCAATGCTCAATCATAATAAAATAAAAGTTCTAAAAAAATTCAAAAAAAAACTTTTGGGGTGGACTACCCCTAACATTTAGGGGGATGAAAAATAGATGTTGGCCGATTCTCATAGAGACCGGATAAGCACAAAAAATTTCATCAAAATCGGTCAAGCCGTTTCGGAGGAGTATGGCAACGAAAACTGTGACACGAGAATTTTATATATTAGATGTATGGATATGTCTTTTAAACCTTGAATCTATGTATTCTTTTTCTCCCTCTATGTTTGATTTGCCTTGATGTGGAGATGTATTTGTTATAATATAACACGTTAAGCTTAACCTACCACTTCCTGTTCTTGGTAGTTGTCGTAAGGAAGCCGGCGACCACCGTTCCTGGCCATAGTTGATCTCTTCTGCTCCTCAATAAGCTGATCATCGTAGTCAAGGGCGCTGAAAGATTAAGTTTTCGTATCAGTTGTATCCTGATGGATTAAAATAGGATTAAAGCAATCGATAGGTGCGTGAGTGCGTGACGTACTACAAATACCACACGCTAAATAATAGGTTGGGGAAAAAGTGTCTTCGCATTTTTTAAGAAAATTCAAAACATTTTTTAATAAAGTTTATTTACATTTAACTAAAGTATTTAGGTACCATTTTGTTCGATAACTTTTTGCCATCTTGTAGGTAGGTACATGATCCCATTGCTATAGAAATTTTGGGACTTCTGGTCAAAATACCGCGACAAGTGGTTTTGGCAGTCCTCTCGTGATGTTAACCTGACACTGCCTAAAGAATTCTGAAGAGACCGAAACAGGTGGAAATCTGAAGGTGCAAGGTCAGGACTATACGGCGGATGCATTAACACCTCCCAGCCAAACTCTCTTAATTTTTGTTGGGTGGCTAAAGATGTGTGAGGTCTAGCGTTATCATGATGAAAAACCACACCCCTTCTGTTGATTAATTCCGGCCGCTTTCTCTCAACTTCTTGCTTTAATCTCATCAGTTGTTCGCAGTAGAGTTCAGAATCGATGGTCCTGCCTGGTGGTAACAGCTCATAATGAATAATGCCCTTCCAATCCCACCACACACACAGCATCACCTTGTTGCGAGTTAACCCGGGTTTCGCCACAGTCTGTGAAGCCTGACCGGCCTTTGACCACGACCTTTTTCGCACGTTCTTGTCATACGTGATCCACTTTTCATCACCAGTTATCAGCTTCTTCAAAAATGGTTCGGTTTCATTACGTCGTAATAAAGAATCACAAATGAGTACACGGTTCATTAGGTTTCTTTCAGTGAGCTCGTGAGGTACCCAAATGTCGAACTTTTTTGTGTACCCAGTTTTTTTCAAATGCGCCAAAACTGTTTTGTGGTTAATTTCCAGTTCTTCAGCTACGTCGTAACTACTGGTATGGCGATCTTGCTCCACTTTTTCAAAAATGGCATCCATTTTATCCATAATAGGGCGACCAGAGCGACGTGCATCTTTGACATCAAAATTTCCGGATTGAAAACGCTTAAACCAAATTTGTGCTACTCTCACAGACACTACACTAGGTCCATAAACATCGCAAATTTTTTTCGCGGCTTGCGTTGCATTTTTACCTTTTTTGTAGTAAAATGTTAAAATGTATCGAATTTCTTCATTAGATTCACTTATCTTGACGGTACGAAAAACAAATGAAAATCACACATTTTCCTAATTTGAATTTGGAATTATGTTCTTTAAAATTTAAACTTTCAATGATACCAAAACCAGCCAGATACAAATAGTATAGCCAAAGAGATTTTATTACAAGTTCATACATACTATAATGCGAAAAGACTTTTTCCCCAACCTAATACATGCTGGTTTCGGATGAGGGCTTCCTTGTGAGTGAACTTCAGATTAGTCTTTGAAACACTGCGGTCTCTGACGACACGAAGTACGCAGGTTTTAAAACCTGATGAGACACTGAGTTTGAAAGGCCCTGAATCTGATTTAGTATATAATGTAATTTTGATATAATTTTTATTAAAGTTAATGTCATATCTACCTTTTGATATCATCAGAATGAATCCTATAAGCAATACCCGCGGCTTCGGCATCCTGGATGAAGGCAGCTTGGTATTCAGGCTTTACAAGCGCTACACCTTCACGGTTGAAGATCGGGTGGCTTAGGAAGTCCAGCTCATATTTCTCAATCATGGGACCCAAGGCTTTGGACTGGGCGTCGGTTGACACTCCTACATAGTAGGATTTCCATCTGTAATGTTATATATCAAATATTACTTAGATTTCCGCCTCCCCTTTTTTTTTTTTTTGGATTGGAAATCTTCAAATGACTTCTTTCGCTCTGGGCGGAGCGGGAGGGAGTGTCAGACTTTTACTGACTAAAACCCACCCGTGTTCCTTCAGTTGCCCATGTGCCAGGGTCACGGTATCTCTTTCGAACAATCACGCGACCCCGGCAGGCATCGGTCCTAGCAGACCCCTTCAGTGTTGCTGACATATCTTTGAGGCGCGCGTGGAACACTACACGCCGTCGACCCGAGCTTGGTCCTTACCGGGCGGCGAGCTACCCATTGCTCGCCACCCGCAAGCTCGTGCCTACGGTGGCCGGGAGTCCGCAATCGACTCCCGGCGCCCGGGGTTCCGCCTCCCCTTAGACTGAATGGAAACTGTGCCATCGAGTTGAAACTACAGCTTGATCATACAGTTATCATTTAGTCTTCACTTCGTCGTCGCTTTTTCCACACGCGGTTTCTAGAGTCCGATAGTAGTCAAATAGGCTTTGCCTAGTAGAATATTTTACCAAGATTGAAAAGCACACGTCAGCTGTTGCAACTGCAACTTTACAATTCTATGGGTTTCTTTGGTTGGCAATAAACTATTCATTATTAAAATTAATACAATGATTATTCTTACTAACCCGATATATTCTTCATGCTTGGCATAAGCCACAGCTAGCAAAGCCGCCACCACCAGTAACTGCATCTTGAGCGAATGTTACGTTTAGAATCGTCATTATTTTTATAAATATCGTTTTCCAAACTGATAGCATTGTTAATCTTATAGATACGGTAAGTCAGTAAGTCTTGATAAATCGTGCGGTAGATATTTCGTCAAATCTTCAGGTCATAAAATAATGTTTTGGTTATTCTCGACAGTAGCGTACACGAAACAATGATTGTCCTGCGACTTCGCCTGCAGTTATTAGTATATTAGGATTTTAACCAGCCAATAATGTTCCCGGTGCTAGAACACAAGTAGCCTCTCTGTCGGAGGAAGCGAGTGGCGGGCTATTATAGAACACGCAGGCCCAGTGCGGGTTTGTTTCGCCGACAGATTTTAATTTGGAACAAGTTTGAGGACACAAATTTCTTTTTGTAAATTTGTATCCTCAAACTTGTTCCAAATAAACACATTTTATTTTTATTTATTTAATTGATTCAACTGTTAAATTAGAAAACTGTTACTGTTAGCACGCATAATCCCACTGCAGAGCAAAAGTCTCTCCCCATGAATGCCGGTTTTCGATTCCGGATCGGCGACTTAAGTGGACCACTGGTCGTGTGTTTTCTCCAGCTCATACCATCATCTTCTACGGGGCCTGCTACTGCGCCTTTTGGCTGTGTCAGGGCTCCACGTAGTGGTTATTTTGGCCAATTCGGATATAATCAACTTTTTTTTCAAATTTAAAATTCACACAAAGGTGGTTTATTGCTATGAAAATATCGTGTTTTGAAATTGTAATTCTTTGCAAAGGCGCAATTATTTGAAAATATTACAATTTTCATATTTTTTACTATCTCACTTGATGATAAAATAATCAATTCTGCGGTCTACGCTGGTAAACACTTGTCTTGAAATTACCTCTTTAATTGAATTGAACTTTTCAAGGTTTTTGTCAAATTATTGCTAGACAAATCAGCCAATGCTAAGGCTAGACTGGTAATTTATTACCTCGCACATTATATTTTCGTCGTATTTGTGCAGAATAAATAATTTTGGAATGAAGTTTCTTAACACATCTTGCGATGGATGACTGGAAAAATCATCACGTAAGGAAAAAAGAGTCCTCACTCCTCAGCAAAATAAAAGGCAGTCACAATAGTATACCGAGGGCTGTGCAGGCAGATACTTTCCCTTCTATAAAAAGGCAATTTGTGAGAAGACTTATACCATAGTTTCCATTTGTCAGTGTGGTTTGGCCTAATGGGTTATCTTCTCACTAATTTGTCTTTAACAGTGTTTTAATCAATCCTGTGAATAACAGTTTCTGTATCTATTTTACTGTCGGGAATAAAAAGCGTTATGCCCCATCTTTCCAATTGGTGTGTCTCTGTGTCTCTTTATCATGTAGAGATCTATCAGAGTCCCCGGACCGAACACAATATTCTTTCTTTCTTTCTTTTGTTATTTCTTATTTCCAAGTTAATATTTCATACAATTTTGTAAAACTTTTCAAGGTAGAAGAGTTAACTCGTATTTAAAAATACATTTTGTGTGCTTCTAAGCATTCATTTTGGTGCGGACTCTTGAGGATTCTAAAAATAAAATGTTCAGAAAAACAATATTGATTTCAAATTTCAATGTAGTTACAGTAGCCATTAAATATTAGGATTTTATATAATCTGGTATTAGCAGTATCACAGAAGTGTTATCAAAACCTGTCTGTAGCTGTTTCCGATAATAATTATTATTGTGTTTAAATAATATTTTAAATCCTTCCTTTGGTTTTTATACAACTGATTCGCTCGATCAATTCGATCCTGAAGGATTTTTACCTTTTTATACCTATCGTCCATTCGTACGTTCGTGTGTTGTCGGACGTAAAGATTTAAAGTCTGTCTACCAAAGGGGTAATTGCGGAACTTTTTATCGGTAGGAATTGGTTTAATATTCATAGTTAAACAACATTCATTGCGTTATTTACGTTGCTGAGCCGACAATTTATTCGAACAAATGACGCAATGGTTTAGAAATGATCTTCAATCCCATTCAGATTTTGATAAATTGTGCGTTTCGCAATTAGGGTGCAGTTTTCCTAAGGAGTATCGTATTTCCCAGCAATTGTACTCGGTAATACGATACGGCTTGGGGAGACTGGTTGTCAGACTTTTGGGATTCTGACGACCTGTAACGACTGTCAAAGTTCTACAAATGACAGCCGGGACCAACAGCTTAACGTGCTTTCCGAGGCACGGAGTAATGTTGATGTGTAAAAATGATCACCACCGTTAAATAAAACTGTGTGTTTAGTTTTATGCAAAGTAAGCCTCGTGGGACGCGTTCCAACGCTCCGTCTTCCAGTACGCGGTCGCCACTCCAGAACCTTCCGACCCCATCGGCCATCCAAGATGGACCGATGACCTGGTGAAGGCCGCAGGAATACGTTGGATGCGAGAAGCACAGAATAGGTCGAAGTGGCGGTGCTTGGGGGAGGCCTATGTCCAGCAGTGGACGTCTTTCGGTTGAAATGATGATGATGAAAGTAAGCCTAGCACTTCTCATCGGACAGGTAAACATAAACATATATAATATAATAAACATATTATAATATACGATGTTGTTCATAGAGATGCAGGACGGAAATGCAGCCCGTTTTTTGTGATTCTATTCCCGTATTTATATCATATAGGACGTGCTAAATCGAGTTCCAGTCACAATCTATTTAGTTTACTTCTAATTTATCTACATTGATGACCAGTTTTTCACATTTGATTGTCATATTCAAGGGTGGTCGCACATCTGACTAAAGTTGCGTCAAGTATTGTCAGTCGCGTAACGGCAGAACGGGAAAGAAGGTACATAACAAATCATTCAACCATACATACTCCATTGATGATGTGTCAAAGTTATGCCATAAGCTCATTCCGATCCAGCCGTCCTTTACTGCCCTTTACCAGCAATGCCGTAAGCCGAGGTCCATACCCCACAGGGGTTACCCTTAGCGTGTAGTCGCTTTTATTTTTAACTCTTTAAGCCCTGGCTAGGCTTTAATTTATTAATGTAGCCATGAGCTAGTCCGATTAAGCAGCCGACAACCCCATAGATTAACCTGCGAGATATTATTCCCAAGAAAATAAAAAAGGTATAAAAAAAACTTTTTTACAAAAAAAAAACAACCGACTTCCTTAAAAACACTACAAATTAAAAAATAACTTTAATTTCGGAAGTCGGTGGTAAAAAACTTAAATACAAATCCTAAGATGCTGCCGAAATTAAAGTTATTTTTCAATTTGTAGTGTTTTTATGGAAGTCGGTTTTTTTTTTTTTTGTAAAAAAGTATTTATTTTTTAATTTTTAGTTATGCTATCTACTCCGCACTAATTCCAAAAAAACAATGCATATTTATGCGATAGGAGAAATCGTAGTTGATTTGCTGTCATTTTTTAAAGAGTTCCGGTGTCTGTCTCTGAAACTCATCATCAGATCTATTTATTTATTTATTTAACCATTTATGTACACACATATATAAACAGACAAGAAGAAAATAACAGAAAAATTAGTACAAAGGTGATGCTTATTTCTAAAGAAATCTCTTCCAGCACACCTGCGATAGGAGAGAAGATACAGAGATGTAGACAGCGTGTGTAAGAGTATGAGAAAATAAAATATATATAATCAAAAACTATTAACTTAATAAAATTAAACTAATAATATAAAATGAAATTTATATGGGACTATATGAAATTTATATGGGACCATTTCGGAATAAACCCCTTTCGAACAAAAAAGAATTTTGCAAATCCGTGACGGAGTTATGGCCGAACATACATAAAAAAAATATATATATATATTAACATCCGAATTGAGAACCTCCTCCTTTTTGAAGTCGGTTAATAATATAGGTTTGATATCTTGTATGTACCTACGCTCGTGAACGTACTACATTTAGGTACCATAGCAAAAGTGTGATACTGATAATAAATCGCTTTAATCCTGAGTATAGAATTAACTAAAGAAGATAAAGACGACAGATTAGGCACGGGACAAGTATAGTTGACCTCGTATTTTCTTTACCACCATTATTATAAAGTTTCGTATAGTGCCGGACGTAAAGAATAGCACCATCCCATTTCTTTACGTGGGTGTCGTAAAAAGCGTATAAGGGACTTGCCAGGGTCGCGAGATTGTTCGAGATACCGTGACCCTGTTGGCACATGGGCAACGGAAGGAACACCCGTGTTCCTTCCGTTGCCCGGTTTTAGTCAGTAAAAGTCTGACATGCCCTCCCGCTCCGCCCAGAGTGGGAGAAGTCATTTGATGATTTCCCATCGAAAAAAAAAAAGAAAGAAAGAAAAAAAGGGACTTACTAGAGAATGGGCAGCAGCGTTCTCTTTGCATTTTACCACCATACTGCGATCGCCAACCCGCCTGCCAAGCGTGGCGATTATGGCAAAGCCCCCCAAATTGGGGGAGGCCTAAGTCCAGCACGGCAGCAGTGGACGTCTTACGGCTGAAATGATGATAATTGTAGAATTGGGGAATGGTAGTGTAAATTGGTTTGTTAAACTGCGTGATACTATTTTTTTTTAGCGTCGGTTTAGGATAGCGTTTGCAGATTGAATATTGTTTTTCATTCTACAGTGTCGAATTGAAACAGTAGAACAATACCGCTTTCGACAAGTTTATGATTGATAACTATTACCATGAGTTTCTAACTAATGATATAATTATGTGTATTAGTTTTCAGACACTTACAATATCTCTCATTTTCACAGTATTCAAATAAAAACAGAATACAAATTTTATACATAGGCGGTATTATTCCATTATGTCAGTTCAGCACCGTAGTATGAAATACAATATAATCTGCAAACTATATCGTAGATCGATGGCAAAAAGAATTGTGAAAAAAGAATTCCCAATCATATACTATTATCACCTTAAATAATAATAATAATAAATTTATTGGTTAGAATATTGTTGTTACATAGGTGTTACATAATATGATGTCCATAACATTCTGCTGTTTTCAGCGTACAAATATTTAAAAGAATTAATATTAAACCATACAATGTCGAGAAAAAGAAAACGTTAACTACTAATATACTAATACAATATCAGGGGTTATTAATTATAATGTCAAGAATGATTAAATACAATGTCAAGGGTTTTTAATTATACTGTCAAGAATTATTAAAAACAATGAAGAAAAAATAAAAATAATATTAAAATACAATGTCATAGAATTAAAGTTGATTGTCACTTGAACGTCCTTTACGACAAGATCTAATCGTTTATGTGAAAGAAGCTTAGTGTAGTTGTAAAAGGGATTTTTGTCAAAATTGGTAAATCAATTACGAGGTCGACTATACTTGCCTCGTGCCTGGCCGTCGACAGCACACATTCTATAGGTACTTGGATTTTTATCACACTTTAGCAATAATACCTAAAAGTAGTACGTTCACGTGCTTACGTATGTACATACACGTTACCAAAAATCTAACTTTATCAGCTGACAGACACAAATAATTGGACTTAGGGCCCATCGTCTACGATGCCACTTACTAAGTCGCGTTATTAAGGGCGCACCGGAGAATTTGCGAAATAAATGCGTTAGTTTGACCCCTTGCCGAATCGTTATTATTTAACCTTTAGCTATGCTAAGTTCTGTGTGGTGTCGGACAAGTACAGCACCATCCAATTCCTTCCCGTGGGTGTCGTAAAAGGCGACTAAGGGACTTACTAGAGAATGGGCAGCAGCGTTCTCTATGCATTTTACCACCATACTGCGATCGCCAACCCGCCTGCCAAGCGTGGCAATTATGGCAAACCCCCCTAAACTTGGGAGGCCTATATCCAGCAGTGAACGTATTCTGGCAAAAAAATAGCTTTACAATTAAAATGTAAGATATTTAAGGATGCACTATATAAGTATATAAGGATGCGCCATCCCATCTTCTTAGCACAGCGGGCTGTGCTGGAGCGGCTGCTGCAGGTGCGGAAAACCTCAAACGGCGCAAATATTCCAACCTAATTGGAAATTACATGTTCGAGCCGTTTGGGGTTGAAACTCTAGGGCTATGGGGTCCGAGTGCCCGCATAATATACCGAGACATTGCCAAGCGGCTGGTCGACTCTTCACGTGACCAGAGGGCTGGCCTATTTTTTGGGCAAAGAATCAGTATTGCCATACAACGTGGCAATGCTGCCAGCCTTTTGGGCACGTTTCCTGTTGACAACGATGCAGAAGAATTTTTTGATGCTTTGTAATTATTTATTTTTAGAACTTAGATTTTAAATTATGTAAATATTGTAAGATATTGTATATATACAAATAAAGTGTACTCCCCCGAAAAAAAAAACGTACAATTTAAAAACACGATTTCTTTTACTTTCCTTGATAGAAAAAAATAACTAAAGTAATCTCTAAAAAACAAAATAAGACCTTAGCACAGTGCAAATACTTGCGTAATACTTTTTTAATAATAACAAAAATTAAATATTCTAAAAATAGATTTTAAATGTGAAATGTAGATGTGCATCGCACCGCCATATTTGTTTGTTAATTCGTGTATTGTAATGTAACATTATGAACATCGTTAGATTATAGTCGTGACTGGCCTGTTAGTCTAGTGGTTAGTGACCCTGTCTGCAAAGACTGAGGTCGTGGGTTCGATTCCCACCCAGGACAAATCTTTGTGTGATGAGCACAATCATTTGTTCTGTGTCTGGGTGTAATTTATTTATATTATGTAAGTATTTAGAAATATATAAGTATATTTATCAGTTGTCTGGTTACCATAGTACAGGCTCTGCCTAGTTTAGGATCAGATAACGATGTGTTGGTTGTCCTAAGATATTTATTTATTTATTTATAGGTTAGGTTAGGTTAGAGCTGTAACCAACCGCTACTTCAACAAAACCAATTAATAATCCCACTGTAATAGTGTCGTAACTCTTTGACAAATTCATCCTGGTTAACAATAACAGGTAGTTCTGAGTTTTGTTGATGGAGAAGCCCAATATCCGACATGGTGAATATTATCAAATGAGATCATATACGTTCACAAGCATAAAAAATATTAAAACACGGAAAATGAATGTAACTTAGGTTACGTTCGGTGTCTAACACGACTAACTTATTTCATTCAAACTGCACTTCTTCGGTTAATCACAGATTCATTTTAATTCCACAACAATGTCATTTGTCTAATTCTAAAACTCTGAGTTATTTTCAACACGAAATCATGTAATAATCACCAAAACACTGTTTGTTTACGTTCGACAACAAACGAATTGACAAATGACGTTCAACCAATCAGCGGGCGAGATGCGTTTCGTCGCACGCCATTTCACAATTTGACGATTTCACTTCGCGAAATTGTAATGTAACGTAAAATAATACGTTAAATTGTTAGCAGTAATTTACGGTTCACAATATTTCGACAGATTACAATCTCGCTAGTTAGACTGTAATGTAACGGTTTTTACAATTTTACGCTGACATATATAAAAACGAAAGTTCATACATTCATTCAATCACTGATAAATCACGAAATCTCAAAAACTAATGGACCTACGAATATAAAATTTGGCACAAAGGTATATTATGAGTAGGAGACGTTAGCTAATTGCTTCATTTTCAAAGTAAACATCATTAATTTTATTATTTAGGTATATGGTTGGAAACAAACGTAATTAAATTTCCGACATCCACGCGGGTGAAGCCGCGGGACAAGCTATGCCCATAACTAGTTTTGATTAGGAACGTCGTGTGTAGACCGACATTGAAATTCCAGTGCTGTGATATACTGGCTACAAAATGGTGACTTCAAATTGAAACACCAATACGTAACTTTTTTTTTTGTGGGTGGGAAATTATCACATGACGTCACGGAGGGCGTATCAGACTTTTACTGAAAAAATCCACCCGTGTTCCTTCAGGCGAACAATGGGTAGCTCGCCGCCCGCAAGCCCGCGCCTACGGTGGCCGGGAGTCTGCAATTGATTCCCGACGCCCGGGGCGTGTCCTCCAGCGGCGGCTAGAGACGTGAGGGAGCAGAAACTGCCTCCTCCTTCGCGGGCACTGCTGCTGCGTGATGATTTCCCATGCCCTCTCGCGCCGTACTATGGCCTGCACCAGGGCCGGATGCGAAAAGTCGCCACCGCCGTTCGAATCCACGAGTACAGGATGTTGCTCCGCCCAGGCAGAGCACACCTCCCCTTATGCTCTACCCTGTCCTCCAACCAACACGTTACTTGTGACTTGTGAATGTCACCGTGGAAGATGGGCCTTACTTCGCATAAAACTGAAAACTTACAACAACAATGACGGAGAAACCCTTAAATGATTAGCTTTATTACCTACTTGATATCATTAATCTATATAATCCAGGCTGTTCGTAAAGTACGGTAGTTCTCAGATATATTTAATTATACGATAATATACAAACAAATTATAATGAACTAAGGAAAACTGATAAAAATGTAACACCTGGCAAGGCACAGTGATGACAGGTGGAGTAAGGAAAAAACAAAAGATAAAAAATCTAGAAAAAAAAATTAGAGGTGTCAAGGGACACCCGGATGGAACGAAGTTCCTTTCCAGGATTCATAATTTT
Organism: Aporophyla nigra; assembly: GCA_947507805.1. NCBI lineage: Eukaryota > Metazoa > Arthropoda > Insecta > Lepidoptera > Noctuidae > Aporophyla > Aporophyla nigra. The sequence continues at coordinate 7,291,674 of OX382292.1, read as the reverse complement.
TATATATTTTTTTTATTATTTATTGTGTACAAAAAACCTGTATACACTCAACAAAAATATTCTCTTTCTCTCACCCTCTCTCTCTCCCTCTCTCCCTCTCTCTCTCCCTATCTCCCTGTCTCTCTCCCTCTCTCTATCTCTCTCTGTCTCTCTCTCTCCCTCTCTCCCTGTCTCTCTCTCTCTCTCTCTACTCACAACAAAAAAAACAACAATATACAAACAAATACAAACAACAAAATATATACAGTCGAATTGAGAAACCTCGTCCTTTTTTTGAAGTCGGTTAAAAAGTGTCGTGACAACTTTTCGTAAGAATTTTTTCCGTCTAGCCCCCTTTCACAACGCACGATAAGGAACTTCGTTCCAAAAATATGGCAAATAGATGGGCGTCGAAGGAAGTGCAAAATGGACGGACGACATGGTTGCCATCACGGGCAATGGGTTGACTGTAAAATACTAGAATACTTAAGACACCACATGTTTGTCATCAGACGTTATGCGGAGGAGTAAGGAAAGATTTGAGAATGAACGTGAATAGAGAAACGAAACCAAAGAAACGTTTGATCGGTTGTTTATAAGGGGAGTGCCTGCCGAGATGACGACTGACTGGGAATTATGGAAGAAACGAAACGTTGCGCCGACCACAAATACGATATAGACGATATTATTGCTATCGCGGGCAGATCCTAGATGCTGGCATAGAAGCGTGGCGGTTGACAAAAGAAAAGAGCAGCAGTGGGTGAAGTCAGGCAGTGAATAAATGCACGACATCACCAATAACAGTAATTTCTGATGTACAAAGCTATGCTAATAATAACACTGTAATACTTTGAAAGAGAGCAATGGCCACCACTGGTGTCTGTTCCTATTTACCGAGTTGTAGGTTGTGGTTTCAAACCCAGGCAGGCGCGTTACTTTGTGTAAATAATTCCATCACCACAGCTCTCAAAACGGTGAAGGAAAACATCGGGAGGAAGAGCATGTCCTAGGGCCAAAATTCGAAGATATGCGACATCTACCAACCCGCACTGGGCCCGCGTGGTAGATTGCTGCTCACTCACTCTCACCGTGAGGAGGCCTGTGTCCCAGCAGTGGGAATAATGTAGGCTGATTATGACTTTAAAAGAAGCCGATAGCCGCATATGCGGAATTTTAGCGTAGAACATTAGAACGTTCAACGCGTGAGATATTATAGAGCACAAGTGTGTGCGCAGACAATAGCCCAGTCTCATAGTCCGATAGTCGGCAATCCGACCCGACCGCAGAGAAATCAGGCGTAGGACCAACGGCTTAACGTGCTTTTTGAGACACAGAAGTATCATACCGCCAACTTCCAACCTTTAGGCTGTTACTAAAAAAAAAACAATTGAAATCTATACTATATAATAATTATATAAAGCTGAAGAGTTTGTTTGATTGAACGTGGTAATCTCAGGAACTACAGGTTTGAATTGAATTTTTTTTTTGTGTAGCCTGTTTATTGAAAAAGGCTATAGGTGCTTCGATCAAAAAGAGCGGAGCAGCAAGGAAAAATTACCGAAAACTGGCAGGCAATTCGATGCGACGGGAAGGGTCACGGGAGAAAAATTGACGCGGACGAAGTTGCGGGCAGAAGCTAGTACTCAATAACACAACCACTGCACAAATATGCTTGGAACAATAGTACAGTAATTATATCACCGGCTGGTCGGAGAAAACAACAGAGAGAGATGTAGAAGAAGCACATGAAGACCGAACACTATTGGACAGAATAGACTGTCCAATATTTTGATTGGTTGATCCAAAGATAACAATCAACATAGACGATACGAGATGTGAGTAAACTTCTAAATGGCGTGTCGACAGCAAAAAAAAAACAACAATATGCTTTGGCCCAAAATTCAGCACCGCAAATTAGTTTTGCGACGGCGACGCAGCCATTGGGTCCTCATGTGTGCAGGTGATCGAGCATGCGACGCAAAAGGATTGGTAAGCCATTATCAATAGAGAGACGCCATTTACGCACCAAAGATCTAAGCCGTTTATGAACCTCCACTTGTGGAAGTTATCTTTACTGTGGTGCATGAGAGGAGACTCTCGAGCAACGTCCATTTTGACCTTCTGTTATAATATGAGTAATTAAATTGATTAAGCTAAGCTAGTTGTAAACGAACCCAGAAAACCACGCTCAGTAGCCACAAGACCACTGAATCATCGAAACTAATTCATTAAACAATATTAATTTATCCTGATAACTTGATTGATAACTTGTAATCAATATTATTATTATCAATAATTGATTATGGATTTTCCAAGCAGGTATTCTCCATTCAATTTAATCTTAAGTCGAACATAGTTATCATAATCAACTATGTAGATTAATTATTGACAAATAGATTTTCCGTTTCTTTATCAGTTGCTCTTGCGCATATAACCAATCGATTGGGATCATTTGTAGTATTTTCTGATTTAGTGGCATCTGCACCACAAATTCATGATGAAGTACTTACTAATGTTTTCTTTGTGCATACTTGGGGTGTTGGCTAAGCATGAAATTTATGAAGGGTAAGAATTCATTCGGTTAATTTGATTGAATATGCTTGAAAGTTGGGATATTATAATAATGAAAATGATCCAAATTATAATTTTTCTTATTTATTTCAATTTACCGATCCATGTGAATGATTTCTTAATATAATCACTCATATTTTCCCGTAAACTTTTTGACGGGTTTTTTTTTTCAAAAGATTCAAGTGCTCCAGTGAAAACACCATAATCAAAAAAAAAAAAACACCTCTTGGTATATACAAATGTTTATAGGCGATCCGAATCCCGTCAAATGAGTAGAAAACTTGATTGCAAAACCCTTAATAAAAAATAACACCGTAATATTTCTTAATTTCAGCCACGCAGTATATGAAGTTGATGTAGACTCTATTGATCAAGGCAGACTAGTCCATGATGTAGAAGAGGAGATGATGCTAGACGTGTGGTCAGATGCCATACCTGGTGTCCCAGGAAAAGTCCTCGTTCCGAAAGTGAAAAGAGAAATCTTTGAAACTATCCTTAACAACGCTGGTGTCCAGTACAAAGTTGAATCTGAAAATGTTAAAGAGTAAGTTCAAACTTAAGCTTTAGTTTATGCTTTTATTATTTAAGAAAATTCCATAAAGGTATAGGATGGTCATGTACCGTGTGGTGCCGGACATAAAGAATAACACCACCCCATTTCTTCCCGTGGGTGTCGTAAAAGGCGACTAAGGGACTTACTAGAGAATGGGCAGCAGCGTTCTCTATGCATTTTATCACCATACTGCGATCGCCAACCCGCCTGCCAAGCGTGGCGATTATGGCAAAGCGCCCCGAATTAGGGGAGGCCTAAGTCCAGCAGTGGACGTCTCACGGTTGAAATGATGATGATGATGATGATGATAGGATGGTCTATGTCTAGTATCAGTCATTCAGCTGAAAGAGGAGGATAATGATAATTGCAGTATATAAGCGTAAATAGTGTTTATTGCAATATCCGGACCGTTTGTAAAACAGACAGACTTAATCAATCTGCCCAGCGTTTTCCAAACTATGTTGAGGTCAGCTTCCAGTCTAATTGAATGCAGCTGAATACCGTTATTTTATTTACATAGACCGAGTGCTTATCTGACTTCCTCAGTCCACTTACTGGACAAAACTGGGAGCACTTGATTAGTCTAGTTGTGGTTGTGTTGGACCTTAATATGCTTTGGAATGGGCAACAAACTTTTTTTTCTGACCAACAAAACCTTGACAGGTCAAAAGTGCCTGTAATTGGTTTACTTGAAATGAATGAAAAACAATTTATAACACACTAGCTTTTTCCAGCGGCTTCGCCCGCGCATAATACGTACAAACCTCCCTCTTGATTCACCCTGGCTATTGGTGAAAACCGTGTTAAATCCTTTGCGTAGTTTAAAACATCTAAGCATGTAAAGAAGATTATCTAGAAATTGAAACCCACGCCATCTATTAGGAATTCATAGAACTAACCAATAAACACACACATTGTTCTATAAAAACATTTAATTTGCAAATATTCAGATCAGTAATTGAGAAAAAACTGTCCTATCTTTTAAGTTGGATTTTATTAAAATCGGTTGAGTAGTTTAAGAGTCCATCCCGGACAAACAACGTGACGCGTAATTACTGAGAGACACACACACACAGTCAAGTTCAACGGAACTTATCTAGGAATATGGTGAAACAAAAATAAACATAATTGACTTAAATTAATAACGTGCAAAGATGAATAACGAGCAGCAACGAAATATTTCTAATTGTTTCGATTTCAGGCAGCTGGACTTAGAAGACAAACTCTTAGCAGATGCCGCAGCCAAGAGTAACAGTACCAAGTCTCGTCTCGGCTTCGACAGGATCCACACATACGCAGAGGTAATTAAAACCATAGACAATGTGACCATTCACACTTACAATTGAAAGAAATTAAAGCTGAAGATACAAAAAGAGATAACAACGAAATTGAAAGTGCAAAGTCATTTGGATACATGAGTACTACCTAAATCCCAAGATATTTAATTAAGATTATGATAATCTTATTTATATATTTTGACGTATCACCTGCCCGCATTAATACCTACTTCGTTTTAACTTAGCGCTTTTACTGCCTGTTTTTCTAATTGCTCAGCTCTGAAGGATTCTCTTGTTTCATGATTTTCAATAGTTTTTCAGCTTTCCCTAAAGTTGAGCTATAAAACGCAAAAAGTTTTTTCCAGATCTAACAAATACTTTCAGAGATTAGCGCGTTCAAACAAAAACTAGTTCTGAGAGCTCTTTAGCTCTTAAAATATGTATATAGTGACAATACAGAACAAACGTTCTGTTTTGAATTTCATAATAACGATATGTATTTAAATACTGAAAATATTAAACTAAAACATATACAGAAATAATGTTGCCATCATTTCCAGGTTGATGCTTATTTGGATGAGCTCGCCAGGCAATACCCCAATTTAGTCACCGTCGTGCAAGGTGGGCAAAGTATTGAAGGCAGACCCATCAGATACCTCAGGATTTCAACTACTAACTTCCAGGTAAGATGTTTTTTTTTTTTCTTCAAAAGACTATAGCAGCATATAAAAAGAGGACAGTAGTAGTACTGAAAGTAGTCAGTATCCTCTTTTTGTATGCTGCTAATCCATAAGAAAAATATGCTAAAGTACCCTTATTAAGGTTATGTTAACGAAACTCCTAAAATTAACATGATCTTGCAGTTTGAGTAATGTATGCGACCTACCCAAATGTCCTTTCATTAGTATTGTTCGTCAAATCGTTGAATTTTTTTAAGTTAGTTGAGCTGCACGATTAGTGAAAAATGCGTGCACTGGCTGAACAAGTCCACTCAATTTGTGTGGTTCTTTCTTCAAAAGACCATTTCAGTCACCAATTTCCATGGCCTTCACATAATGCGACCAAGATTATGTGTGGACTTTAAAAGAGTGTGACCTCTGACTTTGTTTCGACCTTTCTTCTCAGAGTAGTATAGGAAACGCCGACCGCATCTAGTTGATGATTGACGTGTAAAAGATTTTTTGTTCATAACCACTTACAGAAATAATATAATTTATCATTTATACAAACGATACGATATGTTGGAAATCAAACAACTCAATTTGTATACTAAACATTTTGCACACCAATCTTGAACAAGAATTACGAAATAGAACCACATCAGTAACTAATTCAATGAGTATACTACCGTGGTCGTTAATTACAACCATTTTAATAATTCTTACCTTTAATTTTAGGACACCAGCAAACCAGTGATCATGATGCAGTCTCTTCTCCACGCTCGTGAATGGTTGAGTCTCCCAGTTACTCTCTACACCATCCACAAGCTGGTAATTGACGTCACTGAGTCAGACCTCATCCAGAACATAGACTGGATTATCTTGCCTGTTGCCAACCCTGATGGATACGTCTTCACTCATAGTAATGTAAGTAGATATGTTTATGATCATAGTGAAGTACAGTGGTGGCTGAGTAGTAACGGTCCCGACGTATGTGTTGTAGAATGTAGGTTCAGACCTAGGAAACCTATCTGTAACTTATTTGCCACTGCTAAAGAAAACAAAAATTTGGACGACATGTAGTATCCACCAACCCGCACAATCTCTGAAATAGAGAAGGGCGATATTCTAACCACCGATAACATCAGTTTAAGCCACGTCGCTGCGGGTACTACCAAACTTAACATAACAGTTGTTTCCATCTTCATAATAATCTATAATTGATGCATTGCATTGTTCAGATTACAAGCTGCTATAATCTATTAGCAAATGGATTATTGATTGCATTAACCTCGTCCGTACTCTGCAATGTCACGAAATCAAGTGCAATCTGAAGACCTACTTCTAATCTCTTGAAGACTTTCATATCCGATCATGATTTAATATCTACACGAGATCCAGTATTAGCAAAATACCCACGTATTTCCCACAAATAAAATGTATAGTCATCGTAAGATTCGGTCATCAAGAAACAATATCGGTATTGAAACCATAATAACTTCCATTTGATATTAAACTTTAATCATTTAAACATTTTGATCCTCTAGCCACTTTCATAGAAATCGAAGGAATGGATCTATTGCTTTAAGTCATTATTTTTGTCATTTTAGCTACGATGTCCGTTCATCCGTGTGAATTTCTTGTTTTCCAACCCACTCCGTCATGGAATCGCTATTACTTCATTTTCACTTGGAATTTTGCTTTCTTTTTGTTCGGCTCCTGAATGGCCTAGCATGTTATTAAAAATTGTCCTATAAACTGCGTAAATATTTTTATTGGTTAGATCGTTCTAGAGATTAGCACGTTCCAACAAGCAAACTCTTCAGGTTTATTATTAGTATGAAGATGAGCTTCATATAATTTGATTTCATTTGATCTACTTGCTCCTACGGTTCTAATGTACGAGAACGTTCAATAGTACGAGCGTTACGTAACGGAAACCAGAAATTAAACAAAGCTTACTAAGTACCTCCTATTCTCTTCTACAGGAACGTTACTGGAGGAAGAACCGTAGACAGAACCTGGGTGGCAACATCTGTGCCGGCGTCGACCTCAATAGAAACTTCGGCATGAACTGGGGAACTGCCTCCAGTACCAGTCCTTGCTCCGACACCTTCCACGGCACTGGTGCGTTTTCCGAGCCCGAAACTGCCATCATCCGGGACATTATCGCCGCTCATCGGACCCGCCTGGCTTTGTACATTGACTTCCACAGCTTCGGCAGCATGATCCTCTACGGATATGGAAACGGAGATTTTCCACCAAATGTTTTTCAAGTCAACTTGGTCGCAGTTCAAATGGCTGAAGCTATCGACAGAGTCAAATGGCCTAGTAACAGAAACTATATTGTTGGAAATATTTTCTATGTCTTATACGCCGCTTCTGGTGGTGCAAGTGATTACGCGAATGAAGCTGCAGCCCAATTCTCTTACACCTACGAATTACCTGCTTATAGGAATAGTCAATGGCTTACAGGTTTCCTGGTAGACCCTGCTTTTATTGAGCAGGCTGGTTTTGAAACCTGGGAAGGTGTCAAGGTTGGTGCTAGGGCAGCTGCAAATGCATTTAGACAACGTAATTTGGCTTAAGATGATACTCGTATTTAATGTTTTGACTGATAGTTTGTAATTAATAAATTATTTGAAACTGATCTTTATGTGTTTGGGATTTAAATAAAAATATTCAAATCACGCCTCGTTTACCCGAAATGTTGAGCACAGGTCTACTTACTAAATTTCGCCAGTTATACCGGATGACATTTTTTACCGTCTCGATCAGAATCAGAATCAGAACTTTATTTGCTATTAATGTAGGTACAGGTATAAGATGTTATGCATAAATTAATTAGATCGGCTACAGTCTACCTTACGGCATGCAAATTATTAAATAAATTAAAACATTAATACAAACAAAATAATGTCAACAAAACATAAATTAAAGTGAAGTTAATTAGTACCTAATATGATAGTCAGGTATATGTGTAAGTCAAATTTGCAATTAATTATAAAATTCATAATTTGGATAAATTCGTATCATTTAAAAAGTCTTTCAATTAGTAGTAACATTTACCTAAAAGTAGTGCAGTTACCTTAGATTTAAAAATGTTTACAGCACAGTCCTTAAAATGATGAGGTATTTTATTATAAATGATAGGTCCCATTGTCATAATACTTTTCCTTAAAATTGCTGTCTTGTAATTACCCGAATGTAGCAAGTTCTTGTATTGGGATCTCAATGGGCCATTATGTATTCTTATACTGGCCAGTGACGGAAATAAGGTCAGATTGGTTTTTACAAAAATTGCCACCTCCAGTATGTACAAACATGGAAAAGTCAGTATCTTCAGAGACCGAAACACAGGTTCACAGCTGTCTGTGCTTTTAAGGTTTGACATAGATCGAATACACCGTTTCTGGGCCCTAACAATCTCCTCCCTTTCACTACAGTTACCCCAAAATATGATCCCAAATCTTAACACTGATGCCACCAACCCATGATAATTTAGCAGAAGTGTTTCATTACTTACTTTATGCGATAAGTTATACAGTACATAGGCTGATTTGTTCAACTTCTTACATTCGACATCGGCCTGCGGTCTCCAAGTCAAATTGTTGTCAATCAGGATGCCTAAAAATTTTGCTACACAAGTTGTATCCACTTTTTGACCATTATATCTAACATTTATATCATCAGCGAGTATCCTTTGGTAGAAGTGCATTAATTTTGTCTTTTTTAGATTTATTTTTAAATTATTTATATCAAGCCAATGTATAATTGTTTCTAATGTATTATTAATTTCCCCTTCATATTTTTCTTTATTGGTACACTTAACTATCGCTGTACTGTCGTCTGCAAATAGTACCATAGGTTGTCGTATCTGTCGTGGCAAGTCATTTATATATAGGAGAAATAGAGGAGGTCCCAAGACTCCCCTGTGGTACACCGTATTTGATTTCCCTATCGGCTGATTTATATCTAAGCTCACATTTGGTTTCAAGGCATATTCTGGATATTTCTGTATGTTGAGTTCGTCCAGTAAGATAGGAGCTTATTAAGTCTAGGATCGATCTTCATATGGTGTGTTCTGTAACTAGAATAGAAGGCAGGAAGGCCTTCAGATTCATCGCAAGTAACCAGAGGAGCGCGGGACGCGGGCGGACGGGGATGCGTGTGCGGCTCGTGCGCCTGCGAAAGACCAATGAGGCCGCCTATCGGCCGGCTTCAAAGGGTAGGACCGCGTGTTGTTGGGGCTGCCGCGTTTTTGTAGCGCGTCCGGCATGTTTGCCGACGCGGAAATAGATAGTTTTTCGGCCATCATGCGCAAGAGATGCGCATCTCTACTTCACCGTGTGTGCGACAGCCCCAACAGTATTCATAGAGCGTTGGCTGATAGGTGGGACTCTCCGATCTTGGGGCGGTGGATACGACTGCACGCAGTCAAGTAGACATTCCCCAGGATCGGTGAGCCTCACAGCTTAGAATAAATGTTACTAACATTAGTTCATAAGTTTTCACTGTTACTAACACTTATGGAAGAAATTCTGAAATAAATGTTTTATTATTAAAATAATTATTATTGAGTAGGGTGCGTATGATTTGAGTTTCGATAGATTTTAATTGTTTCTTTAATATTTTTTTTCCAAATTTCTGTTTTTGTTGTTCTAGTACAACACACACACTTGAGCACTATAATATCTCCCGCGCCGATGGCTAGTCTCCGTTGAGATTGGCCGCCGTGGCCGAAATTCGGTCTGGAGGACTATATTTATTGCTAGATCAATTTCATTACATGTTATTCAAAAATAATAATAATAAAAATTTCTATGGCAAAGGCTTCTACTCCGTTCACCTATTTACCCCCATTTTTTTTTCAAGACGTTAAAAAATGTCACTTGGTATATAAGTTCTATGTAATAGATGGCGAGACTCCGGGCTGCTACTGCGTAATTCCAAACAGAAATTAATAACTTAAATTAACCCAATACTACTTTGCTCGACCTGCGAATCGAACCCAAGACCTTATGCTCAGCGTGTGACCACTAGACCAACGAGGTAGTCGAATAAAGATAATAATGCGTTCATGGATTGACCTATATCAATCAATATTTAACCATATTAGATCTACCTGCCGGCGTAGCATGACTAATTCTATATATATTCTACCAAGAACAAAAAAAGTTCCTTATTTATTTTGATTCTGTAAAAATGTTTCTATCTCATCAATAGTAAAGAGAAATAGTCATCATACTTGACATCGCGCTCTTGTCGACTGAAGAATAGAAACATCTCTTTTCTTCAGTTTTACACAATTCTTCTACGATACAATCTATCATTTTGTCTTCTTTTCCATCGACAAATTCCGTTACTATGGCGGTCATGCTACGCGTCCTGATGATGATAGCGTCCTTATATACTTTGAATTTCTGCCCATAATATACAGGGTGTCCCAAAAATCAAAGTCAAGCCGAAAACAGTTGATAAGCCAGGTGGTGACAGTTATCAGAAAAATAATAAAAAAAATCTAAGTTAAGTACTTTTCAAATTATTGACATTACTGTAAACTACAGTCCAAAATTAAAACACAACTACCTCAGTTTTAAAGAAAACATCACTTACATCAATTTTTTGCTCCACCATGTACTAAAAATTATTACATCGCCCAACTTTAACTGACTGTACCGAAAAAAAATGCTTAATTTAGATCTTTTTTATTATTTTTCTGATAACTGCCACCACCTGGCATATCAACCGTTTTCGACTTGACGTTGATTTTTGGTACACCTTGTATTTGCAACGTTAGGATATTATTCACTTGTGGCGAACAAGAAGAACAAGAAGGGTTTAGAGCTAATTATCTATGTCTAATCGTGTTAAGAAAATAGTGACTCATCGTTGTCACTCAGCTTGTCACGCCCCTTGACCAGTTAGATCATAGTTAGTTGACAAATGACGTGTTCGTATTGTTTGAATCATCAGCAACATATCATGTTCCCACTGCTGGGACACAAACCTCCACACGGTGAGAGAGAGGGGGTCATAATGTGTGACTGACGCGGGCTCAGTGCGGGTTGGTAGATGTCAAATATCTTCGAATTTTTGGTTTTAAGACATGCCGGTTTCCTCACGATGTTTTCCTTCACCGTTTTGAGAGCAGTGGTGATGAAATAATTTACACAAAGTAACGCGCCTGCTTGGATTCGAACTCACGAATTACTACTCGTAAGTTGCGGAAGTTACCACGAGGCCACAACTGCTCTCATAAAGTTGCGTAATAATATCATAGATTGCGCAACATGGCGAGATACGTTGCAAGGGCTTATAATTTTGCCCATGTTAAATTTTCAATGTTAGGATATTATTCACTTGTTCGCACTTTGGAGCTAAAGTCTATTCGCATTGAGAAAATAGTCACTCATCGTTGTCACTCAGCTCATCACGCCCCTTGACTAGTTTTTTTTTTTATTTTTTATTTAGATCATAGTAAGTTGACAAAAGACGTGTTCGTACTGTTTAAAGGGCTTGCTTCAACAGGTCGACGTGAACACGACTTTCTAATTTACTATGATCTAATTCGTCAAGGGGCCTAGGTAAACTCAGTGACAACGATGAGTCACTATTTTCTTAACGCAAATATGTATACAACAGTGATCCCTTCGAAGTAACCCAACATTTTAGGTTTTAGGTAATATTTTTCAACTTCTTTACCATACCAAAATTTAATGTCATTATGATATTAATGCAATTTTTTCATATTTATTCAAATCAAATCAAAATATTTTTATTTCACATAAACCAACATGGGCACTTCTGAAACGTCAGAAGCTAGGTGCACGGTTCCAAATTGTTGATTCGTATGGAGAAGAGCCGGCAAGAAACTCCGTGGTTACTCTTTTAAAAATAATTGACTTAATTTTTATTGTCTTACTAGATGAAATTAAATTTATCCTCTATCGATATCCCTCTTACGTCCCAACTCTATCCGCGGAGTTTTCAACACCGAATGGTAATGCGGTGTAATCCCAGCGTCGGAAGTTTTCAATGAATTTAGAATACCGCTGCATCGCTGCAACTGAAGATTTCCCAACATTTTTTCAATTTTCTAATTGAATTTTGTCTTCAAACTTGCATTAGTGCAATGTGATCATAGATTTCTTGGAATGGAGGGAAGATTTTATACCGCAAACGTGAGGTGTGCACATTCGATTCGCTGATGTGTTTTAACCCGACTACGGTGAAACAAAACGGAGGGTTATATTTTAACCGATCCGTATGTATGTAAGTATGTGGTATGTATGTTCATCTGTTCCCGCGTAGCTTCTTATCATAATTTGATAAATGAGGTATCCTTGAAAGCGTCTTGACTGTCCGCTGGCTATGTGTGACTGAATATAGCGCTTTCTAGAGAACTTATAGGAGAAATCTAAAAAAAAACGGTGAAGTTCAAGTTAGTTATCCAATAAAAGGGCTTAATGAGCACATTTTACACACACGTATTGTATGTTAATCCCAAAATAATTTAAATCAAATGTAAGTTTAAAAACTAAAATCCAACTTCTGCTTTTATAAGTATGAAACAAAAAAGTCTTCGTAAGCCACTTTGCCCTAAAGCAGTCGAAATTTCAATAGTCGTCTCACAAAGCGACGTGCGCTTTATTTATGATAACCAAGTAAGTATTCAAACACGCTGTCAGTTCAATCAACTCAGCCTATCGCAGTCCACTCACCCTGTCCTCCGCCTTCCGCATCCAGTCTGTCAGTTAAGCACGTCAAATCAAATAAAATAAAAATATTTTTATTTCATCACAGTATTTTTATTTCATCACTTATGAAATTTCAGAAGCTAGGTGCACGGTTCCAAATTGTAGATTCCTATGGAAAAGAGCCAGCAAGAAACTCCACGGTTACTCTTTTAAAAATAATTGATTTTATTTTATTTTATTTATTCGGGAAAACAAACAATTTCACATTAAAATATACAAAAAAAAAAATGGATACAGAAATGATACAAATGTGAAATCAACCACGTTCTCCACAGATATACAATAAGACAATTTGTTTTTTTTTTAAGACTAGCTTTGTTAACAATTTAAAAAATGGGAATGTTAATAGTAAAGAATAAACAAAACATACAGCCATTAATAGTGCCGCAAAAGTGGAACAACAGTATCACATTAATTTTTCAATATGTTGAGTACCATAAGTCTAAACTTTTTATGCGGTAAAGCAAACAGATCCAGACTGCAGAAATTCTTATTAAAATTGCTCTTAAGGCGACGAAGAGAATAGAATAGAATAATATTTATTTGCTTAAAAACATGGTATAAAAGATGGTAAAAAATAAATAAAAAGAGCGTACATGTTTTGCTTAACAGTTATAAGTGTACAAATTTTCACAAGTATATTTAACATTTATAATCTAAAAATTCTTTTACACTATAAAAACCATGACTACACAGCCATTCGTGCAGTTTATTTTTAAATAATCTCATATTTAAGATCTTAAGATTACTTGGTATCTTATTATATATACGTACACACATAGATATACAACTTTTATTATATTTAGCTAGTTTCGGAAGGAGATCCAGTACGAGCCTGTGGGGGTCTCGACGGTTACGAGGATATAAGACATCTGCATTACAAAATAATTCCTTATGTTTCCTCACAAACATACATGTTTCATATAAGTACAGAGACGGTAGCGGCAACAAGCCAAGCTTTTAAATATTGGCCCACAGGATTCGTCAGGTCGAAGCCCGTTTATAGCTCTAATACATTTTTTTTGTGCAATAAATGCTCTATTTTGGTCTGTGCTACTGCCCCACATTATCAAGCCATAACGGAGCACCGATTCAACGTATGCGTGGTGCCGTTTTAACGTTTGTTATGTTTCTGACTTTATTACTGACTGATTTCTTTGAGGAGCACGCAAGCCAGCATTTGTACGACTGGAAGTTTTACAATGGTTTCAAATTATTCCCTTCATTAGATAAATACTATATTATTTGTTGGATTAAGCCCACTCGTAGCAATCTATAAAATTATATTTATAACACATTAACGAAATCAAACATCACATTTTTTAAATTATTGCTACTTAGTGTGCGAGGGAACGAGTCTATAGCCGGAATTATGGCTTTTAGATTTTTCGGCCTTTTGTTGTTTGTGTACCCATGTTCTGGATTAGCAGTTAATCGGCTGAACGGATTTGGAGTAACCCAAATTAGTATAAGGAAGATATAAATAAGCGTGTAATTGTGTACAAAATTAACTTGAGGATCGGTGATAACAGTTGCCGATTTCGAGGAAGATTCTCGTGTGCCAAGAATATCTTGGATATTGACGTCATCATCATCATGCTCAGCCTATATTATTCCCACAGCTGGGACACAGGCCTCCTCTTTATGAGGGGGTGGGCCGTAATCTGCCACGCAGATCCAAAGCGGATTGGCAGATGTCACATGTCTTCGAATTTTTGGTTCTAAGACATGTCGCTTGTTCTAAAACGTGTTCGAAAGAGATACCGTGATCCTGGCATGTAGGCAACTGAAAGAACACGTGTGGGTTTTAGTCAGTAAAAGTCTGACAGTAAAGTCTTCCGCTCCACCCAGAGCGGAAGACGTCATACAATTATTACCCACCCACAAAAAAAAGGCCTGACGCTTTTCTCACAATGTTTTCCTTCAACATTTTGAGAGCAGTAGGGATGAAATTATTTACACAATATAAAGTGCCTGCCTGAGTTCGAACCCACGACCTGCAACTCGTAAGTTGGGGCCGATACCACCAATCTATACTAAGACTTAATCTATACTAATATTATAAAGCTGAAGAGTTTGTTTGTTTATTTGATTGAACGCGCTAATCTCAGGAACTACTGGTCCGAATTGAAAAAATATTTTTGTATTGGGTAGTCTATTTATTGAGAAAGGCTATAAGCTATATGACATCACGCTACAACCAAGAAGAGCGGAGCAGTAATGAAAAATGTTGCAAAAACGGGGAAAATCTCACGGGTAGGCGATTCGACGCGACGGGAAGGGTCGGGGAAACAAGAAATTTAACGCGGACGAAGTCGCGGGCAGAAGCTAGTATTGACATGAGATGTCGAAATTATAACATTAACGCCCACGGTATAGTTTTTTGTATGAATAAAATGTCCGTGCCGTTATTTGGATGCATCACAAAGCATTTCCTTTGTGGGGTGGCCTTAATAATAAAAATTCGCAGACAGATCTAGAAATCCGGACCCACTTAGACCTCTCCGGGCCTTCGCTTAAGTAGGCTGCTGGGTGTTTACCATTGGTGCAGTTTATACATTTGCATTTAGAAAATGAGCAGTTGGGGCACTCTCAGGGATCATGTTCCCCGCTCAGTAACCACACTTAACCTGTGATTGGCAATCCCGTGGCAGGTATCCAACACCGAAGCAGTTATAGAACTGGACCATTGAAGATAACCAACTAGGATTGGTTGAGTTAGAGTTATAACCGACCAGTATAAATTCAAAGTCACTCAGCGAGCTATGGAACGAGCTATCTTGGGAGTATCTCTGAGGTATAGGATCCAGAATGAGCTGATCCAGCAGAGAACCAAAGACGTCGACATAGCTCATAGAATTAGCAAGTTGAAGTGGTAATGGCCCGGCCACATTAGCCGTAGAACCGATGATCGTTAGGGTAAACGTGCCTGCCAGGGTCGCCAGATTTGTTCGAAAGAGATACTGCGGCCCTGGCATATGGGCAACTGAAGGAACACGGGTGGGTTTCTGTTATTATTTTTCTGATAACTGTCACCACCTGGCCTATCAACCGTTTTCGGCTTGACGTTGATTTTTGGGACACCCTGTATACCATACTCTATTTTTAACTACTCTTTTATTATTGTTACAACGCTAGTTTCAAAATTTGCCAAATTGTACGTTCTTGAACGTGGTTGATTTCACATTTGTATCATTTCTGTATCCTATTTTTTTTTTTTTTTTGTAATTCGAAATGTAAAATTTATTGTTTTCCCGAATAAATAAAATAAAAAATACTCAAAAATCCATTCACCTGAAAACATCTTACAAACCCGACCATCTCATCCCTAACTCCATATCGGAAAGAAAATCCTGCATTGTTTTTCGATTCAGGTGGGTAATAATGGAAGAGAATTCGCTTCGGATAGCTTCACGTCTTTGAGGGGGGTGAGAGGGGGGACGGGAAATATTGCCACAAGGAGCGACGTGACATGCCGACGAGAGGTGGACAATAGTGAGGTGTATTTTGTAAGAGGATTTTAAAGCTGTTTATAATTTATTATATTGTATTAAATTACTAATAAATAGTTTAGACCGAAAAATTTTATACTTATTCATTATTGTCTCATATTGACTTCAGGTACCAGTCTCTTACAATGTTGGAATATAATAATAATAATATCTTAGGACAATCAACACACCGTTATCTGATCCCAAACTAGGCAGAGCCTGTCCTATGGTAACCAGACAACTGATAAATATACTTATATATATATTTTTAATACCTACATATTATATAAAAAATATACCCAGACACAGAATAAATGATTGTGCTCATCACACAAAGATCTGTCCTGGGTGGGAATCGAACCCACGACCTCAGTCTTAGCAGTCTAGTTTAGTTTAGAAAGGCTTGTGGCTAAATAACTACAGCCGTACGGTTCGATCGATCAGGTAAAGCTACGCTTGCCGCGGTTGGTTCATCGATTGGTGACCATCTTTACGTACCAAGACCCTTCCGTGCCTCGGAATGCACGTTACTCCGTTGGTCCCAGCTGCCGTTTGTGAATCTTTGTCAGTCGTTACGAGTCGTCAGAAGCTCTAAAGTCTGACAACCAGTCTGACCAAGGGGTATCGTATTACCTAGTATCTGGGGTGTGGATGTCAGATAGACAGTTGCTCCATGTAAAATACTGGTACTCAGCTGCTTCCGGTTACACTGGAAGCCGACCCGAACATAGTAAATAATAAATAAATATCTTATGACAATCAACACATCGTTATCTGATCCCAAACTAGGCAGAGCCTGTACTATGGTAACCAGACAACTGATAAATATACTTATTTATTTCTAAATACATACATATTATAGATAAATTACACCCAGACATAGAACAAATGATTGTGCTCATTAAACAAAGACTTGTCCTGGGTGGAAATCGAACCCACGACCTCAGTCTTTGCAGTCAGGGTCACTAACCACTAGACTAACAGGCAGGCAGGTGATGATGATGACTAGTCTAGAAGTTATGAGGCAACAGGTGAACGTCACATACGTATACCTACCGATGAAAATTATAACCATCCTTTTTTCTTCGCCCTAATCCGGTAGGTTAGCAGTGGTGACCTAGTCGTATCGACCCCGAAATACGAGTTGTAGGTCGCTTTCATCATTTCAGCCGTAAGACGTCCACTGCTGGACTTAGGCCTCCCCCAATTTGGGGGGCTTTGCCATAATCACCACGCTTGGCAGGCGGGTTAGCGATCGCAGTATGGTGGTAAAATGCATAGAGAACGCTGCTGCCCATTCTCTAGTAAGGTCGCTTTACTTTGTGTAAATAATTTCATCACCTCTCAAAACGGTGAAGGAAAACATCGTGAGGAAACCGGCATGTTTAGAACCAAAAATTTTACGGCCCACTCCCTCTCACCGAGAGGAGGCCTGTGTGCATTGGAAACATTATAGGCTCATTATGAGCTCGATAGAAGACTATACCAGTTTCACGAAAAACCATCATTCTTAGAAATTGATAGATGATTCTTAACTCACCTTTATCGATACCGACCACCAAACCTTAATACAGTACACCAGTACATCACTACCATACAATGTCAGTCTCGCTACGTACACTACGACATTGTTGCCCAAGAAAATATGTCACACGTAGGATAACTGGAAAACTCTTAAAGGAGATGTTTCATTTTTATATGGGGCTCCGGCCATAACGTGTACCGTTTAGCGAAGCTGGGTAAATTACTCATGAATAGAATAAAGTAACATTTTTTTCATAATATCAAATGGTTTTTATGTACAAAATAAAAATTAAAAATGTTTGACGTTTGTCTTAGGAGTTAGCAAGTGGTTATTTTGAATTCGTTTAGAAACACACTTCAAGAATGGAGACTAAAGATTTTTGTAACGATGAAATGGTCACACTTAATTATGTTTACTCAAAAATATTTACAAGAGAATAATAGTAATTTATTTTTAACACTACAAGAATACACACATTTCTTAATTATTTTCTACTTAACATTGATTTGATGAGACATGATTTCAGAACGAATGAAGTCTGCAAGCAAACGAGACGCCATGTTGAATAAAACATGGTAATAATTGAAAAACTATTATTTTTTGTACACAACAAATCAGGCGCAAATTAACCAGGGAATATTTTTCCCTAATTTGTGGTATTTTTTCCTCTTTTTTGATAAATGTACATCTGATGGCCGAAAATGAAACATCTCCTTTGTCACTAAAGCACATTTTTAACGTACCCTTCTTATTGTTGAGATTTTTGCGAAGGTATGACAAGGTTATTACTGTGGCATAGAAGTAGAAATAAAAATATTATGCTGTTAGCGAAACTTGTAAGAATTGGTCGCAAAAAACCTCAGTCTAAACTAATATTATTAAGGGTGTCCTGTCAGTTCACCAAAAATTAATTTACAAATTTTTACTTGACAAGCAACGATTGGCAAAAATATGATTTGTCATTTCATCATTATGCAACAACAAGTTAGTCAAATAATTCACTTAAAAAAATAATGATCCTATAGGTAAACTTTTTTTTAATAACTTGACAATTTGACAAACAATTCATTTTATTTTTCATTTTATCTCATAACACAAAATTTGGAATAAAAGTCTGTCAGTCAATAGGCTATTTAAATTGTTGATGTTGTTGTTTTTTTTTTTGTTGTGAGTAGACAGAGAGAGAGAGAGAATATTTTTGTTGAGTGTATACAGGTTTTTTTTTACATAATAAAAAAATAATAACAATAATAAATCCTGGAAAAGAACTTCGTTCCATCCGGGTGTCCCTTGACACCTCTAAAGTTTTTAATTGATATCCTATGTCTAATTGGTTTTTGTATTCATTTCAGCCGAAAGACATCCTCTGCTGGACATTGGTCTTCCTCAAGCACCGCTACCTTAACCGGTTATGTGCAGTTTTGGGGAGTTTGCCATAATCGCCACGCTTGGCAGGTGGGTTGGCGATCGCAGTAAGGTGGTAAAATGAATACAGAACGCTGCTACCCATTCTCTGGTTAGTCCCTTAGTCGCCTTTCATCCAAGGGAAGAAATGCGATGGTGCTATTCTTCATGTCCGGCACCATGCACACGGAACAGTTTCTTGTATGTTTGTTTGTAAGGGATAAACTCAAAAAATACTTATCAGATAAAAAAATAACATTTATATAAACTTACATTATCAGCGAGTAACAGGGCTGTTTTTTTTTATCAAATATCCCTACGAAAATTGCAATAATGTACACAGGGGTAGAAAAACAGTGCCAAACATCTAAATGTACGAATCGATGTAGATAGAAGCTGACATTATTCTATTTTAAATACACATTATGATAGGATCATCATTATTTCATTTATTAATTTTTTAACATATTAAGTATATCGATACCGGAAGTATCAATTAACGTAAGGGACATTTTGGCGAAAATGAGTTATATATGTCATTGGATTCAGAATTTTCAGCTCTATCGATTGGTATTATTGAAAAAATTCTATCGTTAAAAAAAATCCCTTACAGTAAACATTTTTGGCCTGCGTAAAACGATTTATCACCAAAAAAAAAATGATGTAACAGACGTTTACATTTTTTTTTCTCTGAAAAATAAAGTAAGTCATAGTGTTAAATAATTTACACCCTTACCTTAAACCTCAAATCAGTCGATTTAAATAACATTTCACCATTAAAATAGTTTAATTTACTAATACTTAGTTATCATCATAATCTGTCTGCCCATTCCTAATTATTTATTCTTGTAATAATATAAATTTCTTATTAATATTCATATCATTTACATTATTTTATTCATTCATCTTTCAGGAAATTCATATTTTTTCATCAGACTGTTGATTAAGTCTGAGAAAACACATTTTTTTATTCGTTTAGTGATTATAATTATAAAGCTAATTAAACGTAATTATTAAAAGCACAGAGTTTGTTGGACTGTTAATTAAAAGAGATCATGGAGTCAATTATACATAATTATTTTTACATTGATAACTAGGTGTGTATCACTGTTACTTTTAGAACATTTATTTAAATTTAACAAAAAGTTTTATAGACTGATTGTGTTGAATTTATTATAATTACGCAGACATAAAAGTCGAGAATAAAAAAAATATATTAACAATAAATCGTTTTATTTTTGTATCCCTAAATTTCATTTAAATCTGTGATAGCTGAGCTGAAACTAAGATTAATCATAAAATAACCTATTTCCATGGTGTTAAAATACCATAATTTTAGTAGATAATCAATATTTACATCAAATTGCAACACTGTAAAAGTTCTTAACAATAGAATTACGTATAATTTTCTATTGCTCTTGCTGCTTACACTATGCTTGGCGGTTTACACATAAAATATTAGTAACGTAAGGCACAACTAAACATATTTTTTGAATGTAAGGGACATGCTATATTTTAAACCGCTGGGTATTTCTAAATCTTGCGTTTATAGCATGAAAGAAGAAGAAATTCTAAGAAACTTTCCTCTAGACATAATTAAAATTGGAGCAGACAGAAAAAAGTTATAGACAGATTTCAAAAAATAAAATCGTTTTTTGGCTCTCCTGAAAAAACGTGTTTTGTCCCTTACATTAATTGATACTTCTGGTATCGATATTTTAACAAAAATCTAAAAAAAACATTATAAAATATTATAAGTCTTAATTAGACATTTTCTCAACAAAAAGAGCATTTAAAATAAAACGAAAAGCCCATAGAAGAAAACAAAATCAAAGGTCCGCCACGAACCTCAGATAAGCCGCATTTTATAACAGATTACTAAAATAATCAATTCTTTATCATCTCAGCCATATTAAATTCTCAAAGAGTCGCAAAGAGTGCGAATTTTTAAAATTAAATCTCGCCGTTTTTATCGTAATTCGGTTCGGGATATCTGTTTCAAATTTGTGAAGATTGCCTTTAAAAATATCTCGGAGAAGAAATATAAGTCGGTTTCAAAGAAGTTATTGAAAGATGTGATAACGATTGTTTTAACGGTTGTTTTAAAGATTTTGATGAGAAACGAGAAAATTGCAATAACTATGATAGAACATAATGTATAAGGTTTTGATATTCATGAAAACACGGAGTACCAATAACTATTTACATATTTACACACAGCACACAAGATATTACTCCGAAATGTTTTGAATTCAATCATGTGGATTGTGGAATTGACTGTGGCCCTATGATGTAACAAATTGAGTTACATCTCACTAAATATACACCTTCATGGCGATAGGAATTTAAATACAATTATTGGTATAGCTTCCGCCAACTTAATCAGACAGTTGTAGCGTCGGTTTACTTCCAAATCAATAACAAACTTTCTACGACAAGTTACCTCATCTAGCTTTAAAAAATATGATTGACGTGTAAAAGTGTTTGCACAAACCTACTTGAAAAATAAAGTCATTTATCATTGATGTAAACCAATAGGTGCTTGCTGAAGAAATCTTACTAATAGATATAAAAAAAGACTGAAAATCATTTCAAATGTTTAATTGAATCATTTCATCAGCGGCCACAGCAACAGCTTTCCATACATCGTCAACAATCCCACCAATATCTTCTTCTGCTATCACAACTCCATTATCAGTTTGTACAACATCTATATTAAAAGTATACAACACTCCTTTGTCTCTCGCATAATCAGTGCTTGTTCCCGAAGCCCTATCAAAGATTACTGATCCAACGTTCAAATTGTAAGCTTCGTTCATAGATTTCACCATATCAAAACCTAAAAGATGGTGTTGTCTGAACATTCCACTTGCTGCTCTTTCATAATTCCAAGGATATGTGATATACCCTCCATTATTTTGTAAGGATATATACATTTTGAGTTTGGAACCGTTAGTTTCAATAATATGTCGGATCATTTCAGTTTCTATCTCGGAGAATGGCTCGGTGCCTCCGTATAGATGGCTGCAAGGACTGGAACTGGAGTCGAAGTGAAGCCAGTCCAGGTCAAAGTTTCGGTTGAGGTTCACGCCTGGACATACATGACCCATGTGGCTGGAACTGCTTCTAGATTTCTGCCAGAGTCGAAGCTGAAAGAAATAGTCGGCAAAGTTATGATTATTATTTTCAATGATTTTGTTTTAAAATGGAATGGAGTGGTAGATCTAATTGGTGCCATATTATCCTTAAATAACTAAGACTCAAATTTAGAACACTGTTAACATGATTGATGAGAAATTATATATGTGTATGTGTGTGTGTTCTGTATTGTGTATGTGTTTACGATAACATACTACAACAAATTATGTAGTCAAAGTGTTTACACATATAATGTCGTGTAAATATCCATGATCAAGTGATCATACCGAGTAGCTTAATATAAAAACAAAAAAAAAATACGAAAGTACGAAATAAAATATATTAACTTACATTACTCCGGGTATATTCATATCCATCAGGATTCATCACTGGAAGAACAATCCACTCCAGACCATCCAGAAATTTCTGCTCACCCAGAATATGTTCCACTATATTCAACGCGGCTGGAATGGTAACCCAGTCTCTAGGATTTATACCAGATTCAATGGCGACTATGGGTTTTTCTACAGCTGTGTTGGTATTACTGGTAACTCTTAGATATACTAGTGGTCTGTTCTGGTCTGTGACTCCATATTCCACTAATTCTACTTTAGCATTTGGGTATTTTGCTTGCAATGTTTGAAGGTACGTGAGAATCTGAAAAAGTTTAGTTAAATTGACATTATTATGGGTATTAAAGCACTGAAATGTGGCTTAATATGGGCTATTGCTAAAAACATTGCAAAATAGCTAATAGTTAGACACCAACTTATGACTTCATGAAGATAGATCAGTGAGGAAAGTACGAAATTTCAGAACACAACATTGAATGCTTGCTTGTCTTGAAAATTACAGCATTCAAGGCAAGGAATGACGTGTACTAAACAATAAATCAATCTATTATTAAGATCGAATCAAGTAAAGAAATAAATGCTTTGAAAAGCAAACCTTAATTGCGGGTTCAAAGGCGGTAATGAAATTGAAATATATGCCACTTTTACTAAATCATATGCAACGAATTTTAAAATGACATTCTATAAGAGGAAGGACAGACTAAAAAAATAATAATAAAATATGTAGGATCTATCTCCCGGCAAAAAATTTCTTACAAATATTCCGACTCCTCAGTCGACAAGAATAGTTGAGAGCTACACACGTGTAGTTTCGCTCAATTGAATCTAAGAACTTACGCAGGCGCCTTTTATGCTCTGCGATCTATTTTCACTAAAGAAAATTCTTGTTTGGAAATATCACGATCGTATTTTGCCCCACAAAGGTACGTAGAATCTAAAATATACTATTGTAAGATTTTATTTCTATCAAAGGAAGGTCTCCGACGAGGTAGACCGATGACCTTGTGACGGTCACAGTAATCCGCTAGATGCAAGAAAATGATGATTTCTATCCCATGTGATAAAATATGAACTTGATTCTAAAAAACAAATATTTATTGAATAATCTCATAAGCAGGTACACTAAAATAAGGTACAATTTGAGGCGTTTCATGTAAAGTTTTTAATTTTTTTCTACAGTACCAAAAGGTTATCCATTATTTTCCGACCGAAAATACAAACAAGAAAGTCACACAGCAGCTGTACTTCTCCGGCCTAACATAAAAAGTTCCACTATGGTATAGACCTCCTCTGTATCAGAGACAACGGACCATATTCCACCACGCGGGCCCAGTGCGGATCAGCGGATGTCACCTGTCTTCTTGTTTCAACGACATGTCGGTTTCCTCACGATGTTTTCGTTCACCCTTTTGAAAGCAGTGGTGATGAAAAAAATTACACAAAATAAAGTGTCTGGGGTTCGAATCCACGACAATTTGAAAGTCGCGACCGTTACCACTGGGTCACCACTGCTCTATTATTATATACTTATTAAAACAAAGTCGCCGTTTGTTTCTATCTGTATCACAGCTTAAATTTTCTAAACTACACTATTAATTTATATGCGGTCTTTACAATCATTTTAGGGTATTTCATCCGTTGCAAGTATTGTGTGTATAGTACATGAAATTTTGATTAGATAATTATAGCAAAGATATATCGATGTTTTGTCATACCGCATTAGTAGATTGCACCCGTGCAAAAAAGGGCGTGTCGCTAGTAAATAACTAATTAGATTCTTAGCATAATCAGCCCACAAATATCTCACTGCTGGGACACAGGCGTCCTTTCTATGACAGAGAGTGGGCCGTAATCCAACATGCGGGTCTCTTGCAGGTTTAATACTTACTTCATCATAACTATGATAGCGTTTAACATCAAACGAGTCAGCAGTATCGTCATTGCTGTCATTCTTTGATGATCTACTTCTACTCTCTTCTTTTGTTAGGAATCTGGAAAACACAATATTCCCATCATTAGTTGCTGGTCTACCTCCGCCAATCTAACTACAAAAAAAAAATCAAAGTAAAATAGAATAATTATGTCTATTAAAAATCAATCTGCCAAGACTTTTCCCAACTATGTTGAAATCGGCTTCCATTCTAACCGGATACCGCTGAATACCAGTAGTTTACATGCGACGACTTCCTATCTGAACTCCACAACCCAGTTACTGCGTAAACCATACCTTTTGGGTAAGACTGGTTTGTCAGACTTTCGGACTTCTGACGACCATCAAAGACGTAACGACTGATAGACGGGACCAACGGCTCTAATTGCTTTCCGAGGCATGGACGGGTCTTGGTATATAAAGATGGTGACCCATCTACAATGCAACCGCGGCAAGCGTAACTTAACGTGAGCAAATTAACCGTTCGGTGTTATTAGTTAGCCACAAGATCTTCGTAAAAGTCAATTCTATACTAATATTATAAATCTGAAGAGTTTGTTTGTTTGAACGCGCTAATCTCAGGAACTACTGGTCCGAATTGAAAAAATATTTTTGTGTTGAGTAGCCTATTTATCGAGAAAGGCTATAAGCGATATAACATCTCGCTGCAACTAAGAGGAGCGGAGCAGTAATGAAAAATGTTGCAAAAACGAGGAAAATCGCACGGGTAGGCGATTCGACGCTACGGGAAACGTCGGGGGAGCAAGAAATTTAACGCGGACGAAATCGCGGGCAGAAGCTAGTATACCAATAAAAGCTCTTAGATGCTTTTAGACGTCCTAAATTACATACTCGCAAAAAAGAGGATTTGTTTCTAGTCGTCCCTTCCAAAAGGTTCTTACATAAATAATAAGTAGGTACACTGAAATACACTAAGAAATCAAGGTATCTATGTATTTTTAAGCCTAGACTTTCGTTAGATGAACTAATATTCCTCAGCCTAATGTCATTTAGGCCTTGAAAATAAGATTAGACCCTTCCTAGCAGATGGCTCACACAGTCTTAGAAAAGGCTTTTGAGGTTTAAGCCTCCCGAGTTTTCAGTATAAAAAGTGTAAAATTAAAACAACTATAAATCGAAGTTTGCGGCATCCAAATTATACACATCAAAACCTAGCATTATGCAGAAGCAAAAGCAAAAGTTCAATTCCGGTGATTAAGGCTGGTCGCACTGAGTGTACTACGTGAGCTCGACAAATGGATGTGCGAATAACACTTGTGTGACAAAACTGTACTGCGACTCACCATAGTTCGAATGCACGCTTGTGCGACACACTGAATCTAGTCGTTTCTAGCACTCGCCGGCCGTTGCCGCGGCACCGCTCGCTTCGCTCGCTCGGCTCGTGCGTAGGAGTTCACAGTTTTAACCTAATTTAACCTAGTGTACTATGTGAGCTTGAATTTGTCGCACAAGCGTGCATCCGAACTATTTATTTATTTATCTATTGTGAGTCGCAGTACAGTTTTGTCGCACAAGTGTTATTCGCACATTCATTTGTCGAGCTCACGTGGTACACCCTGTCGCAGAGTGTCTAACGGAAGATGCGTATGGCATGATTTTTTGGGAATGACATCTCACAGGTCAACCTATGAGGCTGCTTAAGCAGACTTGTCTCTGGTTACCTTAATAAATTAAACATTCCAGCCAAGGCTGTAAAACTTAAAACTAACGACTACATGCTAAGAGAAGTGGAAGTCCCATGTACAGGCGAAACTATCATATTTCTATCAACGGGGCACAAACTAAACTCCGGAATACTACTGCAAAATTCAAAACGAAAAATTTAATAAAAATAGTAAATAAATAAATATCTTAGGACAACCAACACACCGTTATCTGATCCCAAACTAGGCAGAGCCTGTACTATGGTAACCAGACAACTGATAAATATACTTATATATTTTTAAATACATCTGTATATATAAAAATGAATCCCTATTTCCCTTGGTCACGCCATCACGCGTGAACGGCTGGACCGATTTCACTTTTTTTGTTGTTGTTGTGTTTGTAATTGTCAGGAGAAGGTTCTTATGAAAGAAAAAAAATTAAAAAATTCGCGGAAAATTTGAAAATTTAAGAACACTTATTTAAGAATATGTCGGCAGCAATATTATTTAACAACTGCGAGAGACGGCGACTAGATGGCGCTAGTGGAACGTGCACCGGAAGCATCATAGACAAACCTTCACTCTTTCGATCATTTGACGTAATGTACAGTTCAGTAAAATATCGTAACTACCCTCGGCCACTAGCGACCGCCTTTATAAGGAGCTGCGCTGTTGAGACGGCACGCATTTCAAACGGATGCGTCTTGGTGCACGGACCACTGTCTCTCGACAGTCAGTACTGCCCGGTTATTGGATGTGGAACACTGTGTACACAGTTAGTACTATCCTTATTGCGGTGGGTGCATGGACCACTGTCCCTGACAGTCAGTACTGCCCTATGTGACCGCCCTCACTGCCTTTATTCGTTATTTAATTCAGTTTTATTTCATTTCTACATTTCCTAGATTTAAGATAACTGATTGTTCAATTAAATTAAAATTAGTGTATTGTATTGCCATAACTGAGTTTTACTTCTGATGTCTGGACCTAACCCGACATCAGAAGTGGGATCGGATTTTCCGCCCACCTCTGGCACTTCATCATCACAAAATATGCAGGAAGATATTCCGCTACCCACAAATAGTTTAGAAACATTTCTTTCAAAATTAACTGATGCTCTACTAC
Organism: Aporophyla nigra; assembly: GCA_947507805.1. NCBI lineage: Eukaryota > Metazoa > Arthropoda > Insecta > Lepidoptera > Noctuidae > Aporophyla > Aporophyla nigra. The sequence continues at coordinate 7,264,242 of OX382292.1, read as the reverse complement.
CCCGGTCCAATTCAGCACCACAACCTTTCATAGCGTTAGTACCTTTTGATCCTGACGACCCCAATTCAGACATAGGGGGCTGGTGTCGGCTGTCAGACACTATAATTAAAAGCAAAAATTTGAAAGGTGTCGATTTAATCATGACATTGACCCATTGTCTTCGAGGCCGCGCAGCTACATTACTGACCAAGATACCTCCCAGTCAATATCAATGGGACGATATACAGGAGACTTTAAAAGCTCAGTTCTCTCGCCCTATGCTTATTCAGGATCACTTTGACAGTATCCTCAAATTTCAACTTAATTCTAATGAGACCCCTGCTCAGGCATGTTTACGTCTTTGGCAATTGATTGAAAATATCCCGGACGCAAGATTATCTGAAAAGGTTGTGACAGGCTTTGCCATTTCTATATTATCTCAGTGTGATGTTCAAATACGTCGTGAACTAAACTCAACTGTGGTAAATGACCAAATACACAAAAAACTTATCCACATTTTGACGTCTGAACCAGTTTTAAAAGTTTTTGACCCTTCCTTGCCCATTGAACTCTATACCGATGCAAGTAGTGCGGGATATGGTGCAATTCTTATCCAAAAACATAATGATACCCCTCATGTAGTAGCATATTATAGTAGGAAGACCATAGATGCAGAAACGCGATATCACTCTTACGAGTTAGAGACTCTTGCGGTAGTAAAAGCAATCGAACATTTTCGTCATTATTTGCATGGACGAAAATTCACCGTATTTACCGATTGTAACTCCCTTAAAGCTTCTCACTCTAAACGTGATTTGACTCCAAGGGTTCACCGTTGGTGGGCTATATTGCAAGCTTATGATTTTGATATCGTGTACAAAGAAGGTCGAAAGATGGCTCATGCAGATTTCTTGTCTCGCAATTTGTCAAACACAAATTATTCTGAGCCCCGCAAAGTAAATTTCCTTGAATTAGATAAAGGTTGGTTAATTGTAGAACAAGAACGCGATTCAGAACTTTCTGAAATAATAGCAAAAATCCGTAATAATCAATTACCTGAAGAGATATCGCATACGTATGATTTAAGACAAGGAATATTGTATAGGAAGATAGAACGTAGAGGAGTTTCTAGTTGGCTACCTATTGTACCACGTTCTTTGGTTTGGTCCCTTATTAACCACGTTCATAATGAAATAAAACATTTAGGTTTTGACAAGACTTTAGACAAACTTTACGAATTTTATTGGTTTTCTGATATGGCTAAATTAGTCAAAAAGTTTATTAATTGCTGCGTAGTATGTAAAACTGCTAAAGGCCCTTCAGGTGCACAGCAAATGCAGTTGCATTCAATTCCTAAACATCCAGTCCCTTGGCACACAATTCACTTGGATTTAACCGGAAAACTTTCGGGCAAAAGTGATAAAAAAGAATATTGCTCAGTTTTAATAGACGCCTTTACAAAGTTTGTACTGCTGGAATATACACCGGCCTTAAGCTCTTCATACGCTGTGAGAGCAATTAAGAATGCTGTAAACTTATTTGGTGCTCCGAAGCGCATTATCGCAGATAGAGGACGTTGTTATGACTGCAATGAGTTTAAAAACTTTTGTAATAATAATGGAATAGAGCTCCATTTAATAGCAACTGGTTCTAGTAGAGCTAACGGGCAGGTTGAGAGAGTCATGCGAACTTTGAAGAGTATTCTTACTGTTATAGAATGTAATTCTAATAATGCTTGGAAGGATGAACTAGGAGAGATCCAACTTGCTCTTAATAGTATTCGTTCCAGGACCACAGGTTTTACGCCTATGGAACTGATGTTTGGCATTCAAGGTTCCTCACTTAGTCTAGCTAAAATAACTCCTAGTTCTTCTGAACCACCTATAATTAATGTTGAAACGGCTCGTTCATCCGCATCAGAAAATATTCAAAGAGTAGCTAACGCTGACACTATACGGTTTAATAAGGGAAAAGCTCGGATTAAACCTTTTGCAGTAGGTGATTTTGTTTTCGCAAAATGCGAAGCAAGACATCAAACAAAGTTAGATAATAAATTTAAGGGGCCTTATAAAATAGTCACCGTATTAGATAATGACCGTTATGAACTTAAACATATTAACGGTTCTAACAGAATTTATAAATATGCACATGAAAATTTAAGGGAAGTACCTAAAGGGCAAGAAAGTTATTTAGAAATTTGCGAAAATTATAGTGATGAAAATGATGAACGGACCGTGACGGCAGAAGATGAGCTCAGTACGTCTTTTGTGCCAGTAAATAATGATATGACCTCAGACTCGGAGGAAACTCTTACTGTAAGCTCTCGTACATTGACTGCACATGATTCAGAGGAAACACTTTCTGTAAGCTCTGGCACATTGACTGCAGATGATGCAGAGGAAACACTTTCTGTAAGTTCTCGCACCTTAAGTGTAGATAATTCCGATGCTATAATGGAATCTTTGGAATGATCAATTACTATGTGGTCTCTTCTACTTTTGTGGAAGATGGTTGTTTTAGCAAATAGAATATAAAGATCTTTCCTGTTGTTGTGGGAGATGATCTGTGATGCTCTGCAGGAATCTCACCTGCTTTAGTGGGTGACGATTCAGACCAGAATGTTTGAACTGTATTGGTGTTCTAATAAGATCTCTTGCTGTTATGAGCAATGATGTGTGAGATGCTGCAGGAATCTCGCCTGCTTTAGTGGGTGACGATTTAGACCAGCTTGTTTGAACTGTAGGGGTTTTCTGTTGTAAAGAAATACCTAGACCAGTGATATTTGCTATTAAGCTATGTAACGATGATGATGATGTGAATTAATTAGTATTATTATTATTTTTAGATGAATAAATGCACTCGAGGACGAGTGATTTGTCAGAATGGCCGTGTCGGCAGCAATATTATTTAACAACTGCGAGAGACGGCGACTAGATGGCGCTAGTGGAACGTGCACCGGAAGCATCATAGACAAACCTTCACTCTTTCGATCATTTGACGTAATGTACAGTTCAGTAAAATATCGTAACTACCCTCGGCCACTAGCGACCGCCTTTATAAGGAGCTGCGCTGTTGAGACGGCACGCATTTCAAACGGATGCGTCTTGGTGCACGGACCACTGTCTCTCGACAGTCAGTACTGCCCGGTTATTGGATGTGGAACACTGTGTACACAGTTAGTACTATCCTTATTGCGGTGGGTGCATGGACCACTGTCCCTGACAGTCAGTACTGCCCTATGTGACCGCCCTCACTGCCTTTATTCGTTATTTAATTCAGTTTTATTTCATTTCTACATTTCCTAGATTTAAGATAACTGATTGTTCAATTAAATTAAAATTAGTGTATTGTATTGCCATAACTGAGTTTTACTTCTGATGTCTGGACCTAACCCGACAAATACTTAACAACCATATAATAGGACAATGTAAACATTTTTAATGTAACATTATGACATTTAACATAGAATTGACAGAATGCGTGCTCAAATATCATCAAAGAGACAGGACAACGTCTGTCAGGTCAGCTAGTACTTAATATAGATAAATTACACCCAGATACAGAACAAATGATTGTGCTCATCACACAAAGATTTGTCCTAATACACCATTTGTAATAACAACTTGCCCTATCTGTGAAAAGAACCCAGGCTCTTATGATCAGTATTATTAGTGCTTTAAGCAACAAGACTAATTAGGCAGACAAGTCATCTTTGGCTTGAAATTATAATATTAATTATCAGATATCCATAACAGGAGTGTTACTATGTGGGACAAATTGATCCAAACCTCGTTTCAGTAATAAATTAAATAAATATCGTAAATTATTTACCAGCAGAAAATTTTGGCTTAATGATGTTGTGGGTTAATTATAATTATTTTACGAGATTGATTATTTTCACTGCCTGTTCGGGTGCGATATAAAATATTTAACTTATCGGTTTTTCATAAATATGTAAGTGTAAACCAAATTTTATCATCATCAAGCTTTTTCTGACGCTAAACGGATTCAGTTACAAATAAATGGTTTTCATGTTAATAAGCCGAGATCAAAGTGGACCGATGACCGTGTGAAGGTAGCAGGAATCCGCTGAATGCGGGAAGAAGCGCAGCTTGGGGAGCACTATGTGCAACAGTGGACGTCTTCGACTGAAATGATGATATAGAAGCCAAGATCAATACGTCTTACCTATAAAGACAATATTTTTTTTTTCTGGATGGGATATCATCAATTGACTTCTCCCGCTCTGGGTGGAGCAGGAGGGCGTGTCAGACTTTTACTGCCTAAAACCCACCCGTGTTCCCATGTGCCAGGGTCACGGTATCTCTTTTGAACAATCTCGCGACCCTGGCAGGCATCGGTCCTAGCAGACCACTTGTGTATTGCTGACATCTCTTTGAGGCGCGCGTGGAACACTACGTGCCGTCGACATAAAGACCATTAAAGCAGTAACGTGGACACACGGTACGGCAGATCCACAAATATAAGGTCGCTCAGCGAGCTATGTAACGAGCTCTGCTTGGAGTCTCTCTGAGAGATAGAATCCAGAATGAGGTGATCCTGTAGAGAACCAAAGTTGCCAACATACCTCCCAGAATAAGCAAGCTGAACTGGTAATGTGCCGGCCATTTTAGCCGTATACCTTGGACCGTTGAGATAGACGTATTTTTGAGGGGAAAACCAACGTAAGGTAAGACACCCCGTGTTGGGTTAAGCGAGGATCTTCGCAGGGTTCCTTAGGACCCAAGATGGTGGCGCGTAGTATTCGACGCGCGCCTCTCTGAGATGTACGGGGGGGAGTATAACACCTCACTCCCCCCCTAACGTGAGGAGGCTCACAGAGGCTGGCCGACACCAGTCGGGGATCGAGGAAGACGCATTGGTTCCCGTGGTCCCCGACGTAGGTGTGGGACGGAACACCGGGGTGGTTTTAGTCAGTAAGAGTCTGACATACTCCTCCCCCAGGGCGGAGGACATCCATGAGGATTTCCACCTGAAGATCAAAAAAAAAGGATCTTCGCAGGGTGGCTGAATGAGAATTCCCGAGAATCAACCTAAATGGCGTGCAAGAGAGGCCCAAAATACTCTCCTGACTGCCATCTGAGATGCAATTCTCGTAATTTTAAAAACGTTAACAGCCTGATTTTCAGTCACAATCTGTCAAGAGGTACCTTGGGTTTGGATACATTTTTGTAATTTTTTTGACTTTTGATTGTCGCATAGATTAGACTGCGACTATATTTTGAACATTTTCAGTCACAAGAGTTCCCCTTCAGATATTATCAAGTGAATCCTTTTTTTTTTCTGGATGGGAAATCATCAAATGACTTCTCCCGCTCTGGGCGGAGCGGGAGGGCGTGTCAGACTTTTACTGACTAAAACCCACCCGTGTTCCTTCAGTTAGTTGCCCATGTGCCAGGGTCACGGTATCTCTTTCGAACAATCTCGCGACCCTGGCAGGATTACTCGCGACCCTGGCAGGAAGTGAATCCCCTGAGGTCATTATAACTATACCCTCTTTGTTCTATTGGTCGCAAGAGCTATTTCTGAGCTGGAGCTGATTCCATTCACAAGTACGGCGAAATGTCATTGGGTTTCTCAATCCGGAATTACTCAGTAGCATTCCGAAGTCCCTGTTTGTGACCGGTTGATGGCAACAGGCACATCCGTTATTAATAATCAGCGTGTATTGTCCCACTGCATGGCAAAAGCCTTTCTCGCCTTTTTCCAGGCAACTCGTTCCTGAGTCAGTTTAGACTAATCCCTCATCTATACTAATAATATAAAGAGGTAACATTTGTTTGTAAGTTTGTATGTAGGGGGTAATCTCCGGAACTACTGGACCGAATTGAAAAATTCTTCTTGTGTTGGGTAGCCTATTTATTGAAGGAGGCTATAGGCTATATAACATCACGCTACAACTAAGAGGAGCGGAGCAGTAATGAAAAATGTTGCTAAAACGGGGAAAATCGCACGGGTATGCGATTCAACACGACGGGAAGGATTGGGGGAACAAGAAATTGAACGCGGACGAAGTCGCGGGTAGGAGCTAGTTTAATATAACTTTAAAGTTTGTCTCGCCATCTATGCCTAGGTCTTCAGCAATGCCGTTGAACGTTTTCGAGAAACCATGCGACATACGACAAATGTGCCCCAACCAGTCAAATTTGACCTTGACTGTTTAAATGGTACTTAAACATAACTGTCTGACTTTAAAATTTGTGTAAATACACCTCTGCATTACCTTTCAGGAGTTACAGGCGTGATGTGTGCTTAGCGGCAACTACACCGCCACTTTCGAACTAGGTATTACACTGAGGTCACACAAAATTCTGCATCGCGCAAGCTGAGTTTACCGCGACATGAATCGTCGGGCAGTTGCCCACCAAATACGACACCCGTCGGATCGGAGCATCCTCCATTTCCTAGAGAAGTTGAGTAAAGTGTACACCCTATTCCTTATACCTCCAAAAACGTTTTAACAAAAAATTTAACCGCCGAAAAAACTGAAAAGCAAAAAATAATAAACCTTAAAATTATGAGTCGGCCCTTTGAGTGATTTTGGATCATTGATTTTTTCAGCGCCGACTCATAATTTTAAGGTTTATTATTTTTTGTTTTTCAGTTTTTTCGGCGGTTTAATTTTTTGTTAAAAAGTTTTTATTTTATAATTTTTTGTGGCTTTAATGTACTTATAATACTTGGCAAGGTATACCTTATCCAATGAAAAAAGAATGATCAAAATCGAACTACTCTGTATAAAGTTATTCGTGGTTACACATTACTATCAGTGCGTGAACAATCAATCATGCTCTGTTTTCCGACCCTTAGGGTTCGATTTTGCTCTTCAAATTTATATGGGACCACCTTTGGAGTATACCCTTTCCAACATTTTTTTTTTATCACAATCGGACTTCTATGTAAAAAGTTATGCGTGGTCATTCATAAAAAAAAAAATATACGCGTCGTATTGATAACCACCTCCGTTTTTTTTTTTCGTCGGTTAAAAACGTGACCATTGCAACATTCCATCGTAAGATTGCTTGCCAGATAAAATGGTCTTTGGTCTGGTGGAGACAGGAGGAGAACTGATTTTCACAAAAAAAATAACAATTTTAAGTCCTACTCACTCATACACATCCTCAATATACACGTCCCTGTCTATCCCCAACTCTTCCAGCTTCTCCTCAAACCAGTTAAAATGAGAAGGTGGCACCATCACCTTGCCGACCACCCCATACTTGAAATTAGGTCTTCTCCAGAAGTCTACGAGGTCATTCTTCAGTAGACCGATGTTATCCTGCTGGTATTCTGATTCTAGTTCTATGTTGTAGACTTTAAATCTGGAAACCAAAGAATGGTATAGTTAATTCACGATATCAGATCGATTAAAAAGCTAATTTTGGAGAAGACTAAATAGATAAGTTATGCCAAATTGCAGGTCAGGTTTAAAGATTTCTATATACTTTTTGTACCGTGTGGTTCCGGACGTAAAGAATAGTATCACCCCATTTCTTCCCGTGGGTTTCGTAAGGGGCGACTATGGGACTTACTTGAGAATGGGCAGCAGCGTTCTCTATGCATCTTGCCACCATACTGCGATCGCCAATCCGCCTGCCAACCGTGGCGATTATGGCAACGCCCCCCAAATTGGGGGAGGCCTATGTCCAACAGTGGATGTATTACGGCTGAAGTGAATATACTTTTTACAAATACAATGACATTTACTGTAGAACAAAGTATTGTATTATTTTAACAATTGTGAATGTGAGAACTATGTGGATCATTCTTTCAGTTTTTGTTATCATTTCAGAGAGGCCAGATAGGAATCACCAACCTCATCTAGTTTGGAAATGATTTTATTTCTGTTAGTAAGTTCGTGCAACACTTTTACACGTAATTCATATTTTTAAAACTAGACTAGCTTCTGCCCGCGACTTCGTCCGCGTTAAATTTCTTGTTCCCCCGACCCTTCCCGTCGCGTCGAATCGCCTACCCGTGCGATTTTACACGTTTTTGCAACATTTTTCATTACTGCTCCGCTCCTCTTAATTGTAGCGTGATATTATATAGCTTATAGCCTTCCTCGATGAATAGGCTGCCCAACAAGATTTTTTCAATTCGAACCAGTAGTTCCTGAGATTAGCGCGTTCAATCAAACAAACAAACATTCTCTTCAGCTTTATAATATTAGTATAGATGAGATCGGCGTTTCCTGTCTGACTACTCTGAGAAGAAAGACCAGAACAAATTCAGAGGTCACAGTCTCTTTTAAAGTCCAGACATAATCTTGGTCAGATCATGTGAAGACAATTCGGTTTGTGTCTGAAATGGTCTTTTGAGGAAAGAACCACACAGATTGAGTGGACCTGTCTAGACAGTACACGCATTTGTCACTAATCGTGACGTGTAAAAGTGTGTGTACAAACCTCATCATCATCATCAGTTCAGCCGAAAGACGCCCACCGCTGGACATAGGCCTCCTGCAGTTTGGAGTAGTGTGCCAGAATCGCCACGCTTGGCAGGCGTGTTGACGATCGCAGTATGATAGTAAAATGCATAGAGACCGCTGTTCCCATTCTCTAGTAAGTCTCTTAGTCGCCGTTAACGACACCCACGGAAAGATATGGGATGGAGCTAGATGGGCGGGATATTACTTTTTTTTTTTTTTAATACACCAACGATAACATTGAAATCTACAACAATTAGCATTTATCTTGGATTACATTGCAATTTGCATTATGGTACGCCTCGTATGACATTGTTATCATAATAATTAATATGACGCCATGATAAATACGTATTTTAGATAATAATTTGGTAAATAAATATGGCATATCACGATTCTGATTTTGACTAATTTGTTACAATTTGGGTTTTAGAAGGCCATGCCGGACTATGTGTCCGACACTTTTTGTTCCATTCAGGCCTTGTCGGACTATATAACCGACGACACATACCAAATCTAAACGTGTCGTTGCTGCCTAGTGGCTATGTTTATTACTCTTTCAGCTATATTAAGTGTCCCGTAGAGCGCAAGAACTACTGTGTCTATATAACTTTTGTTTACATTTACTCTCATACACTTTTTGGAGAGTATGAAGTCAAAATTAAAGTAAGGAATTAAATTATTAAAATAGGCTGTATATCATGTAATAAATATTATATAAATGTATTTATGGAATAAATAAACTATTTAAAGTGAAATAACACTCATCATCATCAGCCTATAGTGTCCCCACTGCTGGGACACAGGCCTCCTCTCGGTGAGAGGGAGTGGGCCATAATCCACCACGCGGGCCCAGTGCGGGTTGGCAGATGTCACATGTCTTCGAATTTTTGGTTCTAAGACATGCCGGTTTCCTCACGATGTTTTCCTTCACCGTTTTGAGAGCAGTGGCGATGAAATAATTTACACAAAGTAATGCGTCTGCTTGGGTTTGAACTCACGACCTACTACTACTCGTAAGTCGCGGCCGTTACCACTCGGCCACCACTGCTCAATAACACTAAGTACATTTTTTTACTTTTTCTGATTTTCACCATTGCTGTTAACGTGTTAAATGTAACAGACACTGAACTTAAAATATATTTAATACTAAACTTCCTAAACTGACATTTTAATGTTAAAAATATCCTCAGAGATAATAACATTTTCGAACCGTTTGTAGTTGAAACTATCGGGCTGTTGGATCCGAGTCTTTATTAACCCATTTATGTACATTTCATTTTGATTCTGAATAAACAAATGTGTTAAAATGATTAACCTCAAATTGATCAGCGATTTTTATAAATGAGTGCATTACTTTATACGTATTTTACCAAAAATATTCCTTGACTAATCTTTAAAAGTATTTTCTCTTGTTTCAAGAGAAAGTAAATGTTTTCACCCTGCGTACCCTTTTAGTTCGGTTCATTACCTTTTACGACTTGAGAGAGATAAGCAATTTAATGTGATTCTATATTTTTTGTATTCCCAGTCGGCTGAACTTAATGAACGGTGAATATTAAATTGTACCGGTTAAATACTTAGTCCTATGAAAAAAATGTTATTTTCCTGTTGATGAGTCAAGAATATCAAAGTTTTGTTTCTTTTTTCGTCTAGTTCAGACGAAGAAAAACAAAACTTGGAAGTTGTACGTAGTATTTAACCGGTACAATTTAATAGGCGGGTTAGGGTCTCCCCACATTTATCGACGCGGAATTGGCTAACACCGGTCAAAAAAGGCTTTATATCTACGTAATAAGGGTGTTAATACCATTCGCATCGGCTCGGGTCGGACGACGCGTCGCCGTCGCCATCCCGGCCGACGGCGAAACGAGCCGTTTGTCGATTAGCTGATCGCATCCGTACGGGCTGAATCTAGCGGAACGTTTCCGACTGCTGCCGAACAGCACCGGAGACGGTCGAACGGCGTAGGACGGCAGTTTAATAATCCGCTCGCATGCCTTCATCTCCGACGGTAGCCGAACGGCGCCGGAGACGGCCGATCGGCATTGGGTAGCAATCGAATGATCCGCTCACATGCCTGCATCTCCGACGACAGCCGAACGGCGCCGGAGACGGCCGAGTACCGATGGTGGTGGCACAGGGCCTGTGGCCACAGGCGCCGCGATTGCAGTCAGTTGAGTCAGTCAAGTGTCTATGAGTGGATCAGTCGTACGCTACTGCCGTGCCGTGACGATATTTTTATTAAACGAAGAATAGATACGTACCGTACTATGCACGACAACCAACCCCTCACGACGGCTATCCGGAAGAGTCGACTGCCGAACAGATGTGAACATCCGTCGCAATAGCCGTTCGGAGGAGTTGACTGCCGAACGTAAGTGAACAGCCTTCAGGACGGCTGTTCGGAGTAATCGACTGCCGATAGCATGTCAACATCCGTCGCAACAGCTGATCGGCGATAAGTCGAGTAGTGTTATGATACGCACTCGGCTTAAGCCGATTCCGCGTCGATAAATGTGGGGAGACCCTTAGTGATCACAGTATGGTGGTAAACTGCATAGAGAAAACTGCTGCCCACTTTAGTGAGATGCCTAGTTCCTGAAAAACCATGATTCTTGCACATTCTTTAGGTGAAATAGGCATGATAAGTAGAGTCTGTAATGCTGCAGACATCTTGGTTTTTTAAACAAAATTGAACGATCAAGAAATTAATGTGAGAACAAAAGCTAATAGTGAGTCAAAAGTAAGACAGCAATTTGAAAGTTTCGAGTGTTTTGTTTGCAAAGTTTTATTCACCCATTCCTTAAAAGAAAGTTATGGACTACAAAGTTTGTATATAAAAAAAACTAGCTGTACCCTGCCACGCTTCGCTGTGGCACATTCGAGTGTTTTTCTCGCTTCCGGCAGATGGCGCGGTCACTGGTACACAGCTGATCGTTAAAAAAAATGTTTTTTCGCGGTCGCGGATATGTGATTTATGCAAAAAATAGATAAAAACAGTCCCTGGTGCGGATTATCATGCTAAAATTTCAGCTCGATCGGTGCAGAACTTTTCGAGTTTTTGAAGCGTACACAAACCAACATAACATTTTTATATATATATAGAAGAAGAAAATAAATTATTTTTCGTATTTAATCCTTTTTTTAGAAAATATATTTTATGTACTTACTTTAAAAGTGTGGTACTAAGTTTTGAAGGCCCGTGTCTTTCAACAGGAGCATTATTTGTAAGATTTGCCCATAATTTGAAAGCAAAATCATAAGTTTCTTTTTACACGCTTTATATTAGCTTCACTTGTATGTTTGTATGTAAGTATGTTTGTTTGTAACCGACTCTTTATAGCGCGATTTTGACCCACTTTAAACGACCAGATTTCATTCAAACTTTGCACACCTGTCAAAGACCGATGACAATACTATAATTTCATAAATTTGTGCCATTATCCTTGCCAGGGTTACCAGGACAGCAAAAAACTGTCTTCAAAAACTACGCTGCCATACGTCACAAACTACGCTGACATACGTCTCAAAATTCGAAACACCCTATAAAATAGAAAATATGTGCTTTTTAAGGTATTTTTTTAAAGATATCAGGCACCCCACGCTTTTTTTCCATTATTTTCTACTTTTTAGTTTGGTTATCTATGGAAGCGTGTTTTTTAGTTTTTTTAAACTATTATTTTTGTAAAGGTATCAAAACATTGCACTGGGGTAATTGACTGGTGATTTTTAAATACCTTTCTATGAATTTCAACTTAAAGAACTCAAATTGCTAACTGATGTGATTGTATGAAAATTGAACATAGTCCACGAAAAATACTCATCATCATCATCATTTCAGCCGAAAGACGTTCACTGCTGGACATAGGCCTCCCCCAAGCACCGCCACTTCGACCTATTCTGTGCTTCTCGCATCCAACGTATTCCTGCGGCCTTCACCAGGCCATCGGTCCATCTTGTGGGAGGCCTTCCAACGCTCCGTCTTCCAGTACGCGGTCGCCACTCCAGAACCTTCCGACCCCATCGGCCATCCGTTCTGCGAGCAATGTGCCCTGCTCACTGCCACTTAAGTTTGGCAATTCTTCGGGCTATATCGGTTACCTTGGTTTTCCTACGGATCTCTTCATTTCTGATTCGATCGCGTAGGGAAACTCCAAGCACAGCCCTCTCCATTGCTCTTTGGTGACTTTGAGCCTTCTTATGAGGCCCATTGTGAGCGACCACGAAAAATACTAGACTCTTTTAGCAGCACTGAGTGACCTAAACACGCACGTAAGTCACGCTAATCTGTGACTTAATTATTCCATTTCGACACAGGAAATCGTGACTTAAATGTGGATGTAAGTTACAAGTGCTATAAGATCGTATAAGATACATAATTCTTGCATGATTATTACACGAGTTCTGCATCATTCATCATCATCATTTCAGCCGTAAGACGTCCACTGCTGGACTTAGGCCTCCCCCACTTTGGGGGGCTTTGCCATAATCGCCACGCTTGGCAGGCGAGTTGACGATCGCAGTATGGTGGTAAAATGCATAGAGAACGCTGCTGCCCATTCTCTAGTAAGTCCCTTAGTCGCCTTTTACGACACCCACGGGAAGAAATGGAGCATCTGCATCATTGCTATCAGCATATTGCATCATACATTAGGGCGGTAATTTCACGCAGCGAAATAATGGACGACTTAAGTCACATGTATATTAAGTAATGTACTAGTAGAGATTAATCATATCAGCTTATTTCAACTATCTTAGCTGACCATAATCCGTTAATCAAGTCAACATATAGTGGTCAAAGGGGGTTCTATATCTTTATCACGCTTATCACACGTATTATAGTGATCGCTGTTTGTTCTCTCCCCTCTCTAACTTCCAAACTCCAGAGTGATACTGAGAAATTCCTAATTTAAAACCCAATAACACTTTGCTCGACTTTTTAATCGAACCTATTGCCTCAAGGCAGCAGTCGCGCTTGCAAGCAAGAGATCAAAGGGACACTCACAAAAAAAAAAAAACACAAAACACACATTAAGCCCACATGCCCACGTAGGTAATAAAATCGAAGCGGGATTTTTTTACCCACTGAATTTTCAACGCTGCTTAGTTAAAAAGACAGTTGAAAAAGCTTTTTTACAAAAAAAAAAAAACAACCGACTTCCTTAAAAACACTACAAAGTGAAACATAACTTTAATTTCGGAAGTCGGTGCCTTAGGATCTGTATTTATGGTTTTTTTGCCTCCTCCTTTTTGAAGTCAGTTAAAAATATCGAACACTACGTTTTTTCGACGCGCTAAATTCTCCATTGGATTCTAAATGCTCGGTTCAACACCTAGAGTTCAATTTCTAGTACGGAATAAAATCCCCCCGTTATTTCTAAAACTCACCCTTTATACTCCTCATTCTTAGCATCCACCAAATAACAGAACACCGTCACAAAATATAAATAAAATAACATGTTTTAAAGCACTTAGTCCGCCAGCACTAATATACGTATTAAATCGAAGATAAATTATAATTTTAATATTAAGAAGGAATGTTATCTTATCCGTGTAAGTAAATTATAATAATTAATCCTCACAAATGATAAAGGGACGTTCAGACAGGACAAAGCACGCTACGCATGGCATGCACTTTCGAGGAATCTATAATTATGAACTACTAGCTTTTGCCAGCGGCTTCGTCCGCGTGAAGGTTGGAAATGATCCCACAAGAACGTACGAACGGAGTAAAAGGATCCTGTGCGATAATCCAAGTTATAAACGTGTGTTCCAAATGTCATCCAAATCCGTTAGGCCGTGTTTGTATGATTGAGTAACAAACATCCAAACATACTACGTTACTAGAATTAGTAAGATGACTATAAGAGCTCGGATGCCAATATCACGGCGGGATTTAACCACAGTTAAATGTTATTTAATTAATCTCGGCATCAACACTTTTTGAACATCAAAATAATATCAACAATCCACCAATTCACTTTCTATTAGATTAGCTGGGAAGAAAAAGAGGTGCAAAAAAAACTCTACAGCAGCACAACTCTATGTTCCAGATAAAATAGAACATTAATAGGATTCATTTGACATATGTCAACTAGCCATGCCCATATACCAACAAATACATTGAAAACTATACTCAAGCAAAAACTTAAAACCTAAAATATATACAAAGCTGCACACCAAAATAAAATCCTCCAGGCATAATCTAACATAGTTTTTTAAGTCGTACCATTAACAATATGGGTACCGTGTGGTGCCGGACGTAAAGAATAACACCACCCCATTTCTTCCCGTGGGTGTCGTAAAAGGCGACTAAGGGACTTACTAGAGAATGGGCAGCAGCGTTCTCTATGCATTTTACAACCATACTGCGATCGCCAACCCGCCTGCCAAGCGTGGCGATTATGGCCAAGGCCCCCAAATTGGGGGAGGCCTAAGTCCAGCAGTGGACGTCTTACGGCTGAAATGATAAACGATGATGATTAACAATATTATGTGCCTATTACGGCTGAAATAAAAACGATTTTATTCATTTATTTATACTAGGTGTGACAGATATCAGTTATCGTTAGAGCGCCCCTTTATTATAATTGATATCTTAATCTGACACGTCCTTAATAAACAAAAATAATGTTTACCCACCCACCCACCATCAACTTGCTGTCTGGTGGCTTATTAAAAAACTGGCCTAGTGCGAGTCGGACTCGCGCACCGAGAGGGTTCCGTACAAACCTGTAGGTATTCATGGTTTATGCATAAGTTTTATGTTTATGAATTTTTTTTATTTTTTTATATTTGAGTTGATTGAATGAAAGGTAAATTGCGGTTTACGATTTATGACGTATTAAAAAAAAACTACTTAATAGATCTCATTCAAACTGATTATCGGTGGAAGTTTACATAGTAATGTACATCATATATTTTTTTTAGATTTATCATTCTCTTGTTTTAGAAGTTACAGGGGAGGACACACATTTTACCACTTTGGAAGTGTCTCTCGCGCAAACTAAACAGTTTAGAAAAAAATGATTTTAGAAACCTCAATATCATTTTTGAAGACCTATCCATAGATACCCCACACGTATGGGTTTGATGATTATTTTTTTTAGTTTCCGCTCTAAGTTTGGGGAACCCCAAAACTTATTGTTTTTTTTTTTTGTGTGTAAATCTTAACCCTGGAGTAGTCGGGTGGACTACATATGTAGGCCACTCATACAAAGAGTTTTTTATTTTTGTTGATTTTTTGGAACACAGAGGTTGTGATTAGTTTATGTTGATCATATTTAGTTAAGAAAACTGTTCTGATAATATTTTCATATATTTTTCATAAAACGTTAATGCTTATAAGTTTATTTATTTCAATTTGAAATTGGACACTCCCGTTACTTTTAGGTGCGCGACTACTGTAGGGTTAATGCGGTTTACACAATACATCTACTTACAAAGTTTCAACAGCATAGCTCTTATAGTTTCGGAAAAAATGGCTGTGACATACGGACGGACAGACAGACAGACATGACGAATCTATAAGGGTTCCATTTTTTGACATTTGGCAACGGAACCCTAAAAAGGTATTTTCAGTTTCAGGTAGTCAGAAGCTTAAAAAGTCTGACAACCATACCTTGATCGTCAGACTTTTGGGATTCGTGTTACCCAATAATCGGGTTTTGGAGATAGGCAGCCACTCTATTTATGAAAGGAGATCTTCCAATTTGCCATAAACGCAAATTAATGGACATGTGCATTCTCCCTATCCTTACATACGGCGCTCAGACCTGATCTTTGACAGTTCAGCAGAGGACCAGGCTCGAGGTTTGCCAGCGAGCGATGGAGCGTAGTATCCTCGGAGTTAAACTTACCGATCGGATAAGGAACACGATACAGCGCTCTAAAACACAAATCTTCGACGTCACCCAAAAAGCAGCCGAGCTCAAATGGGGCTGGACTGGACATGTTGGCCGCATGTCGGATGCAATGTGGGCAAAGACCACCACAACATGGGTCCCCGAAAAACGTAATACGGCATCGCGAAAGCCCCAGGCGTAGATGGCGGACGAACTCGACGCCTACATGAGGGATTGGTCCTTATTGGCTCAGGATAGAGTTAAGTTGAAAAAGGAAAGGGAGGCCTTTGTCCTGCAGTAGGACAATACAGGCTGATTGATTATATATTGTTACGTAGATCGTAAAGTCTAGAAACATCACGCTACCTCCATCCCAGAAAGGGGCAGCGTTACGTAGATCGAAAAGTCTAGAAACGACACGCTAATTCCATCTAAGGATGGGGCAGTGTTCGGAACTACTAGAAACGACACGCTAACGCTATCTGTTATCAAGTAGCAAGTACTACACGAAATTTTACATAGACGCTACCGCCATCTATTGTAGAATAGTGGGATTAAACAGTAAACAGTTGATTGTGGAAGTTCCTGGAAGCTTCTACGCTACTTGTGAACTGTGGCGCAGTGTCTAATGTTCGCGAATGTTCTGCTCGGGATATAAATAGCGGATTGTCGGGCCGACGAGCAGTACAGATCGTACCGACCTCGCCGCCGAGGTCCGTCGTCGCGACCCCGACTTAATAGTCCCTCCCGACCCTTGCATGAGCCAGCCCGCGATGCTGCGCCTGTAGCTTTAAATTAGCCCCTAAATAATTTAACCCAGATCCAGCATGTCCCTTGCTGCCCTCCCCCAGTGATCGCCTAAGCCGAGGTGCGAACCCCCCTCGGGGTTACCCTTAGGACTTTCGCTTTAGTTTGTAATTTTACTATGGCCCGGCTGGAGGTCTAAAAAGTTTACTTTTTAGAAATCGCCGGGCAAAAATCCGTTTAAGTAGTCAGAATCTTTTTCAGATTAACTACGAGATGTCCTACAAAAAAAAAAAAAAAAAAAAAAAAAAAAAAAAAAAAAAAAAAAAAAACCGACGAGCAGTTCGATTACGGAAGCGATCGAATACGATTCCAGCGATACAGTACAAGCGAAACAAGTGATTCCTTTTGACGTTTCTTTTGTTGTGGTATTTGTGATTATTTAATTAAACTGTTTGGTGTGTTTCGATAATTTTGGCTTCAATTAATTTATCCCGAACCCCAGCTCGTAACAATATTATATATCTATTAAAAAATGCTGGTACTCAGCTGCAATCGATTCGCCGAACCCAACATATTGAGGCAAAAGCTAAACAGATTGTTTGGTCTAAAATTACAATATCACGGTAATTAATGTCTAACTTTTCCGTATGAAAATATACCCTTTAAAGTGTGAAAATAACAAACTGATATTTATTATTACTCCTACACACTTTCCTTTCATCTTTTCGGTAATTAATTTATTTACGGTTCTCACCTTAAAGCCTTTTAACTCAAAGACAGTTTTTCCTTTCGTTTATTAATTTTATGCGTGTGAAGCCATGGGTGGGCTTTCATTACAGGGCGTTTGAAATATTATGATAACAATAAACGTAGGCCCAATGCACAAGAGGAATCGATTTTTTTCTGGGTGTTGTTAAAAACCCGTCTGCCTCGAAGGCAGACGGGTTTTAGCGAGCAAGCATCTTCTGCGTTCGCTCGTTTTTGAATGAGAATTTCTTAGTAACAGCCCGGAGTTTGAAAGTTGGTGGTGTGATACGGAAAGCGTGTTAAGCTGTTAATATTATATCTTGGTTCAAATGATTTCATGTTTGATAATTATTTCTTTAGAAACATAAATGAAGTAAAAGGAGTACTATGTAAGGATCGTACCAGGTGGCGTTCTGTGCTTTTGCCTACCGTAATGCGAAAGAAGGCCTAATTGTATGTATGTATGTAAATCTTTATATATATATATAATTCTACTGTACGTGTGTATGTCACTGAACTCCTCCTAAACGACTGGACCGATTTGAATAAATTTTTTCGAATGCGTTTGAGTGGCACTATGGATGATTTAGATTCACAATTCAGCCCGACAGATGGCGCTGCTATCGAGTTCTAGGAAACAGGACAACGTCTGTACGGTCAGCTAGTATATATACATAAATAACAATGATGTTCAACAAAGAAAATCTGATCTCCATCTAAAAGGTTTCTAATATGTTAGAAGTAGACATTATGTCGGGAAGATAATAGATGAGACTTCAACAAACTGTAGTTACAATCTATCACGGCTAATGCACTTGTGCAATCTATACCATGGCGTTGTTCTAGTTTTCTTTGTTTTAGGAAAGTCTTTGTTGTAGACAATAGAACTTAATCCATGATGCAACATTTTAAAAGTTGACAGAGAGAGATCGAATTTTATTTCTGTAAATAGGTTTGTAGAGTAAACACTTTTCCACGTCAATGATTGTTGGGGCTTAAGTGGACTTCAGTGAAACTCCCGTATCAAGGTAATGGTGTTCAATTCGGTTAACTAGGTTTTTTAACATGAAAAATGCGGAGCGTACAAGTTCGCGTGATGGTAAAATTTTTGACAGTAAAAATATGATTTATGGAGGTATTTCTAAAATAAAATCCGTACGGCGCCTGGCCCTATTTAGATTGCACAACGTAACACATATACAAAACACAAAGTCTTCGTAATTATAGTGCAGGCGTAAACATCCTCCCCCCGTTGAAACTGAGAGGTTTCAACCCTTCAGTAGCTCCTCTTCAGTTGGTAAAGGGCAGATGCGAACCAGAGGGCGACGTATAGTTCCTCTAACAGTGTTAACGTCCGCTACTCGTGAAATCCCATCTTGTCCTGGGAAGAGCCTAGTAATGCGTCCAAGCCTCCAACATAGGGGTGGGACGCCATCCTCTTGAAGTAGGACTATTTCTCCAATTTTGATTGCGTCGGTGTTGGTCTTCCATTTACGACGAAATTGCAACTCGGCGATATACTCGCACTGCCAGCGCCGCCAAAAATGTTGATATATTAGCTGGAGCCTGGCATAGCGCTGCAAGTTGGTTGAGTGGCTATCTTCCAAAGCTGGTTCAGGCAGCGCGGTGAGAGCCCGACCAATGAGAAAATGCCCAGGGGTGAGACAGTGGAAATCATCAGGAGAGGCGGATAAAGGACAGAGAGGTCTACTATTTAAAACAGCTTCTACCTGAGCGAAAAGAGTTTGAAGTTCTTCAAAACTTAAATGAGAATTACCCATTACTCGCCTACTATGAAATTTTGCTGAACGAATACCGCCTCAAAAATGCCGCCAAAATGAGGAGCGTAAGCTGGTGAAAAATGAAACTGAATGCCTTCCGAACATGCAAAATCAGATAAATCGTTTTGGTCAATTTTGAAAAAATAATTTATTTCTTTAGCTCCTGCGACAAAGTTACGGCCGTTGTCGCAGAATACTTCCGCTGGCCTGCCTCTTCGTGACACAAACCTTCGGAATGTCATGATGAAAGCGTCTTTAGGCAGATCACTTACGGCTTCGAGGTGAGAAATTTTATATCGAAGGCATATGAAAAAACAAAGATAGCACTTGACTAGCGTAGCACCGCGTCCCTTTCTATTTACTATTAGGAATGGGCCCGCAAAATCAACGCCTACTGTTCGAAACGGAAAGTCTGGCGTGACACGTTGTGAGGGCAAATGTCTCATTATTGGCGCAATAGTCTTGCCCTGCAAGCGTCTGCACCTAGTGCAGTTATGAAAAACGCGTCTCGCTAAATGTCTGCCGTTAATTAACAATGGCCAACAATAATTGTGGATCAGCATGTAATCCACGTTTGTGTTCGTACTCGAAAATTAATTTGGTAAAATGATGCGATGCATGTAGGAGAACAGGATGTTTTTTATTATAATTATAATCAGACGAGCCTAGTCGCCCGCCGACTCGGATGACCTTGTCGTCACTAAAAAATGGGGTCAATGATAAAATATTTGACTTAGAGCTTAAAGTCTTATTGTTGCATAGCAAATTATATTCACAGAAGAATGATTCTTGCTGAGCGAGACGACTCAAATAAAGAAAGGAATTATTCAATTCATCAACCGATAAATTGCCGATAGTTTTATCTTTATTAGTTTTCACTGGCCTGTTAGTCTAGTGGTTAGTGACCCTGACTGCAAAGACTGAGGTCGTGGGTTCGATTCCCACCCAGGACAAATATTTGTGTGATGAGCACAATCATTTGTTCTGTGTCTGGGTGTAATTTATCTATAATATGTATGTATTTAGAAATATTTAAGTATATTTATCAGTTGTCTGGTTACCATAGTATAGGCTCTGCCTAGTTTGGGATCAGATAACAATGTGTTGGTTGTCCTTAGATATTTATTATTATTGATATATTAATAAATCTTAGCACGTAAGCTAAAGATCGTTTTATTTTAGTTAAGCACGAAAAGTCCTTAAAATTAATTATAGGTTCATTTTGAGTAACAACATGGGTGGTAGTACAATTGGGTTTAGTTTCCGGTAAAACAATAGTATTCATTTTATTAGGTTTTAAGATAGGCCAATTCGTTTCAGGTTCCTTGAGAAATGGAGGACCTGACCACCACAGCTGGGTACGGTCAAGTTTATCTGGACTAATCCCTCTGGATATAAGGTCTGCAGGATTGACAGATGTGGGCACAAAGCGCCACGAGGAGGCATCTGTTAACTCACAGATCTCCGAAATTCTATTAGCTACAAATGTTTTCATATTTATAAAACTGGTGTGGAGCCAGGCTAGCACTACTGACGAATCGCACCAATGAACTTGATGCTGAACTTCATATCGTAGTGAGTTCCTAGCAGCTTTGCATAGCCTTGCTGCCAGTAAGGCAGCGCACAACTCTAAACGAGGGATAGTCGTACTCTTAATCGGAGCTACTTTGGACTTAGAACAAAGCAAATTGATTGTGACTTCGTTAGCAGCATTAACCGAACGTAAATAAATGCAAGCTCCGTATGCATGTTAGGATGAATCACTGAATGAATGTAATTCAACCGATACGGGTTCATTACAGAGTACACGCCGTGGAACTTCTAGAGCTAACAGAGTAGGTAAAGTCTGCACGAAATTGTTCCAGTCTCTTTGAACTTCATGTGGGACTGGAGAGTCCCAAGTTAAATTATGTAGCCACAGTTGTTGTAACAACATTTTCATTTTTATTACACATGGACTGATCACTCCTAAGGGGTCAAATATCTTAAAAAGAGACGATAGAAAAGATCTTTTAGTTAAATTATTGTCAGAGTAAAGTGGGCATTTGATAGGGAAATGTAACTTATCGGTTAATGGGTTCCATCCCATGCCTAGGGTACTAGTTGACTTGCTTATTAAAAGATTATCATGAGTTTGAATATTTGAATCAAACAATGAAGGTAAATTAGTTTTAAACTTCCGAAGATTAAAGCATCCTTTCTTTATTTCTTCAGTTACAGATTGTTGAATATAACGTAGAGTATCCTCATATTCAGAACCGGTGATGAGATCATCTACGAAGAAATTATGTTGGATTATGTCCTTTACCATAGGATCAGAAGATTCTTCACCAATCTGCCATAGACACCGAGTGCTCAAGTAGCTGGAGCTTGCCATTCCGTAAGTCACAGTACCTAGCTGAAGCGTTTTGATGGGCAAAGACTCATCCTCTCTCCATAAAATAAGTTGAAGATTGCGATCCTCCTCATGGATACGGACTTGACGGTACATTTTCTCGACGTCACCAGTGAGGAGAAACTTATGCTGTCGAGCTCTCATTAAGATGGAGAACAGTGAGTCCTGCATATTAGGCCCAGTCATGAGAATGTCATTGACAGACTGGCCTAATGAAGTAGGAGCCGAGCCGTCGAATACGACTCTAATTTTTGTGGACTCGCTACTATCTTTAAAGACAGCGTGATGGCAGAGGAAGTAAGATGTAGACGGTATAGGTACAGCGGATTCTGAAAGGTGACCTAAGTTTGCGTACTCACGCATAAATTCTACGTACTGCGACTTCACATGTGGTTGTTTACGAAATCGCTTTTCTAAATTGAACAAGCGTTTCTTAGCTAGTGAATAAGATTCACCAAGAAAATCAGGTGTATCCTTTAAGGGTAGAGTAACCGAAAATCTACCGGTTTCTAAACGAAGGGTGTGCGATAAAAAATGCGTTTCGCATGCCTTCTCGCTATGACTCATAAGTAGTTTAGTTTGAGGAACATTTTCTAAGTCCCAGAATTTTGTTAGTTCTTGATGTATCTTGTCAACAGATGGCACATAAGAAACAACTGAATGATTTGAATCTATATTATTATCAATTTCCTTTAACTTATTTTTTGTGGGTAAATTAAAATACAGTGGACCTGAAACCAACCAACCGAAATGGGAACTTCTTAAGGGCATTACATTGCCCAATGACCTTGAGCATGCTGCCCCGTACTAACTTACGACGAAACGACGACAGAGAGAGGGACGAGTGCGGGAGTGACATAGTTCTTTACGCGAAATTTCGGGTTTTTGTAAAATATTTTAAAATATTAAAAGAAATAAGAGAAAAAAATCAATACAAATTGTTAAATACGTCATTACGTATTTTTTGGTATAAAATTCATGCCGAGTTATTGAGCCGTTATAGAGAAAATTTTCAATTTAGGTTAAAAAAGGACCTATTTGTTACGATTTTTGATAAAATTTGAGTAAGTTTATTAAAATTTTAAACAATACAATGTATTTGTGATGACCTTTAGTTTAACATATATTTTTTATATTGAAAACGCACAAAAGGATTCATCTACAAACTTCTTTAAACACACCGTATTTTCAGGATTTGAGCGAGGTAATCCCCTTAATATAGGTGAATTAAGACCGAGAGAGAGTTGATCACGGCCAATAATGTCCCAAAAAATATCAGCACCTATTACAACATCAACAGGTGCTGGTTGGTGGAAGTGAGGGTCTGCTAAAAAATAATCACTAGAAATATTAAGTTTTTTAACATCAACAATCGTGTTGACCGGCAATATACCCAGAGTACCCACTCTGGGTATATTGCCGGTCAACACTGGCAACACCAGAAAAGAAGAACTGACAGTGAAATGCTTCATCAAAGATTTCAACTGAATCACACAAGATTCTGTAGCTTGAGTGGTTGTTTTATTGCCTATGCCAATTATATTGACATGCAAAGTGGTAATGGGTTCTAAAAGTAGTTTTGTTTTAAGAGATTGAGAAATGAACGATGACTGACTACCGCAATCCAAAAGGGCACGAACCTTCTGGGTTTGTTTGGTCGTAGGATTAACTACCTCAATATAAGCAGCAGACAGTAGAACTTGATGGTTATTTTGATTCGAAAAGTTAACGATAGTATCGTCAGTGATATCAGGTGAAATGGTGACAACACTGGAAATATTTTTGTTAACAGATGGTTTATGCAAGAGTCTATTGTGCCGTGTATTACACATGCGACACGGATCCATGCGACAATTGCCGGCAGAATGGCCAGACCTTAAACAGTTGTGACAAAGATTCAATCTGCTTACCTCACTGATACGATCATCCACATTCTTGGCCAAAAAGGTGGGACAATCATAAAAGCGATGAGTACCATTACAAACGCCGCATGATATATTAGGTTGGGGAAAAAGTCTTTTCGCATTATAGTATGTATGAACTTGTAATAAAATCTCTTTGGCTATACTATTTGTATCTGGCTGGTTTTGGTATAATTGAAAGCTTAAATTTTAAAGAACATAAGTAATTCCAAATTCAAATTAGGAAAATGTGTGATTTTCATTTGTTTTTCGTACCGTCAAGATGAGTGAATCTAATGAAGAAATTCGATACATTTTAAAATTTTATTACAAAAAAGGTAAAAATGCAAAGCAAGCCGCGAAAAAAATTTGCGATGTTTATGGACCTAGTGTAGTGTCTGTGAGAGTAGCACAAATTTAGTTTAAGCGTTTTCAATCCGGAAATTTTGATGTCAAAGATGCACGTCGCTCTGGTCGTCATTTTTGAAAAAATGGAGCACGATCGGCATACCAGTAGTTACGACGTAGCTGAAGAACTGGAAATTGACCACAAAACAGTTTTGGCGCATTTGAAAAAAACTGGGTACACAAAAAAGCTCGACATTTGGGTACCTCACGAGCTCACTGAAAGAAACCTAATGAACCGTGTACTCATTTGTGATTCTTTATTACGACGTAATGAAACCGAACCATTTTTGAAGAAGCTGATAACTGGTGATGAAAAGTGGATCACGTATGACAAGAACGTGCGAAAAAGGTCGTGGTCAAAGGCCGGTCAGGCTTCACAGACTGTGGCGAAACCCGGGTTAACTCGCAACAAGGTGATGCTGTGTGTGTGGTGGGATTGGAAGGGCATTATTCATTATGAGCTGTTACCACCAGGCAGGACCATCGATTCTGAACTCTACTGCGAACAACTGATGAGATTAAAGCAAGAAGTTGAGAGAAAGCGGCCGGAATTAATCAACAGAAGGGGTGTAGGCGAAGCCCAATAAAACGAGCTATATTTAATATTAATCTGTCATTGTTATTGTGGGCGAACCCCAATGAAACTAGCTATCCATTGACACCAATATTTCCATTCTAATGTAAAAGGTAACTAAGTTATAGCCCATGTAAAATACCTAAATAAATACCTAAATGTTCTTTCGTAACCAGTGGTAGATATCTAAGATAATACTGACTTAAATACCGTAGCATGTTAGTAATAACAGTGTATTTACTTATGTCTTAGCCTGTTGGAATCTAATTAGACTGTAATGCCCGTGTCATTGTTTATTTAACACTAATTAGCGTTTGGTTACTTTAAATGTAATTAGTTATCTATATGCCTAACTATTAAACTTGTAGTTCAGTAATCATGGTGCAAGAATGTATGCTCCAATAGGACGACGTCTATTTGTTAATCCAATAAGAAACTAGGAGCCTTGAACTTCCTTACACGTGTTTTCGAATTCTCGACCGGTCGAGACCTGCTCCTTTGGGAAAGTCCATTTTAATCGTTTATAAATTGGCGGAGCGCCCGGGAAGTAAAGAAGTGCGTAGGACATTTGCACTATGCGGTAAAACCTATATAAGGGCCGAGTGTCTATTTTTAGTTTAGTCTTCTTACAATTTCGCACGATTCAACAAGTTACCGCGTAGTGTTTGTGAAGTAAGGGGCTCCGCTGTCCACTGCTTAGTCGCGATGTACCCTATAACTAGTTAACCAGTCTTCAGTAATGTGTAGCTAGGATTTAATTGTGTGTTCTGATTGTATTTTATATTGTGTGCTGTGTATCTACTGACTATTTCTCATAACCATTTTATGTGTGATTTCTCTGTAATTTTCTGTGTTATTTCTGTGTACAAAATATAAGCAATGATTGCGACATTCTGACTGGTTTAATTTCACTCTTTCGTCAAGGGAACACCGTCACCCCCGCCTACAACACCTGACTCCCGTTTTAATAACATTTTGGTCCTTGCGAGCCGGATCAGGTTCAAATAGAATAGAGTGAACCAGTCAGAATCATGAGTCACAGAAGTGAAATCACTACACGCAGCAAGCTACGAAGACTGGCAGAAGAAAAGGATACGCGACAAGCAGAGGACATCGTCTCTGACTCAGGTCTACCATCAGAGAGGGCTCCAGGTTCTCCGTCCGTAGCACCGACATGGGCATCGACGTCCGCTCGTAATATTCCGCTCACAGGTGGCCGATTACTTGACCACAGTAAATTAACGTCAGAGAGAGCGCACGCGAGGCAGGCAGCGACCAAGAGTCGCCACACCTCACCGCGCAGCAAAATATCGTCAAGAAATAGCCACAGGAGCGTCGATTACTTACGTAAACGAATCGAGTACGAAGCGGAGCGCGAATTAGTGCAGTTAAAAGAGAACCTGGTCAAAGACAAGGAAAACCTTGTTAAGAAAAGGATGGAGGCAGAAATAGCTGAGATAGAGGCGGCCGCTGAAAGCGATGATTCGCTCTCAGATGGGAGTACGACACAGCGCGTCGAAGAGTGGGTGAAAACTACGCCCCAAGTCCCCCAATTGATTGAAGTATTGGGGACGCCGGCTGTGTCAGGCGCACCCGTTGAAAGGGCCGCGCCCTGTGAAACATCTGAGTCCCGTGATGAAACCGTAAGTAGAGTGAATCTTGTGAATAACCACCGTGGATCGTCAGTGTTGTGTGATCTAGACCAGTCCCAAGTACCTAGGGCATCCGCGTCTGTACCGTTACCTAACATAACGGCACCAATTACGCCCAGGTACATGCCAGAAACGTCAGATGGTGTAAGGTTCCGGTTACCCAGCCGCTGTCCCGTCTTTACCACTCCGGCCGCAAGTGTACCTCGAGTAGCCACACTCGAGTCGGATACACGGCGGCAGATGCAGTACGGAGCGGATGATAAAGAAAGGCGGAGAGAATCGTCAGGGGACAGAGACCGGAAGATAGACAGACTGGCAGAGGCTATCACGAACATGGCACGACCACCACGACCGGTACCAAGACAGGCATATGAATTGCCATACTTTAACGGTGACCCAGCCGACTGGATATCATATCGGAACATGTACTGGGAACCATCACAAATGTATAATTTCAAGGCGCACGAAAACTTAGCACGATTAAAAACCTCGTTACAAGGCGACGCAAAGGTATCAGTAGAGGACTTACTACGAACGTCAACTGATCCGACCGAGATAATGCGCGCGCTAGAGGATGAGTACGGTCACCCGATCGTAGTGCTACAGTACGCCATACAAAAGGTCAAAGAATTACCTAGAGTAACGGAAAGTGGACGCGAACTAAGGAAATTCTTATCAACTGTTAGAAATTGTGTTTCGTTACTCAAAAATATTCGGGCGGATGGATATATAAATAATCCACAGCTGGTGAATGAACTGCTGAGCAAGCTGACCCCTTTACAACGTGCGCAATACGGTGACTTCGCAATGGGCCTGGACAACGAACAGGGGGTGGACTTAAGAATGTCTCCGAACCTAGAAATATTGTCTCATTTTCTAATTCACTTAACACGCTCAACGTCGTACTACACTCAGGCGTGCATGTTTGAGCCCAGTCCATCAAAGCCCCCTGCCAAGCAACAGCATAAGTACGGCGGGACCGGTCAGTCCCGACCAGCCAACGCCGCACGCTCGGCCACCAGCAGGCCTCCGTTGACACAACGAGTGAACACGCAGAGCGACGAGTCTACCGCTCCTGAAGAATGCGTTATATGTCAACGAAAGCACAGCATAGAAGAATGTGACCAGTTCAAGAAGCTTACCGTTCAACAGCGTTGGGACACGATAAAGGAAAAGAACACATGTTTCAAATGTCTCGTGAGTAAACATCCCAAGAGGTTCTGCCGTGCGAACAGATGTAAGAAGTGCGGGTTCGGACATCACCTACTGTTACACGCGGATAAGCAGCCGAAAGAAAAAGAAAAAACGGCTATTCCATCAGAAAATAAGACGGAAAGCGTCACTAATATAGGTGAGTGGCGAGCTACGGCCCTACTAAAAATCATGCCAGTAACGGTCAATGTCGATAATCAGTGTTACGCGCTACTGGACGATGGTGCGACCGTGTCACTCATCGACAGCTCACTCGCCACCGACTTAGTGGGTCCGTGTGTTCCCCTCTCGCTAAAAACCGCGGGTGGCTACGGAGTGACAGACTCAACGTCGCGAGTGGTACAAGTGCGCGTTAAAGGACCTAACGGTCAGTGTCATAACATTACGTGTCGGACAATAGTAGACATAAAACTGCCCACGCAGACAGTGTCCACCGCAGTGATCGACGACAACGCGCACCTACGCGACTTGGGCTGCGTAGAGATGAGGGGAGCCGAACCGCTGCTGCTGCTCGGTCAGGACAACTGGGAGCTGCTCGTCAGTCAGGACATCCGCCAAGGAAGATCCGGTAAGCCAGTTGCCTCACTCACTAAGTTAGGTTGGGTCATACATGGACCATTTAATAATAATAATGATAGTAAAGAATGTGTTGATTGCATGACCGTTTCCCTTCCTGATTTGCATAATCTAGTAAAATCACAGTTTGAGCTAGAAGCGATAGGCATTTCAGATAATTTAAGAAAACATAAAGATGTCGAAAGGGCATTAGCCGTGTTGGACAGCACTAGCCATCGTACCCCCGACCAGTCACAATGGGAGGTCGGTTTGTTATGGAAATATGACAATATTCAGTTGCCTGATAATTACAATCAGGCAGGGCAAAGGCTGTACGGCATTGAGAAACGTATGCGTAAGGACGCTAGTTTCGCTGAGGCATATTCAGCTCAGATAGGTAGGTTAGTAGAGGAAGGTTACGCGCGCAAAGTAGACGGTAACATAGACAGCTCGCCGGTTTGGTACTTACCGCATTTCGGGGTCGTTAACCCGAACAAACCGGGCGAGCTACGTCTAGTGTTCGACGCAGCCGCCACGTCTCACGGGACGTGTATAAATGACAACCTACTAACCGGACCTGACTTGCTGAATTCCTTGCTCGGCATATTAATTAAGTTCAGGATAGGCCCCGTCGCATTTTCAGAGGATATCGCTGATATGTTTAATTGGCTTCATAATTTATACCGCTTATATAATTTAAAAATACCGCGGTGGTACGGGTTAAAACTCGATAATTTAGAATTACACGCGTTCGGGGCCGCCAGCGAGCTGGCTTATGCCGCAGTAGTATACCTAGTGGGCTCTAACTCTGAAGGTAGGAGGGAATCGGTTATGTTACTAGGGAAAGCGCGAGTAGCCCATTCCCAGGCTAGAGTTACAAGCAGCAGTGTTAGCCTGTCGTTTAGCAGACACTGCCCACAAAGAGCTAGGTATACGAATCGATCGGAAGTTCCTGTGGACCGACAGCAAGACTGAGTTAAAATGGATAAACTCCGATGCACAGGAATTTCGACGATTCGTCTCGCACAGATTAGCCGAAATAGATAGGCTGTCAGGCAGAGGCAACTGGCGCTGGGTACCCTCACAGGATAACCCAGCTGACAAGGCCACCAGGTTGTGCTGGCCCGATGACCACGCAGAGTGGCTCTCGGGCCCCTCGTTTCTATGCAATCCACAGGAGCTGTGGCCTGCGTATCCCGAGGCTGAGGCGTCGGAGGCGGACCTTGAGAGCATCCAGTGGGTCCACGCCGCAGCAGCACCGGTGGCGCCACTCCTCGAGTACGAGCGCTACTCATCGTGGAGACGCCTTCAGCGCGTCATGACGTGCGAGCGCGTCTTTACTGCCAACTCTCATCGTGGCATCGAGTGGCACTTCAATCCCCCGGCGGCCCCACACATGGGTGGCTGCTGGGAGCGCCTGGTGAGATGCGTGAAGAACGCTCTTCGCAGTACGCTCAAGTAGCGTGCCCCTCGTGAGGAGGTCCTTTACACCCTCCTCACCGAAGCCGAGCTGATCGTAAACAGCCGGCCACTGAGCTATGCGAACGACGACCACGACCAGCCCGTGGTCCTGACGCCGAACCATCTACTCCTGGGCACTGCGTCCGGGAGTACTGCGTTTGCACCGAGCGACGCCGAAGACATCGACTCTCGCCGGCAGTGGCGGCGCATGTACGCGCTCGCCGACATGTTCTGGCGGCGCCGGCTGCGAGAGTACCTGCCTACGCTCCAACGTCGGGAAAAGTGGTCGAACAATGTGCCGAACGTACGTGTCAGTGATGTTCTAGTGATTATAGATAACAATAGACCGCGAAGTGCATGGACCAAAGGCCTCATCAAGGCTGTGTATCACGGCAACGATGGTATCGTCCGCGTAGTAAATGTCAAGACTGTAAATGGGGTCCTACGTCGACCCGTAGCGAAGATTATTGTGCTTCCCACAGACCAAGAGTTGTAAGTCGGTTGAACCCTGTTACAGGGGGTGGAATGTAGGCGAAGCCCAATAAAACGAGCTATATTTAATATTAATCTGTCATTGTTATTGTGGGCGAACCCCAATGAAACTAGCTATCCATTGACACCAATATTTCCATCCTAATGTAAAAGGTAACTAAGTTATAGCCCATGTAAAATACCTAAATAAATACCTAAATGTTCTTTCGTAACCAGTAGTAGATATCTAAGATAATACTGACTTAAATACCGTAGCATGTTAGTAATAACAGTGTATTTACTTATGTCTTAGCCTGTTGGAATCTAATTAGACTGTAATGCCCGTGTCATTGTTTATTTAACACTAATTAGCGTTTGGTTACTTTAAATGTAATTAGTTATCTATATGCCTAACTATTAAACTTGTAGTTCAGTAATCATGGTGCAAGAATGTATGCTCCAATAGGACGACGTCTATTTGTTAATCCAATAAGAAACTAGGAGCCTTGAACTTCCTTACACGTGTTTTCGAATTCTCGACAGGTCGAGACCTGCTCCTTTGGAAAAGTCCATTTTAATCGTTTATAAATTGGCGGAGCGCCCGGGAAGTAAAGAAGTGCGTAGGACATTTGCACTATGCGGTAAAACCTATATAAGGGCCGAGTGTCTATTTTTAGTTTAGTCTTCTTACAATTTCGCACGATTCAACAAGTTACCGCGTAGTGTTTGTGAAGTAAGGGGCTCCGCTGTCCACTGCTTAGTCGCGATGTACCCTATAACTAGTTAGCCAGTCTTCAGTAATGTGTAGCTAGGATTTAATTGTGTGTTCTGATTGTATTTTATATTGTGTGCTGTGTATCTACTGACTATTTCTCATAACCATTTTATGTGTGATTTCTCTGTAATTTTCTGTGTTATTTCTGTGTACAAAATATAAGCAATGATTGCGACATTCTGACTGGTTTAATTTCACTCTTTCGTCAAGGGAACACCGTCACCCCCGCCTACAACACCTGACTCCCGTTTTAATAACAAGGGGTGTGGTTTTTCATCATGATAATGCTAGACCTCACACATCTTTAGCCCCCCAACAAAAATTAAGAGAGTTTGGCTGGGAGGTGTTAATGCATCCGCCGTATAGTCCTGACCTTGCACCTTCAGATTTCCACCTGTTTCGGTCTCTTCAGAATTCTTTAGGCAGTGTCAGGTTAACATCACGAGAGGACTGCCAAAACCACTTGTCGCGGTATTTTGACCAGAAGTCCCAAAATTTCTATAGCAATGGGATCATGTCCCTACCTACAAGATGGCAAAAAGTTATCGAACAAAATGGTACCTACATACTTTAGTTAAATGTAAATAAACTTTATTAAAAAATGTTTTGAATTTTCTTAAAAAATGCGAAGAAACTTTTTCCCCAACCTATTATTAGTATCAGAAGTATTATTGTCAACACTGTTAGAAATGTATGACTGATGAGATTTTATTTTATTACTAGAATCTATAGGTTTTGACGTTGTCTGAGTCTTAGGTTTAGAATACGAATGACTACTATTTGTTGACTCAAGCACATCCGCGCAGTCAATAAGAAATTTGAAAAAGTGTTGCAAAGTAGGTATATTGGTATCCAGTGTGCCGCCGTAATCTTCCCACTTGGTTTTAGTGTGGCTAAAACCACACTATACGTCGCCCTCTGGTTCGCATCTGCCCTTTACCAACTGAAGAGGAGCTACTGAAGGGTTGAAACCTCTCAGTTTCAACGGGGGGAGGATGTTTACGCCTGCACTATAATTACGAAGACTTAGTGTTTTGTATATGTGTTACGTTGTGCAATCTAAATAGGGCCAGGCGCCGCACTGTGGAAAATAATGGTCTGTTTCTGATTAAAAATCAATAACTTCTTTATTTCTGAATATTATGTTCTAAAATTTTGCACAAATATAGAATAGTGTATATGGCTTCAAATAGAATGTAATTTATTATGATTAAATTTAAAATAATAAATTAAAAAATAAAACAAATTCAAAATTATAAAAAATCTCCAATGTTTATTTCTTAACAATGAATACTAATATTTTAATGTTTACAAAAACCAAATATCATATAGTACATAAAAATAAAAATCAAATAAAATAAAAAAAAGCATTTTTTTAAAGATTACAATCGAACACAGATTAATTAATTAATTGTACTGTTTATTTATTTATTTATTTTATTATTTATGTACACACAGTAAAAAAACAGAGTGATAAGACATATTAAAACAATTGAGTACAAAGGTACTGCTTATTTCTTAAGAATTTTTTTCCAGCAGACCTGCGAAAGGAGAAATGAAAAAGAAATGTAGACAATAGTGTGTGAAAACAAGAAGAGAGATATGAATATGTGAAGTCTTAAACTAAAATATACTTATACATATATAATGCAAGAAATTAACATATACTTAAATAAATACATAAAGCTAAAATATAAAAATAAACGTAAATATATACATAAATACACACAATTATGAGGAAAGGTAATGCTCTTTTACTCGACATTTGAAAAGGGAAATAGTTTTTAGATCTCGAATGCTAGGCGGAAGTGAGTTCCATAATCTAACAGCATGAACAGAGAAGGAATAGGAATAATAACTGGTTTTATGGGGTTGGGATTTAAGGAGGGATCTAAGGTGTGATCTGCACAGTGCATCGCTAGGGCGAGCGTAAGAAAAACGTTCACGCTGATAGGAAGGGTAAGACGGGTTCTGTAGGAGGTTGAAGAGGAGACATAAAATCTGAGTGTTCCTGCGAAGGCGGATTGGGAGCCACTTGAGTTCCTTGCGAAGGTGAGAAACATGGTCATACTTTCGAAGACCGAAAACAAAGCGAATGCACAGGTTTTGCAGGCGCTCAAGCTTGTTTAATAGCTCCTCAGTAGCATCCAAGTAGCACGCGTCAGCATAATCTATAATCGGCTGAATAAGTGTTTGTGCCAAAGAAATTTTAGTTTTCAAGGGCAAGAGACTTTGAAGGCATTTCAGCGAATGAAAGGAGAAATGTACCTTTCGACTGACCTCATTCACCTGAGCACGCCACGAAAGATTGCAGTCAATAATGTTAATGTTATGTTATTTATACTTGATGAACTTCGGGATCTAAAATTAATTCGTTCACTTTCAAAAGATCTAAGGTGTCTTCATCAAGTTCCTTCACGTTTTTAGTATACGGTTTTCTAATGCTGGTAATGTAAGGATCTGAAGTATAAAGAAGAGTATGAAATACATCTTCGTTTGTAGCGGATCTTGAGCATTTTCTAGCATGATGAAGACGAAATTTTTTATAATCCTTATTGCGAGATTCTTGTGCATCTTCCGAAAGTTGACCAATAGGAAGTACTGCAAAATGCTTTATGACACTTTCTCCATGAATCAAAATTTTGTGAACTGAAGATGGCATGTAATACCATTCATAATTGCTCACATAGATCCTAGCAGTGTCCATAGCATAACTGCCAAATTTTTCAGCATTTATCATTACACCCGATGAAAGAGCTTGCAGAATTAAGTAAAGTCGTTTAATCAAATTTATATCCACTCCTGTAATTTCAGCAGAGCAGCTTACATTGTGAAAAAATCTTCTGGCAGTATTACCGTCATTAGAATTACCACTTACTTGTCTTGGATTGTCGATGATCAATCCTAGCTCTTCACGGAAACGCCTTTGTACCAGGGTTTTCTTCTCTTGCTTTAGTCGTTTCTTTTCTTCACTTGTGGCTGACCATGTTTGGAAAGACAGATTATAGGAAATATGTAAAATCATTTCCATACAACGAATCCAGGCGTGCAAAGTAGACAGTCCGTATTGATAAGAATCTTCATTTTCAGGCCGAGCTGTCACTTTTGTCAAATCGTTCATTTGGCGTGGAGTAGCTCCACATATTGTACATGTGGAACCTGAAGGCGTATCTGTTAATACCTGAGCTACTTTACCATCTATCATTGTAAGGAAGAGATCATGCTTCACTTGCACTCCCTCACCTTCTTTGTTAATTAATGATGGACTCAAGGAATTTATTTGACCCTTTATTTCATCTACAACGGCTTTAGTTTTCTCGGGAGTTTCTTTACAAAATTCTATTAATATAGGCCGGCAAAAACGAACAGATGAAGGTACCGGATTTTGCCAGACAACATCACCTGTTAGCTCGTTAATTAACTTAATCGGCACCAAAGAAGTGATAAATAAATTCGAATCAGAAATAAGTTCAGACTCTTCTGGCAGTTTCTGTTTGTACTGGCTTTGATCGGATGAGCCATCACAGCCCCATTTACTATACAGAAGTAAGTTATTCAATCCATTCCTATAGACTGAATCTATTGTCAATATTCTAGCTGCAGTGTAATTTAATAAATCTTGAAGTCTTACTATTTTTGCACTT
Organism: Aporophyla nigra; assembly: GCA_947507805.1. NCBI lineage: Eukaryota > Metazoa > Arthropoda > Insecta > Lepidoptera > Noctuidae > Aporophyla > Aporophyla nigra. Next base: position 7,229,644 of record OX382292.1, on the reverse strand, counting down.
GTGTCTGTAATTTCTATGGCTGAAGACGGTGGTAAATTTATTGAATATTCTGATTCCAACCAATTACTGTTTTTAATGAAGAACAGTAATTGGTTGGAATCAGAATATTCAATAACTTTACCGGACTCTGAAGACGTTACAACCATCTCCACACCATCTACTTCTTCTGGGAAACGTGGAAGACCGTGCGTATCTTATCCAGACTTGTCAGAATCCAGTAAAAGAAGAAAAAATACAATGTTACTTAATGAATATGGATTTGAACACGTCTATAATGCATATCTTCAAGGGTTTCGTTCGATAGGAGAAGGAACAGAAGCTAAACTTGTGGAAACATTAAGGTTTGCTGACAGTGAAAATAAGACCTTATTTTCGAGTCTCATAGAAGACGCAAGGCAGACCAAAATGTTAACGGATGAAGAAGCATTGAGCGTATTTATTGACTTGGATTTAACGAAAGCACAATATTTGTACTTGAGAAATTTAACGAACGAACGAAAATGTTTTATGCTTCCGCCATATTACAAAGTGCAAGAAGTTAAAACTACTTGCTATCCACCGTCTTCAGCCATAGAAATTACAGACACAAGTGCAAAAATAGTAAGACTTCAAGATTTATTAAATCACACTGCAGCTAGAATATTGACAATAGATTCAGTCTATAGGAATGGATTGAATAACTTACTTCTGTATAGTAAATGGGGCTGTGATGGCTCATCCGATCAAAGCCAGTACAAACAGAAACTGCCAGAAGAGTCTGAACTTATTTCTGATTCGAATTTATTTATCACTTCTTTGGTGCCTGTTAAGTTAATTAACGAGCTAACAGGTGATGTTGTCTGGCAAAATCCGGTACCTTCATCTGTTCGTTTTTGCCGGCCTATATTAATAGAATTTTGTAAAGAAACTCCCGAGAAAACTAAAGCCGTTGTAGATGAAATAAAGGGTCAAATAAATTCCTTGAGTCCATCATTAATTAACAAAGAAGGTGAGGGAGTGCAAGTGAAGCATGATCTGTTCCTTACAATGATAGATGGTAAAGTAGCTCAGGTATTAACAGATACGCCTTCAGGTTCCACATGTACAATATGTGGAGCTACTCCACGCCAAATGAACGATTTGACAAAAGTGACAGCTAGGCCTGAAAATGAAGATTCTTATCAATACGGACTGTCTACTTTGCACGCCTGGATTCGTTGTATGGAAATGATTTTACATATTTCCTATAATCTGTCTTTCCAAACATGGTCAGCCACAAGTGAAGAAAAGAAACGACTAAAGCAAGAGAAGAAAACCCTGGTACAAAGGCGTTTCCGTGAAGAGCTAGGATTGATCATCGACAAACCAAGACAAGTAAGTGGTAATTCTAATGACGGTAATACTGCCAGAAGATTTGTTCACAATGCAAGCTGCTCTGCTGAAATTACAGGAGTGGATATAAATTTGATTAAACGACTTTACATAATTCTGCAAGCTCTTTCATCGGGTGTAATTGGACTCTAGTTTGCTGCGAACCAGAGCGGTGTACAAAATCCTGATAACATTTGGATTGCGAAAGTCACGAGCATTTCGCAAAACAAATCCTAAGCGCCTGAAAGATTCCTTCGCAAGGGCGGAAATATGATCTTTAAAAGTCAAACCGCGGTCGAAGGTCACTCCCAAATCTTTTATGATGGTGACCCGAGTTATTACTTCACCGCCCAAACTATATTCGTAATGAATTGGTCGCAACCCTCTACCGTATGTCATGACGTAGCATTTGCTTGTGTTAAAAAACAATTTGTTTTCAATGCTCCACTCATAGATAGCGTCTATATCTCTCTGTAGGAGTTTGCAATCCTCCTCCGTTCGGATTTGTGCGACTAACTTAAGATCGTCGGCATACAGCAGGCATTTGGCAAACTTAACATTAGTTATTAGGTCATTGATCATGATCAGGAACAAAGGCGGCCCCAACACGGATCCCTGACTTACGCCCGAGCGTGTATTATATGGCTTTGACTCAAAGCAGCCATGTCTTACAAACTGCTTGCGGTCACGCAGATAGTCGGAAAAGAAGTTAAGAAGCCCGGACGAGAAACCTATAGCCCCCAGCTTTGACAAAAGTACATCGTTGTCAACTCTGTCGAATGCTTTCCGGAAATCGAAGTACAGAGCGTCGACCTGCCCACCGATGTCCAAGCCACGGGATATGTAGTCCACGTGAATCAATAAATTGGAATCTACGGAGCGGCCTGGCCGAAAACCGTGTTGGGCTTCAGACAAGCACATATTTACGCGTTTGTAAATGAAAGCGTGGACTATATGCTCGAAAACCTTGGCAATAGTAGGCAGGATAGCGATGGGTCGGTGTTCCTCAACTGATGTTTTGTCACTGGTTTTAGGGATTGGAGTAACTCGAGAAGTTTTTAATTGAATGGGGTATACGCCAGACTTAAGGGCTAGATTAAAGATATGGCATAGCGGGGCTGCCAGGATGTCATGAAATCCCTTAAGGGTACCGGCCGGAATGTTGTCAGGGCCAACCGAGCTACAGGGTTTGAGTTTAGCTATCGCTTTTGTTACATCCGGTGGGGTTAAACAGGGTAGAGGAATGTTATCTCCCTCAATATTCATACTACATTTTCTAGGGTTCAATTCAGGTGTATCGAGCAGAAACACACTAGCAAAATACTGAGCAAATGCCTCGGCCGCCTCGATACCCGAAAATGTCTCACCATTATAAACCACGTTAGGCTCGAAGCCACCCCTTGATCGCAGGCTAGATACATGCTGCCAAAACTGTCGCGGATTTTTGCTTATGTTATTTTCCAGAATGTTGCAATAAGATCTGTAGGCGTCTTGTATTCTTACTTTAAGATCAGACCGCAAAGCACTAAACTCCGAATATACAAGATCAGAGCGTGAGATTTTCCACTTACTATGCAGTTTGGTTTTACGCTGGGTATCGTTTATAATGTTTTTAGTAAACCAGACTGGATACCGCCTATTTCCGAGGGTTATTCTCTTTTTCTTAGGAATGGAAGAATCAAATAAGTCGTACATAATTCTGTAAAACTCACCTGCAGCGGAAGTTGCGTCATTGCAGCGAAAAATGTTTTGCCATGGAGCAGAACGAATTAGTGTGCTAAGAAGTGCGTAGTCCCCTTTTGCAAAGTTCCAGTCCCTACTACGGTCAATGTTGCTGGTTTCCAATCTTTCACTATGCCTTTGTGATGTAACGGTAAAAGCAATATCTAACGGTGGGTGATACAAGTCGATTGGAACCAGCTCTGTACCTTTAACATGCTCGCAGTTTACGTTTGTTCCCTCCCGAGCCAACACTATGTCTAACTTACTCCCACGCATATTCATCACTTCATTCATCTCAGTCATACTACAAAAGCTTAGAAAATAACAGTAATAATTATTAACATTAACAGATGCACTTTTTAAGTTAAGGTCGCCTAAAATCAAGACCATTCCGTTCAAATTGGAGATGATGCTCTCAACCTTACAGAACCACCTCATATATTCATCATCAGTTGCAGTAGGCTTTATATAAACGACACAAACAGATATCTTATGACTGTAAACCATGATCGTAACCCATAAATCTTCGCCACGCTCAGTCTCGAGATCATTTCTTCTCTTCATGGCAAAGACTATTCTCTTTGCTTCATGGCAACGCCGGGGCGCGCAGCAAGCAACACACCGCCACCCAGAGTCACTCTGTCTCTGCGTAGAATGCTCCAATTCCCACTTGACAGTTCTGAATCCTCTATTGAGTAGTCCAGATTAGTCTCTGTTACGGCTATTATATCATGCTCGGAGAGTAACAGGCTTGATCTCCATGTAGGTAGCTTAGTTTTGAGCCCACGCACATTCTGGTACAACACATGTATAAAGACATTGCGATCAGTAGAAGCGGGTAAGGCAGAAACGTTGAGGTGCTTACTGAGGCTCGCTACTTCGGCCACGAAAGTTACGGCGCCATGGTTTGACGCAGATATCCTCCGCCCAGTTTTGAGCAGCCATTGCGTGCTCAGCCAATTTCGAGGGCACACCTAACTTGAAGGAGGCGTATTTGTCGCGGGATTTGAGGGCTTCCACTGTGCAAACATCAGTTCCACAGATGGTTTTCAGGTGATCAGTAACCTGGCTGACAGAAGTACCCTGTTTCACATAGAAGAGGTGCAAGTATCTCCACCTTTCCGAGGCCTCTAAATTGGTGGTACCAGGTGCCGCGGTTCCACGCAAAACATTGCCGAGCGAACGCCTGGAGCGTCTGTGTTGAACTTCTGTCCAGCCATCCTTTGCTTTTACATCCTGGTCTGTGTCGCCCATCGTAACGTCCGGCGCAGCAGCAGGAACCGGCACGAGGACACGGGGTTTGGGAGCTTGGTGGTGTATATCCTGCCGTTCCGTCCCAACAATATCTCCATCCACAGCTTCCACCCCTTCTAATGCTATCGATATTAGTTCCCCGGTTTCCGTAACATCATTCGGTGGATCGGTTATTAGCTGAGAAGGTGCCGAGCGTGACTGGAAATTTAGGTCTTGGCTCTTCTGATGGCATTTCCCCGAAACTTTCACCTTTTCTCTTTTTTGAGAACTAGCCGAGATCATTCTGACTTCTAGCTCTGAGGTGGTTTTTTGAATTTCCGCACACTGTATTTTGATGTCGGACACATCCTTAACCAGGGCGGACAGCATTGCGTCATGCTCATTCTTCCACGCCGACAGCTTAAGGTCTTGTTCTGTCCTCCATTTAGTTAACAGCTGCATGAGTTCATATTTCCATTCCCGACATGCACATTCGCCCAACGGGTTGTTGGGCGAATCATCGACCCGCGGGCGCTTGTCCCTAACAGTCACATTTGCATTGGATTCGTTCGCATCGCATCTGGAAGCCGAAGCAATGTCAGGAACAGATTGCGCTTGTCCAGGTCTGGGTGTCTTCGGGGATTTGGGAGGAGTGCGATGCATTTTAGGCATATATCAGAGGGGTCGGCGAGTCCTTCAATCGCGTAGAAGATGTTAAGACGCGTAGATGTACCGTAAACAAAACCAATACAATAATAACAAAACAATGCTCGAAAACTCGTTATTTTTATTTCTGTATCTGGAACGTTTATGTCAAAATTCTCAGCTGAGTGTTGGTAGCACTGACGACGGAACCGCAGGTATGTAATGTACGCCGTAACAGCACATACGCCCCGCACTTAACGGCGAGTTTCCGTTGCGCACACGTTAGAGTCAGGATGATAAGCACTTTCAACGGATTTTCGTTAATTACTTTAATTTATTATTAAACGTTGTGAAAAGCCTAAACGATTTACGGTTATGTTAGCACTGAGTTTGTTCGAAGTACACTTGAACTTTCAAGACAAAACTAGTTGAAAATCAGTTAAAAAGTTATAAAAATCAACAGGAGCAAATTTAGTGACTAGTACGTTCGCAGCGCGTTCCAGGCGACGTATTATTTCACGTTTAGAACACTTGAAAGTAGACATTTTGAAGAGCCAACAAATGTAATTACACTTCTGTTAATTCACCACTATTTTGTTATTTACAATGGAATGAAACCACTGTTTATATACTATTTGAAATATGAGGGTAGTGTGCATTTTGTTCATTAATATTTTCACACGCAACATGAGCGCAAAAAAGATAAATGCCCTAATATCAATGATAAATTACAAAACTTACCGCAAACTATTGATGTAAACAGCAACATTTCAAACCGCAATAGATAGCGAGCGGTTTTCCGTTTTCTGACTCTTATCACATTTTTATTAATTACTCCGAAACCCGCAAATATCCGCAGCTATTATTATTTGATTATGTTTCTGGATAGTTAGGCTACAAATCAACATTAAATGTAAAGTAGGGGTAAACGTGGGTAACTGTCAAAAGTCTCGTTGAACTTTAAAAAAAATTTTTTTTCACCATATTTTATTTTGCAATTATTTTAAGGTGAACCTTAACATAACATTAAATACATATTAGCTGTTACATATTCTTCAAAAGACGAGGTTTCCAGAAATATATAATACATTATACCTTTTCCTGTAACGTAGAACAATAAAATCAATTTAAAAGTGATGAAGTGAACGGGCCTGACATGGACGTCCGTCAAAACTATAAAGTTTGTGGTGTTGTAAAAAAATCATTTCATTTAATATTTATAATTTTTTGATATTATAGTCTAGTTTGGTCCTTAAACTATTGAGTAAAATAAAAAAGCATGCCAGTAGCGACATTGACAAAAACCATTTTTAATCAGCAGTTGTTCTACGATTTTCCATAGTGCGCCGTACGGATTTTATTTTAGAAATACCTCCATAAATCATATTTTTACTGTCAAACATTTTACCATCACGCGAACTTGTACGCTCCGCATTTTTCATGTTAAAAAGCCTAGTTAGCCGAATTAAACACCATTACCTTGATACGGGAGTTTCGCTGAAGTCCACTGAAGCCCCAACATCTGGCGACCTACGACAAAACCTGCAACTTTGGAGGAAAACAAGTTCACTGGAACCACGCGCTGTTGGCGGCATAACCTTTCCGCCGCAGCTACTATCATCTAAATCAAGACAAACTGGATTCCCTGGAGGTGTACCAGCCATTGCAGCCACCGCCGGTAGCGATCGGCAATCTGCATCGTACCGCAGCCTAGGCCAATGCAGCTAAGTGCCGATTTTTCTTTGTGAATTCCTTCTTACCTACTTATCCTTACCTTTTATACCCTAACCCTTAATACTTCGAACCAGTACGTATTTAAAATAGTTTCTACGTGTGCAATGGTGTCTATAGTTATTGCAGTAGCTTAAAATAGTAACATCGACACCAATACGCAGTTTTTTAAAGTAATTATCCATTGTTAATAGTTTTTACGAATATTACAATAGGCTACCTTCTTACGATATTATCGTATTCTATAATCGTGTTTCCTAACAGGCTTATAGCTAAGCATAGAAACATATATTTCACCCCCATCGCCGAACATTCCAGGCCGATCTCCGTGTATCGCAACTTCGGGCCGCCTGCCGTGTCACTGTGTGAGCGGAGCGGAGCCCTACCCACTGCTGCACCGGGCCTGCCTCAGGTGACGTTAGGCGAAGAGCGTGAGCTAAGTTTTTAGTTTTTTTTTTTTTTCATTATAATAAAGGAGTTTGTGTGTGTTTATCGATATTTCCATAATCAAACCTAGCGTGAATCAATTTGTTTATTCAATCCGATCTTAACATTCACAATATTAGCAGGTTTGAGTTCACAATGGGTACATAATATACGTGTACCATTCTCGCTGTGCATTAGGTAATGATAAAAAAGTAATTGATTGTGGCTCTGCTGGGCCGTGTACCGTGTGGTGCCAGACGTAAAGAATAACACCACCCCATTTCTTCCCGTGGGTGTCGTAAAAGGCGACTAAGGGACTAACTAGAGAATGGGCAGCAGCGTTCTCTATGCATTTTACCACCATACTGCGATTGCCAACCCACCTGCCAAGCGTGGCGATTATGGCAAAGCCTCCCAAATTGGGGGAGGCCTAAGTCCAGCAGTGGACGTTTTACGGCTGAAATGATGATGATGGAGAGCATACTCTCTAGCAGAGCCACAATAAACATGTACTCAGGAAAGATAAACGCTACTGTTTTTTTATGAAAAGTGTTGAACGAATAGAGTTTATTGCGTACGTATTGAAATATAATATAATTAAGCAGCGGTTTTATTTATTTTAACTTAACTAAAATTTTCATACAAAGCACCTAGAAATTTCTTGTCAGCAAAATGTTTTGTAGCATTTGCGATTAAGCGCACAACTAAAAATATTTCGTACATACAAAGTTTCACCCCGATCGCCGAACATTCCAGGCCGATCTCCGTGTATCGCAACTTCGGGCCGCCTGCCGTGTCACTGTGTGAGCGGAGCGGAGCCCTACCCACTGTTGCACCGGGCCGGCCTCAGCTGACGTTAGGCGAGGAGCGTGAGCTAAGTTTTTAGTTTTTTTTTTTTTTTTTTCACCATAATAAAGGAGTTTGTGTGTGTTTATCGATATTTCCATAATCAAACCTAGTGTGAATCAATTTGTTTATTCAATCCGATCTTAACATTCACAATATTAGCACGGTTTGAGTTCACAATGGGAACATAATGTAGGTACCGTTATCGCTGTGCCTTAGGTAATGATAAAAAATATTTGATTGTGGCTCTGCTGGAGAGCATACTCTCTAGCAGAGCCACACAGAACATGTACTCAGGAAAGATAAACGCTACTGTTTTTTGATGAAAACTGTTGTACGAATAGAGTTTATTGTGTACGTGTTGAAAAATAATATAATTAAGCAGCGGTTTTATTTATTTTAACTTAACTAAAATTTTCATACAAAGCGCCTGGAAATTTCGTGTCAGCAAAATGTTTTGTAGCATTTGTGATTAAGCGCACAACTACAAATATTTCGTACATACAAAGTTTCACCCCGATCGCCGAACATTCCAGGCCGATCTCCGTGTATCGCAACTTCGGGCCGCCTGCCGTGTCACTGTGTGAGCGGAGCGGAGCCCTACCCACTGCTGCACCGGGCCGGCCTCAGCTGACGTTAGGCGAGGAGCGTGAGCTAAGTTTTTAGTTTTTTTTTTTTTTTCACCATAAAAAGGAGTTTGTGTGTGTTTATCGATATTTCCATAATCAAACCTAGTGTGAATCAATTTTTTTATTTAATCCGATCTTAGCATTCACAATATTAGCACGAATTGGGTTCACAACGGGTACATAATGTAGGTACGTGTACCGTTATCGCTGTGCCTTAGGTAATGACAAAAAAGTAATTGATTGTGGCTCTGCTGGAGAGCATACACTCTAGCAGAGCCACACAGAACATGTACTCAGGAAAGATAAACGCTACTGTTTTTTTTATGAAAACTGTTGTATGAATAGAGTTTATTGCGTACGTGTTGAAAAATAATATAATTAAGCAGCGGTTTTATTTATTTTAACTTAACTAAAATTTTCATACAAAGCACCTAGAAATTTCTTGTCAGCAAAATGTTTTGTAGCATTTGTGATTAAGCGCACAACTACAAATATTACGTACATACAAAGTTTCACCCCGATCGCCGAACATTCCAGGCCGATCTCCGTGTATCGCAACTTCGGGCCGCCTGCCGTGTCACTGTGTGAGCGGAGCGGAGCCCTACCCACTGGTGCACCGGGCCGGCCTCAGCTGACGTTAGGCGAGGAGCGTGAGCTAAGTTTTTAGTTTTTTTTTTTTTTTCACCCATAATAAAGGAGTTTGTGTGTGTTTATCGATATTTCCATAATCAAACCTAGTGTGAATCAATTTTTTTATTCAATCCGATCTTAGCATTCACAATATTAGCACGGTTTGGGTTCACAACGGGTACATAATGTAGGTACGTGTACCGTTATCGCTGTGCCTTAGGTAATGACAAAAAAGTAATTGATTGTGGCTCTGCTGGAGAGCATACACTCTAGCAGAGCCACACAGAACATGTACTCAGGAAAGATAAACGCTACTGTTTTTTTTATGAAAACTGTTGTATGAATAGAGTTTATTGCGTACGTGTTGAAAAATAATATAATTAAGCAGCGGTTTTATTTATTTTAACTTAACTAAAATTTTCATACAAAGCACCTAGAAATTTCTTGTCAGCAAAATGTTTTGTAGCATTTGTGATTAAGCGCACAACTACAAATATTACGTACATACAAAGTTTCACCCCGATCGCCGAACATTCCAGGCCGATCTCCGTGTATCGCAACTTCGGACCGCCTGCCGTGTCACTGTGTGAGCGGAGCGGAGCCCTACCCACTGCTGCACCGGGCCTGCCTCAGGTGACGTTAGGCGAGGAGCGTGCGCTAAGTTTTTAGTTTTTTTTTTTTTCATTATAATAAAGGAGTTTGTGTGTGTTTATCGATATTTCCACAATCAAACCTCGTGTGAATCAATTTGTTTATTCAATCCGATCTTAACATTCACAATATTAGCACGGCTTGAGTTCACAATGGGTACCTACATAATGTACGTGTACCGTTATCGCTGTGCCTTAGGTAATGATAAAAAAGTAATTGATTGTGGCTCTGCTGGGCCGTGTACCGTGTGGTGCCAGACGTAAAGAATAACACCACCCCATTTCTTCCGGTGGGTGTCGTAAACGGCGACTAAGGGACTTACTAGAGAATGGGCAGCAGCGTTCTCTATGCATTTTACCACCATACTGCGATTGCCAACCAACCTGCCAAGCGTGGCAATTATGGCAAAGCCTCCCAAATTGGGGGAGGCCTAAGTCCAGCAGTGGACGTTTTACGGCTGAAATGATGATGATGGAGAGCATACTCTCTAGCAGAGCCACACTGAACATGTACTCAGGAAAGATAAACGCTACTGTTTTTTGATGAAAACCGTTGTACGAATAGAGTTTATTGCGTACGTGTTGAAAAATAAAATAATTAAGCAGCGGTTTTATTTATTTTAACTTAACTAAAATTTTCATACAAAGCGCCTGGAAGTTTCGTGTCAGCAAAATGTTTTGTAGCATTTGTGATTAAGCGCACAACTACAAATATTTCGTACACACAAAGTTTCACCCCGATCGCCGAACATTCCAGGCCGATCTCCGTGTATCGCAACTTCGGGCCGCCTGCCGTGTCACTGTGTGAGCGGAGCGGAGCCCTACCCACTGCTGCACCGGGCCGGCCTCAGCTGACGTTAGGCGAGGAGCGTGAGCTAAGTTTTTTTTTTTTCACTATAATAAAGGAGTTTGTGTGTGTTTATTGATATTTCCACAATCAAACCTCGTGTGAATCAATTTGTTTATTCAATCCGATCTTAACATTCACAATATTAGCACGGTTTGAGTTCACAATGGGTACCTACATAATGTACGTGTACTGTTATCGCTGTGCCTTAGGTAATGATAAAAAAGTAATTGATTGTGGCTCTGCTGGAGAGCATACACTCTAGCAGAGCCACACAGAACATGTACTCAGGAAAGATAAACGCTACTGTTTTTTTTATGAAAACTGTTGTATGAATAGAGTTTATTGCGTACGTGTTGAAAAATAATATAATTAAGCAGCGGTTTTATTTATTTTTACTTAACTAAAATTTTCATACAAAGCACCTGGAAATTTCTTGTCAGCAAAATGTTTTGTAGCATTTGTGATTAAGTGCACAACTACAAATATTTCGTACACACAAAGTTTCACCCCGATCGCCGAACATTCCAGGCCGATCTCCGTGTATCGCAACTTCGGGCCGCCTGCCGTGTCACTGTGTGAGCGGAGCGGAGCCCTACCCACTGCTGCACCGGGCCGGCCTCAGCTGACGTTAGGCGAGGAGCGTGAGCTAAGTTTTTTTTTTTTTTTTTCACCATAATAAAGGAGTTTGTGTGTGTTTATCGATATTTCCATAATCAAACCTAGTGTGAATCAATTTTTTTTATTCAATCCGATCTTAGCATTCACAATATTAGCACGGTTTGGGTTCACAATGGGTACATAATGTAGGTACGTGTACCGTTATCGCTGTGCCTTAGGTAATGATAAAAAAGTAATTGATTGTGGCTCTGCTGGAGAGCATACACTCTAGCAGAGCAACACAGAACATGTACTCAGGAAAGATAAACGCTACTGTTTTTTGATGAAAAATGTTGTTCGAATAGAGTTTATTGCGTACGTGTTGAAAAATAATATAATTTAGCAGCGGTTTTATTTATTTTAACTTAACTAAAATTTTCATACAAAGCGCCTGGAAGTTTCGTGTCAGCAAAATGTTTTGTAGCATTTGTGATTAAGCGCACAACTACAAATATTTCGTACACACAAAGTTTCACCCCGATCGCCGAACATTCCAGGCCGATCTCCGTGTATCGCAACTTCGGGCCGCCTGCCGTGTCACTGTGTGAGCGGAGCGGAGCCCTACCCACTGCTGCACCGGGCCGGCCTCAGCTGACGTTAGGCGAGGAGCGTGAGCTAAGTTTTATTTTTATTTTTTTCACCATAATAAAGGAGTTTGTGTGTGTTTATCGATATTTCCGTAATCAAACCTGGTGTGAATCAATTTTTTTTATTCAATCCGATCTTAGCATTCTCAATATTAGCACGGTTTGGGTTCACAATGGGTACATAAATAATGTAGGTACGTGTACCGTTATCGCTGTGCCTTAGGTAATGATAAAAAAGTAATTGATTGTGGCTCTGCTGGAGAGCATACACTCTAGCAGAGCCACACAGAACATGTACTCAGGAAAGATAAACGCTACTGTTTTTTGATGAAAAATGTTGTTCGAATAGAGTTTATTGCGTACGTGTTGAAAAATAAAATAATTTAGCAGCGGTTTTATTTATTTTAACTTAACAAAAATTTTCATACAAAGCGCCTGGAAATTTCGTGTCAGCAAAATGTTTTGTAGCATTTGTGATTAAGCGCACAACTACAAATATTTCGTACATACAAAGTTTCACCCCGATCGCCGAACATTCCAGGCCGATCTCCGTGTATCGCAACTTCGGACCGCCTGCCGTGTCACTGTGTGAGCGGAGCGGAGCCCTAACCACTGCTGCACCGGGCCTGCCTCAGGTGACGTTAGGCGAGGAGCGTGAGCTAAGTTTTTAGTTTTTTTTTTTTCATTATAATAAAGGAGTTTGTGTGTGTTTATCGATATTTCCACAATCAAACCTCGTGTGAATCAATTTGTTTATTCAATCCGATCTTAACATTCACAATATTAGCACGGTTTGAGTTCACAATGGGTACTTACATAATATACGTGTACCGTTATCGCGGTGCATTAGGTAATGATAAAAAAGTAATTGATTGTGGCTCTGCTGGGCCATGTACTGTGTGGTGCCAGACGTAAAGAATAACACCACCCCATTTCTTCAAGTGGGTGTCGTAAAAGGCGACTAAGGGACTTACTAGAGAATGGGCAGCAGCGTTCTCTATGCATTTTACCACCATACTGCGATTGCCAACCCACCTGCCAAGCGTGGCGATTATGGCAAAGCCTCCCAAATTGGGGGAGGCCTAAGTCCAGCAGTGGACGTTTTACGGCTGAAATGATGATGATGGAGAGCATACTCTCTAGCAGAGCCACACTGAACATGTACTCAGGAAAGATAAACGCTACTGTTTTTTGATGAAAACCGTTGTACGAATAGAGTTTATTGCGTACGTGTTGAAAAATAAAATAATTAAGCAGCGGTTTTATTTATTTTAACTTAACTAAAATTTTCATACAAAGCGCCTGGAAGTTTCGTGTCAGCAAAATGTTTTGTAGCATTTGTGATTAAGCGCACAACTACAAATATTTCGTACATACAAAGTTTCACCCCGATCGCCGAACATTCCAGGCCGATCTCCGTGTATCGCAACTTCGGGCCGCCTGCCGTGTCACTGTGTGAGCGGAGTGGAGCCCTACCCACTGCTGCACCGGGCCGGCCTCAGCTGACGTTAGGCGAGGAGCGTGAGCTAAGTTATTAGTTTTTTTTTTTTTTTTCACCATAATAAAGGAGTTTGTGTGTGTTTATCGATATTTCCATAATCAAACCTAGTGTGAATCAATTTGTTTATTCAATCCGATTTTAACATTCACAATATTAGCACGGTTTGAGTTCACAATGGGTACATAATGTAGGTACGTGTACCGTTATCGCTGTGCCTGAGGTAATGATAAAAAATATTTGATTGTGGCTCTGCTGGAGAGCATACTCTCTAGCAGAGCCACCCAGAACATGTACTCAGGAAAGATAAACGCTACTTACAGCGGTTTTATTTATTTTAACTTAACTAAAATTTTCATACAAAGTGCCTGGAAATTTCGTGTCAGCAAAATGTTTTGTAGCATTTGTGATTAAGCGCACAACTACAAATATTTCGTACATACAAAGTTTCACCCCGATCGCCGAACATTCCAGGCCGATCTCCGTGTATCGCAACTTCGGGCCGCCTGCCGTGTCACTGTGTGAGCGGAGCGGAGCCCTACCCACTGCTGCACCGGGCCGGCCTCAGCTGACGTTAGGCGAGGAGCGTGAGCTAAGTTTTTTTTTTTTCACTATAATAAAGGAGTTTGTGTGTGTTTATTGATATTTCCACAATCAAACCTCGTGTGAATCAATTTGTTTATTCAATCCGATCTTAACATTCACAATATTAGCACGGTTTGAGTACACAATGGGTACCTACATAATGTACGTGTACCGTTATCGCTGTACCTTAGGTAATAATAAAAAAGTAATTGATTGTGGCTCTGCTGGAGAGCATACACTCTAGCAGAGCCACACAGAACATGTACTCAGGAAAGATAAACGCTACTGTTTTTTTATGAAAACTGTTGTATGAATAGAGTTTATTGCGTACGTGTTGAAAAATAATATAATTAAGCAGCGGTTTTATTTATTTTAACTTAACTAAAATTTTCATACAAAGCACCTGGAAATTTCTTGTCAGCAAAATGTTTTGTAGCATTTGTGATTAAGTGCACAATTACAAATATTTCGTACATACAAAGTTTCACCCCGATCGCCGAACATTCCAGGCCGATCTCCGTGTATCGCAACTTCGGGCCGCCTGCCGTGTCACTGTGTGAGCGGAGCGGAGCCCTACCCACTGCTGCACCGGGCCGGCCTCAGCTGACGTTAGGCGAGGAGCGTGAGCTAAGTTTTTAGTTTTTTTTTTTTTTTCACCATAATAAAGGAGTTTGTGTGTGTTTATCGATATTTCCATAATCAAACCTAGTGTGAATCAATTTTTTTATTCAATCCGATCTTAGCATTCACAATATTAGCACGGTTTGGGTTCACAACGGGTACATAATGTAGGTACGTGTACCGTTATCGCTGTGCCTTAGGTAATGACAAAAAAGTAATTGATTGTGGCTCTGCTGGAGAGCATACACTCTAGCAGAGCCACACAGAACATGTACTCAGGAAAGATAAACGCTACTGTTTTTTTTATGAAAACTGTTGTATGAATAGAGTTTATTGCGTACGTGTTGAAAAATAATATAATTAAGCAGCGGTTTTATTTATTTTAACTTAACTAAAATTTTCATACAAAGCACCTGGAAATTTCTTGTCAGCAAAATGTTTTGTAGCATTTGTGATTAAGTGCACAACTACAAATATTTCGTACACACAAAGTTTCACCCCGATCGCCGAACATTCCAGGCCGATCTCCGTGTATCACAACTTCGGGCCGCCTGCCGTGTCACTGTGTGAGCGGAGCGGAGCCCTACCCACTGCTGCACCGGGCCGGCCTCAGCTGACGTTAGGCGAGGAGCGTGAGCTAAGTTTTTTTTTTTTTTTTTCACCATAATAAAGGAGTTTGTGTGTGTTTATCGATATTTCCATGATCAAACCTAGTGTGAATCAATTTTTTTTATTCAATCCGATCTTAGCATTCACAATATTAGCACGGTTTGGGTTCACAATGGGTACATAATGTAGGTACGTGTACCGTTATCGCTGTGCCTTAGGTAATGATAAAAAAGTAATTGATTGTGGCTCTGCTGGAGAGCATACACTCTAGCAGAGCAACACAGAACATGTACTCAGGAAAGATAAACGCTACTGTTTTTTGATGAAAACCGTTGTACGAATAGAGTTTATTGCGTACGTGTTGAAAAATAAAATAATTAAGCAGCGGTTTTATTTATTTTAACTTAACTAAAATTTTCATACAAAGCGCCTGGAAGTTTCGTGTCAGCAAAATGTTTTTTAGCATTTGTGATTAAGCGCACAACTACAAATATTTCGTACATACAAAGTTTCACCCCGATCGCCGAACATTCCAGGCCGATCTCCGTGTATCGCAACTTCGGGCCGCCTGCCGTGTCACTGTGTGAGCGGAGCGGAGCCCTACCCACTGCTGCACCGGGCCGGCCTCAGCTGACGTGAGGCGAGGAGCGTGAGCTAAGTTTTTAGTTTTTTTTTTTTTTTTCACCATAATAAAGGAGTTTGTGTGTGTTTATCGATATTTCCATAATCAAACCTAGTGTGAATCAATTTGTTTATTCAATCCGATCTTAACATTCACAATATTAGCACGGTTTGAGTTCACAATGGGTACATAATGTAGGTACGTGTACCGTTATCGCTGTGCCTTAGGTAATGATAAAAAATATTTGATTGTGGCTCTGCTGGAGAGCATACTCTCTAGCAGAGCCACCCAGAACATGTACTCAGGAAAGATAAACGCTACTTACAGCGGTTTTATTTATTTTAACTTAACTAAAATTTTCATACAAAGCGCCTGGAAATTTCGTGTCAGCAAAATGTTTTGTAGCATTTGTGATTAAGCGCACAACTACAAATATTTCGTACATACAAAGTTTCACCCCGATCGCCGAACATTCCAGGCCGATCTCCGTGTATCGCAACTTCGGGCCGCCTGCCGTGTCACTGTGTGAGCGGAGCGGAGCCCTACCCACTGCTGCACCGGGCCGGCCTCAGCTGACGTTAGGCGAGGAGCGTGAGCTAAGTTTTTTTTTTTTTCACTATAATAAAGGAGTTTGTGTGTGTTTATCGATATTTCCACAATCAAACCTCGTGTGAATCAATTTGTTTATTCAATCCGATCTTAGCATTCACAATATTAGCACGGTTTGAGTTCACAATGGGTACCTACATAATGTACGTGTACCGTTATCGCTGTGCCTAAGGTAATGTTAAAAAAGTAATTGATTGTGGCTCTGCTGGAGAGCATACACTCTAGCAGAGCCACACAGAACATGTACTCAGGAAAGATAAACGCTACTGTTTTTTTTATGAAAACTGTTGTATGAATAGAGTTTATTGCGTACGTGTTGAAAAATAATATAATTAAGCAGCGGTTTTATTTATTTTAACTTAACTAAAATTTTCATACAAAGCACCTGGAAATTTCTTGTCAGCAAAATGTTTTGTAGCATTTGTGATTAAGTGCACAATTACAAATATTTCGTACATACAAAGTTTCACCCCGATCGCCGAACATTCCAGGCCGATCTCCGTGTATCGCAACTTCGGGCCGCCTGCCGTGTCACTGTGTGAGCGGAGCGGAGCCCTACCCACTGCTGCACCGGGCCGGCCTCAGCTGACGTTAGGCGAGGAGCGTGAGCTAAGTTTTTAGTTTTTTTTTTTTTTTTTCACCATAATAAAGGAGTTTGTGTGTGTTTATCGATATTTCCATAATCAAACCTAGTGTGAATCAATTTTTTTATTCAATCCGATCATAGCATTCACAATATTAGCACGGTTTGGGTTCACAACGGGTACATAATGTAGGTACGTGTACCGTTATCGCTGTGCCTTAGGTAATGACAAAAAAGTAATTGATTGTGGCTCTGCTGGAGAGCATACACTCTAGCAGAGCCACACAGAACATGTACTCAGGAAAGATAAACGCTACTGTTTTTTTTATGAAAACTGTTGTATGAATAGAGTTTATTGCGTACGTGTTGAAAAATAATATAATTAAGCAGCGGTTTTATTTATTTTAACTTAACTAAAATTTTCATACAAAGCACCTGGAAATTTCTTGTCAGCAAAATGTTTTGTAGCATTTGTGATTAAGTGCACAACTACAAATATTTCGTACACACAAAGTTTCACCCCGATCGCCGAACATTCCAGGCCGATCTCCGTGTATCGCAACTTCGGGCCGCCTGCCGTGTCACTGTGTGAGCGGAGCGGAGCCCTACCCACTGCTGCACCGGGCCGGCCTCAGCTGACGTTAGGCGAGGAGCGTGAGCTAAGTTTTTTTTTTTTTTTTCACCATAATAAAGGAGTTTGTGTGTGTTTATCGATATTTCCATAATCAAACCTAGTGTGAATCAATTTTTTTTATTCAATCCGATCTTAGCATTCACAATATTAGCACGGTTTGGGTTCACAATGGGTACATAATGTAGGTACGTGTACCGTTATCGCTGTGCCTTAGGTAATGATAAAAAAGTAATTGATTGTGGCTCTGCTGGAGAGCATACACTCTAGCAGAGCAACACAGAACATGTACTCAGGAAAGATAAACGCTACTGTTTTTTGATGAAAAATGTTGTTCGAATAGAGTTTATTGCGTACGTGTTGAAAAATAATATAATTTAGCAGCGGTTTTATTTATTTTAACTTAACTAAAATTTTCATACAAAGCGCCTGGAAGTTTCGTGTCAGCAAAATGTTTTGTAGCATTTGTGATTAAGCGCACAACTACAAATATTTCGTACACACAAAGTTTCACCCCGATCGCCGAACATTCCAGGCCGATCTCCGTGTATCGCAACTTCGGGCCGCCTGCCGTGTCACTGTGTGAGCGGAGCGGAGCCCTACCCACTGCTGCACCGGGCCGGCCTCAGCTGACGTTAGGCGAGGAGCGTGAGCTAAGTTTTATTTTTATTTTTTTCACCATAATAAAGGAGTTTGTGTGTGTTTATCGATATTTCCATAATCAAACCTGGTGTGAATCAATTTTTTTTATTCAATCCGATCTTAGCATTCACAATATTAGCACGGTTTGGGTTCACAATGGGTACATTAATAATGTAGGTACGTGTACCGTTATCGCTGTGCCTTAGGTAATGATAAAAAAGTAATTGATTGTGGCTCTGCTGGAGAGCATACACTCTAGCAGAGCCACACAGAACATGTACTCAGGAAAGATAAACGCTACTGTTTTTTGATGAAAAATGTTGTTCGAATAGAGTTTATTGCGTACGTGTTGAAAAATAATATAATTTAGCAGCGGTTTTATTTATTTTAACTTAACAAAAATTTTCATACAAAGCGCCTGGAAATTTCGTGTCAGCAAAATGTTTTGTAGCATTTGTGATTAAGCGCACAACTACAAATATTTCGTACATACAAAGTTTCACCCCGATCGCCGAACATTCCAGGCCGATCTCCGTGTATCGCAACTTCGGACCGCCTGCCGTGTCACTGTGTGAGCGGAGCGGAGCCCTAACCACTGCTGCACCGGGCCTGCCTCAGGTGACGTTAGGCGAGGAGCGTGAGCTAAGTTTTTAGTTTTTTTTTTTTCATTATAATAAAGGAGTTTGTGTGTGTTTATCGATATTTCCACAATCAAACCTCGTGTGAATCAATTTGTTTATTCAATCCGATCTTAACATTCACAATATTAGCACGGTTTGAGTTCACAATGGGTACTTACATAATATACGTGTACCGTTATCGCGGTGCATTAGGTAATGATAAAAAAGTAATTGATTGTGGCTCTGCTGGGCCATGTACTGTGTGGTGCCAGACGTAAAGAATAACACCACCCCATTTCTTCAAGTGGGTGTCGTAAAAGGCGACTAAGGGACTTACTAGAGAATGGGCAGCAGCGTTCTCTATGCATTTTACCACCATACTTCGATTGCCAACCCACCTGCCAAGCGTGGCGATTATGGCAAAGCCTCCCAAATTGGGGGAGGCCTAAGTCCAGCAGTGGACGTTTTACGGCTGAAATGATGATGATGGAGAGCATACTCTCTAGCAGAGCCACACTGAACATGTACTCAGGAAAGATAAACGCTACTGTTTTTTGATGAAAACCGTTGTACGAATAGAGTTTATTGCGTACGTGTTGAAAAATAAAATAATTAAGCAGCGGTTTTATTTATTTTAACTTAACTAAAATTTTCATACAAAGCGCCTGGAAGTTTCGTGTCAGCAAAATGTTTTGTAGCATTTGTGATTAAGCGCACAACTACAAATATTTCGTACATACAAAGTTTCACCCCGATCGCCGAACATTCCAGGCCGATCTCCGTGTATCGCAACTTCGGGCCGCCTGCCGTGTCACTGTGTGAGCGGAGTGGAGCCCTACCCACTGCTGCACCGGGCCGGCCTCAGCTGACGTTAGGCGAGGAGCGTGAGCTAAGTTATTAGTTTTTTTTTTTTTTTTCACCATAATAAAGGAGTTTGTGTGTGTTTATCGATATTTCCATAATCAAACCTAGTGTGAATCAATTTGTTTATTCAATCCGATTTTAACATTCACAATATTAGCACGGTTTGAGTTCACAATGGGTACATAATGTAGGTACGTGTACCGTTATCGCTGTGCCTGAGGTAATGATAAAAAATATTTGATTGTGGCTCTGCTGGAGAGCATACTCTCTAGCAGAGCCACCCAGAACATGTTCTCAGGAAATTTAAACGCTACTTACAGCGGTTTTATTTATTTTAACTTAACTAAAATTTTCATACAAAGCGCCTGGAAATTTCGTGTCAGCAAAATGTTTTGTAGCATTTGTGATTAAGCGCACAACTACAAATATTTCGTACATACAAAGTTTCACCCCGATCGCCGAACATTCCAGGCCGATCTCCGTGTATCGCAACTTCGGGCCGCCTGCCGTGTCACTGTGTGAGCGGAGCGGAGCCCTACCCACTGCTGCACCGGGCCAACCTCAGCTGACGTTAGGCGAGGAGCGTGAGCTAAGTTTTTTTTTTTTCACTATAATAAAGGAGTTTGTGTGTGTTTATTGATATTTCCACAATCAAACCTCGTGTGAATCAATTTGTTTATTCAATCCGATCTTAACATTCACAATATTAGCACGGTTTGAGTACACAATGGGTACCTACATAATGTACGTGTACCGTTATCGCTGTACCTTAGGTAATGATAAAAAAGTAATTGATTGTGGCTCTGCTGGAGAGCATACACTCTAGCAGAGCCACACAGAACATGTACTCAGGAAAGATAAACGCTACTGTTTTTTTTATGAAAACTGTTGTATGAATAGAGTTTATTGCGTACGTGTTGAAAAATAATATAATTAAGCAGCGGTTTTATTTATTTTAACTTAACTAAAATTTTCATACAAAGCACCTGGAAATTTCTTGTCAGCAAAATGTTTTGTAGCATTTGTGATTAAGTGCACAATTACAAATATTTCGTACATACAAAGTTTCACCCCGATCGCCGAACATTCCAGGTCGATCTCCGTGTATCGCAACTTCGGGCCGCCTGCCGTGTCACTGTGTGAGCGGAGCGGAGCCCTACCCACTGCTGCACCGGGCTGGCCTCAGCTGACGTTAGGCGAGGAGCGTGAGCTAAGTTTTTAGTTTTTTTTTTTTTTTTCACCATAATAAAGGAGTTTGTGTGTGTTTATCGATATTTTCATAATCAAACCTAGTGTGAATCAATTTTTTTATTCAATCCGATCTTAGCATTCACAATATTAGCACGGTTTGGGTTCACAATGGGTACATAATGTAGGTACGTGTACCGTTATCGCTGTGCCTTAGGTAATGACAAAAAAGTAATTGATTGTGGCTCTGCTGGAGAGCATACACTCTAGCAGAGCCACACAGAACATGTACTCAGGAAAGATAAACGCTACTGTTTTTTTTATGAAAACTGTTGTATGAATAGAGTTTATTGCGTACGTGTTGAAAAATAATATAATTAAGCAGCGGTTTTATTTATTTTAACTTAACTAAAATTTTCATACAAAGCACCTGGAAATTTCTTGTCAGCAAAATGTTTTGTAGCATTTGTGATTAAGTGCACAACTACAAATATTTCGTACACACAAAGTTTCACCCCGATCGCCGAACATTCCAGGCCGATCTCCGTGTATCACAACTTCGGGCCGCCTGCCGTGTCACTGTGTGAGCGGAGCGGAGCCCTACCCACTGCTGCACCGGGCCGGCCTCAGCTGACGTTAGGCGAGGAGCGTGAACTAAGTTTTTTTTTTTTTTTTCACCATAATAAAGGAGTTTGTGTGTGTTTATCGATATTTCCATAATCAAACCTAGTGTGAATCAATTTTTTTTATTCAATCCGATCTTAGCATTCACAATATTAGCACGGTTTGGGTTCACAATGGGTACATAATGTAGGTACGTGTACCGTTATCGCTGTGCCTTAGGTAATGATAAAAAAGTAATTGATTGTGGCTCTGCTGGAGAGCATACACTCTAGCAGAGCCACACAGAACATGTACTCAGGAAAGATAAACGCTACTGTTTTTTGATGAAAAATGTTGTTCGAATAGAGTTTATTGCGTACGTGTTGAAAAATAATATAATTTAGCAGCGGTTTTATTTATTTTAACTTAACAAAAATTTTCATACAAAGCGCCTGGAAATTTCGTGTCAGCAAAATGTTTTGTAGCATTTGTGATTAAGCGCACAACTACAAATATTTCGTACACACAAAGTTTCACCCCGATCGCCGAACATTCCAGGCCGATCTCCGTGTATCACAACTTCGGGCCGCCTGCCGTGTCACTGTGTGAGCGGAGCGGAGCCCTACCCACTGCTGCACCGGGCCGGCCTCAGCTGACGTTAGGCGAGGAGCGTGAGCTAAGTTTTTTTTTTTTTTTTCACCATAATAAAGGAGTTTGTGTGTGTTTATCGATATTTCCATAATCAAACCTAGTGTGAATCAATTTTTTTTATTCAATCCGATCTTAGCATTCACAATATTAGCACGGTTTGGGTTCACAATGGGTACATAATGTAGGTACGTGTACCGTTATCGCTGTGCCTTAGGTAATGATAAAAAAGTAATTGATTGTGGCTCTGCTGGAGAGCATACACTCTAGCAGAGCCACACAGAACATGTACTCAGGAAAGATAAACGCTACTGTTTTTTTTATGAAAACTGTTGTATGAATAGAGTTTATTGCGTACGTGTTGAAAAATAATATAATTAAGCAGCGGTTTTATTTATTTTAACTTAACTAAAATTTTCATACAAAGCACCTGGAAATTTCTTGTCAGCAAAATGTTTTGTAGCATTTGTGATTAAGTGCACAACTACAAATATTTCGTACACACAAAGTTTCACCCCGATCGCCGAACATTCCAGGCCGATCTCCGTGTATCGCAACTTCGGGCCGCCTGCCGTGTCACTGTGTGAGCGGAGCGTAGCCCTACCCACTGCTGCACCGGGCCGGCCTCAGCTGACGTTAGGCGAGGAGCGTGAGCTAAGTTTTTAGTTTTTTTTTTTTTTTCACCATAATAAAGGAGTTTGTGTGTGTTTATCGATATTTCCATAATCAAACCTAGTGTGAATCAATTTGTTAATTCAATCCGATTTTAACATTCACAATATTAGCACGGTTTGAGTTCACAATGGGTACATAATGTAGGTACGTGTACCGTTATCGCTGTGCCTTAGGTAATGATAAAAAATATTTGATTGTGGCTCTGCTGGAGAGCATACTCTCTAGCAGAGCCACCCAGAACATGTACTCAGGAAAGATAAACGCTACTGTTTTTTTGATGAAAACTGTTGTACGAATAGAGTTTATTGCGTACGTGTTGAAAAATAATATAATTTAGCAGCGGTTTTATTTATTTTAACTTAACAAAAATTTTCATACAAAGTGCCTGGAAATTTCGTGTCAGCAAAATGTTTTGTAGCATTTGTGATTAAGCGCACAACTACAAATATTTCGGACATACAAAGTTTCACCCCGATCGCCGAACATTCCAGGCCGATCTCCGTGTATCGCAACTTCGGGCCGCCTGCCGTGTCACTGTGTGAGCGTAGCGGAGCCCTACCCACTGCTGCACCGGGCCGGCCTCAGCTGACGTTAGGTGAGGAGCGTGAGCTAAGTTTTTTTTTTTTTCACTATAATAACGGAGTTTGTGTGTGTTTATCGATATTTCCACAATCAAACCTCGTGTGAATCAATTTGTTTATTCAATCCGATCTTAACATTCACATTATTAGCACGGTTTGAGTTCACAATGGGTACCTACATAATGTACGTGTACCGTTATCGCTGTGCCTTAGGTAATGATAAAAAAGTAATTGATTGTGGCTCTGCTGGAGAGCATACACTCTAGCAGAGCCACACAGAACATGTACTCAGGAAAGATAAACGCTACTGTTTTTTTTATGAAAACTGTTGTATGAATAGAGTTTATTGCGTACGTGTTGAAAAATAATATAATTAAGCAGTGGTTTTATTTATTTTAACTAAACTAAAATTTTCATACAAAGCACCTGGAAATTTCTTGTCAGCAAAATGTTTTGTAGCATTTGTGATTAAGTGCACAACAACAAATATTTCGTACACACAAAGTTTCACCCCGATCGCCGAACATTCCAGGCCGATCTCCGTGTATCGCAACTTCGGGCCGCCTGCCGTGTCACTGTGTGAGCGGAGCGGAGCCCTACCCACTGCTGCACCGGGCCGGCCTCAGCTGACGTTAGGCGAGGAGCGTGAGCTAAGTTTTTTTATTTTTATTTCACCATAATAAAGGAGTTTGTGTGTGTTTATCGATATTTCCATAATCAAACCTAGTGTGAATCATTTTTTTTTATTCAATCCGATCTTAGCATTCACAATATTAGCACGGTTTGGGTTCACAATGGGTACATAATGTAGGTACGTGTACCGTTATCGCTGTGCCTTAGGTAATGATAAAAAAGTAATTGATTGTGGCTCTGCTGGAGAGCATACACTCTAGCAGAGCCACACAGAACATGTACTCAGGAAAGATAAACGCTACTGTTTTTTGATGAAAAATGTTGTTCGAATAGAGTTTATTGCGTACGTGTTGAAAAATAATATAATTTAGCAGCGGTTTTATTTATTTTAACTTAACAAAAATTTTCATACAAAGCGCCTGGAAATTTCGTGTCAGCAAAATGTTTTGTAGCATTTGTGATTAAGCGCACAACTACAAATATTTCGTACATACAAAGTTTCACCCCGATCGCCGAACATTCCAGGCCGATCTCCGTGTATCGCAACTTCGGACCGCCTGCCGTGTCACTGTGTGAGCGGAGCGGAGCCCTAACCACTGCTGCACCGGGCCTGCCTCAGGTGACGGTAGGCGAGGAGCGTGAGCTAAGTTTTTAGTTTTTTTTTTTTTCATTATAATAAAGGAGTTTGTGTGTGTTTATCGATATTTCCACAATCAAACCTCGTGTGAATCAATTTGTTTATTCAATCCGATCTTAACATTCACAATATTAGCACGGTTTGAGTTCACAATGGGTACTTACATAATATACGTGTACCGTTATCGCGGTGCATTAGGTAATGATAAAAAAGTAATTGATTGTGGCTCTGCTGGGCCGTGTACTGTGTGGTGCCAGACGTAAAGAATAACACCACACCATTTCTTCAAGTGGGTGTCGTAAAAGGCGACTAAGGGACTTACTAGAGAATGGGCAGCAGCGTTCTCTATGCATTTTACCACCATACTGCGATTGCCAACCCACCTGCCAAGCGTGGCGATTATGGCAAAGCCTCCCAAATTGGGGGAGGCCTAAGTCCAGCAGTGGACGTTTTACGGCTGAAATGATGATGATGGAGAGCATACTCTCTAGCAGAGCCACACTGAACATGTACTCAGGAAAGATAAACGCTACTGTTTTTTGATGAAAACCGTTGTACGAATAAAGTTTATTGCGTACGTGTTGAAAAATAAAATAATTAAGCAGCGGTTTTATTTATTTTAACTTAACTAAAATTTTCATACAAAGCGCCTGGAAGTTTCGTGTCAGCAAAATGTTTTGTAGCATTTGTGATTAAGCGCACAACCACAAATATTTCGTACATACAAAGTTTCACCCCGATCGCCGAACATTCCAGGCCGATCTCCGTGTATCGCAACTTCGGGCCGCCTGCCGTGTCACTGTGTGAGCGGAGCGGAGCCC
The DNA here is from genome assembly GCA_947507805.1 of Aporophyla nigra. Lineage (NCBI taxonomy): Eukaryota > Metazoa > Arthropoda > Insecta > Lepidoptera > Noctuidae > Aporophyla > Aporophyla nigra. The sequence goes on along the minus strand of OX382292.1, from coordinate 7,204,018 downwards.
TACCCACTGCTGCACCGGGCCGGCCTCAGCTGACGTTAGGCGAGGAGCGTGAGCTAAGTTTTTAGTTTTTTTTTTTTTTTTCACCATAATAAAGGAGTTTGTGTGTGTTTAACGATATTTCCATAATCAAACCTAGTGTGAATCAATATGTTTATTCAATCCGATTTTAACATTCACAATATTAGCACGGTTTGAGTTCACAATGGGTACATAATGTAGGTACGTGTACCGTTATCGCTGTGCCTTAGGTAATGATAAAAAATATTCGATTGTGGCTCTGCTGGAGAGCATACTCTCTAGCAGAGCCACCCAGAACATGTACTCAGGAAAGATAAACGCTACTGTTTTTTTGATGAAAACTGTTGTACGAATAGAGTTTATTGTGTACGTGTTGAAAAATAATATAATTAAGCAGCGGTTTTATTTATTTTAACTTAACAAAAATTTTCATACAAAGCGCCTGGAAATTTCGTGTCAGCAAAATGTTTTGTAGCATTTGTGATTAAGCGCACAACTACAAATATTTCGTACACACAAAGTTTCACCCCGATCGCCGAACATTCCAGGCCGATGTCCGTGTATCACAACTTCGGGCCGCCTGCCGTGTCACTGTGTGAGCGGAGCGGAGCCCTACCCACTGCTGCACCGGGCCGGCCTCAGCTGACGTTAGGCGAGGAGCGTGAGCTAAGTTTTTTTTTTTTTTTTCACCATAATAAAGGAGTTTGTGTGTGTTTATCGATATTTCCATAAGCAAACCTAGTGTGAATCATTTTTTTTTATTCAATCCGATCTTAGCATTAACAATATTAGCACGGTTTGGGTTCACAATGGGTACATAATGTAGGTACGTGTACCGTTATCGCTGTGCCTTAGGTAATGATAAAAAAGTAATTGATTGTGGCTCTGCTGGAGAGCATACACTCTAGCAGAGCCACACAGAACATGTACTCAGGAAAGATAAACGCTACTGTTTTTTTTATGAAAACTGTTGTATGAATAGAGTTTATTGCGTACGTGTTGAAAAATAATATAATTAAGCAGCGGTTTTATTTATTTTAACTTAACTAAAATTTTCATACAAAGCACCTGGAAATTTCTTGTCAGCAAAATGTTTTGTAGCATTTGTGATTAAGTGCACAACTACAAATATTTCGTACACACAAAGTTTCACCCCGATCGCCGAACATTCCAGGCCGATCTCCGTGTATCGCAACTTCGGGCCGCCTGCCGTGTCACTGTGTGAGCGGAGCGGAGCCCTACCCACTGCTGCACCGGGCCGGCCTCAGCTGACGTTAGGCGAGGAGCGTGAGCTAAGTTTTTAGTTTTTTTTTTTTTTTCACCATAATAAAGGAGTTTGTGTGTGTTTATCGATATTTCCATAATCAAACCTAGTGTGAATCAATTTGTTTATTCAATCCGATTTTAACATTCACAATATTAGCACGGTTTGAGTTCACAATGGGTACATAATGTAGGTACGTGTACCGTTATCGCTGTGCCTTAGGTAATGATAAAAAATATTTGATTGTGGCTCTGCTGGAGAGCATACTCTCTAGCAGAGCCACCCAGAACATGTACTCAGGAAAGATAAACGCTACTGTTTTTTTGATGAAAACTGTTGTACGAATAGAGTTTATTGCGTACGTGTTGAAAAATAATATAATTTAGCAGCGGTTTTATTTATTTTAACTTAACAAAAATTTTCATACAAAGCGCCTGGAAATTTCGTGTCAGCAAAATGTTTTGTAGCATTTGTGATTAAGCGCACAACTACAAATATTTCGGACATACAAAGTTTCACCCCGATCGCCGAACATTCCAGGCCGATCTCCGTGTATCGCAACTTCGGGCCACCTGCCGTGTCACTGTGTGAGCGTAGCGGAGCCCTACCCACTGCTGCACCGGGCCGGCCTCAGCTGACGTTAGGCGAGGAGCGTGAGCTAAGTTTTTTTTTTTTCACTATAATAACGGAGTTTGTGTGTGTTTATCGATATTTCCACAATCAAACCTCGTGTGAATCAATTTGTTTATTCAATCCGATCTTAACATTCACATTATTAGCACGGTTTGAGTTCACAATGGGTACCTACATAATGTACGTGTACCGTTATCGCTGTGCCTTAGGTAATGATAAAAAAGTAATTGATTGTGGCTCTGCTGGAGAGCATACACTCTAGCAGAGCCACACAGAACATGTACTCAGGAAAGATAAACGCTACTGTTTTTTTTATGAAAACTGTTGTATGAATAGAGTTTATTGCGTACGTGTTGAAAAATAATATAATTAAGCAGCGGTTTTATTTATTTTAACTTAACTAAAATTTTCATACAAAGCACCTGGAAATTTCTTGTCAGCAAAATGTTTTGTAGCATTTGTGATTAAGTGCACAACAACAAATATTTCGTACACACAAAGTTTCACCCCGATCGCCGAACGTTCCAGGCCGATCTCCGTGTATCGCAACTTCGGGCCGCCTGCCGTGTCACTGTGTGAGCGGAGCGGAGCCCTACCCACTGCTGCACCGGGCCGGCCTCAGCTGACGTTAGGCGAGGAGCGTGAGCTAAGTTTTTTTTTTTTTTTTTTTCACCATAATAAAGGAGTTTGTGTGTGTTTATCGATATTTCCATAATCAAACCTAGTGTGAATCAATTTTTTTTATTCAATCCGATCTTAGCATTCACAATATTAGCACGGTTTGGGTTCACAATGGGTACCTACATAATGTACGTGTACCGTTATCGCTGTGCCTTAGGTAATGATAAAAAAGTAATTGATTGTGGCTCTGCTGGGCCGTGTACTGTGTGGTGCCAGACGTAAAGAATAACACCACACCATTTCTTCAAGTGGGTGTCGTAAAAGGCGACTAAGGGACTTACTAGAGAATGGGCAGCAGCGTTCTCTATGCATTTTACCACCATACTGCGATTGCCAACCCACCTGCCAAGCGTGGCGATTATGGCAAAGCCTCCCAAATTGGGGGAGGCCTAAGTCCAGCAGTGGACGTTTTACGGCTGAAATGATGATGATGGAGAGCATACTCTCTAGCAGAGCCACACTGAACATGTACTCAGGAAAGATAAACGCTACTGTTTTTTGATGAAAACCGTTGTACGAATAAAGTTTATTGCGTACGTGTTGAAAAATAAAATAATTAAGCAGCGGTTTTATTTATTTTAACTTAACTAAAATTTTCATACAAAGCGCCTGGAAGTTTCGTGTCAGCAAAATGTTTTGTAGCATTTGTGATTAAGCGCACAACCACAAATATTTCGTACATACAAAGTTTCACCCCGATCGCCGAACATTCCAGGCCGATCTCCGTGTATCGCAACTTCGGGCCGCCTGCCGTGTCACTGTGTGAGCGGAGCGGAGCCCTACCCACTGCTGCACCGGGCCGGCCTCAGCTGACGTTAGGCGAGGAGCGTGAGCTAAGTTTTTAGTTTTTTTTTTTTTTTTCACCATAATAAAGGAGTTTGTGTGTGTTTAACGATATTTCCATAATCAAACCTAGTGTGAATCAATATGTTTATTCAATCCGATTTTAACATTCACAATATTAGCACGGTTTGAGTTCACAATGGGTACATAATGTAGGTACGTGTACCGTTATCGCTGTGCCTTAGGTAATGATAAAAAATATTCGATTGTGGCTCTGCTGGAGAGCATACTCTCTAGCAGAGCCACCCAGAACATGTACTCAGGAAAGATAAACGCTACTGTTTTTTTGATGAAAACTGTTGTACGAATAGAGTTTATTGTGTACGTGTTGAAAAATAATATAATTAAGCAGCGGTTTTATTTATTTTAACTTAACTAAAATTTTCATACAAAGCGCCTGGAAATTTCGTGTCAGCAAAATGTTTTGTAGCATTTGTGATTAAGCGCACAACTACAAATATTTCGTACATACAAAGTTTCACCCCGATCGCCGAACATTCCAGGCCGATCTCCGTGTATCGCAACTTCGGGCCGCCTGCCGTGTCACTGTGTGAGCGGAGCGGAGCCCTACCCACTGCTGCACCGGGCCGGCCTCAGCTGACGTTAGGCGAGGAGCGTGAGCTAAGTTTTTTTTTTTTCACTATAATAACGGAGTTTGTGTGTGTTTTTCGATATTTCCACAATCAAACCTCGTGTGAATCAATTTGTTTATTCAATCCGATCTTAACATTCACAATATTAGCACGGTTTGAGTTCACAATGGGTACCTACATAATGTACGTGTACCGTTATCGCTGTGCCTTAGGTAATGATAAAAAAGTAATTGATTGTGGCTCTGCTGGAGAGCATACACTCTAGCAGAGCCACACAGAACATGTACTCAGGAAAGATAAACGCTACTGTTTTTTTTATGAAAACTGTTGTATGAATAGAGTTTATTGCGTACGTGTTGAAAAATAATATAATTAAGCAGCGGTTTTATTTATTTTAACTTAACTAAAATTTTCATACAAAGCACCTGGAAATTTCTTGTCAGCAAAATGTTTTGTAGCATTTGTGATTAAGTGCACAATTACAAATATTTCGTACATACAAAGTTTCACCCCGATCGCCGAACATTCCAGGCCGATCTCCGTGTATCGCAACTTCGGGCCGCCTGCCGTGTCACTGTGTGAGCGGAGCGGAGCCCTACCCACTGCTGCACCGGGCCGGCCTCAGCTGACGTTAGGCGAGGAGCGTGAGCTAAGTTTTTTTTTTTTTTTTTCACCATAATAAAGGAGTTTGTGTGTGTTTATCGATATTTCCATAATCAAACCTAGTGTGAATCAATTTTTTTATTCAATCCGATCTTAGCATTCACAATATTAGCACGGTTTGGGTTCACAACGGGTACATAATGTAGGTACGTGTACCGTTATCGCTGTGCCTTAGGTAATGACAAAAAAGTAATTGATTGTGGCTCTGCTGGGCCGTGTACCGTGTGGTGCCAGACGTCAAGAATAACACCACCCCATTTCTTCCCGTGGGTGTCGTAAAAGGCGACTAAGGGACTAACTAGAGAATGGGCAGCAGCGTTCTCTATGCATTTTACCACCATACAGCGATTGCCAACCCACCTGCCAAGCGTGGCGATTATGGCAAAGCCTCCCAAATTGGGGGAGGCCTAAGTCCAGCAGTGGACGTTTTACGGCTGAAATGATGATGATGGAGAGCATACTCTCTAGCAGAACCACAATAAACATGTACTCAGGAAAAATAAACGCTACTGTTTTTTTTATGAAAAGTGTTGAACGAATAGAGTTTATTGCGTACGTATTGAAATATAATATAATTAAGCAGCGGTTTTATTTATTTTAACTTAACTAAAATTTTCATACAAATCACCTAGAAATTTCTTGTCAGCAAAATGTTTTGTAGCATTTGCGATTAAGCGCACAACTAAAAATATTTCGTACATACAAAGTTTCACCCCGATCGCCGAACATTCCAGGCCGATCTCCGTGTATCGCAACTTCGGGCCGCCTGCCGTGTCACTGTGTGAGCGGAGCGGAGCCCTACCCACTGCTGCACCGGGCCGGCCTCAGCTGACGTTAGGCGAGGAGCGTGAGCTAAGTTTTTAGTTTTTTTTTTTTTTTTCACCATAGTAAAGGAGTTTGTGTGTGTTTATCGATATTTCCATAATCAAACCTAGTGTGAATCAATTTGTTTATTCAATCCGATCTTAACATTCACAATACTAGCACGGTTTGAGTTCACAATGGGTACATAATGTAGGTACGTGTACCGTTATCGCTGTGCCTTAGGTAATGATAAAAAATATTTGATTGTGGCTCTGCTGGAGAGCATACTCTCTAGCAGAGCCACACAGAACATGTACTCAGGAAAGATAAACGCTACTGTTTTTTGATGAAAACTGTTGTACGAATAGAGTTTATTGTGTACGTGTTGAAAAATAATATAATTAAGCAGCGGTTTTATTTATTTTAACTTAACTAAAATTTTCATACAAAGCGCCTGGAAGTTTCGTGTCAGCAAAATGTTTTGTAGCATATGTGATTAAGCGCACAACTACAAATATTTCGTACATACAAAGTTTCACCCCGATCGCCGAACATTCCAGGCCGATCTCCGTGTATCGCAACTTCGGGCCACCTGCCGTGTCACTGTGTGAGCGGAGCGGAGCCCTACCCACTGCTGCACCGGGCCGGCCTCAGCTGACGTTAGGCGAGGAGCGTGAGCTAAGTTTTTTTTTTTTTCACTATAATAACGGAGTTTGTGTGTGTTTATCGATATTTCCACAATCAAACCTTGTGTGAATCAATTTGTTTATTCAATCCGATCTTAACATTCACAATATTAGCACGGTTTGAGTTCACAATGGGTACCTACATAATGTACGTGTACCGTTATCGCTGTGCCTTAGGTAATGATAAAAAAGTAATTGATTGTGGCTCTGCTGGAGAGCATACACTCTAGCAGAGCCACACAGAACATGTACTCAGGAAAGATAAACGCTACTGTTTTTTTTATGAAAACTGTTGTTTGAATAGAGTTTATTGCGTACGTGTTGAAAAATAATATAATTAAGCAGCGGTTTTATTTATTTTAACTTAACTAAAATTTTCATACAAAGCACCTGGAAATTTCTTGTCAGCAAAATGTTTTGTAGCATTTGTGATTAAGCGCACAACTACAAATATTTCGTACATACAAAGTTTCACCCCGATCGCCGAACATTCCAGGCCGATCTCCGTGTATCGCAACTTCGGGCCGCCTGCCGTGTCACTGTGTGAGCGGAGCGGAGCCCTACCCACTGCTGCACCGGGCCGGCCTCAGCTGACGTTAGGCGAGGAGCGTGAGCTAAGTTTTTAGTTTTTTTCACCATAATAAAGGAGTTTGTGTGTGTTTATCGATATTTCCATAATCAAACCTAGTGTGAATCAATTTTTTTATTCAATCCGATCTTAGCATTCACAATATTAGCACGGTTTGGGTTCACAACGGGTACATAATGTAGGTACGTGTACCGTTATCGCTGTGCCTTAGGTAATGACAAAAAAGTAATTGATTGTGGCTCTGCTGGAGAGCACACACTGTAGCAGAGCCACACAGAACTTGTACTCAGGAAAGATAAACGCTACTGTTTTTTGATGAAAACTGTTGTACGAATAGAGTTTATTGCGTACGTGTTGAAAAATAATATAATTAAGCAGCGGTTTTTTTTATTTTAATTTACCTAAAATTTTCATACAAAGCGCCTGGAAATTTCGTGTCAGCAAAATGTTTTGTAGCATTTGTGATTAAGCGCACAACTACAAATATTTCGTACATACAAAGTTTCACCCCGATCGCCGAACATTCCAGGCCGATCTCCGTGTATCGCAACTTCGGACCGCCTGCCGTGTCACTGTGTGAGCGGAGCGGAGCCCTACCCACTGCTGCACCGGGCCTGCCTCAGGTGACGTTAGGCGAGGAGCGTGAGCTAAGTTTTTAGTTTTTTTCATTATAATAAAGGAGTTTGTGTGTGTTTATCGATATTTCCACAATCAAACCTCGTGTGAATCAATTTGTTTATTCAATCCGATCTTAACATTCACAATATTAGCACGGTTTGAGTTCACAATGGGTACCTACATAATATACGTGTACCGTTATCGCTGTGCATTAGGTAATGATAAAAAAGTAATTGATTGTGGCTCTGCTGGGCCGTGTACCGTGTGGTGCCAGACGTAAAGAATAACACCACCCCATTTCTTCCCGTGGGTGTCGTAAAAGGCGACTAAGGGACTAACTAGAGAATGGGCAGCAGCGTTCTCTATGCATTTTACCACCATACTGCGATTGCCAACCCACCTGCCAAGCGTGGCGATTATGGCAAAGCCTCCCAAATTGGGGGAGGCCTAAGTCCAGCAGTGGACGTTTTACGGCTGAAATGATGATGATGGAGAGCATACTCTCTAGCAGAGCCACACTGAACATGTACTCAGGAAAGATAAACGCTACTGTTTTTTGATGAAAACCGTTGTACGAATAGAGTTTATTGCGTACGTGTTGAAAAATAAAATAATTAAGCAGCGGTTTTATTTATTTTAACTTAACTAAAATTTTCATACAAAGCGCCTGGAAGTTTCGTGTCAGCAAAATGTTTTGTAGCATTTGTGATTAAGCGCACAACTACAAATATTTCGTACATACAAAGTTTCACCCCGATCGCCGAACATTCCAGGCCGATCTCCGTGTATCGCAACTTCGGGCCGCCTGCCGTGTCACTGTGTGAGCGGAGCGGAGCCCTACCCACTGCTGCACCGGGCCGGCCTCAGCTGACGTTAGGCGAGGAGCGTGAGCTAAGTTTTTTTTTTTTTTTTTTACCATAATAAAGGAGTTTGTGTGTGTTTATCGATATTTCCATAAGCAAACCTAGTGTGAATCAATTTTTTTTATTCAATCCGATCTTAGCATTCACAATATTAGCACGGTTTGGGTTCACAATGGGTACATAATGTAGGTACGTGTACCGTTATCGCTGTGCCTTAGGTAATGATAAAAAAGTAATTGATTGTGGCTCTGCTGGAGAGCATACACTCTAGCAGAGCCACACTGAACATGTACTCAGGAAAGATAAACGCTACTGTTTTTTGATGAAAAATGTTGTTCGAATAGAGTTTATTTCGTACGTGTTGAAAAATAATATAATTAAGCAGCGGTTTTATTTATTTTAACTTAACTAAAATTTTCATACAAAGCGCCTGGAAATTTCGTGTCAGCAAAATGTTTTGTAGCATTTGTGATTAAGCGCACAACTACAAATATTTCGTACATACAAAGTTTCACCCCGATCGCCGAACATTCCAGGCCGATCTCCGTGTATCGCAACTTCGGGCCGCCTGCCGTGTCACTGTGTGAGCGGAGCGGAGCCCTACCCACTGCTGCACCGGGCCGGCCTCAGCCGACGTTAGGCGAGGAGCGTGAGCTAAGTTTTTAGTTTTTTTTTTTTTTTTTCACCATAATAACGGAGTTTGTGTGTGTAAATCGATATTTCCATAATCAAACCTAGTGTGAATCAATTTGTTTATTCAATCCGATCTTAACATTCACAATATTAGCACAGTTTGAGTTCACAATGGGTACCTACATAATGTACGTGTACCGTTATCGCTGTGCATTAGGTAATGATAAAAAAGTAATTGATTGTGGCTCTGCTGAGCCGTGTACCGTGTGGTGCCAGACGTAAAGAATAACACCACCCCATTTCTTCCCGTGGGTGTCGTAAAAGGCGACTAAGGGACTTACTAGAGAATGGGCAGCAGCGTTCTCTATGCATTTTACCACCATACTGCGATTGCCAACCCACCTGCCAAGCGTGGCGATTATGGAAAAGCCCCCCAAATTGGGGGAGGCCTAAGTCCAGCAGTGGACGTTTTACGGCTGAAATGATGATGATGATGGAGAGCATACTCTCTAGCAGAGCCACACTGAACATGTAGTCAGGAAAGATAAACGCTACTGTTTTTTTTATGAAAACTGTTGTACGAATAGAGTTTATTGCGTACGTGTTGAAATATAATATAATTAAGCAGCGGTTTTATTTATTTTAACTTAACTAAAATTTTCATACAAAGCACCTAGAAATTTCTTGTCAGCAAAATGTTTTGTAGCATTTCGCGACTAAGCGCACAACTACAAATATTTCGTACATACAAAGTTTCACCCCGATCGCCGAACATTCCAGGCCGATCTCCGTGTATCGCAACTTCGGGCCGCCTGCCGTGTCACTGTGTGAGCGGAGCGGAGCCCTACCCACTGCTGCACCGGGCCGGCCTCAGCTGACGTTAGGCGAGGAGCGTGAGCTAAGTTTTTAGTTTTTTTATTATTTCTTTTCACCATAATAAAGGAGTTTGTGTGTGTTTATCGATATTTCCATAATCAAACCTAGTGTGAATCAATTTTTTTATTCAATCCGATCTTAGCATTCACAATATTAGCACGGTTTGGGTTCACAATGGGTACATAATGTAGGTACGTGTACCGTTATCGCTTTGCCTTAGGTAATGATAAAAAAGTAATTGATTGTGGCTCTGCTGGGCCGTGAACCGTGTGGTGCCAGACGTAAAGAATAACACCACTCCATTTCTTCCCGTGGGTGTCGTAAAAGGCGACTAAGAATGGACTTACTAGAGAATGGGCAGCAGCGTTCTCTATGCATTTTACCACCATACTGCGATTGCCAACCCACCTGCCAAGCGTGGCGATTATGGCAAAGCCTCCCAAATTGGGGGAGGCCTAAGTCCAGCAGTGGACGTTTTACGGCTGAAATGATGATGATGATGGAGAGCATACTCTCTAGCAGAGCCACACTTTTTTTTTTTTCACCATAATAAAGGAGTTTCTTTGTGTTTGTCGATATTTCCATAATCAAACCTAGTGTGAATCAATTTTTTTATTCAATCCGATCTTAGCATTCACAATATTAGCACGGTTTGGGTTCACAATGGGTACATAATGAAGGTACGTGTAGCGTTATTGCTGTGCCTTAGGTAATGATAAAAAAGTAATTGATTGTGGCTCTGCTGGAGAGCATACACTCTAGCAGAGCCACATAGAACATGTACTCAGGAAAGATAAACTCTACTGTTTTTTGATGAAAACTGTTGTTCGAATAGAGTTTATTGCGTACGTGTTGAAAAATAATATAATTAAGCAGCGGTTTAACTTATTTTAATTTAACTAAAATTTTCATACAAAGCGCCTGGAAATTTCGTGTCAGCAAAATGTTTTGTAGGATTTGTGATTAAGCGCACAACTACAAATATTTCGTACATACAAAGTTTCACCCCGATCGCCGAACATTCCAGGCCGATCTCCGTGTATCGCAACTTCGGGCCGCCTGCCGTGTCACTGTGTGAGCGGAGCGGAGCCCTACCCACTGCTGCACCGGGCCTGCCTCAGGTGACGTTAGGCGAGGAGCGTGAGCATGTTTTTAGTTTTTTTTTTTTTTCATTATAATAAAGGAGTTTGTGTGTGTTTATCGATATTTCCATAATCAAACCTAGCGTGAATCAATTTGTTTATTCAATCCGATCTTAACATTCACAATATTAGCAGGTTTGAGTTCACAATGGGTAAATAATATACGTGTACCATTCTCGCTGTGCATTAGGTAATGATAAAAAAGTAATTGATTGTGGCTCTGCTGGGCCGTGTACCGTGTGGTGCCGCCCGTAAAGTATAACACCACACCATTTCTTCCCGTGGGTGTCGTAGAAGGCGACTAGAGACTCACTAGAGAATGGGTAGCAGCGTTCTCAATGCATTTTACCACCATACTGAGATTGCCAACCCGCCTGCCAAGCGTGGCGATTATGGCAAAGCCCCCCAAATTGGGGGAGGCCTAAGTCCAGCATTGGACGTCTTGCGGCTGAAATGATGATGATGATGATGATGTGTTTTTTGTTTACATCTCTTTTTCAAAACAATATTGTATTGTGTTTGTTTTGTTGTAATGTTTAAAAAATTTAATTGTTAAAGTTAATTATCTGGTTCATCGAATCTTGAACGGTGGACCACTACTTACGCCACACCCTGTATACATATATTTTTATTAACCTTGGCAAAAATCACTGAGCATAAAATAATCCTCCCAGAACTGATAACATATTTTTATCTTCCGACCCCAACATTTTGGCAGCGCAGCACAACGGTGGCGGTTACTTAATTGGTCACTAATTTAATATCTGACGTGTGAGTATCAGGCGTCATTTTATTTTGAAAATAAATTTCGGTGACCAATTTTCCATATCGGCTGCAGCCACAAATTGGGTGCAATTATAGAGTAACTGTTTTAGCTTTTGGAAGTTTTAAAATTAATGGTTGATTGATGGTTATAGTGGAAAAGTTTGGAGCGATTTGGAAACTAAAATTACACTAAGTGACAAAATATGTTCACATGTAGCGGAATTTACGTTGTGAACATTTTGTACCTCAGATAGCAAGAGACACTGTTCAGGCTAATAGTCAGCAAACTGATAATCCTGACAACCAGTCCAACTTCAAAACAGCAATAGACCCCAAGCTTTGAAACGTCACATAGTAGACATTGCGGATGAAATTATGATGATATAGCACCAGATTGCAGGTGTGGCTAATGTGTACGTTGACTTCAAGACAGTTGGCAAAGCGAATTGTTCAAGTAAGCGCATATAGCCGCACTAGCTTTTGCCAGCGGCTTCGCCCGCGTGGAGGTCGGAAATTATCCCGCGGGAACATATTACCGGGATAAAAAGTACCCTATGTGTTATTCCAGGTTATAAACTATCTGCATGCCCAATTTTATCTAAATCGGGTCAGCAGTTTTTGCGTGAAAGAGGAACAAACATCCATACATCTATACATCCATACATACAAACTTTCGCGTTTATAATATTAGTAGGATAAGTAGGATTACCCCGCAGCCTAACGTATTCCAACATAAAAACCAAGATGCGAGTCGTCTAGAAAGTGCAATCATTCGTACGAAAGTGATGTAGTAAGCTTTTTTCAAATTGATCTTCTTCAAATTCAAAATTTTCATTGCATACGGGGCTCATATAGGGTTAGTAAAATAGTCCTTACAAAACCAAGTGTTAGTATAAAACACGATGCGGTGACAACTGACAGTAGTGAACCACATATGGATAGTCCACTCTGTTAACCCTTAATTTGACTTTGACCGCTGGGACGGACATAACTTTCAAAAAAATCCTGTGCGTCTTGTAAATGGATTTTAAATAAAAAAAATACTGGCAATTGTTTGTTGTTCTTTATATTACATTGTGCAAAATGAATTCCTAGAGTGACAACACTGTATCTGTCACTAGAAATCAAAATGTCGGCGAGGAAGCGATCATCTATTTTTAGCAAGGTAAAATTTTTGATATTTTAATGTTTTATGTAACAATAGTAAAAGTATTTTGCATTGGGTGATAGAATATATATGTACGATTATGTTTACTCGTAATTCGTAACGTTTGATGTGTGTTCTATTGTTTTTTTTGCTTCTTAACCTCTGTGTCCGTCCCAGCGTACATTGCCAAAGATCTAGAAAAGTTGTTCTAAATTACATTGTCCGCTGGGACGGTCATCACCAAAGTTAGTTTAATTTGCGGTTATGGGTGCTTTCTTATTTTGTTTTTGTTTTCCGCTTGTCAACAGCACACACGTGCGTCAAGAATATTAGGCTTAGTTCCTAACGAGCATGCTCCTTCAGATGCAAGTGGAAAATCAGACTCTGAATCTGAAATGCATGATGAATGTCCTTCTACTAACAGCAACTATTCCTCTATTGCTCCTTCAATTGCATCTTCGCTTGAAAATTTGGATATTAGTATTTCTGAAGACGAACAACCTGAAATTAATACAACATATGATTTACCTGATTCAATGCCTCTTACTCCTATTCTACAAGATCTTCAAGAATCTAATTACGAAAACTTACCGTCATTATCTGCAATTCCTTCACTTCCATCTACACCTATCACACCGGGAAATCCTGTAAGGTCACGAAAACGAATCGTACGATCGAAACAAGTTTCAAAAGCTCCAGCTGCAAAGAGAGCCAAAAAACCAAAGAAGTTTCAGATGGCTTACAAATGGAAACTGGCATCGTTTCGCCACAGAGCTACAATTGAAGAAAACCTAGAACGCGATTTTGTCGATTTACCGGACGCTACATCATCCCGCTTGACTTACTTTTACATGTTCTTTTCTAGGGACATATTGACAGAAATTGTTGAACAGACTAATTTCTATTCAGTTCAAGAGTTGGGCAAGTCAATATTATTGACTGAGAACGATTTGAAAGATTTTTTGGCAATTCATCTAATTATGGGTATAGTCGAGATGCCTTCATACCTCGATTATTGGTCGCAAAAATTTAAATATGGTAAAGTTTCTGACATAATGCCTCTAAAGCGTTATCAGCAAATACGGCGTTGGTTGCATTTCGCAAATAACAACCTGGAAGATGGCGACCGGTACTATAAAATTAGACCGATACTCGAAAAAGTAAGGCAGAATTGTTTGAAACAGCAAGGAACTGAAACACGATATAGTATAGATGAAATGATGATACCCTACAAGGGAACGAAAGCAGGAAAACGCAAACAGTATATGAAAGATAAGCCTAGCAAATGGGGTTTCAAAAATTATGTAAGGGCTGGGGTCTCGGGTATCATCTATGACTTTATACTTTATGCTGGTGAAGATACCTTTCGTAACCATACTTTTTCTGAAGAAGAAGTATCTCTTGGTTTTGGCGCTCAAGTAGTAATTGGTTTGTGTCAGAGTATCCAATCGAAGCCAGCAATTATCTATTGCGATAATTTCTTTTCGTCTCCAGAGTTATTTTATATTTTACGAGAGAGATATGGTATTTTCGCTTTGGGCACAATACGAAATAATCGCATCAGAGGCGCAGAAAAGGTTTTACCAAATGAAAAAACATGCAAAAAGAAAAAGAGAGGACATTTTGCTGAAGTTACATGCGACAAGAATCGTTTGGCAGTAGTCCGTTGGCATGACAACAAGGTTGTGACATTTATAAGTTCTTTTGTCGCTAGTGAGCCAGTGGAACAGATCTTGCGATATTCGAAAGATGAGAAGAAGAAAGTAGATGTACAGTGTCCACAAATTGTGCGACAATACAACAAACATATGGGCGGAGTCGACCTAGCTGATATGTTGATATCGCTGTACAAAACGCCATTCAAAACAAGACGCTGGTACATGGGCATTTTTGGGCAATTACTAGACATTTGTCTAAACAATGATTGGTTGGTTCACAGAAAGGCGAATGAAGGCAATGGTAAAAAGAAGATGGCACTGAAAGCTTTTCGATATGCTGTGTATGAGAATCTCATCTCTGAAAACCGTTGTGCCAAACGAAGCAAAAGCGGATCCCCAAAAGTCAACAAGCCCCATGCGGCACGCCCATCCAGTCCAGTAAAGTATGACAATGTAGGTCATTTCCCGCAGACCATGGAGGAAGGACGTTGTAGATACTGCCAAAAAAAAACTGTGGTGTACTGCATAAAATGTCAGACGCGACTTTGCTTTGTAACTGGAAAAAAAGCCAGAAATTGTTTTTTAGATTTCCATACCAAATAAAATAAACTATGTAGTTTATTTTTAGTTATTTATAAGTTATTACATTCTTAATAAAATATTTAAATAGTTGGATTTATTATTTTGCCCTAATTTGATAATGTCCGTCAGACCGGACAGTTAAAACAGCAAGTCAGTTTTTACATATTTGGCAATGGCCGTTGTGGCGGACATTGATTTTTCGCGAAAGTAAGCATATTATAATTTTTATTTCAATTTTTTTCGTATGATTTTACTCTCTACTAAATAAGTATTAACAAAAAGATTGGTATTTTCAACTTTTTTTCCCTTGCCAAATTAAGGGTTAATAATCATTTTCAGAATCCTGTTACGGCTGGCGATGACTCGAGCCGCCATTCACGCTGCGCACTTGCACATTATTGTATAAAGACAGTCTACATGCGCCGCTACAAACATCCCTGACGCACTGCAACGTCATGGCAACTTCAGCAGTTTTATGTACGCATTATTGACTGAATTGAACACGAAGAGCTCTATACGACACTTGCGAATAATTGTTACCAGCCTGTTAGTCTAGTGGTTAGTGACCCTGACTGCTAAGACTTAGGTTGTGGGTTCGATTCCTACCCAGGACAAATCTTTGTGTGATGAGCTCAATCATTTGTTCTGTGTCTAGGTGTAATTTATCTATAATGTATATATGTATGTATTTACAAATACATAAGTATACTAGCTGACCGTACAGACGTTGTCCTGTTTCCTAGAACTTGATAGCAGCGCCATCTGTCGGGCTGATTTGTGAATCTAAACCATCCAGGTTGCCACCCAGATGCATACAAAAAAATTCATTCAAGTGGTCCAGCCGTTTAGGAGGAGTTCAGTGACATACACACGTACAGTAGAATTATATATACAGGATAAGTTTTTATCCAGTGCGCAAACTGTAACCATGAATTCAGCATATCATTCTAGACCCTCTAGCGTAGAAATTATTCGTCGGTTTTACAAAAAAAACCGGCCAAATGCGAGTCGGACTCGAGTCGGACTCGCGCACCGAGGGTTCCGTACAAACCTGTAGGTATATAAGTAAAAATTCACCCATCACGACAATCGAGTCGTAGTTCTGTTCTGTTTCTTGGCTTGGTTTTATTTCTGTCTGTGTTTTGTTCTGTTTATTATATGATGTAACTAAAAATTTACGGTTTTCGCAATTTTTCCTTTATCTGTGCTATAAGACTTTGCTACCAAATTTCTAAATTCTAGATCGACTGGAAGTACCCTTTCTCAATTCTCAATTCTTTATCGCGTACCATAATGTTAAAGCATAGTTGGAAGGGAAATCATTATTTAAGTCACAATTATGGACCCTGTCGGGCACAGCAAGATCAAGTAGGAGAGAGGAGGAAGAACACTGGGTGCTTAATTAGAAGTTATATTTTTAGTTAATAATATTATACCTTTAGATTTTGATTCCCTTGGGAGTTTCGAAAATTTGAGGAAATTTGCGGTATAAACGGCTATACCTTTTGATTGCGTTAGCTTAGAAGTTTGATTTTTTCACAGCTCCAAGGGACAGACTTGAGTATTTGGTATAAATTTCAGCTTGATACCTCCACGCGTTCCTGAGAAAAAGGGTCTTGACAGACGGACGGACGGACAACAAAGTGATCCTATAAGGGTTCCGCTTTTTCCTTTTGAGGTGCGGAACCCTAAAAATCAGCTGTTTCATAGAAAAATGCAATACCTACGGGGTCAAAATGTATGGAACAGCTGTTTTTTTTTTTTGTATAACCGACGAAAATTTTCTACGCTGGGGGGTCTAGAATGATATGCTGAATTCATGGTTACAGTTTGCGCACTGGATAAAAACTTGTCCTGTATAAAGATTTATCAGTTTTCTGGTTACCATAGTACAGGCTCTGCCTAGTTTGGGATCAGATAACTGTGTGTTGGTTGTCCTAAGATATTATATATATTATATTAAATTTTAATTCCCCAAGCTGCTCTGTGTGTGTAGAATATGGTACAGTTTTAATCTTTCCTTCAAATACGTGATTCTTTACCTCTCCATGGGTATGATCGTCACCATCAGGGTTAGTAACAGGCAGGGTGATCCAGTCGATGTCCTGAACCACGTTTTTCTTGGTGACGTCCGCGTCATTCACCAACTTGTGGATGACGACGAGAGGAACCTGTAAGATGATCCATTCACGAGCGTGGAGAAGAGATCCATAAAGACTATTGGGTTTTCTGGTGTCCTGGGAAATAATTGGGCATAATAGACAGTAATTATAAGTCTTGTCAAAACAAAATTGACTGATTGAAAATTATACGATACAAATGTATGAATGAGCAGTGGTGGCCCAGTGGAATCGACCCTGACTTACCGAGTTGTAGGTCGTGGGTTAGAACTCAGGTAGACACTTTACTGTGTGTAAATTATTTCATCACCACTGCTCTCAAAACGGCCAAACCGCCCTGCCCGCGTGGTCGATTACTGCCCAGTCCCTCATGGCGAGAGGAACCCTGAGTCCCAGCAGTGGGAACAATATAGGCTGATTATGATGATTCATATCTTTTTATATTTAAGAGTTGCTCAATATGGTGAGTGATCAACTTTATATATCCAAGAGTGCTGTGCCCTGAAAAAGTTTGTACTGGTATTTTGTTTGACTTCATTTAAAAGGAGTTTATATATTCTTTGATTTATTTTGTGATCAGGTTTGTTATTTTTGCGATAGATTTTTCAGAAGTTT
This sequence comes from Aporophyla nigra, assembly GCA_947507805.1. NCBI lineage: Eukaryota > Metazoa > Arthropoda > Insecta > Lepidoptera > Noctuidae > Aporophyla > Aporophyla nigra. Next base: position 7,186,225 of record OX382292.1, on the reverse strand, counting down.
TACCGTTTGTAATTGGTCTTAAATTGCGTCACAATGGTGCCGATTCTGTTGTACAAAATTCTCTAAACTAAACTAAAAATCACTAACATTTGGTTTATTCCTGTCAAACGACGATTTCCTATTCTGAAATAGACTAAAGTGACACAACTTAACTATATTTTAGTTTGACAGCACTAAGTTTGCACTGAGTTATTAGTTTAGTGAAAATGACAATTTTGCTATTCTGGGTTTGCCGGTGGTTTTCACCAAAAATTTAGACTATAATATTTTATTTTGACTAAATCTGACTATATTTAACCGCGATTAAAAAGGTGTGGAATAAAACTAGTGGTCATGAACAAAAATTCACACCAACGCCTCGCCTTCACGTGCAAAAACAGTACTGTATTTTTTATTTTTCTTTTGCTTATATCTCAAAAATGGCGTGTCCTATCGCAAAAATAATTAAATTTTCGACCCCGGAACATATAAATCTCAACACGTGGGAAACATTTTTTTTTTTTTTTTCAAACGAAAAGTGAAAATTTCCATATAAAACACGTCCAGGCTGCCCCCTTGCGCGCGCCTTCGTCTCTAAAAAAATCATTGCGTAGCGCACACAAGTACCACGTTGGGAAACCAAAAGAAAAAAAAAACCATGTTGATTGCCAAATTCGATTTTAGTCGTGTCAAAATAATTTTTAAATTTAAAGATTTTTTCTTGCAGAATAGCGTTAAAATTCTCATAGCCAAAAGTAAGGAATTTTTGAGATAGTTTAGTTAGTTTAGTTCGGTGTACAACAGAATCGGCACCAGTGACGCTTATAATCTAGTAATCTCTTGCAAAATCCAGTATTTATTTACTATTTAATCTATTCTTAAAAGATAAACTTAAGTTTTTGTGACATACGTACATTTTTAAGTAAGTGATATGCATTATGATGAAATTAATCAAACATTTTATCTTTTACGTGGCTGCTAATTCAGATATGATATCATCGTTATGGCAACCACGTTTCGTTTATTGTTATGTTTGTTTCCATCAATCAAATATCATTCATCATTTTTTTTTTTCATTCATCAAAGAGTCATATTTATAGTATATGATTTAGTATTCTCTTAAAACAGTTGAGGATATGGATCCTTCATCATCATCATCATTGAGGGGAGCTTGCCATAATTACCACACATGGGAGGCGAGTTGGCGATCGCAGTATGGTGGTAAAATGCATAGAGAACGCTGCTGCCCATTCTCTAGTAAGTCCCTTAGTCGCTTCTTACGATACCCACGAGAAGAAATGGGGTGTTGCTATTATTTACGTCCGGGTACATGGAAACTGGTTTTTTTTTTTTTGTGGGGTAAATCATTTTATGACTTTTCCCGCTCTTCGGGCGGAGCGGGAGGGCGTGATAGACTTTTACTGACTAAAACCCACCCGTGTTCCTTCAGTTGCCCATGTGCCAGGGCCACGGTGTCTCTTTCGAACAAATCTCGCGACCCTGGCAGGTACCGGTCTTAGCCACAGAGCAACACGGACCACCGGCGGTTGCTCTGTGGTCCTAGCAGACGACCCCCCCAGTACCCCCCCTTCAGTACTGCTGACATCTCTTCGAGGTGCGCGTGGAACACTACGTGCTGTCGTTTTTTTTTTAACCTGGATCCTTACTCTAATCCTTGAAATTAAAAAAAGATTGACGTCTAAAAATGTCTTATAAGATCTACTCACAATAAACATTTCATTTCATTTCATTGCAAAGTGAGTGCTTTTCAGTCTACTGGCTAGATCGGATTTTAACGGCATTTCTAAGCTAATGAGGCATTTTTATGAAGATCATAAAATTGCAAATTTACTTTGATTTCAAGGAGAGAATGGATGCCAAACTTTTAAATTTAATGTTTTGTGTCTCTTAATATTTACTATTGGGTAGAATCAAGTTCTTCTAATTGACAGACAGCTGTGCTGCTGAGGAGTTTGTTGCGCTACTTCTTCCCAGCTAAAACACTAGGAAACGGTGAAGGGTGGGTGTTTTGGGGGACTGTCTTATGTAATTTTGACGTTCTAATTTGAATAAATGACTTGATTTGATTTAAAATAAGAGGTTATATGTAATGTCATAAATCCACGTTAAGATGTCTCATATGCCTGTAATATCACCAATAGACGTGCCGTTCCGTGACTAAAAATAGAAGTAGAAGCAACACGTACAAAAAATGGTAATGCGGTCGAATTACTATCTTCATACCATTAATTACCATACTTCACTGCTATTTTGTTCAATTATTTTCGATCCCCAAGAAAACCTTAGAACCAAAATCAAAATCAAAAGTCATTTATTCAAACTAGGCTGAGAGTCAGCACTTTTTGAACGTCAAAGTAACATAAGACAGTCCTCCCAAAACGCCCGCCCTTCGACACTTCCTAGTGCTTTAGCTGGGAAGAAGAAGTGGCGGAACAAACTCCCCAGCAGCACAGCTGTCTGTTAAGTTAGAAGAACTTGATTCTATACAATATTGTATAAGTTATTAATGTAATAAAACAAAACATACATTATTCGCCATATGTCAGCTAGCACACGCCATTATACCAACAAAACATTAAACTCAAGCTGAAATAAATAATGAAACAAAATCGTAAACAGAGATTAAAACCTTACTAAAGCCTCCAGGCATAAAGGGCGTGCCCGCTTACATATACAACGATGCAAATGATGCATATACACAATAAATGAAATTAAAAGAAAATAAAAATAAATTAACAACAGCCGTTAAATAAAAATAAAAAAAATCTATTATATGAACTACCCATATAAACTGTCAGTGTGTGAGTTACAGTAATTACAGAATGTAAAACAGTGTCATAGAAGAAAAAATAAATATTATCTACACAATTAAGTTAGCAACTAGTTTGATAAACTCTAAGACTGTCCTATGGAGCGAGACCAGCATGTTTCCAAGCGTTCTTATCTAGAATGTAGTCCTCTAATTTGTAATAAGCTCGTTTAGAAAGTGTACTTTTAATATGACTTTTAAACCTCCTTTCATTTAATTGCAATATATCAGAAGGTATTTTGTTGTAACATTTAACACAGTACCCCATAAAAGATGTATGTACTTTTGCTAATCTGAAAAATGGTTGATCTATCTTGTCTTTATTTCTAATATTAAAATTATGTCTTTCGCTTATTTTATTAAAGAGATGTAGATTTTTTCTTACATACATAATATTTTCGTAAATGAATTGGCAAGGTACCGTCATAATATTAATCCTTTTAAATAGTTCCCTGAGGGATTCGCCGCGACATAGATTATAAATGGCTCTGACAGCTCGCTTTTGCAAAATAAAAATGGATTCAATGTCAGCAGCCCTACCCCACAGTAAAATGCCATACGACATAATGCTGTGGAAGTAGCTAAAATAGACCAAACGCGCGGTTTCTACATCTGTTAACTGTCTTATCTTTCTAACAGCATAAGCGGCCGAGCTTAACCGCCCCGCAAGAGATCTTATATGAGGTCCCCATTGTAATTTCTCGTCTAGCGTGATTCCTAGGAAAACCGTTTGATCAATAAATTCCAGTTTTTCCCCATTCAATAAGATGTCACATTCGCTACCTCTGACATTAGGCAATTGAAATCTAATGCACTTGATTTTTTTTTTTTATTAAGTACCAAATTATTTTCCATCTTAACCATCTTTACCTATCATAGATTTTGTGTTTGACTAAAACCAAGACCACAAGAACGAACAAACTGACTAGCTTCAACATAGCTACTACACGAACTGCTCAGAAAATTAAACATTACATCGTAATCAATTTTCAAAATAATTAGCACTATCGATAAATTATTACGAGATTTGGTTGATAAGGATGATAATAATTAATTACTGGTTAATAATAGTATTTTTAACACACTTGTCCTACTTTTGGGCAAGAGCCTTCTCCCATTCCTACCCCTCTCGATATTGTTTCTTCTTGACAATTCTTGACAAAGCCTTCCAAGGTTTCCTACCATAATTTCCAAGGTCTTAATGAAGTCAGTTGTATTTTTTACTTGTACATAAAGTTTTAATAAATAATTATAGCCGAGCCATGGGTACTTTGAGCCGGGGTCGCGAGATTGTTCGAAAGAGATACCGTGACCCTGGCACATGGGCAACTGAGGATACACGGGTGGGTTTTAGTCAGTAAAAGTCTGACACGCCCTCCCGCTCCGCCCAGAGCGGGAGAAGTCATTTGATGAATTCCAATCCAAAAAAAAGGCTAGGCAGATTCAGCATAGCGTTTCGAAATGCGTCTTCATATATTTCCATACATTTTACTTCCCGGTGTTATCGTGATGCCATAGACATGAGCGATAATATCGTCATGTTTGACATTATTAAAAACCCAATACTTTACCCGAGAAATTCAAATTTTATTCCGTTTAATCCAATTTTCAGGTCTCAATGGCAACTTTGGCCTCATTTCTTCCCGTGGGTGTCGTAAAAGGCGACTAAGGGACTTATTAGAGAATGGGCAGCAGCGTTCTCTATGCATTTTACCACCATACTGCGATCGCCAACCCGCTTGCCAAGCGTGGCGATTATGGCAAAGGCCCCCCAAATTGGGGGAGGCCTCAGTCCAGCCATGGACGTCATACGGCTGAAATGATGAATGGCAACTTCTACGTTGATCAAAATATGATTCGCGACCTTAATACACCTGTTTTTACAGAATTACAATCATTAAATTAATTAATACAATACTCCTAATTCAAGTGGCTCCCATTGAATGACAGTTTCACGAAATAGTCATTCAATGGGATTAAAACGTGAAAAAAATGTAGAACAATCTGCGCATCACGTAAACACTTTTCCTTTAAATCTCTTTACGTATTAGAATTTTATAGATATCCGTGTGGTGCAGGAAGGAAAGAATAGCATCATCCCATTTCTGCCAGGGTCGCGAGATTGTTCGAAAGAGATACCGTGGCCCCGGCACATGGGCAACTGAAGGAACACGGGTGGGTTTTAGTCAGTAAAAGTCTGACATGCCCTCCCGCTCCGCCCAGAGTGGGAGAAGTCATTTGATGGTTTCCCATCCCAAAAAAAAACCCATTTCTTCCCGTACCGCCATACTGCGGTCGCCAACCCGCCTGCCAAGCGTGGTGATAATAGCAAACGCACCTAAAATGGGGGATGCCTCTGTCCAGCAGTAGACGTCTTTCGACTGAAATGATGATAAACAATTTTGTACATTAAAAAATACAAAACACTCAGAACATTCACAAGATGCAGAATTTTAATTAAATAGTACAAAATAATCGCATCGCAGAATGCAGACTGACAACATAATTAAAAAACGTCATTCCTTGTGTTAAATAACGTTGTGAAACTGCTTGAGTTAACAGCTGCAAGAATTTTGTTTTATTTATGTAGTACAATTTGTTTTTATTTTTGTACGTTAATTAATTTTGTGAAAGTTTACTTGGAAGTTTTGAAGGTGCTGTCAAATCATACTGTAAGGTGTCTCACGTTTAAGCTAGCATTTATTAAGGCTGGAGTCTCTCTGATCACACGCCGACCGCGGCCGACCATTGCCGACGACGGCCGAATGCTGTGTTTGTGACTCCTGTTGCGAAGAAAATGTTTTGGCAATCTGCTGCATGTCAGTCGTCCATTGTGACGTCACCGCACGCTGCCATTTTAAAGAGACCGTAGCCAGGCTGGGGTCTATTTGACCACACGTCCCGACCATGTCCGACGACGTCTAGCCGTTCATGACCGATGACGACCAAATGCTATGTTCGTAAATACAGGGGCGCGGTTTCGCTCGAACACCGCCCGCGACCTCCAGGTTTGACAGGGGCAGCAAACGTTATGGCAACCGGCGGCGTGTCGGTCATCCGCCGTGACGTCGTTGACGTCAAGCTGTCAGTAGCATATGACATTTTAAAGATATCGTATCCTAAGACTACGGTGAACGCCACATAGCGTTCGCAATTAATTATTTGTACATTTTTGCTATAAGGCGCACCACGAACGAAACGAAGAACGTTTTCTAGAACCGATAGCCAAATTCATACCAGTGGTCAAACAAATCTATATCAAAGTCACTTTTGCACGTCATAAAAAAAGTAAACGACATGGAGTCGACATTTCCTATCTGCCTACTCCTGATAAGAATCGACAAAACAAACTCAAGAAATAAATATCTAGAAATTATTTCTATTAATGCCATTTCACGCTGCAGTACTTACAACTGCGGCTTGTTTCCTCATGTATTATTAGCTTGTATTATTAAATAATAACCTTTTATTACCAAGGAAGTAATACCACCGTTGGCGTAAATTACATTTTAATAAGTCTCAGTTGGGAAATACCGTTGTTGTGGTTTTAGTAGCTATAAGGCAAGGGGTACACGAGCACCTTGTGTATGATGGTTTTATAAGGTTGTCAAGTAAAATAGGTTGACTGTAGCCTGGCCTTTTGGAAAATTCTTTGGTTGAATATCTACCTTATTGTTTTAAAACTGACTATGTAACTGCAAAGATATGGCTATGTTTTTCACGCGTATCTATGGTCAAAGATACTTAGATAAGTTGAAAAAAAGAGGTATGCAGCATGTGCTAGAACAAAAAAAATTAAGATGTGTGACTTCTACCAGCCCACACTGGGCCCGCGTGGTGGATTATGGCCCAATCCCTCTCAAATAGAGGAGCTGATTGTGTGACGGAAAACTTCGTGTGGGAGTCGGTTTTTTAATACACTTTATACTTACTGTTTTGTTTGAATGTGAACCCAGCCTTATACATTACTAATCCATTTTCTATTCATTACGTACAACAGTGAAATGTATACGTTCCGTGGTATACGTCACGATGAAATAAGACATTTTAATTAGGCTTGGGCATAGTAGTTTGCGTCTGAGATCGCTCAGTTTAGTTCACCGCTCCTTGACGAACTAGTTCGCTCTTCTAGTTTATCCACTCTTCTAGTTCATCCACTCCCAGCTCGATTCAAAGAGAAGCAGATCGTCCACTCGTTTAGATTTTGCTCGTACTGCATGTGACAAGATTATGGAATGTTCTAATTTTACCTACAATTTTTGGAGTCTAAAAACAGCAAAAACCTTTGAATGATAATTCATAAAATGATCATGATTGTAAAAAATACCAAGGTTTATTGTTGCAATAAATAACTAGTTTAGTGATAACAAAAACCTTTTTGTATTAGTTCGGTTGACGCCATCCTCGCTCATTCGGTCGCGAACTGATGAACTAACGAACTATGGATCGGGAAATGAGCGAACTAGTTCGCGTAGTTCATCTATGGGAGCGCTCTTTCGACCTAGTTCGTCCGCGAACTACACAAGACTAATTTTAATGCTAAGTGCTACCTACATACAAACATTTGATGTAAGTACATTCCACCTCACAATTGCACTTTAGACAACAACATCATCAAAATTTCAGGCAAAAGACATCCACTGCTGAACATACGCCTCCCCCAATTTAGGGGGTGGTTTGCAATAATCGTCACGCTTGGCAGGTGGGTTGGCGATCGCAGTATGGTGGTAAAATGCATAGAGAACGCTGCTGCCCATTCTCTAGTAAGTCCCTTAGTCGCCTTTTACGACACCCACGGGAAGAAATGTGTTGGTGCTATTCTTTACTTCCGGCACCACACGGAAAAATTCACACTTTTGACAATAATTCCTAGTAAACTGAAACTTAATTACAGGTTGAATACTACGAAACTGTCACAACTGTAACCGCATCGTTAGTCTCGTGGACTACTGGGCGTGGGGTCCTGGGTACAATTCCCTGGTCGATCAAAGTAATATTGGGTTTCATCATCATTTCAGCCGTAAGACGTCAACTGCTGGACTTAGGCTCCCCCCAATTTGGGGAGCTTTGCCATAATCGCCACGCTTGGCTGGCGGGTTGGCGATCGCAGTATGGTGGTAAAATGCATAGAGAACGCTGCTGCCCATTCTCTAGTAAGTCCCTTAGTCGCCTTTTACGACACCCACGGGAAGAAATGGGGTATATTGGGTTTATCCATTAGGAATTTCTTAGTAAGAACCCAGAGTTTGGAAGTTGGCGGTGTCATAGCCCCGTGCCTCGGAAAGCAAGTTAAGCTGTTCTTAGTCCTGATACTCCTGCCAGGAGCAACGGCTTAAATTTTATTTATTTATTTATTCATATACCAGGAAAGCCTTGTGGTTTAATAATAATAGCCGCTCGGGTTGATCTGTCGGGTTTGACTTGCAGAGATCGGCCCATGGATGGGTGACGATCTTTACATATTGAGACCCCTCTGTGCCTTGGAAAATACGTTACGTCGTTGCTCCTGGCACTCCTGATTGGCATTCGTAGATCTAGTCATTTCGGGTAGACAGAAGCCCGAAAGTTTGATAACAAGTCTTACCAAGTGGTTACGTGGTACCCAGTAACTGAGTTTTTGAGATAAGCAAGCCACTCAATGTATAACACTGGTTTTCAGCTGCACCCGGGATCACTAGAAGCCGTCCCCGAAAGCTTCTGAAATGGTAAGGCCGGTTTGTTTTATATTTGTGGTCGATACCCTTATCAGCGTCCCAGATACTAGTCTGACCTCCTTAATAACACTCCTTTTAGTAAAGACTAACTCCTGCCCGCGATTTCGTCCGCGTTAAATTTCGTGTTCCCCCGACCGTTCCAGTCGCATCGAATCGCCTACCCGTGCAATTTTCCCCGTTTTTGCAACATTTTTCATTACTGCTCCGCTCCTATTGGCTGTAGCGCGATGTTATATAGCCTATGTTACTTGCAGATAATGTAACTTTCTAATGGTGAAAGAATTTTTAATATCGGTCGAGTTGTTTTTGAGTTTATCCATTACAAACAAACAAACAAAAATAACAAATTTTTCCTCTTTATAGTTTTAGTGTAGATATAAGCATAGAACAAGAATATCTACTCGTCTTAGAACATTATAGAGACTAACTTCGAAACAACTCAACTGATATTAAACGAAGAAAAACAAAAGAATGAAACTGAAAAATAACTCTTTTTTATTTTTAACTTAATTACAAATAAATTAAGTGCACTTGCAACTTATTTATTTCTGAAAATATTATTCGACTTTCACACTTCATGAAAAACATTACCACCTAGCTCGACAGATGGCGTTAGCGTCGAATTAGATCTGACTATCGTTTGCTGCACGTGGAAAATATATGTACGGCGGGTTACAATTTTTTAATTAAACAAACATACATACATACAATATTTTTGACTGAACAAAGCCTGAAGGTGAAAACCTGACGGATGCCTTTGTTCTTAGAATTTAACGATTTTCCAAGGTTTTCGTGTATACTCGGGAAAATAATGTAATCAATTTGGCGGACAGCGCCATCTATTAGAATTATTGGAACTTATAATTATACATTTTACTTTTTTTTAAGAATTCGTTATTTTGGTTTCTTCATAAGATAACATAATATCACGCCAGCAATCTTTGTGTCCAGCGGTGGACGTCTTTCAGCTGAAATGGTGATGAGGATCAACGATCTATTGCTAGACTGAAAAAATTACGTTTTTTTCGCGGTTTTTCGGCGATTCGATACATTGATTTAAACTTAACAAGAAAATCACGACTTGTTATGCGACGTTGCCAATCCGCGCTGTTCAAACTTCAAAGGCATTGATTATCTCATACAAAGTAAATTAAAATTAAGTATATTCCACAATCAATAAACTACATAATATATTTTAACTGCCTTATTGGTCTAGTGGTCGCAAACGCTACTGCTGACCATAAGGTTCTGGAGTCGAATCCCAGGTTAAGCAAAGCGTGAATGAGTTTTTCCATCAGGGATTTCGCAGTAGCAGCCCGGAGACTGAATTTGTGCCCCCCCCCCCCTATTATTATTATTATTTTGAGTTCTTTATTTTTCTTCCCATTCAAGAGAGTTAACGACGTTACACACGGGCCGGAACCAAGTGTGTAAAGGGGAAATTTAAATTGAGAATGTGGATGATATTGTAGAAGAAGTCAGGAATTATCGTGTGATACGACAGGTGTTGAGTATGGTGGCTTTTTAGAGCATGTAAAGTGTGTGAGATGGCATGTGTAGAGTGTCAAGACTTTGTGTGAGAGCCTTCGGTACTACACTACAGATGAGAGTACTATAGGAACGATATGGACTGTTTGTGCTTTCCATTGGGTTTTTTATTATTATATTAGCCGTCCACTGCTGGACTTAGGCCTCCCCCAATTTGGGGGGCTTTGCCATAATCACCATGCTTTGCAGGCGGATTGGCGATCGCAGTATGGTGGTAAAATGCATAGAGAACGCTGCTGCCCATTCTCTAGTAAGTCCCTTAGGCGCCTTTTACGACACCCACGGGAAAAAATGGGGTGGTGGTATTTTTTACGTCCGGCACCACACGCCCCCTATTACATGGGACTTAAACGTAACTGGCGAAATGTAGGTGTACTAAATGTACACCTCTGCTCAACCGTTTGGGGTAACAAGGCGAGATGTTATGTTATGTCATTCATCCGTAGCCAAAGTTCGAAGCCAAGCAGGCACTTTACTTTGTGTAAATTATTTCATCACCACTGCTCTTTAAGGAAAATATCGTGAGGAAACCGGCATGTCTTAGAACCAATCATTCGAAGACAGGTGTCATCTACCAGCCCGCTCTGGGCTCGAAGGTGGATTAGGGCTCACTCCCTCTTACCGGGGCCCGCGTCGTAGATTATGGTTGGTCCACTCCCTCTCACCGAGAGGAGGCCTATATCCAGCCGCGGGCATGTGTCCAGCTGTGGGCCCAGCAGTGGGATCAGCGGCTGCAGATGATGATGTTATCAATCCTACGTTACCAAGCAACATTTGCACGACACAACCGACAAAATAAAACACTTACACAAGGCTATATTGCCTTACATTTGCCAAATGACGCGTGTAAGCGATTGTATCGAACTACCCACTCGTGAGAACTATGCTTACGGGTTAATGGTCTTCTAATGTCTTTATATCACAATGGAAATAGAAATAAAAATACTTGCTTTATAGGGCTTTAAGATTATATAAGTAAAAGTCCTTGTGAAAGTGTTTTTATTTGTCGCTTTATACAGGGTATTTAGTGCAGGGACCGGCAATTTTTTTGGAGGATTGGGTGGGTATAGTGCTATCATTCACCCATAGATCCCATATCATAAGTGTCACTGTAATCGAGATACGAGATATTCGACATACAAATATCCATATATCCTCACAAACGTATATACATATATTTTCACATTAAATTAGTTGGACTAGCGACCCGCCTGTGCTTCGTACTTTTTTGATTGGTGAAAACATCGAGATTTCTATATTATTGGAAAGTTTAATACCGTATCAAAATCCGTTGAGTAATTTAGAAGAACAACCCGGTCGCATAGAGATATACCTACTAAATGTGATTTTATTTTATAAAATGTTTAGAATTTCCAAATAAATTTACAACTTAGAAAGCGTACAATATCATCGACTGCATCTTCACTTACAGATTTACAACACTTACTCACATACAACATACATACATACATACACATATATTTACATATATTCTTTTGAGGTCTTTTTTTCTTCGCATCGAGACAATTTACAAATGCCTATAAATTATACCGTTATTTACGTTGTTCACCAGACAATATTTTTGGGCATATGAACCAATGCATAATATATCTTTCAAAATGTTTCTAATTGAGTATAGTCTATGCAATTCGGGTGCTGTGCCTCTTATCAGCGAGGTGGAATGGCTTTACTACTTACATACATCTATGTTTGTAAAACCAGTGCAGATACAAGAGAAGAATGGAGTAGATAAATACGAAAACACAAACAACTAATATTAAGGTGAACAGGTTAAGCCATTAACGCCAGCACAAGTTGCACAGTTTGAAAGAAAACAATATTCTATGGGAACTTTATGTGGCTGACTGTCACACCGGACTGTTGCATTATCATGTCTCTGAATAAATAAAAGGTCTGCTTGCGCTTTTTATTCGACAGTACCTGGATGCCCGAGCTCTGCTCGGTTTTGTTTTTTTTGTTTTTGGTAAAAAGACATTCTCTCAAATGAATCCTAGCTAGATCGATTTATCGCCCCCGAAACCCCCTGTATACTAAATTTCAAGAAAATCGTTGGAGCCGTTTCCTCATGAATTTTCTTTACTAGGGGCTGATGTGATACGCCTCACGATTTCTCGCCATCCAATCCGATTTTTGGAATTGTGGGTGCACGTATATAATGGATCGCCCACGGCGGATTTTATTTGGTCAGTCCATCTCATGGGTGACCGTCCACGTGGTCTAGTGCCCTCCACTCTACCCTGCACGACAAGGCGTTCTAAAGAGTCACCGTCACGCCGCGAGACGTGTGCGAAGTATTTTAATATGCGCGTTTGGACCAGATCAGATCGTTGATTCAGATTATATATATAAAAAAATTGCTCGTTTAAAGGTATAAGATACACACATCAACTCACGCGTTTTTTCCATGGTGGTAGGCAGAAACTACAGAACGCCAAACTACGATCCTTACACACTCCCTTTGCCTCATTTAAACTAATACATCTAGCCATACACGCACGCTGGTTACTAGTATACGCACCGGACCCTTCTCAAGAACATCACCCATACCGTCGCTATATGTTCTCCCAGGGCGTCGTCTTTCGGCATATTGTCCAGTCACACCTGCCTTGTAAATAAATAACTTTTGTTAGCCGCCCATCATTCATCTTTTCAGCATGACCAAACCATATAAGCATACTCTTCCCAATTTTTGTTACTACATCTTCTTTTAGACCGCACCGTTGTCTAATTACATCATTCGCTTTTTATTAGGGTTCCGCACCTCAAAAGGAAAAAGCGGAACCCTTATAGGATCACTTTGTTGTCCGTCCGTCCGTCCGTCCGTCTGTCAAGACCCTTTTTCTCAGGAACGCGTGGAGGTATCAAGCTGAAATTTATAACAAATACTCTAATTTACTGTCCCTTGGAGCTGTGAAAAAATCAAACTTCTAAGCTAACGCAATCAAAAGATATAGCCGTTTATGCCGCAAATTTCCGCAAATTTTCGAAACTCGCAAGGGAATCAAAACCTCAAGGGTACTTCCAGTCGATCTAGAATTTTGAAATTTGGTACGAAGCAACGTCTTATAGCACAGATAAAGGAAAAATTGCAAAAACCGTAAATTTTTGGTTACATCATATAATAAACAGAATAAAACACAGACAGAAATAAAACCAAGCCAAAAAACAGAACAGAACTACGACTCGATTGTCGTGATGGGTGAACTTTTACTTATATATCTACAGGTTTGTACGGAACCCTCGGTGTGCGAGTCCGACTCGCACTTGGCCGGTTTTTTTCTACTCCAAATGTAATTTGATATAGAGATTTAGATTGCCAACCATCATGAAATGAAATGATATTGTGGGTACCATATAAAATTTTCGGAACCGCCATCTATGATTTTCATTTCGACCTCACTATTCGCTTCCACCCTCTCGAAACCCATAAAAACTATCTCTCTCTCTCTCTCTCTCTGTCTTTTTCTATTTAATATAATAAAAAGTTGCATGGAGTCATAACGTTTTTTTGGTTGCCTACGTGACGATTTCCACTATTTTCCAAGTTTACTCCTATGGCAGGCTGCGTAACAGAACTTAGTTAAAAAAAAAACAAAGATAAAGTATCATACGTTTCAGATGGAGAAGACAGTGAATGATGACATGACAGCTGCAAGGGCATTAAGTAGAAAACATATTGCGCCAACTCCAAGATACATGGGCAGAAGACTTTATTTCAGCAGGTAAGTACTTAGTTTAAAGATTAATATTGCAACCTTTAAAACCCAAAGATATTTTTAAACCATGGGAAAAACGAATTCTCGTTCTAATTTATTAAAGCGCCTACAAAAAACCCATAGCAAACAAAAGCACAGACGTGTTTGCTGCACCGTAAATGAACAAAGGCGCGATCAGTAGCGTGCAATACTTCTCGTTGAACCAATATCAATGCTTTCAAATGATAGAATCGCGTGCACGTTCCGCTGATAACTACCGGTTACTTAAGTGGAAACGAAGCTTAGATTTACCGTTCGTATGTGTATTATATGTGTTTTATCGATAAAAGACTGACTCATGATTCTCGCGAGATATTTTAGGGATCAGTTAGGGTACCGAACATTGACGGGTTTTAATTTGTTTATATAAAAAAAGATCACTGATTGTTAAAATTTATCTAAGTAGTGTTAATTTTGTAGACTGCCTCTCCAATAGGAACATTACTCAGATACATTCATCACACACTCCTCAAAATTATGACATACAATATAATACTTCTTCTTTGTCCACTGTTGGTAAAAAGTGGGACACCAAATTTTTACACCAATTTGTGCGTTATCTTTCGAAAACATATTCCAAGTCATCACATAGTATCCTTACCTAGTGATTGAACCATACTGCGATCGCCAACCTGCCTGCCAAGCCTGGCGATTATGGCGTAACCCCCTTGTTGGGGGAGGCCTATGTTCGCCATTGGACGTCTTTCGCCTGAAATACATCATAATCTACCTAGCGTTTTCCCAACATTTTTGAGGTCATCTTCCAGTCTTACAGGACGTAGCTGAATAACCCAGTTACTGACTGGGTACAGTGGAGTTACTTTTTTTAATTTCAATTGAATTTTGGTTTCCTTACCCATAAATGAAACTACAAAGATGTACGGTGTAACACCATTTAAGCTTCACCAAGTTCAAACGACATATTCATATTAAAATTTATGACTGAACTTTAAATAGTTACGGCTAACGATGCAATATAAGTTTCATTGTTCCACTTACCAACTTGTCGGTTAATGGCTGCCTGTATTATGCTGTAAATATTACAAGAAGTATGGCGCGGGGCGGCCATCTTTCTTTCTGTTTGGCGCCAAAAGTTGGAGCTCATAATTTCATGTTATTTGTTCAACACACAGCTCACAGAAGGAGGATTGAGACGGTTTGGGTATCTTGATTAGTTCTTCTTCTTCTTAACGTGATGATGGTAATAATACCACGGAAAAATTACAGTTTATGTGGACCAAAATTCTGCAACGCGAATTCCGTTCGCTGAGATCATTAGGTCCTCACGTGTACAGGGCATGCGATGCAAGATGGGACGTGAGCCATTGTCTGTGGAGAGACCCCGCATATACACCGGAGTTCAGAGCTGTCCATAAACCCCCACATGTGGAGGTTGTCCTTGCTGCGGCCTACTTGGGTACGAAGTCTATTTTCCTAGTAGGCCATGGTAAATCGGCCCGGATGGGAAGTTCCACGATGGTTTAATAAAGAAATCTGATGGATTAACCCTTCGTAACGTGAATGCACGCGAGAGGGACACAATGGCCTTTTAGTTTTTCTGTATTTATGGCATTCAATCCGGGCAAGCACCATTGTGACTTTTTCAATTAATATTTTCTTACTTTCTAAGTTTGTCTAAGACGTTATAGAGATTAGTGAAGAACAACATCATGAATAAACCAAGACTTCTAATTTATATTAAGTATTATTCTTCTGCCCCTCATAATCAGCTTGGCCTGTATCCTAGCCATTGGGTACATTATTTGCCAACGGTTGGGATACAGGCCTCTTCTGAGTGGGAGGGAGTGGGCCGTAATCCACCAGGCGGGTCCAGTCCGGGTTGGTAGGTGTCACAAGTCTTCGAATTTTTAGTTCTAGGACATATCGGTTTCCTCACGATGATTTCCTCGCCGTTTTGTGAGCAGTAGTCATGAAATAATTTAAATAAAGTAAAGCGCCTCGCGCCTGTCTGGAGTCCAACCAACGACGAAAGGCTCGTTCAGACTAGCGCGACGCGACGGTCGCGCGCGAATTGGCGATTTATATCCGTAGAACAATATCTACTAAAACGCGCGCGACCGTTCACACAGGGGCGACCTGACGCGCCGCGACACAGACATAGAAATTGTTCTACGGATATAAATCGCCGTCTGTACGAGCCTTTACAATTCGTAGATCGCGGCGGTTAACACTGGGCCAAGGCTCTCCTTCCCTTATCTCAATTAATTGTGGTCACCGCAACATGTGATTTTTCTTCCACACTTCTCTACCCCACCTTTACCCCCTTTCTATCCATGTCATCATTCACACAGTCCATTCATCGTTTCTTTGGTCTTCCCATACTCTTATTAGCCATCGACATTCATACTCTAATACTATAATTGATAAAAATTTGTCTAAAATCTCAAACCGCTGTGAGCAAGTGTTACAGACAGATATATACAGTTTTTAATCAACGGTCATTACTATGCTAAAAAAAAACAACCGACTTCCTTAAAAACACTACAAAGTTAAAAAAACTTTAATTTCGGAAGTCGGTGTCTTAGGATCTGTATTTATGGTTTTTTTCATCAGATTTATATGGGACCATTTTGGAATAAACCCCTTTCAAACAAAAAAAGAATTTTGCAAATCCGTCTATACATATATTGACGGAGTTATGGCCGAATATACATAAAAAAAATAGGTATATAAACATCCGAATTGAGAACCTCCTCCTTTTTGATGTCGGTTAAAAAGCCCATAACTCATTCTTTAATCAGAGCATAACCTGCAGAAACCGTGACCGTATGCTGCATACAGTTTGAAAGCAAAAATTCACAAATGGAAACCTTGTCCATATTTTAAAAAGTTCAAAAACTATTCTGTTGTGTCTTGCACAATGAATAGTATTACGTTTAGAATTCAGCTCTTAAAGAAATTCTTGTATCTCCACTAATGTGCTGGGTTAAGGTGTGAGCGAGAGCGACTTACAGAAGAAAAGACAAGAAATATATCAGTCACACACAACACTATTGGTACTTCCCCATTTCTAGAGCCACCAAACTATTAAATTCTCTTATAATGCAATTTCTCGAATGACTGAGCTTGGCATTTATTAAAACAACCTAAAAATGTTTAAAAAGAAACTAAATTCATACTGAACTTTTCGGCTTAGGGTTTCTGATTGCGATACTGTCCATTGTTAATTATTGTCATCTGATCTATTCAGATCCTAAATATGTAAGTTTACCGTATTATAATTTTTTGAGCGTAGGCATATTTAGAAAAAAATATTTCAAACTAGCTGACCCGACAGACGTTGTCCTGTCTCTTTGATGATATTTGAGCAAGCATTCTGTCAATTCTATGTCAAATGTCATAATGTTACATTAAAAAAGTTTACATTGTCCTATTATATGGTTGTTAAGTATTCTTAAATAAGCGTTCTTAAATTTTCTAATTTTCTGCGTAATTTTTTAATTTTTTTCTTTCATAAGAACCTTCTCCTGACAATTACAAACACAACAACAACAAAAAAAGTGAAATCGGTCCAGCCGTTCACGCGTGATGGCGTGACCAAGGGAAATAGGGATTCATTTTTATATATATAGATTGTATTTTAGCTTACATTATTGTTATTTAAATTTTAATAAATCAAAATAAAATATAAATATATACAGGATGTTAGGGTAAACACCGTTATCCTTGAAATCAGTGATTTGGTTTCGTTAATAGAACGTAAAACCAATGAAAAAAAACAACCTTTTTTTTTTGAAAGAAAATCTGTATTTTTCCACAAGAATATTTCACCCTAGGCGCGAGGGCAACAAACTTCGCCGCCTGCGTTGCCCGACGCCGACGCGGCGACGCACGGGTCGCGGTTCGCGACCCCAGTCAGCTGTCAGTCTCGGGAGCGAGCGCACGTAACGCCCGCGCCGTGTCTCGTAGCGTCGCTCATTTCTCGTAAATTGTTTTACAATGTCTTACACAAATGAACAGTGGACCGAAATGGTTCGGCTTTACGCCATTGCGGGTAATAATCTGAACGGGGCGCGTAGGATGTACGCAGAATTGTTCCCTGGACAACCTGTGCCAAACCGTGAAACGAAGTTGGCGGCGACACAAAGGCTACGTACCTACGGCCAGTTCACTGTGCTGGCCCACACAAGAACTAAATGATAACGATCGCATACCATGATACCACGGATGGTATTTTCGCAGTGACTTAAACATCGATAACATTTCCATTTTGTCTACGGACGAAGATAATAAAAAAATGTATTCAAATCATTTAAAATCCAAAGCCATTTCGAATCAAATTTACATTTAGACTCGTCACGCAAAACCTAAGGTAGGTATTTGTGCCTGTCCTAAGCCAGGAAAAGTATGAAGGGAAAGTTACATCACAGGTAATGTGTATTTATGTGTTGTGTGGGTCAGGACGGCCGGCGATCGTTGTAGTGATTACGTCACTCATGCGCATATCCATGAATTTGCGGGCGGTGTGGGATAAAGTCCGTTCTAAACCTTTTTAGGAATTTTTATTTTTTTGTAACTTGTTCTATTATTTTATATTTAAGTCAAACTACCCATGGATTAAGTGACAACGGTGTTTACCCTTACATCCTGTATATTAATTTTAAATTATGTAAATTATTTTATTAGTATTTTAGTTTGTTATTATGTAATTGTCTTTACTATTATTTGATTTTATTCATGTTACTTTTGTTGGCGATCCTTAAATAAATAAATATTGTGGTGTGATGGTGAAACTCTTTGAAAGAGTTCAATACGGGATGTACTGTCAACATCATCCTCATCATTGGTTCTTTACGATGCAACCACACATTCTGCAATTCAACAGTTTACGCCATACATTCATTTCAACTCATAATAATTAGTTCAATTCACATTAGGATATCAACTCAGCCAGGCGTTTTCGTTACAGCCAACATGGGCCACGTCACTCACTTCATTTCCACACCATCAGTCCCTTAAGCTCATTTTACTTTTAATACCTTTGGGTCAATACAGTAGTGTTTAAGTACTTTACCTACCTTTATTCCGTTCATCCCTCATCTAAAAGTAATGTAAGTACTTTACCTGCCTTTATTCCGTTCATCCCTCATCTAAAAGTAATGTAGGGTCTACGTCACTCACTTCATTTCCACAGCATCAGTCCCTTAAGCTCATTTTACTTTTAATACCTTTGGGTCAATACAGTAGTGTTTAAGTACTTTACCTGCCTTTATTCCGTTCATCCCTCATCTAAAAGTAATGTAGGGTCTAGCAAGGGATCGTACAGGCCTCCAAATAATTTGGGGCTGGCTACCAATCTAACCGAATACAGCTTACAAACCAGTATTAGATGTTACTACCATCTTTATTTTTGACATCAATCATTTTTTGTCTAAAGGGCACTCACATGTTGATATACCTAGGATAACCTTTATAATAATAAAATGGTTTCGAAAACATATACGTTGGCGCGCTTTATATTCGATCCGATTGTGAACAGTTGTAGCCCAGCGGTAATGCCCGCGACTTACCAAGTTGCTTTGCTTTGTGTGTATTATTTCATCACCGCTGCTCTCAAAATGGTGAAGGAGAACATTGTGAGGAAACCGGCATGTCCTCAAACAAAAATTCGAAGAGATGTGACATCTACCAACCCGCACTGGCCCCTCGTGGTGAATTATGATCCACTCTCTCACTGAGAGGAGCCATATGTCTCAGCAGTAAGATGATGAAAATTGGCTCGCATCCTACTACAGGAAACTAAAAACCCAACTGCCAAACCCCGCTGTGAAACAAAGCGAAACGTTATGTATGTATTTTATTTTTATTGGAACAAAGTTCCTTATCGCGCGTTGTGAAAGGGGGCTAGACGGAAAAAATTCTTACGAAAAGTTATCACGACATACTTTAACCGACTTCAAAAAAAGGACGAGGTTTCTCAATTTGACCGTATATATTTTGTATGTTGTTTTTTGTTGTTGTTGTGAGTAGGGAGGGAGAGAGGGAGAGAGGGGTAGAGGGGGAGAGGGGGGGAGGGGGAGAGGGGGGAGAGGGAGAGAGGGAGAGAGAGGGAGAGAGAGAGTGAGGTAGAGAGAGAGAGGGAGAGAGAGGTAGAGAGAGAGGGAGAGAGAGGTAGAGAGAGAGAGAGAGAGAAGGAGATAGGGAGAGAGAGAGAATATTTTTGTTGAGTGTATCCAGGTTTTTTGTACATAATAAATAATTAAAAAAATATAACTATTATGAATCCTGGAAAGGAACTTCGTTCCATCCGGGTGTCCCTTGACACCTCTAAAGTTTTTTTTATTTATTTAAGGAAAAACAAACAGTAACACAATAAGAGATAGACATATTATCTTAGATATTAAATTTTGAACAATTGTGCTACCCACAACGTTCTCCACAGATTACAATGCAACGTATTTAAAACTAGCTGGTAACACAGATACAATACCTATACAACAGCCATTGTCCTAGAACTCTGGACCTGGATTTTGAAATTTAAAAAAAGTAAGTTTGTGTGCATACATGATTAAATTATATTGATACGTGATTAAATTATATTGCGCTATTTTAAATTACTTTGCTGATCCTTTACGGTTGCTCGGATTTGCTTCTTAAATGCATTTTTACTAAGGAAAAGAATGTCGATTACGTTAAATTCATCGTTATATGTCTTAACCATAACGATTAATTTAACGTAATCGACATTCTTTCTGTAGGACACCTTAAAAGCCTCAATTTGTCACTTATAAATTAAAGTCAACGAAAACTGCCTCCACGAAGGCAATGTCGTTAGAGTCATCAAAATAACTTATGTGCCGCATAAATCGCTTAGAATTCAAGGCTTGCACGGTTCCCGCCCTAACTCAAGTCAGCGACAGGAAGTGAGTGTAGGAAAAATGGCCGCGTTTCCGGCACCGTAATGGCGGCATGCTCACTACTCGGGCCGGCCGGGGAATTGGTAATACTCCTGTTCTACCTTCGCTATTTTTAGTTGGGTGATGTGCAGAAATGTAAAGGAACCAGGCGCCTGGACAAATGACGCTCGGTTTCGAAGAGTACCGGTACAACGAATTTCTACAGGATTGTTGTTCGGTTATAAATATATGAATTATATATATTTTTTTAAGAAGCTTTTAACCCTTTGTATGAACGTGATCCACGCGAGACAATGTTTTTTAATAGTTTCTGTAATTGCAACATTCAACCAGTTAATGAATAATAAATAATTCGTTTGTACTAACAGTTTTTACACGTCAATCATATTTTTTAAACTAGAAGAGGTCGGTGATTCCTATCTGACTACTCTGAAAAGAAAGACCAAAACAAGTTCTTTTAAAGTCCGGACATAATCTTGGTCAGAGACAAAGACTATATTATATTCTCTATGGTCAGAGAGAATAGCTTTGCTTATCGAAAAATTATATTCACTAAAGCAAAAGAAATAAGCCCTAACTCGATGGTTTATCTTGTTTCACTGAGATGTTCCTACGGCTATCTTCCAGTTCCATCATGAGAACAGCTCCATGGTATTATTGTATTGTCATCGAAGATACGTACTGTGCACCAAATTTGAGTCCAATTGGCCATTGGGAAGTGGTTTTAACTTCGCTACAAAGATTCGTTCCGAACACACATACATAAAAACATCGCAAAGTAAATAAAAGTGAAATAGTCACTTTTAACCGACTTCAAAAAAGGAGGAAACCTCCTCCTTAAATCGGTTGTATTTTTTTATGTTTTTCACCTCAGAACTCCGTTATATGTAAACTGATTTAAAAAATGTATTCCTTTGTTTAAAACGGTTTACATAGAGAGTATGGTCCCATAAAAATCTGGTCAACTACTGATAAGTTGTTTTTGCTATAATCGCCACACTTGGCGGGCGGGTCGGCGACCGCAGTATGATTTTAAAAACCATATAGCGCTACTGCCATTCTCCAGTAACTCCTTTATTGGCTTTTACGACACCCACGGAAAGAAATAGGGTGGTGGTGATGTTCTTTTAGTCCGGACACCACACGGACCGCATAAAAGTGTAAATAAATCCCTTTAATTAGGTAATCCCCTATCATTTATTCTCTTAACTTGTAAGAATACTCATTTACCTTTTAACCACACAAAGCATACATGTCTGAAAAAAACACAAGAATGACAATATCATCCATACAGTTTGCATTTGGTCTCCACTTTAATTAGGACCCCTTTTCCACACAAACGAATAACTAGACTCACGAATTGATGTAACTGGTGAACTGTGACGTCCCCGATAATAAAGGTTATGCGTCATTCAGCACCCTTATTGTGTAACACAACTTCATTCACATTTCTGAACGAATGCTAATCCATTATTTCATGTGTTCACAAATTTGTCTGCTCAACAGCGTATATACCGCAATGAATGTTGTGCAACCGCCAAATTTCAATGCTACTGTTATTGTGTTACGTAATTAATTAATTTAATAAATTATTTAATTAATTGTTTAAGATCATAGTTTAAACATAATTCGGAACTACTTAGCTTATAAGTTATTACAACAACATAACTGACGAAATGTGCCTGTACTACGGGTACACCTACACCTTAACCATTTTTACATACTGCTACCCTTTTTAGGGTTCTGTTGCTAAATGGCAAAAAACGGAACCCTTATGGATTCCTCATGTCTGTCTGTCTGTCCGTCCGTATGTCACAGCCACTTTTTTCCGAAACAATAAGAGCTATGCTGTTGAAACTTGGTAAGTAGATGTATTCTGTAAACCGCATTAAGATTATCACACAAAAATAGAAAAAGAACAATAAATTTTGGGGTTCCCCATACTTAGAACTGAAACTCAATTTTTTTTTTTCATCCAACCTATACGTGTGGGGTATTTGTGGATAGGTCTTCAAAAGTTATATAGAGGTTTCTAATATCATTTTTTCTAAACTGAATGGTTTGCGCGAGAGACACTTCCAAAGTGGTAAAATGTGCCCCCGTAACTTCTAAAAGAAGGGAATGATAAAACTAAAAAAAAATATATGATGTACATTACCATGTAAACTTCCACCGAAAATTGGTTTGAACGAGATCTAGTAAGTAGTTTTTTTTTTTTAATACTTCATAATCCGAACCCTGGGTGTGCGAGTCCGACTCGCACTTGGCCGGTTTTTTTTTTTGTTAGGAAATTATCATTAGACGTCTCCCGCTCTGGAGAGAGCGGCAGGGCGTGTCAGACTTTTACTCACTAAACGTGTTCCTACAGTTGCCTGTGTCAGAGCCACGGTAACTCTTTCCAATAAATAAATCCGGGCCCCTTGCAGTTTTTCAACTCGTGTGCCGAGTCACACAGACGTCAAAGAGTAAAAAAAAAGAATGGAAGCAACTCGTCGGGTTACGTAAGTGCGTCGTTGCTTTGTGACGCACGGTCAAGTTCTGCTTATACCGCTTGTAAGAGGCTTGTACCATCAGGCAAGGGTTTTATTTACCAACTTTCCTATCTTACCACTAATCATTCCAATGTAGATAGGATGTTCAGTCATCAGATGCCTTTTCCCAACTATGTTGACGTCAGCTTCCAGTCTAACCAGATGCAGCGTAATACCTGTATTTTACATGGAACGACTGCCTATCTGACCTCTACAACCCAGTTACTGGGTAATACGATACCCCTTGGTAAGACTGGTTGTCAGACTTTCGGGCTTCTGACAACCCGTAACGAATGTCTAAGATCTACGAAAAGACAGCCGGGACCAACGACTTAACGTGCTTTCCGAGGCACGGAAACGTCTTGGTATAACCCATCCACGGACCAACCGCGGCAAGCGTAGCTTAACCTGAACGATCGACCCATGCGGCTGTTGTAACTTAGCCATAAGCCGTAGATAGGATGTTCCGTGATCTCAATAATTGTAAAGAGAATAATATTAGTTTTTGCGCAAGCAAAACACAAAACAAACCTGGAATACTTAATCTTTTATTCTGCATTTGGGTTCGCAAAATGTCAAGGGTCAGTGGATGTGAGAGCAGTGATGACCAGTAGCATTGGCCCCAACTTACAAGTTGTAGATCGTGAGTTCGAACCCACGCTGGCACTTTACTTTGTGTATTTAATTTCATCACCACTGCTATCAAAACGGTGAAGGAAAACATCATGAGGAAACTGGTATGTCCTAGAGCCAAAGATCCGAAGACGTATAACATCCACCAAGTCGCACTGGACCCGCGTGGAGTATTATGGCCCAATCCCTCTCATAAAGAGGAGACCTGTGTCTCAACAGTGGGAATTGTAGACTTATTGCTCACGATGTTTTCCTTCACCGTTTTGAGAGCAGTGGTGATGAAATTATTTACACAAACTAGAGCGCCAGACTAGGTTCGAACTACAACTCTATAAGTTAGAACCGTTAGGATGGGCTACAACTGTTCCATAGCTTTCTACGAATTTGAAGGTTATCTCTAATATTTGGGGAAATCTGTACTTGAAACACGTATGGGGTGTTTAGACATCTCATACAGTTTAATCTAGACTGCGCTGTAATAACGAATAGTGAATGAGGATACGCACTTAGTGAAGAAAATAATAATTCATCATTTCCGAAAGACATCCACTGCTGCTGGACATAGGCCTCCCCAAAGGGTGCCCAAAGGGAGGGGGGCTACGTCATATCCCATTGCCAAAATCGCCACGCTAGGCAGGCAGGTTGGCGATCGCAGTATGGTATTAAAAATGCAAAAAAAATGCTGCTGTCCATTCTCTAGAACAGCCTTTCCCAAAGTGAGCGTAAACGCCCCCTTGTGAAAAACATGGGGGCGTTGTGTAGACTCTACCTCCCTTTTCTGGGTCTCTTACCACCCCCCTTTAGGCCTGCAGCGCCCACAAGGGGGCGTTATCGCCCACTTTGGGAAAGGCTGCTCTAGAAAGTCCCTTGGTAGCTGTAGCTTTCTACGCGACCCTCGAGATGGGATGGAACTATTTATGACGTATTAAAAAAACAAACTACTTACTAGATCTCGTTCAAACCAATTTTCGGTGGAAGTTTACATGGTAAATGCACATCATATATTTTTTTTAGTTTTATCATTCCCTTATTTTAGAAGTTACGGGGGGGGGGGGGGGGACACACATTTTACCACTTTGGAAGTGTCTCTCGCGAAAACTATTCGGTTTAGAAAAAAATGATATTAGAAACCTCAATATCATTTTTGAAGACCTATCCATAGATAGCCCACACGTATGGGTTTGATGAATTTTTTTTTATTGTTTTTTTTTCTATTTTTGTGTGAAAATCTTAATGCGGTTTACAGAATACATCTACTTACCAAGTTTCAACAGCATAGCTCTTATAGTTTCGGAAAAAAGTGGCTGTGACATACTCGGACAGACAGACAGACAGACAGACATGACGAATCTATAAGGGTTCCTTTTTTTGCCATTTGGCAACGGAACCCTAAAAAGGGGCAATGGCATGGAAAGTTAATTATATGATAGATCATATATTTACAAACATGGTAAAAGTATTAACAAGTAATAAGTTAGTATTTGAGTTTAAGTACATAATCACAGAGTCCTAAAATAACAACCGACATCCTTAAAAAAAACTACAAAGTCAAAAATAACTTTAATTTCGGAATTCGGTGTTTTAGGATCTGTATTTAAGGTTTTTTGCCAGCGACTTCCGAAATTAAAGTTATTTTTGACTTTGTAGTGTTTTTTAAGGAAGTCGGTTGTTATTTTTTTTTGTACAAAGTTTTTATTTTTAACTTTTTAGTTATGTCGAGAGCTTTGTAGATACCCCGCACTAATCTAATCGGTTTATTCGTTCATTTGTCGCGCAAATACTTAATGCAAATTTAAGACTTATATGGTTTTCAAATGGATTCCATTGTTCGAATGGAACCAAATTAAAACGGAACCATTCGGGAAGCACCAGCTTTGAAATAAAAAAAGAATCTTCAAAATCAGTTCACCCAGTCAAAAGTTATGAGATAACAAACATAAAAAAAAACATAAAAATAAAAACAATAAAAATACAGTCAAAATTGATAACCTCCCCCTTTTTTTGAAGTCCGTTAAAAATAGAAAATTGTACTCCAGATGTCAGCAATGCCCAGAACAAATCCTTGGTCTAGTGGTTGCCAGGGCCAATGCTACGCATTACGTCCTGGGTTCAATGAGGCAGGGCAAAACGGTACTAGGTTTTTCTATCCGGAATTTCTCAGCCCGGAGTCCGGATTTATGCCCGGCTGTTAACAATAGGCTCGCCTCCTATTACATGGGACTTTACATAACTGCCGAAATGTAGGTGAACGGAAATGTTGCTCTTCCAGACATAGCCCTGCATTGTCAGATCATCATCATTTCAGCCGTAAGACGTCCACTGCTGGACTTAGGCCTTCCCCAATTTGGGGGGCTTTGCCATAATCGCTACGCTTGGCAGGCGGGTTGGCGATCGCAGTATGGTGGTAAAATGCATAGAGAACGCTGCTGCCCATTCTCTAGTAAGTCCCTTAGTCGCCTTTTACGACACCCACGGGAAGAAATGGGGTGGTGTTATTCTTTTCGTCCGGCACCACACGGTATTATCAGATCAGACTCATATAAAATTCGAATAATATTATGTTTAGACTTCAAAAGAGATCATGATCTCTGAATTTATTTCGGCGTTTATTCTCAGGGAACAGTCAACTTAGAAATGGCGGAGTCATCTAGTTTTTAAAATATTAAATAAATAAATAAATATCTTAGGACAAACAACACAACGTTATCTGATCCCAAACTAGGCAGAGCCTGTACTATGGCAACCAGACAACTGATAAACATACTTATATTTCTAAATACATACATATTATAGATAATTTACACCCAGACACAGAACAAATGATTGTGCTCATCACACAAATATTTGTCCCGGGTGGGAATTGAACCCACGGCCTCAGTCTTTACAGTCAGGGTCACTAACCACTAGACTAACAGGCCAGTCAATATTGACGTGTAAATGTGTATTATAAGATCTACCTACAGAAATAAACATTTCATTTCATTACTACATCATCTACCCGGCCTTTTCCCAACTTTGTTAAGGTCGGCTTCCAGTCAAAACGGATGCAGCTGAGTTCCAGTATTTTACATGGAGTGGATGCTTCCTTCAAAACCCAGTTACTGGGTAATATAATACACCTTGGTAAGACTGGTTGTCAGACTTTCGAGCTTCTAACGACCCGTAAAGACTGTCAGATCTACGAAGACAACTGTTACCAACGCATTAACGTGCTTTCCGAGGCACGTAAGGAATATTTCATTACTACACCTCTGCCCAACGATTCGGGGAAAGAAGGCATCATGTTATATTTTTTATTTTCGTTTATTTATAAGAATATGGCCGAATATGGCCGTGTGGTGCCCGACGTAAAGAATAACACCACCCCATTTCTTCCCGTGGATGTCGTAAAAGGCGAGTAAGGGACTTACTAGAGAATGGGCAGCACCGTTCTCTATGCATTTTACCACCATACTGCGATCGCCAATCCGCCTGCCAAGCGTGACGATTATGGCAAAGTCCCCCAAATTGGGGGAGGCCTAAGTCCAGCAGTGGACGTCTTACGGCTGAAATGATGATAAGAATATATAATTTCTAAAGTCGTATCCACTCTAAAGCTCACATCATCCGCATCGCATGTAATTTATCAAAGTCAGGGCAAAGCGTCGCGGCGTTAATTACTTGTGTCGGATCACTCATCGACGTATCGACGTATCGACGCCGATGTTACGTCGATACGGACGCCTTATTTAAAACTGTAGGCTCGACGTTGAGCCGGATGAGATTGGTCAGTCGGTCTGTTGGGAAAATAGGAAAATAAAATAATAAATTTAAAAAACACATTTGATATAACAATCCGATGGAGTTTCATAGAAATTTTTAATTCGTTGCTGTCAATTGCACAAGTCTGCAAAAAAATAACTGCTCGGTAAAAGATATAACTCAATGAATTTTGTTAATTTGTCAAACTGAAAGGCATTACTAATAATAGTACTTATTACAAATACTAATACCTATTTTTTACATTTTTGAATGAGATCAAGATCAGACCCGTTCAAAATTATGATTCAAAGTTATGTGTATACGTGAAACAAAAATAATGCCATATCTAACTCTTTCCATATCTTTGTGCCCCGTTTTACGAAAAAACGCGGACGGAGGAGTACCAATGAAAGGCACAGTTAAAAATCATATGGAGAAAGAGTGCAGAAAGCTAAATATATTTAATTAATAAAAAAAACCAGAGTCCAATCTTTTGTTTATGGTTAAAGTTTACTTTACTTTTATTAATATTATTTGTCTCTACTGTACATAGTGTACATAGTCTTACTGAATGGCAAAAAATATGTCGAACTATTATGATAATGTGATACAACGTTCCAAAATTTAAATGAATTATGTTCGAGTATCGACCACTGAGCGAATGCTAGTAAATTTAAAACCATTAACATGTATACGAACTATTAAAACTAAAACATAGATATGAATAAATCTTGGCAACAACAAAAGAAATACTATACAGTCAAAATTCGACAGAAGAAAACATTCACAAGAAATACTACATTAATATATACCTAATAAATAATACTTACTAAACACAATTCGCTGAGTTAATAGACCCGAAGGATGTCAGAGAAATATAAGCGAAGACGAAGCAAAAAACACCGGAACAATGCTAAGATAAAAACATCAACTACAAGTTCGATTTATCTTTGATTCGGAACATTAGCCGCTTGGCAGATCAATAACAATGTTATTTTATTTCAATCACGTCGTTTTACATTATTACCAACATTTTACAAATGTTCAGCATTTCCAATGAAATGGAATGGAGAAAAATCTTTGCTTACAAGAAATTCTACGGCACAGGGTCACTACTTGAGGATTTTAATCATTAGTTTCTCTAAGGATGGGGCCAAGATAGCTCAATAATTCAAATTTTCCAACGTTTTTATCTATTTCAGGACGTCTACATTTTGATGAAAATGCTTTTTTTTTTATAAAAAATGAGCTTATAATCAATCTATCTATAAGTTTGTATTAAATTATTTTCAAATTTCAAAATAATGAAGAAAATCTGGCACGTAAATGAAGACATCTACAGTCGATTTAAAAAAAAAGAAGAAACGGAAATTTTAATTTGTCCGCATTAACTTCAGAGCTTTGACAGATGAATTTATTGATAATGTATAGAATGTTAAATGCAAAGTAAATAAAGACATCTACAAAATTCGTCAAAAAAAGAGGAATACTGTTTAGATTTTCTGTAAATATCCTTAAAAGTATTACTGGAGATTATTATCTTACTTTATTAGATATTTTAAATGTAATGGGCGCTTTTTAACACAATGTATAAACTGATATCAGGCAGGTGTCTTCTTCTACGTCAAAGTTTTTTAGAGTAAAAAAAGACATCTACATTATTTCAGTAAAACAACGACATAGCGATAAAACTTGTTACATATTTCATAGAGAAGGTTATTTTAATGCATCATAGAAAATTCATGTTAATCGGTCCATAATTCTCGAAATTACCTTTATTTTTGACTAAATTTTCTCTCCTGTAAAATTGCGATTTTGTAGATATCCGTTTCTACTTTTTTTTTCTTTCTTACTGCTGCCATCGATATAATCTCCACAACTCAGTTACCAGTGGAAAATACCACAAATTTGGTTGTCAGATTTTCGGGCTTCTGATGACATAACGACTGTCAAAGTTGTTTTTTACAAATATCGCTGCATTATGCTGAGATAGGAGCCTTTTTGGCCTCGCACAGGTCTTACTCTTTTATTTTTATATCGTTCTGTAATATTTTGTTATTTGTAGCTTAAATGTAAATGTTTCTATGTTTTTCTCATTGTTTTTATGTCCTGTGCGTGTCCCAAATAAAATATTTTTCTTTCTTTCTTTCTTTCAAAGATCCAAGATAGACAGCCGGGACATTACACTTTAACTGCGTAGGTATTGCACTTTTCTATGAAACAGCCGCTTTTTTTACACGCTTTATATTAGCTGCACTTGTATGTTTGTTTGTAACCGACTCCTTATAGCGCGATTTTGACCCATTTTTATTATTTATTTATTTATTTAACCATTTATGTACACACATATATAAACAGACAAGAAGGAAAGAACAGAAAAATTTGTACAAAGGTGATGCTTATTTCTAAAGAAATCTCTTCCAGCACACCTGCGATAGGAGAAAAGATACAGAGATGTAGTCAGCGTGTGTAAGAGTATGAGAAAATGAAATATATATAATCAAAAACTATTAACTTAACAAAATTAAACAAATAATATAAGAATATACTTACATACATACAAACAAACATACATACATAGATACAAACATACAAACAAACATACATAGATACAAACATACGACCAGATTTCATTTAAACTCTGTAGACTTATCGAGGGCCGATGCCAATACCATAATTTCATAAATTTGTGCCATTATCCTTGCCAGGATTACCAGGACAGCGAAAAAACTGTCTTCGAAAACTACACTGACATACGTCACAAACTACGCTGACAAACGTCTCAAAATTCGAAACACCCTAAGAAAATTGAAAATAAATAATAGATTAAAAAACTAAAAAACATGCTTCCATAGAAAACCAAACTAAAAAGTAGAAAATATTGGAAAAAAAGCGTGGGGTGCGTTTTAAGGTATTTTTTTATTGATATCAGGCACCCCACGCTTTTTTTCCATTATTTTCTACTTTTTAGTTTGGTTTTATTAGGGTCTTACTAGAGAATGGGCAGCAGCGTTCTCTATGCGTTTTACCACCATACTGCGATCGCCAATCCGCCTGCGAAGCGTGGCGATTATTGCAAATCTCTTAAAACCGGTCAAAGTAGCGGTTCTTGGGGGAGGTCACATAGTGCTCCTCGTCCAGCAGTGGACATCTTCTGGCTGTAGTGAGAGACAGCCGCTTTTTTGATAACCGAAAGAAACATGTGCTAAAGTCATGCGTCAGTGCCACCCTGTATTATAATACTCAATAATTTGAGACAGTTAAGATTATTTTGCGAAGAAGGCAAGAGCATTGATCAATGATCACCATACTTACTTGATTTCTTCTATTGTCTAGTTAACAAACAGTTTGTGGAAAATCCAGCACCTTCGTGATGAAAATCGCCCCGTTATAAAATCGCATATTGGTACGAAGGCTAACGCACTACACACGTGTAAGAAGTTGTAACCGCGTGTATAAGATATTTTTTATCCAGCCACACGTTAAATCATTTCCTCTAAAATGCCACAGTACTAAATTACATTAATGATTCACAGAGCGAAGTTGTTTTAGCTACACCACTTGTGCTACGGACTTGGGTAAAAATATACTCAGATAAATATTTATTTTGATCTTGCATAGTAATGCTTGATTTTGGTAATGCCTGAGATGCTTTCAACTACTCCCAGGAAAGATGGATTGCGTATGGTATCACGACATTCTAATTTTTTACAAACTTCTTCGACATATCATCTACTCATTATAAACGTACCATTCTAATTTGAACTATTTATTATTGGTTGTCAAGGCAGTAATGAAATTTGGTTTAAATAGGTTATTATATTTTATTTATGAAATACTAGCATTTCTACTGCAATATCAGTCTTTTATATTTTGTGAATGTGATAACATTGTAGGCCTTGTAGACTGTAGACAATTTTCAAGTTTATTAAATACCTGGTATTTGCTGACTGGCTCACACTGTCCTCCTATACCTCCCAACACTGTAATTTGAAACCATTGTAAAACCCAATTATTTTTAAAGGAGTAACCATGGAGTTTCTTGCCGGCTCTTCTCCTTAGGAATCAAGGAACTTATACCCGATTAGGAATCAACAAATTGGAAACGTGCACCTAACTTCTGACGTTTCATAAGTGTCCACGTAGGTTTATGTGAAATAAAAATAACTCGACCCTGAAGTTCGACCTAAGGACAACTCAACCTCGGCTACATGACATCGACGGACGAGTGGAATTAGGACCTCAGCTACTCTCCCAGCTGCTATCAGCCACCCTGCGAAGATCACCTTTCCACCAACCTCAAAATATTTCCAACAAATCGAAACACAATTCCTCCCAAGTCCAAAGTTTACCGACTCCCAACCAGCCGTTCCGTAGATTTAATGTGGATTATAAATCAAAAACAGGAGAAAGGCCGAAAATTTTATCCAAGTACTTCCCGCCGAGAGGGAGGTCTGTCGGAACTGTTAACAGATGTATGTCTGTTATCAGTCGCTCCGTCCTCACCCCAGATTGGAACTGTGGGGAAACATGGAGGAAGTTGGGGTTCCTATTTCAGTAAATGAACTGTTTATCGTCCAAGGCATGAATTAACGAATGATTTTACTTACCAGGCGTAATTTAAAATTAACGTTTTCTTATTTCGGGTCGTGGCTAAGTAATAAAAACCGGCCAAGTGCGAGTCGGATTCGCGCACCGACGGTTTCGTACAAACCTGCAGGTATTCAGGGTTTATGCATAAGGTTTATGTTTATGAAATTAGTTTTTTTTTTAATTTTTATATTTGGGTTGACTGAATGAAAGGTAAATTGTGGTTTACGATTTATGACGTATTATAAAAAAAACTACTTACTAGATCTCGTTCAATCCAATTTTCGGTGGAAGTTTACATGGTATTGTACATCATATATTTTTTTTTTAGTTTTATCATTCCAATGAATGACACACATTTTACCACTTTGGAAGTGTCTCTCGCGCAAACTATTCAGTTTAGAAAAAAAATATATTAAAAACCTCAATATCATTTTTGAAGACCTGTCCATAGATACCCCACACGTATGGGTCCGTTTTTTGCCATTTGGCAACGGAACCCTAAAACGCCGCGTGGATCGATCGGTCAGGTTAAGCTACCCGTGCCGCGGTTAGTAGGAGGATGGGTGACCATCTTTAAATCACGAGACCCCTCCGTTCCCTGAAAAACACGTTAAGCCGTTGATCCCGGCTGACATTCTTGGATCTATGACAGTCGTTACAGGTCGTCAGAAATCCGAACGACGGACAACTGGTTGTGTGTCATACTAAGGGTTAATGTATTACCCAGTACCTGGTTGCGGAGGTCAGATTGGCAGTTGCTCCGTGTACTGGTATTTTGCTGCACCCGGTTTGACTTGAAGCTGACCCCAACATTGTACTTGGAAAATGATTTGGTAGATTTTGTACATATTAGACTAAATTGCAACGCCTCAGTTAGATACCTACCGCACACAGTCGATCGTAAAGCGCATATTATGAGAATTACCGACGATTTAATGCAAATAATTTATTTTAATTAGTAATTAGTCTTTTTCTGTAAAAAAACACACATAATATAAGTATGTTCAAACTAATAGATCATATTTACAACTATCTTGTAAATAAAAACAAAAATTTAACACAACACCAAAACAAACAACAGTCATCCACAAAAATAACCTAAAAAAAAAAACAGTAAGGAAATCCGCCATTTGCAAAACCGTTGCTCTGCGGCCGCCCCGCCATCTTTAAAAGACAAACTTAATTTGGCGCGTAAACAACAGCCGAGCTTCCATCTATCAAATTAATGAGAGCTGCCAATACCACGCGACCTCCCTAATCTGAGTTGGGGAGGCTGTACTGCACTAACGCCCAAGCTTTTGCGATTTATTTTGTGCCCAGGACTCGTTGGTTTTGAATTCACGTGAAGACAATGGTGGAATCAGATGTATGTATAGTTCAACTGTCTGCAATTTGGAGTCCCAGCTTAGGGAAACTAAATAAAAAATGGATTTTGATGCTGCAGTCTTTATTAATTGGTTTTTCATAATCATTTGCCGTTTCTCAAGTATGTTAGGGTCGGTTTCTAGTCTTACCGAATGCAGGTACAAGGTGCAGGTGCTTCAATCTCTTTCTAAGTTGATGTAAGCGGTATCAAAAAAACTACCTGGATTTAATATAGCAAATGGCATGGCATGGTAATATTATTATCTTCTCTTTAGTTTTAATTGGGCTTAGAATAGAATTTAACTTAGCTCTATGTTTACTTATAAGTAGTTGTGTGAAGTTTATTAAACGACCGATCGGGATCGCTTACTACTGTTAGAATGAATTTATTCTTATAAGAATTACAATTTACTTACATGAGAATAATGTTACATGGTGATGTTCTTCAAAAGAGTCAGCACCCCTAGCCATGTTGATAATGTGCAATCGTTAACGCTAGTCGAAAGTCACGTCGTTAGA
Organism: Aporophyla nigra; assembly: GCA_947507805.1. NCBI lineage: Eukaryota > Metazoa > Arthropoda > Insecta > Lepidoptera > Noctuidae > Aporophyla > Aporophyla nigra. The sequence continues at coordinate 7,152,118 of OX382292.1, read as the reverse complement.
ACAAACGAATAGAAAATTAGTAGCCAAGTTCACATCGCTCAAAATGATAGAATGAATTGTTATCGTTTCTACAATGTTCAACGCTACATCCTTTGTTATAATGTCGTTTTTCTAAAGACACTGTAAAACGAGCGGCCGACTCAGACGCGTCAACATGGCTACCAACTTATCGTTATCTACAATTGCTGACACCGAGGCGTTACCGATTGGAGAATGGAATTCGACACGAAATGATTGTAACTCGGCTAGGGGGGCAGGTGTATAGTACTTGTAACCGGCGTGCGCTTACCACCAGATGTATGAACATAAACGAGGCAAAAGGAGCATACAGGGTGTCCAGTAAATAGCACGACATACTGCAGGGGGTGATAGCTTGGGTCACTACCTATCAATACAACACAATATATGTTCAGCAAAATCTCACAGATTTTTTTTTCACCACTGTAGGTTAAACTTAAGTGATAAGAAAATAGTTCTGTGCAAATTTAAACGAATAAAAACTTTTTTACAAAAAAAAAAACAACCGACTTCCTTAAGAGCACTACAAAGTGAAAAATAACTTTAATTTCGGAAGTCGGTGTCTTAGGATCTGTATTTATGGTTTTTTTGCCACCGACTTCCGAAATTAAAGTTATTTTTCACTTTGTAGTGCTTTTAAGGAAGTCGGTTGTTTTTTTTTTGTAAAAAAGTTTTTATTTTTAAATTTTTAGTTGTGGTATTCACCCCGCACTCATTCCAAACAAAAAATGCATATTTATGCGATAGCAGAAATCGCGGTTGATTTGCTATCATTTTTTAAAGAGTTCCGGTGTCTGTCTCCGGAACTCATCATCAGATCTATATGAAAATTATATGGGACCATTTCGGAATAAACCCCTTTCAAACAAAAAATATTCAAAGAATTATCCCCTAACCTTCTACTGTAAGTACCTTTCACTGTAAGTTCCTATATGTATGTACTGTTCACCGATGAGGAGTTCCATGCGGTATCTTCGAAGACTATAATTAGTTCACCACGGATGGATAGATAGAACCAGCAATTATTTTTGATCTTTAGTACAATATCCAAATCACATTACGTGTACTGTTTGTTTTTGAGGAGTTCCTTCGTTTATCTCCCAAAGTATACATCAAATCTTCACAAAATTAATATGGGACCACCTCAGGAGTATACCCTTACGAATAAAAAAAGAATTTTCAAAATCGGTTGACAATTGGCGGAGAAATCGGTGAACATACATAAAAAAAAAATAAAAAAAATACATACAGTCGAACATATAACCTCCTCCTTTTTTTGAAGTCGGTTAAAAATAGTATTTCTTGAAAACATTTTTGTCTTTGATAGAAAAAAGACTTATCAATGAGTAAAGTAACTATTCACGAATAATTTGATGTAAAAAAAAAGTACTAGAAAAGGATTTTTTCATTACGAGATGCTTAAAAATCTGTTTCAAGGTAGAGATTTTTCGGTATTTCGGAAAATTTTCTAAAACTGTAAATCCGTAAGATTTTGCTGAACATATATTGTGTTGTATTGATAGGTAGTGACCCAAGCTATCACCCCCTGCAGTATGTCGTGCTATTTACTGGACACCCTGTATAAGGATCGTAGCAGGTAGCGTTCTGTAGTTGCTGCCTACCCCCATGGGATTAAGGCGTCATATTATGTATGTATATATATTATAACTAAAACCAGACATATCACTAAAATAACCTAAATATTGGACGTATTATTATTACTAAATATAATTTTGTAACTAAGTCCCTTTTTTTGGATGGGAAATCATCAAATGACTTCTCCCGCTCTAGGCGGAGCGGGATGGCGTGTCAGAGTTTTACTGACTAAAACCCACCCGTGTTCCTTCAGTTGCCCATGTGCCAGGGCCACGGTATCTCTTTCGAACAATCTCGCGACCCCGGCAGGCAACTAAGTCCCTTCATTTGATATCAACACATCATCGCATCTTTTTTTTAATTATTGACTTTGTAACCTCTATAGAGGGTAATATTTCCAATTTAATGTGGCGTAAGATACCTTAAAACAAGCAGACCATCAAGACGTTTCCAACGATACATTTGTCAAATTATGATAAGTAGTTAGTTCAGGAACAAATGAACATTCATACGTACCTACCAGTCAAAATCATAACCTTCCTTATTGTTTCACCGTAGTCGGGTGAATGCTAAACGGTTTGTTTTTTTTTTCATTTTGTGTTAATAATTGTCTACGACGTGACACTGGACTAATGGTGCTCAATAAAACGAAGGACTTTATATTATGAATTGAATTGTTATAAAAGTAGAAAAAGTTACACTTCGTTTTATTTTATATAAAAACAATTATGTTATACAAATCCAAGAGAAATGTGCGGAACGATGTTCGTCCGTGGTCGAGAATTCTTTTGCCTTGGTTTATACAAAAAATTCAGGTGGAAGCTTTTCCTTGGACTATTTATTTATGAAGTACTATTATTTATGTAGTACTATTATTTACATATGTAGATTATTGTATACTTTGTGAATGTGAGAACTTTGTAGGCCTTGTAGACAATTTTCTATCTTATTCTGTACCTGATACTTGTTAACAGGCCTACATGGTCCTCCCATTATTTATAGTGGAAATTGAAACCATTGTAAAAACCAATTATTTTCAAAAGAGTAACCGTGGAGTTTTTTGCCGGCTCTGCTCCATAGGAATCAACAATTTGGGACCGTGCACCTAGCTTCTGACGTTTCATAAGTGCCCATGTAGGTTTATGTGAAATAAAAATATTTTGATTTCATTTGATTCATTAATTTTGTGCGTGAACTACCGTCACTTATGTACGCCTAATTAGATACCGTTAGCAATAACTTGACATCAATACTAAAGTCACTAAAGCATCAGGCGGTAACAATAATTAAATTCAGTAGTTTAAATTTCTTAGTACATTTAGCCGTGGATACTTACTACACTTGCTATAATGCTTATTATTTCTGTAAAAAAACCGACCAAGTGCGAGTCGGCGCGCGCACTAAGGGTTCTGTACCATTATCGGCAAAAAAATCACGTTTGTTGTATGTGAGCCCCCGTTAAATTTTTATTTTTTTTATTTTAAAATAATTATTCATTTTAAAAGTGAATACATAACTAAATATTCTGTGAATATTTCAAGCGGCTACCTGTTGCGATTCTCAATATCGAGTAAAAACGAACAAAAAATAACGTTTGTTGTATGGGAGCCCCTTAAATATTAATTTAATTCTATGTTTTAGTATTTGTTATTATGGCGGCAACCGAAATACATCATCTGAGAAAATTTCCACTCTCTATCACGGTTCATGAGATACAGCGTGGTGACAGACGGACGGACGGACAGTGGAGTCTTAATGGGTAAAGAAACCCTAAAAATGAACTGTACCAGCAACATCAATAAATCATGACATCATGTCTGCCGCGTCAAGTAAATGAATACAACAGCATTTCCAACATTCAAAATGGCGCGGGTCATCGGAATTATAGCCTGCATGGCGAGGACGTTTGCGTATAAGCAGTGGTTGCATTTCTGTAGCCCAGGCATGGATGTGCGGGCTCTCAGTTAAATTATACAGAGCTGATAGAACCACTGTGTTTTGAATTACATAAGGCAGTTTTTTAATTCCGTGTCTTCCATACACTCGGTATGGAATAGCACTATTCCATTTCTACCCGTGGATTTCGTAAAAGGCCACTAAGGGCACTTGACTAGAGAATGGGCGGCAGCGTTCTCTATGCATTTTACCACCATACTGCGATCGCCCATCCGTCCGCCAAGCGTGGCGATTATGGCAAACCCCCTCAAATGGAGGGAGGCCTATGGCCAGCAGTGTACGTCTTTTGCTTGAAATGATGAAGTCAGTTTATAAAGTGTTTGACTAATCCATTATTCTATTATTTATGTGGATAGGTCATGTTCGGTTCTCATGGTCATGTAGAGTACAATTTTTTTTTATAATATCCTGTTTCCAAGACATTCATCGCACCGCCACCTACCGGGTCCCATTGTGAATGTAAACCATTCAGGGACTCACTCAAACAAACATACAGGAAAAATTTCATCAAAATCGGTCCAGCCGTATAGTAGAAGTTCAGTGACATACACACATACAGTAGAAATATAGTAATTCAAAAAAGTTACTATTTATAGTGACTACATAATATATGCTTATTTTTCCAGCTTTTGCCAGCGGCTTTGCCCGCGTGTAAGTTAGAACTTATCCCACAGGAACGTACCGAGATAAAAAGTCACTGCTGGGACACAGGCCTCCTCTAAATGAGAGGGAGTGGGCCGTAATCTACCACGCTGCCGTGGTAGATTACGGCCCACTCTCTGGCCCACAAAGCTGAAAAAATAAGCATTCATTCATTGAAGACATGTGACATCTACGCTACAGGTTAAGTGGGCACTACAGGGTGGTACAGGTAGGAGCCAAAATTTCACGCGAACGCAATCGCGGGCAGAAACTAGTATTATAAATAGTGAGATTTTGCAATCGGTATCAACACCTCTATATATTTCCACAACAGACATAAAGGACTACTCGGATAGTGCAGCTCGCAATTACCCTCCGACACAGCTTTTGTTATCCCTCACCGGTGATTGAGCTCATTCAACTTATCGCATCGCATCGCATTTACAGCGTAGGCAGGGCTTAAGGTTACATATGTGGAAAACTTTGCAGGAAATCAGAAAACGGTGCTGGTTTTTTTTTTATTTAGAATAAAACTCGCTGGTGAGACCTATAAGGTTGTCGACTGCTTTACCGATCTTGACCGTGGCTTCCTTAGGCTACGCGACACCACGCAGCGCCGCGCGACGCCGTCGCTTCGTGTACAATAGTTTTATGTTTACATTGTGTTTTATTTGTATGTATGTCAGTCTGTAAGGTATTTATGATATGGGTCTTTGTAGCCCGAAATAAATTGATTTAATTTGATTTTGATGATTTAAAAAATTTGAAGCCTCAAGCCAGGGTTTGAAAAACTTTAAACTAGAGTGACTACTCGCTTAGGCGATTATCACACGGCACCGCGCACCGCCGCGGAGGGCGGTGGCGGTAAAGCGAATTGACCGCGCGGTCGGGCGGTGTACGTGTGTTAGGCATCAACGGATTTAATAGAGGGCAATGCGCTTCACCGCCTACCGCGGCGGTGCGCGGTGCCGTGTGTTAATCGCCTTAGGGCACCCTCTGTGGGGTACGGACCTCGACTTAGACCATCGGTAGTAGAGTGCAGCAAGGGAAGAAAAGGAACGGAAGGAAATATTCAGATAAATAGTTATTTAAAATATAATATATGTTAAAGAATAACACCAACGCATTTCTTCCCGTGGGTGTCGTATAAGGAACTTACTAGAGAATGGGCAGCAGCGTTCTCTATACATTTTACTATAATACCATACTGCGATGCAACCCGCCTGCCAAGCAATGGGATTCTGGCAAACCCCCCAAAATGGGGGGCGGCCTATGTCCAGCAGTGAACGTCTTACGGCTGAAATGATGATGATGATGACTTATCGTTTATAATTATAATATTTTAAATGTGATAATTAGAGATCGGATATTCAGATGCACATTCACCTAAAGTTGAAATGTTGGCTAATATGGAATACGCGTTTTTACCGTATTTTGTGTGTTGTTTTAACTCACACATACAACCCTACACACATATGTATGTGCATCTGGGGTTAAACATTAATTTTAAATAAATATGATCCAAGAAACCCGGGATTAATAAAAAATACGAAGCCGCTTCCGTGCTTTCACAGCTAAATAATAACATTAGGTAAATATAATATAAGTAGGTATATAAAATATGCATCCGAATATCCGATCACTGGTGATAATCCAGGTTATATACTTTCCGTGTGGCAAATTTCATTCAAATCCGTTCAGCTACTTTGTGTGATTGAGTAACAAACATCTAAAATAGTAGTATAGGATAATAGGAAGTAATGAGTAGGTTAGGATAGTAAGATAGGAAATAGGATGAGTAGGATAGTAAGATTGCGCGACTGCTGAGCGTGGGGTCCTGGGTTCGATTCCCGGGTCGGGCAAAGTGTTTCTGGGTTTTTCCATTAGGAATTTCTTAGTAGCAGCCCGGAGTTTGGAAGTTGGCGGTGTGATACCCCCGTGCCTCGGAAAGCACGTTAAGCCGTTGGTCCTACGCCTGATCTCTCTCCGGTCGTGTCGGATTGCCGTCCCATCGGACTATGAGAGTGAGGGAAGAGTGAGTGCTCCTATGTCTGCGCACACACTTGAGCACTATAATATCTCCCGCGCCGATGGCTAGTCTCCGTTGAGATTGGCCGCCGTAGCCGAAATTCGGTCTGGAGGACTATATAAGATTTTCCAACTGACCACTTCGATCAATTTTAATCTCTATCCTACGAGGAATAAACATGGATAAACAAGTGCTACAAGGATCATCAACCTGCACTGAACCCGTTTAGAGTGAAATGCATTGGAAATACAAGAAGGTGCCATACATTCTGTATATAATTAGCAATACAATATTATTATGATATGTAGCTCATGATGGAGCTGGAAGATGGCCATAGGAATTCTATAATCAAATGACAACTCCAAAAAATATGGGCTTGATTGATTTGTCTTGACAAGGTCTCTGGTCATCAGCGACCATATAACCCAGATATGAGTTATATGGTCGCTGCTGGTCATAGATGATATATCCAAGGTCTGTTGATGGACCCAGAAGGTGGCATCCCGAGAAGCGGCTTTAGGAACTTGGTCACAAAATGTCGCAATCCTATTATCTTGGATCTCTTGTGATTCATTTTTACAAGGACTCTGATTTTAACAACTGAAAAAAAAAACTCTTTATAACTATGACTATTTAACACCAACAACCAAAATTTACAATGATACAAAAATACTTAAAATTAGCCAATTATACATACTTAAAACATGCACTCTAATACATAAAATCATAACACAAGATACACATTCACAATTAAACTTTAAAAAGAAAACTTACACACACAACGCAAGACGACGAGACAAACTAGAATTACGACAACCCAGAACTAACTATGGAAGGAAAAATATACTGTACGAGGGAGCAAAACTGTATAATGCACTACCTGATGACATAACCAATAGTGACACCATATTTCAATTTAAAAAAGCCCTAGAAGAATACGTTAGAATACAACACTAACAATATCAATTGTCACCTTTATTGCCTAATTATTTATTGTGAGCACAGAGAATCACACTTACTTTTAGTTTTATATTTACATTTCTCAATATTTTAAGTGAACTGTAATGTTCTTGTTTTTTGAGAAATAAATGTCTTTAAACCGAAGTAATAAAAATATAGTTTAAAAAAACTAAAAAACACGCTTCCATTGAAAACCAAACTAAAAAGTACAAAATAATGGAATAAAAGCGTGGGGTGCTTTTTAAGGTATTTTTATTGATATCAGGCACCCCACGCTTTTTTTCCATTATTTTGTACTTTTTAGTTTGGTTTTCAATGGAAGCGTGTTTTTTAGTTTTTTTAAACTATTATTTATTTTCTACTTTTTAGGATGTTTCGAATTTTGAGACGTATGTCAGCGTAGTTTGTGACGTATGTCAGCGTAGTTTTCGAAGACAGTTTTTTGCTGTCCTGGTAACCCTGGCAAGGATAATGGCACAAATTAGTTTGTGACGTATATCAGCGTAGTTTTCGAAGACAGTTTTTTTGCTGTCCTGGTAACCTTGGCAAGGATAATGACACAAATTTATGAAATTATTGCATTGTCATCGGTCCTTGACAGGTGTGCAAAGTTTGAATGAAATCTGATCGTTTAAAGTGGGTCAAAATCGCGCTATAAGGAGTCGGTTACAAACAAACATACTAACATACAAACATACAAACATACAAGTGAAGCTAATTTAAAGCGTGTAATAAAAATTAAAACAAACTTATAATATTTAAATATTTTTTTAATCGTTTTTAGATATCATAGCAGCTAAATTAGGTAAGAATAAGTACTACCCGTCTGAGTCACAAATGCTCTATTCAAATGCTTCTATTCGTGATGGCCCCAAAAACAAAAATATTCAATATTTATGCTCTGCCCATACTAAAAGTCTTCGTTCCACCAATAATTGTCTTCTACGGTGTCCTTCTCACCGTTCTGGCTTAGTTAATTCTTCATTATTTGTCCAAGCGGTTTTTCTTTGGAATGCGCTCCCTCTAAACATCAGGATGACAACCAGTCGCTTATCTTTTAAAGTGAAAGCTCGTGAACATATCCGTCAGAAGTTGATAGAAACATACCAGCGCTGATTTGCTGGTTTCGTTTTCTCCTCTACCGATCGTTAGTTCTCCTGACACAGTTTATTTTTTGTTTATATATATGTATGTATATATGTATTTATGTATTAGTATTTATACTTGTATTTTATAGTTGTTCCCGATATACCTATCTATCCCATTTGTTGCACCTGCCATGTTTTATCTCTGCACCACCCAAAGGTTGACTGGTAGGAAATGCCTCAGGCATTAAGTCCGCCTTTGTACAGTATTTTTTTACTTGTGCATAAAGTTTTAATAAATAAATAAACAACTCAAAATAAATGATCAATTCGTCCAAAGAAAAACGAAAGAAAAATATTTAGGTTTAATTTTAGATAACTATCTGAGTTGGAAGCCTCACAATGACGAAATCAGATGCAATTTTTTGTCACTGACAGGACCTCTTCATAATATAAATAAATGCCTTCCTCGGAAAGTTCGATTCATAATTTATAATTCTTTAGTTAAACCACATATAGACTACCTAATAGAAATCTGGGGAGCCGCAGCCAAATCTAATCGAAAAAAATATTCCAAACAACACAAAACAGATTAATCAAAATATTATTTAATTTCAAGTTTCGAACGTCAACACAGAAAATATACGAAGATACAAAAATAATGTACATTTCCCAAACATATATGTATTATACTTGTATACTAATACGCAAAATATTACACAAAGATATCCATACAACACTGAATTTAACAAAAAAATATCAAGTACACAAAATTAAAGTACGAAACTCCAATTTCTTAGTTACACGTCCTCCCAGAACTGTTAATTATGGGAAAAGAAATATAGAATCTGAAGGTGTCAACATGGAGGAGTGGATAGAGAGGCGCCACGGCGTCCTCACCTTCCGCCTGACGCAGGTTCTCACCGGGCATGGGTGCTTCGGTGGGTTCCTGTTCAGGATAAAGCGGGAGGAAACGCCCGGGTGTTTCCATTGTGAGGATCGTCTAGAGGACACGGTGGAGCATACGGTGGAAGTGTGCCCTGCCTGGGCGGAGCACCGCCGTGTCCTCGTGGAGGCGATCGGCGGCGGCGATCTCTCGCGTCCGGCCCTGGTGCGAGCCATGGTACGGAGCGAGATGGCATGGGAAGCCGTCACCTCCTTCTGTGAAGCAGTAATGCTCGCGAAGGAGGAGGCGGGGCGCGTGAGGGAGTGGCAGTCTCTGCGCCTTCACGTCCCTTGCCGCCGCAGGAGGAGACGCCCCGGGCGCGGGAGTCGATTGCGGACTCCCGGCCACCGTAGGCGCGAGCTTGCGGGTGGCGAGCAATGGGTAGCTCGCCGCCCGGTAAGGACCAAGCTCGGGTCGACGGCGCGTAGTGTTCCACGCGTGCCTCAAAGAGATGTCAGCCACACTGAAGGGGTCTGCTAGGAACGATGCCTGCCGGGGTCGCGTGATTGTTCGAAAGAGATACCGTGACCCTGGCACATGGGCAACTGAAGGAACACGGGTGGGTTTTAGTCAGTAAAAGTCTGACACGCCCTCCCGCTCCGCCCAGAGCGGGAGAAGTCATTTGATGATTTCCCATCCAAAAAAAAAAAAAAAGGTGTCAACATGTATAATAAAATACCGATGGAAATAAAAGAAGCGAAAAGTAGGTCTTGTTTTAAAAATAAACTTAAATCCTATATATTGCGTCAGTAAAAATAAGAACCAACATAAAAATAAAAAAATAATAAAAAAAATATTTTAAAAAAAAACTAGTTTAGCAAGGGTTCATGCAACCAAATAAAACATAAAAATAATTAAAAAATTAATAATAGTAATAATAAAAACTTTATTAGAAAGTACGCTGCCATGTATGCCACATTCAGTAGTACATCAACTTTTACTCTATATCCGTGTTTACTCGGTTGGTGACTAGTTGTTTACTTGAATTTTATATCATCGCATCGCATACAATCACGCCTTTTTCCCATGGGGGTAGGCAGAAACCATGGAACGCCACCTGCTACGATCTCTACACACTTCTTTTGCCTCGTTTACACCGTTTATATCACTACCTTCATATTTTACTTTTACGTCGTTTTTGTACGCTCAAAAACATTTTATGTTAATTTAATTTCTCAGTAAGTGAATTATTTTTAATTCTTAATGAGGATCTTCTATTCGTCTTTTATTTTATCTAATGTGTTACTGTCGTTTGCCGATTTGGCGTCGGCGTTATCAACCCCTCTGTCGTTGGCGTCCTCTGCCAATATGGTGTCAGCGTCCTCTACTAATATGGTCTTGGTGTCTTCAGTCAATATGGCATTCGCATTCCCTGCTAGAATCGAGTTGGTGTCCTCTGCTCTTTAGCGTAGGTCGTGAGCCAATCAGGCGTTGTCGTCGGCTGCCAATCAGGCGTTGTCGTCGGCTGCCAATCAGGCGTTGTCGTCGTCTGCCAATCACGCCTTGGCGTCGTCTGCTAATCTGGCGTTGGACTTGTCTGCCAATCTGGTGTTGGACTTATCTGCCAATCCGGTGTTGGACTTGACTCCCAATCTGGCATTTGAGTCGGCCACGGTGTCGTGGACCACTATGAAGGTGTCGTTGTTCACGGAGGGGATGTTGTCGACCACCAATCCGGTGTCTGCGACGTTTGCTACCATGGCGGCGTCGTCGGTGGCCTCGTCGTTGTGTCCCACGGATGCGTCTCCCAGGTCGTTGTGTCCCATGGACGGGTCGCCCAGGTCGTTGTGCCCCACGGAAGCGTCGGCCAAGGAGTTGGTATCGTCGGCACAGTACTCACAGGCCTATCATCGTCACAACTGACAGGAAACTCCTTGTGGCATGCCCTGTCAAACTGTGCCAATGCCTTCTTTTCAGGAAAGCTTTCAGTCTGATTAGAATAATGAGTACAGCCTCTTGGCAAATTGTTACCAAATATGGTGCATATTTTCATTAGGAACCAAATGTCGTCTACTCCAAAAACTGTGCTTCTTGGCTCTAATTCTATAATAGGAGTGAAGTTGATACCGAGCTCGGAATATTTCGCTGAAGCTGAACCAGCTAAGGATCCTCCCAAAGCCACGCACTGCTTAAATGTGTTGGGGTCTATTCCGGCCTCACATAGACAGTACGCGCTGGGGTTGCCTGAAATCAAGAAAAATAACAAATGAGTACTATAAAAATTTTTCTTTAGGTGCAGATTATCGTCAGTTTTATAATCAACTCTGCGTTTTGAAGTTCACTCAATATGTGAGTGAATAGTGGCATTACAAAGACATCATTAGAAGGCGATGTAGAGTGTAAGTAGATACTAAAATTGTAAAACATAGTTTAATAAGGAGCTTGTATTGAGAAACACCATTCAGGAGGATGTGCTTGGTAGTCTGCGAAATTCAAATGTTCTTTCCTCTTTTTGCAATTTGCAGGTCAGCTTCAGGTTGTATTGTAAGTTTATTAAAATATGATCCGCAATCGTATGTATTTACAGAATTATATCAGTCAAAATCATTAGTACAACCCCTTTTTTTGTCTATGGGAAACCACACATGACGTCTCCCGCTCTGGGTGGAGCGGAAGGGCGTGTCAGACTTTTACTGACTAAAACCCACCCGTGTTCCTTCAGTTGCCCATGTGCCAGGGCCACGGTACCTCTTTCGAACAAATCTTGCGACCCTGGCAGAGTACAACCCCTTAAGTTCACTTAATCCCATTAAATGACTTTTCAGGCAAGGAGAGAACATTCTAGGGCCTTTTTCAGAATAGCGAATCATATTTTCTAAAGGGTGTCTCAGTAAGAGTGCACTTTTTAAAATTGGAATATTTTTTTTTTCATGCAACCGGCAAATCTGAAATTTTACAGCTGTCACCTCTTATTATTCCGATTATTAAAAATGGAGCGCTTTTCGAAAGAACAACGCGTTATAATTGTGAAAACTCATTAGAAAAATGGGGAAGTTACGCTGAAACCGCTCGCAAACTTCGCCAAATTTTCAGCCGAGAAAGTGCACCTAATGTGTCAACCATTCGAAGAGTGGTCAAAAAATTTGAATAAACTGGGTCAATTATGGGTAATAAGAATCCTTTGCGTCAACGTACCGGTCGGTCTCTTGAAAACATTGCTGCTGTAAACGAGAGTGTCGCCGAAAACCCGAAAACATCATTCATCATTCGACATCGTTCTCAACAACTTCAAATTTCACGAAGCACTACGCAACGAATTTTGACTAAAGATCTCCACCTTCATGCGAACAAGATTCAGTTAACTCAGGAGCTCAAACCAGCAGACCACGGAAAGCGTCGGCAATTCGTTCAATGGGTAATGGAGCAAAGTGGCCACCAAGATCGTGCGATTTAACGCCGTGCGATTTTTTTCTTTGGGGTTTTGTGAAATCTCGGGTTTATGCGAATAAACCCGAAACAATTCCTGAGCTCAAATCGGAAATCCAACGCGTCATCGGTGAGATACAGCCACAACTCTGTGCAAAAGTCATGGAAAATTTCATGAAAAGAGTAATGGCCTGTCATCGGAGCCGTGGGGGTCATTTGCCAGATATTTTATTCCATACGTAATCGGAACATGTCTTCTTTACAATACAATAATAATATTACAACTCTGTCATAAAATACTAGTTTTTATTTTAAAATGAAAAAGTGCACTCTTACTGAGACACCTTATATAATATACAGCCTGTCACAGACCTGAAAATTACAAAAGACGCAAGAAAAACTTTAGAGGTGTCAAGGGACACCCGGATGGAACAAAGTTCCTTTCCAGGATTCATAATAGTTATAATTTTTTAATTATTTATTATGTATAAAAAACCTGTATACACTCAACAAAAATATTCTCTCTCTCCCTCTCCCCCTCCCCCCTCCCCCTCCCCCTCTCCCCCTCTCCCCCTCCCCCTCTCGCCCTACCCCTCTCCCCCTCCCCCTCTCGCCCTCCCCCTCTCCCCCCAAGAATTTTTTCCGTCTAGCCCCCTTTCACAACGCGCGATAAGGAACTTCGTTCCAAAAATTGAATTTCGCGCGCCCTGCCTACCCTAGTGCCACGCGCCAGTCGTCGCCAATTTCTGTCCTACAGCAGCGTTTCTGAGTTCCGATTTCAAAAGTGTTATTAAAGGTGCCAGTGTTATTTCAAGCATACGAGACATTTAACCTTTTTCGCTGGGACAACAGGACGGTTAGCCCAGTCCGTAAAAAAGGTTTTTCGTGCACTAGATCTTCAACTCACTGCTCAGCGGTGAGAGTTGAAATTCGAACAGTGTTTTGTCGCAACGATGAAATGGCTTCTGTTAGTTTCTCGATGCTCAGTTCAAAACCGACATTTGAGAATTGAATCCTGCCGCGATATTTTAACGTCCGTCTCCGTACAAACGTGGTCTTACTTAGGGTTGCCAGGCGTCCGGATAAAGCCGGAAACAGTCAGGCTTTTTGGTTATGTGTCCGGCCAAATGATGGTATCTGGCCTGTCCGGCTTTTTGTTAGGCTTTTCAAATTTGATAATTTTTGCCTTGGTTTCCGCTCCACCCGCCTCGCTTCTTCTTTTCTTTTGTATCGCTAGCGCAAGTGAGCGAACTAGCACTGTCCTCTCCGCCTTATTACCTACTACTCAATTTTAAAGGAAAATTAGCTTTTAAACCATGTGCAGACCAATCAAAAATATTAATTCGTTTATGTTACTTATTTTAACGTTATTTCATTGGTGTTTTGTTTAATTTTGTTTTAAGATTAAATAATTAAAGATATCAGACCTTTTTACCCAAATGTCCGGCTAAACTGGATGGTCTGTCCGGCTTTTCGGTTTTAAGACCTGGTAACCCTAGTCTTACTAGACGATATTTTTTTAACACGCTTTGTTAGCTTGGTATGTATACATACATACATGTGTACATACATGTAATGGAATCTTTGAACGTGAAACACTTATAAAGGACCAATGACAATAAAATATTTTCATAAAGTGCCACAATCCTGGCTATTATGTCAGCACGCTTTAGTAGCTAGCCGAACAAAAAAAAAATTAAATTAATATCATGCCGGACTATGTGTCCGACATTTTTTATTCCATTCAGGCCTAGTCAGACTATATGACCGACAACACATACAAAATCTGAACATGTCGTTGCTGCCTGGCGGCCATGTTTTTGGAATAAATAATTTATTTAAAGTGAAATAACACTAAATACATTTTTTGACTTTTTCTTATTTTAGCCATGGCAGTTAACGTGTTAAAGAAATTAAAAGCCCGCTTTGAACTATTATATATTTAACATTCAAAACATTAAAAAAGCAAGCTATATAATGCTTACCTTCAGCCTCGCATTTCAAATACTGCGCCTGGAGAAAGGTGTTCAGTTTCATTTCTTTTAAGGCGCACATTTGGGCTACAGAGTACCTCCCACTACCCAGCATATGATAGTCCACGACTATATCCCCTCCAATATTATCTATAATCCATGGGAAAGTTCTGGTGAAGAATTCCACATCAGTGTGAACATCCCCGTACAAGGAAATGTTGTAGGCAGCTTGTGTGCTGACCAAAATGGCGGATAAGAACAAGAGAATCATCTTTGATGTTTGTCTAACTCTTCTTCTAGTAATATAAATGGGGGGTAATTCCCCAAATTACTGTCTCAGACTAAAAATACATTTTATTAGCATTTGCTCAAAAAAAAAACTTTTGTAGTTTGTAAGTATGTCAGCCCGTAATGTTATTTTTGTAATGAACATTGTTTTGATTCAATCCACTATAAGTACTTAGATAGGTACAGTCGACAATAATTGTGTTCAGAATCTTTCGTAATTGTTCCATATAAATAATTCTTATCTATTTATGTAGTCACAAAACTGACAAAACACTTAAAAAAGCACATAATGATAGAAGAGCACAAAAGTACTGCTTATTTCATTAGAATTTTCCTATTAAATTTTGACGAGAACAGTTTGTAAAGATTTAAAATGAGAGAAATAACGTCTGGAGTCGGGGGAGCCCCGTCAAGAACGAAGTTCAAAATGAAAATACAAGATAGTGGTGCCGATTCCCTTATTCACAAACTAAACTAAATTTAAGTTCAGTGCATCTTTTTCTTTCTATTTCATTAAGGAAAGGACAGAAGATAAATTTTAGTTTAGTCCTGTCAAATTAATCAGCGGTTGACGTAAATTGACGTAATTTTAGTAGGCAAGTTTTTAATCACGTCTAAACTTGTATGGAGTAGTGACAGGCGCTGATTAATTTGACAGGACTAAACTAAAATTGTTCTTTTGTCTTCTTCTTAATGAAATACAAAGAAAAAGATGCACTGAACTTAAATTTAGTTTAGTTTGTGAACAAGGGAATCGGTACCAGTGGCTACTAAACTTTTAAAATTTCAGTCTCTTTAAATTTTTTCATGCTCATTTACGAAATGGTTTTTTTTTTCCAGTTGCCATCTTGGATTTTCACGTAGACCTCACTATTTATTTATTTATATATACTTTATTGTACATCACAAAAATACAAAGCAAAAAAACATTACAATGACTACAAAATATACAAAGGGCGGTCTTATCGGTTTATGCGATCTCTTCCAGGCGACCATGGAATGGACAATGATAAGTCTGGACATACCGTCAATGGTGTAAATATACAATGTACTAAAATTGCTAAACAGATATTTATATTCTAAATAATATATCACTATCGGCTTCAGCACCCTCGAAAACCATGAAAACTTATCCGTCTATTTCTCTCTCTCTTTCTATTATATTTAAAATATATATATAAATATATGTATGTTAGGACAACCAACACACCGTTATCTGATCCCAAACTAGGCAGAGCCTGTACTACGGTAACCAGACAACTGATAAATATACTTATATATTTCTAAATACATACATATTATAGATAAATTACACCCAGACACAGAACAAATGATTGTGCTCATCACACAACATTTGTCCTGGGTGGGAATCGAACCCACGACCTCAGTCTTAGCAGTCAGGGTCACTAACCACTAGACTAAAAGTCACTTGGAGCAAGCATCCCGCTCTCTCGTTACGTGACAATTTCTAGCAGTTTACTCCTGCCACAAGCTGCGTTATAGATCTTCGTTCTAATAATACAAGCTAGACCGAAAATTATTAATTATTAATCAATTCAGCCCACAATAGTCCACTGCTGGGCATATGCCTCTTCCAGGCTGCGCCACAACTCCCTGTCCGTCAGTCCCTGTCACCTTTATCCCAAGCTGGGCTATGAAATGCAAAAAACTTTTTTTTTGAATCCGAGCTAAGCGCGTTCAAGCAAAAAAACCAACAAACTCTTCAGATTTACCTATACTTAATATTATAAATGCGAAAGTAACTCTGTCTGTCTGTCACGCTTTCATGACTAAACTACTGAACCGAATTTAATGAAATTTGGTACGGCGTAAGTTTGAACCCCAAGAAAGGACATAGGCTACTTTTAATCCCACGACTTTGTCGGCATCCGCGATAACCGACATTTACGCGGACGAAGTCGAGGGCAAAAGCAAGTTATTAATAAAGATACCTATTTATTTCGATTTATTTATGTATTTTTTTTATTTTTGTATTACTACCTGTGTATTCTTGTTTTTGTTTCCGAGCTATCTATCCCGTATGTTGCACCTGCCATGTTATGTCTCTGCATCACCCTAAGGTCGACTGGTAGAAAATGCCTCAGGCATTATGTCTGCCTTTGTACAGTTTATTTTTACTTGTGCATAAAGTTTAAAAAAATAAAAATAGAAAAAAAAATGGCTTGTATTAAGAGACCGTATACGAAATTTTTCGATTTTCAAGTTAAAACACTGCATTTCCATAAGTTTTAATCCATATCATAAATCATTTCAGTTATGATCTTGGCAAGCGGGTTGGCGATCGCAGCATGGTGTTAAAATGCATACAGAACGCTGCTGCTCATTCTCTAGTAAGTCCCTTCGCCTTTTACGACACCCATGGGAGGAAATGGGAGATTTAGGTTATTTTGAAAGATTCAGATTTTGAGAGATCAGCAAAATTTGGTATACGGCCTCTCAAAATTAACTTGAAACTTATATAGACTTGTGTCGATAACTGTACGGATGATATATTGTGATAAGATACAGGGAAAACCCTTAATCTATATTATTTTTGTATTCCAAATGTGTTTTTGCAAAATTAAACCTAAACCTATTCCTACGTAACGAAGCATAGATGAGGGGATGTCCATTAATTACGCATTTAGGGGGCGTAAGGTGCAAGCTGAATCACACTATATATATACAAGATGCAGTTTTGAACCTGCAAAACATTTCAGGAGGTTGTTATGAGACTCGTAAATAATCATATTATTATAACAAAACGATACCAAGTCAATAATCAATAATACTTTTAATTTTAGATTTTTTAATTTTATTGTTTTTCAGAATAACTCTGGATGGGGCGGCTTTGGATCTATGAAAGAAATGTCGGTTGCGTTTGTTTGTGTGTGTGAACGCGCAGTTTAAGGTTTTGACGTACAGGACACAACTAGCCGCATTTTAAAAAAGGGAGTTCACACTTACCGATTTCCTGCCCATTTTATTGTTGATTCGGGTCGAGAATCACTAACATAATTACCTCCTGAAATGTTTTGCAGATCCAAAACTGCACCTTGTATATCTCGCGTGGGGCAGTGTATTGGCAAATATTACGTAATGATTGATTTTTGCGCAAAAAAACAATGTAAAATTGCGAGTAAACCGGGTTAAATTAAATAATTAAAACAAAATTTTACCACTAAAATATGGCTTGATCCTATAAAATAATATTTACGCGGTAATGTGGCACAGTAGGCACTTGATTTTTTTGTCGACACCGGCCAGCCAAGCTAGCCAAACGCAACGCATAAATTCAATTTTCTACCAGTCAACCTTTGCCTCACGTATTTAAAGGACGCCCCCTTATGCTTACCAAAGTCCAGAAAGAAGATCAAAGTACATATATTTAGTTAATTACTGATGATACCAATTAGCGTCATCAGAATTTAGCAAACGTATACCAGATTTATTATCATTATCATACACCAGACTAGGTAATCATTTGTTTTTATCATGAAATCAGAAATATTGATACCCTGCCGTGTCTCGGAAAACACATTAAGGTGAATGCTTCAAAATTCAAATTATCTTACGTTTTTTGCAATTTGCAGGCCAGTGCTAGGTTGTATGTTGATTAAAATATTATTCGCGCCTGTAAGATATATGTAGTTACAAAATTATAATCATCAAAATCATCAATACAACGCTCTAAGTTCATAAAGCTGTAGGAATGACTTTTTCTGGTTTTTTTTTTGTTGTTCTTAAGCCTTTATGAACTTGAAGAGTTGTATTGGCGATTTTGATGATTATAATTCTGTACCGACATAGGTCTTACAGGCGCGAATAATATTTTAATTAACATACAACCTAGCACTGGCCTGCAAATTGCAAAAAACGTAAGAAATTTTGAATTTCGCGGGCTGGTTGGAGCATCCCCCTTAAGCCGTTGTTCCCGGACGTTAATAATAAATAATAATAATAATAAATATCTTAGGACAACCAACACATCGTTATCTGATCCCAAACTAGGCAGAGCCTGTACTATGGTAACAAGACAACTGATAAATATACTTATATATTTCTAAATACATACATATTATAGATAATTTACACCCGTTATTCGTGGATCTTTGATGGTTGTTATAATAATAATAATAAAATTAAAATAATAATAATTTGAAAATTATGCTACTACAACAAAATTATTTAAATTGAGAATAAAGCTAAAAAATAAAACTAATTCATTGTTGACACCGGCTGTCTTGGTCTTGGGCTCTTGGGCACACCCATTGGCAAAGGCGTCCTCCATTTCCTTCCATTTTTTCCTATTGACTGCTATTCGGGTCCACACTTTACCCCCTGCGGTTTCTAGCTCATCTATCCAGCGTTTCCGCTACCTTCCCCTATACCGTTTGCCATTTCGGGGGTACCAGACTGTTACCCTTTTTCTCCATTTATCCGTTGATAGTTGTTACGGGTCGTCAAATCCCGAAAGTTTGACAACCAGATTTACCAAGTAGTACCGTGTTATCCAGTAATGTTCTGGAGGTCATTTACGCAGTCGGTCCTCGTAAAATACTGGTATTGATTAGACTGGAAGCTGACCTCAACATAGTTCCTAAAAGGCTAGACAAATGAGGATGGGTTCCTTCGTAATCTCCTGCGATTTACCTCTGGACTTTTTTACACGCTTTATATTAGCTTCACTTGTATGTTTGTTTGTATGTTTGTTTGTAACCGACTCCTTATAGCGCGATTTTGACCCACTTTAAACGATCAGATTTCATTCAAACTTTGCACACCTGTCAAGGACCGATGACAATGCAATAATTTCATAAATTTGTGTCATTATCCTTACCAGGGTTACCAGGACAGCAAAAAAACTGTCTTAGAAAACTACGCTGAGATACGTCACAAACTACGCTGACATACGTCTCAAAATTCGAAACACCATAAAAAAATTGAAAATAAATAATAGTAAAAAAAAACTAGCGTGTTTTTTAGTTTTTTTATTTCGTATAGATTACTAGCTTTTGCCCGCGGCTTCGCTCCCGTTAAATTCGGGGTAACACGGTTCTCCTTTCCTGATTTAGAACACAGAAGAGAACTTGGAACAGAATGTTATTTTAATACGCTACTGAAGACGATATTATATGTTTTTCCATTTAGGGATATAATGTAAAGATTCTGGGCATTGGACACACGCGAACATGCTACATACAATTGTCCATGGGAAAAGCACGGCTTTTCTAAGTTCACCCAAGCCACCTTAAAAAGGAAACAAAAACCCTATGTCACTCTCCATCCCTTCAACTATCTCCACTTAAAAAATCACGTCTATTCGTCGCTCCGTTTTGCCGTGAAAGACGGACAAACAGACACACACACTTTCCCATTTATAATATTAACTAGCTTCTGCCCGCGATTTCGTCCGCGTCAAATTTTCGCTCCCCTTCCCGTCGCTCGCATCGAATAGCCTACCAGTTTTCATCCATTTTTCGTTTGCTGCTCCGCTCCTTTTGACCCTAGCGTGATGTTATATAGCGTTCCTCAATAAATGGGCTACCCAACACAAAAATAATTTTTCAATTCCGACCAGTAGTTCCGCCGATTCTTGTAATTCCCCTTTTCGTACAAACTTTCATCCCCTATTCCCTTAAGTTATTTTACCCCCTTAAAAGTAAAAATTTAACAAACTTTCATAAATATATATTATGTAAAAACAGCCAAATAAAAAAGTTTCATCATTCTAGCTTTAAAAATGACAATACTTCCCTACAACCTTTCATCCTCCCTTTCAACCCCTTAAAACCCCTTTTCCGCAATAAAAAGTAGGCTTATGTCCTTTCTCAGGCTCTAAACTATCTGTGTACCAAATTTCATATAAATCGGTTCAGTAGTTTTAGCAGGAAAGCGAGACAGACACACAGACAGACAGAGTTACTTTTGCATTTATAATATTACTAGCTTTTGCCCGCGGCTTCGCCCGCGTGGATGTCGGAAATTAACGCAGGAGGACGTACTACTGCGGTAAAAATGTATTAATCCAGGTTATATAGGTAATATAGACTCTGTGTGCCATTTTCGATCCAGATCCATGCAGCCATTTTTGCGTGATTGAGAAACAATCACCCAATCATAAATATTTTCACATAATTTATAGTATTAGTAGTAAGTAGGATTATACATATTACTTCGGATTCATAGTTTATGAGAATATCATGTGTGAAAATAAAACTAATAGTATTCAGAGTAAGAAGATTTCGGCATAGGGATTGGTTTAGTTGAATATAAGTCTTCCTGGTTTTTCTTAACGCTCGTATTCTACCTATACAGACACACAGTCATTTACCGGACACCAATTCGATCATAGGAATTACAGGAACAGTACTTTTGCCAGTGGCTTCGCCCGTATAGCTGTCGGAAAATATCACCTGGGAACCTACTACCGGGATAAAGTATCCTATATGGTAAGTATCCAGAATAACCAAAAGTCCAAATCCATCCTAAAATCTAAAGATCTAAGCCATACTTCGCGGTATCTTACTTGGAATAATACTATTAGGTTTATTTTGAGTATAACGAACACACATGATATTCGCATTTACTATGAAGCCTAAGTAATATGAATTACAATCCTACTAATCCTGCACTACCCGACTGCTTCCAACCGGGACGGACGTACCTACGGCCTGCCAGCTGCTCCGCCCCCGCTTTTTAAATCTCTGATATCTTCTAAGATATTCATTTAAATTACATGCCATCAAGAGTTTATCCCTAAGAGATAGACATGTACCATTGAGGACATTTTTGTAGGCCTTTTTAAGGTGTACAATACTGTAGTACATTATTTTGATCTATTTCGTAGGATTCAGCCAGGGTTTTTCGAATTTTGAGACGTATGTCAGCGTAGTTTTCGAAAGTTATTTTTTTCTAAATAAAAGAATCTTTCTAAAATAAAAATAGCCTAAGTTACTCCTTGTTACATCAGCTATCTGCCAGTGAAAGTCCCGTCAAAATCAGTCCAGCCATTTCAGAGATTAGCGGGAACAAACAGACAGACAGACAAAAATTGTAAAAAATGTTGTTTTGGTATATGTATCGTGGTTAAAAGTGGTTATCTTAATATTAAAAACAGACACTCCAATTTTTATTTATTTGTATAGATGTATAGATAATATAATATAATGTATAACATAGTGTGGATATGGATACTCATCATCATCATCATTTTAGCCAAAAGACGTCCACTGCTGAACGTAAGCGTCCCCTAATTTGGGAGGGTTTGCCATAATCCTAACACATGGCAGGTGGGTTGGCAATCGCATGAAGGTGGTAAATACATAGGGAACGCTGCTGCCCATTCTCTAGTAAGTCCCTTAGTCGCCTTTTACGACACGGAAAGAAGTGGCGTGATGCTATTCTTTACGTCTGGCAACACACAAAACAATTATACTATATTCATTTAACTCACAAAAAGTCATTCCGCCAAAATAATCTGTTTCGTGAAATAATAAATTCTTTTTTAGAAAATAAATCACTACGAATAAATTTCACATTTCTGGAATCGACGAAAAAACTTGCAAAATGAGTGTAGCGCACTCACCGATTAACCATGTTGACTGACATAGTGATGTGACACTGAATATCGATACAGTTCATGTCGATAATTGTCAATTGAAATCTATACTACTTACGTTAATACATATTATACATGTGAAAGTAACTCTGTCTATCTGTTACGCTATCACGACTAAACCACTGACCCGAATTTGATGACATTTGGTTCGACATAAGTTTGTACCCCAAAAATGGACATAGCCCGATTTTTATTCCGCGATTTCGTCTACGTCCGCGATTTGTACCCAGTAAGTAATAAGAGCGTCGAATAAGGATTATTGATATAAAATTCCCAGAAGACGAGAATAAGCAGAAAGCCGATAGTCGACAGTAATTATAGCCGATGGCATTATCATGAGCTTTGACTTACACCTGAATCCTGTACCTGGACTCGTATAGTTACTAAGAACTTCCTCTCTATAGCACCCTTGTTAAAAATACTGTCCCCGATATCGGCGCGGTGGACTTTCTTACTAAGCGCAAATGATCGATTTTAATGAAAATCCTAAATTTACTGGCAGGCCTAAACAGCAGCATGAAATTTTGTTCAATAATTTATTTTATAACGTAAATGAGCACTACGGAAGGATTTTTGTTTTTTTTTCCCTATCTATGGGTTAAGTTCGCAATTTTGTTGGTGACAAATCCCCTCGGGCACATGATTATTCTAAAATAAAACTCATCCAAAGATTCGTAACCTCGCACAGTCAAAAAAGCATCGACATCAAAAAACTTGCGTACATCACTATTTTTGCGTGAAAGAGCGTTTGGCATTTGACCCAATCCCGAAGAGAACAGTAATTTACATGCACCCCGGGGCCGCATGCACCCCACCCCTGACTTCACCCCCTTTTAACCCCGTTTACCCCAGCACGAAATTTTGTCACAAAAAAACAGTTTTTTCGCAACAAATTGAACAGACGTATTTACATAAAACTTCAAGAGTTTGTAGAAGCCATTAACATCACTTTATTTTTACTGAAGAGGTTGGCAGGGGTATACCTGGTCAAATATGGGTAAAATGTTATAGTACACCCGTATTTAACTGATTACCTATAACTACCTACCATGTACTGTGACTGACTAAGCAGTGGTGTGGCCTAGTGGTAAGGGCCGCGACTAGGGTTGCCAGGTCTTAAAACCGAAAAGCCGGACAGACCAGTCAGTTTAGCCGAACATTTGGGTAAAAAGATCTGACATCTTTAATTTTTTAATCTTAAAACAAAATTAAACAAAACACTAATGAAATAACGTTAAAATAAATAAGTAACATAAACGAATTAATATTTTTGATTGGCAAACACATGCTATAAAAGCTAATTTTCCTTTAAAATTGAGTAGTAATAAGGCGGGGAGGACAGTGCTAGTTCGCTCACTTACGCTAGCGACACAAGGTGAGGCGGATGGAGCGGAAACCAAGGCAAAAATTATCAAATTTGAAAAGCCTAACAAAAACCGGCCAGGCCGGACACCGTCTAATTTGGCCGGACACACAACCAAACAGCCTGACTGTGTCCGGCTTTATCCGGACGCCTGGCAACCCTAGCCGCGACTTACGAGTCAAACCCAAGGAGGTGCTTTACTTTTTTTTTTTTGTTTGTTTTGGAAAGCGTCAAATGACTTCTCCCGCTCTGTCATTAAATTCGGAGGAGCGGGAGGGCAAGTCAGACTTTTACTGACTAAAACCCACCCGTGTTCCTTCAGTTGCCCATGTGCCAGGGTCACGGTATCTCTTTCGAACAATCTCTTACTTTGTGTAAATTATTGTAACACCACTATTCTCAAAACGGTGACGGAAAACATCATACAGAAACCGTCATGTCTTAGGACCAAAAATTCTAACACATGTTAAGTTGCCAGGCGTCCGGATAAAGCCGGACACAGTCAGGCTTTTTAGTTGCATGTCCGGCTAAATTAGATAGTGTCTGACATGTCCGGCTTTTTAAAATATGATCATTTTTGTCTTCACCCCACCTTGTATTGCTAGCGCAAGTGAGCGGACTAGCACTGTCCTCCCCGCGTTATTACTACTCAATTTTAAAGGAAAATCAGCTTTTCTTTTTTTTATTTTAAAGTGTATTTACAGTGCAAAGATTTTTAAAGTACAAAGATTTTAAAGTGTATTTAGTTCATTAGTCTTATGTTTAGTTTTGTTTTAAGACTAAACAATTAAAGATGTCCGGCCTTTTTACCTAAATGTCCGGCTAAACTGGCAGGTCTGTCCGGCTATTCGGTTTTATGACCTGGCAACCCTAAACACATGTAACGTCTACCAACCCACAGTGGGCTCGATTGGTGGATTATGTCCCACTCCCTCTCGCCGAGAGGAGGCCTGTGTCCCAGCAGTGGGAACATTATAGGCTGCTGATGATAACCTATCATGTAGCCTATTACTACTACAAATGAGCCTTAAGAATGCTCAAAATTACCCAAAGAGCAATGGAGAAGGCTTTGCTTTGAGTTTCATTACGCCATAGAATCACAAATGAAGAGATCCGTAGGAGAATGGAGTTAACTGATATAACCCAAAGAATTGACAAACTTTAGCCGCAGTGGGCAGGACATATTGCTCGCAAAACAGATGGCCGATGGGGCCGAAAGGTTCTAGAGTGGCGACCGCGTACCAGAAGACGTAGCGTTGGTAGGCCTCCCAAGGTGGACTGATGACCTGGTAAAAACCGCAAGAATCCGCTGGATGCGAGAAGCAGAGAACTGAGGGGTAATTGCGGAACTTTTTATCGTTAGGAATTGGTTTAATATTCATAGTTAAACAACAATCATTGCGTTATTTACGTTGCCGAGCCACAATTTATTCGAACAAATGACGCAATGGTTTAGAAATAATCTTCAATCCCATTCAGATTCTGAAAAATTGTGCGTTTCGCAATTAGGGTGCTGGTCGAAGTGGCGGTGCGTGGGAGATCCCTAGATGGCTAGTATTTCAATTGAAGTAGCTCGTGGCTAAGTAATAACAGCCTTATGGGTTGAACGTTCAGGTTAAGCTACTTTTGACGCGGTTGGTTCGTGGATGGGTGACCTTCTTTACATACCGAGACGCCACCCTGCGTCGTAAAGCACGTAAAGCAACGGTCTCGACTGTCTTTCATAGATCTTTGACAATCATTACGGGTCGTCTGAAGCCCGAAAGTCTGACAATGAGTCTTACCAAGGGATATCGTATTACCCAGCTACTGGGTTGTGAAGGTTACATAGGCAGTCGCACCATGTACAATACTGGTATTTATTTGCATCCGATAAGACTGGAATCGGACCCCAACATAGATACGAACAGGCTAAGCAAATGATTAGGTAGCGTTGAATTGAAATTATCTTTTAAAGTCAAGGCAATAACAATTATTTTGCTCTATTCATCTAATTATTTTGTGACAATTCGGGTGTCGAAACTCCAATCCGATAAGTAAATAAATAATCAAAATAAATAGTAGTAGTAGGTAAGTGGTTCTAAAGGTTAACGTACAGATTAGTACAGAAAAATACAGTTTTTCATAATGTTTTGTATAAACATAACGATAATTATTATGATATCAACATCTGCATACGCAGCTAACGACATCTATGATCAAAATCTAATATTGTTTAATATCAACATGACAAGTCTAAAATAAATTATGTCCTGAAAAATAAATCATGATACCACTAACGCCATCTAGTAAGTTTGTAGCACACCACAGTTATAAAAAGCTGTCATCAGATGGCGCTGTTATACATTATTGATTGCACAGTAATTTGGCATTGTTTGCAGCAGGTGGGTATGGTTTCCTTTGAGAATCGAGAAGTCGTGAATTACTGTAATCTAAAATTATCGGGCCGGCGTTACAAAGTTGGTAATAGCAGGTCAGTCACGCACGGAAAGTTCGCTCGTAATTTTCGTGGTGCTGCGTTTAGTATGACTCGGTGCTCGACAAGTCCAGTTTTCGTACCAACCTAAACTATGGAGAGTCAGAGATATAGTGGAATATTTTCAGAATGTATGCTTTATAGGGTTAGGGATTGAAAACACGGATATATTACTTAAAGGATCACTCATTCGACCGTCTGTCTATTCTTCTATCATAACCAATTTGCTCCAAATTTACCTACTGGACCGAATCAGTTGAAATCTATACTTAATATTAAAAAGCTGAAGAGTTTGTTTGTTTGATTGAACGCGCTAATCTCAGGAACTACTGGTCCGAATTGAAAAATTATTTTTGTGTTGAGTAGCTTATTTATCGAAGAAGGCTATAGGTTATATACCATCACGCTACAACTAAGAGGAGCGGAGCAGTAATGAAAAATGTTCCAAAAACGGTGAAAATCACACGGGTAGGCGATTCGACGCCACGGGAAGGGTCGGGGGAACAAGAAATTTAACGCGGACGAAGTCGCGGGCAGAAGCTGTCTTAAAATAATAAGTATGGCAAATCTCAATGTTGTGGCGTACAACCTTACATTTTCAATTGCAAAGTATGGAAAAACTACAGTGTTAAGTATGTTCTTGGGGACCAATTTGGTTGAGATAACAAACATGATAGATAACATACCTATTACTCATCCGACAAAACCCTCAACACGCGAGATCAATACGCACATGTCCGTATTTTAAATAAGTTTTACATGTCTTGAATGTATAAAGAAGTATAAGTAAAGAGAAACCCCTGTTCCCCACCCTGTGCGTCGATTCTGTAAAATTCAAACGACAA
This sequence comes from Aporophyla nigra, assembly GCA_947507805.1. Classification (NCBI taxonomy): domain Eukaryota; kingdom Metazoa; phylum Arthropoda; class Insecta; order Lepidoptera; family Noctuidae; genus Aporophyla; species Aporophyla nigra. The sequence continues at coordinate 7,124,954 of OX382292.1, read as the reverse complement.
CTCGCATCTCACATCGCTATTCACTCTCACTTCGCTTAAGATTCAAAATGACCTTGATTTTGCATTCTGTAAGCATCACCTAGTCACTTGCGAAGTGAAGTGAGCTCCGAAGCGACCAATATTGTACTAGTGACTGCCACACTCAACAAAATGTAAGTCGAGATTTATCGATTCCAGTTTTTTGACACAATTGTTGAGTTTTGAGCACAAATTTTAGCTAATATGATGTTTAAATTAAAATGTCTTCTTTTAAGGAATTTGAGGCAGCTAATAAGTAAAAAAAAACAGAAAACTCTAAATTCGTGCCATGAATATAATCTGTGCTTAGTTGTCAGACAGACAATATCATAAGTAATCTGTGGACAATATTTTGATGGTGCATTCAGTGCATTGCGTTGTTTTGCAGTTTTGTTTGTGTTTGATTTGATCGTGAAGCATCGAATTCGAAATCATGAAGTAAGTTTATATTTGTTGTTGTAAAGTTTAAAAATGATATTAATTCAAATAGTATTTATTTTGTTTCCTAATCCAAAAATAATGTTCCAGTGCAAATGAGACACGTTCCTCTCATCCATCGTCGGCTCAGGTTGAAACTCTGGTAGAGTTTATGGAAAGAAACCCTGGCATGGCGAAGGGTTTTTTGAGAACTCAAAATGCCAGAGAGCGAAGCCGACGCCAGTGGGAGGAACTAGCCGTGCGCCTAAATAGTTTAGGTGGCACAATCAAAACTTATAAACAGTGGACCAAGGTTAGCATCGCTTTTTTTTTACTACATGGTAGAACTACTTAATTTTACTCAATCAATGACTATTAATGAAAAGAAAATGGAGCTTTTTTAATATACTTTGAAAAATACATGTCTAATAATAACAGCATTTTTTAATCATTTCTTTAACTAAATGTCTGATTGTAGTATTGGTCTGACAAAAAAAGCGCCATTAAAAAAAAAGTTGCAGTGCGCTCTGCTGCTAGGCGTAGGACTGGTGGTGGGGTGGAGGATGAAGTGGAGCTATCAGAGCTTGAAGAAAGAGTTGTTGCTTTGTGTGGTGGTGAAAGCTTTTCAACAGGAGATGCACATTTAGGCATGCAGCCATTTCCGGTAAGAAAATTAGAAATGCAATAGGTACTAGCTTTTTTGCATCAATCCTGTCTGGCTGGTGGTGGACAAGAATTGTTCAATCTGTCTGTTAAAAATACATACAACGTAAAGTGTATTTTTAATTGATTTTTTTTTCCAATTATTACTTGTTTCAGGAAAATGATACTCCATCTCCATCACATGAAGCGCAACAAATACAAGATGCTGATACTGACAATGTATGATAATTAAATTTAATTCATAATTGTAAGTATGTGATTAATTAATTATATACTCATACCTAGCATTTATGTTTATATTTACTTATAGATTCCTGTACCACAACAACACCAGAGCCAGGCACCTACAGAGGAACCACCAGCTATTGTGATTTATGTATGTTATATTATCTATTATCCTACTAACTACATACTGACTATTATAAATCTGATGTGTCTAGATTCTATTCTATTACATCTAAATGTAGTACCTATCAATATTAAAATTCATTACTAATATAATTCAAATACTAATTTATCTGTAGGGTACTATTTGCAGTCAAAATATTTTCGTCTAATTTTATTCCACAAGGAAGATATGGAGTAACATTTTATCCAATTTACTTTTCAGGGTTCCGAACTGATTGAGGATAGTCAAGAACACACTCGTAATTACAGACTACGTCATCCAGCAATTTCGAGAAGACTGTTTGCTTCCTCATCCAGCTCAACTGTTGGAACAAGCCAAAGCATTTTGCGGGTATGTCTCTGGGTAGAGTCATCACAGTGTATACTGTGACTTCGACGACTCAAATCATAAATCTTGAGAACAGATCTGCTACATTCTGACCAGAGCTCTGACCAAGTCCGGTGGTTTTTCTTTGTTTACCTTTATTTAACTACCCAAACCTAGGGAGTATACATATAAGATTTATTTTAGTTTCTTTTTATGTTATTTACTGTGGCATTTGAGCAACTTTCCTTGGAATGGTCAGTATTTAATTATAATATTAGTAAGTAGGTTTCCTTTTATAATTGTCTGTTGTTTCAGAATAACCAGTTAGAACACACTCCTCCTCCAAATCCTCATATATATCATCCTAGCCTGTCCCCTCCACCAATAACACTTTCACACACTCCCACACCTTCTCCTTCACGCCGCGGTGCCACCCAAGTAGCCTCCCCAGTGATTCGTCGTCGAACTGCTGCTTCATCATGTAAGTGATCATAATTGTAAACAACTTTCACATATGAAGTCAGCTTTTTGTATGGAGAATTTTAAAGAAATTGTATTTTTCATACTAACATTTTCTGAATTTATTTAACAACCTAAGATAACGTATGGCAAATTAAACGACAAAAATAAGTTTTGGCTAAGTCAAAACAAATAGTAATCATTTCTGCTAACAAAAGAGGAGTAATTTTTAAGGTATTTTTTATGTTTAAAAAACTATAAGTAATAGGGTTTTTAACTATTGGTAACTCAGTTCATAAACATATTTCTGAGTTGATTTGTACTTTTATATTATACCTATTTGATTTAAGAAAAACTTGAGATTAAAGAACCTTCATGTAACTATGTAAATATTTATCTTTTCAGCTTCACATCACGCATCGCCAATTGCTTCCCCTTCTCGCCGCCCTAGAACAAATACGATTCGTACTAGTCGAGGTGCTGGTTCTGTGTGTAAGTACAAAATAAAAATAACTATCTAAACTTAATTTTTCAAATGAATGACAACGTAAAGCTACTATTTAAGATTTTTTATTTACGCATCATAGTAATCATATCAATTCATCAATCATAGTAATCGGTGTTCTTTTTTCAGTAACACGTCACACGTCTTCAGTTGGTGCTCGTCCACCATCTCAACGGCGAACGGAATTCTCCACCACAACTGAGAGATTCCTGAGAGTCGAAGAACAGCAGCTGGAGATACAACGACTAAATTCACAAATCCTGCAGTCCTTTCTGGAGAGGAGTGCAGAGAGAGATCGAGTTTTAGCTGAAGCTGTGGCTGCAGTGGGGCAAGGGTTGCAAGCATTGGCAGAGGCTAAGAATAGGAAAGGGTCTAGTAATATAAGTTAATATAATGTATAGTAAATAAAACACTTTTAAACGGATACTAGAGCGGTTTTATTGAAAGTCCATTGGTTAGTTTGGATTTGGTTTGATTTTATCGATTTCCTGATGTGCTAATAAAAATAGAAATCTATTGAATCTACTACCATTTCACAAATTGGGAGGCCTTTCCAAGAAAGAAATGGCGAAAGAAAACTTGAAAGGGTTGTCGACCTCCGTCTTTTATATTTATCTACTAGCTGCCGCCCCGGCTTCGCACGTTTAGCACGAAGTACTTATCTACGGCACACCCACTTATCTACCTACCCTACACTACCCACCTACTCTACCTCCTGACCTACATACCTACCCACCTATCTTACCTACATACCTACCTATTTACTTACCAACCTACCTACACCTACCTACGTTAAGAACATTCTCCAGATAATAAGGAACACAACAAAAAAAGAAATACCAAAATCAGTCCAGCCATTCACGTGTGATGCCGCGACCAAGGGAAATAGGGATTCATTTATACCTATATATAGAAGACTAGCTTTTGCCAGCGGCTTCGCCCGCCGTGGAGGTCGGAAAGTAACCCGCGGGAACATACTACCGGGATAAAAGTACCCTATGTGTTAATCCAGGTTATAAACTATCTGTGTGCCAAATTTCATCCAAATCCGTTCAGTAGTTTTTGCGTGAAAGAGGAACAAACATCCATACATACAAACTTTTCGCGTTTATAATATTAGTAGGATGATTTACAAAAACTACTAACTAAATACTAGCGCAGTTTTATTGAACTTCAATTGGTGTTTTATTTATCGCTCTGCTGGGGAACGTAACGACACCCGCCTCACACACCACAGAATATATAATAATAGAGACTAAACGACACCATCGATACATTAATTTTGACGTGAACGCCATAGCCTATTTACTACGTTTCGCCTACGTAATTGCCCTAGAGCTAAATCGGTGTTAGATGGTAAATCCCTAGTTTGCCTCCTTTGAACTTCAGCAATTGTTTGGAGCTCTTCTAGTCTCTCTTCTTCTGAAATTGTGAATGCCGGCATTCCTGCGCGATTGCACAGGTTGTGCAAAACACAACATGCAATAACTATTTTGGCAACTAAGTCTGGATGATAATTGAGCACTCTGTGTACTAACAAGCACCTAAATCGTCCTTTTAGGAGACCAATTGTTCTCTCTACTGAATTTCGAGCAGTTAAGTGGCGGTCATTGTAAAAAGCTTCTGGGGAATTATCTTCAGCACCGCTAATTGGCGTCATAAGGTAAGCACGCTGAGCATATCCTGAATCACCTGAAAAAAAAAATAAGTATCAAATAATTATGTAGTTTTTATACCAAATTAGGCTTATATCTATGGCTTAGGCTCTGAAGTAGGGGTAGGGAGGGATCAACTAACCGAGCAAAACAACTTCTTCACCAGCATTTGTTAATGCCTCTAAGTGAGTTTTTATCACACCATAGTTAAAAATGAAACTATCATGAGTAGCTCCACCATATGTTGGATCCACATTTAAAATATTTAAATCAGCATCTGTTATCTGAAATAATATAAAAAAAGATATATTAAGAAGCCTAATTGAATACCTAATAGTAACAGATTACAACATTGAAATTCATTTTACCAATTGCACATTTCTTGCATGGTAACCTTTGCGGCAGTAGAAACGTTCTTCATTCTCTACTGGTTTTTTCAATGCCACCAGAGTGCCATCAATACACCCAAGAGCTGCTGGAAAGCCAAACTTTTTGTAGAACCTGTAATTTAAAATAACCAATAACATGAATAACATCACAAAAATGTAAAAATCAAAGATGGGTCACTTTATTTATAATAACTAACCTTTCTTTTAACATTTGTCTTTCTTGTATATTTTGAGGGAACCTTATATATTTTTTTACTATTTCTGGGTTATTGAGAGCTTCCACTACTTCATTTATGCAACGAGATGCTGATGGTTGCGATAAATATGTTCTAATATTTTCTTTTATTATTTTCTGATAACTGCCATTAGCCAAGAATGACAAGGTGCATAATAACTGAAACAATAAATCAATAAAAAAATTAAGTTATCTAGATTTAGTCAAAACAAAATAGGGACCAGTTTGTTTATTTACATGCATAAAATAATACAAAGTACCTATATTATACCTATACATACCTATAGGGTCCTTAAACTAAAAAGAAAACATAGCTAGCAGGGAAACCTAAAGGGAATACACCTTAATATGAAGTATTTTCATGAGTTCTAAGCGATACATTATGTTGGTGTGTTTGGTTACAAATCTATCAGCTATAAACTGTGTAAATACTTACAAAAGTAACTTTATAATTAGTAAAATGAAGCACTTACTTTTATACGAGTTGAAAGTCCTTTGCCTCGACGTTTTGTGGGCTTTATCAGAGGCAGTAACTCGTATTCTAGTTGGTCAATTAGTTCCTTTGACAATCTATATACGCTCACATAGTCGTCATCTCGGGTTAGTAAAGATAAGCTTCGAATTTGGTTAGATTGTCGACGTTTTTCTAGTTTATCCAAAGCGTGAGCCTCTTCTAATAAAGATTTTAACAAAAACATTCTCGCCATCGTTATCGCTTATGTAGTCTACACAAACGCCCAAAAAGTCGTTTTTAACCACAAATAATATAGTTATTGTACTAATTTTTAACACTGTGACTAAAAATATTATTTTAACACTATTTATATAGGATTTCTTCTATTTTCACTCGTAAAATAGATGCTTTTTATTTGACACTTTGAATCGGGTTCGAGTGCGAAGTGAGCGTCGTAGTGACGGGGGAATTACCTTACAGAATGCCACTTATTACGTCATCTCATACTTTATCTGTCAAAATCTCACGGTCAATTTAGTTCAACTCGCTGACACGCTGGCAAAGGTGGCGCTAGTGTACATTCGAATCATCAACCGAGTTTTTAGAATACCAATTAAGAAACTCACAGCGGATTCAGATGCGAAGTTTAGAATGAGGTCTTACAGAATCACACTGCTGCTGAGATAAGTCCATAATTTATATAATTATTGTGATAATGGCAATTACTAACGAACTGGATGTACCCTCCGAGTCGCAATTTTGGTTTCCAAACGAAACACTTATACATACTATTATAAATAGAATTATACGGCAGGTAGGTATTATTTTAGGTGCTTCTGTTTACATATGTTATTTAAGTCTGTAAATCTAAACCAGTTGTGAATTTTTCGTGGCAGTTGCTTGTTTTTGGAAAACAAAACTTACTTAATATAGACAATCCTATCAAACGTGGACTATCCAAAACATTCCTGCCTCTGTACAAGTGAAATGGCAAGCATACTCTCCCAACTCAACGCTCTAATGTCCTTGAATGAGCTCTATAATTCCCGACTCCGTCTATCTCCTTCATTTAATTCCATTCGAAATAACAAATAGCTTCTTAGGGCGTTCCCAACGATTACATTTGAAACTTAAGGCTATTTCAAACAATTTATGATGGCTCTGACTTTTGAAACTCGATTTAGGGAAGTTCCCAAAATAATCGCACAGATTTGTCGGCAGTTTTAATGTGGGGTCAACGGATTTAGGGTCCGTTGCGACTTTGGGCGTAACAGCGTTTTTGATTGTTTACGCGCTGTTAAATGAACGGTTTGATTCAAGAAAAGTCCGATTGCGTCGGTACGTTGACTTTTTACACGCTTTATATTAGCTTCACTTGTATGTTCGTATGTCTGTTTGTATGTTTGTTTGTAACCGACTCCTTATAGCGCGATTTTGACCCACTTTAAACGACCAGATTTCATTCAAACTTTGCAAACCTGTCAAGGACCGATGACAATGCAATAATTTCATAAATTTGTGCCATTATCCTTGCCAAGGTTACCAGGACAGCAAAAAAACTGTCTTCGAAAACTACGCTGACATACGTCACAAATTACGCTGATTTACGACACAAACTACGCTGACATACGTCACAAACTATGCTGACATTCGTCACAAACTACGCTGACATACGTCACAAACTACGCTGACATACGTCTCAAAATTCGAAACACCCTAAAAAATAGAAAATAAAAAAAAGCGTGGGGTGCTTTTTAAGGTATTTTTTTTATTGATATCAGGCACCCCACGCTTTTTTTCCATTATTATGTACTTTTTAGTTTGGTTTTCAATGGAAGCGTGTTTTTTTAGTTTTTTAAACTATTATTTTTAACCTCAGCTTCTATTCGGTTAGCTGACATATGGCATATGATTTAATTTAATGTTATTTTTCTCGTAGATAGTGTTGATTACGTCTACCTATTATTGTATAGAATCAAGTTTATCTAACTAAACAGACAGCTGGGCTGCTGGGGAGTTTATGACGCCACTTCTTCTTCTCAGTTAAGCACTTGAAAGTGGTGAAAGGTGGGTGTTTTGGGGGACTGGCTTATGTCTCTATGCTGTTCAAAAAGTGCCGATCCACAGCTTAATTTAAAGAAATTACTTAAGTACGATTTAATGGTAATCTTCCCGATACTACAAAAAGCAGTCGCAGGAACTAAGCCCGCAACTTTACCGCAGACTATTCATACATTTCGTTAGAAGACGAACGTTTTGCTAAATGGACGCTTGAGTACAATTGACCTTAATTGTTTTTTGAGTCATTAAAGCATTAAGTTCTATCATTTTCTTTGTTTAACTGGGAAAACTTTGAAAACTGGGCCTGTCTGTTGTCTTCCTAATAAAATATTGTAATTGACTTTTATTTCTGACATTTACTTAAAATGCTTTTAGAAATATTGGTCTTCCTCTACTCTTACAGCCTTTCGAATTCACACTCAAAAGTTTTCTCACGACATTTTCTTTATTCCTCCGCATCACATACTCATACCTTGACGGCTGATTTCTACACACGTTTTCAGTTGCTTGTGACACTTTGAGACTTCTTCTTAATAAACATGACCAAATTATTTCGACAATGTCAAAATTCAAATATTAATCCTTCACCATCCTAACCTACGATACTCAGATCTGAAGGCCAATTCTCGTAAACAAAAACATTCGAAATTTAGTCTCAGTCTCCTCTGCTCATAATAATAATCATAATCAATGGACGTAGTTATGATGACGAGCAACTACCGGAAATATATTGTGAAGGATGGCACGGTTGACATCTGTCGGGCATGCCACCGTCCGGGAGAATCAATCCAACACATTATTTCTGGCTGTTCTCGTCTGGCTAACGAAGACTACTTGCATAGGCACAAACCTTGTAGCCAGGATTATCCACCAGCAACTTGCTCTGAAATACAGTCTTGTGGAATCAGAAGTACCGTACTATAAGTATGTGCCCGACCCAGTTCTCGAAAATGGCAATATCACATTGTATTGGGATCGATCTATCATCACTGATAGGACTATTGTTGCTAATAAGCCGGACATAGTGGTGATAGATCGATCGGAGCGTTGCACAATGATTATTGATATAGCAGTCCCGCATGACGAGAACCTCGTGAAAGCTGAACAAGATAAGTAGTTCAAATATCTTGACTTGGCTCGCGAGGTTGTCGACATGTGGGATGTGGATACAGCAGTCATTGCGCCGATAGTCGTGACGGCCAATGGCATAATTGCCAAGAGCCTCAACCAACACCTAAAGAGGCTCTCATTAGGCAGCTGGATCAAGCGCTTGATCCAGAAAGCGGTATTACTGGACACGGCACGTATAGTGAGGAGGTTCCTCTCTCAGCAGCCCTGACCACCGGTAGCTTGAATCCTATTCCCGATACCGGTGGGCTACTATTTTTAAATGTTTTTATAATTTTTGTTATTTTATTATTTAAAAATGTAATTTATATGTTGTAAACATTTAAATAAAGGGAATCATAATCATAATAATGTCAAAAGGTTGTCAAAAATGTATGGAAAATCTAGTTATTTTTGACAGATTGAGACTGAGATCAGACTGTAAACTTTCTTAAAAATTGAGAATTGCTCCTCTGGTTGCACACCGAGTTGCAAAAGTTCCGTCTTGTACTTTGCCAAAGAGTGATTCTGGGTGTAAAAAGACAGGAATAAATTCGGAAATCCACGTTGCGTTCTTAAGCAGGTATAATAAACGTTGGCAGAAAGGATGCCAGGCTCAAATGAGTTTGGGCAGGTTACATCTGCCGCACTCTCTGCTTAGCGTTTGTGGACTACGAAAAAGCCTTCGATTCGATCGAGACCTGGGCTGTACTGCAGTCTCTTCAACGGTGCCAGAATGACTATCGGTACATCGAGGTGCTGAAGTATTTGTATGAAAACGCCACTATGTCAGTCCGGCTACATGACAGAACCTCGAAACCTATCCTTCTGCAGCGAGGGGTGAGACAGGGAGACGTCATCTCTCCGAAACTGTTCATCGCTGCACTGGAGGATGTCTTCAAGGTTCTGGACTGGAAAGGGGCTGGCATCAACATCACTGGCGAGTACATCACTTTTTTCTTTTATTTTTTGGATGGTAAATCATCAAATGACTTCTCCCGCTCTGGGCGGAGCGGGCGAGCGTGTCAGACTTTTACTGAATAAAACCCACCCGTGTTCCTTCAGTTGCCCATGAGCCAGGGTCACGGTATCTCTTTCGAACAATCTCGCGACCCTGGCAGGCATCGGTCCTAGCAGACCCCTTCAGTGCTGCTGACATCTCTTTGAGGCGCGCGTGGAACACTACGCGCCGTCGACCCGAGCCTAGTCCTTACCGGGCGGCGAGCTACCCATTGCTCGCCGCCCGGAAAGCGGTGGTGAGATGACCTGGACGCGTACCGCGAAGGCTGGTTCAAGGTGGCATGAGAAAAGAGTACCTATAAGGACTTAGGGAAGGCGTTTGCCCAGCAGTGGGACAGAATAAGCTAAACACTAAAATACATCATGTCTCGAAATTAATGCACAACAGTGGCCATACCAATTAGAAGACAAGTGTATAGTCACAAATATCACAATAACAATCTATATAAGCAAAAAAAAAGTGTCTTTTTCTAATTTTTTTGCTTAGACGGTTTGGTCATGTCGACAGGATGAATGAATGAAAGACGTCTAACAAAAGGTTTTTACTATGCAGATGTGACTAGAAACGCGGGAGGGTACGCCCTAAGAGGATTTATAGTGACATTATTGGCGACGTCCTTCAAAAAGGACAGGTGCGTAGTACTTGCAACTGGCGTGCGTGTATTCCACACGAACGATGTGTGAACCTAAACGACTCAAAAGGAGTATGTAATAGGATCGTCACAGGTGGCGTTCTGTAGTTTCTGCCTGCCCCCATAGGTAAACGGCGTGAGTTTATATGTTCTTTACACATCTATACAATCGAAGTTTCTATTTGTATAGTCAACAAAATAACAGTTTTTTAGTCATTTAGTAATACTACTAATAACATTATGAAATTATATACGGTACCTATAGCAAAAACAAAAAAGTTTGTCAATCTGTCTGTGTGTTTGCTACTCCAAAACGGCTGGACCAATTTTGACGGGACTTTAACTGACAGATATGACAATATAAGTAACATAGGTTTTTGTCCCGGTAGGACGTTCCCGTGGTATAATTTCCCACATCTACGCAGGCAAAACCGTGAGCAGCACCTAATTGTATTTTTAATTAACATCGAAGCACGGAAAATGAGCTCCTTATCTAGACATCTAGACAAATAAATAAAATTGGAGTGTCTGTTTGTAACATTAAAATAACCGCTTTTTACTAAGTGTATATGGATGTACACAGGGTATATATACCAAAACAACATTTTTACAATTGTTGTCTGTCTGTCTATGTGTTTGTTCCGGCTAATCTCTGAAATGGCTGGACCGATTTTGACAGAAATTTCACTGGCAGATAGCTGATGTAACAAAGAGTAACTTAGGCTACTTTTATTTTAGAAAAAAAAAATAGAATCTCTCGAAAAAAAATAACGAACAAAAAACTTTTTTGCTAAAAATACCACGCGAACGAAGTCACCGGTAACAGCTAGTTATGCATAAAACACAGCGCCATACGTAGGTATTTCAATAGGTATGCTTGCCGGTATCTACATAGACTCTTGTACAAGATATATTTTCCTTCAATATACCGGCATTACGTTAGCTCGATTCCCTGAAGTTCAATAGTGTTGGGGCATGGACCATATCGATTTTTTGTGATATATTTCTTGGGTTTTTTATCAGAAATTTCTCAGCAGTAGTCCGAAGTCTTCCTATTTCAGGGGACTTAAAAAGTAACTGGCGAAATGTGCGCGTAAGCACTATTCAATTACTATCAAATATAGGCGTGATAGCATATGAGGCGTTTCACGTCAACTCTCCTAGCTCGGCGCGTGAGCGCCAAAACATCTACTTTTCAGCTCACGATTACAACAGTAAAATGAACTCATAAAAAATTTAGAAAGTACGTTTCCGCTGTATTTCGTACATCGAAATAGCTATTTTCCAGAGAGGAGTTTTTTTGTTTTTTTGTTTTTGAAAGTAATACGGTGACAGGCCCGGATTGGCCATACGGGCAAATCGGGCAAATGCCCGATGGGCCGGAGGCCCAGTGGGCCGGTCGGGCTGCTGGCTATACCAATAGTGTTCTTTTACGAATGGCAGAGGGCCGGTTGTCTGTGAAATGCCCGAACAGAATTAAAGCCCCAGTCCGGCCCTGCGGTGACGAACAGCGGTACCTACCCGCGCCGCAAGTCGGCGGCTATCTACAAATACAAGGTATATTCTGAATCTATGACAATTCATTTGACATATTCAATGTACTATATTATTTACATATTGCGGCCGAAATCTGAACTAATGACGCCATCTTGTTTTTCCACAAACAATCGTACAGCCCAATCAATCTTGAACCTAAAACATTGGCAATAAAGTTAAAAATCTGTGAAAGAAATTTGACAAATTGTAGTAGCTTTGTGTGCAGTGTCAGTGCAGTTATCAACAAAGTCTGCTCCTCTATCAATAATCCTATGTCATTCAAGCGCTTTATAAGATTCTCATAGGTATAAACATCGTGAATCATAGGATAGATCGCTTCACCGAGACCGCTCACAAAGTAGGTGAGCAGTCCCCGGGACGACCATACCATCCAAAAATAATTTCGCCCTTTAAGGACATTGCCAAGAGTTACCAAGGCCCAATAATTTCCTTACTCAATAGATTGAGGCACGAAGTTACCGCAAAAATTCTCCGACGTTATACTATCTGTGGGAACGAAACCATAGCGCGATTCAGAAAATGGTACAACGCCATCTATCGAGCAAGGGGTCAAACTTTTGCGCTTTGATTTTAGTAATTTTTTTATAGTAACAAAGAAGAAAATTTGTTTTTAAACACGGTAAAAATACTCATCTATATTATTTCAATGTTTTATTCTTCGTAAATGTAATGTTTTTTAGCCACTTTCACAGCAAAGGGTTAAGTTCGTTTGTAGGAAGTAATCTCTAGACTACGCGACGGATTTGAAAAATTCTTTTTTGCATTTTGTGGCCTAATTCTTGAGGAACGCTATGGGCTATTTAACATCACCCTACGACCCCGCAAAATGGAAAATCAAACGCTAAATGTAAACAAAGTGTGGGTGGGTGATGACATATAACGCGCCGGATCGGGGGCCAAAATTTCACGGTAAAGAAGTTGCGTGCAGAAGCAAATTTTTACGTAAAAAAATTAGTATCGATTGTTTTGCCACATCCCTAGCCGACTTTGTAAGGCAATCTCCCTATTTACAGGCGTGCAGTGGTGCAGACTCTATTAAATCGACGCTAGGGCGGTGTGTCACCTGTACTGATATCGATTATGGCACAACACTATCGTCTTTAGCTAGATTGAGGGCCCATTAGTTTGTTTATTAAACACGTTATTTTATACTAAAGCGGAGGTAAGTTATTGATGGTAAACTCGGAAAATGTATCAAAATCTTCATTATTATTTTGTTTGTATTATAAATAAACCCTTAGATTATAGAGACTAAACAATATTTTATCGTAAGTTTGTCCGGAGAGTATTGACGTAACGACGAGAGAAAAAAGTAAACAGAACTTAATAAACAATAATCGTTTTCCTTCATCCGCTCCATTGCTTACGTCAAATGTCTCGAATACTTGAACACTCGATAGTAAGGCATAGAGTTGAATTTTGTTCAACTTTGATTAGTTAACCTATTCCTTGTCGTTGCTATTCGATTGAGCTTGATATCGATTGTCTCTGTTTGGCTAGTATTCGATTTGTATTTACTTATGTATAAACAACGCCCTGTAACAACATAAGTCCCTGTGATGCCGAACCGAAAGAATAGCACCATTTCATTTCTTCCCGTGGGTGTCGTAAAAAGCGACTATGGGACTTACTAGAGAATATGCAGCAGCATTCTCTATACATTTTACCACCATACTGCGATCGCCAACCGGCCTAACACGCGCGGCGATTATCGCAAAGGCCTTCAAATTGGGGGAGGCCTATGCTCAGCAGTGGACGTCTTATGACTGAAATATTGTTACTGTTGTTGAAACATCATCGTACTCTATGCCTTGGTGACAGAGGTGCTTGGCACATTTCGCCAGTTATGTTTAAGTCCTTTTTCATAGGGAGCGGACCTGTTGACAGAAATTATAGGCAGGAGGCGGGGCGCGTGAAGGAGTGGCAGTCTCTGCGCCCTCACGTCCCTAGCCGCCGCAGGAGGAGACGCCCCGGGCGCCGGGAGTCGATTGCGGACTCCCGGCCACCGTAGGCGCGAGCTTGCGGGTGGCGAGCAATGGGTAGCTCGCCGCCCGGTATGGACTCGCCGCTCGCCAAGCTCGGGTCGACGGCGCGTAGTGTTCCACGCGCGCCTCAAAGAGATGTCAACAGTACTGAAGAGGTCTGCTAGGACCGATGCCTGCCGGGGTCGCGTGATTTTTCGAAAGAGATACCGCGACCCTGGCACATGGGCAACTGAAGGAACACGGGTGGGTTTTAGTCAGTAAAAGTCTGACACGCCCTCCCACTCCGCCCAGAGCGGGAGAAGTCATTTCATGATTTCCCATCCAATACTGTCATCGACTGGACTCATGCACCCAAGATTTTTGCAGCTTTTAGGCCTCTGTGGCACTGTTATTATTAAATTATTAAAAAGTTTTATTGTTTCTCTTACAATTGTTATATAACTTATAATTGGGGCAGCCCCGATAAGTTCTAAGGATACTTGTGATGGGGTTACCTCGCAACTTCCCATGTGTCACTAGCTACAAATGTTGAGACTTAATTACCACGTAGGCACTAGGACTTTGCGTGACTTTGCGCACTTTGCGTGGAGTGGGCCTGTGCCCACTGTGTGTGTCTGTATATAGGCACACTACTATAATGTAGCTATGTCTGTGTGACGATCCTAGGTAGTGCATTTTGGTCTGAACCACTTTCGACAATCCTCTTGACGTAATCTCTTTAGTAGCCTTTTACGAAACTGTTACGTTTCGGAGTAAATGAATTGATACCAATTTTTACGCCAAAATTAAGGCGCGGTGTTACCTCAATATTCACAAAACACTGGTGTCTTTGACAATCGAGTATGACGTAACGGAATGAAAATATACGACACAAAAAATACAGTGGACAGAGAAGGGTTTAAAGAAAAATTCTAACCGAATAGAATAGTGAAAAATTGTTTGATTTTCCCAATAAAAATTGTTTCACAAAAAAAACTTTGACGTCGAACATCTCTGTATTTTCAGCGATAACAACATTTTTTTTTTAAAGAGTTCAATAGAACAAACATTACTTTAAAACTTTAACCAGACAATTATTTAATTTAATGTGTGTAGTCCGAATAATCTAAATAAAACCCGTAAAATAAATGCCAATTCGCAGCTTAGTCACATCGTCATCCAAATATTTATTCAATTTTCAACCTTATTTGTTGGAGCTGTAGCATGTAGTTGTAGCATTTAAAATCGTAGTCAGTCCGCGCCTTAACCACTTTATCATCATTCATCATTTTAGCCGACAGACGATCACTGCTGCACATAGGCGTCCCCCAATTTTGGGAGCTTTGTCATAATCGCTACGCAAATGCATGGAGAACACTGCTGCCCATTCTTTAGTAAGGGGCCATCCATAAATAACGTCACACGTTAAGGGGGGGGAGGGGGTCGACGAAGTGTGACATTGTGTGACAAGGGGGTGAGAGGGCCCCTAAATTTTGTGACGTCACATTTCAAAATTGAATATACATATTTGAAGTATACTATTAAAACACGAAATATGAACTATTAAAGAAATTTAAAAAAAAAACAATGTCTAGATGTAAAATGGCAAAATATGTGACGTCACACTAGGGAGGGGGGTCTCACAAATGTGACCAGCTGTGACAAGGACGTGGGAAGGGGGCTCCAAATCATGAAATTTATGTGACGTAATTTATGGATGGTCCCTTAGTTATGGAACTGAAATTATTACTATCATCTTAATGTATCATAATATTTATTAATTATTTAGATTTTAAGGTAAGTAATTTGAAACTGTTTAAGTATTATTATTTTTCTGTAACCATTTTTTATGCTTGCAGAGTTTGTCTGTACCCTGTAAGTGATTGTTGCACTCTTGTTATATACGTTCTTGTATGTTTAGTTTAAAATAAAAACCTGTGTAAACAATTGTTGGTAAACCAAAATAAATAAACACTTATATATAATTACTAGCTTTTGCCCGCGGCTTCGCCCGCGTGGAGTTCGGAAATTAACGCAGGAAGACGTACTACCGCGGTAAGATGTGTTAATTCAGGTTATATTATAGGTAATAGCTGTTACCCGTGACTTCGTCCGCGTGGTATTTAACAAAAAGTTTTTCATAAAAACTGTCCTTGAAAACTACGCTGACATACGTCTCAAAATTCTGCGTGTTTTTAGTTTTTTTAAACTATTATTTGTTTTTTTCTAAAATAAAAGTAGCCTAAGTTACTCCTTGTTACATCAGCTATCTGCCAGTGAAAGTTCCGTCAAAATCGGTCCAGCCATTTCAGAGATTAGCCGGAACGAACAGACAGACAGACAGACAGACAAAAATTGTAAAAAATTTTGTTTTGGTATATGTACCATGTATACATCCATATACCCTTAGTAAAAAGTAGTTATTTTAATGTTAAAAACAGACACTCCAATTTTATTTATTTGTATAGATGTATAGATTATTGTTTTTTACAGGCGATACGGATTTTGCGTTTATTTATTGACCTATATTCATGCTATGTTTTCGTACGGGGATGAGTAGAGTCTGGCAGAACGACTCATTTAATACAGAATAATACAGGCTCAAATTAAATTAGCTAGTAATACTTTACTCCACATGTTGGGGATTGACATCGAAAAATAATTTAAAAAAAAGATAATATAAAGGATACCCTTAATCGCTTCTTATGACACCCACGGGAAGAAATAGGATGGTGCTATTCAATACGTCCAGCACCACAAGGAACACGAATAACTAACAATAACACTCGAATAACACTCTTACCAAAGGGTATCGTATTACCCAGTAACTGGATTATGGAAGTCTATGTAAAATACTGGTAATCAGCTACATGCGGTTAGACAGGAATCCGACCCCAACACAGATGGGAAAAGGACAATTTTCATACGCTTTACATTAGCTTCACTTGTATGTTTGTATGCATGTTTATATGATTGTTTGTAACCGACTCCTTATAGCGCGATTTTGACCCACTTTAAACGACCAGATTTCATTCAAACTTTGTACACCTGTCAAGGACCGATGACAATGCAATAATTTCATAAATTTGTGCCATTATCGTTGCCAGGGTTACGAGGACAGCAAAAAACTGTCTTCGAAAACTACGCTGACATACGTCACAAACTAATTTGTGCCATTATCCTTGCCAGGGTTACCAGGACAGCAAAAAAACTGTCTTCGAAAACTACGCTGACATACGTCACAAACTACGCTGACATACGTCTCAAAATTCGAAACACCCTAAAAAATAGAAAATAAATAATACCTAGTTGAAAAGCGTGTTTCTTAGTTTTTTTAAACTATTATTTTTATATTCTTGTAAACAGATTAGCAAGATAACTGAATAATACATTTCTTAGAAGTCCACCATATTACCGAGCACTTCTAGTTTATTCTATTATAATAAGCGAATCCGCAGACAAACAAAGACAGTATTCATATCCTATACTGTCTTCAAGAAAATGTATTTTACTAAGAAATGCTTGCGTGCCCTGGGCTAGTTTATTTTCTTTGTTGTTAAAGCAATTTTTAACCGACTTCAAAAAGGAGGAGGTTCACAATTCGGATGTTTATATATATATTTTTTTTTATGTAGTATGTTCGGCCATAACTTCGTCATATATAGACGGATTTGCAAAATTCTTTTTTTATTCGAAAGGAGTTTATTTCGAAATGGTCCCATATAAATTTCATATAGATCTGATGATCAGTTTCGGAGACAGACACCGGAACTCTTTAAAAAATGACAGCAAATCAATCGCGATTTCTGCTATCGCATAAATATGCATTGTTTGTTTGGAATTAGTGCGGAGTGGATACCATAACTAAAAATTTAAAAATAAAAACTCTTTTACAAAAAAAACAACCGAGTTCCTTAAAAACACTTCAAAGTGAAAAATAACTTTAAGTTCGGAAGTCGGTGGCAAAAAAACCTTAAATACAGATCCTAAGACACCGACTTCCGAACTTAAAGTTATTTTTCACTTTGAAGTGTTTTTAAGGAAGTCGGTTGTTTTTTTTTTACTGATACCGTACCATTATTGGAGCAATGCAATGTACAACCAATTATTGATTCTCTTTGGTGAATGAATTAAATTTTGTTGTTTTATCCAAATTAAAAAGCCTAAATAAACTGTGTTTTATAAAGCTATTTTTGGAACCAAGTTTTTTAAACGCAACTTGCGGTATGAGTAAACTTGTAATGGGTGATTCATTTAGAGCAGCCTTTCCCAAAGTGAAAGAAAGAAAGAAAGAAAGAAAAATATTTTATTTGGGACACGCACAGGACATAAAAACAATGAGAAAAACATAGAAACATTTACATTTAAGCTACAAATAACAAAATATTACAGAACGATATAAAAATAAAAGAGTAAGACCTGTGCGAGGCCAAAAAGGCTCCTATCTCAGCATAATGCTGCGATATTTGTAAAAAACAACTACCGCAGCGCTGGTCTTCCGATAGGGCCCACTGTGATGCCACGGACACACTTACGGACATGACAATGTATCCCACATTGAAAAAGTATTACATAAAAAATAAAATATATATAAAAAAAATATCAAATATACTAAAAAATTAATGAAAACAGTTTAATTACAATTAATATTTAAATACACGATGTACCCAGACTCGACGCTCCAGAATCGTTTGTCCATGCCACAGATACTTATCTGTGGTCTATGACAAGCGAAGGGACGCGAGCGCAATGATTTATTTACCGCAAGTGGGCGATAACGCCCTCTTGTGGGCGCTGCAGGCCAAAAGGGAGGTGGTAAGAGACCCAGAAAGGGGGGTGGGGTTTTGGGCGTTATCGCCCACTTTGGGAAAAGCTGATTTAGAGGTAGGTGCTATCGTCAAAAGTAAAAAAATAATGAGCACGTTGTTTTATCTGGTTATATGTATAACAAAAGAACCATTCCTTACATTTATTATTTTAAGATCATTTCTTTCAAATATGGGCCGTAACTGCGGTTAACATGGGCCATTATGAAGTTCCAATTATGTATGACTAGCTTCCGCCCGCGACTTCGTCTGCGTTAAATTTCGTGTTCCCCGACCCTTCCCGTCACGTCGAGTCGACTACCCGTGCGGTTTTCCCCGTTTTTGCAACATTTTTCATTACTGCTCCGCTCCTCTTGGTTGTAGCGTGATATTATATAGCCTATGTTACTTGCAGATAATGTAGCTTTCTAATGGTGAAAGAATTTTTAAAATCGGTCTAGTAGTTTTAAGTTTATCCATTACATACAAACAAACAAAAATACTAATTTTTCCTATCTATACAAATATCTATACATCTATACAAATAAATAAAATTGGAGTGTCTGTTTTTAATATTAAGATAACCACTTTTTACTAAGTGTATATGAATGTATACACGATACATATACCAAAACAACATTTTTTACAATTTTTGTCTGTCTGTCTGTCTGTTTGTTCCCGCTAATCTCTGAAATGGCTGGACCGATTTTGACGGGACTTTCACTGGCAGATAGCTGATGTAACAAGGAGTAACTTAGGCTACTTTTATTTTAGAAAGATTCTTTTATTTTAGAAAAAAATAACTTTCTTCGAAAACTACGCTGACATACGTCTCAAAATTCGAAAAACCCTGGCTGAATCCTACGAAATAGATCAAAATAATGTACTACAGTATTGTACACCTTAAAAAGGCCTACAAAAATGTCCTCAATGGTATATGTCTATCTCTTAGGGATAACCCACAATAACCATTTTTTATCTTTTACTTTTTACGAGAAATAAGGGCTTATTTACGAAGCGATTTTAAGCAATACAGCATTAATCCTTATCCAATTAAGTACCTTAAATACATTGTGCATTTTATATAGATCAATATGGCCCTTTACAGCATGTAATTTAAATGAATATCTTAGAAGATATTAGAGATTTAAAAAGCGGGCGCAGAGCGCGTTGGCAGCGGCCGGGTAGTACGGGATAAGTAGGATTGTAATTCATATTACTTTGGCTTCATAGTAATTGCGAATATCATGTGTGTTCGTTATACTCAAAATAAACCTAATAGTATTATTCCAAGAAAGAGACCGCGAAATGGCTTAGATGTTTAGATTTTTGGATGTTTGTTTCTCAATGATGCAAAGACGGCCAAACGGATTTAAATCGAATTTGGCACAAAGATATATTATATCATGGATACGTAACAGATAGGATACCTACTTTATCCCGGTAGTAGGTTCCCGGGTGATATTTTCCGACAGCTATACGGGCCAAGCCACTGGCAAAAGTACTATTCCTATAATAATGTTCGGTGTCTGGTAAATGATTGAGTGTCTGTATAGGTAAAATAGGAGCGTTAAGAAAAACCAGGAAGACTTATATTCCACTAAACCAAGCCCTATGTCGCAGTCTTCTTACTCTGAATACTATTACTCTTATTTTAAAAATAATAGTTTAAAAAAACTAAAAAACACGCTTCCATAGAAAACCAAACTAATAAATAATAGTTTAAAAAAACTAAAAATCACGCTTCCATGGAAAACCAAACTAAAAAGTACAAAATAATGGAAAAAAAGCGTGGGGTGCTTTTAAGGTATTTTTTTATTGATATCAGGCACCCCACGCTTTTTTTCCATTATTTTGTACTTTTTAGTTTGGTTTTCCATGGAAGCGTGATTTTTAGTTTTTTTAAACTATTATTTATTTTCTATTTTTTAGGGTATTTCGAATTTTGAGACGTATGTCAGCGTAGTTTGTGACAGTTTTTTTGCTGTCCTGGTAACCCTGGCAAGGATAATGGCACAAATTTATGAAATTATTGCATTGTCATCAGTCCTTGACAGGTGTGCAAAGTTTGAATGAAATCTGGTCGTTTAAAGTGGGTAAAAATCGCACTATAAGGAGTCGGTTACAAACAAACATACAAATATACAAACATACAAATATACAAACATACAAGTGAAGCTAATATAAAGCGTGTAAAAAGTAGAAAATAATGGAAAAAAGCGTGGGGTGCTTTTTAAGGTATTTTTTTATTGATATCAGGCACCCCACGCTTTTTTTCCATTATTTTCTACCTTTTAGTTTGGTTTTCTATGGAAGCGTGTTTTTTTAGTTTCTTTAAACTATTATTTATTTTCTATTTTATAGGATGTTTCGAATTTTGAGAAGTATGTCAGCGTATTGTCTGACGTACGTCAGCGTAGTTTTCGAAGAAAGTTTTTTTGCTGTCCTGGTAATCCTGGCAAGGATAATAGCACAAATTTATGAAATTATAGTATTGTCATCGGTCCTCGATAAGTCTACAGAGTTTAAATGAAATCTGGTCGTTTAAAGTGGGTCAAAATCGCGCTATAAGGAGTCGGTTACAAACAAACATACAAGTGAAGCTAATATAAAGCGTGTAAAAACACCAACACACATGATGTTCTCATAAACTATGAATCCTAAGTAATATGAATTATAATCCTACTACTAATAATATTATAAATGTGAAAATATGTATGGATGGGTGTTTGTTTTTCAATCACGCAAAAATGGCTGAATGGATCTGGATCGAAAATAGCACACAGAGTCTATATTACCCATATAACCTGGAAAAACACATTCTTATCGCGGTAGTACGTCCTGTTGCATTAATTTCCGACATCCACGCGGGCGAAGCCGCGGGCAAAAGCTAGTTTATAATATTAGTGTAGATGAGTACAGTAGAGAGTAAGAGTACGAATAGTATATGGCGAATAACGCAAGGAATAACCCGATAAAATTGATATTTAAATATTTTTTTACGTTTGAATAAAGTACCTACCTCTAAATGATTTAGAAAATTTTAGAAATCGTTACGTAATGAAAATTGTAGAAACGCCACATAACGATCACGTCAATGCGACTTTTTATTATATACTTTTTATGATAGGTAATAGAAAGAAACAGAGATAGAGAGAGAGAGGGAGTGATACTTTTCATGGTTTTCGAGGGTGCTGAGGGCAAAAGTCCTCACTGTTGGCTCAACATGAAGATCCAAGATGGCGCATTTTTCGTCACGGGTGTTCTTTTCATGGTGCTCGCCCATCTAAATCTCCACATCGAATAACATTCGGAGTAGACGAAAAAGCGTAAGGAACTTCGTTCCAGACGGGAGTCCCGACATGATGAATACTGCTTTACGGTAGAAATAAGTCAGATGGAAGTACCATCTGAGTTTTTTCTGATCCTTTTTTTTGGTGGGAAATGAAATGACGTCTCCTGCCCTGGATGGAGCGGTAGGGCTTGTCAGACTTTTATTGACTAAAACCCGCCCGTGTTCCTTCAGTTGCCTATATGCCAGGCCACGGTAACTCTTTCGAACAAATCTTGCGACCCTGGCAGGATGGTACTAAACCCTGAACAAGCCCTAGATATTTCTGTAAAAAAAAAACAAAACTTCAAATTGAAAGTAGAAACAAACACGAAAGCCCATGTATGTAAAAATGTTTGCAAAGAAAAACAATCTGAAAACTACCCACCCAATATCCAAGATATTAGCTAGAATTTTTAAGAAAAGACTTTTAATATAGTGGAACAAAAGACTCTTAGATAGCTAGTCGTTGGTCTCATTACGTATGAAAGAGTACGTTCAACAATGGCCATTGTTTTGTTATTGAAAATTAAAAAGTAAACTGTGCTTATATATTCGAGAGAGATTCTGAAAATACAGTAACTGGCCGTTATACAAGGTATAACATAAAGCAAGACATAATTAGAGAATCGAGTAAAAAGCATACCCAAATGACAAAAACTTATTATTTCATATGTTTATTGGACTGAGTTATGTAATATTTACATAACTCAGTCTTGGTTTCAAGATATTTTACGTTACGGCATGCGAACTCCATGTATTGTTGTAAAAAAGAACGCAAAACATTTGAAAACGAAATAAATAAATTAAGGATCATATCAATGAAACTTATTTATTGACTTACTTACTTATAGTTTGTCCCACAAATAAACATATACACTATAATAGTATACTTTATTTATCAAAAACCTTTTTTTACTATTAGTTTAGCCACGATACGTACAATCCATTAAATATTTAAGCAGGTAATTATAAACACAGGGAGCCATGCCCAATATACTTTTATTTAAAGAGTCATTTTATTATTCCTATAACAAACTTTACCAATGTGTCATTTACATACACATTTTTCGAAGAAAGTTATTTTAGATCTTACAAATTTTATGTATTTACATTTTTAAGGTTCCGTAGGCAAATGGCAAAAAACGGAACCCTTATAGATTCGTCATGTTTGTCTGTCTATCCGTCCGTATGTCACAGCCACGTTTTTCCGAAACTATAAGAGCTATGCTGTTGAAACTTGGTAAGTAGATGTATTCTGTGAACCACATTAAGATTTTCACACAAAAATAGAAAAAAAAAACAATAAATTTAGGGATTCCCCATACTTAGAACTGATACTCAAAATTTTTTTTTTCATCAAACCCATACGTCTGTCTATGGATAGGTCTTTAAAAATGATATCGAAGTTTCTATGATCATTTTTTTCTGAACTGTATAGTTTGCGCGAGAGACACTTCCAAAGTGGTAAAATGTGGTTCCCCCCTGTAACTTCTAAAATAAGAGAATGATAAATCTAAAAAAAATATATGATGTACATTACCATGTAAACTTTCACCGATAATTGGTTTGAACGACATCTATAAATGTATATGTGCTTAAAAGTTATTCTACAAACATACTCAATCCAGATAACGCACTTTCCTTTACAAAAGAGGAAGCATTGAGTACATGCATTGAAACAGATTTAACCAAAGCACAATATGCGTACCTAAGAAAAAGGCTTGTTGATAAGAATTTAAGTTCTGTATTGCCTTCGTATCAAACACTAAGTGAAGCAAAAAAGGCTTGCTATCCGCCTGCATCCAGCATTACGGTGACAAATATAAACGCAAAAATCAACCTGAAGTCTGCCGTATTATAAAGATAAAGTCAGGATCGACTCACAATCGTCTCAAGCTTTTCACTAAATGGGGATGTGATGGATCCTCCGGGCAAAGTGAGTGTAGACAAACTCCACCGGAAGAAAACGAACACATATCGGACGCTAATTTGTTTATAGTGTCCCTTGTACCACTGCGACTGGTAGACGAAGAAACTTTTACGGTCATATGGAAAAACCCTACTTGCTCATCTGTTAGATATTGCAGACCAATTTCATTAGAATTTGCAAAAGAAACTCCCGAAAAAACTACAGTTGCTGTCAGTGAAATTGAAGCCAAAATTAATCAATTGATTCCAACTCTTGTGTCAATAGAAAACAAAGTCATCGAAGTTAAACATCAACTGTTTATGACAATGATTGATGGGAAAGTTGCTCAAGTGTTGACGAACACATCATCCAGTGCTACCTGCACTGTTTGTGGAGCAACTCCCAGACAAATGAATGTTCTTTTAAAAGTTACAACGAGAGTTGAAAATGCGTTTAAATACGGATTGTCGACACTACACGCATGGATAAGATTTATGGAAATCTTCAAACTATGTCATCGGGATTCCCTGTAAACGCAAAAAAATCGGTCAGTATACATTGGTAACCGCGCAATTATGTGTAAGCAAAATATACTGTACTGGTACTACATGCCATCTTCGGTCCATAAAGTAGGTACTTATACATGGTGCTAAAATAATAGAGCATTATGCAGTTTTGCCTATAGGACAATTATCCGAAGATGCCCAGGAAGCTCGAAATAAAGATTACAAGAAATATAGGTTACATCACGCTAGGAAGTGTTCCAGATCAGCAACAAACGAAGACGTTCTGCATATTTTGTAATATACATCTGATGCTTATATATCTAGCTTAAATAAACCAAGTTTTCTAATATCCAAAGGATTATTTGACGAAGCTAAAGAATTGTTGGAAAAAGAAAGTGATGAGTAGGATAAGCGCAATTTTTTTTTTGTCATGTAACTGTTTGTTTAATAATAATAATATAGTTTTAAACTTATTTTAAGCATAAGTATAACTTTTATTGTTATTTTAATATAACTGTATAGTTTTTTGTATGAAATTTCGTATAACTTTATCTTTGTCATTTATTTTCGGAAAAAATATTTGTTTTAGAATGATGATGTTTAATTTCTTTTATTGCCTAGATATTCACAAATACGTAAAAAAAATAATCAAGGAGATAAATCACAAAACAACAGAGTTATCGATTTTTGAGATGGAAAATACCGGTTGGCCCCATAGTGCGCTGGCCCAGTACGGATTGGTAAAACTAATTGCACTATATTCATAGTAACAAAATCTACCTTGGATTTTCCCAACAATGTTGGAGTTGGCTTACAGTCTAACCGGATCCGACTGAGTTACTGGGTAATCAATCAAATCAAATCAAAATATATTTATTTCACATAAACCTACAAGGGCACTTATGTAACGTCAGAAGCTAGGTGCACGGTTCCAAATTGTTGATTCCTATGTAGAAGAGCTGGCAAGAAACTCCATGGTTACTCATTTAAAAATAATTGGCTTTTACAATGGTTTCAAATTACAGTGTTAATAGGTATGCGAGAACGGTGTAAGACTGTCAACAAGTACCAGGTACGGCAGTAATATAATAGAAAATTGTATACAGTCTACAAGGCCTACAACATTCTCACATTTACAAAAAATATAAAATAATCTCATAAATAAAACATAATAACCTATTTAAACCAAATGTCATTGTTGATATGACAACCAATAATATAGAGCTCAAATTAGAATTGTATGTATATAATGTCAAATTATGAGTAAAGTATGTCAAAGAAGAATGTAAAAAAAAAGAAAAATCTTAAATAAAAAATGTACATCGTCATTTGGGAGCAGTTAATAGACATTTACATGGTCAACCAATGGTCATGGTATAATGAGCTACCAGGGAAGCCACAAGTGCAGACGGAGTTATTGCCAAACTTCCTTGTCTTGAACCGTAGTCTTTTATCTTATAATATGCTTTTTTGATAAGGACACGCTTATTGTGTGATTTGAACTTTCCATAGCTAAGTTCAGTAACCGACTTTGGCAACTTGTTATAGAAGCGGATACTATTTATTAGAAAGGATTTACTAGTTTTAGTTAATCTAAATTTAGGTATCACAATTTCATTTTTACTACGAGTATTTATATTATGGAAATCGCTTCTTAGTTTGAAAAGGCCTAAGTTTTTACGAACATACAAGATACATTCTAAAATATAAAGAGAAGGCAGTCAGTCTATCAGTCAATCCTTGATAAGACTGGTTGTCAGACGACCCGTAACGACTGACAAAGAAAAGACACCCGGGACCCATTGGTCCCAGGTGTCTTTTCTTTGTCAGTCAATCATTATTGACGTGCTTTCAGAGGCACGGAGTGGTCATGGTATTTAAAGATAGTCACCCATCCACGGACCAACCGCGGCAACCGTAGCTTAACCTGTGCGACTGTTATTACTTAGCCACAGACCCGTCCATGTACTGTATAAATTACCTACTATGCATGATTTTTAACTAGTTTCAATAACAATAGTTGGAAAGTAAACTGCACGTACTCGTATTTCAGTTACAAACTCATGTTTTCAGTATCGGTACGGAGTTCAGTTTCCCCGATGGAATCTTTAAACAAGTTATATTTTGGTTCACGTATTTGCTGAACCTGTTCCCCGCTGTACAAAGTTCCATTTCGTAAGGCAGCTGTAACGTTCATGAGCGTAGCGATAATCCCCTATGTTTATAATCACTGATGAAAGTTTCGTAATGATTAGCGTCTGCTACACGACACATTTTTCGATACATTTTCAAGCCACACAAACGGAGAGCCACTATTCATCTATATATATAAAATTCAAAGTCCTGAGTGACTGACTGACTGACTGACTGACTGACTGATATATCAACGCACAGCCTAAACCGCTGGTCCTAGAGACATGAAATTTGGAGGGTGTATTCTTTGTGAAGAGTAGGTATCCACTAAGAAAGGGTTTTTTGAAATTCCATCCCTAAGAGGGTGAATTGGGGGGTTGAAATTTCACGCGGGCGAAGCCGCTGGCGGAAGCTAGTAAGTCTATAAAAATTAACCGCCTAAGAACTGATTTCATCAATGGAACTGAACGTGATCAGCACATCTAAAGGGTATTCAAGGGCCGTCACTTTCAATATTCCACAACAATGACGACACTGACCTCTCCTGAATGCGATTAAGGTGGTTGCGCTAAGATAGCCCGAGACATTTAAATTTTGTTTCATTTAACAACTTAAAAAAAATTACTAGTGTATACAAATAGTTATTCAATGCGATTAAATGAATTTAGAAGGTTCTATTTAATAAACATAATTCTGTAAATACATGCATACGTGCAACATACAGCCCAACATACTGACGCTGACCTGCTAATTAGAGAAAACGTAAAAAAAAAAAATACGGGGCAACCCTAGCGGTTCCCCTTAAGAAGCCCACCAACTCACTTGGATATAAACTTTGAATTAAAAGAAAAAAATACATTCCAATAAAATGAGCTGATCGCATTTCGTTGCATTGGTGAAATTATAAAGTTTCTAGCTTATATTATATATATTTCTTTATTTAACAAGTCTAATTGAGTCGTGTTAGTAACAATATTTCTAACCCCTATGTTCCATTTCCAAGCTAAGCTCGCTTACTCCTATAAATGTGTCCTTACCTTTACCACTTTGTTTTCCAATTTGTTGTAAAGACCGTAAGCGAGTTACAGAAAGTTTTAAGTAAACATTTAGTGGAACAGGCTTAACTACACTGCGCAGAATGTTCTAGATCTTGAGTGGAGAAGAATATAAGCAGATATTTTAGGGTTCTGGGTAAAATAGTGGAAAAAAATTGGGTCCTCTTCAGTCGGCGATCATAGACGATTACCCAATGGCACGATTTTGTGTGAGGAGAAGCCCTTAAGAGCAGTGGCCCCACAGAACAGAAGAAAGGGTCCAGTGGCAACGGGTCCGACTTACAAGTTGTAGATAGCAGTTTTACACCCAGGTAGGTGCTTTACTTTTTGTAAATAATTTCATCACCATTGCTCTCAAAACGGTGAAGGAAAACATCATTAAGAAATCAATAATGTTCTAGAACCAAAATTAGGAAGACGTGTGACATCTACCAACACGGACTTGGCCCGCGTGGTGGATAACAAACAGTCCACTCCCTACACTCCGAAAGAGGAGGCCTCTGATCCAGCACTTGTTAAAGTTATGCCTCAACAAAATAGCAGTAACGACTTATGAGATCAATATTTTAAAAGCCATCGTAAACTTTGTAGCTGTCTTCGAAAAGGAGGTTCTTTATTCGTTCCGAGTATGTATGTATGTATGTCCATGATTTTCTCAAAAACTACAGAATAAGGAGTGTATCCCATCCACCCCGGTCGTCCCGTCCCGTTAACGGGGTGGTTGGGAAAAATTGTTGCATCGACCCCGGTAGTATCGACTCGGTCGTTTAACGGGGTGGATGGCACAGATTTAGTCTCATCTACCCCGGTGTGTTTTTAATGAAGCGGACAGCACAGATTGAGTAGCTTACGCCCCGGTAGTATTTAAAGAGATTTTTAATTTTCTTACACATTTTGTATGTCTGCTAGAAAACACTTTGTCTTTGAAGTACCAGGTGGTCATAACTCTATAGGAGCTCACCTAACCCGTTGTGTCAGCTAGAACACGCCTTATGCCTTCGAAGTACCAGGTTGTCATAACTGGGTAGGAGCTTGCTAAACATAGGAGTGTCAGCTAGAAAACGCTGTATGCCTTCCAAGTACCAGGTAGTCATAACTTAATTATGTATGCAGATGACTTGTGTTTTGTGGCAGAATCTCCAAATCAAATCAAATCAAAAGTCATTTATTCAAACTAGGCTGAGAGTCAGCACTTTTTGAACGTCAAAGTCACATAAGACAGTCCCCCCAAAACGCCCGCCCTTCGACACTTCCTAGTGCTTTGGCTGGGAAGAAGAAGTGGCGGAACAAACTCCCCAGCAGCACTGCTGTCTGTTAAGTTAGAAGAACTTGATTCTATACAATATTGTATAAGTTATTAATATAATAAAACAAAACATACATTATTCGCCATATGTCAGCTAGCACACGCCATTATACCAACAAAACATTGAAAACTAAACTCAAGCTGAAATGAATAATGAAACAAATCGTAAACAGAACTTAAAATCTTACTAAAGCCTCCAGGCATAAAGGGCGTGCCCGCTTACATATACAACGATGCAAAGGATACATAGACACAAAAAATGAAATTAAAAGAAAATAAAAATAAATTAACAAAAGCAGTTAAATAAAAAAATAAAATAAAAAAACAATTATATGAACTACCCATATAAACTGTCAGTGTGTGAGTTACAGTAATTACAGAATGTAAAACAGTGTCATAGAAGAAAAAATAAATATTATCTACACAATTAAGTTAGCAACTAGTTTGATACACTCTAAGACTGTCCTATGGAGCGAGACCAGCATGTTTCCAAGCGTTCTTATCTTGAATGTAGTCCTCTAATTTGTAATAAGCTCGTTTACAAAGTGTACTTTTAATATGACTTTTAAACCTCCTTTCATTTAATTGCAATATATCAGAAGGTATTTTGTTGTAACATTTAACACAGTATCCCATAAAAGATGTATGTACTTTTGCTAATCTGAAAAATGGTTCGGAAGGTCTTCAACAACTTGTTACGAACCTTCACGAGCAGTGCTCTAAATTTGGCCTGAAGATCAGCGTCAAGAAGACGGAAATTATGACTCTGGACGTTCATGGTCATGAGACGCTGAACATTAAGCTTGGTGAGGACGTATTGAAGCAGGTTGATAAATTTCGATATCTGGGGAGCACATTAACATCGAAGTGTGACCTTGACGCCGAAATCAACAGCAAGATCAGTGCTGCTGCTGCAGCCTTCGGTAAATTAAATGCCAGGGTCTTCTGCTCACACGACTTAAAGCTTGCCACAAAAATATCAATATATATGGCTGTTGTACTACCCAATATTTTGTACTCTGCCGAGACATGGACACCGTATCGACGTCACATTCAACAATTGGACCGATTTCATCTCAAATGCCTACGTACAATTCTCAACATTCATTGGTCTGATCGAGTGCGCAATACTGAAGTACTGAGACGAGCAAACGTGAGAGGCATCGAGGCGTATCTCATGAGAAGGCAACTTCGGTGGTGTGGCCATGTGGCGCGCATGTCGGAGCAGAGAGTGGCGAAGCGCATCCTTTATTCAGAACTTCAGGAGGGCAAGCGGAAGCATGGCGGACAACTCTTAAGATTTAAGGATGTGCTTAAGCGACACATGAAGGGATGTGACGTAGATCCATCTCAGTGGGAAAAGCTTGCGTCTTACCGCAGAGAGTGGAGGTCACTGGTACACCAGAAAGTTTCTGACTTTGAGACTCGTCGGCTTTCAAAATTAGACTCTAAGCGTGACGAACTAAAAGCCCGACCACCAGCGGCAATCAATTACAATTACGTTAATGGTGCTCTCACGTGTCCACTCTGTACAAGAATTTTTGTTAGCAAAGGCGGTTTTGCTAGCCACATGAGAGCCCATGATAGACGCCAGTAGGTTTATAATGAAACGGTCGCCGTAGCCGAAAACGGCATGGAAGGATTATTATTATTATTTTAGTCATAACTTGGCTGGAGCTTATCAGACAAAGGAGTGTCAGCTAGAAAACGCTTTATGCGTTCAAAGTACAATTAATTGATTCTGAGGCGGTACGAAGTTCGCTGGGTCAGCTAGTTATTGGTATAAAAATAAATATGAAGTGTAATTATATAATTATTAATATTTAATATTCTCAAAAATGTTATGTTACTATTTTTAATTGAATTTTTATTACTTTTTTTTATTAATAATGAATAGTAAGCACCAAGAAACAAATACTGGAACATAAGTACTTTCTACTATGCGGCGCGTATGCTACTCAATCTGTGCTGTCCGCTTCGTTAGAAATACACCGGGGTAGTTGCGACTAGATCTGTGCCATCCACCCCGGTAAACGACAGGGTCGGCTCAACCGGGGTCGATGGCACAAGTTTTCCCAACTGCCCCGTTAACGGGGCGGGACGACCGGGGTGGATGGGATGCACTCAGAATAAGTTG
The DNA here is from genome assembly GCA_947507805.1 of Aporophyla nigra. NCBI lineage: Eukaryota > Metazoa > Arthropoda > Insecta > Lepidoptera > Noctuidae > Aporophyla > Aporophyla nigra. The sequence goes on along the minus strand of OX382292.1, from coordinate 7,093,918 downwards.
TTACTAATAAAGAACGGAAGATTATCTTCTTTCCTTTTTTTTTTGTTAACTGGATTTGTATAAGATTGTACAATATTGTATAGAATCAAGTTCTTCTAACTTAACAGACAGCAGTGCTGCTGGGGAGTTTGTTCCGCCACTTCTTCCGCGGACTGTCTTATGTGACTTTGACGTTCAAAAAGTGCTGACTCTCAGCCTAGTTTGAATAAATGACTTTTGATTTTGATTTTAATTTTGAATGGAGTTGACAAAATATTTTCATTTAAAATACCTAAATAACGATCAACTCAGCCTATCACAGTCCACTGTTGGACATAAAGGTCTCCCAAGCTGCGCCACGACTCCCTTACCTTCGCCTTCCATCGCCGGTCCATCTAGCTGTGGAGCGTCCCACACTATGCTTGCCGATACGTAGTCACCCCACCAAGACTAACACAAATAGCAAACTACTAGAACTAGATTTTTTCTGTATATCTCCAAGAGTTGAAACCCGATCGCTCTGATTCACTCGCGCTGCACTCTGTTAAATTCTGAATTCTCGGTTTAACACCGAGACTATAAAATCCAAAATCCCGTAAATGTCGACCAAAGCTACTAATTTCATTACAGGACTACAGATATTTATTCAATATAACCTGGCATATGAAAAAGCTCTTGAATGTGACACGGTAAGCACAGTAGTGGCTCAGTCGCGCGTGTGTTGGTAGTCGATAACTTCCGCTAAGAGCTACGAATCGATAAATGAGGCATTCGACTGGCGTGTTAGTCTAGTGGTTAGTGACCCTGACTGCTAACACTGAGGTCGTGGGTTCGATTCCCACCCAGGACTAATCTTTGTGTGATAAGCACAATCATTTGTTCTGTGTCTGGGTGTAATTTATCTATATTAAGTATGTATTTAGAAATATATAAGTATGTTTATCAGTTGTCTGGTTACCATAGTACAGGCTCTGCCTAGTTTGGGATCAGATAACGGTGTGTTGGTTGTACTAAGTTATTTATTTATTTTCTCTGTTGCGTGTTTTGTGTATTCCTACCAATACACAAAACAACTTTTACATTACTAATACCTATTAGACTTGTAAAAGTTGGTTGGTTAGTGGTGTTTGGATGTTTGTAAGTCAATCACGCAAAAACTGCTGAACTGATTTGAATGAAAAAGACGCACAGATATTTTTTTGCACTGATCGTTTTATTGCCTGGATCCTATGTGTTAACATAGGATTCTTTTTTCCCGGCAGTATGTCCCGTGGGATAATTTCCGACTTCATTCAAAACGTCCAACGGTTTTTATGAACAAAAAAAAAATACTAATAATAAAAAATAAAAAATTAAATATGATTAACACCGAAGAAAATTCAAGTATTTTTTTAAGTTTATATTAGGTATGTATTATTGATTTTAACATCATTTGAATTTATTTAAAATTAAAAAACCATTTTATTCCATTTTAAACACGTTTTCTGAAAAAAAAACAAGAGGAAAGAAAACGACAGTGCCCAGAGTTTTTTACAAGGCAGTGGATAAAAAAAATTGTTTCTTTTTTTTTTCAATTTACGTCGCTACCCCTGATAAAATAATAAAGTCTTCCAAGAAGTTGTTAAACAACCATTAGTTATTAAAATACTACCTTCTTCCCCTCTTCGCACATCATAACCAGATTCATACGTGCAACCACTGAATTATTCGGCTGTGAATATTCCGATAGTGAGCCGAATAGAAGCCGCATCGATGTATCGCTGTCGAATATCCAACCAATCGATGTTAGGTTCTCGATGTTTACACAGCCTGGTGACAGACGGACGGATGGACGGACAGCGGAGTCATGGGTCCTGTTTTATTTACCCTTCGGGTACGGAACCTTAAAAATACCGACAGAGGCCAGCTTTGTTCAAGATTATGAAAAAAATAACGAAATGTTGTTTTTCACAATACCCTGATAACATCATCAAAACACCAAGTCTTTCAAAAAGTTAAACAAATATCAATTAATAAAATACCTTCTTCCCCTCTTCGCACATCATAACCAGATTCATACATGCAACCACTGAATTATTCGGCTGTGAATATTCCGATAGTGAGTCGAATAGAAGCCGCACCGATGTATCGCCGTCGAATATCCAACCAATCGATGTTAGGTTCTCGATGTTCACATCGATTTTAATTAACAGCTCTATATCGAAATTTTTTGTGGTGAAATTGTTGTTTTTAGGTTCTATAACTGGTTTCTTTATTACGGGGATTGGGATGTAACTTTCTGTCCAGCTGTCGAAAGACGTCCACTGCTGGACATTTTCCTCCCAATTAGGAGAAATTTGCTATAATCGCCACGCTTGGCGTACGCGTTGGCGATCGCAGTATGGTAGTAAAATGCACAGAGAGCACTGCTGCCCAATCTCTAGTAAGTCTCTTAGTCGCCTCTTACGACAATCACGGAAAGAAATGGGGTGGTGTTATTCTTTACGTCCGGCACCACACGGTACATGCATTACGGTAATGAAACATGGTACATTTTGGGAAATTCGTCAAAAAACATCTAAGTTCCACGAAAAATTACAAAGACAGCGGTTCCGACGGGTTTCGCTGACCGATTGCGGGCATTGACCTTCGTTCATTGAATGATGAAGTTTTTTGTTTCTTTAATTAATTTTCCATATCGATTCGTGAGCCTGTGTAAATAAAAATTAAATGCTGTTCGCTGGTAAGCGCATCATTTGAGAACTGCTGGAAAGTTTTGGTTATGTTTATTTCTTATCCGGTCGGTAAGTTTAACACCGAGGATACTACGGTCCATCGCTCGCTGGCAAACCTTGACCTTGGTCCTCTTCTGAAATGCCGCATATCATACAGCATCGCGGAAGACCCAGGTGTAAATGGCGGAACGAACTCGACGCCTATATGAGGGATGGGTCCTTATTGGCTCAGGATAGAGTTGAGTGGAAAAAGGAAAGGGAGGCCTTTGCTCTGCAGGACAATACAGGCTGATTATTATTATTTTATTTCTTAAATGTTCGTAACAATGCTTGCGAATCCTACTATAAACGCGAAAGTTTGTATGTATGGATCTCTGGATGTGTGGATGTTTGTTCCTCTTTCACGCAAAAACTACTGACCCGATTTAGATGAAATTTGACACATAGATAGTTTATAACCTGGAATAACACAGGGTACTTTTATCCCGGTAGTATGTTCCCGCGGGACAATTTCCGACCTCCACGCTGGTGAAGCCGCTGGCAAAAGCTAGTAAGTAATAATAGCGGCTCGGATCGATCGACCAGGTTAAGCTACGCTTACCGCGGTTGGTTCCTAGATGGGTGACCATCTGCACATACAAATACCCCTCCGTGCTTCGGAAAGCACGCTAAGCCTTTGGTCCTGGCTCTCATTTGTAGATCTTCGATAGTCGTTACGGGGCGTCAGAAGACCGAAAGTCTAACAACCAATATTCTTGGAAAGACTGGTTGTTAGACTTTCGGTCTTCTGACAATTTAAGGATTAACAATAGATCTATATGTACATTATATACACCGTGACATTTTAATTTCCTTACAACGGCAGCCTAGTTCATGTAACCAATGAGCCAATGACTACTACACATCCATAAGAAAAAAAAAGAACATTTGAATAACTAAAAAAACTTTTTTACAAAAAAAAAACAACCGACTTCCTTAAAAACACTACAAAGTGAAAAATAACTTTAATTTCGGAAGTCGGTGTCTTAGGATCTGTATTTATGGTTTTTTTGCCACCGACTTCCGAAATTAAAGTTATTTTTCACTTTGTAGTGTTTTTAAGGAAGTCGGTTGTTTTTTTTTTGTAAAAAAGTTTTTATTTTTAAATTTTTAGTTGTGGTATTCACCCTGCACTAATTCCAAACAAACAATGCATATTTATGCGATAGCAGAAATCGCGGTTGATTTGCTGTCATTTTTTAAAGAGTTCCGGTGTCTGTCTCCCGAACTCATCATCAGATCTATATGAAAATTATATGGGACCATTTCGGAATAAACCCCTTTCGAACAAAAAAAGCATGTAGATGGATATGTAGATGGATTTGCAAAGAATTTTGCAAATCCATCTACATATGACGGAGTTATGGCCGAACATACATAAAAAAAAAAAACATATAAACATACGAATTGAGAACCTCCTTTTTGAAGTCGGTTAAAAATATAATAAATGGCCAGGCCAAAATGATTAAGGCTGCTTTTTTTTATTAAGCAGACAGTAGAGTGGGTAAGAGCCCACTCTAGTGTCTGCTGAGGAATCAATTCTCGATGTCAACGAGTATGTCTATCTAGGACAAGATATCTTCTAACTCCTGATCGATAAGGAGTTGTACCTTTCATCATCAGCTCAACGGAATATAAGAATACAAGTAACGGTCTAAACGTGCCTATAATATTCAAAGAATTATCCCCTAACCTTCTAACCTTTCACTGTAAGTTCCTATATGTACTGTTCACCGATGAGGAGTTCCATGCGGTATCTTCGAAGACTATAATTAGTTCACCACGGATGGATAGATAGAACCAGCAATTATTTTTGATCTTTAGTACAATATCCAAATCACATTACGTGTACTGTTTGTTTTTGAGGAGTTCCTTCGTTTATCTCCCAAAGTATACATCAAATCTTCACAAAATTAATATGGGACCACCTCAGGAGTATACCCTTACGAATAAAAAAAGAATTTTCAAAATCAGTTGACAATTATCGGAGAAATCGGTGAACATACATAAAAAAATAAAAAAAAAATACATACAGTCGAACATATAACCTCCTCCTTTTTTTGAAGTCGGTTAAAAAATAAATATATTATTCATCATGATGACGCATGACGTAATTTGAAATTGACATTTTTTCTCATGGAATATGGAGATGAAATGATCTAGTCGACTCGTGCACTGGGTAGATATGTTCTGTACCGTTTGATACGTAAACATTATTAACAGGATGCTTCATACTTCTAACGCATTATTTATTTTTCTTAGTACCTATTATCTGATTAATGGTAACATTTTTTAATCACGTCTAGAGGTATATTATGTCGGATACATTGAGTGGATAACCTTTGTGAGACGACTAAAATGTCACGGTGTATACATAAACACACGCCTTCGTCCCATGAGGGTAGGCAGAAACTTCAAAACGCCATCTGCCACGATCTTTACATACTCCTTTAGCGTCTTCCTTTGTTTGCTATCTAGTCCTCCAGACCGTATTTCGGCCACGGCGGCCAATCTCACCGGAGATTAGCCATCGGCACGGGAGATATTATAGTGCTCAAGTGTGTGCGCAGACACAAGAGCACTCACTCTCATAGTCCGATGGGACGGCAATCCGACACGACCGGAGAGAGATCAGGCGTAGGACCAACGGCTTAACGTGCTTTCCGAGGCGCGGCGGTATCAACACCGCCAACTTCCAAACTCCGGGCTGTTACTAAGAAATTCCTAATGGAAAACCCCAGTAACACTTTGCCCGACCCGAGAATCGAACCCAGGACCCCACGCTCAGCGGTCACGCTTGCGACCACGAGACCAACGGGGCAGTTTTGTTTGCTAACGATCTATTCGTCAACCAAATCCGGTGACGTCATAAAACTCATCAACAGTTAATAAATAACTCGTGATTTGAGTCATTAGCGCCCAATCAATCAAATTACAAAACTCAGACGTTTTAAACTATTATTATCTGCTAGTTTCTTGTCCTCGTGGATGTAAGACATTTTTAACTGACTTCAAAACAAGGAGGAGGTTATCAATTCGACTGTATTTTTTTAAGAAAGAAAGAAAATACGTTTATTTGCGGCAAACATGATGCACAGAAAGATCAGAGGTATACAAACATAAAAATAAGGTGTGGGAAAACATGCGTCACATCCACGCAAAACGGCCATCACTCAGCATAATGCTGTGACCCTATGCGAGACTGAGTCCCAGCACTGGTTACAAAAAATAAAATGAAAAAGAAATGAAAAAATGAAAATGTTTGTTACCTCATTACCTTTGACTGAGTTAACCGATTTTGTTGTTTTTTTTTTTATTTGAAAGCTGGTGCTTCCCGAATGGTCCCATTTAATTTGGTTCCATTCGGACAATGGGATCCATGTGAAAACCATATAAGACTTAAATTTGCATTAAGTATTTGCGCGACAAATGAACGAATAACGCGATTAGATTAGTGCGGGGAAAAGTTTTTATTTCTAACTTTTTAGTTATGGTAGATATACCATAACTAAAAAGTTAGAAATAAAAACTTTTTACAAGAAAATAACAACCGACTACCTTAAAAAAACACTACAAAGTCAAAAAAAACTTTAATTTCGGTAGTCGGTGGCAAAAAAATCTTAAATACAGATCCTAAGACACCGAATTCCGAAGTTAAAGTTATTTTTGACTTTGCAGTGTGTTTTAAAGGAAGTCGGTTGTTATTTTTTTGTAAAAAAGTTTTTCCATGGGAACGTCCAAACGGGAAAAAATATACCCCATGTCCTTCCCCAGGATACCATCTATCTCTTTGCCAAATGTTATTGAAATCCATTCAGTGAAGTTTAGACGTGGTAAGCGGATACATCCTATAACCTTCCCACTGCTGGGACATAGGCCTCCTCTCTGTGAAAGGGAGTGGGCAGTAGTTCACCACGCAAGCCCAGTGCGGTTCGATCCGGTCGGATGTCACATGTTTTAATAGAGGAAAAATATAATACTGCAATCAAATGAAGGAACATTTAAAGCTCGTAATAAAAGTACAGTTTGTAAACAAGTATAGTTACAAATTAGAGGATTATATCGTAGAGTAGCTTCTGACCGCGACTTTGTCCGCGTCAAATTTTTGCTTTCTTGACCCTTCCCGTCGCATCGAATTGCCTACCAGTTTTCGTCCATTTTTCGTTGCTGCTCCGCTCCTTTTGATCTTAGCGTGATGTTATATAAGCTATAGCCTTCCTTAATAAATAGGCTACCCAACACAAAAATTATTTTTCAATTCGGACCAGTAGTTGGTGAGATTCGCGCGTTCAACCAAACAAACTAACGAACAAACAAACAAACTCTTCAACTTTATAATATTAGTATAGATATAGTATATTAGTATAGATAAGAAGGCTTGGAAACGTGTTGGTCCCTATAAGACAGTATAGAGTCTATTTAAAATCAAACTTGTTGCTAATTTAATAATTGTATAATTTATATTTTTATGACATAATTTTATATTATGTGATTACTTTAACACACACTCAATGATTACTTGTTGATATATTAGGAAAATCATCCACTTTTACAATAAATGTGAATACATATGTGAGCACCATTAATATCTATTTATGATAATATAATTATTTATACTAAATGTTGTGAAACGTTTTGAAGGCGAAACGGTGAAATTTCTTGCCCATTCATCTCCATACGATACTACCTTTTAGAAGGAGCGGCTTGAAACAAGTCTATTACACGCTTTATATTAGCTTCACTTGTATGTTTGTTTGTATGTTTGTACGTCTGTTTATAACCGACTCCTTATAGCGCGATTTTGACCCATTTTAAACGGCCAGATTTAATTCAAATTGGGTTACCAGGACAGCAAAAAAACTGTCTTCGAAAACTACGTTGACATACGTCACAAACTACGCTGACATATGACACAAACTACGCTGACATACGTCACAAACTACGCTGACATACGTCTCAAAATTCGAAACACCCTAAAACATAAATAATAAATAAAAAGCGTGGGTTGCTTTTTAAGGTGTTTTTTATTGATATCAGGCACCCCACGCTTTTTTCCATCATTTTGTACTTTTTAGTTTGGTTTTCAATGGAAGCGTGTTTTTTAGTTTTTTTAAACTATTATTTTTTTCGATAATTTTGACGTTCAAAAGTGTATCTTACCTGCCTGTTTGAAATAAATGTTTGAAGAAAGAATAAAAAATGTTAAAAATTTTAAAGTTTTTTTTTCCTTTTAAATGACATCTCACAGTTGACACTTATGAGTTTGTCGGCTGCTTAACCGGGCTTGTCTGTGGCTACCTTAATAAATGAAGGCCTCCAGCCAGGGCTTAAAAAAATAAAACTAGAGCGACTACTCGCTAACGACACCCCCTGTGGGGTACGGACCTCAGCTTAGGGCAACGCTGGTAGAGGGCAGCCAGGGACAGGCTGGATCGGAAATATAATCTATTTAGGGATGAATTTAAGGGTACAGGCTCAGCGGCGCGAGTTGGCTCGAGCAAGGGTCGGGTCTCTAACATGGATAGGGACGTCGCGGCGGGCTTCGGCGGTGAGGACGTGAGGACGGAAGGACGGCGGTTTGTATCGGTTTATCTTTAGAATATGAATACGTTAAAATTACAACAAAAAAAAAAATAGCCATTTATACGTCGCGTCGGTGAGGTTTCATTCATTTCATTCATCTCCACAACATCATTAGTGTTTACGGGTTTAGGGGTCTTCGGGGTAAAATGCTAGCACAAAACAAAGTATTGTAGGTATTGATTGTTGTATACAATTTAATTTAAGTTTACATCACCGAACTATACAATAAAACGTTCTTCAGAATAATTATGTCCAAGCACCGGGTTCGCGATAACATTACTTTGCCTCTTAAAAATAATACTACTTCAAAATTAAAGGCTCGTGCAGACCAGCGCGAAATCGCAAGCGCGACACGGGTCGCGTTGCCTGTCGCGTCTGCGATATCGCGCTGGTCTGCACGAGCCTTAAGGAGAATCCAACTGGATTTTCCCTAAAAACGTCAAATAATAAAGTGCTCCGCGCATGCGCGCAATCTGTCAAGATAGCGCCTCGAGGCTCGAGGCGTACTTCTACTGCGTAAATTAATAGAATTTTACACAATATCAAAATGTATGAAAAGAAATTAATTTAGTATTTAGCATTATTTTTAGTAAGCATTCGACATCTAGTGTTTTGAAACCAGCAATCAACTCGATTTCGAATACATCCTCCGACACATGCATAAAAAAATATAGGTACGTTAAAAAACTAAAAAACACGCTTCCATTGAAAACCAAACTAAAAAGTAGAAAATATTGGAAAAAGCGTGGGGTGCTTTTTTGGGTATTTTTAAATTGATATCAAGCACCCCACGATATGGAAGCGTGTTTTTTTAAACTATTATTTATTTTTGAGAAAACCACCCTGACAGCAACACAGGGGTCTCTAACGATCACCCATCCCGTAATAACCGCGGTAAGGGCTACTTACCTTTTTTTTGTAAAACACACCCGTGTTCCTTCAGTTGCCTATATGCCAGTGCCACGGTAACTATTTCGAAAAAGAAATCTCGCGGCCCTGGCAGGCATCGGTCCTAGTAGACCCTTCAGCTTTGCTGAAATCTCTTTGAGGCGCGCGTGGAACACTACGCACCGTCGAGCCTGGTCCATACCGGGCGGCCTAAACAGCCGTGTCCGGTGAGGACCTGCGTAAGACGGAAGGTGAGGACGCCGTGGCTCCTCTCTAGCCACTCCGCAAAGAGGGGACTTACCACCGCAATTGTGGATTGCCCAAGGGCGACTTACCTGCGACTGGATTTTATCGCTGTCATTAAAACCCGCAAGTCCGATGATATCAACAAACATTCTCACTAAACTTACATAACGAGGAACCATTTAGTAAAACCATCAATCGAATATTGACTGGCCTGTTAGTCTAGTGGTTAGTGACCCTGACTGCAAAGACTGAGGTCGTGGGTTCGATTCCCACCCAGGACAAATCTTTGTGTGATGAGCACAATCATTTGTTCTGTGTCTGGGTGTAAATTATCTATAATATGTATGTATTTAGAAATATATAAGTATGTTTATCAGTTGTCTGGTTGCCATAGTACGGGCTCTGCCTAGTTTGGGATCAGATAACGTTGTGTTGGTTGTCTTAAGATATTTATTTATATTATAAAATCTGTACTAATTAACCTTAAAATTGATTCTTAGCGCAATTAAGACAAACGACAGACAAAGCTTACCTCAATTAAAATTATCTTGTGCCACAAACATTAATAATTACCCAACTAGCAAAATAATCCTGGATGGCGATTTCATAATGCTACGTGGACTTATAAAGCTCCGATGATGGTTTTGGTGGTTGCTATAATATGTACTTATATCGGAATATGGGATCATATTTCCTGGCAAACATAGGATCAATACTCCTATAAAAGCATGAAACGAGAGTAATTGCACTCAAGAGTAATAACTCCGGTAACTTGGACTTATATGCGCCTATAAGATAACATCTGCGGACCATTTAAATCCTAATACTCCTGTAGGAGCATGTACCAGGAATATATGCACTGAGGAGCAATTATTCTTGTTATTTTTACTTATAACCTCATATAAGCTAATATTTTATGGCCAATATAAGTAAATTAAAGTTAAATTATTGTAAATCATTTATGGTTTTGTTTTACATATGCTTAAAAGTAAGTGTTAAATGAATTTCATATCAATGTTTTAAAAACAATAAATCACCAAGATTACACAGCATGCAGCAGTCGGTAGGATAAATTGTTCTCTATATCGATTTATCGTATGCCGTTTTAAACCTAGACATATTTATATAGGCATGCAAATTCTATTGTAGGATTTGACATCAGCCATTTTGATTAGGTACAACTGTTTTTGTCAAATATTGAAAATGGATTTAAATAAGTGGAAGCGGTTTAAAAAAGTGGGTCTGATAAAAGAAAAGTAAAAAAACATATAAAGAAATGTTAACCGCAGTGAGCACCGATTTTTGAAATTTAATTGGTGAAGACCGTATCGCGAATTCTAGCGAGGGTTCCGGACGAGATAATTGTAGTACTACTTTAGATGGAAGAGGTTCGGATAACGAAAGTACCAAATCTTTGAGCGATATTGAAAGCGATCATCAACATCATCATCATTTCAGCCGTAAGACGTCCACTGCTGGACTTAGGCCTCCCCCAATTTGGGGGGCTTTGCCATAATTGCCACGCTTGGCAGGCGGGTTGGCGATCGCAGTATGGTGGTAAAATGCATAGAGAACGCTGCTGCCCATTCTCTAGTAAAAGCGATAATAAGAAAGAACTTTCGGATTATAACAAAAATTTTGAACTGCGTTAGTCTATTAAAAACTGGGCTTTAGACTTCAATATTCCTCATGCTGCCTTAAACTCTTTATTGAATATTTTAAATATGAGATTAAACTATGTTTTGTCTCAAGACGCACGAACATTACTAGATACCAATAGAGAAAACCTACACATCAGTACCCGTAAATCTCTAGTGTTAATAGAAACCACGCTGTGACAACCGGGACATATCTCTGATAACAGGAAATTTGTAACACTCCAAGGCCATTTTAAGTTCTTTAAAGATCGGAAATATTTTTGGTTAAAAATCGATTGATATCCAGGAACATCGGCATGGTCTTGTTTAAATCGTCGGCAACCTGTTATATAATTAAGTTAAATAAAAACATTGTTTAAACTAATGTTTAACCTAGCACGTAGAACAAACCCTTAAAATATTACTTTAACTTACTTATCTATAAATATCAATCGATTTTCATCGGGCATTGCGGAACCCTAATCGGTAACAATGGCGAATCTTCTTCGGTTTTGAGATAACCTAATATAGAACCGATATACTTATATTGGTACTATGTCACACTTGGAAATGCTTAAAATACTTATTTTAGCACTATGTCACACTTGGAAATGCTCACCAAGAAATTGGCAGCTATCTTCATAATATTTATTTAATTTTAATTAATACTAAAATGTAAATAAGCAAATTTCAAGAGGCGCTTTAAAATTTTCATCGAAACCATAATAGATTTCACAGAAAATTCAAGTTCCCCTACGAATAAGCTATAAGTTAGACTAACAATGTGACAACAATAAGTTTTTCCACTATGGTTGACATGAATAGTATAAAGATGTTAAAAATATTTTTTACAGAGCACAACAATGCGCGATACACTCACTTCGACTGTTCACAACATAAATGAACTTATAGAAACATTTCTAGGCGCGTATTAATCTAATTTTTTACTATATTTTACTTATAGTGAGATTTACAGGAGTACTTGTATTGACGTAATTCAATTACAGGAGCAATATAGGCGTATATGGCATTTCAGAGGTCTAATATAAATACGTTATAAGTAAAAGTAGACTTATAAAGTGGGCCCTTTTCGCAACTTATATGCAGATAAAAGCCTCATATAATCCTCGATAAATGATGGTTCTAGGATAGTTTAAAAACCACTTTTTGCTAGTTGGGTACTGTATTGTGTCTTAATACATAATAATTATTATGTAATTGACATGCACATAAATATTAACAGCCTTTAGTCTCTGGGCTGTCATTCATCAACCTTTGTCAGTCTTACTAAGGGGTATCCTGTACCCAGTAACTGGGTGGTGGAGGTAAGATAGGCAGTCGCTCCATGTAAAATTCAGCTATATTTGGTTTGACTGGAAGTCAACCCCAACTTAGATGGGAAAAGGCTATGTAGTGTTAAAACGCTTGTGTAAAAAAATATCTAAACAAAAATATGTTGGTTTGCAAAACATTATATTAGGTAATTAATACACTTTTGTAATAAAGTTTATTTCTGCTGGTAACATTTATGAAGATTTGTATTCAGATTACATAAATTATAAAATTATTGTAAATAGTTATAGAAAAGATTTATCTATGTTTAGTTCGGATCATAACATTTTTGTTTAAAAGGATATTTTTAATTAACGAAGTCATAAAGACCGTATGCATTTTTGTACGTTGCCCGCATTTGATGGAGGAAGATTTAAAAAAAAACCGGCCAAGTGCGAGTCGGACTCGCGCACCGAGGGTTCCGTACAAACCTGCAGGTCATCATCATCATCATTCGTCATCATCGTTTATGAAATGAAATGTTTTTTTTTTTTTAATTTTTATATTTGTGTTGACTGAATGAAAGGTAAATTGTGGTTTACGATTTATGACGTATTAAAAAAAAACTACTAACTAGATCTCGTTCAAACCAATTTTCGTTAGTAGTTTTCATGGTAATGTACATCATATATTTTTTTTAGTTTTATCATTCCCTTATTTTAGAAGTTACGGGGGGGGGGACACACATTTTACCACTTTGGAAGTGTCTCTCGCGCAAACTATTCAGTTTAGAAAAAAATGATATTAGAAACCTCAATTTCATTTTTGAAGACCTATCCATAGATACCCCACATGTAAGGGTTTGATGAAATTTTTTTTTGTGTTTCAGTTCTATGTATGGGGAACCCCAAATATTATTGTTTTAAAAAAAATGATATTAGAAACCTCAATATCATTTTTGAAGACCTATCCATAGATACCCCACACGTAAGGGTTTGATGAAAAAAAAAATTTTGAGTTTCAGTTCTATGTATGGGGAACCCCAAATATTATTGTTTTTTTTTCTATTTTTGTGTGAAAATCTTAATGCGGTTTACTGAATACATCTACTTACCAAGTTTCAATAGCACAGCTCTTATAGTTTCGGAGAAAAGTGGCTGCGACATACTCGGACAGACAGACAGACAGACAGACAGACAGACATGGCGAATCTATAAGGGTTCCGTTTTTTGCCATTTGGCAACGGAACCCTAAAAAGGCGGCGATGGGCATTGTGTGTTAGTTATGTTTAAAGATACTTAATTAGAAAGTGTGATTTGCTATATTTAGCATTGATATAAATTAGTTATCAGATATACGTTGACTTATTTTAACCAGTGATCTAACAGTAGATGATAACGATCCACAGAAAACGGCCATCGCTCAGCATAATGCTGCGACCCTATGCGAGACAGAGCCGCTGGTTTTCAGCGAAAGCTAGGACTGACATTTTAGACTATGGATTTGGGTGGCCAAAGTTTACTGATAGTCTAGATTTGAAAGGACTATGGCGACAAGCATGTTGTTGCTATAATAATGCAACCATTGAGCTTTTTTTTTGTGGGTGCGAAATCATCAAATTACGTCTCCCGCTCTTTTCGTGTCAGACTTTTACAGACTATAACCCACCCGTGTTCCTTCAATTGCCCATGTGCCAGGACCACGGTATCTCTTTCGAAGAAATCTCGCGACCCTGGCAGGATCCATTGAGCTTTACGTAGATTTTTGTTTGCAACAGAAGTATCTCAGTTTTAGCAGGCGCCTGAAAGATCCGACTAAAACAACATAAAATTAAACTTTGGCCCACTTGAGTTTCACAAGAGAACCAAAGTAACCGACATAGCCCGAAGAATGACCAAACTTAAGTGGCAGTGGGTAAGGCACATTGTTCGCAGAACAGATGACCGACGGGGCAGAAAGGTTGTAGAGTGGCGACCGCATACTGGAAGAGGTTGCGTTGGAAGGCTTCCCACAAAATGGACCGATGACCGGCTCTCGGCTTCTCGCATTCAGCGGTCTTCACCAGCCGCTGGATTCGAGAAGCAGAGAGCCGGTTCAAGTAGCGGTGCTAGGGGGAAGCCTATGTTCCGTAGTGTACGTCTATCGGCTGAACTGATGATGGCGATGAGGCCCGCTTGCACCAGAGTGATCACTTAGAAATTTTTCTTTGCTTTATTACAGTCTCAATCAACAAGTGATTGACATAAACAGAGCAATGGTTTGTAAACGTTCAGCGTTCAAAGTTTCTAGTGATTTGTAATGTTAGTAGGTTTAATTCAAAGTTTTCATGGTTTTGTACCCAAGAAGTGTCATAGTAACGCGACCTTATTACTAAGGCGCTTCACTGTCAGTCTGCTCGTACTTCAGTCTGTCTTTTTTGTTCCGTATTAGATGCACCTTTGAAATTTTCTCATAGTGTGTACTACTATGGCCGCTTTAAAAACAAATCTATATACCTATACAAAAAACTTTTTAACATAAAATTAAACCGCCGAAAAAACTGAAAAGCAAAAAAATATTAATCTTTCAGTCATTTTGAGTCGGCCCTTTGAGCGATCTTAATTCACTGATTGTTTGACGCCGACAGAAAGGTTTATTAATTTTTGGTTTTAAGTTTTTTCGGTGGTTTAATTTTTTCAACGATGACGGAATTTCGTACAGAGGTAGATTGTGAGTACGAAACAACGATTTTAGGAAACTCTCCCCGTAAAAGGGTGAAATAACGGGTGGAAGTTTGTGTAAAAGTTCGTCAGTTTTGAAGCTAGGTTCTTCAAGTTTTGTGTTACCGCTGACGATTAAAAATACTAAATGTATATTTATCTCAACGTTTTTTACGTATGTATCTCAACGTTAATAATTCTACTCCTGAAGAGCTGAAAAAGTGGTTCATTTTCAAATTAACATCATTAAATTTATTATTTAGCCAAATGGTTTGAAACAAACGTAACTAAATTTCCGACATCCACGTGGGTGAAGCCGCGGGCAGAAGCTAGTAATAATAAATAATAGTGACCAAACTAAAAAATAGAAAATAATTGAAAAAAAGCGTGGCGTGCTTAATACCAATTAAAATATCTCAAAAAACTAAAAAACACGCTGCGTGTTTTTTAGTTTTTTCAACTATTATTTATTTTCATTTTTTTTTGTTCGACTATAAAAGAGTGTTTTTTTAGTTTTTTTTTAGCTAACCTCGTAATACAGACAAGGATAATGGGACATTATTATATTGTCATCGGTCCTCTATAAGCCTACAAAGTTTAAATGAAATGTGATCGTTTGAAGTGGGTCAAGATCAAGTCCAACGGAGTCGGTTACAAACTTAACTTTACATACAAACAGGTGAAGCTAATAAAAGCGTGTTAATAATAATAGTTTAAATAAACTAAAAAAACACGCTTCCATAGAAAATCAAACTAAAAAGTAGAAAATAATGGAAAAAAAACGTGGGGTGCTTTTTAAGGTATTTTTTTATTGATATCAGGCACCCCACGCTTTTTCCATTATTTTCTACTTTTTAGTTTGGTTTTCTATGGAAGCGCGTTTTTTTTAGTTTTTTTAAACTATTATTTATTTTCTATTTTTAGGATGTTTCTAATTTTGAGACGTATGTCAGCGTAGTTTGTGACGAATGTCAGCGTAGTTTTCGAAGACAGTTTTTTTGCTGTCCTGGTAACCCTGGCAAGGATATTTATTCTTTAATGGCACATATTTATCAAATTATATTATTGTCATCGATCCTGGATAAGTCTACAGAGTTTAAATGAAATCTGGTCGCTTAAAGTGGGTCAAAATTGCGCTTTAAGGAGTCGGTTACAAACAAACATACAAGTGAAACTAATATAAAGCGTGTAAAATTCAACAATACGGACCTCGCACTTGACTGGATTTTTAATAAAAATACATCAACTTCTGCATTTTGTAACAGGTTCTCTTCAAGGTTTGAAAAAAAGGCAAAAACCTTTCAAATTGTCATAATGAACGCATTACGCAATTCATTGAAATGCAGTATTTACCGAGTAATAAAATTGTTAAGTTTTCTCAATGCACCTCTATGGGATTTAAACTGTTTTTCCTTATACTGGTTTAAACCTAGAATAAGTAATCGAGTAAAGAGTTCTTGGGTTTTTCCATGAGGAAAATTTTAGTAAGCCCGGAGTTAGGAAGTTATAGTCTTGTGACATCCCCGTGCGCTGGAAAGCACGATGGCCGCCGTTGGTCCAGCGACTGATCTCTCCCTGATATTGTCGGAATGCCGTCCTATCGGAGAATGAGAGTAAAGGAACTGAGAGTATATCTGTGTTTGCGCACACCGGTGCACTCTAATAACTCCCGTAGGTACCTAAGCCATGGCATAATCCCCACGCTTGAAGTGCGAGTTGGTGATCGCAGTATGGTTTTCAAAATACATAGAGAACATTGCTGCCGTTTGTCAAGTAACTCCCGTGGTCGCCTTTTACGAAACCCACGTGAAGACAAAGGGTGGTGCTGTTCTTTATGTCCGGCAACATTCGGGTGCCTGGTGTCTTCCTGTATGAGCACTTTCTTTCTTTAATTCTTTGGGACAAATCAACACCAAACTACTGCAATTTTACCGTGACCCTGGCATATGGGCAACTGAAGGAACACAGGTGGGTTTTAGTCAGTAAAAGTCTGACACGCCCTCTCGCTCTGCCCAGAGCGGGAGAAGTCATTTGATGATTTCCCATCCAAAAAAAAAAAAAGATTATATGCATACAAATGGCGTATCATAGATAAATATGGAAGAACAACACACATAAAACCCGTAGGATGGCGGCAAGAAATTGATTTACTAATTTATTATTGCTATAATTCTTCTTCTTACAAGAAGAAGATATTTACCTTCTGGGTGTAATCTGAATAGCGTGCCCAAGTAGGCCGCTGTAGACACAATTTGTCGAACTAGGTGACCCATCCAACACCCAGTGCGAGTGCGGTGCTTCCGATCAGACCACGCCCCACTTGCTAGAGTGTCCTAAGTTCCCGTTCACCTTCACCCCGGAGTCCTAAAGTCAAATGATCAAATGTCACTGATGCGGGAATGAACGTTGCACATCATCATCATCAAGTCAGTCAAAGACGTCCACTGCTGGACTTAGGCCTCCACCAATTTGGGGGGCTTTGCATAATCGCCACGCTTGGCAGGCGGGTTGGCAACCGCAGTATGGTGGTAATAAATAATAGTTTAAAAAAACTAAAAAACACGCTTCCATTGAAAACCAAACTAAAAAGTACAAAATAATGGAAAAAAAGCGTGTGGTGCTTTTTAAGGTATTTTGTTATGGATATCAGCACCCCACGCTTTTTTTCCATTATTTTGTACTTTTTAGTTTGGTTTTCAATGGAAGCGTGTTTTTTAGTTTTTTTTAACTATTATTTATTTTCTATTTTTTAGGGTATTTCGAATTTTGAGACGTATGTCAGCGTAGTTTGTGACAGTTTTTTTTGCTGTCCTGGTAACCCTGGCAAGGATAATGGCACAAATTTATGAAATTATTGCATTGTCATCGGTCCTTGACGGGAGTGCAAAGTTTGAATAAAATCTGGTCGTTTAAAGTGGGTCAAAATCGCGCTATAAGGAGTCGGTTACAAACAAACATACAAATATACAAACATACAAATATACAAACATACAAGTGAAGCTAATATAAAGCGTGTAAAATGCATAGAAAACGCTGCTGCCCATTCTCTAGTAAGTCCGTTAGTCGCCTTTTACGACACCCGCGGAAGCAATGGGATTGTGTTATTCTTTACGTCCGACACCACATGGAGGGAACATACTGGACTCAAACTATTTAAAAACAAAGAGTACGAGTACAAAACAAGAAGGTGACGTACTGTTCTAATTTTATTTACATACTAGCTTTTGCCCGCGGCTTTGCCCGCGTGGATGTCGGAAATTATCGCAACAGGACGTACTACCGGTAAGATGTGTTAATTCAGGTTATATTATAAGTAATAGCTGTTACCCGCGACTTCGTCCGGATGGTATTTAACAAAAAGTTTTTCATAAAAACTGTCTTTGAAAACTACGCTGACATACGTCACAAAATACAGCGTGTTTTTAGTTTTTTTAAACTATTATTTATTTTTTCTAAAATAAAAGTAGCCTAAGTTACTCCTAGTTACATCAGCTATTTGCCAGTGAAAGTTCCGTCAAAATCGGTCCTGCCATTTCAGAGATTAGCCGGAACAAACAGACAGACAGACAGACAAAAATTGTAAAAAAATGTTATTTTGGTATATGTACCGTGTATACATCCATATACACTTATTAAAAAGTGGTTATCTTAATATTAAAAACAGACACACCAATTTTATTTATTTGTATAGATATACTTAGCTCAAAATTAAGATAGTTATAAAAACACTCATTGTAAATCGACTTTTTTGCTAACTGCACCGGTCGCCTAAGAACCAAAACAGCGGAAAGTTTCTTGCGTCTGACCTTTTGATCAACTTTTTTTCGAAAACCCAGCAATTCTATTTCGATAAGGAAAATAAACGTATTTTCAATGTGACCTAAACGCTATGAATAATAGGTAGACCACGAGTGCTTAAATGAATATTGCACATATGTACAAATAAGTAAAGTGTCTGTTTGTAATTTCTAATTACCAGCTTTTCACAAAATGCATATGTAAGCATACAAGATGCAGTTTTGAACCTGCAAAACATTTCAGGAGGTTGTTATGAGACTCGTAAATAATCATATAACAATACGATACTAAAAGTCAATAATAATCAATCATAATTTTTATTTTTGAATTTTCAATTCTATTGTTTTTCAGAATAACTCTGGATGGGGAGCGCGGCTTTGGATCTATGAAAGAAATGTCGGTTTCGTTTGTTTGGGTGTGTGAAACCGCAGTTTAAGGACACGTACAGACTGGCCGCGTTTTAAAAACCGGCCAAGTGCGAGTCGGACTCGCGCACCGAGGGTTCCGTACAAACCTGCAAGTATTCATGGTTTATGCATAAGGTTAATGTTTATGAAATTAAATGTTTTTTTTTAATTTTTATATCTGAGTTGACTGAATGAAAGGTAAATTGTGGTTTACGATTTATGACGTATTAAAAAAAAACTACTTACTAGATCTAGTTCAAACTAATTTTCAGTGGAAGTTTACATGGTAATGTACATCATATATTTTTTTTAGTTTTATCATTCCCTTATTTTAGAAGTTACGGGGGGGGACACACATTTTACCACTTTGGAAGTGTCTCTCGCGCAAACTATTCGGTTTAGAAAAAAATGACATGAGAAACCTCAATATCATTTTTGAAGACCTATCCATAGATACCCCACACGTATGGGTTTGATGAAAAAAAAATTTTTGAGTTTCTTTCAAGGACCGATGACAATGCAATAATTTCACTAATAATTTCAATTGTGCCATTATCCTTGCCAGGGTTACCAGGACAGCAAAAAACTGTCACAAACTACGCTGACATACGTCTCAAAATTCGAAACACCCTAAAAAATAGAAAATAAATAATAGTTTAAAAAAAACTAAAAAACACGCTTCCATTGACGACACCGTGGGTTGCTTTTTAAGGTATTGATATCATCAGGCACCCCACACTTTTTTTCCATTATTTTGTACTTTTTAGTTTGGTTTTCAATGCAAGCGTGTTTTTTAGTTTTTTTCAACTATTATTTATTTTCTATTTTTTTTTTTTTTTGTAACATAATCTTGATTTAAAATAATAAATGAATTTATTTCTGTAAATAGGTTTGTAGAAACACTTTTACATGTCAGAGATATTTTTTTTTTTTTACTATTTGAGGTCGGCGTTTCCTAACTAACCACTCTGAGAAGAAAGGCCGAAATAAACTCAGAGGTCACAGTCTCTTTTAAAGTCCAGACATAATCTTGGTCACATCATGTGAAGACCATGTAGATTGGTGACTGAAATGGTCTTTTGAGGAAAGAACCACACAGATTGAGTGGACCTGTCCAGCCAGTGCAAGCATTTGTCACTAATCGTTTAGCTCAACTCGGAATATAATAAAAAACCGGCCAAGTGCGAGTCGGACTCGCGCACCAAGGGTTCCGTACAAACCTGTAGGTATAAAGATTAAAATTTAAAAAAATATATAAATGATGTAACTAAAAATTTACGGTTATCGCAATTTTTCCTATATCTGTGCTATAAGACGTTGCTTCGTACCAAATTTCAAAATTCTAGATCGACTGGAAGTACCCTTTAGGTTTTGATTCCCTTGCGAGTTTCGAAAATTTACGGAAATTTGCGGTATAAACGGCTATATCTTTTGATTGCGTTACCTTAGAAGTTAGATTTTTTTCACAGCTCCAAGGGACAGCAGACTTGAGTATTTGATGTAAATTTCAGCTTGATACCTTTACGCGTTCCTGAGAAAAAGGGTCTTGACAGACGGACGGACGGACGGACGGACAACAAAGTGATCCTATAAGGGTTCCGCTTTTTCCTTTTGAGGTGCGGAACCCTAAAAAGAGTTTCCATGTAGTTTCTCGCCTGTTCTTCTCCAAAGGTAACTAATACGCTTTCGAATGGGCACCTCGGTACCTTCATCTTTCTGACTCAGCCCCCATGGCAATTCAAAAGTGTATGTAATTGGTATTTAAAAAATAAATGCGTTAATAATTTGAGTTTTAGTTTTTATACAACGTGATATTGTAATTTTCGAGTAGGTACTAAGTCGGGCGCATATCTATGGTATAGTGAAGTATATTTAAATAGATAAATAATTATATTATTATAAACTTTCCGGATTAAATTCTCTAAATTATGATGAAACCCGCATCACTTAGTTTAACACTAGAAGTGCGGGCGACCCAAATTTGACCCATTTCGATGTTCTTCCTGCTTTAATTAATATTTTATTATGCATATAATCGTAACTTTTTATGACTTTTCATGGAATATGATGATTATTATATATTATTTATACGAGACTTCAGCCACGTAATTGCAATATACATATTTTTTTATCCAAATTTACCTCAGTCGGTATATTCAGCGCTTCTGGTGTTAAAAGAGTTGCGAAATGAGATTTTGTTTTATAATATTATGTACAATCTATTTAAATTGTATGAAACAAAGTTTATTTATTTTGTCTGCAATCCAGGATGTAAAGTAGCCTAGGTCCCCTGGTCATGGTCTATTTATATGCTAAATTTTATCCGAATCCGTTCAGCCGTTTTAGATTGAAAGCGTAACAAACAAACACACTCGGATAGTAATGATGAATTATTGCCGGTTTGTCTCGGTGTATGTTTTGACTTGGCGCTAAAACGGCTGAACGAATTTAGATAAAATTTGGCACAGAGATAATTCATAGCCTGATTTATCACATAGAATACTATAAATATCGGTCGTATGTTACTTACGAAGCCGCGGGCTAAAGCAAGTATTTTAAATATACATAGAGGTTTCATAATCAGACTTCTGAATTACACAGAACTCTTTAAACATCAGTTCTCGAATTAAATCGATTTATTGTTATTTATCATCATCATCGCAGCCGAAAGGCGTCCACTGCTGGACATAGGCCTCAGCTAATTTGGGGGGGGGGGGGGGAGGGTTAGCCATAATCGCCATACTTGGCAGGCAGGTTGGCGATCGCAGTAAGAAATGGTATGATGCTACTCTTTACGTTCGGCACCATACGGAAATTGTTAATTATAACTACATTCCAATGACTGATTATCGATAATTATTATCAAATCACAGTAATAAAATCACGACAGCGACACGTAAAAATCATAACATAAATGTTCACGTAATACGAGAGCTAAGTCATACAAGAATCGTTATCTGTCTGAATTGTCTCAAGAACTGCTTATACTCAGCGCGTGCGGTGCGCCGCATTCAGTGCCAAACAGCGCGCGCGCCTCGATAGGACAGCATTGACTTTTAGTTCATAAGTGATTTACTGGAATTAATCGTAAGTATTCTTTACGGTTTTTTTTTTTTTTTTGAAAATAGAATTGAATTTGCTTTCAATGAAGAATAAAAATTTGTTATTACAAAATATGATAGAATCTTTGTCCATTTTTTGTTGAGTTTTTTTCTGGTATTTACCTTATATTAATTAGGTTTTTAATCACATTATTTTAATTAACTCGCAACCGTATCGGTTAACTTGGTTAACTTAATTTTTTAGTGATAAAATTAAAGATTTTCATTGTAATTAAGAGAGAAAAAAATGGTTTGCGTTTTTTCCTTTTGCCGTATAATAATTTATAAATAATCTTTACTGTGAATCACTTCATAACCGTTCTGCTTAGTTGACGTTACCGCAATTTCAAATGTTTTTAATGTTGCCTCTGTACTTAGTTTTTTTTTATTAAACGCCGGATTGCGCGAATTTGATTGAAAAGTTCGTCAATTTATCCTAAATTAATTATATAACTATATGACTCACTTAAATTAATTGAAATCAGAGTTTAAATACAAAAACTGAACACATTAACTTCATGTAAAATATAAGTATTTAGTTAGTATCTGGTTAGACTGGAAGCCGACCCTAAAATAGTTCGAGTTTGGTTGGGCAGATTATGACAAAAACTGCATCATACATATTTCCAAAAGAAACCTAAATTATTGAACTATAATTTAATGGGTTTTTTTTTTGGAAATATGTTAAAACGGTTTATTTATCGATTGGCACGAATTAATTAACTTCGTAAGAATCACCTACATATAATAATGAATTATTTATTATATCAATTCGCCCGTTTCGGTTCCGTAAAGTTAAAACCGAGCACAGTAATATCTTATTTGTCTTGAATCCATGTGATAAAAAATAAACGCAAAAAAAATCTATTGTATAACCGGCATTAAAAACCAATTTGATTACCGATTCAGCATTCAAAAAGCGCATCTCAAATAACTTCAGAATTGTCCTTGAGACGTTTCTTACCTACAAAAAAGCATAAATATCCTCAGTTATGCAGTATGCATTAAATTAACGATCACAGAATCGTGTGCCGTCATCAGCAATATACGTATACTAATATTAAATTAGTAAAAACGTTGAGTACATAAATTCAAAACCAACATGATTTTTAACATGAATAAATACAAAGGATACTGTTTTTTCCATAAGATGAAACAAAAGTACATAGCATAAAACAAAGTCGGTTTCCGCGTCTATACGCTTAGATCTTTTAAACTACGCAACGGATTTTAGTGCGGTTTGAATGAAGAATGGGCAAGAAACTCCACCGTTACTATTCTAAAATATTTTACAATATTTTATATATGATCTATATCATATATATCTATACAATATTCATCTGTCTTTTACATAGAATAAAACTTAGTTACTACCCGCGTCTGTACGCTTAGATCTTTTAAACCACGGAATTGAATGCGTTTTTCATCAATAGACAGTGATCCAAGAGGAACGTTTATATCTACACTAATCTATATCTATACTAATATTATACTAATATTATATTATTAAGTATGGCGGAATCAGTAATAATCATTAACGAGTTTTTAACATTTGTCCAAAATAAAATCGATGTGATAGATGAGCTGAGTGTAACTCAAATATGTGCGAGTAACTTCACCGAAAGTGAAATTGAAGATGGTAAATCTGTGCTGTTTGATTCACTGTCCCTAAAGTGTATGCAGAGAAAGGGTGAAGATAAAAGTAAAAAAAACATAAGAGATGTGATTAAAGCGTTTAAGAACTCGGATCCCTCAAAACAACCGGTATTCGTGGCTAAAGATCTGAATCGTCTACCCCCCGTGACGTTTGATTACGTGGATGTGTCTCGTCTTCTTAAAGATCTTGTTGTTTTGAAAAATGAATTGCAGAATGTGCGCGAAAGCTCAGCCTCTAAACAAGATATGAGTGCTTTCGAAACAAGAATTAATACGGAATTAATTGATATACGAACGAGCATTAGTAGCAGTGTTTCGTTGAAATCTGTACCTTATATAGTTAAAAATAAGGTCGATAACCGAGCAGTGTCAAGGCCATTGCCATCGACGTCACAGCAGCAAGCGGCTAGGGAGTGCGTTGATAGTAGTGTACACCTACCTACATGCACTGAGCGAGAATGTGAATTATTGACGGCGACGGTTGACACACCGTCTTACCGTGATATTGTGAACACGGTGGCTAAATCGAGCGCTAATGATCAACTTTCTGTTAATAATGAGGATGGTTTTACATATGTAGATAATAAAAAGAAGCGTACACGTAACAGGAATATGCGTGGGACGGCAACGGCATCGAGTCGCTTACTGGTAGCGGACATTCCGGATGCGGTGTACCTATCGAGACTTAAAACCACCACGACCATTGGGGATATCAAGGAGCATATACTGTCATTGGGTGAACAATGTATGGATGTTCAAGTGCTGCCTCAGAGACAAGAAACTAACTTCCGTTCGTTTAAGATTGTTGTACCTAAGCATAAACTCAGCACATTTTTAAGTGCGGGTTTCTGGCCGAGTGGGATTATTTTCAGACGATTTCGTGAGCGCACAACTAACGTAAACAATTCATCTTAAATATGGATAGTACAAATTCACAGATAGTCTTGTTATCCTTTAATTGCAAATCTTTGAAAAGATCGATACAGCAATTAAGGCATCTATGTGGCAACGCAGATATATTGGCGTTACAGGAAACGTGGCTACTACCTCACGACCTGGATTATGTTCATAGTATTGATAAGGAGTTTGGCTGTACCGCTAAATCATCAGTCGATACATCGGCCGGCATTCTGCGCGGAAGACCCTACGGTGGTTTAGCATTGTTGTGGAAGAAACAGCGGTTTCCGGATGTGACTATTGTTGAGTGTGGTATCGATAGGTTGATTGCGATTCGTGTTAATAGTGACGCGGGTTCATTCTTGGTGTTTAGTGTTTATTTACCAACGGATAAACCAGACAATTTAACTGAGTACACGGACTGTCTTGCCCGTATGAGTGCAATTATAGAAGAATCCGATGTAAGTGCTGCCTATATGTTGGGTGACTTCAATGCGCACCCAAGTGCGCCTTTTGGTCGCGAGTTATTGTTGTTTTGTGACGAGCAAAAGCTAATATGTGCGGATATAGTAATGTTAGGCTTAGAATCCGATACACATACGTTTACTAGTGAAGCGCATGGCTGCAACCGGTGGCTAGATCACTGTGTAGTCACGGAGTCTGCTTGGAGCACTGTCAGGTCAGTCAATGTTGTTTATGATGTATTCTCTTCGGACCACTTTCCATTGCGCATTGTATGTGATGTAGGTGGGACTGGCAGAGGCCTAGCTGCCGATTGTAGCATAAATAAATGTAATAAATTATTGTGGGGAAACAGATCTTTCAGCCAGATAACAGAATATAATAACTATTGTGATTTGCACCTGGGGAAATTAAATGATGTCTTAGGTTGTGTAAACTGTGATAGTAATGTATTATGTGATAAAGTTAAAGAGCATTACAAGTTTATTGATAAGTTGTACTGCGATATTGTTGGTATCCTCCAGAGGGGGGCTATAACAAGTTACGGGTTGGACTCCGGTGCACCTAAGCCACGTAAACCAGTTACGGGCTGGAACTATCATGTGCAAGAATGCCATAATACAGCGAAATTTTATTATAACTGGTGGGTAACAGCTGGTAGACCGTCTATGGGTGACTTATATAATAACATGATAATCAATCGCAAGGTTTTTAAAAATAAATTAAAGTGGTGTCAACGTAATGAAGAATCAATAAAAATGGATATATTAGCTACACATTGTAAAAGCAAGAACTTCATAAAATTTTGGCAAAGTACAAAAAAGTTAAATTGCAAACAAAATGTACCGTTATCCATAGATGGCCTACTTGAGCCATCTCAAATCGCAAATATGTTTGCGAATAAGTTTAAAATGGAGCCTATGCCTGTGGATCCGACTGGCCAGGCTGCAGGGGGGGGTGGTCGCGAGTTGGGTGTGGTTGAGAATTGTGTGGATTGTGAGCATTTGCAATTTTCACCGCAGGATATTTATGACGTAATAAGACATATGAAGCGTGGTAAATCTGCGGGTCATGATAACCTGAGCATTGAACACTTGATTCATGCAGGCAAATTCATACATGTCAAACTATGTACGTTATTCAATTTATGTATTAAGTACTCGTACTTACCGGAAGCCTTAATGAGAACAATAGTTATTCCTATCACAAAGAATAAAACAGGGGATCTCAATTCTGCTACCAACTACCGACCAATCTCCCTTGGAACAGTCATGGGTAAAGTGTTGGAGCGTCTTGTGCAGCCCTTACTGTTGAAGAGTGCTAAGGTAGATGATGCTCAGTTTGGTTTCCGTCCTGGTTTATCGACAAACCTAGCGATACTGTCGTTAAAGCATACGGTTAACTACTACAAAAGTCGTAACACCTCGGTATATGCCTGTTTCTTGGACCTGAGTCGCGCTTTTGATCTGGTGAATTATAATATTCTCTGGGGCAAATTGCGCGACTCGGGGGTGCACTCGGACTTAGTAGGTATGCTACAATACTGGTACGGTAACCAAACTAACAGTGTTAGGTGGGGCGCCGCTCAGTCTAGCGATTATAGGTTAAAATGTGGCGTACGTCAGGGGGGACTGACTTCTCCGGACCTTTTCAATATCTACGTGAACGGTCTTATTGAGGAGCTGAGGAGGACAGGTGTCGGATGTCACATAGGCGGCGTGTGCTTTAATAATATAAGTTATGCCGTTGACATGGTCCTCCTGAGCCCCTCAATAAGAGCTCTCAGGCAACTAGTTGGTATTTGCGAGCGTTATGCCGGCTCCCATGGTATGGTCTATAATGTCATGAAAACTAATATTATAAAGAGGTAACATTTGTTTGTAGGTTTGTAAGTTTGTATGTAGGGGGTAATCTCAGGAACTACTGGTCCAAATTGAAAAAATGTTTTTGTCTTGGAACAAGAAATTTAACGCGGACAAAGTCGCGGGCAGAAGCTAGTTATATTATAAAGAGGAAAAATTTGTATTTTTGTTTGTTTGTTTGTAATGGATAAACTCAAAAACTTCTGGACTGATTTTAAAAATTCTTTCACCATTAGAAAGCTACATTATCTGCAAGTAACATAGGCTATATAACATCACGCTACAACCAAGAGGAGCGGAGCAGTAATGAAAAATGTTGCAAAAATGGGGAAAATCGCACGGGTAGGCGATTCGACGCGACGGGAAGGGTCGGGGGAACAAGAAATTTAACGCGGACGAAGTCGCGGGCAGAAACTAGTGTATAGTAAGTGGACAAAGCCACTGACAAAAGCTAGTATAATATATGATTATTTTTTTGGATGAATCAACCGTTATTGCCTTGGTTAACCCTTTCATGGGCGGTGACGTGTATATACGTTCCAAGACAGCTACGAGTGGTGACAGAACGTACTACCACGTCTATTTTAATTTACTTGTTTTAAGCAGACCGTATACTCACGTTGACTCGCCATACAAAATTGTAATAGCTACGTCTTTCCGCCACAACGCATGAAAATTTCAAAATTGTTCTGCTTTTTTTTTTCGACTCGACGTCAATAAACGCCTAACCATTTTGTACGAAGAATTGATGTGTCATTCTACATATACCACGTGATCGAGTACCGTCCGCGAAAGGGTTAAAAATTAACAGTCATTATCTACGCCAGTATTGAAGCGATAAACTCTATGATAAATTAATGATCTGCATGACATCATAAACAAAACTAGACTTTGTAATTTTTCTAATTTTCTTTCACCCGTTGATCAATATTTTTTAGTCCTGGGAAAAGTCAATAATACATTTTCAGCCTATATTATTCCCACTGCTGGGACAGAGGCCTCCTTTCGGTGGGCCATAAACTACCACGCGGGGCCAGTGCGGGTTGTTAGATGTCATATATCTTCGAATTTTTAGTTCTAAGACATGCCGGTTTCCTCACGATGTTTTCCTTCACCGTTTTGAGAGCAGTGGTGATGAAATTATTTACACAAAGTTAAGCGTCTGCCTGGGTTTAAACTCACGACCACTGCTCATCCAATAAAAGTCAATAATATAAATCTTAATCATTATTTTACAATTATTGGAATCTTTCTTCATTTTTTATGTTGACAGTTCTGAAATAAATGTTCGGCACGTGTTCTGACGGCATTCTATTTCCTATTAATATTATGTATGTGAGGATGTATGGATCTTTGTTGTTCTTTCACGTAAAAACAACTGAACGGATATTTAATAAAATTACACACAGATAGGTTATAATCCGAATTTACACAATATAATGTTTTTGATCCTGGTAGTACGTTCCCCGTAAATTGGGAAGGCCATAGTCCAGCAGTGGACGTCTTACGGCTGAAATGATGATGATGATGATGAGTACGTTCCCAAGGGATAAATTCCAACCTCCACGCGAGCGAAGCCGCTGGCAAAAGCTAGTTTAAAACTGACAAAAGGTTATCTACACATAGTAATTCTCAATAGATATACATATAAAACCCTGTAATGGTGTAAAGGCATTTTCACGTAAGGTTCTTAAAAGTGAAACCCTTTTTAACCGACTTCAAAAAAAGGAGGAGGTTATCAATTCGACTGTATTTTTTTTTTAATTTTTGTGTTAGCTCATTACTTTTGACTAGGTGAACCGATTTTGATGATTCTTTTTTATTTGAAAGCTGGTGCTTCCTGTGTGGTCCCATTTTAATTTGGTTCCATTCTGACAATGGGGTCCATGTGAAAACCATATAATATAAGTCTTAAATTTGCATTAAGTATTTGCACGACAAATAAACGAATAACGCGATTAGATTAGTGCGGGGTATATACCATAACTAAAAAGTTAAAGATAAAAACTTTTTACAAAAAAATAACAACAGACTTCCTTAAAAAAATACACTACCAAGTGAAAAATAACTTTAATTTCGGAAGTCGGTGGCAAAAAATCCTTCAACACAGATCCTAAGACATTGTAAGAAGTTTTTTAGGCTCATTCTGGACAGAGAACCTTAACCTATATAAAATTATCATAACTATTCTGGTATGCTAATTTTATTCTAGATAGGACTGGGCGTTGGATCGCGTATACTCAGCTCTAGTCTGTCGGAGTCGCTGACTCCGGTATTCTGGACGCTGAATCGCGTATACTCGACTCCAGTCTATCGGAGTCGCTGACTGGTATACTGAGCGCTGAATAGCGTATACTCGGCGCCTGTCTGTTGGAGTCGCTGACTCTGGTATTCTGGTCGCTGAATAGCGTATACTCGAGTCCAGTCTATCGGAGTCGCTGACTGGTATACTGAGCGCTGAATCGCGTATACTCAGCTCCAATCTGTCGGAGTCTCTGACTCTGGTATTCTGGGCGCTGAATCACGTATACTCGGCTTCAGGCCGTCGGAGTAACAGACTTTAGTATACTGGGCGCTGAATAGCGTATACTCGGCTCCAGTCTATCGGAGTCGCTGACTGGTATACTGAGCGCTGAATCGCGTATACTCGGCTCCAGTCTGTCGGAGTCGCTGACTCTGGTATACCGGGCGTTGAATCGCGTATACTCGGCTCCAGTCGTAAGTTCTCACTTCCATCATGTGGTCATAACTAACACCCGCTATTATAAGTTTTTTTAATTCTAAATTATTACCAAAAATCGACTAAGGGACTTACTAGAGAATGGGCAGCAGCGTTCTCTATGCACTTTACCACCATACTGCGATCGCCAACCCGCCTGCCAAGCGTGGCGATTATGGCAAAGCCCCCCAA
Source organism: Aporophyla nigra (assembly GCA_947507805.1). Taxonomy (NCBI): domain Eukaryota; kingdom Metazoa; phylum Arthropoda; class Insecta; order Lepidoptera; family Noctuidae; genus Aporophyla; species Aporophyla nigra. The sequence goes on along the minus strand of OX382292.1, from coordinate 7,063,767 downwards.
ATTGGGGGAGGCCTAAGTCCAGCAGTGGACGTCTTACGGCTGAAATGATGATGATGATTACCAAAATAAAACCGGCAAATGTATTGAGTATTGAATAAAATTGACAAACGTAAGGTAGGATGCCCTCAGGCTAGGTGGAGCGACGATCTTCGCAGGGTAGCTGGTAGCAGCTGGATGAGAGTTGCCGAGAATCGGGCTGAATGGCGTGCAATTGGAGAGGCCTATGTCCAGCAGTGGACTGCTATAGGCTGATGATGATGAAGAGGAACCAAAACAAGTACCTATAAAATTGTATAATTAGTCAGAAACGAATGGTAAAAGAAATAAATTAAGAGGACATAATTTACTGTTAATTAAACTATTGTTATTTTTCTGTCACAAAAACTATTCAACAGTTAAAAGAACAGGTTTAACTAGACTTGCTAATGACAAAAAGAAAAACGATTAAGGTTTAACCTCATTGATACGACAATAAACTATGTCTATTTAAATTAACTACTAACTATAGTTATCTTAACGCTATTTTAAATTGCCTAGCCTAACCTAGAAACAGTATGCTTAATATGTTTGAATTATTCATTGTATGCCTTTATAAGCGTAGACCTAGTTGATAATGAAATAGCTACCCACTCAACAGCTCTGCGTTGATAGTAAAAAAAAACCTGAATCCATTGAAAAACTTTCAGCGGAAATATTGTAAAAGAGGCATTTCGTTATTTCGATTCGTCCCTGGCTAAAGATTACGGCAAAGAAGGTGGGTAAAGTTTAGAACATTTTTCGCCTATCATAGTCATGAAAATTCAAAGTATTTATTGACGTCATGTTATTGTGTTTATGTGAAGTTTGGGTATCGTCCTTTACATCTATTCTAAAATAGTAAGAAAAAAAAAATAGCAAGTCGTATAAAAAAAAAACATTAAACTTGGCAAATTCGTTGCAGTTTTGTTATTTTAAGCACTTTTTTTAACTTTCATTACAAAATGAACTGTTAAGGTGAATGCTTCAACCAGCCCGAGAAATTCAAATTTTCTTACGTTTTTTGCAATTTGCAGGCCAGTGCTAGGTTGTATGTTGATTAAAATATTATTCGCGACTGTAAGACATTATGTAGTTACAAAATTATAATCATCAAAATCATCAATACAACGCTCTAAGTTCATAAAGATGTAGGAATGACTTTTTCTCTTTTTTTTTGTTCCTAGGCTTTTATGAACTTGGAGGGTTGTATTGGTGATTTTGATGATTATAATTCTGTAACTACATACGTCTTACAGGCGCGAATAATATTTTAATCAACATACAACCTAGCACTGGCCTGCAAATTGCAAAAAACGTAAGAAATTTTGAAATTCGCGGGCTGGTTTGGAGCATTCACCTTAAGCGCTTTATGCACCAAAATATTTTGTAGTCTCTCAAATACTAAAGTAAATAGGCTTTTTAACTAGCTTACTTTGTTTTGGTGCATAAAGCGCTTAACTGTTTATTTTGTGATGAAAGTTAAAAAAAAGTGCTTAAAATAACAAAACTTCAACTAATTTGCCAAGTTTGATGATTTTTTTTTTTTACGACTTTCTATTTTTTTCTTACTATTTCAGAATATATGTAAAGGACGATACCCAAACTTCACATAAACACAATAACATGACGTCAATAAATACTTTGAATTTTCATGACTATGATAGGCGAAAAATGTTCTAAACTTTACCCACCTCCTTTTAACGACATACCATCATTATTTCAACCGAGATATGTTCACTTCTAGTCATTGGCCTCCCCTTTGGGAGAGTTTTCCCTGCCATAATCGCCACGCTTGGCAGGTGAGTTGGCGATAGCAGTATGGTGGTCAAATGCATAGAGAACGCTGCTGCCCATTCTGTAGTAAGCCCTTAGTCACCTGTTACGACATCCACGGGAAGAAATGGGGTGATGATATTCTCTAACAAATACAAAATCGTAATGTCTCATGAACTTGTTATTTCTTGTAAATCCAAATGGGTTTATCTTCATACATGAATATAATTTTTCATTTTCCCTATACCGGGGAAGTACTTTCCTAAGCATAACTAGAGTAACGCATTTTCCTTTCCATTAATTTCACCATACTTTACCTTCCTCCTCAAACTAGATTTACAATTTGTCTTGGTGTTAAAAACTCTAGCATATCCTAGAACTGAAAATTCTAAAATATGTGACATACAAACACAACAAATGTATGACGTCCTTCACTAATTGGTTATCGTGTTACAATCGGCAGTGGCGAGTTACCGATATTAAATACGATACGGTCTGTGACATATTTACATGCAAAGGTATGTTAAAATTTTCGGTTTTTCTTCAATGATTCATCATAATCATTGTAGCCGAAAAACGTTCACTACTGGACATAGGCCTCTCCCAATTGAGGGAATTTGTTATAATCGCCACGCTTGGCAGACGGGTTGGCGATCGCAGTATTGTGGTAAAATGTATAGAGAACGCTGCTGCCCACTCCCTAGTAAGTGCCTAAGTCGCCTTCTACGACACCCACGGGTATAAATCATCATTTCAGCCGTAAGACGTCCACTGCTGGACTTAGGCCTCCCCCAATTTGGGGGGCTTTGCCATAATCGCCACGCTTGGCAGGCGGGTTGGCGATCGCAGTATGGTGGTAAAATGCATAGAGAACGCTGCTGCCCATTCTCTAGTAATTCCCTTAGTCGCCTTTTACGACACCCACGGGAAGAAATGGGGTGGTGTTATTCTTTACGTCCGGCACCACACGGTAAATCGGGTATAAATGAGATGGTGCTATTCTTTTTGTCCGTCACCATAATGACAATTTGGTTACGGTTAGTTAGTTAGTTAGTAGGTCACAAACTATAACTGACAACTACACCCATAGCCGGTACCCGCATTCATAACTTGAGATAAGTAACTATTTTTAAAACAATGTCAGATGATGCGGTAACTGTTACTGATAAGGTTTTTCGCGTCCTTCGGTTTTATCCATAGCGTGCCTTCGTGTCTGGAAAGTACGGTATGCCCGCCGGTCCCGTAGATCTTTGACATTCGTTACGGGTAGTCAGAAACCCAGAGACTACCAAAGGATTACCGTGAGACCTAGTATCTGGGTTGTAGAGGTAAGATAGACAGTAGCTCCATGTAAAATTCCTGTTCAGTTGCATCCGGTTAGACTGGAAGCCGACTCTAACAAAGTTGGCAAAAGGATAAATAAATCAGTTGGTTTTCTCCACGACAGGTCTTAAGGGCGATGCGTAGAAATGATTGATTGCCTGCAAAACTAAAGACAAATAAACATTATAGTTATTCCTAACTAGCTTCTGCCCGCGACTTCGTCCGCGTCAAATTTTGGCTCCCCTGACCCTTCCCGTTGCATCGAATTGCCTGCCAGTTTTCATACATTTTTCGTTACTGCTCCGCTCCTTTTGATCGTAGCGTGATTTTATATAGCCTATAGCCTTCCTCAATAAATAGGCTACCCAAAACAAAAATAATTTTTGAATTCGGACCAGCAGTTCCTTAGATTAGCGCGGTTAACCAAACAAACAAACAAACTCTTCAGATTTATAATATTATAAGTATAGATTCAATTTAAATATTTAACTCATAATATTTTTATAATCCTCTTTTATTTTCCTTTATGTTGATACCCTACTCGATGTTATGGTTATGTTTTTTTTTTTTGAATGGCCTGTTAGTCTAGTGGTTAGTGACCCTGACTGCAAAGACTGAGGTCGTGGGTTCGATTCCCACCCAGGACAAATCTTTGTGTGATGAGCACAATCATTTGTTCTGTGTCTGGGTGTAATTTATCTATAATATGTATGTATTTAGAAATATATAAGTATATTTATCAGTTGTCTGGTAACCATAGTACAGGCTCTGCCTAGTTTGGGATCAGATAACAGTGTGTTGGTTGTCCTAAGATATGTATTTATTATTTTTAAACGCATTACTGTATCCTGCCTGAAATCCGTTTTTTTTTTTTTTTCAAATACTAACCTAAGGACACCCGGGTTTTTAAGACGAATATAACGATACCTTAACAGTTAAGGTATAGTTACTGTCGAAATCCTTCCAGCCGTTTAGAAGATACGAGGTACTTAATAAAAAAACTTACATACAAGATACGCGCGACAAACATGACCCTTCCTTCCACAGTCGGGTAAAAAATTCGACTAACACAGCTTGGTCAATGAACCCATTTATACGAAAACCAACTGTTACCAAGACAAACGAATATACTTTTAGCCAAACCATATACTTAACAACAAAATTGAGTTTAAATAATTCGTGAGTAAATAACTACAAGAATTTGCCACAGCGACCTTGTGAGAAACTTTAAACGTTAGTACATTGAACTTTTTGTGTAAAGATTGGCTCTCAGCACTAACCTCAGTTGATTGCACTTTTTACGCCATTGTTGTTTTTTACGTTCTTTCTGATATTTTTTATCTTGTCCCGAATGATTTTGTTACTTTAATGTAACTACGTAATCCTTACGGGTAGTCTGACAACCAGAGGGTTAATTGCGGAACTTTTTATCGGTAGGGATTGGTTTAATATTCATAGTTAAACAACATTCATTGCGTTATTAACGTAGCTGAGCCGACAATTTATTCCAACAAATGACGCAATGGTTTAGAAATAATCTTCAATCCCATTCAGATTCTGATAAATTGTGCGTTTCGCAATAGGGTGCAGAATTCCCAAGTGGTATCAAATTACCCCTTATTACGTGTTTCATTATCACCATTCCATTTCTCCACGTGGGTCTCCAAGAGGCGACTAAGGGACTTACTAAAGAATGGGCAGCAGCGTTCTCTATGCATTTTACCACCATACTGAGATCACCAACCCGCCTGCCAAGCGTGGCGAATATAGGTAACCCTCCCAAATTGAGGGATGCCTATGTCCAACAGTGGACGTCTTTCGGCTGAAATAATGATGTTGATGATCGTATTACCGAGAACCTGGGCTGAGGAGGTCAGATAATCTCTTCATGTCAAATACTAGCTGCTGCATCCTGATGTAGCAGGAAGAAAATTGTGAAAAGGCTAGACAAATAAAAAAAAACACACATTTTTTTTCTATTGCCTGATGTCAGCAGTACAGACAATATACATTGCGTAAATATTACAACACTGGCAAACTGACGAACAAACAAACAATCAAAACAAAAACAAGATGCCGATTGCAGAGTGGAAAAATAACTTCTTTTGTAACAATAACAAACATTTTCTGGTAATCTTTATGAGCGTACACAGTCTGATCTATGTCGTAATCTGTCAAAAATACCTCGAGTTTTCATATATTTTTGAATTTTTTTTGACATTTGATTGTCGCCGCGATGAAACTGCAACTAGACTTTGAGCGTTTCTAATTACGAGGATTAGTTTTCTGGTCGTTGCTCAGCAAAACTCTGTGACTTCAAAACCTATCGTCAACAGCGCCGATTACCCATCCCATGTAACAGAGGGTGAGCCTATTGCGATCTACCGGGCACAATTCCAGACTCTGAACTTTTTCTCTTTTGGGTGAGAAATCATCAAATGACGTCTCTCACTCCGTACCGTGTGGTGCCGGACGTAAAGAATAACACCACCCCATTTCTTCCCGTGGGTGTCGTAAAAGGCGACTAAGGGACTTACTAGAGAATGGGCAGCAGCGTTCTCTATGCATTTTACCACCATACTGCGATCGCCAACCCGCCTGCCAAGCGTGGCGATTATGGCAAAGCCTCCCAAATTGGGGGAGGCCTAATTCCAGCAGTGGACGGCTTACGGCTGAAATGATGAATGATGACTCTGGGCGGAGCTAGAGTGTACCAGACGTGTACTCACTAAAACCCACCCGTGTTCCTTCAGTTGCCTGTGCAAAGTCCACGGTAACTGTTTGGAACAAATCCGCCACCCTGAAAAGAATCGGCCCTAGTTGACCTCTTCATTATTTATGACATCACTTTTAGGCGCGCGTGGAAACATGCCGCAAAGATTATCATACAGAGGAACTAGGCAGAATTAATCAACATAATTAATTTAAATAAAACCTTGATTAGGCATATTTTAATGGTTACTGTTTTATTGCCCTACGATTAAAATAATATATTTAAAAAAAATACTATTAATTAAAACTAGTTATCATATAAAATAACCCGTTACCTCTTAAATTTAAACGATAAACTGAATAGGCAATTTTGTATAGTTATCAATCAAGCAGTAATAAAATTGGACGGAGAGTATTAAGTTCGCAAAATTATTATAATTAAGGGCAAATAACCTGTTTACTGGATCAAAAACACCATTAGACATAGAGTAGGTAATTTAAAAAAATAAAATTGTAGGCCTAATAAACATTTAACTAACAGGTTTTTAGCTGATAAACGATGTTGCTAATCAACAATTGTCAAATAATACGTTATGGTAATTTTATACCTTTTTTCTTTGATGGCGAAATTCTCATGGAAAATTTACTTTAGGCGCCGAATGTAAAAAGAATAGCACCATCAAATTTCTTGCCGTATGGGTGCCGTAAACGTACTTACTATAGAATGGACGGCAACGTTCTGTATGCATTTTACCACCATACTGCGATCGCCAACCCGCCAGCCAAGTATGGCGATTAAGGCTAACCCCCTTTTGGGAGCGGCCTATGTCCAGCAATGGACGTCTTTCGGCTGCAATGATTATGATGATGAATCTACGTCTGGGAAAACTGTTCCTTCCAGTACCATGAGTTGAGGGGCTGGGATATACTTGACCATCCGCCGTACCTCCAACTGTAAAAAAAGTTACCGTGGCCCTGGTATCTGAAGAAACACGGGTGGGTGATAGTCAGTAAAAGCCTAACACGCCCTTCCACTCCACCTAGAGTGGGAGACGTTATTTGTTGATATCCTAACCACAAAAAAAAAAACAATAAAGAAGTATTGACTAAGGAATAAGATTTGGCACAGACGAGGCATACAGTCTTGTGAATTTTCTTCTAAAATTATTTTGGACGAATTGCGTTCATAAATGAATGAGACTTTACGCAGTGTTACAGAAATTATTTTAACTTTTTAAATAATATTATAAATGGGAAAGTAACTCTGTGTGTTACGCTATCACGACTAAACCACTGAACCGATTTTGATGAAATTTAGTACGAGGTAAGTTTGAACCCTAAGAAAGGACATAGGCTACTTTTCACTCCGCGACTTCATCTGTGTGCGCGATAACCGACATTTACGCGGATAAAGTCGCGGGCAAAAGCTAGTTATTTTATATGCATATATAATATCTAACCTAACAACTCGTTTATAATCTAAGTATACTTAATTATAGGTATTTATGTGTTATTATTGAGTCATTAAGTATATAAGTAATTACCATTAAATGCATCCAATGCAACGTAAGAACTGCGATAGAATGTCGTGACTTCGTGAGTCTGATGATTATGTCTAGACGATAAAATTGTTGTTTGATTTTATTTTACATCAGAATCCAGATATGCATCACAATCTATATATATACAAATGTTATGTCGGTTTGTGTACGCTTCAAAAACTCAAAAAGTTCTGCACCGATCGAGCTGAAATTTTAGCATGATATATAATCCGCGCGAAAAAACTGTATTTTTAACTATCAGCTGTGTACCAGTGACCGCGCCATCTGCCGGAAGCGAGGAAAACACTCGAATGTGCCACAGCGAAGCGTGGCAGGGTACAGCTAGTATCCTATAAAAACTTTTTTGCAAAAAAAAAACAACCGACTTCCTTAAAATCACTACAAAGTGAAAAATAACTTTAATTTCGGAAGTCGGTGTCTTAGGATCTGTATTTATGGTTTTTTTGCCACCGACTTCCGAAATTAAAGTTATTTTTCACTTTGTAGTGATTTTAAGGAAGTCGGTTGTTTTTATTTTGCAAAAAAGTTTTAATTTTTAAATTTTTAGTTGTGGTATTCACCCTGCACTAATTCCAAACAAACAATGCATATTTATGCGATAGCAGAAATCGCGGCTGATTTCCTGTCATTTTTTAAAGAGTTCCGGTGTCTGTCTCCCGAACTCATCATCAGATCTATATGAAAATTATATGGGACCATTTCGGGATAAACCCCTTTCGAACAAAAATAATTTTGCAAATCCGTCTATATATGACGGAGATATGGCCGAACATACATAAAAAAAAAAATATATATAAACATCCGAATTGAGAACCTCCTCCTTTTTGAAGTCGGTTAAAAATCAATCTGCTTAGCCTTCTCCTAACTACGTTTAGGTCGGCTTCCAGTCTAACCGGATGCAGCTGAATTTATATAGAGCCTATGACTTCCGCTACCAAGTTATTGGGTAACATGATACGCCTTAGTAGGACTGGGTGTAAGACTTTTGCGCTTCTGACTACCCGTAACGACTGTCAAAAGTCTAGGCACGACTGACAAAATTATAATGGATAATGGTCCAAATTATAAATCAAAATTATTTGTAAATAGAATATCGTAATCACTTTTATACGTCATACTTTTTTTTTCCGGATGGGAAATAATCAAATCACTTCTCCCGCTTTGGGCGGAGCGTCATACCTTAAATAAGCTAGATGGAGTCTACATTACCTATTTTAGTCAGATGGGGCCCCTGAAAAGAAATGGGGAAACATTGGAACCACGTTAATTCATAAGTGTCTGAAATCGTTTTTTTGAGGAATGAACCACACCGATTTGAGTCTTGTAGCGAGACGGTTGAGAAAAAAAAACAAACACCAATTCACCACTTTTAAAAGTTACGTATAATTTTGATTAATAAAAAATTAAAATACAAGAATAATATAAAAAATAAAAAAGATATGTGGTTAACTGCAGATTGAGAAAAAAAATGGATTTTAAAAAAGAGGGACGAGTCAAACTTAGTGGTTAAACAGATATAACGGAAATTATCTTCGCGCACGACCTATCCCTAAAACGATTGCAATCGATTCAAAATATAGGCCTATGCACGTAGATCAATATGATCCTTTTTGTAACGTACACTAAGTTAAACCGTAAAATACACGTTATAATTATTAGTATGCGAAGTTAGATAACAGAGTAGTTAGATAATCTACTACAGTAAAATGAGAAAATAGGTAGTGTAAAGAGGTCCCTTAAAACTAGCCGAATGTGACGCTCTGGAAGGATGCCGTTGGTGCCGATGTCTAGCGACGCCAATGGATCGGTGTCAGCGAGGTCACCAAAACTCTGCGACGGGCGTCGAATGTCCGCAACTATGTTACGACGACGTCGACTAGACACGTCGTAGACCTCACAATGAGCCGGTTCCCAGAAGCCCGTCGGGGAAAAGCCGAAATTCGGCTTGTATGGTCGTCGTCAGCTAAACGGGAGAGTTGCACACAGAACTTTCACTTTGAGCGGATAGCACTTAATACACGTAGGCTTATTTAAAATTTTAGGGCTCAATAATAGAAATTTTGGCGTGGAGGTTCCGAAAATAAAAATTCATCTGATTCGTTCGGATTCAATCTGCAGTCTGCCCGTTGACAAGAGAAAATTTTCGCCTACAATTTTTACAGGTTCGAAATTTGAGGTAGAACAAAAAAATATAAAGGCCAGTGTTTCAAAAAAAGGTTGATTTAGAAACCAAAAAGTTTCGTCCGCAGCGGATTTACGCTGCAGTCTCCAGATAATTCAAGCATTTGTCAGTAACCGTGTAGCTCAACTCAGGACTTAAGTAGCTCAACAACTCGACGCTCATTTCGGTAGGCCGCATAAAGTAGTCTAACTGCCAGATCATCATTAAATCTAACTAAAAAAATAAATTCGAAAACACATTCACAATAATTAATATTGATTTGTTTTTCATAGTAATTCATGTCATATAATATTCAGCAATTTCAATATGTATATAAAACAATACACAACGACGTAGCGAAACAATTGTAGTTATCAGTAAATCTTCAGTGAATTTTGGCCATGTCAGTTGGATTCCAAACGCCCGAACTATTGACAGCCACGTACAAATGTATGACGTCCTTCACTAGTCACTTATCGTGTTACGATCGGCCAGTTACCGATATTGAATACGATACTTTACGGTATTTCTTAATTGATATTCGTAATTGTCTACCAAACTGACCGCAACAGTAATATTATTTTTTTAAACGATACCCAATGACTAATTGGTGATCTTTGCTAACGCTACTCAGTACAATTTAAAAGCACAATCTTCAGTTACTACCAAATCCCTAAGGTAAGTAAAACCAGACACATGTCAAAACACACTTCGGGACTTACTGCAAGTCTTGCAAAATGAGAGCAAGGCTCAGGACTTCTACACGCGCTTTATAAAGGCAACCACATAAATATAATATTGAAACTTTGTGTCAAATATTAAAGCCCATCGTCCACGACGCTACTCAAAAATAGGAAAATCGAATCTCTGGTCACCAATGTAGTAGTAAGAATGACTCATTACTAGTATTTCAATGGTGGTACTGAAGAGGTCTGCTAGGACCGATGCCTGCCAGGGTCGTGAGATTAGTTCGAAAGAGGTACCGTGGCCCTGGCATAAGGACAACTGAAGGAACACGAGTGGGTTTTAGTCAGTAAAAGTCTGACACGCCCTTCCGCTCCACCCAGAGCGGGAGACGTCATTTGATGATTTTCCATCCACGGAAAAAAAGTGGTGGTATGTACGATACGACTTACCTTAGTTTGTAACTGTTTGTATTTCTCTCATTCTAACTATTCTTTGTACAGTCTGATCATTTTAAATTAAAATATGTGCAGATTATAACGTTGTCAACTTCGTCTGCCTAGCCTTATCTCAACTATGTTGGAGTGGGTACCAGGGTAACGGGATGCAGCTGAATCCCAATATTTTACATGAAGCGACTGTCAATTACTGGGTACCACGATAACTGCCCCGTTGGTCTCGTGGTCGCAAGCGTCCCAGGTCGGGCAAAATGTTACTGGGTTTGTCCATTAGGAATTTATTAGCAGATACTTACCCCTGTGCCTCGGATAGCACGTTAAGCCGTTGGTCCTAAGCCTGATCTCTCTTTGGTCGTGTCGGATTGCCGTCCTATCGGACTATGAGAGTGAGGGAAGAGTGAGTGTTCTTGTGTCTGCGCACGCACTTGAGCACTAAAATATCTCCCGCGCCAATGGCTAGTCTCCGTTGAGATGGGCCGCCGTGGCCGAATTACGGTCTAGAGGACTATATACCACGATACCTCTTCGTAAGACTAGTTGTCAGACTTTCGGACTTCTGACGACCTGTAACGACTGTCAAAGATACACAAATGACAGCCGGGACCAACGGCTTAACGTGCTTTCCTAGGCTAGGAGGGGTCTTAGTATGTTAAGATGGTCACCCAACTACGGGCTAATCGTGGCAAACGCAGCGTAACCTGATCGATCAACCTGTATGGCTGTTATTGAACAAAGTTGGATGATGACAAGAAAAAAATCCTTTTTTTCAGTAGTTTTCAAAAAAAAATAAAGCAAAAAAGTAAAACATTGCCCGCTAATTTAATTTGACTCTGCATATTGCCATACATTTTACTTCACTGGATTATCGTGATATCGTGACGTGAATATCTACGATGATATCACCATGTTAGAAATTAGGAAAGCACACAAAAGTGATCCATTTTGATACTGTAACACGGCAATTTTGATATTGTAATACATAATTTTGATATTGTGACACGTCAATTTTGATATTGTAACGCTTTACGTTTGAGTAGCGTCGTGGACATCAGGCCTTACTTGACCAAATCAAAAATGGTGGAAAAGGTCAGATGTTGTAATCAGAAACTGCCCTTTCCAAGGTTTTTGTACCTTAAAGTAATGTTCGTAATTTAATATAATATTAAAGGTTACAGTTGAAAGGTCTTGGCTAAGTACAAGACACGTTTGATCAAGGTTATGTTGGGGAAAAAATTGAGCGGAAATACCTTGCCATTCTTGCCAAATCTGTGTTGCCATTGTCGTTTGAGCACTTGGTGGATAGTAGGTGCTTATGCCGGGAGCAGCAAACACTGCGTACCCGATAGATCTCGGCGATCAGCGTTAGTCCAGAGATGTGTGGCCGGCTTTGGGTTTCATCTCGATGCGTCTCTTGGACGCAAAGAATGTCGCAGTGAGTTTTGCGGTAGACATCGAAAAGAATTTCAGCTTTATCTTGTGAGAACTCTTCGATGTTCATCGAGACTACACACAAAGCCAGCTTTATAGGAGGTCTATGGATTGCCATCGTGGTGAAAGGATTAGCCAGTTCACGTGGAAACTCGTTGACTAGCGTCCGGCGCACCCTGCGCCGGACGTACTCGTCTGTGAATGGCTCAGTTGATACGTCACTCGGGGAGGCTACTTACATGCACCTTGCATTTATTTTTTATTTTATTTTTTTAATTTGCCCATGGACAGATAAACTAGACAAAGGACTCGATCTGTCGTGTCAAAAAAATTGGTTAAACCGACTGGCTGATAAATTTATTTCTGAGGAAGTATAGATAATAGGAAGCCCGAAAATCTAGTACTTTCGAACATCCGTGACGCCTAAATTGAGTAACCGAAACCGGCAATTGGTCGCTCCTTAGTATTTAGTAGCATCATGTAAAATAATTGTTATCTGAAGGTGAACGAAATCATCGATAAAAAGTCAAAAGGTTTAAAGAAACTTTATCTATATATATAAAAATGAATCCCTATTTCCCTTGGTCACGACATCACGCGTGAACGGCTGGACCGATTTCACTTTTTTTTTTGTTGTTGTGTTTGTAATTGTCAGGAGAAGGTTCTTTTAAAAAAAAAAAATTAAAAAAGTGCGCGGGAAATTAGAAAATTTAAGAATACTCATTTAAAAATACTTAACAACCATATAATAGGACAATGGTGCCGATTCTGTTGTAAAAAATTCTCTAAACTAAACTAAAAATCACTAAAATTTGGTTTATTCCTGTCAAACGACGATTTCCTATTCTGAAATAGACTAAAGTGACCCAACTTAACTATATTTTAGTTTGACAGCACTAAGATTGCACTGAGTTATTAGTTTAGTGAAAATGACAATTTTGCTATTCTGAGTTTGCCGGTTTTCACCAAACATTTAGACTATAATAATTTATTTTGACTAAATTTGACTATTTTTAATCGCGATTAAAAAGGTGTGGAATAAAACTAGTGGCATGAACAAAAATTCACACCAACGCCTCGCCTTCACGTGCAAAAACAGTGGTGTATTTTTTATTTTTTCTTTTGCTTATATCTCGAAAATGGCGTGTCCTATCGCAAAAATAATGAAATTTTCGAGCCCCTTTATGAAACCCCGGAACATTTAAATCTCAACACGTGGGTAATATATATATTTTTTTTTTTTCAAACAAATAGTGAAAAATTCCAAATAAAACACGTCCAGGCTGCCCCCTTGCGCGCGCCTTCGTCTCTAAAAAATTCATTGCGTAGCGCACACAAGTACCACGTTCCGAAACAAAAAAAAAAAAAACGTGTTGATTGTCAAATTCGTTTTTAGTCGTGTCAAAATAATTTTTAAATTTAGAGATTTTTCCTTGCAGAATAGCGTTAAAATTTTCATAGCCAAAAGTAAGGAATTTTAGAGATAGTTTAGTTAGTTTAGTTCGGTGTACAACAGAATCGGCACCAATGTAAACTTTTTTAATGTAACATTATGACATTTGACATAGAATTGACAGAATGCGTGGTCAAATATCATCAAAGAGACAGGACAACGTCTGTCGGGTCAGCTAGTTCTCAATAAAAACAAATTATGTCGCTTACTTGAGAACAATAACTATTACTTAAATTAATACTAATATTAAGTTCGACTACATCCGTCCCAAACGAATTGCAAACTACACGAAACTCGACCCACCCAACGCATTCTTTTTTTTTTCTAGTAATGTCCGGTGGTTTGCGATTAAATATTGGCTAAACTGACATTTGAATGCATTGAATGTGTGTAGGTTTCTTATGCATGAGGGTAACTTAGTGTATAGCTGTGCTCCTTCAAATGTAAGCATTTTTTGCCATAGTTGGTCCTGATTTTTGGTACTTCGATCAATAATAGCACCAATAGTTCATCAATGTGCTTCGTTGACTAATTTGTCTATGTTGGGTAAATGTGATAATTGTGTGGAACGTTTTGTTAAAAACTTTTCTGATAAAGATACATGTGTTATAAATGTAGGTTGCTTTATGTTCATTATTTTTGTTTTTATTTTATCTATCTATCGATACTAACATTAACAATAAAGCTGAAGAGTTTGTTTGTTTATTTGATCGCGTTAATTTCTGTAACTACCGGACAGATTTGAAAAAATCGTTTTATAGCTCATTTCTCGAAAAAAACGAAACATTATCGTTAACGAAGTAATAGAGCCAGTAGGCGATGCGATGCGACGGAGTGGGTCGGAGGCTAGTTTCACAAAATCCTAAATGGGCACTTATGAAACTGCAGAAGGTGCATGGTCGAACTGGTGGTTTCCTATGGAGATGAGTCCGTAGGATACTCCACGGTTACTCGTTTAAAAATAACACAGGCCCACAAAAAAAAGTCCCCTGCGCGAAAGACCAGACCACCTGAACTTTATGTTTTCGGGGTCGTTGAGTCCGAATATGGTGCCAGAATAGCGAAGATGGTTCGCGTTTTTTCAGAAATCAGCAATAATGCTGAAAATTTAAGTTTTTCGTATAATATGGTTTATGTTGATAAAAAAATGCGAAATCCCAATTTGCAATGAAATAAATTACACAAAAAATGTCTTGCTGAATCAATAGTCTGTACTTAAAGTTAAAATCACCAATTGATTTCATATTTTCTCATCACACACAGTATACGATCGTTGAAAATATTTTTTCAACATATCTCTCATAATGTCATCAGAAAAAAAAATTGGTAATTCTGACTTTAAACATGAATTCAGTAGATCTCGAAAATATATTCTGAATGGTTTTATTCACAACAACTGGTACTTTTGCATTTTCAACTATCGTATACTGTGTAATGACAAATATCCGATATGTTCAGCATTTTTCCTCTATGATGAGAAAATATGAAATCAATTGGTGATTCTAACTTTAAGTAAAGACTCTATTGATTCAGCGAGACATTTTTTGTATAATTTTTATTGCACATTGGAATTTCGCGTTTTTTTTAACAATATAAACCATATTATACGAAAAACTTAAATTTTCAGCATTATTGCTGATTTCTGAAAAAAACGCGAACCAACTTCGCTATTCTGGCACCATATTCGGACTCAACGACCCCGAAAACATAAAGTTCAGGTGGTCTGGTCTTTCGCGCAGGGTACTTTTTTTTGTGGGCCTGTGATTGGCTTTTACAATGAATTCACCTTTGACTTATAATAAAGTATGTAATTAGACAGGAAAATCCAAATTCTAATTGCCTGTAAACACGATTAATTACTAAAACAGTCTGTTATCATAAAATACAAGAACAAACAGACCTACATACTATATGCAAAACTGATTAAATCCGCTTGAAACTGGTTACACTCGTGAAAACATAGATAAATATAATTAATGTACTGCAAGATTTATATATTTTTTATTATGATCTCATTTTTGTTGTGATTTTTGCAAGAAAGGCTAGACTGGTCCTATAAAGAAAATAGATTTTATCGAGGTTACCTTGATATATAATATCTTCCAGATCATAATTTTGTTTCTAGGTCTGGATTTTTCTTGGCGTCTATAACCGTATACATCATCAGCATCATCATTTCAGCCGTAAGACGTCCACTGCTGGACTTAGGCCGCCCCCAATTTGGGGGGCTTTTCCATAATCGCCACGCTCGGCAGGCGGGTTGGCGATCGCAGTATGGTGGTAAAATGCATAGAGAACGCTGCTGCCCATTCTCTAGTAAGTCCCTTAGTCGCCTTTTACGACACCCACGGGAAGAAATGGGGTGGTGTTATTCTTTACGTCCGCCACCACACGGTACAAGACTACTACATCTGCACAGGGACGTCATTGAGTAATACTATTTCGTAAAAACCCTAACAAAATCTAGACCTAAACTTAGACCCCTCCGTGCCCAGGAAATCACGTTAACCCATTCGTTGCTATCAACGCACCATTTGCGTTGATCGAGATAACTACGTCATGCCACCAACGTACCATATACGGTGAGTGTACTTTAGGACGTTTTTTGTCATTACATAAAAATGGTAGAAATTTATTTAAATATTTGCCAAAATACACGGCTAGAAACAATTGTTAAATGTGGAAATACTATTGGTTTTTGTTTCGAACTGCCATTCTTGTTTTGGTAACGAAAAAACGGTTGGTGCTGTGAAGGCCTTGGTGAAGGAAAATATTAAGTGGCACCCAGGTGATGTTTTTAAAATTTAAGTGGCAATGAATGGGTAAGACGCTGGTCCCTGGTCGTCTGGAACCAATCTTATCAACGGGTATCGTATTACCCAATAACTGGGTTGTGGAGGCCAGATAGGTTCAGTTAGGTTATTTAAAATACTGGTATGCAACTTCATCCAGTTAGACTGAAAGCTGACCCCAACATAGTTGTGAAAAGGGCGTATTAAATAACTATCTTTAAAGAACAAGCCGTGTGCCCGATATGATATCCCATCGACAGAAATGTCAAACTTCCACGCTTACTAACTTATTTTTTTACACGCTTTATATTAGCGTCACTTGTATGTTTGTATGTTTGTTTGTAACCGACTCTTTATAGCGCGATTTTGACCCACTTTAAACGACCAGATTTCATTCAAACTTTGCACACCTGTCAAGGACCGATGACAATGCAACAATTTCATAAATTTGTGCCATTATCCTTGCCAGGGTTACCAGGACAGCATAAAAACTGTTTTCGAAAACTACGCTGACATGAGTCACAAACTACGCTGACATACGTCTCAAAATTCGAAACACCCTAAAAAATAGAAAATAAATAATAGTTTAAAAAACTCAAAAACACGCTTCCATTGAAAACCAAACTAAAAAGTACAAAATAATGGAAAAAAGCGCGGGGTGCTTTTTAAGGATTTTTTTTTATTGATATCAGGCACCCCACGCTTATTTTCCATTATTTTGTACTTTTAGTTTGGTTTTCAATGGAAGCGTGTTTTTTAGTTTTTTAAACTATTATTTATTTTAAACTATTATTTATTCTATTTAATCCCTTTAGGGGATGCATTTTCGGACGAAGAACATTAAGAATATTCATGAACATTCAGTATTAAACTATAAGTGTTTGAACATCACAATTGTTAATGCTTACTTACTATGTATGAAGGTTCTTATAAATATGGTTTGTAGGGAAAGGATTTCATGAAGTAAAACAAGACTAGCAATTTATTTCAATTAGGCTAGTCGTCCGTTCCAAAACTAGGTCTTCATGGAGAAGAAGGACAATATACTCCATGAGATACAGTATTGAAATAACTTCCTTGGTACATCCGTTTCCTGAACAGATAAATTTACTAGTCACCTTAAGTTACAGAAAGATAACACATAAATCACATCAATGCACAGAATACCACTGACAAGACTCATTAAGAGCAAATGAATATTATTAATAATTATCACAATTAATAAGCAATTCAATACGATATAAATTCACGTCAATAAAACAGTGAAAGATAAGATATTGATGAACAGAAGCATGAGCTATTTATGACGTGCCTATTGGGAAGGACTAACACCGTTTTATATTTCTCCTGCCAAATAGCTCGTTTAAAAAAAAAAAACTTTTTACAAAAAAATAACAACCGACTTCCTTAAAAAAACACTACAAAATCAAAAATAACTTTAATTTCGGAATTCGGTGTCTTAGGATCTGTATTTAAGGTTTTTTTGCCACCGACTTCCGAAATTAAAGTTATTTTTGACTTTGTTGTTTTTTTTTTAAGCAAGTCGGTTGTTATTTTTTTGTAAAATGTTTTTATTTTCCACTTTTTAGTAATGGTAGATACCCCGCACTAATCTAATCGCGTTATTCGTTCAATTGTCGCACAAATACTTAATGCAAATTTAAGACTTATATGGTTTTCACATGGACTCCATTGCCCGAATGGAACCAAATTAACCGGGACCATACGGGAAGCACCAGCTTTCAAATAAAAAAAGAATCATCAAAATCGGTTCAACCAGTCAAAAGTTATGGGGTAACAAACATTAAAAAAAAAAATACAGTCGAATTGATAACCTCCTCCTTTTTTTGAAGTCGGTTAAAAAGCCGGTCGGTCCAGAAACTTGATCTTTCCAAAAGGAAATGAATAATTTCTTTGTTAATGTTCATCGAATCGTTGAGCTCCTTAAGTTCTGTGTTGAGCTACACGATTACTGAATAATCGTGCACTGACTAGACAGATCCACTCAAATCTGCACTGTCCTCATATGAGCTGACCAAGATTATGTATGGACTTTGAAAAATACTGTGAAAAAAAAAAATTGTTAGGTCTTAAATGCATAGACAAAATGGCTGCCAGGCTCAAATAGGACTGGGTAAGTCACATTAGCCGTATGCAAGATGACCTAGGGCTTGGTAACGTTACCAAATTCACACTATAAGTATCGTTAAGTAACGTTATTTTCATAAAGTTAATTTTTTAACGGTAACACGGGTAACGATACTCTGGTATCGAATCCATAAAATAACGTTACCATTACCGTTACTTGTATCGATACTTTTATCGTTACTTAATGCGTTGTTTTCAACCCGCGCAACCTAAGCGGCACGCCATGGGCGCCGGCGCTCTACGGTAACATCGCCAATCAAACGATGCAAATGCAACGAAATGACGAAATAATGTAGACGAAAGAAAGAGATGAAAGAAAATAAATAAAAATTTAACGTTACTCAGTTACCGGTAAAACGTATGCCAAGTATCGTTACCAAGCATAACGTGACCTCTACTAATAACGTTATTTTCGTCCGATGAAAGTAACGATACCAAATTTTTAACGTTATTCAAGGCCCTGAGATGACCGCTGGGCAAAGGTATAACAAGAGTTCCTGGAAGAAATTGGGAGAGGTCTTTGCCCAGCAGTGGCACAGTAAAGGCTAAACAAAAAAAAAGGTCTTAAATAATGGAGTTGTTTGGGGTTGAAACATTAGGGGCCATAGGGT
Organism: Aporophyla nigra; assembly: GCA_947507805.1. Taxonomy (NCBI): domain Eukaryota; kingdom Metazoa; phylum Arthropoda; class Insecta; order Lepidoptera; family Noctuidae; genus Aporophyla; species Aporophyla nigra. The sequence goes on along the minus strand of OX382292.1, from coordinate 7,044,644 downwards.
CCGAGCGCTCACTTAGCCTTTCGAGACAAGACGAACCGCATAAAATAGGCAGTTGGTCATAGGCATTTTCTTGAGTTCACGACATAAAACACCACTTTCAGGCTTCTACTTTAGGGACTCATAGTAAAACCTGGTCAAGTTCGTCTTTCTGTCTATCTACTTGCGGACCCTTGTTACTAGAAAGCTGTAATGTCATAGTTAATAATAGAAAATAATCACGCCTACTATCTTCAAATATTTATTTTTTCCAAAAGTCAATATTGCCATTCAACGTGGCAATGTTGACAGCACTTCGGGAACTTTTCCTGTTGACAGCGATGCGGACAAATGTTTTTCTTGCGCTAGCAGAACTTTTTAAATGATTAACTCGGTGTATTGTTTGGGTTACCAAGATACAGGCTGTGCCTAATTTGGGACCTGCTGTTAAATCTAAATTAAGTCTTCTGCTGCTTAGAATCTCCTAAGGCATGTTACTTGTATGTCTGTAAACTATGTGTAAGTTTAATAAAATGAAAATGATGCCTAACGATTCTTTACATATTATTATTAAATTAAGACTTAATCTATACTATATCTATACTTAATATTATAAAGCTGAAGAGTTTGTTTGTTTGTTTGTTTGATTGCACGCGCTAATCTCAGAAACTACTGGTCCGAATTAAAAAAATATTTTTGTGTTGGATAGCCTATTTATCGAGGAAGGCTATAAGTTATATAACATCACGCTACAACCAAGAGGAGCGGAGCAGTAATGAAAAATGTTGCAAAAACGGGGGAAATCGCACGGGTGGGCGCGACGGGAAGGGTCGGGGAAACAATAAATTTAACGCGGACAAAGTCGCGGGCAAAAGCTAGTAATATAATATAATTAGCTATTCAATTATCCAAATATGAAACTATAACTCATGCATAAATAAATAAAATAAAATACGTTTATATCACACACAAAAAAAAAAACATTAAATACATTAGTATGCACCCAAAAAATAGATTATCTCTGCATTATGAACATTTTTATCCTTGTCTGACGTCACTGAGAGGTCATCCAATATCTCCAGGTCATCCATTTAGACGGCACGTGTCTGTTTATCGTAAGAATTATTTTACAAGCCAGATAAGTGTACGTTCATAACAATCTAAAGTTCACGTTATTGAGGCGCTTCCTAGGTCTGCGCATGAGTCGGTCACGTGGTTGGGCGAGGAACGTTGATATTTTAGTGTAAATAAGTGATTTTACTATAGATTATTTGAAATAAATAATAGTTTAAAAAAAACTAAAAAACACGCTTCCATGGAAAACCAAACTAAAAAGTACAAAATAATGGAAAAAAAGCGTGGGGTTCTTTTAAGGTATTTTTTTATTGATATCAGGCATCCCACGCTTTTTTTCCATTATTTTGTACTTTTTAGTTTGGTTTTCCATGGAAGCGTGTTTTTTAGTTTTTTTTAAACTATTATTTATTTTCTATTTTTTAGGGTATTTCGAATTTTGAGACGTATGTCAGCGTAGTTTATGACAGTTTTTTTGCTGTCCTGGTAACCCTGGCAAGGATAATGGCACAAATTTATGAAATTATTGCATTGTCATCAGTCCTTGACAGGTGTGCAAAGTTTGAATGAAATCTGGTCGTTTAAAGTGGGTCAAAATCGCACTATAAGGAGTCGGTTACAAACAAACATACAAATATACAAACATACAAATATACAAACATACAAATATACAAACATACAAACATACAAGTGAAGCTAATATAAAGCGTGTAAAAATTATGTGTGTCAGCTCCGACGCACGACTGCAGTTTACTCCTTACGAACGATTATAAAATACTAGCTTCTGCCCGCGACTTCGTCCGCGTTAAATTTCTTGTTCCCCGAGCCTTTTCGTCGCGTCGAATCGCCTACCCGTGCGATTTTCCCCGTTTTTGCATCATTTTTCATTACTGCTCCGCTCGTTTTGGTTGTAGCGTCATGTTATATAGCCTATAGCCTTCCTCGATAAATAGGCTACTCAACACAAAAATAATTTTTCAATTCGAACCATTAGTTCCTGAGATTAGCGCGTTCAATCAAACAAACAAACTCTTCAGCTTTATACTATTAGTATAGAAGTATAGATATACATTGAAAAACATAACATAATTCACATCTCTTCTCTGTTGATAAAAACGCATTATAAATAAATAATAAATAAATAAATATCTTAGGACAACCAACACAACGTTATCTGATCCCAAACTAGGCAGAGCCTGTACTATGGTAACCAGACAACTGATAAACATACTTATATATTTCTAAATACATACATATAATACATAATTTACACCCAGACACAGAACAAATGATTATGCTCATCACACAAACATTTGTCCTGGGTGGGAATCGAACCCACGACCTCAATCTTAGCAGTCAGGGTCACTAACCACTAGACTAACAGGCCAGTCATTAAAATAGTTTAAAAGATCTAAACGCAAAGACGCGGGTTGCGACTTTGTTATATACTATGTAGAGAAGATAAAGGAATATACATAACACAGACCCATTACTGCCTGCCAGGGTCGCGAGATTCGTTCGAAAGAGATACCGTGGCCCTGGCATATGAGCAACTGAAGGAACACGGGTGGGTTTTAGTCAGTAAAAGTCTGACATGCCCTTCCGCTTCACCCAGAGCGGGAGACGTCATTTGATGATTGCCCAGCCAGAAAAAAAAGACCCATTACTGCACCCTAATTGCGAAACGCACAATTTATCAGAATCTGAATGGGATTAAAGATTATTTCTAAACCATTGCGGCATTTGTTCGAATAAATTGTGGCTCAGCAACGTAAATAACGCAGTGAATGTTGTTTAACTATGAATATTAAACCAATTCCTACCGATAAAATGTTCCGCAATTACCCCTCTGGTCGGGAATCACACGACACCAAAATCTATAAATGTTTTTATTAAACTTATCTTTTATCGTTAAGACATTGACTTACAAAAAACAATAATAAATATTAGGGAAAAATGTTATGTTTATATTTTTCACATTTCACTTTACAAATGTCATACTGACGTAATATGACATTCAGACTGGTCCCGATAAACTTTAAATAAGGTCTTGCTATTTATAATTGTGTCTTATTAGTATTGTAATGTTTTGCTTAGGTAACAACAGGGACCCTACGATAAATAGCGAAGTTATTGCGTCCTAATAAGCCTGTCTAGCACCCTAATTGCCAAACATTTTATTATTATTATATTGTGAAACCTAGATAAGTGGACCCTGGATGTGTGAGAAACCTCTGTTATTGATAACTAGATTTTGTTTTTCATAGGTTAAATTTAGGTTAAGCGTTTTGTCTAACTTATGTTTGCTAACTAGCGTCTCGTCCTAGTGTGTTGTTACGTAGCCTATAACTTACCTCAAAAATTTGACTATCAAATAAAAATAGATTTTCTCAAATACGCCTAGTATTTTCAGAGATTAGCGCGTTCAAACAAACAAACAAAGTCTTCAGCTTATAATTATTATCTTCCTAAATTATTATCGTGTAAGTTTGTTTATTTACAAAAAAAAAGAAACTATCATGAAGCCAGAGTGTGCCAAATTGTTTTAATTAGATAAGAGTTTATTTATTTACTAGCTTTTGCCCGCGGCTTCGCCCTCGTAAATGTCGGAAATTAACGCGGAGGACGTACTACCGCGGTAAGATGTGTTAATTCAAGTTATATTATAGGTAATAGCTGTTACCCGTGACTTCGTCTGCGTGGTATTTAACAAAAAGTTTTTCATAAAAACTGTCTTTGAAAACTACGCTGACATACGTCTCAAAATTCAGCGTGTTTTTAGTTTTTTTAAACTATTATTTATTTTTTCTAAAATAAAAGTAGCCTAGTCCTTGTTACATCAGCTATCTGGCAGTGAAAGTTCCGTCAAAATCGGTCCAGCCATTTCAGAGATTAGCCGGAACGAACAGACAGACAGACAGACAGACAGACAGACAAAAATTGTAAAAAATGTTGTTTTGGTATATGTGTTATAGGCAAACTCCGAAGCTCCGGCGCTCCTAGGTTGGACTGGTCAATCCTCAGGTCAGACTGAATGACTTAGTCAAAGCCCAAACAAATGTAAATTTTCGGCCTTTGACTAAACAATTTTCGTCAAACCTGGGAGAGACTAATTTGGTCAGGCAAACGTCAAAACACAATTTTATTAAATCGGGGTTTGACGAGTCAAACTCCGATATAGGTATGAAGTGTCTTATCTTCGTATATTTGGAAGCATTTTATCATTTAAGCAGCTTTCAAGTCTTAAGAACCGCTTAACTCTGCCAGTTCTGACACCTGATTGGTCAGCTTACGTGATTTTCACTTTTATATTTGAGATGCTTTGAGAGAATGCCGTGTGGCATTAGGCCCGCCTTTTGTACGATGTGCAATAAAGTATAAAATAAATAAATAAATGCTTTGGAATATACGGAGGTTAGGTTAGGTTAGGTTAGTTTTTTTATGTGAAATGAACACTTATTTTTATTCAAATTAGAAATTTTCTCTTTAAACTTTACTTTTAAAGCTTCTTTATCCACGTTTTTAACCGACTTCAAAAAGGAGGAGGTTATCAATTCGGATGTTTATATGTTTTTTTTTTTTTTTTTTTTATGTATGTTCGGCCATAACTCCGTCATATATAGACGGATTTGCAAAATTCTTTTTTTGTTCGAAAGGGGTTTATTCCGAAATGGTCCCATATAAGTTTCATATAGATCTGATGATGAGTTCGGGAGACAGACACCGGAACTCTTTAAAAAATGACAGGAAATCAACCGCGATTTCTGCTATCGCATAAATATGCATTGTTTGTTTGGAATTAGTGCAGGGTGAATACCACAACTAAAAATTTAAAAATAAAAACTTTTTTGCAAAAAAAAAACAACCGACTTCCTTAAAAACACTACAAAGTGAAAAATAACTTTAATTTCGGAAGTCGGTGGCAAAAAAACCATAAATACAGATCCTAAGACACCGACTACCGAAATTAGAGTTATTTTTCACTTTGTAGTGTTTTTAAGGAAGTCGGTTGTTTTTTTTTTTGCAAAAAAGTTTTTATTAGTAACAACAACACCGTTTGATTCACTCATCTTCAATTTTACACAATTACACGCCCGCAGGCTCAATGAACGAACATGAAATGACAAAACAATCGGTCGGAACACCGCGAGAGACATTATGAACCTGTTTAAACATGTTCAGATCAACGTTTGACCGAGTTTTGCAGTCGCTTCTAGGATTGACTAGGCCAAAACCGAAACAGAATAATTTACTTTCGACGTTTGACTGAAAAGTTAGGAGCTCCTGGGTTTGACTAAAAATACTTCAGGCAAAGGGCGAAATTGAAATGTATTTCGGGGATTGCCTGATGGCTTTGGCCAAACCTAGGATAAACCAGTCCTTCCGCGAAGAGACTGTGTTTCGGACTTTGACTATAACATATGTACCATGTATACATCCATATACACTTAGTAAAAAGTAGTTATTTTAATATAAAAAAACAGACACTCCAATTTTAATTACCTATTTGTATAGATTTGACTACTAAAATGATAACGTTATAGAAACTATTATGTAAATTTTGAACTGAGTTTACTGATTAAATTCGTGGTGTTATTTGTATGCAAGTAATATAATAAGGCAAATGACATCACAGCACGTTCAAATGGAGATGGCGGGATGAGCTGAACTCCCTTGATAAGGATTGGTCTTTGGCAGCTCTGGACAGTGAGACGTGGAAAGAGAGTAGGGAGGTGGCAAAAGAAGCTTCTGTGTCTAGTATGCTACTGCTAAGCGTCAGGTCCGGGAGTTCGATTCCCTAATTTTTCGTCTGAAATATCTCGGTTGCAGCCCGGAGTCTAGATTTATGCCCCGCTTACAGTTATAGGCTCGCCCCCTATTACATGAGTCCTAAAAATGTAAAATTAAAAAACCCCCCACCAAAACAAAAATCTCTAAAAAGTAAAAAATATATGTATCTCTTTAAGTTTGGTGTAATTATATGTAATATTTTGATCAAAGGATCTTCCTGTCAAAACAGCTGAACTGATTTTGATAAAATATATCTAAGAACCACTCTTAGAAGGCCTAGTTTTTCATAACACGAACCGTACCCCAATCGGTTGACCCGTTTATGAACTACGATGCCTCAGACAGACACACAGAGGACCCATATAGTGGTCAAACTTTTAAAACCCCTGTTTTAGCGCCTGGGGTTAATGATTATTGGCAAAATGTGGGTGTACTTAAGGTTCTCTGCCCAGCCCTGCAGGAAAACATGGCGCGATTAAATATTATATTATGTCCTCAGCATTATCACTAAGTAAACATAATGTTTACCCGGATTCTGTGAAACATAGGCCTGTTTAATCAAATAACTATAAAAGTTAAAAAAAAAACTAAAAAACACGCTTCGATTGAAAACCAAACTAAAAAGTACAAAATAATGGAAAAAAAGCGTGGGGTGCCTGATATGAACAAAAAAAATCCTTAAAAAGCACCCCACGCTTTTATTCCATTATTTTGTACTTTTTAGTTTGGTTTTCAATCGAAGCGTGTTTTTTAGTTTTTTTTTTAACTTTTATAGTTATTTGATTAAACAGGCCTATGTTTCACAGAATCCGGGTAAACATTATGTTTACTTAGTGTTTTCAATCGAAGCGTGTTTTTTTAAACTATTATTTATTTTCTATTTTTTAGGGTGTTTCGAATTTGAGACGTATGTCAGCGTAGTTTGTGACGTATGTCAGCGTAGTTTGTGACGTATGTCAGCGTAGTTTTTGTCATATGTCAGCGTAGTTTGTGTCGTATGTCAGCGTAGTTTGTGACGTATGTCAGCGTAGTTTTCGAAGACAGTTTTTTTGCTGTCCTGGTAACCCTGGCAAGGATAATGGCACAAATTTATGAAATTATTGCATTGTCATCGGTCTTTGCCAGGTGTGCAAAGTTTGAATGAAATCTGGTCGTTTAAAGTGGGTCAAAATCGCGCTATAAGGAGTCGGTTACAAACAAACATACAAACATACAAGTGAAGCTAATATAAAGCGTGTAAAAAAGTAGGGACTTACCTATTATTTTTTTATCTCGGACATGAACTTATTTAGTCGGGTCGGGTTTTTTCGCGCACTGATGTCCAACGCCCTTCTTATCGTCGAAAATTGTTTAAAGAACATTGGGTTTTTCGACGCGCTGAGATTCTTGATTCACGTTTTTACTTTTCAAATTTATTTTTTACCATCTTTTATTATTAATATTTCTTTATATACATATAAGTAATATTTTTAAATATTTTTAGAAAAATAAATTTACTACAAAAAACATTTAAAAATATAAAAAATAGTGGACCTCCGGTAGCGGGAGCAGGGTCCAAGGTACCGGTGGTTAGGGCTCCAGAGACAGGAACCTCCTCACGATGCGAGCCGTGTCAAGGAGTATTGCCTTCTGAATCAGGCCCTTCATCCAACCGCCTAACGATAGCCTCGACAGGTGTTGGTTGAGGGTATCGGACATCAGCCCATTGGCTGATACGACAATCGGCACAATGACAGCCGAGTCAACATTCCACATGTCAACAACCTCGTGTGCTAAGTCGAGATATTTAATTTGTTTCTCTTTCTCAGCTTTCACGAGGTTGCCGTCATGTGGAATGGTAACGTCCACTATCATTGTGCGGCGCGCTAACCGGTCTATCACCACTATATCAGGCTTATTGGCGACAATAGTCCTGTCAGTAATGATAGACCGATCCCAGTTCAACGTGACATGGTCATTTTCAAGAACTGGGTCGGCACATACTTGAAATACGGTACCTCAGAATCCACTAGTTTATATTGCAAAGCAAGTTGCTGGTGAATAATCCTGGCTACTTGGTTATGCCTGTGCAAGTATTCGCCGTTAGCCAGACGAGAACAACCAGAGATATGTCTGATAGACTCACCCGGATGGTGACATGCCCGACACACGTCAACCGTCCCGTCCTTCATAATATGTCTCCGGTAGTTATTCGTCAAGATAACTTCGTCCATAATTGCACAGACAAAACCTTCAGTTTCCCCGAAAAGGTCACCAAAACGAAGCCAGGATACGGATGCTAAGAAATCTACACAGGGCTCATGAAGAGCCCTGTAGAAGCGCCCGTGAAGCTCCTTGTTTCGCCATACTTCCTTTATTTTTTAATATTTTTATTAATGAAAGCCGCATTAAAATCTGTTCCGTAGTTTAGAAGATATAAGCGTTTAGACGCGAGAAGCGACTTTGTTTAATACTAAGTAAAGATTTTACACGTTATAGTTAATACATAATATTTTTGACGTCAATAAGACCTATTGTACGATTATATAGGAACTTTATCACCCAAAAGCTTTGAATTTTTTCATGAGAATGGTTGTTAACCAACTTTAAATTGTTATAGATTTTAAATGGTCAAACAAAATGAAAAACGCTGATGATTGCAAAACGAGAAATGAATGATTTGAGAAACTTAAAAAATATTTTTAAAGACCTATTCAATGATATATATTATATAGCTATGATTGACATAGTTCGTCAACTTTATTTTTATTTTTTCTTTTTTACAATACGCCTTCTGTTTAACGCCATATTGAATACTAGCTTCTGCCCGCGACTTCGTCCGCGTTAAATTTCGTGTTCCCCCGACCCTTCCCGTCGCGTCGAATCGCCTACCCGTGCGATTTTCCCCGTTTTTGCAACATTTTTCATTACTGCTCCGCTTCTCTTAGTTGTAGCGCAATGTTATTAGCCTATGTTACTCGCAGATAATGTAGCTTTCTAATGGTGAAATAATTTTTTAAATCGGTCCAGAAGTTTTAAAGTTTATCCATTACAAACAAACAAAAATACAAATTTTTCCTCTTTATAATATTAGATTGATTACTGTGATGTACTTAGTGACACTCTGAAGATTAAGACAAATCAATTGACGGCAGAATCGTCAAAATCGGCCGACGCGTTTGGTCTCTAGAGTGCCGCAAAGGAACAAACATCCATACATAGGCTGATAAAAACTACCCTCCGTAGTTGGGTCATCATCATCATCATCATCATTTCAACCGAAAGACGTCCACTGCTGGACATAGGCCTCCCTCAAGCACCGCCACCTCGACCGATTCCGTGCCACTGGCATCTAGCGAATTTAATTATTTTGTTTTTGTTTCAGAAGATGTTCCGGTACCTAGTCATATCTTACCTACTGGTGCTGTCGAACGTATCCTGTGGAAGCCCCATCAGCAACGAGGTCATTGAAGACCAGGAACTGGTGTTTGCGTTGGTTGTAAGTACTCTTTTTCTCAATCTCAATGCATTTGTTTACAAATAGACCTGTGGAGGCCTACCACGAGCTCTTAACGCAATCCAGTTTAGGACCTAAACTGAACTGTTCTTCTAATTCGTACCATGACTTCAGTTTAACGATTCAATTTAGATCATGTCATCTGACAGCGATTGTTCCAAACTGAGTCGCAAGTTTTGGGTTCATTCATTCAATTTTGTACTTGTTTGGTACCATGACGTCTATAGTAGGGCTTGGTAACGTTACCAAATTCACACTATAAGTATCGTTAAGTAACGTTATTTTCATAAAGTTAATTTTTTAACGGTAACACGGGTAACGATACTTTGATATCGAATCCATAAAATAACGTTACCTTTACCGTTACTTGTATCGATACTTTTATCGTTACTTAATGCGTTGTTTTCAACCCGCGCAACCTAAGCGGCACGCCATGGGCGCCGGCGCTCTACGGCAACATCGCCAATCAAACGATGCAAATGCAACTTCATTAATGTAGACGAAAGAAAGAGATGAAAGAAAATAAATAAAAATTTAACGTTACTCAGTTACCGGTAAAACGTATGCCAAGTATCGTTACCAAGCATAACGTGACCTCTACTAATAACGTTATTTTCGTCCGATGAAAGTAACGATACCAAATTTTTAACGTTATTCAAGGCCCTGGTCTATAGGCAGCTCAACTGAAACGCTCAACTGTCAAAATAAGCGATTAATTAAAAGTTAATATTTCTCTAACATAAACTGAATCGTTTGGTGAATTATTGACGAAAACAAAGATATTTAGTGCTATTTTTGTGGAATTTTACAAAAACCAGTGTAAGTGTGCTTTAATCTTTCATATGAAGTCTAAAATGCCTATTTTACATGCCTTTTTAAATCGCATTAGAAAAAAATGCACTTGAGATGCTTGACACAAAAACTTAAGTGGCTTCTCGACCCATGGTACGTTTACTCCCTTTCAATAATAGATTTACCTATAGACTTCTCGAAGGAATTGTTTAGTTTCAGTACCTATACAAATTATACAATGTTTAAATTCATACGGCATTCCTTGAAATAATTGTGTACTATCAAACGTTTTCAAAACTACCTAACTACACTTCACTTAAACTTTCCCACCGTAATCACAACTCAGCACTTCCACAGACTACCTAGTCAACAGTGTTGCCAGGTCTGGTTTTCACTTTACCCCAGGTTTAGTCTCAATTTACTCGAGATACAGAAAAAATGCCCTAAATTAATTCCATCAGTTTTTCTTCCTTTATAAATAAAACAACAGCTAGATATTTTTTTCATTTTATATATTATTTGCAAATCACAATAAACGTTTCCTTCATAAATCCAAAAGTTCTTTGGTCATTCTATACGTCATGCCTGTATTTTCGGATTGGATACACACTAGGTACATTCCGAAATAATAATTATTATTGTAGTCTTGTATTCGAAACAGACATTACACTAAAACAATGAATACCCCAAAAATTACCATGCGGTATTAGTTTTACTCTAATTTTAGGGTAAATTACCCTAAGTTGGCAGCACTGAGTCAATCAGTCAAACTGACACTGACAGTCACAACTCACAGATCACTTTTTTACTCTGGTACGTTCGAAACAGAAACATAATAAACGTGCCGTTTTATTACGTCGAAATAAAAAAAAAAAGTATAATAAATAGCAAAAGGTAAGCAAATATAAACTTAGACATTTTAACAATAGTTACCGTATTAACATGGAATCTTGAAAACAACAGTTGAGTGTCTTTTTTACTTTCAAGTAATGATACTAAGTTGAGAACAAATCAAATGTTACTTGCTTCTGAACGTATCTGACACTCCAATGTGCGCGAAACAAACATAGACGATACTAATAGCTTTGTCTCTTTCTCACCAAAAGGTTTCAAACGCGGTTCAGCTACAAATTGTGATCTTTCATTCACTTTTGACGATCCAAATGCCGCTGAGCGTATTTGACGTCATGGTACGAATTTGAAGCGTTGCAGTTTAGGAACCTAAATTGAAATGTCTTGCTTTTGAATCGTTTTTAATTAGGTCATGGTAGGACTCCTGCACTTCTAAGGCAGTTTGAGCTGTCGAGGAGTTGCTCAGTCAAAAGATGAAGCTATATAGTTGCCCATTCTAAAGCATAGTATTTTTCTGTGGAGAAGAACGGGCAAGAATGAAAAGTCACACTGCACTGAGGGTTCACGTCTGCCCAAGCCCTATAAGATTACTGGTGTGATGTTGTATGTGTACTTGATAACATTTTCGTAATTGATTGTCGGACCTACCGAAAATTAATTTTTTTACCCTATCCTATTTGGGGGACGCCTATGTCCAGCTGTGGACGTCTTTTGATTGAAATGATGATGTCAGTCTGTCAGTCGCAAACCTGATGCTTTTATTCAAAAACTTTTTACAAAATAACAACCGACTTTCTTCAAAAAAACACTACAAAGTCAAAAATAACTTTAATTTCGGAATTCAGTGTCTAAGGATCCGTATTTAAGGTTTTTTGCCACCGACTTCCGAAATTAAAATTATTTTTGACTTTGTAGTGTTTTTTTTAAAGAAATTCGGTTGTTATTTTTTTGTAAAAAGTTTTTATTTTTAACTTTTTAGTTATGGTAGTTACCCCGCACTAATCTAATCGCGTTATTCGTTCTTTTGTCGCGCCAATACTTAATGCAAATTTAAGACTTAATATGGTTTTCACATGGATCCCATTGTCCAAATGGAACCAATCGGGAAGCACCAACTTTCAAATAAAAAAAAATCATCAAAATTGGTACATCCAGTCAAAAATAATGAGGTGACAAACTTAAAAAAAAAATTGATAACGTCCTCCTTTTTTTGAATCGGTTAAAAAACCCTTGATCACCTTTTCGAAACCCACGTGTCTACATGGTGAGCAGAGCTTCACCGGGAATCACAAACACCAACCATCAAAGTAATATTGTTCTACTAATCAAGAGGTTACGACCTTCTTACTTAAAACGTCAGCAAATCTCAAGATTAATTATACAAATTATCTTGAAAAGACAATAACAAGATAAACTAACCTGCCACGTTGCGTGACCCGGTGTGATAATCATTTTACTACGTTCCCATTTGAATAGAACACTGAATAAATTATGTAAATATAAGGAAAATTGTTTTGTTAACAAGTGACGGGGTTTCTATAGCAAACTAGTTTTTGCAAACGTCTTCGCCCTTGTATTATACATATAAACCTTGCTCTTGAATCACTCTATTTTTATTGATGAGAACCGCATTAAAATCTCTTGCGTAGTTTAAAAGATCTAAGCATACAGACGCGGGAACCGACTTTGTTTTGTACTAAGTAAAGATAAAGATGAGCATTATATGCATTCGTGATGAATTGATAATAATCAATTGAATTGCAATATGATTGATGTATTGTATCTTTATAGTCGGATAAATCATTTATATATCTTTGATACCCTTGTAGTTCTGATGCTAATACAATATTGTATTATCAGTAGCTGTGTCCGCGGCTTTGCCTTCGAAATTAGCCCACAGGAACGTGAAAATGGGACAAAAAGGTGTTCTTGGTTCGTGGATGGGTGACCATTTTTACATACCAAGACCCTTCTGTGCCTCGGAAAGCACGTTAAGCGGTTGGTCCCGACTGTCGTGTGTGGATCTTTGTCAGTCATTTCGGGTGGTCAGAAGCCCGAAAGTCTGACAACCACTCTTACCAAGGGGTATCGTATTGTGAGGTCAGATAAGCAGTCGCTCCATGTAAATTACTGGTACTCAGGTGCATCCAGTTAGACTGGAAGCCTACTCCAATAGTTGGGAAAAGGGTAGGCAGATGATGATTGTATGCATTTAGTAAAAAGCTGTTATTTTGACATTACAAACAAAAACTTTAATTTTATGCATTTGTACTTGATTGTATTGGTACCGTGTGGTACCGGACTAATCTCTGAAATGGCAGGACCGATTTTGACGGAACTTTCACTGGCAGATAGCTGATGTAACAAGGAGTAACTTAGACTACTTTTATTTTAGAAAAAATAAATAATAGTTTAAAAAAACTAAAAACACGCGTTTATTTTGAGACGTATGTCAGCGTAGTTTGTGACGTATGACAGCGTAGTTTTCAAAGACAGTTTTTATGAAAAACTTTTTGTTAAATACCACCCGGACGAAGTCGCGGGTAACAGTTATTACTTATAATATAACCTGAATTAACACATCTTACCGCGGTAGTACGTCCTCCTGCGTTAATTTCCGACATACACGCGGGCGAAGCCGCGGGCAAAAGCTAGTATGTAAATAAAATTAGAACAGTACGTCACCTTCTTCTTGTTTTGTACTCGTACTATTTGTTTTTAAATAGTTTGAGTTCAGTATGTTCACTCCATGTGGTGTCGGACGTAAAGAATAACACCACCCCATTTCTTCCGTGGGTGTCGTAAGAGGCGACTAAGGGACTTACTAGAGAATGGGCAGCAGCGTTCTCTATGCATTTTACCACCATACTGCGATCGCCAACCCGCCTGCCAAGCGTGGCGATTATGGCAAATCTCCCCAGAATTTGTACCGGTCAAATTGACCGTGCATGAAGGAGGCTCATGTCTAGCAGTGGACGTCTTTCGGCTGAAATGATGATGATGATGACTTGATTGTACCTGCCCCGTATTAACCGAATTCCGTTCTACAATCGGTAACGCCTCGGTGTCAGCAATTGTAGAAAACGATAAGTTGGTAGCCATGCTGACGCGCCTGAGTCGGCCGCTCGTTACACAACGTCTTTAGAAAAACGACATTATAACAAAGGATGTAGCGTTGAACATTGTAGAAACGATAACAATTCATTCTATCATTTTGAACGATGTGAACTTGGCTACGAATTTTCTAATCGTTTGTTCTAACCACGTGACTTAACGTTGAGATGATTTCATTCCCATACATTTGGTTAGTTTTCGACTAGCGTTAACGATTGCAGATTATCAACTTGGCTAGGGGTGCTGCAATATAAGTTTATTTATTTGTGTAGAGTATAGGTAAGTGTATACAGGATGTCCAGTAAATAGCACGACATACTGCAGGGGGTGATAGCTTGGGTCACTACCTATCAATACAACACAATATACGTTCAGCAAAATCTAACGGATTTTTTTTTTCACCACTGTAGGTTAAACTTAAAGTGATAAGAAAATAGTTCTGTGCAAATTTAAACAAAAAATTGTATTTCTTGAAAACATTCTTGTCTTTGATAAAAACAAGACTTATCAATGAGTAAAGTAACTATTCACGAATAATTTGATGTAAAAAAAAGTACTAGAAAAGGATTTTTTCATTACGAGATGCTTAAAAATCTGTTTCAAGGTAGAGATTTTTCGCTATTTCGGAAAATTTTGTAAAACTGTAAATCCGTTAGATTTTGCTGAACATATATTGTGTTGTATTGATAGGTAGTGACCCAAGCTATCACCCCCTGCAGTATGTCGTGCTATTTACTGGACACCCTGTAGATAAAACATTATTTCAGTAATGTTCAAGAACTCGAATAATAATAAAAGAGGTTCTGTATTGCAAACTTTCATCATCATTATTTCAACCGAAACATGTCCACTGCTGGACATAGACCTCCCCCAAATTGGAGGAGTTTGCAATAATCGCCACGCTTGGCAGGCGGGTTGGCGATTGCAGTACGGTAGTAAAATGCATAGAGAACGCTGCTGCCCATTCTCTAGTAAGTCCCTCAGTCGCCTCTTACGACACCAACGGGAAATGGGATGGTGCATACTTAAAAAAGCAAAATAGTTGTATCTAAAACAATGTGTAATGATTTTTTCTTCTTTCTTTTCAGGTCAACAGACATGGAGAAAGATCACCGGATGCCGATGAGCTGTCACTATCGGATCAGCAGGAGTTGATCTTGAACATTACAGCTATTGAAGGACCAGAGGGATTGACGAATGTAAGTAAATCATTTGACAAACCGTCTCACTTAACTGCATCGTTGGTCCAGCTTAGCATAGTTACTGTGGTAGGTAAACAAAAAGTTTATTCGGGTTTCGTAATTAAGAATTCTGTGTTGCAGCTTGGAGTCTGAATTCTTGCCCTTTTAAACGGCAATAGGCTTACCACATGAAAACAGTGGTGGGCCAGTCTGCCGCGGCTCACGAGTTATAGGTCATAGATTCGAACTGAGACAGGCGTTTTACTTTGATTAAATTATTTAGTCACCACTGCTCTTAAAACGGTGAAAGAAAACATCGTGGCGAAACCGGCATGTCCTTAAACTAAACAATTCGAAGATATGGTTCATGTACCAACCCGCACTGAGCCCGCGTGGTGGATTAGCTTACTCCCTCTCACACAGAGGAGGCCTGTGTCCCAGCTGTGTTATTTGTTTCATTAGTTTTGGACATCCATACCCAACACGTGGGTAAATTAATGCCAACTAATTTAAATTGACCCTGTATAGATTACCATACAGAATTGTGATTGATAACCATATGAAAATTGCAAAAACGACTGCGGGAAACGGCTTGTTATACGGCCTTACACGGTCTAGTCATTAGGTATAAACACATTATTGTGATGTCAACTACCTATGTATGTAGGTACCTGCCAGAATCTTGGATTTGTGCGAAAGAGTTACCGTGACCCTGGCACATGGGCAACTGAAGGAACACGGGTGGATTTTAGTCAGTAAAAGTCTGTCACGTCCTTCCGCTCCACCCAAAGCGGGAGATGACATTTGATGATTTCCCACAAAAAAGAAAAAAAAAACTATGTATGTATGTACTCGTATGTATAATGAAGTTAGTTGCGCTAGAATGTATCGATAACAAAGTATCTTTTAAAACGTGACGCGGGATAGACTATCAAAACGAAAAAGTCACGTTTCGTGTGATTGTAATGTCCATGATAGATTTTTAATTATTATTTAAGTATATTTGTTAAATAAGAGTATGACAGAGAGTAATGTTTTCAAATTAATTCATCACTACTGCTCTCAAAACGGTGAAGGAAAACATCATGACGAAACCAACATGTCCTAGAACCAAAAATTTGAAGACATGAGACATCTACCAACTCGCACTGGGTCATGTTGAGACGATGAATGAACAGCAAATAACAGAAGGCATTTACGGGGCAGATGTGAGTGAAAACGCCAGGAAGGGACGTCCTACGAGGACACATAGTGACCTTATTGGTGATGTTCTTCAGAAAGGTCAGGTGCATAGTACTCGCAACCGGGCGTGCGTTTATGACCAGCCGGCATAGCATGACCAATTCTATATCTATTCTACCAAGAACAAAAAAAAAGTTCCTTATGTATTTTAATTCTGTAAAAATGTTTCTATCACATCAATAGTAAAGAGGAATAGTCATCATACTTGACAACGTACTCTTGTCGACTGAAGAATAGAAACATCTCTTTTCTTCAGTTTTACACAATTTCTCTACGATACAATCTATCATTTTGTCTTCTCTTCCGTCGACAAATTCCGTTTCTATGGCGGTCATGCTACGCTTGCAGTTGTATGAACGTAAACGTGCAAAAGGAGTAGTATGTATAAGGATGGCAGCAGGTGGCGTTCTGTAGTTCCTGCCTACCCCTAAACGAAGAAGTATAAGGTATCATTGAATCAAGGATGTTATCAAAATGTCAAAATATTCACTAATTAGCCCCACTATTGACTGATTGCCAGTAATTATCGAAACATGATAACAATTTTTACTTATTGCTAATCTGGTACGGAAATTACATTTGAACGAGAATTTCTTATCTACGTAAGATAACAGATTCGTTTGGTCTTTCCGCTTGGTAACTGAAAAATAAAGTATTAAGTAACAACTGTTAAATGAGGACATCTTATGATTGGCAGCATTTAGTATTACGAACCTTATCATCACTCCAGTCAGAGACGTCCACTGCTGGACATAGGCCTCCCCCAAAGCACCGCCACTTGGACCGTTTCTGTGCTCCCCGCATCCAGCGGATTCCTTCAGCCTACACCAGATCTTCGGTCCACTTTGTCGAAACCCTTCCTACTCTATATCTTCTTTCTGTTCTGCGAGCAATATGCCCACTTAAGTTCGCCAATTTTTCGGGCTATATCGGTTACGTTGGTTCTTCTGCAGATCTCTTTATCTCTGATTCCATCATAGGGAAACTCCAAGCATAGTTTTGTTCATTGCCCTTTTGGCTGACTAGCCTTCTAATAACGCCCATTATGAGCGACCACCTGTCAGCACCACAGACCATGAGTCATCACTGATAGTAAGCAATGGTCAAAGACTTTAGCCGTTACTGCACGAACGTTTCTAACAAAAAATAGTAGTAAATAATAATAATAGTGAAAGCTGAGAAGGAGAAACAGATTAAATATCTCGACTTAGCACACGAGGTAGTTGACATGTGGAATATTGACTCGGTTGTCATTGTGGCGATTGTCGTATCAGCCAATGGGCTGATGGCCCAGACCCTCGACCAACATCTATCGAGGCTATCGTTAGGCGGTTGGACCAAGAGCCTGATTCAGAAGGCAGTACTCCTCGATACGACTCGCATTGTGAGGAAGATTCTGTCTGGAGCCCTAACCACCGGTAGCTTGGACCCTGCTCCTGCTACCGGTGAGCCACTATTTTTTTATATTTTTTAATGTTTTTATATATTTTTTTTGTAAAATATTTAAAAATGTAATGAAATATATATGTCGGCGTCATATTGTGAGTGGCACGTGCATTGGGCTACGCGATAGCGCCGTAGCGTCGTAGCACGCTACGCCATTCTCCCACCTCATTGCTGGTGGGCGGAGTTAGAGCGCGCTACGTCGTAGCGTGCTACGTCGTTGCCCCACCTCCAATACTTCCGTATAAAAGACGCCGCACGGCGGCGAATGGGCATTCTAAGTTCAGGCGTGGCCCAGTGCACAGGTCGTATTGCTCTCAATTATTGTAATTACTCTGCCTCACTGTACATTGATACTCTTTTATATGAACTGTAATACTGTAACTGTATTACTGGGTGTCATGGCTATTTTAATATGGTGTTAAATTAATAATTATGGAAACTGATTAAGTGCAGTTTCGTATAAGGTCTATTGATTAAATAGTTCCTTAATATTGAAAGAACCTCTTTTATTTTACAATATGACCCTCTGCCTTCATCAGAAGTGGGATGAAACCCACTCCCACCTTTATCTGGGACTGCTGGCAATCTAATACGGGAACAAATGTCATTTTTTTTGGGTAGTATGGAATCAATTAAAAATAAGTGCAGATACTTTGACACCTCGCCACATGACACCCAGTATGC
Source organism: Aporophyla nigra (assembly GCA_947507805.1). Classification (NCBI taxonomy): domain Eukaryota; kingdom Metazoa; phylum Arthropoda; class Insecta; order Lepidoptera; family Noctuidae; genus Aporophyla; species Aporophyla nigra. The sequence continues at coordinate 7,025,996 of OX382292.1, read as the reverse complement.
AATCGATGTTGGTTCCTTTCGATCCTGATGTAACTGAAACCAACATTATCAACTGGTGTGCATTAAGTGAGATTGTAATCGACAGTAAGAAGCCAGAAGGTGTAGACCTTATTTTGGCCCTCGCTCACTCTCTAAAGACCCGCACCGCCATGTGTTTTACAAGAATTAATCCAGATAATAGTTCATGAGATACTATTAAGAAAATGCTGGTCTCTAAATTTTCCAAACCCATGACAATGCAGGATAATTTGAATTTAATCACAATCATAAATTGATAACAAAGAAACCCCAGCCGAGTTAGGAAAACTTGTTGAAAAGTTTCCTGATGCAAATTTACCGGACCGGTTCTGCTATCTGTCCTATTATGATGCGATGACAAAATTCACCGTGAAAGAAACGAAGAACCGGGCACGTCCGAATCAGACACGAAAAAGTCTTGTCCATCAACTCAATTTCGGGGAAACTGCAATTTCTGCGAGAAGGTCGGTCAACGAGGGCAGGAATGTCGGCACGTTGCTTCAAAAGGTATCTGTTTTAGCAAAAACTCCACAGACGAACTCTGGAATAACCTGCTTCAAATGTGGTGAGGCTAGCCACGTGGTCACCACTTGCCTTAAACGCTGGAAGAAGAAAAGAGATCCCCACACCGAGCAACACCAGCAAACAAGTGAAGTGAACCTGTGTGCAGAGCAGCGCGTGGTGTTTTGGAAATAAGTGGTATGCAATTCCTTTCATATTTGACTCTGAATCTGAGTGTATCTTCAAGAAGGTAACTGTGGCCTTCTTACTGGTGAAAAGTTTCATGAACCTTTAAAGGGGATTGATTGTAATAATGTTAATTGGTCCAATGTTCTCGAGAGAAGTCAGTTCTCGTCAAGCTGATCTAAGTTGATGGTCATTTAGATGTACCGTCAGGCTGGTATCTCCCGATAGTCACTCAGACGAGACTCTCCTGATGATGATGTTAATTGCTCAATCCAAATACAATGCCCAACCGTGTTACAAAACTTTCTTCTCGACGTTACATATCAAGTATTGTCTGACGAATGTTTCAATGAAAACGTTACCTTATTAATAGGTCACGACATTTTAGACAAGCAATATCCGTTGTGGATAATAAAGCTGCCTTAACTTAAAAAAAAAAGCAAATCTTAGCTCTATATTAGAAATGCCTCTTGACATTAATTCTATTGACGCAGATCTTACCGGTAAAGAAAATGAAGTTTTGATTGAAATACTCACTAAATACTCCTCATATCCCGAGTTACGAATCGTTAATGACAAAGTACAAGAATTACTAGATGCTAACATAATGCGTGAAAGTTCTTCGCCTTTCGTGAGTTCTACATCATTAATAAAAAAAAAGGGTCGGTACCGATCGTATGTGCGTTGATTACCGGGAACTCAATAGCAATACTCGACCAGACAGCTATCCTTTACTACTAGTTAGTGATCGAATCGATCACCAAATTTGCGTCCATAACGGGTCAGTCTGAGTACCTCACTATGCCATTTGGTTTATGAAATGCTTCACAGGTTTTTCAAAGAGCTATAAATATTGGACTTAAACCTCTAAATGACGATAAAATACTGATCTACATGGATGACGTACTTTCTGCATTAGAGACCGTTCAAAAAAGTTGTCTCGTTTAAATAGATTGCTAGATATAACTTTTAAAAAAATGTTCATGTATAAAGCCGAAAATTGAATATCTGGGTTTCGGAATATCCCCTGGAAAAATTAGACCAAATCCCCATAAGATTAAAAATATCCCTCCTCCAAGCACTGCTGCTCAGTACCAACAATTTATATGGCCTAGCCACATATTTTCGATATAACCTATATGGGCGTAAATTTACGGTTTTTATTGACTGTAACGCCTTAAAGGCCTCTCAGTACAAAAAGGACCTAACCCCCTGAGTACATAGGTGGACAGTTTTGCAGTCATATGACTTTGATATCATCTATAAAGAGGAAAAAAATATGGCACATCTAGACTTCCTGTCACGTAATCATGCTGACACATATTTTATTCATAAGGCAGCTAAAATTGTAAATTTGTCTGAACTGGAGAGGATTTGGTTATCTGTAGATAACGTGATTCCGAAATATGACACATTATATCCAAATTACGCTCAAATGACTTGCTGTCTGAAATATCACGCACATTATCGATATTAGACAGGGCATCGTAAAATCGAATGTTATAAAACCACTAAATGGTCACCGATATTGCCACACCCTTTAACATGGTAAATGATTAATCGAGTACACAGCGAAATAACACACCTTGGTTATAAAAAAAACCTTCGATAAATTATACAATCTTTATTGGTTTCAAAATATGTCAATACTTGTCAAAACCTATGGAGGTTCGTGCGTCGCTTGTAAGGCTTCCAAAGGTCCCCCGTATGCCCAGCAGGTCGGTCAACATCCAATCCCTAAATTTGCCGTTCCATGGCATATAATTCATTTAGATTTAACTGGTAAACTCACAGGAAAAAGCGTGTTAAAAAACGAGCGCAAGGAGTATTTTTCCGTGATTATTGATGGCTTTACAAAATCCGTCTTGTTAGTTATTAAATCACAAAAAAAAATGCAGTGAACTCGTTTGGCGCTCCTAAAAGAATTGTTGCAGATCGCGGCAGGTCATATGACAATACTGAATTTACGAATTTTTGTAAAGATAATCGTATCGATTTACAATTTATATCCACTGGTTCGCCTGGCCAATGGCCAGGTCGAGCGTGTCATAAGGACCTAAAAAGTATGCTCGCTATAGATTCGGGTAGCTTATGGTAAGATCATGTAGACAATATCCAATTAGTAGTTAGAGTCTCAATAGTACTCGTTGTAGAGCAACAGGGCTCACGCCCTTGGAATTAATTTTTGGTATTAAGGGTTCATTAGAGATAACAAGAGTTTCTACTAATCATCCTGATCTCGTTTAAACCTCGAAACCATTATCCGATTCTTCTGTTGGTATAAAAAAAGCTGGTCCAATACGACACAGGTCGATTTACTGACAAATGCGTGCACTGATTGGACAAGTCCACTCAATCTGAGTGGTTCTTTCTTTAAAATACCACTTCAGACACCAATCCACATGGTCTTCACATGATGTGACCAAGATTATGTCTGCACTTTAAAAGAGACTGTGACCTCTGAGTTTGTTTCGGCCTTTCTTCTCAGAGTAGTCAGATAGGAAACGCCGACCACATCTAGTTAAAAAAAAAAATATGATTGACGTGTTAAAGTGTTTGTACAAACCTACTTGCAAAAATAAAGTCATTTATCATTTAACAAGGATAAAGCTATGGTAAAATGCTTTTCAGTACGTGATTTTGCCTTTGTTAAATTAAAAAAAAAGACACCAAATGAAACAGGACCGTAAATACAAAGGCCCCTTTAAAATCACCGCTATTTTGGAAGAAAACGATTGGTACGAATTGTAACACATTAATGGAAAGAATAGTCTACAAATACTCTCACAAAAAACTTACAAGTACCCCGTGGTCAGTCATTCTTTCTGGAATTCGCAGAATGTTATGATAAGGATGACGTGTCGGCGAAGAATAACATAGATGTTCTTGTCCACGAGACTAGGGAACAGATTAACCGTCCGTCCTCCCATACCCATTAACACTGTAATTTGGAAAAATTGTAAAAACGAATTATTTTTAAAAGAGTAACCGTGGAGTTTCTTGCCGGCTCTTCTCCATAGGAACCAACTATTTGGAACCGTGCACCTAGCTTCTGACGTTTCATAAGTGCCCATGTAGGTTTATATGAAATAAAAATATTTTGATTTGATTTGATTTGATTTGATTTGAATGATGATATTCAGTCTCCTAATAGTGGTACTATCTCTGCCAATAATGATACCATGTCTGCCAAAAGTGACACTATATCTACCAGTGCAGGTTGTAGAAACCGTGGTTAACGTGCTGTTTCAGTAGAATCTATTGGCCCTGAATCAGTTAATATTGTAACAGAAGCACTTGTAAATCAACCAAAGTATTGAGCTATTTGTTAATTAAGCTAAAGAAATGATACTTGTTCGGCCTAGCTAGATCCGGTCCAGTTTAACTGAAGGGATACACCTGAAGGGCAAAACAATTGCCGGACCAGGAGGCTGATCTTGTAGGGTCAGAAGTTGACCGGACCAAGAGATAACCCTTGAAGAGTCATAATAGACTGGACCAAGTGGTTAAATATCTGAAGGGTCTAAGTAGACCGGACCAGAAACAATCAGGATGACCAAACGGTACTTAATCAGTTTTTCAAGTTCTAGATGAGACATTGTCAGCTGAGCGTACGAGGACGTCCGCACGTCAGTATGGCCGTGTCGGCGTCATATTGTGAGTGGCACGTGCATTGGGCTACGCGATAGCGCCGTAGCGTCGTAGCACGCTACGCCATTCTCCCACCTCATTGCTGGTGGGCGGAGTTAGAGCGCGCTACGTCGTAGCGTGCTACGTCGTTGCCCCACCTCCAATACTTCCGTATAAAAGACGCCGCACGGCGGCGAATGGGCATTCTAAGTTCAGGCGTGGCCCAGTGCACAGGTCGTATTGCTCTCAATTATTGTAATTACTCTGCCTCACTGTACATTGATACTCTTTTATATGAACTGTAATACTGTAACTGTATTACTGGGTGTCATGGCTATTTTAATATGGTGTTAAATTAATAATTATGGAAACTGATTAAGTGCAGTTTCGTATAAGGTCTATTGATTAAATAGTTCCTTAATATTGAAAGAACCTCTTTTATTTTACAATATGACCCTCTGCCTTCATATATAAAAATAAATAAAAGAATAATAATAGTACAGTGCAGAAGTATAGTAATTGTTTTAGAACAAGCACTATTTGAGCTTATTCCTAGTTCCGTTAAAGAACAAAACATGATGGAACTATTATAAGGAACAAAACGACGATGAAGTGACAAGAACTTCTAACTGACATTTTGGCGATTTTCGTTTTCTCATCAACTATTACGCCTAAATCAAAAAGTTGGTTGTATAGGTATATACTAGGCTCTCACATCCTCCGATAACAACTTTTTATATAATATAAAACCAATAAAAGGTTTATTCATACGTTGTGCTTAAAAAAAATCAAACGTTTTTTTTTTTGATTCCTGTAAAATTATGTTTTGGTAGATAAAGGTTCTTGTCACTTCATCGTCGAAAATATGAAATCACGCTTACATTGAAGGGTTGTGTAGTAGTGTAGAGTAAGCACGAAGTACCCACGAAGCACATTTCGCCAGATATCAATCGACATAGCCTTTTTTCCAACTATGTCGGAGTCCACTGCCAGTCTAACCCGATGCAGCTGTGTACCAGTATTTTACATGGAGTCGCTCCATGCCTATCTAACCTCCACAACTCAGTTACTGGGTGGTCCATCGATCTGTGCACTTAGCCACAAGCCCTTCGCCAGATATTATTACGAACTAAAAAAGTATCTTTCATTTGAGAATTGTCATTACAAAACTTTTTTCAACAGGATTATGTACGTATAAAACAATACCGAATATTATATTTATACAAGGTGTATAAATAAGCGAATGGGCCACGTTACCTGTGTAGATAATTGATGGCTCTTAACCTTGGCTTTACATTGATTACAATACGCTTAATTTGGTAGAAGGCCACGGAACTGTGACGTCATTACTTCACAGATGTGCCGCTGAAAGTATACAGCCTTTTGTAAAATATATAAAATTGACTTGGCTGAGACAATAACAATTTATTAGTAACCTAAAACTTTACTCCTTTAATAATTCAGAAGTGCATATACAAATAGTTCACTTAATTCAAATAACTTATTTCAGTTTCATCAATAATCAGCCTATAGGTAATGTTCCCCTGCTGGGACACAGGGCTCCTCTCGGTGAGCCGTAGTTTACCTAGGTAATTTTTTTGCAATTTTCATGTGGTTTTCAATCACTATTCTGTCTGGTAATCTATAAAGGGTCATATTAAATTACCTGGCAATACTTGTTTGGTATCGATGTCGAAAAACTAATGGAACGAAAACACAGCTGGGACACAGGCCTCCTCTCAGTGAGAGGGAGAGGGCTGTAATCCACCACGCAGGTCTGGTGCGGGTTGGTAGATGTCACATGTCTTCGACTTTTTAGTTCTAGGACATGCGGATTTTCTCACGACCTTTTCCTGCCTGGGTTCGAACCGACGACATACAACTCGAAAGTCGCGGCCGTTACCATTGGGCCACCACTGCTTACCCCAATTACATAAGTATACCGTTCATCATATTCGAATTTTAACCGACATAAAAAAGAGGTTATTTTTTGTGATTCATTTATTCGCAGTACGCAGTTCCTATGCAGGTTAAAAATCAACGATTGAATTTGAAAACCTGCAGCGGAAATATTACTTTTACGTGTCCATTTCTATTCGGATCATGAATTTTGAATAGAAAAATATGCAAATAACATCGGATACACGGTGTATATTTACAAACTATTTGTAGCTATGACCTAAATCTAATAAATATCTGTATACGTAAAAATATCCAAACGTAGCCAGGTAGGTACTAACTTTTGTTCATTCCTTTCTGCTATAATAATTAGGGCTCTATACCCGAAGGGTGCCAACGAGACCCTATCAATAAGGCTCCTCCTAATAATAACATAACACGTATCGAAGTTTAGAATTAGATACACTATTAGCACTAACATACAAATAATTAAAAACTAGAAGGGACAAAATAAACAAAGGTACACTTAAAAGAAAAAGCTCGATTTTCTCAATCCGTGTGCCGTTACGATTAAAGCAAGAGAGCTGTGGTTAGCGCCCTTTTTTTTCTGGGTGGGAAATCATCAAATGACGTCTCCCGCTCTGGGAGGAGCGGAAGGGCGTGAAGGGGCTTTTATTGATTAAAACCCACCCGTATTCCTTCAGTTGCCTATATGCCAGGGCCACGGTAACTCTTTCGAACAAATCTCGCGACCCTGGCAGGATGGTTAGCACCTTGTATCGCAGCTTTGTGTTGCCATTTAGCAAACTGACCATCTTTCAAAAACTTATGTTATATTAACAATGTAAGGTGCGTTCACGAATGAACGATACGTGACGCCACCCCACGCTTTTTACACGCTTTATATTAGCTTCACTTGTATGTTTGTAAGTATGTTTGTATGTTTGTTTGTATAGCGCCGACTCCTTATAGCGCGATTTTGACCCACTTCAAACGACCAGATTTCATTCAAACTTTGCACACCTGTCAAGGACCGATGACAATGCAATAATTTCATAAATTTGTGCCATTATCCTTGCCAGGGTTACCAAGACAGCAAAAAACTGTCTTCGAAAACTACGCTGACATACGTCACAAACTAATTTGTGCCATTATCCTTGCCAGGGTTACCAGGACAGCAAAAAAACTGTCTTCGAAAACTACGCTGACATACGTCACAAACTACGCTGACATACGTCTCATAATTCAAAACACCCTAAAAGAAAGCGTGGGGTGCTTTTTAAGGTATTTTTTTATTGATATCAGGCACCCCACGCTTTTTTTTCCATTATTTTGTACTTTTTAGTTTGGTTTTCAATGGAAGCGTGTTTTTTTTAGTTTTTTAAACTATTATTTATTTTCTATTTTTTAGGGTGTTTCGAATTTTGAGACGTATGTCAGCTTAGTTTGTGACGTATGTCAGCATAGTTTGTAACGTATGTCAGCGTAGTTTGTGTGTATCCTATTTCCCCTTAATAGCGCAGTATGCATGAGCATTTCTCCACGATAAAAAAAAAATAAGAAGGATACATGAAGTGGGCTTCCGTTGTAGGACGGTTAAAATGTCACGGTGTTTAGGCCAAACTTCTTTTCTTTAAATCTTCAAGATGAAAAGAAGTCACAAAAACTAACTAACGTCATCATCCTTGCCGTTTCCCAGGGGTCGGCTTCCAACCTTACCGTATGCAGCTGAATACCAGCATCTTATATGCTGCTAAGAACAAATAAACTCCTTTTTAACAAAACATCTCCCCATTTCAGGTTGGAAAAAGAAGAGCTTACCAGATCGGGAAATTCTACCGCCAGAGGTACGGCTCCCAGGGTCACAAGATGATCTCCAACCTCTACCTTCAAAATGAGATATCCATCAGGAGTACTGACAAGGAACGGACTAAGATGACCATCCAGGTGGCCATGGCAGCTTGTTACCCCCCAGAGGTGGAGCAGCAGTGGGATGAAGGTTTAGGCAAGGTCTGGCAGCCTGTTCCTTATAAGGCGGTGCCCTTGTCTGAGGATTATGTGAGTAGATACCTTTTTGTTTTTTTTAAACTATTTTGAGATTACAGAATAGCTGCTGTTTCGCTTTTAAGACACACTAATACCTATGAGAAGGTAGTAGCACAGAAAATATATTAGTACCTTACGGTATAAGAGTCTGGCAGGGTATTTATCAAGATCAATCTACGGATGGATGACCATAGATTACATATCGAGACCACTTCGTGGCTTAGAAAGCGTTCTTATAGTGCTTTGTGCCGGCCCCAACAGCTGATCGTTGGACCCATTTATAATCTTATTAATGGAATTGTTTCTTTTTTTAACCGACGAAAAAAACGGAGGAGGTTATCAATTCGACGCGTATATTTTTATAAAGTTTTTTTTTAATATATAACGCACAAATTTTTACATAGTAGTCCGATTGTGATAATTCTTTTTTTATTGGAAAGGGTATACTCTGAGGGTGGTCCCATATAAATTTGGAAAACAAAATCAAACCCTAAGGGTCAGAAAACAGAGGATGATTAATTGTTCACTCATTGATTGTAATGTATAACCACGCATAACTTTATACAGAGTAGTCCGATTTTGATATTTTTTTCATTGGATAGGGACCTTGCCAAGTACTATTAGTACATTAAAGTCACAAAAAATAATAAAATAAAAAAAAATAACAAAAAATTAAACCGCCGAAAAAACTGAAAAGCAAAAAATAATAAACCTTAAAATTTTGAGTCGGCGCCGAAAAATCAATGTACAAAGATCACTCAAAGCGCCGACTCATAGTTTTAAGGTTTATTATTTTTTGCTTTTCAGTTTTTTCGGCGGTTTAATTTTTTGTTAAAAAGTTTTTTTTATTTTTATTGTTGTCACAATAGAAACAACAAGAATATTGTACCCAGGATATTATAAAATCTTGATTTAAAACAGTGTCCTTGGAGTTTCTTGCCCGTTCTTGTCCATAGAGATCTACGTTTTGGAATGGTCTTTTTACTGATTGACCGACTTTTTGTCAGTTCAAAAGTACTTGTAAAGGGTTTGATTAAAATAATGCTTCTAGTTTGAATTTTGAAACATTTCAAAATTCTTGTTAGTAAGTAGATCTCTACGGAGAATAAATGGAGGGGCAATAAATGACTCGCATTGCCTAAACACATGATAAATGATTTTTATTTCTGAGACAGTGCAACTTTTATTGTTGTTTAAACTAATTGTAAATAAGACACAGGCAAGTTAATTGCTCAGTATTGATAAGTAATGTACCGTGTGGTGCCGGACGTAAAGAATAACACCACCCCAATTCTTCCCGTGGGTGTCGTAAAAGGCGACTTAGGGACTTACTAGAGAATGGGCAGCAGCGTTCTCTATACATTTTACCACCATACTGCGATCGCCAACCCGCCTGCCAAGAGTGACGATTAATGCAAAACCCCCCAAATTGGGGAGGCCTAAGTCCAGCAGTGGACGTCTTACACATACGTACCATCCATCAAGTGGTAAACCATTAAATCTATCAAGAAGTTGCGTCTCATTTTTATAAAAAAAACAACAAAGATAATTACTGTATGTCATTTGTTATCAAACCAAGTTCAAGTTCAGTGTTACATAATAATTACATCTTAAATAAACTTTAGTCTCTGATAAGAATGTTATGATATTAATCATTAGGTAAAGATAGAATATTTGATGAGAATTCGGAACTAACTTTATTAAGCTTTAAAATTTGCATTTATTTTGCAAAAGAAAAATGTAAGTACCAAGTACATTCTGATAAGATTTGACAGCCGGGCCCAACGGCTTTAATTGCTTTCCGAGGCATGAATTATTAAGTGAATGGTCACCTATCCACGCACCGACTTTGGCAAGCGTTGCTTAACCAGTACGAAGTTGTAGATTAACCCGTACGACTGTTATTATTTAGCCGTAAGCCTTCAAAATATCCCATACCCATAATCCATCTACAATATTCCCAAAGCTGATATCCTCCTCTCTGAAAGAAGGAGTGGGCCGTTATTCACCACGCAGGCCCAGTGCGGGTTAGTAAAGTCTAGGACATGCCGGTTTCATCACAATGTTTTCCTACAACGTTTTTACAGCAGTGGTGATGAAATAATTTATAAAAAGTAAACCGCCTGTTTGTGTTCCGACCTACAACTCGAAAATTGCGGCCTTTCCACTGGGCCGACACTACTCTCCCAAACCCATATTGATTCTAATCTATTTATAGCCAGAAAAGTATTATTTCCCTTTGTACGATAGCAAATCTAAGATCCAATTAGGTTAACTTAGATTTATAGCTACCACACAAAGGTCAGTTACTTTCACAAAGTTAACTTGGAATGTAATCTAAGTGTTTGTTCCTGGAATATTCCGTAACGTTTTACCTTGGTTTTATCCTTGTGCTTCTGAACAACAAAGATTTGTTTTTGTATTTCCTGAAATGTATTAATGAAGGTGTTTTTGAAGGTAGAGATTAGAATAAGGTTTATTTGACAAGAACTAATTAAACAAATATTATTTACATGTCCTTTACATACCTGTTCCACCTCAGAAAGTATGTTAAACCGTTGGTCCTAGTAATTCGTCGGGCAACACACGAAACCGCAATATTTATTTACCAATCACCCCATTTCTTCTCGTGCGTGTCGTAAAAGGTTAATACGAGATTTACTTGAAAATGGGCAGCAGCGTTCTCTATGTAATTTACCACCATAGTACCATATCTGGGCACCGTTAATCAAATAGTTAACTTCGTAAATCGGTTATCCGCTACAAAAAAAAAGTTAGCTTCGATAAACGTTAAAGCGTTACATTTTGGAAGAATTAACGCAAGTTAACGTTAATCGTTAATCCGTTAATATGTGTAAAATTGCATTTTTATATCGTTGCGTTAGTGAACTACTAAAACTTGTAGGTTTAGGTTCTGGAAGTTAACAGGTTAGGAACAAAACAAAATAATTGTATAATTCAAATGTGTGATTTAGTCGTCGGGCATAAGGTGCATAATAAACATTAACATGTTGAAGTTCTCGTCTGAAAGCGAGGCTCGTTTTGGTGTTAAAATATCTTTACCCGTGGAAAACAGACGTCAAACACTCGTCACTCTAAGCACCGGCGGCGGCGCTAAGTAATGGAATTATTACACGAAACACATTTCTTCGCAGTTCGTTTCTCACTCACACGCGCCGGCAAAATATATCTAGTTTTGTTTTTGTTTCACTCGCTGCCACGCGCCACCCAGCACTTGTCGTTTCATACTTGTCTGAACCTGATTTTCGCGCCGCGCCGCGGTTCTGTGCGGTAAATAGTAGGCATTGGATTAACGATTAACGGACTTCTACATATAAACGGACGTTAACGTGTCCGTTAACATTTTTAAAAGTTAACTTAAAAGTTAATCCGTTAATCAAAATGTTAACTTCGTTAATTAAAGGTTAACGGATTAACGAGTTAATGCCCAGCTATGCATAGTACGATCGCCAACCCGCCAAGCGTGGCAATTATGGCAAATCCGAACAAAATGCTAGGTGGCCTATGTGGATGTCTTTCGGTCAAACAAATATGAAATAAATATTAAATACATTCATGTTCGTTCAAAACTTTAATCCATGTAAAGTAAAAAATATACAGGTTATCAAATTAATTACCGACTGAAATTGTCCAATATTATATTCAAATCATAGCAGCCATTCTTTCTTCCAGGGTCACGGATTAGTTCGATAGAGTCACCGTGGCCCTGGTACAGGCAACTGAAGGAATACGGGCGGGTTTTAGACAGTAAAAGTCTGACATGTTCTCCCGCTCCGCCCAGAGCGGGAGACGTCATTTGTTGATTTCCCACCGAGAAAATAAAAAAACCGGCCAAGTGCGAGTCGGACTCGCGCACCGAGGGTTCCGTACAAACCTGCAGGGATTCACGGTTTGTGCATAAGGTTTATGTTTATGAAATTAAATGTTTTTTTTTTTAATTTTTGTATTTGAGTTGACCGAATGAAAGGTAAATTGTGGTTTACGATTTATGACGTATTAAAAAAAAACTACTTACTAGATCTCGTTCAAACCAATTTTCGGTGGAAGTTTACATGGTAATGTACATCATATATTTTTTTTTAGTTTTATCATTCCCTTATTTTAGAAGTTAAGGGGTGGGACATATTTTACCACTTTGGAAGTGTCTCTCGCGCAAACTATTCGGTTTAGAAAAAAATGATATTAGAAAGCTCAATGTCATTTTTGAAGACCTACCCATAAATACCCCACACATATGTGTTTGATGAAAAAAAAATTTTGAGTTTCAGTTCTATGTATGGGGAACCCCAAATATTATTGGTTTTTTTTTTCTATTTTTGTGTGAAAATCTTAATGCGGTTTACAGAATGCATCTACTTACCAAGTTTCAACAGCATAGCTCTTATACTTTCGGAAAAAAAATTGCTGTGACATACTCGGACAGACAGACAGACATGACGAATCTATAAGGGTTCCGTTTTTTGCCATTTGGCAACGGAACCCTAAAAAGGCTGCCATTCTTTGACACTTTAATAAAATGGCTGTATCAAGCCAAATAATGTAGTGTGTCAATTTGATAAAACAAGTGATTTCCTTGACTAGGCAACAGTATTTTGTAGGAAGATATTTTTGAATGTAGAGATAAGATAGACATTTGACAAGACCCTATGTTTACAGTGCTAGTTGTACAAATATAATTGAAAATTTACAACTTGTACTTTATTCCATGTCAACAAAAAAGCTGTAAACAACAATATCGTTTGCTGATTACATATCTTCCTCCTCATAAACGAAGATATAAAAAACATTGACACTATACATACACTAATAGTATCTAATCACAAGGTTTAATCAAATTTAAAAAATAATAATTATGAAATGGTTTTTTCATAAAATAGTCATTTAGTGGTATTAAATGAAACTTAGATTGTATTGATGGTTTTAATGATTTTATATCTTTAAATAATATTTAGTTCAACATACAGTCTGATACTGATCTGCAAATTGAAATATCGTAAGAAAATGTTGAATTTAGGGGGCTACTCTGGCATTACCCCCCTTTTTTATAGAGATATAAGAAATATATTCCTTATCTATTGCTACATATTTTCGAAAAAATCTTTTGCTCATCAACGTAAATAAGGCAATGAATACAGCATTGCCTTAGGCAATTCCGTAATCCATAATCAGCCTATATAGTTCCCACTGCTGGGACAGAGGCTCTTTGACAGGACGTGGGCTGTAATTTACCACACGAGCCCAGTGCGGGTTGGTAGATGTCACGGATCTTCGAATTTTTGGTACTAGGACATGCAGGTTTCCTCGCGATGTTAACCAAGAATTGTTTTTCTTCTTCCAGCTCCGCTACTACTCCAACTGCCAGCGCTTCCTGAATTTAATGGCTGACGCCAAGAAGGATTCTTTGAATGAAGAGTTCGCTCCCTACCTGGACCTCATTCCTCTGCTGCAGAACAAGACTGGTTTCAACTTCACTGAGAATCCATTGATGTTTGAAGGGTTATACGACTTGTATAAGAGTACGGTACGTTTAATTGTTTTAACCATTGCCTTTCAATAACACTAAAGCACTACCTAAACGTAGGATAACGTAAAACACTCAGTTTTTTGTCGCACAGTTAGGTGCACTATAAATATAATCCTCCAGACCATATTTCGGCTATGGCGGCCAATCTCAACAGAAACTAGCTAAAGGCGGGCCATATTATAGTGCACAAGTGTATGCGCAGACACAGGGGCACTCACTCTTCTCTCACTCTCATAGTCCGATGAAACGGCAATCCGACACGACCGGAGAGAGATCAGACGCAGGACCAGCGTCTAAACGTGCTTTCCGAGACACGGGGGTATCACACCGCCAACTTCCAAACTCCTGGCTATTACTAAAAAAATCCCAATGGAAAAACCCAATGACACTTTGCCCGACTTCGGAATTGAACCCAGGACCCTAAGCTCAGCTATCGTGCTTGCAACCACGAGACTAACGAGGCAGTTAGGGATAGGCGTACTAGTACATATTACAAGCCAGAATGTACAACCGACATAGTTTGCAGAGTAAACAAGCTGAACTGGCACTAGGCTGGCCATGTTGGTCGAAAGAGCAATGGCTGCTGGAGCGGACGAGTCCTGGAGAGGAGACCGCGTATCGGTAAGTGTAGTGTGGGATGCCTTGCAGCTGTGGCCTTGGGAGGACTTGATGCGGAAGGCCGAGGACAGGATGTTATGAAGCAGCCTCCTCCAACCACCGCCACTTCAACCGATTTTGTGATTCTTGCATCCAGTATATTCCAGCGGCCTTCACCACGTTACCACCTTGTGGAAAGCCTTCCAACGCTACGTTTTCCGACGCGCGGGTGCCACTCCCGCGCGGCTGCCACTAAACTTGGGCAATTCGTCGGGCTGTGTTACTTTGGTTTTCCTACGGATCTCATTTCTGATTCTGTTGCCGTTTGCCTTCTTCATTACCCTTTGGGTGACTTTCAGCCTCCTTAATGAATTCGTTGCATTAACATTTACATTAGACATTGGCATTAAGTTATGGTCTGTCAAAAGAATACACAATGCAATGTCAGGTCGCCACATTACCAGTAAATAATATGACTTTGACCATCACTTTACAATCAAATAATAAATGTTCAAATATAATTCACGTACATACACTTACGAAATATGCTCAAATTAATTTTGACATTTACACAGCTGCATTGATTACTGTAAACACAGGTGCTTACCAATATTAACAAGCAAAATCCGAATACCATACGAGGTCAATACGACTTTTGTACGTATATTTTGTATTTCATAATTATTTAGTAAAAGAAATATCTAGAATGATGTCTTTCTCCACAGGGGTAATTACTGATACTGTACCACCAAAAATATTTGTGCACTGGTTAAAAAAAATCCTGTATGAATCGTGTTTAGAAATGTCATCAGACAGTATGGAATCTCAACAAAACGATCCCTCTCAATATTTTTTGTTTTTGTTTGGTGAACAATCCGTAATGAATATCCACTTCTTGCTACAATAGGCCTTAATGTTCTTGTCCCGTTCCGAACAACATACTTGTCCGAAAGAGGATTTTTGACCGACACACTCTGTGCGTCGATATCGCTGCCTTAAAGACATATTTATTAATGTTTCTCAAACATATACTCAAATAGATAATCAATATGGCCAACATTCAAGAGCTATCGGACCCCAAATTAACTGGGATAACGGGAAGAGGATACTGATTCAAGAACTTGTTTTTTAGATCGGACTAGGTCTGAATATTCCTGAATGGGCCACGCCGTTGCTGCCTAGACTGAGTGAAGCTGGTAGACTAGCTTACAGGCTGTACTTCAGGAATGACGAGATGAAGAAAATTGGTGGTGGTAAGTTAAATATGATACTTTTTCGACATTATTGTTACTCTTAACTTTATGCCTCAAAACCATTTAAACTAAACAAAAAATAGAACTGATTTAGTAAAGTCTAATTTTGCTTCAAATATTTTAACCATCATCAGTCAGAGAAGTGGTGGCCCAGTCGTAACGGCCGCGATTTGCGAATTGAAGGTCGTAAGTTCGAACCCAGGCAGGTGCTTTACTTTGTGTAATTTTTTTTTTTCATCAAACCCATACCTGTGGGGTATCTATGGATAGGTCTTCAAAAATGATATTGAGGTTTTTAATATCATTTTTTTCTAAACTGAATGGTTTGCGCGAGATACACTTCCAAAGTGGTAAAATGTGTCCCCCCCTTTAACTTCTAAAATAAGAGAATGGTAAAGCTAAAAAAAATATGCGATGTACATTACCATGTAACCTTCCACCGAAAATTGGTTTGAATGAGATCTAGTAAGTAGTTTTTTTTTAATACGTCACAAATCGTAAACCGCAATTTACCTTTCATTCAGTCAACTCAAGTATAAAAATTAAAAAAAAACCATTTAATTTCATAAACATTAACCTTATGCATAAACCGTGAATACCTACAGGTTTGTACAGACCCCTCGGTGTGTGAGTCCGACTCGCACTTGGCCGGTTTTTTTTAGGGTTCCGTTGCCAAATGGCAAAAAACGGAACCCTTATAGATTCGCCATGTCTGTCTGTCTGTCTGTCTGTCTGTCTGTCTGTCCGAGTATGTCACAGCCACTTTTCTCCGAAACTATAAGAGCTGTGCTATTGAAACTTGGTAAGTGGATGTATTCAGTGAACCGCATTAAGATTTTCACACAAAAATAGAAAAAAAGCAATAATATTTGGGGTTCCCCATACATAGAATTGAAACTCAATTTTTTTTTTTTCATCAAACCCATATGTGTGGGGTATCTATGGATAGGTCTTCAAAAATGATATTGAGGTTTCTAATATCATTTTTTTTTTTAAACAATAATATTTGGGGTTCCCCATACATAGAACTGAAACACAAAAAAAAAATTTAATCAAACCCTTACGTGTGGGGTATCTATGGATAGGTCTTTAAAAATGAAATTGAGGTTTCTAATATCATTTTTTTCTAAACTGAATAGTTTGCGCGAGAGACACTTCCAAAGTGGTAAAATGTGTGTCCCCCCCCCCCGTAACTTCTAAAATAAGGGAATGATAAAACTAAAAAAAATATATGATGTACATTACCATGAAAACTACCAACGAAAATTGGTTTGAACGAGATCTAGTAAGTAGTTTTTTTTTAATACGTCATAAATCGTAAACCACAATTTACCTTTCATTCAGTCAACTCAAATATAAAAAAAAAACATTTAATTTCATAAACGATGATGACGAATGATGATGATGATGACCTGCAGGTTTGTACGGAACCCTCGGTGCGCGAGTCCGACTCGCACTTGGCCGGTTTTTTAGAGTTCTGTCACCAAAGTAATTAGTGATTCTGGGTACATTGAATTTGCCAGCAGCCATAGATCGTGTGTTGTGACTGTTGATTACATGAGTTAGGCTATGCTCCTGGGTACCATGGTGGTTTCAAGTATAATGAGTTAGTTGGTTCTTGGGATAAATTCATCCAAACTACGGAACCCTTCAATGTGCGTGGGCGGACACGCAATTAGCCGGTTTTTTTAACTCCTCGAAAAATCATCTAGTATTTCCATTTTGATAGCTTCACTTGAGATTTCTTTAGCAGGCGCCATTTTGAAAAATCATAATCAAAATTTATAGACTGTTTCCGAACGTCAAAATTACAATAGACAGTCTCCAAAAATCGCTCTTCATCCACTACTTCTTAGTGCCCCCTAGTGAAAGCCATAAATAGATGCAGAACAAAGACAATCATCATCACCATCGCCATTATTTGCCCCTAAACTCAACATTACTTCTTTCTTCCTTCCCCAGGTGTCTTACTAAACCAGTTCGTCCAAGCTGGTAACGACTTCATCGCTGGGAAGCCGGTCACGCAGCGACTTCGCCTGTTTTCTGCCCACGACTTCAACGTTGGAGCCCTGATGGAAGTGGCCAACGTTAAGAATGACCAGGCAATTCCTGAGTATGGATCTGTATTCGCGTTGGAGCTGTACAGGTCCAGGAGTACGGGAGCTTACAGTGTGCTTGTGAGTTTTTTTTATCAGTTTCTTATTTATTGACATGACAAGCCTATTCTCAAGCAAGAGTTCTCAGATATCAGCTACGGTTGCTCACTGAGCCAAACCCAAAGGCTGTAAAAAAATTGAGCCAGGTTTTATCGTGCACTGGATTTTCGTCTCTCGGTGTCAAGCCGTGCGTTGAGAATCCGACATGCCGAGGCCCATGAAAGCGGCCGACGATTCCTATAAATTCACCCACGCATCTGCATTGCAGATAGTCAGAGACGTAAGTCTCGTGGCTAAGTTACAATAGCCGCATGAGTCAATCGATCAGGTAAAGCTACAGTTGCCGAGGTTGGTCTTTGGATGAGTGACCATCTTCACATACTGAGACCCTTCCGTGCCTCGGGGAGCACGCTACATTCGTGCATCTTGGACAGTCGTTATGGGTCGTCAGAAGCCTGAAAGTTTGTCAACCTGTCTTACCAAGGGGTACCCAATTACTGGGTTGAGGTCGCTCCACATAAATTCTGATATTCAGCTGTATCCAATTAGACTGCCAGCCAATCCCAAAAATAGTTGACAAAAGGCAAGGCAGAGAAGCTAACAAAGACATTCCTTTCAAAGACCATTTGGTCTTTTTATCAACCTATAATATAACAATTCTTCCTTACTTTCCAGCCGGTCTACCTCCCGAAAGCAGGCGAGTCTTGCGCCAAACTCCTGAGGATCAAGGGCTGCGACGGTGCCAATTTCTGCAGCTTCAACAAGTTCAAGGAGTTGACCGAGCAGTTCTTATTGCCAGAGAAGGAGTTCTACCAACTGTGTTGCATCAAAACTGAGTTATAGTTTACGATGAAGTATTAGAATTTATTTATACTAGTGCTGATGTTAGTTCGATATCGATGAAATCGCCATTTTTGGACAAAAAGACCACTTAACAACAATTTTAAAATACGAAATAGCAACTCATATGAAATTCACAATTTAAACTTAGAATGCCTTGTTAGAGAATAAGGCATTACGGTGGGCAATTACCGCATTTAAAAATATTACGTTTCCACTTCAAAATGTCTCAGTCTGTCAAAAATAATTCCAACTGTCTGAGATTGTCACTAGTTTTTTAAATATTGTTTCATAAGAGACTGGATCAGACTATCATTTATAATCTTGAGTTTTAAGTTATCTGTTTTGGTTTGACCTGTTTGTTTACTCCGTTAAGGGAGTATACATTACAATGCGTCATTTTAATTATATTTTTAAAGGCCCTTACAATTTAGTTCGATTTTTAAAATCTACCTAAATTGTAGGGCCAGTAAAACGTTTTTTTCTCCTTATTTAATGCGACGTAGTTATAGAAATCGAAACGATATTGGCCCTATAGTGTAAGTTGTCATTTATTATTTTAAGGAAGCTACTTAATTTCCATGGATATCGTTAATTAAGACTTAGTGTTGTGGCTATAAAAAATAAGCAGTCGCCGAGAAACATCACACGCGATGATAAATAATTGTATTTCTGTAAGAAATATGTACATTTATGTACAAACACTTTTACTTGTCAATTATATTTTTAAACCTAGATGAAGTCGGCTGTCTGAATTCTCTGAGAAGAAAGGACGAAACAAACTCAGAGCTCACAGACTCTTCTAAAGTCCAGACATAATCTTGGTCAGTTTTTGTGAAACCGTTGCTCCCAGCTGTCATTTGTAGATGTTGGTTAGAAGACCGAAGACCGACGTTCGTTCGTAAGAGATATAAAAAGAGCTTAAAAAAATATCACGAAAAATAATAATTTTGCAAGATGTGAAAAAAAAACAAAGATATCCCATCAAGTTTTCACTACCCGATGACATAATATATTTAGCTCTCTCCATTCTGAACGAATTATAGCTAGCTATCTACTTATTGTTATACTTAAAACATACGCAAAATAGTTGTTCTACATACCTAGATCTTTATTTGATAAGAAATTGTTATTTAAAGAAGCAAACACAATCATTGATTGTTTACTTTATTGATATATTTAATGAATTACAATTATTTTACATTAAAAAGCCCTCGAACATAAATTGTCAACATCTTGAGACGAAGGCACTCTAGCGACATATCTCCAAACTTTTATAAAACTACTTAAGGTGCAAGTAAATCTTTTTGTTACCAAGAGATGGCGCTGTTATGAAATATTGTAACTACTTAAGAGTAGATTATAACAACTAAGAAACGGGTCTGTATATCTGTAAGCCTCCTTGTAGGGGTAGCGTGAAGCTAAAATAACTATGTCTGTGATATTAACGAATAGCAGAATGTTCGTACAAAATAAATACTTTTAAGTGTAGTATGTTGTTTTTATAATAATATATGTCCTAGGTATTATTGTTTTCAAGAATTTAATTCAGAGATCACTACTAACACGAATGATTTGATCATGACCCTAAGAGTCCGTAGGTAATCGCTACGTCTCCGTCTGGGGTCGTAGTGTGTGGTCTCAGGATTTTGCCCCCGGCTGCAAAAGCAACACGGTGGCCTGTAACCACAGGCCCCTCATTTTATTATCTTTCGATACGCTAATTAGAATTGGTAAACGTTGATTGCAAAATGCACCTTTGTGTGTGGTTGCTATTTTTTTACTGTAGGCGCAACACGACGTTGACTGACAACAACGCTTTCTTCACGACACCTCGGCAGTCTGTGACCCTAAAATATAGTACTAGTACATACGAGTATGTGTGCGTAGGAGTCGTTGCGACAAAAAAACACATCAAGCCAAAAAATAACTTTAATTTCGGAAGTCGGTGGAAAAAAAAAACCTTAAATACAGATCCTAAGACACCGACTTCCAAAATTAAAGTTATTTTTGGCTTGATGTGTTTTTTTAAAGGAAGTTGGTTGTTTATTTTTTTGTAAAAAGTATTTTTTGTAATCACTTTTTAGTTGCGGTACCTACCTACCTACTCTTCGCAAATTCGTATACGTTCACTAGGTAAATGATAAATGATTTTATTTCTGTAAGTAGGTTTGTACAAACACTTTAACATGTCAATGATATTTTTTTTTTAAACTAGATGAGGTCGGCGTTTCCTAACTAACTACTCTGAGAAGAAAGGCCGAAACAAACTCGAGGTCATAGTCTCTTTTATAAAGTCCAGACATATCTTGGTCACATCATGTGAAGACCATGTAGATTGGTGACTGAAATGGTCTTTTGAGGAAAACCACACAGATAGAGTGGACCTGTCAAGTCAGTGAAAGCATTTGTCACTAATCGTTTCGCTCAACTCGGAACTAGAGGAGCCCAACGCTTTGACGAATAATACCAATGAAAGGACATTTGGGTAGGGCACATAAATTACTCAAACAAGTATATAACAGTGGCAAGAAGTTATTGTTATTATTAGAACATCATCATGGAGTGTGGGAAAAATACGTACTTATTATTGAAGCGAACTCAAAAACCACTCATTAGAGAAGAAATTATCGTAATTTCAAGAACGTTCACAGTACAGATTGACTGTCAAAAACACTTCGAGTTTCCATACATTTTTGACAAGTTTTTGACATTCGATTGTCGGCGAGATGAGACTGCGACTAGATTTCGAACGATTTACACGCTTTATATTAGCTTCACTTGTATGTTTGTTTGCAACCGACTCCTTATAGCGCGATTTTGATCCACTTTAAACGACCAGATTTCATTCAAACTTTGCACACCTGTCAAGGACCGATGACAATGCAATAATTTCATAAATTTGTGCCATTATACTTGCCAGGGTTACCAAGACAGCAAAAAAACTGTCTTCGAAAACTACCTACGCTGACATACGTCACAAACTACGCTGACATACGTCACTAACTACGCTGACATACGTCTCAAAATTCGAAACACCCTAAAAAATAGAAAATAAATAATAGTTTAAAAAAACTAAAAAATACGCTGCCATTGAAAACCAAACTAAAAAGTACAAATTATTTTTAATTATGAGAATATTGACTTTCTGATCTTAACATGTATTCGGGACCACACGACAAATCTACCCTTTGAAACTAAAGATTTTTTTAAATCGATGTATTCATGACGGATATCTGGAGAATCTTCGAACCTCCTTTTTTGAAGTGGGTTAAAAGAATACCAACCTACTTTCCACTGTCAACTCGCTCTCAGACAGCTTAAATCTAAGCAGACTTAAGTGAATCCGTAAACCATAAATAGGCGCTCGTCTCAAGTTTTATAATACCCTCAAATTAAAAATTCTCCGTTCCTAAGTTCTCTGTGAGCTGAGAAGGTGCTTTTAAGCTTCTTACTTGAACACGAGTTCTGTAGGAGTGCGAAAATATTTTTGAGCTGTGTCTTACTGAATTTGCTTTCTTACGGAATCTGAGTTTGTTTGTTAAAATAATCTATATCTATACTTGCGCAAGTAACTCTGTCTGTCTGTTACGCTTTCATGACTAAACCGCTGAACCGTTGATGAAATTTCGTAGAGAGATTGGCAAGACCTTGGGAAAGTATATTATGCTACCTTCTGTCTCGGTAGCAAGTTCTCCTGGAATAATTTTCGACATAAACGCGGGTGACGCCGGGGCAGAAGCTTCTAGGGTTAAATTTTGTGGTCGGTATTTGGCTACCATCTGTGGATCTTTGACAATCGTTACAGCTCATCATTAGCCCGAAAGTCTGACAACCAGTCTTACCAAGGGATACGGTATTACCCAGTAACTGGGTTGTGGAGGTCAGATAGGCAGTCGCTGCATGTAAAATATTGGTATTCAACTGCATCCGGTTAGACTGGAAGCCGACCCCGATATAGTTGGGAATAGAATAGGCTAGGTAGATGATGATGGTTGGTATTGTAACTGACTGGCCTGTTAGTCTAGTAGTTAGTGACACTGACTGCTAAGACTGAGGTCGTGGGTTCGATTCCCACCCAGGACAAATCTTTGTGTGATGAACACAATCATTTGTTCTGTGTCTGAGTGTAATTTGTCTATAATAATATGTATGTATTTAGAAATACATAAGTATATTTATCAGTTGTCTGGTTAGGCTCTGCCTAGTTTGGGATCTGATAACAGTGTGTTGGTTGGAAAAAAAAACTATTTGCCCTCTATTACATTGGACGTACTACTCCTATAGAAGTATGAATGAAACAGGGTGTAACGATCACTCATCCTCTACAGAAAAGAGAGAATTCTCTGATTAGATGTCTGGTGGGCTAGGTACCTGATGTCAGGACGATGTATGAGTATAGTGTTACAAGATGCAGGATTTTTCGTCACGTCACTGTGATGCGACGCGTCCACTTGTGGTGGTATAGTTGCCCCATTCCCTCTGCCAATCCTTTTACGGATTAGAGGCGTTATATTATGTTTAACTTTTCAGTCGATTTAAGCAAGTTTCCTATGACACAAGAAATCCTACACTTATTGAAGAATTTTTTAATACGAATCCGTGGTTTGATCGAACAGTCTTGAACTTTGAAGCACCAACAGCTTACAAGTTAGATGTTCCTTATTGCACTAATTATTTATTTTTGGTTTACCAACAATTGTTTATAAAGGTTTTTATTTTAAACTAAACATGCAAGAATGTATAACAACAGTGCAACAATCACTTACAGGCAAACTCCGCAAGCATGAAGAAAGTTGTACAAAAAAATAATAATACTTTAATAATAATTACCGTGGTACCGTGTGGTGCCGGACGTAAAGAATAACACCACCCCATTTCTTCCCGTGGGTGTCGTAAAAAGCGACTAAGGGACTTACTAGAGAATGGGCAGCAGCGTTCTCTATGCATTTTACCACCATACTGCGATCGCCAACCCGCCTGCCAAGCGTGGCGATTATGGCAAAGCCCCCCAAATTGGGGGAGGCCTAAGTCCAGCTGTGGACGTCTTACGGCTGAAATGATGATGATGATGATGGATAATGGGTGTAAATTATCTATTATATGTATGTATTTAGAAATATATAAGTATGTTTATCAGTTGTCTGGTTGCCATAGTACAGGCTCTGCCTAGTCCCAAACTATAACTATAACTATCAGATAACGTTGTGTTGGTTGTCCTAAGATATTTATTTTATTTATTTATTATAATAATTAATTCATTCAGTTGCATCCGGTTTCCGGTTAGACTGGAAGCCGACCGTAACATATTTGGGAAAACGCTAGGCAAATGATAAGATAAGATAAGATAAGATTTATTTTCTCGCCACAATATAAAATACATTTAACACAGTATACATAACTACTACATTTCAATAATTACATTGTGGGAGACTGGTGCCTAAGCTAGACGTAAGGCCTGTATTTCAGGACACCAGGACTCCCCCCATTCTGAGATACATTTTGTAGAAAATTATGTACTCGCACATTATTAAATGCGGTAGAATAAGCCTTATTAGCACTAATAATTTTAACAATAATCTTTAATTGCAGTGTTAGTAATTGAATAAAAATGTGTCATGTGTGTGAGTGTGTGTGTGTGTGTGTGGGAGGGAATAAGACAGAGTAATATGATTAAATTGTTTTCTTAAGAAAGAAAAAAGTAAAATAAAAATTTGGTATAGCATTGCGTTAGCAACATTTAGTTCACGTTTTAAGTTAATTCATGTGTTAACAAGTTATATCGGGGCAGCAAGAAGTTTTTCCGTGTCGTCATAGCTTAACTCCTGGAGCCAATTCCTTACCTTCATTTTGCACTTATTACTGGTAAGACTATAAATAGAGAGCGATCTATTAATGGTATTGTAAAGAAAGCGACCCAGGTAGCAAAAGAAGCGTTTAGAGAAGATAGTAGTCAGCCGATAATGATGGCGATCGATAGGATCAAATCGTCTTTTACCATGTGGTAGTAAGGCGTTGAAAGTAAGGAGTCCATGCTGTTTTAGGACCGTTTGTAATATAAACAGCTGACGTACAGTTAAAACTTTAGACTCTTTGTATAAAAGTGCTGTGGGATATCGGAATGGTAGATAGGAGGAAACCTTTAAGATAGCCCTCTGCGCCCTTTCCAGTTCCAAGATTGTGCATTTAGGTGCACCACCCCAGGATGTTATGCAGTAGGTTAACAGCGATTGGGCGAGGGCAAAGTAAATTAATTTCCTCAGCTTTTCGTCTGCCACATGTCTCAGGGTCTTAAAGACATATATTAATTTACGCAATCTATTGCTAAGGGTATTGATATGTTCCTGAAATCTTAGGTTGCGATCTATAATAATTCCTAAGTACTTTAGGCTGTTTTCTTTTTGTAAGTGTGTGCAGGTACATTTGTTGTCATTTTGGTTGGAACAGGTGTGGGCTATAATGGAATACAGTCGTGTCGTTGGTGTTGTTTTCGTGTAGTTTTTTAGGGTAAAGGCAATGTATTTCGTTTTTTCAGCGTTTAGTGTAAGAACGTTACTATGCAGCCACTTCGTTACGACGTCAAAGCCTGTCTGAGCATGCGCATATGCTTCATGCCATGTGTCAGCGCTAAAAAGTAGGGCAGTGTCATCTGCGAAAGTTATAATTTTACCTTTGGGGAGAGTGAGCAAACCCAGCTCGTTGATGTATATAAGAAAGAGGGTCGGACCAAGTACGCTGCCTTGTGGTACGCCATAGGAGACAGAGCGTTCCTCACTAATGACGTCATCAATCTTAACGCACTGGGTACGCTCACTCAAATAATCCTCAAATAGTTTAAGTTGCACGCCTCTTATACCCAATCCCTCCATCTTTTGAATGAGAATGGGTACAGAAACCGTGTCAAAAGCTTTGGCAAGGTCTAAAAAGATGCCTAAGACCTTTTGCCCACCATCCATGTTTTTGACAACATAGTTTGTCAGATCATGAACCGCATCGGACGTAGACTTTCCAGCCCGAAAACCATATTGGGAGGGCGACAGCATGTTAAATTTTTCTAGGTAGTCCACGAGCCTGTTGTTCATGATCCGCTCCAATATTTTGGATAGGGCAGGAAGAACTGCAATAGGTCTATAATTGTTGACACGGCCTCTGTCCCCACTCTTAAAGATTGGGTGTATTATAGCTCTTTTAAAGGCTTTGGGAAATTGACCAGAAGTGAGAGCAAGATTGCAAATGTATGTAAGGGGCGGTACAACTGTGTCCAAGTGTTTTTTTAGGAGGCCACTAGAAATTCGATCCCATCCCGCAGCACAGTCGTTACGTAGAGACATTATTTCTTTAGAAACTTCATTTTCGTCTGTCGGTAATAGTGCCATAGATTGCAAGTGTCCATTGTTGGCAGTGTGGGATGTAACGGTATTTGACCTACTGACTATGTTTTCTGCGAGATTTTTGCCTATTTCAGCGAAGAATTTATTGACTAGGTTAACAGATTGTAGCGGAGTAGCTGACATATGTAGTAGATGTGATGTGTCGTCCCTTTTCTTAGTTCGATTTGTTAGAGCATTTATAGCTGTCCAGATTTTTTTGGTATTGTTACCAGCATCACTTAATTCTCTTTTTTCAAATTCCACTTTAGTCTTTCTCAGTAGCTTGTTGCAGTAGTTTCTGTACCTTATAAAGGTTGTTTTTAGCATTTCATTTTCAGGTGACTTTTTTAATTTTTTGTGTAGGTTGTCTCTATGCCGGATACATCGAAGAAGGCCCGGGGTGAGCCAGGGTTTCATGATTTTTTTCCGATTAGGTACTTTAACGATTTTAGAATTAGATTCAATCGTCTTTGTAATAAGGGTAATCATTTCTTCTGCTGCTATATGAGGGTCTTGGGTGCGGTAAACTTGTCCGAAGTCTAGTTCTTTCATTTCAGCGTCTAGGTTATCGTAATTGATGCGTTCAGCGGTTTTTTTTGCAACTATTTTTGGAATTGTCTTGTCTAGGAACAATAAAACCGTTTCATGGTCAGTTAAAGCAGAGTGGGCTACATAAGTTGACGCTGGAAGGGTGGTTTTTAGAATAAAGTGATCAAGGCAGGTTTGAAGTCGCGTGGGCAATGTATGTGCAGGGAGTAGACCATGTGAAGCTAATAGATTTAAGTAACTATGTTTTGTTGAGTCATGACATGCATCATGAATGTTTATATTTATGTCACCGGTGATAATTATATTTTTACAGTGGGCGATGCTCAGCAGGATTAAGTTTAATGAATTAAGAAAATTATTAATGTCTCTATAGCCTGGTGGACGATATATAGCTAATATGGTAGTGTGCACGTCAATTTTTATTAGTAGACAGTTTGCATTCACGATAGGAGGTTCTTCCACAATGACTCTATGATTTTTATTGATATAGACAACTACACCCTCATTTTGTGTCAGATTTTTGTCAGTTTTGAAATAATTATAGCCTTGAAGATCGGGGATAAAGTGAGTATTAGGAAGCCAACATTCAGTCAGCGTTATAAGATCCCACTCAACCTTCGTTCTAGCAAGAATGGTATGTAGCCCTGTCATATTTTTTGTTATACTTCTGATATTTTGATTAAGGATTTTAAGTGATTGATTAGGATTAAAATTAGGTGGTATACAGTTATCTAAGTCACAGGTGGATGAGTCCGACACAGAGACCGAATCTATGTTGACTATATTATTTTGTGTGAAATCGAATTATGGTTTATAGGTGTCATTAGTTGCTTTTTTATTTGTGTACTACTGAGTTTTGGGCGAATGAAATTAATGTTCGGTCGAGTTAAGCTATTAGTGCCGCAATGACGGTTTATGGAAATAAGACTAAGTGATACTGGGTCAAAAAAAGTACCAGCTCCCGGTATGTATTTGTATTGTGTAATAGTGTAAATTTTATATAGTAATTGTGGTGCATATTTAGCAGTATAAATTCTCGCAGCATGCACGCTACGAATGTAGATAATATGTGTATAAGTTTTTGTTTGTGTTGTGAATATAAAATGTTTAAGACAGATAAATAAGTGTATGCAAATAAGTAGGTTAGTATTAGGTTTTAACATACAAAACAAAATATTTTTAAACAACTTGGTAGGCCACCGAAGCATGGACAATAGTCATTTGTTTTTTTCTTTCCGTAGCTTAGCCAAATCTTCTTCGGATTTTATAAGCCGACTGGGCATCCCTTCTCTTTCGCGAACGTATACTTTGCCGTTTGCGGTCCAGCATTGTTCATATTCGCTGCTTTTTATGAACTCCCTACTAAGATAGTGGAGGCGTTTTGTTGCGAAAGTTAGCGATTCCGATACGAATATTGGCTTCAGGGGTCCTACAGCTTGCAGGTGAGTGGTGTTGAGTCGATTTCCAAAATTTTGCTTATTGTAGGTTTTAGTGGATTGCATAAATTGCTCTTTAACAGATGTGGATGAAAATTCTACAATGACAGTGCCTACTGTCTCTTTCTTGCCTCTCAGACGGAAAATATTTTTTATATCAGATGGTGGGACAGGTTGATTAATAATAGTACCGAGTTTTTGAACTAGCTCTGTTAATGTTGTGTTGGTCTCAGGGTTTGAGGTTGGAATATTTTTTATTTCGATTGTTGCGGCTTTTAAGTTTCTCTCCAGGTAGTCCACTTTAAGCTCAAGCGTTTTTATAATTTTTTTGTTGTCGTTACATTCCGTTTGTAATTTATTTATCTCTAACAATGCATCATCATATTTATCGGATAAAAATTGTACCGAGTTTTGGATTTTATCATTCTGGGTTCGGATTTCATCATTCTGAGTTTGAATTTCTACGTTTTGGCTACGTATTAAGCTATTTTGAGACCTTATTTCATCAAGGGCTGAGTGTAGGGAGGAAATTTTATTGTTGTGTTGTTTTTGTTCAGAGATAAAATCAGTGAACATGCCCTTCAATTCTAACATCATATTTTCCAGGCGTTGCAACTCGGCGTCATCGCCTCGTTTTCTTTTCCTCTGAGTAATTTTTTTGGTGTCATTATTACTCGTACTTAAATCAGGTTCAGAGTGTAAAGGCGATGATGTTGTTTTAGGAGGTGAACGCTGGTATAGATAGGGAGGAATTGTTACAAACCCTTAGCCTATCTTCAGCCAGGATAATATGAAAAAGGTTTAGAAAGTAATACAAAAGCACATTTCAGGCCCAAATTACGTTCGTAACTTCGTAAGTAGGTATCTATTTAATAACGGAGCTGTGACGAGGGTGCTAGCGTCTATTCATATTCTATTACCCACGGACGGAATGTGCTGAAATTAGTACTCACCCTTTTAATAACCACAGATTTACAAATTGAGTTTTGTAGTAGAATTTGTTACGGAAAAACACCAGTAGGTGATAGATAGATAAGTCCATGCGCCAAACTGTTACCATGAATTCAGCACAAGACTCTGAACCCCCAGCGTTGAAATTTTTCGTTTTCGCGAAATTTGCTTGAGGACGATCCGAGGCTTCTTTTACTTCGTCAGACCATCGTGTTGGTGACCGCAACATAGTTTTCAATAGGCTAGGCAGATGATAATGACGATGATGACGGAATTTCGGACTTTGAGCTTGCATAAGCATAATCAGCCTATACCGTTTCTACAGATGGGACACAGGCCTCTTCTCAGTGACATGGAATGGGCCGTAATCTACCACGCGAGCCCAGTGCGGGTTGGTAGATGTTACATATTTTCGAATTTTTGGTTCGAGGTCATGCCGGTTTCCTCACGATGTTTTCCTTCACCGTTTTGAGAGCAGTGGTGATGAAATTATTTACACAAAGTGAAGCGCCTGCCTGGGCTCAAACCACAACTCGTAAGGGGCCGATACCACAGGACTATCACTGCTTTCTTCTTTGGGCTTGATTCTATACAATTTGGAACACCAACCTGTAGAAGGCAAAGTTACATCTATACTAATATTATAAAGCTGAAGAGTTTGTTTGTATGTTTGTTTGATTGAACGCGGTAATCTCAGGAACTACTGGTCCGAATTGAAAAATTATTTTTCTGTTGGGTAGCCTATTTATCGAGGAAGGCTATATAACATCAAGCTACAACTAAGAGGAGCGAAGCAGTAATGAAAAATGTTGCAAAAACGGGAAAAATCGCACGGGTAGGCGATTCGATGCGACGGGAAGGGTCGGGGGAACAAGAAATTTAACGCGGACGAAGGCGCGGGCAGAAGCTAGTTGTAAAATATTTACATAAGGAGTAGAGTTATATTACATTACATGTATTTGTAGGTTCATATATATACAGTTGGTACACATGTTTGCTTTCGTCTCGCGTCGTGACAAATGCGCCAGTGGAGCTCAAAGAATCTTGTGATTGATCCTTTGGGTTTAAGGGAGAGGCCATAGTAAAATCTATTAGAAGATAAATAAATGTTTATTTCATTCTCCATTTCTTCCTGTGGGTGTCGTAAAAGGCGACTAAGAGACTTACTAGAGAATGGGTCGCAGCTTTCACTGTGCATTTTACCACCATATTGAGTTCGCCAACCCGACTGACAAGCGGGGCGATTATGGTAAAGCCCCCCAAATTGGAGGAGAACTATGTCCAGCAGTGGGCATCTTACAGCTGAAATGATGATGATGAACATTTATATTTATCATCAGCCTACAGCAATCCTAAGAGATCGTGGCTAACAAATAATAGCCACACGGGTCGATCAATCGGTTAAGCTACGCTTACTGGGATCGGTTCGTAGTTAGGTATTTACGTGCCGAGACTCCTCTGTGCCTCGGAAAGCACATTAAGCCGTTGTTCCCGGCTGTCATTCGTGGACAGTCGTTACGGGTCATCAGAAGCCCGAAAATCAGACAAAAAGTCTTACCAAGGTGTATCGTATCACCCAGTTACTGGGTTGTGGGCGTCAAATAGGCAGTCGCTCCGTGTAAAATACTTGTAATCAGCTGCATCCAGTTAGACTGGAAACCGACCGGACCGACCGACTGGACCTTTTGGGGTGTCAGTCAACCCCTCTAAGTGCCAGGCCATTGTAATTGGAAGCTCGCGCATGATGGGTAGGGTGACGCTTGGTTCTCTTCCTCCTCTCATTTTTAATGGTACCGTCATACCCATTACCCCTACTGTGAAGGATCTCGGTTTGCATCTAGACACGACACTTAGCTGGCAACGCCAGGTGTCTAATGTTAGCCAAAGGGTCAATGGTACCTTGCGCTCCCTGTATCGTCTGAGAAGCTTTTTACCCGCTAAGACGAAAGCCATGCTTGTGCAGACTTTGATTTTCCCTATGATCGACTATGGTGACGTGTGCTATTTTGACTTGAATGCGGTTTTTCTGGATAAGCTCGACAGACTGCTCAACAACTGTATACGGTTCATCTTCAACCTTAGAAAATATGACCATGTGTCGAGCTATAGGTCTGAGCTCAAATGGATGTCCATTTGCCAAAGAAGAAGTTTGCGCGCTTTGACCACGCTATTCTCCCTCCTCAAGTCTCCCACTCCTCCTTCTTATCTCGTGCCTCACTTTCAATATCTATGTTCTTCTCACGTCAAAAATCTGCGTTCTTCTAACAATCTTCTCCTACTCTGTCCTTCTCATACGTCTGACTTTGTTCATTCGTCCTTTAATATTCAGTCCATTCTTCTATGGAATGCGCTCCCTCTCGATATCAGGACGGCCACCTCTCGGTATGCGTTTAAGCGGAAACTGCGGAGTTATTTTCAAAACAAATAGCGTAGAGTCATCTCAGCATCTCTCGGTTTAATCTGTGTATATATATATAAATATATATGTATGTAAGTATATATTATAGTAAATATGTATGTGTGTATTATAAGTTTATAATCTATTTACATTCCCCATCTTATTTATAATTTGATATAGGATGTATTTTAATAGTTTTTTTTTTCAATAACTGTTCCTCACAATGAAAGCACCTGCCATCTAATCTCTTCACCACCCTTGGTTGACTGGTAGAGAATGCCTAAGGCATTAAGTCCGCCTTTGTACCTTTTTTGTGTGCGAGAAGTTTAAATAAATAAATAAATAAATAAACATAGTTGGGAAAAGCGAGGCAGATTAGTTGTTCAGCCAACATTTCATACACATAGTCACACCTTCGGTTTTCTGTTCTGACAACCACCTACCAACGCTTTAGCGTGCTTTCCGAGGCATGAAGGGGTCTCATTAAATTTTGGATGGTCACCCATCCATACCGCGACCGCAGTAAGACCGCAGTAACTTACCTTCGATCGATCCGTGCGGCTGCATTCATTTAGGCATGAGCCCCTTTCCAGTACCCTATACTCCATTTTTTGAAATAAGACTAAACATTTAAAGAAATCTGTTTACTGTCTGTTCAACCGATTTTGACTTCTGTGCTGTAGGCTTAAGGATGACATTAAAAGTAAAAAAAGTAGTAGTGCTGCAGTAAGCAGTTGCAGCTGCCATTTGCCATGCCACGAACACAATAGAAGTCAAAATCGGTTGAATGGGCTGTAAAAAAGGTTTATTTAAATGTCTTATTTCAATTGAAGTACAGAACTTTCTATAAACGCTAGTCGCTGCGCTTATGCTAATGAAAACTCTCCCTTAACACGTCCCGAGGGTCGAATCCGACCGTAATTTACGTAACGTCACGGGAAATGTAAATTTTTCGCATAATTTATGCTTTTGTCTTAGCTAATGTTTGCAAAAAATAATGGAATATTAAGTCATCTAATTATCTTTAAGCTTTTGTGAATGTTGGCTTCATTCTTGAGCCCATGCATCATAAAAGAGAGTAGCAAGTAAGTAGCTAAGTCATCACCTTCAACATTACAACCG
This sequence comes from Aporophyla nigra, assembly GCA_947507805.1. Lineage (NCBI taxonomy): Eukaryota > Metazoa > Arthropoda > Insecta > Lepidoptera > Noctuidae > Aporophyla > Aporophyla nigra. The sequence continues at coordinate 6,993,499 of OX382292.1, read as the reverse complement.
AAAGACGTCCACTGCTGGACATAGGCCTCTCAAGCACAGCCACTTTGATTGATTCTGTGCTCCTCGCATCCAGCGGGTTCGTTCCGTCTTCGCCGGGTCATCGGTTCACCTTGTGGGACGCCTTGCAACGCTACGTCTTCTGGTCTTATTTCTAATCTAATATTGAGAATTGTTTCTTCATTTCTTTACATTGTTCTCACATATAGAAGCAACCAGAATATTGTACCCAGGTTTTTGTTATATCTTGATTTAAGGCGAGGTTGCAGTACTTTTTAACTTTTTTAAACCTCCGTAAATCTAGCAAAATGGCTAGTTTCCGTAAAAAAAAATGATTTAGGAAAATTGAACATACTGTTAAGCGCTGTGTGAAGATAGAAACGTGAATTAAAACAATTGGCTCGATAAAAAATAATCATAAAGTTGACACTAAATCGCCATTTTAAACGTGTACCTTGAAGACATTCCATCATTAAACCATGTAAAACTCATACCAAAAGATAGGTTTTATTGTTGTTTAGGGCATGCTGAGAAAATATTTTATAATTTCCTTATCATTTTGTCTCCACGAAACAATTATACACAAAATCTAGCAGCTCAAGCGCTCGCAACGACCGGCCAGTGTTCGCCGAAACGTCTTCAACTACAAGAGGGCCTTAACCTCCTGGATGCCAGCGTCATACCTATATTACATAAAGAATTAAAAATTTGTTCTAAAGTCATCTGTGAATTGTTTTCGGAACTAATCGTTTTATGGTAGTTGTGAAACCTTAGTAAACTAACAACACTGCACCAAACGTCATTTTGAGTTTGACAGACACGTCAAAAAACTCCAACTAAATAATAATATCCAACAACTTTTTTTCCGGAATCAAGGAGGTTAAAGAGTCCTTTGAATTTCTCGCCCGTTCTTTGCTTGCTCTATAGAGATCTACGTTTTGGAATGGGCCACTACCTTCAAGTTTCCGCCTCACTGATCTACTTTTTAATTATTTAAAAGTGCCTGTAACTGGTTTAATTGAAATATGTGCTTTGGGTTTTAGTACGCGGTCGCCAGATTTCGGCCCTATAGTCTATCTGTTCTGTGAATAATGAGCCCTGCCCACTGCCATAACACTGCCATAATCTATACTAATATTATAAAGCTGAAGAGTTTGTTTGTTTGGTTGAACGCGCTAATCTCAAGAATTCCTGGTCCGAAGTAAAAAAATCTTTTTGAATCGGATAGCCTATTTATTGAGGAAGGCTATATAACATTACGCTACAGTCAAAAGGAGCGGAGTAGCAACAAAAAAATGGACGAAAACTGGCAGGCAATTCTATGCGACGGGAAAGGTCACGGGTGCAAAAATTTGACGCGGACGAAGTCGCGGGCAGAAGCTAGTAAAAAATATATGAAATATATGGTATTTAGTGAGTAGTGGAATGCCGTTGTAAACCTGTTTTTCTTTTCAAAGAAAAAGGCTCTGCCTCATCCATTTCCACGAAATCCTTTATTTCATACGTTCATCATCATCATCATCATCATCATTTCAGCCGTAAGACGTCCACTGCTGGACTTAGGCCTCCCCCAATTTGGGGGGCTTTGCCATAATCGCCACGCTTGGCAGGCGGGTTGGCGATCGCATTATGGTGGTAAAATGCATAGAGAACGCTGCTGCCCATTCCCTAGTAAGTCCCTTAGTCGCCTTTTACGACACCCACGGGAAGAAATGGGGTGGTGTTATTCTTTACGTCCGGCACCATACGTTATGTCATCGTAAAACATTTTTAAGAGATTTTTTTTAACGTTATTGTTTTATTCTGATTAGTGTTCATAATTCCTTTATTATATTTATTATATTCGTTTATTTCCATCTTCCTGGAAATATCTGAAATCGTTTTTTAGAATAAAAACATGTATTTTACGAGCAGTAGAAGTGGCCTAGTGGTGACGGCCGCGACTTAAGAAATACGGGTCGTGGGTTCGAACCCAGGCAGGCGCTTAACTTTGTGTAAATTATTTATTCGCTGCTGCTCTCAAAACGGTGAAGGAAAACATCGTAAGGAAGGCGAGAACTTACGTATGTACATGGGTCACACTAAGATATTAGAAAATAAATAAACCGAATGATGTAGAAGTCTTTTCATATTTTTATTGCTTTTAGAAGTAGTCTCTGCACCCTAATTGCGGAACGCACAATTTACCTGAATCTGAATGGGATTGAAGATTATTTCTAAACCATTGCGTCATTTGTTCAAATAAATTGTCGGCTTAGCAACGTAAATAATGCAATGAATGTTGTTTAGCTATGAATATTAATACCTACCGATAAAAAGTTCCGCAATTACCCCTCTGTTCCATTCCAACCACCGCATGCGATGGGATCATTGACCGAAGCAGTCTGCCACTCTGCTTTAGGGATCTCTTCCAAACCTTTTTAAAACACAGCCACGGCATCTTCAGGGTTCATAAAATGAATTCCTCTAAATTTACCTTTTAGTTTTGGAAATAAATTAAAGTCATAAGAGATACCGTGACCCTGGCACATGGGCAACTGAAGGAACACGGGTGGGTTTTAGTCAGTAAAAGTCTGACACGCCCTCCCGCTCCGCCCAGAGCGGGAGAAGTCATTTGATGATTTCCATTCCAGAAAAAAAAAAGTCATCAGGTGCCAGGTCGGGACTGTAAGGAAGATAACTAACCACATCCACACCTTCGATAGTCCGTCTGGCGGAGTGAGCTGGAGCGTTGTCGTGGTGGAAGAGGATTTGCTGCTGCTTTTTGGGCTGTTTCAAACATTTTCCAAGACAACTGGTAAATAATGACTGACATATCAACCTGCAGTAACCGTCCTTTTATCCTCTGGGACGGTTGTTGCAAAATAACCGAACAATCATTTTTTTCCCTTGACTTCTGCCCGTAACTTTTACCGGCAAATCTTCGAATGGAAACATCCAATGCGGAGATTACATTTTGGTTTCGGGTTCGTAACAATATATCCGGGTTTAGATGTGACCCCCGTATTGCAAATGCAGTACTTACTGAAATAATTAAGGCTAGTAGAATCTTCAAAATTCCCTACTGTTCACTAATAGTGCCAAGTCTACGAAACTGCAAACGCAGTGACATTATACTAGTATGCACAGTGCCAATACTTAGTACCATCTTGGAACCGTGGACGCTGAAATAGCACTTTCAGGAACTTTTTTAGATTTCATTTTGAACATTTTTTAATATTATAACAAAAGTTTTCGTTGTAGTATTAAAAATGTAGTAGTAAAATCGAAGTTGAAAGTTATCAACATGAATGATGTCGTTGTACACACGCAACTTTTATAGCTCTATAATGTTAAGGCTATGTATTTGAAATGTATGAAGAAAACACGTAATTGAAGAAAGCCTACAGGATTTTCCTTCACCGTTCGTAATATCAGTATACAGATTAATTTTGCGAGTAAAGAGAATTATACGTAATTAAAATCCAGTAATTACGTTAACAATGTAGCAAACATTAATAAAGGAACAATAACATCAAGTACATACATCTCTCACATCATAATATAATGATTTTAATTAAATGTTCTCACTGTCTAATGAAAAGCCGTTCTCAACTGAACTGATGACTTTATTCACACTCAACTTACTTCGCCTTTTCAGCGGTTCTGTGTGAAATATCTATAAATAACTGATGAATTAAATTACTATCTATTTAGTCCCGGCTGGAGGCCTAAAATTTTTGTTTTTAGGAATCGCCGGGAAAAAGTCCATTTAAGTAGAAATAACTTTATTTAGGTTAATTACGAGATGTCCTTCAAAAAAAAAATCTACTTATTTGGTCTAGTGGCTGAGTTATTTTTAATTCAATTCGGAAGAACACTGATTTCCCAGACACAGGTTTTTTTTAACTAGAATATGAACTTTTGATTTAGAAGGTTATGATACATTAAATACATTCTTTATATCCTAAATATTTCTTAGTGACATAAGTTTTGGCTGTATTTTATCGAGTCCAAATAAATGTTAATATTTTTATATTATCTCTTATGTACTTACAGTTTGTAGTTAAAATTAAGTACCGGATCAAAATACATCTGTATGTTCAGTCAGTAATCTTGATACTTAGACACAAATCGTCCGGAAGAAAACACCCATTACAAAACTCACATACGCGTGAAAATACCCTACTTTTGTTTTCATCGTAGTCAGATAGAAAACTGCATAATTATACCTTTAAAATAATGTTAAACAAACGAACACAGTAATGCCTTGAAAGTATCATTTGACGAAACGCCGAATGTAATAAACCACTCAACGTTATGTTGATGACCGTAATATTGCTATACAGATTCAGTCAGGCGTTCACGTTTATTATACTGTGCTCGAGTTGAATTTAAATCAGAACCGATATTCTTATTTCTGGAACAGTACTTATTATTTTTTGCTCATTTCCTTGAAATATTCAGATAAGTATGAACTGTTTTCATAAATACGTAGCTTTAGCAGCGATTTATTGAATTTATTACAAAAATAAAATATGTCACCTTTGAGATTATTTAGTTAAGGTTCTCTAAACAAGAAATAGACTGTTTTGTCGCCCTAACCTAGGTAGGTATGTCATTAATTACTTTACAAACTCAGCACTTTTCAGACGCATTTTTTTCTCGTAAATCCTAAGTTCAACTTGACCTACCTGTAGGCAAAAGCAAAAAGACATCAATATGTAGGTAACTCATCACAGTGCCAATTTCACCAATAAAACTGAAGAGATATGTCAATATACCACAACAAAGATGACACTGACAGCTCTTGAATCTAATCGTGTTTAGATTCATTGGTGAAATCGACCATTTACCTAGTCTTCGCACGTTATCGTTCATTGAGAAAGTATCTCTACATAAACAACTCGAAGTTTTTGAAACAAGACTTCCAAAAACGAAAATATCAGTGCCAAAAATAAAATGTCATTCAATACTTTTGGAAATTCAATTTTAAACCGTCTCTCGGTACATAAATCACTTTTTCTCATTCTCAAAATGGCGGAAACGGGCTACCCCGTACGAGACGCGAATTTAAAGTCTTGTTTTACATTTCGTCGCCGGTTTTAGGGTTCCGCAGTTGACAGCATAGAAACCCTTGTAGCTTTAGCTTTGTTCATGTTTCTGTCATCTGTATCCTGTTTTTCGTGGAAATTTGTCGTTGCCTTTGTCATCGAGTTAAAGTATGATTTTTATTTAAATAAATTATGTTAAATACTTAGTACTTTCTTCATCTAACTTGGTTTCTACTAGCCAAGTTGTTTTGCAGTCAGCTGGTAGAATTCCATGCATAATAGTGAAGGCACAATATTTTATTCAATTCTATCTCTAACTTATAGAGAACCCTCAACTTCACCACAAGAACTTACTACATATTTTTGGCAGTGGCAATCTCATCAATTTACTTGATGACATGGCAATGTAACTTGTAAGGGAAATTTCAAATAAATCAGTTTTATAGCGCGTAAGTTAGAAGTCATGGGACGGAATAAATTGCGGTTTGTTCTGAGGACTGACCGATTTCTTTTGAATCGTGAGGACTGAAGAACAATGTTTTAGATCGATGAGCATCTTTGAATATATTAGAGGTGGTAATCTGCTAAGTATTTACATTCATACCTACCTGCTTGCCTAATGTAAGAATAAAATTTGACTTTGTGCATCAAACATACATAAAGAAGCAACCATAATAATACAAATAGTTAAGCGCAGTGATTCTGTACTTATTACAGATCAGGGCTTTGAATAACGTTAAAAATTTGGTATCGTTACTTTCATCGGACGAAGATAACGTTATTAGTAGAGGTCACGTTATGCTTGGTAACGATACTTGGCATACGTTTTACCGGTAACTGAGTAACGTTAAATTTTTATTTATTTTATTTCATCTCTTTCTTTCGTCTACATAAATGAAGTTGCATTTGCATCGTTTGATTGGCGATGTTGAGCGCCGCCGCCCATGGCGTGCTGCTTAGGTTGTGCGGGTTGACAACAACCCATTAAGTAACGATAAAAGTATCGATACTAGTAACGGTAATGGTAACGTTATTTTATGCATTCGATAACAAAGTATCGTTACCCGTGTTACCGTTAAAAAATTAACTTTATGAAAATAACGTTACTTAACGATACTTATAGTGTGAATTTGGTAACGTTACCAAGCCCTGGTACAGATTAATATTATACTTACACAAACTAGTGATGTTCAGGTGCCATTAAAAACCGTACGCTATCATAAAAATAATTGTGTCACGAGATAGGTATGTCTAATTTTTATTTTATTTTTTTGTTGAAATGATAACAGGTTTTCTGCATATGCCTCCTTAGCAGATGTCCCTTCCAGATCTAAAATGCTTTAAGCACCTGGGTGTTTGTTCCGGTACTGGTACATTGTCCGTATTTATGCAAAATGGAACCAGACGACAAATTTTGTTTCTTACTTTTTTTGAAGAATACTCATTTAAAAATGGTCTAAATACTTATACAAAAAAAATTATACCTTGTTTCCAAGGCAAAAATCATGTGGTTCTTCTTTGTATAAGAATTTAGACCACTTTTAAATTAGTATTCTTCAAAAAAAGTAAAAAACTAAATTTGTCGTGTGGTTCCATTTTGCATAAATATGGACAATTATACGTAGGCAGATTCATTGAATTAGTAATCGGAAATCTCACCCTTTCAGGTATTTGCGTACGTAAGCTCAAAATCAAACATGGCTGACTAATTAGGGTCTGCGACGTTGTGACATATGTTAGCCGTTTAGCTGTTACCATACGGTAAATAATCATCGCTCGGAATTACTAAGTATCTTTAAATCTGTCTACCTGAGCGACTAACGGCATGGTGTTTGTAGTTTAAAAAAACCGGCCAAGTGCGAGTCGGACTCGCGCACCGAGGGTTCCGTACAAACCTGTAGGTATAAAGTTTAAAATTTAAAAAAAAATTTTTAGTATATGATATAACTAAAAATTTACGGTTTTCGCAACTTTTCCTTTATTTTTGCTATAAGAAGTTGCTTCGTACCAAATTTCAAAATTCTAGATCGACTGGAAGTACCATTTAGGTTTTGATTCCCTTACGAGTTTCGAAAATTTGCGGAAATTTGCGGCATAAATGGCTATATCTTTTGATTGCGTCAGCTTAGAAGTTTATTTTTTTCACAGCTCCAAGGGACAGTAGGCTTGAGTATTTGATATAAATTTCAGCTTGATACCTCGACACGTTCCTGAGAAAAAGGGTCTTGACAGACGGACGGACGGACGGACAACAAAGTGATCCTATAAGGGTTCCGCTTTTTCCTTTTGAGGTGCGGAACCCTAAAAACTGAAATTTAAAGTATACAAATTACAAACACAGAGATAGTTATTAAATAACGCTTTTGGGGTGCGTAATCTAATTTAAATTTGACTGCCACGCACCAAGGATGAGTCAACTCATATTAGAATAGTGCATGAGACTTGATTTAGAAATTCCAAATTTTATTTTTGCGTAATCTTGAACCGAAACTCTCGAAACTTTAAGTGTGTTTTGGTGTTCCATTATATGAGCCTTTAAAGGTGCCTGAGTTGGGTTTGGGTATAAAAGATTTTCGCATTAGCGGCAATAATTTCATCAGTTACAGATAAAAAAAAATCGTTTTACCTAGTCTGGCTTTAATTTAACGTTTGTGTAACGTAAAAATAATAATAAGGAATTAAGATCGAGAAACCTGGGAACCGCTGCCACAGTAAACACTGTTATTTTGTGATTATTCCCTGTTAATTATATTTATACACCTACTACTACGTATTTGCCTGGTAAATCAAGTAATGAACATCATTTGACCATCCCTCAAGCAAGTAGCACATAACATTAATAGTACATATTAATTACAGTTAATTACAATCAACGGCCCATTACCAGATAGCTGCTTTGAATGCTCAGCATATCTAGGTTGACAGTGGTATAGATAACTTTCAAATGATGGGTTTAATATCAAAATAGTAAACTGATGAATAATCAGGATATTCTGGGGTAAATAGGTATAGCATTGTATAATGTTAACACAGTCCAATCAAGCGGAATTTGACGAGCAGATTTTTTGCTTTTGTATTTAACTAGCTTCTGTCCGCGACTTGTTTCGCGTCGTGACATACTCAAATAACAACCACATTTTATAAAACTTCCTCGGCTTCAACCCATTGCGTCGCCTCACATCGCCCGCCTGTGCTTTTATTTCATTGATGCTTTGCATTCCTTCTGACTTTTGTCTTCTTTTTGCTCGGCACGTCCTAATTGACAAAAAACAAACTCTTCAGCTATATAATCTAAAAATATGTATAGATATACTAACACTAAAAAAAGCTGAGACATTTGTTTCTTTGACCGCGCTAATCTCAGATGCAACCTGTCGGATTTGAAAAGATATTTGATAGCACATCTCTTGAGAAAGCTATAGGCTGTACATCATGCTACAAGTGCTACAACTCTTAAAAGTCAAGCAAAAAAAAAAGCTGTGACGAAGTAGTAGCGCGGGCAGGCGATAGAAAAGCGACGCCGCGGTAGGTTGGGGGCCGAAATTCACCGAATCTAGAAGTACAAAGTCGCGAGCAAAAGCTGGTATTATAATATTCATGTTAGATGGATAACGTAACGACTAATTGTTTGTTTGTTAATACTTTGTCTTATTGTTTCTTCTTTCCATACCAGTTTTGAATGATAAGTTGTTATTAGGATCCTAATCGTTTTAATTTACATACAGTGAGATATTATCATTAGTGGCCTTAACATATTATTCGTAGGTTCTGATGTGCAGCAGTTCGTTCTTTGATACAAGTAATAGAAACTGTAGCGTGACGGTAAAGAAAACCACCAATTCACCACTTTAAAAAATCAACGTATAATTTTGACCAATTTAAAATAATAAATAAAATACAATAGTAGTATAGAAAAAAAAACAAGTATGTGATGGACTGTATTATAATAGGTATATAATAAATTTTTGGCATTAGAATTTTTCAGGATCGAAATTTGAAGATGAACAAAAATATATAGAGGCCAGTGTTTCTAAAAAAGGTTAATTTAGAAACCAAAAAGTTTCATCCATAGCAGATTTACGCTACAATACATAGATTCATAAACTCACGCAATTTTTCCATGGGCATAGGCAGAAACTACGTAGCACCAACTGCTACGAGAATAAGTTGTAGATTTTGAAATTATATCAGCACGTTCCCTTTATTTTATTAATCGAAACTCAAGTCAACAGCTGTTGCGAATTATTATTCTTATTAAATTTTCATTTATTCAGGAAAAGTTAAGCATAAAGAAAAATACACATATATTTTGCCAAACTGCTGTACAGTTTGTCGGCAGGGTTATAATAACTAACGCTGTTATCAATTTCAATTTGTTAGTCTAAAATTCTAAATTATGCTAATTGGAGACGGTTAGTAGCTCTGTTTCCAGGCAGAACGTGGGTGACCCTTAAAGTCAACTCTAAGTGGCTCCAAGGTTAACTCTTGCCTTTCTGGGCGTCATTTGTATGAAAATTATCTTATTATGAAAGACGAAGAGACTTATGTTCAACATAACATCACGCCTGTAATCCTTGAAAGGTATTGCAGAGGTGGACCTACAGAACATCCATGGTTGACCCTATTGCCATTAACACGAGTAACACGAGTAAATCACAAATCCAGACTCCAGGACCTCCTACTAAGAAATTGCTAATGGAAACATCAAACAACACTTTGCTCAACTCAGTAATTGAACCCAGAACTTCATGCTCAGCAATAGTCCTTGCGTCAACTAGTTTAACGAGGCAGTTTGTTAAACCGTAGACAAGAAATGGGCTGAGTATTCTACTAGTCTAGTTTAATTCAGTCGTATACCTACTAATTAAGCACTCTAATTTGTGTTTAATCATAAATGATTACTATTTACTTGATACAATGACTATATTAAGCCAAATTCCCTTATAAACTTTTCCTAATCAAAATGTACTATTACATATAGAAGACATAATACAACCCACTCTTCATCGTGTTTCGTGTAACCTCTAACCTATGAGCTCTTTGCAAGGGAATTATTTCAAAATTGGGATACTGTTCTATTCGTTTATATTTCTTTTTTTATTATCTAAATAAGGGATATGCCAAAGTTCACATATTCTTATTACTTACAAAGAAAATAATAAGTTTCCAGCCAGTCTTATATTTGGTGCGGTAATATTCTATCGATTTGTGAATGGATGGTGAACAAGTTTTAAGAGTTGAAAATTACTCAAGAACCATTCAAACTTATTCGAATTTATGCCAAAAGAAGGCGTGGGCTGTTTCATCACATTCTAGGCTATTCTTCACGGTTTTTAAGAGTCACGGTTGAAGATCAGAAAAACAGTTGCAATGTAATCCGATTCGCATTTCAGACAGTCACAAGACTCTCGCTAGTGTTTGGACTGACACAGTTTCCTAAACTTCAACAGTGTCAAGCAGATGATTGTTTCCAGCACCAGATTGGATTTCCCATTTTCAAAGTTTTTTTTATTGAACTTTTGGGCCTTAAAATAGTGGAAGTACATGGCTACATAAATACCAATCACCTGCAAAATTATATTACGACGGACATTCTCAACATCATTATTTGGTTACTAACTTCTCTGCCCGGGACTTCGTCTGCGTGAAATTCGGCCTGTAACACACCGCATCGCTCATCCACGCCATTACTTTATTGTCGCGTAGCGTTTTGTCTGACAATACTTTCGTTGTCACTACATCTTCTTTAAACTGCACCGTTGCCTTGCCACATCATTCCTCAGCCTATCATTCATAGTCCCATGGTTCGCAAAGGTCGCATTTCACACCCAACATTCACTTTCATAAGCAACATTGCAACATTTTGTTTTTTCATTGTAAACAGCCAATAGAGTTTTTTTTACTTCAACTCCTTAAGTACAATCGCATGTAGGGAATGCAAATTTCGCGAGTTTGGGGCTCAAGCGAGATCCCACGAGTTTATGAATAACAATACTGCAAGATATCGCCAATTTCGAGATCTCACGTAATTGGCAGTTTTGTGTTTTTTTTTTTGCAAATAATCACAATACATTTTTGAATAAATTAGGAAAAAAATTGTAAAAATTATAAGTATTATACATTAACATTTATTTTCACAATTTTTTTTCAATACACTTTTATGCATCAAAAATTGTTTGAAAGAAACAACCATTCTTCTCTTCTAATATCAAACAAAAATTTTTTAGTAATAAAACAGTTCTTTTATAACAAACAAAACAACGAGAAGACAAAAAACAAATGAAACTTATTATCTAAGTTGAGTTGACTATTAAACTGAGATATTATTATCAATTAAATAAACTTATATCTACTCAGTAGATCTATTAGATATTACAGATTAATTAACAAAATATATCAATTAGTCAGACTATTAGAAATATAGATTAATTAACAAAATATACTAATTAGTCAGACTATTAGAAATACAGATTAATTAACAAAATATACCAACCAAATGAAAGATTTTTTCAGTTCAAATCACAAGCCATCAATACGAATTATTTTGAAAGTAGCTCCTTAAGAAGCACAAAATGTCCAAAGAATTGTCTGCTAAACGGCTTCTTATTTTGTTGGCCAGATAACCAGGCGCTGAGAAGGCCCTTTTTTATTTATGCTGGAGTGCAATCTCGTTAAACTCGCGAGATCTCGCCCTATTTTCGTCCGAGATCAATCTCGCTAAAAAAAGGCCAAGATCTAGCGAGAACGAGATTGCATTCCCTAATCGCATGTGTAGCACCATTTACGTTATTTCCCGCATTTACTCTCCTTTCCACATCTTCATCAATCTTTCCATCCCTTGAAAGCCTCCCAAAATATACAAACTCATTTACTTGCTTCACTCTTTAAAAAATATTTTCAAATCAGACACCGATACATCCTCTTCTCTTTAAAACACCACATGACCTTCGTCTTGTTTACATTTATATTCTTCCCTTTTATCTTGACCATGTTTATGCTGACCATGTCTGTCATTTATTCGTTTTTGTTCCATTTAATTTATCCACTGATCTAATATTTTTAATAAATCATTGCGTTTTGAATGTAATGTGTAGAATGGGTACAATATAAAATCTTGATCAAAAGCAGCTATTAAAATGTATTTAATAGGTATTTACTTGCAGAACAAGTTATTAGTAAATACTACCCAAATTTTAATAGTTCATTTATTGGAATAAGCTTTAGAATAAACAAACCTCACAAATTCACAATTTTATAGCTCTCAAATTTAAGTGCAAGTACACTTAAATTTGAGAACTATAAAATTGTTATCAACGTATCCAATATTTAAAGTCTCTTCATGTCCTTGGAAGTTTGATATTAAAATAATATTACATGCCTACCCAACAAGTACATGTAATTTGCTAAATTGTTTTTAAAAAATACTCACAATTCATTAATATTTTCTTCTTTTCATAAATAGCTACCTCTACCCACTTCTTGATAACAGATACCTGATTTTGAAGAAGTTAGTCCTACATTTATATTAAAAACATTAAAACAACAAAGCTGATCTTTTTTCTGCTAATATCGCATCAGTCATTGTCATCTTAAAAAAATCAAGTAGGTACACTTTTATAACACCAAGTTCCCGGTACATAAATGTCCAAATATTTATTCTTCCTAGGAGTATCTTAACTTTACGTGCATTTGATAAATGTATCAGCTGCCGTTCGACTAAGACCACAGTTGATTTTTGTTGAAAAAAAAACCTCGGCAAAAAACCGGTTATGCAGGTAAGTAGTGTCCCCTCCCTACCGTACGAAGTGAAGTTGATAACACTTTCTGTGCGCCCTGTACTAGGCGAATTACGCGAACTTCAAGGCAAACGCAGAGCGCAGCGGCCTATGCGCTCGCTGTTCGTGACTTAAACAAAAACAAACCATTTATTGACGCACAAAACCGAGTTTTAACACGCACTCACTCCGTAATTTAACAACAAAACCCAAAACAAACGTACTAACAGTGAATTGTAACGTTACAACAACTCGGCAAGTAAAGTTTTTCGAGTTTTGTTTATAGTAATCGCCGCGGCAACCTGGCCGAGTTACGGAGAGCAACAGTTTGTTAGTCGTATACACGCGCGTCGCCTCCTTCGATTTTGTTAGGTTATACTTCTATGTCAGTCGTGCAGTTAAAGACAGCGTGTTACGTCGCGTCGCTGTCTCGCGCGCTGTTATCGTCGAAAACTTTTTATCTTGTGTCAAATATCGTCGATTAATAGCGCAAAATCGATCCGAATAACGAATTTTAATCGAAAAAGTGTAGTTATAAGTGTTTGTGTGATTTGTTGTGGTAGTTTTTGTGTTAAAACGAGTGCATTCTTTGGTGATTCATCTCGTGACAAGAAATTGTGTACCTACAGTGTCGTATTGTGGATGTATTGGTAAAATTATGTGTGGCGAGTACGAGTGAACTTAGTTTTTTTCTTCGAAAAGATACGCAGAGGAATTTCATTTGAGGGTGATAATAAAGGTAAGTCTCTTTTGTAATTGGACCGCGGTTATGAATACCTAAGCGGAATAAGTAATCTTTTGTTCTATATTTTATTGTTCGCCGTCAGAAATATGTACGGAATATTTGGCCATTTACAAATTATGTTTCTTTAAGATAAGAGCGACAAAATCGCTTTTGTTTATTAAAATATCTGTCGGGACAATATAATGATTAAAATTTCTAAGAACGGCAACAGGCTACAGTGAGTGTACCACAGAGTAACAAAAAAGTAAATTAGGGTGAAATCACCAGGAGTCGGCTGTAATTGGTCTATAAAAAGTTTTAATAAAAAAATGTGAATCAGACTTCCTTCTGAGATTTAGCCGAAAGTGTAAACAAGACATTAAAAAAATTACGGAATTTTGCTTTTACTAATTTTAACTAAGTTCATTATGCATTTAACGATTAATAAAGTTAAAATATACGTAACATGACGGTTTGTATTTGAAATAATCCAATTTTACTTCTTACAAAACAGGTTTTTAAACAATCTATACACAGGCTGAATAACTTGTTTCCTTTGCTTGATTCATACTGGCGGCGCGCCGGATGGCCGGCAGCTGATGACTATAGCACCTATTATTATTATTATTACAAATAGGTATGAATCAGAATCGTATAGATAACAAAACACTATTTTACGGCACTGGTGCAAATTTAAATTAAACAAAGAAAAGCAACAGCTATTTTTTGGAAAAGGGATGTTATGATGCAGACAATAAATTAAATTATGTTGGTGAACGAATCGGAAATCCAAAATACCAATATTTTTTGCTAACCTAAAGAAGAAATTGATTTTTTTCAATGGGTAAAGTCGAGTCACCTGAGTTGACAGATAAAAATAAAAACATTATCTTTCGAACAAGTATCCCATTCTTACATTTTACTTGTACTGAAAGAAAGAAAGAATACCGTTTATTTGATACAGTTCGTAAAACACAAAAAAAAATTATGAAAATTTAAAAAAAAAATCAACATGTGTGTGCCTCACGGCTGCGCCAAAAACGTTCATTTCAGCATTAATGCCAGACAGATGCTGTCTGACGCTGGTTTTCTAATGAAACTATAGGGACAAGTGACGAGGAATACAAAACTGCGTGTAACCTAAATAGGCGCCTAAGAAGGTAGGAAACTAGAGATCACAGGTAATTCAAACAGGCTAATCAAAACTTAATTAATCGCGTTAATTACTATGAGAAAATAATATCATGTTAATTTGGCAACGATCCTTAATTTGACGTACAGCTTCTCAATAATAATTTATCTTCATCGTCTTAGATTAAGTTCAGAATAATATATCGAAAACTCTAAGGTTTAAACCTGACCCAACAGCGTCCATCACTGAAACAGTAATCCTTTCTGTCATACTTAACGAGGTTTCCTGGTAGTAGTAGGCTTTTTGTGAGGTTGAAATATACCTGCACTATAAATAAATAGGTTAAATGTAATTCTTAGATTTTTGACAGTCGTTACGGGTAGTCAGAAGCTCAAAACTCTGACAGCCAGTCTTACCAAGGGGTGTCAAATTACACAGTAACTGTGTAATTCAGATTGGCATTCGCTGTATATAAAATATCTACTAGTGTGAGCCGCGTCCGGTTGGACTGCGTGCCGACCTCAAAATAGTTGGGAAAAGGTAAGGCAGATTGAACTGGCAAAATGTGAGTGTGTAGTTATTACAATACACCTCTTCCTATCTGGGAAACAAAGGCGTAATATTCTAGTCAGGTGGACTACCCACTCCCTCTCACTGAGAGGACGCCTGTGTCTTAGCAGAGAGAATATTATAGACTAATTATGTATACTAGTCAGGTACTTTTCTAGGCATAGAGGTTAATGACCCGAAAGCCAATTTTCGCTCCGGTCGCGATGATCTTAAGCTTGCCTACCTACTATTGGATGTGAAACTAATGGCCTTGGCAAACTCATTATCATTATTCATTACCTAACATTATATTTCAAGGTCCAATGCTGAATAATAACCAGTTTCTCTCAAGTTAAAGAAGAAATGCCTATCACCTGATTTGTCCAACATATTTTTTGTTAGTATTCGCATTCTCTTTCACTAAAAAAACAACAATTTCTTTGATTGAGCCTCTTACAGGCCTGAAGAATCACAAAACATCTTTCGAATTTCTAAAATACAAACATGAATTTCACAACATAAAATCTTTTCCTCAGGAGACATCAACCGTATCACTTACCTTGCTTCAAAATCTAGCTTCGTCTTTCTTAGCCTTTATTCAAAACGCTCTGCATTGTTAGCCATTCTTCTGTCTTACAATCTTAATACCTAAGGTACACGGCATTATCTAGATATAGGGCTACTAGACAAAAACATATTCCATAGTAGGGAACGACATGGTTCTATCACAAAAGAAGTATAAAACGTGGTAAAAAATAAGTTAATATAAAAACCAAACCAACCGTTTTTTAATAAATGTTGGTGGTAATTAGGTACTTACTTTGTATTTTATTAATTTGTATTATAATCTAAACATGTTCTTTTTTGTTTTGATTATCCTATAATATTATAAATGCGAAAGTTTGTGAGGATGGATGTATGTGTATGTGTATGTTTGTTACCCTTTCACGAAAAAACTACTGGACGGATTTGGATGAAATTTGGCACACAGATAGTTCATAACCTAGATTAACATATAGGGTTCTTTTTATCCCGGTAGTACGTTCCCGCGGGATATTTTCCGACCTCCACGCGGGCGAAGCCGCTGGCAAAAGCTAGTACTCTTATATGGCTGAGTAATAACAGCCGCGCCGATTGATCAGGTTAAGGTACGCTTGTCGCTGTCGGTTCGTGGATGGGTGACCATCTTTATATACCAAGACAGGGGTCTTGGTATATAAATGTGCCGTGCCTCGGAAAGCAAGTTTAGCTGTCACTTCCCGCCTGTCATTTGTGGCTCTTTGACAGTTGTCAAAAGCCCGAAAATTTGACAAGTATTACTAAGGGGTATCGTATTTGGGTTCCGGAGGTCAGATAGGCAGTCGCTCCATGTAAAATACTGGTATTCAGCTACGTCCGGTTAGAATGTAAGCTGACCCCAACATGGTTGGTAAAAGGCTAGGCAGAATATCTGCTTGTTTGTTTTGATTAAAGTAACATTGTAATAAAAAAACTTTAGAGGTGTCAAGGGACACCCGGATGGAACGAAGTTCCTTTCCAGGATTCATAATAGTTATAATTTTTTAATTTGTAATTTTTTTAAATTATGTACAAAAAACCTGTATACACTCAACAAAAATATTCTCTCTCTCTCCCTGTCTCCTTCTCTCTCCCTCTCTCACTCCCTCTCCCCCTCTCCCCCACTCCCCCCCTCTCCCCCTACCCCTCCCCCCTCTCCCCATCCCCCCTCTCTCCCTCTCCCCATCCCCCCTCTCTCCCTCTCCCCATCCCCCCTCTCTCCCTCTCTACTCACAACAAAAAAAACAACAACATACAAAATATATACGGTCGCATTGAGAAACCTCGTCCTTTTTTTGAAGTCGGTTAAAGCATGTCGTGACAACTTTTCGTAAGATTTTTTTCCGTCTAGCCCCCTTTCACAACGCGCGATAAGGAACTTCGTTCCAAAAAAATTCTAAAATACTTAAAAAATCCTTAAAAACCTGAAATCTTGCTTCAAAGCCTGAAACATGGTAACCCTGCCCAGGTAGCTAAGATATTTAGTATGTAATAGTTGCTCGGCAGTCCACGGTATCGCATATTTAGACCAGATCTCAGCTTAGCCTAGACTTTATGAACTATTCGCTTCACTGGTATGAACACTGCGTGTCTTGTGTTGCTCCGGGGTGTACGATAACAGGTTTAGTAGTTAAGGCGTTTTATTCATGTGGATTTAGTCGACATACAGACATCTTTTCAGCCAGAAGACGACGACCTCTGCTGAGCAGAATCCTCTCCCAAACGGGGGTTTGGGAGAGGCGGGTTGGGGATCGCAGTATCGTGGAAAGATGCATAGAGACCGCTGCTACCCATTCTCTAGTAACTCTCTTAGCCTCCTTTAGGGTTGCCACCTTTATTTTTTGCAATCGAACTACATTGGTTATTATAGATGAGAAAAAAAAAAAAATTATAAAAATAAACTACCTTTTATTTTTCATTATTATAACATATTTTCTATTGCTTTTGCAGTTTGTATCAAATACATTTCGTTTAACGAAAAAGTACTAGCGACTATTTTTTTTTAGTCGCACAACAATCAAATCTTGCAAAATAAAGTATTTTCTTGTACTTTATTGTTCTCATAAAGTATAGAGTACAATTATGTGAAATAACGTACAATACTTTATTATAAAGTATGGGTGGCAACCCTAGTCGCATTCTATGGCACCCACGGGAAGACATGTGACATACCTACACACGGACGAATTAAAATCGCGGTAGTAAAATGTATAGAGAACGCTGCTGTCCATTCAGTTCCGTAATACAAGACAAAAATGCAAAAAAAAAAAACACGTGCCTTGTATGGAGTCCACAAATAAAAAAACCGGCCAAGTGCGAGTCGGACTCGCGCACCGAGGGTTCC
Source organism: Aporophyla nigra (assembly GCA_947507805.1). Lineage (NCBI taxonomy): Eukaryota > Metazoa > Arthropoda > Insecta > Lepidoptera > Noctuidae > Aporophyla > Aporophyla nigra. The sequence continues at coordinate 6,975,387 of OX382292.1, read as the reverse complement.
GTACAAACCTGTAGTTATAAAGTTTTAAATTTTTTTAAATATTTTTTTACATGATGTAACTAAAAATTTACAGTTTTCGCAATTTTTCCTTTATCTGTGCTATAAGACGTTGCTTCGTACAGAATTTCAAAATTCTAGATCGACTGGAAGTACCCTATAGGTTTTGATTCTATTGCGAGTTTAGAAAATTTGCTGAAATTTGCGGCATAAACGGCAATATCTTTTGATTGCGTTAGCTTAGAGGTTTGATTTTTTCACAGCTCCAAGAGACAGTAGATATTGTTATTTTATTATTATATTGATATAAATTTCAGCTTGATACCTCCACGCGTTCCTGAGAAAAAGGGTCTTGACAGACGGACGGACGGACGGACGGACGGACGGACAACAAAGTGATCCTATAAAGGTTCCGCTTTTTCCTTTTGAGGTGCGGAACCCTAAAAACACAAAAAAACACATAACACAGAACACACACAAACACACACAGAACATACACACACACAAAACACACACAATACACATTCCGTGAAAATGTTAACTGTGTGTTTGTACCTATACCGGATCATGAGATACAGCCCGCTGACAGCGGAGGCTTTGTAATAGGGTCCCGTTAGTTACCCTTCGGCTACGGAACCGTGACAATGACACTTGTGTCGTGAAAGAACTGAAGACTACCTAGCATAATCAGCCTATACTATTCCCACTGCTGGGACACAGGCCTCCTCTTGGTGTGGGTCGTAACCTACCACACGGGCACAGTGCGGGTTGCTAGATGTCCCACGATTTTTGGTTCTAGGACATGTTGGTTTCCTCACGATGTTTTCCTTCACCGTTTTCAGACCAGTGGTCATGAAATTATTTTCACACAAGTGAAGCGCCTGTCTGGGTTCGAAACCACGACCTGCAACTCGTAGGTCGAAGCCGATACCACAGAGCCATCACTGCTCTCTAAAGGCTAACTAAAGCCATGTCTAAATTAGCACAGTTTGACGTTTGGCCAGTTCAATGACCGCGCAACTTACTAAGCACTGCGCTATATAGTGTTGATGTCACGGTATTTGGTTCCGATCCGACACCGAGAGTAATTACCTAACCTTACCTAGTAGAATTTGCTTGTGAAAACCTTGAATTATACTTAAGGTACTTGACAATAAGTATTTTCAATCGACGTTACGTTTGTCTTTATCGTATTCTCAATTTGCCTAGCCCGTTCCCAACTGTTGGGGTCGGCTTTCAGTATAACCGGATGCAGCTGGATATCAGTATTAGACATGGAACGATCTGACCTCCGCAACCCAGTTACTGGGTACCACAATACCCCTTGGCAAGACTGGTAGGTGACTAAATAATTTCACCACCAAGGCATCACCAATGCTCTCAAAACGGCGAAGGAAGATATCGTGAAGAAACCAGCATGTCCTAAAACTAAAAATTTGAAGTCATTGATATCTACCAACCCGCACTGGACTCGCGTGGTAGATACCACTCCCCCCTCGATGAGGCCTGTGTCCCAGCAATGGGAACATTGTAGTGTCTAGTAATATCTAGACAAATAAATAAAATTGGAGTGTCTGTTTGTAATATTAAGATAACCACTTTTTACTAAGTGTTTATGGGTGTATACACGGTACATATACCATAAACAATTTTTTTACAATTTTTGTCTGTCTGTCTGTTTGTTCCGGCTAATCTCTGAAACGGCTGGACCGACGGGACTTTCACTGGCAGATAGCTGATGCAACAAGGAGTAACTTAGGCTACTTTTATTTTAGAAAAAATAAAAAGGATCTCACGAAAAAAAAAACGAATGACAGACTGGCCTGTTAGTCTAGTGGTTAGTGACCCTAACTGCAAAGACTGAGGTCGTGGGTTCGATTCCCACCCAGGACAAATCTTTGTATGATGAGCACAATCATTTGTTCTGTGTCTGGGTGTAATTTATCTATAATATGTATGTATTTAGAAATATATATTTATCAGTTGTCTGGTTACCATAGTACAGGCTCTGCCTAGTTTGGGATCAGATAACGATGTGTTGGTTGTCCTAAGATATTTATTATTTATTTATTAACTTTTTGTTAAATACCACGCGGACGAAGTCGCGGGTAACAGCTTTTACCTATACATATAACCTGGATTGACACATTATTACAACGGTAGTACGTCCTTCTGTGTTAATTTCCGACATCCACGCGGGCGAAGCCGCGGGCAAAAGCTATTATATGATATATAAAATAAAAGCAAGAGAGTCTTTTCCGTTAGTTTTAACAGTATTACTTTATTTAGATGCTCGGTTTTGACTCGAAACCATCGTTAGTTCATTTTTAGGGTTCCGCACCTCAAAAGGAAAAAGCGGAACCCTTATAGGATCACTTTGTTGTCCGTCTATCCGTCCGTCCATCCGTCCGTCCGTCTGTCAAGACCCTTTTTCTCAGGAACGCATGGAGGTATCAAGCTGAAATTTATATCAAATACTCAAGTCTATTGTCCCTTGGAGCTGTAAAAAAAATCAAACTTCTAAGCTAACGCAATCAAAAGATATAGGCGTTTATGCCGCAAATTTTAGCAAATTTTCGAAACTCGCAAGAGAATCAAAAAACCTAAAGGGTACTTCCAGTCGATCTAGAATTTTGAAATTTGGTACGAAGCAACGTCTTATAGCACAGATGAAGGAAAAATTGCGAAAACCGTAAATTTTTAGTTACATCATATAATAAAAATATTTTAAAAAAAATTACACTTTATACCTACAGGTTTGTACGGAACCCTCGGTCCGCGAGTCCGACTCGCACTTGGCCGGTTTTTTTTTTAAATATAGTGTTTTTCATACAGTTGATTCGTTGTGCAAATAACATCAGCGTTATTTACACAACAAATAAATTAAATAAACATACATTATATACACAATTTAATTTATTTAATGGGTAGGTATATTAAATGTTAGCATTAGCTTGAAAAGTAACACTAGCCATTACAAATAGCCACCATTATATTAATATTAGGTTGCTAAATTAATGCTGATGCGGACTAATTAGTCTGGTATATAATTTAGCGCTGAATTGTACGGCTATGTTTAAATTGTAAAATACTGGATCATCATGTATTCGACTGCCCCTGAAAGAGGGACTTTTATTTACCGGTCTACTACGGAATTATGATTTGAATCGCTATGTATGTATGTGTGTTTCCTCATAACTTCTAAACCACTTATCATAAATTGAATATGGCGCCCAGCACGCGTAGCATGACCACCATAGAAAGAACTTTGTCTATTCTTGGTAGAATAGAGATATAATTGTCATGCTACGCCAGCATAAAACGGTACAAATCTTTCTACAATCTTCAATTCTGTCTTTAATCTTTCTACAATCTGTAATTTTGTCTATTCTTCCGTCGATAAAACCTATTTCTACGGTGGTCACGCTACGCGTGCTGTAGAGGATATAAAATGACGTTGTAAAAAAAGAAAATACCATGATGGGTATTAATTTTTTAAAATATTTTACTGACCAGATACATGATTGAATATGAATGAGAAACCTAACTAGTGAGTAAAATAGTCTAAAATCGCTAACACCGAGCGCAAATATGTTATTTAGTTAATTTGTGATCACCGTCCTCACAAATTAGTAAGGGAAAAGCATCGCGAGGTATCCAGCATGTCCTGCACTCGAAAATACAAAGACATGTGGTATCTACCAAAGCACTATGGATTACGGGCTTTTTTTTTTTGGATGGGAAATTATCAAATGACTTCTCCCGCTCTGGGCGGAGCGGGAGGGCGTGTCAGACTTTTACTGACTAAAACCCACCCGTGTTCCTTCAGTTGCTCATGTGCCAGGGTCACGGTATATCTTTCGAACAATCTCGAGACCCCGGCCAGGCATCGGTCCTAGCAGACCCCTTCTGTGCTGCTGACATCTCTTTGAGGCGCGCTTGGAACACTACGCGCCGTCGACCCGAGCCAGGTCCTTAGCGGGCGGCGAGCTACCCATTGCTCGCCGCCCGCAAGCTCGCGCCTACGGTGGATGGATTACGGCCTTGGTATGCTTTCAGAGAGAGGACGCCCGTGTCCCAGCTGTGGGAACATTATTTGCAGATTATTGATTTTGATTTCTTCTCTGAACGAGAAGAGGATCTTTGCTTTGCATTTGAACAGTAACAGCCAGCTATTATTTATAGTTTCCCTGCCATTGCCAGCGGCTTCGCCCGCATATTATACATAATATGTATTACATATTTAACCTTCCTCTTATATCAACTCTGTCTATTGATGAAAACCGCATAAAAATCTGTTGCACAGCTTAAAAAATCTTAGCGTACAAACAGACCAGCACATCAAGCTACCCGAAACTCAAATTTTCAAAACCTAAAATCTGTTGCGATAATGTTCAAAACCTAATTAAAGAAATTTTACAGATTGTTATAGCTTTGTGTGCTAGCGTCTGTACAAACACGAAATGCGACTTAGTTTTATACTATGTATGAACTACTACTTCTATGTATGTACTATGTATGAAGAACTACACAAAAAAACTACTCGAAAGTTAATAATACACACTTTCCGACTGCACAATCTAGTCAGAGTGCTCTTGAACTGTCGATTAAGCCACCTATCTTACAGAAAATTAGATTTTTTCCACACAATACGATCCAGACGCGATGGCCACAGTAAAAGAAACGTTCAGAAGTCTAATTAGGAGGAACAAGTTGCCTAACAGTTTGAATGATGAGAAGTGTGGAAGAAAAATACATGTTACGCTGACCCCAAATAAATTGGGATAAGGTCAGGAGAATGATGAAATGATAAAGTTGCTTAACGTAGGCGCACCGACCTAGTTTTCTGCCAAAAATTAGACTTAAGTTGGCAAAAATAAAAAAAAATAGGAGCACAATCCAAATAAATCTGCCTATTTTTTTCCCAAGTTTGATGGGGTCTGCTTCCAGTTTAACCTGATGCAGGTGCACAACCCAGGACTTGATAATCATCATTTCATTTCAGCCGTAAGACGTCCACTGCTGGACTTAGGCCTCCCCCAATTTGGGGGGCTTTGCCATAATCGCCACGCTTGGCAGGCGGGTTGGCGATCGTAGTATGGTGGTAAAATGCATATAGAACGCTGCTGCCCATTCTCTAGTAAGTCCCTTAGTCGCCTTTTACGACACCCACGGGAAGAAATGGGGTGGTGTTATTCTTACGTCCGGCACCACACGGACTTGATAATACGATACCATTTTGTCTTCAAAACCTGAAAACCAAACGAAAATCAAGGAGGGTTGCAAAGTGAATCTTCTGTTCCGACATTTAGTGCGTGCTCCTAAGGACGCCGCCCTCTCTATCTTACATCCACTAGTTGGATGGCATATACATACATAGTATACATACTACATAGTATAGGAACATAGTGTAATTATGTGTCCTGTAGTAGTTGTATTAGAGAATAAACTTGGCAGCTGGGTGTATACTTCTAAAAGAAACGTGCAAAGAATCTAATGTACTTAGTTAAAATGTACTTATGATATTTAATTTTATTCAAACGTTATATCGAAAATTTCTGAAACGTTACGCAGTCGCCGTTTGAATATTTAATAGAATAAGCACTCTAGGATAGGATAATCAAAGGCTTTTGAGGGTGATACACTTCAAAAGTTTTTGGACTTAGTGTTCTCTGTCTGACCTTGGGCTTGAAGGTTCAAAATACTTAATACGTACATGTGCGATGTTCGTGTGGTGCCATAAAGAACCGCACCATCCATTCATCCATTCCTTTCCGTTGGAGTCTTAAAAGGGGGGAACGAAGGGACTTACTAGATAGAGAATGGGCAGCAGCGTTCTCTATGTATTTTACCACCATACTGCGATCGCCAACCCGCCTGCCAAGCGTGGCGATTATGGCAAAGCCCCCCCAAATTGGGGGAGGCCTAAGTCCAGCAGTGGAAGTCTTACGGCTGAAATGATGATGATGGATTGATTACGTTGTTCTTCTTAACATATCATCATTCACACAGTTCATCCATCGTTTTTTGTCTCCTCCTACTCCCCTACTCCATAAAACTTACCCACTTAAAAGTCCTCGCCAAAAAAATAACATCCGCTCCACACAATGACTTAACACACATTCTGCCGATCACGTAACCGCAAAAAGGCGTGAAAATACGGAAGGAAAAACGCAAGACTGATACTTAAGGAAATGGGAGGCCTTCCTTCATGCTCCACTTAGTTATCCTACACCTGATTACACGAGAACGAGATCTACAGGGTGAGTGAAAGTAGATGCTGTATGGAAGTACTTAGGGCCGAGTCACACCGGAATGGCAGCGGCCGGCAGCGACGCGGCGAGCACTTTCAGTGTGAAATAATTTTAAACTTTAACTACATACTAAAAAGACCAGTATCGCTTGAAAAGCTTGAAAAGGTCGCCGCGCGCCTCGCGCGTCTTGTTGGTGTTTCCGCCCGCGGCTGCCAGCGGCGACGCGAGGCCGCTCGCGGCATCGCGGGCGGTCTTGCGACCTTTTCAAGCGATACTGGTCTTTTAAGTATGTAGTTAACGTTTTAAATTATTTCACACTGAAAGTGCTCGCCGCGTCGCTGCCGGCCGCTGCCATTCCGGTGTGACTCGGCCCTTACTGGGTTTATGTACCTACTTAATAGGTCAAAGTTGAACGTGGTAGTTAGCTTAACACCCACACACACACACATACACACACTTTTAGCATGAATGTGGGTATTTGGTTTAGGTAATTACAGTTGTAGTCAAACTAATCATTGTTTTAAAGAAATTCACGCATTTTGGTCATGTTGGTAGGCAGAAATGATAAGAACGACAATTGCAACAGCTTACGATTCTTACCTTCCTTGCCCGCAGCTTCGCCTGCGTGGATGTCAGAAACTAGCCCGTGGAAACGTAGTGCCAGGATCAAAAGTACCCTATGTGTTTGTTTAGGTAATAAACTATATCTGAACTAAATGTCATCCAAATCTGTTCAGCCGTTTTTGTACCAATATGATAAATACATCCAGACAAACTTAAATACAATATTTTCAGCATCAGACTCGTTTCCTCACCTCGAAACAATTAGTTTTTTCAAAATCTTGTCGTTACTATGATTATGGACTTACTAGCTGTGCCCAGTGGTTTTACCCACATTAGACCCGATTCCTTGAAAAAATCGTAAAAAAACAAAAAAAATATCCCCTGTGTATACCTAGATCATGGTCTACCAATGTGCCAAATTTCATCCAAATACTGTTTTAGCGTGGATACGGTCCCGGCCACCGTAGGCGCGAGCTTGCGGGTGGCGAGCAATGGGTAGCTCGCCGCCCGGTAAGGACCAAGCTCGGGTCGACAGCGCGTAGTGTTCCACGCGCGCCTCAAAGAGATGTCAGCAGTACTGAAGGGGTCTGCTAGGACCGATGCCTGCCGGGGTCGCGTGATTGTTCGAAAGATATACCGTGACCCTGGCACATGGGCAACTGAAGGAACACGGGTGGGTTTTAGTCAGTAAAAGTCTGACACGCCCTCGCGCTCCGCCCAGAGCGGGAGAAGACATTTGATGATTTCCCATCCATAAAAAAAAAAAGCGTGGATACGTAACAAACAAACATATCGAATCTTTTCTTTCTAAAATATTAGTTTAGATAGGTAGTAAGTAGACTAGACATTAATAAAAACTTTTCATACATAGTATAAAACGAAGTCGATTCCCCTGTCTGTCCCTATGTACGCTTAGATTTTTAAAACTACGCTACGGTACGATAGAGTGATTCAAAAGGACGGATTATACGTATAATACGCAGGCGAAGTCCCTGGCAAAAGCTAGTAATATTATAAAAGATGTTTTGAAACCAATACTTACTTTATACTTGCAAATTAATTAAGTGAACAATAATGTTACAGATTAAGGACGCTATAACATTTTTCAATCGCTCAAGTTTAGGTATCTCAGTCGGCACACAACAACATTACGCGCACGCACACACTGAAACCATTGTCTGCTCGATTTGAAACATTACTTAACTAATCTTGATCCTCGAAGGTATTATTTATTTTATTTTAGCAGTGTTGAGTAAAATTAGTAGTAAACTAACTTTACTTTCTGCATTTGGTGACAATTAACAAGTTTTATTACCATGATCATTATGATTTTTGGAATAACGTATAAATTGTCAATTAAAAAAAGAGGTGTAACAATAAAAAAACTTTAATAATATTTTCTGATAATAAACAAATATAACGGATTGTGGTCATAGACTATCGTTGAAAATATACAGGATATTTCCTAAAGAAAACTCAGAAAAAATTGTGTGACGCCCGAACCTTTTTTTTTCTGGATGGGAAATCATCATATGACTTCTCCCGCTCTGGGCGGAGCGGGAGGGCGTGGCAGACTTTTACTGACTAAAACCCACCCGTGTTCCTTCAGTTGCCCATGTGCCAGGGTCACGGTATCTCTTTCGAACAATCTCGCGACCCTGGCAGGCATCGGTCCTGGCAGACCCCTTCAGTATTGCTGACATCTCTTTGAAGCGCGCGTGGAATACTACGCGCCGTCGACCCGAGCTTGGTCCTTACCGGGCGGCGAGCTACCCATTGCTCGCCGCCCGCAAGCTCGCGCCTACGGTGGCCGGGAGTCCGCTATAGACTCCCGACGCCCGAGGCGTCTCCTCCTGTGGCGGCTAGGGACGTGAGGGCGCAGAGACTGCCACTCCCTCACGCGCTCCGCCTCCTCCTTCGCGAGCATTACTGCTTCGCAGAAGGAGGTGACGCCTTTCCATGCCATCTCGCTCCGTACCATGGCTCGCACCAGGGTCGGACGCGAGAGGTCGCCGCCGCCGATCGCCTCCACGAGGACAAGGCGGTGCTCCACCCAGGCAGGGAACATCTCTACCGTGTGCTCTACCGTGTCCTCCAGACGATCCTCGCAATGGAAACACCCGGGCGTTTCCTCCCGCTTTATCCTGAACAGGAACCCACCGAAGCACCCATGCCCGGTGAGAACCTGCGTCAGGCGGAAGGTGAGGACGCCGTGGCGCCTCTCTATCCACTCCTCAAAGAGGGGACTTACCGCCGCAATTTTGGCGTGCCCGGCGCTGGGTTGTGACAATCGTACTCGCCATGTCGCCATGAGATCCTGCCGGAGCTCTGTCCGCCGTGCCGCGATTTGTCGCGGCAGCAGAGTTTCGCCCCGGCGTTTCGCCTCCTCGCGCCACTCCCACATGTGGGCGAGGACCTTTGCCTCCAGATCCCATGGCGGCACTCCGGCAAGGAGGCTCGCCACCTCGCACGAGACCGTGCGGTATCCCCGGATGACACCCGAACCTCACCTTTGAGATTGGAGCGCGTTCAAGATTTTTAATACACAATAGGAAAATGTATACATTTTTGTATGAAGGCTGTTTTTGTACTCTATTATGTATTTATTATTCGAAATGACTTTAAAATTTTTGAGAGATGATGATTAACTACATGATTTTCAATTGATGTAAATAATGAAAGTTACGTAAAAAAAAACAAAAAAACTTTAGAGGTGTCAAGGGACACCCGGATGGAACGAAGTTCCTTTCCAGGATTCATAATAGTTATAATTTTTTAATTATTTATTATGTACAAAATACCTGTATACACTCACCAAAAATATTCTCTCTCTCTCCCTATCTCCTTCTCTCTACCTCTCTCTCTACCTCTCTCTCTCTCCCTCTCCCCCTCCCCCTCTCCCCCTACCCCCCACTCCCTCTCCCCCTCTCCCCCTCTTCCCCTACCCCCACTCCCTCTCCCCCTCTCCCCCTTTTCCTGCCCCCTCTCCCCCTTTCCCCTCTCCCCCTCTCTCCCTCTCTCCCTCTCTACTCACAACAAAAAAAACAACAACATACAAAATATATACGGTCGAATTGAGAAACCTCGTCCTTTTTTTGAAGTCGGTTAAAGCATGTCGTGACAACTTTTCGTAAGATTTTTTTCCGTCTAGCCCCCTTTCACAACGCGCGGTAAGGAACTTCGTTCCAATATTTTGACTACATACTAGCATAACCCCCAAAATTGATACCCATGTCGACATTTCATCATAACAGTACATCCGCCATTTTAAATTAAAAATCGATGATAATAATATTTTTATAAAAAACAATACCCGCCGTATTTGGATCAAATTTGGATGAAACATTCGTAATCACTATCCTAAAATTACCCAAAGTTGATAGCTATGCCCACTTTTTATTTAAAAAATTAAAATATTCGTCGTTTTGAATGAAAATCTTGTGGGGTCGGGGGATATCCCGTCAGGAAGTATGTTCCTTAGTCTTTTTTTGACTCCGAATGTAATTTGTATGGAATTTCGGCTTCAGCACCTTCGAAAATCTTGAAAATGTCACCCATGATGAAAACTTTGAAAATTTTCGCAACCGCCATTTTTTATTTTGACCTCACAATCGGCTTCAGCACCCTTGTTTACCCTTGCCACAAGCTATATTAAAGAATTTCGTTCCAAAAATGGACGACACTTGCATAATTTAATTACCACATTGAAAATAAATGTTCATATAAGTTTTTATTGAATAATCATCCGCCATGTTGAATTCTTGTAAATGAATACATATTCATAATCATCACTACCTCTACAATTCCCAATAGAATTTAAGTTATTTATTTCTAAACCAAGTTCTGGTAATAAGTTTGGTACTCATAATTTTGGCCCGAAAAGTATCAACATTTTTCAACCACAGTATACAGAACGGCACTCACTTTATTATTATTTTGATCGTATTTATTTCGTACAAAAAAGCGATACGCCCGTGCTTCCTAGGGCGCGTCTGAGCGCGGAATGACAAGCCGCGAGTAGAAAATGTATGAAGAAACTTGAGAGCGTTCTTTATTTTTCTCATAAATAAAAAAGTTACGTATTTAATTAGAAAATATTTAGGCAAAACGTAGAAGATTATACTAGCCACAATTTCTTGTCATTTTGAAGTTAAAATATGCAGTTGGTCTCACTATACAGGTACCTTTTCAGACCCCATTATTTTTCGTTTTCTACGATTATTGCTGTGGGGAAAACGTATTTTTGTGAAAATATTATATGGGACTATACAATTTTTATGATACCAGTATAGAGATGATTAAATTATCTTTAATTTAGACCATAATTGACTTCGCAGTTGTGATTCCTCTTGATTTAATTGGTACTGCAAAACCACCGATATTTGTAGAAAAATGTTATAGCGTCCTTAAATCATGTTTAAAACTGGAATGATTAAAATTTTAACAATGCTGAGCTCTATTAAATAATAAGTTAGTATCTACATGATACAAGTTTTTGTTTACAGTCTAGTAAATTCAGAGTGATGACTTTAAGTTGAAAACTATTTTACAGTCAATAAAAACTTGTTAATTAATTAAGTATTTTCAAACAAACTATTTGTGTTAATTATACTTTGAAGACTTAGACTATTTAATTTTAAAACAATTTTCGAGTTTAAAATGATTTTTCCAGTAAAGAAATTATTCACTGAATTTTGGACTTGACTCATCATCTGCATAGCATTTACCCAACTATGTTGGGGTTGGATTCCAGTCTAACCGGATGCAGCTGAATACCAGTATTTTACATAGAGTGACTGCCTATCTACCCCCACAACCACTGGGTAATACGATACCCCTTGGTAAGACTGGTTATAAAATATTAAAAAAAAATATAAAATCTTTAAGCTAAAATAAGAGGGTATAGTAAATCTGCTTAAAAATAGATTTGGTATTCTATAATTTGCACAAGTGTCAAAGGAGTGCTTTGGCATTCATACTAGGATGGCCCTGTATCACGAACGCCACCACCTTCCTCCGGACCAACTAGGATAGTTCCTAATACTATACAATATTGTTTTGAAAGAGATGTAAATAACAACTCAGACTCAGGTTGTCAGAGTTTCGGGCCTCTGTCAACCCGTAACGACAAAGATTCACAATTGACAGCTGGTACTAACGGCTTAACGTACTTTCCGAGGCCCGGAAGGGTCTTGGTATGTAAAGATGGTCACCCATCCAAGAACCAACCGCGGCAAGCGCAGCTTAACCTGATTGATCCGATCTGTGTGGCTATAGTTACTTAACTACAAGCCCCATAATTTTAAACTTGACTGTACCTACTGCAAAAAATATAAGTAAAAAGTAAAAGTGGTAGAGAATAGTAATACGATTAAAAAAAAAAAAGAATGGGTTGGGTAAAAAAAACAAAATGTTGATGGATGGATGCTAAGCTAACTAATAAAACACATAGTATATTTTTTTTCAGATTTAACTTTTGTCGTTGACTGTACTAACTTATGGTTTCTTATCAACAAATTAAAAGTAAATTAAAACTTCTTATCAGTTCATTGGTCTCACGCAGTGTTAATTAGGTTTGTCATTATCATTCTTCATCTAACACTACACAGACTACTAATTAAATTCTTACTTAAACTTTTACTAGTCATCAGTACTAAAAAACTGGCCAAGTGCGAGTCGGACTCGCACACCGAGGGTCACGGTTTATGCATAAGGTTTATGTTTATGAAATTAATGTTTTTTTTTTAATTTTTATATTTAAGTTGACTGAATGAAAGGTAAATTGTGGTTTACGATTTAGGACGTATTAAAAAAAAAACTACTGACTAGATCTCGTTCAAACCAATTTTCGGTGGAAGTTTACATGGTAATGTACATCATATATTTTTTTTTAGTTTTATCATTCCCTTATTTTAGAAGTTACGGGGCGGGGGGGGGGGGGGGGGGCACATTTTACCACTTTGGAAGTGTCTCTCGCGCCAACTATTCAGTATAGAAAAAAAATGATATTAGAAACCTCAATATCATTTTTGAAGACCTATCCATAGATACCCCACACGTATGGGTTTGATGAAAAAAAAAATTTGAGTTTCAGTTCTATGTATGGGGAACCCCAAATATTATTGTTTTTTTTTTCTATTTTTGTGAGAAAATCTTAATGCAGTTCACAGAATACATCTACTTACCAAGTTTCAAAAGCATAGCTCTTATAGTTTCGGAAAAATTGCTGTGACATACTCGGACAGACAGACAGACAGACATGACGAATCTATAAGGAACCCTAAAAACTGGAATTTGTTGTCACCTCTCTTTATTTATGGCCTCGTTGGTGTAGTGGTAGCGAGTGTTACTGCTGAGTTTGAGGTCTTGGGTTCGATTCTCAGGTCGCGCAAAGTGTTATTGGGTTTTCCATCTGGAATTTCTCAGTAGCAGCTCGGAGTCTGGATTCGTGCCCGGTTGATGGCAATAGGCTCGTCCCCTATTACATGGGACTTAAACATAACTGACGAAATGTGGCTGTACTATATACACCTCTGCCCAACCCTTCGAGCAAACAAGGCATGATGTTATGTGTTATGTCTATCATCTATAACTTATATTATAAAGCTGAAGAGTTTGTTTGTTTGATTGAACGCGCTAATCTCAGGAACTACTGGTCCGAATTGAAAAATTCTTTTTGTGTTGGGTAGCCTTTTTATCGAGGAAGGCTATAGGCTATATAAAATTACGCTACAACCAAGAGGAGCAGAGCAGTAATGAAAAATGTTGCAAAAACGGGGAAAATCGCACGGGTAGGCGATTCGACGCGACGGGAAAGGTTGGGGGAGCAAGAAATTTAACGCGGACGAAGTCGTGGGCAGAAGCTAGTTTTATATAAATAAGTTTCCTCAATATTAAAATTATATGTTTTTTTTTATCCTTCCATTTTTATTTTCTTTTATCAAGATGTGTGAATCATCTTTCTCCTGCCCTTATCCCAATTTATATGGGGTCGGCACAACATATCTTTTTACACGCTTTATATTAGCTTCACTTGTATTTTTGTATATTTGTATGTTTGTTTGTAACCGACTCCTTATAGCGCGATTTTGACCCACTTCAAACGACCAGATTTCATTCAAACTTTGCACACCTGTCAAGGACCGATGACAATGCAATAATTTCATAAATTTGTGCCATTATCCTTGCCAGGTTTACCAGGACAGCAAAAAAACTGTCTTCGAAAACTACGCTGACATACGTCACAAACTACGCTGACATACGTCTCAAAATTCGAAACCAGGGCTTTGAATAACGTAAAAAAATTGGTATCGTTACTTTCATCGGACGAAGATAACGTTATTAGTAGAGGTAACGTTATGTTTGGTAACGATACTTGGCATACGTTTTACCAGTAACTGAGTAACGTTAATTTTTTATTTATTTTCTTTCATCTCTTTCTTTCGTCTACATTAATGAAGTTGCATTTGCATCGTTTGATTGGCGATGTTGCCGTAGAGCGCCGCCGCCCATGGCGTGCCGCTTAGGTTGCGCGGGTTGACAACAACGCATTAAGTAACGATAAAAGTATCGATACTAGTAACGGTAATGGTAACGTTATTTTATGGATTCGATACCAAAGTATTGTTACCCGTGTTACAGTTAATAAATTAACTTTATGAAAATAACGATACTTATAGTGTGAATTTGGTAACGTTACCAAGCCCTATTCGAAACACCCTAAAAAAAATAGAAAATAAATAATAGTTTAAAAAAACTAAAAAACACGCTTCCATTGAAAACCAAACTAATAAGTACAAAATAATGGAAAAAAAGCGTGGGGTGCCTGATATCAATAAAAAAATACCTTAAAAAGCACCCTACGCTCCATTATTTTGTACTTTTTAGTTTGGTTTTCAATGGAAGCGTGTTTTTTAGTTTTTTTTTTAAACTATTATTTTTCTTCGACGCTTCTCTATTAGTCGTCATCTCGGTAGTCACCCCCTTGTTATCCATATCGACGCTTGAAAGGCAAAATTGACTAAGCGCCTAGGGCCACAATGGCGCTTAGTCAATTTTGCCTTTCAAGCGTCGATATCATCATTCACACCACAGTCCATCCATCGTTGCTTTCGTATCAAAATGTGTGAATAAAAGAAATTTATCTAAGTAAATAACATTACAGAAGGCGCCTAGACCTTTTTGCAAGTCTAAGATAGACCTAAAACTTGAGGAGGTTGTCTCACCGAATCACTGAATGAAATTGATTACTTAACTCATGAATCAATGGAGATTGGGTTTTTCAAGTCACTGCTATTTGATTAAGATTCGGAAAAGTTAAATAAATGTCTTATTAGGTCAAATCCAAGGTCACGGAAGTTACCCAGAAAGCTGCTCAGATTAAGTGGGACTGGGCCGGACATGTTTGCCGAATGTCTGATGAAAAACGGGCTAATGGAACCACCAATTAGGTCCCACTAAACGCACGACAAGATTTCGGCAGGCCGAGACGAAAATGGCGGGACGAGCTTGACTCCTACCGAAAGGACTGGCCAGGACTAGTAAAAGACAGAATTCTGTGGAGAAGGGAAAGGGTTTTGTCCTTCAGTGTGATAATACTGGATAGTTAGTTAGATAGATCATCATCATCATCATCATCATTTCAGCCGTAAGACGTCCACTGCTGGACTTAAGCCTCCCCCAATTTGGGGGGCTTTGCCATAATCGCCACGCTTGGCAGGCGGGTTGGCGATCGCAGTATGGTGGTAAAATGCATAGAGAACGCTGCTGCCCATTCTCTAGTAAGTCCCTTAGTCGCCTTTTACGACACCCACGGGAAGAAATGGGGTGGTGTTATTCTTTACGTCCGGCACCACACGGTACACACACGGTAGTTAGATAGATAGGTCAAATACTGACGCTAACCGTAGCGCCTGGTTATCAGTCATAGATCTCTGACAGTCGTTACGGGTCGTCAGGAGCCCGACTCTGACAACCAGTCTTACCAAAGGGTACCGTTTTATTCACTGACTAGGTAGTAGAGGCAATCGATCAATGTAAAAATACTGGTACTCAGTTACATCTGGTTTGACTGGAAGCTGACTCCTACATAGCTTGGAAAACGCTAGGCAGATGATAGGGTGCGTGCAGAAAACCTCATGGTGCCTGATTGCTGTTCGTTCCTTACGAATACGTTCGCGGGAAAGAGCAGTTTGTATTGTATTTTATTTGTATTGTCGACATAAATTCTAATAATACAATGTTTGGACTTAAAAAACTTTTTCCAAAAAATAAACAACAGACTTCCTTAAAAAAAAAACACTACAAAGTCAAAAATAACTTTAATTTCGGAATTCGGTGTGTTAGGATCTGTATTTAAGGTTTTTGCCACCGACTACCGAAATTAAAGTTATTTTTGACTTCGTAGTGTTTGCACTAATCTAATCGCGCTATTCGTTCATTTGTCGCACAAATACAAGACTTATATGGTTTTCACATGGACCCCATTGTCCGAATGGAACCAAATTAAAATGGGACCATTCGGGAAGCACCAGCTTTCAAATAAAAAAAAAAACATCGAAATCGGTTCACCCAGTCAAAAGTTATGAGCTAACAAACATAAAAAAAAACATGAATGAATAACATGAACATGAAACAAAAACAACAAACACAACAACATGAAACATGAATTGATAACCTCCTCCTTTTTTTGAAGTCGGTTAAAAAACCAAGACTTAAAAGTTCGTTTCGGCTTTTCTTTTTAAGGAACGATTAGCTGGGAAATGCCAACGCAATAAAGTTTTTAAACCAGCAAAAAATATTGAGGTGTAAAAGTGTCTTATAAGACCTACTTAGTTTACATAAATGAAAATTTCATATACCACATCAAAAGTCTTACATACTCATTCTTCATGATTATACTGCCCTTACCCCAATTTATTTAGGATCGGCGGAACATGTCTTTTTCTTCCACACTTCTCTGTTAGTCGTCATCTCAGTCCCCCCCCCCCCCTTTCTATTCATATCATCATACACACAGCCCATACATCGTTTCTTTGGTCTACTCTTATAGCCATCGATGTTCATACTCAAAACTTTCCTCATTCCTCCAGAAGCTATATTCACTCCCAGCACATAAATGTATGTAAATCAATTCTCATTATAGCCATGCTATTCTCGACAATATCGTTACAAACTAGTTAGTTGACTTAGCCCTGTTTAGTTCAACGACTATACGACTTGTTCTCCTAAAATAAACGCCCTAACTAGACACTGACTTAATAAGGCGTGTACTGTGTCAGACTGACTATTTATCTCGGAATCCATCAACGTGACTATTTATGGAACATCCCTTGTATAGATAAGTAGCTTAGTAAGGAATATGTTTGTGTAAACGCAGGGATATTTTTACAAACTACCGGTACATCTGTGTGGTTCTTTCCTCAAAATACCATTCCAGACACTAATCTATATTGTCCTTACATAATATGACCACGGTTGTGTAACACTAGCTTCTGCCCGCGACTTCGTTTACACTTAGCGTTCCTTCCCCCTTTTTTTCATTCTGCTTGGCTCCTAAGCTCCTCTTGGTTGTAGCGTGATGATATATAGCCTTTAGCCTTCCTCGATAAATATGCTACCCAACACAAAAAGAATTTTTCAATGCGGACCAGTAGTTCCTGAGATTACCACGTTCAATCAAACAAACAAACAAACAAACTCTTCAGCTTTATAATATTAGTAAGTATAGATGAATACTTTAACAGTTGAAAGATAGAAGGTTTTCCGTTGCAATATATTCAAGCCCAAGCAGCCACTCCTGAACCTGTTTATTGCCCCCAAACTTCGTCAAGGAGTAGATGGAGTACAATGTTTTTCATAAATTTAATTAGCTTTATGTATCTAGTCCGCGAAAAAATCCTGCCGCGAATTTATTACGGTCACTAAAGATAATGACCACGTGCTAAATAATTATTAGTTACTTCACATACTTGATAACCTAACTAACAATGTGCAGTTGCTTTCCGTAACACATGCTCGCGTGTAATTTGATCGTGCTACCTTGCTTTGTCAATATTTCCTGCTGTTTAACAAGTATTATGTTTTTATGACTCAAATGGTGATTCGGTTGTTAATTCTAAATATTATCACGCGTAGCTTTGACATTGTCTTACTGTCATCGTTATTTAGTGCGGATAGTAACAATGAAACTGAACGCAATCAGAATTTCTAAAACGTTTTGAAGAGTTGTCAAGTGTCAATGTTTCATAACAATTGAAATGAACTGAACGCGTTCAGTGGCCCTAGTGTGAGTCGACCAGACCATCACGATCTAACGCATCGATCGGGTTCTGCGCTCCCCCTATTTCGCCCTTTTTTTGTTATTGAGCAATACACGTGTTTATTGTTCATGAAATCTCAAAACAAGTAAAATTGTTTTTTTTTTCTACCCGAAACGAACATTTTTGACGAAGTTACACCCATTTGAAAAACCGCGAAAATTTTTTAAATTTTTTTTGATCCCTCAATTTTTTCCATTAGTGTTTAAATATAAAAAGACATACGTCCTCGGGTAGTCGGGACTGAAGATTTTTCAGCGTTCATTTGCTCACGACACCTCCTGTAGAACAAATTCCATGAAGTTCTCACAGACATTCCACCAGAGACGCATCGCGACTGACTGCAGGAGTCGTCACACATACAATACCTATACACATATTTAACCAGTAGGTATACAAACTCAGCTACAAGATTGCATCAAACATTCAAGTTGCTAACTACTAACTGAAGTAACAATGTACCTAGTAACTCAGAACCACGTGTGCTGATAACCGGCGCCTTTGTTATGTTAAATACTTGATTGTGAAATGTTAATTCATATTAATATACAATAACAGTCATAACACGTAAGTGGCTAGGTAATCTACGCCCCACAGGTCGATCGATCTGGCGTCCCGCGGTTGGTCCGCAAATTACTGACCTTCTTTATGTACCACGACCTTGTCATCATCACCAGCCTATAATGTTCACAATGCTGGGACACAGGCCTCCTCTCGGTGGGAGGGAGTGGGCCGTAATCCACCACGCGGGCCCAGTGCGGGTTGGTAGATGTCAAATGTTTTCGAATTATTACACGACCGTATACCTCGGCCTTAAGCCGTGGTCCTGGCTGACGAGTCGTCATAATCCCGAAAGTCTGATAACCAGTCTTACCAAGGCCACATCATTACAGCCTTAAGACGTCCACTGCTGGATATAGGCCTCCCCCAATTTGGGGGGCTTTGTCATAATCGCCACGTTTGGCAGGCGGGTTGGCGATCGCAGTATGGTTAATGCATAGAAAACGCTGCTGCCTATTCTCTAGAAAGTTACCAAGGCGTACAATGCAAGTTCGTTAGTGAATTGTTCACAGAAAAAAGGGCTTTCTTATGTCGTTGAAGATGACTTACCTTTAAACATAATTATACTGACGCCAATTCGTCTGCCAAGCTTGGCGATTATTATCTCAATTCCTCCCTTGACCATTCCTTTAAGTTGTCAGTCAGAGTTGATTATAAGTTAGAGAGAATCATAGTTTCAAGTTCTGGATTGAATAGAGTTCAAAATGGCATGTCTCCAAGTTTTAAATTGGCACAAAGAAGTGGATAAGTACTTCGCCACATTGACAAGTTCCCTAGCTTTTTGCTAACTGAACTTTTAACTCTTTTTGCTGCGTTCACAACGCTAGCATGAGGAATGTCGGAATAGAATATGGATAAGCTGATAGTGGCTTTTTTAATGAACACTTGCAAAACTTACCTTAGACCAACATTTAACAAAATCTTAATTTTATTTAACTAGTTGCGCCCCAGATTTTCACCCGCATGGGTCTCGATCCCGTAAGAATATTGGAATAAAAAACATACTTTGTCAATATCCAGGTAATAGTCTACCCGTGTGCTAAATATCATCGAAATCAGTTCAGCGTACAGTATTTTACACGAAGTAGCTACCTATCTGACCTCTACAACCCGGTTACTGGGTAATATGATACCCCTTGGTAAGACCGGTTTTCAGTCTTTCAGGCTTCTGAGGACCCGTAACGACTCCTGTCTGCTCAACAACGTAAATAACGCAATTAATGTTGTTGAACTGTCAAAATGAAAGCGTTTCCAACTGATAGTATGTTACGCAATTACAATTAATTAATTAATTAGCCACAAGTTCTGAAGTACTTACTCAAAGTGGTATGAATTTGAAGTTTTAGATATATAATCATTTGAATTAAGTATACTTACTAAAAACAAGAAGAAATAACTGATGTAAAGCCATTTGTGATGAGACAGACGGACGCTACTGTCTATCCTTGTAAATTCATTAACAGTCCTGATATTAAAACAAATGACAGTCTGCCAGTTGGCATTCAAGAACAAATTAATGTATACTCAGTCAGCTGATGTCCTAGATCATAAGATAACCTCCTTCCTTAGCGACGCCACTGGTATGGCAGTGCCAAATTGGCACTGAAGCTAATTCGGCTGTACTTGCATCCGAAACGGATGTCATATGTGACTTAATAGATGATATATAATATCTTGTATTGTTAGGTGTAGAATACAAAGAGGTTCTTCAGTGTACCGTCAACTATGGCATCTTTACTGCTTTAAACATCTTATGAACAACTTTACCCATAAGTTATAATATATGAATAAAATTTCGACAAAGTCAAATTTTCTTTTTTCTGTGGCTTTGATATTAAATGCAACAGATGTTTAGTTATTGGGATAAACATATTTAAGTACAGTAGTCATAAGTTGCATTAGAAAGTAAAGATGCCACAGTTCATCGTAAGTAAAATTTTGTTTGTGTGATTGTATTTAGGCAGGCAATCTCTGAAACTATTAGTCGGATTTGCGAAAAATATTTGTCATTAGACAGCACATTTCTTGAGGTAGCTTATAGACTATTTAACATAACGCTACGACCTTTAGGAGTCGAGTAAAAGAACGAAGAACGGCGGGTGTTGGGATGCTACGCTACGGAATTTCACGTGGATGAAATCGCGAACAGAAGCTAATACTTACTTAATACTTAATATCGCTTCGGTCGGTTGAATCTTCGAAAGTTTAAAACCAAACTATGCACATGGTTGGGCTTCGGCTTAAATTCGACAAAATTGCCAAAACTTATACGCATGCTAAAGTAGCTTGGAAATTGTGCTCCTTTTTACACGCTTTATATTAGCTTTACTTGTATGTTTGTTTGTAACCGACTCCTTATAGAGCAATTTTGACCAACTTTAAACGACCAGATTTCATTCAAACTCTGTAGACTTATCGAGGACCGATGACACTACTATAATTTCATAAATTTGTGCTATTAACTTTGCCAGGGTTACCAGGACAGCAAAAAAACTGTCTTCGAAAACTACGCTGACATACGTCACAAACTACGCTGACATACGTCTCAAAATTCGAAACACCCTAAAAAATAGAAAATAAGTAAGTAGTAGTTTCTAAGATAGTATTCTGAAAAAAAAACCACACAGATTTGAGTAGACCTGTCCGGCCAGTGCACGACGTTTGTCAGTAACCGTGTAGTTAATCTTAGAACCTCATAGTTCTCCTCTGCAGGTTTAGTTACATCACCGCAGGTAATTGGGCAGATGATTCCCACCCAGAATCTAAACTTGGCCATTTCAGCAACAATATCACTCACTAAGTTACATTAGCATATCGACGATGAAGTGACAAGAACTTCTAACTGACATTTTGGCGATTTTCGTTTTCTCATCAGCTATTACGCCTAAATCAAAAAGTTGGTTGTATAGGTATATACTAGGCTCTCACATCTTCCAATAATAACTTTTTATATAATATAAAACCAATAAAAGGTTTATTCATACGTTGTGCTTAAAAAAAATCAAACGTTTTTTTCGATTCCTGTAAAATTATGTTTTGGTAGATAAAGGTTCTTGTCACTTCATCGTCGATATGTAAACATCACAATATCGTCTTTGTACTACCCATCTACAAGACAATACAAGCGTTAACTGGAATATAGTCTTAATAACAAGCTGAATAAGGAAGTATTTGCAACGTAAATAAGCACACGTACCTCTTACCCCATAAGAAGAGATGGGGTTCCTTCCCTTAGTAACAGAATAACTTCACATGTAATGTAAAATCAACATCCGCACTCGTCTTTGATTTGAAACATAATTAATATTCATTAGGGAGCGTATTGATGGGTTTTCCTCATAGTAAACACGTCTATTAAGGATAGTAAATGATAATAGTATAGATATACGTAACCTTACGCCTTTTTGCCATGCGGGTATACTTCTTCCTGGAGTAGGCAGAAGCCTGGGAAACCTGGAGACGGTATGACCTCATATCTTTCGCTTCGTTTTCTTTCAAAACAAACGCCGGTTGCAAATACTACGCGCCTGATCTTTCTGAAAAAAAAAAAACATCACTAATTGGGTCACTTATGTCGTCCAAGAGTGTCCACTCCCTGCGTTTCCGCTCACACCTGCCTATTTAATACCTTTTGTTACTCGCCGTTCATTCTTCGTTCGTGAAATTTTCATCTAATCATCTAAGCATACTCTCTCTCTAAATGTTTTGTATTTGTCATTTATTTTTGTCTAGTTGTTATTCGTGTGATTTTCGATAGATAGTCTACTCTTACAAGATTTGTGATACCAGTAATTCAATGATTCAATTACTATGATTCTAATTCCGAAGTTATCCGGAAAAGACTTGGAATTACCGACATTGCTTGGAGAGTAAGCAAGCTGAAGTGACAGTGGGCTGGCCATGTTTATCAAAGGACCGATGGCCGGTGGAGCAGACGAGTCCTGGAGTGAAGGCCGCGCAAAAGCAAGCATAGTATATGGGCTGCTCCAAGCTAGATGGCCCGAAGTTAAAAAGGTGTTTGGGATCTACTGGATGCGGAAGGCGGAGGGTAGGGTGTTAGGCGCAGGCTAGAAGAGTTCTATGTCCAACAGTGGACCTCGATAAGCTGAGTTCATTGATTCAATTTATTTAGCCCCAAAAACGAAAAAAATGGTAACGGTGATTTTCTATTAGTGCAGTTTTCTTGTACTTGGGATACTGGAAAACGGATTTTTTTCATAAGCAGGTACCGCATTGTGTTGTTTAGCGAAAATTCCAGCGAAATGCGGTTTACGGTGCAGTGGGCCATACATTCAACTAAGTATTTCTATTCTAAGAATTTTAAAGCATGGAATAGCTCTTAGTTCCAGTCTAAAATTTCGGTTAAATTGTTATTTATTTCCTTGATAATCCGGCTGCGGAAAGCTGGGAAAATGGAAGGAAAACGATGCTGGAGTAACTTACCACTTTAGTAAAAGCCTTGAACCATCTGTTCTCTTCTGCTAAGTATAAGTATTATGTACAGCCAAGTCAGTAACTACTTAAATGAACGATGTACTGAATCCAACAGAACTGAAATTATTAAGTGCTTTGAAACAAAAAATAAGTTACGTCAATGTTCCCCGAATATTTCATAACCATTAGGGTCAAACAGTTTAACGATAAAAAAAGGTTCCTTTTGTTAAAGGTCAGTGCTACGATAGTACCGGATGGTCCCTCGCAAAAATAGCCCCAATTCGTGGGTTGGGTATGAAATTAATCCTTACAGTTAATAGTTTAAGAACGAATTTCATGAAAACCAGATAAAACACAAGAATTAATATACAAGGTCTGCATTTTAGAATCAAAGATCAGACTCACGCCTTTTTCTCATAGGGGTAGACAGAAACTACAGAACACCACCTGCTAAGAACCTTACATGCCCGCTTTGCCTCGTTTAAGTTCATACATCTGCACCCTAATTGCGAAACGCACAATTTATCAGAATCTGAATGGGAAAGAAGATTATTTCTAAACCATTGCGTCATTTGTTCGAATAAATTGTCGCCTCAGCAACGTAAATAACGCAATGAATGTTGTTTAACTATGAATATTAAACCAATTCCTATCGATAAAAAGTTCCGCAATTACCCCTCTGGTCATTTACGCTTTGTTACCAGTACAACGCACCTGACCCTTCTGAATAACATCACCAATAAGATAAGAATCAAAGATTTAAATCGTAAGATTTGACCATGCAGCGCGAAATAATGAGTTTTCCAAGGCAATCAAGTCAAGCCACAACGTCACGTCATTGTTATGTGTTAGAGATGTCAAAATGCGATCATCTTATGACGCGGCAGGTTGAATCTAACGATTTCATTCTTAGATAAGAACCTAATTTGTTTGTCCATCCGTCTGTCGCACGTGGTGATTATGGCCATTATCATTCACTCATTCACTGTGGCGGTCATTTGGAGGCCCATGGTTACGCTGATACGATGACAATGACCATACTGCTTACAAGGTCTTCTTCATACCAGTAAGGTCATTGAATCTTGAATAACATAGCCAGCCTCCTTTCTTCGAGAGCGAGTCGACTGTAATCTACCACATGGGCCCAATGAGGGTTGATAGATGTTACATGTCTCCGCATTTTTTGGCGGTTTGCTAACGATGTTTTCCTTCATCATTTAGAGAGCAATAGTGAATAAATTATTTATTCATGCATAGTAAATTATCTGCCTGAGTTCGAACCCACGTCCTACATATCGAATACATCTTCCAACTATTGGGGTCGGGTTTCAGTCTAATGTGATGCAACTGAGTACAAGAATTTTTCATGGCCTGTCTGATCTCCACTACCCAGCTACAGGGTATACGATACCATTTGGTTATACTGGTTATCAGACTTCGGGCTTCTGACGACCCGCTACAACCGACAAAAATAACGAACGTCATGGAGGCGTTTTGGTCTGAAAAGATGATCACCCATCCACAGACTAACCGCGGCAAGTGAAGCTTAAACTGGTCGACTGACCCGTGCAGCTGTTATTATTTATAAAATACCCTTTTTTTCTGGGTGGAAGAGCACAGCGGGACGACGTGTCAGACTTCTATTGACTAGAACCCATCCGAGTTTCTTTCAGTTGCCTATGCCTGGGCCCCGGTGACTCTTTCGACCACATCCGTGACAGTGGCAGGCATCGGTCCTCGCAGACCCCTTCAAATGTGCTGACATCTCTTTGAGGCATGGAACACTACGCGCCGTCGACCCGAGCGTGGTACCGGGCGGCGAGCTACCCATTGCTCGCCACCCGCAAGCGCAAGGAAAGGAATACGCAATGGACTCCCGACGCCTCTGCAATATCAATTCGAATACTAAACAATAACCTAAATAAATCAATCGCCTATACAAAGGCGCCACGTGGTATTTTTTGAAGTGAAAACTTCTTTAGCACCATTGTGATTTGAAAGTCTATGAAACGAAAAAGCGACAGTAAAAAGAGACGGACACATAAAAACGTCATTATGTTTTGTGTCTCGCTCTAACACTTGGGGTAATGGCAATCCTTAAGTAAGGGTGCTCCTTGAGAAAGTTTACTTTTCTGTTTGTCGTTTTTCAAGCAGGCTTTTTGGACAAATAGACATTTGACTTTTTTACATTCTGCATTCGTCTAATTATCTTAAAGCCAAAATTTTTGAAGGTTTCACTTCTACCACGTGTGAATTGCACACATGTTTTTTTTTCCTCATTTCGCGAAGAGTGCACAAGTGCAATATATCTTCACTATTTTAACTATCCCATTCCACTGAACAGCGAGGCAAACATTTCAATCTCAAATTGCATCTTAACTAATTAAGTAGTCGTTTGTTCTCTATGGAATTCGAAGATAAATTAATCAAGAAACTACGGTTATCTGACTATAGTTTCTTATCTGTTGTTGGGCAGCTTGCCTGTAGGAGTGTGGTCACTGGATTATATTCTGGGAGTTTTTGTGACGTTAAGGTGAATGCTCCAACCAGCCCGCGAAATTCAAATTTTCTTACGTTTTTTGCAATTTGCAGGCCAGTGCTAGGTTGTATGTTGATTAAAATATTATTCGCGGCTGTAAGACATATGTAGTTACAGAATTATAATCATCAAAATCATCAATACAACGATCTAAGTTCATAAAGCTGTAGGAATGACTTTTTCTGTTTTTTTGTTTTGTTCCTACGCCTTTATGAACATGGAGGGCTGTATTGGTGATTTTGATGATTATAATTCTGTAACTACATACGTCTTACAGCTGCGAATAATATTTTAATCAACATACAACCTAGCACTGGCCTGCAAATTGCAAAAAACGCAAGAAATTTTGAATTTCGCGGGTTGAAACATTCCCCTTAACTCGGTTGTTCTAGCATTTTAGCTCGAGTATTAATTAACACTTATCTACTCTTCACGTGACCAGAGGATTAGCGTATTTCTTGGCCAAATAACCACCATTGCCATTGCCATGGCACCTTTCTGTTGAAAACGATGCGGATGTTTTTTTTTTTTGCCCTATCATTCTTTTGTTATATGTATATATAGTACATTTATTTTCTTTTTCATTTATCGTCTTCGAATAGCACCATACCATTTCTTCCCGTGGGTGTCGTAAATGGCGACTAAGGGACTTAATAAAGACTGGGCAGCAGCGTTCTCTATGCATTTTATCACCATACTGCGATCGCCAACTCGCCTGCCAAGCGATGCGAGTTTGGCAAACCTGGGGGGGTTTGAGGGAGGCCTTTGTTCAGTAGTATGTTATTCGTCTGAAATGATGATCATACAGACATGGACGTAACTCTTCACACTCCACCTAGCTAGACAACGGCAGAGTCAATTTTTTTCTATCAAACTAATAAAATATTCTGAATTCAACGTGAATTAAGAATATTTTTTTTCTAGAAACGAAAGTTCTAGGAAAACTTTAACAAAACTTTCTACTTTAACAAAACAAACATTCGAATATTCGAAAAAAATCCTTATTTGCTTGAGAAGATGCCTTTGTCTTGTACTGCCACCCCAAGGCCCGGTATTAATTTCCCTTTATTCCCAGTTGAAACCTCGGTAAATCCTCACTCTTCCTCCACCGTGAAACTTCAGAGCACGTAGTATTTTAAGCTAGAAATATCCACCTTAAATTAAAGGTGAAAGCTTATGGAACTGGCGTTTCACCTGCATACTGCAATAAAGGAAGCCGCTAGAAACCACATGCGACAAACTACGGTGATATTGGGGCAGCCTAGTAACGCAGTAAAATGTTGTAGATATTGCTGGAACTTTATACAGCACGTACAAACTATACTGGACATTGGCAAACCAAACTGAGAACTGCACAAGAGAACGAAATGCCCTTTTTTCTGGTTGGGAAATCATCAAATGAATTTTCCCGCTCTGGGTGGAGCGGGACGGCGCGTGCAGACTTTTACTGACTAAAACCCTCCCGTGTTCCTTCAGTTGCCTCTTTCGAACAAATCCGTGACCCTGAGAACTGGAAGGTAAAAAAGTAAAATTTTAAAACGTCATAATTACATAAGACAGTCACCCAAAACGCCAGTCCTTGAACACTTCTTAGTACTTTAGCTGAGAAGTGGCGCAACAAACTCCCAAGCAGCACAGATTTTTCACACTGACCTATTTATTGGTAGTTCGAAAATGCCTATAAATGGTTTAATTAAATCTTCATCATCATCTGCCCAGCCTTTCGGCAAGTATGTTTGGGTAGGTTTCCAGTCTAACTAGTTGAAGCTGACCAGTATTTTACATGGAGCGACTACTACTAATACGATACCTCTTGGTAGGACTGGCTGACAGAGTTTCTGGCTTCTGACGACCCGTATCGACTGTCAAAGACTCACAAATGACAGCTGGGACCAACGGCTTAACGTGCATCCGAGGCATGGATGGGTATTGGTATGAAAAGATGATCACCCATCCACGTACCAACCTTGGCAAGCGTAGCTTAACCTGCACCCTAATTGCGAAACGCACAATTTATCAGAATCTGAATGGGATTGAAGATTATTTCTAAACCATTGCGTCATTTGTTCGAATAAATTGTCGGTTCAGCAACGTAAATAACGCAATGAATGTTGTTTAGCTGTTAATATTAAACCAATTCCTACCGATAAAAAGTTCCGCAATTAGCCCTCTGATCGATCTACTCGTTTAGCTGTAATTACTAAGCCACAAGCCCCTCAAGTTCCAGTATCATAAGATCCAATTAATTTAACAAAAAAAAAAAAAAAAAACAACTTCATTTCTACAACTTATGTAAACAACAATATAATTATAGGAAGTACCTTTTAAGCAAAGCATTGCTTGTATTAGGTACTACCACTCTACTGCTTTAAATTATCTTTACATAAGTGAGGAATTAAACAATTGCAATAAATTCAATACAATATTAAAATAATAAAAATTAAATCTAAAAGCAAAATTAAAATTACATTCAAAATTACTATAAGACGAAATCAAATTAATTTTTAGATCAACATTAGAATAATTTATCACAAAACAGAATTGACCAACGATATTAAGCAGTATATGAATCCCACGCTGATCAAGTTCAATTTCTGTATTGATTACTGAATGAAGCTCATGAGATGAGCTTGTTAACCTATTAATTACCTTAACTACGCCATCGACAGCCAATCTATGAGAATATAAAGATATTCCGACTCTAATTAGAGCTAAATTAAAAGCTGATTGCCTTTTAAAGACTCCATTATTAAGCATTTATGCCTTTCCGGTGATTATACGATACAAATTCCAAGAAAGTATGGAGTTTTCAATTAAATGATAAATGTAAAATATTTCTGTAAGTAGGTTTGTACAAACACTTTTGCACGTTAATCATATTTTTTTTAAACTAGATGAGGTCGTCGTTTCCTAACTGAGAAAAAAGGCCGAAACAAACAGTGGATCTGTCCAGTTGGTGCAAATATTTGTTACTAATCGTGCAGCTCAACTTAATTCATATTCATTTTATTATTTCATTGGATAATTTTATTGGTTATGCCAGGAAATTTATATTATTTTCTCTATTTCAAATATCAATTGTAATTTAAGCTACATTTAGTTATTAAATACATCTTATGCCCGCGACTTCGTTCTAGTACATATTACAAACCAGACATGTTCAAAGAAAATACTAATTCAAAAATATTTCATTAAAATAAAATAGTAAACCAATCATTAAACAGAGCTCTAAAAATAGTTTTCGCCCCATAACCCTCAAAATGTTGAGAGTATACAATCATTTTTAATTAATGAAAACAAAAGGTATTCAATCGACTATGTTCCGTGTGGTGCCTGAAATAAAGACTAGCACCACCCCATTTCATCCCATGGATGTAGTCAGAAGCGACTTACTAGAGAATGGGTAACAGCGTTCTCTATGGTTTTAACCACCATACTGCAATCGCCAAACCACCTGCCAAGCGTGGCGACATCATTCATCATTCGGGTGAAATGATATTGATGAATCGGCTATAGTATTATCTAAAAATTATTCCACTGAGCCATACACTTATTATTATTTTTTATTTAATTAAAATTCCATAACTTTAATTTTAATTATCATTCGATTTATCTTACATCAATTACATCGCTATTTTGAACCTTATTTGCTACCGTAATGCGCTATTGGCAAATGCCAAAAAATTTTGTCCTACACAGCGCCTGAAGGCAAACCTGGTTACCAATCTTTCTGACCCATTCATATTTTCACTACCACATGGGCTATTCTCTCATAACTTGCGCGATAGGACAAAGAATATCTAGTCCAATGTTTTGTCGATAACTTACTCCCTTGTCGGCACTAACTAAGGATATACTTAATAACTGTTGTCTTTCTGTACGTGTAGCGTATAAAACTCTACGATTTATTATGTCTTATCTCGTCCTTGTTTTCCTTTTCCCAGTACAAAATCGGATCATAGTTCTGTTTGTTTACTGTTTTCAAGGTTTTTAGATTAAGAATACTATCGGTATTCTGCAATACTCTCGTTGTTATAATATACTAGCTTTTTTTTTTTTTTTTATGGATGGCAAATCATCAAATGACGTCTCCCGCTCTGGGTGGAGCGGAATGGGCGTATCAGACTTTTACTGACTAAAACCCACCCGTGTTCCTTCAGTTGCCCATATGCCAGGGCCACAGTACCTCTTTCGATATACATATACTAGCTTCTACCCGCGACTTCAATCTCTTAGAAGGACACCACAAAACACTAAAATAATCGCTACATTTCCCGCCCGCGGTGTAACTTCGGTTTCTTTTGTTACGCTCCTAAGTCATAGCGTGATTTTAAATAGCCTAAAACCTTCTTCAAGAATTGTGCTGTCAAATGCTAAAGGAGTTAAAAAGATAAGCCCGAACAACAAGTGAAAAAATAACTTAAATTTCGGAAGTGTTTGTATCTGTATTATCTATAATTTTTTGCCACCGACTCTCGAAAGAAACGAAGACCGGAAGACGTAGAGTTGGAAGTCCTCCAACAAGGTGGACCGATGACCTTGTGAAGGCCGCAGGAATCCGCTGGATGCGAGAAGCACAAAACCGGTCGAATTGGTGGAGCTTGGGGGAGGCCTATGTCCAGCAGTGGACGTCATTCGGCTGAAATGGTGATGATGTTGACTCTCGAAAGTAATGTAATTTTTCACTTCTTAGTTACGGAACCTACCCTACATCAATTCGAATACCACTATTCGCTATGTAAACAACAGTGACAGGAATAGGACGTGTTAGAACATCATCAAGATACACAAAGTGTAGTAAATATTATCGAAGCTAAATCAAAAACTACCCAGAAGCAAAGTTAATCAAAATTATCTGGGACCACCGCTGAAGCAATATCCATAAAAAAAAAAAACGAAATGATTCAAAATTGCCAGAGATATCGCGAATCATACCGTACAAAATAAGAACAGACGATTTGAGTATCTCCTCTTTTTAGGGTTCCGTTGCCAAATGGCAAAAAACGGAACCCTTATAGATTCGCCATGTCTGTCTGTCTGTCTGTCTGTCTGTCTGTCTGTCTGTCTGTCTGTCTGTCTGTCTGTCCGAGTATGTCGCAGCCACTTTTCTCCGAAACTATAAGAGCTGTGCTATTGAAACTTGTTTTAACTCGGTTCAAAGTCAAACAAACTTTATTATTAGTAAGTAGTAATAGATAAGAGGTGGAAAAAGAATATAATTTTTCATCGCCTCCTTTGTTGCGACACTTGCAATGTTTACTGCTATCGTACGCAGTGATGTATGAAACATGCGAACTCATCCATAAACTATGTGTTCATGAATGCACTCACGTAAACATTGACAAACAGTAATCTTTTCTTTGTAGAACTTGATTCATCGTTTCATAGAGATTAAATGACAATGTCACCTTGACAGTTTGGATTCGCGTTGAAACTCCAAAAACAAATGAATGTGATTCGAACTGACCTTCGGATCAATGGATTTAGGAACACAGAAAAGGAAGAACCGTCAATTTTGATTGAGCAAAGTTCCAATTTGGAGTTACAACATCATTCGCCTCGCCTTTTCCTATGTTGGGGTCGCTTCCCTGTCTACCTGGATGCAGATAAATACCAGTATTTTACATGGAGCGCCTGGCTATCTAACTTCGACAGCCAAGTTACTGGGTATAACGATACCCCTTAGTCAGACTGGTCAATTTAAGGCTTCTAACTACCCGAATCGACTGTCAAAGATACTACGAATAACAGCCGGAACCCACGTCTTAACGTGCTTTCCGAGGCCCAGACAGGTTTTTATATAATGGACGGTCACCCATCTACGAACTGACCGCAACAGGCGTAGCCTAACCATCAATCTACCCGTGTGGCTATTATCATTTTGCCACGAACAGAGGAGTAATTGCGGAACTTTTTATCGATAGGAATTGGTTTAATATTCATAGTTAAACAACATTCATTGCGTTATTTACGTTGCTGAGCCGACAATTTATTTGAACAAATGACGCAATGGTTTAGAAATAATCTTCAATCCCATTCAGATTCTGATAAATTGTGCGTTTCGCAATTAGGGTGCAGTTCTATAATAAGATTGTTCCGTGTGGTGCCGGACTTAAAGAATAGCACCATCCCATTTTTTTCCGTGGGTGTCGTAAAAGGCGACTAAAGGCTCGTAAAAACAGACGCGATTTGTCGCGCGACGTGTTGCGGAGGCGATTCTGCGATTTATTGCGACGCAACATCTTTCACACTGGCGCGACCACGACCGACGAATCGCGCGCGATGACCTCGTCGTGCCGCGATGAGCAGCGCGACTGCTTGTGGTACATTTTGTATGGCGTCGTGGCGAATTCGAATAAATTGTCGGCTCAGCAACGTAAATAACTCAATGAATGTTATTTAACTATTAATATGAAACCAATTCCTACCGATAAAAATTTCCGCAATTACCCCTCTGTTCTGCCACCATGGTAAAGGTAAGTTTGAATTTACTAATAAATTCCATAAGCAAAACGAGTTGGTTGCTAGAATTTCAAATCACGTGTTTAACGTGTCTTTGATAAATTAATACATGTTAATCAACTTTCCACCATCGAGTCGTGAAAAGCCATTACATAACCAGTGTGACTAAGTAGAATTAATGCAAGCGATGGCGTCCGCGTGGGCGCAGTTTCGCAATACCTACCTTTTCTTAGTTTACAATAAGGAACAAATGTATCGAGTTTCTTGTTATGCACCGTAGTCGATTATTTCGAATCGTTCTCTTGTTACAACATGTTATTTCAACATACAACTGCATTTCCACATTGTTTTCTTTACAAAGATTTATTGAATTCACCATTTCAGCAGTAAGACATCCACTGCTGAACATAGGCCTCCCAAATTGGGCGGGTTTGCCATAATCGCCACGCTTGGCAGGCAGGTGAGCGATCGCAATATGGTGGTAAAATGCATAGAAAACACTGCTGCCCATTCTCTAGTAATTCCCTTAGTCGCCTCTTACGACACCCACGGAGAAATGGGATGTTGCTATTCTTTACGTACGATACGACACGGAACGGGTCACCCGTACGTTGTGTCATCATAGGGTAGAAACACAGCTTATGTTGCAGAAAAAGTGTGTTAATAAATTTCAAGTGCCTCCGAAATTTCCGGCTCGCAAACATGGCGCCAGAAAGTCTATCGTAGTCCCCTCCCTCAAAAAACCTCAAGGGTGCTTAGCACGACGTGCTTAAGTACCGATACCGGTGTCACCGCCCTCTCAAATGTTCTCAGGTACCCCTTTCTTTCTTGTCCAAAAAACTTGACTTAATTTAGAATTCTGGGAGCGAAATTTACATGTTAAGTGTGCTATACACGTGTTCGGGTCGGCATGATTCGGCACAGCCGGAGGGAAAATGAAATATTAGAAATGGTTCGAGAAAATGCCTTCGATAAGCTCGAATTATATGACGATTTTTGAACGTGACGATTTTATAGTGTACTAGATTTTCAAGACTCGGGTGTTAAGCCGATCTTTGAGAATTCAATAAAGTAAATCCCAGCGTGAAAAAAAACATTGTTTGCTTTTCAATTCTCGACGCTAAACAGTGAGTTGATACTTCCAGTACGCGAGAAAAAATCGCCTGTGGGTACGAGGATTTATGCGGAATCATCTTCTTTCCATCCCATCTACCCTCGATACCGAACGGAGTTTGTCGATCAGTGCAAGCCGAATGGAAAAATTGAATAAGTGTTACAACTGTATCGGGTCGGCTTTGTTGTTCAACACACCTCTTGAATCGGATATGCCGACCCGAACAAGTGTGTAGGACTCCTTAAGGACCCAACTTTTGAATTGACTTCTCGCTAAAATAGGCTTGAAAGATGGCGTTACGAATCATGAATCTTGAATTCTAACTTTCTTTTATTTGGCAGCCCTGAATAAGATTGGAATTAAATTAAATGAACTGTAAGTAATTTTGGAACGAAATTATTTTTTGAGCAAAGTAGCAATCTATTTGTTACTTGTAATTTTAGCAAGTAAAGTTTTTAAGTAAAATTTTAATCAAACTGAAATTTTATTTAGATTTAGGTAGGTCAATGCTCTTCTTTTTGGGATTTAATTTTCAGGGTTAGAAATAAGTTTTCTTTTTTTATGATATATTAATTTATATAGAATTAATTTATATGATATAATAACAATTCAAGAATATTTATGGAAAGAACAACAGATTTCATTTCTGCAGATTATTTTTTGAATTGATGCTAAAATATTTCGCGACTTTGCGTGACTTTCAGGCTATTTATAAAGTGGTCTAGTCCGAAACAGGTCTAATACATCATCGTTAACATTGTTATTAAGGCCTGGAAATTATTATTTATATCATCGAAGGGGCCAAATAGAGCACAGGTTCAGAAAGTTAGAATGTGGTCGAGTAAGGGGCCACAATAACCATAGGGGCTATAACTAGTCTAGTAATTTTGAAAGTCTAACGCCTGAATTCCAAAAGGCAATGTTTAGTATCATTCTGTTGTAGGCATCACAATCAGCATTTTAGTGTGCCCACTACTGGGAAACAGGCCTACTCACTGTGATAGGGAGTAGGCCATAATCCACTACACCGATCCTGTGAGGGTCACTAACGTTGTGTTGGACGCATGTAGAGATAGCAGTATTTAAAGGTTTAGATTAATTAAATAGGCGTTTGAGAGTTCGGACATTAAAGATGGATCACGTACTATAGATGGATCACGTACTATAGATGGATCACGTACTATAAACACTTATCGAATGAAGTACCAACTTATGCTGTAGAGTAGAACCCTCATGGCATTAGATCTACCAGACCAAAGTATGGTGGTATGGTGGACTCCGCTTCTGAAGACCTCAAAAAAGCCACTGATCCCGCGATTGGCATGGCCACTTACTGCTCCCAAGTCACCAAAGACAGCAACATAAGATATTGCAATATTTACACCAATTTGGTGTGGGGTAGTAGGTACCATAACCTAAAAGGCAAAAAAATAAATAAAAAAACCTTAAAAAAAAAAGATCTTCCAAAAAAATAACTGAAAAATTTATTTCGGAAGTCGCTGGCAGAAAACTAACAAAAAAGATCCAAAGACACCGACTTCCGAAATTAAAGTTTTTTTTTTAGATTGGTTGTATTTTACAATTACCATCTACCTGAAAATAAAAATACTAGATCTACAAAACAATTAACTCATCAACTCATCACTTTCACGACAACAGAACCTCTTTCCAACCCGCTCTCGGCAGAAAAATAAACAACAACACTATTTGATTTATCGAACTAGAAACCGGAACAACCGAAGTAAATAAAAGCAACATCAGTCGGTCCCAGTGCTTGAGAAAAGCCATTTTCTGTATCAATATCCTCAAGTGGTCTTGCATCAGGAGTCAGGACACAGACCCGTTATATGTATTATATACATTAGTATTACATAGCCAGGGTGCAAGGGTGGTCACAGCTGTTGCCAAATGTAGTTGACTGAATTTCTCCAAGATGTATTATGTAGCTAGGTAGATGGTGCATGGATTTAGGTGCAAGTGCAAAACACAAATTCCTAATCCACTGCATCAGAAAGTTAAGGTTTTTGAAATAAAAAACTCGCTTTCATAAAAAACCAAAACATACGGTTTTCAATGAAAGCGTATAACTTTAATGTTTATTTCGGCTAACTACAAAAACATGTTCGCTTTTTTGCTATCCTGGTAACTCTGGCAAACATTATGACACATCATCAGCAGCCTATAATGTTCCCACTGCTGGGACACAGGCTTCCTCTCGGTGAGAGGGAGTGGGCCGTAATCCACCACGCGGGCCCAGTGCGGGTTGGTAGATGTCACATGTCTTCGAATTTTTGGTTCTAAGACATGCCGGTTTCCTCACGATGTTTTCCTTCACCGTTTTGAGGGCAGTGGTGATGAAATAATTTACACAAAGTAAAGCGCCTTGGGTTCGAACTCACGACCTACTACTCCTAAGTCGCGGCCGTTACCGCTGGGCCACTACACATTATGACACAAATTTATGAAATTATTGTATTGTCATCGGTCCTTGATAAGTGTGCGAAATTTTAAATTAATCTGTTGTCTTTAAGTGGGTGAAAATCACGTTCAAAGATTCATACCAAGCTAATAAAAGGGTTTTAAAAATAAGTATGGTCAACAACGTAAATAACGCAATGTATGTTGTCGAACTGTCAAAATGCCATAAGTGAATGTTTTACACAATGACCTTGCAGCTCTTATAAAAGAAACAAAACACATAAAAAAAACCGGCCAAGTGCGAGTCGGACTCGCGCACCGAGGGTTCCGTACAAACCTGTAGGTAAAGAGAATTCAAAATTTAAAAAAATATTTTTATTATATGATGTAACAAAAAGTTTACGGTTTTCGCAATTTTTCCTTTATCAGTGCTACATGACGTTGCTTTGTACCAAATTTCAAAATTCTAGATCGATTAGAAGTACCCTTTAGGTTTTGATTCCCTTGCGAGTTTCGAAAATTTGCGGCATAAACGGCTATATCTTTTGATTGCGTTAGCTTAGAAGTTTTATTTTTTCACAGCTCCAAGGGACAGTAGATCTGAGTATTTGATATAAATTTCAGCTTGATAGCTCCACGCGTTCCTGAGAAAAAGGGTCTTGACAGACGGACGGACGGACGGACAACAAAGTGATCCTATAAGGGTTCCGCTTTTTCCTTTTTAGATGCGGAACCCTAAAAGCAGGGACTTCGTTTCAAAACTAGGAATATACACTGCAGTTGGTAACATTTAGCTTCTTGTAATTTATCTCCTATAACAAGATTCTGTGATAAACATACCTACCGGGTGTCAAAGTCGAAAGTTACGGAGTCACGCGTAAATCTTGGAAACTCGCGTAACTTGGCAGAAATTGTTAGTGCTGAAGTTTGAATTCATTGTCTTATGTATTTAATTGAATATGTTTGCACGTGTGTTTGTTTGGCTTGTGGTTAAGTAATAACAGTCACACAGGTCGATCAATCAGGTTAAGCTGCGCTGGCCGTGGTTGCTCCATGGATGGGTGACTATTTTTACATACCAAGGCCTCTCCGTGGCTCGGAAAGCACGTTAAGCCATTGGTCCCGGCTGTCTTTCGTATATCTTAGACAGTCGTTACTGGTCGTCAGAAGCCTGAAAGTCTGACAACCAGTCTTACCAAGTGGTATCGTATTACCCAGTAACTGGGTTGTGGAGGTCAGATATGCAGTCGCTCCATGTAAAATACTGGTACTCAGCTGCATCCGGTTAGACTGGAAGCTGACCCCAACATTGTTCATCGTGCATCGTAGGTACATCGTGAGGTTACAGAGAGGAAATATTTCCATTCTTCAGTCGACAAAATTCTACGATGTCGAGCATGGCGACAAATTTTTCTCTACTTTTGAGTTGGAGTTTCAGTTGGGGGTACATTTTTTTTACAGGATTATATTAATTATAATCATCAATACAATACTCAAAGATCGTTTAATCCCACTGTATGACTATTCAATGAAAAAGTCCTTAGCGGATCCACCTTAATTACATTAGTTACCAATCTCTTGCTATGGAAAGAATAACTGTCTTTGTCTTCATAGAAACCCGAGTCTACGTGTCGCCCCGTGCTCGGGCCGAAGAGATGTCGAATTGAATAGAAAGAACTTTGTCTATTCTTGGTAGAATAGAGATAGAAAATTGGTCATGCTACGCCTGCTGCTACGATCCTTAAATACTCCTTTTGCCTCGTTTACGTTCTGGCCTCGTTTAGGCTAAATTATGTCATATATTAATAATATTCTTCAGTCAGCATCACACACTACCTCTATGGCGTTTGGCCTGGGGACTGTTGAATGGTTACCCATTTAATAGTCCCCAGGGCAAGCGCCAATGACTTCTACATAAGCACTTACCGGTATTTGTATTAAGGTGCTCGTTCAAAGGATCTCCGTTTGTCGCCATGTGCATTGTTTACCCATTGTCTTGTATAAAGGAACTCACGACCCGGACAACACGACATTTCGTGTTTATTTATTTGTTATTAGTATGCATTATTATTATAATGGAATATAGTTATTGAGGTTTTATAGCGAAGACTCACGGAAAGCACGATACGCTGTTGGTCACGGCTGTCAAGCCCAAAAGTCTGACAACTAGGTGCTATAACGGGGTTGTAGAGGTCAGATATCGTACGTCTGACTGGAAACTGACCGCAACATAGTTGAGAAAATACTAGGCAAATGATGTTGACCCTCTTCAACATAAAGTTCGTGCAATGAAGTACTCCCTTTACCTATTTGCAATATCGTAGCAGCTGGGGTTCTGTTATTTCTACCTACCCTTATAGGAAAAAAGCGTGAGTTTATGTATGTATGTATAGATGACTAGCTTTTGCCAGCGGCTTCGCCCGCGTGGAGGTCGGAAAATTATCCCGCGGGAACATACTACCGGGATAAAAAGTACCCTATGTATTATTTCAGTTTAAAAACTATCTGTGTGCCAAATTTCATCTAAATCGGGTCAGTAGTTTTTGCGTGAAAAAGGAACAAACATCCATACATACAAACTTTCGCGTTTATAATGCTACTAGCTTTTGCCAGCGGCTTCGCCCGCGTGTAGGTCGGAAAATATCCCGCGGGAACGTACTACCGGGACAAAAAGTACCCTATATGTTAATCTAGGTTATAAACTATCTGTGTGCCAAATTTCATCCAAATCCGTTCAGTAGGTTTTGCGTGAAAGAGGAACAAACATCCACACATCCATACATACAAACTTTCGCGTTTATAATATTAGTAGTAATAGGATAGTAGGATTACAGCCACGTGAACAAAATCACAACAACAGGCAAGTCCTTTACGATTATAATGAATTATCAACTAACAACTAAGTGTAAATTAATATGAATGGCATTAAATTATTACAGCGCCCGACTGAATAAATTCAGGAGAAACTTTCAGTAGTTTTGTGAACAAACAGTTTAATGTTAGGCTGGCGAAAATGGGACATGGCGCTGAAAACGCGAATATATCATTTATGTTGGAACTAAAAGTTTTTAGTAAATAATTTAGTCGTGAAGGGACTGTGAATGTATTGTTTAATGCTTGTGTGACCTTCAGGATCCTAACGTAACATAATTAGCTTATAATGTTCTCACTGCTGGGAAACATGCCTCCTCTGTTTTTGAGGAGGGTAATCTACTACGCGGGATCAGTTCGTGTTGATCGATATCACATGTGCCCGAATTTTTCTGGGCCATACCGGTTTCCTCACGATGTTTTCCTTCACTGTTTCGAGAGCAGTGATGATGAAGATAATTTATACAAAAAAATGCGCCTGTCTGGGTATGAACCCATTACTTAAAATTCGTAAGAAAGGTCCGTTACTGCTGGGCCACCATTGCCCTTCGTATGTGTATAAGCAGATTCAATTTATTTACTCTTATGTGATATCCAACCATTTATTAACTAAACTAACAACTAACACACACACTGACACACACACACACTCACACACATTCACTAACACACACACACACACGCGCACACACACACCCGCACGCACACACACACACTAACTCGCTCGCGCGCGCGCGCACATACTTTGTGTAAATAATGTCATCAGCACTGCTCTCAGAACGATGAATGAAAATATCGTGAGGATACCGGCATAACCGTGAACCATAAATTCGAACATGATAGGCTGAGTATGCTATATCTACACTTTACCTAACCAATGGCAAGTCGTGATGATAGTCCCTAGTCGCCTTTTAATGAAAACATTACCCATTTTCTGGAAAAGGGGATATGGTTTTCTCCTCTTCGATGGTCCCTATTAACAATGTCGGTTATGCATTTTTACCAATATTCACTTTTTTACATAAATAGAATCACAATAAAAAGATCTATCGTACGTAATTTTTTTTTTGTTGAAAATCATGATATTTAGCCAGTAGTAAAGATAATATTGTCGGTTGTCCGCGCAACAGTGTTAGTAGTAAAACAAACTTGGAACTGCTCTACTGAACAGTAGTCTTTTTGCAGAACCGACATTGTTAATAGGGACCATCGACTTAATCTCTGATTACACATAGTCCAACCTAGATGGTGGGGTGGCAATTCCTAAAAAAGGTATCATTTTCGAGATAACGTGGGTGGTATTAATAAATGAGGTCAGCTTCTGGGAATTGGTATTCGCCAAATTATCGGCAATACTTTTACGTGGAAATGCGAAACAAAACTGAATGAATTTTTAGTAAGTAAGCCTGCTTATCAAGTTATTACGCTGTTTGGTGGAAACGGTATTATGTGGACGAATCTATAATTAATTATGTATAAATAAAAATTTAATGCTTTTTTTTATTTCAAAGCTGTTTTTCTTCAAAACAAAACAGTTTATTATTTTATAAAAACACAGCATTATGACAAATTGACAATGTGCTTGCTGTTAAGTTTTGAAGACTATAATATCCTATGAATTGACATTTGACAAGTCCAAGACCAAGGAACTTATATCCAACCATAGACCAACGCAAGTTCTGGCATACAGAAAGGTCACAGGTAACAGTAACGGAAGAGAGCATCGGGGCAAAATGTTCGTAATAGTCCAAATTACGTTTTTAGGGGAAAGAAACATTTTAAATGGTTTCCCGGAAAAAAATAAAGTAGAGAAAAACTGAACGTCATTTTCCGATGAGATGCATGTTCGGTTGTTCAGGTAGTAGTCAATAAAAACAAGTAAAATGCACCCAAACAGAAATGTTTTCATAAACCCTTATCTATCATTGGAAGAGTTTCCATTGATTTATAAAATTTAAAATGACACGATTCGACTAATTAATTCAAAAACTTATCACACTAACTTTAGACATTACCAACTAAATTCAACTAAAACAAACGTTCCTCCCATCCATCCCACAAACTAAATGATCATCAACACTCTCTTGCCCTGCACCCTAATTGCGAAACGCACCATTTATCAGAATCTGAATGGGATTGAAGATTATTTCTAAACCATTGCGTCATTTGTTCGAATAAATTGTCGGCTCAGCAACGTAAACAACGCAATGAATGTTGTTTAACTATGAATATTAAACCAATTCCTACCGATAAAAAGTTCCGCAATTACCCCTCTGAGCCACATTTATTCGGGGTCGGCACAACATGTCCTTTTCTTCCATACTTCTCTATTAGTAGGTCTCGGTAGTCACCACCTTTCAAGCCGTAACATCATTCAAACAGTCTATCCATCGTTTCTTTTCGAAATCTGAAAGTAAATAATGAGTTTATTTATTTGACACACCTTAGTTACAACATAGAAGCTGACACAGAAATAAAAATATTGTGGTCAAGTATGTTACAAAGGGGAAGATCATAGGGTATGAAACTTTATCGCTGTCAATAGGAAATTGCCCAAAGGCTGGCAGCATTGCCACGTTAAATGGCAATGCTGATTGTATCAGCACTCGGAGCCCACGACCCTAGTGTTACAACTCCAAACGGTTCAAAATTATAGCTCCCAACAAGGTATATTTATTGGGCCATTTGTCGTTTTCGGCTCCTGCTGCAGCCGCCTCAGCACAGCTCGCTGTGATGGGAACATTTTCCCATGTAGGTGTCATGGTGTTGACACGGTCACATTCCAAACCAAAGGCCTACCCTCTTCCAAGGCATCATAGTCATTCCGTGTGCCCTATTCCCACTGTCGCTTGCAAAACCAATAATAAGTTAAATATAATGCTCAAATATTCCCGGGCACATAGTAATTAGAAAGGTTTACATTAAACAAAGGACCGGGCAAACAAGGGCAAAGGACCTAAAATAAAAATTACTTTCCCAAAGGAATATTTATTTTGTACCTGAGCTAAAAAGCTGGAAAGTATGGTCCAATTTAACTGGGTTTAGATAATAGGACTGAATTAATTGTAATTAATATTTTTATCATGGTCTGAAATTCTGTAAGCAGTTTTCAGATTAAGTCAGTAGGTATTTTTTCCCAAAATTGGTCAAGCTGAAAGAAAGAAAAATTGTTTATTCTGCATAAACAAAACGCATCATCATCATTACACCCGAAAGATGTCCACTGCTGTACACAGGCCTCCTCGAATTTGGAGGGGTATGCCAAAATCGCAACGCTTGCCAGGCGGATTGGGGATCGCAGTATGGTAGTAAAATGCATTGAAAACGCTGCTGCCCATTCTCAATAGTAAGTCCCTTAGTCGCCTCTTCCGACACCCATTGGCAGAATTGGAAACAAAACGCATGTTCCCACAATATCGAGGCTTATGCGGATGAAACCGCGAGGCGCAGTAATCTACACTTCTACACTAATATTATAAAGAGGAAGAATTAGTATTTTTGTTTGATTGTTTGTAATAGATAAACTCAAAAACTACTGGACCGATTTTAAAAATTCTTTCATCATTAGAAAGATACATTATCTGCGAGTAACATAGGCTATATAACATCACGCCACAACCAAGAGGAGCGGAGCAGTAATGAAAAATGTCGCAAAAACGGGGAAAATCGCACGGGTAGGCGATTCGACGGGACGGGAAGGGTCGGGGGAGCACGAAATTTAACGCGGATGAAGTCGCGGGCAAAAGCTAGTCGTCAATATTTCTAAACTACTAGCTGATTTATGTCCAAGGTTCCATACTGTGCTATTACATAACCTTGGCGGTCATAAATGTTACTGTTAATTATACGTTTGTTGGTAATGTAATAAACTATCTGGTTATTTTCAGCCCAAAAGTTCAAGAGGGCCTTTTTTATGGCATGTACTTCATAATCAAATTCATTGTTTTGAGTAGCAAAATAGGAATTAATTGAGGTACACACAAAAAGAGGGGCAATAATTATCTATATATATATATAAAAATGAGTCCCTATTTCCCTTGGTCACGCCATCACGCGTGAATGGCTGGACCGATTTCACTTTTTTTTTTTGTTGGGTTTGTAATTGTCAGGAGAAGGTTCTTATGAAAAAAAAAAAAAACAAATTCGCTCCGAAAATTAGAAAATTTAAGAACACTTATTTAAGAATACTTGAGTTCTGCGACTTAAGTTTGTACGTCTAATTGCTGGCATGTTGTACGTCTAATTATGAAATCGGCACAGTCGTTTTTGAGTTTATTCATTACAAACATACACACATATGCCTGCGAAGTACCAGGTGGTCATAACTTGGTATAAGCTTATCAAACCGCAATGTCAGTTAGAAAACGTTTTATGCCTTCGAAGTACCAGGTGGTCATAACTTCTTGCCAGGATCGCGAGATTTGTTCGAAAGAGTTATCGTGGCCCATTTTTTTTTTTTTTGTATTGGAAATCATCAAATGACTTCTTCCGCTCTGGGTGCAGCGGGAGGGCGTGCCAGACTTTTACTGACTAAAACCCACCCGTGTTCCTTCAGTTGCCCATGTGCCAGGGTCAAGGTATCTCTTTCGAACAATCTCGCGACCCTGACAGGTCTCGCGACCCTGACAGGTGTGGCTCATCGTGGCCCTCACCTTGGCATAGCCAACTGAAGGAACACGGGTGGGTTTTAGTTAATAAAAGTCTGACACGGGCCTCCCGCTTCGCCCAGAGCGCGAGACGTGATTAGATGATTTCCCACCCAAAAAAAAGGTGGTCATATCATAACTTGGTATAGTATGAGCTAGGCAGAACAGGCTGTCTCCGCAACCCCACGTCTGACGCGTAAGGTATGAGCTATTTATTAAACAGGAGTGTCGGCTAGCAAACGCGTTGTCTTTAAATACCACAACCCTAGCTGGGTAGGATCTCACATAACCTGATGGTCAGCTAGATAACGCTTTATGCCTTCGAATTAGCAGATTGTCATAACACGGTAGGAGCTCACCTCACCTAATTGCCAGGGTCGCGAGATTTGTTCGAAAGAGTTACCGTGACCCTGGCATATAGGCAACTGATCGAACACGGGTGGGCTGCCCACCAACAAAAATAATGTCAGCTAGAAAATGCTTCATGCCTTCAAAGAAGCAGGTTGTCATAAATTGGGTAGGAGCTTTATGATCTTTGTAATCGCCAAACAAAGAAGAGTCACCTAGAAAACGCTCTAAGTCTTCGAAGTATCAGGTAGTCATAATTCTGTAGGAGGTCGCCTAACCGCACCCTAATTGCGCAACACACTATTAATCAGAATCTGAATCATTATGAAGGTTATTTATTGCTCAT
This sequence comes from Aporophyla nigra, assembly GCA_947507805.1. Classification (NCBI taxonomy): domain Eukaryota; kingdom Metazoa; phylum Arthropoda; class Insecta; order Lepidoptera; family Noctuidae; genus Aporophyla; species Aporophyla nigra. Next base: position 6,931,515 of record OX382292.1, on the reverse strand, counting down.
CATTCATATTTTTCTTTCTTTCTTTCATATGGTCGAAAAAATTGCCTGTCCTTAGCAACGCAAACAACGTCATGAATTTTGTGGAACTGTCAAAATGAAAGGGATTCCTACTGATAGTGTATTACGTACCCTGTGGGTCAGGTAAAAAACGCTTTATGCCGACGACGTACCAGGTTATCATAACTTTGCAGGAGCTTACCAAACAAAGGAGTGTCAGCTAGATAACGCTTTATGCCTTTGAAAAATCAGGTTATCATAACTTGGTAGGAGCTAACCAAACATATGAGTGTCAGCTAGAAAACGCTTACCAGATCACCACCGCGTACCAGATTGTCAAACTTGGTAGGTTTTTTACAACATTTATTGAACCTGAGGCGATACGAAGTTCGCTGGGTCAGCTAGTATTATTATAATATAATGACTGCGCTTCTTGTGAAGCTCGTGTCATTCTTATTTTCCTATCAGACGTTACGGGTCGTCAGAAGCATTGCAGTCGTTTGAAATCATCAAATGACTTCTCCCGCTCTGGGCGGAGTGAGAGGGCGTGTCCGACTTTAACTGACTAAAACCCACCCGTGATCCTTCATTTGCCTGGGCTAAAATAAGTCATTCGGTCGTGAAGTCTGACAACCAGTTTTACCAAAGGGTACAGTGCTACCACGAGTATAGTTACTAGGTTGTGCAGGTCAGAATTGCGGAACTTTTTATTGGTAGCAATAAATTGGTTTAATATTCATAGTTAAACAACATTCATTGCGTTATTTACGTTGCTAAGCCGACAATTTATTCGAACAAATGACGCAATGGTTTAGAAATAATCTTCAATCCCATTCAGATTCTGATAAATTGTGCGTTTCGCAATTAGGGTGCAGATAGGTGGTCGCTCCATATAAAATACTGGTATTTAGTTCCACTAGGTTCCACTGAAACCCGACAACAACATATTTGGGAAAAGGCTAGGCAGATGATGATGTTCATTTTGTCAACGAAATACAAAATTACCTACCAGGACATAAAAAATGGAAGGTAACAATAAATCAACCTTTTGTCAAGGATTTTACGAGCACATGTGGAAGTAAAACCGGCCAAGTGCGAGTCAGACTCGCGCGCCGAGGGTTCCGTACAAACCTGTAGGTATTCACGGTTTATGCATAAGGTTTATGTTTATAAAATTAAATGTTCTTTTTTTATTTAATTTTTATATTTGAGTTGATTGAATGAAAGGTAAATTGCGGTTTACAATTTATGACGTATTAAAAAAAACTACTTAAACCAATTTTCGGTGGAAGTTTATATGGTAATGTACATCATATATTTTTTTTAGATTTATCATTCTCTTATTTTAGAAGTTACGGGGGGGGGGGGGGGGGACACAAATTTTACCACTTTGGAAGTGTCTCTCGCGCAGACTATACAGTTTAGAAAAAAATTATTATAGAAACCTCAATATCATTTTTGAAGACCTATCCATATAACTGATACCCCACACGTATGATGTATGACGAATATTGTTTTTTTTTTCTATTTTTGTGTGAAAATCTTAATGCGGTTTACACAATACATCTACTTACCAAGTTTCAACAGCGTAGCTCTTATAGTTTCGGAAAAAAATGGCTGTGAAATACGGACGGACAGACAGACATGACGAATCTATAGGGTTCCGTTTTTTGCCATTTGGCAACGGAACCCTAAAAACCCTCAAATAGACGTAAAAAGGGAAACACATTTCCCTGTTCAAAGACAAGCAAAGAAAGAGAATTTGATATTCTGATGTTATTTATCTTCGTTTCAAAGAGTACTGTAACTTATCTATGCGGGATGTTAATTATTACGTTGGACTTTTACTTTATATTTATATCAATATTTTATTTGCTTACTTTAATTAATTACTCATAATGTTGAAACGTGATACAAAAATACTTAAATGTGAACTAAAATAGTCTCAATCGTAAATATCTTCATACTTATAACTAAAAATATAAAACAAAACAATAACACGATGCGAGGAGGTATGTCGGGAGAACATTTACGCAGCCGAAATCGCAGGCACAAGCCAGTTAATTGTACAGGACGACTTTATACCTTCATAATCTACTTTAGCATTAGACACTTAGGTGCAATCTCGCAAAATTCTTTACAATAATTGAATTTCAAGGGCTACACATCACCGCTGCCCCTAGAATAAAATTTTAGAAGATGTGACATCTGCCAACCAACACTGTACCCGTGTGGTTAATTACGGCCCACTGTGCTGGCAGTGGAAACATTATACGCGGCTGATTTATGCATGATATTATTAACTTCAAATTCTCGATATGGAAACATGTTATTATTTTTATCAGACTAAACGAATACTTATTTTATATTATTTCACTAACCCTTCAGAACAGGGGCTCGTGGCTAAATAAGTATGGGTAGATCGAAAGTTATGTACGCTTGCCAAGGTTTATTCGTGAATGGGTGACATGTCCTTCGGTGCCTCGGAAAACACGTTAAGCAGTTTTTCCCGGCTGTCAATCGTAGATCTTTTTTTTTTTTGGATGGGAAATCATCAAATGACTTCTCTCGCTCATCGTGTCAGACTTTTACTGACTAAAACCCACCTGTGTTCCTTCAGTTGCCCATGTGCCAGGGTCACGGTATCTCTTTCGTACAATCCCGGCAGGCATCGGTCCTAGCAGACCCCTTCAGTGCTGCTGACATCTCTTTGAGGCGCGCGTGGAACACTACGCGCCGTCGTCGACCCGAGCCTGGTCCTTACCGGGCGGCGAGCTACCCATTGCTCGCCGCCCTCAAGCTCGCGCCTACGGTGGCCGGGAGTCCGCTATCGACTCCCGTAGATCTTCGATTGTGGTTACGGGTAGTTAGAAGCCCAAAAATCTTACAGTCAGTCTTGCCCAGAGGTTACCTAGTAACTGGGTTCTGTAAGTCAGATAGACAGTCGCTCCCTGTAAAATACTTGTCTTTAATTGCATCAGGTTAGACTGGAAGCCGATCCCAACATAGTTGGGGAAAAGGCTGGGCAGATTGATTGAAACGGTCGAAACAAGTAAGTACCAGAAGGAAATGAGGGCTGGCAACAGACTCTGAACAAGTTTTCATATTAAAATTAGCATGTTAAAATGGAAGACTATTACACATTCTGAAAGTGTCGTCTAAACCTATTTAGAGTTATTGTTTAACCCAATTTAGTTTCGACTTGTATAGTATTTCTATTAAACTAAGCTTGCCTTGGGTGAAGAAAAATATCGTTAGGAAACCTTCATCCTGATTGCGTAACACACTGTAAATCAGAATCTGAAGAATATTGCTAAACCATTGCTTTTTAAGTTGGAAAAACTTGTCTCTTCAATAACGTTTATGACGCAATGAATATCGTTGAACTGTCAATATGAAATTCAATCCTACTGTTGTGTCACGCGAATCCGTATGGACTTCTAAGTCTTAAATAGTCAACCCCCCTCTTGAGCAAAAGTGGTCATCAAAACTCGCGCGTTCTGTGTATGGGAAGAGGTCTTCGGTGGACAGACGATGAAGAGTCTGTTATTTTTATCTTAACTGATATTATAAAGAGAAGAGATTCGATTTTTTTTATAAGTGTTTGTTACACGCTATAACGACTGAACAGATTTGAATGAAATTTTGCTCAGGGGTAGACCATGATGTGGATTAGGACATCAGATCATTTTTATCCAGATATTCTCATGGGATCGAGACTTATGCGAGTGAACCTGCGGGGCTTAGCTAATTAAATTAGCTATAAAATGATGTCAAAACTTTAAATGTGACTAAGGCAGTTCTTCTCATTAGCCCTTCATATGTCTAAACATAAGGTTTTCATTCACCTGTACATAAATTTGAATGGCCGAATCAATACAGTTCAATTATCCGAAAAAAAAAACGGTTTTCCGAACACTCCTGTCCCCCAATTAGTTCGGATAATCGACGCTCTACTGTATTAAGCTTTTCATAACCCTAATTAGAAGAAGAACGAAATAAGAAGCGAAATACGATTTTAACTTCAGTCTGTGACATATTTGAATAATTTGTGTCAGTGTTTTCGATGATAAAACTACGTAGTACAGTACTACTGATATTGGCGTTAAATAATATCTTATTCAATAACGTAAAATAAACGAAACGATAGTGCCTATCTTATCAATCTTGTGATATTTTGTCATGTCTAAAATTGGATAAGTTCTTTGTTGTTGTATGAATATAAACACACGTGACACTAAAAAATATTTCACTAAATAAAAATAAATGTAGTATCCCTCCGATATGTTATTTATACATCTATATCTATACAAATAAATAAAATTGGAGTGTCTGTTTTTAATATTAAAATAACTACTTTTTACTAAGTGTATATGGATGTATACATGGTCCATATACCAAAACAACATTTTTTTCAATTTTGTCTGTCTGTCTGTCTGTCTGTTCGTTCCGGCTAATCTCCGAAATGGCTGGACCGATTTTGACGGAACTTTCACTGACAGATAGCTGATGTAACAAGGAGTAACTTAGGCTACTTTTATTTTAGAAAAAATAAATAATAGTTTAAAAAAACTAAAAACACGCTGAATTTTGAGACGTATGTCAGCGTAGTTTTCAAAGACAGTTTTTATGAAAAACTTTTTGTTAAATACCACGCGGACGAAGTCACGGGTAACAGCTATTACCTATAATATAACCTGAATTAACACATCTACCGCGGTAGTACGTCCTCTTGCGTTAATTTCCGACATCCACGCGGGCGAAGCCGCGGGCAAAAGCTAGTAGTATATACAATTTTTTCCATAATTTCGCAACGCCATTGTTAAGCGGGGCATAGATTACCTTCTCTCCAATTTTTATCGATATAAGTAGTGCAAATTAATAGTGTCTGAATAAAATGGCTGTGTACAGAAGGACAGACGACGGTTACGACACAATTATAACGGTTCTGTTTTTGCCATTTGGTTACGGAACCCTCTTAGGATGACCATGAAAATTTGCTTCAAACGTGATCATAATTTCAGACGCGCTGGGTCAAAATGCGAATGCAAAATGCAAATGGTAATTAGGAATGCTTTTCATTTTGACAGTTCGTTATTATATTACGTTGTAGAGCAGATGAATTTATCAAACATATGAAGCGATTGATTTATCAATATCCTTCGACATGATTCAGATTGTCATGTGTACTGTGTTGCGCAATTAGGATGCTGGTTCCTCAAGATGTTTTCCTTTACAGTAATTCAGATGAAAGCAAATACGGAAGAAAGAGAAAATAAACAAAAAAAATCGGGTCCCCATTATAGGTACGAGTAATTCTATCTCAAAGCATTTTCCTGTTAAAAAACTCGACTGTACTTCAAATAACTTAACATCACCCCTTGTTTCCTGAAGGGTTGGGCAGAGGTGCACCTATAGTACACCCACACTTCGCCTGTTATGTTTCAAATCAAATCAAATCAAAATATTTTTATTTCATATAAACCTACATGGGCACTTATGAAACGTCAGAAGCTAGGTGCACGGTTCCAAATAGTTGGTTCCTATGGAGAAGAGCCGGCAAGAAACTCCACGGTTACTCTTTTAAAAATAATTCGTTTTTACAATTGTTTCAAATTACAGTGTTAATAGTATGGGAGGACGGTGTAGGCCTATCAACAAGTACCAGGTACTGAATAAGATAGAAAATTGTCTACAGTCTACAAGGCCTACAACGTTCTCACATTCACAAAGTATAAAATAATCTACATAAATAATATTATTTCATAAATAAGACATATTACACTATTTAAACCAAATGTCATTATTGCCATGACAACTAATATTAAAGAGTACAATGTACAATTGTAGGTATACAATTTCAAAAATGAGTAAATGTGAAAGAATGTAAAAACTGAAAAACTTGAATACAAAATGTACATCGTCACTCGGGAGCAGTTAATAGACACAGGTCATCCTGTAATGAGGGAGAACCAGGGAAGCCACATGTGCAAAAGGAATTATTGCCAAACTTCCTTGTCTTCAACGTAGTCTTTTATCTTATAATATGCTTTTTTGATAAGGACAGTACAGACAGTTGTTCAGTCCCATGTAATAGGGGGCGAGCATATTGCCATCTGTCGGGCATAAATCTAGACTCCGGGCTGCTACTGAGCCTGCCAGGGTCGCGGATTAGTGCGACAGAGTCACCGTGGCCCTGGCATAGGCAACTGAAGGAACACAGGTAAGTTTTAGTCAGTTAAAACTGACACACCCTTTCGCTACGCCCAGAGCGGGAGAAGACATTTCGCACCCCTAGATCTAAAGGGAACTAACTCAAAATTCTGAATTTTTCAGTTATGCACACCTTCGAGTTTGTCATTTCAATACCTATCGACTCCAAAGATTGGAAATAGTTTGGAATCTGGTTTATTGGTCGATAGGTATGTAATGACAGACTCGAAGGTGTGCATAACTGAAAAATTAAGAGTTTTGAGTTAGTTCCCTTTAGATCTAGGGGTGCGAATTGATGATTTCCCACCCACAAAAAAAAGGCTGCAACTGAGAAATTCCAGAAAGTAAAACCAATAGCTCTTTGGCCGACCTGAGAATAGAACCCAGAACCTCATGCTTAGCAGCAACGTTTGCAACCATTACACCAACGAAGCAGTCAAAAGTGCACCACAACTACTTCACATACAATCTATCTCCATGGAATAACTATCAGAAATTGCGCAATTGACGACTTTTTATCTTGTAGAACTTCGTATTTTCTCTGATACAACACCTACCAACTTATCAATGCGATAATAATGACAAGCCCCTACCCAACATACTAGCCCAATTTCTTCAAGATAAACGGCTTTATATAACCTACTTTACAGTCCCAAAATTTTCATTTCATTACAAGCCTTGACCTCTATAAAATAATGCTCATTATTAAACGCATTACTTTCTATATTATTAGTCCGTTAGGGTCACTTTTACTGTTTTAATTGGCAATTCTGTCCCTTGAAACTGCTAGGGATCATTGTCAACAATACCTTTATATAAAGCTTTTATTAAGTATGTCATAACTAATATTGTTATTGATTTATAATTTAATAGAATATAGGAAAATTTTGTTTTCATTTCGTGTGGGTATAAGAACTTACTAGACGAAAGTAGGCGGGCTAAATTACCTACTGAAGTTCAGTATCTATCAGATGTGTTTTCAACAATACTTTTCAGTACACCCGATCAGTTTTAATATAAAAAGGGCTCTGGTAGTTACCTAACCAGCTCGCAGAGTAAGCAAACAGTGGCAGAGAGCTGCCATTGTCTGTCGAAAGACCGATGGCTGATTAAGCAGACGAGTCTTGGTGTGGAGACCGCATATCGGCAAGCGTAGCGTGGGACGCCCCTCAGCTAGATGGACCGACGACCTTAAGAAAGTTGCTGGGACAGACTGAATGTGGAAGACAGGGTGTTGTCGGCATGTGCCAGCTCTTCAGTTCTTCAATCGGGTGTAAAGTTGAATCCGAAGTTTACCGCAACACACTAAGTCCCGCATTAGATACTTAACACTAGTTTCATCCAATCAAATGGCTTGAATCTAGTTTTAAGTAATTCTTGAGTATTGAGTGAGATTTTGAAATACCGGACCTTAGAAAGCTCGAGAAATTCCAACGTTAGAAAATTAAAATTTCGCGATCTACCCCCCTTTCCCTCTCAGGATTAAGTGAAGATAAACGAACACCAAACAGAATTATAATACATTAACAGTGTTGATACTGCTTGCCTTTCTGCTCATCCTCTAAAGGGAGACAAGCCGTGAAGACAAACAAGGTGCTCAGTTAATCCGGTGTCAGCCTGCCACTAACTTTTGCTGAGCGCATGAATTAATTACATTTTAAAGTTACCAACAGTACTCTATTTGTGAGTCAAACAGTTTGGGGATCCGAGTATTCGACTGTTTAGCACATTGGTGACAAAGCGTTGACTTCAATGTGCCGTTGTATTAATCGATGTGCAAATTAATTGTAGACTAGGGACAAAACTGAGCGGAAAAAGTCGTCGGAATTTTGACCACACTTCGTAAAATCGCAATGATGCCGCTGCAACAAAATTCGGCGTGAGAGCACATTTTGATACCGTATTTTTATCTCACAAAGAAACACGCGCTTTACTGACAGGCGCGACATGTCGCGCGACCTGTCGCGGAAGCGATTCTGCGATATATCGCGACGCAACACCTTTCACACTGGCGCGAGAACTCGTGCGCGAATCGCGCGCGACGTCCTTGTAGCCGCGCGACGAGCAGCGCGACAGCTTTCAATACATTTTGTATGGCGTCGCGGCGAATTCGCGGCCGCGACACCACAGTCGCGGCTGCGAACCGACGCCACACAAAATGTACCTTATGTTGTCGCGCTGCTCGACGCGGACCGACCGTGTCGCGGTGCGACAGGTCGCCCCTGTGTGAAGTGTCGCGCGCGTTTTCATAGAAATTGTTCTACGGATATAAATCGGCGATTCGCGCGCGACCGTCGCGTCGCGCTAGTCTGAACGAGCCTTTACTTGTGGTGACTAGGCTCAAACCCAGACTCCATACTGCTACTGAGTCAAAGAGATGTCAGCAGTATTGAAGGGGTCAGCCAGGGCCGATGTCTGCCAGAGTCACCGATTCGTTTGAAAGAGTTACCGTGGCCCTGGCATAGGCTACTGAAGAAACACGGGTGGGTTTTAGTCAGTAAAAGTGACACGCCCTTCCGCTCCACCCAGACCGGGAGACGTAAAAAAGGCTACTACTGAGAAATTCGAGATAGGAAAACACAATAGCTGTTTGTTTGACCCGGGTATCGAACCCAGGACCTCAAGCTCACAAGTAGTACTTGCGACTAACAGACCAACGAAGGACTCAAAATCATTAATGAAATGAAATGAAATGAATTGCACCGATCCCAGCGTGGTTTGACCAGACTCGATTAATCGAATGAACCCCAAGATTTGCACTAGCCTTTGAAGCCTCATGTTTCATGGTGCTACATAGACCATTGCATATCAAGAAGTAGACCGGGGGGCACTGTAATGGTAGGGAAGACGTGCCCATAGGATAGGAAAGGATTACGAGCCTACCGACTATGCAGCCTTAAGTAAGCATTGGACTAGTGGAGAGAAGGGTGATATTTGTCTATAGGAGGGCATCTTTTCACGTCGTCGCCGGCATGTTGATCCAGATCGAGGTTCATCGAAGCATCTTTTGGTGGGGTTAACCGTTTGCTTGGCTCTTTTCTATGTCAAGGCTTCGCTATGTTCCGTGTTGTCGTTTTCTTGGTCGTCTTCTGAGTTCTCGCTGCTATCAGTTTCTGGTTTTTTGTAGATATCAGTAGCCGCTTTCTTGATCTTATTTCTATCTCCAGCCGTGTCCCTCCAAAACTGGATTTCCTTGTCGAAGTATTTCATGCCCTGCTTTAGGTTGTCATTCCATGTGTAACTAGGTCGTCCGACCTTCTTAGATTTGGCCCTGTACTGCTTTGCTGCATGTAACAAGTGTGGTTCAGAGCGTCTGAAAATGTATGCCATGTAGCACATCCTGTGGTTCTTGATCTGTTTTGTTATGGTTTTACCGTCTAAGATTTGATGCATTTTCTTCTGTCTCGGTTTTTCCTAGCGTGGTTGATCAAGTCTCTCATGATAACTCTTTCATATCTTCTCAATCTTGAAAGGTTCGCCTCTGTGAGTGCTGATACTTTTAAGCCATATATCATACAAGGTACGATAGTCATTCGATACATAAGTGTGGCTAATTTGCAATACATTTTTGAGTTCAATATGAATGGTAGTAAAGATTTAGCGTTTCTCGTGGCATGTTGGCGTCGTTTTCTAATTGAGTTTTTGATTTCATCCCCTGTTGGTATATTTATTCAGTTGAGGGTCACGTGGGTCGTTTTCTGTGTTTTTATGGGGTCCCTAGTTACATTTTTTGTTTTTGTTTCGTTTATTTAAAGGCCTACACTATTAAGTAAGGGTTTATGTGGTTTGAGATGCGTTCTAGTCCCTCTAGCTCATCTGTAATGAGAATAAGGTCATTTGCAAATTATAATACTAGGGGGAGGGAGATTTTGCAGTCCTGATCTAGTTTGATTAAATGAGTTTCCTCTTCGAGAGTTCTCAGAACTTCGTCGGTGACCAATGTAAAAAGGCGAGGGGACAGGGTGCAACCTTTTTTAACTCCCTTTCCTTTGATAATCCAGCTGCTTTGCTGGCCGCACCATTTGATGCATGTTCTTTCCTTCAAGCATGCCGTGATTATCCTGTTGGTCATCGATTTGTTGTAATAATATGTTTCTTAATGCCTTGAGGTCAACGTTGTCAAATGCTTTTTCTATGTCGAGGGCGAGAACGTGCGTTCGTTTACCTGCACGCCATTCCTCGTCTAGAACCCTTTTGAGCGTAAAATGTGGTCATCTGTTGATCTATTGTTTAAGAAAGCCGCTTTGTAACTGCCTTGTTCCGTTATTTTGTCGTCAAGTTTTTTAGGTAAGTATGTAGCGTAAATTCTATAGCCCGTATTGCAAATCGTTATGCGACGATACTCGTTCACATCTTTAGGATTTTTTTTTTTTTGGAATTTGTAACTGTATGGTCTCTAGCCACGTGTCCCGTACTGTGTTCTCTGACTAGGCTTTACTTATGTGTTTAGTTACGGCTTCCTGTAATGTTTTGGGCATCGCTTTGTAAAGCTCGCTTACTACTTGATCCGTTCCGGGGGCCGTCCCGTTTCGCATTTTATTGATGATTCCTATTATTTCGGCCACCGTCGGTTCTTCGCCTTGTGCTGCTATTATCGGTTTTGTAATATTTACCGTTGGTATGTGAAGACCCTCGGAGTTTTTTAGTGTTTTCTCCCATTTGGACATCGGTATGGACGCGTTTCTTTTTCGGCGTTTTGTTTGTTGTTTGTTTTTCCTGTAGAATGAATAGAGCATTTGCACGCGCTTTGTGGGGTGCATTTTACCTAGTCCAGAGAAGCAGGCTCTGAATGTTTTTTGTTCCTCCAGATATGTAACCTTTTGAAGTGTAGTTTGACATTCTTTGACGCGATTATGCCTATTGGGGTTATCCGGTTGCCTGCTTTGTAGGAATTTGGCCTTTTGTATGTTAGCGAGGGCTATTTGATGATCCCTTGAGTAGTTTTTTTGTGATGCAATCTTGATATTTTGTTTTGATGGCTCCTCTGTTGAGGGCGGCGAAGTTGCATTGTTTGTAGTTTAAATAATTGGCCTCCTTTGTTGTTTCCTTGGTACCTTTGTCTTACTTTAGTGTTTTATTTTTTGTTTTTATTTACAATTAAGTTTGATTTTAGTAGTCCCCAGATTATTTTATGGTCAGATATGCGACCGGTGACCCATTCACCTTTAATAAAGTGAAAAAGTTTTTCTGCTGCCTGTGGCGTGATGATGTAGTCTAATTGCGATTTTTGAGTACCCTTCGAGCATGTTATTCTACATTATGTTCTAGCTTTTGTTGTTTCTGTTTGAATTTTTTTCCCTGTTGGCTATATCCATTAATAGTTCGCCGTTGTAGTTGGAAAATTCATGGTGAAGGTTTTGTTGTATCAACCCTTTGCGTTGGAAGGTTAATGGATCTTGTCGACCTATATGGGCGTTGAAGTCGCCGATTATTATGAGAGTACATTTCCTTGGTTTATCAAGTTTAATAAGTCTGTGAATGATCTGGTTGCTTTCCCGGAACAGCTGTTGATGTGTGAGTTGGTTATGTACAGAGGAGTTGGTTTGTCATTTCCCATGCCGACCTCAAGGGTAGCTGACCTCACGTCGGTGTCCTTTTTGCTGTTGATTAATTCAATTTGGGCATTTTTTCTTAATAAAATTGCAAGACTCCGATGTGCGTTACCCGCACTTCCTGAGAGGTACCAGTCGTAGTGTGCGGAGCTGGATGTTCCTGCGTTCATCCCTGTTTCCTATAGGTTAGCTATGTTAATGCCCCTGCGTGACAGTTCGGCGTCAATTTGATTTTTTTTCCTGGTTTCGAGGCGCCGCGAACGTTCCAAGTTGTTATGCACAGGTCTGTGCAAGTGTACTTAATTGCGGTCGAGGTGGGGTTTCTCAGTGTTCTGTATCCCGTGTCGTCCGCGATTACATCTGATAAGGGTGTAAGTGGTGTTGATTCTTTTTGTTCGCATGGTGTTAATGAGTTACCTACCTACTTGACTTTTTACGAGCAACCCCGTTTGAAGCTGGGGTTTCGTGGGTTTTTCTTACTCTTCTCGTGTGTTGTTCCTGTTACTAAACGGTTGAGTAAGTAGTTGTGCTTTGACGCTGGTTAGACCTTGCGTTAGTTGCGTTAGGATTATCCGGTTGTTATTGTATTGGTTGTCGTTGGTCAGGATCCAGCTATCATAGTGCTGGTTCATGAAGAGGATGTGTATGTTAGCGGGAGCTGGTTCGCTGGTTGGTGAATATACCTGTGTGTTTCTATTGTTTATGTGCACATGCACGTTCACGAGGTAGAATTCGGACGCGGCGATAATTATATCTTGGCCACCCCAGAATGTTTCGTTAAATTACGCAGTGATGTATTTTGTAATCTTTTGTTCCTGGGAAAGAATGCTGTTGGGGAGAAATTCCTGTATATTATTTAGAAGTGCTAGATGAATTCTATCATCATGGCGATGTTCCAAGACGTATGCGGCGAGATCTTGAATTCCCGCCTTTTAAAATGGGTACAATGTAACCACTGTAAATGCTTTTGTTTGTGGGCCAAGTCAAAGACACGTGCAAGTCGGGCGCTCAAGCTGACTACACTTGTAGGGAGTAAATTTATGGGTTTGACCTTTTTTTTTTGGTTTCTTTTGTTTATCTGTATAACAAGATGTGCATTCAACTTAAAATTTAAGGGTCTTAAGGGATCGGGTACCCTTTTTTTATTATTTTTTTAACTTTTCGCCTCACGTGTAACCGATTCAAATCGGAGTGGTTGTGGGCACTTGGCAAGCTTTTAGCAATTTAAAAATTCGTTACTGTGTTACAATATAATAATACATCTTTAGTTGTGGCGTCATAATAGGTATCATATTATGTTCCAGAATGATAGCGAGAATAGGCCTGCTCAGCCCTTTTGTAGTTAGTGTGAACGCAATCATTCACACAGCGCTTGCTCGTGTGATGTTGGGTTCCCGCGCGCGCCAAAACAAGTAGCAGTTTAGTGAACAAAAATCCCTGAAATATTAGGAACGGGCTCACCGGGTTCATCAGGGGTCACTCTTCTTCTAGCAGGCAGGGTCTGCTCCAGTCTGTAGCGCACCAATGACACTTTTGCTTGCTTGTTGTAGACAAGGTGTAACGTACCTGAATGGACGCAAGTCTGCCGATTGAGCCAGAAAGAATTCAGTCCTATCTCAAGGCAGTAGGGCTCAAATTCAAATGCATAAAACAATGCTAGTGTACGCACACGATTTTTTTTTTCCTCAATACTCTAATTCACTCAAAACTCTAATTAGGGTGTATGAGGCCCTTACGTTAATTATGTTACACGTTGTATAGGCACCCGATTTCAAATTACGACACAGAAGCACACACACAATAGCACGGTTCGGTTTCGAAGACAGGCGGGTAAAATACCACATCTGTTGCGCGCGCGCAAACACGTCCGGCTGTGTCAAAGACTCAGCTTGAACTCCAACGAAGGACTCAAAATCATTAAATGGAAAAAAAGTCATCTCCACTTCCATCATTTCAGCAATAAGACGTCAACTACTGAACAAAGGCCTCACCCTAATTTGCCATAGGCAGATTGGCGATCGCAGTATGGTGGTAAAATGCATAGAGAACGCTGCTGCCCATTCTCTAGTAAGTCCCTTAGTCGTCTTCTACGACACCCACGGGTAGAAATGGGATGGTACTATTCTTTACTTCGGGCAACACACGGATTTCTTCCAATCAGACTGTAACTTACAGCGTTATAAAATTTTAATTTAAATGTCTATAGACATAGATGCAACGCATTCACACACGCTTGCCTTAGAAGAGTATTCTCCACAATAGTTCATTTGAACTTTCCAACTCAATTGCCAGTGAACGCCTCACAAACTCGACTATTGTCACTTCAATTTTTCCAATTTACTGGCTTGAACTTGTCACACTCAATAAAAGACAATTCAAGTATATACAGGGTGTCCGGTAATGAATGGATAACCTTGAAATGTCTTATAGTATAACTTATGGCCGTTCAGAAAAAAAAAATGAATCAAAATATATCATAAGTATTACCTAAGATATGTTTTTTTTTTTAAAGAAAGGTCTAATTTTTTTTACCTTGTTTTACTTTTATGAACACTACGATCAGAAATGAATGGATTCCATCGGTTTGTTGTTATTTTATTATTATGCACGAACTATGCTAATAGATAAACAGTGAATAGTATGACTAGCTATTGCACTTTTTTATAAAAAAATTAGCAAATTAATTAATTTTAGAAAAACTTTGCAAAATTTATTTTTTAAACAATGTTTAAACATCTTGGGTATAAAAAAATGTATGAATACATATATTTTGTTTCATTTTTTTTTTTCTGAACGGCCATAAGTTATACTATAAGACATTTAAAGGTTATCCATTCATTACCGGACACCCTGTATAGTATTTTGAAGTGAAAACTTCTTTATGCGTCACGCTCGGGTCGGTAATCCTGAATCGGCTACTCGGCTCCAGTCGGTACTCGGTACAACGTTCTTTGTTTTCTCCGGAGAATCCTTCAAAGGACAAAGCTAACTATTCTTACGGATAATGATGTTATATAACAATTACTTCGTCTTAGCAATATGTGAGAATATTTCTTCTCTTTGATTTACGTAAGCAAAATAAACTCAATAATATTCGATGTAAGAAGACCGGGAAATATGGCTTGATTGAATAGGTATTCCTGGTTTTCCTTAAGGCTCCTATTCTACCTATACAGTATACATTTAATAATTACTCAAATCGGATAAATTTATATCAAATGAACTTTTGCCAGTGGCTTCGGCCGTGTAGATGTCGAAAAATATCCCACGACAACCTTTTTTTTTTTGAGTACGAATCCCACAACAATCTGTGAGATCGTGGGATTCCTTTTTTTTTGATATCGAGGTGGAAATACTCATAAATGTCCTCCGCCCTGAGGTGGGCGGAGGTGTCTGTGAGAGTCCTACTGACTAAAACCACCCCAGTGTTCCGTCCCACCCTACGTCGGGGACCACGGGAACTAATACGTCTTCCGCGATCCCCGACTGGTGCCAGCCCGCCTCCGCGGGCCTCCTCACGTTAGGGGGGGAGTGAGATGCTAAACTTCTTCCCGTACATCACAGAGGCCCGCGTGGGACACTACGCGCCGCCATCCCGGGTCCTAAGAAATAGCGGGCGATGGACAACCCCAGATCCGTCGCCCCTGGACCCATTTAGGGGGGCTGGAAGAGGGCATTATCCGCCCTCCGCCGACGCCCGGTGCGCCTGCTGCAGGCCGGGTAAGCGGAAGATATCTCCCGCTCCCTTTCCGCAGCCTCCTTCTGCGACACGACTGTTTCGCAGAAGGTTCCTCGCTGCCGATCATCGACTCGACCACGGCCGGCAGCGACAGGTCACTGCCTACTCCTGAGATGAGGGCACAGCGTGGCTCCTCCCAAGCGGCACACTCTGCCAGCGTATGCCGCGCCGTGTCCTCCATGTCGTGGGATTCCTACGCCAACCTACTATATGTAGGTTGAGATAAAAAGTATCCTATGTGTTAATCCAAATTATAAACTATCTGTGTACTTACGTATCTTCGTGCAAATCCATTTTTCCTTTTTTGCGTCCAAATATGTCCAAATATACATTCTTGTAATATTAAGTAGGAAATAGGTAAGATACGCTTCACTGAGAGAAAATAACGTTTCTTTATCTTTGTCGTATAACTACCTAATTAGCGAAACGACAAATCTCATTACTGTGTCCTGCGGTGATGTTCTGAGGATGTATAGTATTGATGTTGTTTGCGAAGAAAGCTGACATACTATACGTATCGAAAATATGGCATAAGAGATTATAAACATTCTGCAAGGTTATTTTGTCGAAATACTTATGATAACAAGAAATCATTGTGTTATCGCGAAGCAATTGTTATAAATAATATTATTTAAATCATTACGGAAGTAGTATTACTAAGTAATTTTATTCCTATGAATGAATGAAGGCTACCGAAGACTAAAGCACCCGCAGTTAGAGCTTTAAATGAAATGCAACAGAAAATAATAGTTTTTAAAAAACTAAAAAACACGCTTTCATAGAAAACCAAACTAAAAAGTAGAAAATAATGGACAAAGCGTGGGGTGCGTGATATCAATAAAAAAATACTTTAAAAAGCACCCCACTATTTTCTATTTTTTAGGGTGTTTCGAATTTTGAAACGTATGTCAGCGTAGTTTTCGAAGACAGTTTTTTTGCACAAATTTATGAAATTATTGCATTGTCATCGGTCCTTACAGGTGTGCAAAGTTTGAATTAAATCTGGTCGTTTAAAGTGGGTCAAAATCGCGCTATAAGGAGTCGGTTACAAACAAACATAGAAAAAAACATACAAGTGAAGCTAATATAAAGCGTGTAAAAATATTAGAAATAGATATCCTATACATAAGTCCCCGATACGGGTCCCCGAAAACGTCAAAGGGCAGCACGGAAGACCCACGGGCGTTGATGGCGGGATGAACTCGACGTCTATATGAGGGAGTGGTCCTTATTGGCTCAAGATATAGTTGAGTGGGAAAAGGAGTTATTTGTCCTGCAGTGGGACAATACTAGCTGATTATTATTATTATTATTTCAAAATAAAACTAACATTTTTTTTCCTGACCTCAAATGACAAAGCGAGAACATATCATGTGTTGTTTTCCTCTTAACGAAAGCACCTGCCATCTCATCTCTTCACCAGCCTTGGTTGACTGGTAGAGAATGCCTAAGGCATTAAGTCCGCCTTGCGAGAAGTTTAAATAAATAACGCTCGTCGTTTCAAGATTATCACTTTATTCAGAGCCGTGGGAAATAAGCTTTCAGTACCACACAACCAAACTCGATCATGCCACTATCCATCCGATATAATATAACAACCTTAAAAAGATTGTTACTCGACCTAGCAAGATCTCAGAGTCCATTGACATATACACCCAATTTATTTCCGAAACCGGTTCTGTACTTTTTTCATCTCATGAACTTTAAAAGAAACCAGTAACCATCGGAACACGTGTTTTGCAATAATCATTTAATTTACAAGTTACTGTATTACCTAAGAAATGTGATATTGGCGTGAAAGGTCTTACTGAAACATCTCATTAATCAAAAGTGATAACGTAAAACGTGTTTTGATTATCTTAAGTCTGCCGGTTTTGGAGGTGGCATAATAAATTTCAAGCTATATCGGGTTTAATTCCCGATAATTACGGAGAAAATTTGGATGGTATGTAAGACTCAGATCAATTGTCTTAGATGACGAAAGCTTTGGCGCATAACTTAAGCCTTAAAGATAAGCTATCATTGTTTAAAAGGTCAGGGTTAGACAGGAATGTAGGATTACAGAGGCTTAGTAAATTCTAGGCTAAAGCTGTGGTTTAAAATTCCGGAACATCTATTGTCTTCGAAAGCTACGGTATAAAGGAAGATTATTTAGAAATCGAAGCAATGTTTTCGTATAACAAGACCCTCAATTTGAAAGAAGGCCACAATAACAAACCAACAGGCCATAAAGAACGGACGAAAACGCTAAAGAATAATATCAACCTAAAACAACAAGCAACAATGGCACACGAGTAGAGGATTAAGATGACCTTCGAAAACATTTAGACTCGGTACATTTTATGGACAGTTTCACCAAAGGTATCCTATCTGTCACCCAGCACCCTAATTGCGAAACGCACAATTTATCAGAATCTGAATGGGATTGAAGATTATTTCTAAACCATTGCGTCATTTGTTCGAATAAATTGTCGGCTCAGCAACGTAAATAACGCAATGAATGTTGTTTAACTATGAATATTAAACCAATTCCTACCGATAAAAAGTTCCGCAATTACCCCTCTGGATTTAGGAATCGATCCGTCAGATTAAGCTATGGTTGCTGGTGTTGGTACATGGATGGGTGATTCAAAACCCTTCATGCCTCGGAAAGCATATTAACTGTTGGTCCGTTATTGAGCTGTTTATTTATTTATTTAACCTTTTATGTACACACATATATCAAAATCAAAAGTCATTTATTCAAATTAGGCTGAGGATCAGCACTTTTCGAACGTCAAAATTACAAAAGACAGTCCCCCCAAAACGCCCACCCGTCGCGCACTTCCTAGTGCTTTAGCTGGGAAGAAGAAGTGGCCAACAAACTCCCCAGCAGCACAGCTGTCTGTCCAGTTAGAAGAACTTGATTCTATACAATGGTATTTAGTAAAACATTAAGAGACACAAATTAAATTAAATGATTTGCTATATGCCAGCTAGCCAACCCAATATACCAACAAATAAAATGAAAACTATACTCAAGCATAAGCAAAAAAAAATATGTATATAGAAATATGGCTGCAAAAATAAAAAACTGGCATAAAGGGCGTGACAGCTTACATATGCAATGCTGAATGTTCACATAGCTGTTACGACCTGAGTTACAACTCGAGGCCCCAAATGATAAACTAGGACCATCGACGTAAAATAAATTAAACAGGTAAGTAATATTAATAATAATATCAACATCAAAGTCAGCAAGACGACCAGTCACCACAAGCAGCACCCGTTCACGAGCATAACGCAAAGATCAGCCATTGCCGCCCTCGCCATATTTGAGGGAAGGGGGCAACCCGACCCCCGACGCTACCGCAAGCATTGACATCTAAGGGAGCATGACGAACTTGCTGCCGGTTGATTGGATATAAACAGACAAGAAGAAAAGAACAGAAAAATTAGTACAAAGGTGATGCTTATTTCTAAAGAAATCTCTTCCAGCACACCTGCGATAGGAGAGAAGATACAGACATGTAGACAGCGTGTGTAAGAGTATGAGAAAATGAAAAATATATAATCAAAAACTATTAACTTAACAAAATTAAACAAATAATATAAGAATATACTTACATACATACAAACATAGATACATACATACAAACAAACATACATACATAGATACATACATACAAACAAACATACATAGATACAAACATACAGACTACTAAAATAAATAACATTAAATTGTAATTAAAACAATAAATACAAACACAACTATGTCGATACGGAAAGATAGTGTTCTTGGTTGGTTGTTCTTGGTGTATCTCTGACAGTCGTTACGGGTCGTCAGAAGCCCGAAAGTCTGTCAACCAGTCTACCAGAGTTTATCGTTTTACGTAGTAACTGGATTGTGGGTGTCATATAGGCAGTCATTTAGCTGCATCCGATTAAACTGGAAGTCTAAGTAGAAAAATATTTTATAGCATTTATCTTGGTGAGATCACTGATCTGATGGAATGATAGCTGCGAGTCACAAAGCGGAGAAAGGCAAGAAGAGTCAATTCATTCAACTTGGTTAATTTTGACACACTGGAACAACGGTGGCCCAGTGGAAACCACCGCGACATACCGAGTCAGGTTTTACTTTGTGTAAATTATTTCATCACCACTGCTCTCAAATCTGTGAAGGAAACCGGCTTGTCTTAGAACACAAATTTCGAAGATATGTGACATCTACCAACCCGCTGGGCCCACGTGTTGGGTTACGGCCCACTCTCGCTTGTTGAGAGAAGACCTATCCCAGCAGTGGGAACGTTATAGGCTGGTTATGGGTTTTTCCATTAGGAATTTGTTAGGTACAGCCCGGAGTTTGGAAGTTGGCGGTGTGATACCCCCGTGCCTCGGAAAGCACGTTAAGCCGTTGGTCCTACGCCTGATCCCTCTCCGGTCGTGTCGGATTGCCGTCCCATCGGACTAAGAGAGTGAGGGAAGAGTGAGTGCTTCTGTGTCTGCGCACACACTTGAGCCCGCGCCGATGGCTAGTCTCCGTTGAGATTGGCCGCCGTGGCCGAAATACGGTCTGGAGGACTATATATATATATATTTGCTTATATATATAGCTTTGCTATCTTCACCGTAGTGGACAATTACTCTTGACTTCGGGGCGTACAAATTGCTTTGTAATATGCGTGTACCTTTCATTTTTACCTGCGCCTGCGTTCAATAGAGAAAGCTATAAGACCACGAGGTTATTAGGCCGTTGTTCATTTGTTTATTTATTGTTATTTGGCTATATAAGTTATTGTTGTTTCGATAGAAGCATGTGCAGGTAGAATTTAAGTTTGTGTTTGATGGTGTCTGATCTGGTTTGTCATGGAACTATAATGTATTTCTGCTATATATATATTTTCATCTAGGTGGAGCTACGATCTTCGCAGGGTGGCTGGTAGCAACTGGATGAGAGTTGCCGAGAATCGGGCTGAATGGCGTGTAGTTGGAGAGGCCTATGTCCAACAGTGGACTGCTATAGGCTGATGATGATGATGATATATTTCTGGTTGTTTATGAACGTGTAGTTCTAGAATGCAGACGGTCCATTTCTCAAATGTTGATTTTATTTCATGTTTCGTGTTCTTCATTAGAATTTGCACTTTAGTGAATATATGGGAATTAAATCCGTTCTGACTGTTCAAAGTCTGCATCGGGACCCTTTTAACGCGGCATTTTCTCCCAAGAAGGGGTTGTTATTATATGTATTATTATCTTTGTCTTTGTGTATTTTAGGCTTGTTGCTATCTAATAACAGTCGTACAGATCAATCGATTGGTCCGTGTATGAGTGACCATGTTTTCATAGCAGACCCCTTTGTGTCTCAGAAATAACGTTAAGCCGTTGGACCCGGCTGTCTATTGTGGATCTTTGATAGTCGTTACAGGTCGTCAGAAGCCCGAAAGTCTGACAGCCAGTCTAGGCGATAAGTGTAACCCAGTACTTAACTGTGTTGTGGAGGCTGCACAGGCAGTTGCTCCACGTATAATACTGGTATTCAGCGACATCCAGTTAGACTGAAATCTGACCTTATAATTGGTTGGTTCCACGCGAACGAAACGGCGGCCAGAAGCTAGTATTATAATATTCTATCCACAAATTCCTCTTCTCACATAACCTGATACTTAGATACCGTTATTCCTTTTCAAAGAAATACACTTACATTTCCACCAGCTAAAGTATTAACCGATTACTATTCTGCAGACAAACTTCTGAAATAGCTCAGATTTCGTGTAGGAATACTTAAGTGCTATGATTTACTTAAGCTGTGATTAAGTGAGTGTTTGGAATCCTTCTCACTTAAGCTAATTTGTATTCCTTGGAAGGACTTGTAAGTTGTAATAGGAATTGTTATTGTGATGTGCTGTTTATCTTCTAGAATTTATGTAGAATTTTGTATTTTTATTTACCCTATTCTGTAGTTCTCTTTTTTTTTCGGTGGGAAATCATCAAATGACGTCTCCCGCTCTGGGCGGAGCGGGAGGGCGTGTCAAACTTTTACTGAGTAAAAACCCACCTGTGTTCCCTTAGTTACCCATATGTTTGTTGTATTCTGTTGTTCTCTAAGCTTGGGTTTTCTGTTGTTAGTACTATATAGATTATAATAATGTACTAATTATTTTCTCTTTTGTTCCAGGTAAGAATGAGAGCTTGCGAATAAGTTATGACAGCCGCACGGTACGATCGATGAGGCCAAACTACATTTGTCGCGGTAGGTCCCTGGATGGGTGACCATTTACTGTAAAAATATATGTCAATATTTTTAGGTTACCCCAAAATAATTGAAATAAAGAGTAAATTCATAAACTAAATCTCGACGACTGAAAATCACACTCTTTAAAGTTTGAGACGAGAAAATATCCTTTTCTTGAAAGCCGTGATCATATGCCACCTAAAAGTACACTCTTACAGTAGAAGGCCATCATTAGCTCAAGAGCAATCGCGTTCATCATAAGCCATAAGACTCCCCCAGATGGGGAGTGCCATAATCACCACGGTTGGCAGGCGAGTTGGCGATCGCAGTATGGTGGTAAAATCCATAGAGAACGCTGCTGCCCATTCTCTAGTAAGTCCCTTAGTCGCCTTCTACGACATCCACGGGAAGAAATGAGATAGTGCCATTCTTTACGTTCGACACTACGCGGAACACTCCTTTAAGATAAGATTATTTTCTTGTTTCAAAATTTTTGAGCGTGATTTTCAGTAGTCGGGTTTTAGTTTTTGAACTTATTATTTTTTTATTCCTGATCGTTTCAAAAGTTTTTGACTCTCCCTCGATGGGGTATCTGCAGTGGTCGCGTACGTGACTACGGAGCTTGAGATCTTGGACTCGTTCCCCAGGTCGTCATTAGGAAATTGTAAGTACCCGTTTATAGTTTGGATTGCGGCCCAGTTAACGGCTATGAGCTCGACCCCTATTACATGGTAACTTGGTTAATTCTTACACACGATCTGACCAAGATAATGTCTGGAATGTAAGACTGGATTTAGTGTTACGCTGCCATCGGTCACGCGTAGCAAGACGCTGAGGAAAAATAGCGTACTCGTGACTTGTAACGAGACTGTGACATCTGAGTTTTTTTCGGTATTTCTTCTTAGAGTTGTCGGGTAACAAACACCGACCTCATCTTATGTTTGAAATATTATTGACGTATTAAATTCGGATGTAGTAATTGACATACGTTTCAATGGCAATCAAAATAGAGTCGGCCAATATTTTCACAGAACAGATAAAGAGGTTTTAGGCCTCTTTATCTGTTCTGTGAATATTTTGGCTACGACTTAGGCACCTTCAGTAGCGTCCATAAGTTCCTGTAACGCGACTGTTATAAAATCACCAATGCCTTTGGCAAAAACAGGCGCTTTCTTTCGTTAAAGCACTGTGTGACACACTAGTTATGAAATACACGATGTTTAACTTTTTTTTTTTCATAACTCCTATTGTAAATACTCAGTTTTCAAAACCACATACCATCGTACCCAGTATCGATTTATTCTTGACGACGGGCATAGGAATCGTCCTGATAAGAGATAACGTGATAACAGTATATGCTTTGAGGGGAGCGGCCTTATCGCTTGCAAAACGGACTGGACTGTGCCGCAATGTTGGCAGTACTGACTCACGACTGTACAGTCAGCAATGCAAGTAATAAAGATAAATTATCAGTAATTAAATTGGTTCAACATTTGACGTAATTTTCTTGATATCAGTATATGCATTCTCAAAAACATAACGAGTATCATCATATTCATCAATCATCCTAATTTCAGCGGGAACACGTCCACAGCTGGACATAAGCAACCCTGGTTGTGCCATAATCGCCACGCTTGGCAGGCGGGTTGGCGATCGCAGTATGGTGATTAAGATTCATAGAGAACGCTGCTGGCCATTCTCTAATAAGTCCCTTACGAAACCCACGGGAAGAAATGCGATGCAGTACCATCGCATTCTTTACATCCAGCATCACACGGAACATACTCTATACTAAGAGATTACTTTCTTTTATGATTATAAATAGCTTCCTATGACAAGGTTTTGATGTAAGTGCCTATCAATTTTTCCAATTGATTTGTTTTCTAACACAAAACACAAATTTATGTTAATTTAAATTAAGTTGATTCCAGAATGATTTATTTGTTTAAAAAAGTCATTAAAATGCTGAAGTTTACGCTACAATAAAATGTTATTTTTGTAAAAAAAAAACATTTGTTTTATGTTTGAAAACTGAATTGCAAACGCAGGAATAATTGAACAATGCGAAGTTGGCACGGGTAATACGAGTAGCTACGAACATAACATTAAGCCTCTGCTCTCTATGAGGTTAGGCAGAGGCATAATCACCATATAATGTTCCCACTGCTGACACACAGGCTTTCACACTTAGCTCATCGAGAGGGAGTGGGCTGTAATGTAACACGTGGCCCACCATTGCGATATCACATCTCTTCGAATTTTTGGTTCTTAGACATGCCGCTTTCGTCACGATGTTTTCTTCCAATGTTTTGGGAGCATTGATGATGAAATAATTTACACAAAGTAAAGCGCCTGCCTGGGTTCGAACCCTACTTACTACTCGTAAGTCGTTATCACTGGGCCACCGCAGCTCTCTAGTTATGTTTAAGTTAGGACTTAAACATAACTAGAGAGCCGCGGGCAAAAGCTAGTTGTCCATATATCCCCTATTACATAGGTGTAATAGGGGATATATGGACAACTAGCTTTTGCCCGCGGCTTCGCTCGCGTTAAATTCGGGGTAGCACGGTTTTTCTTCCCTGATCAAACGTCCATGGGAAAAGAACGGCTTTTCTAAGTTCACCCCAGCCAACTAAAAAAGAAAAAAAAAGTAGCCTATGTCACTTTCCAGCCCTTAAACTGTCTCCACTTAAAAAATCACGTCAATTCGTCGCTCCGTTTTGCCGTGAAAGACGGACAAATAGACACACACACTTTCACATTTATAATAGTATTACTATAACTAGTATATTAGTATGGATAGTGGACAATTGTTCTCTACATAAAATTACACATTTAGTCCCCAAAGAGTTAGCCATAGATGTTTTGTGTACCCACTTTTCACAACAAGTACAATGTAATAATTTAGGTGCCCCAGGTTGTACATGTCAACTTTATTTCAGATCATGGTGTAGTAAAATATAATGTTACCTAATTTTGTTGCCGACCGTACCGTTATGAGGTGAGGCAGGATTGCAGGGTCGTTGACTTCAGCCGTGTAGCAGTGCTTATAATGTCTAGGGATGGTTTCCAAAGGCAATATTATTATTCTGAATCACAGAACCCATGGGGAATACTGCTTCTTTTAGCCGATTTGGAATGAATGAAATATTTATTTAGAAGAATGTAGGTAGCTGAAATTAGTTCTTAAGATTTATGGGTTTCACTATATTCGGCATACTAGCCGGCCAAATATTTAAATTTTACATCTTGATTATACAAATAGTATGTAGTACACATTTAGAAATTAGCAAACACATAAAAATACTAATAATAATTTCATAATTTAAATGAACAAATTGAACATTTAACACAATTCTTTTCATTTAAAATAACAATTTATGTTAAAAATAGCGATCAATAGTAATGATGTCCTGTCAATTAAAATTGCAAAAAAAAAAATGAAACTTTCAACATTATTTAAGTAATGTCAAATTGCCATCATCATCAGCCTATAATATTCCCACTGCTGGGACACAGGCCTCCTCTCGGTGAGAGGGAGTGGGCCATAATCCACCACGCGGGCCCAATGCGGGTTGGTAGATGTGACATGTCTTCGAATTTTTGGTTCTAAAACATGCCGGTTTCCTTACGATGTTTTCCTGTCAATAAGTAAATGTCATTAAAAATTTTGCATACAGAAATAAAGAGAACTGGATTTTGTAAATATCCTGAATGTTGAAGACTTTTGTAAACGTAAACTTAGAACCATAACGTTTACGTTTACTGTTTTCAGAAGTCGCTTCTTCTATTAAAGTCAACACAAACTCTCGAAGTAACTTCACTTTTGTTTCTTCTCTGTTTTGAATATTTGAATTAATGAAAACATTTTCATATATTAGCCCAAAAAGTTTCCTTAACATCTCTATTTACCTAAGGATAAGCCGGCCAAGTGCGAGTCGGATTCGCGCACGAAGTGTTCCGTACCATTATCAATAAAACGGCAAAAATATCACGTTTGTTATATGGGAGCCCCCTTAAATATTTTTATTTTCTGTTTTATAGTATTTGTTGTTATAGCGGCAACAGAAATACATCATCTGTGATAATTTCAAATGTCTAACTATCACGGTTCATGAGATACAGCGTGGTGACAGACGGACGGACGGAGAACGGAGGCTTTAGTAATAGGGTCCCGTTTTACCCTTTCGGTACGGAACCCTAAAAAAAGATGCGAAATGTCATTGAGCGTAGAACTCGCAACCAGCGTGTGTGTATGACCAGTTGTATGAACCTAAACGAGGCAAAAGGAGTATGTAAGGATCGTAGTCGGTGGCGTTGCGTAGTTTCTGCTAACATCCATGAGAAAAAAAAAACACTACAAAATCAAAAATAACTTCAATTTCGGAATTCGGTGTCTTAGGATCTTTATTTAAGGTTTTTTTGTCACCGACTTCCGTAATTGAAGTTATTTTTGATTTTGTAGTGTTTTTTTTTAAGGAAGTCGGTTTTTATTTTTTTGTAAAAAGTTTTTATTTTCAACTTTTTAGTTATGGTAGATACCCCGCACTAATCTAATCGCGTTATTCGTTCATTTGTTGCGCCAATACTTAATGCAAATATAAGACTTATATGGTTTATCACTGTCCGAATGGAACCAAATTAAAATGGGACCATTCGGGAAGCACCAGCTTTCAAATAATAAAAAAAAAATACATCGAAATCGGTTCACCCAGTCAAAAGTTATGAGCTAACAAACATTTAAAAAAAAAACTGATGAATTGATAACCCCCTCCTTTTTTGAAGTCGGTTAAAAAAGCTTGAGTTTATGTATGTAAATAAAATATTCCATAATGTTCAAAGGCAGGCGGTGACTTGTTAGTTCAGAAAACGTTCACCCGTCTCTCACATCAAAGGTACAAAACAGACACCGGTCCAATTTAAACGACATTTCTTTTCCTTGTATGTACGTTCTAGTTTTTTTGCCGGAAATTACTATTATTATGACGACAAAATGGCGGAAAAGTGAATAAGTTCCACTGAAAGTATTTTTCCCTCGTATTTTTTGCAGATTTTTTGTTTGTTGTGCCGGACGTAAAGAATAGCACCGCCCATTTCTTCCCGTGGGTGTCGTCAAAGGCGAATTAAACCATTTACAGGCAAAACTATTCTAGCCATATCGCATTTCATACAGTACATCCATCGTTTCTTTAGTCTCTCGCTTGCTCTTATATCTTCTTTGTAACTATATTAATATTGATAGTACATGGATATCGATGCACAAACTAAAACCATGAATTCGGCACATTATTTGAGACCCCATAGGGTAGAGAGTTTCCTTCGATTATCAAAAAAAATATATCAACTGTTTCATAGAAAACTTTTTGCAAAAATTTAAAATTATAATATTTTTTTTTTAAGGTAGTCGGTTGTTATTTTTTTGTATAAAGTTTTTATTTTTAACTTTTTAGTTATGGTAGATACCCCGCACTAATCTAATCGCGTTATTCGTTCATTTGTCGCGCAAATACTTAATGCAAAGGAGATGTTTCATTTTCGGCCATCAGATGTACATTTATCAAAAAAGAGGAAAAAATACTACAAATTAGGGAAAAATATTCTCTGGTTAATTTGCGCCTGATTTGTTGTGTACAAAAAATAATAGTTTTTCAATTATTGCCATGTTTTATTCAATATGGCGTCCCGTTTGCTTGCAGACTTCATTCGTTCTGAAATCATGTCTCATCAAATCAATGTTAAGTAGAAAATAATTACAAAATGGGTGTATTCTTGTAGTGTTAAAAATAAATTACTATTATTCTCTTATAAATATTTTTGAGTAAACATAATTAAGTGTGACCATTTCATCGTTACAAAAATCTTTAGTCTCCATTCTCGAAGTGTGTTTCTAAACGAATTCAAAATGACCACTTGCTAACTCTTAGGACAAACGTCAAACATTTTTAATTTTTATTTTGTACATAAAAACCATTTGATATTATGAAAAAAATGATACTTTATTCTATTCATGAGTAATTTACCCAGCTTCGCTAAACTGTACACGTTATGGCCGGAGCCCCATATAAAAATGAAACATCTCCTTTAAGACTTAAGTATGTGGTTTTCACATAAATCCCATTGTCCAAATGTAACCAAATTTTATTCAGTGAATGTTCTTCTTGTTCGTTCTACTAACATCCGTCAAAGGTCACTTATAGTGCTGCATAGCATAGTCAGCCTGTAATATTCCCACTGTGGGGACACAGGTGACCTTTCTGTGTGAGGGAGTGGGCCATAATCCACCATGTGGCCCAGTGCGGGTTGGTAGAGGTCACATGTCTTCGAATTTGGCGTTTTAGGACGTGCCGGTTTCCTCACGATGTTTTCTTAAAGCCTGCCCCTGTGACTTTGAGCCGATATACAACAAACTATCTGCATAGGCCCTTTTTTTTCTGGATGGGAAATCATCAAATGAATTCTCGATGTATGCTTCTCGCATCCAGCGAAGCTAGCTTACGCATTACAAAAGTTTTAAGTAAATGGCACCCATTTTTTCTTTCTTTAGGTGGGAAATCATCAAATGACGTCTCCCGCTCTGGGCGGAGCGGGAGGGCGTGTCAGACTTTTACTGACTAAAACCCACCCGTGTTCCTTCAGTTGCCCAAGTGCCAGGGTCACAGTATCTCTTTCGAACAATCTCGCGAGCCTGGCAGGCATCGGTCCTAGCAGACCCCTTCAGTGCTGCTGACATCTCTTTGAGGCGCGCGTGGAACACTACTCGCCGTCGACCCGAGCCTGATCCTTACCGGGCGGCGAGCTACCCATTGCTCGCCCCCCGCAAGCTCGCGCCTACGGTGGCCGGGAGTCCGCTATAGACTCCCGAGTTCCCGACGCCCGGGGCGTCTCCTCCTGCGGCGGCTAGGGATGTGAGGGCGCAGAGACTGCCACTCCCTCACGCACCCCGCCTCCTCCTTCGCGAGCATTACTGCTTCGCAGTGCATAGGCTCTTACATATTTCTTTTATTAGTCCTATCATTCAGTCTAGACACAGTCCAAAAAAAAACCATAACTGTTTATTGGCGATAACATTTACTACAATCGTCATTTCTGGGAATCGGTGGGCCATTACAGGCCCTTAGCTGGCCCTTATCAGATTAAGGACCTCGAGGAAAAAGGTAAAAGGCCCATTAGAACAATTTTCCTGTACGTGTGGGGTCCCAAACGGGCCCAATTATGTGCTATGTGTTATATGCTATTATTACCGTATGGTTTAGCGGTGTTGACTGGCCTATTTAGCCGTGGACAGGCGACTAACGCCCAGAATTATACTCACAGACGCGAAAATTACCTTTAATTAAGTAGGGTAACCAGAGATTGGGTTGTTTTGCTGTTTACAGCTGCTTATGAACGCTAATACAAAGTGCCTAAAAAAGGATTATTTCATATTTTGAAAATGGTATATACTATACATGTATCATAGCGGACACTGGCGGTCGACGACTTTTTAAACTTTTTGCTTAAGGCGCGGTGTTACCTCAATATTCAAAAAACACTGGTGTCTTTGACAATCGAGTATGACGTAACGCAATGAAAATATACGACACAAAAAATACAGTGGACAGAGAAGGGTTTAAAGAAAAATTCAAACCGAATAGAATAGTGAAAAATTGTTTGATATTCCCAATAAAAATTGTTTCACAAAAAAAACTTTGACGTCGAACATCTCTGTATTTTCAGCGATAACAACATTTTTTTTTTTAAGAGTTCAATAGAATAAACATTACTTTAAAACTTTAACCGGACAATTATTTAATTTAATGTGTGTAGTCCGAATAATCTAAATAAAACCCGTAAAATAAATGCCAATTCGCAGCTTAGTCACATCACATCACAAATATTTATTCAATTTTCAACCTTATTTGTTGGAGCTGTAGCATGCAGTTGTAGCATTTAAAATCGTAGTCAGTCCGCGCCTTAAGGTATAAGGGTGAAAAGTGCTTCACCAGTAGTGTCCGCGGTAGTACCTTGAAAGGCGTTGTCAATAAATAATTATTAAGGTCTATATCCCAAAAGTTCGTTCATGATTTAAAAAAAAAATGATTTTATAAGTAACTAGCTTCTGCCGCGACTTCGTCCGCGTTAAATTTCGTGTTCACCCGACCCCTCCCGTCGTGTCGAATCGCCTACCCGTGCGATTTTCCCCGTTTTTGCAACATTTTTCATTACTGCTCCGCTCCTCTTAGTTGTAGCGTGATGTTATATAGCCTATGTTACTCGCAGATAATGTAGCTTTCTAATGGTGAAAGAATTTTTAAAATCAGTCCAGTTGTTTTTGAGTTTATCCATTACAAACAAACAAACAAAAATACAAATTTTTCCCCTTTATAATAATAATTATTATAGTGTAGATACCAACGCTTTAAGGTTCTATCCAAGGAAAAGGATTGGTCACCCATCCACTGCCGCAGCCCTCCACGATGATTATATTCTCACTGTACTCATCATCATCAGCCGAGCCTGTTTCACAATTAAGAAAGAAAGCAAGAAAGAAAGAAAAAATGTTTATTCTGCACAAAGAAAACGCACATCTATACGAATAAATACTTACAAGATAAAAAAAAAGAAGATACATATAATGCAACGTAGCCAAAAGCCCCGTATTCAAGTCAATAAAAAATTAACAATTTAGCAATATTGATAGGACTAGTGACCATAGACAAAAAGAAATATGTTACGACATTGAAAATTACATCACACAATCAAAACAAAAACAAAATGCCGATTGTAGATTGCATTAATTATCTACTCTTGTAACGAACAAACCACAATATTAAATAACAATTAAGCTGTGCGTCGCATCTTTGCAAGAACAGATCGTTGCTCAGCAATATGCTGTGACAATTAGAAGCAACAAGAATAATTTACCCAGAATTCAATGGGCAACTAACTTCAAATATCTGACTAACTGACCTACTACTTGACAGTTTAAAAGTGCCTGTAAATCGTTTAGTTGATGTAAATGCTGAGTTTTTATCAACTGTGTTGAGGCCGGCTTCCAGTCCAACCGGAAACAGCTGAAGACCGTGTTTAATATGGAGCGACTGTCTATCTGACCTTCACAACCCAGCTATTGGGTAGCCTTGGTAAGACTGGTAGACTAATAGTCGTCACTTCAGAATTCCCGCTGTGGTCTCCTCCGTAAAAGTGATATCGGCACTTTTGCGATATTTTTGTTGAAGCAAAAAATAATGTAATAAGTAACCACTCAAGCTTACGCCCTAATCTTAAGTAAACCATGAAAATTGCGAAAGCAATTTATAAGGATTTTATCGCTAGCACTCTTTTTGTTTTATTATTATTTTTAACCATCAGGATAGCTTATTTTATTATTAGACCGGCTTATAGTAACTAAATACTTATTTGCACTGAAAAAGAAATGGATCTTCTTAACTAAATCTGTAGTCATCATCATCATCATCATTTCAGCCGATAAACGTCCACTGCTGGACATAGGCCTCCCCCAAGCACCGCCACTTCCATCCAGCGGATCCCTGCGGCTTTCACCAGCTCGGTCCACCTTCGGACGGCCTTCCACAAGGCCTTCCAACGCCAAGTCTTCCAGTACGCGGTTGGCACTCCAGAACCTTTCAGCCCCGGGACAGGTCAGCTCAAAGCCGCGAGAGACTGACATAAAATTCTAATAACATTATGTTTGGACTTAAAAGACACCATGACCTCTGCGTTTGGGCATATCGTCTCAGGGAACAGTTAGCTAGGAAATGCCGATGCCATCTAGTTTTTAGGGTTCCGTTGCCAATTGGCATAAAACGGAACCCTTATAGATTCGTCATGTCTGTCTGTCCGTGTATGCCACTTTTTTCCGAAACTGTAAGAACTATGCTGTTGAAACTTGGTAAGTAGATGTATTCTGTGAACCGCATTAAGATTTTCACACAAAAATAGAAAAAAAACAATCATATTTGGGGTTCCCCATACATAGAAATGAAACTAATTTTTTTTTTTTTCATCAAACCCATACGTATGGGGTATCTATGGATAGGTTTTCCAAAATGATATTGAGGTTTTTAATATATTTTTTTTCTAAACTGAATGGTTTGCGCGTGAGACACTTTCAAAGTGGTAAAATGTGCCCCCCCCCCCCCTAACTTCTAAAATAAGAGAATGATAAAAGTAAAAAAAATATATGATCTACATTACCAATAAACTTCCACCAAAAATTGGTTTGAACGAGATCTAGTAAGAAGTTTTTTTTTTAATACGTCATAAATCGTAAACCGCAATTTACCTTTGATTCCCTCAACTCAAATATAAAAATAAAAACATTTAATTTCATAAACATAAACCTTATGCATAAACCGTGAATACCTACAGGTTTGTACGACACCCTCGGTGCGCGAGTCCGACTCGCACTTGGCCGGTTTTTTAAAATATTGACATGTAAAAGTGTCTTATAAGATCTACTTCCATAAATAAACATTTCATAGCATGCTATTACTTTCGTTTACCTTCCTAATTCCAACAACCCAGAGGTGTAATAAGCCTTTCAGATGAAGAAATTAATACCAACTCATCCGTCAGTATTCATTCGCCATTTCAATTTCGATGTCCAAGTTACTGAAACGTTGCCCGCCATACTAGTTACGCTATAGCCTTAACTCTGAGCTATTTCGGCCACCAGGGAATACTATCATAAAGACGAAACTAATATCAATTAAGACGAAATTAATATCGATGACGATGAATTTGCGATGAGACGGTCCTCTGATATTTGGTACTTTACAATCTTGTTGTTAGATACATTATTTGTTAATTAATTGTCACAAGATGGAGGAGAGAATGGGAGGCCTTTATTGTGTAGAGCAGGGTTTCTCAAACTTCTGGCTCCACGTACCCCCATTCAAGTTTTCAGATGACAACGAACCCCCCCCCCCCCAACAAGAAAAGAATAACATTATATTAATAAAATAAAGTTTATCAATTGAAGAAAAACTCACGCGCACGGTGCGAAAGTCGCGCGTGCGCCTTCATGCTTTCCGCATGCGCCTGATAGTCACCCAGCCGCCATTACATACATTTTGTCGCGAACCCCCTATCGTCGCATGGCGAACCCCTAGGGGTTCCCGAACCCCACTTTGAGGAACCCTGGTGTAGAGGAACAATAAAGGGTAAGAATAAATCTAAAATCAACCTATTTTGTTCCCACCGCTCAGGCACAGGCCTCAGGCCTCAACGCGTGCCACCACGCGGGTCCAGTGCGGGTTGGCTGATGTCACACGTCTTCGAATTTTTGGTTCTAGAACAAGCCAATTCCTCACGATGTTTCTCTTCACTGTTTTGTGAACAATGGTGATGAAATAATTTACACAAAGTAAAGCGGTTGTTAATCGTAGCTGAAACCACTGGGCCACCGCTGCTCATAAAAATAAATCTTTGCGTATAATAAAATACTAACTAATAAAAAAGTTTTTCACAAAAAAAAAAAAAACAACCGACTTCCTTAAAAACACTACAAAGTGAAAAATAACTTTAATTTCGGGAGTCGGTGTCTTAGGATCTGTATTATATATATTTATGCGATAGCAGAAATCGCGGTTGATTTGCTGTCATTTTTTAAAGAGTTCCGGTGTCTGTCTCCGGAACTGATCATCAGATCTATATGAAATTTACATGGGACCATTTCGGAATAAACCCCTTTCGAACAAAAAAAGAATTTTGCAAATCCGTCTATATTTGGCGGAGTTATGGCCGAACATAAATAAAAAAAAAAACATATAAACATCCGAATTGAGAACCTCCTCCTTTTTGAAGTCGGTTAAAAATACTAGAGATAGACCCATCCACGGACCAACTGAGGCAAACGTTGCTGAACCTGATCGATCGATACCTACTTAAATCAAAACTGATGTACTTGGCGTAAGAAGCATAACTTGACCCATAACTTTGTAGACCATTTTCTATTTTATTAAGTACCTGGTGCTTGTTGGCAAGTCTACACTGATTGTCTTCCCATACCTATTAACACTGTAATTTGAAACCTTTGTAAAAGACAATTATTTTTAAAAGAGTCACTATGGAATTTCTTGCCGGCTCTTCTACATAGGAATCAACAAATTAGGACCGGGCACCTAGCTTCTGACGTTTCATAGGTGGCCATGTAGGTGTATGTGAAATATAATATTTTGATTTTATTTGAACTGATTTTATTGTTTCAACATTTACATGGCTTTAGAATCGTTCAGCGCTGCAGCGTTTTTCTGCCTTCCAATTTACAGCTCATTGCATTGCTACGTTTGTCCAGAATACTTCTAGCCTACATACTCTGGCTTTAAGATCAGCTAACGTCTAGACTAACAGACTAACACGACAAGCATTTTCTTCACCTTTCAACGACATCCATTTAAACAAATTGAAGTATTTTCTGCAAAATCTCGCAAACTCTCGCAAAATCTCGTCTCGCAGGCTAAACTTCTGCAGTTACAAAGTTTAACGGTATTACTAATACTATATACACTCCATACAAAACTTCTAAATTAACTATGAAATGGCTAAGTAGACGGTTACTTAATATGCAAAATTTTACAATATCCCGCGCTTCATAATTTGCTTGGTTTCATATCTTCATGAAAACACTTAATGTTACTTCATCAGCAGCCTATATTGTTCCCACTGCTGCGACACAGGCCCCCTCTCTGTGAGAGGGAGAGGGCCATAATCCACCACGCGGTCCCAGTACTGGTTGGTAGATGTCACGTCTTCGAATTTTTGGTTCTAGGACATGCCGGTTTCCTCACGATGTTTTTCTTTACCGTTTTGAGAGCAGTGGTGATGAAATAATACACACAAAGTAAAGTGCCTGCTTGGGTTCGACCCCATGTCCTACAACTCGTTAGTCGCGACGAAGTTACTAATACAACACTTTTCCCTACTGTAACTGAGTAAAAATAAAAACTGCTAAACAACGTTAAATATTGTTAAACTATCAAAATGACGGCTATTCCTATTGGTAGTGTGTTTACACCCTAACTTTTAGGTCTAAACGTACGTAAATTATCTATATTCAACAAACTACCTAATTAATTTCCAAAATGAGAACTTAGGTGGAAGATTTTCAAAGACATAATCATTGAGTCAGCAAAGTAGAAGAGAGGAAGAGGACTGTAAGTAATAAAATTAAATAAAAATGCAATTTCACAAAATGTGACACAAGAAAACAGAGCTTAATATTTGGGAAGAACACTGTAGTTGATCATAAAATTGTTCAGAATATTGCACTTAAAGTAGTACTAAGTTTAAGTGCTATTTTCTGAATTTTTTCATCTTAGTAATAAAGTTCGTTATTAAATAGTTTCTTCAGTGAATTCTATCAACAAAGCAAGCATTATATTTACCTGTTTTTAATGCCAACCCTGTCTTCAGCTTTGAAATTGTTTCTCCAAACAACTCAGAAAATTTAAGCTTATTAAATAAACAACATGTTACATAATTACCTCAAGACCTCATGCACCGTTTAGACTTAGAGTATTGAGTTAAGGTGACACATTGAGAAAACCGTGCTTTTTCTTTTAAGTTTACCTTTCTTACCATATGATAGCCGAACTTAATATTTAAGTGTATGATTTTTGACTATATGATCTAGTATCCTGTAAAAGGAATACACGATACGATAAAATTTACTCGATACAAAAAAATCGCAAAGTTCTATCCATGTTTATGATTTTTTTAGCTTCAAGGCGCAATGCGTTAGATTTATTAAACATAGTTTACTTTAAAACATTGATAATAATCTTATCTAAGTTTTTGTAAAACAGTTTTCGTTTTATTAATACTTTTCATTCATAAAATACGGCAATTCGTTTTGGCACATACGTTATTTTATTCCAAGCGCATACACATTATCGCCATCTCTTTTTTTGCCTATAATAAGTAGTGTCATCACTCTCGTTCGTTCATAAATCAGTCGCCCAGTAGGGCTCATCCACGACGGATCTATGTCACTTTTTTACAAATCGGTGCGATCAAAATTACGTTTTTTATATATTTATGTCCACAGAAAAAGGTAGCAGTGAAGTATTTTGCTGTAATTATTTAATATAATAAGTGTTGGCTTTCCAAAAACTTTATATTTAGACTATACATGTGTCTATTTTTGTGACTGTGAATAATATAACATTCTTTTTCTATAACTATTTACTGACGACCTAAATTATGTATGAAAATGGGAAGAACCATAAACCAAAATTGAACAGTACCTTCAAGGTTAGAAGTACCTGTACAGGGCAATTAATACATTCATTTTGCAGGAATTCAATACCAATAATACGATGATAACAGTAAGAGGAATTCACCACCTTCACTAAAGCATTACAGCAACAATCTATTCTCACTTTGTAAAGTAATATTGAGTTAACACCCTATTTTCTAGAGAAGAACGTCTGTTTTATCCCAAAAACTTATAATAATCGTTCATTTAGAAATAATTAAAATAAGTGATTCGTTTTTAGGTTTGAAGTACGTCAACAATATATCTATATGTCAAGTACTGACACTATAAATACAAGAGCACAACGAAGGAATGGAGTCGCATTACAAGTTGGAAAAAGGTGAGGTTTTATACCTGACTGTGGCCCAAAGGAGAGTAATGATTTTGCCAAGAAAATGTATGATGATCGGTGAAACGAAGTTGGAGTTTATCAATCTCTTATATGCCAACATCCTTTTTATTTATATACCTCTAGATGATTAGTTCGTTATTTTTAATTTCATATCGTAAATAACAAAGGTATGCAAAATGTACCTTTTTGGAA
The DNA here is from genome assembly GCA_947507805.1 of Aporophyla nigra. Classification (NCBI taxonomy): domain Eukaryota; kingdom Metazoa; phylum Arthropoda; class Insecta; order Lepidoptera; family Noctuidae; genus Aporophyla; species Aporophyla nigra. The sequence continues at coordinate 6,894,993 of OX382292.1, read as the reverse complement.
AGTACAAATAAAACTACTACTTACACATTTAGATTTTCATGACGATTAGCACTAACCTGATTAGATCTGTGGCGACAAGGCGCTTACCTACCAAACCCATTCGTTCCACCCGCTGAAAATCTCGCAACTGAACACGAATTGCCTTGTCTTTCATGGAATTCTTTAAATAGACTCCGGACTGGGGTAGGCCGGAATAAAGAAAACCTGTACAGGAGGAGATTCATAGACGAATCAGCCCTGGAGTGTAAATGTGGTGCTGTCCCACAAACGATGAGGCACTTGATATCTTGTCCAGCATGTCCTGTTGTTTGCACGCCACAGGAGTTGATGGACGCTACTGAAAATGCCAAGCTCGTAGCCAAATTCTAGGCTCACTCTATTTAGATTGTTATCGACACGCTAAGAAGAAGAAGCACTCACCTGACTCACAAAACAAACTGTTATAAATCCTTGTAATACCTTATTCGCTTGTCACTGAAGCTTCTTTGTCATATTTGACATTAAACATTTTCATTAGCCCGTTTATATCTTTACAGTAAAACTGAATCACCGTCTTGAGCAAAAATTGGGACAAACGGTTTTTCTCTATATGTATACTATGGAAAAGTAGTGCCCGTAGCAAATTTATTTTTTCTTTGAGTCGAGATCCTAAAAGTTCTGCTGCAATTTTAGAAAGATCTAATTTACGCACCAAGTTGTTTAATTCTGGTTGTGCAAATAGCTGTGGCTCGGTATTATCGATAGAGAGATCAATCAGTCGGCAGTCAATCACATTTACTAGATATTTTTAATAACTACCAACAACTAAAATGACTGTCGAAAATAATAATTGTTCATCATCTGCCTAGCCTTTTAACTCAACTATTTTGAGGTCAGCTTCCAGTCTCACCGGATGCAGCTGAGTACCAGTATTTTACATGGAGCGACTGCCTATCTAACCTCCAGAACCCGGTTACTGGGTAATACCTTGGTAAGACTGGTTGTCAGACTTTTGGGCTTCTGACGACCCGTAACGACTGTCTAAGATCTACGAAAGACAGCCGGGACCGACGGCTTTTTTTTTTTTGGTTGGTATATCATCAAATGACGTCTCCCGCTCTGGGTGGAGCAGAAGGACGTGTCAGAATTTTAATGACTAAAACCCACCCGTATTCCTTCAGTTGCCCATATGCCAGGACCACGGTACCTCTTTCGAACTAATCTCGCGACCCTGGCAGGGGGACCAACGGCTTAACGTGCTTTCCGAGGCACGGAAGGGTTTGTAAAGATGGTCAACCATCCACGGACAAACCACGGCAAGCGTAGCTTAACCTGAATGACCGACCCGTGCAGCTGTTGTAACTTAGCCACAAGCCCTTCCGAAAATAATCATTGTTATCATATAATATTATTGTACTATGGTAGCATTTATGAAGATTGTTACAAAATCTTACGTGGTCGAATTTTTCTTTATTTTTCCATTAATCAGGAATTCAAATTCTGTAACAAACCATTATTCGATTTCAATTAATTTTTATTTTTTACCCATGCATACCATTAATCAAAATTTAAGTTTAAGGTTTTTAAATATTTTGTATTAGTTGTCTACTCCATAGTTTACTATGCGCAAAAATTTCAAAGACCGAGACAAATTAACGTCACTTGGCATGCACATTTTTCTTAAATATGTTGCCATCTTTATCTTGCACTTCTATTTTAACAGTTGTGCGACGGTGACACGAATAATGCTTTGCGAAAGGCCATGCTAAGTAACGTTTTTAAATTTCGGTCAGTGATAATTCCTTCGTTCCCACTTTTGGCCACTGGTAAAATAAGTCAATAAAGTTTGTGGCGCTGACGTGTCGGCCGACCACTGAAGATAGATCCACCACTCCCCGCGTGCGGGGGAACAATCCAACTATCATTTATTTTCAAGGTAGGGTCTTAAAGGCATGATCATATTTTCAGTCGAAAAACGTACACTGCTGAACATAGGTCTCACCCGATTTGGTAGCGGTTAGCCATAATTTCCACCCTTGGCAGGCGTGTTGGCGATTGAAGTATGGTAGTAAAAGGCATAGAGATCGCTGCTGTCCATACATACATACAGTCACGCCTTTTTTCCCATGGGGGTAGGCAGAAACCGCGGAACGCCACCTGCTACGGTCTCTACACACTCCTTTTGCCTCGTTTAGGTTCATACAATTGGTCATACACACACGCCGGTTGCGAGTACTACGCACCTGACCTTTCTGAAGAACATCACCAATAAGGTCACTATATGTCCTCCTAGGGCGTCCCCTTCCGGTGTTTCCACTCACATCTGCCTTGTAAATACTGCTGTCCATTCTGTAGTAAGTCCCTAAGCGTCAGCGCACACCAAGAGCAGAGCAGAGCATTTTCTGAGAGTAATGAAAAATTTATCTTATGAAAATTCCATACATTGCAAAATTGAACACACGTCCAAACTTGATGCTCGACAATGCTCGAGCTTGCAGGAAGCGTGCTCGTGTCAGAATTTTACTGACTAAAACCCACCCGTGTTCCTTCAGTTGCCCATGTGCCAGGGCCACGGTATCTATTTCGAACAAATCTCGCGACCCTGGCAGGTGTCTATGGTTCTGAGTCGAATCAAGCTAAATAGAAAAAATAAAAGTTAATTTTTCCCGCTACATTTTTTCTACCAATACTGTTCTTCTCATTTTATGACATCTTATTTTATTTACATATTCTTCAATGTTCCTCTTCCTCTACCAAAAGGGCGGTAATAATTACTAAGTCCCAATCAACTATAGTGAACACGCCTGCCAACGTCGGATTTTGCCATCAAACTGGTTATGCATGCCGCCTGGCAACCCAGAGCATTTTCAACGGAGCTTGCTCACGGAGGCGCGAGCATGCCGCCTGCATGCTCGAGCAGTCAAAATTTTGCTTGAGCATGCGCGAGCATTTTGCAGGTCGGTGTGCGCTGACCCTTAGGGACTACTCACACTTATTCAGCTCTATTCAGCTTTTGCCCATAGAAAACATCGATTTTGTATGGAGACGCGTACGCATCCGTCAAGCTGAACGGACGCGTACGCGTCTCCATACTAAATCTTTGTTTTCAATGGGCAAAAGCTGAATAGAGCTGAATAAGTGGGAGTAGTCCCTTAGTCGCTTTTTACGAAACCCACGGGAAGAAAAGGGATGGTGCTATTCTGGACGTCCGGCACCACACGGAGCATTTAAATGGATAATACTTAGTTCCAGTATAAAAGCCACTTGATATTAACATAATAACCTGAACACTGATCCATTTAGCGGAGTCAATTGTGCCATAAGAGCGTGAACTTCTTGCAAATGCATAAGCACTCAACTTTTGTGCCAAATGCGACTTTAGACTTTTTAGTACATGATTATTGCAGTTGTTATGCTATTAGAACTACACTGAAACTTCAGTGTTTGACTGCAAGGTATTTTATCTACGCTGTAGTACAATTCGAATTCGTATGATCAAAATGCATGATCAAAAAGCACGTTTGGAACTTTAAAAAAAAAAAATGAAAACTGTATTCAAATGAATACATAACTTCACGCCCTAAACAGTTGAGCAGAGGTGTACCTATAGTACAACCACATTTCACCTGCTATGTTTAATTGCCATGTAATAATAGCCTAATAAAGGCGAACCGATTGCCATAGACCGTACACAAATCTTTTACTGAGTAATTCTATATGAAAAAACTCTACCTGACTTGGATATTGAGCCCAACGTTCTACCAAAAGTCAATAATGTGTACGGGATGAGGGTTGCAGAATATTTAGTATTTTTTCTTCATAATAAATTTTTAGAAGACTCGGAAATGTCATACGAACCGAGTTCGAAAAGTTATAAGTACCAAACAAAAAAAAAACATAACATTTTTTCTCGCTTAATTAATTAATTAATTTATATATTATTTCTGAACATACACCAGGAGATCCATAAAAAAATATAATGTAGGTATACTTCTATACTATATTACTATATCAATGCTACTATTATAAATGCGAAAGTAACTCCGTCTGTCTGTTACGCTTTCATGACTAAACCACTGAACCGTTTTTATGAAATTTGGTTCGGGTTAAGTTTGAACCCCAATACTAGGCCTATTTTCATTCCGCGACTTCGTCTCCGTCCGCGATAACCGACATTTATGTGGACGACAACATATATCTTAAACGTACTTACAACATCGTTGTTATGTCTGTCATGCGACCTTATTGAAGTCGGTTCCAATAGAAAAGTAATTGTTTTAATTACTCGACGGTTGAGCTTTTAAGGGCGCACCGAGGGATTTGTATTCGTTTGATCGTTTGTATTAAATATGTAAGATCTTTAAGGATTCTCTCTATACCTAAACCGTAGTCTTTAAGCGTAACACGCTTACCCTACTTAAAGTTTCCTCGAAAAATAAATCCAAAGAAATAATATCTAAAAAAAAACCATTCGACTAACACTGGAGGTAACATACTCTTATTAGGAAATAAAAATATAACCCACGTAATATAACTAACATTAAATAGCAAAAATTGGTGCTCTGGGCTGACTTTCATAGTTTATATTTGAAGGAAACGTAGTTACAAAGATCTTACAGTACTAAAGCCAAAGACCAACTTCCTTGGTACTTCAGGGATACAAAATGCAGGTTTGTATACAAATACGAATATAATATTGACATGCACACAGATAATTTAACCGACTCTCAAATCTATACTTCTATACTAATATTATAATAAAGTTGAATTGTTCGTTTGTTTGGTTGAACGCGCTAATCTCAGGAACTACTGGTTTGAATTGAAAAAATATTTTAGTTTTGGGTAGTCCATTTATCGAAAAAGGTTATAGGCTATATAACATCATGCCACGACCATTAGGAACGGAGCATCAATGAAAAAACCGGCCAAGTGCGAGTCGGACTCGCGCACCGAGGGTTCCGTACAAACCTGTAGGTATAAAGGTTATTTATTTTTAAATATTTTTATTATATGATGTAACTAAAAATTTACTGTTTTCGCAATTTTTCCTTTATCTGTGCTATAAGACGTTGCTTCGTACCAAATTTCAAAATTCTAGATCGACTGGAAGTACCCTTTAGGTTTTGATTCCCTTGCGAGTTTCGAAAATTTGCGGAAATTTGCGGCATAAACAGCTATATCTTTTGATTGCGTTAGCTTAGAAGTTTGATTTTTTCACAGCTCCAAGGGACAGTAGACTTGAGTATTTTATATAAATTTCAGCAAGACCCTTTTTCTCAGGAACGCGTGGAGGTATCCACGCGTTCCTGAGAAAAAGGGTCTTGACAGACGGACGGACAACAAAGTGATCCTATAAGGGTTTCGCTTTTTCCTTTTGAGGTGCGGAACCCTAAAAATGTTGCGAGGACGGGGAAAGTTTATCCCTTTTGAGAGCTTCCGTTGCGTAAACGGTAGAGTAACACAAAAATCATATATGACGGAATAGTCCCTCTTAAAAAGCGCTGAAAAGTCTGCCATAGCGTATATGTCTATCTTTTAAAGTTGGCTCACTATAACTTTTTTAATTGTACTCAAATATAAATATAAGACTAAAAGTTTCTTTGGTGGAACGTACTAATCTTAGGAACTACGTTTATTGTTGGATAGCCAACTTATAGAGGAAGACTATAGTCTATATTACATTACGCTAGAACCCTTAGAAGCCAATCAAAATGATAAAGTGACGAATACGAAGTACTCACACGGGCAGGCGAATCGATGCGACAGGGTGGGTCGGCGGAGCAAGAAATTTAACGCGGGCGAAGTCGCGGGCAGAAGCTAGTAGGAATATAATATTTACTTCAAAGCAAACAACTAATGTAACCAACACTCAAATTCTAAACGTTTCGAGGAAGCTTCGACAGTAGCCATTTTCTTTAATTGCCTCGACTTGAGGCACAATTAAAATAAACTCCATGTTTTTGTTCAATTCCCTGATCAGCTTCCGAAATTAAACAGCTCTTATTTCTCAGAAAATTAAACGGAGTAATTATTTGGCGTTTTAAGTTAAAAGGTCAGTTTGTTTATCAGTGGGGAGTTTGCATTGTTGTCGATCTAAGTGATAATGATATTAAATAGGAGAATGTTTGTCTAATTTTACTATTAGTTTATAAATAAATAAAAATATCTTAGGACAACCAACACACCATTATCTGATCCCAAACTAGGCAGAGCCTGTACTATGGCAACCAGACAACTGATAAAAATACTTATATATTTCTAAATACATACACATTATAGATAAATTACACCCAGACACAGAACAAATGATCGTGCTCATCACACAAACATTTGTCCTGGGTGGGAATCGAACCCACAACACAGTCTTAGCAATCAGGGTCACTAACCACTAGACCTACAGGCCTCAGTTACCGCGTCATTGGCTTAGAAAACAATAATTTTCCTTGACAGCTGCATCGTTGGTCCAGTAGTCGCAAGAGCTACTGCTGAGTGTATAAGATCCTGTTTTCGTCTGGAAATTCTCATTAGCGGTCTGGATTTGTGCCTGGTTAATGGCAATAGGCTTGCCCCTATTACCTGACGAAATGTGGTTGTACTGTAGGTACCCTTCTGGGAAATATAGGCTTGATGTTATGTTTTCTTCGAGGATAATTAATCAGTTGTTAATTGTATCAGTTTGATTTATCAGAAAACGAACCGCCAGTTTCCATGGCATTCTTAAACGGAGTTTATCTCTTTCATAGTTCCTCTTTAATATTATTACTATATTAAATAAAAAATAAAATAAATATCTTAGGACAACCAACACAACGTTATCTGATCCCAAACTAGGCAGAGCCTCTACTATGGCAACTTGACAGTTGATAAATATACTTATATATTTCTAAATACATACACATTATAGATAATTTACACCCAGACACAAAACAAATGATTGTGCTCATCAGACAAACATTTGTCCTGGGTGGGAATCGAACCCACAACCTCAGTCTTTGCAGTCAGGGTCAGTAACCACAAGACTAGCAGGCCAGTCAAAATTAATTAATTTTATTGGTTTCATAGCTACAATACGAGTTGTATAGGTAATGAGATTTCATTTAAAAAACCAAGCATTAATACTTGTATTTTAATCTGTTCAGCCTTTGCCCAACCATGTTGAGGTCAGCTTCCAGTCTAACATGATGGAGCTGAGTATCGAGTTTTTACATGGAGCGATTGCCTGTCTGACCTTCACAACCCAGTCACTGGGTAACACAGTATCCCTTAGTAAGACTGGTTGTCAATTTTTCTGACGACTCGTAACGCCAGACAAAGATCCAAGAACGACAGCCAAGAATTCAGGCTTAACGTGCTTTGGCAGTCTCTGCGCCCTCACGTCCCTAGCCGCCGCAGGAGGAGACGCCCCGGGGGTCGGGAATCTATAGCGGACTTCCGGCCACCGTAGGCGCGAGCTTGCGGGCGGCGAGCAATGGTTGCTCGCCGCCCGGTAAGGACCAGGCTCGGGTCGACGGCGCGTAGTGTTCCACGCGCGCCTCAAAGAGATGTCAGCAATACTGAAGGGGTCTGACAGGACCGATGCCTGCCAGGGTCGCGAGATTGTTCGAAAGAGATACCGTGACCCTGGCACATGGGCAACTGAAGGAACACGGGTGGGTTTTAGTCAGTAAAAGTCTGACACGCCCTCCCGCTCCGCCCAGAGCGGGAGAAGTCATTTGATGAATTCCCATCCAGAAAAAAAAAGGCTTAACGTGCTTTGCGAGGTACGAAGGGATTTCAGGTATAAAAATCGTCACCTATCCACAGACCGACCGCGGCAGGTACAGCTTAACCTGACCAATCGACCCGTACGGGTTTTATTATTTAGCCACAAGCATTAACACCCGCACGAGTCGATTATATATAGTCATAGTTTTTGAAAATCAAAACATATTTCCAAAAACTTTGACTATAGGTTAACTTAAATACTACATCATGAGTGACGAATAGAAATATTACAGGATAGCGGAACGGAAGCCAGTTCCATGCTAGGAATTAACCTGTATTACAGACACTGTGGACCACTTCATAATCTCACTAGAAGTATTACTTCAAACGTCTGTCATCATCATTTCTGCCGAAAGACCACTGCTGGACATAGTCTTCCCCCAATTTGGGGGGCTTTGCCATGATCGCCACGCTTGGCAGGAGTTGGCAATCACAGAACGATGCTGCCCATTCTCTAGTAAGTCCCTAAGTCGCCTTTTACGACACCCACGGGAAGAAATGCGATGGTGTTATTCATTACGTCCAGTACCATACGGAATAAAAACGTCTCGTCTGTAGTTAAAAGAAATAATCCCAATTTAGGCATGCCGGTTGATAGGGAATTCACAAAAACTAGGTACTAAAATACAAAAGGGTATATATGTATAGATTATAAGCCAAAACGCCCAAAACTGTAGCCATCTCGCTTTGTTTCCCACTAAATGATAACACCAGATATGATTTAAGACTGACGCATTGCGCTTAACCGCTCTCAGTCCGCTAAGCCCAAAGTCTTTTATAATTAGGGGTCCGTGACCAAGCCTTTTGCCGGCTTTTAAGCCTCAGAAAACAAATCCTGGCAAAAAATATCAAGTACACAAATTGTCGTTCTCTTAACTGTGGTTAACTTAAATAAGCTCAGGTGTTTAGTAGCGAGGCCGCAGATTCGATTCCCAGCGGGGGTCGTTGTAATTTGTAATCTTATTTGTACAGCGCTCTTGAGAGTGGCGGCGGGAATTTAGTTTTTAGAAGGCCCGTTTTTTAAGTTGTAATTAGGAACTAATAGTTCACGGTTTTAACTGTAAGTTTTTAAGTAGTTTGGCCTTACCAATATCATTTGCATGGCAGGTGATACAGCATTTTAATTGCGTAACCACAATCTAAATAATTCTGAAGGATATATTACCTTATCCATTGCTTCACATGTCTGAAAACTTTGTTTGCTTAGTAACGTAAATAACGCAGTGGATGTCATTGAAATGTCAAAATGAAAGCCATTCCTACTGTTAGTGTGTGACGCAAATACTCCGAAGATCCAGATAATAATATCTTAATATTTAAGGACAACCAACACACCGTTATCTGATCCCAAACTAGGCAGAGCCTGTACTATGGGAAACAGACAACTGATAAATATACTTATACCATTTCTGAATACATACATACTCGTATTATAGATAAATTACACCCAGACACAGAACAAATGATTGTGCTCATCACACAACGATTTGTCATGGGTGGGAATCGAACCCAAGACCTCAATCTTTGCAGTCAGGATCACTAACCACTAGACTAACAGGTCAGTCCAGCCAGGCCTATGACAGATACGGTACAAAATCGCGCTACTCGCTGGAAGTCTTGGGTGATCAGACTTCATTGTAACGGTACTTTACGTGTTGTTATTAAAATGGACACTTTGAACCCCATTCTCTCGTATTTAACATGGATTGCCTATAAGCGAGTGGGACAATTGCGTAATGCAAGCTTTAATTTTAATAGTTCAACAACATTCATTGCGTCATATACGTTATTGAGCAGACAAATTCTTCGAACACATGAAGCAATGTATTAGCAATATTACTCAGTATTATCCCGATTCTGATTAATAGTGTCTTACGCTATTAGCGTGTAGTATTGGGTAATTCGATAAACCCTTTTTATACTAAAGATTAAGCGTAAAAGGAATTCTTTTCGCTACAAGTAAAAACTCTTTACAATATTTCCATCTTATTTCGTGTCAATATTAAGGTGAATGCCTAGATAGCCCTCGCCATACATTTTTCAGGTGTGGAAATCTCGGTAAATAAACAGTTTCTGCAGAATAAAAGCAACTGTAATGAGACTTTATAATGTATTATGTTCGCGTATAGCCCAAATTTTATAAAAAAAACAGTATTTCTAGGAGAATTAGACCGAATAAAAAACGAAAAATCTTTACATGTGTGAGTGACCTGAATCGCGCCATCTGACAGAAATTTATAGAACCACTGAGAAAGTTGGTTGCTGTTGTGTTACGAGTTTACGATTAGTAAACATTCATAATAGATGGCGCTGTTCGATATTCGAACATTTTAAAAGAATTTATCTTTTAAATTCGATAATGCGACGTTGCCATTCTAGAGGCAGCGCGCGCACACCGCGTTGTTGCCATACCGTCAATGCGTGATTACTTGAGTCTTGAAAACTTGCGAATCGTTTCCAGAATATTGTGTTTCTAGCAAGTTAGCGCCGGGCGCGCGGGTTTGCCCGCGGAGTTAACATTTTATGATTGATAAAATGTTTTTTATTATGGAATGAGAAAGAATGCTTTACATAAAGTGAAAAAAATATCTCTGCGATCTGCCCTTGGTTCACACAGATACAATACTAATGTAATTATTGTATTATCTAGTTTAAATATGTAGTAAGTAGTTACTAGTACACGACTTTCCAGATTTAAAAATCTTTTTAATGTATGTAAGTAGGTACTGATAACATTCTGATACGCTTAGGTACTAATCCATTGGTTTGGGTTGAATAAAATCAGAGAATAGAATTTGATGTATAAGTAAGTTATAACTAAATCAGGCGATCAGCGAAGCTACCTACACAATGGTGAAACGTAGGTACTACGTACATCTATTGATTGAATCATATTTATTCTTCTATTCTTTTATAATTCATGTGAAACCAGCAAGATTAGTGAATACACAGACAAACCACTTTGATTTTTCATAATTGCTTATTTTACTAGTATTATTAGCACACACAAAATGCGTCAAGCAGGGTTGCCAACTTTATTTTTTAGAAGATCGTACCATACATTTTAAAAGATCGTACTTTGCTAAGAATTCAAAAATAAAAATAGTACGCATTGAAATTTCAATAAAATAAATGGTAAACAAATGTGGTGGGTGTTACTATAACTTCAACGCAAAATTTAACATTTTGGTATAATATTTAAGAATCTGGACACCAATTTAGCAACTAAACTTTACGACGAGGTTTTTTTATTAAAGAAAAGGGGCTCGGAAGAGACTTTGTCATGAAATCCACACGAAACAATAAACACCAGTATCATTAGAACTTAAAACGAGATATTTACCATGTTTATTATTACTTAAAAAAAACTGTGCTACCTACTACTGAGAACCATTCAAATGAGTGCCATCCGTGAAACAGTTTTCATCAGGGCTTGTTAACGTTACCAAATTCACACTATAAGTATCGTTAAGTAACGTTATTTTCATAAAGTTAATATTTTAACGGTAAAACGGGTAACGATACTTTGGTATCGAATCTATAAAATAACGTTACCAATTAACGTTACTAGTATCGATACTTTTACATACATACATACATAGAATCACGCCTTTTTCCCATGGGGGTAGGCAGAAACCACGGAACGCCACCTGCTACGATCTCTACACACTTCTTTTGCCTCGTTTAGGTTCATAAAATTGGTCATACACACACGCCGGTTGCGAGTACTACGCACCTGACCTTTCTGAAGAATATCACTAATAAGGTCCCTATATGTCCTCCTAGGGCGTCCCCTCCCGGTGTTTCCACTCACATCTGCCTTGTAAATACCTTTTGTGAGCCGACCTTCATTCATCCTCTCAACATGACCAAACCATCTAAGCATACTTTTTTCAATTTTTGTCACTACATCTTCTTTTACACCACACCGTTCTCTTATCACATCGTTACCTAATGCGTTGTTGTCAACCTGCGCAACCTAAGCAGCACGCCATGGGCGGCGGCGCTCTACGGCAACATCGCCAATCAAACGGTGCAAATGCAACTTCAATAATGTAGACGAAAGAAAGAGATGAAAGAAAATAAATAAAAAATTAACGGTACTCAGTTACCGGTAAAACGTATGCCAAGTATCGTTATCAAGCATTACGTGACCTCTACTAATAACGTTATCTTCGTCCGATGAAAGTAACGATACCAAATTTTTAACGTTATTCAAAGCCCTGGTTTTTATTCAAAAGTGAAGCGTTTTTGTGTTTTATTGACGGTAAGTGTTATTTTTATGTGCAATGAATGATTTTCAAGGTGATATAGAGTATTATTATAATGGTAATTAATTACCCTTAAAACTTTACAAAAGTGTAAGATTTAGAAAATGAAATACAAAATCAAACGTTAGCAACACTCGTTGATTGTCGTCACATGACATACTACAAATTTCAGATATTCTCTCTGAAAACAACAGCTTGATGGTGGTGTTATTTCTGTTTCTTGAAACATTTCATAAATAAGATACATTTGCTGTTGTTTGTAATTATTCTTTTTGATTTCAGATTGAATTGCAACTGAACTGCCTAAGATGAACCCGACTAATAAACTTGCATAAATGTATACGACATGTGTATTCAGGACCGCGAAAATCACGGAAAAAAGTGCAAGCTGTATTGAAAAAACATCATGGAAGTTCTTTTAGTGATCTATAGTGAGTAAATTAGATTCCCATAAGATTTCGAATCAGATTTACGTGAGTGGAGGTTATTTGATACTCGTTGGTTCGTGTTGTAGTCTTCGTTTACAGCCATTTTTCCTTGCAGCCGAAAGCAAGCGAAGGAACAACAAGCATGCAAGCATGGCGTAACAAGAAACAGAAGGTAGTGGAAGAAACCGCGGTTTGCCCTGTTGTATTTAGGTACCTACAGACCTATCAATATTTTTCTGTCTCTCAACACTGTTTTTTTAACATATCTTTTATTTCAGTCCACATTCAACTCAAGATCGTCATCAGCTGTCCAACCTTTCGACAGCTTAAGATACGCCCTAAACCTATTCGCGTGGTATACCAGAAATTCGATACGAAGCCATAGCCTGCAGCTCTAGCTTCAATACAGTTGAATCTGTTACAGAGCAAGTAGAGACTGTTGATTTTGATTGGCCACAACCCGATTCAGAGACTGAAGCTTATCAACTAACTGTGGAAAGAACATCAAGTGACAACTTATCAGGTTTGGTAGGGTACCGTATTGTTGACTTGAAGAAGGTCATATGGTCACAACTTTGATTCTTCATCTGGAATGGTAAGTCCCAACTTGATACCATATTTTTGTGTTCATTACATTAGTACGCTTTTGCTTGTTTGTTGTGATGAAGTTTATGTTTGACAATACCAAAGTACAACATATTTTACACAATGTTCAGTGTAACAAATATCATTATTTCTTGGTATGTATGTATAAAAATAATGTATTTCTTGGATTGTTTCTTTTTAACAGCTATTATTATTTTGATTCTAGGTCCAGGGTCAATTGCGAATTACCAAAATGAATAAATGTTACTTCATTTGCTTTATATCTGTCACCCAACCATTGACTGTCATAGAAGTTAACCGGGATGAGGAAGTCATCAACGCTATGATGCCGAAGTTGGTAACATTTTTTAAAACGTGTACTGCCAGAAATTATATTGAGAAGAGTTGAGAAAAATGCTAAATGTCTAGACATCAAGGAATTAAAAGGTATAAAAATATAAGTCTTACTCATTTCCTAACTTATTCCGCAGGTCTCTGAGGTGTGGGTTCAGTAAGAATAGTCTAACAAAACTGTGTAAATTCATTTGTTGCAGCGAAAACTGCGTCTTCCAGCATTTGATTCAGATCGCACGGAAATTATATAAATGGAAGTAAAAAGTGACAAGCAGAAGACTGATACGGCGCGGCGGCGGCGGCGACTGCAAAAAGTAGCGCGTAGAAAAGAAGATATTTTATTATAATATTTATAAGTATCTTTGTATGGTGGTACGAGTCGATGGTTCGAATCCAAGCCGGCACTTTGCTGAGTGTAAATTATTTCATCACCACAGTTCAGAGGAGGCCTGAGTCTCAGCAGTGGGAACATTATAGAATAATTAATAAGCTATTTTTGCACGTAGCGATGTATAGTTTGTGTTATTTTGTTAGTTCATAAGATTTTTCTGTGTAGATAAGTTTCACTCATGTATTTAGGTACCAGCCTAACAATTCAATTGTAAAAGAATATTTATTGCAGTTCAAAATTGTATCATAAGTAGGTATTCTTGAAACATTAATAAATGTTATGGTTAGCTAGCAACCCCTTTGTGTTGTTATGTAAGATACATGTGCCGTTATATATAGTTACGTATGATGTTATTTATATTGTAATCTACATACATAATTCTTTCTAATACTAAATTCAAAATCATAATTGTAAATATCAAAATATTTAAAAAAGTATGTTATCTTTGTATGGTGGTATGACTCGATGGTTTGAATCCAAACGGAAACTATCTAAGTAAATGTAGTGAGAGTAAATAAAACATTATTTTTATGAAAATATTAACCCCTTTTTACTAAATAAATATTATTAATTTATAGTAGGGTACAATAAAAAGCTTTACAATGTAATAAATAGTCTTTTATTTATTTAGTACACGTCACTATTTACACTTCCATTCCTTCTTCTGCCTTACATTTCTTCCCGTGGGTGTCGTAAAAGGCGACTAAGGGATTTACTAGAGAATGGGCAGCAGCGTTCTCTATGCATTTTACCATCACACTGCGATCGCCAACCCGCTTGCCAAGCGTGGTGATTATGGCAAAGCCCCCCAAATAGGGGGAGGCCTATATCCAGCAGTGGACGTCTTGCGGCTGAGATGATGACTATTTACACATTACAATTTAGGTTCAGTCACATTACTACAACTTATAGGGACAGTGTACCTATATTAATTTCATTTTAAACTGTTTGAATAAAACGACATCTAGTGGTGTCGAAAGTTACTACTATTTACTTTGCATGTGTGTGTAAAGAGTAAAGTCAAGCGGCTAAATCTTTAGAATGTACAAATCTTTGTATGAGACCAGTTAACAAGCACAGTGACTATCTAAAAAAATCAAGTTAATGCCCTAGGTTTCGCATATAATAAAGTTATCTATTAAAGATTTCTAAGTTAGGCGTAAAAATTGAAAATGTTCCAAATTGTGGATCTAGCGCCATCTAGCGACAAAATGGCATCTGAGATAATCATCCATCCACCTTAAGCTTTAGTCCTTCTGTAACCCATGTCTTTATAGTGACGTAACAATGAAGGTTTTCATTCGATGTCCGAAGCAATTTATTCGTGAAGTGTGACGAGCGTCAGGGGACTCCAGTCCCGGGTCGTACGTTGTTCACGTTTAAACTTGCGTATACAATATGTTACAGGTTCTCAGTTAATACAGGTCGCTGATTTTGTTAGGTATTTTGTTGGCAGGTGCTTTTTGTGTTAGATCATTTCAACTTGAATGATGTCATCATCACCTCCTCCAATTAAGGGGGTTTGCCATAATCGGCACGCTTATCAGGTGGGTTGCCGATCGCAGTATGGTGGCAAAATGCATAGAAAACGCTGCTGCCCATTCTCTAGTAAGTCCCTTAGTCGCCTCTTACGACACCCACGAGAAGAAATGGGTTGATGCTATTTTTTGGAGGATGAGGATGAGGATGTACCTTCCTAAAAATATTCTTCAGTACTCATGGTGACCCGCCCCAAAATGTTAGGCTGCGACCGCGCCTGGGCAACACACGGAACGATGATTGACAATGTCCATGGAGTTTCTTCTCCTTAGGGGAACCCAAAGAAATAAGTAACCAGGGTCGTCAATGAATGTTTTGTTGTAGCAAAGACAGCTGAAGTGGCTCAAAAGGCTGGCCAACTTAAATAGGACTTGCCGAGATATATCTGTCCTATTCTGGAAAAACTGGGCCCAAATAGTACGGAACTAGTGCCCTGAGACAGTGCGGTAGACCACGTAGAAGGTGTGCGGGATGAGCTGGATAGGTAAAGCTGGAAGGAGGGCAAGCGAAAAACGTAGGAAGGACTTTAGCCAGGACTGGGTCAGCACTAGCTAGTAACAAAGATAGAAACGTTAGTTCTCAATCCTAATTTTCAGGAATTGTTGATATTAGGTATCCAGAAATACACCTTTTCAATTTTATACCCGTACTACGGTAATTTTTTTCACAAATCAAAATTTCATTGAATGAAAGAAAATTGCAAAACAGAATTCCCGGTCCATTTTCTTCTCAGTTTCAATAATATGATTAATTTATTTCCGATTTCGTCTAATAATGAAAAACGTACATAATTACATTAATCGTCTGATCCAATAAGGAAGAAATAAAGTCTTACGCTTAACAGTGGGTAAATTAAAAGTAAATTAATGAAGATTTCGTTATATTTTTAGGCTTATAACGCTTTGGGGTTCATAATTAAATTACAATAATGAAAAGATTTTGTTTGTTTAGTTGTATATTTAGTTAGTAAGTCATTAAATTTTTTGATGCTTTCTCATTCCGTTCTCTCTATTTATCATATATCATAGTATTAATATTATTTTAAATCTGCTAGCATCACTAGCAACACTGGAAAAATTTGGGGTTTTAAAAAAATGTTTCACCTATGGAAAACTACCTACATTATTCCGGAGTACCATGAGTTACAAATATCACGCAGACGAAGGCGTGGGCGAAGTACTAGTATGTTAGGTAAATATTAAAGTGAATAAAAACACTCATTTGAATAGGTACAGAAAGATCAACAATCTTGCATATGTCGCATGTATTTGTTACTTAGAATTTCTTAATGAAATAACCTCTTTACCTGGGGATCGAGGGATCCGCTGTAGTACACCCACACTTTGTCAGTTTAACCCTTTATAGGACGGCTCATAAAAAGTGGCCAGTAAACTAAACAGTGAAGAAGTGACCGTCCACTTCAAGGTCCTAGGTACCTAGAAGTGACTGTCCACCCTTTATAGGACGGCTCATACGAAGTGGCCAGTAAAGTGAACAGTGAAGAGTGAAGAAGTGACCGTCCACTTCAAGAAGTGAAGTGACTGTCCACCCTTTATAGGACGGCTCATACGAAGTGGCCAGTAAACTGAACAGTGAAGAGTGAAGAAGTGACCGTCCACTTCAAGAAGTGACTGTCCAGTTTACTGGCCACTTTGTATGAGCTGTCCTATAAAGGGTTAAGTGTCATGTAACAGAGGTCGAACCTTTTTCCGTCAACCGATACTTAACCAGAATCCAGGCTGATATTGAGACATTCATGATAGAAAAACCCAATTCTCTGCCCGATTTGATAATCAAACTCAGGACCTCATTATCAGCAGTAGTGGACACGACAGAGCAAAGCAGTTGACTAAAGGTGTCTTCAGACAGCGAGCGGGGCGTGACGTGACGCGACGTGGCGGGGCGCCGGCGCGACGCCGGCGCGGCGGGAGCCTTCACACTGCGGGCGCGATCACGTCCCGTCCCGCCGGCGCACAGTGGATCGTCCCCATACAAGAGGTCGGACATAGAATCAAAAATTGAAAAAGTATTTAATTTAAAAAAAAATCAAAATATACAGTTGCATTCCTCTATTAAAGAACAACACACATGTGCAAAACACACAAAAATAACTATAACTAGCAATGAATTTGATAAGCTAATTATGACATGAGCCAATCACACTGCAGAGCTTAAGGGCTGTGAACATAGTAATTACAATAACTCATTAGATTAAGCAAGTACTGGTAGTCGTTACTTAATGACTCATTAACGCTTTTGTTATGTTGCAACAAAAGCGTTCATAAGTCATTAAAGTCCTCAAAAATGCACCTGTTATTTAAGGAACTACTTAGTGATGACTAATTCTCAGTAATAAGTATACTTAATGTACCTCCATTCCATCAGTAATACACATACAAAGATAGTTACTATAGGCAAAATATCTCGGGGCACTCTGGGGGCACCATGTGTCCTTGAAGAAAATGTGGCATAAAATGGGTAAATAACAGTAGTGAAATCCACAAGTCGAACAAAGAGGGAATCATGAGATACATACATTTTTGTGTTCGTTTCCATACAAAAATAAAAGTTTTCATCGAATAGCGCCTAAAGTGCTGGTCAAATAAAAAAAGCGTAGAACAATTTTTGTTGTTCTTTAATAAAAAAATGCAACTGTATATTTTGTTTTTATTTTTTAAATTAGATACTTTTTCAATTTTTGATTCTATGTCCGACCTCTTGTATGGAGACGATCCACTGTGCGGCGCCGCGCCGCGATTCATTCATTGAAAAAATGTTGAGCGATTCAGACGTGGAAACGCTCTTGCTCTTATTTTTTAATGAAGTATCTAACTAATATCACAAAAAAAATAATTTTATGGTTAAATGCTTTAAATATGAGTATGCTTAGTCAAGTTCACAATATTTTTTATACTATAAGCCAAGACAGTCTAAAAAATCACAAAAGTTCGTTTCACTAAATTGAAATCACATGGTAATTATGAATTACCTTTCTTATCTCGCGATTTGCAACCCACTGTGCGGCGCCGCGCTGTCTTGTCACGTGAATGATCAAAAAGTTACAAAACAGAAAACCAAATCATTTCAATTGTTAGGAAGTTGGTCCTATGCTTTAAACCGAACTGTTTAATTTTTTTTGCCTTTTCAATAAGATTTAACGGGTTTCTTAGATTAAATGTATCAAATTATACACTTTAAATTAATTGAGTTTACTTACTAAATAAAGGATACAGTCATTGTAATAAACAAGCTTGCGTCGTGTGACTCTGATCACATTGGCATAAAGTTCAAATTCAATTGATGCACGTGCGCTAGTTGTTTGAAACTGTACTCGTAATGAAAATGTTTTAGTCAATCACAGCTAATGTCGGCGATCGCTCACTTTCATTCACTATCCATTACTCGTATCAACTAACATACAAAAATGTTATTAAATGTAAGACGCAGTCAATCAATTTAAAACTTGTGATACTTCTGCAATTTATCGCCATCCTGCCGACGCTGCGCTCGCGCCCCGCCCGCGGCACGCCGGCCTCTGAGTTGTATTCCGACTCGGCGCGGCGGCGGCGTGGCGCGTCGCGCCGAGCGCTCTGTGTGAAGTCGTCCATAATATCTAGTACATTACAACTACTCAGCGTCGCGTCGCCGCCCGGTCCCGCCGCGTCGCGCCCGCTGTGTGAAGACAGCTTAATTTACATTGCCTTCACGTGAGGGTCAACGCCTTACAAAGCACAAAGACGAACGCTCGTAATACATACATATAATACATACACACAAACATACATATGTACATACATACATACACACAAACATACATACATAGATACATACATACATACATACATACATACATACACACATACATACATACACACATACATACATACACACATACATACATAGTTACATACATAAAATCACGCCTTTTTCCCATGGGCCCGCCAGGCAGAAACTACGGAACGCCACCTGCTACGATCCTTACATACTCCTTTTGCCTCGTTTAGGTTCATACAATTATAATAATAATAATAATATCTTAGGACAACCAACACACCGTTACCTGATCCCAAACTAGGCAGAGCCTGTACTATGGTAACCAGACAACTGATAAATATACTTATATATTTCTAAATACATACATATTATAGATAAATTATACCCAGACACAGAACAAATGACTGTGCTCATCACACAACATTTGTCCTGGGTGGGAATCGAACCCACGACCTCAGTCTTAGCAGTCAGGGTCACTAATCACTAATTGTAATATTAACCTGACAAATCACAATAGAATTGAAGTTTCTTCTCTACGAATGTCTCAATTGAATCTTATAGAGATAGGTCAGTAACCCTAGTTGGAAGTGCTTTGTATAACAATGCACGTGATTGTCCGAGGAACCAACCGTGACCGAGTGATGTGTCGTTTGTATTGGGAGCCATTGAAGATGTTGAGTGAAAAGGCTCAGTTGATACAAAACAAGTAAAGAATTACCTTATTTTTGACACACTATTATTAGCTTGGTTTGAATGTATCGGTATCTTTAAAC
Organism: Aporophyla nigra; assembly: GCA_947507805.1. Lineage (NCBI taxonomy): Eukaryota > Metazoa > Arthropoda > Insecta > Lepidoptera > Noctuidae > Aporophyla > Aporophyla nigra. Next base: position 6,875,135 of record OX382292.1, on the reverse strand, counting down.
GTATTTTCACTCACTTCAAGACATCTGATTAAATATAAATTTTGCATACTTATCAAGGACCGATCACAATACGATAATTTCATAAATTTGTGTCATTATCCTGGTCAGGGTTACCAGGATAGCAAAAAACTAAGAAACTTGCTTTAGTAGCAGGCCGAACTAAAAAAATTAAAATAAATAATAGTTTAAAAAAAATAAAAAACACGTTTTTTTTTTTAAATTAATTTCTTCTTTTGCATTTTGTTCACTATTCTATTTTTTCTCTTTGAGTCTAAATTATCTGCATAAGTCTAGTATTATTTACGTAAATAAATAGATACCGATTATAGGAACTTATCCTGATTTTTCAAGATTGTATAAATGTTTATTTATTTACTTAGGGACAACAAACAGCAGTGTACTGAAAAGTAGACATAGGTTAGAACTTAATAATAGAGGTAACAAATACACTACTCACAACGTTATCCACATATTAATAAACAGAATTATTGCTAGTTGTTCGGAAGAACGATACAAATAAAAATAAAAGTACAATAAAACTAATTATTACTTAACTATTAGGGTTCTGATCACTTAAAACAGTAGCAATTTTTTTTTTTAATATAGCCTTACTGAGAAACATAATATAATAATGTTGAATCCTGATATTGAAAGACTAGGGCTATTACATCCTGCTAGGGTCGCGAGATTGTTCGAAAGAGATACTGTGACCCTGGCACATGGGCAACTGAAGGAACACGGGTGGGTTTTAGTCAGTAAAAGTCTGACACGCCCTCCCGCTCCGCCCAGAGCGGGAGAAGTCATTTGATGATTTCCCATCCAGAAAAAAAAGGGCTATTAGATGATTCTCCTGTCTAGCCTTTTTCCAACTATGTTGGGGTCAGTTTTCAGTCTAATCCGATCAACTGGAAACCAGTATTTCATTTGGAACGACTGCCAATCTGACCTCCATAATATAATTAAGACCCTTTTGTAGGGTTTGGGCTTCTGACTACCAGTAACGACTTTCATACGTCTACGAATGACGTGTTTTCCAAGGTACGGAGGGAACGCGATATTTAATGAATGGTCACCCATCCACGAACTAACCGCGGCATGGGGAGGTTAACCGTTAGTCGAACCATGCGGCTTTTATTATTTAGCCACGAGTGCACAAATAGAGGATACTACAATCCTTAGATCATTCTTCAAGAAAATCGCGGGCCTACCTCAACCAGCCATTGTATTCTAAGCGGGTCTTCTGATAACATCTGTTTTCCGGTCTACCACTTAAAGGTCCACTCCAATTTGAAGCAACTATGATGTACTAATGTAAACATCATTGTTCCAAGAACAGTAAGTGGTTGTATTTAATGGTGCGTTAAATTAAACAATATGTCTGGTACAGCCATTGATTAGTGGCTTGAGATCGTTTAGTTTAACAATGTGACTATTATTATTAGTAATAATTATTTTAGTAGTATACTAACTGATCCGATAAATGTTGTCCTGTCCAAATTACGATGTTTTATACAAAATTCCAGTTCCGTGTGTTGCCGACCGTAAAGAATAGCACCATCCGATTTCTTCCCGTGGGTGTCGTAAGAGGCGACTAAGGGACTTACTAGAGAATGGGCAGCAGCGTTCTCTATGCATTTTTCCACCATCGCCATCCCTCCTGCCAAGCGTGGTGTTTATGTCAAACCCCCCAAATTTGGGGAGGCCTATGTCCAGCAGTGGACGTCTTTCGGCTGAAATGATGATGATGATACAAAACTCCGTTGTAACTTTTCTTAATTCGCTCGGTAACTTTTCGATTCGTTCTTTCCGTAGACCTGATTCGGGCTGTTACAAATATTTTTAAACAAACCTTAGCGAAATCAGTCCAGCCGTTCCAGCAACACATAGGGTATTTTTATCCCGGTAATACGTTCCCGTGAGATAATTTTCGACCTCCACGCGGATAAAGTCGCTGGTAACAACAGTTAGGGTCAATTTATACTAGCACAGAGTCGAAGCTCATCGAAGCCGAAGCGTCTTTCCAAAATTGAACATAACAAATTCAATCTTAACTCCACAGCGTAACGCACACATTACTTCTGAGATTTTAAAAACACGCGCGCATTCTTTGGAATTCGCGCGTCTACGCGTGAACAGCTGATTGGTGCGCGCGCATTCTCGCGTATCCCTGCGCCCACTAGCGAACCTACGCGTCATCAGTCGGAAATTGGCCTGCGTAACGCAAAAAGTAGTTAATTCACCACAAATATGTCTTTTCTTCCACAAGTTGTGAACACTATAATTCCGCTTGCTTTTTCTTCTTTCTTCGTTTTCTTCTTCAACTTCCGATATAAGTAATATCAATCATTTTACACACGTTTCAGCTACGAGAGTCAACTGGCAAGTGATTCAATAGCACTGTTGTTGATGCCCATTACTACACGTAAATGAGTGCGCGCGTACTCGCCAGAATACGCGCGCATTCGTGCGGCTTCGCTTTAGTTGTAAAGAATTTGACGCTTCGATGCGCTTCGACTCTGCGCTAGTATAAATTGACCCTTAGTAACAACATAACTTGACAGTTCGCAACCCAACTTTCTCAGTTCCTCATAAACCAGTACACAACATTACTTTCGCCTCATGCCTCACAAAAAACCCAAACAGCCGCATCCAAATGTCGTTCTGTCGCATATTTTTATGATCGTACCACAGACAAAAGATATTAAACCGCCCAACTGAGTTATTGGTCCAATATCTGTACAACAATGGCCGCCAACAATGACCCATGACCACAATGGATAATAAATAGATAAATGGGCCACAAAAATGGTGGGTCTCGAAATTGTTCTGTTTGTATCCTTTTATTGTGGTTCGCGGCAATTATGTTGGAAGATGCAGTCTGGCCCAATTTTCGGGGAGTATTTGTAGACGTAATTGTGTTGGTACAGTGTCTTAAGGCAGTTATATTTTGTGGATATTGCCCTCTAAGTATCCTCCGTTCGTGTCCCGGAATACACGTTAAGCCATTGGTCGCTTCTGTCTTTCGTAGATCTTTGACAGTTGTTACGGATTGGAGAATCCTGAAAGTGTGACAATCAGTCTTATCAAGGAGTATCATATTAGTAACTGGGTTGTAGAGGTCAGATAAGCAGTCCCTTCATATACCTAGAATAATCAACCTATACCGTTTTTACACGCTTTATATTAGCTTCACTTGTATGTTTGTTCGTAACCAACTCCTTATAGCGCGATTTTGACCCACTTTAAACGACCAGATTTCATTCAAACTTTGCACACCTGGCAAGTTCCGATGACAGTACAATAATTTCATAAATCTGTGCCATTATCCTTGCCAGGGTTACCAGGACAGCAAAAAAACTGTCTTCGAAAACTACGCTGACATACGTCACAAATTACGCGGACATACGACACAAACTACGCTAACATACGTCACAAACTACGCTGACATACGTCACAAACTACGCTTACATACGTCACAAACTACGCTGACATACGTCTCAACATTCGAAACACCCTAAAAAATAGAAAATAAATAATAGTTTTTTATTGATATCAGGCACTCCACGCTTTTTTTTCCATTATTTTGTACTTTTTAGTTAAGTTTTCAATGGTAGCGTGTTTTTCAGTTTTTTTAAACTATTATTTTTATTGCTAGGACTCGCTCTCGATGAGCGGGAGTAGGCTATAAATCCACCACGCGGGCCCAGTGTCGGTACATGTCACATGTCTTCTTATTTTTGGTTCTAGGATATGCCGGTTTCCTTATAAAGTTTTCCTTCACCTTGAGCTCCATGTAAAATACTAGTACCATTTATCTGCATCCAGTAAGAGACTGAAAGTCAACCACAATTTAGTTTCGCTTTGGGAAAAGGCTCGATAGATGATATACTGGTAATTGTGTTGATACAGCGTCTTAAGGTAGTTCTATTTTATGGAAATTACCCTCTTATCAGTACTTCTCACCTGCCTGCCTGTTAGTCTAGTGGTTAGTGACCCTGACTCCTAAGACTGAGGTTGTGGGCTCGATTCCCACCCAGGACAAATCTTTGTGTGATGAGCACGATCATTTGTTCTGTGTCTGGGTGTTATTTATCTATAATATGTATGTATTTCGAAGTATATAAGTATGTTTATCAGTTGTCTGGTTGCCATAGTACAGGCTCTGCCTAGTTTGGGATCAGATAACGTTGTGTTGGTTGTCCTAAGAAGAAGAAGATATTTATTAACAAAAACGATGTATTTTAGACTTACTTAACTTCCGGAAGATATGCTAATAATACCAAATAGCCATGATCAATTTTATTGTGTGTGTCATGCGTGGACGTTCTAACAATTTCTTCCGGATTTCTTCTTTTCTTCTTTCATTCTTCCGTTCATTAGCAGTTACATGCGTAGCTTTAGCTCGATACTTAATGTTGACATTATAATGCCCCCTATGTGTTGGCCCCTTACGACTTGTAGGTCGTGGGTTTAAGCCTATTCAGGAGCTTTTCTTTATGTAAAGAAAGGAAGAAATAAAACACATTTATTTAGTACAGTTTGAAAGGCACACAATGGGTATACAGCAAGAGTAAAGCAACAATAAAAAATTGTTAAGATGTGTGATGTCAGAATCTAAAAAAAGTGTTGATACTTTCATCACCACTGCTCTCAAAACGGTGGAGGAAAACATCGTGAGGATACCGACATGTCCATGAACGCACACAAAAAAGGTACAAAGGCGGACTTAATGCCTTAGGCATTCTCTACCAGTCAACCAAGGGTGGTGAAGAGATTAGATGAAGCGATTAGAGAGGTTTTCGTCCCGGCAGTGGCAAAATTATAGTTTGATTATCCTTGTGAAATACACAACAAACGTTTGTAATATCCACCGAAGGGCTTGCATCCAACAGAGACCAATCTTCTCAGAATCGCTCATACTACGTACGTTCTACAAAAATTATGCATGTATGAGCGGACCGTTCACTCTGTTTACTTACTCCTGTGCTGTCTGTGCTCCTCTTACTCGTGTGTGCATTCAGGAATGCGCTTTGATGCAGAGGTTCAAACTGCCTCAAATGACTGTTGATTTTCAAGTCCTGACTTGGTATCGTGTGGTTTCCCGCTAAACTTACCCAGCTCTCTGCTTCCTTGGATATTTAAAAAAAACCGGCCAAGTGCGAGTCGGACTCGCGCACCGAGGGTTCCGTACAAACCTGCAGGTCATCATCATCATCATTCGTCATCATCGTTTATGAAATTAAATGTTTTTTTTTTAATTTTTATATTTGAGTTGACTGAATGAAAGGTAAATTGTGGTTTACGATTTATGACGTATTAAAAAAAAACTACTTACTAGATCTCGTTCAAACCAATTTTCGTTGGTAGTTTTCATGGTAATGTACATCATATATTTTTTTTAGTTTTATCATTCCCTTATTTTAGAAGTTACGGGGGGGGGGGGGACACACATTTTACCACTTTGGAAGTGTCTCTCGTGCAAACTATTCAGTTTAGAAAAAAATGATATTAGAAACCTCAATTTCATTTTTAAAGACCTATCCATAGATACCCCACACGTAAGGGTTTGATTAAATTTTTTTTTTGTGTTTCAGTTCTATGTATGGGGAACCCCAAATATTATTGTTTTAAAAAAAAATGATATTAGAAACCTCAATATCATTTTTAAAGACCTATCCATAGATACCCCACACGTATGGGTTTGATGAAAAAAAAATTTTTGAGTTTCAATTCTATGTATGGGGAACCCCAAATATTATTGCTTTTTTTCTATTTTTGTGTGAAAATCTTAATGCGGTTCACTGAATACATCCACTTACCAAGTTTCAATAGCACAGCTCTTATAGTTTCGGAGAAAAGTGGCTGTGACATACTCGGACAGACAGACAGACAGACAGACAGACAGACAGACAGACAGACAGACAGACAGACAGACAGACATGGCGAATCTATAAGGGTTCCGTTTTTTGCCATTTGGCAACGGAACCCTAATAAAAACCAGAGTCTCTAGACAAGTGATAATCGCTGTCAGTTTGTTTCGTATTTCGACAACGATTGTCTAAAGGATTGTGAATTTGTGATGAGCTTTCCGGTAGTTTATAATGTAAAAATATTAAAAATGTCATCAATATGTCAAAATATTTTACAAAGCTGTTTATTAAAACGAAAAACGTAACAAAAATATTACTTAGGCGTCAAGCCACCTTTATCTAAGTACCAGGAATAATCTCGTCACAAAACCTTGGAAAAATATGTAAAATAGCTTAAAAGCTTAACTTTCGGTTGATGTAATCAGAAAAACCGTGTTCTTGTGATGTCCATTTTTCCTTTTAGGGTTCCGTACCCAAAAGTCACCGACGAATTCGTTCATGTATTATTGGCTTTTTCTCTTATGCTGTAAACAACTTAAATATTTTATTTTGGGAACATAATTTTGTCGCCTGAATTATGAATAACTTCTTTAAGTTATGTTTAAGAAAATATCTTTACAGCCATAATCTGACAAAGTACCGTGATGGTTTTGTATTATTTAATCATTTTGTATTATGAAGCCCTCTTTGATATGCAAAAAGAGTACAAATCTACTTTCAAGACCAAAACCATTGACATTAATGGCACCTCCGTTGGCTTTAACCAATGGGCTACTCCAGGTATTTACAAAAGTAGAGCGAGGCTTTACGAGTTATATGGTTTAAAAAAATACAGGTTTGATACTCCTTTCCTAGAGTATGTAAAAAAATATTCAAAATTATTTAAACAGATTATTGCTTTTGCTAAATCCAAATTTTTAAGCGATCAAATTAAAAATTCAAATAATAAAATAAAAACTACTTGGAAAATCATTAACAATGAGACGGGTAAATCGGTTAAACAAGAAAAACAACTTGAAATTTTGGTCGACAACAAATTAGTTAATACGCCAGCTGACGTAGCACAGGCATTTAATGAGTTTTTTGCCAACATACCTGTAACTACGACTCGCTCCTTAAATTCGTCCCCGTCTAAAGCTGATAATCTTTTGCATAGTAGTGTGCCAAAAAGTAGTTGCCTATTCAATTTTGAACATGTAATGCCTCGTGATGTAGTTAATGTTTTAACACACTTAAGTCTAAAAACACTGGTGATTTCTGGGGCATTTCCATCAAACTATTAAGTAATATAATAGACATCGTAGCCCCCTATTTAGCTGTTACTTTTAATAAATGTGTTGATGTCGGAACTTTTCCTGACCTCATGAAGAGTAGCAAAGTCATACCATTATTTAAATCAGGTAATAAAAATGACGTTTCTAATTTTAGGCCTATTTCTATCTTACCTGCATTTAGCAAAATATTTGAAAAGTTAATCCTCAAGCAGTTGCTAAGACATTTTAATTTAAATAGCCTCCTTCATAATGAGCAATATGGCTTTACAAAAGGTCGTTCAACTACAGATGCGGGTGTTGCTCTCTTGAAACACATTTTTAACGCATGGGAGAACTCGCAAAATGCTATCGGAGTATTCTGTGATCTCTCCAAAGCCTTTGATTGCGTGCACCATGACACGCTTTTGCGTAAACTACGTCATTACGGTGTCCATAACGAAGCTATAAACGTAATAAATTCTTATTTACATAATAGGTTCCAATGTGTAGATATTAATGGTGTAAAATCTGCCGGGCTACCGGTTCAGTTAGGTGTGCCTCAAGGCTCTATACTCGGCCCATTCTTGTTTTTAGTGTATATCAATGACTTACCATTCTTTTTAAAGGGTATTTGTGACGTTGTACTGTTTGCAGATGATACATCTCTTATTTTTAAAGTAGACAGGAACAGACCAGATTTTGACGACGTGAACAGTGCACTCTCAATGGTTACCGATTGGTTTACGGCAAATAACCTAGTTCTCAATGCCAAGAAAACCAAATGTGTAAAGTTCGCCTTACCGAATGTTAGAAATCTAGGTCCCAACATCGTCTTAGATAAAGAGGTGCTTAAAACTGTAGACTCGGCAGTTTTTCTGGGCTTAACAGTGGATGGCAAACTTCAGTGGGGCCCCTCATATTTCAAGCCTAGCGGGAAGGCTCAGTTCAGCTGCCTACGCCGTCAGAAAAGTAAGACAATATACTGATGTTGATACAGCTCGGTTAGTCTATTTTAGTTATTTCCACAGCGTTATGTCTTACGGTATTCTACTGTGGGGTACAGCAGCTGATATTCAAAATATTTTTGTCCTTCAGAAACGAGCTGTTCGAGCAATTTACCAGCTAGGTGCCAGAGTTTCCCTAAGGGACTTTTTTAAAGATATTGGTATTCTTACGGTGTCATCACAATTCATTTTCGCCAACATCTTATATATAATTAGGCAAAATATACACTTATACGCTAAAAACAGTGATATTCACACTGTTAACACTAGAAGTAAGGACAAACTACGTGTTCCCTTTCACCGGCTTCATAAGGTGCATAACTCATTTGTTGGGCTTGGTATAACATTTTACAACAAGCTACCACCTTCTTTACTAGAATTACCTTTTAATGCGTTTAAAGCTCAAGTAAAATCCAACCTTTGTCAAAAGGCGTACTATTCCATCAACGATTATTTAAATGATAAGAATAGTTGGTCGCTGTGATTAACTCAAGACAATGTTTATGTTCTTTCTCCAGTATTAGCGTACCTAGTGATAGGTTCAATATAATTTTATCCATATTTTTTTCCTGTTTATGCCAATTTTATTTTATTAGTATTGCATAATGTGGTTTGCTAGCGACCTCGACAAGTAATAATTCAATTCTTGCTTGAGCAACCGGCAGCAAGTACGTCATGCTCCCTTAGATGTCAATGCTTGCGGTAGCGTCGGGGGTCGGGTTACCCCCTTCCCTCAAATATGGCGAGGGGGGCAATGGCTGATCTTTGCGTTATGCTCGTGAACGGGTGCTGCTTGTGGTGACTGGTCGTCTTGCTGACTTTGATGTTGATATTATTATTAATATTACTTACCTGTTTCATTTATTTTACGTCGATGATCCTAGTTTATCATTTGTGGCCTCGAGTTGTAACTCAGGTCGTAACAGCTATGTGAACATTCAGCATTGCATATGTAAGCTGTCACGCCCTTTATGCCAGTTTTTTTTTTTTGCAGCCATGTTTCTATATATATATTTTTTTTTGCTTATGCTTGAGTATAGTTTTCATTTTATTTGTTGGTATATTGGGTTGGCTAGCTGGTATATAGCAAATCATTTAATTTAATTTGTGTCTCTTAATGTTTTACTATATACCATTGTATAGAATCAAGTTCTTCTAACTGGACAGACAGCTGTGCTGCTGGGGAGTTTGTTGGCCACTTCTTCTTCCCAGCTAAAGCACTAGGAAGTGCGCGACGGGTGGGCGTTTTGGGGGGACTGTCTTTTGTAATTTTGACGTTCGAAAAGTGCTGATCCTCAGCCTAATTTGAATAAATGACTTTTGATTTTGATTGATTAACAGTTATTTTTTTCATTTTCAGGTAAAGAACTTTACTTCTGGCCATCTTTTTGTCTACAACAAAGATTAAAACGAGGTATGTTATAGTCTAAAAACTGTTCATTTTACAAAAAAACTTACTTTGTAAGTATTATTTTACAAAAATGTTAAGTTTAAAATGAGGCGGAAAGCAGAAATTGTCCAAACACTGTTTTTGGGCGCCATTTTTCCAATATGGCCGCACAAGCGGCAAAGATACGAGTGATAATTCGAAAAGAGCACGTAAAATTTAAAAAACCACCCATTTTCAAAATTTCCGGAAAACTTTCCAGGTTATTTTAGAAGAATAAAACATAGTCTATTTCCAACAATGTCGGGGTTGGATTCCAGTCTAACCGGATATGGCTGAGTACCAGTATTTTACATGGAACGACTGCCCATCTGGGCTCCACAACCCGGTTACTGGATAGGTACCATGATACCCCTTTGGAAGACTGCACCCTAATTGCGAAACGCACCATTTATCAGAATCTGAATGGGATTGAAGATTATTTCTAAACCACTGCGTCATTTGTTCGAATAAATTGTCGGCTCAGCAACGTAAATAACACAATGAATGTTGTTTAACTATGAATGTTAAACCAATTCCTACCGATAAAAAGTTCCGCAATTACCCCTCTGGTTGTAAGACTTGGGCATCTGATTCCCGTAACGACCGTCTAAGACCTACAAATGACAGACAGTCGAGATCAACGGCTCTCGGGGGTAGCTTCAGGGTAGCCTGTAAAATCATATTTTGTCACGTTTTTTCAATAAAATGTGAATTGTGTTAGAATCAGGCTTTACCGTTCCTACTGCTGGGACACAGGCCTCCTCTCAGTGAGAGGGAGTGGGCCGTAATCTACCACGCGGGCTCAGTGCGGGTTGATAGATGTCACATGTCGTCGAATTTTTGGTCCAAGGACATGCCGGTTTCTTCAAGATGTTTTCCTTCACCCTTTTGAGAGCCACTGCTCTGTCTTTAGTGATGAAATTATTTACCCAAAGTAAATTGACGGCCTGGGTTCGAACTCGTAAGTCGGGGCCAATACCTAGTGGCATATATTCATAATTTTGAATTTACGCACTAGGGGCCATCCATAAATTACGTCACACGTTAAGGGGGGGGAGGGGGTTGACGAAGTGTGACATTGTGTGACAAGGGGGTGGGAGGCCCCTAAATTTTGTGACGTCACATTTCAAAATTGAATATACATATTTAAAGTACCTACTATTAAAACACTAAATATGAACTATGAAAGAAATTAAAAAAAAAAAATTCAATGTCTAGATGAAAAATTGCAAAATATGTGACGTCACACTGGGGAGGGGTGGGTCTCACAAATGTGACCAGCTGTGACAAGGACGGTGGGGGGGAGGGGTCAAAAATCATGAAATTTGTGTGACGTAATTTATGGATGGTCCCCTACCTTTTGGACATTCTCTTTAAATGTGCTCTCCGAGGCACAGACAGCTTGGATTTAGTAAAGTAAATATTGCGCGAAAGCTTAGTGAGACTATTTTGGTAAGGTATCTAGGTAGTATTTATCTACCTAACTTTAGGCAGAATTATGATAATCTGAAACTTTGTGAAAGTTACGCGTGTATTAGACTGTCATTATCTTGTTTTAAATATTAGATTGTATCTCACGGTGGATTTTTCGCTATAAAAATATAAGCTTGAGGATTTTCCTCTGTCATTATTTTTAGGATTCCGTACCTTAAATCTGGAAACATTACTGCGTTGTCCGTCTCCCTACGTTTAGGTAAATGTCGGCAAAATGTTAAATTATGGCTAAGTACTGAAGAATAAATATGATATTTTGACTGTTGTCGTTCTATACAAAAACTGTCAAATCGCTATAGTAAAGATGATCGGATAAAAGTTATCTGACTATTGAAAAATCAGGTTGGGTTTCCTAAAAAAGCGGTGGCTGCGACATAGCGTCCGTATTTTACTGTTGAATGAAGTCACTGCACAATTTGCTAAATTAATAAATCATTAATAAAAATCGCCGTATTTCATAGATACTAAGCCAAAAATTAAAATTGAACTAAGCTTTTAAAACGGTTTTTTACTGAAAATACGTGCAACAAACTTGTATTTCAATTTCCAAATAACCAAAACAATTAAAAACAAACTACTACGTTTAACAAAAGTTTTGCATATTTCCTGAAATCCCATTATCACGGAACTACTGTTTCAAAAATGTAAATTAAACTGACAGACACGCAAACTAGCTATACAGGCACAATATAATAGGTTGGGGAAAAAGTTTCTTCGCATTTTTTAAGAAAATTCAAAACATTTTTTAATAAAGTTTATTTACATTTAAGTAAAGTATGTAGGTACCATTTTGTTCGATAACTTTTTGCCATCTTGTAGGTAGGGACATGATCCCATTGCTATAGAAATTTTGGGACTTCTGGTCAAAATACCGCGACAAGTGGTTTTGGCAGTCCTCTTGTGATGTTAACCTGACACTGCCTAAAGAATTCTGAAGAGACCGAAACAGGTGGAAATCTGAAGGTGCAAGGTCAGGACTATACGGCGGATGCATTAACACCTCCCAGCCAAACTCTCTTAATTTTTGTTGGGTGGCTAAAGATGTGTGAGGTCTAGCGTTATCATGATGAAAAACCACACCCCTTCTGTTGATTAATTCCGGCCGCTTTCTCTCAACTTCTTGCTTTAATCTCATCAGTTGTTCGCAGTAGAGTTCAGAATCGATGGTCCTGCCTAGTGGTAACAGCTCATAATGAATAATGCCCTTCCAATCCCACCACACACACAACATCACCTTGTTCCGAGTTAACCCGGGTTTCGCCACAGTCTGTGAAGCCTGACCGGCCTTTGACCACGACCTTTTTCGCACGTTCTTGTCATACGTGATCCACTTTTCATCACCAGTTATCAGCTTCTTCAAAAATGGTTCGGTTTCATTACGTCGTAATAAAGAATCACAAATGAGTACACGGTTCATTAGGTTTCTTTCAGTGAGCTCGTAGGTACCCAAATGTCGAGCTTTATTGTGTACCCAGTTTTTTTCAAATGCGCCAAAACTGTTTTGTGGTCAATTTCCAGTTCTTCAGCTACGTCGTAACTACTGGTATGCCGATCTTGCTCCACTTTTTCAAAACTGGCATCCATTTTATCCGTAATAGGGCGACCAGAGCGACGTGCATCTTTGACATCAAAATTTCCGGATTGAAAACGCTTAAACCAAATTTGTGCTACTCTCACAGACACTACACTAGGTCCATAAATATCGCAATTTTTTTTCGCGGCTTGCGTTGCATTTTTACCTTTTTTGTAGTAAAATTTTAAAATGTATCGAATTTCTTCATTAGATTCACTCATCTTGACGGTACGAAAAACAAATGAAAATCACACATTTTCCTAATTTGAATTTGGAATTATGTTCTTTAAAATTTAAACTTTCAATGATACCAAAACCAGCCAGATACAAATAGTATAGCCAAAGAGATTTTATTACAAGTTCTTACATACTATAATGCGAAAAGACTTTTTCCCCAACCTAATATGTATAATATTAGTTTCTGCCTTCGACTTCGTTCGAGTAAAAATTTGGCCTCAGACCCGTCCGATTTTATCCCATCGGGAAAAAAGTGATATCAGAAACCTCAATATCATTTTTGAATACCTATCCATAGATACCCCACACGTATCGGTATGATGAAAAAAATTTCTTTGAGTTTTAGTTCTAAGTATGGGGAACCCCAAAATTTATTGTTTTTTTTTTCTATTTTTGTGTAAAAATCTTAATGCGGTTCACAGAATACATCTACTTACCAAGTTTAAACAGCATAGCTCTTATAGTATCGGAAAAAAGTGGCTGTGTGACATGACGAATCTATAAGGGTTCCGTTTTTTGCCATTTGGCTACGGAATCCTAACTAGTCGCAGTCTCACCTCAGCAACAATCAATTAATGTCAAATACATACTTCTTACCGTCGTCATTACTTCGTACCGTGTGGTGCCGGACGTAGAGAATAACACCACCCCATTTCTTCCCGTGGGTGTCGTAAGAGGCGACTAAAGGACTTACTAGGGAATGGGCAGCAGCGTTCTCTATGCATTTTACCACCAAACTGCGGTCGCCAAGCCGCCTGCCAAGCGTGGCGATTATGGCAAATCCCCTAAAAAAATATACCGGTCAAATTGGCGGTGCATGGAGGAGGCCCATGTCTAGCAGTGGACTTCTTACGGCTGAAATGATGACATACTTCTAAATGTCCGGAAACTTGCGGTATTTTTCGTCAGATTGAGACTTAGATTAGACTGTGTTTTGAGATAAAGATTTAAGTTTAAAATAAGTAAATAAAACTGTTTTCATAAGCTACTAATAAGTATAAATTCAGCTGAAGAAGATTCAACTTCCCTTTATGTAATGTAAAGCTACCACAGAATAAACACCTCGACTTGCTGAATCTGTATTTTGTCATTCTTATCTATTTAACTTTCCTCGTATTTCGCCTATGAATTTCGTGAAATAGACTATAGAACCTTAGCAACTACAAAATATTCTAGAAGCCTGTTTATTATAACCAAAAACATAATAAAAATATTACTTAGGCGTCAAGCCTTTATTCAAGTACCAGAAATAATCTCGTTACAAAACCTTGGAAAAACATGAAAAATAACTTAAAAGCTTAACTTTCGTTTGATGTAATCAGGAAAAATGTGTCCTTGTGTCTTTTTTGTGTTTCGTACCCAAAGAGTGCCGACAGTGCCTACCTTATTACCAAAGCTCAGCTGTCCGTCCTCGTCCAACATCCGTCCAGCTGTCGGTCCGCCTATCTGTCCGTCTGCCACGGGGCGGTAGGGGCTGCAGGGCTATGTTTTTAGGTAGACACTTGAAATTTTTAGTGTGTGGGAATAATAAAAACAAATAAGGCGGCTACTGCACACGTTTTAAACGCGTTTCTTAACACGTTTCTTCTAGAAGAAACTTGTTTTTTTTTTTTCATCATCATCATCATAATTTCAGCCTTAAGACGTCCACTGCTGGACTTAGGCCTCTCCCAATTTGGGGGGCTTTGCCATAATCGCCACGCTTGGCAGGCGGGTTGGCGATCGCAGTATGGTGGTAAAATGCATAGAGAACGCTGCTGCCCATTCTCTAGTAAGTCCCTTAGTTGCCTTTTACGACACCCACGGGAAGAAATGGGAAATGGCTTTTTTTAAAATAAATATTGTATAATATTGTACGGTGGTACGGAACCCTTCGTGTGCGAGTCGGACTCGCCCTTTGAGCTTGCCGCATTTTTACAGCGTACGTAAGAAAATTAGGGACACATTTCTATGAAATTAAATAGGTGTTTGTATTTACTTTCGTTTTGTTTTGTCTTTTGTAAAAAAGAAATTGTGGTGGGAAGTAACAGTCCAATTGAAAATGTGTCGCTTTCCTTAATCCAATCCTTTGGATTGCCCCGCCCTTCGACACTTCCTAGTGCTTTAGCTGGGAATAAGAAGTGGCGGAAGAAACTCCCCAGCAGCATAGCTGTCTGTTAAGTTAGAAGAACTTGATTCTATACAATTGTAAGTAGTAAACATTAAGAGACACAAAAAAAATTAAATTAAATGATTTGCCATATGTCAGCTAGCCCACACAATATTCCAACAAATAAAATGAAATCTATAATCAAGCAAAAGGAAAAAATATTTATATATTGTAAATATAGGTACCAAAATAAAAGCCTCCTGGCATAAAGGGCGTGACAGCTTACATATGCAATCATGAATCACGTTCACATAGCTGTTACGACCCGAGTTACAACTCCAGACCACAAATGATAAACTAGGACCATCGGGGTAAAAACAAATAAACAGGTAGGTAATTAACAACAATACCAACATCAAGGTCAGCAAGACTTACTTACTACTTACAGTCTTTTTGCTTCGTTTGAGTTCATACATCTGGTAATACACTCACGCCGGTTGCCAGTACTACGCACCTGACCTTTCTGCACATTACCAATAAGGTCACTATATGTTCTCCTAGGACGTCCCTTTCCGGTGCGTCCAGTCACACCTGCCTTGTAAATAACTTATGTTAGCCACCCTTCATTCATCCTCTCAACATGACCAAACCATCTAAGCATACTATTTATTACTACAATTTTAACCCAATTAATAATATAAAAGGAAACTTAAAACATCTGACAAAGCGCTACCAGACAGTTTTTTTGGTCCAACTAACCTTAAACTGCGATAGAGCACGTTCTCTCCTCTCGGTGATTTGCCAAGATACTCTCAAGGATCCTTAGGAAAAACCCTATCCTCTTAATGGTACACTTTGAAAGTATCTAAGAAGAATACCACCTTGGAAGGACAGAAAACTAATTAAGATTTGTCTTCGGATTTATAAAAAGGTAAAATTGAAAATTACGAAAGATGGTTATTGTGATTAACTGTTATTCGGGATGGCGTTTCTAATTCCAGAACAAAGGGAAGGACACTTTCAGAAAATTTGTTTGCGGTATCATTTTTAAGCCAATTTTTTTGGTAGAAGTATCTAGAAATCTGAATGTAATGTGATCCATGTAAGTATTTTTTTATATTATTACAAAAGAGAGAGACTCGTCAGAGTACTTACCTAACACAATAGTAACGAAATCAAAATGGTATATTGAATATTTTTGAAAAAAGAAAAATGGCTTCGAGGTGTGGGGATGAGTTTGATGCGGAAAATATAGATACTAGAATTGTGTCAATTCATTTAGATGTATGTTCCGGATTAGCGCAAAAACGGCTAAACGGATTTGAATCAAATTTCGCACGAGATGATGAGACGAATTCGATGGCAGCGGTGGCCCAGTGGAAAAGTCCATGACGTACGAGTCCCGTCCTGTCCTGTTTGGGTTCGAACGGAAACAGGCGTTTTACTTTGTGTAAATTATTACATCACCACTGATTTCAAAACGGTGTAGGAAAACATAGTGTGAAAACCGGTGACATGTCCTAAAACCAGAAATTCGAAGACCTGTAGCATCTGCCACCCTGCACTGGGCCCGCGGTTTGGATTTGTACCCACTCCCTCGTTTGCAACACTAGGCTGATTATGCATGATGCCTAATTGACATTCTGCGATATTGAAATAACTACGCAATACAAAATGCTGATTTGAGAGAAAAATATCCCTTAAGATGTAGAACCTATTTCAGATGTGACAACTCTGATGTTTAGAAGCTGGACTCTAATCCTCCAGACCGACACGAAAGAAAACTATAAATAATCTCTAAAATACACTCACATGTCTTTTTAAAAGGAGGGTAATGTTTTCACACATGATCTTTATAGGTCACTCGGAAATAAGTTCTAAGAAGGTTGCCAAAGTGGCATTTATGCTCCTAATTTTATGTTTCCAAGGAAAGCACGTAACATCGTCGGTCAAGGCTAATGGCTTTCCGTAGCCAGTTTCGGCACTTACTTGGTTCCTTGAACTTCACAAAGATTTCGGTTCGGCTGTAAAAGGTGATATATAGAGTTTTAGAAGTCGTAAGTCTTGGTAAGTTAGATTTGGTTGTTATTTTGTTTGAGAAAGCTGGCTATTTGTAGTTTGTGGCGTTTGGATGGACTTTCGGATCTAGATCGTATTGTCGGAACGTGTTTCGGTGGGTAGAGCTGTCGTAAATTCGATGCTATACAATATACATCTGGGCAACGTGTCTGCTACCAATTTCCACTCATATTTTAACGTTAAGTTTAAGAGGGGTTTGTGGTTACGTAATACCAAGCGCACGGAGGGATCGATCAGGTTAAGTCACGCTTCGCGCGGTTGGTTGATAAATGGTTAACCATCTTTACATACCGATACCCTTTTTATTTTTTTTGGATGGGTAATCATCAAATGACTTCTCCCGCTCTGGGCGGAGCGGGAGGGCGTGTCAGACTTTTACTGACTAAAACCCACCCGTGTTCCTTCAGTTGCCCATGTGCCAGGGTCACGGTATCTCTTTCGAACAATCACGCGACCCCGGCAGGCATCGGTCTTAGCAGACCCCTTCAGTGCTGCTGACATCTCTTTGAGGCGCGCGTGGAACACTACGCGCCGTCAACCCGAGCTTGGTCCTTACCGGGCGGCGAGCTACCCATTACTCGCCACCCGCAAGCTCGCGCCTACGGTGGCCGGGAGTCCGCGAGTCCGCAACCGACTCCCGGCGCCCGGGGCGTCTCCTCCTGCGGCGGCTAGGGACGTGAGGGCGCAGAGACTGCCACTCCCTCACGCGCCCCGCCTCCTCCTTCGCATACCAATACCCTGTGCCTTGGAAAGCACGTTTAGCTGTCGGTCCCAGCTGTCATTCATGAATCTTTGACAATCGTTACAGGTCCTCAGAAGCCCGAAAGTCTGACAACCAGTATTAACAAGGGGTATTGTATTATCCACAACAGGGTTGCGAAGGCAGTCGCTCCCTCTAAAACACTAGTACTCAGCTGCAGCCGGTTAAACTGAAAACCAACCCCAAACATAGTTGGGAAAATTCTGGGCAGAGGATCATAAGTACACCACGTTTACCCAGAGTTTGCCAAGTTTACTAGTCCAAATTTTAATTAGCTGTTGGCCTTATGAATTTTTTTATGACAGTAATCATATAAATGTATCATCAACAGCCTACAGCAGTCCACAGCTGAACATAGGCCTTTCCAACTGCAAACCATTCAGTTCCATTCTCGGTAACTCTTATCCAGCTGCTACCAGCCACCCTGCGAAGATCGTGCTCCACCTAGCCTAAGAGCGTCCTACCTTACGTTTGCCGATTCGCGGTCTCCACTCAATGACAAGTCTAGCATCAATTGCTAAAACTAAATGCACAAAACTGTTTTCCATAACTTTTCTATTTTGCAAGCAAACATTCAGTGAAAAGGCGACACTCCAGACAAGTATTTGACCGCTGAAAAATACATAAATATGAAGTGGAAATGTCTTCGTTTGCGAAACGCGTCTGTCTGCAATCTTCGATACCATTCAATATTTTTATTTTTCGAGCGGATTCTTTTCTTGCGTCGCCTTTATTTACTGAAGGTCGTGTCTGGATTGTAATGCCTTCGTCCAGTTATTTAGCCATTGTCTCCTTGCAATAACGCCTGGAGCTTTGGACAAACAAGTAACTCAACCTCGAAGCATTTATTTCAAACTAGCTTTTGCCCGCGGCTTCGCCCGCGTGGATGTCGGAAATTAACGCAGGAGGACGTACTACCGCGGTAAGATGTGTTAATTCAGGTTATATTATAGGTAATACCTGTTACCCGTGACTTCGTCCGCGTGGTATTTAACAAAAAGTTTTTCATAAAAACTGTCTTTGAAAACTACGCTGACATACGTCATAAAATTCAGCGTGTCTTTAGTTTTTTTTAAAACTATTATTTATGTTTTCTAAAATAAAAGTAGCCTAAATTACTCCTTGTTACATCAGCTATCTGCCAGTGAAAGTTCCGTCAAAATCGGTCCAGCCATTTCAGAGATTAGCCGGAACAAACAGACAGACAGACAAAAATTGTAAAAAATGTTGTTTTGGTATATGTACCGTGTATACATCCATATACACTTAGTAAAAAGTGGTTATCTTAATATTAAAAACAGACACTCCAATTTTATTTATTTGTATAGATAAGGCACTTTTGAATTGTCAGGAGTCGACCAGTCAAAAAGATGAAGTTAGCTGCCCATTCCAAAGCCCAGTGGGTACTAGGGCACTCTTTTAAATCGAAATATGGTTGCATCATCCATGTTGAAATTTTGCATGTGAGAACGATGCAGAACTTTTAGAGCGGCCGTAAGAAGTTAAAAAACCCTAAAAACGAATATTGAATTATAATAAACCGTGGCAGCTGTGAGGTGACCAGTCCCCACTGAAGATGCCTGTGTCCCAGCAGTGGGAATATTATAGGCAGATTATACTGAAAATAATATAATAATAATATAATATATATAAATATGTTATACAATTGGGTAGGGAAAATAACACGTAACACATTGTATCATTTAAAGGTACACCACACACCTCATTTATTTCAAATAGGCACACCTTTAAATAGAATTGACTCTAGTTGTCCGTTCTAAAGAGTAATCACACGGTTGGAGAAGAAGGACAAGAAACTCCATCGCTACTCTTTATTAAATGTTTTACAATGTTATAAGTATAAGTATATTAAAGAATATTATAGTAACAAAACTTACGTCCGTCTTCGATGCTGGCTCATAATCCAAATATAAATGCAATAGCAACTGTATACCTCCAAATGTCACCCCTTATCAAATATAAACTAATGAAAATTACAATACTCTATGCAGGCCTTTAGCTTTGCAAACCCCACAAAATCCAAGGCCCTTTCCTGCCTATAAATCGTTGAGATCATTCACAATTTACACGTACAGAATTTAAACCGTGTACCCAAACACGTCTTCCGAAGTTTCCCGGCCAAATTGGGGAACCTGAAACCTCCCACTTTGCCCATCAAATGTTACCGGAACTTTACGGGCTACGGTCCAGATCATTGGAATTGCTTCAATGTTTATTTTATTAGACCATGTACTAAAACAAAACAGGTGCGAAATTGTTCATGTCTTCTTATTGTGATCGTAGTTTGGATGTTTAGGCATTGGAAGGGTAATTGAGTTTCGGCCTAAGAACTGCTGGAGATTTTTCGGGTGAGCTAGATTAAACATTTTACGTGACTTGAATTTTTTTATCTTATTTCTTAGCCTATTCACCCTCTAGTATAGTTTCAGGCTGTCTTATTTCATATTCTTTACACATTTTCGATGATACTGTAACCATATCTTGATGTAAATGAGTCTAGACTTCTAGACCAGTATTATTGAAGACTAATGTTATATTTGGGCACATTGGGCCCTATCAGGTATACCGGAGCGGGCTATGCTCGGAGTCTCTTTGAAGGATAAAATGAGAAACGAAATTATCCGGAAAAGAACTGGAGTTACCGACATAGCTCGCAGAGTAATCAAGCTGAAGTGGCAGTGGACTGGCCATGTCTGTTGAAGGACCGATGGCCGGTGGAGCAGATGAGTCCTGGAGTGCAGACCGCGTATCAGCAAGCGTAGTGCGAGATGCCTCTCAGGTAGATGCACCGACGACCTTAGGAAAGTGGCTGGGGCAGACTGGATGCGGAAGGCGGAGGACAGGGTGTTGTGGCGAAACATGGGAGAGGCCTATGTCCAGCAGTGGACTGCGATAGGCTGAGTTGATTGATTGATTGAGGAATACCAGCGTTGCGACACTTATTTTTAATATCGGAGTACCAGTACGGCTGAGATGCCTTTTGGCCTCGTACAGCACTTTCTGTTTTCTCTCTTTTTTTGGTATTTCACTTTTGTTCATAATTTTATTTTTCTAACTATTGTTTATAGTTTAGTTTCTGTGCGAATCTCAATAAATACTTTTTCTATCTTTTCTTTATATATTTTGTAAGGCCTTAAGAGCTGTTAGTGGCCTTGCTCCAAATCTTAGATGGGAATTGTCCCGTTCAATTCCCATCAACGTTTGGTTTTTAACACCAAAATCCTTACGAAGACCGGGGGCTTAGAAATGTCCGGGAAAACTGGCATCCGATTTAACTGGACTTAATACGTCTTCGGCAAAATGGGTCGAACCTTTAGGGAATATGGCCGTTATGATACAATAATAATATATGAAAGGTGAAGGTATAAAATTATTAGTAATATTGTACCTATAAACAACACGGTCTGTAAAATAACGCTTTCTTGGGTAGGGATTAGGGATCAAACCTGAATCAACGGTTCATTTTTCTCACTTATCCTTTTGGGATGCTTACGTTTTTAAATCTAACTCTATACAGGGTGTCCCAAAAGGGAACAAGTATTTCATAAGAAATCTCGATGTTCTGTCAAGTATTCAATAAAGTGCGAAACATGGGCGAGTTGCTAGAAAAACGAAGATAAAAGATATACAGGATGTCCCAAAAGGTTACATAGCTGGGAAGGGGGGTGATAGGGGTGGTCACAAGGGTCACCAGAAAAATAAAAAAATAAATCCCCTCTGGGTATTTAAAAAAATAAATGGCATTTTTTTTAAACTAAAATTATTATACCTTGTGGGGGGGCTATTTTGCTAACCGTACCTACAAATATTGTTGTATTAAAAAAAATGCTGATACATATCTAAGCAAGATTTTAGAAAATTAAGTTCTTGTCCAGTCAAGGACTTAGTAATTACGATTTCACTCAACTTCCTCCAAGTGTACTGAAAAAAAAAAAGATTTATTTTATATTTTTCTGGTGACTCTTGTGACCACCCCTATCACCCCCCCCTTCCCAGCTACGTAACCTTTTGGGACATCCTGTATATCTTTTATCTTCGTTTTTCTAGCAACCCGCCCATGTTTCGCACTTTATTGAATACTTGACAGAACATCGAGATTTCTTATGAAATACTTGTTTCTTCCCCCGAGTTTGTTCGCGTGTCATTTTGGCCCCCGAGACCCGTCGCGTCGTATTGTATCCGATCGCCCGCCCGCGTTATCACTTCATTAACACTTAGCTTTCCTTCCGATTTTTTTTTTAAATTTTGTTCGTCATCATCATCATTTCAGCCGTAAGAGGTCCACTGCTGGACTGCAGGCCTCCCCCAATTTGGGGGGCTTTGCCATAATCGCCACGCTTGGCAGGCGGGTTAGCGATCGCAGTATGGTGGTAAAATGCATAGAGAACGCTGCTGCCCATTCTCTAGTAAGTCCCTTAGTCGCCTTTTACGACACCCACGGGAAGAAATGGGGTGGTGTTATTCTGTACGTCCGGCACCACGCGGTACTGTACGTCCGGCACCACACGGTACGCGGCACCACACGGTACTCTTAAACTCTCGGTAAATTTTGTTCAGCTCCTAAGAATTGTATCGTGATTGTAAATAGCCTGTAATTCCTCAAGAATTGGGCTATAATAGCAAAATTCAAATCCGATCGAAAGTTCCAGAGATTACTTCCTACAAACTTATACACCGTGACATTTTAATCGTCTTACAATGGCAGCCCACTGCATGTAATCGGTGACTACTACACATTCGTAAGAAAAAAATTAAAATTAGAATAAATAAAAAAATAAAAATATTATTCATCATGGACGCATAACGTAGTTTGTATTTATGTCTTATAGAAAATAGAGATGGAATGATTTAGTCGACTCGTGTGCTGGGTAGGTATTTTCTCTACCGTATGATACGTAAACATTATTAACAGGATGTTTCATAATTCGAATGCATTCTTTATTTTTCTTAGTACCTATATATTAGTTAATGATAAAAAAAAATTGATCACGCCTGGAGGTATATTATGTCGGATACTTTGAGTGGACAACCTTTGTAAGACGACTGAAATGTACCGGTGTATACTTTACCTGTATTTCTAATTAGTGTAGGTCAG
Source organism: Aporophyla nigra (assembly GCA_947507805.1). Lineage (NCBI taxonomy): Eukaryota > Metazoa > Arthropoda > Insecta > Lepidoptera > Noctuidae > Aporophyla > Aporophyla nigra. Next base: position 6,852,231 of record OX382292.1, on the reverse strand, counting down.
TTGAATAACTTGAATATTAATGAATGTATTATACTATTATTATTACCTTATTGGTGATGTTCTTCAGAAAGGTCAGGTGCGTAGTACTCGCAACCGGCGTGTGTGTATGACCAATTGTATGAACCTAAACGAGGCAAAAGGAGTGTGTAGAGATCGTAGCAGGTGGCGTTCCGTGGTTTCTGCCTACCCCCATGGGAAAAAGGCGTGATTGTATGTATGTATGTATGTATTATACTACTAATATTATAAACGTGTACGTTTGTATGTTTATTACTCAATCACGAAAAATCGGCCGAACGGATTTGGATGAAATTCGGCACACTTATCATTTATAACCTGGATTAACACATATCATATTTTTTAGTATCACACGTCTGGAATAATTTCCGATATCAACGTGAGTGAAGCCGCTTTCAATAGCTAGCACCGTTGTACCTTAATGACGGTGAATATCTCATCAAAATGCGTTGCGTAATTTAGAAGAACTAAGCGATCACACAGACAGACGACTTTATGTCTATACAGGGCCAAGTTAATCTAGCTCAAAAACTGTAACCAAACGACAGTTATGGTTTTTGGAAATTCGTAAAAAATATCCATGTTCCACAAAAATTACCAAAACAGCTGATTGATTACGGACATTGACCTTCGCCCATCTAATGACAGAAACTTCTGTTTTTGTTTTTTACACGCTTTATATTTAGCTTCACTTGTATGTTTGTTTGTAACCGACTCCTTATAGCGCGATTTTGACCCACTTTAAACGACCAGATTTCATTTAAACTCTGTAGACTTATCGAGGACCGATGACAAATACTATAATTTCATAAATGTGTGCCATTATCCTTGCCAGGGATACCAGGACAGCACAAAAACTGTCTTTGAAAACTACGCTGACATACATCACAAACTACGCTAACATACGTCTCAAAATTCGAAACACCCTAAAAAAATAGAAAATAAATAATAGTTAAAAAAAAACTAAAACACGCTTCCATTGAAAACCAAACTAAAAATTAGAAAATAATGGAAAAAAGCGTGGGGTGCCTGATATCAATAAAAAATACCTTAAAAAGCACCACACGCTTTCTTTTTTCATTATTTTCTACTTTTTAGTTTGGTTTTCTATGGAAGCGTGTTTTTTTAAACTATTATTTATTTGTTTTGTTACTTTTCTATATCGATATCAAACACGTGGGTAAACTATTGCCATCATTCTCCTACCCTTATCCCAATTTATTTGGGGTCGGCGCAACATATAATATATTTTTCTTCCACACTTCTCTATTAGTCGTCAACTCAGCAGTCACCCCGTTTCTATCCATATCATAATTCACACAGTCCATACATCGTTTCTTTGGTCTCTACAGCCATCCACATTCATACTCATCACTTTCCTCACGACATATTCCTCATTCCCTCGTATCACGTGACCATACCTTTATTGCCAGGTAATTCAATTTGACCTTTTATAAGTATAGACTCGACACGCGTTAGATTTTGCCAGTCTAGCAGTAACGAAATAAAATGTATTAAGCGCTTTTTCGCGTTATGGTGTCAAGTCACGCAGAACTAGAGACAAGCCCTAAGTGGAATACGATCCTAGATCCTAGTTTAGAAGCAAATCTTCTTTGTTTGTTGAAAAGGCTGATACTAAACACCTACTTCCCTACTTGGTCCTCTGAGCATCGCACTACTCATGCCTCTCTCACAACTGTAGGAATGAATACACTTTTAATTTTATTATTAAGTGAATTCCGTACCTCGGATCCCGGTTATCATTCTTAGATCCTTTTTTTTTTTTGGATCGGAAATCATCATATGACTTCTCCCGCTCTGGGCGGAGCGGGAGGGCATGTCAGACTTTTACTGACTAAAACCCACCCGTGTTCCTTCAGTTGCCCATGTGCCAGGGTCACGGTGACAATTGTAACGGGTCGTCAGAAGTCCGTAAGTCTAACATTTAGGCTTACCAGAGGGTATCGTATAACCCAGTAATTGGGTTGTGGAGTTCAGCTGCATCCTGTTAGACTGGAAGCCGACTCTTTAATGCCAGTTGGGAAATAGCTATGCAATGAAAATAATTGTTCGTTAATCTTAATCAGAACTAAAATGAATTATCCTCGGGTTACACGAAGCGGAACTGAGTGTGAGGAAGACCTAAAATACTCAACAGCTATTATCGAATTTAATCGCGATTTTCGCTTCTACGGATTCTTTCATCCTTAATCACCTCGCACACGATGCGGCATTTGACTGCGACAGGTCGACGACAAGACGCTGACTTGTCGCATGTGACTGTCATCGAGTGTGTTCGTGCTCCGTGCATCTAGAGCAGTGATTCCCAAAGTCGACGGGGGTGTTCGTTAGATCTAAACTTAATTTTTTTGACGAGTTTAGGGAATATGGGATAGCTGCAGGGGGTAAAATTTTGAACTCAATTCGACTGAAAAAGTTTGGGAACCTTCGATTTAGACCAATACATGATCCATACCCATATTTTGGCTAATGCCACTTTGTGAATATTTTTTTCTAGAGCCCATTTTATTTTCTAAGTTGCCAGGAATCTGAAACAGCTATATTGCCACGATTATATTTAAACGTGTAACATTACATAGTCGTGATAGGATATAAACTCCTATACTATTTCAGAGTTTAAAGAAGAAAGTCTCAAACGCCCACGTTGATAACCTATGGTCTAAAGGGTCTGCGACAAATAGCGAGAGCGTACAATTCTCCTGGCGTTGCGGCTCTGCAACTTGATGCCAAGTCGTGGACCTTTGATCAAAATTATATGAAATAGACTGTCGTGGCGACTAGTCGCCAAGCCGTCGCAGTCTTATGTCGCAAAGTGTACGCCATGTCTTAACATACCTGCCATAAGCTGCTGTTTATAAAACGTTTTCTGGATTACCTTTCGACCGTACGACCGACTTTGCCATGATGTAACCGGCACAGGTGTTTATAAGTAAAACTTCTTGGCTCAGTAATCCGTCATCGCCACCTGTTTTCTACATATTTGTTATGGCTAGAGTTCTCCAAATATTTACTCATAAAGAAAACCGGTTTACCCTGATTTGGTTTTTGTGTTACTTTCGTGTTTACTCTATACGGTGTCGATTTTGTACCTAAATGTTTTTGTAAAGGGCAGCTTGTTTGTTTTGAAGACTACCTGCTGTTTGTAAATGTTTTGGGAAGGATGTTGTGCTAATTGTTGGGTACTGTTATTGGCTGATCGGTTGACATTCTCAGAAGCAGCCCGTGGGGTAGTTCCGTAAGACATTAAAGTCGGAATGGTTTTCATTTTTATAGTTCAACAACACAATATCTCGCTTGTATTCTCAGGGTTAAGGAAGGATAGGGAACGGCGTTCATTTCGCCAGTTATGTCAAATCCCATGTAATAAAGGCCTATTGCCATCAACCGGACACAAACACAAATCCAGACTCAGAGCTGGCAGCTGAGAAACTCTTAACGGAAAACCCCAATAACACTTTGCCCCAAATGGGTATCGAAACTAAGAACTCCGACCGCATGACCAAAGAAAACTTGTTATTCAGTTCCAATTCAGTGACGACATTCGCTTGTAAATGCCCTAATCTTCCAGGACAGTCCTAAAAGAGTTACCCTATCTCGATTACTTGTACAGCATGACGTCATCCAATGCATGTACCACTGGCCTTGAATGCAAGCGCAGTGGAGCGGGTAATGCGAAATGGAGCCATGCATTCACATCAGTGAATGGAAGAAATTTCACATACGAGCTGCTGCATTGATTGGGTTCTGTCTACTGTATCATGGAGGTAACGGTTGGATGGAGGAGGGAGAAATGGGCTTTCTTTATTGTGGCGTGCAGGTACGGAGTTTTTCAAAGAGGGATATGGATGACTGAGGTTTTTGCTGACGCAATTTAGGAAACGTGTCCGTTACACAGACTTGAAAATATTCATCATTTCAGCCGGAAGACGTCCGCTACTAGACATAGGCCTCCCCCTAGGGGGAGGGGGGCTAGGGGGGGGTGCAGGCGGGTTGGCGATCGCAGTTTGGTGGAAAAATGCTTAGAGAACGCTGCTGCCCATTTTCTAGTTAGTCGCCTCTTACGACACCCACGGGAAGAAATGGGATGGTGCTCTTCTTCACTTTCGGCACCACACTGAAAAATATCCAGGTGGGATTATATCGCGTACTGGACTTTTGAGAATCCAATATAGTGCATGTCAGCGCTTCGATAAAACACTTCGTTCGATTTTGAACTCTCAGCGCTAAGCAGTGCGTAGAAGATCCAGTGTGTGAAATAACCCCACCGCGATATGATGACGTCCTCGTTGGTTAGGCATGCTATACATTGGAACTGGTCGCATGGTTGGCAGAATATGTATTCGATTTTGCCGCCAGCTGTGTCGAATTATGTCCCGACCGGCAGCTCCACTGAAGTGCCGCGACACCCTGTCCCATCATATTCTGCCTATAATGTTCCCACTGCTGGGACTAGAGAATATAATCCACATCTCGCAGGATCTCGATCTCGCGATATCTTGTGTCATTATTAGGGATCAATCCCGGAGATTAATATGACGAGATCTCGCTCCTGATTGACGGGATTAGGCGGCAATAGTCAGCGCACTACACGCGTCCACTTGGTACGCAAGCAATCACCCTTAGATCTAGACTTTTTGACTTAAGCATTACTGACAGTGTTATTTGATTGTTTTTGTTGTTTTCCAAAAAAATACGGGTGAGTTATATTAAATAATAAAGTTTTTTTCTTTCAAATATCGCAACCTACATATAACTCGTAAATCGAACCCGATACCACTGCGGCACCACTGCTCGACACCCTGTATAATTGTATACAAAAATCATAAGTATTATGATTACCCTTACACACTATACACTTTTAGAGTATTAAAGAGAACTTAGAGTAGCTCTGGATTATATTAACTCGTAGCTCAATTAGTTTCCTGTGTCAGAATTAGAGCTGCGTTTCCGCTCCAAATTAGTCTGGTAACCCGATAAAATGCACGTGAGTTAAATCGTACATTCTCGTCAAGATATCGGGTATTTAAACTTTATGATTAATCGGTATGATAAATAAACTATACAAAGTGTAACATCAGTTACAGATAGGGTTACCAACTGTACTCTTAAATGAGAGTAATTTCCTCTTTTTTTTTAGAATGACATAGCTTATGTCAACCTGAAGTTGTCGGCTGCTTAGCCGGACTTGCCTGTGTTAGTAAATTAAGGCCTCCAGCCAGGGCTTAAAAACCCCTGTAGGGTAAGGATCTCGGTCGAGGGTATCGCTGGTAGAGGGCACCAAGGGACGGGCTGAATCAGAATAATAATAATATCTTAGGACAACCAACACAACGTTATCTGATCCCAAACTAGGCAGAGCCTGTACTATGGTAACCAGACAACTGATAAACATACTTATATATTTCTAAATACATACATATTATAGATAAATTACACCCAGACACAGAACAAATGATTGTGCTCATCACACAACATTTGTCCTGGGTGGGAATCGAACCCACGACCTCAATCTTAGCAGTCAGGGTCACTAACCACTAGACTACTGACGACAGGCCAGTCATGTAATGAATTTGTACTCTTTTTTTAAGGGTGTACTTTATAAACTACTAGCTTTTACCAGCGGCTACACCCGCGTATTATACGGTTTTTTTTTTCTGGATGGGAAATCATCAAATGACTTCTCCCTCTCTGGGCGGAGCGGGACGGCGCGCGGCGTGTCAGAGTTTTACTGACTAAAACCCACCCGTGTTCCTTCAGTTGCCCATGTGCCAGGGTCACGGTATCTCTTGCGAACAATCTCGCGACCCTGGGTTCCACTTGAATCACTTCGCGGGGAGCGACTTTGTTTCATACTATGTAAACAATGTTATGTTTAATATAGTACGCTAAAATTACACCTTTCACATAAACTGACTTTTTTGAGGCAAGTGATTTTGTTTTCCTATGGCTTTCTATATTTTAGATTCTGAGATTTGACTGTTCTTTGTCGGTCATGACTTCATGAGCGGCAAAAGGCAAGAAGAGTGTTAAAATTAACTCCTGATCTTAATATAAGATATACAGGGTAAGTTTTTATCCAGTGCGCGAATTGTAACCATGAATTCAGCATATTATTCTAGACCCCCTTGCGCAGAAATTTTTCGTCGGTTTTACAAAAAAAAAAATCAGCTGTTTCATAAAAAAATGCAATACCTACAAGGTCAAAATGTATGGAACAGCTGATTTTTTTTTGTAAAACCGGCGACAATTTTCTGCACTGGGGGGTCTAGAATGATATGCTGAATTCATGGTTACAGTTTGCGCACTGGATAAAAACTTATCCTGTATAATATACTTAGAATTAGTAAGTTTGAAGTCCCATTATTATTTTTAAAAGAATAAATGGTACTGTTTTTATTAATCTGTACACTTTATTTCTCATCTATAAAATCTGAAATACTCTACTTTTTCTACAATAAGTTGCCAACCTTAGTTACAGAGTCTATAATGAAGTACATCAATACAGTTTCCATAGAATTCGAGAAAGTTTTAGCCCCCAGAAAGGGCAAATCGACCCCATATCTAAGTTGGACTGCTGTGTTATTTTAGTCTGAAAATTGACACAGTGTTAAGCCAAGCGTACATTATACCCGCAACTGGCCACAGCGCAACGTTGCGGCCCGCTTGCAGTATATGCATCAGTTTATAGAAATTGTACGAAACTGATGAACGAGGATTTTTGTAATACGTTGCGTTGCGGGGCCGCCCCAATTCGCTTTAGCTTTTACAGTCACCCCATAATGGAGTACAATATTTTCATCTCACGAGACGACTCGCGTTTGACTTGTGGTAACCAGGTGACATCATCATCATTTCAACCGTGAGACGTCAACTGCTGGACTTAGGCCTCCCCCAATTCGGGGCGCTTTGCCATAATCGCCACGCTTGGCAGGCGGGTTGGCGATCGCAGTATGGTGGTAAAATGCATAGAGAACGCTGCTGCCCATTCTCTAGTAAGTCCCTTAGTCGCCTTTTACGACACCCACGGGAAGAAATGGGGTGGTGTTATTCTTTATGTCCGGCACCACACGGTACCAGGAAACCAGGTGTACACGCTGTGAATGTGTGCGTGAAATCGAGTAACGTCAGCACATAACACACACACATACACTTCCGACTTCGCCCGTGTCTTGAACAGTACTGAGAGCTCCTGCGAGTTTTTTTTATGTTTGGCATCTCGTATTTAACCTTTCGAGGTCGTAAGTACTTAACCGGGATATCCTGTAGCCTGCCTGCCTTCAGCGGACTCAAAGCTTCCAGCCAGGGGCAAATTACTTACGTTACTAAGCGACTGCACGCCAAAGGCACCCCCTGTAGGTTCGGCTTCGAACTTCGGCTTAGGGCGGCGCTGGGGGCAGGACAGCAATTCGGGACAGGCTGGATCAGATCATGATACTAAGAGGTCTTACGCTTACACACACATTAACAGCGTGTCTGTACACATGGTTATCACAAGTAAAGCTGAAGATAAAAATACTGTACATCAAAGACAGTTTCCTAAGATTTCGAGAAAGTTTTAAAGGGCATCTCCACCGCTCTATCTAAGTTGTACAATTGCGTTACTATCTAGTCCGTGGCAATAGAATGTACGGCAAGTATAGTTACTGTGGCGATTGTGTGGCCAAAGTTACTATGGCAAGTATCAAGGAAAGTTGGATCACTCGCTCTCGGTCGTAGCAGCTTTGTACAACACTGTGAATACTGCCTACATGTCTACATCTGTAGTCTGTGGATGCGTTTTGTTGACGTTGTTTAGTTTCGGCTTCTAGTGTAGTTTCTGGTTGTGGACTGTCTTCATTCGGTTGTGAATTGGGATTGCAGTGCCCAAACTGTTGACTATGTTGTTTTCAAGCTTCTCGCTTTAACTTCCTGCAAATTTGTAGTAACGTCACAATCTACATATTATACCTCTGTGACAGGGATTGGAAGTGGCTGGTGGATGATTTCGATTTTTATTATAGTACCTGCCGGTTTCCTGGTGTCGTGTTCCGCCTAACACGGTGTTTTCCTTCACAGTTTTAAAAGGAGTGGTTAGTAATTAAAGAGACACAGTAGAGTTCACCTGGGTTCAAGCTCACGACCTACAACTCGGTAAGTTCAGGGTGATACTACTGCTCCTTTATAGTAATCGAGCATTTTGTTAAAAATTTCGTCCGGGGTGTACGTACACCCTAATAATATCAGCAATTATCACTTGATTACTGTTGTTAGGGATGCTTGTAAAATTACAAATTATTCAGCCTTTTCTTTAGAAATAAGGAAGAAAGATATCTATTGTAACAAGATATGACTTGAAAATACACTTTGGATTACCAGCCACTCTAGACAAATAGACTGAAAGCCAAAGTTCACAGAGAATAACAAAAAAGATAGAACGAAATGTAGTTAAAATGAACAGTTACTTTCCGTATTCCAGGGACTCGCCAAAAAGAGCGCACAGTTAACAAATAATACCATTAACAGCGAAGTTTATGCATAAAATATTAATACAAAATACGAACTAGAGTAGATCCTTACAGAAGGTCCACTTGGACTAAATTTTAGAGTACCTATCAATGAAGTTTCTTACCTGTTCTTCTCCATAGGAACTAAATATGCTTTGGAATGGGCTTCTTATTCTTTCTAACTGACCGAACTCTTGACAATTTAAAAGTGCCTGTTTAATTAAAAATAAATGCTAGTTTGAGTTCTCCTGAAGACAAAATAGAGAAAACAGCCAGGATGTAGATGGAGTCTATCTTGAGAAAGAAGGGGGACAGAGATCTAAGCATAAAGAAACTAGAACCATTGCTACCGACCATGTAGTTGTCTTGTGGAATATAAGACCATATATTCAACTTGCTGTGACTGTACCAAAAATGGGAAGCAAAAGTAGACATTGATTATTGAAAAAAAAAAAAAAAAAACAAAACACACTTGAGCTTCATTGACTTTTACCAACTTCAGCTAGTCTTCGCTATTTCTCGGCAATGGCCGACACTTCACGTGACCAGAGGTTGGCTCGTTCTTTCGCCAAGGAACTAGCATTGCCATTCAACGTGGCATTGCTGCCTGTCTTCTGGGCACATTTTTGTTTGACTGCAATGCGGACGAAAACTTCGACGCGTAAGTGTTCTTTTGTTTTTGGGTTCATGTCTATAGTATAAGGTACTTAGTGTACATAGCTATTGGGGTACACATCATATATGGATAAGAATATTAATGTATGTGAACTAAATTCACAAAAAAAAAAACCGGCCAAGTGCGAGTCGGACTCGCGCACCAAGGGTTCCGTACAAAGCTGCAGGTATTCATGGTTTATTCATAAGGTTTATGTTTATGAATTAAAATGTTTTTTATTTTTATATTTGAGTTGATTGAATGAAAGGTAAATTGTGGTTTACGATTTTTGACGTATTAAAAAAAACTACTTACTAGATCTCGTTCAAACCAATTTTCGGTGGAAGTTTACATGGTAATATACATCATATATAGTTTCAGTTCTATGTATGGGGAACCCCAAATATTATGGTTTTTTTTTTCTATTTTTGTGTGAAAATCTTAATGCGGTTCACAGAATACATCTACTTACCAAGTTTCAACAGCATAGCTCTTATAGTTTCGGAAAAAAGTGGCTGTGACATACTCGGACAGACAGACAGACATGACGAATCTATAAGGGTTCCGTTTTTTGCCATTTGGCAACGGAACCCTAAAAACAATATAGCCGAAATTTACACAACGTTTAAAAATGGACATGCAACAACACAGCACAGCACATGGCATGCATGACAACTATGCTAAATGTTCCGTCTAGTTTTACTATTTGAAACCAAGTGGTCCTTCTAACTCTCTTACATATTGTGAGATGAATATTTAAGTACCGCCAACATCTTAAATATTAGTGTGCTCATTAAACAGCCGTTTGCACGAGCTCTGCAAATTTATCATCACAGGGATGATTGAAGTAAGTCCCTGTGTAGTCTTCACTGTTTCAAGTACAGAGCATCGATGTTTTCGGGTCATTCATTATGATTTCTGCTAATTATTAGAGATAAGGCGATACAATGAGTGTGTTGACTCGATGGTAAATAAATGTAATATTATGTTAAACGAGTTGGGCGAAGTTATTATAGCGTAAATAATTTCATCACAACTGCTCTCAAAACGATGAAAGAATCATCGTGAGGAAACCGGAATGTTCTAGAACGAAAAATTCGTAGACGTGTTACATTTACCAACCCGCACTGGAGGACATGGCTCACTCCTGTGTCCCAGCTGTGGGAACATTATAGTCTGATAATTAATGACTAGCTTCTGCCTTCGACTTCGTCCGCGTGGAATTTCTTGATCTGACTCACCCGTCGCAACGCATCGCCTGTCCGCGTTCTTTCTTAATTCTGTATTTTTTGCTCGTCTACTAGAGGTCCTAGAGAGTCAATAATTTATTACCAAATGCAATAATATTTTTTTGTATTCGCATTGGTTGTTCCACAGATTAGCGCGTCAAGCAAACAAAGAAACTCTTCAGATTTATTATCAGTATATCTATACATAGAGTTATTTATAAATAGTTGGTATAAGTGTAGCTTACTTGTGAAGACTTACTCTTCAAACCGGGTGGTACTTATTAGCAGAAATAATAATGGCTGCAGTATGTACCATCATCATCATCATCATCCTATAATGTTCCCACTGCTGGGACACAGGCCTCCTCTCAGTGAGAGGGAGTGGGCAATAATCCACCACGCGGGCCCAGTGCGGGTTGGTAGATGTCACATGTCTTCGAATTCTTGGTTCTAAGACATGCCGGTTTCCTCACGATGTTTCCCTTCACCGTTTTGAGAGCAGTGGCGATAAAATAAATTACACAAAGTAATGCGCCTGCTTGGGTTTGAACTCACGACCTACTACTCGTAAGTCGCGGCCGTTACTACTGGGCCACCACTGCTCACGTACCATACTTATTTCTAATTTTAAGTGGGTACCGACCTTTGCCGCTTTTCCGAATTAACTCTTTCAAAAAACGTAGTACCTGCCTAGCCCTTACCCAGCTATGTTGGGGGTTGGCTTCAAGTCCAACCTGATGCAGCTGAATCCAGTATTTTGCAAAGAGCGACTGACTATCTGACCGCCACAATTATTGCGTAATATGATCATTTCTTGGTAAGACTGTCAGAATTTTAGGTTTCTGAGGACAGGTAACTACTGTCAAAGGTCCACGTAGTTTCTGAGAACCCGTCTAGGGTTCTCGGTATATGAAGATGATAGGAATCCACGGACCAACCGCAGCAAGCGTAGCTTAACCTGATCGAATCGAACTGTGTAGCTTTAATTACTTAGCTACTAGCCCCTCTATGTGCTATGAACGAAGTGTTTCACAAATTGCATGTTCATATTGTATAGGAACTCTAAATCTTATGTTGTAAGATATAAAGATCAAAAAAAAAAACAAACAAATTAAGTCATTTATTCAAATTAGGCTGAGGATCAGCACTTTTCGAACGTCAAAATTACAAAAGACAGTCCCCCAAAACGCCCACCCTTCGACACTTCCTAGTCCTTTAGCTGGGAAGAAGAAGTGGCGCAACAAACTCCCCAGCAGCACAGCTATCTGTCCAGTTAGAAGAACTTGATTCTATACAATGGTAAGTAGTAAAACATTAAGAGACACAAAACATTAAATTAAATGATTTGCTATATTATGCCAGCTAGCCAACCCAATATACCAACAAATAAAATGAAAATAATAATCAAAATATATTTTTCACTCTAAAAATTGATGGACGATTATGAAAAACAATTAACCATGAAATATAACTGAACAAAGAACTCATCAAAGATTCATCTAAAAATCCTTTTTTTGCCTCAGAACCGGCCATGACGGAAAAACAAGCAAAACCAATAAATTACTGACGATTAATATTTTTTTCCTCGTTTTATTGAGAGTAAAACGGCTCATTCTTTTTTATCTCTTCTTATTTATTGTTTCGTATAAACGATCGTATTTCATCCCCTCTATAATATTTTATCTTCCCTGCAAAGAACTTAATTGCTTCACACGACCAACTTTCTTGGCCTTGCTTCAAAGCCAAGATATTCACCAACTTCGTCAATTCCACACGTATCACCCAATTCCCCTGAAAGATTCTATCTTGGAACACCATTGTTCTTAAAACAAAGACCCCTAAAATATGGTGTCCAATATTTTATGGCGGCCAAACTTTTGCCTGTAAGAACTGAGTAATTAAGTATAAGTTATAAATTAATTTCCGATAAATTTCTATTGCCAGCCTTATGACATTTTCTTTTGTTTAACTTGGGGCCAAGTTTCCCATCAATTACGAACGAGGGAGGATCATGTGTAAGGTTGGAGCGTCAGTATTGTCTTCATACATACATAAACTTCACGCCTTCTTCACATGGGGGTGGGCAGAAACTACAGAACGCACGATCCTTAAACAGGTTCCTTTTGTCTGATTTACGTTCATACATCTGTAGCCTTTTTTTTCGGATGGGAAATCATCAAATGACTTCTCCCGCTCTGGGCGGAGCGGGAGGGCGTGTCATACTTTTACTGACTAAAACCCACCCGTGTTCCTTCAGTTGCCCATATGCCAGGGCCACGTTACTTCTTTCGAACTAATCTCGAGACCCCATACCTAAAACAAAAGAAAATCAAGGAAAAGCCGCTGCAGGAGGAGACGCCCTAGGCGTCGGGAGTAGATAGCGGACTCCCGGCCACCGTAGGCTCGAGCCTGCGGGCGGCGAGCAATGGGTAGCTCGCCACCCAGTAAGGACCAGGCTCGGGTCGACGACGCGTAGTGTTCCACGCGCGCCTCAAAGAGATGTCAGCAGAACTGAAGGGGTCTGCTAGGACCGATGCCTGCCAGGGTCGCGAGATTCGGACATCTGTAGCCTTACAGTGGGTTTCTATTAACAATCGCATCGATCGCGTTCGACGCTCCGATTGGCCCTTTTTACCTATCCAGGGCCAGTTGGAGTGTCGAACACGGTCAATTCAAAAATCGAAATGGTGAGAGCAACTCGCACTAGGGCCGGTTACGAGTACTACGAACCTGACCTTTCTAAAAAACATCACCAATAAGGTCACCATATGCCTTTCTAGGATATTCCCTTATTGTATTCGTAAGAGTATATTGCTCTAGCTTGAGGTCCTGGGTTCTATTCACGGGTTGGCTTTTCCATTTGAAATTTCTCCGCAGTCTGGATTTATGCCTGGTTGATGGCAATAAGGTCGTCACCTCACAAGGGCTTAAATAATACTGCCGAAATGAGGATGGAGTATACGTGGGTGCACCTCTGCCCATTTTATTTTTATTTTTAGTATAATGTAAACCTTTTAATGAAACAATCGTTCACTTCGTTTCTTCTCCAACCGCATATCCTTTAAATTTACGAGCAATAATCACACTCTTAAACGGTCAATATCGTTATCTTTTTCTTATAAATTTGGTGTTACAAATGCGGCTGACGTCTCCCAAACTACCAATGTGATGAAATATACATTATAACTTGGATCCAAGGATTGTAATGATGAAAGTTTGGTTATTTGTGGAGCAAGTTCTGCAACACCTGGACGGACACTAACAGTTGAGCTAAAATTGCGAATTTTGAATGAATAAATGAAAATGGTCGCCCAAACTGGCGGAGCGTCGGAGTGCTTGGAAATGGTTACTCTTTATGCGTCATAATGTCAACTGCAGTATGTCCTCTGAATATAGAATTTCACTGTTACTTGTGCGTACAAAGTATTGTTCTATCCTGCAATATTCCTAATGTTAACAATTCATGAATGCCAGGGATGGGCAAAAACTTATACACCAACATTAATGACGAAGAAAACAATGTGAAGTAGACAAGAACTCCCAAAGAAATGAAATATATTAAGATAATCCTGTTGTACAAGACAACTCAATAACAGATCTCTTACTCACAAACACTTGATTGATGATCACTAATCTTCTTGAAAGACAAGTCAAAGTTATCCTGCAATTATGTATATTACTTAGCTTTCGTCAGCGGTATCACCCACGCGGAGCTCGAAAATTATTCCATGGGATCGTACAACTGGACTAAAAAGTACCCTATGTGTTAATCCAAGTTATAAACTATCTAATTGCCGAATTTCATCCAAATCCGGTCGCCGTTTTTGCTTCATTGACTAACAAATATCCAAACTTATCCATCTGTACTATATATTACTACGAGTATATAATATTATAAAGCTGAAGAGTTTGTTTGGTTGAACGCGGTAATCAGGAACGACTGTCCGAATTGAAAAAATATTTTTGTGTTGGGTAGCCTATTTATTGAGAAAGGCTATATAACATCACACTACAATCAAAAGGAGCGGAGCAGCAACGAAAAATGAACGGAAACTGGCAGGCAATTCGATGCGACGGGAAGGGTCAGGGGAGCAAAAATTTGACGCGGACGAAGTAGCGGGCAGAAGCTAGTTTATTATACTATAAGTGGGATAGGATGTGTACCAAATTTCATCCCAATCCGTTTTTGCGTGTCACTCAACAAACATCAAACACAAACTTTCGCGTTTATAATATTAGTCGGATACAAAATGTGCCAAATTTCATCCAAATCCGTTTAGCCATTTTTAATGACAGAGTTACACACATCCAAAAGAAAAGAAAGAAATAAAATACGTTTATTTGCGGTAAATATGACGCAAAGACAAACTAAACACAACACAAATATCATCATCATCATCATTTCAGCCGAAAGACGTCCACTGCTGAACATAGGCCTCCCCCAAGCACCGCCACTTCGACCTTTTCTGTGCTTCTCGCATCCAACGTATTCCTGCGGCCTTCACCAGGTCATCGGTCCATCTTGTGGGAGGCCTTCCAAGGTTCTGGAGTGGCGACCGCGTACTGGAAGACGGAGCGTTGGAAGGCCAACACAAATATATTTTAAAAAAATAGCTGGGGAAAATATGCGTCAAATCCACGCAAAACGGCCATCGCTCAGCATAAAAAATACTGCGACTCTGTGCGAGACAGAGCCAAACCAAACAAACAAACATCCAAACATCTAAACATACAAGCATTCACATTAAGATATTAGTAGGATAGGGTGTGTGCCAAATTTCATCGAAATCCACTTAGGCGTTTTTGCGTGCTGGAGTAACAAACATACAAACTCTCAAATTTATAATATTAGTAGGATTTACACAGAATTGAACGAAAACTCGTTGTATGAAATAGAGCTTCTCATTATAAGAAAAGGATTTATTTTACTGACTTCTCCAGTTCGAGTGATCTTCAGAAATACGGTCGTTTCTTGGCATTTACGGAAAACGCTCTTAAAATTCAGCTTGGTATTCCCGAAAGTGTCTTAAAAGTAATCTGGATTATATCTCTTTTACAATTTTAAAGCCTTCTAGGACTTATTTGTGCCTGTAAAGTGTAACTGGAATGTTTGCTGTGTTTATAGATGGATTTTAGTATTGTGATTGCTTTTGTGATGTTTCGAAAATTAAGACTGGATTAATATATACCTAAAAGTTACTGAGAAGATTAATCTTACTACTTTCTTGTTCTTTTTCGTCAGTATATATTTTTAAACAACTTCAAAAAGGAAGAGGTTCTCAATTCGTCTGTATATTTTGTATGTATGTTCCGTGATATCTCTGGCAATTATAGATCGCTTTCGACATTTCTTTTTTCAATGGATAGTGTATGCCTCAGGGGTGATCCCATAAAAAAATTTAATTAACTTTGCCTGGGTAGTTTTTCAGTCCGTGTGGCGCCGGCAAACAACAGCACCATCCCATTTCTTTCCGTGGGTGTCGTAAAAAAGATTTATTAGAGAATGGGCAGCAGCGTTCTCTATACATTTTACCTTCGTACTGCGATCGCCAACCCGCCAGCCAAGCGTGGCGATTATGGCATAGCCCCCCATATCGTCGCTTATCTTTCTAACAGACGTATCTGTATTTTCGTCAAAAATGAGTTATTCATACTAGTTAAAACAATTTAGAAGACGAAACGATCGGTCTAATAAACGTATCTGTATCTTCAAGCGTTACCGTTTTATTTTGATCAGTCGCTTATTATCAGAGTTACAATTCAACAAACATAGTGCGAAACCGCAGAAAGCTTGTCCTGAAAAATCACCTCAAAGTTAGTTCCGTCAGTTAGTAAGATAAGCGGCGATATTTGGGGAGGTCTATGTCTATAGAGTATTGGATGTCTTATGGCTGAAATGGTGGTTAGTTTTTGCGCTAGCTTGCACTTTGTGCTTCTTGATGCTGCTCTAATATTGCTGTCACTGTTGTTTTCATAGTAAGTAGTTGTTTGCCAGTTGGTGTAATAGGTGTATGTGGTAGGTACGATAGCAAACTATTAAAGAAAAAACAAACTCAAAAAAAAAAAACGATTTTCGGAAGTCGTTGGCAATAAAACTGAGACAAAGAAGTTAGTGCTTCCGAAATTAAAGTTATTTTTCACTTTGTAGGGTTTTTAATTGGAAGTCGGAGGTTTTACTTTTATTAAATGAGAACTCTATAATGGCATTAAATTAATTACAACTCGATATTGAGCCAACGGAGTATCTCACTCAAACGAAGCGATGCGGAAGAAAAAACTTAATGGCGGTCATCAACATCCTTATTGAATTCCGCAACTAAAGGATCAATTAAAGGAAGCTGGTTAACTGAATGGCCCTTGTCTACAAGTTTCCCATTAAATGAGTAACTTAATATTGAGTACCCAATACCCTACCTGATTGAATCATCACTTAAAGGTCTTTAAGTGGGGTTGCAGGAGTACATCTTTCTTGGAAATGATTAGTGTGAAATTTTCTATAAATTCGATTGGTTCCGTGGGTTTTGTAAGAGCGTTTATGGATTTTACCACCATACTGCGATCGCCAAGTCGTCTGCCAAGCGTGGGGATTATGGCAAACCCCCTTAAGAGGCCTATGTCCAGCAGTGAACATCTTTCGGCAGAAATGATGACGATATAGGTGACGATTCTTTTCTATACTAAACATTATCCCTGTTGAAAATTATCCCACGGGAAAGTGTGTTTTATCAATCAACGGTTAACAATATTATTTTTTATTTTCAGGTACTGATCTTTACTTCTGGAAATCTTTTTTGTAACAGCAATGAATAATAATACAAGGTATGTTTTCGTCAAGATTTTTTTCATTTTATGACCCGACTACTGCGAAGCAAAACGGAGGGTTATGATTTGACCGGTATGTATACATATGTATTCATCTGTTCTCTCATAACTGCGAAACTTCTTATCATAATTTGACAAATGAGGTATCGTTGCCACCTAAACAATACATTCTAACAGTAGTTAGCGATCATGAGTTTTAGTGTACCTATAGTGGCATACGACCACGGATTTCAGATGAAAATGTGTTTTTGTGTAATACTTTTTAGAGTCGAGTTTTATTGTTTAAAAGTACTTTTTTAAATTCTGTGGTGACTTAGCTGTTTGTTCCCGTCCGTTGTCTGGCTGTGTTAAGTATATAGAATTTGACAGTTGATACAATGAAAAGTAGTCAGATTCCGAAAGACTGATTGGTCGCCTGATTTACTCTCTCCTGATTTTCACTCCTAATGAGGTCTGCAAGCAATAAGTAGGTACATCTGCTGCTTTATCCAACTACAATAAAAGAATATATGCAGCCGACAGAAACGAAGATTCCAAAAGAAATAGATACTGTCATAAATATGTATACAAATCTCGCCTGCCTCCCTTAGGGAAGATGCCAATATCACATTCATATTCGTATCGATCTGAGTCTAAAAAAAGTTGAATATTATTATAATCACTCGGTGTTGGCAATATTGTAGTGGAATGTAAGTTTAAAGAGGTTTCTATGAAGAATTTGTCAGTTATTTGTCTAATTATTACCATTTGTAATTTGCCTAACATTTATTTCTTATTTGTCTTATATTTATTTGTAACTTTTCTAATTATAATTTGTAATTTGTCTAATTTTTATTTTGTTTAATTATTATTTCCAATCTCTCTAATTATTAAATGTAATTTGTCTGATAGGAGCCCGTAGTATACATTTATGCCTTATTGATAAGTCTCGTTCCCGATCATGTCATACGGTTTTTTTTTTTCTGGATGGGAAATCATCAAATGACTTCTCCCGCTCTGGGCGGAGCGGGAGGGCGTGTCAGACTTTTACTGACTAAAACTCACCCGTGTTCCTTCAGTTGCCCATGTGTCAGGGTCACGGTATCATTTACGAACAATCTCGCGTCCCTGGCAGACGTCCGTTAGGACAGAATTGTAGGACCGTGTAGTACACCTATATTTTGCAAGTAATGTTTAAGTCCCATGTAATAGAGGGCGAGCCTATTGCCATCAACCGGACACAATTCCAAATTCCGAGTTAGTATGGAGAAATTTCAGATAGAAAAACCCAATTACACTATGTCCAACCCGGGGAACCCAGGACCTAATACAGCAGAAGACGTTTCAGATATTAAATTTAAAAAAAACTGGATGTCGTAAAAAAACATTTAAATGGTCACAAAAGCCCTACCAACCAACCTATTTAACGTAATAACCAGACAAAAGTGGTTTTGACCGGTTATTACCTTAAATACTATAAGCCTATACCTATAACTCTGCCAACCCCTTCGGGCAGCACAGTTGCTAAGTATATTTATTTTTATTAAAACAACATTTTTCAAGGCTTTACTTTTTTACATCAAAAGGCCTGTCTAGGCGTAACTTTCCATTGTTTCCAAATAATTTTCTACGACAAGAAATGTCTAAAGTTTAATGAGTCCTTGGAGGTTCGTTTTGAATTGATTCTAACATTATTTCCAAGTCTATAACGGGAGTTTTTTTTATTATTAACTGAATTAAACATTTAAATTATTTAAAAAACAAAATGATAACCTAAATAAACGAAAACTATTTACAAATTAAAATATAGTCTCGAAAATTTCATCCGCATCACTGTCGACTGGTAATGTAGGTACCAAGCGACTGGCAACATTACCACGTTGTATGGCAATATTTAGCCTTTGGCCAAGGTAAAAACCTTTATAACTGAGTTACATAAACTGCTTAGTTCAAAACATACTGTGATTATTTTTCGCTAAGCAGAGCAGCCGCTTCAACGAACAGACAGACACTGGTCTCACCGGTTTTACAAGAACCCATCTAAAAGAACGTAACTCCATCACTTTCAATGAAAACCGTACTTTAACTGTTCTACAGAAAGTTGAAATTAAAATTGAAGTGGCAGCATTATTGTTGATAGTTAAAAGCGAAGCAAATGCAAGGGATTTTCAGTCCTAAGATCAGGGTCTGAAGATTAGTTTTCGTGAAGTGTAGTTGTTTATAGTGAGATGCTGATTGCAGCCCGTAGGCAGTTCTCTGGTACACCACCTAGTTCGAGTCGAGGCAAAAACAGCATAATATAGATAAAACCGTTTGCAAATTGAGGTTTTGATTCTGTAAATGTACTAGTTGACTGTCTATCGGAAAATACAAGATGGCGTCTTTGATACTTTATTTGATGTGACAACTCAATTTGTTGGCGATATGACTTGAGCAAGCTATGAACGAAAATAAACTTTACAAGTTATATTATTTGAATGTCATGTGGTTTTAAGACGTGTATTGCTGTATTTAAGACTAGCTTTTGCTTTTTGCCCGTAACTTCGTCCGCGTAACTGTCGGTTATCGCGGACGCAGATGAAGTCGCGGAATAAAAAGTAGCCTATGTCCTTTTTTGGGGTTCAAACTTACTCCAGATCAAATTTCATCAAAGAGTAACAGACAGAGTTACTTTCGCATTTATTATATTGGTAGGGATAGTATATATAAACATAACCAGCCTGTAATGTTCCCACTGCTGGGAAACATACTTGGAGTGGATTCTAATCCACCACGCGGGCCCAGTGCGGGTTGATAGATGACACATGTCTTCGATTTCTGGTTCTAGGATATGCCCGTTTCCTCACGATGTTTTCTTCGTCGTTTTGAGAGCAGTGGTACTAAACTTACGACCTACAAACTCGTAAGTCGAGGCCAATATCACTGGACCACCACTGGTATCTGTTCTACAGGATTTTTTTTTAACCAGTGTGCAAATTTTTTTTTGGTGGTTCAATATCAGTAATAGAACACATTGCAACAATGTTTTCAATACTTTTTTAAAATTTTTATCCGACCTTAAATCAGTAAACTGTGGACACCCTACATATTTCGTGATATGATATCGACAATTGAAATAGGTCAGTAACCGCGCGCCGACTAGGTAGGTACTTCGAAATTCTTAGAATGTTGACCGATCGAACAGCTGATAGGTACTTGTAGCTACGCTCGGTCGTTCACCTTCACCGCCGCGCCAGCGCCGCGCGCAAGTTACCATAAAAACCAGTTTCAAAATAAACATCTTTCGTTAACGATAACTAAATTTTTTTGTACTAAGATATATCAAAATAAAAATTGCATGGTTTTCTAACTCGTTTAATTGTTAAATTGCAAAAAGAAGCATGAAAGTAGAATGAATGCTCTGGAAATGCGTTCCTTGCGAAGCATGTGTGGTGTGACTGTGAATGTGTGGCTGAGGAATGATGTGATAAGACAACGGTGCGGTTTAAAAGAAGATGTAGTGACAAAAATGGAAAAGAGTATGTTTAGATGGTTTGGTCATGTTGAGAGGATGAATGAAGGGCGGCAAATAAAATTTATTTAAAAGAAAGATGTGGCTGTACACGCCGGAAGGGGACGAGAACATATAGCGACCTTATTGGTGATGTTCCCCAGAAGGGTCTGGTGTGTAAGTACTGGTAACAGGCGTGCGCGTATGAGCATATGAATATAAACGAAGCAAAAGAGAATATTTAAGGATCTTAGCAGGTGGTGTTCTGTAGTTTCTGTCTACCACCCTCATGGGAAGAAGGCGTGAGCTTATGCATGTTATGTATCGTTAATTTTGATCGTCTTTGCTCCATTCGGATGGACACACAGCCTAATAGGCATTTAAATATTCAGAGTATGGAATGCGGCTGTAACCTAATCCTATTAATCTAGATTATTCTAACCCAAATAGTAAACAATTGACCTGAATTATGTGTTAATTACAATCTTGTTTATCTACAATATTGAGTGGGTTAATGAATTCTATTGCAATTTGATATAGTTTACTATGAAAGGAATAAGTACCTATTAAATATTCAAATCCAATTGACTTAACAAACGTCAACCTTACAACAGAGTATGTTGACTTGAAAACATCATGAGGAAACCAGCATGTCCAAGTATAAAGAAATCGAAGGCATGTGGTGGATTACGGCACTCACTCTCACCTCTGCGAGAGGATGCCGGTGTTCAAGCAGTAGGAACGTTATAGTGTTAGTATGCTATGCCAATATTATGTCTTCAGAACCCGAAGTTATTTGGTTAGTTATGTGTTGCCGATGCTTTTGACCTTATTCCAATTCAAGAAATTTAATCACTATAATTTTATTGTTATAATAAGTGGTATAATAACCACTCGACTTCGTCAAACAACCGAATTTTAACAATAATATTATCGTTGCCTACCTACGTGATTAATCAGCTGTCTACGGTAACTATTTAGCCTACTTTTGATCTCATTACTGTTACTGTAGATACTTGTTGATTGAAGTGGGCTAATGATTTGATGACGTCAGAATAGCCGTCTGTCCATTATCTTATAGCATTAAAGCGTAAGGACATGTAAAGATCGGCAATATTTTGCACATAAGTAACATCATGAAGTATTATGCACTAAGGATATACAAACAGACAACGTATTGACAGCGCAGGAACTTTTCAATGATACTGATATTTTTTTGAAGAATGTCATCATCATCTGTCTACCTTTACCCAACTTTATTGCAGTCGGCTTCCAGTAAAACCGCATGCGGCTCTATATAAATCCTCAGCAAGTCGAAAAAAAATGCCATTGCCTTCCGCAGAACCCCTAAATACGCGGTATCTCGAATTATTTAGACTTTGTAACTCGAACAAAATGTTATTTCCCTACGAAGTATTGATAATACATATTTATACTCTAACTCGAATTTCAAAAAGGTGACTCCGTAATTCGAATCGAAAAACATACTTAGAAATCGCGCCTTTGTAAGTATTTCGAAGTTCTTGTTAAGTCGAAAACTCGTTAACTCGAATTTTTTCGCATTTCCCTTGATATTCGAGTTATTGAGATTCCACTGTATTTTACATGACTGCCTATCTGACCTCCTCAACCCAGTAACTGGAGAATACGAAACCCTGCAAGCGCGACTGCTGAGCGTGGGGTCCCGATGTTGATTCCCAGGTCGGGCAGTGTTACTGGGTTTTTCCGTTACTAATTTCTTTGTAACAGCCCGGAGTTTGGAAGGTGGCGGTATGATAACTCCATGACTCAGAAAGCACGTTAAACCGTTGATCCTGCGCTTGATCTCTCTCCGGTCGTGTTGGATTGCCGTCCCATCGAACTATGAGGCTGAAGGGAGAGTGAGTGCCTCTGTGTCTGTGCACACACTTGTGTACTATATATCTTCCGCGACTATGGCTAGTTTCCATTGACATTGGCCGCTATGTCCGTAAAACGGGCTGGAGGACTAAATAGAATATGACACCCCTTGGTAAGACTGGTTGTCAAACTTTCGCACTTTACAAGCTTCGAAAGTTTCACTTGGAAACTGTATTTTAGCTTCGTTGAACGCGTTTTGTCTTAATATAAAAGCGTCGTATGCGAATCTAAATTGAAAATAATTAAAAATATTAATTTTAATCATACATTATATTGTATTATTATAATAGTATAAGTTCACATAATCCCATTAAATGACTTTTTCATAAAACTTGCGAAAAACCTAAGAAAATTTGAATTTCGTGGGCTCCCTTAGAAAAACTTCTTTTAGAAAGAAAATATATTTATTTAGAAAATCAAAAGTCATTTATTCAAACTAGGCTGAGAGTCAGCACTTTTTGAACGTCAAAGTTACATAAGACAGTCCCCCCAAAACGCCTGCCCTTCGACACTTCCTAGTGCTTTAGCTGGGAAGAAGAAGTGGCGGAACAAACTCCCCAGCAGCACAGCTGTCTGTTAAGTTAGAAGAACTTGATTCTATACAGTATTGTGTAAGTTATTAATATTATAAAACAAAATATACATTATTCGCCATATGTAGATCAACACCTTAGTAGCATAATACACTATCAGTCAGAATCTAAACCATTTTGAAGAATATTGCTAAACCATTGCTTCATGTGTCCGAAAATTTGTCTGCTCAACAAGGTAAATAACGCAATGAATGTTGTTGAAATGTCAAAGAAAGCCATTCCGACTGTTAGTGTGTTACGCAATTACCCCGCTGGCTAAAAGTCACATAGGTTGGATAAAGTGAAATTTAATGTAGCTCAGAAATGCTTCCCTAGTTACTAGAGCTCTTAACACACGAGCGGCATGTTGCCAAAGGCAGGTAACTGCAGCTGTCGACACGCGATGATGACGCTAATCTTTGAAGATGGCATGTCGCCGGCTGCCAGAACGCGTCGACAACTGCCGCCGACACGTATCGACGGTAGCAATTACCTTTAAGTAAAGTAAGAGCTCTTAATGAGAAATCATGGAAATATTAATTCGTTCTATATAAGAAAATTTGAACACCGCTGGTTACCTTATCTCGTACACCTTAAATAAGATTCGACTCTCGTGTATTCCAAGTCGACGTGGTCACCTTCTACATATTCAGTTAACCCGCATCCATTACTTTCCTTTAAACCAATGTAGGCTAATGATCTTATGACGTACGTCCGATACAAAGAGGCTCTTAGACCGAAGATAATAAGATTTATAAATAGCATCCATTGTTTTCTTCCCTGACGCTTTCCGGTAATTATTTATGGGATGATCGGATCGGAAAACAAAAGCAAAACTGTTTAGTTACGAAATAACGGAAGAAGTCTGTTGAGTAGTGGGTAGGTAAACGCTAGAATAAGATCCTTGGTTTAGTGGTAAAGAAAAAGAAAGAAAAGAAATACGTTACGCAGGAAAGATAAAAATATTTTAAAAAGCATGCGTCCACGCAAAACGGTAATCGCTTTTAATCTTAATCACCCTTTGCGAGACAGAGCCCCAGCACTAGTTTGTATGGGCAACTGAAGGAACACGGGTGGGTTTTAGTCAGTATTAAGTCTAAGCCTCACCGCTCAACTATTGTGCCGTTTCTTGTGTGTAGTCTACCTTGTTTTGATTTGTTTATTTTGTATTAGTGTTATGATAGTTTTTAAGTTTCCTAGACGAAGTATTCGTATAATGTTAGTTGTTTTTTAAGTTTTCGTGTTTGTGTTTTGTCTACGCTTACTGGCGGATAACATTATTTTAAACTTATATTTATGTTTTCTCTATAAGTGAATGTATGTATATTCTTTTGCGAAATAAATATCTTTAACCGTGTAAGTCTAACACGCCCTTCCGCTCCATCCAGAGCAGAGGACGTCATTTGATGATTTCCCACCCGCAAAAAAAGTTTTCAACGACAGCGCTATACCTAGCACAAACACTATAGTACACAGGCACAAGCTCTATAGCTGAACTAGTCCTGAGTACGAAAAAACAACCCGGCCCAGGGGGGTTTTTTTTTGTGGATGGAAAATCATCAAATGACGTCTCCCGCTCTTGGGTGGAGCGTAAGGGCTTGTCAGAATTTTACTGACTAAAACCCACCCGTGTTCCTTCAGTTGCCCATGTGCCAGGGTCACGGTATCTCTTTCGAGCAAGTCTCGCGACCCTGGCAGCTGGGCCGGGTTTGAATGAGATTGAGTTTTTCTATCTGGAATTTCTCAATATATTCGATACACGACGGCCGCATGTAGTTATTTAAGTAGCATTTATTTGAATTAAGTTTCACAGGCACTTTTGAATTATCAAGGAGCAGTTCGATTCAGAAAGTTGAAGCTAGTTGCCCGTTCCAAAACTTGGATCTCTATGCAAAAGAACAACAAACCCCTAAAAATGATATAAAATCGACCCACTGCATTGATATCCAAGCAATTCTAACCCGTAATATCGAAGAAACGCAAAAAATATTTGAAAATGTAGCTTCAAGTTACACCCAGGTCTCCAAGACGTCAGCTTGGTAGTTATTATTACTGATAACTTGTCGGTTTACGTTTGTACACTAATCTAAGTGACCTATGACCTCAACTTGACTTCGCGTTGTGGAATGCGATAAGACACTTGTACGCTCCACTTTATTTTAATAAACATACCAAGAATAATATTTGTTCGTTCTCTGTATATACCAGTAATCAGAATAGCTACATATTGCTGCGTTTCTTGTAAGTAACTAGCTTCTGCCCGCGACTTTGTCCGCGTTAAATTTCTTGCTCCCCTGACCCACCCCGTCGCATCGAATCGTCTGCCTGTGCGAGTACTTCGTATTTTGAGGCTCCTAAGAATCTATGCGTGGTATGGTATTATTTAAACTATAGTCTTCCTTTATAAATGGGCTATCTAACACTAAGATCATTTTAAGTTCGAACCAGTAGTTCCTGATATTAGCGCATATATTTGCTGGAAGCAAACAAACTCTTTAGCTTTGTAATATTAATACAGATAATTTCTTTGTTTGCACTTCAAAGTCAAAAATATTTTTGTAGCTCTGACTCTAGCAATAGCACACATAAACTGATCACCCTATAATGGTTACAACGACTGGAATTCTTCTCTGTGAGAGACGAAGTCTTCACAGAGAAGAGGCCTGCCTCTCGTGAGTAGACCGTAGTCAGTCCACCATGGCCCAGTCCGTTGTGGATGTTCCTTGTCTTCGAATGATTGACACTGGAATATGATTATCATCTCAGAAAGTTTTTGATACAAATTAAACAAAGTCAACAAATTTTGCTAAATATTTTCTAGGCTTGCGGAATAATTGCGTAACACACCAGCAGTAGAAATGGCTTTCCTTTTATCAGTTCAACAACATTCATTGCGTTTTTTACTATGCTGAGCCAACAAATATTACGAACATGTGAAGCAATGGATTAGCAATACCCTTCAAAATGATTCAGATTGTTATGAAAAGTGTGTTACACAATGGTGCTGATGGTAAACTTATGCATCTGGTATGTGTTCTTCATCTTGGAACTTCGCTTTGTCCGGAATGCTCCTCTAAGCATAATAAATCCCTCGAGATTGGTCGAACAATGCATTTGTCAAGTTGACCTAGCCTTTAATAAATTAATGGTCTAGTTTGGAAACGGTCTCTAGCATAATCTAATCCTTTGGAGATCCT
The DNA here is from genome assembly GCA_947507805.1 of Aporophyla nigra. Classification (NCBI taxonomy): domain Eukaryota; kingdom Metazoa; phylum Arthropoda; class Insecta; order Lepidoptera; family Noctuidae; genus Aporophyla; species Aporophyla nigra. Next base: position 6,825,866 of record OX382292.1, on the reverse strand, counting down.
GGAGACTGATGTAATTTGGGTATACACCGTGACATTTTAGTCGTCCACTCAATGTATCCGACATAATATGCCCCTAGGCGTTATTAAAAAATTGTTACCAATTAAGAAAATACGTACTAAGAAAAATAGATAATGCACTAGAATGATGAAAAATCCTGTTACATAATAATGTTTACGTATCATATGGTAGAGAACATACATACCTACCCAGCGCACGAGTCGACTAGATCATTCAATCTCCATTTTCCATGAGACAAAATATCAAACAAACTACGTCATGCGTCATCATAATGAATAATATTTTTATTTTTTAGTTATCCAAATGTTAATTTTTTTCCGTATGGATGTGTAGTAGTCACTGGATACATGAAGTGGGCTGCTGTTATAAGACGACTAAAATGTCACGGTGTATAGGATGTTTATGTTTGTGGCTATGTAATAATAGCCCCACAGCTCGATCGATCAGAGGGGTAATTGCGGAATATTCATAGTTAAACAACATTCATTGCGTTATTTACGTTGCTGAGCCGACAATTTATTCGAACAAATGACGCAATGGTTTAGAAATAATCTTCAATCCCATTCAGATTCTGATAAATTGTGCGTTTCGCAATTAGGGTGCAGGTTAAGCTTCGTTTGCCGTGGTTGGTCTGAAGACCCCTCCGTGCCTCAGAAAGCACGTTAAGGCTGTTGGTCCCGGTTGTCATTCGTAGATATTTGACAGTGGTTACGGGTCGGCAAAAGCCCGAAACTCTAACGACCAGACTCACCAAGGCGTATCGTGTTAACCAGTAACTGCAATACTGTGGAAGCCAGATAGGCAGACGCATGTAAAATACTGCTAAAATCAAAAGTCAGTTATTCAAATTAGGCTGAGAATCAACACTTTTTGAATGTCAAAATTACAAAAGAAAGTCCCGTTAAACCCTCACCTTTCACCACTTCCTAGTGGTATTCAGCAGCGTCCAGTTTGACTGGAAGCCGAACCCAACACAGTTGGGAAAAGGCAAGCAGATGATAAGTGTTGTTTATCCTTGAAGAACAATAATTTAGTTTTGTAGTGACACCTTGGAAAAATATTCTATAGTTTTCCGCAATCAAGAGGTAAACAAAAGCATTTTTTTAAACACCAGAAATGCAACTCAGTGATATTAAAAACGCTGTTACAACATTATTTCTCTTTATTCGCACTATAAAAGCCGAGATCGCTTTAATTAAAGTAGCATTTTATTCTTTGCATATCTAGGACGAAGCCACAATTTCCAAGTATTAACTGCAGACAATTTTCTACCAAGCTTTTAAAACTTTGTGGTCTTCGGACTCGGATGAATAGGGAAACACTGAATATTGCAGGAGCTGCCCAAGTTGCCACGTCGTAAATCCAGCCCAGAATATTTAAGATATCACCGAATTAATCTAGACATCGCAAATGAGGGTCAGCCTGACATAAAAGGTAAGCTCGGACCTCGTATAAGTGCGGCAAAAAGGACGCAGAATTTATATTACCCACAAGACACACGAGACATAATTGTCAGGTATGAAACATACAAAAGCCTCAATATGCTCACAAATTACCTAAATGGTCCAAAATTTTTCATGTGCCTTGCTCCGTCAAATAAAACTGCTCGCTCACAAGTTGAAACAGAGTCTAAAATTGTAGATAAAGCATTTTCTTCTCATGAAACAAATATTTAAGGAATTTCATTGTGCACGCGGAAAATTGCTCGGAAATTCACTCGGAAATAAAAAGTTGTACATCTACGGACAAATTACATGTGAAAATTTTCTCATATTTCATTTTCCTCTATTATTCAGCGCTCTAATAGGAGGTTAAAAAGTTTTTAATAAGCGGACTGCATAGAACTAAATGACGGTAGTTCAAACTTATACCACATAACTTATACATCAAAAGCGTGAATAAAAAAGTATAAAACCTGAAAAGATCCCTGGAGATGTTTATTGAGATGCCTTGAATAGCAATCGTCTTAAGACTGAGGCGTTCTACTTATTTCTCGATAGAGCCTTTTTTCACGAATGTTACGGCAATTCATTTACGTTCTGGTTTTAAGAAAAATGTTCGTGGATCTCGCGATGTTAAGATGTTTACAACTTGCTGTCTTGCCAACTTCCGGGCTGTATTTCGTGTATGCCCTACTTTTAGAGCTTTCGCGATGTGCTCCCCTGGCTTATATACCTAAATTTTGTTCTAGTTTAAAGCTGTGTGCTTCTGTTGTAAATCACTTAGAAAAATATGTTCAGTGTTCACAGAGAGTGCTCGTGCAATCAGTAGATGGATAGCTGTGTCTATCCTGGAAACATTATCGTGAACACTCTTCATCATTGCAGTAGGAAATCGTGCCCCAATTGCGGAGAGTTTGCGATAATCGCCACTCTTGACAGGCGGGTTGGCGATCGCAGTATGGTGGTAAAATGCATAGAGAACGCTACTGCCCATTCTCTAGTAAGTCTCTTAGTAGACTCTTACGACACCCACGGGAAGAAATGGGATGGTGTTATTCTGTACGCACCACACGGAACGTAACTTGATAGTTTACTCACGTCCATATTGAACAAGATCTTGTACGTTTTAATCTATCGATCAAACTGTTTGCTCACCTAAATCAACATTATCCAGCTAACCTCTAAAACATCAATTTTCAAATTGACTTTTACCACAAAGTTTACCCGTATCATGTCAAGTTACCCGTACAAGACCCATTTGACAAATAGGACGTCCCTTTTTGAGTCTTAACAAAAGACTAACACAGATTTACCCTCTATATATTTCAGTCACGTTCTTGTCCAGAACTTTGTCATCCATCATATAGTTATTTCCATCCATCCTATTTGGCGGATATGACCTGACCTAGACTATTTCCCAGTCCCTCGTGTAACCCGAGAATTTATACCTAGTATAGTCGTAACAATGAAACCTTTTATATAATTTCCTCCCATTTTTCATAGAGGGTGTATTTTATATATGTTCTTTGATGTAAAGCTGATTTATGTATGTGAATTTGTGTGTCTAGGCTTTGCTAAGATACGCTTTCACCAGAGTCTACGTCTGGAGGCTTCCAATTTTTTAGAATCTTTTTAGGGACTGTTTTGTAAGACTGATAGAGAATGATGTTTGTGGTGTATAATTTATTGCGAAGATAACTTATTAAAAAATTCAATATATAGAAGATAGCTTTAGCATATTCAGCTTATAGTGTTTTCACTGCTGAGACACAGGCCACCCCTCGAGCCTAGTACGGGTTGGTGAATTTCATATGTCTTCGAAATTTTGGTGCTAGGACATGCCGGTTTCCTCACGATGATTTGCTTCACCGTTTTGAGAGCAGTGGTGATGAAATAATTTACACTTGGTAAAGCGTCTGTCAGGGTGCGCTTCTGCGACCTACAAATCGTAAGTTGAAGCCGTTAGCAGTTGGCCACCACTTCTTTGATTATCTCCACAGCTTTGAAGACTACTTATAAGAGGGGTAATTGCGGAACTTTTTATCGGTAGGAATTGGTTTAATATTCATAGTTAAACAACATTCATTGCGTTATTTACGTTGCTGAGCCGACACTTTATTCGAACAAATGACGCAATGGTTTAGAAATAATCTTCAATCCCATTCAGATTCTGATAAATTGTGCGTTTCGCAATTAGGGTGCAGGTCTCAAAAGATCTTGGCACAACATTATCGATACTTAGAAGTCTTTTGTACCCGTTACTTAGTTCAATACATACGTTAATTTAATCAAATTTTTTGGCAACAGTTACTAAGACATATAGGCCGTGTCTTCTCGACTCATAAATATGAAAGAACCATTTTCATAGGACGGTACGTCCGTTGCTTCAACAACTAGGGCTGCGGAGTCATTTGTATTATCATCATGTACTCCTCGGATATGTTCTGTGTCAATCTTGAATTCTTGATATTTGGGTCAATATCGGGTTGTCCGTGAGTGAAATGAAATATTTTTATAGAAATATTATACCAACACGTTTGTTTTTGCGGCGGATTGGAGTGGCCTTCGAGTGAGGATGTTGCTATTTCAGTTTGAGATGACAAATGGTCTATTTAATAGGTTCCTCACAAAATAATTGGCTTTTAAAGTTCACTCTATTATTGATAATTCGATATATAGATAGAAGATATATTGAATACTCTTTATTATGTACACCATATGAATCTATACTAAAAATAAAGCTGAAGAGAGTTTTTTTCGTTAGTTTGTTTGTTTGGGCGCGCTAATCTCTGGAAGTACCAATCGGATTTGAAAATACTTATGCATATGATAGCCCAATTATTGAAGAAGACTATAGATTTCTTTACATCACGCTAGAATCCTTGGGAGCCTAGCGAAAATGTTGAGAGACAACGCTGAGAACGAATATAAAGAAGCGCGGGCAAGTGATGCGATGCGACGGGGTTGGTCGAGAATGCATAAAAATTCATACGGAAGTAGTCGCAGGTAGGAGCTAGTTACAGATATAGCAGGTTTGTACACACGTCTACGTATCAAGCTATACATTTCCAGTTATAACTGAACTCGCATTGTATAGGATTTTTGTACAATGAGCGGTCAGTTTATACTGGAAATTAAAGCTTGATTTGTAACGGGGCGTACATACACTTTTCCACGACAATATTATTTACAACTAGATGAGTTTGCTATACCAAAGATGCCCTCTATATTACGCTAGTCTAATGGTATGAATCACATAATAGAAATTGCAGTGTAAAGGAAACATATGGCGCCATTTCGTATCGAAAACCGATCCAAACCCACTTCGACAGAATAGATCAACAGACAAATGCACTTTTCATATAATATCATGTAACTTTTCCATCTAGGTTCCTGTCCAATCCCATTTGGTGCCACCTTTGCGATATCGACATCGAGTTGGCCCGGTTTCCAATGTCGCGTTTTATGTTCACTCCAGTTCCTCTACATATCTATTTCATGGCGTTCGTTTTGTGTATGTTTCGTGAACATGGTTGGTTTTTCACGCCTTTTGCATTTTATGGGTATAGTGATATCGTGTTATTTCCTCATTTTTAGCATACCTTCTTAGAAAGGTTCTACCTCAATGACTGCATAGAAAGCTGTTACGAAATGGTAGTTGGAATACAGCTTTACTAAAAATAATTGTGTTTCGCATGGCTCACACCATATACCAACAAAATAGAGTGGAAATTCTTACAATTTTGGGCACTTTCACGGTCTGATCTCAGTCTCAATTTTTCAAAAATACTTAAGAATTATTATACATTTTTGACATTTCGTTGTCGGCGAAGTGAAACTGCGACTACATTTTGAACGTTTTTAAATATGGCAATTGGCCTTTAGATATAAAAAACTATTCAATCATCATGTTTAAAAAGCTACTGGTAGCTATTATTCAATTCATGATTTTTTAAACACTAATCTTAAGACTTACTATTTGACATTATTGTGTTTCATGTTTTACATTGTATGACATGTTTATTTTTTGCATTGTTAGTATGCCTAATTTAATGTGCATTTTACAGGGATCAAAAGTTTTGTAGCCGCCATTATTTTGCGTACCTACACTCGTAAAGTACATATAGGTAAATTCAAAAATGTTTTACACATATTTGAAAGAATTTAACTCTTACACTTTTCGGCCGTCAATCCACATTTAAAAGCACTTTTCCTGAGCGACGTGATGTCAGCTGCCTTCGATTAGACGGCGACTGCAACTGACGGTGTCGAAGGTTCCACCTCTGTAACCAATTTAAAGCTCTATTTAAGTTTATTTAAAACTTATTTTTGCGGTTTGGCACATGTCGCCTACTCAAATTCCTTTAGATGTTTGAAACCTACAACCTACTGCGATAGTAAAACTTGAAACAATCACAAATATCAAGTCTGCGTCAATTTTTTGCTCTCCTGACTGACCCCTTCCGACGCATCGAATTGCCTGCCAGTTTTCGTCCATTTTTCGTTGCTGCTCCGCTCCTTTTGATCGTAGCGTGATGTTATATAGCCTTCCTCAATAAATAGGCTATCTAATAATAATTTTTCAATTCGGACCAGTAGTTCCTGAGATTACCGCGTTCAACCAAACAAACAAACTCTTCAGCTTTATAATATTAGTAAAGATGTTTGATGAAAAATCAGAACTTCACTTTTTGGCTAAGGGAGAGTCGCCAGATGGACGCGTTATAATCAAAATTGTCTTACGTTTTTTGATATTTGCATTACATGAACTTAAGAGGGCTGCATTGTGATAATACTTATGTGTAGCCGTATTTGTTACGATCGCAAATCTTATTTTAATCAACATTTATTCTAACACTGACCTATAAAAATGTAAAGACAATTTTAGTTTCGCGCATCTTCCTTAGAGATCTCAGATCAAAACCACAAGTTACCAATATGTATAGCATAATCAGGGTATGACGTTCCCACTGCTGGGACACAGGCCTCCGCTCGGTGAGAGGGAGTGGGCCGGAATCTACCACGCAGGTTGGTAGATGTCACATGTCTTCGAATTTTTGGTTCTAGAACGTGCCGGTTTCCTTACTATGTTTTCCTTCGCCGTTTTAAGATGTGATGTGAGCTGATTAAATAATGTACACAAAGCAAGCCGCCTGTCTAAGTTCCAACCTACGACAACCACTTTACCACGTTACCACTGGGCTACCTACTGCTCCTTCTGTATACCATCTTCAATTCAGAACCTTCTACAAACACCACATTTGAAAGCCAGTCCTCGTAATTAAAAACATTCAACATCTAGTCACAGTCACATTTCGGCGACAATCAAATGTCAAAAAAAAAAATTGGAACTATAATAGAGGTATTTTTGATAGATTGAGACTGAGATCAGAATGACTGGCCTGTTAGTCTAGTGGTTAGCGGCCCTGACTGCTAAGACTGAGGTCGTGGGTTCGATTCCCACCCAGGACAAATCTTTGTGTGATGAGTACAATTATTTGTTGTGTCTGGGTGTAATTTATCTATAACAAGCTGTACGCTGCCACGCTTCGCTGTGGCACATTCGAGTGTTTTCCTCGCTTCCGGCAGATGGCGCGGTCACTGGTACACAGCTGATCGATATCTGATATGTGACTGATACAAAAAATAGATAAAAACAATCCTTGATGCGGATTATATATCATGCTAAAATTTCAGCTCGATCGGTGCAGAACTTTTTGAGTTTTTGAAGCGTACACAAACCTACATAACATTTTTATATACAGGGTGTGGCGTAAGTAATAGTCCACCGTTCAGGATTCGATGAACCAGATAATTAACTATAACAATTAAATTTATTAACAATTTTTACCCAAGGGTTCCGAAAATATTTCATTTTTTTCTTTTATTTACGAAATTTCTACCATTTATTACATATTTGTTTGTAGTTTCAACAAAAACCATTATTTTTTAATTCTGATTTTTGTTAATTACTACTTAATACTAGAGCTATCATGATAAATTATGATTTTTTATGTAAATTCAGCTCTTTTGAAGAAAAAGTTGGTTCTTCTCTAATTTTAACCCCAATTTTTAACACACCATCAAGTCCAGGAGCGATTTTTGTAAAAAAAAAAACCCATGGGAAAAAATGTTTAAATTTTTTAATTGTTATAGTTAATTATCTGGTTCATCGAATCCTGAACGGTGGACCACTACTTACGCCACAACCTGTATATAGATATGTATGTATTTAGAAATATATAAGTATATTTATCAGTTGTCTGGTTGCCATAGCACAGGTTCTGCCTAGTTTGGGATCATATTATAACGGTTGTCCTAAGATATTAGTATGATATGATAAGATATTTATAGACTGTGAACATTCCAAAAATTACGAGAATAGCTCTTTTGCAACATTTGTTCCGTAACGTTCCTATTTACCCGACAAACATTACTGGCCACTAATTCCTATGCGCATATTTGAATACAATGTTAGTTACACCCGAGGCTGCATATGATACTGAATACACAAGCAACAGCTAGACTTGGTAGAATATGTGTTTGTTTAAGTCTTAGACTGTAATCCTTTACGAAGATATTTAGAGCTTTTGGTACTCGTTCCTATGTTAGGGTTGAAACGTAGGGGTAGCTCGCAAAGAAATATTCTTTTTTTTTTTTTGCAGGCCGGTGTTAGACCCTGCTAGGGTCTCCTACTTCAATAAAAAAAAGCTGTATGTTTAACAAAATATGTTTCACGAGAGATTAACGTATTGACAGATTAAGGGTCGTTGCACACGTATCAGCTCGGAAAGGGATCGTCACCGTATCAACTCGAACCGTTAAGTATGATTTGTATGAATCTCCCTACTGCAAAGCACACTAATCGGAATCGTAACGTAATCGCCTCGCCTCGTGACAAGCTCACGACCGCGATGCGGTGCGTGGTCGACTTGCAGTTCCCGCGCTTACGGTTATCAAATCAAATCAAATCAATTTACCTTTTCCCCTCCCCCCCCCTTTTCCCTTTTTTTACTCTTTCCTCCTTTTTACCTTTTCTTTTTGAAGTGAAAACTTCTTTAGCGGCGTTGAGCACTTTTTCTGTAATGGGTATAAAATCTTAAACTCGCGTCAGGACACGTGACCTGATCGAAAAAGCGTAGGACGGATGGTTTTAATTTGGAAAAGCGCCATCTATTAAAACGAATACGAATCACTTGGCTAGCCTTGGTTAGTATGGTTATGGAATCATAGATGACGCTAATATAAACTACTAAACACGAAGAGTTTACAGTAAAATATATGTCATTAAAAGTGTGTCTAATTCTAAAAAAATAAAATCGTAATATAGCATAAGCCATAAAATAAATATTACTTATGAATTAAATAATTGTAACAAATAACTTTTTCTAAGACAGCAACTCGATTATAGATGGCGCTCAAACTAATCATTCAATTTTGAAGTGAAAACTTCTTTAGCGGCGTTGAGCACTTTTTCTGTAATGGGTATAAAATCTTAAACTCGCGTCAGGACACGTGACCTGATCGAAAAAGCGTAGGACGGATGGAGAGTAGACAGCTATCCCCTCTCTACGGCGCGGCGAAAATGTATGCCTGGGCCTACTGTTTCGTTTAGGCGGCGCAGGGCGCTTGCGCGAATGTTCGTCTATGTTACAGCGTGCCACGCGCATCCATGGATGGTGACAGCTGATGGCTCGACCGTCTGTGTAGTGATCACATTGTTGTGTATTCGTAAAATTCGTGAATATAAAGTGCTTAAAATATGGAAATTGAACAACAAATTATTCCCTAACCATTCCAAAATATCAAACATGCTCAACGTTAATAATCAAGTTTTCACTTCTGCCGGCACTCCCGGAGTGCAATTTTTTTTTTTTGTACCCTAGTTTACGGCTCTCCTTACCCTAGCTTACGTCTCTTCGTCCACGGACCACGCGACACAAAACGTTCGGATTCAAAATGACTGAACTAGTGCCGCCTAGCCGTCAACCAGCGGTCGGCGAGCCGTAAGCGCGGCGTCGCCTATCTGTATCAGAGTCGATGTGCCGGAGCTTTTGATCCGCTTACGTTACGTGGTTACGTTACGTGGACGCCTGTTTGATGCCAAGACGAAAGGCGAAGCAGTGACGATCCGCTCCTGAGTTGATAGGTGTGCTATGACCCTTATAATCGTTCAAATCGTCATCCGTACAAACCACTATGTTCATATAATCTCATTGAATAACTATTTCATGAAAAAGACATTCAATGGGATCCTATTTTAATACAACACACCAATGTGATGCGATTTGTAGTGGGTATTGCGTGTGTTGCCGGGCGTAAAGAATAACTCCATCACATTTCTTCCCGTGGGTATCATAAAAGGCGACTAAGAGACTTATCAGAGAATGGGCAGCAGCGTTCTCTATTCATTTTGCCACGATACTGCGGTCGCCAAACCGCCTGCCACGCGTGACGATTATGGCAAAGCTCCCTGAATTGGAGAGGCCTATGTCTGTCTACGTCTTACGGCTGAAATAATGAATATTTAGTGCTACTTTCTTCTTTTTTTTTTTTGATGGGAAATCATCAAATGACTTCTCCCGCTCTGGGCGGAGCGGAGCGGAGGGCATGTCAGACTTTTACTGACTAAAACCCACCCGTGCTCCTTCGGTTGCGCATGTGCCAGGGTCACGGTATCTCTTTCGAACAATCTCGCGACCCTGGCAGGATTTAGTGCCTCTTATAAAGATACTCGGAAATCTCATTAAGCCGTTGGTCCCGGCTGTAATTTTTGACAGTCGCTACGGTTCGTCAGAAGCTCAAAAGTCTGACAACCAGTATTACCAAGGGGTATCGTGTTACCCCGTAATTGGGTTGTGATGGTCACATAGGCATCACTCTATGTATAACACTGGTGCTCAGCTGCATCCGGTAAGACTGGAAGCCGTCCCGAACATAGTTGGGAAAAGGCTAGACAGTTGATGACGTCAATCAAGAAAATGTTGAGTTTTATTATGACAGTGAGGGAGTTAGACTTACTGAGATAGATTCCAAAAAATTTTGCTGTTGTTTAGGCGATTATCACACGGCACCGCGCACCGCCGCGGAGGGCGATGGCAGTAAAGCGAATTGACCGCGCGGTCGGTCGGTGTACGTGTGTTAGGCATCAACGGATTTAATAGCGGGCAATGCGACATGAGATCCGCTTCACCGCCTACCGCGGCGGTGCGCGGTGCCGTGTGTTAATCGCCTTAGATCACATAATGTAAAGGGCAGCCGAGTTCTCCAGTATCACATAATCAGATCAGTGATAATTTTGAAAACAATCATATCAAACCCCATTTACGACATTTAAACAACCACTATCTATTAACCCTTATAAATTGGGTTAAGAATCTATCTTACTTTTATTTTTCTATCTAAAAGCCTCAATTAGACTTTCTCAGAAGCCTCGGACCGAGGGACCAAGTCTTTATTGAAGCTACCTACGTTATCTATAACTTTTAATGGTCCTTGTGCAGGTTCTAAGCGTTAGTTTCATTTCATTCGTGAGGGGTGTTGTTATTGCTGATTATATGGCTCCAACACCTGCTGCTATAACGAGTTGTGAGAGAAATTAATGTATATATAAAATTGGACCACGCACAGTGAAGGGTTCCGTAGCATAATAAGGCTGGAACACAGGCTTCCTCTCAGTGAGAAGGAGAGTGTGCCGTGATCTACCACGCGGGCCTAGTGGGGTTTAGGGTTGCCAGGTCATAAAAACGAAAAGCCGGACAGACTGCCAGTTTAGCCGGACATTTCGGTAAAAAGGCTGGACATCTTAAAACAAAACTAAACATAAAACTAATGAACTAAATACACTTTAAAATCTTTGTAACATAAATTAACAATTCTGCAGCAGTTGAATCATGCTGAATGCTATTAGAAATGACGCGAGGAGGACAGTGCTAATTCGCTCACTTGCGCTAGCAATACAAGGTGAGGTGAAGACAAAAATTATCATATTTTAAAAATCCTACCCAAAAGCCGGACAGGCCGGACACCATCTAATTTAGCCGTCCATGCAACTAAAAAGCCTGACTGTGTCCGGCTTTATCCGGACGCCTGGCAACTCTAGCGGGTTGTAAGATGTCACATGTCTTCGACGTTTTGGTTCTAGAACATGACGGTTTCCTCATGATGTTTTGAGTTAGAATTAATCCCAAGAACAAACTTAACAATGTGGTTGAAAAAAGTCCAAAACCAAATATTTGTCTGGCAGGGATATTCGATCCGTTTGTGAAATATTGAACTTTAATTGTGAATTTTGGAAACCGTGTCACATACCCCCAATTTTTGAAAGAACTATTCAACGACACCCCACGCTTGGGTGGACGAGATAAAAAATCATCCCCACTTTACTTGTAGAGGAGGTATCATAAAAAAAAAATGTTCAATTTGGCCACTTTGTCGAAATGATTAATAAACAATCCACGCCAAATTAATGCTTCCTAGTCCGTAGAACTCTGGGCTAAGCTGCGGACAGATGGACGGACATGGCGAAATTATAAGGGTTCCTTGAAGACTACGGAACCCTAAAAAATGGCGATCGAAAAACAGTGTGTATTTTTGCCTTTTGGTCCAGGGACTCTTCAGGTAAGACGATCGACTAACCTTTCCCAAATTTTTATAATTACTTTAGCTTTCATTGATTTGACGGTATAATTTTTAACCCAATATGATTGTGAACATGCTAAAGGATTTTTTGTCCTCTAACCCTCATATTCTACGTAGGTATGGGAGGAAGATATTACTTAATAGTGATATTCAAGAATAACACCACCGCATTTCTTCCCGTGGGTGTCGTAAAAGGCGACTAAGGGACTTACTAGAGAATGGGCAGCAGCGTTCTCTATGCATTTTGTCACCATACTGCGATCGCCAACCCCGCCAAGCGTGGCGATTATGGCAAAGCCCTTCAAGTTGGGGGAGGCCTAAGTCCAGCAGTGGACGTGCTACGGCTGAAATGATGATGATGATGAGTGATATTCATAGTGTATATGATATAGAAGCGAGATAGACAAAAAGATATACCTAAGTTAAAGTTATGGCATGCATTAAAAAGTAAGTGAACAAATATTCAAGAGAAAATAAAGTGATAAAAATACTAGATTAATTTAAAAAAAAAAAACAAAATACCACTGCGTTCTAAGGAGAGTGAGGTACGTGTGATTGGGATGTGTGTGTATGTGCGAGCCTGGGGTGTATGTGTGTGTTGTGGCGAATGTTACTAGGCATCATGTAACGCTACCGAATTGATATTTTGTTTCTACAAAGTCGAAATTTTCTACCTAGTGAATATGAAGTATGAACGTAAGTAATCATATGAACGTAAACTAGGCAAAAAAGCGTATGTAAGGATCGTAGGAGGTGGTGTTCTAAACTTTCTGCCTACCCTCATGAAAAGATGCGTGAGTTTATTATGTATGTATGTGTACTATATAGGTATTATACGGGTACCCACAGTATGGGTTTTCCCGCAAAAACCGCATAATGTGTACCTTTCTAATTTACTTCTTTTTCCAACCAAACGCACTTTAGACCTTCAGTCTTTTCTACCGTCACCTCATATCTACCCACAGGAAATTATTCTAAAAGACCATTACATTTTAATGTTTTTTTTCAAAAGATGTTAAAGAATGGAACATAATATTAACTGATGTAACTTCGCTCTGGGTACAAAAGGAATAAATTTGGATAGCGTTTCGCTACAAAGGCGCTTAGAATGTGAGAAGATTGATTAAGGTAAACTTACATTCTATTTTGGGACTCTGAATTAGATAAGATCTTTCTTTTTGAGTTTGTTTGGTCTTAATTACACGTTTAGTCGTTATTAGCCTACAGCAGCCTGTAGGCCTGCTGTAGGCTAATAACGACTTTGGGCTGGGCATAGGCAGCTCTCATCTAGCAGCTGCCTTAGGGCGTCCTACCTTACGTTTTCCAATTCTCGGCCTTCTCTGAAGAACTCGTCTACCACAACGGCCATCGATTCTACGGCCGGTAATATAGGCGGACCATTGCTACTTCAGCTTGCTTATTTTCTGAGCTATGTCGACAACTTTGATTCGTTGCCGGATCTCGTCATTTAGGATTCTATCGCTCAGAATTTTCGTACTCCCTTCTTTTTAAAACTCCCTTCTTCATTTCAAAGACTAATTGGTCCTTCCATATAATAAAATTGTATTTTTTGCGTACCAACTATTCTGCTATTGCTATGCATAACAGCTATTATGGCTGCTAGTAAAATGTTTTATAACCAACGCTTTTGCAACAGCCAATATTAATGTTTTCAACCAATCGATCATCGTACTCCTAATAATAAAGCTGAAAATATTGTTTGTTTGAACACACTAATCTCTGGAAGTACAAGTTGAATTTAAAAAATCCGTTTTGCATTTCATAGCCCATTTGTTGAGGAAGGCTATAGGCTAGTTAACATCACTCTAGGAATTTTTGGAGCCAAGCAAAAATGAAAAATCATAAAGAACGCGATAACGAAGTATTGACCCGGGTAGGCGATGCGGTTGACGTCGATGAAGTCGCTTGCAGAAGCTAGAATCATAATAATGCTCATAAAATTAATAGTTGTTTGAAACACATCATAATAAAAACAACATTGCAAATAGCAACATAAAATCATAATATTTCACTCATAAAATATTTTACTGGCAAGGCGACTCCACGCACGATCAATAAAACGAGAGAACTATTCTGTGAACCTTAGAGCCGCCTTATTGTGAAAAAAAAACCTATATCAAACGCAATTTCGCTTGTTAGACTTAATGATAAATTCGTTGACAAATGTTTAGCCATGAAGAATTGCTTCTTTCTTTTCTTGCGAGAGAGTGGGGTCAAAAGGGGTTTCTTTAAGCGTGCAATTTATTATTTTTGTAGAGACGGTACTCTAGAAACTTTAGCACGTGTTATCGTACTCACAAGTGGACTAAAATACAAAAATATCTCAAAATAGCCCGCGAGGCCCCATTTTCCATTTCTTCCCGTCGGGTGTAGTAGAAGGACACTAAGGGACTTACTAGAGAATGAGCAGCAGCGTTCTCTATGCATCTTACCACCGTACAGCGATCGGGCAAGGAAGCAACTTAGTAGTAGAAGAAGTACCGTGTATACTTTCACTAGCTTCTGCCCGCGACTTCGTCCGCGTTAAATTTTTTGTTCCCCGACCCTTCCCGGTGCATCGAATCACCTACCCGTGCGATTTTCCCCGTTTTTGCAACATTTTTCATTACTGCTACGCTTCCCTTGGTTGTAGCGTGATGTTATATAGCCTATAGCCTTCCTCGATAAATAGGCTACCCAACACAAAAAGATTTTTTCGATTCGGACCAGTCTGTAGTTCTTGAGATTAGCGCGTTCAATCAAACCAACAAACAAACTCTTCAGCTTTATAATATTAGTATAGATATGCATTAAAAGCTGTTATTTTTAAAATACAAGCAGATACTTCAGTTGTATTTGTTAGTATACATTATGTAAATTGGAAACATATTCCTTATGCAAGACCTAACTGAACACTCGTGTCCTCAATATCAAACCACAAACATTTTGGCGACCGTTTGAATATCAAGCACCCAATTTATATCTTGCTCATTTAAACAAGAATAAGGAACAAAGGACAGCTAAGCCTTTTCCTTAAACAAAAACAAAAGACGCGAAACCTTAAACAAACAAAAATCGCAGGCAGATTGGAAACAATTTAGCAGGGAATCGACACAGTATAGAAAGGTGCAGAAGATCAACTCTATACAGGGTCTAATTGAAATAGCTGGCAATACATTACCTACGTGTTGAGTAAGGACTTCGTAAACTAATGGGACATTTATAAAATTTCATTAGATGGGCGGAAGTCAAAAACCCGTAATCGATATCTGTTTTTGTAATTTTTCGTGCAACTTCCAAAAGACAAACAGTCGTAGACAGATAGTAGTTTGATGTCCTTAATGTACATGTCAGTGTAATTTAAAGAATGATGCAAAGCAATTTGTTTAACGTTTTCTTTTTTTTTAATTCATTTATTTTCTATAATTTCATTATATACCCAACACGTAGGTAAAGTATAGCAAGCTAATTTAAATTGACCCTGTATATCGAGCGAATAAGCACGCACACATACACACGCTTTTTTTTTTTTTTTTTGGATGGGAAATCATCAAATGACTTCTCCCGCTCTGGGCGGAGCGGGAGGGCATGTCAGACTTTTACTGACTAAAACCCACCCGTGTTCCTTCAGTTGCCCATGTGCCAGGGTCACGATATCTCTTTCGAACAATCACGCGACCCTGGCAGGCATCGGTCCTAGCAGACCCCTTCAGTGTTGCTGACATCTCTTTGAGGCGCGCGTGGAACACTACGCGCCGTCGACCCGAGCCTGGTCCTTACCGGGCGGCGAGCTACCCATTGATCGCCACCCGCAAGCTCGCGCCTACGGTGGCCGGGAGTCCGCAATCGACTCCCGGCGCCCGGGGCGTCTCCTCCTGCGGCGGCTAGGGACGTGAGGGCGCAGAGACTGCCATTCCCTCACGCGCCCCGCCTCCTCCTTCGCGAGCATTACTGCTTCGCAGAAGGAGGTGACGGCTTCCCATGCCCTCTCGCTCCGTACCATAGCTCGCACCAGGGCCGGACGCGAGAGGTCGCCGCCGCCGATCGCCTCCACGAGGACACGGCGGTGCTCCGCCCAGGCAGGGCACACTTCCACCGTATGCTCCACCGTGTCCTCTAGACGATCCTCACAATGGAAACACCCGGGCGTTTCCTCCCGCTTTATCCTGAACAGGAACCCACCGAAGCACCCATGCCCGGTGAGAACCTGCGTCAGGCGGAAGGTGAGGACGCCGTGGCGCCTCTCTATCCACTCCTCAAAGAGGGGACTTACCGCCGCAATTGTGGCGTGCCCTGCGCTGGGTTGCGACAATCGTACCCGCCATGTCGCCATGAGATCCTGCCGGAGCTCTGTCCGCCGTGCCGCGATTTGTCGCGGCAGCGGAGTTTCGCCCCGGCGTTTCGCATCCTCGCGACATACACACGCTTCACGTGCAATAAATGCAAGAAAAATCCTGTTATTAATCCAGGTTCTTCAAACTATCTGCGTGCAAAATTTCATCCAAATCCGTTCAGCGGTTCTAACGTGATTGAGTAACAAACATCCAAACATAGACTCTTACATTATTCACAATATGAGTAGGATAGTGGTCGCTCGCTTTAAATAAAGTATTAACACACAAAAAAGATACACAGGCAGACTTAATGCAGGCAGGCCGAATCTTTGTTTGGGAGGAAACATTAAAAAACAATTTTCTGAGGAACGTGTAAACAAGAATAGATGAATGTTCCAAATTTATTTATTGTTAGAATAACATTATTCAATTATTATTGGAAAATCAGCGATGAAAATTGAGTTTCTAACATTAACCTCTATAGTAAAATGAAAAACATACTTAAGGTGATTTATAATAAGATTTTCGGATTTTTGACTACAAATAATCGGATCAAAACTCTCAAGTTTTAAGTGGCACACCGGTAGGTTTTCTGATCCCTTTGTTTACATTTTCCAATAGATATTTTTGGAGCAGACCAGAGGGACTTGTGACTACGTAATATCAGCTACACGGATCGATCGGTCAGGTTAAGCTACGCTAGCTGCGGTTGGTCTGAAGATGGGTGTCCATCTTTACATAACTAGACCCCTGGCCCTGAAAGCACGTTAAGCTGTTGGTCCCCGCTGTCATTTGCGGATCTTTGACAGTGGTTAAGGATAGTCCGATGTCCAAACCAGTCTTACCAAAAGGATATCGTAATACCCAGTAACTGGGTTGTGGAGGTCAGGTAGGCATTCGCTCCATGTAAAATACTGGTACTCAGCTGCATCCAGTTAGCTGACTCTAACATAGTTGGTTAAAGGCTAGGCAGATAATGATGACTTCTGGAGCAGACGATTCGCATCTATTTGCGTTCATCTGTTTTCACTTGCCGCTGTTTAGACCCCTTTTTACACGCTTTATATTAGCTTCACTTGTATGTTTGTATGTTAGTATGTTTGTATGTTTGTTTGTTTGTTTGTTTGTAACCGACTCCTTATAGCGCGATTTTGACCCACTTTAAACGACCAGATTTCATTCAAACTTTGCACACCTGTCAAGGACCGATGACAATGCAATAATTTCATAAATTTGTGCCATTATCCTTGCCAGGATTACCAGGACAGCAGAAAAACTGTCACAAACTACGCTGACATACGTCTCAAAATTCGAAACACCCTAAAAAATAGAAAATAAATTATAGTTTAAAAAAACTAAAAACACGCTTCCATTGAAAACCAAATTAAAAAGTACAAAACGTATCATCTCATAATGTCAAACTCTCAAAATGACAACCAGACGCAAAATGTCCACTTCTCAGGATGTCAACTTCTTAGAATGTCAAATTCGCATAATGTCAATTTCTCAAAATGTCGAATTCTCACAAAGACAAATTCGCATAACGTCAACTTCTCACAACGTCAACTTCTTAAAATGGTAAATTCGCTTAGTGTCACTACACCTCCACGTAGTGTCTATTTACGCAGGTATACAAAGGGGCATATTAAAGTAGGTTTAAAATATTTGTTGACTTTCAAAATAAAATATTAAAATTTAAAATCAATCCACTGTATGTTGTGTCACCTTAAACATATACAAAAAAAAAAAAAACCACCATAATCGAAATGACGAAAATATACCAAAATCAGAACAAAACTGATAGAAAAATTTGGTTCTCCATGGGAATAGAAAAACATGCATAAAGCTGCTTGTTTTAATTTACTTTTTGAATAAAGATAACCGCTAAACTGTAATCTTTAAAAAAATGCCATTTTCAGACTTGCATTTTGCAGTGCAGTTAAATATTTATATTATCTATATATATAAAAATGAATCCCTATTTCCCTTGGTCACAGCATCACGCGTGAACGGGTGGACCGATTTCACTTTTTTTTCGTTTGTTGTGTTTGTAATTGTCAGGAGAAGGTTCTTATGAAAGAAAAAAAAGAAAAAATTGCGCGGAAAATTAGAAAATTTAAGAACCAACCATGTAGTAGGACAATGTAAACTTTTTTAATCTAACATTATGACATTTGACATAGAATTGACAGAATGCGTGCTCAAATATCATCAAAGAGACAGGACAACGTCTGTCGGGTCAGCTAGTTCAATATAAAAATTATGTCACGGAGTCCTTTCCTATTTCTTAGAACTATAAAAAGACGGTTCATTATTCTCTGATCCCAACATTTTGCTTCTTTTTTTTGTCATTTTGATGAATGGTTTTTTTAGGGTTCCGTTGCCAAATGGCAAAAAACGGAACCCTTATAGATTCGTCATGTCTGTCTGTCTGTCTGTCCGAGTATGTCACAGCCATTTTTTTCCGAAACTATAAGAGCTATGCTGTTGAAACTTGGTAAGTTGATGTATTTTGTGAACCGCATTAAGATTTTCACACAAAAATAGAAAAAAACAATAATATTTGGGGTTGTTTGTGGGGTACTGAAAAACAAAAAAAAATTTTTCACCCTATCCATACGTGTGGGGTATCTATGGATAGGTCTTCAAAAATGACATTCAGGTTTCTATTATCATTTTTTTCTAAACTGAATAGTTTGCGCGAGAGACACTTCCAAAGTGGTATAATGTGTCCCCCCCCCGTAACTTCTAAAATAAGGGAATGATAAAACTAAAAAAAATATATGATGTACATTACCATGTAAACTTCCACCGAAAATTGGTTTGAACGAGATCTAGTAAGTAGTTATTTTTTAATACGTCATAAATCGTAAACCACAATTTACCTTTCATTCAGTCAACTCAAATATAAAAATTAATTAAAAAACAACAAAAAAACATTTAATTTCATAAACATAAACCTTATGCATAAACCGTGAATACCAGCAGGTTTGTACGGAACCCTCGGTGCGCGAGTCCGACTCGCACTTGGCCAGTTTTTTTAACACGCTTTTTTTGGCTTCATACGTATTCTATTATGTTTGTATGTTAGTATGTGCCTATATAACGGAAACTGAACATGATTTTGACCCCTTTCAAAACGTCGGATTAACTCGAAATTTGCCACACTTATCAAGGACCAATGACAATACAATAATTTCATAAATTGTGCCATTATCCTTGCCAGAGTTACCAGGAAAGCAAACAACTGTTTGTGAAAACTACGCTGACATATGTCACAAAATTCGAAACACCCTAAAAAATTTAAAATAAATAATAGTTTAAAAAAAAAAAACAAATCACGCTTCCATAGAAAACCAAACTAAAAAGTAGAAAATAATGGAAAAAAGCTATATTCAAAAGACCTTGTTAAAATAGATACTACGTGGAAGTGTTACTAAGCGAATTTACCATTTTAAGAAGTTGACGTTTTGAGAAGTTGACGTTATGCGAATTTGTCATTGTGAGAATTCGACATTTTGAGAAATTGACATTATGCGAATTTGACATTCTATGAAGTTGACATTCTGAGAAGTGGACATTTTGCGTGTGGTTGTCGTTTTGAGAGTTTGACATTATGAGATGATACGGTACAAAATAATAGAAAAAAAAGCGTGGGGTGCCTGATATCAATAAAAAAATACCTTAAAAAGCACCCACGCTTTTTTTCTATTATTTTGTACTTTTTAATTTGGTTTTCAATGGAAGCGTGTTTTTAGTTTTTTTAAACTATAATTTTTTTGTGTTAGGAAATCATCAAATGACGTCTCCCACTCTGGGCGGAGTGGACGGGCGTGTCAGACTTTTACTTACTAAAACCCCACCCGTGTTCCTTCAGTTGCCTCGGTAACTTTTTGGAACAAATCCGCCACCCTGGCAGACGCTCCTTAGACCCGACCTTCTGTTCCTACTGTTCTGTGGTTATGCGGAACCATCCCATTGGGGATCGTGGAGCACGAATTGCGCCGGTCCTTTATCATAAGCCTGTTGCTCAAAGCGAATATAAGGCGCTCAATTCCGTAGCATTGCTGGCGGTATTCCGGAAAAATAATCGGCTTGCGCTTTTAAAAGGTTGAATCTTTGTGTTTCAAATTATTAATTTTTCTTGTAGATGTGAGTTGCAATGTTTAGAAGATTTTACTGGTCTAAAGCCTAACCATTCTCATACTAACATTTCTTTTATTATTTATGTGTAAACTTCTTGCATACAAATTTGGTACAAAGGCGGACTTAAGGACGCTATAACATTTTTGAATCGCTCAAGTTTAGGTATCTGAGTCGCCACACAACAACATTACGCGCACGCACACATTGAAACCATTGTCTGCTCGATTTTAAACATTAGTTAACTAATCTTGATACTCGAAGGTATTATTTATTTTATTTTACTAGCACTGTTGAGTAAAATTTGTAGTAAAGTAACTTTACTATCTGAATTTAGTGACAGTAAATAACTTTTACTACCATGATCATCAATATTTTTGGGGTAACGTATAATTTGACAATTAAAAAAAAACGAGGCGTAACAATAAAATACTTTAACAATATTTTTGGGTAATAAACAAATATAACTGATGGTGATCGTAGAATATCGTTGTAATCGTTGAAAATATACAGGATATTCCTTTAAAGAAAACTAAGCAAAAATTGTGTGACGCGCGACCCTCACCTTTGAGATTGCAGCGCGTATTCAGAATTTTTTATTTATGTAAATAATTAAAGTTACGTTAAATATTGTGACTACATACTAGCAAAACCCCCAAAATTGATACCCATGTCGACATTTCATCATAACAGTACATCCGCCATTTTAAATTAAAAATCGAAGATTTTATAATCCCTACCCCCAACATGGATAAAGATCTTTTTATAAAAAAACAATACCCGCCGTATTTGGATCAAATTTGGATGAATCATTCGTAATAACTATCCTAAAATTATCCAAATTTGATAGCTATGCCCACTTTTTATTTAAAAAATTAAAATATTCGTCGTTTTGAATGAAAAACTTGTGGGGTCGCCTTTTTTTGGCTCCAAATGTAATTTGTATGGAGTTTTCGGCTTCAGCACCTTCGAAAATCTTGAAAACGACACCCATGATGAAAATTTTGAAAATTTTCGTAACCACCATTTTTGATTTTGAATCAGATTCAGCACCCTTGTTTACCCCGACCGCAAGCTACATTAAAGAATTTCGTTCCAAAAATGGACGACACTTGCATAATTTAATTACCACGTTGAACATATAACTTTTTATTGAATAATTATCCGCCATTTTGAATTCTTGAAAATGAATACATAGTCATAATTACCCTATCTCAATAATCCCAATAGAATTTGAGTTATTTATTTCTAAATCAAGTTCTGATAATAAGTTTGGTACTCATAGTTTTGGTCCGAAAAGTATCAACATTTTTCAACCACAGTATAAAGCACGGCACTCACTTTATTATTATTTTGATCGTATTTATTTTGTACAAAAAAGCGATACGCCCGTGCTTCCTAGGGCGCGTCTGAGCGCGGAATGAGAAGCCGCGAGTTTAAAATGTATGAAGAAAGTTGAGAACGTTCTTTATTTTTCTCATAAATAAAAAAGTTATGTATTTAATTACAAAATATTTAGGCAAAACGTAGAAGATTATACTAGCCACAATTTGTTGTCATTTTGAAGTTAAAATATGCAGTTGATCTCACTATACAGGTACCTTTCCAGACCCCATTATTTTTCATTTTCTTCGATTATTGCGGTGGGGAAAACGTATTTTTGTGAAAATATTGTATGGGACTATATAATTTTTATGGTACCATAATGGAGATGAATAAATTATCTTTATTTAAAGACCATAATTGACTTCGCAGTTGTGATTCCTCTTGATGTAATTGGTACTGGAAAACCACCGATATTTGTAGAAAAATGTTATAGCGTCCTTAATGCCTTAGGCAACCTCTACCAGAGAATCAAGGGTGGTGGCGGAGTTGATGCCTTAGGATCTCAGAAGTGAAGTGGTCAATCAAGAAGTTGTCGCTCAGCCAGTGGTCGATTTATGGTTCTAAGACATGCCGGTTTCCACATGATGTTTCCTTCACCGTTTTGCGAGCAGTAGTGATGAAATAACTGACACAAAGTAAATCGCCTCCGACCTACAACTCGTGAGTCGCTGCCGTTACTGTGCCACCACGAGTCATTGGTCTTTATATACTTCATTATAACTGGTGGCACTCCACTGAAATATATTCCTGCCAGACTCTGTCTGCTATAATCAGTAAAATTGTAATAGAAGCTATGGGGAAATTGAAGCAGAATAAAAGCAAAAAAAAAAAAATAAGCTTGATAATTATGCCTTACCATCGCGGAGATTTTTTACAATTTGCTCCAGATGCGGCTTCATAAGGAAAAGTCTATTGCAATAAGCAATAATTAAAATGATAAGGTTTCCGCCGAGTAATGTTTTCCACAGATATGAAAATTAAATTGAAGATATTTTAAGTAGATCTTGAAGGTCTTCTGGTGTTACTTAAATTCATTGCACGGTTTTGAAATCTGCTTTATATGAAAAATTTATTGAATTTTCTGTTCGGTTTGTTACCTATGTATTTTCAGTAGGGGACCGATTTTTCATATATCCACTGGGAAATTAATCAAAAATCCAAATATTTACAATTCACATAATACGACACTTATGAAACGACAGAAGCTAGTTGCAAGGTTCCAATTTTTTGATTCCTATGGAGAAGAGTCGGCAAGAAACTCCATGATTACACTTTTAAAAATAATTGACTTTTACCATGGTTTCAAATAACAGTGTTAATAGGTATGGGAGGTCAGTGAAAGCCCATAATGGTTCCAAAGATGAAAATGGTAATGACTTTTTCATGAATTGTATATAAATACTAATGAAACACAAAGCTTTAGGGAAATGTTTAAAGGCTTAACGTGCTTTTTGTGGCACGGCGGTGTCATGTAGGTAAAAGATGGTCCACGGACCAACTGCGGCAATTGTTGCCTACTGCGCTATTTACATTATTTAGACAAGGGTATCTAAATTATCCCTTATCTTGGATCAAATATTTGTGTAACTGTCAAATCTTCAGATTATTCCAAGCCATATTCTAACTTTAAATCAGCCAATCGCAATCATCTGCTGGCACTCTGCCAAATTGCGTTACGATGTACGGTAGTCCGCTTGCCGCATCCTGTCATCCACAGGACGCTTTCATATGGGGCGGCTAGAGGCGTTCCATTAT
The DNA here is from genome assembly GCA_947507805.1 of Aporophyla nigra. Lineage (NCBI taxonomy): Eukaryota > Metazoa > Arthropoda > Insecta > Lepidoptera > Noctuidae > Aporophyla > Aporophyla nigra. The sequence continues at coordinate 6,802,146 of OX382292.1, read as the reverse complement.
ACGTTAGCCGTGTAGTGGTCCTTACGTAAAGAGACCTTTTATGCAAATTAAAATATTAGCAAGAAACAAAATACGGTTAACGTTACGTTTACTTTTTTATTCTATACTAGCTTCTGTTATTGACTTTGTCCGTAATTTCTTATTTTAATATAAAATAAATCCTATGACTGTAGTTTTCCATTAGTGAATCGGATCAGTAATTCCGAAGATTTATACTCTATGCACAAACTCACAATTTTTTTATTTTACTTTTTTAATTCAAGGCAGTAGATAAAACAACCTGAACACTTTTAGTGTGCATCTACGAGAATTATTTTAAGGTATGTGCCTAGTACCATTTTGCTAAGTACCAGTGATAGCCCAGTTGTTTTGTGTACAGCTTAAATACTTATAACTGCGTCTTCAAATGTAGGTATTATTATAAGTTCTACATTTATGTAAACTCAATTCGCATGCCCGTTCGAATCCCTTTATTAAACTTGATATCCTGCGATTCCCTTAAGGGCCAACCAGATCCCTAAAAGCTTCATAGTAATTAGTAAACCATTTCCTCCTCTTAGTCCCTCAACAAGTACCGACGAGTACTATTGAGGACGGATCGGTTCAATTGTTCACAATGACTGACACATGATCAAGTAGCTCTGACTACCCTCTAACGATGATGCTTCACTTTTTTAGTATCCGCCGCGATATTATTTTGCACATCATGTAAACAGGATGTTGTAAAACTTCTCGGTTGGTGAACGTAAAAGAAATTGTTGCTGGCAAAGTTTTTAGTTGGCTTTTGAAAAATGTTTTGCTGGAACTTTCTTTTTTCTTGTTTTTTGCTGTCTAAATTACTTTTAATTTGTGAACACAGAGAACAAGGAAACATTTAGTAGGAAGCTATAGTACATGGGTAATAATTTACTGCTAATTATATTTCTAGAGGAATATCTATAACAAGACTTTAGAAGAGTTTGTTAAAGGCAAAAAATGGTTTTGAAGATTTATTTTCAATATTTAACATCACGTTACGTACTTTAGGAGCCCAGAAAAAAAAAGGGAGAACCGATAAGACCGCGACCAACAATTTCTTTGAACACGCGCGCGACTCTTCACACAGGGGCGACATGTCGCGCCGCGACAGGGTCATAGATATTGTTCCACAGATATAAATCGCCGAACTGCGCGCGACCGTCGCGTCGCGCTAGTCTGCACGAGCCTTCACGCTATGTAAAAATTCTATATTTATTTCTGTAATTTATGGTGTACATAATAAAGAGTATTACTATCAAAGAATCTACGCAAATAAGAATAGCGCGGGCAATGCGATACGATGGATACATATTATTTTTCCAACGGTTGTTCATAGACAAAAACTGTGCATTAACCCTAGATTACTAAACTACCGTAAAATTTACGACGGCAACATCATGATTTCTGGAAAAAACAAAGCTCGCGTCGTTCCCACGTCCCCCGCCTCACTGTACCTTCCTAATTGCGTCTGTCAGTTTGCCTATCTTAGGTATTGAAGCTATTCCTGAAGCGGCAATTATGCAAGAATCAAATTCTAGAAAAATATGTGCCTTGTGTCCGTCCAAAGCTAGAAAAATGGCAAACTAACTTTTGCATGAAATGTAAAAAACCCAGATGTAGGGCGCACAACATGAATATGTGTTGAAACTATGTAGAGCAAAAAAAAAAAAAAACTATTTTCATTATTATGTGATCTCTTAAACCCAAAGAATAAGTAATTATAATTTCTAAAAAAATTAAAACTTATGATTTGTAGATTTATTGTTTTATTTTCCTGTCGTATTTTTTACGAATGTTTAGTAACAACGTCACTTGTAGGATAGTTTAGTAATCTAGGGTTAATTACACTACAGTACTTTAGTCAAAAAGATTTACCTGTATACTGTACTAGGTAAAAACAAACTGTATGTAGGTATCACAGCACAGGAGACGGACTTATTTTATAAAAGTATACCACAGAAATCTTCAAAAGGGATAAAACGTTCAAAAAGTCTTCTTTTGAACGTTTTACTCTCCCTTTTGTTTGCCGGTTACTTAACAGACAGACAAAAAAAGACATAAAAGATTTGTTCGTCGACTTAATTTAAACATAGCTATTTTTAGCGTCGACTTATTTCAGTTTCACTGTTCGCGACAGGGGTAGAAATGTGATGTATGCTTTTAGAATATGTTACTGTTTTGTGAATCAATCATCGCGTGGAAACGAAATATTGTTTTAGCCGAACGTTCCCATTGACGTACTAAAATCGCGACTGGTTTTTTTTGCTCTCTAGCATAGAAAGAACTTTGTCTATTCTTGTAAGAATAGAGATAGAATTGTCATGCTACGCCAGCATGGAAACGGGTTTTGTCGATGAAAGAATAGACAAAATTACAGATTGTAGAAACATTTGTACTGTTTTATGTAGGCTTAGCATGGCGCTTTAATTTCTACGAAGAATAGACACAGCTCTTTAGTAAATTAGAGAAACGAACTGTCATTTTGTGTAGACAAACTGACAGTTCGTTTCTCTAATTTTGACATCGCACCGTAGAAATCTTTCTACAATCTGTCATCGTGTCGTTCGTTTCTCACGATCTTTGTCTACGTCCTTAGAGAGGTAGACTATTTCAGAAGAAAAATTTCTATTTAAACTTTCAAATCACACTGACAACTGTTTGTTGTGTAAGGTAGTGAGGACAATCTGATTTTATAATCGCCATGACTAATCGAGTTGATTTAGATTTAAAATAAAACAACAACCGTAAGTAAATAAAAAAAGAAACTTTCTGTATCGTGGTATTCTTTACTTCCGGCGCCACATGGACGCTGAGATTCACTCATTCTCAATGCTTGGTTCAAACACAGAGAGATGAAATATCCAGCGCGCGTAAAAAATCCCGCGGTTTTATTACGTCTGTGTGTGTGTCGACTTACTGTTTTGTGAATCAATCATGGCGTGGAAACGAAATATTGTTTTAGTGTTTGTTGGTTTGTGTAAATATGTTCAAATTGAATATATCAGTCGGTGTGTAACATATGACTGCAAATAAAGCATTATCAGCCTATAACGCTCCACTGCTGAGACACAGGCCTTTCTCTCGGTGAGGAGTGGGCCGTAATCCACCACGCGGGCCCAGTGCGGGTTGGGAGATGTCACATGTCTTCGAATTTGTGGTTCTAGAACATGTCGGTTTCCTCACGATGTTTTCCTTCACCGTTTTGAGAGCAGTGGTGATGAAATTAAGGACTAAAAGTGAAATTACTTTCCTGGGTTCGAACCCACGACCTATAACTCGGATAAGTCGGGGCCGGTACCATTGGGTCATCACTGCTTTGCATAATAATGTAAATCTCATAGTTCAAGGATTTTTTTCTATTCTTGCACTAGCTTAGTAGGTTACGGAATGAAAAAGGGTGAACTACATCATATTGTCCTGGGTAGAAAAAACACAGATTTAACTTGGCAAATCAGGAATCAAAAAACACGCGGTAGATTAAGGTCCACTCCCTCTCAACACCTCTCGGTGAGAAAGACCTGTGTAGCATCAGTGAAAACAATTTGATGATGAGATTGATTGAATTTGAAAGATAGACACCCATCCACCGCGGCGTGCATACCTATCTCAATTTTATCGAACGACCGTGAGGCTGTTATACTTAACAACGAGGCAACTAAACTACAATATAAAAAAATAGTTTATTTTTCGTAAACACCGATAGATTTAGTCACATAAAAGTCTTTATACTGCCATTAGCGAACCGACCCATTTCAGGTTAAATAATGCGCTGCGTAGTCGGTTATGTAACACGATATTGTAACAAAACCGCTTAAAACACAGTTACTCAGGCAGGATCGTGACCATACATACAAACAAGTACCCTAATATTATTCCTTTATACTCTTGCTAAAGCACATTTTTCACTCTTGCCCGTATAAAATAAGTGTTTGCGCAAAAAAAGTACAGCCGCTGTTGAAATGTTGACAGATTTGCTTGAAACTTTTTGTGACCACGGGCTCATTCCCGGCTCCCGCTTAACTATAATTCCTCATTCAGTTCACTTAATTATTAACTCTATTTAGTACTGGTGAAGTAATATTGTTCTGATTAAAAAATACTTATTTTGTTAAACCGCTTGACTGGATTTTCAAGTTGTAGTTAGAAGCTAGGAACAATATGTATATTTAATGTATGGATTTTAGTGTGGATAAATTGGAATAAGAAGAAAAGTAATTTATTGTTATTGATCTATTGAGGTCACTTTTAGTTTACTTAATTTTAATTCTAAAAAAGGCTTCAAATTCGACTGCTTGTTCCAGAGATTAGCGCGTTCGAACAAACAGATAAACTCTGCCTAGTTTGGGATGAGATAACGTTGTGTTGGTTGTCCTTAGACATTTTTTATTTATTATAAGTATCAATACTAATATTATAAAGCTGAAGCGTTTGTTTGGGTCGGGGTAGTAAAAAATTTGACGCGGACGAAGTCGCGGGCAGAAGCTAGTAATGTTATAAAGCTGAAGAGTTCGTTTGGTTGAACGCGCTAAGCCCAACCGCTGGTTCGAATTGAAAAAATATTTTAGTGTTGGCTAGCTCATTTATCGAGGAAGGCTATAGGCTATATAAAATCACGCTAAGACCCGTAGGAATCTCACGAATACGAAGTATTCGCATGGGCAGGTGAGTCGGTGCGACGCCGACGGGGAGGTTCAGAGCAAGGCTCGGAACCGGTTTGAAAAATACCGGTTAACACCGGTTTATTTCGGTTTTCCTCCGAACTTTTCTTAGGAACCGGAACCGTTTTAGAACTTTATTTTAACCCAAATTAACCGGTTTATTCGACGAACGGCATGATGATAAACGCTTTGCAACTTGTATGAATGCCGCGTATAGCGGCGCGGTATGAAGACGTACTAGTTACGATATTTCTTTTCATTCGATTCTTGACTTCGTAGGTAGACGTCTGCTGCGCAGTGGGATTTAATCACCAGTTTATATTATTTGTCTATTATTTGTGTTTAAAATGGGTAGAAAGCAGACGAATTAAATCTATACATACTTTGACTACAGTGAAAACAATAAAACTTCAAAGTGTCTAATAGAAAACTGTGAACAAGTTTTACGGGTAACTAAACAATTGATTCAATCAATCAATCAACTCAGCCTATCGCAGTCCACTGCTGGACATAGGCCTCTCCCATGCTGTGCCACAACATCCTGTCCTCCGCCTTCCGCATCCAGTCTGTCCCAGCCACCTTTTTGAGGTCGTCGGTCCATCTAGCTGGGGGGCGTCCCACACTACGTTTGCCGATACACGGTCTCCACTCCAGGACGCGTCTGCTCCATCGGCCATCGGTCCTTCGACAGACATGGCCAGCCCACTGCCACTTCAGACTGCTTACTCTGCAAGCTATGTCGGTCACTCCAGTTCTTTTCCGGATAACTTCATTCCTGATTTTATCCTTCAAAGAAACTCCGAGCATAGCCCGCTCCATAGCCCGCTGAGCGACCTTAAATTTGTGGACTAGCTGAACTGTCAGTGTCCACGTTTCGGCACCGTATGTCATAACGGGCAGGACGCACTGGTTGAAAAGCTTGGTCTTCAAACATTGCGGTATCCACGACGAGAAGACTGGACAAAGTTTTACAAACGCTGCCCAACCCAACCGGATCCTCCCGTTGGCTTCTTTCTCGAAAGGGTGTCTACCAAGCTGGATGACTTGCCCTAGGTAGACATACTCCTTCACAACGTCGAGAACCGACCCTTCGATGCGAATTGGACTCGGCAAGACATGCGCATTGTACATGACTTTGGTCTTGTCCAAGTTCATGCCGAGGCCTACCCGCCGAGAGACTCCATTTAGGCTATGCAGCATCTGGTCTAACTGTCCCAGTGTCTCTGCCATTATGACGATGTCGTCGGCAAAACGAAGGTGTGAGATGTACTCGCCGTTTACGTTGATCCCCTGTCCAGTCCATTCTAGCGTCTTAAATACGTCCTCCAGCGCGTTGCTGAACAGTTTCGGGGATATCACATCCCCCTGTTTCACCCCTCTGAGCAGTTTGATTGGGCTGGTTGTTATATCCTGGATCTGGACAGTCATCGTTGCAGCGTCATACAAACACTTCATCACCTCGATGTATTGCCGTCAATTCGACATCGTTGCAAAGAGGCCAGAACTGCCCAAATTTCAAAGGCTTTCTCGTAGTCCACAAATGCCATACACAGCGGCTTGTACTCTTCGGTCTTCTGTACAATTTGCCGAACAGTATGGAAGTGGTCTACGGTGCTGAAGCCTTTTCGAAAACTGGCTTGTTCTTGTGGCTGGAACTCGTCAAGTCTCCTGGCGAGACGGTTCGCGACGACCCTCGAAAACAGCTTGTATACGTGGCTCAAAAATGAGATGGGTCTATAATTCTTCAGCAAGGTTTTGTCACCTTTTTTGAAGAACAGAACCATCGCACCCCTGCTCCACGCTTCAGGAGTTGTACCCTGTAGGATGACGGAGGTGAAGAGACTCGCGAGCTCTCTTATGACTGGAGCCTCGCCCGCTTTAAGGAGCTCTGTCGTTATTCCGTCATCACCTGGTGCCTTATTGTTCTTAAGCTACTCGAGAGCCGCCCTAATCTCGCACTGGTTGACATCCGGGATGTCTTCCGTGTAGTGGCGCGTTAGTTCGGCTCGATGGTCATCTTCGCTATGTCCCGTTGGTTTCAGCGTCCGCGTTGAGTACAGATGCCCGTAAAAGTTTTCAAGTTCCTCGAGTATCTCGGACTTCGAAGTCACGATTTTGCCATCCGCCGTTCTTAGTTTCGTCAGATGAGACCTCCCTAATAGCCGAGCGAACACTTTCGATCCTCGGTTCTGCTCAATCGCAACCTTGATGTCACGAGTGTTGGAGCACTGAAGGTCACGTCGTGTCAGCTTTCTAATTTTTAGGTTTAAGGTCCTCTTATCTGACGAAGACGGCTGCGTGGATGGCAACTCTCGTCTTTCCTTCATAAGTCCGAGAGTTTCCGAGGAAAGTTTCGACACCTTACTTTTTCGCTGCGACGGGAAAAGTTTGCGGGATACTTCGCATAGCGCTTTGACCACCTCATCGGCTTTCTCGTCGACAGTGCCGGTGATTTCCAGCAGAGCGAATCGATTTTGAAGTTCCAGGAACTTTTCGGATCCCAAAGCAGCTTGGAGCTGCATAGGTCGGAGGGTAGGCCTCATCATGCGGATTCTCTCAGCACGAAAATTTATATTTAGAGTGCCTCGTACATGTCTGTGATTGCTTCCGGTATTAAACCTGCTGATCACGGAGACATCTCTAAATATTAGGTTGGGGAAAAAGTCTTTTCGCATTATAGTATGTATGAACTTGTAATAAAATCTCTTTGGCTATACTATTTGTATCTGGCTGGTTTTGGTATCATTGAAACTTTAAATTTTAAAGAACATAATTTCAAATTCAAATTAGGAAAATGTGTGATTTTCATTTGTTTTTCGTACCGTCAAGATGAGTGAATCTAATGAAGAAATTCGATACATTTTAAAATTTTACTACAAAAAAGGTAAAAATGCAACGAAAGCCGCGAAAAAAATTTGCGATGTTTATGGACCTAGAGAGTAGCACAAATTTGGTTTAAGCGTTTTCAATCCGGAAATTTTGATGTCAAAGATGCACGTCGCTCTGGTCGCCCTATTACGGATAAAATGGATGCCATTTTTGAAAAAGTGGAGCAAGATCGGCATACCAGTAGTTACGATGTAGCTGAAGAACTGGAAATTGACCACAAAACAGTTTTGGCGCATTTGAAAAAAACTGGGTACACAAAAAAGCTCGACATTTGGGTACCTCACGAGCTCACTGAAAGAAACCTAATGAACCGTGTACTCATTTGTGATTCTTTATTACGACGTAATGAAACCGAACCATTTTTGAAGAAGCTGATAACTGGTGATGAAAAGTGGATCACGTATGACAAGAACGTGCGAAAAAGGTCGTGGTCAAAGGCCGGTCAGGCTTCACAGACTGTGGCGAAACCCGGGTTAACTCGCAACAAGGTGATGCCGTGTGTGTGATAGGATTGGAAGGGCATTATTCATTATGAGCTGTTACCACCAAGTAGGACCATCGGTTCTGAACTCTACTGCGAACAACTGATGAGATTAAAGCAAGAAGTTGAGAGAAAGCGGCCGGAATTAATCAACAGAAGGGGTGTGGTTTTTCATCATGATAACGCTAGACCTCACACATCTTTAGCCACCCAACAACAATTAAAAGAGTGTGGCTGGGAGGTGTTAATGCATCCGCCGTATAGTCCTGACCTTGCACCTTCAGATTTCCACCTGTTTCGGTCTCTTCAGAATTCTTTAGGCAGTGTCAGGTTAACATCACGAGAGGACTGCCAAAACCACTTGTCGCAGTATTTTGACCAGAAGTCCCAAAATTTCTATAGCAATGGGATCATGTCCCTACCTACAAGATGGCAAAAAGTTATCGAACAAAATGGTACCTACATACTTTAGTTAAATGTAAATAAACTTTACTAAAAAATGTTTTGAATTTTCTTAAAAAATGCGAAGAAAGTTTTTCCCCAACCTATTATATGCTTTTTATCCGTCATGATGAAGTCTATCTCGTTCGTCGTCACGTTATCAGGGCTCTGCGAGGTCCACTTCCTCTGGGGTTTCTTTTCAAAGAACGAGTTCATCATGAAAAGCCCCTCCGACTCTAGGAAGTTGACCAGCATTTGCCCCCTGTGATTCCTGCGCCCCAAGCCGAATGGTCCGACTTTCTATTCGCCGCGTTCTTGTACTCCCACCTTGGCATTGAAGTCCCCCATAACAACGTTGTAGTGGGCCTTTGTTGTACTGTGTATTGCCTTGGCAATATCTTCGTACATGGCCTCGGCTGTCTCGTCAGAGTATGTCGAGGTCGGCGCATATACCTGTATCACTTTCAGGTAGTACCTGTCAGTGAGTTTCAGTACAAGGTACGCTACCCGTGTCAACACATAACTGATTTCTACAACGCTGCTAGTGAGTTCCTTGTTGACCAGAAAGCCGACACTGCCTTGGGAGAGCTGATCACCTTCGCGGAAGTAGAATAGGTGGCCTGACTCCAAGGTTATCGTATCCTCCCCCTGTCTTCGGATTTCCGATAACCCCAGTATATGCCAGTTAATGCGACCTAACTCTACCTCAAGTTAGGCAAGGTGATGGTCCAGCCTCATCGAACGTCCATTGTACGTAGCCAGATGTAGTCGTCGTTGGTAACCTGCCGTAACCCGGGGATTCTTTGCACCCCCGTCCCGCCGTTACCGTGACCGCTACCTTGACCAGGAATAGCGGGACCACCGGGAACTGGGGGCCATTGTTTTGGCACTTCAATCATGTGGAGGTTTAATGCCCGTAGTCACCACGCTGGGCAAGCGGGTTGGTGACCGCAGAGCCATTCCTTTCGCAGCGATGACGCTGCTGCCCGTCATCGCTCTGGAGAATTTAGGTTGGCTTGTTGGATGGTTATACCGCCATCAATCGGTCGCCAGCGCCTCGTCTGTGAGTGGCAGGGTGTACCGCGTGCAGGTGATGGACATTTGGGGAGTCCGGTTGTTATATGCTCTCCCTTACACCCCAAAAAAAACACCATAATCAAAATGACGAAAAACGTACCTAAAATAGAACAAGACACACCATACAGTGGATTGATTATAAATTTAAATATTTTATTTTTAAAGTCTACAGATATTTTTAAACCTACCTTAATATGCCCCTTTGTATACCTAACTTTACTTATCACCATATTCAAAAGACCTTGTTAAAGTAGACACTACGCGGAGTTGTCACTAAGCGAATTTACCATTTTCAGAAGTTGACGTTATGAGATGTTGACGTTATGAGAAGTTGACGTTATGAGAAGTTGACGATATGAGAAGTTGACGTTATGAGAAGTTGACGTTATGAGAAGTTGACGTTATGCGAATTTGTCATTGTGAGAATTCCACATTTTGAGAAATTGGCATTATGCGAATTTGACACTCTAAGAAGTTGACATTCTGAGAAGTGGACATTTTGCGTCTGGTTGTCATTCTAAGAGTTTAACATTATGAGATGATACGGATTGTTACAATGACATAAACGTCCGACCCGAAACAAAAAATTCTTATTACTGAATAAAAACTGAACAGCGCGTGGCGTTTCTTTATAGTGCGTCCGTGTTAACCGGTTTTTATTGCTCTAAACCGTTTAATCCGAAAAAACCTTTATATAAAACTCTTCCAAATATCGGTTTAAAAAAACCGGTTTATGCGAACGAAACCAAAAGTAAAAGGTTTTGCGTCAAGTACATAATAACGGTTTGAAAATTTAACCGGTATCCGAGCCTTGGTTCAGAGGAGCGAGTAATTTAACGTGGACGAAGTCGCGGGCAGAAGCTTGGAAAGTGTACACTCGCAGTGAATTACAGTAGAATCCGGTTATAACGACGGTGAAGGGACCGGTGATATTACGTCGTACTAACCGGACGTCGTACTAAAGGAAAAGACAATTTTAGATTTTTATTCAAATCACATTCATATATACACATACATACATTATGTATTTAATCATATTTACGTGACCAAGAGAAAAAAAAAAAACATTTGAATCAAAATATTTATTTATTTCACATCATGTGCATATAATCTAACACTTTTTTCTTCAATAGAGAAACTTTCGTTTTGTAGAAGCCATTCTTGTACGCGAAATCATACATACATTATATATTTAATCATATTTACGTGACCAAGAGAAAAAAAAAACATTTGAATGAAAATATTTATTTATTTCACATAATGTACATATAATCTATAATAAAATAATGACACTTTTTTCTTCAACAGAGAAACTTTTTTGTTTTGTAGAAGCCATTCTTGTACGCGTAATCACGCATCACCCGCAAATTAACGCCGTAAACTAAACAGTCGCATTCGAATCAGCGACGTGCAGGCAAGGAGGAAACGCGGGGCGGAGATAGTTTCTTACCTACGATTTATTTGTAAACGCGTGAACGCTCGTCGTCGTTGTAACCGGACAATTTTTTGTGAAATTCCGTCGTTAAAAGCGGTCGGTTGCTGTAAGCGGAGTCGTAATAAACGGATGTACTTTCATAGTGTCTCATATTAAAACCAAACACGCGCCTATACTTACGTCGCTAAAAACGGTTGGTCGTTACATGCGAAGTCGTACTAAACGGACTCTACTGTATTAAATTTATCTATATAGATAAATTTAATAATTCACAGCGATGGTCCACAATATAAAATGTACCCTGCCAAATTGAGTGAGTACATATGCTTATCAACTTTGAAATATAGCTTATTTAGAAAACATTTACATTTTTTGCTAGACTAGTCACGTGGTCACTGACCGAATGCCTTTTGTGGTAAGAGTTGCGAGATCAAATGCCTCGCAGAAGATAATTTAATTGACAGACAGGCATTTGAGCTTTTTTCTGACAGACTGTTCCCAATGTAGTAGTCACATATGCTACATATCGCTACTGAGAAATTCCAGAATTAAAAACCCAATAACACTGCCTGACCTGGGAATCAAACCTAGAACCTCATAGGCAGCAGTAACGTTTGCGACCACTAGACCAACGAGGCAATCTATTTAGTTAAAATTCCGAAAACTCACCCTGTTCCATTCAAAACACTAATTCGCTGCATATTTCCATTCTGTACAAGGCAGAACGCAAGGGTGTGAAACTAGTCGCGTATAGATTGGAAATCATTTTTTAACCGACGAAAAATAACGGTTATCAATTCGACGCGTATATTTTTTTTTGATTTTTTTTTTTATGTATGACCACGCATAACTTTTTACATAGTAGTCCGATTGTGATAATTCTCTCCTCGAGAGAATTTTTTTATTATTTTTCTGATAACTGTCACCACCTGGCCTATCAATTTTCGGCTTGATGTTGATTTTTGGGACATCCTGTATACAAGTAGTACGCAAAATTCGTGTATACATTGTAATCACAAATTTAAAAATCGCATTACAAAGTATACGCGAGCAGATTCCTATGGTTGCGTTTCGGCCTTCATGGCCTATATATAGAATGGAAATACGCTAATTCGTTTAGTCACTCATTAAAATAATTAACCCTATCTGCCGTCCATACAACCACACTTGAACAACCCCTCACCAGGTGCACCGGCCATCTGCCGTGAAAGTGATAGCCCGCCCGGTATCCGTGTATTCCGATATTCGCCATACAAGAGCTCGTCAAACATTGCCTCGTTGGAACTGCTAACAGTGTGACACGGAAGTGCTCTGACGATCACAAAACTGAAGTGCTCTGACCGTCACAGTCTTTTAGAGACGAAATTGCTCTTGAATGGAGCTGGAATAGTGTTGTGTGTTTTGGTTACGGTGGAAGCTCCAGAGAAGCCCAAGAAATTCATTTACAATATAGCTACCGTCTGTGGATCTGTGGATCACTAAAAAATTGTTGCTAATACTCAGTGATTTTTCTACTTTTTTATATCAAAATATTAGAAAGCAGCAACAGATTTTTTAGTAATCCAAAGATGTTGATTACGCATGGGTAAAGTTGCTCATGGAAAATAAAGATGCCACTGTTGACCGTATTCATAATATTCGGTACTCTTCCGTACCGAATCGACCATCAATTACAGTAGGAGACCTTAAAACGATGTTCTTAAATCCGAAACCCGAAATCGAAATGTGTCATCTTCGTTACGATACTCTGTCGAATGGTTGTGAATTTTTATGCAGGTCAATGTCAAGTCGTTTGTTGAACAAAAATAATAGTTTAAAAAAACTAAAAAACACGCTTCCATAGAAAACCAAACTAACTTTTTAAGGTATTTTTATTAATATCAGGCACCCCACGCTTTTTTCCATTATTTTCTACTTTTTAGTTTGGTTTTCTATGGAAGCATGTTTTTTAGTTTTTTAAACTATTATTTATTTTCAATTATTTAGGGTGTTTCGAATTTTGAGACGTATGTCAGCGTAGTTTGTGACGTATGTCAGCGTAGTTTTCGAAGACAGTTTTTTTGCTGTCTTGGTAACCCTGGCAAGGATAATGGCACAAATTAGTTTGTGACGCATGTCAGTGTAGTTTTCGAATACAAGTTTTTTTGGTATCCTGGTAACCCTGGTAAGGATAATGGCACAAATTTATGAAATTATTGTATTGTCATCAGTCCTCGATAAGCCTACAAAGTTTGAACGAAATCTGGCCGTTTAAAGTGGGTCAAAATGGCGCTATAAGGAGTCGGTTACAAACAAACATACAAGTGAAGCTAATTAAAGCGTGTAAAAATAATTCGCGACTGTAACAAATACGGCTTTACAGAATTGTAATAAATGGCTGCCGCTTCCCTTTATTTATCTTATCTTACTAGAATCCAGACCAAAAAAAAAAACACACAGTGATATTTTTTTTAGTGGATTTTTGTTTTATAATGTGCATTAGCGCATTCGAATGGGGGTTAAAACCGTCGACTGGTTAGCAAATTAATTTCAGACCCTTGTGTCAATCCAGATAAACAAAGTATTAATTCTGTATCATCATCATCATCATCATTTCAGCCGTAAGACGTCCACTGCTGGACTTAGGCCTCCCCAAATTTGGGGGGCTTTGCCATAATCGCCACGCTTGGCAGGCGGGTTGGCGATCGCAGTATGGTGGTAAAATGCATAGAGAACGCTGCTGCCCATTCTCTAGTAAGTCCCTTAGTCGCCTTTTACGACACCCACGGGAAGAAATGGGGTGGTGTTATTCTTTACGTCCGGCACCACACGGTACAAAATTAATTAATTCTGTATACAATGTTTTAATTTAACTGTATTGGTTTACGTGGCAAAGACCGCAAGGCTTGAGGCTGATTGGCAAGAGGTTCTTCGACATCTTCAATAATCATCGTCATATTTTAGTCAATTTACACAAAATCATAATGTTTATTGTTTTTAATTACAAATTAAACCTTCCTCATGAATCACTCAGTCCATTGGTAAAAACCATATGGAAATCCGTTCGTACGATAAAAAAGGACGAACCCTCTAATTTCGTTGTAAAGAGGAAACTACGGAAGTAGGCACTAAAATTATCATTTTTGTATGAATAATTTGGCCACCCTGTACCTTAATTGACTTTATCGTTAAAATTAGCGTTTTAACAGCAAAATACACCGAAAACAAGTGTTCCGGAGAAACGGCTATTAAAATTCATTATTAAACATTATCCCCCTTAAATAACTATTTCTATAAATAACCAGCATCCTAATTAAGTAACAAGATCTCAATCACGATCCAAGGGTTCTTAACGAAATTTCTAACCTTACTTCATCAGTTTGAATAATTCGTCTGCTCAGCAACAAAATAAATAGAAAGAAACAAAGGAGGAAGGAGAGAAAGAAAGAAGGAAAGAAAATACACTTATTCAGCACAGTCTAAAAGGAACTCGATGTACATTAGACAAAAGAAATCAAATAAAAACAGTTACGTGCGATGTAAGAAGTTAGTTGGAACGTGTCCCTCACGGGAAAAATAATTCAATAAATGTGGCTGAACTGTAGTCAAAATGAAAGATATTGAAATCTATAGTACTGTTATGTTTGACGCAGTTGCCCCACAATTTTCAGTATCATGCTCTACGTGTATCTACGTCACCCAAAGGACAGGGAGAGGGATATGCTTCATGTTTCCCTACGTGATCAAATCAGAAATGAAGACGTCCGTAGGAGAACCAAGGTAACGGACAAAGCTCGAAGAATTGCCAAACTTAAGTGGCAGTGGGCAGGGCACGTCGCTCGCAGAACACATGGCCCATGGGACCGAAAGTGGCGACCGCGTACTGGAAAAGGTAGAGTTAGAAGGCCTCCCACAAGATAGACTGAAGACCTTGTAAACTCCACCGGATAGCATAGAAACGGTTGAAGTAGCGGAGCTTGAGGTAGGCCTTTGTCCAGCTATGGACGTCTTTCAGCTAAAATGAATGATAATGAGGTGTACCTATACCAATAAATATCTTCTCTAACCGAATTTCCTTGTAATTCAAATCAGCACTGAGTAACCCGCACAATATTCCTTGTATTATATACATATAATGTTACAAATCGTTTACATTCCGGAACCCAACGCGATTGTTACTCCGTTCCCGGGTGTGGTTCTGATTCGCCAGAATCTCGAAGCTTCCTTTGTTTAAACATAATGATTTATGTTTCACGTCTAAACGATGCAGAGCGAGATGCTTTTATAAATTGTTTCTGAATTCGTAGGATGTAGAACTTACCTTATTTTTCTGAAAATTTTACGTTTTGTTGTAGTTAAACATAGGTCAAATATTTGTTTAACAGCTTGGCGACGTAATATAACAATACGCTTGAATTCCGCAAAGGTGTAGGGTGAAGTATGACTAGCTACGTGCACCATGTTCTCCATGTTTTGGCAGTAACGCTATTAGTCGTATGAGCTATTGCATGTGCTTCTAACCGGGTATACATTCAGATTCCTCGGTTAGTAGCATAATCTGCGTGTATTGGTCTCCCACTGTTGGAAAACAGGCCTTCTGTCAGTGGGAGGGAGTGGGCGGTAATTAACTTTAGAACTTTTGTCAACACGTTCGAGTCGGATTCGCACACGAAGGTTTCCGTACCACCGCACCATATTTATTAGCTATGTTTTCTAAAGACACCAAAAAAAAAACTCGAAGCAGTAATGCTCGCTAAGGCGGAGGCGGGGCGCGTGAGGGAGTGGCAGTCTCTGCGCTCTCACGTCCCTAGCCGCCGCAGGAGGAGACGCCCAGGGCGCCGGGAGTCGATAGCTGACTGCCGGCCACCGTAGGCGCGAGCTTGCGGGCGGCGAGCAATGGGTAGCTCGCCACCCGGTAAGGACCAGGCTCGGGTCGACGGCGCGTAGTATTCCACGCGCGCCTCAAAGAGATGTCAGCAGCACTGTAGGGGTTTGCTAGGACCGATGCCTGCCAGGGTCGCGAGATTGTTCGAAAGAGATACCGTGACTCTGGCACATGGGCAACTGAAGGAACACGGGTGGGTTTTAGTCAGAAAAAGTCTGACACGCCCTCCCGCTCCGCCCAGAGCGGGAGAAGTCATTTGATAATTTCCCATCCAAAAAAAAAAAAAAGGGTTCGGTACCACCGCACCATATTTATTAGCTATGTTTTCTAAAGACACCAAAAAAAATGTTATTTGTATGGAGTGTGATTAAATCTTTAAATTTAGTTTAATTATTGGTTAGTATAGCGGCCATAGTAGTTAGTATAGGCCATAGGAATAGTTCAAAAGATATAGCTCTGTGACAGACGGACGGACCATTGGTACCCTTTAGGAATGAAACCATACAAATAAATAACTTATGCACTAGAACTTAAAACTTGATACTAATGTAAATAATATTTGTTGCAGGTACTTACACAGTCATGCACTAACAAGATTACGTCACACGTAAGTTAACATGAAAGTTTTGGTGAAATTCACCGCTGCAGCGCTGTACCGCTGCAAATGTTGCTGAAACTAAGCTGCTAACTACTTTTCAGCTTAAGTGAGCGCAATCTCATTTTGGGCGGTATTGCGGCGAACTGTTTGTTTTTTGGTTCCTGATTTGCTAAGTTAAAATTTGTGATTTTTCTGCCTAGGCGCATATTATGTAGGGCACCTTTTTTCATTAAGTGTTCCGCTGTTTTGAACAAATAATTTTAATGCCATAGGTACACGCCTACATACCGAGGTTTGAATTTCCAGTATAAACTGAACTCACATTGTATGAGATTTCCGTATAATGAGAGGTCAGGTTAAACTGGAATCGCATATATTGATATGTAGCCGTGTGTACCTTTAAATTTTCTAAGCAACATCTCTATCTGAACTTGAAATTCAGCGCATTGATTTCTATTAGACCAAATACACCTTGTTTTTAAATTATCAAGAGGTCGGTTAGTCAGAGAATTGAAGCTTGATGACCATTCCCAAGCGTAGTAGTTATCTATGGAGAGGAACGGGCAAGAAACTCTATGAACTATGTTTTCAATTAAAATATTGTTACAACATACATACATACATAAAATCACGCCTTTTTCCCATGGGGGTAGGCAGAAACTACCGAACGCCACCTGCTACGATCTCTACACACTCCCTTTGCCTCGTTTAGGTTTATACAAATATTGTTACAAATATATATTAATTACGTTTACATACACTTACATACGTTACATACATTTTATTTTAAATTATTTTCCGAAGGATTTTCACAGGCCCAAAAATCAGCCTAGCTTTTTCTCAACAATATTCCTGATTACAAGTATTTTACATGGACCTACTGACCTCCACAACCTAGCTAGTGGGTAATACGATACCCCTTAGTTAGACTGGTTGTCAGTTCGTGCTTCTGACGACTCGTTACGACTGGTAAAGATCAATGAATGACAGAAACGGCTTAACATGCTTTTCGAGGCGCGAAGTGGTCTCCTTTGGTAAAAACACCCTCAAAAATCGAAAATAAATAATAGTTAAAAAAAAACTAAAAAACACGCTTCCGCTTCCATTGTAAACCAAACTAAAAAGTACAAAATAATGGAAAAAAGCGTGTGTGCGTTGTGTTTTCTATTTTTGAGGGTGTTTCGAAGTTTGAGACGTATGTCAGCGTAGTTTGTGACGTATGTCAGCGTAGTTTTCGAAGACAGTTTTTTTGCTGTCCTGGTAACCCTGGCAAGAATAATGGCACAAATTTATGAAATTATTGCATTGTCATTGGTCCTTGACAGGTGTGCAAAGTTTGAATTAAATCTGTTCGTTTAAAGTGGGTCAAAATCGGGCTATAAGGAGTCGGTTACAAAAAAACATACAAACATACAAGTGAAGCTAAAATAAAGCGTGTAAAAATCAATACAAAATCGTTGTAATTATTCTTCAAAGAAAAAAAAGGTAGGTATATTAGTACCATTCACAAAGGCCAGAGCCCTATGCTAACAAGTGTATCTGGAGCAGATGTTCCTAATTGAACTTAATTTGTCGGCAGTGTCGTAATCGCTGGGAACTACCGAGTGTCGGCTTAACGAGTAGACCTTTATAAGATACAACGGAGATAAACGGACAGACTCTTTGCTCTTTTGTAAAGGCTTTTTTAAGCAAAGTAGACTGGGATTTAGGTTTTGAATTGCAAATTTTGTAGGCTTACTACTCGCAAGTAGTGATAACTGCCCCGATTTATACGAGTTGTAGGTCGTGTGTTCGATCCAAGGCAGAAACTGAAATGTCTAACTAATTTTATCACTACTGGGTGAAGGAAAACAGCGTGAAGGAACCGGTGTGTTCTAGGATAGAAAGTTCGAAGGCATGTAACATCTATCATCCCGGTCGGAGGTAGGATTTAGATTATTCGACCCGTTTTATACTTACCCCTTATCCCTCCGTGGTTCGGAAAGCACTTTAAGCCGTTGGTTCCAGTTGTCATTTGTAGACCTTCGACAGTTGTTACGAGTCGTCAGAAGTCCAAAAGGCTGACAACCAGTCTTACCAAGGGATATCGTATTATATGTCATAATACGACTACATAGTTGGGATTTACAACATGTCACTTAATTAACGCACACCCTCTTAAGGGGTCATTGTACTCATCATTATGAACAACTTTTACAATGGTACCAAACGTGAAATCGCGAAAAAAATCAGCTGTTTCATACATTTTGGCCGAGTAGGTTGAACTTTTGAATGAAACAGCTGATTTTTTTTTCGCGATTTCATGTTTGGTCCCATAGTAAAAGTTGTTCATAATGATGAGTACAATGACCCCTTAAGATGGTGTGCGTGAATTATGTTACATGTTGTATGAGAACCGGAATGGGTGTACACCCCTTTTGCCTAACCCGTCGGGGAACGGGCGTCGGGAGTCGATTGCGGACTCCCGGCCACCGTAGGCACGAGCTTGCGGGCGGCGAGCAATGGGTAGCTCGCCGTCCGGTAAGGACCAAGCTCGGGTCGAGGGCGCGTAGTGTTCCACGCGCGCCTCAAAGAGATGTCAGCAGCACTGAAGGGGTTTGCTAGGACCGATGCCTGCCGGGGTCGCGTGATTGTTCGAAGGAGATACCGTGACCCTGGCACACGGGCAACTGAAGGAACACGGGTGGGTTTTAGTCAGTAAAAGTCTGATACGCCCTCCCGCTCCGCCCAGAGCGGGAGAAGTCATTTAATGATTTCCCAACCAAAAAAAAAAAAAAAAAATAATAACCCGTCGGGGAAACAAGAAAGTCCAACTCGTAAGGCTTTTAAGACAGGGAGTCTGAATGACCACTATATTTAAATAAATCTAGATCCTAATTTACATTTAATTTTAGTTACAATTAAAATGGTTTACGCACAAGGGATAGCCGTCAGAACGTTTTAACAGAGATTAAATTAATACTCAAAATCCACTAGACTTGAAATAATTATCTGCGAAAGCCACCCTCGCAACCTTTTCCATTTGCTATTTCAAGTAGATTAAAATTGTAGGCCTAAGGACGCATTCACACCAAATGAATGTGGGCAGCCGGCGATGAGCGTAAGGCCTTGTCCTAAGCAAAGCGAAAATAGTGCGCACACGCGAGCACCACGTTAATTTCGACGAACTCGTGCGTCGCGTTGTTGCGACAACATCGATTATCTTCCAGTTTTTCGAATAAATGAGTGACGAAAGCAAAAATATCAAATTCAATTCCTGCAAACATAATTATTTATTAATCATCATCATCATCATCATTTCAGCCGTAAGACGTCCACTGCTGGACTTAGGCCTCCCCAATTTGGGGGGCTTTGCCATAATCGCCACGCTTGGCAGGCGGGTTGGCGATCGCAATATGGTGGTAAAATGCATAGAGAACGCTGCTGCCCATTCTCTAGTAGGTCCTTTAGTCGCCTTTTACGACAGCCACGGGAAGAAATGGGGAATTATTTATTAATATTAGAAACTAATATGACTAACTCTTGTAGTTTGAGGCTAAGTAAGTAATAACAGCCCGCGGGTTGATCCATCAGGTTAAGCTACGCTTGTCGCGGTTGGTCCGTGGATGGGATCTTTACATACCAAGACCCCCGTGCCTCGGCAAGCGCGTTAAGCCATTGGTCTCTGCTGTCATTTGGGGATCATTGACAGACGTTATGTGTTTGCAGAAGTCCGAAATTCTGACAACCAATCTTACCAAGTTTTTTCGTATAACCCAGTAACTGAGTTGAGGAGGTCAAATAGACATTCACTACATGTAAAATATTGGTACTCAGCTGCATCCGGTTAGACTGGAAGCCGACCCCAAAACAGTTCGGAAAAGGCTAGGTAGATGCTGACTAACTAAACTATTCCTAGTATCACTAAAAAAAAAAACATTAAAAAAATTTTCATGACAAACAACAAAAACTTAATCATAATCTCGGACTCAAAAACGTAAAGAGCCGTCTAATTAATTCAAAGTTACTTTAAAAAGAAAATATTCTAAAGACAAGCCTCTAGCGGCGGGCGTCAGCAAAAATATCAAGGAACATTGGTCGGTATAAGTTAATTCATTTTATTTAACAAAAGAGCGGACTATTACCGTACGAAATTAGATTTCTTCTACAGGACTACCCTCGCTTTTCTGTCCACAAAGGTCTCATTATCGATACACTTGCTTATTATATTCTCCTCTATAATGCCCGGGATACACGAGGCCAGTTTTTGAAGCAAGGATAGTAGGATTGAGCTAGTAAGCTACAAAGCTAGTCGGTCTGGCCTCGTGTTGACAGAACTGTCCTCATTCTTGGGCCAGTAAGCTGGTGAGAAAAATAAAGATAGTCATTATCTGTCTAGCCTTTTTCCAACTATGTTAGGATTCGCTTCCAGCTTAAGCGGATGCAGCTTAATTCCAGTATTTTACATGTAGAGACTGCTTATATGACGTGCAGAACCCAGTTCTGGGTATTAAGAAACCCTTTGGTAAGACTTGTTGTCAGGTTTCGGGTTTCTGACGACCCGTAACGTCTGTCAAAGATCTACGAATGACAGCTGGAAACAGGTTCACGTGTTAGCCGAAACACGAAGGGTCTCGGGCTATGTAAATATGGTCACGCATCCACAGACCAGCCGTGGCAAGCGTAGCTTAACCGCGATCGACCCGTGCAGCTGTTATTATAAGCTAGTATAATGGTTTAATAGTATGGGGTTCTTTCAGTTAGTAGCACCTCACACCACCCATGTTACTATCCTGGATTATATACTAGCTTTGTGTAGCCGTCAAAGATAGTAACTAATCGAATAATTTTTAAAACATCGTAACGAAACCGGCATGTTCTAGAACCAAAAACTTAAAGAAGAAAGAAAGAAAAATAGTTTATTCTGCACAAACAAAACGCATAACATGAAATAAAAAATAGTTACAAGAAAGAAACATGCACACGTACAAGGTAGTTGGTAGGCTGGTAGGCTGGTAACTTCGGAGACATGTAACTCCTACCAACCCGCATTGGTTCCGCGTTTTGAATTACGGTCACTCCACAGACGAAGCATGTGTCCAATTTGGAACAATATAGGCTGGTTATGAAGATCCTAGCTTCAAAAACTATTCTCGTGTACCCCGGGCATAATAGCGTTTAATGGTGGATAGGGAAAACCCGCAACTGCGGAGGTAGCAATTTATGTTCTTACCAATTATCGGGGGGACCCACAATTTTATTAAACCGTAGGAAAATATGGTTACAGCTGCGAAGTGGGAGGCGAGAAACGTCCCATTTCCATACTAGGTCCTATGTTACAGATTTGCGCATTTACATTGTCATTGGAAATGAGATTTTGTTTCTCTTGAATTATTTTGCGACCGAAGTTCCAGTATTTGTATCCCACGATGCGAGCCGCGCTATACTTGTGGTTTCACACCCACATTTCGCCAGATCTTGAAGTCCCAGTTATAAAAGGTGGTGAGCCTATTACAGTCAATCGGGTAAAAAATCCAGACTCCAGGCTGGTACTAAGAAAATCTAGATAAATAATAACTTCATTAACATTCTGCTCCGTCCGGGACTACAATTATTTTTACACGCTTTATATTAGCTTCACTTGTATGTTTGTGTGTAACTGACTCCTTACAGAGCGATTTTGACCCACTTTAAACGACCAGATTTCATTCAAACTTTGCACACCTGTCAAGGACCGATGACAATGCAATAATTTCATAAATTTGTGTCATTATCCTGGCCAGGGTTACCAGGATAGCAAAAAAACTGTCTTGGAAAACTACGCTGACATACGTCACAAACTACGCTGACATACGTCTCAAAATTCGAAACACCCTAAAAAATAGAAAATAAATAATAGTTTAAAAAAACTAAAAAACACGCTTCCATTGAAAACCAAACTAAAAAGTACAAAATAATGGAAAAAAAGCGTGGGGTGCCTGATATCAATAAAAAATACCTCATAAAAATATCATAAAATATCTCATAATTATATACAAAACTGTTACAAACATGCTATTGTACTCGAAAAATTTCAGTGTACCGAGAATAAAATTGTATTTACACGCAAAATTCAAGCGAAAAATTCAATATTTTGCTCCGAATATAAAACAAATCTGTTTGGTACGTAAACTTTAAACAAACAAATTCATAACCATGAGTTCCCAACTCTAATATGACGACAACTGAGGAAATAAACCATTAACACGGTTTTATGTCCTTGGCGAGCATTCAAACTTATGGTGGGGGCCATTATAACCGACCTATGTTGAAATTAATTAGCAGGGCTTAACCTTTTCACCGCCACCGTCAGACGTAATGTATGAAATGTCACGCGCTACACGACGTCAATTTGTTATTGAAATCATTTATTTTTGTACGTGTATTTTTTTGTGGAAGAAAATCCTGACATGTACAATGATTGTTATGAATCCCAATTGTGCTGTTATACTTTTTTTTGCACAAAATATTTTCATGTAAGTCTACAATTTATGTATATGGCTATACATAAATACATACATATGCTCACGCCTTTTGCCCATGGGGCTAGGCTGAAACTTCAGAACGCCACCTGCTACGATCCTTACATACTCCTTTTGCCTCGTTTAAATTCATACATCTCGTCTTACACGACTTACTACGCACCTGAACCTTCTGAAGAACATCACAAATAAAGTCACTATATGTTCTCCTAGGGCATACCCGTCCGGCGTGTCCAGTCACATCTGCCTTGTAAATACCATTACTATTGTCAGCGGCCCTTCATTCATCCTCTCAACATGACCAAACCATCTAAGCATACCTTAGCTATACATAGTTTAACAGTCACTGAGATGAAATTTGCTACACAAAATCTCAACTCAAACCGTCGTTTCGCTCCAGAAGATACGGTAAAATATAACCTCAAAACTACACCGAGCTTTCCATGTTACTAAAATGTACAGCATCAAAGTTCAAAGCACGAATCTGGCAACGGCAGGGCATACCTTCGCCTTCGCTTAACGGCAAAACGGTACTTCACTTAAATAAATCCACTCAGATATGATCTAAGTTACCGTGTTCGTATACATCGTGACTGCACTAACACGCCCATTTAAGTTTGAGCTCGGTAAGTGAAGATACAACTTTATTCGTCGCGTTTTAGGGTTAGTTAGAAATATGTGTGTGTGTATGGTGTATGGTTATATTATGCTAAAGTACATCGCATTCACATGTAACAATATGAGTAGGTATTGTATATTATTATAATATTGAAAACATTTTAAAAGAGTAACTGTGGAGTTTCTTGCCCATTCTTCTCCATGCGGACCTTTTGGAAGGTGCGACTAGAATCAATTCTATTTTTAACCGACTTCAAAAAAAGGAGGAGGTTTCTCAATTCGACCGTATATACAGGGTGTGGCGTAAGTAATGGTCCACCGTTCAGGATTCGATGAACCAGATAATTAACTATAACAATAAAAAAAATAACCATTTTTACCCATTTTTTTTTTTTTACAAATATTGCTCTTGATCCGATGATGGCATCCCAGAGAAATCGATGGGAACCTTCGAAAATCGTAGTGGCGAGTAGTGCGTTTATTATTTTTTTCATTCGTTATCTTAAAGCAATACTATTTAATGAAGGTCTAAAGTTGCTCTGATGATGAAGCCAAAAGACAATCGAGGGAACTCCTCAACGACTTACAGCAATTACCTGGTGTTTGGACTTAATTCATTTCTATTGATTAAAACTGCACCCATATATATATAACTAAAAAGTTGAAAATAAAAACTTTTTACAAAAAAAAACCGACTTCCTTAAAAACACTACAAAGTGAAAAATAACTTTGTAAAAAAGTTTTTAATGTAACTGTTGACGTTCAAAAGTGCTTTTTATGTGCCTATCTAAACTAGAATATTATAAAACTGAAGAGTTTGTTTGTTTTTTTGGTTGGTTGAACGCGGTAATCTCGAGAACTACGGGTCCGAATTGAAAAATTCGTTTTGTGTTGGGTAGCATATTTATTAAGGAAGGCTATAGGCTATATAAAGTTACTCTACAATCAAAGGGACCGGAGCAGCAACGAAAAATGGACGAAAACTGATAGGCAATTCGATGCGACAGGAAGGGTCAGGGGAGCAAAAATATAACGCGGACTAAGTCGCGGGCAGAAGCTAGCTTGAAATAAATGCTTTGACTTACTTTGAATAGTGGGTCTGTTGCGCTGGCCGTAAGGTGAGCGGTAGAAGAAAGTGTCCAGTTTCTTAAGTCTATAAATATGTTTTTCATATTCACTGTATGTTTCTGTGCGTAATATTGTCAATGATGTTCGTGTGTAATTGTTGTTTAAAAATGTCGTGATGTGTTGTTCTGATATAAGGCAGCCTATAAGGGTCCAATCCCTATACTTCTATATTAATATTATAAATGCGAAAGTAGCTCTGTCTGTCTGTTACGCTTTTACGACTAAACCACTTAACCGATTTTGATGAGATTTGGTACAGAGATAGACTAGACCTTATGAGACGACTTAGGCTACCTTTTGTCCTTTGCTTGTAATACTCCGCAGACGATGGCTGATTATTGGTTTGGGATTTAAACATGACAAAACAAAAAAAGAAACTAAGAATTTTGATGAATTTTCGTGAGGTCATCGACCGCAGTTAGTGTAGTCACTTATAATATTATTATTTTTTGTGTAAACGTCATATACGTGATGTCTAAACACGATTAAAAAAAAGAAATATACTAGATAATAAATGATACGTTTTTTAGTTTATCGTGGTTTGATATCAATACCAATTACGTCTACGCAGTTTCGCTAGCTAATTTAATTTGACCCTGTATACATAAAGATATTTGAATCTATAGGTACCTATATTATTCACTTACAAGAAATAGAAATATCAAGATGTCTTGTATCAAAAACATTTTAAACTGTTTAAATAAAACTTGATAAAATCTTTAAAGTAAAATTTTCACTTTAAAACTCCACTCAGTTGATTTATACTCACCCCAATAATCATTTCACTAATACGCCTACCGTTTAAGATTTCCAAGAATTCTAAAGATTATCTACAATCGAGCAACCTCCGAATAATCTTTAGAATAATATTGTAGCGATAAAACAGATTACCATCAAAACACTGAAGAAAACTTTAGCAAAAACAGCCCAAGTCTTTACTGCTAAATAGCTATTTCACTTTGAAAATAACAACATTTTGTATAATAAGATATCTTTGGAACACTTTGATACAGTTCAGCTTTTTCAAATTAACTCCGGATTAATTCCAGGCCTCATCAACAAACCATAGCATGAAGACCATCCTAGGATTAACCAGGCTCACAATTCATTTGTTCCTAGGCTTACTCTGAAGTAAAGTCATCTAGTAAAATTACTTTTTGTTAGCAGGCGCCAGAGAATATTTTGATGAACAGGCATTTTCAGCTAAGACACCTATTTTGTTGAAGTTTCGAAGTAAGGTTGTTGGCGAAGTATTCTGCTTATGTAAGGGATTATGCGGGATAGGAACGTAATCTCGTTTAATAATCCCAGACGGGTTAAAATCTGACTTATATTCGGAGTAAAACAGTAATCGAAAATAAGGACTAACTAAATAGGATGTTTTTGCTGGAATCTGTGGCTCCCAATAGCAATAACCTGGGAGTCTTAAAAACACCACTTCATCATCATCATCATCATCATTTCAGCCGAAAGACGTCCACTGCTGGACATAGGCCTCCCCCAAACTCCGCCAGTTGGACCGGTTTTGTGCTTCCCACATCTAGCGGATTCCTGCGGCCGCTTACTTCTAAGTAAAAGTGCTCCATTTTTGATCGTATCAGCGCTTGCCTTCGGGTTACATGAGTGGAAACGCCAGGACGACATATAGTGACCGAGTGAGCGTTCTTGTATGACTATCATACGAAGACGGTTGCGAGTACTACGCATCTGACCTTTCTGAAGAACATCACCAATAAGTTCACAATATTTTCTTGTCTTGTCTTACTAGAGAGTAGGCAGCAGCGTTCTCTAAGCATTTTACCACCATACTGCGATCGCCATCCCGCCTGCTAAGCGTGGATATTATGGCAAACCCCCCCCTAAATTAGGGGAGGCCAGTAGTGGACGTCAATCGGCTGAAATGATGATGATGATGTTCTTGTTCTCCCGGCGTTTACTAAGACCTATGCTAACTCTCGAATATAATTCCGACAGATCGACATTGGAATTGTCAGTCAAACGTCAGGGATTGGCTGGACTCACTGAGTCTAGCCAATCCCTGACGTTTAACTCAACCAACTGACGTTTGACCAGTGTCGATCTATCGGAATTATATTCCAGAGTAAGCACCCAGATGTATGAACGAAATCGAAACAAAAGGAGTAAGTACTATACACCGTGACATTTAAGTCGTCTTCAACGGCAGCCCACTTCATGTAACCAATGACTACTACACATCCATCAGAAAAAAAATAGCATTTGAATAACCAAAAAATAAAAATATTATTCAATATGACGCATGACGTGGTTTAAATTTGATATTTTGTCTCATGGAAAATGGAGATGGAATGATCTAGCCGACTCGTGCACTGGGTAGGTATGTTCTCTACCTTATGATACGTAAACATTATTAACAGGATGTTTCATAATTCTAATCTATTACTTATTTTTCTTAGTACCTATATTATCTTAATTAATGGTAACAATTTTTAATCACGCCTAGAAGTATATTATGTCGGATACATTGAGTGGACAACATTTGTAAGAAAACTTAAAAAAATAAAAAAACGCAAAAAATTCTCGAAGTTCACCAAAATTGCCCCATCACATGTAGTATACTAGCTTATATAGCTGGCAGACTGTGTAAGTATCATACCATAGGTACAAACCACCCTTTTTTACCCCCAGGCTACACCGGAACTTCACTGTACATTCCTACATACGCGATAAGCGCTACCGCACTACGCACATTCATCAAAAATTGCATACACAACATACATTTTCTTGTTAAGGGTTCGTGATAATACGAGTAAGTATATGTACTTGTAAAAACCCCTGTTGTGTGGCTCCCTCCTACAAAGAGTATAGAAGGATTATCCGAGTGGTAACATTCCTACCTCCTTTGCTTCTTACAAACTTCTTCCAGGGATTTTATGGGTATGCACTCTCGGACCTGGATACGGATTTCGGTTACGGATATGAATAAATTTCGGATTTTCCGTTCGTTTCGGATACGAATGCTTTTAATTTTTAAGGAATGGTAAAAGTAAAATACGAATAGGCAGTGATTTAGTGTTATAAAGAAAAGAGAAAACTTTTTATTTATTAACACGTTTTCGTGGAAAAAATTCAGTTTTGTTTATATTTTGCGGAATCTTCATTATCTTGATGAAAAAGTGTCCAAATAAAGCTAAACTTAGGACGCATTTGGCCCAGTTATGAAAAATTAGTCATTCAAACAAAACTTAATCTAATTACGAATGACATTTAACGAACATATCGATGAAAATATATTTAAAAAAAACATACAAATAAACATATTAATAACCTCTTTTTTGAAGTCTGTTAAAAATTGTATAATTAATTTCGATTAGACATGGTTGAACTTAAGTGATATAAGTTATATAATGAAACAAAGGAACTGTACATCTGAATTAAACGATTTTATTTTTATTTATTTTTTATTTAATTTATTTATAAAAAGATAAGTCTAAAAATAGTTCACAAATGTCAAAAGTAAGTACTTATAATTCAAGATTGTTATGAAAACAACTTGTAAGCTGACACAAGTCTTTGTGTTTCAATTTTATGAATTTTATGTGACGAAATATTTATAGTGATTTTTTACGATCCGAGAACGAATGAATGTTTCTTTCTCCCTATTGTGTATGCCATCACCATAATTCACAGGCCTCCATATCCCACTGCAGTTAGTTTTGATACTATGTACAGACGCCAGCACAAAAAGCTACTACAATCTGTCAAATTCCTTTAATAGATTTTCAACTTTATGGCTACAGTATTAAGTTCAAGATAGATTGGGAAATTTTGACAGTTTCGGGTACCTGGATGTGCCGGCGACGTCTATTATAATATTATTATTATACATTAGGCGTATATTTTGTACACATTGATTATATCGCCTGTTAGTCTAGTGGTTAGTGGCCCTGACTGCTGAGACTGAGGTCGTGGGTTCGATTCCCACCCAGGACAAATCTTTGTGTCATGAGCACGATCATTTGTTCTGTGTCTGGGTGTAATTTATCTATAATATGTATGTATTTAAAAATATATAAGTATGTTTATCAGTTGTCTGGTTGCCATAGTACAGGCTCTGCCTAGTTTGGGATCAGATAACGGTGTGTTGGTTGTCCCAAGATATTTATTTTATTTATTTATTATTTAATACACCTATAATAAAATTCTATACCACAATTGGTTACCACAGGACCTCAGCCATAAGACGTTCACTGCTGGACATGACCTCCCTTAATTTGGGGGGGTTTGCCGTAATCGCCACGCTTGGCAGGCGGTAAAATGCATAGAAAATGCTGCTGCCCATTCTCCAGTGAACTGCACTTCTCTGGACCACCACTGCTCTTTAAATAATTGTATAACTTCGCTGCAATGCTTTATTCCAAAACTCCGTCTTCCCTAACTCACCAACATTCGTCATTACTCTGTCATCGTTAGAACTTTTCCTCCCACAAAACCAACTTAAGTGCCACATAAATACATGCGTATCGGCGATAAATTTGAATCTACCCTACGTTTTGTACCCCCACTTAAGACCCCGCACAATAAGTCAAGTCCTAAGCAAAGTTGGGGTGCTCCCCCGCGAGATATGCTCCTACAT
Source organism: Aporophyla nigra (assembly GCA_947507805.1). Taxonomy (NCBI): domain Eukaryota; kingdom Metazoa; phylum Arthropoda; class Insecta; order Lepidoptera; family Noctuidae; genus Aporophyla; species Aporophyla nigra. The sequence continues at coordinate 6,772,824 of OX382292.1, read as the reverse complement.
CGATAACATGACGCTGAGGGGATGAAATAGAGTTACAAGACATGAAATATTTTTATTTGTTTGAAAACGATCCATTTTTATGTAGATGCAGGTTTGAGGAATTGATTTTGTGACAGATATTTTCCTTATCATAAGTGACATGAATGATGCTGATGATCTACTCAAGAAGAATTCCTTCCGCCTTTATTTGTTTTGACGGCAATTGCCTTTTTTTCTCCCATAGTGCAATTTCGAGATTTCACACAATCTATTCGATATTTGTTTAATGGTCTTCGAAGTGTCGTAGCAGTGCAGCGTCAGCATAGACGGTGGCCGATGCTGACGCTCGGTGGAGTTAGAAAGACTGGGTGGTACAAGCCTTCACTGTTCTATCGATAAATGTGGCCAGCAACATTATCAACACAACCGTCGACATATAAAGCTATTGTGAGAAGCAAATCCATCAGCGTTTTATGTTATTTTTCGTAGAACTTAGATATATGTAAGGAATTTTCAAAAACCATAACAAACAGTCGTTTGTTTTTTAAACTGTACCGTGTGGTGCCGGATGTAAACGACGACGACTTCCCATGGGTGTCGTAAAAGGCGACTAAGGGACTTACTAGAGAATGGGCAGCAGCGTTCTCTATGCATTTTACAACCATACTGCGATCGGCAACCCGCCTGCCAAGCGTGGTGATTATGGCAAAGCCCCCCAAGGGGGAGGCCTAAATCCAGCAGTGGACGTCTTAAGGCTGAAATGATGATGATGATGAACAGTCGTTTGGTTGCCTTAATGTACAAGTCAGAGTCAGTTAAAGTTTTGAACAAAGACGGAAAGAGAATTTAAAAAATCATTCGTTTTTAGTGTCAATACTGATTGCTATCGAACGCTAAGAAGAAAATACATCCAATATACATAGATAGACTCAAAATTCATTCACCTAAAGTCCTAAATACAGCAAACGAATCCGTCCATAGTGATTGACAGTTTTATTAGTCCTTAACACAGTTAAGTCCATCCAACTGTCTTTCGTAAAATGGGTTGACAGTTAATTCCGTTGTGGTCTATACAAAAAGAACACTCTTTTTTTAAACCCAACACCAGAACATCCCTTCGAAAACAACTTTTCTAATTAAAACGGAATTGTGAACCGAAAAGTTTCTTGCTTTTAATTTTTAATCCTCCAGGTGTCCATGGGACAGTAATTAGTGGTCCTATCTTGACCCCAAAGTGGCGTGAATCAGTTAAAACATTCTTGTTTGAGTTTTAAAGGATGCTCACGAGTAATTTAAAGAGGTTAGGAAAATAGGCTGAAAATGTATCGTTTAAAAAAAAGATAAGAGGGAAATGTGTTTGGGTTAAATGTTTTTAAGAAACAGTTAATGAACGGATTGAACCGTGATTTAAGTTTCGGCTTCAAGATTTAGTAATTTAGTAACTTTTGCCAGCGGCTTCACCCGCGTGGACGCTGAAAATTACCCCACGGAAACGTATTACAGAGTTCATAAAAAAAAATCTATCTGTGTTCCAAATTTCATTTAAATCCGTTCCTGCGTTTAGGCGTGATAGTAACAAACATACAAGCTTTACATTAATAATATTACTAGCTTTTGCCAGCGGCTTCGCCGGCGTATTATACATTAATCCTTCCTCTTGAATCACTCTGTCTATTGATGAAAACCGCATAAAAATTTGTTTCGTAGTTTAAAAGATCTAAGCATACAGTCACGAAATGCGACTTTGTTTTATACTGTGTAAAGACTAGGATAGGATAACGGTATAACACGTGGATAAGGCTAGACTGCGAAACCTAGAGATGTGAAATTTGCCAGGGTTGGTAGAATAGGTTGGGGTGAAAAAGGGTGGTATAAAATGATCAAGTACGCGCGCACGCGTACATAGTCGCCACTAGTAACATATAAAACTCATCAAAATTTTGCTAAATAGTAGCTCTAGTGCAGTCTGTGGAAACGAAACATGAAATCGCTGCCAGCTTATTTAAAGTTAAATTAGTTGAAACATACTGTTTATACTTAATTGCCAACACACAGAATTTTAATTATAAGTTGGTAAAAGTGCGTTTGATTAGAAATTACCCACCACCAGTCTATCTGAATGCAGCTGAATACCAGTATTGACATGGAGTGACTGCTTATCTGACCTCCACAATCCAGTCTCTGAATAATACGATACCCCTTGGTAAGACTGGTTGTCAGAATTTTGGGCTTGACTACCCGTAACGACTGCCATAGATTGAGAAATGGCACCCGGTTCCAACGGCTTAAAGTCCTTTCCGAGACACGGAGGGGTCTCGATATGTGATGGATTGTCACCCATCCTCTAACTGACCGCGACAAGCGTAGCTTAACGCTGAACGAGCCCGTTAAACATAACATAAAATAGTTTTCTTTTACTCTCCGCTAAGTGAGGAAGCTTGTTCTGCATAATAGTGCCTTGAATACTCAATTTAAAGTACAATACGCGCTTATTTCAACCCCTATAGGTATTTCACCCCCTTTTAATATCGCTTGGTTTTATTTAATCCGTTTTATATTACTTCTTTATGTCATGTATTACCCTGGGGTAAGTAGAGATAAAGTGTGTCTACTGATTGCTATACCGTAAAAATATCCGGTGTCTTGTATAAGGGGAAATGCAACAAAATCGTAAAGGGGGCCATTTTAATCCAGCGATGTGTGGAAATGGGGCTGGATTATTGTCCAGACAACATTTGACAACAGTAAATATTTTTAAAATGGGTCTAGTGCCTATGTGATAATATCAACGTCGCCGCGTCGGTCATTGCTCCATTTGCTTTAGATATTGTAATAGAGGTTAATCACTTATCTATAGGGTTAACTAGTCATCAATTGTTATATGCGTGCTCTGGGAAAATATAAGTTTACGAGTATGAACTCTAAACAGAAGAAACTTGTCAGGAAAAAAGTTCCTTACGCTTTTTCAACTCCGTCGCTTACTCTACTTACATAATACTTAAAGTTTATATTGGCCTCGCTATCGGCTTCAGCACCCTCGAAAATCATGAAAACGAGAAGAAAGTGAGTTCACTTTCTTCGTCTCTTTTCATTATCATACAACAAATAACCGCATAGAGCTTAAAGGGACAAAACGCTCTTCATTATGGGACGATTTCTACAACTTTACTCCTACTACAAGCTGCGTCAAAGATCTTCGTTCCAAAAATCCGGAACAAAAATTCACTATCTTCGGCATTTTGTATTACAATCATAATAGGCAGTGCCTACACAGCCGGAGCTAGCGGAACAAATTCACCCTTATACCCTTTATCCCCAAGATATTACGGAAACCATAAAACGTTTACTCACCTTCTCCGCTGCCCCGAAAAATAGGAGGATTCCGATCCCATCAAAATATTAGCCGGCAATCTCGAAAGTACCCGGACTTTCGTTGGAAACATTAGCATTCTTATGGAGAAGGAACTCTTTCATCAGTCCCATCACACGTAATAATCATTGCATTCGCTCCTTGCCTTGTAAATGGTTCGAATTGGGTTAGGACTTAGTGGGGGTAGAGGAGCGGGTAGCGGGTTATCCGTAGTTCGATTGGGTTCGTAGTATACCTGCCTGAGAAAAAGTATGAATACTTCTGATCTTGTCGCTAAGTGTTGGATTGACTGAATTTGGATATGTACCGAAACTAATCCAAGTCTATGGAATTAATTTAGGAAAAATAAAGTCTTCGAAAATTGGCGAGGGGTGTAACACAATAGGGGTGGAAATAAAGTTTGCATCTACAAAATAGTCAAGGGAATGCTCTTAGGTATTTAATTTTTTACATAATAAATAAATAAATAATTTATTTAAGAAAGCCTACATACTAAGACAGTGGTATTATAACTAAATAAATAAGGGGTCATAAAATAATAATGTACGTGGATATAAAAAAGGACAAAAGAAAATAATGCATTAGCGAAGCTTACGTTAGCTAAGTAAGAAAAATACTTCTTTATTAGCTAAGGATTAAAAATCTGTTTCTACTAATTTATTTACTACTAACAACCAGTTAGTGCAAGGAAAACAGCTGCTTTTATTTAATCCACGTAGATTCTATTAAAAATCCCGCAGTAAAAGCACAAAGAATGAATAATTGAGCTGTTGCCGTATCTGAACAAGGATAGAAAACGTCTTAATTGTTTTACGTTTAAAACTAGAGCAACATAAATACACAACCGCTAGATGAATCCCGCGAATCAAAACCGGTCTTTTCTTCCCTCTCTTTCTTGTTTTGACTGTCACTGCATTTAGTTTTAAAACTTATTCTTATTTGTGCTTTCTGCATACATTTAAACGAAAACACTATAAGTTAGATAAATTTTCTTTTCACCACTGTTCCAATTTACTTAACTTTTATTTCGCGCGTTTTTACTAGGGCCTCTGTTATCATAATCAAGATGTTCTGTCGAAGAAAAAGGTCTTCATTCAGTCTCAAAAATCTTATATTGATATTATAAAAAACTAAATCATGTAAGAGGAATATGGTGTGAAATTCACTCATCCTTTATAGAATTGACGATTGTTGTCAGGCTGTATAATACAACTTCCGCGAAAACTTCACTTGTGCGATGCAGAATTCCTCAATATCTTGCATAGTTCGCATAGCGGCGTTGTAGATGCTACCACTGAATGTTTGCTTGAAACTTGAAGCCCCCAAAGCAAAAACGCTACAACATTTAATCGCTACCACTTATCAACATGTACCGCTCTAGGCCCTATAGATACATATCGAAGGGTCTTTATAGTTCTTTTGTGCGATAGAAACCCTACGAGGGGTCCACAGTACGTTATTATGTGTATTTTATTGATAGAAGGATTTCAATACCAATAGATTCCTACCCTCTTTGATCTATTCAGATTGAAGAGTTTTGTAAAATTGGTCTCTTATAAAAGTTTTTTTGTGGCGGTTTTTATTAGGTTTGACTGCTTCGATGGTAGTTTTCTAAATAAAATTAGTTCGATCCTGCACTATAGTTATCTATACATACATAAATTAATAAATTCGAAGATTCTGTAACATTAAAATAACAGCTTTTTTAATAAATGCATATGAAAGTATATTCCGTACTTGTTACAAAAACATTTTTATTTTGTCTGTCTCTTTGTTCCGACAAATCTCTGAAACGGCTGGACCGATTTCGACGAGACTTTCACTGGGAGGTAGCTGATGTTACAAGGAGTAATATAGCCTACTTTTTGTAGAACTGTCCTTGGGGATAATTTGGGTTGTAGCTAGTTATTAATAAAATGACAATTCAGATTTATGATTGATTTATGAAAAATGCCCTCTATTGAGTACTTACAATGTAAAGACTACTGCAAAATGGTGGGTTACTAAATCTCACTGCCTCTCCTTGGGGAATACTGGCCTCATTTCACGTCGGGTTTTTCAGAGATTGTACTTTAAGAAACTGTGGTACGATGTATCATTTTATTTCGGACCATAACCCTTCAGGCTAATGTATTTGGGTGCCTTTTATACTAAAAAGTTTACACCGAGCGATCTGACAAAGGTGACGAACCTGTTCCTTTGAGTATCACAAAGGTTGGCTTGACTCGTCAAAAAAGGGTAGTTTTAACCTTATGTTGATGTTTTGTAAGTATCTTATTGAGGTAATACAATACTTATTTATTGTAAGGATGTGTTTGACCTCAAATATTGGTCTTCTTGTTAGCGTATGGCAAAACGTTCAATCATCTTTTGCACAAAATTCAGCTGTGCGAACTCCACTCACTGTCGCAGTCATAAGATCTTCAGATGCACAGGTGACAGGGCATGCGGCGCAGGAGAGTGGCCCATTGTTTGTGGCGCGGTGTCGCATCATAATCACTACAGCCGAAAGACGTCCACTGCTGGACATAGGCCTCCCTAGCACTTCGACCGGTTCTGTGCTTCGCGCATCCAACGTGTTCCTGCGGCTTTCACCAGGTCATCAGTCCATCTTGTGGGAGACCTTACAACGCTTTCCATTGCCCTAGGGTGACTTCCAGCCTTCCTATAAGGCTTATATGAAATTTTTTTTTCAACATATCTAAAAAAAAAATATTGGCAATTCTTACTTTAAATATGAATTCAGTAGATCTAGAAAATATATTCTGAATGGTTTTATTCAGAACAACTGTTACTTTTGCATTTTCAACAATCGTATACTGTGTAATGACAAATATCCGATATTTTCAGCATTTTTCCTCTATAATGAGAAAATATGAAATCAATTGGCGATTCTAACTTTAAGTAAAGACTATTGATTCAGCGAGACATTTTTTGTATAATTTATTTCATTGCACATTGGAATTTCACGTTTTTTTTACAACATAAACCATATACGAAAAACTTAAATTTTCAGCATTATTGCTGATTTCTGAAAAAACGCGAACCAACTTCGCTATTCTGGCAGCATATTCGGACTCAGCGACCCCGAAAACATAAAGTTCTGGTGGTCTGGTCTTTCGCGCAGGGTACTTTTTTTTTGTGGGCCTGTGTAATTATTGTAATAAGAGAGAAAATGAAAGTAACATTGTCAGACATCCTTTTTTATAAAGAGTTGACATCTCGGTAAGACGTGATAATAATGTGACGAACAAACTGATTGGCATAATACAGAGTGCTTTAGGTAATCTTGTATCGATATTATGAATATGATAACATTACCTATTGGATCTTCGACGAAAATATTGCTAAAAATATGTTGCTAGTATAATAATGAAAGAAAATAGGTGCTCCAAGGTAGCCCGCACATTACCATTTTACTTACGGTTTTTTACAATGTGCAAAACAAAATGAGTTTTTTATGAAATTGAATTAAATTAGAGGGGTTGTAGGTACTGTTGATTCTAATGATTATAATTCTGTATAGACATATTGGTTACGGTAGCGAATCATATTTCTATCAACATACTACCTGACCCTGCATATTACAAAAATGTATAAGAAAATTATAATTTTGCCGGTATCCCGAAAATTCAAATTTTCTTACATATTTTTATACCCCTTAAAGATTAGTCGATATAACATAACACTTGTAGAGTTACGTAAAAAAACTTTTTACAAAAAAAACGACTTTCTTAAAAAAAAAAACATTACAAAGTCAAAAATAACTTTAATTTCGGAATTTGGTGTCTTAGGATCTGTGTTTAAGGTTTTATTGCCACCGACTTCCGAAATTAAAGTTATTTTTGACTTTGTAGTGTTTTTTAAGGAAGTCGATTGTTATTTTTTTGTAAATTTTTTTTATCTTTAACTTTTTAGTTATGGTAGATACCCCGCACTAATCTAATCGCGTTATTCGTTCATTTGTCGCGCAAATACTTAATGCAAATTTCGGACTTATAGTGTGCGTCCACACTGAATGCCTGGTGACTGGGACCTAGGCGGGTGCGGCGAGCGGGAGCGTGTGGTGGACACAGTGACGCGCGAGCTCTTGTACGGTTCGACGTATATCGGGAGTTGCAAACTATGGACGAGGATTTGATATTTTTATTAGACAGTCCGATCCTGAGATGAGAGAGGTGTTGAACACTAGAGATTGTATGCACAAAATAAATAAAAACAGAGAAATAAGTGGTGATTTTTTTAATTTATTATGAACTGAGATTATAATTATGTTTGCTTTGCCATATAGGTGGTTTAGATTGAATCGCACTTATAAACAATTCAGTATTCACCGCCATTTTACGAAAAATAATATACAGACGCGCATACGCTGAGCGGCAAGACCGAACTGGTTTGTTACCTCCGACACCCGCGCCTTAGATCGCTTGCTGACTAGGCTCGTAGTGCGGCCAGAACGCGCGGACAGGAACGTTTGAAAATTACGCGCGTTGTGCCGCTCAGTCCCGTCGCGCTAGGTTTTCGCCTTAAGGTGTCTTCACACAGCGAGCGGGGCGTGACGTGACGCGACGTGGCGGGGCGCCGGCGCGACGCCGGCGCGGCGGGAGCCTTCACACTGCGGGCGCGATCACGTCCCGTCCCGCCGGCGCACAGTGGATCGTCCCCATACAAGAGGTCGGACATAGAATCAAAAATTGAAAAAGTATTTAATTTAAAAAAAAATATATATACAGTTGCATTTCTCTATTAAAGAACAATACACATGTGCAAAACACACAAAAATAACTATAACTAGCAATGAATTTGATAAGCTAATTATGACATGAGCCAATCACACTGCAGAGCTTAAGGGCTGTGAACATAGTAATTACAATAACTAATTAGATTAAGCAAGTACTGGTAGTCGTTACTTAATGACTCATTAACGCTTTTGTTATGTTGCAACAAAAGCTTCATAAGTCATTAAAGTCCTCAAAAATGCACCTGTTATTTAAGGAACTACTTAGTGATGACTAATTCTCAGTAATAAGTATACTTAATGTACCTCCATTCCATCAGTAATACACATACAAAGATAGTTACTATAGGCAAAATATCTCGGTAGGGGCACTCTGGGGGCACCATGTGTCCTTGAAGAAAATGTGGCATAAAATGGGTAAATAACAGTAGTGAAATCCACAAGTCGAACAAAGAGGGAATCATGAGATACATACATTTTTGTGTTCGTTTCCATACAAAAATAAAAGTTTTCATCGAATAGCGCCTAAAGTGCTGGTCAAATAAAAAAAGCGTACAACAATTTTTGTTGTTCTTTAATAGAGAAATGCAACTGTATATTTTGTTTTTTTTTTTTTTAATTAGATACTTTTTCAATTTTTGATTCTATGTCCGACCTCTTGTATGGGGACGATCCACTGAGCGGCGCCGCGCCGCGATTCATTCATTGAAAAAATGTTGAGCGATTCAGACGTGGAAACGCTCTTGCTCTTATTTTTTAATGAAGTATCTAACTAATATCACAGGTCAGCATATCATCGACCCGTGCGGCTGTTGTAACTTAGCCTCAAGCGCTTTACAAAATTATGAATTTTAATCGTATTAGTAGCCGTTATACTTTGAAATTGACTGAGGCATTTTACGTACCTTTCTAAATCTTTTGCGATCTTATGAGGTTTGGCTTAATTTGTCAATTTGTACTCCATGCCTTTCATGCGAGATTCAGAAGGATGCCGGAGGTTTGAAAATCTGTCTCGGTAAATCCACAAAGCAAAAGGAATAGCTTTGCCACGGGCTTCTAAACACATCAACATGTTACCGTTTTCACGACCACTGCACACGTATTCAGGCATTGTTTATCACAACAAAATCAATAAAAACAAAACACTAAAAACGTAATAATAACAACAAGACACAATTTTAAACTAAAGTGTTAAATGCGACCCAATATCTATCAATCAGTTCCACGTACCACTTTCGCTCACGAACTCAGTCGGACAGGAACTAACTAGAGGACTAACACAATGGTGCCGATTCCCTTATTCACAAACTAAACTAAATTTAAGTACAGTGCATCTTTTTCTTTCTATTTCATTAAGAAAAGGACAGAAGATAAATTTTAGTTTAGTCCTGTCAAATTAATCAGCGCTCCATACAAGTTTAGACGTGATTAAAAACTTGCCTACTAAAATTACGTCAATTTACGTCAAGCGCTGATTAATTTGACAGGACTGAACTAAAATTTATCTTCTGTCCTTTTCTTAATGAAATAGAAAGAAAAAGATGCACTGAACTTAAATTTAGTTTAGTTTGTGAATAAGGGAATCGGCACCAATATCAAAGATACCGCCTGCACGTGGAGCCGACAAAAGCACCACGCACCGTGCCGGCGCCGCGCTGGCGGGCGGCGCCGACGTACGGTGGGCTGCATATCGCCTTTCATAGACATAGAGACTCGAATTTTGAACGGTCTTTTTTTTGGCTAGAAATGGATTCTGCTGATCATTACTATTCTATAAAATTTCGTATGGGGCAATTGCGTGTAAAAATGAAGGAGTTATAATTTTTTAAACAAAAAAAAATGTACGGTGCTGACATGAAAAATTATTCTATCTCTGGAATTATAAGGTTCGCCATTATATCCTTAAACACAGATAGTACCATTTATTTTTAATTTTTTGACATACTTCATATTGCGCCACCATTTGTGGCTTTTTAAAAATCCTCAAAATTAAAAAAAAATTATAATGTTGATGATTAATTTTATGGTTAAATGCTTTAAATAAGAGTATGCTTAGTCAAGTTCACAATATTTTTTTATACTATAAGCCAAGACAGTCTAAAAATCACAAAATTTCGTTTCACTAAATTGAAATCACATGGTAATTATGAATTACCTTTCTTATCTCGCGATTTGCAACCCACTGTGCGGCGCCGCGCTGTCTTGTCATGTGAATGATCTAAAAGTTACAGAGACAAAACAGAAAACCAAATCATTTCAATTGTTAGGAAATTGGTCCTATGCTTTATACCGAACTGTTTTAATTTTTTTGACTTTTCAATAAGATTTAACGGGTTTCTTAGATTAAATGTATCAAATTATTCAGTTTAAATTAATTGAGTTTACTTACTAAATAAAGGATACAGTCATTGTAACAAACAAGCTTGCGTCGTGTGACTCTAATCACATTGGCATAAAGTTCAAATTCAATTGATTCACGTGCGCTAGTTGTTTGAAACTGTACTCGTAATGAAAATGTTTTAGTCAATCACAGCTAATGTCGGCGATCGCTCACTTTCATTCACTATCCATTACTCGTATCAGCTAACATACAAAACTGTTATTAAATGTAAGACGCAGTCAATCAATTTAAAACTTGTGATACTTCTGCAATTTATCGCCGTCCTGCCGACGCTGCGCTCGCGCCCCGCTCGCGGCACGCCGGCCTCTGAGTTGTATTCCGAATCGGCGCGGCGGCGGCGTGGCGCGTCGCGCCGAGCGCTCTGTGTGAAGTCGTCCATACTATCTAGTACATTACAACTACTCAGCGTCGCGTCGCCGCCCGATCCCGCCGCGTCGCGCCCGCTGTCTGAAGACACCTTTAGTCACTACACTATGGACGCAAAGGCGCGTTTCAAATGTTTGAAATTTCGCGCCCGTTGTCGTAAACGCGCTAGGCTCGCAATGTGGACGCACACATATGGTTTTCACATGGATCCCACTGTCCGAATGGAACCAAATTAAAATGGGACCATTCGGGAAGCACTAGCTTTCAAATAAAAAAATATAATCATCAAAATCTAGTTTAAAAAAAAAAGTGTTTGTACAAACCTACTTATCTAAATAAAACGACGATAGAAATTAAATCATTCATCTAATGTTACTTCTTTATTTATATAATATTTTTAACCGACGAAAAAGAACGGAGGTGGTTATCAATTCGACGCGTATATTTTTTTTTATGTATGACCACGCATAACTTTTTACATAGTAGTCCGATTGTGATAATTCTTTTTTAATTGGAAAGGGTATACTCCGAAGGTGGTCCCATATAAATGTGGAAAACAAAACCAAACCCTAAAGGTCGGAAAACAGGGGATGATGAAAAATCAATGAACAAAGATCACTCAAAGCGCCGACTCATAATTTTAAGGTTTATTATTTTTTGCTTTTCCGTTTTTTTGGCGGTTTAATTGACTGGCCTGTTAGTCTAGTAAATAGTGACCCTGAGTGCTAAGACTGAGGTCGTGGGTTCGATTCCCACCCAGGACAAATCTTTGTGTTATGAGCACAATCATTTGTTCTGTGTCTGGGTGTAATTTATTTATCTATAATATGTATGTATTTAGAAATATATAAGTATGTTTATCAGTTGTCTGATTACCATAGTACAGGCTCTGCCTAGTTTGGGATCAGATAACGTTGTGTTGGTTATCCTAAGATATTATTATTATTAGCATAGATATGATAGAATCACCTTAACATTTGAAAATACTCAAACCACTTAACACAGTTTTTAGAAAAAGTCACAAAAAAAAACAAACAAATGAAAACCAACAGCAGTAATTATCTTAAGAAAACCAGCAGATGAACACCCTGGCAATATGCAGACGACACCAGGATAAAGTCTTAAGTTGTTACCAAGTCCCAACTAAGAAATGAGGCGCCTCCCAGAGCACGGCACCTCATTAGTAAAAGCTCAAGTTTTCCTGTAAGAGAACACGGCTTAACTGAGTAGGACTAATGCTTTGTATAATATGCGCTTTTACTGCATAGTAATTAAAGAAAAATGTTTATGTTGATTAGAAAATGTAGATGGAGTTCTATATGTCTGGGATTGACTCTGAAATCGTGAACAATATTCACGGTTTCATTTTATAGCGGCAATTGTTTCTTGTGAGCAGTGGCGACCGAATGGTATCGACCGCGACTTACTAGTTTATAGGTCGTGGGTTCGAACCCAAGCAAGCACTTTGTGTAAATTACTCCATCACCCCTTTTATTTTTTGGATTTGAAATCATCAAATGACTTCTCCCGCTCTGGGCGGAACGGGAGGGCGTGTCAGACTTTTACTGACTAAAACCCACCCGTGTTCCTTCAGTTGCCCATGCTCTCAAAACGGTGAAAGAAAACATCGTGAAGAAACCGGCATGACTTAGAACTAAAAGTTCGAAGACCCCGCACTGAGCCCGCATGGTGGATTATGGCCCACTCCCTCTCACCAAGAGAAGTAGAATATAATAGAAGACTAGGTATTAAAAAAAAATATTCCCAACATTTAAATATAGGTAAAATAAAATACATAGTATAAAACAAAGTAGCTTCCCTCTGTCTGTCCCTATGTATGCTTCGATCTTTAAAACTACGCAACGGATTTTGATGCGGTTTTTAATAGATAGAGTGATTCAAGAGGAGGGAAGCTAGTAAGTACAGTATAAATCATAGAAATAATATAGGAAGTACAAAATATGATGCCTGTACTAGGATGAACCTACCTATAGAAGGCCTGTGTCCCAGCACTGGGAATATTATAGGCTGCTGAAGATTGTTTCTTTGGATTGGAACACGAGATGTCGGTCTTCGGTCGGAATTAGCACCAGAAAAGAGAAGCCCAGCAGTGGGTGGACTCTGGCTGTGGATGATGTCGATGTTGATTGTCTCTTGCAGTCAATAGAGAGAGAGAGAGAAATATATACATACATATATATTATAGAGAGTATATATTTGTAGAGGAACTCCAGAATTTATCCAGAGAAGACCTATACTTTTCTGTGTGGTTCTAACCGAAAATACCATTTTAGACAGCAATCTATGTGGTCTTCACATAATCTGACCAAGATTATATCTGAACTTTAAAACGGACGATGGTCTCAGTGAGTTTGTTTCGGCCTTTCTTCTCTGAGTAGTCAGATAGGAAATGCCGACCCAGTGTAGTTTTAAAATATAATAAAGGTGACACTTTTAGTTTATAAAAACCTACTTATAGAGATGAAATCTATTGTCATTTAAGAAACGCCCTGGACTGGCCAATCGCAATGGCGTGATATTCCATCATGATAACGCCAAACCCCACACCTCTTTGATAACCTGTCAAAAATTAACAGAACTCAATTGGGAACTGATGCCACACCCACCCTATAGCCCAGACTTAGCACCATCAGATTACTATTTGTTTCGCTCCCTTCAAAACTACTTGAATGGTAAAACTTTCGATTCCGATCATGCTGTAAAAAATGAGTTGGACTAGTTCTTCGCTTCTAAAAACCAGGGCTTCTTCGAACGTGGAATATTTCAGCTTACCGAAAGATGGCAAAAGGTCATCCAACAAAATGATCAATATATCATTGATTAAAGTTTGTTGTAAATATAAATAAATTTAGTTTGAAAATATGAAAAAACCGACATGAATTATCGAACAACCCAATATATTTAAGTATATTCACACCATAATTCCATAAGAACCCCAAAAATATCTTCCCTATTTCCGGGTAACAACGTAACCTACAAAACACCACACATAGCTTACCTCAACCCCTCTTCAGCCCACTGCATTATGCGAACTTGTTACTTCAAACTCAAGCGCTCCATATATCTCCCAAGTTCTTCCCCATACGTGCCATTAAGAGAAGAACTGTTGGTTTTTACGGGTTAATTAAAAAGCTATTAGGTTAATAGGAAAGTCATTAGCTTAGTTGTAGTGTTGTTTATCCGAAAACTGTGGCATTCGCCAAAACGGGGCTTTTCAATGATAGTGTGTTCTACGGCGATTGATACTTGTATTCGCACTTAGATTTGCCGATTATTTTTGTTTTTAACCGACTTCATAAAAAGGAGGAGGTTATCAATTCGACTGAATTTAAAAAAAAAAAGTTTGATACCTCATATTTTTAACTGGGTGAACCGAATTTGATGATTTTTTATTTTATTTGATAGCTGGTGCTTCCCGAATGGTCCCATTTTAATTTGGTTTCATTTGGACAATGGGATCCATGTGAAAACCATTTAAGTCTTAATTTTGCATTAAGTATTTGCGCGACAAATGAACGAATAACGTGATTAGATTAGTGCGGGGTATCTACCATAACTAAAAAGTTAAAAATAAAGACTTTTGCAAAAAAATAACAACCGATTTCCTTAAAAAAACACTACAAAGTCAAAAATAACTTTAATTTCGGAAGTCGGTGGCAAAAAACCTTAAATACAGGTCCTAAGACACCGAATTTCGAAATTAAAGTTATTTTTGACTTTGTAGTGTTTTTTTTAAGGAAGTCGGTTGTTATTTTTTTTTTGCAAAAAGTTTTTATGTTTCTTTACATTATCATTAAGACCTCACCGTATATGCACACAGGTTCCCACTCCCCGGTCACAGGCTCTCTACAAGAGGGAGGTGGCCGTTATCTACCACGCGGGCTCAGTGGAGCTTTGGTCACATGTCTTAGAATTTTTTGTCCCAGGACATGCCGGTTTCCACCCGAACCTTTCCCGTTTTGAGAGTAGTGGTGATAAAATTATTTACGCCCGTTACCTCTGGGCCATTGCCGCTCTCATCTGTTCTACTCCTAAAAAAAATCTTCTTTAACGTACATTTCCAGAGGAGCAAGTCCAAAACATGCACACGATTAAACAGTAACCCTTGAGCAAACAAAAACACCATTACCTCTTTTTAGGGCCCCACTGGCCCAAAGTTGTGACGATTATCCCCCCCACATGTGCGATTAAGAAACAAACCGTTTTTAGTTGATAATTAAAAAGTAATTAAGTAAACAGGGCTGCATTGATCCTGGTGTGAAATTAATAGTCTTTAGATGGGCTTTTTGCGTAATTGACTTCTGTGGTGCGTAGTGATGGGCCGACTGTTAAAGTACTTGTCGATGTTTTGTTCTTTAGATATTCAATATTCAAAGCAATACTGCACCCTAATTGCGAAACGCAAAATTTATCAGAATCTGAATGGGATTGAAGATTATTTCTAAACCATTGCGTCATTTGTTCGAATAAATTATCGGCTCAGCAACGTAAATAACGCAATGAATGTTGTTTAACTATGAACATTAAACCAATTCCTACCGATAAAAAGTTCCGCAATTACCCCTCTGTTTAAACACACAACAAAAATATTTACGAAAAACATTTAACGATTAAGATTATGTAATAGAGTACATTCATAATTAATTTGGAATGTCTAGATCAATTACTGGTACAAAGGTAGTCAAGAGCCTGAATGTCTGACAACCAGTTAAACCAAAGGGTATCGTATTAACCAGTTACTGGGTTGTGGAGGTCAGATAACTTGGATTGCGTGGGTGTGACGCATGTTTTCCCACACCTTATTTTTATTTTTGTTTGTTTCTGGTCTTTCTGTGCGTCATGTTTGTCGCAAATAAACGTATTTTCTTTTTTTTTTCTAAATAGGCAATCGCTCCACGTAAAATACTGATATTTAGTTGCATCCGGTTAGATTGGAAGCCGAACTTAACGAAAAGACTAGGTAGATTATAAAATTACTATTAGTAATTGTATAATAATTAAGCCACACAAAAAAAAAATGGAAAAACAAAGATTATTTCTGTTTTAGCATGATTATTCGACTCTTACCAGAATCCTGTGATTAATAGCACTATGAAACAATATAGTCTATCTAAAATCCTTTTAGCTGTTAAACAAGGTCGACCCACCTACTTACTGAATCAAACGATGTTATCTTCAGCTATCCATTACATCTATCATAATTTATAAACACAGTGCTCCTTGTTTATAAATTCACAACATGGTCTACAACTTACTCAGTACTTAGTCATGAGTGCTAAATTATTTGGAACCTGACTTTATTGCTTTTATAAGCTTGAGTAGTGAGAAGGTTTACCTAGCAACAGTTTACAGGACTGGCTATTTTACTGTGGTTTAATATGCAACCTTTTGAAATTTTTATACTGACAAGGAGAGGTCACACTGTGTGGGTCACCGATTTGGCTGATCCTTCGCCTATGTAAAGAGGTTCACTAGTGTAGTAAATTCCTAAAGCCCTAAGGTGTAACACTCGGAAATAAAGGAGAAATAACTTACCACTAGTATGAGTCTCAAAAACTCAAACTTATCAAAGTTATCTTGGCGAAGTAAGCAGCATATTTATTTTTTCATAAAAAATACTTATTTTTCAGCATTATTCGCCGTGTATATTTTTATTTTAACTTTTTTTTAAAGCTTTTCATCCCAACATAATCAGTACCCAGTTATAAACTTGGTATCGGTAGATACCCGACTGACCAACAATGTTGTTAATGATGATGACTCAGTCGGTTCGGTTATTTTACTGGCCTGTTCGGTAAGTGTTTGCAGTGGCTTTTACATGAAAAGAAAAAAAAAACTGTAGTCCTTCATTTAGATTTAACAACAGCGTCTTAAAAAAGAAAATCCTTTTTTCGATAACATGCCTAATCGTATCATTCGCATCCCTATTCCCTATTCCTCTTTGGTTGAACACAAAGGTATGTGCTCAATGCGGATTGAAGGGTAATCCTTTTACTCACGTCCCCCACAAAGAGTTGGGGTATTAAAGGTCAAAGGTCATTTTTAACTTCATCTCTTTTCAGGTAAATTTTTGAAGTATGATACGACGACGGTCAAAGGAGAATAAGGTGGTCATTAGTAAGTAATAGTATTGTATATTTGCTATTGCTCTTGGCTGTCTTTTGTAAATCTTTGACAGACGTTACGGTTAGTCAGAATCCCGAAAGACTATAAACCAGTCTTGCCAAGGGGGTTCTTAATAGATAATCCTATTATAAATATGAAAGTTGGTATGTTTGAATGTTTGTTACTCAATCACGCAAGAACGGCCTACCAGTAGGTCATCATCATCATCATTTCAGCCGTAAGACGTCCACTGCTGGACTTAGGCCTCCCCCAATTTGGGAGGATTTGCCATAATCGCCACGCTTGGCAGGCGGGTTGGCGATCGCAGTATGGTGGTAAAATGCATAGAGAACGCTGCTGCCCATTCTCTTGAAAGACAAGACAAGAAAATACTGTGAACCTAGTAAGGCCACCAGTACCATACCAGTTGGCCATAGTGGTGGGTATTGTATGAATTTTGGCAGTGGCACACAAAGAATTTAAAAAAAAACCCTCTCGTAAGCTCCCGTGGGATAATTTCTGTTTAATAAAAGACCTTTGGCCAGTTAACTTTGTTACTTTGTTAAAACAAAAAAAAAAACAGTATAAAATTATACGTTTTGGCACGTTTTTTTTTTTACTTTATAGTGGTTTTTGAAATTTTGGTCGGGAGTTTTAATAAAAATTACGTTTTCTAGAAGGAAACAATACGATGTGTCAACAAAAATACCCAAACAATTTACTTAGGAAAATGTATCCTTTGCTTTTTTATTGCATTTCAGTCGACACTCTTTATTAAGTACCTAACACCCCCGTACAGTTTTATGGAAACAAACCTCATCTAACCAAAACAAGGAAAACTTATAACAAGAAAAAAAAAACAGAACAATACGTTTTTACACAAACGCCGCCTTAAATTTTTCACCATCCCTGCCTCACCACGCCGCCTCACCGTGAACACAAGCAATCAAATTCCCAGTGGGTAATTTATTTGAATTACATCGCATCGCATCATAATACTGACGGCACAAATTGAATGTTTATGCCCGTCCTCCCTCATTCAAATGTCCAGTCGTTAAAATACAATTTTCTTTTTATTACTGTCTTTAGTCGATCGCTGTTTGTAGTTTAGTGGTCGCAAACGCTACTGCTGAGTGTAAAATCGTGGGTTCGATTCCTCGGGCGAAGAGTTACTGTCCAAATCAAGAGTCATTTATTAAAATTAGGCTGAGAGTCAGCACTTTTTGAATTTCAAAATTACATAAGACAGTCTCTCAAAACGGGCGCCTTTCACCACTTCTTAGTGCTCTAACTGGGTACAAAAAGTGGCGCAACAAACTCCCCAGCAGCACAGCCGTCTGTTCAGTTAGAAGAACTTCATCATCATCATCATCATTTCAGCCGAAAGACGTCCACTGCTGCACATAGGCCTCCCCCAAGCACCGCCACTTCGACCTATTCTGTGCTACTCGCATCCAACGTATTCCTGCGAAGAAGAACTTGATTCTAAACAATAGTAAGTAATTCACATTACGATACACAAACTTAAATTAAATTATTTGCTTTATCATCAATTCATCAGCTAGCACACGCCAATATACTAAAAAACATTAAAACTGTAATCAAAAACGTAAACTGTACTTAATACCTAAATAAAAGTTGCCATTATAAAGAACAAATTGAGTTTTGCCATCTGGAATTTCTAAGTAACAGTCCGGAGTCATGGAGTTGTACCCGGTTGATCGCAATAGGCTGCCCTGTTTACCATGAGACTTATACATGACCGGCAAAATGTGGTTGTACCAGAGGTATACCTTTGTGCAGAAACCGGTGTACCTCTACTTGTTAATAATCAACATGTTCCTATCGATATGACATAATTCAAGGGTGTTAATGAGGCCATGACAAAGAATCAACTGGCATAAGATTTTTTATTAAGTAATGGATTTTTTCCCCTTTTTTTTGGATGGGAAATCATCAAATGACTTCTCCCGCTCTGGGCGGAGCGGGGGGGCGTGTCAGACTTTTACTGACTAAAACCCACCCGTGTTCCTTCAGTTGCCCATGTGCCGGGGCCACGGTATCTCTTTCGAACAATCACGCGACCCCGGCAGGCGCCACGCGACCCCGGCATGCGGTTTTTTCCCCTTGAATACGAGTGTAAGTTTCATTTATAAGTACGAATTAATCCTTTCATTCAAACTAATAGTTCAAATTTTAAGCCAAGAAAATGCGCAGTTAGCATACTTCACGTAAGGGTGTTTTACATAAATAATCGTGACGTCGAATTATTTTGTACATATGAAAAATTATAACAAAAAGAAAAACATGCCAATTGATTCTTTGACATGGTTTCATTAATGCCTTAGATTTATGGGATATCAGAAGAAACTCCTTGTATATTAGTCTAGATAGTACTGTATAACCTTACGAGCTCCCCTTCCCGTCGCATCGAATTGCCTGCCAGTTTTCGTCCATTTTTCGTTTGCTGCACCGCTCCTTTCGACCATAGCGTGATGTTATATAGCCTATAGCCTTCTTCAATAAATGGACTATCCAACACAAAAATAATTTTTCAATTCCGACCAGTATTCCTGAGATTAGCGCGTTCAATCAAACAAACAAATTTCTTAAGCTTTATAATATTAGTATAGATTATATTTAATATTATACAGGGTGTCCCAAAAATCAACGTCAAGCCGAAAACGGTTGATAGGCCAGGTGGTGACAGTTATCAGAAAAATAATTTAAAAAAATCTAAGTTAAGTACTTTTCAAATTATTGACATTTTTTTTTTTGTGAGTGATGTAACCCTGAATAACCCTTCTGTAAACTACAGTCCAAAATTAAAACACAACTACCTCAGTTTTAAAGAACACATCACTTTTTTGCTCCACCATGTACTAAAAATTATTACATCGCCCAACTTTAACTGACTGTACTGAAAAAAAAAATGCTTAACTTAGATTTTTTTACTATTTTTCTGATAACTGTCACCACCTGGCCTATCAACCGTTTTCGGCTTGACGTTGATTTTTGGGACAACCTGTATATTTTACAGGCAAGATACTAAAATAAATCACTAACTATACAAATAAATACAAAAACAAAGGACAATTAGGCGTCGAAGTTACTCGTCCGCATCATTGCCACGTTGAATGGCAATGCAAATTCTTTGGCCAAATAATGACCCAGTGTCTACGCATCATCATCATGAGCGGCGAGCCTACCACCACTGGACGGCAGAGGGGAGGAGTGCGGGGCGTAGTACAGAATTCCACCATGCGCGGCGCAACCGTCACTACCATTAGCGCTCGACAAGCACGCACATACAACATCACTATTTTTTGTAAAACCTTAAATCATCAATTATACGTCTAATTACTATCGAAGAAGATTTTCATTCATCTCCATAAACATATTTGGTCCTTCGAGCCGGATGCAGCTGAAGAGATCGTTGCGACCAGCATTAATCGGACACACGAGGCTACCAGCGAAGACATCCACGGTACCAGCATAAAACGGTCAGGTCAATCATAATTCTTTATTCCTATCCTTTTTGCATATTCAGTGCTTCATTTGTGTTAATATTGTGTGCAATCCTAGTGTTTTATTCCCGTTAAATCGTTAAAAAACGCGTAAAGATTTTGTTTTGCCGCTACCCTCAACTACGTTTAAATAAAAAATATTTGCAAATCTTTACAAATAAGTAATTTCCACTGTCTTCCACAAACCCCAAAATGACTAAAACTCCGTCTAAAGAGGATCGTAGTAGTGGTGAGGATATATTTAGATATTTAAATAAAAAAAGAGGTGTCGTTCGTGGTAAATTTCGACTATTCATGAAGTATGTAGACTCTGTAGAAATAATGCCTATTACTGAAATTATTAAAACAGAATTAGAAACACGTTTACAAAAGGCAGATTTGTTGTTACAGCAGTTTTCAGAAATTCAGGATGAAATAGACTTAAAAATCCCTGAGAGTCAAATAGAAAAGGAATTATCTGAGAGGGAAACTTTTGAAACCCACTATTATACGTATGTGACTAAAGCTAAGTGTATTATTAACGCAGATAACGCAAAAAACAATAATTCTTCTAAAGTTTCTAGTAAAGTTCAATTACCCACAATTTCACTTCCTTCCTTTGATGGTTCTTATGATCATTGGTTAGAGTACCGCGATACTTACTTATCTCTCATCCATAGTTCTAAAGAAATAGATAACGTGCAAAAGTTCCATTATTTACGGTCTTCTCTTACTGGCAGTGCATTATCGGTGATTAAGTCATTAGAGTTCTCCTCTGATAATTACACTATAGCATGGGAATTAATGGAAAACAGATTTAATAATAACCGTCTGCTTGTGCAGAACCATGTAAAGGCTTTGTTTTCTATTACGTCACTTAATAAGGAATCATCCAATCAAATTCGTAAGCTTATAGACACCGTTCTCAAAAATCTACGTTCCCTCAAAAACCTCGGCGAACCGACTGAGTCTTGGGACACGTTAATTATTTACTTAATTACATCTAAACTTGATTCAGTTACCGAAAGAGAATGGGAGACACATAAAGGTTCAATTATAAATAGTCATAACCAGTCGAATTTATGTTTATCTCTTGATTATTTGATTACCTTTCTTAAAAATAGGGCTGACGTACTAGAGACTATTAATATGGCACATAGTAAATCTACCGCGGACAATAACGTAAAGAAACCATCACATTCACAACAACCAAACAAATCACATACTTACACATCAACACAAAATAAACAGTCTAATAATAAAAATTCCAAACGTTCTCGTATTTGCACTATGTGTCAAGCTAACCATCCGCTTTATTCTTGCGATTCATTCCTAAAATTATCTGTTAACGATAAAATTAAATTCATTAATGAAAAGAAGTTATGTTGTAATTGTTTACGCGCTAATCATTCGGTAGATGAGTGCTGGTTCGGTCCTTGTAGGCAATACAATAAAAAACACAACAATTTAATTCATGATAAATGTGACGATAATGCCAGTGTATCCACATCGTCAGCTGTTGTGTTTAATACACAGGCATCGCCGCAGGATATAACTAGTGCTAACTCTTCAAACACAACCACATTACATTCTGCATCCCACACAACACAGAGTACTACTCATTCATTATTAGAGACGGTACTGCTGTCTACTGCGTTAGTTGAGGTTGCAGATAAAAGCAATAATTTTCACGTTACCCGCGCTTTATTAGATAATGGAAGTCAACATTGCTTTATTGCAGAATCTTTATGCAAACGACTAAATCTTAATTTAATACAGTCCACTGTGCAAGTCTCCGGGGTAGGTAACTCGGTGACTAATTCTACACAATCATGTGAAATTCACTTGAAATCTAAAACTACACAATATAGTACTCGCTTCAAATGTTTAGTTTTAAAGCAAATCACAGCTCAGCTACCATCTTTAGGTACAAAATCACACATCATTATCCCTGAACATGTACAGTTAGCAGATCCCAAATTTCATTCGCCATCAGGAATTGAATTATTAATTGGGGCAGACAAGTTCTGGGAACTATTAAATGACGGACTAATTCGCCTAAGTAGCGGTCCATTTCTTCAGAATACTAAGTTGGGATGGGTAATATCTGGTTCATTGTTGAATAATAAAACTTCACGCAACAATCGAGTTCAATGCAATTACTCACAAACATTAGATAATCAACTAAGAAAGTTCTGGGAGTTAGAAGAAATAATTCCGCAAAATAAATTAACTAAAGACGAGTGTTTATGTGAAAACTTGTTTGTGCAAACTACGTACCGCGATAACACGGGTCGGTTTTTTGTGCGCATTCCATTAGCAGAGTCTGGTGACTCACTAGGAGATACGTATGCGCTCGCGTTAAATCGCTTTCACGCACTTGAACGTAAATTAGATAAATCTACACCTGAATATAAGAAATTATATTGTGATTTTATGAATGAATATTTAAGTTTAGGTCACATGAGTCGAGTCAATCACTATCCATCATCAAATTATTTTCTACCGCATCACGGTGTTTTAAAGGCTGATAGTAGTACTACCAAACTTAGGGTGGTTTTCGATGGAAGTGCAAAATCAACATCGGGCAAATCACTTAACGATATTCAGTATATTGGCCCAAGTTTACATAATGACGTGTTTTCAATTTTGTTACGTTTTCGACAATTTAGATTTGTTGCATGCGCTGACGTCGAAAAAATGTATCGACAAATTAATATTCAACCGGATCAAAGAAACTTTCAGTTAATTCTTTGGCGTGAAAATAAATCGGACGAACTCGGTGTGTACCAGCTTAATACAGTGACTTACGGAACCGCGTCCGCTCCTTACTTAAGTATTCGATGCATCAAACAGCTGGCATCGGAGTGTGAGGATGACGTCATAAAACAAGTAATAGACGAAGATCTGTTTGTAGACGATCTAATTACTGGTCATGATGATAAACAATGTTTATTAGACATTTGTACCAAAGTAAATGATGTTTTAAAATCTGGTTGCTTCCATTTACGTAAATGGTTGTTTAATTTGGAGACTTCTACAACAGATCAACCAAAAGAATTGACATTAGGTGAAAATTATTTAACTAAAACTCTCGGTCTTGGTTGGTTGAATTATTCAGATTTGTTTTACTTTACTACAAAGATTGATCAAACCTACACTCATGTGACTAAGCGCGTTATTTTGTCTGTTGTCTCGCAGGTGTACGACCCATTAGGCTTGTTATCACCCTCAATTATAATTGCAAAAATACTTTTACAAAAACTATGGCTTTGTAAGTTAAGTTGGGACGATCCAGTACCTAACAATGTTTTGTTTATGTGGAAAAACTTTATGGACACGCTTAAACACCTACAAAACATAAAAATTCCTCGTCACGTTAGACAAGTGAATACAAAATACACGGATTTACATATTTTCACGGATGCATCACAAGATGCATATGGTGCATGTGCATATATAAGTACATATAGCGACAATTCGCCAGTCACCGTTAGGTTACTGTGTGCTAAGAGCAAAGTCGCACCAATTAAACCAGTAACAATACCGCGCCTTGAACTATGCGGAGCATTAGTCGGTGCTAAGTTATATAAAAAAATAATTCAGTCATGGAGATTAACTTTTGATAACGTATACTTTTGGTCTGACTCCACTATTGTCATAAATTGGATTAAGATTTCACCAAATTTGTTAAAATCATTCGTTCAGAATAGAGTAGTGCAAATCAATGAGTTAACTGGTGAGTTACCGTGGTTGCATGTTGCTGGTAAAACCAACCCGGCTGATCTTTTATCTCGCGGGCTCACGCTCGACGCGCTTCAAAATTCAGATATTTGGTGGCACGGGCCAGCATTTTTAACCGAAATTAAAACTAACTTTAAACAAAATAATAACGATGAAATAATTAAAATGCACGATTTACCAGAAACTAAATTAAATGTTAATTCTTTATTTACACAATCAACAGTTACTAATATTTTCACCTTTGAACGTTTTTCAAATTTTAATCGTATGAGACGTGCAGCCGCTTTCTTGTTACGATTCATTTATAATGCACGGATCAAGGTTAAGGCAGAACGTAGGACTGGCGCGCTTACGTCTGATGAATTAAATAAATCAACTTTAGTTTTAGTACGCTTAGTACAACAAACGTCATTTCCAATCATTTTTAATGCATTAATAAAAAACTTACCTGTTAAATCGATGAGAAATATATCTAGTCTTGATGTGTTCCTAGATTCTGATGGCATTATTAGAGTGGGAGGTAGATTAGTAAATTCACATACCTTCTCTTATAGTAAAAAACATCCAATATTATTATGTTCCAAACATACTTTCACGCGACTTCTTTTCCAATTTGAACATATTCGTCTACTCCATGCTGGTCCACAATTGCTCTTAGCTACTATTAGAGAAAGTTGGTGGCCTCTCAAGGGTCGACATTTAGCCAAGCAAATAGTGCATAAGTGCGTTACATGTACTCGCCAGAAAGGGAAGGCAATGTCAGTAAAAATGGGTAACTTGCCGCCTGAAAGATTGGAACCAGGGTATCCTTTCTTGCGCTGCGGTGTAGATTATGCGGGACCTATGTTCATATTGAACCGCAAGGGAAGGGGTTCAAAATTGGAAAAATGTTATGTTTGCCTATTCATATGCTTTACTACTCGTGCGATACACTTAGAATTAGTCACTAGTCTAAGTTCTGAGGCATACTTATTAGCTTTAAAAAGGTTTTTATCTCGTCGTGGAAAACCCGCAGAAATATTTTCCGACAACGGAAAAACGTTTGTAGGCGCACTAAAGGAGTTCTCTCAATTTTTAACTACTAATAAAAATGATATTTTAAATTTTGCTGCAGGCGAAAATATTAAGTTTAGCTTTATTCCTCCCTACTCACCACACTTTGGAGGTTTGTGGGAGGCAGGGGTTAAATCCTTTAAACACCATCTACGTCGTGTAGGAAACGTAAACCTCACTTATGAGGAATTTTCCACTTTATTAACACAAATAGAAGCCCTCCTAAACTCCAGACCTATGTATCCCATGTCTTCTGATCCAAACGACCTACTCCCTCTAACACCAGCCCATTTCTTGATTGGCCGGCCGCTCGTTGCGCCTACCTACAAAGATCTCACAGAGAGAAACACTTCACGATTGGTCCGATACGAGCGCATAGAGCAAATGAGGCAGAACTTCTGGAAGCGCTGGTCGCAGGAGTACGTTTCGGAGCTGCAGACGAGAAGCAAATGGCAGTCCAACACAGAAACAATAGCACCTAATACCTTAGTGCTAATAAAAGACGACAACTTGCCACCCTTAAAATGGCGTCTTGGACGAGTCACACGCACTTCACCTGGCAAGGATGGACTAGCACGTGTAGCTGACATTAAAACAGCTAACGGAATGATAAGAAGATCATACCCCAGATTGTGTCCGCTGTTAAAAGAGGAAGAACCTTAACTTCTCTCAACTTCTACTTCTCCATTGGAGGCTGCTACTCCAAGGCGGGGGGCATGTCTACGCATCATCATCATGAGCGGCGAGCCTACCACCACTGGACGGCAGAGGGGAGGAGTGCGGGGCGTAGTACAGAATTCCACCATGCGCGGCGCAACCGTCACTACCATTAGCGCTCGACAAGCACGCACATACAACATCACTATTTTTTGTAAAACCTTAAATCATCAATTATACGTCTAATTACTATCGAAGAAGATTTTCATTCATCTCCATAAACACCCAGCCCTTTGATCACGTGAAGTGTCGACCAGTCGATGAGAAATTTCCTTAAAAGTAGATAGTACTTAAATACCAAATTACCCAACATTATGTACTACTCAGTCGTGACTAACTGACCGTACAACTGTTTGTACCAAGTTCTGAGTTAACCTACTTTGTGATAGAACTGACTAACGTGATCTGACTTTAGAAGGTAGTCTAACAATATGGCTTTAGTTCGAGTGGTTTTTAGTGATTCTTTCGCGGTATGATGCAGTTTAAATTTTGTTTTCGCACTATTTACAATTTGATTTTGAGCTTTAGTCAAATGATATTTTGGTAATTAACTAATCATTATAGTTTCGGCTTCTTGCAATGTTTTGGTGTAAACGAAATCGAGGCTTACTTTTTCAACGAAAATCCGTTTTTCTAGGCAAAATGGTCTTATGTATTTTTATTTTAGAAATCACAGAGTGGGTAGGTATAACGAGCAATAGCCCAAGGGCAATATTTCTTTTACTCTCCTTAAATTATTTTATGGTATTATTTAGCCGTGTTGTTCATCCATTCCATGTCTTCCCGTGGGTGTCGTAAATGGTGACTAAGGGCGTTCTTTTTGAATTTCACCACCATACTGCGTTCGCCAACCCACCTGCCAAGCGAGGCGATAGTGGCAAACTCTCCCAAATGGGAGAGGAATATGCCCAGCCGTTGACGTCTTTTGGGCTGCAATGATCATTATTTAGGCAACCCTAACGTAGTTGGGAAAATGATAGGCCGATGAGATAATCATTACCTATCAAATCAAAACTCATTAATTCAAACTAGGCTGGGAGTCAGCACTTTTTACACGCTTTATATTAGCTTCACTTGTTTGTTTGTAACCTACTCCTTATAGCGCGATTTTGACCCACTTTAAACGACCAGATTTCATTCAAACTCTGTAGACTTATCGAGGACCGATGACAATACTATAATTTCATAAATTTGTGCCTTTATCCTTGCCAGGGTTACCAGGACAGCAAAAAAACTGTCTTAGAAAACTACGCTGACATACGTCACAAACTACGCTGACATACGACACACGCTGACATACGTCACAAACTACGCTGACATACGTCTCAAAATTCGAAACACTCTAAAAAATAGAAAATAAATAATAGTTTAAAAAAACTAAAAAACACGCTTCCATTAAAAACCAAACTAAAAAGTACAAAATAATGGAAAAAAAAGCGTGGGGTGCCTGATATCAATAAAAAAATACCTTAAAAAGCACCCCACGCTTTTTTTCCATTATTTTGTACGTTTTTTATCGTCAAAATTACCGCCCGCATAACTAGACCACAAATCTATACGTAATAAAAAACCAAGTTAACCAATCTGTCTAGCCTTTTCCCAACTAAGTTGCAGTCGGCTCTCAGTCTTACCGGATTCAGCTGAACACCACTCAACCCCGTTATTGAGTAACATGATACCCCTTGGTAAGACTGGTTGTTAGTACGTCATTTTAAGAGTTTTCGATAAATTCCCAAACAAGATACAATCTCATTCTTAAACAATAACAAAAGAAAAAACGATAAACCTTTTAAAAAACGAAATCCCTGGCGTTTCCGTATTATATTCTTCTCTAAAAGAATACAAAGGTAATTCAAAAAGATTATGCCATCAGGGGATGCATAGACGGTTGTGGCAACCCTAAGTTGTCACCCCGTAGCGGCACTTATTCGCCTCCTGGCTTTGCATAATTTAACTTGCTAAGATATGCTTGAGGACGTGTTGACTTGCGACTTTCAAGCACAAAGATTCTTCGTTTGCGATTACTCGGAAAGTCTTGAGAAATTCCGGTTGCATTTTTTTTTCGACTTTTTAATAGATGACTCGGTGTCGTGCCTTTGAATTAAGAACGGGGGTTTTGTGGTTAAGTAAGAACAGCGGCACGGTTCCACCGATCACGTAAAGCAACGCTTGCTGCGGTTGGTCTGTGGATGAGTGACCGTGCCTCTTTACATACCATAACCTCTTCGTGCCTCGGCAAGCACGTTAAGCCGTTGGTCTCGACTGTCATTCAGGGATCTTTGACTGTCGTTACGGGTCGTCAGAAGCCCGAAAGTCTTTCCAAGGTCTTTCGTATGACCTAGTTACTGGATTGTGGAGGTCACATAAGCTGTCACTCCATGTAAAATCATGGTATTCTGATGCGTCCGGTAGAATCAAGCCACACACGGAGCGACCTTCATAACCTAGTTACTGGATAATACGAGTCCCCTTGGTGAGACTGTAAAAGTTCAATAAATCAAAATTAATTAAATTATTCATGTTATATATTTTCAGTAACTAACCCCACAGTTACTTGATATCTCAATTTTCTATTACAATGCTTCTTGAACTACTCCATTGGTATCTATATTATTTATTTGTAATTTTTCGACCAACAAGCTAACAATGGCCATTGTCATTAAAAATGTAGTATTTGTTGATTCATTGTATTTCAATACCACAGAAAACACATACCTACAGTAAATACCTAGCTATTCATACCCAACTGCTTCACGCAAAGTAGGGTTATGTGTTTATCAGCCTATGTATGTTTGTTCCTTTGTGGCACTCTAGAGCCCAAACCCCTGGACCGATTTTGATTATTCTTATGGCAATCGTATCTTTTTAATCTTACGAGTGTCACCAATGACATGACAGTAAATAATAATCAACATGGCCACATCTAGGCGTCATATTGTAAAAAAGAAAAAATATAAGGTATCCTTGAATAGGTCTATGATAATATAGGTTTTTCTGATATTTTTGAATGATTCTAAGGGGACTTCTTGTTCATAGTCTTCGTTATTAGTGTAAAATAATTATTATTTGTGTAGTATAAAATCAGTGTCGTGTCAATGATTTTTGGAACGAAGTTCCTTATCGCGCGTTGTGAAAGGGAGCTAGACGGAAAAAAATCTTACGAAAAGTTGTCACGACATGCTTTAACCGACTTCAAAAAAAGGACGAGGTTTCTCAATTCGACCGTATATATTTTGTATGTTGTTGTTTTTTTTGTTGTGAGTAGAGAGGGGGAGAGGGGAAAGCGGGAGAGGGGGGAGGGGGATGGGGAGGGGGAGAGAGGGAGATAGAGAGAGAGAGAGAGAGGGAGAGAGAGAGAGAGGTAGAGAAGGAGATAGGGAGAGAGAGAGAACATTTTTGTTGAGTGTATACAGGTTTTTTGTACATAATAAATAATTAAAAAATTATAACTATTATGATTCCTGGAAAGGAACTTCGTTCCGTCCGGGTGTCCCTTGACACCTCTAAAGTTTTTAATTCATTTTTTATTCGGTTGGCTGCCTCGATCGTCCAGTGGTCGCAGGCATGTGGTTCTGGGTTCCAGGTCCCTCTGGGAGATACGAGGCTTTGTGTGTCCCAGAAGTGGGAACAATATATGCACAGTTATTAGGTTTTCCCGTTGAGAATTTCTCGAGGTTTTTTCAGCAGGCGGGTTTTAGTTTTAAAACATACTTTTTATATTACTAATTTGTTACACTTGCAAACTCATAATAATGTTACTCATAATAATGTCGTAATATTTGTAACCACAGTTATTCATGTTATTTTTGTGGTTGTAGGTAGGTAAACATGATGACCGCATTTATGAAATTGCGATTGCTTTTAAATTATTATGTAGAGAACCTTGAAGAAACGTCATGTAGAATTATTATTGTGGCTACCTAGAGTAGCCTACTCAATTCAGGGTTGCACGAACATCGGCATAAAACCTGCTATTATGGATTCGTTGTCATGATTCTGGAACCCCCTGTGTTGAAATTATTCGTCGGATATTACCGTACTGTTAAGTAATTACAGACGCACAGTTGATAGATCAGGTTAAGCAACACTTGCTACGGTTGCTCCGTGGATGGGTAACCATTTTTACTTACCAAATCTCAATGCCTCGAATAGCATGTCAAGCCGTTGGTGCCAGCTGTCGTTTGTAGTACTTTTAACAGTCATTACGGGTCGTCAGGACTCTGAAAGTCCTACTAAAGGGATTACCCAGTTACTAAGTTGTAGAGGTCCGATATGCAGTCGCTTCATGTGAAATACTGGTATTTAGCTGCATCCGGTTAGACTGGAAGCCGACCCCGACATAGTTGGGAATCAAACTAGGAGGATCATGTATTAGCACCCTGTATAGTGTAAATGAAATGGTAAAGTATTATGTCGGGGTAAGTTCAGCCCGTATGTATTAAATTCCTGGCTTATTTGGCAATACATAAAATTACTGGAAATTATACTGATATTTCACAAAAACTAAACAACAACTGAGTAGGTACGTAAATATGTAAAATACCGTTGCTATGATAAGCAAAGGGTAAACCAACACAACGAAAATATTAAACTTAAATTTTGCTAATATTCACGCATTGTTTGTCAGTCAAATCCTAACAGAAAAGTTTGTATCACAATACCTAATATAATAAACTTGCTTCTGCCCGCGACTTCGTCCGCCTAAAGGTATGTTATCGCGGACGCAGACGAAGTTGCGGAATAATTAGTAATAGTCTTGGGGTTCAAACTTATCCTATACCTAAATGAGTTCAGTGGTTAAGTCGTGAAAGCGTAACAGACAGACAGAGTTACTTTCGCAATAATAATATTAGCATAGATCGAATAAGCTAGAAAAAATATTGATTCTATTAAGCTACCCCTTTTTTTTTCATCCAATGACGTCTCCTGCTCTAGGTTGGAGCGGAAGGATATGTCAGACTTTTACTGACTAAAACCCACCCGTGTTCCTTCAGTTGCCCATATGCCAGGGCCACGGTAACTCTTTCGAACGAATCTCGCGACCCTGGCAGACATCGGTCCTAGCAGACCCCTTCAGTGTTGCTGACATCTCTTTGAGGCGCGCGCAGACACGGGCCTGGTCCATACCGGGCGGCGAGCTACCCATTGCTCGCCGCCCGCATTAAGCTACCCCTTGACTGTCAAATTTGAATGACGTCAAATCATTAGTAATTCATTACAATATTGATTACAATGTAACTCTTCTTTACATAGAATATAAGTCTACTTAGTCGCTTCCCGTGTTTGTACGCTTCGATCATTTAAACTTCGCAACGGATTTTAATGCGGTTTTCATCGATAGACAGAGTGATTGAAGAGGAAGGTTTATATGTATAAAATGCGAAAGCAGGCAAAAGCTATAAATTAGAATTTAGAATTACTGCTTAGATTTTTACAAAATCTCGTCTATGTAGGTATACCAATCTTACTTTACCGAGATAAGTGTTATATTGCAATGAAATAAGTAATGGTTTTACATCGATCGTGAATGCACTGAAAATCCAAGGCCAAAAAAAAGTCGCAACACAAATCATGCGACAAAAAATCGCTCGTTAACACACAATGGACTCATCAGCCTCTGTGCACAGCTGCAACTTGCAAGTCACACCCTCAGGAATTCCAATTCTACCCGGTTTCAACCCTCAAATGCTCTCTTACATCCCCGCCCCATAATTTGATTAATATTTATTATACTGACAAAGGTAATGACAGAATTGTATAAGGTAATTTTGTAGAACAGCTCTATAAGAGTGATGAACAGCAAGGAAATGCAAATGGCTACACGTTAGGGATGAAGTTGTGAAATTGAAATGTATGATTTGTTTACTTTTTTGGTATGGAGAGACAGTCCTCCAGTTGATCGTAACATAGTTAGGACAGACTAGAAACATGAAGACATGAAGATTAAATCCATAAAATTATGTCCAAAATTATTCAATAGCTTAGGTATTTTACTAATATTATAAATGTGAAAGGAGGATGTATTTTTTTTTAACTCTTTCACGCAAAGCTCTTTGAAAGATTTTAACGAAATTGAACACATAAGATAGTTTTTAGCTTGGTGGAATATTCCCGCAGGCGAAGCCGCTGGCAAAGATAGTAGCTCTTATAAACATTTTTTTTTTATATCTATGGTATAGCTTCACTAGCATTTTAACCCGGAACTGTCTATTCCGCCGATTAGCACGAGGCCGTGGGTTTTACTCACAGGTCGGGCAAATCGTTATTGGACTTTTCTATCTGGAATTTCTCAGTAGCAGCTCGGAGTCTGGATTTGTATCCAATTATGTTAATTGGCCCGCCCACAATAGTGGGCAATAGTCCGCAGTAATAACTGTGGACTTAAACATAACTGTCGAAATCTGCCTAACTCTATGAAAAACCAAGACGTGAATAAATTATGGAATGTATATAGAAATTGCCATATCTACGGTCATAATTTTCATCGGTCAATTCAATAAAGCTTCGTTCTCACATATCTTTTTTTTTAACCGACTTCAAACAAAGGAGGACGTTATCAATTCGACAATGTTTATTACCTCATAGCTTATGACTGGATGAACCGATTTTGATGTTTTCTATTTTTATTTGAAAGCTGGTGTTTCCCGAATGGTCCCATTTTAATGTGGTTGCATTCAGACAATGGAGTCCATGTGAAAACTATATAAGTCTTAAATTTGCATTAAGTATTTGCGCGACAAATGAACGAATAACGCGATTAGATTAGTGTGGGGTATCTACCATAAGTAAAAAGTTAAAAATAAAAACTTTTTACAAAAAAACAACAACCGACTTCCATAAAAAAAACACTACAAAGCCAAAAATAACTTTAATTTCGGAAGTTGGAAATACAGATCCTAAGACACCGAATTCCGAAATTAAAGTTATTTTTGACTTTGTAGTGTTTTTTTAAGGTAGTCGGTTTTTATTTTTATTTTGTGAGTGGGAAGTCGTCAAATGACGTCTCCTGCTCTGGGTGGAGCGGGAGGACGTGTCAGGTTTTACTGACTAAAACTCAACCGTGTTCCTTCAGTAGTCTATATGCCAGGGCTACGGTAGCTCTTTCGAACAAATTTTGCGACCCTGGCAGTGTTCTCATATCCTTACACTGCAATATTCATTACAAAAATAAATCTCCAATTCACATGCATGTCATCGGTCAAAAGGTTGGCTTTATTCTTTTTCTCTACTTTTTTTGGTTGGTATTTATTTCCGCCAAATTTATCACCGAAAACCTCATATTCAGGTGCTCGTCCTTCCAAGCTTGACCCCGTAACCGCCTATGGGTTACGGAAACCACTTATCATCCTCCCGCGAGCCACGTACCATCCTCTCTCATAAACTATGTCAGAAACTGCCATAAATTCTGGTAAAAATACTATAAGCTTTGGCGTTTTGGCGTATCAGTTTCGTGTCAAAAGTCGTTCAGTTTTGGGTCAGTGTCAGCTAGGCCGATGAATATTTTTGGAGAAAAATGGTGGATATAAATAACAGACATAAATAGGATGTTTAGGGAGGCTTGTCAGTAATAGCTTACTATATTTGGTCATAGTTTTAGTAAGAGGACTTACGTAGTAAGCCTTTAAGAGGAGTGGGCTGTAATGTACCAAGCGGGTCCAGTGTGGATTGGTGATGTCACATGTCTTCGAATTTTCGGTTCTAGGACATGCCGGTTTCCTCGCGATGGTTTCCTTCACCATTTTGAAAGCAGAGGTGATAAAATAATTTAGAGAAAGTAAAGCGCCTCTCTGGGTTCGAACCGACGACCTACAGCGGGTAAGTTGGGGCTTAAAAAAGATATTTTATAAATGACTAGCTTCTGCCCGCGACTTCGTCCGCGTTAAATTCCTTGTTCCCCCGACCCTTCCCGTCGCGTCGAATCGCCTACCCGTGCGATTTTTCCCGTTTTTGCAACATTTTTCATTACTGCTCCGCTCCTCTTGGTTGTAGCGTGATTTTATATAGCCTATAGCCTTCCTCGATAAATAGGCTACCCAACACAAAAAGATTTTTTCAATTCGGACCAGTAGTTTATGAGATTAGCGCGTTCAATCAAACAAACAAACAAACTCTCCAGCTGTATAATATTCGTATAGATTTATTATAGAACTAACATCTATCTTTTTATGTATTTAATACTGTAAGCACACAAAATGTACAGAGGCGGACTCCGTCTTTGATGACTGGAAACTCTTATTCTAACTTATAATTTTAAGCACATGTAAATATCTGGTTCGAAAACTTAATAAACCATGATAAATATCTTATCTAGGTACTAGGGCACTATAAACATGTCGAGGTACGCAGCCTTCGAGCTACCAATGGTCCTGTACGTATTTGTTGTTGATGCGTTCCCTATGGAGCAATACGGTTGAGCCTATCCACGTTTATTGGAAACCATTCAAAGCCCGGTTCGCGTGTAGGCAGTGTTTTGTTTTACAGATAGATCAACCCAATCAGAATTTAGTCTACATTTTTCGAAACTAATGGTCCAGTACACCAAATAGCGAGCCATTCTGATAGAATCCAATATGCAGGTGCACACGGCTGAATTATCTTACTGGTATTAATGTTCTGTGACATAGAAGTAGTTAGGTACCTGGGCAAGGATATTGTATACTGGTTTGCCACTGTCCAGTTTTTTTTGGGTGATAAATCATTAAATGACGTTTACCGCTCTGGGCGGAGCGGGAGAGCGTGTCTGACTTTTACTGACTAAAACCCACACGTGTTCTTTCAGATGCCAGGGCCACATTAACGCTTTCGAACGAATTCGTGTCCCTGGCAGACCACTGTCCCCTGTTAGTTGAAGTTTAAGGCTTTAACCATCACAGTTCACTGCTGGAAAGAGGTCTCTTCCTGACTGCGGCACAACACCCTTATTTTGGATCTCGTGGTGGAAATCCTCCTGGATATCCTCCGCCCTGGGGTGGGCGGAGGGGTCTGTCAGACTCTTACTGACTAAAACCACCCCGGTGTTCCGTCCTATACCTTTGTCAGGGACCACGGGTACCAATATGTCTTCCGCGATCCTCGACGGACCGGCCCGCCTTTGCAGGCCTCCTCACGTTAGGGGGGGCGTGAGGTTTTAAACTCCCCCCCCCCGTACATCACAGAGAGGCACGCGTGGAACACGACGCGCCACCATCTCGGGTCCTAAGGAATAGGGGGCGACGGATGTCGCCAGAACACCCTGTTCTAAGCCTTACGCATCCAGTCTATCCCAGCGACTTTCTTAAAGGTCGTCGGTCCATCTAGCGGTGGAGCTTGTCACACTACACTTGCTGATACGCAGTCTCCACTCCAGGCCTCGTCCGCTCGAAGGTCTGCATAAACTCTTTATATCAATACTCGTCATCTTCATCAGCATCATCTGCCTAGCCTTTTCCCATCATTATTGGGGTCGGCTTCCAGTCTAACCGGATGCAGCTGAGTACCAGTATTTTACATGGAGCTACTGCCTATCTGACCTCCACAACCCAGTTACTGGGAAATACGTTAACCCTTGGTAAGACTGGTTGTCAGACTTTCAGACTTTACATCACTACTATTCTCACAAAAAATACAACCAACATCTGTTTATAATTAATCTTCGATTTCAATTTCAACGTTCTAACAATAGGCACACTTAACATCAATAACTTTCGTCCGTAGTGCCGCCTGTAGCCTGTAGGCCACAGTTGACAAACGACGCAGTAGGACGATTAATCCGAAGAATATATCCGACTTGAGTTACTGTTATATATCCTGCTTTGTGTTACGACTCTGCTGCTCGTGTTGTGGCTAGAACACAGAGTAGGAAGGAAATGGAGGGCTCATACCCTTATCTTTATAAACGTCAACTACTGGTATTGGTTTGGTTTAGTAAAGTTAATTTAGAATTTTAACTATTGTGGTTAGAATACAAAGGGCGGTTTGGGTTGCCGATATCCACAAAGTCCACAGTAAACATCTAAAAACCTATAGCCAACAGATAATGATGTTAGAATGTTTGCACTTGGTGATTATAATTTCATCATCATCATCTCATCCCAGAATCACCCACTGCTGGGTAATAGGCCTCCCCCTTTTTCCGCCATACATCTCGGTTCCATGAGTCTCTAACCCTGACGATATGGTCAACTCAACGCGCTTTTGGACGGCCTTGGCTTCTTTGGCCTAATCTTGGCTACCATTCGGTCACTACATTACTAATTTTATGATGTAAGCAGGATGCAAGGTATCTTTTTAACAAATTATTAAAAACTCCACGGCAGTAGTCTGTGTTTTGCTTTTGTTATTTTTTCGACAAACCAACTGCAACACTGCTCGACTTAATGGAGAAAATAGTAAAGGCGGTAGTCCAGTCATCCAGTCATCCAGTGCAACGTACGCTGGGCACAGGCATGTGGCGCAATTTAGCTGCGTGGGATCAATTGTTTGACAACATGGATCTACGTTTCCACTACAGTACTGTTTCTGCGGATGTTTTACTCATTGGCTTTGTAACTGATCACTCCATTCTATCTCTACTCTTGCTTTCATATTCAGACGCATGCACTCGATATATTTAGCTTAGGTAACAGACTTCTGGCGTAACAAAGTCTAGACACTGACTGAATTAACTTTGATTTACAGTTAGCTAAGATTAAGTTAGCTAAGTGAATAGATGCTGAGAGCGAGATAAAATAAACAAAAACTTGAATTAAAAAACATGAACTTGATTATGATATACATACTTTAGTTTTCTGTTCATCCTATCCATGTTAGAATATTATTTTTTATTATTTACTTATTAAACCTTCTTCACAAAATTATCTCTTTAACTTACTGATGTACGTAGATGGATGGATAAGTTTAAAAAAAATGTCACTGATATATTATTTACTATTTTAAAAGAAAATATAGTTAAACTTGATTATTTTAAGCCACTACCATAGAAGTCGACTAGGTTTCATTATAAAGATGATTTCCTAAACTTCATGAAAATCGCTAAAGATTTAGTTGACTCATAAATATTTAGCATGAAAATAGAACATTCTTCTGTGAATAATTCATAACTTCCTAACTTACTTTGAAAGCTTAAAATTTAGCCAATTAGTGCTAATTTTTAAAGGAGAATTACCATCTTGATGAATTACCAGTCGTCCTGAAAATACAAAGACTTATATTATGTACTAGAACTTTCTAAATCTTATTCCGACTGAATTGTAGAATTTTACTTAATAATTTGTCTAAAAGATGGGTCTTAGCGCCTATAATTCATCCTTGTTACCTTTGCGCCTCTATTTAATTAAAATTTATCTTAATTTTTAGTTAGCAACGCTATGAGTGGTGTATTTGGATTATTATGTCTTGAGACTTTATACATATATCTAAGAAAACGAAATTTCGTTTTCAAACTGAACCACTTAGACCTCGTTCCCACGGGCGTAAAAATATCACGACGGGATTTTCTGTGCACTGAATTTTCAACTCTCGTTGTTGAGCCGAGCAATGCGAATCCAACGAAGTGCATCCCAGCGTCGAAATACATACTGTTCGATTTTCAATTGTCGGTGCTAAACAGTATGTTGAACACACTCACTGGAAATTTGCAGGTTAAGAAGGATACCTTAATCCTTCAAAACCCATTACTTCATAGGTTTGCGAAAATTCGTTAGCTCAATAACGTAATCAACTTGACTGAACTATCAAAATGAAAGACATTGCGATGTATTTCCAATGTTTTTATCCGTGTGACGTTATGACTGCGCTAGTCTTAGTAGTACTAAAGCTGAGCACAATTTTTGTGCCAATGTCAAAACGTCCTGAGATGAATTTCATAAAACGGACCAAAACTGTTTAAAGAGGTGATAAATTGATTCTAATGGTATTTATTGTTGAGAGCAATAGTGGAAACGGCCGCGACGATTTGGTTGTAGGTTCGAACCAAAATAGGCGCTTTGCTTTGTGCAATTATTTCATCACCACTGTTCTCAAAACGATGCAGAAACAAATCGAGAGGAAACCAGCATGTCTTAGAATCACAGACATTTGACCACCCTGCACCCCGTACTAGGCCTACGTGGTAAATTACAACCAACTTTCTCTTGCCAAGTGGAGGCCTGATACCCATCAGCGGGAACCATATAGACCAGGGTTTCTCAAACTTCTGGCTCCACGTACCCCCATTCAAGTTTCCAGATGACAGCGAACCCCGACCCCCCCCCCCCCTCAACAAAAAAGAATTACATTGTTTAAAGAATAAAGTAAAGTTTATTCTATACAATATATATACAATGTTATTCTCACGCGCACCGTGTCACGCCACGAGCGACCGACAGCCGCGCGCGCGCCTTCTTGCTCTCCGCATGCGCCTGCCAGTCACCCAGCCGCCATTACGTAAATTTTGTCGCGAACCCCCTACCGTCGAATGGCGAACCCCTAGGGGTTCACGAACCCCACTTTGAGTAACCCTGATATAGACGGATTATACCTTGAATTAAACGAGTCCTAGCATTAACTATTTTTCAAAATACACGAAACAAATTCCTAAAACTCAAATCTGTCTACAAATTACAGCCATTACATTCAAATCTCCTCACATAAATATATCTACCTACTTAATTATGTAAAAGGATCAGCCGAACAAATCTCCACGAGAATATGCGACATTTCCAAGTCAATTTGTTAAGGAATTCATCGTTTTCAGTAAAGAGGATGTAACTGTATCCGAGTATATTAATACTAGCTTTGGCCCGCGATATTACTTCGTTTTTTGCTCAGCATTCTTTCAGATTTTTTTAAATTTGTTCGGCTCTTCAGGTCCTAGTGTGATATTAAGTCTAAGCAAAAAGTTTTTCAAATCTGACTAGTAATTCTAGGGATACAATCTCTTCAGGTTTATTATTAAGAAAGCCACTGTGGCACAGGTTATCGGATCGGTTGGGTATTCGGCTTTTTATAGTTTTAAGGTCTATAATTTTTCTTTCATATCTTTATCAGTCAGGTCAGGAATATGCTGAACAATTTGAAGATGTTAATTTTATATGTGTAATCATCAATACAATCCTCTATCTTCACATGACCCCATTTATTTAATGAAAATGGAATTAAATAAACTCGGAGGGTTGTATCGATGATTTTCATGAGCCATATTTGCTACAACTACAAATTGAAAAAAAAAAACCGTAAGAATGTATTTCGCCGGCTTAACGCATCTTTAGCAGTCGGTTACTGTAAACGTGATGGGGAAAGCTCTGTTGATGGAATGGAGATGGTGTGGCTCAATTTGGAGCCCTGAGTTATGTGGTGTGACGGTGTGAGGGTGAGATATCTATTTTATGGTTATGTCATGGTAATTTATATGGGAGCACGGGGCTCTGAACGTAGATGGAGCGAGTTTCTCGTCTTTAAATTCGGGTTTGGTATTGCCATCATTTTCATATTGTTTTTGGAACGAAGTTCTTTAACATTAGAAGTGCGGGCGTCCCAAATTGGACCCATTTCGATTTTCTTCCTGCTCTAATTAATATTTTATTATGCATATAATCGTAACTTTTTATGACTTTTCATGAAATATAATGATTGTTATTATTTATACGAGACTTCAACCACGTAATTGCAATATACATATTTTTTAATCCAAATTTACCTCAATGGGTTGTTCAGCGCTTCTAGTGTTAACGCAACTTGAGGTAGGAGTAAACTTAGTAGAAATCGGCACGTAATGAAAAAGTGTTATGCTGCATAAGCGTTTAAGTGTACAACTTCCTCCATGGAACCCACATCGTAATCATGAAATAATTAATTATTTTTAATATGCCGTACAAAATTTCGAGACTTAATTGACCCAAATGTATGTGCTGATTAATTTTTCGCTATTAAGAAGTTTAGTTCCGTGGTAAAATTTGTTCAATTTGATAGTCTGTACCACACCCTTAAAAATTACCTCACCTTCCTGACACAAACTATATCTAGAATCAAAGTCCTCTGTTAGACGGACGCATTGGATATGCAAGGCACTGGTTAGCGCCGAGAGATGATAATCGATCAGTGTGTTTATTCGACGCGCTGAGATGAGATGCACTGTATTAGATTCTCAGTAGTTAATTCAACACAGACAGTCGAAAATCCCGCCTTGATATATTTTTACGTCCGTGTGAACGTTGACTTAGCCTTTTAATCTGAATATCATCTTTGTTTGCTTATTTATTATGTCTTTCTGTTATAAAAAAACTTTTTACGAAAAAATAAAGACCGACTTCTTTAAAAAAAATACTACAAAGTTAAAAATAACTTTAATTTCGGAATTCGGTGTCTTAGGATCTGTATTTAAGGTTTTTTTGCCACCGAATTCCGAAATTAAAGTTATTTTTAACTTTGTAGTGGTGTTTTTAAAGAATCGGTTTTTATTTTTTTTGTAAAAAGTTTTTGTTTTTACGTTTTAGTTATGGTAGATACCCCGCACTAATCTAATCGCGTTATTCGTTCATTTGTCGCGCCAATACTTAATGCAAATATTAGACTTATATGGTTTACACATGGATCCCACTAACCAAATTAAAATGGGACCATTCGGGAAGCACCAGCTTTCAAATTAAAAAAAAAATCATCGAAATCGGTTCACCCAGTTAAAAGTTTTGAGCTAACAAACATAAAAAAAAAATACTGGCGAATTGATAACCTCCTCCTTTTTTTGAAGTCGGTTAAAAATATTATTCTAAGTGAAGGCTATTTTTGTATTGTGTACGTCTTACTTCTACGGATATACCCTGAGGACCTATTGCAACCGTCTGCGGAGACCATTCATATTAATAGAGGACATTTACGGTCTGAGCAGAATACTGTTATTGTTGCCTAGTGACGTATTGTGACCTGTTTTTGCGTAGCCCGCAATACTTATTTATTAATTTAACAATTTTTGTACACACATTTATATACAACTGCTGCTGAAACCGAATTGATGCACATTATAAAAGTAGTTTTTGCAGAATCGATTTTTGTCATTTTTAATAGAGGTACTTTTATTGCAAAAATAATTAAAACTACGTTACGTACGTACGTACTGTTCAGTCAAAACAACCCAAAATAGACGAAGTACCTACTACGCTAGACTCATATGCGTGGGTGACTTTGTGTCCGTGTGTGTGTGACTATGTGTGTGTGTGTGTATATTTGTAATGGGACCACGATTACCTACTACAATCAGTATAAATAATATAATGTTTAGACAATGGCTTATACAATATAGTAAAAATTCAGTATAATGTTTTATGATTATAGCGTAATATTCTAATTGGGGTGTTTGGAGTGTGCGTTAATACCGCGACATGTCGTATGTACAGACAATAATTTCTTTCTTTCTTCTTTCTATTTAAAAGTCCCGTGTAACAGGGAGCGAGCCTTTATTATTATTAATAGCTCATGGTTTGTCTGTCCGTTAGTGCAGTCCTTGAGAACCACTTACGAGTACCTTTATTTCAATAAAACTAGCACAACCTTTTTTTTCGGTTTTTGCACCGAAAATGTGACAATGGGACCTATTACTAAGCCTCCTTTGTCCGTATGTCTATCATCGGGCTGAACTTCATGAAGCCTAATTGGTAGCTAGTTGATAATTAAAAAAAAAAAAAATGGTGTCCATAAAAGAACCGTTTTTTTTCCGGCTTTTTATCTTTGTAGTATGGAACCCTCCGTGTGCAAATCCAATTCATACTTGGCCAGTTTTCACATTACGTATAAGAAGTCTGGTACTTAATATAAAAAGTCTCTCTCCACGGGTTGGCGACCGCAAATCCAATCCAACCGGTGACGCTATTACACTTCAGGGCTAAAATAAGCACAAGAAAGCTGATTCACCTTAATCCCGGCTTACTGTAATGCGTCCACTAATGTGTACTTATAGCACATATGTTAATGAGATACATCCTCTGGGGTTTACACTCAGTGATTCATGGTCGCAAATAGATATCGGACACGACTGACTGTGTTAAGGCCAGATGCTTAGTACATGTAAGGACAAAATTGTTGATGCAGCTTTAAATGATAAATGAAACGATAAATGATTTTATTGGAACGAAGTTCCTTATCGCGCGTTGTGAAAGGGGGCTAGACGGAAAAAAATCTCACTAAAAATGGTGGAGGTTTCTCAATTCGACCGTATATATTTTGTTGTTTGTATTTGTTTGTATGTTGTTGTGAGTAGAGAGAGAGAGAGAGGGAGAGGGAGAGAGAGAGAATATTTTTGTTGAGTGTATACAGGTTTTTTGTACATAATAAATAATAAAAAAATTATAACAATTATGAATCCTGGAAAGGAACTTCGTTCCATCCGGGTGTCCCTTTTTTTTTTTTTGGATGGGAAATCATCAAATGACTTTTCCCGCTCTGGGCGGAGCGGGAGGGCGTGTCAGACTTTTACTGACTAAAACCCACCCGTGTTCCTTCAGTTGCCCATGTGCCAGGGTCACGGTATCTCTTTCGAACAATCACGCGACCCCGGCAGGCATCGGTCCTAGCAGACCCCTTCAGTACTGCTGACATCTCTTTGAGGCGCGCGCGCGAACACTACGCGCCGTCGTCGACCCGAGCTTGGTCCTTACCGGGCGGCGAGCTACCCATTGCTCGCCACCCGCAAGCTCGCGCCTACGGTGGCCGGGAGTCCGCAATCGACTCCCGGCATCCGGGTGTCCCTTGACACCTCTAAAGTTCTTTCTGTAAGTAGGTTTGTCCGTACGGCTACAAATCAAGGTATACATTTCCAGTATAAGCTGACTTCTCATTGATGGGAATGCCCATACAATGCGAGGTCTGTTAAAACTGGAAATGTATACCTTGATATGTATCTGTGCGTGTAAACACTTTAGCACGTCAATGATGTTTAAAGACAATTTTAATATTACCATGTAAGTAATAACAGCCGCACGGATCGATCGATCTGGTTAAGCTACGCTTGCCGCGGTTGGTTCGTAGATGGGTGACCATCTTTACATACCAAGTCCCCTCGGTGCCTCGGAAAGCACGTTAAGCCGGCTGTAATTTGTGGATCTTTTACATTCGTTACGGGTCGTCAGTAACCCGAAAGCCTGACAGCCAGTCTCAGACGTATTACTCAGTAACTGAGTTATGGAGGCAGCCATTCCTTGTAAAATACTGGTATTCAGCTGCATCTGGTTTGACTGGAAGTTGACCCCAACATAGTTAGAAAAGGCTAGGCAGATGATGATATGTTTACAGACGCAACGATTTGATCGATGTCCGTGGATGGGTGATCACCTTTACACCAAATAAAAAAAAAAAATGCAATACAAGTGCAGATAAAGATGAGTTGAATTCGAAGACATGTAACAGCAACCAACCCGCACTGGGCCCGTGTGGTCGATTTCTGCCCTCTCCCTCTCATCATCGGATTTAGATGAAATTTGGCACACAGATCGTTTATAACCTGGATTAACATATAGGGTATTTTTTATCCCGGTCGTAGGTACGTTCCCGCGAGACAATTTCCGACCTCCACGCGGGCGAAGCCGCTGGCAAAAAGTAGTAAAAATAAACGTCTATTTTAATTAACACCTCAGAGATTTTATGATACAGCAAAAACACCCATATTTAGGGTTACCAGAGGAACAAATCAAAAGTCCGGAGAAAAGGCCTGATTTCTATTGAAATCCTGAGATTTTTTACAGTTTGAGAATTTTCTCTCAAACGCACTTAATAATTTAAAAAAGTCGTAATATTATCGTTTTTATACCCTGATAAAACTAATTAAGTACCTGCTTGGATAAATAAGTATTGATTTTAATTGTGCACTTAATAATTATTACCAAAGGA
Organism: Aporophyla nigra; assembly: GCA_947507805.1. Taxonomy (NCBI): domain Eukaryota; kingdom Metazoa; phylum Arthropoda; class Insecta; order Lepidoptera; family Noctuidae; genus Aporophyla; species Aporophyla nigra. The sequence goes on along the minus strand of OX382292.1, from coordinate 6,728,992 downwards.
AGATTATTTTTAGTTTGTTTAACTTTTTATTAAAGAGATCTTTAAAATGTAAGCTGTATTTTATTGAAAATTCTAAAAATCCTGAGATATCATGAGATTTGCAAAATCCGGCCGCAATCCTGAGAAGAGTCCAAAAATCCTGAGATCTCAGGATTAGTCCTGAGATATGGTAACCCTACCCATATTGTTGATGTGTTATTAAAAAAACAACAGAGAACTGTTTCGGATACTCGGATGCCTGTCATTGTGCGCAATTTGTGGTCAATTGGGGAACTGGGTCATCGTGACGTTTACGAACTGGAAACGAACTACTAGTCATATAAACATTACGCTTGTTGCCAATTGGGGAAGACAAATGTAGATTCTTACTAGTTGATAAAAGGAGGTGTGGTGACGCGTAAACTGTAATAAATTCAACAAATGATTCTAGACTCTCTAGTGTGGTACTTTTTTTTTCTGGGTGGGAAATCATCAATTGACTTCTCCCGCTCTGGGCGGAGCGGAACGGCGTGTCAGACTTTTACTGACTAAAACCCACCCGTGTTCCTTCAGTTGGCCATGTGCCAGGGTCACGGTATCTCTTTCGAACAATCTCGCGACCCTGGCAGGCATTGGTCCTGGCAGATCCCTTCAGTGCTGCTGACATCTCTTTGAGGCGCGCGTGGAGCACTACGCGACGTCGACCCGAGCCTGGTCCTTCCGGGCGGCGAGCTACCCATTGCTCGCCGCCCGCAAGCTCGCGCCTACGGTGGCCGGGAGTCCGCTATAGACTCCCGACGCCCGGGGCGTCTCCTCCTTAGTGTGGTACTTTATGTCGGTTATACCTACGTGGCCAAAAAGTATGGAATAGCATTTTTTCTTTTAATAACCGATGAAAAATTTCGGGGACTTCGGAATCATGTACTGAATCCATGATAGCAAGATGCGCTTCCATACCCCTCCTGCCAACCTTTAAAGTTATAATTTAGCTGAAGACAAAAATGTCGTTATTTTTTTCAGCTTTTGTGAAAATTTAGTCCGATTCCGAGCTGGAGAACCTTGCTCGTACTGCATCCTTGTATATGAAAAAATGGCCTTATGCAGTGTCAGTTCTTTTCTGAAAATACTCCTACTAGCGATCTAATATTATAAATGTAAAGGATGTTTATATGTGTCATCATCATCATCATTTCAGCCGTAAGATATCCACTGCTGGACTTAGGCCTCCCCCAATTTGGCGGGCTTTGCCATAATCGCCACGCTTGGCAGGCGGGTTGGCGATCGCAGTATGGTGGTAAAATGCATAGAGAACGCTGCTGCCCATTCTCTAGTAAGTCCCTTAGTCGCCTTTTACGACACCCACGGGAAGAAATGGTTTATATGTTTGTTAGTCAGTAATGCAAAAACGGCCGAACGGGTTTAAATGAAATTTGGCACACAGAACACACTGAGAGTCACGTACACCTACCACATAGAAACCTTTTTATCGCTGTAGTTCCCGTGGGATAACTTCCGAACTCAGCGGGGGTGAATTCTCTAGTAAAATCTTGTTTAATATAAGATTTAACGCTCTGTCAACAGTAATCAACGTACAAACCAACAAACACTGTTAATGGCCTGAAAGGAAATCACGAATCAAATATTTTATAGGCCAACCGCGAACCACGCTAATAACTACAAAAGCTTCAAATTCAACCAAAGACATTCCCGACATCTGTATGCCTTTACAAATATACATCGCCAAAACATACAAGGATATACAAAGCCTATTAGACAATTCGCACAAATTTACTTGCACGAAACGGGCGAATCGACACTTTAAAATAATATACATTTTATGTAGTTCATTCGCACGAAGTTCATTTATGTCTGGGCGAATCAAGAATTCCTAAATATGTTAGTATAAGGCAGTTGGCACGTTTAAATTGTATTCACAAAAGTTATGAGTAAGTTCATACAATAAAGTGAAAAAGGTTCAAAAAGTGTCAATTGTCTAATACCTATTTCGGGAATAGGCGACTCACACCAAACTAATCCCACAAATAAATTAACTTGGTGCGAGTCGCCTATAGAAAATAAAATGTATAAAAAGAAAATCGTTTTGGCCGATTCTTGGGAGTAAATTCGTGCGAATGTGCTTGATTCTGCACTAAATATGCAACCAATGCGGAAATGTATTGCAAAGCATGCCGCGTTGGTATCATTGTGCTATTTAGTAGCTATTTGTGGAATGGTCCTCGACAATGTGCTAAACACCACAACGGTAGGCAGATATGTACAGTACAGGCGCCAGCGCACAAAGCTTCTACAAATCGAAATTCTGTCAAAATTTAATAGATTTTCAACTTTATAACTAAGATTGATTGGGAAAAATTGTCAGTTTCGTGTAGCGTGATGTGCTGCCGTCTGTACATCACATGCCAATAAGACAGCTCTCATCTAGATTTCTGACTGATATTCAGACTTACCTAATGAAAAATAAGGAGCAGTTGTGCTGTCGTAGATTCGACCACAGGCAAGAGCTTTGTGTAAATAATTTGATGACCACTGCTCTCAAAACGGTGAAGGAAATCATCCTGGGGAAACCGACATGCTTAGACCCAAAAATTCGAAGACATGTGACATCTACCAAACTGCACTTGACCTACGTGGTGGATTACGGCCCATACCCTTGCATAGAGAGGAGGCCTGTGTTCTAGCAGTGGGAACATTATAGGCTGACAATGAATAAACTCGGGGATCAAACTTAGAGCCTCCACGCTTTGTAATCGCGCTTGTGACTACTTCACTGACAAAGTAATATAAGCTGTTAGGGGCCATCCATTAATTACGTCACACGTTAAGGAGGCGGTCGACGAATTGTGACATTGTGTGACAAGGGGGTGGGAGGGGCCCTAAATTTTGTGACGTCATATTTCAAAATTGAATATACATACTTGAAGTACTATTAAAACACGAAATATGAACTATGAAAGAAAAAAAAAAAACAACGTATAGATGTAAAATTACAAAATATGTGACGTCACATTAGGGGTCTCACAAATGTGACCAGCTGTGACAAGGACGGGGGGGGGGGGGGTCAAAAACATGGAATTTGTGTGACGTAATTTATGGATGGCTCTGAACTTGTAATAAAATCTCTTTGGCTATACTATTTGTATCTGGCTGGTTTCGGTATCATTGAAAGTTTAAATTTTAAAGAACATAATTCCAAGTTCAAATTAGGAAAATGTGTGATTTTCATTTGTTTTTCGTACCGTCAAGATGAATGAATCTAATGAAGAAATTCGATACATTTTAAAATTTTACTACAAAAAAGGTAAAAATGCAACGCAAGCCGTGAAAAAAATTTGCGATGTTTATGGACCTAGTGTAGTGTCTGTGAGAGTAGCACAAATTTGGTTTAAGCGTTTTCAATCCGGAAATTTTGATGTCAAAGATGCACGTCGCTCTGGTCGCCCTATTACGGATAAAATGGATGCCATTTTTGAAAAAGTGGAGCAAGATCGGCATACCAGTAGTTACGACGTAGCTGAAGAACTGGAAATTGACCACAAAACAGTTTTGGCGCATTTGAAAAAAACTGGTTACACAAAAAAGCTCGACATTTGGGTACCTCACGAGCTCACTGAAAGAAACCTAATGAACCGTGTACTCATTTGTGATTCTTTATTACGACGTACTGAAACCGAACCATTTTTGAAGAAGCTGATAACTGGTGATGAAAAGTGGATCACGTATGACAAGAACGTGCGAAAAAGGTCGTGGTCAAAGGCCGGTCAGGCTTCACAGACTGTGGCGAAACCCGGGTTAACTCGCAACAAGGTGATGCTGTGTGTGTGGTGGGATTGGAAGGGCGTTATTCATTATGAGCTGATACCACCAGGCAGGACCATCGATTCTGAACTCTACTGCGAACAACTGATGAGATTAAAGCAAGAAGTTGAGAGAAAGCGGCCGGAATTAATCAACAGAAGGGGTGGGGGTTTTCATCATGATAACGCTAGACCTCACACATCTTTAGCTACCCAACAAAAATTAAGAGAGTTTGGCTGGGAGGTGTTAATGCATCCGCCGTATAGTCCTGACCTTGCACCTTCAAATTTCCACCTGTTTCGGTCTCTTCAGAATTCTTTAGGCAGTGTCAGGTTAACATCACGAGAGGACTGCCAAAACCACTTGTCGCGGTATTTTGACCAGAAGTCCCAAAATTTCTATAGCAATGGAATTATGTCCCTACCTACAGGATGGCACAAAGTTATCGAACAAAATGGTACCTACATACTTTAGTTAAATGTAAATAAACTTTATTAAAAAATGTTTTGAATTTTCTTAAAAAATGCGAAGAAACTTTTTCCCCAACCTATAATAAATCAATTCAGCCGAAAGACGTTCACTGTAGGACATAAGCCTCCCTCAATTTGGGGGGGTTTACCATAATCGCCACGCTTGGCAGGTGGGTTGACAAAAAGAAATGGGATGGTGTTATTCTTTACATCCGGCACACGGAACCTGTTGCTTGTGCGAAGAGTCGAAATTACCTACCAAACTAGTACCAACAACCAACCAAACCAATACAAACCAATGTTTGAACAAACGTTTACAATAATTTTCAGTCCAAAATAAACTCGTCATTGTCACGCACAGTTTTGCCACAAATCTATTGTAAGTCAGTTGAAACAAGGTCGATAATCCTTAGTTATGTTAATTTCATACTTGAACTAAATATTTAGGTACTTCTTTCTAAATCTTTTGCTTTAAACTAAGTAGTGTTAAATCTTCACAGATGTTTTTTTTTGTACGAAGAGAAGAAGTTCCAAGAATCGTTTTAATTCCTTTTGATGTTAATGAAGTATTTATTTTTGTTTCAGGTAAATAATCAAAACAGGCTGTTATCTTGGCTAAAGATTTTCTCGGTAAGCTTACCAAAGAAGTTAGTTACCATGTCATAATCATAATTGTTTAATTGCTTAGATAGTAGGTACATAAAATAAATAAATAAGAAATATATAAATAAACATATAAATGTCGTTTTGTGTACGGGACAACAATAAATGATAGTTTATGATAATGATTTTATTGATATAATGTTATAGCTAATTGATTGATACAGTGATCAGTAATGATAGGATCATTTTAGGATATCAACTACATGATTATGATATGAGTACCCGCGACGGAGGCCGAACGTGAACTAACTTAACTTGCGCACGCGGTACAACACTGCTTATTTTACATAAAAACATAAGAATTGTACGGTTGGATCGTACATTTTGGGAAGTTTGTTTGCTTCTTCTCTTCGTTTCATAAAAAAGGATTATGTTATATTCCCAGCTAAAGCACTAGGAAGTGGTGAAGGGTGGGCGTTTTGGGGGACTGTCTTATGTAACTTTGACGTTCAAAAAGTACTGACTCTCAGCCTAGTTTGAATAAATGACTTTTGATTTGGTTTTGATTTTTAATATGTAAAAGGATGCGGGGTAGCATCTATAGGTATGCTTACCCACTTTTGCAAACTTTTCCCGGCATTATAAGCCATGCAGGTAGCCTAGTGACGTCATACAGGGAAGATTAGGCCGTGGTGTGCGCCCACGAGCCGACGGCAAAATAACTTTACGCCTTATTTTACGGAAGGGTTGGGCACCGGTGTACCTATGGTACACCTACATTTTGAAATGAAATGAAATGAAATTTATTTTGCAAGAATTGTAGTAGTTACATTACAGATGGTCGGGTTATTTTACAGTATCTAATACAATTCGCTAAACCTAGCATGCAAAGTAATTGAGAACATTAATTAAATAAATGAAGATATTAAATTCGATCATAAATCATAGTTATTAAATTAAGAATAATAAAGTCAATCATTTTTCAAATTATAATGGTAATAAATATCAATGTTAATCCTTATAGTTTAGGTTCTCATTCACAGAATAGAATGATTTTTCTTTAAGCCATTTGAATAAAACTGTTTTAAAGCGATTGACTGGCAGTTCCCTATATAATTTGGGTAATTTATTATATATCATTATGACCATTGGAAAACAACTTCTGTGATATAAGTGGCTTTTCATTAGAGGAATAACTAATCTGTCAGGATATCTTGTGTTAAACGTAACACTGTCTCCAAGGCGTTGAAATAATTCGGAGTGCATTTTAACAAATTTACAGCACTCAAATATGTACATACCGGGAACAGTTAATTTGCCAGTTATGTTTAAGTCCCATGTAATGGAGGGCGAACCTATTGCCATCGACCGGGACAAATCCAAAATTCAGGATGATACTAAAAAATTCCAGATAGAAAAACTCAATAACACTTTGCTCGAATCGATCCCTGGACCTCATGTTTAGTAGTAGCACTCATACGCTTTTGTACGTAAATTTTTGGGACAATTGTGATGGTATTTAAAAAAAACATGTAACAGATTCTGCCAATCAACCCTGATCCTAAGCTTTGGCAATAAAATTGAACATCTATTAAATAAATTTGACAGATTATAGTAGATTGATGTGCTGGCGTCTGTACATCGACAATAACTCTACAATGCGCAAATATTTATGAAGTTAGCTAACACTTCTGTCTTCAACTGTACCCAAACAAACCTATCTAAGGCCTAACGGGATCACTCCGAACACAATACTATTGTTTGCGTTACCTTAGTTAATAATCTTTCTAGTATTCATAAAAAACCCCAAAACATCACCCAATCACGCGATTCTAAACTTTATGACCTAGACGTAAAGTTGGTTTTCACACGCTAGCGTAATTTGTAATCGATATTGATGTTATAATAACAACTATTTCTGTAGTGTATGGCTCTGTTTTTTGAATTATTATTGCTATTCGATTATAAGGTTTATTGTGTTAGTTATAAAGGTTAATATCGTATATTTGTGGTACCATAAAGACAGGATGCGATGACTAAGCAATGAATCAGATTAGGGGAGTAAAAAATGTCTTTGAAATGATAACGAATGTAATTGAGCGTCTGAGGTTTTTCTTACTTATAAATGATATGAATAAATCGACAAATTGTGGACACATCTATACTAATAATATAAAGCTGAAGAGTTTGTTTGTATGATTGTTAGGTTGAACGCGCTAATCTCAGGAACTATTAGAGTCCGAATTGAAAAATTCTTTTTGTGTTGGGTAGCCTATTTATTGAGGAAGGCTACGTAACATCACGTTACGATCAAAAGGAGCGGAGCAGCAACGAAAAATGGTCGAAAACTGGCGGGCATTTCGATGCGACGGGAAGGGTCAGGGGAGCAAAAATTTGATGCGGACGAAGTCGCGGGCAGAGGCTAGTTACTAAGAAACCTAATAAAAATAAATTCTTTTTAAAGAATTTTGGTCGTGCGTCGGTCTGTGGATGGGAGACCAATTGACCATCTTTACATACCAAGACCCCTCCGTGCCTCGTAAAGCACGTTAAGCCATTGGTTCAGGCTTTTCGAGATTGTTCGAAAGAGATACCGTGACCCTGGCACATGGGTAACTGAAGGAACATGGGTGGGTTTTAGTCAGTAAAAGTCTGACACGCCCTCCCGCTCCGCCCAGAGCGGGAGAAGTCATTTGATGATTTCCCATCCAAACAAAAAAAAGAAACTTTAGAGGTGTCAAGGGACACCTGGATGGAACGAAGTTCCTTTCCAGGATTCATAATAGTTATAATTTTTTAATTATTTATTATGTACAAAAACCTGTATACACTCAACAAAAATATTCTCTCTCTCCCTATCTCCGTCTCTCTCCCTCTCTCCCTCTCCCCCTCTCCCCCTCTCTCGCACCCTCTCCCCCCCTCTCCCCCTCTACCCCTCCCCCCTCTCCCCCTCTCTCCCTCTCTCCCTCTCTACTCACAACAAAAAAAACAACAACATACAAAATATATACGGTTGAATTGAGAAACCTCGTCCTTTTTTTGAAGTCGGTTAAAGCATGTCGTGACAACTTTTCGTAAGATTTTTTTCCGTCTAGCCCCCTTTCACAACGCGCGATAAGGAACTTCGTTCCAAAAAAGCGGCGGACATTCATGAGGATTTCCAAATCCACCTCGAGATCAAAAAAAAAAGGCTGTTATTTGTTGATGTTTGAGTCAGATTTTCGACGCGCTGATATGCCATACATACATACAATCACGCCTTTTTCCCATGAGAGTAGGCAGAAACCACGGAACGCCACCTGCTACGATCTCTACACACTCCTTTTTCCTCGTTTAGGTTCATGCAAGCCCATTCTCTAGTAAGTCCCTTAGTCGCCTTTTACGACACCCACGGGAAGAAATGGGGTGGTGTTATTCTTTACGTCCGGCACCACACGGTACGCACGGGACTTACTAGAGAATGGGCAGCAGCGTTCTCTGTGCATTTTGCCACCATACTGCGATCGTCAACCCGCCTGCTAAGCGTAGCGATTGTGCCAAAGCCCCCCAAATTGGGGGAGGCCTAGGTCCAGCAGTGGACGTCTTACGGCTGAAATGATGATGATGATGAGGTTCATACAATTGGTCATACACACACGCCGGTTACGAGTACTACGCACCTGACCTTTCTGAAGAACATCACCTATAAGGTCACTATATGTCCTCCTAGGGCGTTCCCTCCCGGTGTTTCCACTCACATCTGCCTTGTGAACCGTCCTTCATTCATCCTCTCAACATGACCAAACCATCTAAGCATACTTTTTCAATTTTTGTCACTACATCTTCTTTTACACCACACCGTTCTCTTATCACATCATTCCTCAGCCTATCATTCATAGTCACACCACACATGCTTCGCAAGGAACGCATTTCCACGGCATTTATTCTACTTTCATGCTTCTTTTGCCACACCCAACATTCACTTCCATACATAAGCGTAGGCACCAGTACACCATTGTGAACAGCCAGTCGGAGCCTTATCGGACATCAACTGGACATATAAAACTCGGAGGCGGCGGTGATGCTGGCCACACACCACGTCATTTGTTTCCACGGGGCGAAAAGCGAGCGGCGTAATGTCGCTTAGCAACGCGCTGATAAGCCGTCTGTTAAATTCTCAATTTTCGGATTAACACCGAAAATTTAAAGTCCGGTGCGCGAAAAATTTGACAGCGATTTTTTTACGTCCGTTTGTGTCGATTTACTGAGTAACATGATACTCCTTGCTAAGATAGTTGTCAGCCTTTCGGGCTGCTGACGAACCGTAACGACTGTCGAAGCTCTACTTATGACAGCCGAAACCATCTGCTTAACGTGCTTTCCGAGGCTCTGCACCATGTCTCGATGTGCTATGAATGGTCACCCATCCACGGAACGACCTAGGCAAGCGTTGCTTAACCTAGAACATCGACCCGTGTTTTCTGTTATTATTGATCCACGAGCCCCCAAAACGTTCTATCGTTGCCAAAAAATCGAGGCCAGCTGTTAACTTTATAATTCCCGGATCAGAACACGAACCAATTATTTCCCCGATCCAGTAAAGAAACACTATCATATTAAATGGGAATCCTTATAAAGTCGAAATTAAATTTTCCAAGAACTTCGTCCAATACACTCGATTGAGGCAAGCAACATTTGGCGAGGTGTAACAACCTGTTTCTCTATAAAACCAACTTTATTTCTAAGAGAATAAAGTTTATTTTCAAAGCGAGGGCTTTCATTGGGAAGTCCATGACAGACGGTCGACGAAGACTTATAATTGCTTTAAAAGTTAAGCAATTATTGAGTGAAGGATCAATTGGAACTGAGAATCCAAACATGGCGTCTGCTTGCCTTTGTAAAGTAAGTTAAGTGTTAGGAAATTTTCCCTGTTGTTTGAATTCTCTGATAGGAAAATAGAATCCCACCAATAGTAAATGGCCGAGATTTACATTATTGTTAAAAAATTCTCAGATCGAATGTTTAGGCAAGTCCCTAAATCTACTAAACTCCAACTTTACAAACCTGACATATTGGTCAAAATGTAAATGTGTGGCTTGGCCGTTCTGCACAGACAGTTCTGTAGGTAAGAAATTAAGTCACCAGTCTTTAAACTTGTAAGTTAAGTATTAGGAAATTTTCTGTATTGTTTGACCTCTCTGTTAGGAAAATGGAATCCCACCAAGAACAAATTGCCAAGACTGACAACGCTTTCATTTAAAAAAAAAATCTTCGATTGAATGTTTTGTCTTTTTAACCGACGAAAAAAAACGGAGGAGGTTATCAATTCGACGCGTATATTTTTTTTTTTTTGTTTGTTTTTTTTTTATGTATGACCACGCATAACTTTTTACATAGTAGTCCGATTGTGATAATTCTTTTTTTATTGGAAAGGGTATACTCCGAGAGTGGTCCCATATAAATTTGGAAAACAAAATCAAACCCTAAGGGTCAGAAAAAAGGGGATGATTGATTGTTCACTCACTGATTGTAATGTTTAACCACGCATAACTTTATACAGAGTAGTCCGATTTTGATCATTCTTTATTCATTGGATAGGGTATACCTTGCCAAGTATTATAAATACATTAAAGCCACAAAAAATTATAAAATAAAAACTTTTTACCAAAAAATTTAACCGCCGAAAAAACTGAAAAGCAAAAAATAATAAACCTTAAAATTATGAGTCGGCGCTGGAAAATCAATGAACAAAGATCACTCAAAGCGCCGACTCATAATTTTAAGGTTTATTATTTTTTGCTTTTCAGTTTTTTCGGCGGTTAAATTTTTTGGTAAAAAGTTTTTTTTCCTACATATCTTGCACCTTGGTCAAAATGAATGGCTTGGCCGTATTGCACTAACACTGCTATAGGCTTATTGTTAGTAATTATGTCAATTTTGTGTCATGCATTACTTAAACAGAACAGGTCAACGAATTTTGACAGCACAATAAGTTTTCAATCAAACTTACTGAGTTGAACAAATAGCTGACCTCTATGACCTCCGTATTTATTAATTTAAACGTTGTATGAAAGTTAGCATATTGACCTTACATTTCATTGACATGAATTTGGCAACGTGACAAAAGTTTGTGGAAAACATAACCCTGTCTTTGATGTCGCGAAGTCGGTTAAAAAGATAAGTTTTCATGAATAGAATTTCAATGGTATACACATTGAATTCACACAAGTTACTTGGCCACCATTGGCCGACGTTAAAATATCACGATACACTGGATTTTGAATGGTCTGCTAGGCGGCGAGAATTTAAGGGCTTTGTACATGTAGCAACTTAAGTTGAGGCAACTATCAACTTTTTAAAAGTTTCCTGTAAAAAGTTGATAGTGACTATAACGTTTACGGTTACCGCAATTTTATGGCAATCTGTGAGCAACTTTCAAAGCCGAGTTGCTCAATCTACGCAGCGATCAGCGTTCAGTGTGACGATGGATATCGAATAAGCACGCGATACTGGCATTGCCGCCCCACAAGGGAGGGTGTGAAATCGCCCCATGCGTTGCGATTGATGTTTGAGGTAACCGGCAACTTTAAAAACCGGTATAATATTTAACAGTTACTAGTTGCGGTAATTAGGAACTAACTTAGTCATCGATTACGTCAACAGTTTTCAGTTGCTGTAATCGATGACTAAGCTAGTTCACCGGAACTCGAAACTCGAGTTGCTATGTGTGCGCAGTCCAATTGAAATATATGTAAACAGCTAGTTGCCAGTTGCTGCAATAGTTGCTCCATGTGCAGAGCGCCTTTAAATCCAACATTGTGTTCTACCGTCGCACTGAGATGCACCCTTATAGATTTTCAACACTACGCTTAACACCGAGAAATGAAAATCCAGTCCACGATAAAGTACCGCCACGATAGTTTGACGTCCTTGAAAACGTGGGCTTTTATTTGTGGGTGGGAAATCATCAAATGATGTCTCCGCTCTGGGTGGAGCGGAAGGGCGTGTCAGACTTTTACTGACTAAAACCTACCCGTGTTCTTTCAGTTGCCTATGCCAGGGCCACCGTACCTCTTTCGAACTGTTCCGCGACCCTGGCAGGCATCGGTCTCATCAGCGGACCCCTTCAGTTTGCTGACATCTCTTTGAGGCGCGCGTGGAACGTAAGGCGCCGTCGCCGTCGTCGACCCGGGCCGAGAGCTACCCATTGCTCGCGTAACTCGCGCCTACGGTAAACGTGGGCTTTCGACAAGTTATTATTACCAACATTGTATTGAAGGAACAATTCAATCGTTCTAAAAGTCGTTGACACGACACACATAGACTGTTTGTAGTGCCAACGATTTATTTTCATGAACTTCTTCAGGGAATAAATAGCTTAATGGATTGTATTGTGTCATTGTTATTTATTGGCTTTAGCCAGACTACAGACATTTTTATTTGACTACAAATGTTTCTTATTTCTAGAACATAAAGGACGAAAAGAGACATACATTTGTATTTGATTGACTGAGATTGCATTAAATATTTGAACGTTCAAATATTTGAGCGTATTTTTGCACGTTTTATAATATTCCCAATTTTGTGCATTTTTGGTCAAAACTTCGTCCGAGTGAAATTCTTTGTTCGCCCGACTCACCCCGTCGCATCGTATCGCTTAGCGTTCTTTCAGACGTTTTTAGTTTTTACTCTGTTTCTAAGGTGATGTCAAGTATTTGGCTATCAAACGCAAAAGTATTTTCAAATACGACTGGTAGTTCTAGAGATTAGGGCGTTCAAACAAACAAACTCATCAGCTGTATTATTAGTATCCTGCATTATTTATAATATATATTACTACGTTTTGCCAGCAGTTTCGTTGTGTCGATGTCGAAATCATCCCACGGGAACGTACCGGGATCAAAAGTTTCTTATGCAGGTTTAAATCCAGGTTATAAACTCTGTGTTCCAAATTTCATTCAAATCCGTTTTTGCGTGATTGGGTAACAAACATCCAAACTTATACAAACTATCGTTCTAGTAGTAAAGTAAGATTCAAGTCAATGGCTAAAAAAAATGTATAAACCTCAATAAGAAACAGTCTCTTCCAAAATATGATACCAAAAAGAAAAACACAAATATTCACTTTACTCCTAAATACACGTACCGTTCGTGCGTTGTCCCGATTTATCTTCACCCCGCGCCGACTGGGGGTGAATGCAAATTACCGACGCGACGATGCCCGTCTGCTGTACGTGTATAAATAAACTTATTGCTGAAACTTCCATTGCTTATGTGTGTTGGTTTCATTGTTTATCGCCAGCATGTGGCATTTGGCGGTTGTAAGTCAATGAAAAGGATGTTGGTACAGGCGCGGTCGCAGCCTAACATTTTGGGGGGGGTCACCATGAGTACTGAAGAATATTTTTAGGAAGGTACATCCGCTTTGGTGTAGTAGTCGCAAGCGCTACTGATCACCATGATGTCCCGGGTTATAATCTTTTAGCAAATGTCCATCGGAGTCTCCGTGGCTCAAGTGAGAACAATTTTAAGATAGTAAGACAGGCAAATCGTTCAGGGTTTCGACAGCATGACTGTCTTTGGGCGGGGGGGGTCATGACCCCTAGGACACCCCCCCCCCCCCCCCTCGGACCGCGCCTGCATATTAGAGGAGTTTTATTGTAGCTTAAATGATTTTATTTCTGTAAGTTTGTACAAAGACATTTACACAACAAACATATTACACGCTTAATATTAGCTTCACTTGTATGTTTGTATATTTGTATGTTTGTTTGTAACCGACTCCTTATAGCGCGATTTTGACCCACTTTAAACGACCAGATTTCATTCAAACTTTGCACACCTGTCAAGGACCGATGACAATGCAATAATTTCGTAAATTTGTGCCATTATCCTTGCCAGGGTTACCAGGATAGCAAAAAAAAACTGTGTTCGAAAACTACGCTGACATACGTCACAAACTACGCTGACATACGTCTCAAAATTCGAAACACCCTAAAAAATAGAAAATAAATAATAGTTTAAAAAAACTAAAAAACACGCTTCCATTGAAAACCAAACTAAAAAGTACAAAATAATGGAAATAAATAATAGTTTAAAAAACTAAAAAACACGCTTCTTAAACTATTTTTTTTTTTTAAACTAGATGAGGTTGCCGCTACTTGTTTGATTACTCAGACAAGAAAGGTCGAATCAAAACTCACAGGTCACGTCTCTTTTAAAGTCCAGACATAATCTTGGTCACATCATGTAGATTGGTGTCTGAAATTGTGTTTTGAAGAAAGATCCACACATATTGAGTGAACCTGTCCAGTCAGTGCATGCATTTATCAGTAATCGTGCCGCTCAACTCAGAACTTAAGAAGCTCTAACGATTCGGCGAACAATACCAAAGAAATGACACACCCAGGGTTTGGGGACCTTAGACATTGGGGTTTTTTTGTGACCAATTTCTCAGTAGTTGCCCAGAGACTGGATTTGTGCCCAGTAGGGCGATAGGCTCGCTCCCCATTACATGGGATTTAACGAAGATGCGCCAGGGTAGGTCGCGGGTTCATTCACTCTTTCTTTTTTGGCTTCTTCTTTTTTCCCTTAGTGGGTTGTATTCATAATTTTTATGAGTATTATTCTGTAAATACATACATGTCACGGTCGCGAATCAAATGTTCATCAACATAAAGCCTGAAATGGACTTGTAAATAGCAAAAAAACCGGCCAAGTGCGATTCGGACTCGCGCACCGAGGGTTCCGTACAAACCTGCAGGTCATCATCATCATTCGTCATCATCGTTTATGAAATTATTTTTTTATTTTTATATTTGAGTTGACTGAATGAAAGGTAAATTGTGGTTTACGATTGATGACGTATTAAAAAAAAAACTACTTACTAGATCTCATTCAAACCAATTTTCGTTGGTAGTTTACATGGTAATGTACATCATGTATTTTTTTTAGTTTTATCGTTCCCTTATTTTAGAAGTTACGGGGGGGGGGGGGGCACACACATTTTACCACTTTGGAAGTGTCTCTCGCGCAAACTATTCAGTTTAGAAAAAAATTATATTAGAAACCTCATTATCAGTTTTGAAGACCTATCCATAGATACCCCACACGTATGGGTTTGATGATTTTTTTTTTTTGAGTTTCAGTTCTATGTATGGGGAACCCCAAATATTATTGTTTTTTTTTTTTCTATTTTTGTGTGAAAATCTTAATGCGGTTCACAGAATACATCTACTTACCAAGTTTCAACAGCATAGCTCTTATAGTTTCGGAAAAAAATGGCTGTGACATACTCGGACAGACAGACAGACATGACGAATCTATAAGGGTTCCGTTTTTTGCCATTTGGCAACGGAACCCTAAAAACGTAATTAAATTATAATTTAGGTTAGCGAACTGGCGAAGTGTGGGAAGGGACACCGACCTTACCCTTCTTGCTTAACTGTCGTGATGATAATTATGTTATGTTAGTTCGCCTGTTCTATGCCTACAGTCTAAGAACATGCTTTGGGATAAATTGGCGGCTGGCTTGTCAATTAAAAGGTGTAATAAATCAAACAGTATTGGACGCTCTAGATGTCAAACGTCACGACGTGCGCTTTGATTGATTGCCATATGCCTAAGTACCTACTGTAGATTTTAGGATATCTACATTTCTTGATGATGTTTGCACAGCATCAGTTTGATGTTAAATGTAAGTAAGAGTGAGATAGTTAGGACGGTACTGCTGATATGGCTCTTGTTGCCCAATGCTCCTTTTCTTTACTGGCTTCGCTCGCCTGGATGTCCCAAAATATCCTCACGATGTTTTCCTTCACTGTTTTGAGAGCAGTGGCGATGAAATCATTTATAGGATTACATGTGTTAAATTCTATACAGTGGCTCTTTGGATTAGCCACGTACAGAATTCAAAGCAAAAATGAAAATGACAAGTATTTTAGTATCCATTGAAATTATTTCGCATTTTCATGTTAATGAAAGGATTTTTGGAACGAAGTTCCTTATGTTGCGTTGCGAAAGGGGGCTAGACGGAAATTAAGACTTTTTAACCGACTTCAAAAAAGGAGGAGGTTTCTCAATTCGACCGTATATATTTTGTTGTTTGTATGTTGTTGTTTTTTTTTGTTGTGAGTAGAGAGAGAGAGGGAGAGAGAGAGAGAGGGAGGGAGAGAGAGAGAGAGGGAGGGAGAGAGAGAGAGAGAGAGAATATTTTTGTTGAGTGTATACAGGTTTTTTGTACATAATAAATAATAACAATAATGAATCCTGGAAAGGAACTTCGTTGACACTTCAAAAGTTTTTTTTTTTTGTCTGGCTTTAGTTTTTAACGCGTTCCACCGCTGTCTGTCTGGTCACGCTAATCTCTAGAACTACTTGTCGGATCAGGAAAAATCTGCTTTTGCACTTGGTATCCCAATTCTTGAGCAATGCTATTTAAAATGGCGCTACAACCCTTAGGAGAAAAAAGGAAAAATCAGAAAGAACGCTAAGCGAAAATTTTGGGTCTCACGTGGACGAAGTTGCGGACTGAAGCATTAAGTAAATAAATAAATAAATATCTTAGCACAACCAACACACCGTTATCTGGTCCCAAACTAAGCCGAGCCTGTACTATGGCAACCAGACAACTGATACATATACTTATATATTTCTAAATAAATACTTATTTTAGGTAAATTACACATCTCATTGTACTCATCACACAAAGATTTGTCCTGGGTGGGAATCGAACCCACGACCTAAGTCTTTACAGTCAGGGTCACTAACCACTAGACTAACAGGCCAGTTGCCAGTTGGCCAGTTTGAAAGAAATTTCGTTTTTATATTTTGAGTAGACCTTACTTCCTGGATTTATTTTAGTTAAATACTAATTGATGTGTATGCTGTCTAGTTTCATATATATTTTTTGCGTAACTAACGTGCAGTATTTGAAAGCATAGTAACAGATTTAAAAGTCACGAAAATCATGTATCTGCCCATTAATATAAATCTTTTAAACCTCGGATCGGATTGGATGGCGAGAAATCGTGAGGCGAATCACATCAGCCCCTAGTCAAGAAATTTCATGAGGACCACGAGCGCTCTGACAAGAGTATTGCAAAGAAGAAGAAGAATTTCATCACCACTGATCTCAAAACGGTGAAGGTAAACATGTGACATCTATCAACCCGCATTGGACCCGATTAAGGTGAATGCTCCAAACCAGCCCGCCAAATTCAAAATTTTGTACGTTTTTTGCAATTTGCAGGCCAGTGCTAGGTTGTATGTTGATTAAAATATTATTCGCGACTGTAAGACTTATGTAGTTACAGAATTATAATCATCAAAATCATCAATACAACACTCCAAGTTCATAAAGGCCTAAAAACAAAAAAAAAGAGAAAAAGTCATTCCTATAGCTTTATGAACATAGAGCGTTTTATTGATGATTTTGATGATTATAATTCTGTAACTACATATGTCTTACAAGCGCGAATAATATTTTAATCAACATACAACCTAGCACTGGCCTGCAAATTGCAAAAAACAAATGAATTTCGCGGGCTGGTTGAAGCATTCACCTAAAAGATTAGATTAAAGCCCACTCCCAAAGGGATGAGGCTTGTGTCACTGGGCCACCACTGCTCAGCACTGTTTTACTTTTATGGCTAACCCAAACGAAAATTCTCGTGACCAAAAGCTAGCAATAAAAGAAAATAAACATACATCTGATAAACATATCGGCGACAAGCCACGACATGGGGGGGCGAGAGGAGGGGTAGGTAATCCGACACTAATCCTACATTACGACATCGAGGCAGGAGGCATTGAACCTCGGCTTAGTTATTTGTTGTACAATACATCAGTAAATTGTGGCCTAATTATGTCAAATTACAGTCCACTGCATTGCACTAACGGGTTGAATAATTACGTTAACTTTGTTGAAGTTAGGCCTCATAATTGCTGCCAGGGTCGCGAGATTTGTTCGAAGAGTTACCGTGGTAAATGATAAATTATTTTATTTTTGTAAGTAGTTTTGTACAAACACTTTTACATCTCAATTTTTTTTTTAAACTGGATGAGGTCGGCTTTTCCTAACTGACTACTCTAAGAAGAGTGAGTGCTCCTGTGTCTGCGCACACACTTGAGCACTATAATATCTCCCGCGCCGATGGCTAGGTTCCGTTGAGATTGGCCGCCGTGGCCGAAATTCGGTCTGGAGGACTATACTCTAAGAAGAAAGGCCGAAACAAACTCAGAGGTCACAGACTCTTTTAAAGTCCAGACATAATCTTGGTCACATCATGTGAAGACCATGTAGATTGGTGACTGAAATGGTCTTTTGAGGGAAGAACCACACAGATTGAGTGGAGCCCTGGCATCCAAGCAACTGAAGGAACACGGGTGGGTTTTAGTCAGTAAAAGTCTGACACGCCCTCCCGCTCCGCCCAGAGCGGGAGACGACATTTGATGATGAGCCACAAAAAAAAGGCCTCATAATTGGCGAAATTGCAATACTTAAATAACTGACTATAAGTTGCATTACTTAAATAAGCCGACTTTAAATTCGTTATTTCAGCCAAAAGACGTGCACTCATGGACCATGGCCTTCCACAATTTGAAGGAGTTTCCCAAGATCGCCACGCTTAGCAGGCGGGTTGGCGATGGCAGAATGGTGGTAAAATGCATAAAGATTGCTGCTGGCTATTCTCTAATAAGTCACTTAGTCGCCTCTTACCACACCCACAGGAAGAATAGGGATAGTGCTATTGTTTACGTCCGGCAGCTCACGGAATACGGACACGGACTTTAAATTACATTATTTAACCCTAGATTACTAAACTATCGTAAAATTTACGACGGCAAAATCATGATTCCTGGAAAAAACAAAGTTCGCGTCGTTCCCGCGTCCCGTTTAAACTGTGTAGAGCAAAAAAAAATTTAAACTATTTTCATTATTATGTGATCTCTTAAACCCAAAGAATAAGTTATTGTAATTTCTAAAATAATTAAAATTTATAATTCGTAGATTTATTGTTTTATTTTCCTGTCGTATTTTTTACGAATGTTTAGTAACAACGTCACTTGTAGGTAGTTTAGTAATCTAGGGTTAAATAAGCTCACTTTAAATTGCATTACTTAAATAAGTTGACTTTCTATTCTTTTGCATCTAGATTCCAGGCGGAGAAAGTAGGGAATTGCGAAACATCACATATTATTTATACCTCAAAAGTATATTAAAACATCTGAGAGAATATCAAAACACGAGTACTGTATACAATTATCGCTGACTAGGCAAATAATCAATTTCAAAAAAAAAAAAAAATATAGATATTAAAAATAAGCAATACGTATCTGACTAAATATTGTAGTAGTAATACATCTCCTCTGCCCAATCTTTTTGGGAATACATAACAGTAATATAATTTCAATGTATTTACAGTATTGTACAAACACGTCTGTAAAAATTAATAAAAGAAAATGTAAATAAATTTGTTCGAAATTGGCCCTCTTCCGGACAAAAGCCTAAAAACACAAAGATGAAACGATTGTGTTTCATGTTTATTAAAATATTTATTTTATTTAAAACGCGGCATAAATAAACAAATGCCTCCGGCACCTTGAACATGACAGGAGTAGGTTCCTATACCTCCAACCAGGAGTAAAAATTCAACAGAGACTTAACTTTAAACAATAGCTCTACGAAAATTGGTACTGGAAATTCGTCGCCTTCACCAGAATGCACATGTTGTCATGTGCATTCTGGTGAAGGCGACGAATTTCATGGAAAAAGAAATGAGTATTTATTTTTACAATAATTTACATAAAGTCACGCGGTATGCAGAAACTACAGAACGCCATCTGCTGCAGTCCTTAAACACTCCTTTTGCTTCCTTTACGTTAATACATCCGAATTATCATACGGTCAGAATATAGTGAAAACTCAAAACGTGTTATTGACTCGCTATAATGACAAAAAGGAAGGACCATCGATACTTTTGTTTGTAATCAAAGTCAAAGTATTTATTTCAAATAGGTATATGAAAGGCACTATTGAACGTCAAAGTTTACATTGAAATAGAATGGTAATGGTGGTAAACATGAGACAGAAAAAGAACAAGGCATAATTAGCCTATAATATTTCCTTTACTGGGACACAGGCCGTAATCCACTACGCGGGGCCAGTGCGTGTTGATACATGTCTGTCTTTTAGTTCAAGAAGATGCCGGTTTCCTCACGATGTTTTCCTTCACCGTTTTGAGAGTAGTGGTGATGAAATAATTAGCACAAAGTAATGTACCTGACTGGGTTAATACTGGGCGCCACTGCTATACGTGCAAAGCGATGACATGATATACCAGATCAATTGCTGTTATCCTGGATTTTCCGTATACATGACTAACAAACGTGTCCAATCACTGCAACGACTCTTTGACCCTTGGTCTCTGTTCTCAACCTACTCCGCACATGCCAACAGCGTGCAAATAACATCCTATTTAGCATATCACTTATAACTGCCATAATAACGACTGTTAGTTGACTCATGCCATTACCATTGTCAACTAGATTATTAATATTATACAACCTCTGTTTAAGTGACTTATTAGCGCTGTCAAAGACCACGTGGACAAATGTGGTCGTGGTGGTAGACGGTACCTTAGAATATTGGTAATCCATCGCTTCATATGTTTGAAAAAATTGTCTGCTTGACAACGTAAATAACGCAATGAATGTTGTTGTTCTTACTGGTAGTGTGTGGTAGTGTGTAATTAGCTCTGTCCAAAGACACATGACGTCAAATATTTTTCATGTATGGCAGGAAATCTACATACTCTAAGACAAAGTCGCTTTTGTCCATTCAAGTATCTTCTAAACCACACAATGAATTTCGATGCGGGTTTCACTGTCTTTCAGAGCATTTGTTCCAGAAGGTCTGTGTCCACAGAAATGCATTTTTTTTTTTAATCGTTAAAGTACAGAAATCTCGATGTTTTGTCATGCCACCTTTGTATTAGTAAATTATAATTTCATTAATTTATTTCGTTAATTAATTATTGATCCGTATGGTGCCAGGCGTATAGAACAGCACCATCTTATTTCTTCTCGTGGGTGTCATAAGAGGCGACTAAGGGAGTTACTAGAGAACGGGCAAAAGCGGTCACTATGCATTTTACTGATCGCCAAACCCGCCTGCCAAGCGTGGCGATTATGGCAACCCCCCCCCCCCCCCCCCCCAGTTAGAGGAGGCGTGTATCCAGCAGTGGACGTCTTTCAGCTGAAATGATGATAATAAAGTCCTATTTTATGTCATGGAAAACTACTGAGTAAACATATAGAATTCCTCCTGTATCAAAATCATAAAACCATACAGATTCGGGAACTATTTGTATCTCTATGCATCCTGCAAATATTTGTTTCGAACGGTATCTCTTGAACTAACGCCAGAAATTCGAGCAAGCAAGTCGGTTACTCGACCTGCAAGGAATCCGCTATGCTTTGCCGGTACAGTCTACCGCTCGTCCGAGGCAGTGGTAACGCTTTGGACCTTTTGAACTGGCCTAGCTTAGTGCTGAGTTTTAACTGAGTAAGAGGCCAGGTTATACTGGTCCAACAACAACAACGGTGTGCATTAGGGTTGCCAACATTTCTTCGACGAAATATAGTATTTTCCAAACTAAGCCAAAAAAGAATATAGTGCACTTAAGAAAAATATAGCGTACCGTGTGGTGCCGGACGTAAAGAATAACACCACCCCCTTTCTTCCCGTGGGTGTCGTAAAAGGCGACTAAGGGACTTACTAGAGAATGGGCAGCAGCGTTCTCTATGCATTTTACCACCATACTGCGATCGCCAACCCGCCTGCCAAGCGTGGCGATTATGGCAAAGCCCCCCAAATTGGGGGAGGCCTAAGTCCAGCAGTGGACGTCTTACGGCTGAAATAATGAAGAAAAATATAGTATTTTATGGAAAACTCAAAAAATATACTAATTTATTTAAGATTTCAAACTTCTCAAAAGAAAGAAGAATATCTAATTGGAAATAATCACCAAAATCCCAAAACAAAAATAACAAACATTCGTTTGACATTGTCAAGGTTAGGATACACTATAGTCGAACCAGAGAAAGAGTACGTGGTGATAATCTACGCCGACGACTCTTTCTCCGGTTCGACTATACACGCTACCACTTCATCATCAGTCAAAAGTTATTGTAGACGTTGATACATTTTTTTTGACCCACTTTAAACGACCAGATTTCATTTAAACTCTAGAATTATCGGGGACCGATGACAATACTATGATTTCATAAATTAGTGTCATTATCCTTGCCAGGGTTACCAGGACAGCAAGAAAACTGTCTTCGAAAACTACGCTGACATACGTCACAAACTACGCTGACATACGTCTCAAAATTCGAAACACCCTAAAAAATAGATAATAAATAATAGTTTAAAAAAAACTAAAAACACGCTTCCGTAGAAAACTAAACCAAACCATAGAAAAGAATGGAAAAAAGCGTGGGGTGCCTGATATCAATAAAAAATGCCTTAAATAGCACCACACGCTTTTTTTCCATTATTTCGAACATACATAAGAAGTTTGCTTCAAAATTATTCAAATTCTGATTGATAGTGTTATCATCATCAGCAGCCTTTAATGTTCCCACTTATGGGATATATCACAGGCCTCCTGTTTACAAGAGGGACGGGGCTGTTATCTATTTGGCCAACATAACTATTTGGCCCGCGCGGGCCCAGTGCGGCTCGATGTCACATGTCTTCGAATTTTTGGTTCTAAGACATGCCGGTTTCCTCACGATATTTTCCTTCACCGTTTTGAGAGCAGTGGCGATGGTTGATAGTGTGTGTTACGCAATTAGGCTTCAGTTCAGTTCACTACAGCGGTTCTTTAGAAAACTCTACCAAATCTAACGTCATATACTTAAACCAATTGAACTGACCGTGTTCAAGTTTGTCGACCTTCCTAGGATCACACATATATAATTCAGCACATAATATTTTACAAACTCACCATTGTGTGCGCCTCCATTGTTTTGAGCAGCTCATTCAACCGCGAGGATAACACGAGATTGTTTAAACTGTCAGAGACAAATGGTTGAGCATGAGAAAATGTAGGGTAAGTTTTTCCTTTGAGTTTCAAAAGGTAGTTTTCACACTTGAAGAAACGACTTGTTCAGATCTTGAAAGAAGAGTCACGAACAAAATT
Source organism: Aporophyla nigra (assembly GCA_947507805.1). Classification (NCBI taxonomy): domain Eukaryota; kingdom Metazoa; phylum Arthropoda; class Insecta; order Lepidoptera; family Noctuidae; genus Aporophyla; species Aporophyla nigra. Next base: position 6,705,936 of record OX382292.1, on the reverse strand, counting down.
AATTGCGGTTGTCAAGGTCACCCGCCTGCCAAGCGTGGCGATTATGGGAAACCCGAAGTTAGAGGAGACCAACAGTGGACGTTTTTCGGCTATAATGATGTCAAGGCTACATTATAAACTCCAGCACATCGTGAAAATCTGTCTCCAGAAATCCCTTAAATAAATAAAAATAAATAAATAAATATCTTAGGACAACCAACACACTGTTATCTGATCCCAAACTAGGCAGAGCCTGTACTATGGTAACCAGACAACTGATAAATATACTTATATATTTCTAAATACATACATATTATAGGATTAAGGATTTTTAGTATGTCTTGGAAGCTCTAAACTTAATCATTAAGGTACAGACTACCCCTAAAGCTCGTTGAGCTCTTTAAGTTCTGAGTTGCGCCGCGTGATTACTGAAAATTGCGTGCACTGATTGGACATGTCCACTAAATCTGTGTGGTGCTTTCCTCAAAAGACCATTTCAGACACCAATCTATTGGTCTTCATATGATCTGACCAAGATAATGTCTGGCTTTTAAAAGAGACTGACATTTGAGTTTGTTTCAACCGTTTTTCTCAGTGTCAGACAGGACGCACCGACCTCTAACCTAGTTTAGCTACTAAGCTACCTACAGAAGTAGAATCATTTATGATTAATATGATTATCAATTATCTATTCTAGCATAGATAGGCAACTAAGGGAATATATCAAAAGAATGGTCATCGACTATGCATGTTCCTTATGTGTAAGCATAAGCATATTCACGGTTGAATCGTTAGCAAAAATTCTCTCAAAGCTGGGTACCATTACATACACGTGTGTAGCTCTTTCCTTGTCTTCGGATAATAAGCTCATACAAATACACTCGATGTTTTTCTTTTACTCAAGTATGGGTGAAAAAAGTTGTAGCACCGAGCAAAGCAACTTTCCTTTCGCCTTTTACAAAGGCAAACACAGAAGACTGTTTTTCCAAAATTTACATACCAACAGATGCTTAACAACACTTCGAAGTCGGTTGTCAACATTCAGGCCGAGTTATTTGATTTATTAATCTTTTGGCCCGACCCAAAGTTCGGGGAGGCTTAAACAAATCTGGAACATCTACCTCAGTTGAGTAAACGTGCCTAAACAAATTTGGGTTAGTAAATATGTCCAGATTAAGTATTGTAGGCTTGGGTATGAACATCTGTTGATTGTTACTAGAGAACTAGTGAGCAGTCAATCAATTAATATCATTATCAGTTCTAAAACCACACTGCGTCTTTACAATAATTTACACAAACTCACGGTTTCTTCCTACGCGGGTAGGCAGAAACAACAGAACGTCACCTGCTACGATCCTTTATTTATACTTTTATTGCTTCCTTTACGTTCATACATAAGAAACTTAAAACATGACATTGACCCTCTACATTGTATGAATAATAGACACCAGAAAGAACAAAAAATACGTGTATTTACGGTAAAAATAATAGTCCCAAAAGTCTCTGTTCTTCAATACCCAAAAGTCGCTTAAAGCCTTCATGCATCCACAAACACAATGACGCTGATCAGCTCTTTTGTACACGGTGTGACTTATTTTTCAAGGCCAAATTTGTTTTTGCAAGTCATCTGGGAGTTCACAAAAGAAAATGGAATTAGTCTGGGTCACCGGATACGGCCAAGTTATCGTTAAAGGTAAGGAACCCAAGGACCGCCACTGCGGTCCTGCACTGCTTGCATTAAGTGCAACCGCAACGGCTCTTTAACACAGTAGAGAGAACTAAGGAATACTATTCTCTATTATGTACCTACACCATAAAATAAAAAATTACATAGTGTGAAGCGATAGACGGTCTTATTGTAAAAAGCGATCTATTAAAGACAACCTTTGGATAGATAGAGAAGGAGATACAATACTGGTGGTCAAGATCATGACAGTATTAATTCAAACTAAACCGCAGGCTTCCTTTAGCGAAACTTCTACGGTAAGAGAAGGGGTCAACTTTACCGGAAACCTAATAATTATAAGGTGGTGATAGGGTGGCCTGTCGAAAGCAACATTTTAGACGCCCCCCCATTCAAGGGCTTCCCGTAACACCTTCATTCTGCGATTAATAATTTTGGTACGAGATGAATTTTAATATTTTTAGGGAAATTCTCTCTTGACTTCAGAATTTTAAATTTTTCCGTTTCTGCATCGCAGTTTTTGAAAAGCATCAAAATAATATGTGCCCATTGCATGACGACATGGGTGCGGTCACGGGGGTGCGGTTCTCGAGTCTGGGAAAAGTGTTATGTGGTAGCAGCCGTGAGTCTAGATTTGTGTCTGGATGATGACAATAGGCTCGCCTCCTAGAACATGGGATTTAAACATAACTGGTGAAATATGGGTGGACTATAAGTGCACCTATAAATTTTGCTTTTATGTGTTGCGTGTCTACCGCACTCTTGCAATATCCTGCCAGACACAAATCGTCATTCAAAGACCGAACTAAACTTACGCTTTTCAGAACGAAACCATTCACTACGTAATGTCCTAATTTCATTAGTTCGCGTTCTGGCTAGCCATAAATCTGAGGAGTCTCGGACTGTCTACTGTGTACTCGGTCTAGCCCTAATTCGTCAAGGACACGCGTCCATTACGACCTCCAGGGCGTTATTTATGTCTTGTATTAGTGCGTCCTATGTTTGTATGGGACATGAATGGGACTCGTCGAGAGCTTGAAAGTATTTTGTGATACTTTTATTGTGATAGTAGCTTTTGCTAGTGATTTCGTCCACACGGAGGTAGGAAATTATCCCACGGAATGTACTACCGGGGTTAAAATTATGTAATGTGCTAATCGAGGTCATAAACTGTCTGTTTGCCAAATTTCATCTAAATCTCTTCCGCCTATTTTGCGTGATTGAGTAATAAACATCCACACATCTAAACATTCAAAAATCCAAATAATTATACATTTTTCCATATTCATAATATAGTATTAGTATAATGTTATATTAGTAGGACTAGCTTTTGCGGCTTCACCCGGGTGGAGGTCAGAAATAAAACTTACCACGGGAACGAACTACCGGTATTAACCCTATCCCATTTGTGTGTGCCAAAATTCATTCAAATCTGTTCCACCGTTTTGGTGTGTTTCTGTACCAAATATACAAATTACAAACCAGTAGGGCCTACTGGTTTGTATGTTTTTTACTATACTAGACGTGGCAAGAATAAAGAGAATTCTAATCTATTCTAGTATTCTATATTTTCCTTAAAAGCTGTTATTTGGCAAAAGCCAAAACCGAACAAGGTAATTAACTACATATTAATATAAAAAAACGACATTTAAAAAAAATCGAAAGTCATTGAGTGACGTTTCTAAACGAATTATGCCATAATGACACTCTGAAATTATAAATGGTGGTTTTTTTACCGGGTTTTTAAATACGGGACTTCTGGCTGTGTTGCATTTTCTATTTTATGTATCTTTTTTGTCGTAATGTGCGTTTTTTTTTTTTTGTGTAAAATGAACAATTTTTCTTTCATTAATACCCTAAAATTGTACCCGGTATACCAATACAGGTTTTTTCACGAAACACAACACTGGGTTTTAGGTGACAGCTGGCTGCCGAATCGGATACGAGCAACAAAACTGAACAAAGCAATTCATTCCGTTCTGTCCGGTCTTTTATTTTATATTCAGCTGACGACACAACTTCGCTTTTATTCCTAGAACGAATGGACACCACCATATGGATGGAATTATGAGAGACTATTTTAAACTTTTTCTGCTATGTTAAAAAATGGCGTATTCATGAGTAGTGATGTTTAAATCGTAATATGGAAATATGCATGTTCAATATTTTGATTCGATAGTACATCGCTAGAAAATAGTAATAAATATTGAGTGTCAAAAAAAAATGAAAGTTTTAAAAAAAAAACATTTCTAAATAGCCATTCGATTCGGTACACCTTACGATTCAGCCCGTCCCTTGCTGCGACGCCCTAAGGTGCCCTTAGCGTGTAGTCGCTCTAGTTTTTAGGTCTTAAAGCGCTGGCTGGAGGCCTTAATTTACTTTTATAGCCACAGGCAAATCATCCCCATAACTTCGCCCAGAGCGGGAGAAGTCATATCTTAATATCTTAGGATAACCAACACAACGTTATCTGATCCCAAACTAGGCAGAGCCTGTACTATGGTAACCAGACAACTGATAAAGTTACTTATATATTTCTAAATACATACATATTATAGATTAATTACACCCAGACACAGAACAAATGATTGTGCTCATCACACAACATTTGTCCTGGGTGGGAATCGAACCCACGACCCCAGTCTTAGCAGTCAGGGTCACTAACCACTAGACTAACAGGCCAGTCCATGATGATTTCCCATCCAAAAAAAAACCCCAAAACCTAAGCACTTTCAACGCCCTCCATTTTGGCGCGCTTGGTTTGACATCAAAGTCTATGACACTGACAACCGACCGAATCGAAAACAATAGCTAAAGCCTATGATAATAATACATAACAATGTGAGAGACATTATTATTTATTTTTCTCATATACTTTTATGTTACATTCGCTCGGACCAATTACGTCGCTTTTCAAATATTTCATTTTCTACAGATTTTGATTTAATTTTTTGAACATTAATTTGTTCAAGAAGAAATTATAATAAAAAATATAAAGATCTGAAGATATAATAGTATTTATTTAAAAAAATGTTCCATAATTGAATAACATTCATATTCCCGATTCGGCCCATAACCGAGGCAGCCAAACCTTGCTCTATCTTGCTAACTATTATGACTTTTAACACGTCATGAGGTCAACATGCTATAGTTAATATAAACGACTTTATCCTGATAAAGGCATTAAATAAATATTTAAAAACGGTAAATTACTTCGTCATCAACTACCTAGCCTTTTCCCAAATATGTTAGGGTCGGCTTCGAGCTTTACCGGATACAGCTGTGTATCAGTATTTTACATGAAGCGACTGCTTATCTGACCAACGTAGTAACTGGGTAATGCAATACCCCTTGGTAAGACTGGTGTGCAGACTGGTGAGCAGTGGGGGCCGAGTGGTAACGGCCGCGAGTCGTGAGTTCGAGCCCAAGCAGGCGCTTTACTTTTTGTAAATTATTTCATCACCACTGCTCTCAAAACAGTGAAGGAAAACCTCGTGACGAAACCTGCATGTCTTAGAACCAAAAATTCGAGACATGTGACATCTACCAACCCGCACTGGGCCTGCGTGATTGATTATGGCCCACTCCCTCAAATCAAATCAAAAATATTCATTTGCAAGAATATGGTATAGAAGGTGTTACATTCATTTTGTTTCAGCATATCCTGCCATAACCTGGCGTGCAAATGTCAATTTAAAAAATCAGCGATGTCAATTATTCTAACTTATAAAGGAGATGTTTCATTTTCGGCCATCAGATGTACATTTATCAAAAAAGAAGAAAAAATACTACAAATTAGGGAAAAATATTCCCTGGTTAATTTGCGCCTGATTTGTTGTGTACAAAAAATAATAGTTTTTCAATTATTACCATGTTTTATTCAACATGGCGTCTCGTTTGCTTGCAGACTTCATTCGTTCTGAAATCGTGTCTCATCAAATCAATGTTAAGTAGAAAATAATTAAAAAATGTGTGTATTCTTGTAGTGTTAAAAATAATTTACTATTATTCTCTTGTAAATATATTTTAGTATACATTATTAAGTGTGACCATTTCATCGTTACAAAAATCTTTAGTCTCCATTCTTGAAGTGTGTTTCTAAACGAATTCAAAATAACCACTTGCTAACTCTTAGGACAAACGTCAAACATTTTTAATTTTTATTTTGTACTTAAAAACCATTTGATATTATGAAAAAAATGTTACTTTATTCTATTCATGAGTAATTTACCCAGCTTCGCTAAACGGTACAGGTTATGGCCGGAGCCCCATATAAAAATGAAACATCTCCTTTTAGATTCTATTGATTTATCTTCTAAATAGTCATTAATGGTATAATATCTTTTAAACAGCAATAGTTTTAAAAGTATTTTTTTAAACAATGTCAGAGGTAAGTCTTGCAAACTATTTGGTAAATGATTGTAAATAATAATCGACATGCAGTATACATTTTTCTTAAATAATTTTAGTTTTATTGGTGGCAGCTAAAGTATATCTTTATGCCGTGTTCGGCTATTTGGCCTAACTGTGCTCGTTTCAAATAAATTACAATTACCTACTCTTAACAAAAATACATATTTCATAAATATACAAACATGGCAAAGGTAGAATTTTAAGTTTCTGAAACAACGGCTTACAGCTGCCTAAAAAGTGAGCTCCGCAAATTGCTCGGATACATTTTTTTGAGCTTTGAAAACTCTCTCAAAATCTACTGAGTTTCCCCATATTATAATGCCGTATCTAAGTACTGATGATACATAACCATGGTAAGCCAGCATTGCAGTATCATGGTTAACGGATTGTTTAATTCTTTTCAAGACATATGTGAAACGATCTATTTACACGCTTTATATTAGCTTCACTTGTATGTTTGTATATTTGTATGTTTGTATATTTGTATGTTTGTTTGTAACCGACTCCTTATAGCGCGATTTTGACCCACTTTAAACGACCAGATTTCATTCAAACTTTGCACACCTGTCAAGGACCGATGACAATGCAATAATTTCATAAATTTGTGCCATTATCCTTGCCAGGGTTAACAGGACAGCAAAAAAACTGTCACAAACTACGCTGACATACGTCTCAAAATTCGAAACACCCTAAAAAATAGAAAATAAATAATAGTATAAAAAAACTAAAAAACACGCTTCCATTGAAAACCAAACTAAAAAGTACAAAATAATGGAAAAAAAGCGTGGGGTGTCTGATATCAATAAAATAATACCTTAAAAAGCACCCCACGCTTTTTTTCCATTATTTTGTACTTTTTAGTTTGGTTTTCAATGGAAGCGTGTTTTTTAGTTTTTTTATACTATTATTTATTTTTGAAAGAATTTTATCTATTTGTGGTAGAGAATGGGCAGCAGCGTTCTCTATGCATTTTACCAACATACTGCGATCGCCAACCCGCCTGCCAAGCGTGGCGATTATGGCAAAGCCCCCCAAATTGGGGGAGGCCTAAGTCCAGCAGTGGACGTCTTACGGCTGAAATGATGATGATGATGTGGTTTCCAACTGCAATTTTTATCGACCGTTATACCCACGGTTATACCCAAGAATACACAATTATTGACTGTGGTCAAGTGAGAATCTTTATAGGGAACGTCTTGTCTATTTATGTCCTATCACTGAGAGGAGGCCTGTGTCCCAGCAGTGGGAACATTATATGCTGATGATGATTGGTAAGACTGGTGAACAGACTTTTGGACTTCTGACGACCCGTATCGACTGTCAAAGATCTACAAATGACGCCGGGACCAACGGCTTAGCGTGCTTTTTGAGGCACGCAGGTGTATTAGTATGTAAAGATGGTCACCCATCCACGGACCAACTGCGGCAAGCGTAGCTTATCCCAGTCGATCGACCCGTCTGACTGTTATTACTTAGCTACAATTTCTTCATATAAATTCCAAAAGCTAAAAAAGAGTGGGTGAAATTGACCTTGACATGCAATATTTCTCTAAAATATTGGCCATCATATCTTCTCAACAAACTGTCTCCACCACAATATTTCTGCAATCATATTGTCATCATACAAAAGCCTTAGTTGGAAATACTTATAATAATAAATAGCATTTTAACAAGCAATCAATGGCAAGGGCGAATCATTTAATGGCCAGGAGCTGTTCGCGTGACGGGTCGAATCAACAATGCTATTAACACGCTGAGTTTTTTTAATTCGGTGTACTGGTCGATAATTGCTGGTGGAGACTTCATGTCTAGTGCTTCAGTTAATTCGATGAAAAGGGGGTACGCCGTGTAGTCTGTCAATTTTATGATGAATGAATGATATGACACGCTGAATGGTTTGATTGATATTTTTCGCGCTGTGTTCCGATGATCTGGAAAGTCGTATTGACGGACACTGTATACATGATTTGAGATCGACTTTAGAAGACGGTTCGAAGATTCTAGTGTTTGTGGGACCAGGACGAAAAGACAGTAAATGGAGTATGTGTAGTTGATTAATATGAATCTACTTGATGAGATTTACGATAGCTGTCGTGAAAATGGAACAAAACGACAGAAATGAAGCTGATAATGCCAATAGATTTCTTTTGTAGATTTCTTAACGGTTTCACTGTCTGTGAAGAAACTTAATAGTTGAAAAAAATCATATTGTGGTTCACGGGGGCCGGAACAGGGAATTAATTAGCTATATTGTTGCAAAATCCGCCTATAATGTTCCCACTGCTGGGACACAGGTCTCCTGTCTTCAAGAGAGAGCTGTAGTCTACTACGAGGGTCCAATGTGGGATGTTTGATTTCACATGTCTTCGAATTTTTGGTTGTACGGCATGCGACATGCATGCTATTTTCCCGAAGTTCACCGTTTTGAGAGCAGTGGTGATGAAATAACAAAGCAAAGCGTCACCTTTTTGTTTTGGGTGGGAAATCATGAAATGATGTCTCCCGTTCTAGGCGGAGCGGGACGGCGTGTCAGACTTTTACTGACCATAACCCACCTGTGTTGCTTCAGTTGCCTGTGCCAGAGCCAACCCTAGCAGGAATCGTCACCTCCAACACTACCAACTCGTCATCATCATCATCATTTCAGCCGTAAAACGTCCACTGCTGGACTTAGGCCTCCCCCAATTAGGGGGGCTTAGCCATAATCACCACGCTTGGCAGGCGGGTGGGCGATCGCAGTGTGGTGGTAAAATGCAAAGAGAACGCTGCTGCCCATTCTCTAGTAAGTCCTTTAGTCGCCTTTTACGACACCCACGGGAAGAAATGGGGTGGTGTTATTCTTTACGTCCAGCACCACACGGTACCACGATACCAACTCGTACGTCGGGGTAATTGCCACTGCTGACTGTGTTGCTAGTATTTTCCCAATTCCAAATACATATTATAACGTGTGTAACAATTTCTCTATAAAATAAGTCGAGGGCGATGCGATAACAGCGAAGTATAATCGCGGCTATCGTGTCGCCATTTCTAATTATGTATAGGAGTTGTAGTTTTGCTAGACGTTCGTGCCGACTTGGGGGGCTGACTTCAGACTTGTAGCCGACCACTGCATGCATTAACAAAATTAATGGGAAAAATGAGAATTTTGGTTGGCTATGGTCTAAACCGTAGCTGTTTTTACAAAATATAATCTAAACCGATCTAGCCTAAAGCCTCAGCCAGTTTTGGCACTTCTAACGCTATTTCGATTTTGATTAAATGACAACTTAGCTCTGAGCTAAGTTGTCATGTCATACGATACCTAATTAGGACTGGTTGTCAAACTTTCTTCTTGCGACCCGTAACAAATGTCAAAGATACACGAAAGACGGCCGAGAACAACGGCTTAAAAGTGCTTACATTTGTATTGAATTGCATTCAATCCAACATCATCAATGACAATTACTACAACAAGCTGTACAGACATATTATTCACATTTAAACTTGCAGGAACTGCTTGCAAAACTCTTATATTATACAGCTCAGCAGCTCAGCTATGCAAGCGATACGTGCACGTTTTAACAATCACAATAATATACAAGTTTGTGTTCGGATCAGATGCAAGTTCACTTAGTTTAGTACAGTAACCCGTTTTCCAGCAGTTAACTCTAAAGACATGTGGGGAATAATAAGCGGTTTCTTAGATTGCTGTCCATATTTTGTTCAGGGTTGGGAAGATCCTGGTTTGAGAATAGATCGTTGAAGCTTCTTGAGAGCGTCACAGATAAACCAATTCTGGATTCGGTCATCATTATCAGCCTATCTTGTTCCCACTGCTGGGACTCAGGCCTCCTCTCGGTGAGAGGGAGTGGGCCAGAATCTACCACGCGGGCTCAGTGCGGGGTGGTAGATGTCATACCTCTTAGAATTTTTGGTTCTATGACATGCCGGTTTCCTCACGATGTGTTCCTGCACCGTTTTGAGAGCTAGATTAGGTAACCATTCTTATTGTATTCTGCTTACCCTTTTTTCCAACTATGTTGGAATCAACTTTCAGACTAACTGAATGCATCTGAATAGCAGTATTTAAGGCGCAGTAAGAAGCAAGTGCTAAGGTAATTGACATAGTGCATCCTAGCACCAATTTAAGTGACAAACCTCATTTGGTTTAATCAAATAACCATCAAAATAAAAGTGATTTTACATTATTAATTAAATCAAAAAATGTGTGCGGCTTGGTGGAATATTTCTTTCGTACTTCTTTAGTTTATTAGATTCCCTATAGTATCATTTTATAAAAAGGGTATGGTAGTTCAAAATTTTGGGAATCATGCGACGGAAAATATTGTTTGTGTTCTGGTTTAGGATTGCTTAATCATAATACAATTTATTTTCCTGTAATATTTTTTAATAGGTATTTTCTTTGAACTTTTAACAATACACTCATTCAAAATTTTGCTGCCTCGTGAAATGTACCAATTCGCCGAACTGTGACAAAACGCTGAACGTTTTTCGGTGTCCTAATACGTTTGGGTAGCGCCTTAACATGAAACCGACATGTCTGAGCTCCAAAAATTCGAAGACATGTGACATCTACCAACCTACGTGCCCGCGTGGTGGATTACTCTCGAAGAAAAGAGGGCTGATTATCCTGTGGTATAACTTAACTCTTAACAATTGTAACTGTTCGTTTACTCAATCCGGGATTGAGATACTTTTCAACAAGTATGCGAATCAAACCAAAGCAATAGACCGTAAAGATTCTTGCCAAGACCCAATAAATGAACAAATTGTTTCGAGAACCTTCCAGAGCCTTCGTTTAAACTTTGTTGAGGTGACTCACGACAGAGGTCAAAGGACAGACCTGACCTAAGTTTAAAATGGAAAAGTTCTCAAGTTATGCAATACTTTTGGAGCCTTTAAAGTTTAACGATTTGTTAAAAGAACAGGTTCGGACGATTAAACAGTGATATAAACCTATAAATAATATTAGGGTTAGATGCTGTAGGTAGCTGTTGGATTTAAAAAAAAGCTTACATATATTTGTCGGAACAAGAGGTCGATTAGAGCTGGATTCTTCACCGTTGAGCATTTTACTGGACGTAGATGTGTGTTGCGGGTGAGACGAAATCTCTCAAGATGATTATTGATTTTAGGTTAAATTTGTAGTTGCCAAATGCAACGTGGGACGGTTTCTAGACACTTGTTACCCGCATGACGTCAGATGGTCAAGAAAAGCTGCACCACGCTGCCTGTAGCCGCTCTTGTCAACTCGCACGAACTTTAGACTAGGTAGACGTCGAAGCGCGCCAACTTCACACTTGCGTCTTGTTGTCAATTAACATCCCGTAGAGTCATGAGGATTCTTCCGATTTATTCATTTTTTTTTATGTTTAAAAGAATATAATTATGCTTACACTAGAAGTCTAGTCTCTTCTTCATCAGTGCTTAAAGCCTACGTTTTTGGGAACAAAATATCCCATTCCTCAACCAGAAGTAGAATCATCAAACCTATTATGGTCAACCGCAACCTCGCATACCAAAAAATTGAATCAGGTTATCGAAATGTGTCATTTTCAATACGATAACCTATAGAAAGGTTATTTATACCTATGCTGACCTCCTCAACCCCATCCAATATCAAGAAAAACATGTTTAAAATCTGGCAATTCAAAACAAAGGTCCCAAAGTCCTTTTTCGCGAACAAACTATCGTCACAGGCAATTGGGAAGCAAAAAGGCTGTATTGTCATAAAATACTTGGCGGAACAAAGACTACTTTTGCAGTCAGAATTCAGACGACGTAATCACACGCCCGAGGCACTTCCAACTTAGTAGTTAGCACTAGTTTATTTTCATGTCAAAGGGACTTGTCTATTGTGTAGACAAGTACTCTAGTTCTCGACTAGGTATTTTTAAAATGACTTTATAGGAGGAAGTTTGAATTCAGTTGTTTTTTTTTTTAATGTTTCTTACCTCAGAACACCGTCATTTATAAACCGTTTCGAAAAAAACTTATTTTATTTGAAATGTTATAAATATATGAAAATAAATTTGGCCATAATTATTATGATTTCCCCATATAAATTTGGTCAAGTTCTGTTCAGTTGTTTTTTATTTTTCTTCAATAATACGTAATTTTTTCCACTTAGTATCTATGTTGATGATGTTCTAAAAGCTTTCTGTCACTGCTATTTATTTTGCTAGTGAAGGTAGGTATAATATAGACAAGAATTATTTGTGTCTGGGTTGGGCCCACAACTAAAAGTTCAAGACTAAAAACTTTATAAAAATAAAACATCCCGCTTCCAAAATTTCAAGTAATTTTTCATTTTTACGGTTGGCTTTTTTTCTTAATAATCTTTCTTAATATTAGTTGATTTAACAAAAAATTTACAGCGATACGGAACCCCTTGTGTGCGAGTCCGACTCGCACTTGACCAGATTGTTCATTACTATTCTATAGAAGCTTTTAGAGTAGGTTAATATTCACTCATGTTGTAGCCTATGTTATGTTGTTGAAAATTAACAATATCAATTTAATTTCAACATAGCAACATTTTTGTTTTACAAATAGAATAACTTTTAAGAATAAAATCATAAATTTATTTCTCTTCGTGAAGTCTATATTACGGTACTCATTTAAGGCTCATGCTGATGTAGGAAGGCGCGTCGCGATCGTGCGACGCGATACTAGAAGAATCAATGATAACTTCATGGAAATTGTTCTAAAACACACGTGCCCAGAAGACTGGCAGCATTGCTACGTTGAATGGCAATTCTGCCAGTCTTCTGGGCACGTTTCCAGATGACAGTGATGCGGACGAGTACTTCGACGCCTTAGCGTCCTTTGTTTTTGTATTTATTTGTATAGTTAGTTATTTATTTTAGTACATCTGTAAATTAAAGTAATTTTTCACTTATTTATATTACAATATGGAATATATAAACTGACACTGATCTGTATGTTGAAAATGGAAAACTTAAGAAAATTTGTACTTGGCCTGGATATTGTAAAGAAAAAATACTCAAGAAATTGCACTAGTCCCGTTTTTGAGATTATTCTCTCTCTCTTTTAATAATGAAATGTAATTCATACCTTATTAATACAGGACTTCGTCCCATTCACTAATGAATGCAACTTCGTTCTCATTACGTTGCACGTCAGAAACGTCTCAGTGTCGGCCATCTTGCTTCAACCCAAATGTAATTTTCTGTGCTGCAAAAGCATCATCAAGAGGCCATCTTTATTAATGTTAGTGTATCTTTAAAACTAAGTAGTCTTATGTACATTGAGGGGTCGTAGCTAAATAATTCAAGGTTAAGCAACACTTGCCAAGGTCGGTCCGTGGATGAGTGATGTTCAAATACTGAGAGCATTCCGTGCTTCGGAAAGCACTTTAAGCTATTGGTCCCGCCTGTCATTCGTAGGTCTTTGACAGTTGTTACGGATAGACTGAAACAAAAAACAACCAGGTTTACCTTGGAGTATCGTATAACCCAATGACTGGGTGTGAAGGTCACATAGTCAGTCGCTCCATGTCATCATTTCAGCCGTGAGACGTCCACTGTTGGACTTAGGCCTCCCCCAATTTGGGGGGCTTTGCCATAATCGCCACGCTTGGCAGGCGGGTTGGCGATCGCAGTATGGTGGTAAAATGCATAGAGAACGCTGCTGCCCATTCTCTAGTAAGTCCCTTAGTCGCCTTTTACGACACCCACGGGAAGAAATGGGGTGGTGTTATTCTTTACGTCCGGCACCACACGGTACACGGTGTACGGTCGCTCCATGTAAAATACTGGTATTCAGCTGCATTCGGTTAGACTGGAAGCCGAACTGAACATAGTTGGGAAAAGTCTAGGCAGAGTGGTTGTTATCGCTGATATAATGTGATTTCTTCTACTCTCTGTAATGTAGTTTTACTACTCTCTTTTTATTTTAGTAACTGCCTTTTTCTTATTCAAATCCTACTTTTAAGACTACTAGAAGTCTAAGATCTATTTAGTATGTAAGAAATTAACTTCCTTGAGAATCTAATAAGGTGGCAGATGGTTCTCACCAGCGTTGCCAACCCAAATTAAACCCTACGTGTTCAGCATAAGGTCTATATTGGAGTAAATTGGGTACTACTAAGGATGCACCCCAAAAATGAGGGTAACGGCTGAAGTTTCCAATGAAGGTAATTGGGGGAAGTTCATGTGAGGAGCTCGCATTTATCTTGGAGTGAAGCGTTAGTTTTATTAGAGGAGGGCAATTCCTCCTTGTAAAATAGTGATTCACTGGAATTACGGAGTTAACTTGGGCAGAGGTAAATCTTAAGAGGTTGTTTTTTCTTTGGTAAGTGGCTTATGTTTACTATACAGGGTCAAATTTAAATTAGCTGGCAATGCTTTACCCACGTGTTTGCTATAATATCATATAAACTCTTGACCGTGCAGAATACATCAAACCTTTTTCTATGAAGAGTAAATTAAACAGTGTCTACGCTCGAAAACTAAAGATAAACATTTACCTCTCGCACGGGATGGTTTACTAACATATTAGCTCAGTCCAAAAATGTCATAAATAGGTTAAGACAAGAATGCAGGCTTCTATAGAAAGTCTGGAATTCTACTAACCTTCAAGAGAAATAGCATCATGAAGTTTAAAATGAGAACTTGAAATTTGAGTGCATCTGCTTCGGACATAAATCCATTTTAAAGTGCATTGTCCTCCGAATCTCTTAGGGAACACGCACTAGGCGGGTTGAAAGCCACGATTATTCCCAAGAGCACCATATTAATATGTAGCGTTTTGCGCATAAAGGTACCAGTAGGGAGGTATTGAGTTAAGGCCGGATGTAGACTCTAGAGGAGCCCCTTTATTAAGCTGATTACAAAAAAAAAAAAACAATACCTTTTTTTGTAACAGACATCCAAAGTTGAAATTCTGAAAAAACTAGTTTTGAGAAAATGGAGTTTGAAAGTTAAGGTTACAAAAAAACAATTTTCTACTCTCGGCAATTCCTGGCTAACACCGACCACATTATATGCATCAATGTATCACTAACATAACCGATACTGTACTGCCAATATACAAATAGTATTAAAATTCAAAAACTCAACATAATAATTATGAAAATATCGATATTTTATAAGACCTACCGACTTCTGGTACCTTTTTAATAAACACTTCCTTTAAAAAGAAATGTGTTTAGAAATGTTGTCTATAGATGTTAATTGTATCAAATTGTAGCAAATTTGTTGTAGAACAAAATCAGTAAAAATCACAAAATGCCATATTTTCACCCGATTTTACAAAAACGCAAATAACTCGGAAACTAAATGTCGACATCTGGTACCTTTATGCGCCACATATGTTTATTTTACAGTGACTAAGAGTATGGAACTCAGGGCATTTACCTATTTCAATTAAACTTTATACAGGCACATTTGAATTGTAAAGGAGACAAATCAAATATTGCCATTTAACTATGAATGTTGGTCAAGATGTTTGTTACTCAATAACACATGAATCAGTTTTGAGGACATCCTCCTTGGTGTCTGCAGATAGTTTAATTGAAATATATGCTCTCAATTTGAGTTTCCTGAACCCGCAGCTTTTGTTCATAGTGCGTTACATTCCGAAATGGTACTAATTTGACAAAGAGGAGAACCATGTTTTGTCTAAACGTTTATACAGTCATGAAAATTTCATCTCCACACTATATTGGTTTGTTCGTCTGACTGAATTTAGTATGATTGTTTTAACCGACTGCGAAAATGAGGTTTTGATTGGTCAGTATTTTATTTTGTATGTATGTTGAGCGGTGTCTCCTATCTTTTGTTTACATAGAAAGTAGTGGTATAAGACTTGGTTTGGGGTAGGGTAGCATAAAGATCAACCGGCTTCAAAAAAAAAAGAGGGCAGCTTACAAAGTGAAAACTTACTTTAATTTTACACAAATCAACAGATTTTATTTTAAAATTTGGTTTCTTCACTTTGTTTTTTTTTTTTTGGGTTTGCCACGGTATTTTTTCATTGTTGTTATTGAAAGTCGTTTGTTGTCTTTTAAGTATTTGTTAGACATAGCTATTCAGTCGGAAATTTGTTTTATTGAACACGCCATAGTTACGGATATGTCTTCGATCGAAAGCTTTTGTAAAACAGATTAATTTTGGTATCGAATTTGATAGCAATTAGGTTAGTCAGTCTTCAAACAAAACTACTCATATTTTTTATTTATTAAAACTCTATGCACAAGTAAATCATATTCTGCACAAAGGCGGACTTAATGCTGGAGGCATTTATATTTTTTTATTTATATTATATTGAACTTCTAACATAGAACACTGGCAAAGTGTGTGTATAATTTATACTTGCAGCTCTACCTAGCCCTGCGGTGAATAACAGGCGTGATGTAATGAAACGATCTCACGCTCAGCGAATTTCAATTTCTTAAAACATTACGAGAACATTGTATGTAACAGCCACAATAACAAAGGTTACGTTACTTGACGTAAACTTTGACGTTCACGTTCAAGCAAAACGTTTGTAACGTCACTCACGTTTAACGAGAAACCGAGAAACCTACGCCATTTGTGAGATGACACGCTTTTATGCTCATTAAAGAAATTATTGTTATTGCAAAGAATGTATCGCATTTCTTCCCGTCAGTGTTGTAAGAGGCGACTAAGGGGCTTACTAGAGAATGGGCAGCATCGTTTTCTATGCATTTTACCACCATACTGCGATCGCCAACACGCCTGCCAGACGTGGTGATGATGACAAATCACCCCAAATTGTAGGAGGCCTATTTAATTTAGTTTAATTTTAGCCTTTATTAACAATCTTACAATCTAGTTACATAAATAATAGTTAAAAGAGAAAAAAAAAATTTTTTTTCTTCAGACATCAGTTTCCGAAGATTGTTTTGCCTTAGCATAGGCCTCCCCCATATTTTGCCATAGTTCCCGGTCATGGGTTGCTCTCTTCCACATTGGCCCAGCTATCACCTTCACATCGTCGTCCCATCTATTATTATTATTTAATTTAAAAGAATTTGCTGACTAATTCGTCGACGTAATAACCCACTTAAACTCTACGACCAAAATTAAATCTACAACTTTCTGCTGTTCTAAAACCTCAAGGAACAAGATAACCATTACCACATCTGTTCCTCACAGCCCACACAGGATCTCCTCAAAGGCTTCTACCGAATATCAATCACTCTGGCACACAGACAAAGGACTAATCCGATTGCAACATCTTGAACTAATTTACCTATGCTGTGGTTTCCAACGAGCCGTATCTAGAACGCGCATGGTCGGTGACTGGTTTCTGTACATTTGGTAGAAGCTAGAAACCGGTTGTGTTCGGTGATGCACGGCTGTTGGTTGGTCATTTGATTCGGAAATCAGTTCCATCTCACTACAACTGTACCATAGACTAAGTAAAGTTTTTCTGTTAACCATCAAGTGTCGTAACTACCTTGTCTTTAGCAATAGGTTATTAGCAGACTGAAAAAGCGATTTGATGAGATTTTAAGCTATTTTTCGTGACATTATTTGAGAAAAATTTAAGAGTATTCTTAACTACCTTGTAGACACAAACTAGATGGATTTTTTTCCAAGTAGTTATAATGTAGTAACTAATTATTATTAACTTACTGGGTAACTTTTCAACCGATACTAAAAACATGCTGACAGCCGCATGGGCCGATCCAATCACTGATTACTTTATCCCACTTATTTGGCGTCGGCGCAACATATCTTTATCTTCCATACCGAATTCTGGAAGATGGCAATTGTAAATGGCCAATGGTAAAGAGAGTGACTACAGAGATGACGACTAATGGAGAACTATTTAGTTGTCATTTCGGTAGTCACACCCTTTCTTACCATTATCATCATTCACATAGTCCATACATCGTTTCTTTGGTCTCCTCCTTACCAACATTGTTGAAAAACCGGCCAAGTGCGAGTCGGACTCGCTCACCGAGGGTTCCGTACAAACCTGCAGGTATTCACGGTTTATGCATCAGGTTTATGTTTATGAAATGAAATGTTTTTTTTTAATATATTTGAGTTGGCTGAATGAAAGGTAAATTGTGGTTTACGATTTATTGCGTATTAAAAAAAAAACTACTTACTAGATCTCGTTCAAATCAATTTTCGGTGGAAGTTTACATAGTAATGTAATGGGGGGGGGGGGACATTTTACCACTTTGGGAGTGTCTCTCGCGCAAACTATTCAGTTTAGAAAAAAATGATATTAGAAACCTCAATATCATTTTTGAAGAACTATCCACCATAGATACCCCACACGTATACACGTATGATGAAAAAAAATTTTTTACTTACCAAGTTTCAATAGCATAGCTCTTATAGTTTCGGAAAAAAAGCGGCTGTGACATACTCGGACAGACAGACAGACATGACGAATCTATAAGGGTTCCGTTTTTTGCCATTTGGCAACGGAACCCTAAAAATGATGAATGCAGAAAGAGGTTGTGACACTGAGGCCATTTAAATTTCAATTCGTGCTACATTATGATTGTAATTAGCGACATAATCTTCCACTAAATTGTAAAACCACCTATTCCCCAGAAACCACAATTACACGATGTATGCCTATGTTAATCTCCACAAATATTAAATATTCATAGCTCGCTCCTGCTGGACAATGGAGCTATCCTGATTGACGGACGGAATTGGGAAACTTAATTATGTTTCGCTTTACGAGGACTCGTAAAAAACGGGTTAGCTGATATTAGGTTTCGGTGAAATAAGAAGCGGATAAACGTAATTCTTGAAGAGTGTTGAAAGTGGAGGAACTTTCGTTTTTCTAATACAAGGTGTTCCTTTTGATATGCGTTAGCTGTTATAATATATCTTATTAAAGAGACCCTTTCAAAGAATCAACTGGTATATTGTGTAATTTTTGTTTTCGTTTTAACTTTTCATACAAAACGATTCGACGTCACGATTATTTACGTAAAACACCCTTACGTGTAATATGATAACCACGCATTTTCTTAGCTTAAATTTGAATGATTATTGGTTTCATTGAAAATAATTTACTTATCAATGAAACTTACACCGGTATTCAAGAAAACTAAAACCCATTATTACAAATAAAGGACCTAAATTCAACTCATGATTCTAGGACCCACCGTAGAAAGTAGGTTATAAATAAATAATAGTTTAAAAAAAACTAAAAAACACGCTTCCATTGAAAACCAAACTAAAAAGTACAAAATAATGGAAAAAAAGCGTGGGGTGCCTTTTAAGGTATTTTTTTATTGATATCAGGCACCCCATGCTTGTTTTCCGTTATTTATAATGTAAGCGTGTTTTTTTAAAACTATTATTTATTTTCTATTTTTTAGGGTGTTTCGAATTTTGAGACGTATGTCAGCGTAGTTTGTGACGTATGTCAGCGTAGTTTTCGAAGACAGTTTTTTTTGCTGTCCTGGTAACTCTGGCGAGGATAATGGCACAAATTAGTTTGTGGCGTATGTCAGCGTAGTTTTCGAAGACAGTTTTTTTGCTGTCCTGGTAACCCTGGCAAAGATAAGGGCACAAATTTATGAAATTATTGCATTGTCATTGGTCCTTGACAGGTGTGCAAAGTTTGAATGAAATCGGGTCGTTTAAAGTGGGTCAAAATCGCGCTATAAGGAGTCGGTTACAAACAAACATACAAACATACAAATATACAAACATACAAGTGAAGCTAATATAAAGCGTGTAAAAATACCAGCTGTTTCATAGAAAAGTGCAATACCATCGCGGTCAAAATGTATGGAACAGCTAATTATTCGGGTTAACTTTTCAGTCTTGGTGGTTAGTGTCACTAACCACCTCTTTCCGATTTAAAAAAATTAAAATCTGTGCCATGTAGCCACAATCGGTTGAATCATCATAAAAGCTTGAATCATACTTAACAAGAAGAGACCGATTGGTGGTTTATTGAATTTATAACAGTTTTAGTTTCAAAATATTCTTAATGTAAAAGCGTGACGGAAGAGTTATGGGCGTGATGTTGCAGAATAATGGTAGAATATGGTGGTACCTGGTCTATCTACTAACCTATTTACTCGTATCTCGAAGCCTTCTAGTCTGGCTGTTGGTACACCAAGATGGTACACCGATTTTCCACTAAAATACGGTGAAAATAACAATTCAACTGCAGAGCAATTTGTTACAATAAAATCGAGTGATTCGATCACGCGGACCGCAGCCAAATTCCCAAATGTTAGATTTTACAACGTATCATGCTATATGCATAATATCTACACATGGATTTTACACGTTCTGTGGTCATACATCCCTTTACAAATATTCTATATTTGAATTGACATTCGACAGCCTCCTCGAAGCTATACATATATATGTCCCAAAAATCAACGTCAAGCCGAAAACGGTTGATAGGTCAGGTGGTGACAGTTATCAGAAAAATAATAAAAAAAATCTAAGTTAAGTATATTTTTTTTTCAGTACAGTCAGTTAAAGTTGGGTGATGTAATAATTTTTAGTACATGGTTGAGCAAAAAAGTGATGTTTTCTTTAAAATTGAGGTAGTTGTGTTTTAATTTTGGACTGTAGTTTACAGAAGGATTATTCAGGGTTGCACCACAAAAAAAATATGAAAAGTAAAAATTTGTACTCACAGTACTTAAAAGATCATCACAGGGTGGCAATTTTCTCAATTGTTTTTTAATGACAATAATTTGAAAAGTTCTTATCTTAGATTTTTTTTTGTTTTTCTGATAACTGTCACCATCTGGCCTATCAACCGTTTTCGGCTTGACGTTGATTTTTGGAACTCCCTGTATAAATTAAATCGTTGCCTGCTCCTAACTATGTTAGGGTCGGCTTCCAGTCTAACCAAATGCAGCTGAATTCCATTATTTATGTCAGATCTTGTGAAAACCATGTAGATAGTATCTGAAATGGTCTTTGGAGGAAGGAACCGCACAGATGACCTGTCCAGTCAGTGCACGCATTTGTCAACAATCGTGCAGCTCAACTTAGAACTTAAGGAGCTTACTTTTTGCTTGCAAGAAAAATGAGAATAGCCCAAATTCTGTGGCCGTGAAATAAAACAATATTTTTCCAGATAATGGTTTGTAATAAAAAAGCTTCCTCATTAATCTGAAGTACTGTCAATTAATTTGGACGCAACGGAGAAGAGAAAGTAATTATTCGACTACCCTCAAATGAAATTAATTTGTAAAAATAATAGGGAGTGCCAGCGAGGATAAATGTTTTTAAAATACAAATAGATGGGCGTCGTTTTGAATAAAGGCATGAATAGTTGAAATGGGGAGACATTTTAAACAGACAATGAACGAATTTTACTATTTTAAGTTGGTTCTTAAAATGGATAAGTAATAGTAAGTAACAGCAGCACGGGTTGATCGTTCAGGCTTACCGCGGTTGGTCCGTGAATGGATCTTTACATACCAAGACCCCTCTGTGCCATGTAAAGTACGTTAAGGCGATGGCCCCACCTGTCATTCGTAGTCTTCTTTAACAGTCGCTATACCGCCGTAGGTAGGTAGGTAGGTGGGTGTATGTTCATTGGTCTTCTTGGGTCGTCAGAAGCCTGACTCTGACCACCAGTCTCACCAAACGGTGTCGTATTACTCAGTAACTGTTTATTGCAGTCGCTTCACGTATAATAAATACCACCAAAATTAAGCTAGTATCTATTATTTAAGTAAATCTGATGTTGTTTTTTTTTATACTGTCTTCCTGTGGTTAAGTAGCTGTTATGTATCTTTCACTGTAACAAAAATAGTTTATTCCGAATCTCAAATACTTTAAAAAATTTGTATGTATTTTTTATTTATGTGTAAGCTGTGTACTTCTTTAAGTGACAAATTCACCATACTAATAGATATAAGATGGTAATAAGTAACATGTGTAGTGTTAGTAATAAGTGAAGAAGTCGTTAGAGTACCTTATATAAATAAATAAATAACTGGGCTGTGGAGGCAAGAAAGGAGTCGCAGTCGCTCTAAGTAAAATACTGGTATTCGGATCCATCCAGTTAGACATGAAGCTGCCTGCAACAGAGTTGACAAAAAGCCAGGCCGATGAAGTTTGTTATAATAAAAGTCATATTAAAAGCTTATTCTTTCTATATTCAGTATATTCACATATCATTATGATGAGCTCACTTTACCAACAAAACAATCATTTTCCAAATCACATCATATTCCGTTCCAAACATCAGAATCAGATAATCTACCCAGTTTCTTTCAAAATGGAGTCTTCAAAGTGTTATTTTTATGCAAGAACAGTGCCGTTACTTTTCGAGGGAACGCCGTTGCCATAGCAACGTAATTCCCGTATAATCCCCTTTATTTTAGCTTCATCCCCTCGCCTTACCTTCTTACCCCAACGTAAATTATCCGTCAGCCCTTGTCAGAGGGTGCCTGTCACACCGTAGCGAGAAATCGACCAGAAAATTTTAGTATTAAAATATTGGTGAGTAGGGAGTTTTAAATTGTTTAGGGAGTTTTTCAATGATGGCACTTGCTATGAATTTTGGAACTGTTGGTTAACGTCTAGTAAACTAAGCGCAAAATTGAAACCGCTTAAAATGTCGCGTCTGTTCTCGCAATTGGTTGGCAAAAATATAACAATTAAAACTGGCATATTTATTTTACAAATAAAAGAATGCCTATATCTCTAAAATTGTTCACCACATACTACGATTATTTATAATTTTAAACACTGTACTCTCAACAGTTACCGTATTTCTGACCACAGTAGCATACACAATGAATAACAACTTTTATCTAAATAAACAAAAAAATATGTTAAACACACAGAGGACATTAACACGGAAACAATTAACTTTAGTTATTTAAGTACAAAAGTATTTGTTAAATCAATATTAGTGTGACACATTTAACACCCAGTGCACCGATAAGTAGCCATTAAAAGTGTCATAATGACACTAGATAGTGCCCTTTGTCTATTAATTACCAAACAATATAATTGATAACGGATGTAAAAATGAATTACTGGTTACTGAATTTTATTAGAAGAATGATAACCTTTGACAACCTTTCTTGTACTTTTTCTAGTTCAAGTTTTTATGAGCTTCGTAATAACAGCTTTTGTTTTTTTTTTTCAGATTCCACAAGAGTTTGAGAGGCCATTCTTATGGAGGAGAATCGGTAAGAAATATTCTTTACTCTTTTAATAGTGGTATGTTGTAATACCATCTGGTTAAAGAGGCTGACTTGGGATTCAGCACAATTTGTCGTTTAAAAAGTGCTGATTCTCAGCCTAATATTAATAGTTAACTTTTGATTTAGATCCAGAAGGGTAATTGCGTAACATACTATCAGTAGGAATTGCTTTCACTTTGACAGTTCACCAACATTCATTGCGTTATTTATGTTCTTGAGCAGAAAAAGTTTTCGAACATATGAAGAAATGGATTAGGGATTATCTTCAAAATGATTCAGATTCTGATAGTGCGTTACGCAATTAGGGTGCAAGTTACGTCTTTGACAGATACTTTCATTCAAGTTCTGCCATTTTAATAAATAATAATAAATTGTTTATTTTCTTAGACAACAGAGATCCATTTTATGTTAGTAAGTTAGGTGCAAAAAAAAAAGCAAAACAAAAACTTAAGAGCTATGTTAGTGTGTTATTTTAACTGAATAAATACAGAAACTATTATTTACAAATATGCACCAAGAAAATATGAATCTAGTAAAATAATAATCTAATTTAAATTAAATTTCAATTGGATATCGCATATCCGGAGGTTTTAAAACGCCCGTTTCAAACGTGACAGCTTTGTTAAAACAAGCAAATGAATGCGGAATAATATAATCGTTAATTTGCCAAGCACATGCAGTAAATTACGAGCAAGTTAAACAAAAATGGTAATGCAAACTGTATTTGGTTTGGTTTGCATTTAAACTGTTTTTGTGTTTCCGTCAATTTATGGTTTTAAAAACCGCATCGATCTTTTTTTTTTAAGATAAGGGAAATATTGACTGGGATTGTGAAGAAAAAATAGCATTTATTGCAGACGATATCCTTTCTGTTCTAGATATTTCACAAGAAATTTAAAAATTATTTATTCGTAATGTCAATAAAAACACAACGGTGTAAACGCAGCCACGTCTAAATGTTCAACCCAAGAATTTGTCTATTGAAATGCCCCTTACATTTACGTCAAAAGCACCCTATGTTACACTGCAGTGCATTTTATACCCCTAACAAAATGCAGTTTAGCGTGATCGTAATATAGATTTGATATTTCGGTATTATTACACTGTGTGGCATGAGAATAGACCAGCTGTCGCCTTCACAGTACGAAAGTTTGTTTGCTTTTCTGCTTTGTTTGAAATTAACGCTCCAGCATTCCATTGAAGAGTTTTATTCTCAATTTCCGATGTTCTGCAACAGACTAGTTTCAGTTCAGTTGGATATTTCCGCAAATGTACAGTGCATTGAATAGCTCCTTCTTTTTGCAAAAGTTTCAGAACAAATATGCAATATTCTTTTGATAAGTTATTCTGTAAGTGGGTTTGTACCAACACTTTCATACATAAGCAGCCTATAATGTTCCCACTGTTGGGACGCAGGCCTCCTCTCTGTCAGAGGGAGGCCTTAATCACATGTCTTCGAATATTTGTTTCTAAGATATGTCGGTTTCCTCAGGATGTCTTCCTTTACCGTTTTGAGAGCAGTGGTGATGAAATAATTAACATAAAGTAAAGCGCGTGCTTGGGCTCGAACTCACAACCTACTACTTGTAAGTCGCGGCCTACCACTAGGCCACCACTGCTCCACACTTTGACACGTCAATCATATTTTCAAAACTAGAGGAGTCAAATGACAGCCGGGACTAACGCCTTTTTTTTTGGATGGGAAATCATCAAATGACTTCTCCCGCTCTGGGCGGAGCGGGAGGGCGTGACAAACATTTACTGACTAAAACCCACCCGTGTTCCTTCAGTTGCTCATGTGCCAGGGTCACGGTGTCTCTTTCGAACAATCTCGCGACCCTGGCAGGCATCGGTCCTAGCAGACCCCTTCAGTGTTGCTGACATCTCTTTGAGGCGCGCGTGGAATACTACGCGCCGTCGACCGGATCCTGGTCCTTACCGGGCGGCGAGCTACCTATTGCTTGCCGCCCGCAAGCTCGCGCCTACGGTGGCCTGGAGTCAGCTATCGACTCCCGGCGCCCGGGGTGTCTCTTCCTGCGGCGGCTAGGGACGTGAGGGCGCAGAGACTGCCACTCCCTCACGCGCCCCACCTCCTCCTTCGCGAGCATTACTGCTTCGCAGAAGGAGGTGACGGCTTCCCATGCCCTCTCGCTCCGTACCATGGCTCGCACCAGGGCCGGACGCGAGAGGTCGCCGCCGCCGATCGCCTCCACGAGGACACGGCGTGCTCCGGCACACCTCCACCGTATGCTCCACCGTGTCCTCCAGACGATCCTTGCAATGGAAACACCCGGGCGTTTCCTCCCGCTTTATCCTGAACAGGAACCCACCGAAGCACCCATGCCCGGTGAGAACCTGCGTCAGTCGGAAGGTGAGGACGCCGAGGCACCTCTCAATCCACTCCTCAAAGAGGGGACTTCCCGCCGCAATTGTGGCGTGCCCAGCGCTGGGTTGCGACAATCGCACCCGCCATGTCGCCATGAGTTCAGTACCACCATTAATCGCTTAACGTGCATTAAAATTATTTCAATTTTATCACAGTGTGTGATTATCATAATTTTGTTTGTATACTCAGGGCATATAAATCAGTGGTTGTATTGAATGCACTGCATGCAATTACAATTGTTTGCCTTGTCAGTTCAGGTGATAAATCAATTTTAATTTTATGTAACTTTTATTTATAGATTCAGTGCACGTTATGAAGTAGTTAATAGGTTAATGGTATTATGAGGCGTTTATTAAAAAAATCTTTGAACTAAATTCAATGCAGCAGTTTTCATCTTATTGAAAGTTGAGATGACGATGATGATGAAGATCGAGTTGACTAGGGTCTCTTAACAGCACCCTAATTTCGTCACATACTATCCATCGGAATCTTAATGTGTGAAAGTGTGAGAAGAAGTGAAATCAAAATGGAGTTAGTGCAGTAGATTTTGGGAATAACATTCTTTAAAGTAGCTTGCAATAAGATTATACTCGTAGAAATTGTAACGTAACTAAAATTCTAGAAATCTTCTCGCAAGGAAAAAGCTTTATGCGACTTTTTATTATATATAAAAAGAGACAAAGAGAGAAGTAGTTTTCATGGTTTTCGAGGGTGCTGAAGTCATAAGTGACAATGCACACAGCAAAAGTGAGCCATTTCTTTACAGTAAAGACAAAAATTAATTATAATTGAAAAATCATTAATCGAGAATAATTTAGATAGGTAATTCCTACGCTTCGTAGTTCTAGCCTAGTTTTACTTACTTCATACAAGTTTAACAGGATCCCAAAAACTAGAAGCCAACTTGAAACCATAGGTAACTCTACGGCAAACCAAACAACTATCAAACCAAGTTCTAATCATGAAAACATTTTTGTGCTAGACAAACATAAAGCTGGTATTCCACCAGTGTCGAAAGTAGCAAAGCTTTGAAATTTTGCCTCTCAAGTTAAAGGTTCTGTAGACAACGTAGAACAATTTCCATGAAATCTGTCCAAGTTTCGTTTTCCGGAAAAGAACTGGAGTTACCGATATATAGGTTGCATTGCACAGTAAGCAAGTTTGAGTGTCAGTGGGCTGGCCATATATGTCGAAGGACCGATGGTCGGTGGAGCAGAGGAATACAAAAATGTGATGGAGTGGTTAGGCTGAAAGTTGACCTCCGTATAGTTGCAAAAAGATTTAGCATATTGTTATGCATTATAATAGCTGGTTTTTCTTAGCTCGACAGGAGGTGGAAACCCATACCTAAGTTTACTTATAAAACTATAAGTCCACTCTACAATACCGAACTTTACGAGTTCTGAAACTCGTATTAAAAATGTGCTTTGTAAACAAGTGCTTACAACTCGAGCCGAGGAATAAAAATTTATTAATGGTGCCCTCATTGTTTTTCTACGTTTTCTTTGTTGTTTTTTGAGAATGGAGAGGAAAGTGGAGCTTTGGTAATAACAATAGGCTTTAAATACTCCTGCCAGGGTCGTGGAATTGGTCGAAACAGTTACCGTGGCCCTGGCATAGGCAACTGAAGGAACATGGGTGGGTTTTAGTCAGTAACAGTCTGACACGCCCTTTCGCTCTACCCAGAGCAGGAGACGTCATTTGATGATTTCCTACCCACAAAAAAACGCTTAAAATACTACTATTATGGCTCGACCTTACGTACCACATCTACACCACAACGACAACATGTGGTCGGGCTCTAATTTGTATAAAAATGACCACATTTGACAGTCACAAACAAACAGAGTGGGCTATATTGACCACATCAATACCACATCGCAGCCACAAAGCAACCACCAGCGAGAGCCGCTAGCGTGAGCGGCTGGCCACATCACGGACACAAAAATATTATCTCTGTCTGCAAACACTAGAGCAATCTAACCACTTCAAAATTACTAACATAACAGCAATGCAACCACTGTTCCATTGTTCCGTGTGGTGGACTTAAAGAATATCATCATCCCATGTCTTCTCGTGGGTGTCGTAAGACGCGACTAAGGGACTTAATACAGAATGGGCAGCAGCATTCTCTATGCATTTTACCAGCATACAGCGATCGCCAACCCGTCAGCCATGCGTGGCTATTAAGGCAAACTCCCCCCAGGTCTATGGCCTATGTCCAGCAGTGGGCGTCTTTCGGCTGAAATGATGATGGAACCACGGCGAATATTTTGTAGTTACCACAATGCTACTGTAAGAAGCTGCAGCGTTACTCGCCCACATTTTGTCGCTGCGATGTGGTGTGGTTGTGGTACGTGTTTTCGGGCCCTTATAGTTTGATTTCTGTATTAATTGAAAATTATAACTTTTAGGGGTAAACGCCAGTGTACACCGCGAAATTCAATTAATTTAATGAAATAGTCATTCAAAGAGATGATAATTATGAAATTAGAGGGTTGTATTGATTATTTAAAGGATTATAATTCTGTTAATCGTATTAGATGCCTTGCATCATAATCCGTTTAACCCATTCGTTGCTATCAACGTACCATTTGCGTTGATCGAGATAACTACGTCATGCCACCAACGTACCATATGCGGTGAGTGTACTTTAGAACGTTTTTTGGCATTACATAAAATTATAGAAATTTATTAAAATATTTGCCAACATACACGGCTAGAAACAATTGTTAAATGTAGAAATACTGTTGGTTTTTGCTTTGAACTGTCATTCTTGTTTTGGTAAGGAAAAAACGGTTGGTGCTGTGAAGGTCTTGGTGAAGGAAAAATATTAAGTGGCACCAGGTGATGTTTTTAAAATTTAAGTGGGAATGAATGGGTTAGTAGTATAGGCTAGCAAACACATCAAAACGATATATAAAACTCGTTTTGGTTTAATTAATTATACAAAATTACAAATACACAAACATACAGGATAGTGGTAATGGCCGCGACATATAAGTTCTAGATCGTAGGTTCGAACCCAGATAAGCGATTTACGTGTCTTTTTAAATCACCTTTGTTTTCAAAATGATGTAGGAAAACATCGTGAGGAAACCAGCATTTAATTTAACCAAGAATTCTTCGAAGACATGTAACCTGAATTATGTAATCCTATGATAATATATAAATGTGAAAGTTTGTATTTTTGGATGTTCGGATGTTTGTTACTCAATCACGCAGAAACGGCTGAACGGATTTAGATAAAATTTGGCACGCAAATAGTTTATAATGTCCTACCAGGGTCGTGGATTTGCTCCAAAGAGTTACCGTGGTCCTGGCACAGGCAACTGAAAGAACACGGGTGGGTTTTAGTCAGTAAAAGTCTGACACGCCCTCCCGCTCCGCCTAGAGCGGGAGACGTTATATGATGATTTCCTACACAGTAAAAAAAGGTCGTTGTACCTGGATTAACACAAGATATTTTGCATCCCGGTAATACTTTCCCGTGGGATAATTTCCTCCTCTGACCTTCCAGCGGGCGAAACCGCTAGCGTTATTGAGTAACAAACATCCAAACATCGGAACATAAAAGTTTTCACATCTATACTAATATTATAAAGCTGAAGAGTTTGTTTGTTTGATTGTTTGTTTGATTGAACGCGCTAATCTCAGGAACTACTGGTCCGAATTAAAAATTATTTTTGTGTTGGGTAGCCTATTTATCGAGGAAGGCTACAGGCTATATAACATCACGCTACAACCAAGAGGACCGGAGCAGTAATGAAAAATGTTGCAAAAACGGGGAAAATCGCACGGGTAGGCGATTCGACGCGACGGGAAGGCTCGGGGAACAAGAAATTTAACGCGGACGAAGTCGCCGGCTAGTTTATAATATTAGTAAGTGTACATAGAGTGGGATGTAAATCACTCAGTACAACATAACTATAAATAATAAGCCGTCTAGTACATTATCGGTCACGAAAACGTTTACTCCGGTTATTTCTGTATGCACGTGCACATGAGCACGTGTAGTGTCAAACACCTCTGTGTAATACAAATAGACAGGATCAGGGTCATTTTAAAGTAATATTAGCATTGCTTTGCTACTTTGTTCGCGTTGAATGTGGTTTTTTTGCCACGATTAAGACGATTGTAGATTAGTCAACAAGGGAATAAAGATGTGTCTTATCCCACGGTTGTGTACAAGGTATAACAGCATAAACGCAAACCCTGAAAGTGGTTAGTTCATAATTGACTACTGAATCGATTTCAGTAACTTTTAAAATGGTTTTTCGACCTTCCTACTAGGGTTGCCAACTGTACTATAATATATGTATAGTATTGTACTATATTTCAGGTCTGCGTTTATACTGTTGAAGAAATATATAGTACGCAAAAATACTATATTTTCAACACCGAAATCTAACAAACCAATCTTACATTTCAAAAATTCATCAACGTGCCTTTACAATAACTTTTGACTGATGATGAAGTGGTAGCGTGTATAGTCGAACCGGAGAAAGAGTCGTCGTCGTAGATTATCACCACGTACTCTTTCTCCGGTTCGACTATAGTGTATCCTAACGTATCTGTCTTACTGCATTCCAAACTTGTCAATGTCAAACGAATGTTTGTTATTTTTGTTTTGGGATTTTCGTGATTATTTCCAATTAGATATTGTTCTTTCTTTTGAGAAGTTTGAAATCTTAAATAAATTAGTCTATTTTTGAGTTTTCCATAAAATACTATATTTTTCTTAATTGAAATATTCTTTTTTGGCTTAGTTTGGAAAATACTATATTTCGTCGAAGAAACGTTGGCAACCCTACTTCCTACACCAGTTATCCCTTATTATATCCCATAACTCTAGGGTATTACTGAGACCATGTCAAAGAATTAACTGTCGGCGCGCATTGGGCGCTCCAATTGGCCCTAGTTTGGTGAAGGACTTATAGGAGCGCCGAACGCCGTCGATGCGTTGGATCGAAGAATTTCACATCAGGGCCACTGGTCATAATGGACTCCGGTTACGAGTACCTACATACTGTTAACCCTACGGCGAAGCAAAAAAGAGGGTTATGATTTTGACCGGAATATGTACATACTAGCTTCTACCCGCGGCTTCGCCCGCGTGGATGTCGAAAAATATCCCACAGGAACGTACTGCCGGAATCAAAATTACCCTATGTGTTAATGTAGTACGTAAACAAAGTCTTATCGCACTGCTTGCTTTGTCTTATCCGACCCAGAGAATAAAAAGTTTCACAGAAAATTCAACCCCCCATTTCACCCTCTTAGGGATGTAATTTCAAAAAACCCCTTTCTTAGTGGATACCTACTCTTCACAAAGAACACACCTTCTAAATTTCATGTCTCTAGGACCAGCGGCTTAGGCTGTGCGTTGATACATCAGTCACTCAGGACTTTGAATACAGGATTTATAACTTTTCAATTTATATCATAATTTAATACATGTAAACGGTACCTGTACCTTGTGGTGCAGGACGTACAGAATAACACCACCTCATTTCTTCCCGTGGGTGTCGTAAAAGGCGACTAAGGGACTTACTAGAGAATGGGCAGCAGCGTTCTCTATGCATTTTACCACCATACTGCGATCGCCAACCCGCCTGCCAAGCGTGGCGATTATGGCAAAGCCCCCCAAATTGGGGGAGGCCTAAGTCCAGCAGTGGACGTCTTACGGCTGAAATGATGATGATGATGAAACGGTACCTCCATTAGAAGTGTGTTGGGTCGTCCGTTTGATTATCAGGGCATAGTATGTGACGTCACCGGATTTTACTTTCTAACTTACTTTTTTCAGTTATTATTTTTATGTATACACATGCACGCTTCATACTAACCGTGATAGACAAAACGGCAAAACATAAATCTCATTGTTTCCTCTGGGATAAACAGAACTTTATCAATTAATTAGGTAAGATTAATTACAGTAATAGCGGAATAGTAATATATGGGTTGCTTACTCTGAAGAAATTCGTGAAATATGAAGGTGACACAGTAATTTCCTATTTCCTCAATTCCTTTGCTCGTGTTTTTCAGTTTTATATCCGGGTTCAACCAGGCTACCAAGTAATGACACCCATACGGGTTGAAGGATCAGGTAAAGCTACGCATGCCGTGGTTGAACCGTAGGTGGGTGACCATCTTTACTTACCAAGACTTCTTTGTGCCTCGGAAAGCAAGTTAAACCGTTGGTCCCGGCTGTCGTCTTTGACAGTCGTTACAGGTCGCCAGCTGCCCGAAAATCTGACAACCAGTCTTACCAAGGGGAATCTAATTTCCCAGTAACTGGGTTGTGGAGGTCAGGTAGGCACTGTAGGCAGTCGCTCCATGTAAATACTTGTATTCAGCTGTATCCGATTAGACTGAAAGGCGACCCCAACATAGTTGGAAAAAGGCTAGGCAGATGATGAGAGTAGTTTTTGAAGCTAGGATAACAAGCAAGTTTTTTTTTTTATACTTTATTAATAAGAACAAAATTCTTAGTAATTAATTACGATCTAGCCAAAAAGGCTAATAAGCAATTTAAGTCTAACTTAATATGTTACGTAATAGATTATGTTAAAACTAAGAATAGTGTCCATTTGCACTTTTATACAAGTCCGTAGCACTTTCTTAGAGTCTAATACAATTTTTAAACACTATGTTCATGTGTTATATGTATAGCACAATATTGTTACTATTATTAACTCACTTTTTACACTACACTAATTCAAAAGGTTTAGTTCTTTTTAGTCTTCGCACTAAATCTGTGTTGTCTAGTAGCTGGATTGCCTCAACATTCACGTGTCGGTGAAGTCTGTGTTCGTGGGCTTCAGCAAATTTTTGGATAATGGTGGTGACGAATTCCATCCAACAAGCAAGTAAATATATCTTCATCATCATCCTTGCGTTATCCCGGTTGCATCCTTTCGGAGCCCGGGGTCCGCTTTCCTGATTTTAACTCTCCACTTCGGACGGTCTTGTGCATCCCTTATGGTGAGTTTGTTGGTACTCATGTCATCCTCCACAACGTCAAGCCAGCACTTTTGGATCTTCCCCTTCTACAGGGACCCGGCGGAGACGGCATGGCCAGACATTTGTTCCCCACATAGCTAGCCGGTTTCTGTAATACGTGCCCGTACCAACGTAAGCGACACTCCTGCAATTAAGCAAGTAAATATCTTCGCTTGGTTTAAAGCTGGAGCTGTTTTAACGATTCTAGTTAGTTAGCATTGCGGTGATCAGTCCATAGGAGTAAAAAGATTCGATTGGGATCTTCGCCTCCCACACGAGGCTACTACACAAACCAGGATAGTAAAACTGTATTGTGTTTGGTCCTTAGCCCTGACATCAACAAGCAATAGACAATATTGTTAAACTGTTTTTTTATGACTTGAATACGGGGCTTTTGCTTTTGGCTACTTTGCATGTGTGCATTTTAAGTGTATTTTTTAATTCTCATAATGTTAGTTTTGTTTGTGCAGAATAAAATAAAACCGAGACAGAAGAAAATGTATCAAATCTTGGGAAAACCATAACAAAACGCATCAAGAACCACAGGATGTGCTACCCAGCACACATTTTCAGACGCTCTGAACCACACCTGTTACATGCAGCAATGCAGTACAGGGCCAAATCTAAGAAGGCCGGACGACCTATTTACACATGGAATAACAACCTAAAACAGGACATGGAATACTTCGACAAGGAAATCTAGTTTGGGAGGGACACGGCTGGAGACAGAACTAAGATCAAGAAAGCGGCTAGTGATATCTACAAAAAAACCAGAGACTGATATCAGCGAGAACTCAGAAGACGACCAAGAAAACAACAACACGGAACATAGCGAAGCCTTGCCAAGCAAACGGTTAACCCCACCAAAAGATGCATCGGTGAAGCCCTACCTGGATCAACATGCCGGCGACGACGTGAAAAGATGCCCTCCTATAGACAAATCACCCTTCTCTTCACTAGTCCAATGCTTACTTAAGGCTGCATAGTCGGTAGGCTCGTAATCCTTTCCTATCCTATGGGCACGTCTTCCCTACCATTACAGCGCCCCACGGTCTACTTCTTGATATGCAATGGTCTATGTAGCACCATGAATCATGAGGCTTCAGGGGCTAGTGCAAATCGTGGGGTTCATTCGATTAATCCAGTCTGGTCAAACCACGCTGGGATCGGTGCAATTCATTTCATTTCATTTCCTTTTTCATACTAGCTTCAAATCTTTCTCACTAGCTTACTAGCCCAAAAAAAAAAGAGAATGAGTAACTTGCCCGGGTCATACGATGTTAGTTTTTTTATTGCAGCTGCTTCGCTTTTCGTCGTAAAACTCAGGACTCTCAAAATAGCTTGCTTGTTAAAAGCCCAATTAGCAAAATACTAAATCAAATACTGAATAATTCTGAAAATGTCTGTTTTGCAAAGACTTCAGGTATGTGCACATTTCGGCGGATCGATAGTCTACACCAACATATAAATCAATCAAATTGAATTGATATTTTAGTAATTGACCAAAATAAATTAATCAAATGATTGCCTGTCTCTTTGTCCCGGGTAATCTCCGAAACGGCTGGACCGATTTTGATGAAATTTGGTAAGAGATACTTTGAACCCTGTCTAAGGACTCTACCTTTTATCGACATACCACGCGGGCGTAGCCGCAAGCGGAACCTAGTTCGTAACAAAAAAAAAGTTCGTGACCGATACCGATCTAAGCTATTACCGACCCGTCCACGTTTACTAAGTTAAATATTAGTTCTTCAATATGACTGTTGATAGAAGCGCCATGTTACGGACATACTGACTATTTGAGTTCTGATAGTCCAACCATTCGTAGCTATCTGGAATAGTTTGTTAATAGTCCATTTACATACACTGATACAAATATGAGTTTATTCTTACACTGCTTAACGGTTTTAAGCTCTGACTAAACTGAGGGGAATACCTCGCGGAATGACGCACGAAATTCACTCGCGCTGATTGTGTCAACTAATTTAGTTCAGGTGTACGTGGACTTAGGGACGCGAATTATATTTTGTTCAACATACAGGGCTTGTGGCTAAGTTACAACAGCCGCACGGATCGATCGTTCAGGTTAAGCTACGCTTGCCGCGGTTGGTCCGTGGGTGGGTGACCATCTTTACATACCAAGACCCTTCCGTGCTGCGGAAAGCACGTTAAGCCGTTGGTCCCGGCTGTCTTTCGTAGATCTTAGACAGTCGTTACGGGTCGTAAGATGCCCAAAGGTCTGACAACCAGTCTTATCAAGGGGTATATCGTATTACCCAGTAGCTGGGTTGTGGAGGTTAGATAGGCAGTCGCTCCATGTAAAATATTGGTACTTAGCTGCATCCGGTTAGACTGGAAGCTGACCCCAACATAGTTGTGAAAAGGCTAGGCAGATGATGATGCAGCCTGACAAGTGACCTTTAAATTGCAAAAATCGAACCTTAGCGAATCCGCCGTAATGTCAAATACTAGTGAAAATTACAGATTTTGATGATGCTCTTTATATGAAGGAACTGCTTCATAACTCATAAGATACCCTTGCTCTAGATTGTGTTTCCTTTTTTGTGAGGATCGCAGTATCGTATGATTGGTTGTCAAATCTTTCAAAAGCAATGATGTCTGTGTATGATTGGTATATTTAGTTACGTTACTTGTATTCGAGGGGGAAACCATTAAAAGATAGGGGCAGTGCATGTGACGTTTTCTTTAAGTATCTACCCTACGGGGGTCTTCATTTCTCGAGGGCGTCCTGGAACTCCAATCACAACAGCGGTGTACCGTGATTTTATTTTGTACGAAAACATCTATTTATTATACCCACGTATACCTATATAAATAATTACTGTCAAACAATCTGTTTAGGCTTTGTTCACTATATTGGGGTCAGCTCTCAGTCTACCCGGATGCAGTTGAAAACCAGTATTTTACTTAGAGCGACTGCCAATTTGACCTCCACAACCCTGGGTAATACGACACCTCTTGAGAAGACTGGTTGTCAAACTTTCGGGGCTCTGACGAACCGTAACGAATAATAATAAATAAATAAATATCTTAGGACAACTAACACACCGTTATCTGATCCCAAACTAGGCAGAGCCTGTACTATAGTAACCAGACAACTGATAAACATACTTATATATTTCTAAATACCGTGTGTTCTAAGTACCGTGTGTCCAAATAATTCAAGTCTACATGTCTATGCAAATCAGATATCAAACTAGCATTATATTCAGCCCACGAACTGAGCCTATTTTCACGTCCCAGATATTGTAAGATAGAGCTTAGACCGAAAATAAGTCTGACATGATATAAATCTAAGACAATTTGCCCCGTAGAATTTTAATATGGCCATTTAAATAATGACCTGAAAAGGTTCAAATGGATTATCTTGAAAAGAGCGATATTTTCTTTTTATTCGAAAATACGAAGAGTGTATTGGGTGCCTTGATGTTTTATGAGGCTTGAAGGTGTCACGAATAAATATGTTATAAGGGTCGCCAAACGTTTGGAATTGGCTTCTTTCAAAAGAAGGAGAAGTGAATACGTTCAACTCAATTTAAGTCCACTTTCGTACGAAAGTACAAATAAAGCGGCGGGATTTTTCGCCGAGAGCTGAAAATCGGACATTATGTTTTTTTCTCTTAACAGACAGTATGTTTTTATTGACTAAAGGCTCCTTCAGACTAGCGCGACGCGAAGGTCGCGCGTGTATCGTCGACTTATATATCCGTTCATTTCATTTAATTTCATTATAAGGGTCGCCAAACGTTTGGAATTGGCTTCGCTCAAAAGAAGGAGAAGTGAATACGTTCAACTCAATTTAGGAATTTTACATGAAGTGTAGGACACTTCAATTGTAAGAAAAGAGGTATAGACATTTCAATGTTGTGTGAAAGCGAAAGTTGAGTTTTATTGATAAATTAATTATAATCAGTAACTTCATCATCTGCCTTGCCTTTTCCCAACTATGTTGGGTTCGGCTTCCAGTCTAACTAGATGCAGCTGACTACCAGTATTTTACATGGAGCGGCTGCCTATCTGACCTCTACAACCCAGTTACTGGGTAATACGATACCCCTTGGTAAGACTGGTTGTCAGACTTTCGTGCTTCTGACGGCCCGTAACGACTGTCTAAGATTTACGAAAGACAGCCGGGGCCAACTGCTTAGCGTGCTTCCCGAGGCACAGAAGGGTCTTGGTATGTAAAGATGATCACCCATCCATGGACCAACCGCGGCAAGCGTAGCTTAACCTGTACGATCAATTTAAATAACTTATAACCCGATTAAAATAAAATAATCTGATACTTACTTTATTTGGTACAAAAACCATCTTTATATTTATAAGTATCAATCTTAATCAAGTCCACTTTCGCACGAAAGTACAAAAAACGTGGGGCGATTTTTTTAGGGCACTGCTTAGCGCCGAGATCTGAAAATCGAATATTATGTTTTTTTCTCTTAATAGACAGTATGTTTTTATTTATTAAAGGCTCGTTCAAACTAGCACGACGCGACGGTCGCGCGCGAATCGGCGACTTCTATATCCGTACAACAATTTCTTTGAAAACGCGACCGTTCACAAAGGGGCGACATGTCGCGCCGCGACACGTCTATAGAAATTGTTCTACGATTAAAAATCGCCGAATCGCGCGCGATGTCGCGTCGCTCTAGTCTGAATGAGCCTTAAAACGTTAAGTAAACAACGAAAAGTTAGGCAAATAAAAACACTAACTAAATTACATAAAATACAAAACGTTCTAAATGCCTAATATATATGTGTTTCTGGAATTGTCGATTCGTCCACAAATAAGTTTATTTCGTGCGGGTCTCATAAAGAAAAAATATTATTTATAAGTGACGATTCGCCTGATTTATGGGAATTAGTTTGTGCGAGTCGACTATTAAACCTACGTTATATATCCATCAGATAAGGATAACGCTACTGAAAACCTCATTCTTTAGCTATAAGTCTTCCAATCCTAACCGAGCGGAGGTCATTGCCCCTCTATCTAGCAATAGATCAAGGGAATGAATACTTTGATAGTGATTCATTCCGATGAACCGGTTCAGATTACCAACAGGTTCTTCATTGTTTTCCGTCTTTAGAGGCATGTGGAGGGAACAGGTTTTTTTGTGTACAGTACGTTATTATAGTTTATTATATTGTATTTGAGTATAGTTTTTTGTATTGGAGTGGCGACCGCGTACTAGAAGACGTAGCATTGGAAGGCCTCCCAGAAGATGGACCGATGACCTGGTGGAGGTCGTAGGAATCCGCTGGATGCGAGAAGCACAGAACAGCTCGATGTGGCGGTGCTTGGGGGAGGCCTATGTCCAGCAGTGGACTTCTGTCGGCTGAAATGATGATGATAACAATATGTGGGTAACTGTGAGTAAATTTGTAGTTAGTATAAGTTCACAGCAATGATATAGAAGAACGGAGTTTCTTAATACAGGCATTGTTTGCTTAAAGCAAGTTTGCAGTACTTTTTTACTTTATTAAACCTCTATAAAAATCATAAAGATAACTCTTAATCGCTATTTAAAACGAAAAGGGATTCCATCATTAAACCATGTAAAACTCATACCAAAAGATAGCGCTTATTGTTTTTATGCTCGGAAAACATTTATAATTTCCGTATAATTTTTTTCTACGAAACAAATATACACAAAATTTAGCAGTTCAAGCGCTATACGTCCTCAACTACAAGAGGGCTTTAAAAGAAGGCTCAAAAACTCCTTTGTAATGTTTTGCTAATTGTGACAAATAAATTACTTTGTATTGTATTTGCAGTAGGTCTGTAATGTAAAGATTAGTTTTGTTTGAAGAAACTGACTGGTTATCTCATGGCAGAACTTCCATGAGACAGGACTGATTTTGATGCAGTTTGGTAAGGAGCAAAAAAGAGTGTAAGGATCGTTGCAGGTGGCGTTCTGTAGTTTCTGCCTATGGGAGGGCATGAGTTTATGTATATATGTTGGTATGGAGATACTCTGGACCCTAGGGAAGGTCATAGGCTATGTATTTACATAACATGTGGGCGAAACCACGGGCGGAAACTAGTAAAATAATATGTGAACGAAATTGCAGAAACAGTTAGTACTGAGATATACTCCTACTGTAAAATTGTTTGTAAATAATTCATTAACATTTATGACCGTCTGTTGGCTGGGCTTTACAGATTAAATTGAGAGGGCGTGTAATAATCCTATAATTAAGAAAATAACTGCCGCCAGTGGGTTTTCGAATAGGATTGAAGTTTTACTTACTGTTTAGGAAGCCATCTTGGGCAGTCCATCCCTGAAGATATAAATGTGGAAGCCTCGTTTGCGTGCTACAGCTGCAGTGACAAGAAAACCATTTATTGTGTCAGTGGTGTGTGTCAAGTAAAATCGTCAAGTTGTGTTTACCCAAAAAGAGGGTTATGATTTTGAACGGTATATATGTATGTGGGTATGTACGTATGTCATCATCATTTCAACCGAATTACGTCCACTGCTGGACATTGGCTTCTCCCAATTTTGGGGATTTGCCATAATCGCCACGCTTGGCAGGTGAGTTGGCAATTGCAGTATGGTGATAAAATGCATAGAGAACGCTGCTGCCCATTCTCTAGTAAGTCCCTTAGTCGCCTTTTACGACACGAGAAGAAATGAAATGTTGCTATTCTTTAACGTCACGGTTTTTCACTTAATATTTGCTATATTCTGTTTTTACTGACACGAAGATAATTCGGGTCTACTTGAAGGCAAAAGTTTAGTCTGCACTATGTAAGATGATAATTACACTTTTTTTAAATTAATTTAGAAAATGCCAATTTTTAATGATTATTTTACGGTTACTGTCCTATTTCATGTTGGCGTAAGTTTTCAATTTCATCCTGTATAGTATTGATCATGCATCCTTAGATTGAATTCGTCAAACGAATAGTACGGGATGGGATATTGGCAATATCGGAGCTCATCCAAATAACCTGTAGCTGTATGATAAGCTCTTCGTGCTCGCATCAAAAGCCAGTCATATTTGATACTGAGAACAGTTGTGCGAAGGGAGTTGAGTCGATATCTATATGAGATCATGCTTCATTCATGCGGTAGTGCATAGTGGTAGGCCAGCTACATACTGTTACGAGCTGGGGTTCGGGATGCCTGACTGCAAAGACTGCGGCTGTGCTACGGAAAAACAAAGCAACTAACGTATTTTTCAAAATCAGTTTTTTTACATATTTGGAACATTTTGCCTATAACGGACACTTCTACATTCACAGAATCATCGAAAATGCTTTATTTTTCGAGATAAAAGTTTGTAAAATAAAGTAACTGCAGGTACTTGTCTAACATATCTACGGTAAAACAAAGTAAACCACAATTTCTAAGCAAAAACAAAGTAATTGCACGTCGATTACATTGTTTTTACGTTGTGAAATGATTTAATTGGCTTTTCATTTGATATAAATTTCTTTTTAAGCCCCTTTATCTAGCTATAAGAAAATCAAACAACTTAACTTTGTTTTTGAATTGTTAAAAATGGCCAAAATGGCAAATTTGTTAACGTAAAAATAAAGCAAGTAAAATGACAAATGTATTAAATGTCTTCATTGTCTTTGTTAAAAAACAATTAAATGCATTTGCTTTGTTATTAAAACTAAAACTTAACGTCCATCTCTTATTAAATTATTTAAAAAACAAAGTGACTATAGTTGCTTTCTTACTGAATTGTTCTTTTTATTTAATATTAATTTTATGTCTATAGAAAAATATTTTTTTCAATTTAAAGGAAAGTTACCAAAAATTACTCAAAAAATTGCATTGAAACAGATAGAACTAATTATTTTACAAATTATGAAATAACAAAAGTACTGAAGTTGTCGCCAGTACGTTTTAAATTTGTGATTTTCGGTTTTTTGCTCCTCCTGATAATTTTGCTTGACTGCAAGTACTTTGTTTTTCCGTAGCGCAGCCGTGAGGTCGTGGGTTCGATTCCCACCCAGGACAAATATTTGTGTGACTCAGCACAATCATTTGTTCTGTGTCTGGTTGTAATTTATCTATAATATGTATGTATTTAGAAATATTTAAGAATATTTATCAGTTGTCTGGTTACCATAGTACAGGCTCTGCCTAGTTTGGGATCAGATAACAGTGTGTTGGTTGTCCTAAGATATTTATTTGTTTATTATTTATGCATAATGTTTGCCGATTTACAGTGTCACAAATACAGCAATCAGAAAGTGAAATCAAAATCATTTGTTCTCTTTGTTTCGCAATCATCACTGAACACCATTATCTATGATATATACTAGTTTCTGCCCGCAACTTCGTCCGCCTTAAATTTCTTGCTCCCCCGACCCCCCATCCCTTCGCATTGAAGCCTGCCCGTGCGAGGTCTTTGTGTTAGTGACTTTTTTATTTTTGCTACGCTCCTAACGGTCCTAGTGTGATGTTATATAGTCTTCCTCAATAAGGAGTGTTCGATGGGCTATGGAACACTAAACGTAGTTCCTGAGATTATTACGTTCAACCAAACAAATTCTTCAGCTTTATATTTAGACTAGCTTTTGCCCGCGGCTTCGCCCGCGTGGATGTCGGAAATTATCGCAAGAGGGCGTACTACCGCGGTTAATGTATTAAGAATGCATTAATCCAAGTTATATAGGTAATTACCCGCGACTAACAAAAAAGATTTCGTTCGTTTTTTTTTTCGTGATATTATGTTTTTGTTTTTCTAAAATAAAAGTAGCCTAAGTTACTCCTTGTTACATCAGCTATCTGCCAGTGAAAGTCCCGTCAAAATCGGTCCAGCCATTTCAGAGATTAGCCGGAACAAACAGACAGACAAACAGAAATTTTAAAAAGTGTTGTTTTGCTATATGTACCGCGTATATATCCATATACACTTAGTAAAAAGCGGTTATTTTAATATTAAATACAGACACTTAAATTTTATTTATTTGTATAGATGTATAGATTTGATAACAATTAAAACGTTATAGTGAGCCAACCTTAAAAGATAGACTTATGCTATCGCAGACTTTTATTAAGAACTTTTCAAAAGGACCAATTCCGTCCTACATGCTTGTTGTCGTTTACGCAGCGAACGCTACGGAAGCTCTCATTACGAATAAATTTTCCCCGTTTTTGCAACAGTTTATATAGAGGAGTGCAAAAAGCTAATCTATACAAATAAATAAAATTGGAGTGTCTGTTTTTAATATTAAGATAACCACTTTTTACTAAGTGTATATGGATGTATACACGATACATATACCAAAACAACATTTTTTACAATTTTTGTCTGTCTGTCTGTCTGTCTGTCTGTCTATCTGTCTGTCTGTTCGTTCCCGCTAATCTCTGAAATGACTGGACCGATTTTGACGGGACTTTCACTGGCAGATAGCTGATGTAACAAGGAGTAACTTAGGCTATTTTTATTTTAGAAAGATTCTTTTATTTTAGAAAAAAATAACTATCTTCGAAAACTACGCTGACATACGTCTCAAAATTCGAAAAACCCTGGCTGAATCCTACGAAATAGATCAAAATAATGTACTATAGTATTGTACACCTTAAAAAGGCCTACAAAAATGTCCTCAATGGTATATGTCTATCTCTTAGGGATAACCCACAATAACCATTTTTTATCTTTTACTTTTTACGAGAAATAAGGGCTTATTTACGAAGCGATTTTAAGCAATACAGGATTAATCCTTATCCAATTAAGTACCTTAAATACATTGTGCATTTAATATAGATCAATATGGCCCTTTACAGCATGTAATTTAAATGAATATCGTAGAAGATATTAGAGATTTAAAAAGTGGGCGCAGAGCGCGTTGGCAGGGGCCGGGTAGTACAGGATAAGTAGGATTGTAATTCATATTACTTTGGCTTCAAAGTAATTGCGAATATCATGTGTGTTCATTATACTCAAAATAAACCTAATAGTATTATTTCAAGTAAGATACCGCGAAATTGCTTAGATGTTTAGATTTTTGGATGTTTGTTTCTCAATGATGCAAAGATGGCGAAACGGATTTAGATCGAATTTGGCACAAAGATATATTATATCATGGATACGTAACAGATAGGTTACCTACTTTATCCCGGTAGTAGGTTCCCGGGTGATATTTTCCGACAGCTATACGGGCCAAGCCACTGGCAAAAGTACTATTCCTATAATTATGTTCGGTGTCTGGTAAATGATTGAGTGTCTGTATAGGTAAAACAGGAGCGTTAAGAAAAACCAGGAAGACTTATATTCAACTAAACCAAGCCCTATGTCGCAGTCTTCTTAATCTGAATACTATTGCTTTTATTTTAAAAACACCAACACACATGATGTTCTCATAAACTATGAATCCTAAGTAATATGAGTTATAATCCTACTACTAATAATATTATATATGTGAAAATATGTATGATTGGGTGTTTGTTTCTCAATCACGCAAAAATGGCTGAATGGATCTGGATCGAAAATAGCACACAGAGTCTATATTACCTATAGAACCTGGAATAACACATTCTTATCGCGGTAGTAGTACGTCCTCTTGCATTAATTTCCGACATCCACGCGGGCGAAGCCGCGGGCAAATAATATTATAAATGTGAAAATATGTATGATTGGGTTGTTGTTTCTCAATCACACAAAAATGGCTGAATGGATCTGGATCGAAAATAGCACACAGAGTCTATATTACCTATATAACCTGGAATAACACATTCTTATCGCGGTTATACGTCCTCTTGCATTAATTTCCGACATCCACGCGGGCGAAGCCGCGGGCAAAAGCTAGTATTTTATATAATCAGCTGGGCAGCGTTCGGGGAGCTACGCAATATCTTCTCGTCCCAAATACCGCAGTGTCTCAAGACAAAAGTCTTTGACCAGTGTGTGTTGCCAGTGATGACATATGGCACTGAGACGTGGTCGCTCACAATGGGCCTCATAAGAAGGCTCAAAGTCACCCAAAGAGCAATGGAGAGGGCTATGCTTGGAGTTTCCCTACGCGATCGAATCAGAAATGAAGAGATCCGTAGGAAAACCAAGGTAACCGATATAGCCCGAAGAATTGCCAAACTTAAGTGGCAGTGGGCAGGGCACATTGCTCGCAGAACGGATGGCCGATGGGGTCGGAAGG
Source organism: Aporophyla nigra (assembly GCA_947507805.1). Taxonomy (NCBI): domain Eukaryota; kingdom Metazoa; phylum Arthropoda; class Insecta; order Lepidoptera; family Noctuidae; genus Aporophyla; species Aporophyla nigra. The sequence goes on along the minus strand of OX382292.1, from coordinate 6,662,156 downwards.
TTCTGGAGTGGCGACCGCGTACTGGAAGATGGAGCGTTGGAAGGCCTCCCACAAGATGGGCCAATGACCTGGTGAAGGCCGCAGGAATACGTTGGATGCGAGAAGCACAGAATAGGTCGAAGTGGCGGTGCTTGGGGGAGGCCTATGTCCAGCAGTGGACGTCTTTCGGCTGAAATGATGATAATTAAAAAAAAAAAATCAAAGGCCAATTTCGTCCGCTGGGGATCAGACAAACCAAACAAATAAACTAATGTATTTCAATATCCTTGATTGTGTTAAAAAAATGTGATACGCAATTCTCATATAACTCAAAGAACATAGTATAGTAATGAAACAAACAAAATTTATGAGCTCCATTTGCACTATGAATGCATAAGTTACACTTAAGTTAGCAGAAAAGTTAACGAATAACAGTTGGAAGTTACACAGTATATTATTGTGTGAACGCCACTTCGCAACTATTTGAATGTAACCCAGTGTTTTTCATTATAACTACGTGATTTTCGTCCTTTATGGCTTTTGAAAGTTTTTGGGTCGTCCTTTCGAGTTTTTTGTAGAATGTTAGAAGAAAGAAATAGAAAACGTATTTTGGGGGACATATATTAGAAGTAAGGGTCGATCGATCAGGTTCAGCTATGCTTTCCGCGGTTGGTCCGGGGAGGGGTGACCATCTTTACATGCCGAAACCAATCCGGGCCTCAGAAAACACGTTCAGCTGTTGCTCCCGGCCATCTGACGGTCGTTAAGGGTCGTCAGAAGCCCGAAAGTCTGACAACTAGTCTTACCAAGGGGTATCCTGTTACCCATTGAGTTGTGTGGAGGTCGCTTCATGTCAAAGAGAATAAAACCACTAGAGAGCGTATAGGCCGATTTCTGCTTAGCACACGACTCACCACTGCGGGCCGGGGGACGAGGAAGAACGTGCGGCTGCAATTGGTCAATTCAAGGTCAAGTTGCGTAGGTATGCCCATCGTAGGGCTGTCTACTTCATTAAGGGAAAATAGTCGATATCGATAAAATGGATTTTAAAATTGTGATAAATACTCAATTAAAATCAAAGAAATCATATTTTATCAAAATCAATCACTAATAAAATGAAAACTAGAGAATCCAAGAACAAAACTTTCGCCACTATCATATTCGACGAAATAGCAATCAGAAACGGTGTCGAATATCATCCCCAAGGCAGAAGGTACTATGGCCACGGTAGTTTTGGCGCCAGTTTACAAACGGATTGTCAAGACGAAGCTAAAGAAGCCACAGTATTTCAATTGAATAAAATTTTCATTCATTTTAATTTAAATTTTCGATAAAGACTTTCAGCTATTAAAGGAAACAGCACTAATTTTTACGATAAAAATACAAAGTGAAAGTAAGGGATAGATGCATTAGAATTGTCTAATGAAAGAACGAGACTTTTCCAAAAGACATCAACGCGGGACTCACACAGTGTGCTGGTTTACCCAACCACCATTTTAAATAGACCCCTACGGTGGATCATAATCTGATTAAATCACAATAATTTTTCGTACTGTTTATTTACTGATGAAAAGTTATGCGATCATTTTTGTAACTAGAAGTCTTGGAATGTTTCTCACACCACTTCACCGTGCATGAAGGTATTTTGATGCGTTATAATTGCAGATTTAGTTATATTATTTGCAATAATTTAGCGTGCACAGAGGTCTAACAATTGGTCACAACTAAAATGGCTACTTGAACCGCAGCCTATGCATAGGCGACAAAATACTAATAGTTTTCGAGCGTCGGGGCACTGTATGCGCAGTCAAGTGGTTATATAGTCTTTGCTTCATGTAAAATGCTGCTATTTAGCTGCATCCGGTTTGACTGGAAGCTGACACAAAGATACTTGGGTAGACTAGTTAGAGGTGGATGATGAATGATTGGAGTGCCAAACTTACCTATGAATCACCATTGATATCGGGAATGTGATTGACTGTAGGTCAATTGAATAAATACTAGTAATGGTTTGAATTGATTGAGTCATTACACTATATTTATTTACATACATACCGGATGACATTTTTTACCGTCTCGACCTTCATATGGTGTGTTGTGTAACTAGAATAGAAGGCAGGAAGGCCTTCAGATTCATCGTAGGTGACTAAAGGAGCGCGGGACGCGGGTGGACAGGGATGCGTGTGCGGCTCGTGCGCCTGCGAAAGATCAATGAAGCCGCCTATCAGCCGGCTTCAAAGGGTAGGACCGCGCTCCGAAATCAATGATACATTGCCGCGCATTGAGTAGGGTGCGTATGATTTGAGTTTCGATAGATTTAAAAAAAAAAAAAAGTTTTTTTTTTTCCAAATTTCTGTTTTTGTTGTTCTAGTATGAAAATGTTACTTTAAATGTGTAGTATTTATTGCTAGATCAATTTAAATACATGTTATTCAAAAATAAAAATAATAAAAATTTCTATGCCAAAAGCTTCTACTCCGTTCACCTATTACCCCCATTTTTTTTCAAGACGCTAAAAAAAGTCACCCAGTATATGCAATCACGCCTTTTTCCCATGCGGGTAGGCAGAAATCACGGAACGCCACCTGCTATGCTTAGATGGTTTGGTCACAGATTACTAAATAGTTACTACGTAACAGATACTTCACTCAGTAGATAAATTTCCAATACCTACTGCTATAATAGCCTACTCCGTCGCGTCAGCAACCGCTGCATGCTAAATTGTGCCTAAATGCTCAAGCGTACAAACGGATGGAACGATTAAAATTGAACAACGTGCGTGCGCTTCGCTTGCGAAAACCGCACTGAAAATGGTCCGCAAACGGCCCGAGACCGCTCGGCCGGGGCGGTAGGTAATTATAGCGCGCAAGTACATGGAGTGACAGAGGCCTGGTTTGGTCATGTTGAGAGGATGAATGAAGGACGGCTCACAAAAGGTATATACAAGGCAGATGTGAGTGGAAACACCGAGAGGGGACGCCCTAGGAGGACATATAGTGACCTTATTGGTGATGTTCTTTATTTATTTAATTAATTCCAAATAAATTTATTAGTGTCACGCCCCGGCTTCGTACGGTTTTACGATATGACCAAACATGTGGCGTGGTTATTAAGAACAAAGCGGACTCTCACAGACAGACATGAAAAGCGAATTTCATCAACATAATTTCACCTAAACGACGTCCACTGTTAGATATAGGCGTCTCCTAAGCACCGCCACTTCGCTCGGTTCTGTTCTTTCCGCATCCAGCGGATTACTACGGCCTTCATCAGGTCATCGGTGAACATTGACGGCCTGCCAGCGCTACGTCTTAAACGCGCGTCTCCAGAGCATTTCGGCCCCATGGATCATCTGTTCTAGGAGCAATATAGGGCACAGAGCTTGCAGAATAGAGGGCCGATAACCCCTTCATGACCGTCATTTAGGAGTTAAATTCATCATTATATCAACCGAAAGATGCCCACAGCTGGACATAGGCCATAGACCTGGGGGGAGTTTGCCATAATAGCCACGCATGGCTGACGGGTTGGCAACCGCTGTATGCTGGTAAAATGCATAGAGAACGCTGCTGCCCATTCTAAAGTAAGTCCCTTAGTCGCCTTACAACACCCACAAGAAGAAATGGGATATTGCTTTTTATGTCCATCACTGCACGGATTAAATGGGGATAAATTAATTTAACCTTATCTCTGAAATTCCGTTTAAAAGGACCAGCAGAACTAACTCTCCTTATCAAGACAACTGTCTACCCTCATTACGAAAATCCAAATTTTAATAGAAACGTATTAGGACCTTACAATGCTGCTTAGATCTGGGGACAGATCCAATTAATACGTATCAGAATATAAATCTCGTAAACATTTATAACGAGAATCGAAAGTTGACTTAAGCTGAGTTCTAAGTTATAACGACTAGCTTTAAGTAAGTCTGCTTGTAAAACTTATGAATATGTCTTAAATTGAAAAAGTTGGGTATGTGAATATAATGCGTTGGCAATCTGATTTAAATGTATTAAGATAAAGCTAAGTATAAATGACTTTATTTTTGCAAGTAGGTTTGTACACTTTTACACGTCAATCATATTTTTTTAAACTAGATGAGGTCGGCGTTTCCTATCTGACAAATCTGAGAAGAAAGGCCGAAACAAACTCAGAGGTCACAGTCTCTTTTAAAGTCCAGACATAATCTTGGTCAGATCATGTGAACACCATGAGGATTGGTGTCTGAAGTGTCTATAAGTTTCATACTGTTGTTCTTAGGGGGCTTAGATGACAGTACCTAGTTTACCGAAATAGTATACAGTCTTACCAAGGGCCATCATCATGTTACCCAGTAACAGGGATGTGGAGGTCAGATAGGCAGTCGCTTCATGTAAACTAAAGAAAGAAAAATAGTTTATTCTGCACAAACAAAACGCACAACATGAAATAAAAAATAGTTACAAAAAAGAAAAATGCACACATGTATACAAGGTAGCCAAAAGCCCCGTATTCAAGATAAAAAAAACGTTTTACAATGTTATCTATGGCTCATTGATGTCACGGCTACGGACCAAAGACAATACAAATCATATATCTGCGTTATGACACTGACAGTAATTATATAATAAAAAACAAAACAAAAACAAAATTGCCGGATGCAGAGTGCATTTCTGGCTAGTTTTGAGACAAATATACAACAAAAATAAGAACACTTGATCTGTGCGTCGTATTTGTGCAAGAACAGGTCGTTGCTCAGCAAAATGCTGCGACGTCAGACGAATCTATCGTCAGCAGCGCTGATTTTCAGCAACTACTGGTATTTAGCTTCATCCAGTTAGACTGGAAACCGAGCCTAACATAGGTAGGCAAAGGCTAGATTCGATCGGCTTTTAGGCAGTTTGATTCGATTATCCTTTATCCGTTCTAGCCACTGGTTACATGATTATATGGATGATTATCTCACGGGTACTAAGTACCGGGATAAAAAAGTATCATGTGTTAATCCAGGTTATAAACTATGTGTTTGCTAAATTCCATCCGTATCTGTTTGGCCGTTTTTGCTTGATTGAAAAAAAAAAAGGAAGTCGTTTACATTTTTAATATTAGTAGGAGTCCAAAAAGATTTCACTAAAATAAACACACATATATGAGCTCACGCCTTTTTCCCAAGGGGGTAGGCAGAAACTACAAAACGCCACCGTAAGGTACTAATATATATTCTGTGGTTCAGTCTCATAACGTTCAAGTTCCAAAATAATATTGCATACCTAATAGTAAAGAAATCAGAATCCAACACAATAACTGCTGGTATTATATTATACATATACTCGTATCTTTATTAAATTGTTTTATTTTAATTTTATTAAACTGTGACCTTGGTAAGGTGCTTTTCCTTGCCTGAGTTAATTGAGAAAAAGAAAGACAAACTTTTTTATTATTTATATTAAAACACATCTTAACAAGCGTTACAGTTTCAACCATTTTTTTTTTTTTTTGAAATTTCAAACTCGATGTCAAAAATATAAAACACCACTTACAAATCCACTTAAATAAAAAATGTATATTATGAGACATGGATGTTTGGAGACTTGACTATTTTGCAATTTGAACGTTTTGAGATGTAGATATTTTGCATCTTGGAGGTTTCGAGACTTGGGTCTTATGAGATTTGAACTTTTTGCTACCATATATGTTATTTTGCAACTTGAATGTTATGAGACTGAACCGACGCTACCTGCTACGATCCTTTCATAGTCTGCGAGTACATCTGGTCACACACGCACGCCGGTTGCCAGTACTACGCACCTGACCCTTCTGAAGGACTTCACCAATAAGGTCACTATATGTTCTCGTAGGGCGTCCCTTTCCGACGTGTCCAGTCACATCTGCCTTGTAAATACCTTATGTTAGCCGACTTTCGTTCAAAAAAAAAAAAAAACAGAAGTCATTTATTCAAATTAGGCTGAGGATCAGCACTTTGCGAACGTCAAAATTACAAAAGACAGTCCCCCCAAAACGCCCACCCGTCGCGCAATTCCTAATGCTTTAGCTGGGAAGAAGAAGTGGCCAACAAACTCCCCAGAAGCACAGCTGTCTGTCCAGTTAGAAGAACTTGATCCGCTAAACATGACTAACCCATCTAAGCGTACTCTTTTCAATATTAGTCACTACATCTTCTTTTAAACCACACCGTTGCTTTATCACATCATTCCTCAGCCTATCATTCACAGTCACACCTTTCATGCTTCTTGTTAAACAAAAATATTCTTAATCACAATGCTATCAAAGTTTGCCAACATCGTAGCCACGTTTAAATCTATACCTTAATATCTTCAACAACCAAAGATTCATAACCAATAACTTCGGGACTTCAGGTAAACTTGGCAACGTGTTCCCACTCGTATTTAATGACGTCACAACACGAGCCTCCTATAACATAATGTCACGTAGCGTCTATAAACCAACACTATAGATATTAAGCCTATAATAAGTTTTGTTGGTACGGTTACCATGGCAACTCGAAGGGAAGTCGATAGGAGCATTGGGAGTTTTTATATGAGATGACTAGCTTCTGCCCGCGATTTCGTCCGCGTTAAATTTCTTGTTTCCCCGACCCTTCCTGTCGCGTCGAATCGCCTACCCGTGCGATTTTCCCCGTTTTTGCAACATTTTTCATTACTGCGCCGCTCCTCTTGGTTGTAGCGTGATGTTATATAATCTATAGCCTTCCTCGATAAATAGGCTACCCAACACAAAAATAATTTTTCAATTCGGACTAGTTGTTCCTGAGATTAGCGCATTCAAATCAAATAAATCAAATCATTTATTTGCATAATACAGGTAGGTATAAATAGATGTTACAAAGAAATATTAAGTATGTACTCTGTATCATTACCTAGTAAGGTGTGCAAATATTTATATAATTGTAGTTATTCAATTAAAAGTAGGTACAGTAATTAAATAAAATAAAAAACAATAAAACGACAATAAAGTTAAATAAATTCAGGATATTACAAAATGTTGGTTCAAAGATAAAAATTGTTAGATGAATTATACACATAATTATACATGTCATGTCATAGACTTACAATCAAATAAATGAAATTAAAATATTGGTCCAAATTAAAATAAAATTATACAGATGTCAAATTAAGTAAATAAAGCATGTCACAATATTAATTGTATTGTCATCTTATTCCGTCAATAAGTTACTCTCTCTATATGTAGCTATCTATATTTTTATCCTGTAAGTACTCCTTGACATTATAATAACATTTATCCACCAGGAATTTGTGTAGCTTCGACTTGAATGGCTGAATAGGTAATTTTTTGACATCATCAGGTAACTTATTATAAATCAATGATGCCATACAAAGAATGCTTTTATTTACTAGTGCTGTTTTTCCATATGGTATCTTAATTTCTAATCTTTTCTTGTCACGTAATTGTCTATAGTGGCTTTTAAAAGCAGTTTTATGGTAATTAGGATTCGATTTCACAAAAACATTTATTTCATATAGGTATAATGAAGGTAGTGTCAGAATTTTTAAGCTCTTAAAGTATGGTTGACAGCTGGTAGTATTGTCTATATTACACATTGCTCTAATGCATTTTTTTTGAGCTTTAAATACAGATTCCTTATCGACTGCATTTCCCCAGGATATAATACCATATCTTAGGACAGGTGCAACTAGTCCGTGATAAGCAGCTAATACGGCTTCTTTATTAACAATTTTTGAGAGCTTGTACAGAGCAAATGAGGATTTATTAATTCTTTTGCAGATATATTCTAAATGTGTTTTCCATGTCAGTTTGTTGTCAATATTAATTCCTAGAAACATTGTATCTGTCACAGAATGTACTACTTCACCGTGGTAACTAACGTTTATATTTTTTAGTTGACTTCTCTGATGAAAGTGTATGATTTTCGTTTTGTCCATATTTATTTTAAGATTATTTTCGTTTAACCATTGTATTATTGTATTTAATGTGTGGTTGACCACATGTTCGTAATCATTTTCTTTGTCGTTTTTTATAATAACGGTGCTATCATCTGCAAATAGTACCATTTGTTGGTTGATATGTTTCGGAAGATCAGTAAAGGGCCTAGGACACTACCTTGTGGAACTCCGAATTTTATAGTTTTACAGTTTGACTTGTGTTTAATCTCATTTCGTATTTTCTGACATATTTGTGTTATTTCTACTATTTGTTTTCTATTATGCAGGTATGAAAAGATGAGATCTAGCGCTTTACCCCTTATGCCATACATGTTCAGTTTTTGCATTAGTATCGTGTGGTCAACTCGGTCAAAGGCTTTACTCATATCCATAAAGATAGCACATGTTGGTATTTTTTTGTCCAAGGCAACTAAAATAGGTTTCAGTAGGTCATATAAAGCCTTTCTGTTCATCTACTAAAATCTTATATTTTTCTAAAAACCTGTATAGTCGGCTATAAATGATTTTTTCAAATACTTTTGAAAAAATAGGAATCAGCGCTACGGGCCTATAGTTTCCCATTTTTCGTTTGTCTTCCTTTTTGTGTAGTGGAATGACAATGGATGTTTTAAGTTTCTCTGGGTATATTCCGTTAGAGATGCATAGGTTAATTATGTAGCATAGATGAGCTGAAATATACGGCGATACATATTTAATGACTTTGGTGCAGACACCATCGTTGCCCACGCTATGCGTATTTTTTAGCTGCTTTATTTCTCTTTCTACCTCTGTAGGTGTTGTGGGAGTAAGAAAAATTGAATTAATTTTAGTGTCGATTTTATGATTTGAGGGTCGGGTTTTGTTATGATTGTCATTCCTTAAATTATTTGTTTTGTCTGATTCTGAAGCTTGGTTAATGTAGAAGTCGTTAAAATTATTCGCAATAGTTTTAGGATCTGTTATCTTGATGCCATCTTTAAGTATTTCTGTAATAGGTTCTTTGGGAAAGTTAAATTTAGACTTGTTTATAATTGCCCATGTCGCTTTTGATTTGTTTTCTGATTTATTTATGTAATAATTGTTTTGTGACTTTTGTGTTAGTGATATTACTTTTTTTAATCTAGCTGCGTACTGCTTAAATATGTTTTTATTTCTTTTTGTTGGATGCATCCTATATTGCCATAACATTTTCCTTTTCATTTTACTACAGTTTTTAAGACCTTTAGATAACCATTTAGATTTTTTATTTAGTGATTTTGTTATAATTTTGAAGGGGAAGCATAAATTGTAAAAGCATAAGAAAAGGTCCAGAAAATAATTATAAGCTTCGTCCGGGTCATTTGTATTGTAAATATCAGTGAACGACAAGCTGTTTATGCAATTTTTAAATTGATTCAGATTTTCAGCACTATAGTCTCGTCTTCTATTACGCCAAGATTTTAGCACACAGGATTTTTTGACGGGGCATTGTAACAATTGAGCTGTGTGATCAGATGGACCAAATTCAATTATTTCACTTTTACATTTAGGAAAGTTGTGTGCAAAGTTATCAATACAAGACATTAAATCAAACAAACAAACAAACTCTTCAGCTTTATATTATTTATAGTATAGATTTGTTTCTGTATCTTATACCATTAAACGAGCAATTCTTGTATATATATATTTATATATTATAATCTGAATCTCGGAAACGGCTCCAACCATTTTCTGGAAATTTAGTTTACAGGGGGTTTCGGGAGCGATAAATCGATCTAGCTAGGATTCATTTTTAGAAAATGTCTTTTTATCAAAAAAAAAAAAAAAAGCGAGCAGAGCTCGGGCATCCAGGTACTATTCTATCAATAAAGCTGTACAGTTTGGTTTCGTTCCGATTACGCACGTCTCTTACTGCCTTCTATCAGCAATGCCCTAAGTCTGGGTCCGTACCTCACTGGGGGTACCCTTAGCGAGTATCCGCTCTAGTTTAAGCCCTGGCTAGAGGCCTTAATATATTAAGGTAGCCACAGGCAAGTCCGGTTAAGCAGCCGACAACCTCATAGGTTGACCTGTGAGACGTTATTCCCAAAAAAAAATACAAAGTGATTTTTCTTTGGGAATAACGTCTCACAGATCAATGAGACGTTATTCCCAAAGAAAAAACACTTTGTTTTTTTTATATGAACGCGCTTATATCTGGGACTACAAGTCGGATTGGATTTTCTTTTTTTGATAGCTCAATTCTTCAGAAAGGAAGGAAGGTTATACGTATAATCATTCATCATCATCATCATCATTTCAGTCGAAAGACGTCCACTGCTGGACATAGGCCTCCCCCAAGCTCCGCCACTTCGACCGGTTTTGTGCTTCCCGCATCCAGCGGATTCCTGCGGCCTTCACAAGGTCATCGGTCCACCTTGTTGGAGGCCTTCCAACTCTACGTCTTCCGGTACGCGGTCGCCACTCCAGAACCTTTCGGCCCCATAACCAATACGTATAATAGGATATTCGTTCTTTGATAATCTGAAGGATTTTGTGTAAAACTCCTAATCTGTTGCTTCATATGTTTGATATAATCGTCTGTGCCCGATAACGTAAAGAACACAATTAATCGTCACATCTACGGCAAACTTACGAATCTGCAGAAAATGTATTTTACAGGGGAGCGTTTTGAAAGTAAATATCAACGATTTCTTTTTTTTGTTAACGGGTATATAGGTACCATGATATATTTTGGTTTTTAAAATGGTACTTTTTTATATAATGAATAACGGATTGTCAATATTTTAAACATTACGAACAGATTTTCATCATAATATCGATTTTACCAAAACTGCAGATTCGTAAGTTTGCCGTGGATGTGACGTAATGTTGTCTGTTTTTTTTGTATATTTGAACGCGCTAATCTCTGGAACTACAACTCGGATTCGATAAATTCTTTATCATTTGATTGATCAATTTTTGGGGAAGGTCATCGGATATTTAACTTCAAGCTATGATCTTTAGGAGCCGAGCTAACTGAGAAAGAAGTCAGAAGGAACGCAAACGAAGTAAAAGCGCGGCCAGGCGATTCAATGCGACGCGATGAGTCGGGGGAATAAGCGGTCGCTTTATGTAAAATATTGGTATTCAGCTGCATTAGGTAAGATTAGACTGGAAGTCAGCAAATGTGGCCAATCTGGCATTCCAGTGGACTACCTGATGGGTGCCATTTCTGCCAGGGTCGCGAGATTGTTCGAAAGAGACACCGTGATCCTGGCACATGGGCAGCTGAAGGAACACGGGTGGGTTTTAGTCAGTAAAAGTCTGACATGCCCTCCCGCTCCGCCCAAGAGCGGGAGACGTCATTTGATAATTTCCCACCTACAAAAAAAAAAGGGTGCCATTTACTTTTGTAATGTGCAAGCTAGCTTCGCGGGATAAGAGAAGCATACATCCGCGGTCTCAGTGGCAGTGCTTGGGGGAAGTCTATGCCCAACAGTGGACGTCTTTCGGCAAATTATGACGATGAGCTAGAGAATGCGTTGCCAACCTTAGACATAGTTGATACGTTAAACGTGCCTGTCAGTTAGACATCAAACGTTCTTTGATGGTAATACACTGTGACAAAAATTTAATATGATTTCTACACGTGTACACAATTATTGTAACATTTGACCTTTCTGCTAGTTCAATACCGTGGAAACGAACGAAAATAGTGAGGCTTACAGCGAAATTTATTCAACCTAGTACTAACTTATAAAATACATTTCATGAATAGATAAGAAAACAGTTACGAAGTCAATTGCTGGAAAGTATTGAACGAGTCTGATGCTGAAAATATAGTTTTTCGAATTTCTGTCCGTTTGTCTGAATATATGTTCCAAAGCAGAGAGCAGTGGTGGCCCAGTGGTAACGGCCGCGACTTACGAATAGTAGGTCGTGAGTTCAAACTCAAGCAGGCGCTTTACTTTGTGTAAATTATTTCATCACCACTGCTCTCAAAACGGTGAAGGAAAACATCGTGAGGAAACCGGCATGTCTTAGAACCAAACATTCGAAGACATGTGACATCTACCAATCCGCACTAGGCCCGCGTGGTGAATTGTGGCCCATTCCCTCTCACCGAGATTGTTCGAAAGAGACACCGTGACCCTGGCACATGGGCAACTGAAGGAACACGGGTGGGTTTTAGTCAGTAAAAGCCTGACACGCCCTCCTGCTCCGCCCAGAGCGGGAGAAGTGATTTGATGATTTCCCATCCAAAAAAAAAAAAGATGTTTTAAATAAAATTGGCACGACAGATCTTTTTGCATTTTTGTAATTCGATACTTGGCTTAGATTAACATTTATAATATAAAGTATTTTTAGAAGGAAAGGAAATAGGTTTATTTTTAGTTAACATGAAGCAGAGAAAGAATACAAACACAAAAAAGATTAAGTTGGAGAAAAATTTGAACGCGCCGTTTTGCGTCACCTCCACGCAAAACGGCTATCGATCAGCATAATGCTGCGACCCTATGCGAGACAACCCCAGCGCTGGTTTTCAGCGACAGTCAATAAGAAATACTATGAGTACCGGTAGTACGTTTCCATTGGATACTTTCCGACATCCACGCGAATGAAACCACGGGCAAAAACTAGTAAAAAATTAAGACTAGTCAAGTGAAAAGCTTGTCATTTTATATAATCGGATCAAATCTTCACAATCAAAATGGTCGGGAAATATTAAATTATTCTTACAAGTAAAAACACTCAGTTTGTCAAAAAGTCTAAATCATTTATTCAAATAAGAGTTAAGGAAACTTTGTATTTTTTCCTATTTTTCTTTGAGATTTGAATCCGTACTGATTGCGATAGGGTTTAGAGTTGGAATTAAACCAGTATCTGATTCAGACAGATTTGCTTTTGTTTTCTTACAATTTGATCGAAGCTTCAAAATCACCAATCAGCTAGTGTTTGAAAGATCGCGTTTTAGATTATTTCTTAACATTACTGAAGGAAAACCCATTTTTCCATAGCTTTCCACTCTTCCCTATGTGTTGCTTTCACCGGCCAATCTTCCATAAATACTTTAAAATCATTTCGCCAGGTCTTCCACGGTGGTGACGCCCGTCTTCTGGCATCCACCGCGTGACTGCTCATTATAAGAACTATTACTTCTTCAACGCAGCTTACAGTAACAGTAAACTTATAGAAATCGTCACGTAACGACAATTTTAGGAATCGGTAACGAAAAACGTTTTGCCCCTCACCCCTCTATGCGACTTTAAAACAAATTTATTTAGAAAGAATCAGAGAGTGAGAGATATCGTTTTCATGGTTTTCGACGGTGTTGCTCGCATCGAGGTTGGAAATTCGCATGAGCAAGTACTACAGGGATGAAAAAGTTCAAAAAACGATTTGTAAAACGATTTGTATCCTAAATTTCATCGAAATCCGTTCGGCGTTTTTTGGGATTTGAGTAACAAAAATACCAACTTTTACATTTATAATATTACTTGGATTAGTAGGATTAGGATAGCAGCCCATGGTAAGGGTTGCCCAAGTAATTAGTTGTCCAAACTTGTCCACAGACTGTCGATAACAATAGGAAAGCGCAACCATAAAATATAGTTTGCAACAAATAATATCAACACCGCCATTTGTTCCGTATAACAAAAGTTATAAATGGCTTCATAGAATCTATTTTATAAGGAAAATTATTATGTCACTTTGAAAAGTTTCAAACTTTTTGTCGTCAAAATATTTTTCGGTATAAAAGACTTTGTTTCCAAATTACTAGAATTTGATTCTGAAGAATCTTCACTGAGTTTGTCTGACGATATTTGCTTGAATGAAACTTGTGCTATCATTGTTACATTATATTTATCGGCGTTCTTGGTTTTTGTGTTACTTTGACGCGTTAATATAAGAGGATAAAATCGAAACCTATAAATTATTACAATAATATATCAGTGTCCATTATCCGAAATAGTTTCAAGTTGTGGTGAGTTGTGATGAGATGAGACTAGTCAACTATTTAATTAATATAAATAACAAAATCATATCATAACCTAACAAAAAATATTCACAAACTAAAATATTATAGCGTCGAAAATTCATCCGCATCGTTGTCGACTGGTAATGCGGCATTACCGCGTTGTATAGCTTAGCCTCTAAGGTATAAACCAGCCCTTGAGTCACGAATTGCCAACCAACCGCTTCGATATTTCCTTACTCGGATCACACAACCCGAGAGTTTCAACCCCAAACAGCTCGTAACGATGATACCAATAAAGTTATTATGCCGCTTGAGGTTCTGCAGCCGCAGCAGCTGCACCAGCACAGCATGCATAGCATGCCCTATTCTCTATTCTACGAAGAATAGATATATCTCTTTCTGCAATCTGTCATTCTGTCTTTTAATTCTTCTGTTTCTACAGCAGCGATATTTTATAGTAAAACTGATGGCATTGGCATACTTTTCCTCAAACAATTTGATTTGTTGCTAGTCTACTTCCAAACAATATGCAAACTTGATTATTTCCAGCGAAGTGTTTTCCAAAGTAAAATATGTTTATTTTCCCGTTATATAAATATTACTTGGACGACAGCGTTTCATTTACGGAGGTCGTCGTCATATTGAGAAGATTGATTCAATTTATCTATGATGTTCCACTTTTCACTTTTGAGTTCGTTTTTTCTCGGAAGCTGCTATTTTGTCAACAAGATTACGTTATCGTGTATTTTTTCGATCATACCTATATTCAAGATCTTTGCTTTAAAGCTCCCCGCAAACAGGCGCGACGTGATAGTGCGATGCGACTCTGGTAGAACAAATTCCATGAAGTTTTCATAGAACATTTTCTACGAGACATGCGTCGCGCCTATCTGCGGAACCCTTTATACAGTACCCAATGTTAAAACAGTACTTCAGTAGGTAATTGAATATCGAAACTCTAATAAACTTGTATCGACGAAGTAGCAACTTCAAAAACTCAAGCAATCAGTATAGAATGTTTTTCTTAGCACGAACTCGAATACAAGACAAACTAGCCAAGAACTGACTTCTGCAAGTTTAGACGAAGTCATTACAAGCGCCGAAGTCAGCTCTAAAGGCACTCCTGCATAGTGCCAAGCCAATAAAACTTACTGTCGAGAAGAAAATCAAATAAGAGCCGACGACACTTCCCGTGAACACAATAAATAAAATCGTAATGAAATAACGACACTTGGAACCTTTTTAAGTGCGATATCTCTAGCCCCTTTGAGGGCAATGAAGCTACAATTTTATTTGTAGTGATATTTTACGGACAACTTGCTTTGTGTTGAAATCCTTTTGGGAATGATTTTGGTTAAAACAACCGTGAGACTACTAGATAATATTTTGGTTAAAGTTTATATACTCAGCTTCAGAGCTTGTAATGTCTGCGTTTAGAAATTTTGAGGTTGTTTCGCTGAAACTTCTTGGTAACGATATAAAGGGTACCAAGTCTGAAATATGTTCATAATATAACAGCCGGTAGATAAGCTTTTACCTTTGCTAAACCGCTACAAAATTGTTAGCTTTATTACGTGGATAACTAGCGGATGTTAAAATAGTAAAAGCGATCCGTGAATATTATCATATTCAGGAATTCTGTTGCATGCGGTTAGACTGAATGCCGACCCCAATGAAGTAGGGAAAAGGCTGGGCAGAGGGGTAATTGCGGAACTTTTTATCGGTAGGAATTGGTTTAATATTCATAGTTAAACAACATTCATTGCGTTATTTACGTAGCTGATCCGACAATTTATTCGAACAAATTACGCAATGGTTTAGAAATAATCTTAATTCCCATTCAGATTTTGATAAATTGTGCGTTTCGCAATTAGGGTGCAGATTGATAAGGATATTATTGCATGAAACAACGTTGAACAGATTCGTTTAGTTGTCATCGTATTTGATGTTAATATAAATTTTCTTTACATAGTATAAAACAAAGTCGCTTCCCCCATCTTTACACTTAGATCTTTAAGACTACACAACGGATTTTAATGTGATTTTCATCTAAATTCGGAGTGATTCAAGAAGAAGGTTAATATGTATAATATGCGGGCGAAACAGCTAGTTACAAATATAATAATGATTTTTGAGAATACTTAGAGAAGCCTTTCCCAAAGTGGGCGATAACGCCCCCTTGTGGGCGCTACAGGCCTAAAGAGGGGTGGTAAGAGACCCAGAAAAAAATAGAGTCTACACAACGCCCCCATTTTTTTCTGGGTCTCTTACCACCCGCCTTTAGGCCTTCAGCGCCCACAAGGGGGCGTTATCGCCCACTTTGGGAAAGGCTGACTTAGTGTGTTAGTCCACGTTGCCACGGACGTATTGTAATAAAATCTCACCGGGATATTTTCATGCATTGGACCTTCTTTAGCGCCGTGAGTTGTAGGTGTGTATGTCGAACAGTAATACCCATTGTTCAACTTTTGACGCGCTGGGATGCACTTCATTGAATTCTCAATGCTAGGTTCAACATGGAGAGTTTAAAATCTAGTGTGCAAATAAAGTTACATAATATTTAAACAACCAATTATATAGTGTTAGTACCAATCACCCTCTACACATACTGCTTTATAACTGGACAGCTACAACTCTCCGCTACAGTTTTTAGGATGCAACTGTCTGTCACTCTACTGAATAGCGAAGCTGTTCGCACGATAACTGTTGGTACGAGCACACGGCAACACGCTAAATAATTCTTAGAGCCTTTATAACTGACGTAGGTTAAAATGGAGAATGGACAAACTGTGTCAACAAGCCCATTAGGCTGACGAGAGAAACTGTAACAAACCATCAAAGATAAAAGCCTTCAAGACATTAATAACCCATTAGTTAGCACTTAATGCAAACACAACGCGAAAAGCATATTACTTAAAGTTTGCCAAGTGACATTTCTGTATATATCCCGCGCCGCGGAATGGGACCTTCGAAATGCTGAAACTTCCAACGAAATACCCGGAGATGACCGAAAAGTTCTTTTTACTATCGCTATAAAACCTCTGGCTATAAATTGATATCTCTCTCTGGCTCAAACTTTCGAAGTTACACCGCAAAACCTCTTCGGAACTTAGCCTTAGATACCTGCTCTGATTTCTAGGGTTCTGTACCCAATGGGTAAAACGGGAGCCTATTACTAAGACTCCGCTGTCGTATCGTCCGTCCGTTTGTCGCCAGGCTGTATCTCATTAACCGTGATTGAGAGTTGAAATTTTCACAGATGATGTATTTTCTGTTGCCGCTATAAAAACAAATATTAAAAAACAGAATAAAATAAATATTTAAGAGGCTTCCTTACAACAAACGTAATTTTTTTGCTCGTTTTTGCTCGATATTGATAATGGCAACAAGTAGACGCTTTATATATTACAGAATATTTAATGATATATTATTATATGTTTTCACAGAATATTTAATTATATATTCACTTTTAAAATAATTAATTTAAATAAAATAAAATATTTAAGCGGGGCTCCCACACAACAAACGTGTTTTTTTTTTACCGATAATAATACGGGACCCTTCGTGCGCGAGTCCGACTCGCACTTGGCCAGTTTTCGTAGCTGCTTTTCTAATTTCACAGAATCACCATCTTTTGGATGGAACTTTCCTCCATCCCATTTTCAGGTGTCTATTTTCTATACCCGTGAATGATTTACGGTCTGTATCGAGGGCAAGTCTTTGTCCGTTGCTAGGAGCGCAAATATCCGTTTCGGTCGGGTGTATTAATAATCTGCAAAGTACGAGTAATCAATTATAACAGCTGTTTGATTGTTTTCTGCTCCGCAAATAAATTGGAGGTTAATTCATTCGACATCTGAAGCGAATGATTAGCAAGGTTGTTTCTAACTGAAGATACGGGGAAAATGATTGTTTGCAGATGCTATTAATTATTCTGAAGTGCTTAACAAACTCGGGCCGTTTTGAAACGAGGGTAGGCAGAAACTACAGAATACCACATGCTGTGATCTTTTTAACCCCCTTTTCTATGTCACCTGAGGGCCTAGGATAGATTCCTAGATTGGGCAAAGTGTTATTGCACAATATTGTATAGAATCAAGTTCTTCTATCTTAACAGACAGCTGTGCTGCTGGGAAGTTTGTTGCGCCACTTCTTCCCAGCTAAAGCACTAGGAAGTGTCGAAGGGCGGGCGTTTTGGGGCGACTGTCTTATGTAACTTTGACGTTCAAAAAGTGCTGACTCTCAGCCTAGTTTGAATAAATGACTTTTGATTTGATTGGGTTTTTCTCAGTAGCCTCAAGTCTGTATTTGTGCCGGGTTGATGTCAATAGGTTCGCTCTCTATTTATGGAATAATAAATGGAAAATACCTGGCGAAATGTGGGTGTACTCAAAGTACATCTCTGCTTAACATTTCCCCTTCTGGGAAGCATTGCGTGATTTTATGCAAGCGCGCTGGTTTCAAGTATTACGCACTTGACCTTTTAGAAAGTACGTTAATTATCGTTCTAAGATGTTCGTTCACTCACTCAATTCATATGATCAAAGTCGAACCATCTGTGCATTCTCCCTTATGTTTCCACTACATCTTCAAAAAAAAAGCTGTTCCATACATTATTTTTATACCAACTCTCATACAATGGCAACATAATTAAAACAACACAGTGTCAACATTTTATGACGTAACATACCGACACAAAACCATACAATGTTCTATGGGTTTGCGGAAATAACGTTCGCTACGTGCCCTTCACACTACTCTCACATTTTCTACATTCATCTTTTCATGCATGCGTGACCCATTGAAGGTCTTCGCAATCATAGTTTGGGTATTTTTATGACCGAAACGTATTCTGTTATTTTTTCATCTTTACTGGGTGGCAGGACCTTATCGAACCGGACGTAAAGAAAGTACCATACCATTTCTCCCTGTGGATGTCGTAAAAGGCGACTAAGGAATTTACTAGAGAATGGGCAGCAGCGTTCTCTATGCATGTTACCAGCATACTGCGATCGCCAACCCGCCTGCCAAGCGTGGCGATTATGGCAAACCCTTTCAAATTGGGGGAGGCTTATGTCTTTCAGTAGACGTCTTTCGGTCAGGTCTTTCTACGATGAAGAAATTTAAGACATATTGAGCGGTCTCATCTTTCAAACATCATCATCATTGACATACAATTTACCATAAAAAAAACAAACCACCATTTACAGTCTCCAAATTGATCTACAAAAAAATCAGAAGCGGGAGACACGCATTTTGCGAAAACGTCTTCACGAGATATTCAATAAACTGCGGCATATATAGAATCGATCTACCCTCGGCGACCATAAAAGTAGCGCCTCGGGCACATCAAATGTTAAATTCATTTCTCACGTAACTTGATACGGGACTTAGGTAAAGATAACAAGGTATCAATGACCTTTGATAACAAGGCTCTTTGAATTTAGTTTCTGTTAGTTATATAAATTAGGTTTGGCCTTTTGGTTCTCTGATAGCTTGTTTAATGGTTATGGTTGCTTTATGATTCTGTTTGAATTACTGTTTGTTAGTAGTACCCGAATTGCGTAACGCACTATTAATTACCAACAGAATCATTTTGAAGGATATCCTAATTCATTGCTTCATATATTTAGAAAGAAAATTGTCTCAACAACGTTAATACCGCAATGAATGTTGTTGAATAGCCAAAATTAGTCCAAAGCAAGTCCTGTTGTTAGTGTGTTACGCAACTTATGAACAATATGTACCTGTTTGTTTGTACAGAGAGAACATTGATTTTTACACGCTTTATATTAGCTTCACTTGTATGTTTGTATGTTTGTTTGTAACCGACTCCTTATAGCGCGATTTTGACCCACTTTAAACGACCTGATTTCATTCAAACTTTGCACACCTGTCAAGGACCGATGACAATGCAATAATTTCATAAATTTGTGCCATTATGCTTGCCAGGGTTACCAGCACACCAAAAAAACTGTCTTCGAAAACTACGCTGACATACGTCACAAACTAATTTGTGCCATTATCCTTGCCAGGGTTACAAGGACAGCAAAAAAAACTGTCTTTGAAAACTACGCTGACATACGTCACAAACTACGCTGGCATACGTCTCAAAATTCGAAACACCCTAAAAAATAGAAAATAAATAATAGTTTAAAAAAACTAAAAAACACGCTTCCATAGAACACCAAACTAAAACGTAGAAAATAATGGAAAAAAAGCGTGGGGTGCCTGATATAAAAAAAAAGTACCTTAAAAAGCACCCCACGCTTTTTCTCCATTATTTTCTACGTTTTAGTTTGGTTTTCTATGGAAGCGTGTTTTTTAGTTTTTTTAAACTATTATTTTATATCAAATTACTATTTTGAATTTGTCACTAATAGCAGTTTCAACATTCTTTAATAACTGATTTGGAAGACTAGAAAACATAAAAGGACACCTCTAAAAAGCTGACTAGAAGGTACCGTTGCTGAAATGCAAAATTTCAGCCACACTTACATTTCTGAGCCATTGAGCAAAGCCTATCAAACTTCAGAGCAGACTCCAGACTTCTGAACAGTGAAATTGGGTATTATTTAAAAGGTATCTACTTCGTATAAACAGGTGGAACATGAAATTGATCGGAATAATAAAGGGAGAAAGAAAATAACTGTTGGACAGAGCAACTCTAACGAGCCACTAGTAGTTCTTTGGAGTGAAAAGTTATAGGGCGGGAAAGTGCTGAGTTCAACGGCTCTTTTATTTGCCAATATTACCATACATTTTCTTTTTACCTACGATGAGCATTCGATTCTGAATAGTAGATTCTCTGAAGCGTGCTCATGTAGATCCAATATTGTAGGTACACAAGAACTTCAATGGAAAGCAAATATTAATGTGCTGTTCCGAGAATGAAATGGCTGAATTAAAACTGGAAGTTTGTTTAGAATTTTGTGTGTAACTATTGCACTAGAATAGTTAAGGCTCCCTAGGTTAGCGCGATGCTACTATAGTAGAACAATTTCTGTGAAAAGTTCATGGAAGTTGTTCTACCAGAACCACGTCGCGGCTGTCTCTACAACTCTTTAAACAATACGGTGACAGAAAACACCGTGAACAAACCGGCTGTCTTTTTATTATTATTTATATATTTCTTTTATTAAAACGGTTTACAACCAATGACAGAAATTAAAGACACGGTAACACGTGCACAATAATAAGACAAAATAATATTTAAAAAAAAATATAAAGATAAGGTTAACAACACTTTCATACATTCCTCTCGCAGTACTTCTGAAATGCCGATAAAATCTTCGTCCATTCGTCCGCAAACAGATCGTTTGTTGGATTCGTGTCCAAGAGATCATTAAGCGCAGCCAGAGTACGTGGTACTGGGGACTTAGCACGCGCAACGGTGCGACATCGAGGCACAGCAAATAGCCTGTGCTTGCTGCCGCGGCAGTAATTGTCTGGGACAAAAAAACGAGCCAGCACAGCATGCAGATCAGGCGCGTCAATAGTGCCATGGAGCGTCTTACAGGCTAGTGAGCTGATCTTTAGATCGCCTTACCTCTAACGAATTATATCCAAGGCATTCCAGTTGAAATTCAAGTATTTGACTTGTGACATCTACTAACCGGCATATACCTATGTACATCTCACGGATAGGCCTGTGTCCCAACAGTAGGGATATTATAGTCTCATTTTTTGTGTATATTCATCGTAGCTACCGAAGCTATTTCTTATCTTACCAAGAGTTTATAGAATATACTTATACTCATGAATTTCAATATCATCTTCCGCGACATTTATTTCAATAAACATCCAACACGAATATCGCCTCTAGACCGTTAAATCGATCCAGGGAACCGTTCTAAGTTCAGCCATGGACAGTTATGAGCATATAAAAGGACAAACCAATCAATTTTCAATACAGCTACTCCATTTCACTTCCTACTATAAATGTTTAGCTCGTAAATCAAGCCTTTGAGTGTTTCGTAATAAAACGATGGATGGTATCGAATGCACATGATTAGACCGATCCGTGTTGTCGAATTAATTATTTGGATCTTGAATGGTGTCACCATATGACCAGGCATGTTGTAAGGAATGTTGGAGAATATCTGTTCCACATTGTGGGTTATTTACAAAGATCTGACAGCTCCAAAACAAGCACTTCGGTAAGTTACTGTGGCTTCCTCAATTTATTTCATAAATGCAATGTTTATAGATACAATAAAAACATTTTATTTTTATTATTATTTATCTCGTGATTTAATAATAACAGCCGCACGGAGGAAGTTCGAAGGTTAAGCTAAGAGGCCAAATAGGCAGTCGCTCCGTGTAAAGTAGTAGTATTCAGCTGCATCTGGTTAGACTGGAAGCCGACTCCAAAATAATTGGGAAATAAGCTAAACGTGCTTTCTGAGGCACGGAGGGTTCTTGATATGTAAGGATGGTCACCCATCCACGGACCACCCGCGGCAAGTGTAGCTTTACCTGATTGGTCACACACAAGCCATATAAATCTTGCTAAAACCATTCACCATACACGGAAAGATTTATCTAAATAAAATCTGACGGTTATTAATAATAACCTAAAATATATTTTAAGGATGTTTTAAAGAAGAATATAGATAGATAACTCAGAAGCTAGTTCATAGAGCCAATCAACTACCGATTCTAGTTTTTATTAAATTTGCTCATTTTCATAACAATGGCTTCATTCAAAAGCTAAATAATTTCTAATAATACTTGTAGTTACATGGAATTTCCCCTAAATGGGCTGTTTAGGTAAATTGGCGAAGTGTTTGGAATTGCGGAGATTGTGACTATAATTAGACCAATAAACGCTGTTTATAAATATACGGGGGAGTGGGTGTTGTAAGAGGCGAGTAAAGGATTTACTAGAAAATGAGCAGCAGCGTTCTCCATGCATTTTACCACTATACTGCGATCGCCAATCCGCCTGTCAAGCGTGGCGATTAAGTCAATCTTGCCAAACTGGGGGAAACCCATGTCCCGCAGTGGACGTCTTTCGGCTTCCAATCAATCAACTCAACCTATCACAGTCCACTGCTGGTCTGCTGCTGGTCTTTCGGCTCAAATAATGATAAATATACGGGTAGCTTGGAATGATGCTCGAATGGGTAGAGGGTGAAATAGGCTTGCTTCGTTATTTATAAAACTAGCTTTTGCCAGCGGCTTCGCCCGCGTGGAGGTCGGAAATTATCCCGCGGGAACATACTACCGGGATGAAAAGTACCCTATGTGTTATTCCAGGTTATAAACTATCCGTGTGCCAAATTTCATCTAAATCGGATCAGGAGTTTTTGCGTGAAAGAGGAACAAACATCCACACATCCATACATACAAACTTTCGCATTTATAATATTAGTAGGAAGGATATCACGCCAGGGGTAGTCAAGAATAAATTTCGGGAGTTATGTTAAAGGGTCGATTTAATAGAGGGCAAACCCATTAGTTCATAGAACTAAAAATTCAAAGACATGTGACATCTACCAACCCGCACTGGGCCCGCGTGGTTGATTATGGCCCGCTCCCTCTCACCGAGAGGAGGCCTGTGTCCCAGCAGTGGGAAATTACAGGCTGCTGATGATGAAACCCATTGGATATTGCACATAAACACACAACATCGCGCCTGTAATTTCCAAGTTTTAAGGCAGCGGTGTACCCTATAGTAGGAATGTACGCTCACATTTCGGCAGTTCTGTTTATAAGCCGAGCCTGTTGCCATCAACCGGGCACAATTTAAATATGTTAGGACAACCACACACCGTTACCTGATCCCAAACTAGGCAAAGCCTGTACTATGATAACCAGACAACTGATAAACATACATATATATTTCTAAATACATACATATTATAGATAAATTACACCCAGACACAGAACAAATGATTGTGCTCATCACACAACGTTTGTCCTGGATGGGAATCGAACCCACGACCTCAGCCTTAGCAGTCAGGATCACTAACCACTAGTATAACAGGCCAGTCAAAACACACACTGACAATAATGTCAGACTCAGGGCTGCTACTGAGAAATTTCCAGTGGAAAAACCCAATAACACTTTGCCTGACCCAGAAATCGAACCCAAGACCCTCAGCAGTTGCTCTTGCAGCCACTAGGCCAACAAGGCGGTGACATTGGTTGCTGGATGTTATTCATTTTGATTCGTTACATTGTTTTAACTGTTTCTTTTTCTTCATTTCAGATGTGAATTGCTTTCGTGACGGAAGAATATCATCATCATTAACTAAGGTAAGATCTGAGTGTGTATGTTATGAAGCCTGTTGAATAGATATTAGAAGGGAGTAAGAAACTAGGTAGCTATAGTTCCCTCAGCTATAGGAGCTGATGGACGCTACTGAAGTTGCCAAGCTGTAGCCAAATTCATCAGCTGTTTTTGTAATTTTTCGCTAAAATTAGATAGTTTTTACGATTTTCCAAAAATAAAAGCTTGTCAGTCGTTTAATTAAAACTTTAAAACAAAGTTGGATGGTGAAAAAAAATGTTTTAATTTTTTTTTTCGTTTTTATACCTAATACGTGGGTAAAGTATTGCCCGCTATTTTAATTTGATCCTGTATGTACGTTTTGATCTTTGTTAAGGTCGACTCGGGGAAGACCGTCGGGCGGATAGGACCGTACATTTTAAGCAATACGACGAATTCTGAATAGCTACAACAAAGCCGACCCAAGATTAAAGCTTAAGACTACCAGTACCTACCAGTTTAAAGTTTTTGTATCTTGGGTTGGCTTTGTTGTAGCTATTCAGAATTCGTCGTATTGCTTAATGTACGGTCCTATCCGCCCGACGGTCTTCCCCGAGTCGACCTTACTCAAAAGTCTGAACAGATCACGATGAAATGTGGCACACAGACAGTTTATAACCTGGACTAACACGTAGGGTACTTTTTATCCCACTAATACGTTTCGTCGAAGCTGCAAGCAAAAGCATATCATAAATACAGTCTAGTACATCATACAAATGGAAAAAATAAACATACGAAATATTACCATAAGACACTTATCCAGAAATATGTGACAATTTGACTTACGACATACTCCAAACCAACCTTCCATTTCAAACGCAGAGGTCGGTAACATTTTTACATTCCTAAAAGTGTCTCGTACTTCTAATGTTTTTTATCTCTGACAAGCCTGTTACTTTGAGTGGCGTATTCCACTTTTTTTAATCCATTAGCCTCTATTGCATTTTGTGCCATGTTTTCAGTTTTAGGCGTGTACGTGTCAGCTTAGTCTTAAGACTAGATTTTACGAGATTTAGGATTGAGTTGCGTCGGCAAGTTGTGTAAAATGTGTGGTAGGATTAGTGAGACAAGGCTTGTTTTTATTTTTTGGAAAAAGGGGGTAAACGTCAAACATAATGTTTTATATCACTCTGCAAAATATAACTAACTAGTTGCGCGCGGTGGTTTTGCCATCATAAGTCTCGATGCCTTGCGAATATCAGGATGACATGTGATATGAGAGTAGTGGTGTCTGCCCCGAGTTACGAGTTGTAGGTCGTGGCTTCGAACCCAGGCAGACAGACGCTTTGTTTTGTGTAAATCATTTCATCACCACTGCTCTCAAAACTGTAAAGGAAAACATCTTGAGGAAACCGGCATGTTCTAGAACCAAAAATTTAAAGACATGTGTCATCTACTAACCCACACTGGGCCCGCGTGGATTACGGCCCATACCCTCTCACCGAGAGGAGGCCTGTGTCCCAGCAGTGGGAACGATAATGGCTGATTATGATGATGTCATATGATGACGTGTTAACCAGCCGTTTGGAGATTTCCTTAAACAAACCATGAGGCATTCCGACCCCACAGACTGATTTCAACCCCAACGGCTCAAAAATACAATTCTCAACTGTTATCATCAGTCCCTAAAACTATTTAGGCGATTATCACACGGCACCGCGCACCGCCGCGGAGGGCGGTGGCGGTAAAGCGAATTGACCGCGCGGTCGGACGGTGTACTTGTGTTAGGCATCAACGGATTTAATAGAGGGCAATGCGACATAAGATCCGCTTCACCGCCTACCGCGGCGGTGCGCGGTGCTGTGTGTTAATCGCCTTAAGTTTCTAACTATGATGCCTTGCCTTAGAGCACACAGAAAAGCCTGAAGTATCGATTATGAATCTAAACGGAATATATCAGGAAGGATGGATAGCCTATCTGCATTATTCATGAAACAGAACCGATCTCTTTGCTAAAAGGTTTTAAAGCTAGTATTTAATAAAAGCTATCATCTACAGCCTGAATACGATCTTTACTAGGGTTTCATCGTATAAGACAAATAGTATAGGCTAGTCATAGGAAGAAAGGCTAGTGGGATCCCCCCTCCTAATTTTTTTATTTTTGGATTGTAAATCATCAAATGACTTCTCCCGCTCTGGGTGAAGCAGAAGGGCGTGTCTGACATTTACTGACTAAAACCCACCCGTGTTCCTTCAGTTGCCTTTATTCCAGGGCCACGGTAAGTCTTTCGAACTGATCTGGCGACCCTGGCAGGAATCTGCCAGGGTCGCGGGAATTTTTTTGAAAGTCCCACTTACGAGTAGTAGTACCAACGTCGCTTTACTTTGTGTAAATAATTTCAACAACACTGCTCCCAAATCAGTGAAGGAAAACATCGTGAGGACACCGGCATCTACCAGGGTCGCAAGGTTTGGTTGAAAGAGATACCGTGGCCCTGGCATATGGCCAACGAAAGGAACACTGGTGGGTTTTAGTCAGTAAAAGTCTGACACGCCCTCTCGCTCCGCCTAGAGCGGAAGACGTCATTTGATGATTACGAACCAAAAAAAAAAGACACTGGCTTGTCTAAGAACCAATTATTCGCAGACATGTGACATCTACCAACCCGCGTCGTAGATTGTAGCCCACTCCCTCTCGAAGAGAGTCTCAGCAGTGGGAACGTTCTAGGCTGATTATGATAAGTCAAAGACAGGGTATGGCAGGGAGTTGTCCTGTTCAATGCCGCGGCTTGTATTTTGAAGTAAAACTGTTCAGATACATATCTTAGGATCGGCTAATTGGGTTCCGTCCTAATTAGTGACATAGGGTGCCGAAACGTGGACACTGAGAGTTGGGCTGGTCCACAGATTCAAGGTCGGTCGCCGCGCCATGGGAGGGACTATGAACGGAGTTTCTGTGAAGAATAAAATCAGAAATGAATTTTCCGGAAAGTATCCGGAGTTACCGACATAACTGGCAGAGTAAGCAAACTTAAGTGGCAGTGGGCTGGCCATGTTTAACGAAGGATCGATGGCCGGTGGAGCAGACAAGTCATGGAGTGGAGACCGCGTTTTGGCAAGCGTAGCGTGGGACGCCCCCCGGCAATGGACCTAAAGAAAGTGGCTGGAACAAACTGGATGCGGAAGGTGGAGGACAGGGTGTTGTGGCGCAGTCTGGAGAGGCCTATGTCCAGCAGTGGACTGCGATAGGCTGAGTTCATAGGCTTCCCGTGTGACGACAGCCTATCTGACATCCAAAACCAAGTAAAAATCTCTGCACGTATGCCACGACACCGTTAATTACGATAATTTAACAGTGCGGATATATCATTTTTCAAGATAAAGACATTAATGAAAT
The DNA here is from genome assembly GCA_947507805.1 of Aporophyla nigra. NCBI lineage: Eukaryota > Metazoa > Arthropoda > Insecta > Lepidoptera > Noctuidae > Aporophyla > Aporophyla nigra. The sequence continues at coordinate 6,634,701 of OX382292.1, read as the reverse complement.
CACTAGTCTGAAAAACATCGTTTCTGTACCTTTTGAAATGTAATGGCCTGAGGAGAATACAAGGAAGAGAAGCAGAATTTCATACATATTTACTCAACGAGATCAAACATTTTAACAGAATAAAACATTTTATATTTCATATTTATTCTGAACAAGAACGACTGAGTTCACATTAGAATGATTACGTATCTTATTTACGACTAGCTTTTGCCCGCGGCTTCGCCCGCGTGGATGTCGGAAATTATCGCAAGAGGACGTACTACCACGGTTAATGTATTAAAAATGCATTAATCCAAGTTATATCGGTAATTACCCGCGACTAACAAAAAAGATTTTCGTTCGTTTTATTTTCGTGATATTCTTTTTTTTTTCTAAAATAAAAGTAGCCTAAGTTACTCCTTGTTACATCAGCTATCTGCCAGAGAAGGTCCCGTCAAAATCGGTCCAGGCATTTCAGAGATTAGCCGGAACAAACAGACAGACAGACAGACAAAATTTAAAAAAAAATGTTGTTTTGGTATATTAACCGTGTATACCATCCATATACACTTAGTAAAAAGCGGTTATTTTATTATTACAAACAGATACTCCAATTTTAATTTATTTTCACATTCGAAGATCACTTTGTGCAGAATGTACCTATAATAATGCCAAAATATAATATTACGGGTAAAATTCTAGGAGTACCGTGTTATTCTCGTGTCAGCACGAGTTATAGGAAAATATCTCGTGCTGGGGCTAAAATATTAGCTAGTGAGCAAGAAAGACGACTTAGATGCCTAGAGGGTGTGGGAGGAAAGTATGTGTTGCCTTTAAAATTCTTGGTTATTCACAGGGAAATGTAGGTGTATACATAATCTATAAACTAATTCTTAAAATAATAATAATCTTCTAAAATTTGTTATATTATTGGAATGAAGTCTAATTGTAGACTATTATTATTATTTTAACACTATCGAGTAGTGGAGTGCTTGAGGAATACCTATGTAGATATTGGTATCAACGAATTAAGAACGACTTCCTTTTTAACCGACTTCAAAAAAAGGAGGAGGTTATCAATTCGACTGTATTTTGTTTTTTTTTAATGTTTGTTACCTCATAACTTTTGACTGGGTGAACCGATTTTGATGATTCTTTTTTTATTTGAAAGCTGGTGCTTCCCGAATGGTCCCATTTTAATTCATTTTCCATTTTTCGGTTCCATTCGGACAATGGGATCCATGTGAAAACCATAGAAGTCTTAAATTTGCATTAAGTATTTGCGCGACAAATGAACGAATAACGCGATTAGATTAGTGCGGGGTATCTACCGTAACTAAAAAGTTAAAAATAAAAACTCTTTACAAAAAAATATCAACTGACTTCCTTAAAAAAAAAAAAATAGAGGTGTCAAGGGACACCCGGATGGAACGAAGTTCCTTTCCAGGATTCATAATTTTTATATATTTTTTTATTATTTATTATGTACAAAAAACCTGTATACACTCAACAAAAATATTCTCTTTCTCTCTCTCTCTCTCCCTCTTTCTGGCATAAAACCTTAAATACAGATCCTAAGGCACCGAATTCCGAAATTAAAGTTATTTTTGACTTTGTAGTGTTTTCTTTAAGGAAGTCGGTTGTTATTGTATATGAACATTTGAATTTCACGCATAACATTGGCGGTTCCTCCATTTCGTGACCCCCGCGTGTAGGTGCAAATTGAACTGGGTCAAAGCTTGGTTGCCTTAAGTACATATGAAGTTAGTGAGATTCACATTAAACCGCATAATACATTCCTGTTCTCATACAACATGTAACGTAATTAACGCACACCCTCTTAAAGGGTCATTGTACTCATCAGTATGAACAACTTTTACTATGGGACCAAACCTGAAATCGCGAAAAAAAATCTGCTGTTTCATACATTTTGGTCGAGTAGGTTTTGAACTTTTGAATGAAACAGCAGATTTTTTTTTCGCGATTTCAGGTTTGGGCCCATAGTAAAAGTTGTTCATAATGATGAGTACACTGACCCCTTAAGAGGGTGTGCGTCAAAGAGAATATAAATAGTCTTTGGTGTGCGTTAATTACGTTACATGTTGTATAGTGCTCAGGGTTCTTAAGACATTACAAGAGACAAGACCTGAAGCCTAATTGCATATCACACTATGAATCACATTCCGAATGATTTTACAAATCCATTACTTCACATGTTCCCAAAATTGTCTGCTCAACAACTCAAATAGCGCAATGAATGTTTTTGAACTGCCAAAATGAAAACCATTTCCCGACGCCAAGCCTGCCTCTCATTTTATATTCGCCTATAATCGGCTAAAAAGATAACTTTCTATACTTATTACGTCACTTGAAGCACTTACTATCAAAAGTTGGAGGAGACACATTGGAAGCCACGCCTCATAAAATCTAACGCGAAGGTGTGAAGTGGGAAGTGGCTAATGGCTACCATAACTATTGGCGGAAGAATTTCTGGGAGCTCTAGAGGTATTTAAGGACTAAAAGTGTTTAAAAGATTTCTGAAAGAGGTCCAGTATTAGGTACTATACGTAGCACGGGTATTTTAACGTTTAATAAAATAATGTTTTATAGGTATTTTGCTGCTGACAAACTGTACAGCAGTTTGCCAGAAGAATTGTGTTATTTTTAACCGACTTCAAAAAAGGAGGAGGTTATCAATTCGTCTGTATTTTTTTTTATTTATTTTTTTATGTTTGTTATCTCATAACTTTTGACTGGGTGATCCGATTTCGATGATTTTTTTTTATTTGAAAGCTGTTGCTTCCCGAATGGTCCCATTTTAATTTGGTTCTATTCGGACAGTGGGATCCATGTGAAAACCATATAAGTCTTATATTTGCATTAAGTATTGGCGTGACAAATGAACGAATAACGCGATTAGATTAGTGCGGGGTATCTACCATAACTAAAAAGTTAAAAATAAAAACTTTTTACAAACACTACAAAGTCAAAAATAACTTTAATTTCGGAATTCGTTGTCTTAGGATCTGTATTTAAGGTTTTTTTGCCACCGACTTCCGAAATTAAAGTTATTTTTGACTTTGTAGTGTTTTTAAGGAAGTCGTTTTTAATTTTTTTGTAAAAAGTTTTATATGTATAAATAATCCATAAATAAACGAAAAACAATAATTAAAAAAAATATCATTCCGATCCAGCTCGTCTCTTGCTGTCCTCTACCAAGCGATGCTCTAAGTCGAAGTGCGTACCCCACAGGGGGGCCCTTAGTAAGTAGTCGCTCTAGTTTTTCGGCCCACTTGTTAGCGTAGTACGAAGTTTCAATCAAATTTGAGGCCAGTTTTTACTGGCCTTGTCCTAAGATACATACTGTAAATGCTTCCATAGCCAGCGATGCGACTCTAGTAGAACAACTTCTATTAAGTTTTCATATGGCCCTAATAGAGTTATAATAATAATAATCATATGTTAGAACCAACACAACGTTATCTGATCCCAAACTAGGCAGAGCCTGTACTATGGCAACCAGAAAACTGATAAATACACTTATATTTCTAAATATATACATTTTATAGATAAATTACACCCAGACACAGAACAAATTATTGTGCTCATCACATAATATTTGTCCTGGGTGGGAATCGAACCCACGACCTCAGTCTTAGCAGTCAGAGGCACTAACCAGTAGACTAACAGGCCAATTGCGTCGGAACTGTCTGTAGAAGCCCAAACCATGCTTCGAAGGCCACAAAATCACGGGTATTTTGCCAATATTTTGACTATAACTTGTTTTTCAGATTTAGTTAACCTTTAAAGGTTAAATGAAAACAGGTTTTACGCAGTGTTATCATATTTCTTGTCAGCCACTACAAAAAGGAACCCACTTATCTTAATGGTTATCTTATCGTTAGAATAGTTTTTACAATTTTTTGCTTCTCTTTAGAAACAAATTCCTCTCATAATGCTTTATTTTAAGATATTCCTTTTAATATTATCTCATCTCGCATAAGTTGTTATAAATAACTAGGTTACTTGTTAGCTTGTTTTAACATATAATATAGCATAAAACATCGCATCGCCCGCCAGCGATATTACTGCCTTTTTCTTAGCATTCTGTTTGACTTTAATGGGTTCCTTAGGATCGTAGAGTGATGATCAGTGATCGGATATTCGGATGCATATTTATCTAATGTTACTATTTAACTGTGAAAGCACGGAAGCGGCTTCGTATTTTTTTATTAAAGCCGGGTTTCTTGGATCATATTTATTTAAAATTAATGTTTAACCCCAGATGCAAATACATAATGTGTGTAGGGTGGTATGTTTTAGTAAAAACAACGCACAAAACCCGCTTAAAACGCGCATTCTATATTAGCCAACGTTTCAACTTTAGGTGAATATGCATCTGAATATCCGATCTCTAGTGATGATCTATTACTTATAATAAAATACTTCCTTAAGAATTGAGCTATCAAATACAAAAATATTTTTTCAAATCTTACGGACAGTTCCAGAGATTAACCCCTACATACAAACAAACAAATTGTATTAGCGTCTTTATAATACCAGTATAGATAAGTCTACGTTTCCTAAACTTTAGGAGTAGACTTTAATATAAGTTGTTAAATTGGGTGTACTAAACCACGTCTGCACACCCTACGAAGGATTCAGGTGTGATGTTTTGCTGTTTCGTCAGTTTTACCAACTCCTAAAAACCCGAGTCGCTAGGATCAATAACAAAAGTCGCTAGAACTGATTATACCGGCCTGAATTGTAGTCCAAAAGTCGTCAGATAACTCGCAAAACTTCTTTATTTGCTAAGACTTAGACAAACTTCGCCATTTCTAGTGACAAACTCACTAAATTTGCAACACTGTGTCTCTTTAATTGAAAAAGCTCTGCTCTTTCTCGTGCTACCTACCATGGCATATTTTTTTTTTGAATTTTTTTATTTAATGAAAGTAAAGTACAGTTTTGTTACTTAAGGGCCTTGGTCCGGTTTAGTGCCGTAAAACGGTCACTTTATGAACCTATCTTCTCATTAACGACTTGGTTTGAAGATTTGAAAAAAATATATTTTTCCTATAGATTCATGTACATAATTTTTACAAGAGCACTTTTTTCGTAGGGTTAAAACATTTGCTGTAAAAAAATATTTACGACAACCCAATTTTTTGCCTTATATTTCATACTCCTACTAAACAGCTTTGTTATTTGGAAATATTTTTACACATAAAAATAAACGGTTATAGGCACTACGATTTTACAATAAAATATTGTAAATTAATCAAAATTTTGCAAAGAAATACCCCCATTTTAAGCCGTCAAGGGTAGAGGGGCTCTGCGCAGGCGCGGGCTGCAGTCGTGCATTAGCATTCAGACGGGAGGGCTGTGTCGCTCGCTGCTCCGCTCCAGCTATCGACCGACTACGCGCGACGTGTGTGTTAGTGTAAGTACTTACGAACGTATTGTAACAGTGTGTGTTTATAGACTAGCTCCTTGCAGAGGAGTCGATTTGTTTGTGCGCGACGCGCGTGGACGCTTTATTAGTGGTGGCATTTCTAAATACTTTTTTGTGTATATATTTTATTGTGTGAACTGTAACATAGTTTGTATTTAAATAAATATGCCCAGGCAAAGAAAGTGTTTAATTTATTAGCGATTATCCTACAGTTATTGACTATTTCTGTTTTGTTGTAATTTTTAATTTTTAGTGTCTCCTAACCAAAACTGTGCGTTACAAAAACATTTTTTTTTTTAAATTATGTTAATATTTCTCATGTAAGTGAAATTTGTTTTTTATGGGAAATAAAGATATCTCTAACCCGAAAAGTTGTCTTTTTTTAATCAATCACATACCTGCATGTTTAAAGAAATATGTCCAGTATAAACATCAAATAGTTGCGTCTTTCTAAAGTATCAGCCATTGATCCACCATTCGGTACCTTTTACAGTCGTAGGCAAAAATACCGACTTTCGTCCGTCTCTGCATAATCTTTGGTCGTTGTTTTAGTTTAGTGCGCCGCCGCCACTCGTTACGTGTGTGCGGGAGTATGGAGCTTAGCTCCGCCCATATGCTCAAGGTTAACGAGGATACTATACACCTTAATTCTAAACTCGCCAAACTTTTACGTTTGATGGCGAGAGGTGTTTGCTTCCTTAACCTTCTACGTAATGGGTAGTTTAAACTGATAGTCAGAATGCACCATATTCCCATATTTGTTTTGACATAGCCCGACACGTGCAATATCGGGATCCCAAACACATGTTTCGCACGTGTTTTATTTTAAACCAGTCTTGAAACTTTGTTTTAAAATGAGAAAATACACATTTAGAATGCAGTTAGTAAATCATTCTGTGTAATAATTAGTCTTAGGGCGGGTCTTGATGAATGATTCGAGGTTTGGAGGGACAAGTTATAAGAGGTAGCGGTTTAACTTCGTCAGGCATGAGGGGCTATATTTTTCTTTGACCGAACTAAAACAGTCTACTTAGTGAGTATAGCAAAAACTAGGAAGAGAAAGGAAGAAAAATTGTTCATTCTGCAGAAACAAAACGCACATTACAAAAGGAGATACACAAAATGCACACAAACTATGTAGCCAAAAGCCTCCTATTTAGGTAGAAAAAGTATGCTCGTATGTCCCAATAACATGGCAGAGATGGTACACCCTCAATTTCGCCGGCTATATTTACGTAAGTCTCATGAAAAGGGACATTGGGTCATAAGCCTCTCCCAAGCTGCAGCACAACACCTTGTCTTCCACCTTCCGCATTCAGTCTGTCCCAGCCACCTTCTTACGGTCTTCGGTCCATATAGCTGGAGGGCGTCCCACACTACGCTTGCCGATACGCGATCTCCACTCTAGGACTCGTCTGCTCCACCTGCCATCGGTCTTTCGACAAACATGCAACTTCGCAACTGACTTTGGACTGGAACTGAAAAATTCTAATTGAAAACCTTATTTATTACACTCCCCAAACTTAGGAATTAATACGCATGACCACACACATAGCAGATAAAATACAGCAACCAAGTGTTTCGAATGTTAAAACACTTCACACTTATTTTTTATCAGAAACCCAACAATTAAGAGATCCCATCCACTTCAAAGTTTTTGTCGAACAATTCATGGCCGGTCTTAGTTACAGCTGCAAAAAAATGGTTACTATGTAAGTGGAATCTTGTTTCTTTAGCAAGTTCTGGTAGGAACTTTCCAGTTACTGGACAAGACCCTTTAATAAGATTGGTTGTCGGACTTTCGAGCTTCAGACAACCTGTAACGACTTTCAATACGCCGGAACCAACGCGCTTTCTGAGGTACGAAGAGTTCTTGGTATGTAGAGATGGTCACCCATTCAAGGACCAACCGCGGCAAGCGTATCTTTACCGTATCGATCCGTGCGACTGTTATAACTTAGCCTGAAACCCTTGAATATTTAATTTTGGATACTTTGCTTAATTTGAACTTATTTCATAGCTTATGTCGGCGGTCTCCATGACTACCTATTTTTTAATTTCACACTCGCCTCGCTTCTAACTTGCCCCCCGGTACCGCTTTGTTTACCGACGTCTCTGTTTAGCCGGGACCAAACTTATCTTGTTTGTCTGATGAATTACCTAGTCTACACAAATGGTTTGTCTCATAGAGAGTACCGTATTAGAATCAATCTAAGCGATGGGTATCGTTTAGATTGATTCTAATACGGTGGTCTTTGATGGACGGCTTGCATTCTTGGGTCTGATTTTACCTGACTTGTGGTCAAGTACGCGCGGACAGAAAGAAAGAAAGTTGGAATTTTTTATTATAGCCATGGACAGCCTTTTTCCTCACTAGGCTTCTTCCCTTTGTGCCATGCTGCCCTGGTCTTTGATTTTTGAATTGTAGGAGTATGCTGGAAAAGTGCTGGTTATCTAATTTTGGCAAAAGATAGGATGGGACGCGTTATAAAAAAAGGGATTCACGGGGACTGCTGACAAAAGTGGAAACTTAATACTTTAGAATGTGAATGGAAAAACCCCAATAACACTTAGCTCGATCTGGGAATCGAATCCAACGCTGAACAATCGCGTATACAACCGCGGGACCAACAGGGGCAGTTGCACAACACGGCGACCAAGTATACTAAATTAATAACGTAACAAGTTCTTAGAAAACTTAGCCAGGTGTGACGACGGAGGTGGTCGAATTTCTTCGATATATGTACGTTGCTTATTCGACATTACTTGTTAATTTCCAAACTGGTACGATTAATAAGGAAATGTTTAAGTAAACATTTGTTGAAATGCACCATTCACTCATTATATTACTTAGCGACAATGATTTAGGAAAGCTGTTGGGGTTTTTAAAATTCTAATTGTCGATCCAAAAAATAGATGATACTTCTCGTGATCCATATGGTTTTTGCCTTGCGCAGGGGCTACGCATTGCCATACAACCTGGCAATGCTAACTTCATTGAATGACTTTTTTATGAAATAGTCATTCAACTGAGGTCTTAAAGGTTTTCAAAGGTGATGTAAGTATATATGTATGTATGGAAGTGAATGTTGGGTTGGGCAAAAGAAGCATTAAAGTAGAATAAATGCTGTGGAATTGCGTTCAGATACTGACCTGCAAATTGCAGAAAACTTAGAAAATGTTAATTTCTGGAGGTACCCTGGCACTCCCCTCTTGCCCCTCTCTCTACCTTATATTATATTGTTATTTTTTCTAAAGACGAATTAACACACCTCTGCCCAGTCCGCCACGGAAATAAAGCGTGATGTGTATGTGTTATGTGGATTAATATAAATTCTCGGAAAATTGCAGTAAGGTCGACAAAATACCTGACTGCGGCGGAAATTCTCCTGCCCACCGGTTCAGAGGAATTTTTAACAATACACAACGTCCCCCAAAAACTGAGGGCCCCTTACAAATTACGCTATTACATTAAAATAATATCCCCCCATTAAGAATTCTGCCAAGCTAGCCTTACCCATGGTCTGTAAACATTATCCCCTGACAGTGATGTATCCGCTCAGAACTGGGGCGGTTGGCAACCCCTGCGAGACGCATTCCGACGTATATTTGATTTATTCCCTTATAATACTAATATATGATTGTCTGATACTTTTTGGATTTGATATGTTTGTAAAAGAAGAAAGACAGTTTGAAAGGAAGTCTTTTGCAAGTTATGGCCGTTGAGGACCATGGTTTAATGTTTTGCGTGGTAACGAATTGTGGTCGTTCCTAATTTTAATTTTATTAATTCTTCGTGTAGATATAAAAAACATTTTTGCAAAAAAAAAAAAGAAATCGGCTTCCAAAAAACATTACAAAGTGAGAGATAACTTTAATTTCGGAAGTCGGTGTTTTCGGATCTGTATTTTAATTATTTGCCACTGACCACCTAGAATTTGTAGGGATGTTCGAGCCCCAACTCGTGTGTATTAAGGCCCGAGGCCCCACCCTAGTTAGTCACTTTTTCCCCCCGGTGAACAATGTAACATCATCTTAGTTTACCAAAGCACTGGAAAAGTAATAACAGCCGCACAGGTCGATTGAAGAATAGGTCAATCATACCAAAGCATGATTTAAACCGCCATTCAACCCTATTCTATCCAAAACATCACTTAATATAGTAGCCCAATTTCAACCGTGGCTGCATAACGAAATTAAGCAAGGTACCCTCCCTAACTAATTTACACAGTGCCCCCCAACTACAGTAACACCAGTTTGAAATTTTAAACCTAATTTAGTGTTACTGTCCACTTCAAAAGGCTGCTGCCATACTGTGATTGTTTACACTGTGGCGTTAATATTTTATGCTGTGGTCGCCGAGGCTCTCGTGGGTTATTTTCACTAGTATTTTCAAGCTTTTACGGTTGGTTTTTCAGTACTTGCACGCAGTTTGTATTTTCATTATTGATGAAGATGAAAATCCTTGTTTCAATAAACGGCATTACGGTAACCTCAAAGTTCAAATCTCTTCAGTTATTTAGAATTTTCTTGCCCAAAAATTCAGTAGTAGTAGTACTTTTTTCTAAATTACGGTTGATTTTTCATGATTGAACGACTTTTTGTCATGTTTGTGTATCCATCTTTGTATATATTTTTGAAATTCATGTGCGGCGAAATTCTTGTATTTTGAAGCTCAATTTTAGGCTGTATCATCATCATAATCAGTTCAACCGAAAGACGTCCAATGCTGGACATAGGCCACCCCCAAGCTCCGCCACTTTGACCAGTTTTGGGCCTTATATCTCTGGAAAATTCAATAGGAAAACCAAATGAGCTCATGATAAGTATTTTTTTCGGAAATCGTTATGAATCCGAAGGCCGAAAATAGTGTCTGTCGTTAACGGACAAATTCCCGATTTCCGGTGCTGTGTGAAAAGCTCTATTGTTGCCAATAATTATAAGAACAATACAACTTGTACATATTGGTTTAGTAGATAGTTACAGAAATAATATTAACACATAATTATTTATCGTAAATACTTTATGTTGCCAAGGCTATGCTATCCCGCTTACACTTTATTTAGATAAACAGCGTTACCGACATAACTTGCAGAGTAAGAAAGTTGAAGCCCCTGTGCTGGCCATGTTTGTCGAAAGCCGATGGAGCAGACGAGTCTTGAAGTGAAGACCGCGTATCGGCAAGCGTAGTGTGGGACTCCCTGCTAGATGGACCGATCATCTTAAAAAGCGGAGGTTAGAGTGTTGTGCCGCAAACGGGGAAAGAGATCTATTGCCAGTAGGGGGCTGCGATAGGCTAAGTTGCTTTACATACTTAGGTACTCTAGGTTTACTATGATAAATTTATAAAGTCACTACCGTTTGCCAGCAGCTTTGTGGTAAAGCTCGGAAATTATCCCACGGGAACGTACCACCGGATAATAAGTTTTCTATGTAAAATTGGAAATATCTACTTTTATTCGACGAAAAATAAGACGCGAAGAAAGACCAGACATACACAAAAATAGAGAAAGCTTGGGGATAAATGCGTCACATTCACGCAAAACGGCCATCGCTCAGCATGATGCTGTGACCCTATGCGAGACAGAGCCCCAAGGGTTGTTTTTCAGTGGTTGGATGGGTTAATCCAAGTTGGAATCGATCAGAATGGAAGTGGATGTTTTAACCCTGGTTTAAAAGTATCTGTGTGCCAAATTCAGCCGTTTTTGCGTGATTGAATAACAAATATCCATCCATCTTATTCATCCAAACATCGAAACTTCCAAACATCGAAACATACAAACTTTCGCATTTATAATATTACTAGCTGTTGCCAGCGGCTTCTCCCGCGTATTAAGGCTCGTACAGACAGGCGCAACATGTCGCGCGACAGGTCGCGGAGGCGATTCTGCGATATATCGCGACGCAACACCTTTCACACTGGCGCGACAACTCGTGCGCGAATCGCGCGCGACAGCTTTTAGTACATTTTGTATGGCGTCGCGGCGAATTCGCGGCCGCGATGACAGTTGATGACAGTTGCGGCGCGACGAGGTCGTCGCGGCTGCGAACCGACGCCACACAAAAGGTACCTTATGTTGTCGCGTTGCTCGACGCGGAGCGACCGTATCGCGGCGCGGCAGGTCGCCCCTGTGTGAAGTGTCGCGCGCGTTTTCATAGAAATTGTTCTACGGATATAAATCGGCGATTCACGCGCGTCCGTCGCGTCGCGCTAGTCTGCACGAGCTTTTATGCATATACTCCTTCTTATTAAATCACTCTGTCTATTCATGAAAACCGCATTTAAATCCGTTGCGTAATTTAAAAGATCTAAGCGTACAAACACGAAATGCGACTTTATTTTATACTATGTAAAGGCGAAGAATAGTAGAATGTTACTACAATCTTACCTGATGGTAAGTGATGGTAACCTATTATACTACCTATCTTGGGAACTAAGCAATCCTCCAGTTTCATAAAAATAAAATCCTAAAATCGCCCTCTACTATTTGCACCCTCGTAAACTGTTACAGCCTTTGTTTGGGCATGATCATCATAAAAAAGTTTTTCTATCAATGAACTCTCATTCAGGAAATAAAGACCGATTTGTAGTTTACAAACTGAAAGTAGTTTATATTTACGGTTTTTAGGGTTCCGTAGCCGTATCCAAAAGGCTGGGTTCATATTAGCTGTATCGTTTTACCTGTCATTAGAAGCCAGTTCACATTTTTTTACATGACCCTTTTTAGTGTCATGAAGGTAACAAAGGAAGGTTTAAATATTTTCAATTTATGCTCATAAGGATCCGAAATTGACGAAACTGGGATATTGATTTATTTAAATTTATTCAAGAAAACACGTCAAAAATAAATTATGTTTTAAAATTAGACGAGAAAACACTATAAAAAATGTGTTGGCTGGTAGAGTTAAAGGATTAAGTATAGGAGGGCCTAGGTATCCTATTTAGCGTTTTTCGATCAGTATAGCGAGCCGCTTTTCTGCCGAAATAATCTCTATATTTGTAGTTCGCCAAGACGAAACGACGAGAAGATGTTTACTATAGGAGAGGACGGAACCCATAGTACGCAAGGCCGACTCGATCTTGAACATGGTTTTATTATTATAGTTGGGCTTTCAGAAAGAGAAGTGATAGTTATTGGGACGAGGTCTGTTGTGTTTCGGCTATATCTAAAGTAATGAACTTTAACTTTTGCTTCCTTTTATTCGCAAATGAAATAGGAAGGAGATGAAATGAAATGAGAGCAATCAAATCAGTTCGCAAACAAAGTTACAAACACTATGACACTCGAGAATTAAATCTCGCTTAATACGGAAACTTAAAAACATGACGAAGAGGCCAAAACTACAGAACCCCTTTTTAGGGTTCCGCACCTCAAAAGGAAAAAGCGGAACCCTTATAGGATCACTTTGTTGTCCGTCCGTCCGTCCGTCTGTCAAGACCCTTTTTCTCAAGAACGCGTGGAGGTATCAAGCTGAAATTATTATTATACCTATCAAATACTAAAATCTACTGTCCCTTGAAGCTGTGAAAAAATCAAACTTCTAAACTAATTCAATCAAAAGATATAGCCATTTATGCCGCAAATTTCCGCAAATTTTCGAAACTCGCAAGGGAATCAAAACCTAAAGGGTACTTCCAGTCGATCTAGAATTTTGAAATTTGGTACGAAGCAACGTCTTATAGCACAGATAAAGGAAAAATTGCGAAAATCGTAAATTTTTAGTTACATCATATAATAAAAATATTTTTTTTAATTTTGAACTTTATACGTACAGGCTTGTACGGAACCCTCGCTGCGCGGGTCCGACTCGCACTTGGCTGGTTTATTTTTAGGAATGACTTCTCTCAGGTGAACCTATGAGGTTGTCGGCTCCTCAAACGGAATTAATAAATAATAAATTGTTTATTAATAAAAAAAGGGTCACATTTACAATAAATACGTTAAACAATTAAAATAGAGCAGATTTGCTAATTTGCCTGAACTAGGTAGAACCTGTGTTTCAGGCTACAAATGCAAAAATTCTTATAATGTAATAAATTAACAAGGTGTAGTAATAACTAAAATTAAAACTTAGGTAACAAAAGTAAAATAGCGAGTTAGCGGTTTTATTTGCAGACAACTAGTAAATCTTCTGTCTGTGCATAATCTATGGTTAGTAAATATTGAAGTATATTTTTTTTACAGCTATAGTAGTTTAATTTATAGATACTTAGTTTTCTATTTAATCTATTGTACAGAAATGGGCCTAAAAATGTATAGAATCTTTCTACAAAGACATGTTTTGAGGTCTCATTTGTTATACATACTATATCATTCCGTCTCTTGTTAGTATTGTCAGCAGTGTAGGTAAGCATGGTGTGCTGTTTTAATACTAACTGCATAATGAAAAGCTGCCGAACAGTCAGCACGTTGCAAGTTTTATAAAGTAGATCTGTGGGAAAAAAGAAGGGATGGAAGTTTGCTACCTTCAAAATTGCTCTTTGAGCTCTTTCAAGAGGAAGCAAATTCGTTTTTGGTGCACCGCCCCAAGAAGTGATACAGTATTGAATAATAGATTGACATAGGGCCAAATAAACTTGTGTGATTAATTTTTTGTCTGCTAATGTTCGTAATTTCTTAAATACATATATAAGTTTACGCACTCTTTTACTAAGGCTTTCAATATGTATTTTAAAAGAGAGTGTTTCGTCCATTATAACCCCCAGGTATTTAATGTTGCTCGTTTTGATGATAGAAGGACAATTACACGTACTAACTGCACAGTTTCCGCATTTATGGGCATATAGATGAGGGTTAATAATGTTAGGTTGAGGTTTGCGCATGGAGAAGTGAATATATTTTGTCTTGTCGGCATTTAATGTTAATAAATTGCTTTGAAGCCAGTTAGTCACAGAATTTAATCCTAATTGAGCGACTTCGAACAGTTCGCTTCTGCTTTTTGCGGTAAATATTAACGCCGTGTCGTCGGCATATGATATTATTTTACCGTGTTTAATATTTAGATTACACAATTCATTCATATAAATTAGGAATAGTGTGGGGCCCAGAATACTCCCCTGGGGTACACCGAAACTAGTATTTTTCTGTTCATTACTCATAATATTATCTATTTTAACACATTGGTACCGGCCTTCTAAATAGTCAGTAAAAAGTTTCAGCGGCGTTCCTCTTATTCCTATGGTTTCTAATTTGTTCAGAAGAAGAGAAACAGATACCGTGTCGAATGCCTTGGCTACATCGAGGAAGACTCCCAGGGTCTGGTGTCCTTTGCCAAGTTCTAGTGAAATATAATCAGTCAGGCTATGCACCGCATCGGCAGTCGATAATTTCGCTCTAAAACCAAATTGCGCAGGGGAATAAATGTTGTTTTTTTCTAGGTAATTAACTAGTCTAGTGTTTATAATTTTCTCTAGTATTTTTGAAATCGACGGTAGTAAGGATATTGGCCTATAATTATTCACTACGTCTTTACTACCGGATTTAAAGATAGGGATTACAACTGCCTTTTTTAGGCAACTCGGGAAAATTCCTTCGGAAAGACAGATTCGAAAAATATGCGTTAAGGGAGGTATCAAAATATGGTTAAAAAGTTTAAGGATCTTATTGCTTATATTATCCCAGCCAGCTGCACAATCATCATTTAGCCCGGAAATTATTCGGGATATTTCATCTTCATCAGTGTCTAACAGAGCAAAAGATTTTGAGATACGGCTATTGCTTGATTTTTGGACAGATGATTGGACGCAGTATTGTGAAATCTGCTCAGCAAGAGTTTTCCCAACATTTATAAAAAAGTTATTTACATTGTTAGCTGTTATGAGTGGTGACGAATTTGCAAGTAGTAAACTCGAACTTGATTCACGCTGTTTTGACATATTGGTGATATTTTTAATACTTTTCCAAAGTTGTTTGCTATTTTTACCTGCTCTATTTATTTGTTTTTTATCGTAATCAGTTTTTACCTTCTTTAAGAGATTGTTACAGAAATTCCTGTATCTTTTATAAGTAGTTTGAATTATAACATTATCAGGGTATCTCTTAGTTTTCTGATGAAGTTTATCCCGGTGTCTTATACAGCGAATTAAACCAGAAGTAATCCACGGTTTAATATTATAAAGTTTCTTATTTACTGTAGAAACTGTCGTGTTATGTAATATTGCTTGTTGGACCTGTTTTATTAAGTACAATAAAGCCAAATTAGCGTCAGCAGTATTGTAAACTACGCTAAAGTCTATGTTGCATAAATCACGTTCGAGTTTGTTTGTATTTAATTTGCTGATTGTCGGAGGACGATTTAGCTTAGGCAGCGATAAATTTAGTGTTAGTAGAACTGCGTGATGGTCAGTAATTGTTGAGTTAGTAACAAGCGTAATATATGATAGGCTAGTTTTGATCATCATATGATCTAAGCAGGAACCGCTCTGATGTGTAGGCAATGTGTGAGCGGGAAGAAAACCATGGTATAAACAGATGTTAAGGTAATCCTGGATCCCTGCATCGCAGTTCTCAGAACCAATATTTATGTTTAAGTCACCTGTTAGTATAACATTATTAAATGAACTGAGTGCTTGGAGAATCTGGTTTAACCCTAGAAAGATAACCTACGCTTCAGAGGCGCCCGCGTCGGTTTGACATCGCTGTCTCTTTCTAATGAGCGCGCGTATCTACCTGTCCTTTTAAGTTAGCTCAGTGGTCGGGGCACAGAGTCGCAGGACGGCCGTTTTTACGCGGTAAGTACCATAGTTTTGCAGTTATGACTAAATGTTGCGCTCCAAAGGCGTATGGTTATCTTTTGTGTGACTTTTAGTGAAAGTATGAATTTGTTTATACTTACATAAAATGTTTATTATAACTGTTTATTTCTTTGTTTTAGCATAAAATCTTTTCGCCTTCATCATGACGAGCTGGAGAACACTATCTGATGATGCAATATCTAGGTTTATCGCTGAAGAGGAAGAGAACGAGCATGAACGAGAGCAAGGAAGTGACAGTGAGATAGAAGATAATTTGAGTGAAGATGACATACAGAGTGATTTCGAAGACGAGTTTATAGATGATGAGGTCCCACAACAATTGAATGATACACAAAATGAAGACGATATAAGTCCGCCTGTATCTTCAGAGCCCACTGGAACTTCGGAATCATCCCGTCATGACCACCGCATAATTGTTCCTGATCGCCGTGTGCTTAGGGGTAAGAACCAACATTGCTGGTCGACAATAAAAGGACAAAGTCGCGGAAGGACATCTGCCATAAATATTATCCGCACAAGTAGAGGTCCAACGCGCATGTGTCGAAATATATGTGACCCAATCTTATGTTTTAATTTGTTTGTTACCGACGAAATAGTGGATGAGATCGTCCGTTGGACGAATGTTGAGATCTCTGTGAAACATCGAGATAACATGACCAAAGCTACATTCAGAGATACGTCTGTGACAGAAGTCCAAGCTTTGTTTGCGATACTGACCTTGAGCGCAGCAATGAAAGACAATCACTTGTCTACTGATGAGCTGTTCGATAGTAGTTTTTCGGGTACACGGTACGTGGCAGTGATGAGTAGGGATCGTTTTGATTTCCTGCTTAGATGTCTACGATTTGATGACAAGTCTATACGACCCTCTTTACGTCAAGAAGATCCATTCATACACATTAGAAAAATATGGGAATTATTTGTAACTCAGTGTAAACTGAATTATACACCAGGAGAGCATGTCACAATAGATGAGCAATTATTAGGGTTTCGAGGACGGTGCCCGTTCCGCATGTATATCCCTAATAAACCCAGTAAATATGGAATTAAAATCCCTATGCTGTGTGACAGCGGAACGAAGTACATGCTAAATGCAATGCCGTATATTGGCAGAGCTACGAACACTAATGGGTTGCCACAAGGAGAATTTTATGTAAAGGAGTTGTCTCGGCCCTTGCATGGCACAAACCGAAATATAACTTGTGACAATTGGTTCACATCGGTTCCTCTCGCGAAATCCCTACTTCAGGAACCATACAAACTAACCCTCGTTGGCACTATACGATCCAATAAACGAGAAATCCCCGAAGAACTGAAAAACACTAGGTCTCGTTCGGTAGGCACGTCAATGTTCTGCTACGATGGATGTTTGACCCTAGTCTCGTACAAGCCGAAACCCTCTAAGATGGTTTACCTGCTATCATCGTGTGATGAAGACGGTGTCGTCAACCCAATAACTGGTAAGCCTGAAATTATAATGTATTATAATCAGACCAAAGGTGGGGTGGACACTTTCGATCAAATGTGTTCCTCAATGTCATGTTCGAGGAAAACCAATAGATGGCCAATGTCTATGTTTTATGGCATTCTGAACATAGCATTCGTCAATTCTTATGTTATATATTGTCACAACATTCTTGCGAAAAATGAAAAGCCTCTAAATAGAAGGGGTTATATGAAAAAGTTAAGCGCCCAGTTATCTGAATCGTGGATGAAGGAAAGACTGGAAGCTCCTACTTTGCCAAAGCATGTGAGAGATAATATCGCAAATATTCTTCCGAAACCAGTTGTGCAGAACGATACAGATAATGAAGAAGAACCTCCAGCCAAGAAAAGGCGGTACTGCACCTTTTGCACTAATAAAAAAAAAAGAATGTCTAAGATGACTTGCGTCAAATGCAGGAAAACAGTTTGCGGCGAACACAAAAATGATGTTTGTTTTGAATGCCTATCAAACCAAATTTGAGCCAAACGAATATAGTTTTGACTAATTTTTTTTTAGTTGATTAGTTAGTAAGAAATAATATAATTAGTTTTTAAGAAAAAATATATTATTTTTTGATACTGTGTTCCTGTAAACAGAAGACTGCAATTTTTTTTGATTTTTTCTAGAGGTTTTTTGATTCAAGTTTAATGTTTAAAATATATAAAATATTTCACTAAAAAAAGTTTTTTATTATTAGTTCATTAACCACATTTCAAAACAATCAAGTAAATAAATACAATAAATAGGTATTTCATTAAAAAAAATTATTAATATATCGTGCGCCTCCGAAGCGCATGGTTATCTTTTGTGACAGTCAAAATATGGTTATCTTTCTAGGGTTAAGGATTTGTTAAAAGAATCTAAGTTTCTAGCGGAAGGGGACCTATACATAGCGATTACCGCTGTAATTGTACCAATTTTGATGACTAAACAATTGCTCATGCACTCTTGTAGACTATGTTCCTCGACTGTGACCTTTAATGATTCTTTAGCAAATACTACGATACCGTCATTTTGATTATGGTTTACAGTGGAATGTAATACGTTGTACCCAGGTATTACTGGAATATTATCGTAGCGGTTGGCTAGCCAACACTCGGTAAGTACCATTATATCACAGTCAAAGTTAAGTCTATGAAGAAAAATGTTAAAGTTATCTATGTTTTTAAAAATACTACGAATATTTTGAGTTAGTACAGTTAGTGAATTTTGATAGTCGGAAAGATATTTTATGCAGTCCTCAACGTCACATGTCTTTGATACTGTTAAAAATGTATTATCAATATCTGTAATTAATTTATCATCCATATTTAACTATAAATAATAATAAAAATTAAGTCTAAAATATAATCAAGTATGCGGCGCTCTTAGGCGCCTTCATAATCTATCGAATTAATATACCTGTATTCGGCCGCTTTTTTAGCCGGACAATCTGTGTCTCCCGTTTTGTGGTTGGCTTGTTTTTTAAAACGAGAGCATGTAGCACATTTAGGCGGGTTGTCTTTCTTTGCGCAGTCTTGTGTTGAGTGTCCTTCTTCAGCGCAATGCCCACAGGTGGGGACAGTTAATTTGCAAGTCTTGGCTGCGTGACCGTACTGCTGGCAGTTGTAACATCTAGTTACCAGAGTGAAGTCTCGTACCGGGCAGGACGTCCAATTTATAAATAGTCTATCCTGTGTGATGAGGGCCTTACGAATTACGGCTGGAACTTCTATAATAAAGTTGCAATTATCTGCATCTTTCCTACCGGACTTGTGACTCAGTTTTACAGAGGACAAAAATATATCTTGGGACATAGTCGGCAGTTTTTCAGACAAGTTCTGTTCGAAAATGCATTTGAAAACTTCATTTTCAGCCATTGAAGTGGGCACTCCTATCACTATAATGCGTGGTTTGCGTTTTTGAGGATCATCTACGGTAAGGCCTGACGAAGCGAGTTGTACTTTTTGCCTTAGCTTATCGAGGTCATCTTTGGTCTCAGTGCTGATTATCAGGCCTCCTTTTCCTATTTTGCGCACGCCTCGAACTTTTAATTTCATTTCTCCGGGACTTATAATTTTCTGGACCATGTTTTTGGTTTCATCACTGGTTATCGAGTTATCACAGGGATAAATCGCCACGGAGCTAAGATTATTGGGGCGCACAAAGTTGTTGGACCCCTTCTTCACCATATCGGCAAAAGATGCAGTAGCCGCACCCTGTTTCGAACAGGACTCCTGAATTGTTCGGTTCATCTCGGTAAGGCAGTCAGACAGGTCTCGAGCTTCGGCCATTGTTTTTAGAGAGGCATGGGTCTGTATGGCTTTTTGCTTAAGCGACTGGTATTGAACAGCCATTTGCGCAGCTCCATGGCCAATTTTGCGGCAGAGACTACTAATTTTTAACTTCTGCTCAGAGTTTAGTTTTCCTTCAGAAGTAATAGCACATACCTCATTGAGGCACTGCTCAATAGAACCCATCCAGGACTGGATCTCCGGAGTGGATACTACTTCAATACCCTCATCTTGGTCTTTTCTTGTTTGTCGCGGCGGTGTCGGTGCTGGGGCTGGTACTGGGATTGGAGTTGGTGTCGGTGGAGGGCTGCGACGTATCATCGCGCTCCGATTAAAGGGGCTGCCTTCCATAAACCAGGAAAGATTCAAAAATAATCCAATCAGTTCATTGTATTAACTTGTCACTTAAAATGTTTTCTGTATAACACTCTAATACACCAAAACTAGGTCACTATTTATGCGAACGTTAATTTATTTAATTATTAAAATGCACTGACGTGCACGTCTGTATGCTTTGAATGCTTACGTTCTTTTTTTTTTTTTTTGCCTGTTTTTGCCTGTGGCTACCTTAACCATTTATGGCCTCCAGCCAATGCTTAAATTTAAAACCCAGTGCAGGTTAGCAATTGTCAGATGTCTTCGTATTCTTGGTTCCAGGACATGCCAGTTTCCTCATGATACTGTTTCCTGATGTTCCTTTACCGTTTTGAGAGCAGTGGTGATGAAATAATTTACACATCGCTTCGATTTGAATTCACTCTCTACTAAACTCATTCATACAAAGTAAAATAATCGTTTCTAAAACATGAAGTTCTCTGCACTTTTCAGTTCTATTTTCATATACCTAATTGATATAATATAAGCGACATTTCTATCCCTAACTCCGGCCCCGTGGGACTTGATAGAAGATATCCGAAAGTGACAAATTACGATGGGAAAGCACATAAATAATAGGATTTCTGTGAGCCGTGACGGGCCATGAAAATTGTGTATTGATTTGGTAGAATTATTCCCTTTTATGTTACTGTTGTTTTTTGTTGAATGTATTCAGTAAATAACACATTTATAAGTTGCTAGAAGTCAGTCACAAAAGCCATTGCTAAGCTTTTGTGGCTAAGTGGCTTGTGGCTTAGTCATCATTCATCATTTTAGCCGTAAGACGTCCACTGCTGGACTTAGGCCTCCCCCAATTTGGAGGGCTTTGCCATAATCGCCACGCTTGGCAGGCGGGTTCGCGATGGCAGTATGGTGGTAAAATGCATAGAGAACGCTGCTGCCCATTCTCTAGTAAGTCCCTTAGTCGCCTGTGGCTTAGTAATTATAGCCAATGGATGGGTGACCATCTACACATACCAAGACCCCGCCGTACCTTGGAGAGCATGTTAAGCCGTCCGCGTTGGTCTGGGCTGTCATTACGGGTTTTCAGAAGCCCGAAAGCCTGACAACCAGACTTACCAAAGAGGTTCGTATTGCCCAGACATTGGGTTATGGAGGTAAGATTGGCAGTGGCTTCATGTAAAATACTGGTATTCAGCTGCATCCGGTTTGACTGGAAGCCGTCATAGCTTGGAAAAGGCTAGGTAAATGATGATGATGATGTCGGGTCGTGTGCCTTTCAGTCTGTGCTATAGCTATTTTATTTTATAAGTTTCATGGCCTTTAAACAGGGACACAACAATACTTGTAGGTACTACAAAGTATTGTGTTAAAATTACCTCCACTTAATATTGGAGTTAATTTTGAGTCTGGTTGTAGATGTCATCCGTTGAAAAGGACATCTACAACCAAACGAGCCTAAACATCAGAAGGCCAATTCTCGTAATTAAAAACGTTCAAAATCTAGTCGCAGTGTCCATGTCATCTCGGCGACAATCAAACGTCAAAAACTTGTCAAAAATGTATGGAGCTTTGAGATATTTTTGACAGATTGAGACAGATCTGACTGTGAACGTTCTTAAAATTACAAGTATTGCCCCTCGGAAATCTCTGCTTAATTTCCCCAAACATAACATCTTGTATGTTATTTTCAGCACGATCAATATACTGGCTTCATATTCACCCCAAGGCGCTTATGTTCTACATACGTTTCCTTATACGGCGTACTGGCGTAGTGGCGTATCGGCGTATCGTCCCAACTAGCGATGATACGCATATTTGATTAGATATACGCTAACCCATGTTTATTTGTTTTAACTGAATAATATCGTATTTACCATCTTGTTTATAAGTTATAAGTTAAGTAATGATAATTTTTTTGACATTTTCATCATCATTTCAGCCAAAAGACGTCCACTGCTGAACATAGGCCCAATTTGGGGGGGGGGTTTGCCATAATCATGGGGGTTTGCTGTAGGCTAATAATGATAACAAATGTTCAACATCAGCGTTTCAGCCGTAAGATGCCCATGGTTGAAGTTGAACAGAGACCTCTCTATTGGCAGCGAATCTATCAAATTTCGGGGGCTTTTCCTTAATCGCCACGCTTGGCAGGCAGGTTGGCGATCGCAGTATGGTGGTAAGATGCATACAGAACGCTGCTGTCCATTCTTTAGCAAGTCCCTTAGTCGGCTTCTACGACAAAATGGGATGGTGATAGTCTTTACGTAAACAACTGCAACTCACGGAACGGATTTTTTGACATAACCCGAAATTATTGCTAAACTTAAGTGGCAGTGGGCAGTGCACATTGCTCGCAGAACAGATGGTCGATGTGACCGAAAGGTTCTGGAGTGGCGACCGCCTACCGGGAGAGTAAGCGTTGGAAAGTCTCCAACAAGGTGGACCGATGACTTTGTGAAGGCTCCAGGAATCCACTGGATCCATTAAGCACAGAACCGATACAAGTGGCGATGCTTGAGGTCTAAGTCCAGCTCTGGGCGTCTTTTGGCTGTTATGACGATGATGTTGTATTTTGACGTTTAAACTGGTCTAAAGCTTAAGCAACGATGCTTAGTAAAGCATGGGGATAAGCCGTACGTGGAGTTCTAGGTTTGAAACTTACGTCGGGAAATGTGATGTTAATTGTTTTTGTTCATCATCATTATCATTTCAGCCGAAAGACGTCCACTGCTGGACATAGGCCTCCCCTAAGCTCCGCCACTTCGACCGGTTTTGTGCCTCCCGCATCCAGCGGATTCCTATTTGGTGCTTGTCATTTTGGGGGGGGGGGGGGGTTGCCATAATCGCCACGCTTGGCAGGTGGGTTGGCGATCGCAGTATAATAGTCTGCAATGCATAGAGAACGCTGCTGCCCATTCTCTAGTATATCCCTTAGTCGCCTCTTACGACACCCACGGGAAGAAATGGGGTGATGCTATTCTTTACTTCCGGCACCTACACGGTATTGTTTTTGTTATTATTGCGCATCTTAAAATTGGTCCGTGGATGGGGGATCATCTTAACATACCAAGACCTCTCCGTGCCTCGACAAGCACCTTAATTCTCGGCTGGCATCCGTGGATCTTTGACAATCCTTACGGGTCACCAGACGCCCGAAAGTCTGAACACCAGTCTTACTAAGAGGTATCGTATTACCCAGTAACTGGGTTGTGGAGGTCAGTTAGGCAGTCGCTCCATGTAAAATAATGGTATTCAGCTGCATCCGGTTTGAATTGAATCCTATCCCGACTTGGTTGGGAGAAGGCTAAGATGATGATTACGGATCTTATCAAAAACAAAAATCAAAATCAAAAGTCATTTATTCAAACTAGGCTGAGAGTCAGCACTTTTTGAACGTCAAAGTTACATGAGACAGTCCCCCCAAAACGCCCGCCCTTCGACACTTCCTAGTGCTTTAGCTGGGAAGAAGAAGTGGCGGAACAAACTCCCCAGCAGCACAGCGGTCTGTTAAATTAGAAGAACTTGATTCTATACAATATTGTGTAAGTTATTAATATTATAAAACAAAACATACATTATTCGCCATATGTCAGCTAGCACACGCCAATATACCAACAAAACATTGAAAACTAAACTCAAGCTGAAATAAATAATAAAACAAAATCGTAAACAGATCTTAAAACCTTAATAAAGCCTCCAGGCATAAAGGGCGTGCCCGCTTACATATACAACGATGCAAATGATACATATACACAATAAATCAAATTAAAAGAAAATAAAATAAAAAAGCAGTTAAATAAAAACAAAAAAAAGAACAATTATATGAACAACCCATATAAACTGTCAGTAGGAAGACTAATTCTGGATTGAAAGAACATAAACATTGTCTTGAGTTGATCACAGCGACCAACTATTCTTATCGTTTAAGAAGTCGTTGATAGAATAGTAAGCCTTTGAAAAAAGGTTGGATTTAACTTTAGCTTTAAACTCATTAAACTGCAAATCTAGCAAAGCAGAGGGAAGCTTGTTATAAAAGGTAATACCAAGACCAACAAAAGAATTATGAACCTTATGAAGCCGGTGAAAGGGAGCACGTTATTTATCCCTACTTCTAGTATTAATATTATGAATATCACTGTTTTTAGTGTACAAGTGTATATTTTGCCTAATATATAGGTTTTAAAGGTAAATAAGGTAAATATAGTACACGTTTATATCGGTCAACAGGACCTCATCAAATACACAACTTTAATGGCTTGAATACCACGATAAATACCCCCGTTGGGTCTTTTGCTTCTAATAGTTTTAATAACACCTAGTACACATTAGGGTTTAATACACATTATAAAAGTGAACCTTCTTGATGTATCTCCATAATGGAATCAGTAATGAACGGCGTATCATCGTCTATTAATACGTGGCCTTATAAACAGTCTACTGTGTACATATTTAGCTATAGATAATAATAGATTTTGATTAATATAGAGTTGGTTTGCTTAGCTAAGTAAATACGTGTAATACTAACAATTACTTTGTTGTAAATATAGGATTTAACTTTGAAGAAAAAGCACGCCATGGTAAAGTTGGAGTGGGCTGGCCATGAAGTAGGAATGTACCCGTAGAGATGGACAAAGATCGTCACACTGTGGACGCCTGAGGGAGGGCTTCGCCGTCGGGTAGATCACGAGGAAAGTATTGTGACAATGTGATCATGTTTGCGAGGCCAATATGACCAGGGATCAATTAAAATTAAGAGGAAGGAACAGCTCGGGTCTCAATGAAGGCTTAGAATTTTAAAAAATGCTTCTAAGAAATTACTGCTGTATTCTTGCTACGTACCTTCAAAATATAATATTTTTTCCAGATCTTTGAAGGAGATACTAAACTTTTGAAAGTCAAAGTTTAAGTACTTTAACTTTTAAAAGTAGTTGTGTACCTCTTTTTAACCTCATTTACTATTCAGACTCAATTAAGTAGGCCGCCAATTCACGTTATTAAAAACGTTCAAAATCTAGTCGCAGTCGTATGTCGGCGACAATCAAATGTCAAAATTTTGTCAAAAATACGAAAATAGAAAATGATGAATAAATATACGAAAATGCGAAGTATTTTTGAAAGATTGAGACAGAGATGAGACTGTAAACATTCTTTCATTCAGCATGTTGTCATATTATTATTTATGTGTTGAAGAACGCCAAACCTATTCATTACTTCTATTTCTACATCATTATGCTAGGAAAGTTTTATATTTATTTTGGAGTTTGTTAGCAGAATTTTGTGGTTAGGTTAAATCCATGTTTTTGACCACAACATTTTAAGCTCAAAACTATTTCCACGCTTTGACGCAGGCTTCATAAACATTTCACAGTTTTGCGTCACCAAGCCCAAAATCCTTTTAGACTAAAAGGATGTTTGATTACTTACAAAAAAAAAACAAGTGCCACGCCTGACTAGAGTTCGAAAATGCTTTGCTGAAAAACTTAACCCAACATTTGGTACCGCAGTCGGGTATAAAGTCCAGTTCATTTCCGTTTTCATGCTTTGGCATTCATGGGGTCTGCCCATCAAACAACGTGTATGGACTTGCTTAAATAATATGAAGTGAAATTTAGCATTTTGTAGGATACATTCAAGGAGTCTTTGTGAAGGCTCCCACAATCAGGCGCGCGCGACCCTCGTAGAACAATTTCTATGAAAACTTCATCGAAATTGTTCTACAAATGTCGCATCGCGCCGTTTTATTTTTAATGAGAACTTAGTAAATCACATCGATAGCTAATAATAAGATACCATTTTTATACGAAATAAAATTGAAGTGAAATTCAATTGAAATAATGAATTGAAATAATATTGAAAATAATGAGGCTTATTTTCAATATTATTTCAATTCATTATTTCAAATGAATTGCACTTGTCAACTGATGACATATTCGATAAAGCTCCATTTTGTTCAGGACTTTTGAACTTGTAGAGAGCATACGCAAAAATCATGTTAGGTAATGGAATAAAATGGAGCAGTGGTAACGGCCGCGACTTACGAGTAGTAGGTCGTGAGTTCGAACCCAAGCAGGCGCATTACTTTGTGTAAATTATTTCATCACCACTGCTCTCAAAACGGTGAAGGAAAACATCGTGAGGAAACCGGCATGTCTTAGAACCAAAAATTCGAAGACATGTGACATCTGCCAATCCGCACTGGGCCCGCGTGGTGGATTATGGCCCACTCCTCACCGAGAGGAGGCCTGTGTGTCGCAGCAGTGGGAAAATTATAGGCTGATGATGAATGGAATAAAATGAAATTAGGTAGAAAGAAGAGTGATAATGCGGCTGTGAAATATCAAAACCCAGTATCTGCATAAAACTCATTTTTACAGGAGAGCCGATAAACGATTTCTGGAGAACTGTTTCTGTAGATACTAGGTTTCTGACTTTATGTAACTTCATATTTGACTCATTTCTGGGAGGTTTTGCTAGTCTAGTATGTGGTGTATAAGGTCAAAAATGTCAGTTACTAGATTTTGAAATTGAACAACCGAATGATGATGAGGATGATACTGACTAGAGTACAAGACTGAAATATTAAAATAAGTATACCACTTTTTGCCTCTTTTGTCCATGGTTTACAGCACTATATAATATGTCACCATAAGCTCGGGTTGTCGGACAATCCCAAACTGATTTGTATTCACCCTCATATGCATATCTCTGTTTTTCCCTTTTCTATCTTTATTTATGAACGTTCCCGCCCTTATCGCGGATTGTGTTGTTATTTCTGAAGAGGGTAGTAAAAATATTATGTTTTAATCGTGGCGGGTAGTTGTGTTCTACCTACATTGAATTTTGTAAGGTTTTTGGTACAATGTAGTCATGTCTCGTTTAAAATTGCCGTTTTTAATAGCATTTAGAATGAGTAGCGCTGATGTCCTACATCTGCTTACGTGTAACGTGAAATATCTAATATGCTATACTTTGGAATCGTCAAGGGTTTGGTCAGTGAGAAAGATAAAATAAAATAAATATCTTAAGGACAACCAACACACCGTTATCTGATCCCAAACTAGGCAGAGCCTGTACTATGGCAACCAGACAACTGATAAACATACTTATATATTTCTAAATACATACATATTATAGATAAATTACACCCAGACACAGAACAAATGATCGTACTCATCACACAAAGATTTGTCCTGGGTGGGAATCGAACCCATGACCTCAGTCTTAGCAGTCAGGGTCACTAACCACTAGACTAACAGGCCAGTGAATGAAGCAATACCTACCGTTGTCCATTCCAAAGCGTTGGTACCAACTTGAAATGTTTAACATCTTCTGAAATAACTAGATCAATATATTCCAGTCTATTTTTCTAACAGAAATAACTCAACAAAATCATAATTTTCCTAGAAACAAAAGAATAGATTGTGTTTCTAACGAAATTCTTGGTAGTAAACGATACGTATAATATTTGAAAGAACATCTGCTTTGATCAAACGAAACAGATAGCGACCTATAGTATAATAATAAACCAAGCTACTTTTAAAAATAGTATATTGAATAGAGTATTTTCGTAGCCTATCTTAATCATCTTCCTAGCCTTTTTCCCAACTATGTTGGATCGGCTTCCAGTCTATTCAGATCCGCAGATACCAGTATTTTTACATAGATTGTTCCCTATCTCATTTTATTTTTTTTATTTTTTATTACTTCTCTCAATCATATTTTGTATCTTGTATTTAATATTGATATTAGTTTATCAGAATTATTATTTATTTATTTATATAAGGTACTCCAACGACTTCTTCACTAATAACATGTTACTTATTACTAACTTATATCTATTATAATACCTTAATCATTATTTTATCTTTAATCATTATTTTTATATTATTATAATAAGTTTTCTAAGTAATATTACACAATTAACAAATGCTTTCTCTCTCCTAACTCACTTATTTTGCTGTACCCTACAGGGTCCATATGATCTAATTATAAGTTTACCACCTAAGAATACACGTGGAATGCAATAAAGGCTCGTACAGACAGGCGCGACATGTCGCGCGACCTGTCGTGGAGGCGTTTCTGCGATATATCGCGACGCAACACCTTTCACACTGGCGCGACAGTTTTTAGTACATTTTGTATGGCGTCGCCGCGTCGCAGCGAATTCGCGGCTAAATCGCCGCGAAATCGCCGCGACGCCATACAAAATGTACTAATAAGCTGTCGCGCTACTCGACGCGGCGCGACCGGGTCGCGGCGCGACATGTCGCCCCTGTGTGAAGTGTTGCGCGCGTTTTCATAGAAATTGTTCTACGGATATAAAACGCTGATTCGCACGCGACCGTCGCGACGCGCTAGTCTGAACGAGCCTTAAAAGTATTAAGTATCTATATATAGTCTAGTCTATCAATATAGTTGGGAAACGGCAGATGACGATGACTTGTGTAGGTACTCACGAATTAACTAAGTAAGATAAGGCTAGAACAAAGGCTATATAAGACAAATAACAAAGAAGCAAAGCCACAAAACCTTAACCTTAATAAATCTAGATATCAAAGATGAATCAACAAGAAACCAGTCTTCAGTAATATCGTTGCTCCCTTTCATCGAAATTACCAAATTAATTAATAAATATAATCTCCCAACTTCCAACTATAGCGTTGATGTTAATAAAAGCTGCCACAACGATAAAGAAGACGGAGAAAGTCAAGTCCGAAATATGTTCGACGAAAACTGAAAAAGAACCTAGATAGATAGAAATAGTAAATTGAAGTGTGTTACCCAATTACCCCGCTGTTAGATAAGGAACAAATAAATACAATAGTAGGGATGGGCCGAATATTCGTTTAAGTTCAGTATTCGCCAGTTTTACCGAACATTAAAATTCCAACATTCTACCGCATGTATTTAAAAAGTCTCTAAGCATGTAATTATGAAGTAGCACAATTATAAGTACAAGTGGGCCCTTTCAACACAACCAAAAATGTGTTTTTGCAAATAGTCCCGACCGGCCGGGGATAGTGGCTCAGCTGGTGGAAAGGACGTGCGCTTCCGACGCTTCCCTTTTGACGTTCATAAAGTGCTGACGCTCAGCCTAGACTTTTCATTTTTATTTTTTATTTGAATATGCTCGACAAGCACAGACTGGATTTTTTGCGATGCACGGTAAGGCGCGCCAATTCCTGCCGAAATATTGAGTTCGGCAAACTTTTAGCGGAATACTCGGCCGATTATTCGTATTCGGTGAAACCCGTATTCGGCCCATCTCTGAAGAATATTCAGATAGAGGAATCGCAAACCAATAAAAAAATTTACTTCTGCATTCGACGTTATTATGTCACATAAATGATAAAACGTTGTTAATTATAATTTACATAGTATATTGACAATGGCGTCGCTTTATAGGCATTTTGTCATTTTTCGGTGACGGAGGCTTAACTTTTGTGTTAAGCAACAAAGCCTTTTGTATCCACAAAGATTCTTTTGTGTCAAAGGAAGCCTTCAGACGTTTCAGCGAAAATAATGTCGTTTGACTTAATTTTTATGACTTTATTGAAAGATCTATTTGTTGACCTTTATAGAGCTTTGGCACCTTTTAATGTTTGTTTTGTACTGAGTAATTTTTGTATTATTTTAGTAAAATATTCTATCAGACCTTTAGAAAAAAAAAAAAAAACAATTTTTGTATCAGGATGACTTTGTCCTATTTCCGAATTCGAAATTGGTCCCATAGTAAAAGTTGTTCATTTTGATAGGTAGAACACCCTCTTAAATATTGCCGATGGTTTTCAAAGTCACTCTGTATGATGTAAGATAAAATAAGAAATAGGTACACACAGACGCCTATGTCCAGCAGTGGACGTCTTTCGGCTGAAATGATGATGATGACACACAGACGAAGTCGCGCGCCATAAATAATCAGAAATATATGATACAGGCTGTAATGCTTTGTCTATAACGCCATGTGGAAAACCTACCGATTACTTAAAAATCTGGGGTTCTGAAACATTTCCTCAATTACTTACAGTATTTTTATCTCAACGGTACGCGCGCTATACTTGTGGTTAACAAGTCTAGAAACACTGTGAATGTGTGCGTCAAGACCAGTAGCGTCCGTTCATTATACACACACACACACACGCACACATATCTGCCTTTGTCATTGTCTCGGACGGAGCTCAGCGTGTTTGTAAACATGGCGACGTCGCTTCGTGAGACAAAAATACTAGATAAAAAATAATACGTAGCTTTAAGAGCAGATATATTATTTTATTTGATATAATGATATAGCGAAAGTACCCTCAAATCCGTAGGAGAATTATTTTTCTTTAAAAAAAGATAAGAAATCTTTATTAATACATTTCTGGCCTCTTTTTCTCATTTCCGTACTTCCTGATTATTATACCTTCTAATTAATTTGTGTCGTTAGATTTTTTCTCGGAAACCCTCTTTTCTGTGGTATTATTCAATTCGTACCTTACCAGTCTTTTTATTAGGGTTCCGTACCCGAAGGGCAACCAACGGGACCCTATTACTAAGCCTCCGTTGTCCGTTCGTCCGTCCCTCCATCTGTCTGTCAGCGGGCTGTACCTATCTCATGATCCATAATAGGTAGACAGTTGAACTAAAAGTAGGACTAAAAGTATTTCTGTTGCTACTATAACAAAAAATAAAAACAAAGTTAAAAAATAAAGGGGTCTCGTGTTTTTTCGGCGATTTTTGCCTCGTACTATGGAACCTTACGTTCGCGAGTCTGACTTGCGCTTAGCCGGTTTTTGGTCTCTTTCAAGTGATTACATTTTAAGATTTTTACTAAAATGGTAGGTCGGTGCTTTGTTAATTATTAGGTCATTTACATATTTCCATTTTTCCTTCCGGGAGTAGGGTGTTCATAAAAATTAACAACTTTAATTTGTCGGTAATTATAATTTGTATCCGGTCTTGTTTTCGTTCACTTTAGTAATAGTAAGTAATAGGAATATTACTATTACTTTCACTAATTCCAATGCTATGATGAAATTTTGTCTTTCTGAACGTTTTAGCTTTGCCGTTCTGCCGGAATACGTCCACTACTGGGCATATGCACCCTCTGCTCCCTTAAACATTGCCACTTCTTCGACCAGTTCTGTGCTTCTCGCATCTAGCGGATTCCTGCTGTTTCTCAACGCCCACTCTTCAAGTAGGTTGGTACGCAGTCGCCACTCTAGCCCTGTCGGCCCTATCGGCCATCTGTTTTGCGGGCACTCAAATACGGTCTAAAATTAAATGAAATAGCACACAGACCTCAGCGTAATTTGTGAGAAGGTCACCACTTTCCTAAAGATGTAATAAAATCACGGTGGATTTTTTTTTGAGCACTGAATCTTCGGTGCACTGATTAGCACTGAGAGTTGAAAATTGAACACCATATTTTTCCGACACGCTGAGACTCACTCGCACTACACTCTGTTGGATTCTCAATTGCTCGGTTTAACATCGAGTTTTTAAAATCCAATGCGCAAAAATATCCGGCCGCGTGTACACGAGTTGGCTTGGCTATCTTGAAATTCATTAAATAGACTGGACTCAGGTAGGCTGAAGTAAAGAAAATCTGCTCAGGTGGAACTTCACAGATGAAACCACCCTGGAGTTTAAATGTAATCGCACAAAAAATGGCTCATTTAATTTCGTGTCCTGTTGTCGGCTCGCTACAGGAGTTGATGGACGCTGCTGAAAGTGCCAAGCTTTTTTTTTATGGGTGGGAAATCATCAAATTACGTCTCTCGCTCTGGGTGGAGCGGAAGGGCGTGTCAGACTTTTACTGACTAAAACCCACCCGTGTTTTTTCAGTTGCCCATATGCCAGGGCCATGGTATCTCTTTCGAACAAATCTCGCGACCCTGGCAGGAAAGTGTCGAGCTCGTAGCCCAATTCTGGGCTGCCTGTATAAAGATTGCTATTGACACGCTAAGAACATTACGTCTGTGTATCAGTCAATTTAATTAGACCCTTAAAATCTCTCCTATAAAGTTGACAACAGAGTATAAAAAAGCATATTTGTGGAATACCATCATAACATCACATAAACCGCTTATATGTTGCTGTTACACATCGTGCGAACCAACCACATGTTACAGCAACGAACAGATTTACTTATGATTCCTACAGCCTCCACTTAGCGAAGGAACCAAGCAACTTACTCTGAAAGTCAATGTTTTCATAATAGTTAACGTTGAAGCTGGTTTAAAAGAACAACAAACTGTTAATCCCTGCGAACTTTAACTACTGTAGAAATGTTATGAAACTTTACTTTTATAACAAAGTAGAATTTTCGCTTCGCAGAAAAAGTAATGATTTAAAATAATTAACGCAAGATCTCATACGCCCCAATAATAAAAGAACCAAAACTTTTTTTTAAAGCTAACTATTTAGAAAATCGTATTGCCCAAGCATTATTATAAACATTTAAAATTGAGTCTTATTGCCATTATTTAAAATTGATTCAGTAGTCAATTATGAACAAACTATTTTCGGGACCAGCGTTTACTCTGTTACACCTTGTATATTATATGAATGTATTACTAAAGGCGGAAACACACTTACGTGTCGTGGCGTGTCGTGAACTCGTGACGCGCCAGAAGCATTCAGTTTCATACATTCGACAGAACGTGTTGCGACACGACACGACATGCAAATATGTTCCTAACCATATTAAATGTATGAAACCGATATGCTTCTGGCGCGTCACGACACGCCACGACACGTAAGTATGTTTCTGCCTTAATTTTCTTCAGTGAACAAAAATTTAACGTAATGTTTGTTTACTTTCTCATCTGATGTTTTTTTTTTTTTTGAAAAAGACTATACCTAATTAAAAATGCGTTAGACAACGTTCGCGATGCTAGTTGCGCAGTAAACTCTTGCGCGATGCAGGATTTTGGGTGACATCAGTGTGATGCGTAGTTCGCACATGGCGGTCTAGATGTCACTACAAGCTTGTTAATCTTGTTATGAATACCAAACAGTTCCAAGTGGGCATTACTATGAATTTCCGAATAAATTGGCTCAGAGTTAGTCTGAAGCTAAGGATAAACAATTAACCGTTTGGTTTAGTATTTAGATACAGCTGGAACAAGTCCCTCTGGAGTTGTAAGAAGCTGTTAGGGGGCGTCCATTAATTACGTCAGGCGTAGGCGACGGGGAGGGGGTAAAGCCGGATATCACGTGGGAACGGGGGGCCTTGGCAAATATCACGTAATTGCTGTTTTTTCCGCAAAAAAAAAACAATGTTAAATTGCGAGTAAACCGGGCTAAATTAAATAATTTAAACATATTTTTCCACTATAATATGGTTAAATCCTATAAAATAATACGCGGTAATGTGGCACAGTAGCCCCTTGATTTTTATGCCGCCGCCGGTCAGCCAAGGTAGCCACACAAGTCAAATACAAATTAATGTATTTACACTAAATTGCGCATTTTGTAAAATCTCACGTGAAGAGATGCAGAGGCTAGCTTGGGGAGGGTCGAGCTAAATCTCACTCAAATCAAATCAAAATATTTTTATTTCTCATAAACCTACATGGGCACTTATGAAACGTCAGAAGCTAGGTGCACAGTTCCGAATGGTTGATTTCTATGGAGAAAAGCCGGCAAGAAACTCCATGGTTACTCTTTTAAAATTAATAGGCTTTTACAATGGTTTCAAATAACAGTATTAATAGGTATGGGAGAACAGTGTAGGACTGTCAATAAGTACCAGGTACGTAATAAAATAGAAAATTGTCTGCAGTCTACAAGGCCTGCAAGGTTCTCATATTAAGAAAATATTAAAGAATCTACATAAAGGATAGAATTTCTTAAATAAAACATAGTAACCTATTTAAACCAACTGTCATTATTACACTATATTTTACCGACTGGGAGTGGGGGGTTCGAAAAATCGCCAATATTACCTCACGTAATTAATGGCCGCCCCCTTAGGGGTTTATATTGGAGATGCAGCTTCTGCTTATTTAGTCTGTTGGATGAATTAAAGTGACTTATTACCAGTTCTTAGGTCCTCAGATAGTCTGAATAGCTGTGTTGATAAAGTAATCTATTTAACAAAGTGTTTCCTTAACAGGCTAGCGCCATTGAATGGATAGAATCCGGTTATTAAAAGTCAGGGAAATTAATTGTTTATTAAAGTGACTACCAACTTGTACAGGGTCAAATTAAATTAGCTGACAACACTTACCCCACGTGTTGGTAAAGTGTTGTCAGTCAGTTCTTTCTTTTCTTTTCTTTCTTTTTCTTCCGGCTGAAATGACGAGTTGATAAACAATTAATACCTCAAAAACAGGACTGACTGAGATAAAAACCCAGCCAACGTTGTAGAACCAAAAAAAATAAAAAAATTGAATGTGTACGTCGGATCATCAACTGAACCGTTTAACCATCAATGTATACAAAGCGAATAAAATTGTAGAGTTTCACAAAAATTTGCCGACTGTGCCGATATGTAATCCGTCATATACATACATTGTGGACGAAAAAGTTGGGGTCGTGGTTCAAGGTATAGGAAATAGCGAATATATCGCCGGGTTAAAGGCAAAACCAATTATTTAGTCCAAAAAAGTCAATATTAAATTTTCCGTGAGCGCATTTAGGAAGTTTGCTATTTGTTTTTTAATTCAGTCTAATAATTATATACTTAATCGGTTTTTACATTCGGTAACTCGGAAATGGTAAGTCCTACGGTTTAGTTTGTATTACCATTAGGTAAAAAATCAAATGGAGAATTGAATGGTATATTAAAGTGAAAAACTCAAAAAATCGCAGATAGTCGGTTTTGCATTTAACCCGGCTATACTATCCTCATCGTTTAAGGTGAATGCTCCAAACCAGCCCGCGAAATTCAAAATTTCTTGCGTTTTTTGCAATTTGCAGACCAGTGCTAGGTTGTATATGATTAAAATATTATTCGCGCCTGTAAGACGTATGTAGTTACAGAATTATAATCATCAAAATCGCCAATACAACCCTCCAAGTTCATAAAGGCCTAGGAACAAAAAAAAAACAGAAAAAGTCATTCCTACAGCTTTATGAACTTAGAGCGTTGTATTGATGATTTTGATGATTATAATTCTGTAACTACATATGTCTTACAGGCGCGAATAATATTTTAATCAACATACAACCTAGCACTGGCCTGCAAATTGCAAAAAACGTAAGAAAATTTGAATTTCGCGGGCTGGTTGAAGCATTCACCTTAACAATTTACTTCATAAAAACAGTAGTCTGTTTCAAAGAAGGATGACAACTTACCAATAGTTTACATCTGTGATGAGTAGCTAACAATACAATCTGGTACCGTGTGGTGCCAGATTGATAAAGAATGGCACCATCTCATTTCTTACTGTGGGTGTCGTAAGAGGCGACTTACAAAAGAATGGCAGCAGCGTATGCACTTGTCCACCATACTGCGATCGTCAACCCGCCTGCCTAGCGTGGCGATAATGGCAAATATATTATGCCCCTCCATATTGAGGGAGGCCTAAGTTCAGCAGTGGTAGTTTTTTGGCCGAAATGATGATGATGATGTCCTAGCTAAATTAATTAGTAGCCTGTATTAAGGACCATCAGCCCTCATTACTCAAACATAGGAAAAACAGTATTGCTTAGACTGTTACATAATAATTATTAACAGAATTTAGAATGAATTAACTATGTTCTGCTTCCAGTCAAACCGAATGCAGCTGAGTAATAGTATTTTACATGGAGCGACTGCCTATTGGACCTTCACAACCCAGTTACTGGGTAATACCATCTATCTTGGCAAGACTGGTTGTCAGACTTCGGGATCGTAATGACTCGTACTCAATGACAGTCCCGCCAAAGGCTTATCTAGATTCTAGAATTTTCGGCTGATTTCCACGCTATTTCTTCTGACTTTCCCCAAACCATAATGCGTGAACGATGGCGCTATGATATGAACGTAAACAGCGTCAAATTGTGGCGCGTTAGACGTCAAATATGGCCGCCGGATGTCGCACACCGACGCATTTACATGTAATTGGGTTACATTCGTCAGCCGCACGGGAAACCCTTTATTGATACTTTAGTTATGTTTCTGTTTTTTTGTAAAAACGGTTTACATAACATCACATTTCGTTTTCAATGTATTTTTTTTCTTATCTCTGTATTTACATACATGCCAACCTATTATTCAATGAGAGCAGCGGTGGTAACGGCACCGACTAAAGAGTTTAGGTCATAGGTTTGAACCCTTTGTTAATAATTTCATCATCACTGCTCTCAAAACGGTGAAGGAAAACATCGTGGGGATGTTTTGGAACCAAAAATGTGAAAATATTTGACACTAGCTTTTGCCAGCGGCTTAGCCCGCGTGGAGGTCTGAAATTATCCCGCGGGAACATACTACCGGGATAAAAAGTACTCTATGTATTATTCCAGGTTATAAACTATATGTGTGCCAAATTTCATCTAAATCGGGTCAGTAGGTTTTGCGTGAAAGAGGAACAAACATCCACACATCCATACATACAAACTTTCGCGTTTATAATATTAGTAGGATCTACCATCCCACACTGAGCCCGCGTGGTAGATAACAGCCTGAGGAAAGGAGGACTGTATCCCAGCAGTGGGAAAATATAGTGTGGGCAATGTCGCTACATGCAAAATACGCATCACACTGACGGTACGAAAATTCTTGCATCGCGCTAGCAGAGTTTACCGCGCAACTAGCATATTTCCGGGAGTGGGCCGTAATCTACCACGCTGGTCCGGTGCAGGTTGGTAGGTGCCACATGTCTTCGATTTTTTTGATTCTAGGATATGTGTTTCCTCAAAATGCCTTCCTTCACCGTTTTGAGAGCGCGGTTGATGAAATTATTTACACAAAATCAAGTACCTGCCTGGATTCGAATTGCAAAAAGTGAAGCGCCTGCCTGGATGCGAACCGGCGACCTACAACTCGTAATTTGGGGCCGCTACCGCTGGGCCACCACTGCTCTATAGCATATTTACAACGTCCAGACATGAAGACAGCTGCCCATCAGACACGACACCCGACAGGTCGAAGTTTTCTCCCATTTCTACTCCATCAGTGACCACCGCTGCATGTCCGTACTCTGTGGTTTGACCCCGGATGGCATTCCACTGAAATCTGTTTTTCCACAACCAAAATTCAATTAAATGACGATCGGTTCGAGTCTAACCCGCGGTCCGTATCGAAAAGCCACTGTCCTAATCGAGATGGGAAATCAGTGTTTCAGTATTTTTTGCAAGGTCGCTCTCACTCCCTGTCTGTATTCAATTGTTGCAATAATGATATTATCTTTCTGTCCTTTGCCATGCCTTATGATGGTGATAATAAACCATGACATCTATAAACGTTACTTAGTCTGGATTTGTTTTAGATTTTTTCCTATCATTATCTTGTAGGTACTTGTAGTTTGACATTTGTGCGACAGTACGGATACGGGGACCCTCAAACAGGTGCAAAGCCAATCTATTCATTTTAATGATTTAAATCCTAATTTCTATAAAATGTTAATGCGTCCAACTGCGGAAGGCTACGCACACAGCACAGTACGTGCTAAGTTTTTGTTTAGATCTCGTGTGCCTGAGTCATACTTATAAATCTTATACAAATGTAACTCATTCAATCTTACTTTCTCTTAATTTGGTACTTACTAAATCTCATAATACACAATCTACCGTATGCAAAATCAGCGCTCAGGCGTGGAGTTGCGGGCAGCAGTCCGTTCTACCTATAACCCATACGGAATCTGTACGAATAAATAAAATTGCGAGTGTCTATTTGTAGTATCAAAATATAAGCTTTTTACCAAAATTGCAACATTTTTGTAAAATTTTAGCTGTCTGTTTGCCTGTTTGTTCCTGGTAATCCTCGAAACTGCGGACCGACGACGGGTCTTTCACTGGCACATAGCTTATCTTATATAATACTTTTTTTGTTTTTTTTTTGACATATTTCCGTGGAACATAAAGCCGGGTAAAGACCCGGATACTGCTAGGATGTTTTTTAATTATAAAACCATTTCCCAATATATAATTAAAACCAACTCCATTCCTAATAAAAAGCTCCCGAATAATAATTAAAACAAAGACTCACTTCCTCATACACAGGCTGCTCCTTTATTACTCGTCGCTATAAAAACAAATCAACCGAGTTTACAGGAAGGAGAACCAATAAAACACTTTAAAAGTTTTACACAGATGTATTAAGAAAAGAAACGGTTGACGTAATGGCTTTTGTTTTTGTGGGCTTCCGGTGTTTCAAAGTTTTTTTTAAAATTTTTATTTAGGTGTTCGACAATTGGTCTTTTCTTAAAATATTAGTATTCTATGAAGTAGCTCTGGATCCTAAGACCAGATGGCAGTTTGTTGATATTTTAATACTTACCTACTTTTCAAAGCCAACTCGACATTCCTCAACCTTCAAAAATACACTTTTAAAGCTTCTTAGTTTAGATAAATAAACCTACATGACAATATTATAATAAAATTATTATAAAACAAAGCTCCCGTTGCGTCTATATGTCTGTCTGTAAGCGATAAACTCAAAAACTATCGGACGGATTGATTAATTGATTCATGAGGAAGATTTAGGTGTATTATTATTCTTTGTTTTGTGCATATATAGCCTGAAATTTAACGATAAATGTTGGAGATGTATGAAAAAATATGCCGGCTAGGAGCTTTATTGGCGTTTTGTATGCTTGGATGTTTGGATGTTTGTTATTCAATCACGCCAAACCGGCTCAACGGATTTGAATGAAATTTGGCACACTTATCGTTTATGACCTGAATTACCACATAAGATACTAACTACTACTATTCCGGTAGTACGTACCTGTGAGATAATTTCCGTTCTCCACGTGGGCGAAACCGCTAGTAAAACTAGCAATGTAAATTACGGTTGCATTTCATAAGGCTGGAAGTGACCCCAAAACATTTGGCAGAAAATTAATGACAGATTGGCCCCACACCAGCCAAGAATAAAACAACCGTAATTGGCACAAGCCTTAACGTAGCTCTTTCCTACAAAACTTAGTCATAAACTTTACGTTCCCTCATCATGTTTCACAAGAAAGAAAACCAATAAAAAACTTTAAAACTTACACAGATGAAGAGCATATGGGAAGGACAACGTCATCTGACGTCATAAAACGTTGCCGTCAATGAGTTGATAGGGCATGATTGATATCGTAATTTGAAAAGTTGTTATTGAATTTACAACTTTATTATATGGGAGAAAGTGGTATTTTGTGGTTTGTCGATGAGTTGTTACAGTTAATGTGGTTTCCTTTTGCAGAGAAACACAAGGCGAAGAGTCAAATGTAAGAATGGACTTCACAGAGTATTTCTAAACATGATATAATTCCTAAATATATTAGGGTCGGTTTCCAGGCTAACAAGATGCAGCTGTATACCAGTATTTTACATGGAGTGACTGCCTATCTCGCCTCCATAACCCGCTTACTGGTTAATATGTTAACCCTTGCTAAGACTGGTTGTCAGACTGTCAGGCTTCTGACGACCCGTAACAACTGTCAAAAACCCACAATAACGCTTCCTTCGCTTTGTTATGCAACAGTCTCATAAACTACTATTACATCATTATTTTACAATAAGAGCGAAGAAGAACTATTTTTCTCCGACATAAGTTAACAAAACAAAAGCCACATGGCTACTGCACATAGGTACTAACAGCTATTAAAAGACCTTTTATTGTTTCTATATTTAGAGCGTCATTAAAAACAGAACCACTTCCAGTATCGTAGGTCAATGTATGTTTTTTGTACATCAGCCTGTAGGTCATTGCCTTGTATCGTGTTGCCTCTGAAATCATATCCCAGTAGCTCTGTATTACGTGTTATCTATTTTTTTACTAATCGTTTTAATAGAGTTAGTTTAAAACAGATTACTAATGGCCGGTTACCAATACGCTTTGATTAGCTTCACATGTTTGTAAGTATATAACTACTAGCTGCTGTCCGCGACTTCGTCCGCGTCAAATTTTTGCTCCCGTAACCCGTCCCGTCGCATCGAATTGCCTGCCAGTTTTCATCAATTTTTCGTTGCTGCTCCGCTCCTTTTGATCGTAGCGTGATGTTATATAGCCTTCCTCAATAAATAGGCTACCCAACACAAAAATATTTTTTTCAATTCGGACCTGTAGTTTCGGAGCCTACGGAGTAGAGGAAAGATTTGAAGGTTTGTTTGTTAGTATTGAATACAAACAAACAAACAATCAAATCTTTCCTCTTTCATCCATCCCGGACAAACAACGTGACGCGTAATTTATATATATTATTAAGATATTTGTAACCGACTCCTTTTATCACTAGTCTGTACGAGCCTTTACCTTTAACGGTCAAAATGAAAATCGTTACGCAACTCGTGATGTTGTGCGATATTATTGATAATTTCAGGCCTTCCTTATACAACATATTCCCGGGCATCAAGTTATGCGCTTACTCATACAAAACAACAGCCATTAGGGGCTTTGAATGAACGTATCGCCACGATAGGGGCTCGTCACGCGTTCAAATTAAACTGTTCGTCATTCCGGATATTGGGCGAATTCACCGGACTTGGATTCAGTTGTTGTCTACATAAAGGGTTCCACAGACAGATGCGACGCGATTACCAGAACTTCCATGAAGTTTTTAACACGGTTTTACTTGTTCGGTATATACACTGCCGGTCAAAAGTTTGAGACCACTAATAAAAAACTTTTGTTATTAGTAAATACATATTTTCAAAATATTAGTGATTGAAATTAAATCTGCACACCTACATGTTCTGTTGTTTATTGAAGATTGCCTAAAAGCTTATAAAGTGGAAAGGAGAGGGCAATAAACAAGCATTGTTTTCAATCTTCAATGTGAGCTGAGGAAGAGCTAGTCCGATAATCTATATGTATATATAAAATTCAAAGTCCTGAGTGACTGACTGACTGACTGATATATCAACGCACAGCATAAACCGCTGGTCCTAGAGACAAGAAATTTGGAGGGTGTGTTCTTTGTAAGGAGTAGGTATCCACTAAGAAAGGGTTTTTAGAAATTCCATTCCTAAGGGGGTGAAATGGGGGGTTGAAATGGTGAATTTTTCGACATCCAC
Organism: Aporophyla nigra; assembly: GCA_947507805.1. Lineage (NCBI taxonomy): Eukaryota > Metazoa > Arthropoda > Insecta > Lepidoptera > Noctuidae > Aporophyla > Aporophyla nigra. Next base: position 6,593,275 of record OX382292.1, on the reverse strand, counting down.
GCGGGCGAAGCCGTTGGCAGAAGCTAGTTTATTATAAAAATGTATTACCTCATTACCGCAACTGACACTTATTTTAATTTACATCAACATTTAATGCGATTGTTCTAAATTCTTAAAGTATTTTCATTTACGAAATTTAAAATTGTCTACTTGCCCGATCCAGCGAGTAAATTGGTGCGGATCAACTACCGAGCCGGGCTTACGATCACTAGACCAACAAGGAATTGCATTAGAATATTAAGATAGCGTTATAATGTTTCTGCTACATAGAAAGTTTTATGATCTACGCTTCCCATAAAAATACTATTATAAAGATATCGCGTTCTCTCGGCGGTAGACTTTTATTAGCTTTTACGATAATAACATTATGATCTTGTGAAATACCCACTATATTGTACTGAAAGAGGGGCTCGTGGGTATATTAAAACAGCTGCACAGTTGCGAAAGTTAATCTACACTTCAGTCAGGTCAGTCCGAAGATGGGTAACTCGTGCTTCGGAAAGCACGTTAAACCGTTGATCCCGGCTGTTATTTGTATATTGCCCTGACAATAACGGGAACCCAATACTGATAACCAGTTTTACAGGGGTATGGTATTATCCAGTAAATGGGTAGTGGAGGTTAGGTAGATAGGTAGTCGCTCAATGTTAAATACGGGTATTCACTTGCATTGGGTCAGACTGGAAGCCGAATCCGAGGTCAAATAGTCAGGAAAGAGCTAGGCAGAATTATTGATGATGTAAAATATCCAAATAAAGGCTCATTAATCATAATCATTTTTTATTTGTGTAACATAGGTAGTAAATACAGTTCTTACATTAAAATTCATAGGTCGCTATGTTATGCTAAGAGGCGTACAAATATGGTTGCATTCGAAAAAAAAAATATTATTCATGCGAGATTTAAAATAAATTATTTGGTAGCCATGTCAAAATTAATAGAGTGATGATACATACATAAAAACAAAAATTGTAAATGTCACAATGTGGAATAATTTATACAGTCAATGAATAAAAAATAAAAAAAAATTACAATTAGTCACAATATTCAATTAAAAATGGTTTCTCCAGTCAAATAAATAAATAAGTCTACATTAATTTATCATTTAGAAATTCATCAGTCGTATAATAACATTTTTTTAATTAATAACAGTTTTAATTCTTTTTTGAATTTTGTAACATTCAAACTTTTTATAGCATCTGGTAGCTTATTGTAAATGCGTGGTGCCATGCCTAAAACGCTCTTTCTCACTAAGGCAGTCTTACAACGCTGATTGCTTAAAGAGTTTGCATATTGGCTACGAATCGCAACATCTCGCAACGTTGACACTTTCTCGATTAAGTTCATGTTTGTTTTGACCAAAAACAAACATGAACTTATTCGAGAAGGTGTCATTCAGACTAGCGTGACGCGACGGCTGCGCGCGAATCGGCGATTTAAACCGTAGAATAATTTCTATGAAAACGGGCGACCTGTCGCGCCGCGACACAGTCATAGAAATTGTTCTACGGATATAAATCGCCGAAACGCGCGACCGTCGCGTCGCGCTGGTCTGCACGAGCCTTAAGTAGCAATGTGGACCGATGATAACCTTGTGAAGGCCGCAGGAATCCGCTAGATGCGGGAACCACAAAACCGTAAAAACATCAAACTAGATACTCGTAATTCACAACTAATAAGTACTAAAATTGAAGTAGAATATAAATTCGGCAACTTTAAATTAACAATACGCCCACAAAATTTATCTATTAATTAATAACGACTCTAATTAACCCGACTAAAACCAACTACTGTCCATATTTAACCCCAAAAACTACATTATGTTAATCGAAATCTCATTTAAATCACGTACTAAATAGAAATCACTGCCTGGCGAGCGCTAAGCTGAGGATTTTGAAGTCCGAGGTTCAATTACCGGGTCAGGGAAAATGCCATTGGGTTTTTTCATATGGCGTTTCTCAGTGACAGTCTGGAGTCTAGATTTGTGCCCAGTAGATGACAAAAGGCTCGCCACATGGCACTTATAATCAGCCTGTATTGTTCCCACCGTGTGGTGCCGGACGTAAAGAATAACACCACCCTATTTCTTCCCGTGGGTGTCGTAAAAGGCGACTAAGGGACTTACTAGAGTGTGGGCAGCAGCGTTCTCTATGCATTTTACCACCATACTGCGATCGCCAACCCGCCTGCCAAGCGTGGCGATTATGGCAAAGCCCCCCAAATTGGGGGAGGCCTAAGTCCAGCAGTGGACGTCTTACGGCTGAAATGATGATGATGATTGTTCCCACTGCTGGAGGCCTCCTCTCGGTGAGAGTGAGTGGGCCGTAATCCACCACGCCCGTCCAGTGTGGGTTGGTAGATGTCCCATGTTTTAGAATTTTTGGTTGCAGGACATGTCGGTTTCCTTACGATGTTTTCCTTCATGTGTGTGTACTATAGGTACACATCTTCCAACCCTGGAAAAAAATACAGGCGTCATGTTATGTTAAATCAAAATAGTAACGTACCAAACACCAAACGAGTCCCGAAATAATCCGAAAACGCATGAAGTTGACCGAACGCTTGTAAAATCAGATCTAACCCGTCGTCCGCGCGCGGGGTAAATATGACCACCGTCAACAAACCGGGCTCAGCTGATTGATTACAACGGCCCGCGTAATTAAGGTCGGTTGTTTGTCGAACGGACGGCCAGAAATTGGCCCATCCGGAACATTTGAGTAGCGTAAACGCGAGTTTATCGCGACTTTTGTGATGAAAGCGGAGTTACAATTGTCCTTTGAGGAAGTTATGAGTTCCGGAATTGTTTCGTGTTGTGCTTATGTATTTGAACGGGAAACAGAATGATTCTGAAGAATTTGTGTGAGAACAAGTTTTGAATCGTTTGTGTGACTTTCGATTGTGAATTTTGTATTTCGGCAAATATTTGATAATGATTTTGTTGACGTATTTGTTAAATGAACGTAAGTATATAAGAAACGAATAAGATATTAACTACGTACAAAGATGTTTTAATTTACTCGATTTATTTAAAATAAAATGTAAACGAATTATTACATGGTAAAAGTGTTTAGTGCATAGAGCAACACGGACCAGTCAACACGGTCCACCGGTGATCCGTGTTGCTCTCTGGTTTAGTGTCTTATCTTTGAGAATTTTATTGAAAATTGTGACACTTAAGAATAATTTAAAAGTAATAAAACATAATACAAATATTAAATAGTCTTCTTTTTATTAAGTGTACTAGCTTTTGCCCGCGGCTTCGCCCGCGTGGATGTCGGAAATTAACGCAGGAGGACGTACTACCGCGGTAAGATGTGTTAATTCAGGTTATATTATAGGTAATAGCTGTTACGCGCGACTTCGTCCGCGTGGTATTTAATAAAAAGTTTTTCATAAAAACTATCTTTGAAAACTACGCTGACATACGTCTCAAAATTCAGCGTGTTTTTAGTTTTTTTAAAATATTATTTATTTTTTCTTAAACAAAAGTAGCCTAAGTTACTCCTTGTTACATCAGCTATCTGCCAGTGAAAGTTCCGTCAAAATCGGTCCAGCCATTTCAGAGATTACCCGGAACAAACAGACAGACAGACAAAAATTGAAAAAAAAATGTTGTTTTGGTATATGTACCGTGTATACATCCATATATACTTAGTAAAAAGTAGTTATCTTAATATTAAAAACAGACACTCCAATTTTATTTATATATCAGATTTAAATTAATTAAGAAACAAAATTATAATCTAAATTAAAATAGTCTTCTTAAGTTCCCCGATATGTTCTCTCAGAAAAAAAAATGGAAATATAAGTTACAAGCTTCTGCCCGCAATTTCGTACGTTAGCGTTCTTTCCGATTTTTTTAAATTTTGCTCGCGTCCTAAAGGTGACATTACAAAGCCTGAAATTACTTTCTACAAACAAATTCACAAACTTACAAACTTTATCTCTTTCGTGGTCTAGATTAACCTCCGTGCCTCGGAAAGCACGTTAAGCCGCTGGTACCGGCTGTCGTTAGTGGATTGAAAGTCGTTACGGCGCGTCAGAAGTCTGAAAGTCTGACAAACAGTCCCACTAAGGGGTATCATTACCCGGTAATATGGTTGTCGAGGTCAGATAGGTTTTCGCTCCATGTAAAATACTGGTATTCAGCTGAAACCGGTAAGACTGGAAGTCGACCCTAACATGGTTAAGAAAAGGCTAAGCAGATGCTGATGATCAGTAAAGAAAAAAAAAACACATATATGTATAACTTAGATATATCCTTTTTACAATTTATAGGTATCTGCAAATGAACCTTCTACTATAGGAATGCTGCAATAATTATTCCTCACAAAATTAAAAATTCATAAGAGCTATTAAGTTTGCACAAAAGCAGCTCCCTAGATGAGTTTTTCGCTGCCATTATTAATTTCTCCTGTCCTGGTAGGAGCAAGTTTACTTTGTAGAAAAAAGAACTCAAGAACATCGCAATTACTTTTTATGTTTAAGCGTGTGCCAAAGTGGATCGCGAGTTATGTCATTCATTCAGTACGACCTTAAATTTTTCGTTCAATCTTTTCCTTCCATTCGTTCTATCGGTCCGTTCGATGTTGACATTCCCTATATTCGTATTTGCCCCTAAAACCCTCGGTTATGTGACTGTTTGATTTTGCAGGCGTTTCTTAGAATTCCCTTAGCGTGTTTTCCTTCAATGATTCTGTTTGATTGTATTTTTTGTACGCTTTGTCGTGGATTTATGTGAAATAATTATATTTTAGGAGACAACATAGGATGTTTGACGTAAAAATATCGCGGTAGGGTTTATCGTGCACAGAATTTTCAACTCTCTGTATTGAACCGAGATATTAGCATCGAGAATCCCAGCGCGTCGAAAAACACGCTGTTCGATTTTCAAGTATAGACGAAAAGCGGTGCGTGCGCAAAATTTCCGCCGCCATATTCTTGCGTTCTGACGAACGAGGCTCTCATGTGGACGAAAGACGCAGGCAGAAGTTAGTCTGCCAAGGTCGCGAGATTTGTTAGAAAGAGTTATCGTGGCCCTGGCATATAGGCAACTGAAGGAACACGGGTGGATTTTAGTCAGTAAAAGTCTGACACGGGAGACGTCATTTGATGATTCCCACAAAAAACGGCAGAAGCTAGTACTCAATAATAATGTTTCCGTATGATTCAACACGAAGTCGATTCCATCCACTACCGTCTGCCAGGTTTGGTAATTTGGCAAAGAAAATGCAGTTAGCATTGGCAGGCTCATATACAACAGTGAATGTTTATTAGCTCAAATGGCTAATAGCACACCATAATTGGCCTGTACTGTTCTCGCTAGGACAAAGCTGAGAGACGAAAAACCTCGATATGTTATAGATGGTAACCCATCCACGAACTGACCGCGGCAAGCGTAGCTTAACCTTCAGTTATTTAGGCAGGAGTTTCTCAAAACTTTATGTCCTGTCTGTAGTAAAAGAGCTCGAACAATGGTCTGTTATACAGACCTGTAAAATAGCACAATTTTTATCTGAATGTGCAATTAACGTAAGCTTTCACCCAACTCGTCGCGTTGCTGCACAGCCGTCTGAATGGACACTAATTGAGAGCACTGACCTTTTGCGACATTCAATAGTGGTATTTTGAATGTTTTCCCGGCGTCGCTCTTACTCATTTACTTCCGACGCAAAAAGAGAGATGTTATAAGTTTGAGCGCTATGTGTGTCTGTCTGTGGCACCGTAGCTCTTAAACGGGTAAATAAATTTGGGTGCGGTTTGGTTTTGTTTAAAACTAGGCTTTTTAGCGGTGGTACCCGATTCCCCATTTTACGTGTATGTACACTTCACAGGGTACAATTGAATAACAGTGTCAAGCTCTACTCATATAGCGTTATGCTAAACGTAACCTATTTGGCAAGCTATGTTGGCAGACACGGAATATTTTACTTTTTAATACTATTAGATCAACAGTCATAAGACTTTTTTTAATATATAAAATGTTGCTCTTAGCCTCTCATGTCGAAACGCCTTCATTATTATTTTAAACGAAAGAAAAAATTCAAAATGACTGTAATGCAATTTATTTGAGAAAATATGCAAAACTCCTAAAACTGTCATTATTCCCTGAAAATTAGCCAGATAAACACAAAAAAAATCGGGAATAAGATAACGTAAGATGACGCCTTGTTTCCACGAAGGGTAACGCGGACATGTGACTATGAGTACACCCCCATTTCGCCTGTTATGTTTAAGTCCCATGTAATATGGGGCATATTGCCATCAACCGACCATAAATCCAGCCGCGGCTGCTCCTGAGAAATTTTCAAGATAGAAAAGTAAAATACATTTTGATACAAATATTATTAACGCCAACCCGCCAACCCGCTTGCCAAGCGTGGCGATAATAGCAAAGCCCTCCAAATTGGAGGAGGCCAAAGTCCAGCAGTGGACGTCTTACGGCTGAAATGATGATGATGATTATTATTATTAACGATATCGCATTACAATCTTATTTCACCCTCATAATAATATTTATAAAGTAATAACGTTATGTCAGTTTGTCATCACTTCATCAGTCACCCACCCCCACCGGCGTTGTAGGGTTAAGCATTATTTGATTGATCAATTTCTTGTCATGCATCGGAGGGTTGAAATAAATAAGGTGTGAGAGTTAGTTGTTGTACCAAAAAATGGCTATTATTTTGCACATTATTCATTGTTTGTCTTATGACTCCCACGCGAACAAAGCAGCGTGCAGAAGCTAGTTTTCGATAAATTCAACTTTGTCAAGAAACTACGTACACACGGCTACATATCAATATCAAGCTTATACATTTCCAGTTTTAATTGACCTCGCTTTGCACAGAATCTTCGTACAATGAGCGGTCAGCTAATACTGGAAAAAAACTTTTTAACAAAAAATTAAACCGCCGAAAAAACTGAAAAACAAAAAATAACAAACCTTAAAAGTTTGAGTCGGCGCTTTGAGTGATCTTTGTTCATTGATTTTTCAGCGCCGACTCAAACTTTTAAGGTTTATAATTTTTTGCTTTTCAGTTTTTTCGGCGGTTTAATTTTTTGTTAAAAAGTTTTTATTTTACAATTTTTTGTGGTTTTAATGTACTAATAATACTTGGCAAGGTATAACCTATCCAATGAAAAAAGAATGATCAAAATCGGACTACTCTGTATAAAGTTATGCGTGGTAATACATTACAATCACTGAGTGAACAATCAATCATCCCCTGTTTTCTGACCCTTAGGGTTTGATTTTGTTTTCCAAATTTATATGGGACCACCCTCGGAGTATACCCTTTCCAATAAAAAAAGAATTATCACAATCGGACTACGATGTAAAAAGTTATGCGTGGTCATACATAAAAAAAAATAAAAAAAAATATTCGCGTCGAATTGATAACCTCCTCCGTTTTTTTTCGTCGGTTAAAAATAAAGCTTCATTTGTGGTCGTGCGTAAATGTAAATAAAAAAATTATAAAGCATCATAAAATTCGTCTGCATCGTTGTCAACAGGAAAGGTGCCCCAAAGACTGGTGCATTGCCACGTTGTATGGTGCTGATTCTCTGCCCAAAAATAGACCAGCCCTCTGGTCACGTGAAGAGTCGACCAGCCGCTTGGCAGTGTCTCGGAATACTATATGGGCACTCGGACCCCATAGCCCTAGAGTTTCAGCCCAAAACGGCTCGAACATATAATTTCCAATTAGGTTGGAATATATGCGCCGCGTAGTCTTGAGAGAGCTCGCGAGTCTCTTCAACTCCGTCATCCAAGAGGGTACAACGCCCGAAGCGTGGAGCAGAGGTGCGGTGGTTCTGTTCTTCAAAAAAGGTGATAAAACCTTGCTGAAGAACTATAGACCCATCTCACTTCTGAGTCACGTATACAAGCTGTTCTCGAGAGTCGTCACGAACCGTCTCGCCAGGAGACTTGATGAGTTCCAGCCACCAGAACAAGCCGGTTTTCGAAAAGGTTTCAGTACCGTAGACCACATCCATACTGTTCGGCAAATTATACAGAAGACCGAGGAGTACAACCAGCCGCTGTGTATGGCATTTGTGGACTACGAGAAAGCCTTCGACTCTATCGAAATATGGGCAGTTCTGGCCTCTCTGCAACGATGTCGCATTGACTGGCGCTACATCGAAGTGCTGAGATGCTTGTATGACGCTGCCACGATGACTGTTCAGATCCAGGATACGAAAACCAGCCCAATCCAACTGCTTAGGGGGGTGAGACAGGGGGATGTGATATCCCCGAAACTGTTTACCAACGCGTTGGAGGACGTATTCAAGACGCTGGACTGGACTGGACAGGGTATCAATGTGAATGGCGAGTACATCTCACATCTTCGCTTTGCCGATGACATCGTCGTAATGGCAGACACGCTGGAACAGTTGGACCAGATGCTGCATAGCCTGAATGGAGCCTCCCGGCGGGTTGGCCTCGGCATGAATTTGGATAAGACGAAAGTCATGTTCAACTCGCACGTCTTGCCGAGTCCAATCCACATCGAGGGTTCGCTTCTCGAAGTTGTGACGGAGTATGTCTACTTAGGGCAAGTCATCCAGTGCGGTAGACACAGCTTTGAGAGGGAAGCCGACAGGAGGATCCAGTTGGGTTGGGCAGCGTTTGGGAAACTTCGTCAAGTCTTCTCGTCGCCAATCCCGCAATGTCTGAAGACTAAGGTCTTCAATCAGTGCGTCCTGCCCGTAATGACATACGGTGCCGAAACATGGACACTGACAGTTGGGCTGGTTCACAAATTCAAGGTCGCTCAGCGTGCTATGGAGCGGGCTATGCTCGGAGTTTCTTTGAAGGATAAAATCTGAAATGAAATTATCCGGAAAAGAACTGGAGTTACCGACATAGCTCGTAGAGTAAGCAAACTGAAGTGGCAGTGGGCTGGCCATGTCTGTCGAAGGACCGATGGCCGATGGAGCAGACGAGTCCTGGAGTGGAGACCGCGTATCGTCAAGCGTAGCGTGGGACGCCCCCCAGCTAGGTGGACCGACGACTTAAAGAAAGTGGCTGGGGCAAACTGGATGCGGAAGGCGGAGGACAGGGTGTTGTGGCGCAATATGGGAGAGGCCTATGTCCAGCAGTGGACTGCGATAGGCTGAGTTGATTGATTGATATGCGCCGTTTGAGGTTTTCTGCACCTGCAGCTGCCGCTCCAGCACAGCCCGCCGTGCTAAGAAGATGGGATGGCGCAAAGGTGTCACATGTTCCACAGCAAAGGCTGGCTTAAATTCCAGGGCATTATGGTCATTCATCTGGTCTCTTTCGATAGTCGCGTGACAAGCCATTGGGTTCTAGAACAGCTGGCCTACGTTGTCAAGAGCTTATTAAAAACGTAAAAGATACCGCAAGATTTTAACTGAATTATATTTTTTGTAACGTGTTCAATGAGGAGCAGTGATGGCCCAGTGGTATCGACCCCGGCTTACGAATTGTAGGTCGTGGGTTCATAACCAGGCAGGCGCATTACTTTGTGCAAATAATTTCATCACGAATGCCCTCATAACGATGAAGGAAACCGGCATGGCCTAAAACCTACAATTCGAAGGCATGTGACATCTACCAACCCGCACTGGGCCCGCGTGGTAGAATACGACCCATTCCCTCTCATCGAAAGGAGGCCTGTGTCCCAGCAGTGGGAACGGTATAGTCTGATTATGTATGTATGTTCAATATTCAGCTTTTTTTCTTTTTTTTTTGGATGAGAAATCATCAAATGACTTCTTCCGCTCTGGGCGGAGCGGGAGGGCGTGTCAGAATTTTACTGACTAAAATCCACCTTGGTTCCTTCAGTTGCCCATATGCCAGAGCCACGGTAACTCTTTCGAACGAATCTCGCGACCCTGGCAGAATATTCAGCTTTTAAGCAACATTTTAACACTGGTTTGCTAACACCTAGGTTTTTCAGCGATGTCATTGTATACGGAACATCCTAAATATTTAAATTGTTGGCTTGTAGATAGTGGTAATAAAACTAAATTTACGGGCTATCGACTTTGTATAGGCTGCCCGTAACAGCCACCGGTATAAACCTGAAAGTGCTATAGAAAAATGGACGTAAAATTTTACAAAAGATAGTTTTATGAATATAATTTAAGGTTTATTTTTTTCAGTGATGTAGGTACCGGTTTGGTAAAGGGTATTCTATGGCTGATCCAAACGTCACATAGCTGGTCATCACGACTATAATCTCCAAAAAGGCTTAGGCAGAGGTTTCCACATGTCACCAGTTATGTTTAAGTCTCATGTAATAGTGGTTGACCCCATTGCCATCAACCGGGCACAAAAACAGACGCCGGATTGCTACTAGGAAATTCCAAATGGAAAAACCCAATAGCAAATTGTTTGACCTGGGACCTGGGACTTGGGTATTCCTTCAAAATGATTCAGATTGTGATTGACCGTGTTTCACGTAATTTTGGATTCGTACTATCCCGGTAGTAAGGTCCTATGGGTAATGTCGACTTTCACGCGGATAGAGCCGCTGGCAAAACCTAGTCCTATATACTCAACAGCTTATAGCTGTCCACTGCTGGACATATCCCTCTCCAATTGCTCGCAATTTAACTCGATTCTCGGCAATTCTCATCCAGATGCCACTCTACAAAGATCGTACTACAAATAATACATAAATACATAACTACTCACTCCTTTTTCTCATGGGGGTAGGCAGAAACTACAGAACGCCACCTGCTACGATACGACACACTCTTTTGGCTTCATTTATGATCGTACACCTGGTTACACATGTACTCTGGTTACCAAGAACTACGCTCTTGACCTTTCTGAAGAATATCACCAAAAAGGTGACCAATATGTTCTATCATAAATCGTCCATATTCAAGAAAGTTTGATGAAAAACGTCTACCGGGCTGTCGGTTAGTTTTGCAAATGTAAACTACCCAGCAAGTGCATGTTTACACTTTTCAAGTCACTTGTAGATAAGTTTGTGAAGCGATTCGTGTAAAAGTTTTATTCAAACTGAAGTTAGTTTGATAGCTATAGCTCCCGAGCTTATGATATGGGTAAAGCAGAGTTCTGTTCTCTATTTGTCTTATATACAACTATTTACACTAGGTACTGAATTAAATGACTAACTAACTCATCATTTAGGGTCGGCTTCCAGTCAAACTGGATGCAGCTGAATAGCAGTCTTTTACATAGAGTGACTGCCTATCTGACTTCCACAACCCAGTTACTGGGTAATACGACCGTGGTAAGACAGTTTGTCACAGTTTCGGGCTTCTGACGACCCGTAACGGCTGTCAAAGATCGAGGAATGACTGCTGGGACTAACAGTTTAACATGTTTTCCGGGGTTTTGGTATGTAAATATGGTCGCTCATCCAGTGTCCAACCGCAGCAAGTGATCTTTCGACCCGTGCAGCTGTTGTTACTTAGCCAAAATGCCCTCTACTTATTAAATGTACAATTATAGACAAAAGGACACGAGGTGTACCTAACTTTATTTTAAACGATGTACATAAGATAGTTCTTAAGTTAGAAGAAAAATTATGTTAAGACATTTATCCCCATTTTTTCATGAAATGGTCAATAGGACTAAATTAACATAAAGGATTGTACTGATGATTTTTAATCATTATAATTCTGTAAAGCCATATTTGTTACGATCGCTAAGCATATTTTGTTCACATAGAGCCTGTCACTGACCAGTAAAATGCAAAAAACTTAAGATAAATGAATATTCAAACTACCCTGGCGCTTCTACCTTACCAGTGGGCTTACTTTTCAGCCTAGTTTTAATTCCAATCTAATGCCAATACGATTCCAATGTTAATTTTGCACACACGTAATTCGGTACTCTTGAAAACAATAGTGACAACATTGGAACAACAACAACGCCTGATCTCGATTCCACTTAGTTCTAAAAAATGGACACCCAATTTAAACACATTTTGGCGCTAGTGTCGAACTCAAGAATACGAAAAGTTCCAATTCCAATGTCAATCGATCGGAATTTAAATGAAAAGTAAGCATCCAGGTTTCCTATAGCGTTCAAATTAGCGCATAAAATGAATAAATACCGCGGTCTAATTAGTCACTGTGTATCGCAGGTTTTGGGATAAATCAGTCACTGTTTAGCCTTTGATCATTGCCAAATTAAATTCAGAAATTACTTCCTGTATAAACATGTAAACAAGTGGTTGCCTAGTGGTCGAAATTCGACTATTATTAAATGATAAATGATTTTAGTTCTGTATGTAGGTTTATACAAACACTTTTACATGTCAATGATATTTTTTTAAACTAGAAGAGTTTGGCGTTTCCAAACTGACTACTCTCAGAATAATGTATTTCGTTGACATTTTATTGTAGACATTCTGGAAAAATATTGATTTGTTACTTACTATAACTTAATTTAATTTTTTATTTTGTAAGTTGATTTAGTACTTAATTTGCATGTTTTATAACAATATTTGTACGCCTAATGGCAAAACATAGAGAACCTATGGAAATTTTGTAACAGCTCACACACTGTGTAACTCTACCTATGTTTACAAATAAAGATTCTGATTCTGAAAAAAGAAAGGCCGAAACAAACTCAGAGGTCACAGTCTGTTTTAAAATCCAGACAAAATCTTGGTCACACCATGTGAAGACCATGTAGATTGGTGACTGAAATGGTCTTTTGAAGAAAGAACCACACAGATTTTGTGTCCAGACAGTGCAAGCATTGTCACTAATCATGCGGCTCAACTCGGAATTTAAGAAGCTCAACGATTTGACGAACAATACCAAAGAAATTACAAAACATTTGGGTATGCCACATAAATTACTCAAACTGCCATATCATGATTACAACTTACTTGAAAAGAAAGAAAAATAAACATTTAAAACTTACCGTGTCTCTTGCATTATTATTTTAGAAATTTAGGTCCTCGTACGTCAAGAATAGCATCACCCATTTCTTTCTGTGAGTGTCGTAAAAAGCGACTAGGGACTTACTAGAGAATGGGAAACTCCAGTCTCTATGCATTTTTCCACCTTAGTGCGATCGGCCAAGCGTGGCGATTACACAAAGCCCCCCAAATGGCAGAAGCCTATGTCCAGCTGTGGACGTCTTACGGCTGAAATGATCTCGATGATGATATTTTACGTTTCTGAAGTCCGTTTCCATATAAACTGTAAATGTGCCAAATTTAATACTCCTCCGTCCGCGTTATTTACGTAAAAAGGGGTACAAAGTTCATGCTTCACGTATAAATAAATATATATGTAGATTTAGTAATTTGCAGAGCATTTTTAGTTTGTGTAAACTATTTACCTGAACAATTTATGAATGTGACATTCCAATTAGTTGAAAATGGTTTATTTTTCTGTGTTTCCGGCTTCACACCGATTGTAAACAACAATGTTATTTCAAACGGTGTCCATATTGACACGTTTTTGGTTCAGAAAAGAACAGTGTTCTACATAAGTGAGTATTTTACTAGCAAAAGCATCTTATAATGTTCCCACTGCTGGGACACAAGTATCCCCTCTGTGACATTGGTGGGCTGTAATCTACCCATTTATCCGAATCAGTACTTCTAAACAGGGGGGCAGGGACATAGCCACGCAAGCCAAAAATATGAAAACAGCTTTTTTTTTTTTAGATAACCGACTAAAAATCTGCTGTTTCATAGAAAAGTGTAATGAGGAACCTATGAGGTCAAAATGTATGGCAGAGCAAATTTTTGTTTACAATCGACGCAAAATTTCACCGCGTAAAATCAAAAAAATACTTATTTACAAACAAGATATCCTCATTATTTTAGAATTTTAGATAAAAAAGAAATTTTCCAAAGAACAAAATTAATTTCCAATCGTACAACTTTAGCACATAAAATTACTGAATAAAATACCATCTTCTTCTAAGACATAACGATTCCGTTCTTACATAAGTTCTTTATGATCATAACGTTATCGCCATATTAACTAGAAGTCGTAAAGATGAGTCGTAATGCTTCCGCAGGTGTGTCGTGCGTCTGTGCGTGGTTTTAATATTGAGATATGAAGAGAAACATCATTAGAATACGTCACAGAACGGCTTTCAAAAGACTGGGCTTCGAAATTATTTTTTTTGTAGGTGTGTATGCTCCGCGATATCCCTAACAATAGTGAATTGATTTCGATTTTTTTTATGGACACGTTAGGCCTTGTAAAGCCTAAAGCATCTATAAAAACACCACCTCTAGGTGGTCCCATATAAATTTTATTAACTTTGCTTAGATCGTTTGTGCGTTAGCATCGATAATAGGTATTTAATCCACTTAGTGTGTCTTGATGATGGTTTAATATCTCCTGTCAGTGTTCTTTATATAGCAAGTAGTGGTAAACGAATAGGTGGAACGTATAAGAAATCATATGACTAGAGAAATGATATTCAGACCCGGCTTTAATAAAAATAACAACCGTCTTCCTTAAAAAAAATACTACTATTTTAAGGAAGTCGGTTGTTATTTTTTTTTTTGTAAAAAGTTTTTATTTTTAACTTTTTAGTTATGGTAGATACCCCGCACTAATCTAATCGCGTTATTCGTTCATTTGTCGCGCAAATACTTAATGCAAATTTAAGACTTATGTGGTTTTCACATGGGGTCACAATGGGGTCCCATTGTCCAAATGGAACCAAATTAAGCACCAGCTTTCAAATAAAAAAAGAATCATCAAAATCGGTTCATCCTGTCAAAAGTTATGAGGTAACAAACACTAAAAAAAAATACAGTCGAACTGATAACCTCCTCCTTTTTTTTAAGTCGGTTAAAAATACAAATATTCAGATGCATACTCATTATTCACCTAGAGTTGAAACGTTGGCTAATATGGAATGCGCGTTTTTACCGTGCTTTGTGTGTTGTTTTAACTAACACATACCACCCTACACACATATATATTTACATCTGGGGTTAAACATTAATTTTAAATAAATATGATCCAACAAACCCGGCTTCAATAAAAAAACACGAATATTCAGATGCATATTCATTATTCACCTAAAGTTGAAATGTTGGCTAATATGGAATGCGCGTTCTCACCGTGTTTTGTTTGTTGTTTTAACTAACACATACCACCCTATACACATATGTATTTGCATCTGGGGTTAAACATTAATTTTAAATAAATATGATCCAAGAAACCCGGCTTTAATGAAAAATACGAAGCCGCTTCCGTGATTTCACAGCTAAATGGTAACATTTGGTAAATATGCATCCGAATATCTGATCACTGCACATAACCCACCCAACCCCCAAAAAAATTTGTTGGTCCATGCGCCAAAAATTTTGTATATAAATAAGTAAAATTATAGCGTAACATATAGCAGCATAACCTAAGTGTGTATGAAACTTGACGGCTTTAATACGGCATTTTATGATGTCCCAATAAAAGAGCCATTAGACCAAGATCAATATCTCAGCTAACTGGATCCGAAGCCAGATCGTATTGATAGATGTAGCGTGACACGACGAAAATAGATACATTGACCTAATATGTTTCTTTTTTCTCACTGGAAATATACTTTAACTAGCTACAAATGGATTCTTTCATAATTTGTAACTTTATTAACAGTAAAAATAATATTTTCGTCCTCTGCAATCAAAACTTTTACGCATGGGGAAAAATTAAGCTATACATTTGCAGTATTAGCTGACTTCTCATTGTACGGAAAGCCTATACAATGCAAGGTCAATTAAAACTGGAATTGTATAGCTTGATATATAGCCGTGTGTGCCACTTACACCACGTTCGCAGATACGTATAAACGTGGAGAGATTTTGTCGCGCATTTTTTTTTTTTTTTTTTCTTTTAAGTATATCATTACTTTTCGATATCGGTACTCAAGACGTGGCTTAAGTATTGAGATCTTTCTTCAAGGTAGGCAGACGAATGTTGACCCAAACCTTGTCAAAAAAAAAACTTACTCTAAGTATTAAATAAGCAGTACCTTTGTACTCAATTCTATTACTATGCCTTATCACTCATACATACTGTGTGTACATAAATAATAAAATAAATAAATACTCTTTATTTTTTTAAATAATATGAAAAACTAAATATACTTATTAATTAATTAAAAAACAAAATTATAACCAAAATAACTAAAACTATTTACAAATTAAGATATAGCGTCGAAAAATTCATTCGCAGCGCTGTCAATTTTCCATTACCACGTTGTATGGCAATGCTTCGCCTCTGGCCAAGCTAAAAAGTATTACTATCTCTGAGTCTTTGCACTAGATACTTCCTCAAGCTAGATAGATGAAAGTCAGCCCACTGGAGCGACGCGTGAAATCAGCAGTGACTGCAGTGCCTAACTTTCTAACTGCTATCGGTAAAATAGAGTGTAGACACTCTCACTGTCGTTCCAATGTGGCCTATTGTTGTGTGAAATTAGCTTAGCTTTCAGTTTTCGAAATGAACTGGTCTATTTTGCTTGCACTATGTTTAATTCTAATGAAGAGTAGTTGTAGCCCAGTGAGACAGACGAGTCTGGTCGCGAGTTTGAACCCAAGCAGGCGTTTTACTTTGTGTAAATTACTTCATCACCACTGCTCTCAAAACGGTGAACGAAAACATCGTGAGGAAACCGGCATGTCTTAGAACCAATAATTGGAAGATATGTGACATCTACCAACCCGCACATTATGGCCCACTCCCTCTCACCGAGAGGCCTGTGTCCCAGCTGTGGGAGCATTAATAGGCTGCTGGTGATGATTAATTTATACTACAATCTATATTTATCTATACTAATATTATAAAGCTGAAGAGTTTGTTGTTTGGTTGAACGCGCTAATCTCAGGAACTACTGGTCGGAATTGAAAAATTCTTTTTGTGTTAGGTAGCTCATTTATTGAGGAAGGCTATAGGCTATATAACATCACCATACGGTCAAAAGGAGCGGAGCAGCAAACAAAAAATAGACGAAAACTGGCAGGCGATGGGAAGGGTCAGGGGAGCAAAAATTTGACGCGGACGAAGAGAAGCAGAAGAGGGCAGAAGTTAGTTCTTAATAATATACGATATAATATAGATGTTTGTAACTAACTCATGCATGCTACTTATCATGTTCCGTGTGGTGCAAGACGTAAAGAATAACACCATCCCATTTCTTCCCGTGGGTATCGTAAGAGGCGACTAACGGACTTACAACATAATGGGCAGCAGCGTTCTATATGTATTTTACCACCATACTGCGATCGCCACCCCGCCCGTTAAGCGTGGCTATTATGGCTAACCCCTCACAAATTGGGGGAGGCCAATGTCCAGTAGTGGACGTCTTTTGGCTGAAGTCATGATGATGAAAATGAAATCTGCACGGATTTGGGTGGAATTTGACACACAGTGTGACCCAGAGGAACGTAATATCGAGATAAAAACCGGCCAAGTGCGAGTCGGACTCGCACACCGAGGGTTCCGTGCAAACCTGTAGGTATATAAGTAAAAGTTCACCCATCACGACAATCGAGTCTTAGTTCTGTTCTGTTTTTTGGCTTGGTTTTATTTCTGTCTGTGTTTTATTCTGTTTATTATATGATGTAACCAAAAATTTACGGTTTTCGCAATTTTTCCTTTATCTGTGCTATAAGACGTTGCTTCGTACCAAATTTCAAAATTCTAGATCGACTGGAAGTACCCTTTAGGTTTTGATTCCCTTGCGAGTTTCGAAAATTTGTGGAAATTTGCGGCATAAACGACTATATCTTTTGATTGCGTTAGCTTAGAAGTTTGACTTTTTCACAGCTCCAAGGGACAGTAGATTAGAGTATTTGATATAAATTTCAGCTTGATACCTCCACACGTTCCTGAGAAAAAAGGTCTTGACGGACGGACGGACGGACGGACAACAAAGTGATCCTATAAGGGTTCCGCTTTTTCCTTTTGAGGTGCGGAACCCTAAAAAGTAATACAGGTTATACTGTATTACTTTTTATTTCGATATTACGTTCCTGTGCGACAATTTTTTTTTTTCCTAAATACAGATTACTCAGTGATCTAGCTAGGAGAGTAGCGATTCACCCAATAATTCGTTGTACCATGTACCTTACTAATAATGCTTACTTTTTAAGGCCCTTATGTACTACAAAACCTTTATGGACCTAAATAAATATATTATATTATATTATTATTATATATTTCGACCTCTAGACGTAAATCTAGTGAATTAATATTTTCTGCAAGCGATTCGCACTGAGTTAATTTATTTGTGGGCGAATGAAAATCTCCAGAAATATGTATTGGGCAATTGGCCCCTTCTTTAATTTTATCCAATGAAGTTCCGTATTTAAAAGTTTCGATTCACCCGTTTCTTGCGAATCGACAAATAAGCCGCGTGATGTTATACTATATTTGTTTGTTAATCCATAGTAACGTTAATAAAAATAACGTCTTCAAATTATTTTCACTGAATTTGAGATGGTTTAGAGTTTTGGACATTACACGTAATTGTTTCAGATTATCTTTATTGTACTCGTACTTTAATTTATTGTTGGGATAATGTTTCTCATTATGAACTTGGGGTAAGAGACCTCTCGAGTCTTATACAATTGCATATCTTGTAGGTCATGTCTGTCTACGAATATTGACTTTCAAAGTGTACATACAGGAATGTTGCATGGCAACAGAAAACCGCATTTTTATTGAAAAATGTTGAAAAACAGTTGTCTATCCCATATGTTGCACCTGCCATGTTTTTCTCTGCATCACCCTAAGCTTGACGGGTAGAAAATGCCTCAGGCATTAAGTCCGTCTTTCTACAATAAATAATAAACACTAAAAAATTAAAAAATAGTGATCCGCCAGTATCGGGAGGGTCCGAGGGAGTAGGGTCCAAGCTACCGATGGTTAGACCTCCAGAGACAGAATGAATTTAGATGTTATTATAGTGGTTACTTCCCAGATGATTTCTTCACTTAAAGCTAAAACTACAACCATTATGGAATAGCTCCATGGTTGTAATATAGCTGTGGAATCTCTCATATATCCGTTAGCAACTTTTTATTACTCATACACGTTATAATGTTCAGTACAGACGCCAGCCCATCGAGCTACTACAATCTGTCAAATTTCTTTAATAGATTTTCAACTTTATCGGTAAAGCATTAGGTGCAAGGTTGATTGGGAGAATTTGACAGTTTTGGGTACCTTGATGTGAAGGCGTCTGTACATAGCATAAAAGCTACCACAAGGTGTTTAACCGCAGACCATGTGCGGTTATATGTATTTAACTGTCGGTCCATATTTTTTTATGGAACAATAATTTTATACTCGAATCTGTATGAATCAACACAGCCTTTCGTAGTTAAATTCTGGACTTAGGCCTCTCACAACACCCTATGCTCCTTCTGCATCAAGTCTGTTCCAGCCAGGCGCGGTCGCAGCCTAACATTTTGGGGGGGGGGGGGGGTCACCATGAGTACTGAAGAATATTTTTAGGAAGATACATCCTCTTTGGTCTAGTAGTCGCAAGCGCTACTGATCAGCATGATGTCCCGGGTTATAATCTTTTTGCAAAGGTCCATCGGAGTCTCCGTGGCTCAAGTGAGAACAATTTTAAGATAGTAAGACAGGCAAATCGTTCAGGGTTTCGACAGCATGACTGTCTTTAGGGGGGGTCATGACCCCTAGGACCCCCCCCCCCCTCGGACTGCGCCTGCTTCCAGCCATCTTTCTTCAGTTCGTCGGTCCATCTCATCTGGTGGCTTTGCTTGCCGATACGCGGTTCCCACTCCTGGAGTCGTCTGGTTCATCGGCCATCGGGCCT
The DNA here is from genome assembly GCA_947507805.1 of Aporophyla nigra. NCBI lineage: Eukaryota > Metazoa > Arthropoda > Insecta > Lepidoptera > Noctuidae > Aporophyla > Aporophyla nigra. Next base: position 6,573,492 of record OX382292.1, on the reverse strand, counting down.
TCGACAAACATGGCCAGCCCACTGCTACTTCAGTTTGCTTTCCCAGTAAGCAAAACTTCTACGGAAAAGGGGCTTTGATAACCCAGCCGTTTGAATAGTTCTGAAACCTTATGCCCAGAAACATCCCAACAGATTATTAAGCTACTGCCTACTAGTCAGTCTTTGCCAGCAACGACAACAGATTCTGGTCAGCAACTTAGTCAATAGGATGCCTTAAAAACATTCCCAAATGCACGAGCAAAACCTATCTACAATTCTCCAACTCTTCATGTCAATTTCAAAAAGGATTCCTCATTAATTTCGCCACTATTTATTTTAAATAAAAACCTATCTATCCATTGACCGTTAAGTACGTAAACGGTGCGGTCTCAAACAAAAACATGAGCGCAATGGAACTGGGTCATTTACAGACTCTACGGAATTCGACCCGTAAGGCACGCCGCACGTCAGCGACTGAGCGTTTTGTTAAAGATTATTTTTCGACCATTTTTCAACAGTTTTTCTCTTGTAGGGCAAGTCTATTGCCCTAAAGAAAAGGGTGATGTTGTATCAACTTGGTTGTACTAAAAGTAATTTCGCTTTCAATTTATTAATGTGTCATGTCTTGTCATGCCCAATATTTATATAAATATCTTGAATAGGAAATCTCAAATAAATAAATATATGTTAATAAGTAGGTTCTTGTGACTCTTCTGTGTAATATGACTAATTAGTTTTCTCTTTTATTACAGGTAAATATTACATCGTGCATTATTTTTAAATGCGGGACACACACAGTCAAGACTGGCATAAATAAGGTAACTTTATAACTGCCTACTAATCTAATTTTAAGAAAAAAAAAATGCATATCGAATGACTGTGTGGGATATCAAATAATAGAACAGATATATTACCGTTCACCATCCCCTAGTGTTTAGCTGGGAAGAAGAAGTAACGAAACAAACTCCCCATCTTAAAAGATTTAAATCCAGTTTTACCGCGACAAATCGCAAGTTCTCGCGGAATCTTCCAAAAATATCTATAGCTCCAATTACGAAGGCTTGCAATTAAAACTGTAGCTTAAATTGGAGCCGCTTGGGGCACTAATTACGATATGCCGTGTCAACCTTACAGTGGGAACGATAAATTTACCTTCTGAATATTGTATCAGTCCTGATGGGCTGAACACTGCAGGGTTGTGTTGAAGACTTTATCAAAGTGTCAGAATTAATCTTTATTTGACTACCGTGTTTATTCAATGGTCACATTCATCATCATCATCGTTACAGCCGAAAGACGTCCCCTGTTGTACATAGGTCTCCCCCAAACACCGCCACTTCGACCGGATCTCTGCTTCCCGCATCCAGCGGATTCCTATGGCCTTCACAAGGTCCATTCTTCTCTATTAGTGGTCATCTCAGTAGTCACTCCCTTTAGCCATGTTGTCTATCACACAGTCGATCCATCTTTTCTTTCGTCTTACCCTAGTCTGTTTTTTTTTTTTGGATAGACGTCTCCCAGGTCACAACCTATGAGGTTGTTGGCTGCTTAACCGGATTTGCTTGTGGCTACGCTAATAAATTAAAGCCTTCAGCCAGAGCTTAAAAGAATTAAAACTCGAGCGACTACTCGCTAAGGGCACACCTTGTGTTATACGGACCTCGGCTTAGGGCATCGCTGGTAGAGGGCAGCAAGGGAGGGATTGGATCGGAGTGGCTTGTCTGTGGGTAACGGAACTACTATAAATACTTAATCCAAGATTCCCATGCAACTGTATGCGCGCACGAAGCCATAAGAATGCATCAAAATGCAAAAGATAACATTTCATTATGCACGCCTGCCCGATATATACATAATATATATATCTAGATGTCCGATCATTATCTGTAGTCACGTTTGAGAATCGTAAAAGTTCCGATTACGATTGACATCGCGAATATAGAACTGTTTAAAGTGAGTCTCGTACCAGGAAATATTGCAACTTATTAGCTTGGAGCGTGCATGGGCTACAAAATTATTGCTACAATGAAGGGCAAAAGGAAATCAGGTTTCATAATCAACCTATGTTGTTCCCACTGCTGGGACACAGGCCTCCTCCCTGTGAGAGGGATCGGGCCATAATCTATCGCGCGGGCCCAGTGCGGGCTGATAGATGTCACATGTCATCGAATTTTTAGTTTTAGGACATGCCGCTTTCTTCACGATGTTTTTCTTCACCATGTTGAGAAAGGTACAGTTTGTTGTTATTATTGTTTAAGGATATTGGTATTCTTACGGTGGCATTACAATTCATTTTCGCCAACATCTTATATATTAGGCAAAATATACACTTGTACACTAAAAACAGTGATATTCATAATATTAATACTAGAAGTAGGGATAAACTACGTGCTCCCGTGCTACCTTATGAAGCCGGTGGACACAGGCTTCATCAGGTTCATAATTCTTTTGTTGGTCTTGGTATTACCTTTTATACCTTGGTATTCCTTTGACTGGCCTGTTAGTCTAGCGCTTAGTGACCCTGACTGCTAAGATTGAGGTCGTGGGTTCGATTCCCACCCAGGACAAAGCTTTGTGTGATGAGCACAATTATTTGTTCTGTGTCTGGGTGTAATTTATCTATAATATGTATATATTTAGAAATATATAAGTATTTTTTATCAGTTATCTGGTTACCATAGTACAAGCTCTGCCTAGTTTGGGATCAGATAACGTTGTGTTGGTTTGTCCTAAGATATTTATTTATTTTATAACAAGCTTCCCTCTGCTTTGCTAGATTTGCAGTTTAATGAGTTTAAAGCTAAAGTAAAATCCAACCTTTGTTCAAAGGCATACTATTCTATCAACGACTATTTAAACGATAAGAATAGTTGGTCCCTGTGATCAACTCAAGACAATGTTTATGTTCTTTCAATCCAGAAATAGTCTTCCTACTGACAGTTTATATGGGTAGTTCATATATTTGTTTTGTTTTTATTTAACTGCTTTTGTTAATTTATTTTTATTTTCTTTTAATTTCATTTATTGTGTATATGTATCATTTGCATCGTTGTATATGTAAGCGGGCACGCCCTTTATGCCTGGAGGCTTTATTAAGGATTTAAGTTCTGTTTAAGATTTTGTTTTATTATTCATTTCAGCTTGAGTTTAGTTTTAAATGTTTTGTTGGTATATTGGCGTGTGCTAGCTGACATATGGCGAATAATGTATGTTTTGTTTTATAATATTAATAACTTACACAATACTGTATAGAATCAAGTTCTTCTAACTTAACAGACAGCTGTGCTGCTGGGGAGTTTGTTCCGCCACTTCTTCTTCCCAGCGAAAGCACTAGGAAGTGTCGAAGGGCGGGCGTTTTGGGGGTACTGTCTTATGTAACTTTGACGTTCAAAAAGTGCTGACACTCAGCCTAGTTCGAATAAATGACTTTTGATTTTGATTTTATTACGACTCCCACGGGAGGAAATGAGGTGGCTTTATACGTCCGGCAAACACACACAATTTTCAATGTCTCAGTAGCAACCCGAAATCTAGATTTGTGCCCGTTTATTCGCAATAGGTTCGCCCGTGTTACGATGGGACTGTAACATAACTGGCGGAAGGTGTGTACTTTGGATATACATTTGCTTAGTCCGTCGTTGAACACAGGAGTGAATTTAAGTTACGTAACTTGGTTTCCATTAATTATGCTTACACGTGCCTCTACATGTAGAGTTTTGAGGAGCAGCGGTGGCCCAGTGGTAGCAGCCGCGACTTACGAGTCGTGAGTTGGAACCTAGGCAGGGATTTGCTTAGTGTAAATTATTTCATCACCGCTGCCCTCAAAACTGTGAAGGAAAACATCGTGAGAAAACCTATGTGCTAGAACAAAAAAACCGGCCAAGTGCGAGTCGGACTCGCGCACTGAGGGTTCCGTACAAAACTGTAGGTATTCACGGTTAACGCATAAGGTTTATGTTTATGAAATTAAATGTTTTTTTTTTTAATTTTTATATTTGAGTTGACTGAATGAAGGGTAAATTGTGGTATACGATTTATGACGTATTAAAAAAAAAACTACTTACTAGATCTCGTTCAAACCAATTTTCGGTGGAAGTTTACATGGTAATGTACATCATATATTTTTTTTTAGTTTTATCATTCCCTTATTTTAGAAGTTACGGGGGGGGGGGGGACACACACACATTTTACCACTTTGGAAGTGTCTCTCGCGCAAACCATTCAGTTTAGAAAAAAATGATGTTAGAAACCTCAATATCATTTTTGAAGACCTATCCATAGATACCCCACACGTATGGGTTTGATGGAAAAAAAAAATTGAGTTTCCGTTCTATGTATGGGGAACCCCAAATATTATTGGTTTTTTTTTCTATTTTTGTGTGAAAATCTTAATGCGGTTCATAGAATACATCTACTTACCAAGTTTCAATAGCATAGGTCTTATAGTTTCGGAAAAAAGTGGCTGTGACATACTCGGACAGACAGACAGACAGACAGACAGACATGACGAATCTATAAGGGTTCCGTTTTTTGCCATTTGGCAACGGAACCCTAAAAACCGGCCAAGTGCGAGTCGGACTCGCGCACTGAGGGTTCCGTACAAACCTGTAAGTATTCACGGTTTATGCATAAGGTTTATGTTTATGAAATCAAATGTATTATATATAAAAAATAAAAAAAATTTAGTTGATTGAATGAAAGGTAAAATGCGGTTTACGTTTTATGACGTATTAAAAAAAACCTAGTTACTAGATCTCGTTCAAACCAATTTTCGGTGGAAGTTTACATGGTAATGTACATCATATATTTTTTTTTAGTTTTATCATTCCCTTATTTTAGAAGTTACGGGGACACACACACACACACACACACACACACATTTTACCACTTTGGAAGTGTCTCTCGCGCAAACCATTCCGTTTAGAAAAAAATGATATTAGAAACCTCAATATCATTTTTGAAGACCTATCCATAGATACCCCACTAACCCCACACGTATCGGTTAATGAAAAAAAAATTTTGAGTTTCAGTTCTAAGTATGGGGAACCCCAAAATTTATAGTTTTTTTTCTATTTTTGTGTGAAAATCTTAATGCGGTTCACAGAATACCTCTACTTACCTAGCTTCACCAGCATAGCTCTTATAGTTTCGGAAAAAACTGGCTGTGACATACGGACGGACAGACATGACGAATCTATAAGGCTTCCGTTTTTTGACATTTGGCAACAGAACCCTAAAAATCGACGACATGTGACATCTCCCAACTCGAATTGGGGCCACGTGGTGGATTACGGCTTACTCCCCCCTCACAGAGAGGAGACTTATGTTCTAGCACTGGGACCATTATGATGTGTAGCTACAATAATAAAAAAAAAACAAAATAACAATCAACTTCAAACCTCCTAATAGCTCCAATTACAACAATCGGTCAAAAAATCGCAGACAGTATGAGTCATATAGTAATTATCTATAATTACGTTATGTTTTCCTATTAAATAGCGCTTTTTCTTTCAGTGGATTGGTTTCAGTCACGCATAGACGCTCATCATCATGGTCAGGTTGACGTTAAAAGGCTCTATAGTAGACTGGCTTGACGCGAAGGTATGACGCGATTCTGGTAATAAAAAAAAACTTGAGAGGTGTCAAGGGACACCCGGATGTAACGAAGTTCCTTTCCAGGATTCTTGATTGTTATTATTTTTTATTATGTACAAAGAACCCGTATACACTCAACAAAATTATTGTCTCTCTCTCTCTCCATCTCTCCCTCTCTCTCTCCCTCCCTCTCTCCCTGACTCCCTCTCTATCTACCTGCCTCTCTCCCTCTCTCTCACCCTCTCTCTCTCCCTCTCTCTCACCCTCTCTCTCTTCCTCTCTCTCTCTCTCTCTCTCTCTCTCTACTCACAACAAAAAAAAACAACAACATACAAACAAATACAAACAACAAAATATATACGGTCGAATTGAGAAACCTCCTCCTTTTTTTGAAGTCGATTAAAAAGTGTCGTTACAACTTTTTCTCTTAATTTCCGTCTAGCCCCCTTTCGCAACGCGCCATAAGGAACTTCGTTCCAAAAATCCACGAAGTTTTCATAGGGATTGGTTCGCATCGCGCCAGTCTGCGGGATCATTAGAGGTGTTTGTACAGAAACCTACTTACAGAAATAAGATCATTTATCATCATTTAGCAGGACCTAATTAGTCAAGTCGATAAAGTCCTAGTACTAAATCAAGCCGACAGTTGTTGATAACCACGCGCATTCCCAGGCCGTAGAATTTATTATTACGTGTGGAATTCCTCAAGTATTTCCCTTTGTGCCTGTGTTGTTTCATCTTTAAGTTTTAATGTGTGAATGTCAATTAAATATGATTGAGGAGTTATCATAAAGGTTAAACTGAGTCGCCATTTTAGTTCAGGCACCTGTAGATCTGTTAATGAACTAATATCGTTTGCGTGCCCTTATTGGTCTAGAAAGAAAAAAAGAAAAGAACCGGCCAAGTGCGAGTAGGCCTAGCGCACCGAGGGTTCCGTACAAACCTGTAGGTATTCACGGTTTATGCATAAGGTTTATGTTTATGAAATTAAATGCTTTTTTAAAATTTATATATTTGAGTTTATTGAATGAAAGGTCAATTGCGGTTTACGATTTATTAAAAAAAAACGACTTAATAGATCTCGTTCAAACCAATTTTGGGTGAAAGTTTACATGGTAAAGTACATCATATATTTTTATAGTTTTATCATTCTCTTATTTTGGGGGGCGGACACACATTTTACCACTTTGGAAGTCTATCGCGCAAACCATTCAGTTTAGAAAAATGATATTAGATACCTCAATATCATTTTTGAAGTCCTATCCATAGATATCCCACACGTATAAGGGTTCCGTTTTTTGCCATTTGGCAACGGAATCCTAAAAATACCTCAAAAAGCTTCCCACGCGTTTTTACATTATTTTCTACTTTTAGTTAGATTTTCTACGAAAGCGTGTTTCTTAGTTTTTCTCCAAATTTTTGTTTAGTTTTTATTAAAAATTTTCTTAGTTTTTCTCTTAATTTTTATAATGGCACAAAGTTATGAAATTATTTTATTGTCATCTGTCCTTGATAAATGTGCAAAGTTTTAAATTAGGGCGCGTACACATATAACGTCCGTTTTACAGGATCCTTTTTAACTGATCCGTCGCTACTGGAGGTATTAATTCACACAGCATTTATTTGACCAATTTTAAAGGATCCGTCGCTACTGGAGGTATTATTCACACAGCAATTACAGGACCGATCTTAACAGATCCGACTTTCGTTCTTCTGTGTATCGCCTACTTTCTACGAGGATGGACGTTGTCGTGTTCTATTGGTACTATCGTTGTCTGCGTCGGAGGAAGCCCCGGTGTTATTGGATACATCAATTTTGAAGGCAGATTTTATTTCCGTTGTGTGTGGGTTTTTTTTTTTTACTGGATCCGGAATACTGTATTCCGTGTGAACTCGCTCATACAACTACATACGCTAATAACAAATACGTTTAAACGGACCTGTAAAACGGACGTTCTATGTGAACGCGCCCTTTTTTTTCTGGATGGGAAATCATCAAATGACTTCTCCCGCTCTGGGCGGAGCGGGAGGGCGTGTCAGACTTTTACTGACTAAAACCCACCCGTGTTCCTTCAGTTGCCCATGTGCCAGGGTCACGGTATCTCTTTCGAACAATCTCGCGACCCTGACAGGCATCGGTCCTAGCAGACCCCTTCAGTGCTGCTGACATCTCTTTGAGGCGCGCGTGGAACACTACGCGCCGTCGACCCGAGCCTGGTCCTTACCGGGCGGCGAGCTACCCATTGCTCGCCACCCGCAAGCTCGCGCCTACGGTGGCCGTGTGAACGCGCCCTTAATCCGACGCTTTGAAGGAGGTAAAAATCATGTTCAAAGATTGCGTTACATACATACATACACACATTTCAAACTAATAAAAGCGTGCTTTAAAAGCCCTAGTTACTGCCAGGAATTTTACACTAGATAGAAACAATTAGTATTTCCTATCTACGTTATTTATTTACGAATGTGATTGGCTTTTTCTTTCGCTCGTAAAAGCCGAAGTGCCGATGTAGGGTACTCTGGGTCAGACCATTAATTGATTCGGTAAATAGTCGGTAATACTTACTGGGAGAAAATTCAATAATGGAGAAGCAAGTCCTTGAGATGCTGTAGTTACTTTCTTGACGTTTCTTCTTCATAGGAACCGGTGAATTAGAACATTAGAACTAATTGTGCACATAATTAAATTAATTATTTCTTATTTCTTTGAGTGACCATCAATAGTTTTTTTTTTTTGTATGCTGTATTGGTTGTTGTCATTACGTCAAAGTTTTTCAGCGACAGCCGGCCGTCTTTGGAAATATATTTTATTTTTTTGTGACTGACTACCGAAATTATTAGGTACTAGCTTTTGCCCGCGACTTCGTCCGCTTAAATGTCGGTTATCGCGTACGCAGACGAAGTCGCGGAGTAAAAATAGTGTACAAAACTGGAGGAACTTCTTGGAATTTAGGGAATTAAAATAAAACTCAGGATGTAGCACGCAGCGAAACACTTAGAAAGTAAAGTATGTAATTAATTTTCGAACAACCTCTCATTCAAAAAGGATTAAAAAAATGACATTAAACGAAACGCCTGATAAAATACTTATAGCTAATTTCTTACTATCTACAAATTTGCGGCGAGTTTACTTGAGCCAACGGTACTGGAATTGACGCTTTAACATGCCCCCGGCCGTTGAAAGCTCGCCTTTCAACAGTTTTCTTCCAATAACGGGCAAATCTTGGAAAATGCTCGTCTGATGGTCCCAGTTGATGTTTTGATGTTGGCAACTCTGCTTATGCCATCTGTACCAGGATGAACACCAACAACGCGGCCCAACTTCCACTTCATCGGTGGCTGGTTATCCTCCTTGATAACAACGAGGGAGTCCAGGTTCAGGCTGTCATTGCCGGTTTGCCACTTTACTCGCTGCTGAAGCTCGGACACATATTCCTTGCTCCATCTTGACCAGAAATGCTGTCGCAGCTGCTCAATACGTTGATGGCGCGTCAAGTGATGAGTGGAGTAGTCCCGGATATCCTTTACAGGAAGAGACGTGAGAGGTCGTCCAATTAGGAAATGACCTGGAGTGAGAGGCAACAGGTCTTCTGGATTTGACGATAACGGTGTGAGTGGTCGAGAATTTAAAATTCCTTCAATTTGAACCAAAACAGAGTTAAGCTCTTCGTAAGTTAAATTACAATTGCCCAACACTCGGGATAAATGAAATTTGGTCGATTTAACACCCGCCTCCCAAAGACCACCAAAATGTGGTGCGTAAGCAGGAATAAAATGGAATTTAATACCTTCTTGAGCCGCACTATCAGTTATGGAGTCACAATTGCGTTTTAAGAAATCAGCTATCTCATTGTAGGCTCCTACAAACGAAGTTCCGTTATCGGAGTAGATGTTAAGAGGTTTTCCTCTTCGAGACATAAACCTACGTAAAGCCTGTAAATAATTACTGCTCGTCAAGTCACCTACCAACTCTAAATGAATGGCCTTTGTAGTGAAGCACACGAAAATAACGATATACACCTTCACCAATCTACATCCACGACCTTGACGACTAGACGAGGTCATAGGGCCTGCGTAGTCAACTCCTACGCTTTGAAAAGGAAAGTCGGCTGGTGAGAGTCTGCTTAATGGGAGATTACCCATCTGAGGGACCAATGCCTGCGGCTTTAGACGCCGACAGCGAACACACTGACGATAACAGGCTCTGGCTAAATTGCGACCACCGAGTGGCCAGTATGTCTCTCTAATTGTACTTAATAATAATTGGGGACCTGCGTGCATAAGTCTGATATGCTCATATTTAAATAAAAGTTTCACAAAGTGATGAGTGGACTGTAATAAGATTGGGTGTTTCTTTTCAAATGAATATTCGGAATTGTGTAATCTACCACCTATCCGAATAATTTTATTTTCATCTAGAAACACATTTAAGTTTAATAATTTGTTTTTATGTGGTAATTTTTTATTGTTTAATAATAAGTTGTATTCAGGAAAGGACTCCCTTTGAGACTGAATAATAATAAAGTTTAACGAATTTTGTAATTCTTGAGCATTCAAATAAGAAGTATTTGCTGAACGTCTTTTACATGCATTAATAAAACGAAAAACGTAACAAACAGAACGCTGTAACCTAATAAAATTGGAAAAGCGATTAAATTCTATGAATGCTTTAAATAAATCTTCGTGAGAATGATTTTGGGCTAAATTAATTAAAATACTAGATTTAATTTCTGGTAAGACTCCTGAATTCATAGCAGGAGGTGGCCATGTAGTATCGTCATGCTTTAAGAAACATGGACCAAACCACCACAAATCCAGTGATTGCATAGCAGTAGGTTCTGCTCCGCGGGTAATTAAATCAGCTGGATTGTCGTGGGTTGACACATGTTTCCAGGTACCTGCACCCGACAATTCTAATACTTCGGCAACACGGTTGCGAACAAAAGTATTTAATTTAATAGGTAGCATTTTTAACCAACTCAGCACTATCATCGAGTCAGTCCAAAATACTACACGAGACGGCTTAATGCGAAGGGAACTAGCAACTTTTTTATATAAACGTGCACCAAGCACAGCGGCACAGAGCTCAAGTCGCGGTATTGTTACGGGTTTAATGGGAGTTACGCGACTTTTAGCCATTAACAATCGCACTTCGACGTCACCCTGCTCATTGATACTGCGAACATACAAACAAGCGCCGTAAGCTCGCTCCGAGGCGTCAGTAAAAATATGGAATTCAACCTGTTTGTATGCGTCACAGACTACACGCCGTGAAACACGTAAGTGATGAAGGCTAGGCAAGGCTTTAATTATATTCGACCATATTGTACTAATCTCAGGTGATAACTGGTCATCCCACTTTAAACCATCAAGCCAAAGTCTTTGAAGCAACATTTTCATTGTCACGACACACGGTGCTAACAATCCTAGAGGATCAAATATTCGCGCGATTACTGCTAACATGCCACGCTTAGTGTTTTCTATGCGTTCAGGAATATTAATAGGAAAACACAGATCGTCTGTGTCGGTTTGCCAACTAAGACCAAGCGTTTTATTGACGACATCACTTTCCTTGTGGAAATCAAAATGACAATCATCAGACGGTTTTGAAATTAAATTGGGTTCATTAGATTTCCACTTCCTTAAAGGCATGCAAGCAGAAGCGAGAGCGTCAGTCACCTTATGACGTAGCATTCGAGCCTCCTCAAACACGTCTGCACCGGTCAAAAGGTCATCCACATAAAAATCGTGAAGGATAACTTCAGCGACCTTTTGATCCTGACATTCAAGACCGACCTGTTTAAGGCACCTAGTAGCGAGAAACGGTGCACTAGCCGTGCCGTAAGTTACCGTATGCAATTGGTAGGCTTTAAGAGGACTAGAAGCATCATCGCGCCAAACAATTTGCTGCAGGTGCCTATCTGATGGATGTACAGACACCTGCCTATACATTTTCTCTACGTCAGCACACAGGACATACTTATGTATTCTAAATCTCAGAAGGATTGCCGTCATATCATCCTGAACGGTAGGCCCCACCATCTGTATTGCATTTAAAGAAACACCAGAGGTGGTGGTTGCACTAGCATTAAAAACTACTCGTAATTTGGTTGTAGTACTACTCTCGCGCAGTACTCCGTGATGAGGAATAAAATATGACCGCTGATCTTCATGAATATCACACTCAAACATATGACCTAAAGAAATGTACTCAGTCATAAAATCTTTGTACATTTTATCGAGTGTGGGTTTGCTGAGATTTCTGCGCTCTAATGACAGAAAACATCGTTTTGCACGATGATATGAATCGCCTAAACTATTCGATGATTCCTTTAACGGTATTTTAACGCAAAAGCGGCCGTCTGCCAAGCGCGTTGTGTTTTTTATGAAGTGTTCTTCACACTTCTTCTCCTCATCTGAATAAGTAGATGACTCATGACAAACTTCCTCAAGCTGCCAGAAACGCGACAATTGGTTTCGGATGTCATCTAACTCAATCGAAGTGGAAGAACTTTGATAGTACTCGTTGAAATTAGTAAAATTACATTTAATCGATGAAAATTGAGATGAATGATTACTATAGCCGCCGTTTATTGGGCCGCAAACTAGCCAACCAAGTCTAGTTTGATAAAGTGTTGGTTTCCCATCACCTAGTAAAATCTTATTAGATCCTAATAAACTCCAAAATACGTCTGCTCCTATAATAATATCGATAGAAGCGGGTGTGTGGAAATATGGATCAGCTAAGTTAATATTTGAAGGTATATTCACATGTACCTGTCTAGCGGGAACGTTATCAGTTATCGTGGGTAACACAAAACAAGTTAAATCATTAGCGTACGATTCATGCAACGATTTAATGTGCACTCGACACATTTTCTCCACATACGAAAGAGACTTATTTATGCCTTGTATACATTTATCTGTGTTTAAATGGGGTAGATTTAGTTTATTAAATAAGTTCTCTGTCATTAAACACGATGAACTACCTGAATCGAGGAGAGCTCGAGCGATGTGTTCTTTATTATTGACATCGTAGCACCTAACTAACGCAGTTGACAACAGGATGTCGCCTGTACGCGCAGAGATATTAGCTGAGAGTGCAACGTGACTATTGTTTGCGTCGTCGGCAGTGGAGGATGACTCAACCTTCGCCTTATCGGTCGTACCGTCAGCTGATTTGCTTGAAACAGTGTGTGTTTTGAAATCGGTGTTATGAATAAGCGTATGGTGCTTGCGTTTGCATATTTTACACCCTGGTTTCTTGCAATTATTAGGATAATGACCGTGACGTAAACAATTATAGCATACCTTATAATTAGGTAGTAAAGACATTCTATCGTTGACGCTTAATGATAAAAACTGTGGACATGAATTTAGGTTGTGATCGCCTTTACATTTTGGACAACTATGTGATGATGAAGAACTACTTGTGTTTTTTGTTGTGACAAAGGCTTTTATTTTAGTGTTATGTTTTATGTTAGTTGTAGAATGACGTGACTTTTCCATTGTTTCTATTAAGTCAGCCCGATTACGCATAAATTCAATGAACTGATCAAAAGTAATTCGTTTAGATTTATCGATACGCCCTTTGTATTCCTCCCATTCTCGGAATGTTGTAGTATCAAGTTTTTGTCGAATAATATGAATAAGTAATGTGTCCCAACTATGAACAGGTTCGCCTAATGTTTTTAAAGCCCTGATATTTTTGTTTACATTATCAATAATACCTTTTAGTGCAGTTGAGGACTCCTTAGTGAGTGACTCGACATTGAATAACGCTGTAACGTGATTCTCAATTAATAATCTTTCGTTATCGAATCGCTCACAAAGAAGCTCCCATGCTACTTTATAGTTCTGAGCAGAAAACTCAATAGACTGGATCACGACAGCAGCAGATTCTGTTAATGATGACCTCAGGTAATGGAATTTATTAATCTCGTCTATGTCGTCACTGTCGTGAATGAGACTTGCGAAGGTATCACGAAATTCGAGCCAATTATCATATGATCCTGTGAATTTGGGTAATTGGATTGTAGGCAACTTGACAAACTGACGCTTACCACTACTGTAATTCGATTTTACTTCATCTTGCTCAGATTTTGAAAAGTTACCTAACATAATTTTAGCTTGAGCTACTAACCCATAATATTGAGATTCAATTGTAGTTCTTTCGAGGGTCTCAGTATCGATATTATCGCACAAGCATTCTAATTTTAATTGAACTTCATTAAACTCATTAAAAAGATCATCTAATTTGCTGACTCGCAATTCTAACTCCACTACCTGATAGGGGGTTATTTCGGCATCCTTTAGATTACTTAAATAGGTTCCAAATACTGTTAATCTTCCTTTATAACTGCTTCGCTTCTTTTTAAGTTCTTTAATCTCAGTCATTTTGAAAGGAGGGTGTCGTAGACCTGTAATTATACAATTATAATGTAAATAATTAAACTTTAACAAAAATACCAATCTTATTGAATAATGGCAGTGTAAGCAAAAGTAGCTTACTTAAGTTATTAATAATAGCAACTTTACTTTTAAGTTGAATCACTGCAAATGAAAATAATAATAACTACTGTAGGAAAGTATGTTATACATGTAAGGTTTACTATTCCAAAGAAATAATGTAACAAACAAATTACTTATCTACTTGTTAAGTGATTTACAAAGCAACAATTAATTTTAAGGTTTAAATCTGAAAATAATATTTGTAATTGAAACTAAATAGCTAACTAATGCAGGTTGACAATAACACTACTTTACTGTATTTTAAGTACTGGTTAACTATATTTTACAAATGTGATTAAACCTAATGCTATGTAAATAATTCCTTGTAAATATTTTTAAACAAAATAATAAAAATAAGTAAATAACTTTGTGAAAATGTGATATAAAAATATGTTACTAACCTTATTTAAGTTCTTATTAACAATACTTACTTCCTATATTTTATTTTACCTGATTCAATATTAATGAGTGTTGGGTGAATTTAATATTATAATGGTTAAACACTTGCTGTTTTATTTCACTTAAAGTCCGATCCACTTTTCTTCGAAAAAACGTGTTCGTCACCTTCACTCCGGTACTCATCAATCCAATTTCCAGAATAATCAATTCCAGCTTATTCCACTTTGCTGGTATGTAGATATATATTATAAATTATCCGGTTCGTATGGACCATGTACAAAACTGGAGGAACTTCTTGGAATTTAGGGAATTAAAATAAAACTCAGGATGTAGCACGCAGCGAAACACTTAGAAAGTAAAGTATGTAATTAATTTTCGAACAACCTCTCATTCAAAAAGGATTAAAAAAATGACATTAAACGAAACGCCTGATAAAATACTTATAGCTAATTTCTTACTATCTACAAATTTGCGGCGAGTTTACTTGAGCCAACGGTACTGGAATTGACGCTTTAACAAATAGGCCTATGTCCTTTCTTGGGGTTCAAACTTACCCCATAACAAATTTCATCAAAATCGGTTCAGTGGTTTAGTCGTGAAAGCGTAAAAGATAGAGTTACATTCGCATTTATAATATTAATTTTAGTATAGATTTTTACTTAGTGTTGTTTTATTCGAAAGTCGGTTGTTTTTTTTTTTTGGAAAAAGTTTTAAACTGAAGCCGGTAATTTTTAAGATAACTTACGAGGGATTTGCCGTCCTTTTTTAATGTGTTATATTAAAGATTGGATAATGTTTCCCAAAGCATTTAGCGATTTACTTATATTAATTAAATCTGTCAAGTAACTTATAATGGAAATTTACCGACTAAGCTCCTGGGGCAGGAGCTAGTGGGTAAATTTACATTATAAGTAAGTCTTTTCACTTTAGCTCGCGTGAAATTTCTTGTTTTAACTCAGTATATCCTATATCATTCTGCAATAGGTACAGTAGCTTCCCATTTATTTTCTGAATAGAATCAGTAGGTCCGAAAATTACACTCTAAATATGTACAAACTCAAAAATGTTATGTAATGTTATGTTATCTTTATATTATTAGTATAGAAAGAAAGAAAGAGGAATGTGTTTATTTGGCATTATATCCTTAAAAATTGCTTAATAAAAAAACAAAAAAAAAAATATTTATGCCTAAAGGACCTCAGCCTAGCATGGTGTCAGATGACAACATAAAGTTCACCAGTTGACGCTGATTTTAAGGGCAACCCAAGAGTACCATACGCTAGAATAATAAATACATAGTGGGTCGGTATTATAAATGAATAAAGTCAAAAGTAAGAAGAATAGATAGAAGTATAGATCATAAATACCGGTGACCAAATAGCAGACCCAGAAACCTGAAAATGAGGTCATTTATAAAGGCCAGAAGTTGGATGGGTGGCTTTCCACTAACAACATGCTGCAGACAGCAGCTGGCGAGCGCAATCCCTGACATTAAGATAGTAATAATTCTTAAAAGAAAAAGAAATGCGGTACCTACATCTCCTCGTACTGTAGTACACAAAAGTGTTGAGAAGGGTTAAAATGTATATCTATCTGTTTTGGTTTTATTTCGAATGTGTATGTAGAGTCCAAGCAATGATTTGGAAAATCATGTTTTTTAACTATTTACTTTATTTTATTAGTTTTCCGTATCGATACCCAACACATAGGTAAAGTATTCTCTGCAAAATTATTAGATCCTGAAAAAAAAAAAACATACCCGAGTTTATTTACTCACGGTTGCTTATTATTGGGAAGCCAAGGATGGCTTCCCAATAATAAGCAACCGTGAGTCCGTGAGTGATCCACTCAACATAAAAATAATAAAAACATGTCGAACGATATTGATTTGATAAATTATTTCCCTCACTGTGCATGTTATTCTTTGTTCAGCGAATAAGAAAAACATATATTAGATCGATTCCATTTGTCGATGTTTTGATTCGAGTCACGGAATATACACTGGATATGTGGTTTCTCTGTTAAGTATATTTTGTGATCAAGATATTGATATATTATGACTTTGTTATATATCATGTCTACTGTTAAAGCAGTGTTTACATAACGGCCGGCGTGGCATGACCAATTCTACATCTATTCTACCAAGAACACACAAAGTTCCTTATGTATTTTAATTCTGTAAAAATGTTTCTATCTCATCAATAGTAGAGAGAAATAGTCATCATACTTGACATCGTACTCTTGTCGACTGAAGAATAGAAACATCTCTTCTCTTCAGCTTTACTCAATTTTTCTACGATACAATCTATTATTTTGTCTTCTCTTCCGTTGACAAATTCCGTTTCTAAGGCGGTCATGCTACGCGTGCTGCTGTCATGTACGATAAATTATGAAAATAAATTACTTAAATAAAAATAAGCTTATTCACACAAAATACTTTGTGTAAGTTATTTCATGACCACTGCTCTCAAAACGCTGAAGGAAAACATCGTGAGGAAACCGGCATGTCCTAGGACCAAAAATTCGAAGACATGTGACATCTGCCAACCCGCACTGGGCCCGCGTGGTTGATTATGGCCCGCTCCCTCTCACCGAGAGGAGGCCTGTGTCCCAGCAGTGGGAATGTTATTGGTTGCTGATCTACAAAAAATACCTTTGCATACAATACCAATACATTCTCTGCCTAGTTTGGGATCAGATAACAGTGTGTTGGTTGTCCTAAGATATTTA
Organism: Aporophyla nigra; assembly: GCA_947507805.1. Lineage (NCBI taxonomy): Eukaryota > Metazoa > Arthropoda > Insecta > Lepidoptera > Noctuidae > Aporophyla > Aporophyla nigra. The sequence continues at coordinate 6,556,278 of OX382292.1, read as the reverse complement.
TATTTATATTTATTTCACACAGTTTCATCGCAGAAATTAAAAAAAAAAAAAAAAAAAAAATCTGAACAATAACACAGGACAAGTTTGACAAGTAAAACGATGGTAGCTGCAAAAGTATAAACTGTAGCGCAGCTAACAACGCCCTTCTCCAGATACAGAATGGAATGATGTTCCATGCGAAAAATTCTTAATAATTTAGATTTATATAATTAATATACAAACAAAAAAAAATAGTCTAAAATATACAAAATAAAAGGTGTGATTTGGGATGTATTTTGACGTTGAGTTTATGTGGTGAGTGTATGGTGAATGGGTGTGTAGGTGAAAAACCCTGCCTCCTAAACTAGGGGAACCTTGTGACCTAGGAGTGTTCTACTGTAGCTTCATATACAAAAGAAACCTTTATTTCTGTGTGTTCATAAACCTGTCATAACCTGATTTATACTATAGATATGAAGTGTGAGTATGTATCATAGTACAGAGTATCGAGTACAAGAGTGATGTACATATGTGTACATCACTCTTGTCCTCCTCAAGGGTCCAGGCAGCAATTATTTGCACGCCAAGTCACGTGATTTATTTGGGGTGAGCCTTATTATCAACTGGGATCATTCCGATTCCAGCCCGTCCCCTGCTGCCATCTAGCAGCGATGCCCTAAGCCGAGGTCCGTACCCCACAGGGGGTGCCCTTAGCGAGAAGTCGCTCTAGTTTTAAATTCTTAAGCCCTGGCTGGAGGCCTTTATTTATTAAGGTACCTTCAGGCAAGTCTGGTTAAGCTGCCATAGCTCATAGGTTGACCAGCATGATGTCATACAAAAAAAAAATGTCGGCTAGGCACAAATCAAGTTTTGAATCATAATCAGCCTATATTCTTCCCACTGTTGGGACACAGGCCTCCTGTCAGTGGTAGGGAGTGGGCCGTAATCCACCACGCTAGCCCAGTGCAGGTTGTTAGATGTCACATGTCTTCGAATCAAGTCTTGGATGCTGCTGAGAAATTCCGAGTGGGAGAACCAAATAACACTTTACCCGACCCGGGAATCAAACATGCTCAGCAAATGTACTCCTGCAAGACTGAAATATACTCACATACTCGAAGCTAAGAACTTTTAAATGCGCTTCTACGGTAGCAGCAATAAATTCTGTAGTTACATCGATATTTCGTAGAATTCCATACAAAATTGAATTCTAGAACGGCCATAGCTACAGTTTCCTCCACAAATGTACTGCGAATTTTATTGGATGTTCCTTTTAAAAGTAATTTACTTTTAATACATTTATTCCAGTTACAAGTAAATTTTCGAGACAAGTAGGTTGAAGGTTGGGCTCATCGTTTTTTAATCCAATTTCATGAGAAATAAGAAATCCAGACCCATCTAAAGAAATAATCAGTTCTGTAAATTCACGACCCGGCGACCTGTGAACCGACATCCAATATCATTTCATTTTACATCTTAATGCTTACAGTTAAGGTCGCAAATCGTCCGTGAGATTTCTTTTAATAAAAACCGCATACCCCACGAAGTATGTCTTCACTCATTTTGTATTAGTATCATCAATTTGATGAATGAACTTTGCTCGCGACTGTACGTTGAGTCGGATTACACCAGGTGTTTCCGCTCAGGTGTTGGATCTCTTAGACTTGATTGTATTAGATATATTATGTACTTTATGGTGTATTGTGTAGGTTCGAGAGTCGCATGAGCCGTCATTTGGGCATTAGTCATGCATAAATGTATGAGTGATGTTTCGGAAAAATGAGCTCACTGATCTAATATTGATAAGAACGAAAGTGAAGTTGAGGAATACTTGTTTAAATGTAATGGTTTTAGCTTCTGGAACTACTTAAAAGACATGTCTGTACATACATTGTACTACAAATAGGAAGCAATTATGTAATGTGTACTGAAAGTGAAATTGACCACTGAATTGATTTCATTAACTTTTAATCCGGGTATTTTTTTCAAAAATTACCGCCGGTTAACCCAAAAAAAAAAACAATCTTATTTCAAGGAAATAAGACTCAATTTTAAACGCATAAAGTAGGTCAACACCTTTTTTTTAATAAAACAGTTCGTGTTAAAAAAAGGTTTGGTTATTGCATTTTGCCGTTAACTCAATACTCTAATTGGGTTGTATGAGGGTTGCGTTAATTATGTTACACATTGTATAAATTACAAAACGTGCTTTGATGCATTATGCTTTAAACTCAATCCTCTAATTCTACATTTACACATTCGTGCAAATCGCGAGGCGAGTGGCGAGACGAATAACGAACACGAATATGTAAACAGTGCGCTCGCTATTCGCCTCGTGCCTCGCCTCGCGATTCGAGCGTTCGCGTTGAGAGCGGTTTTTCGGACGCGAATCAAAGGGCACAAATGGCGAACAAGAACTTACTGTTTACACATACGCCTGCATTCATTTGACAAGCTAGCGCCCGACTCAACAAGACGTATAAATAAACGCAATTATTTTCACGTCCTCCATGTTCGTGTGCGAGTGACAAAATAATTCACAATGCGAATGTGTGAACAGTAGTTCGGGGCGGCACTCGTGTACGAATGTGTCGTCGAATGTTCGTCGAATGACGAGGCGAATGGCGAACACGATTGTGTAAATGTAGGGTAATGTGTATAAGGTCTTGTGTTACCTGTTGTATTAAATTACAAACGTGCTTTCATTAAACAAAATATCATATTTAATGCCACAGTTATAGGCTATAATAACCATTCGTGTGGTATAGTCAGCGTTCAAAGGGCTTTTGGCTAACTAATAACAGCCGCACCGGTCGGTCGTTCAGTTTAAGCTACGCTTGCCACGGTCGGTCATTGGATGGGTGATCATCTTAACATACCAAGACCCTTCCGTGCCTCGGAAAGCACGTTAAGCCGTTGGTCCTGGCTGTCTTTCGTAGATCATAGACAGTCGTTACGGGTTGACAGAAGCACGAAAGTCTGACCACCAGTCTTACCAAGGGGTATCGTATTACCCAGTAAGGGTTGTGGAGGTCAGATAGGCAGTCGTTCTATGTAAAATACTGGTACTTCATCCGGTTAGATTGGAAACCGACCCCAACATAGTTGGAAAAAGGCTAGGCAGATGATGAGTCAGTGTTAATAATATCGGGACGAACAGATTGTTCAAAATGATCTAAACAACTATGAAAATTAAGTATTAACTCAATGACACAAGGAATGTTTCCGAATGAAGACAGTACCCGACAACTGTCATACTGACAAGAACTTTATCCGATTGAGATAAAGTAGAGTTTTCTTAGTTGTTAAGATCATTTTGAACAGTTTGCCCGTGCGGATGTTTTTGACGCTTACTGTACTCGAAAGCCAGTCTTTATTTTCTCTAAAGTGTCTTTGTACCTACTAAATCTAGTACTATCTGTATGAAACTTGGAGCTGTCCCAAGTAATATCAGTACGTTTTAGCAAGTTTGGCTCGCTAATGTTTATGTTTTATTTCGTTTAAGTGCCATGACAATGAACTAGCTATGCGCCGCGGGATCGTCTGCATAAGTCTTGACCCCATGAGATTTTGGGGATAAAAATAATTCTATGTCCTAATCCAGGATATTATCTACGCATGTGCCAAATTTCGTCCTAATCGGTTCTGTCGTTTTAGCGAGAAAGTTTAACAAACAAACATACAAAACCTATTTCTTTATCTTTATAATGGTGCCGATTCCCTTATTCACAAACTAAACTAAATTTAAGTTCAGTGCATCTTTTTCTTTCTATTTCATTAAGGAAAGGACAGAAGATACATTTTAGTTTAGTCCTGTCAAAGTAATCAGCGCTTGACGTAAATTGACGTAATTTTAGTAGGCAAGTTTTTAATCACGTCTAAACTTGTATGGAGCGCTGATTAATTTGACAGGACTAAACTAAAATTTTTCTTTTGTCCTCTTCTTAATGAAATACAAAGAAGAAGATGCACTGAACTTAAATTTAGTTTAGTTTGTGAACAAGGGAATCGGTACCATTATTTACTTAGTTAATCTTTATAATAGTTTTAGTTTACGTAAAGTTAAGGGTCTATTAAAAGTGAAGACCACCTTGTTGGTGTAGTGGTAGCAAGCGCTACTGTTGAGCATGAAGTCCTGGGATCGATTCCCAGGTCAGGCAAATTGTTATTGGGTTTTTCCATCTCAAATTTTTAGTAGCAGCCCAGATTTATTTGTGTCCAGTTGATGGCGATAGGTTCGGCCCCTATTACGTTGGACTTCAAACATAGCTGACAAAATGTGTGTGTACTATAGGCACACCTCTGCCTATTCCTTTGGCGAAACAAGGCGTGATGTTATGTTATATTATGTGGTCACTGCCGGGGTCGCGAGATTGTTCGAAAGAGATACCGTACGTGACCCTCTGGCACATGGGCAACTGAAGGAACACGGGTGGGTTTTAGTCAGTAAAAGTCTTACACGCCCTCCCGCTCCGCCCAGAGCGGGAGAAGTCATTTCATGATTTCCCACCAAAAAGAAAAAAAAGAGGAAAGAACTTTGTCTGGTCTTGGTAGAATAGAGATAGAATTGTCATGCTGCATAAAACGGTACAAATATTTCTACAATTTTTAATTCCGTCTTTAATCTTTCTACAATATGTAATTTTGTCTATTTTTCCGTCGACAAAACCCCTTTCTACGGTGGTCATGCTACGCATGCAGATATCGACAACCTTTGTCTGCACTTTCGCTAGCCAATTTAAGCGAACCCTGTATACATTTTCCATTATCTGTATACTGTACCCACCTTCACAAATCAGTCGAACTTATCAGCACATCCAAGGTGCTAATATGTAAATGCGACGCTTCAAATCCCGGGCTTGTCGGGATCCCGGGATCCCGCCGACGCGGGACAAACAGAATAACATATAGTTGGGGGCTCAGTTCGGATCTTCGGATCACGCATCTGTTGTACTTGTATCATTCTTATGCTATGGCTGTTGGTTTATTAAAATCGTTGAAATTTTTGACGTTACTCTGAAGGGAATTTCGTTTTTGCGTAGGTATATCGTTTTGGAGTTAATCGATTTATTCTCTGTAGGGTCGTTTTTTCAATTTTCATGTAACTTTCATCTTAAAATCAGCTAAGAAAGCCTACAAAATTCAAATTTACTTATGTTATTTGCAAATTGCAGTTCAGATTGTGTGTTGATTAACACGTTAACTGCCATGGCTAAAATCAGAAAAAGTCAAAAAATGTACTTAGTGTTATTTCACTTTAAATAGATTATTTATTCCGTAAATACATTATTTATTCCAAAAACATGGCCGCCAGGCAGCAACGACATGTTCAGATTTTGTATGTGTTGTCGATCATATAGTCCGACAAGGCCTGAATGGAACATAAAGTGTCGGACACATAATCCGACATGGCAGTTAACGTGTTAAAATATGATTTGCGACCGTAACAAATATGGCTTTACAGAATTCAAATCATTAAAATCATCAATACAACCCTCTAAGTTCATTTAATCCCATTGTATCACTATTTCATGAAAAAGTCATTCAATGAACTTCGGATTGCCAGGTTGTATGGCAATGCGTTGTTCCTGGGCAAGGCAAAAGTCATATGGGTCACGAAAAGTATCATCCGTCTTTTGAATCTACAGTATCAATTTTAAAAACCCCACTCACAGCTTTCCTAAAATATTGTTGCTTTGTAATCTGATGAGTGAACGGCACATTTCAACAAATGTTTACTCAAACATTTCCTTATAAACCGTACCAGTTTGGCAATTAACAAGTAATGTCGAATTAGCAACGTATATCGAAGAATTTCGACCACCTCCGTCGTCACACCTGGCTAAGTTTTCTAAGAAATTGTTACGTATTTTATTTAGAGCAGTAACATAGAGAACAGGTTTTTCAGCTACAATAATAAAGTTTTTCTAGGAGTAAATACTTCCCAACTTTGGAACCCTTCGGAGTGCGTAGTCTAACACGCACTTTCCCGTATTATTTTTTTCATTTCTTCAGATCGTTACTTTTTCGCGATCAAAATGAAACAATACCATACCGTACAAAAGAGCCGCAAAGTTCTATTCAGCAAACATTACCAATACTTCTATTCCATTGTGGCTTTTACCATCCCACTCTGCCTAATTTACCCAGAAACATTTATTAAACCATTATAAATAGCCCTCAACATTAACTTAAAATCGAAGTACCTTTTAATCCGCTTCAACGACTCAAAACGTTTCCCCGAAACCCTAATAATACTACTCGTACATTTTCAAATTATCCACTCACCCTCAATTATTAATAAAAAAAAAAAAACATGAGAGAATTAATAAAAAAAAGGCGAACGCTTTTAACAGATTCCCATCTTTCATCGGCAGATACCTAGGACTAAATATCCAGATATTTAATTTTGGCCGCGTATTCAATTTGGGGCAAAAACGCTTCCACAGATGGTTCTGAAGTATAATCAATCAATATCAGGCGAATTTGCAGAATCATTATGAAAACAGTTTATTATCGATATTATGGTGAATAGCGCTTACCGTTCCTTTGAAAGGAAGTAAACAAGTTACGCTATAGAGTTTATACAATATGTATCAGTGGTAGGCCGAATATGGGTTTTACCGAATACTAATAATCGGCCGAATCATCATTTCAGCCGAAAGACCACTGCTATACTCGCCATAATCGCCACACTTGGCAGGCGGGTTGGTGATCGCAGTATGGTGGTATAATGCGTAAAGAACACTGCTGCCCATTCTCTAATAAGTTCCTTAGTCGCGTCTTATGACACTGACGGGAAAAAATGGGCGTGTTCTTCTTTACGTCTTGCGCCACACGGAATATCGGCTGAATATTTGGTTAAAATTCTACTGAACCGAAAGAATTTGGCAGGATTTGGCGCACCTTGTAGTAGAGCATCTCAAAAAACCAAATCTGTTCTTGTCAAGCGCGTTCAAGCGCACGTGCCTTTACGCCCGCTGACGCCGCAAAAAAACATTGTTGGTATAAAAAAAGTATGTAAAAAAGCCCCAAGTTTACTTACAATTGTGCTGCTTCATATATGCTTTTAGCCTTTTAATAAGTTGCCATTACTGTTTCGGTAGAATGTTCGGCATTTTTCCAAGTACCAATACCGAACATAAAACAAATATTCGGCCCATCACTAACATGTTTTAAGGTGTGACCATATTTAATGGTGTGATACCGAAACATTCATTTTACGGTTGCGAAATATATTTTAATTTGCACACAACCAGACACTGACCTGCGAAAACTTAAGAAAAAATTGAATTTTGCGGATTACCCTGGAAATTTTGACCTTTATACAATTTTAAGGCCATACAACACGTGTATTCTTTTGTTTTCTGTTTGCCGCAAATAAAAGTATTTTCTTTCTGTTTGCTTTCTGACACGTCAAGCTGTCCCATACATTTCAGTCAAGTATATACCTATTGAAGTTTTGTATGAAACAGCGGATCATATTTTTTTTCACGATTCGATGTTCATCTCATGGAGAAAGTTCTTCCTTTTGATGACTACACCTTTCAATATGACCACATATTTCTGATTCACACTGAAGAGTGTATAAAGGAATATTGGAAACAAACATATGGAGACAACACTCCTCCTGCATGTTTTATGGACGTCGAACGTGTCGCGGCCTTTGTTTTGTGTCACTTTTGTCACATCCACATTGTTCTTTGTAAGTGACATATCTCTGACGTGTGACATGTCCTTTAAAACGGACCAAATGACATTTGTTTTCTTTGTGCTGTTCGATGCGACTGCGAGAGCTCTGCTATTAAACGCAACGACTTACTGCGGCCGAAAGCTTCATAGTACATATTTTGTTCAAGCTCGGCACACTTGTATCTGCACAGTTGCAAAGTCGCACGCTCTCGCGACAGTTGTATGCGACTGGTGGAAGTCGGTGGCAAAAAAATAAAATACCGATTTCCAGAGACACGCCGACTTCCGAAATTAAATTTATTTTTTATTTTGTAGTGTTTTTGGAAGTCGGTTGTTATTTTTTGCAAAAGACGCTTTTTTGATATTACAAACAGTTATTTCAATTTTATTTAGATGGTGATGATGAACCAATTAGGTATAGTTTATACTTTTGAACGGTCGCCATTGCCTTGTAAAATACGCGACAAGCGTACTACGAATCTGACATTTCATACTTTCGATAAACAGATCACGCTTAGTGCCATTTCTGTCCTCCAAATCATAACAGATGCCTGATCAATGATCATATATTGAAGGTATACCAGCCCATACAAGGACTAACTAATTTAGTAACATTCCTTATACATCGGTCGTCACGATGTAGGTCGGTTATCTCCGTACAAGGCGACCTCAGCAGTATCTTGTTACAACTGAGATAATATGCGCAATTATGTCATAAGCAGAGGTCGAAGTAGGTAGATTGAAATGGGATCAATGAACTGGCACGTATATATTAGTATGCATATGCCTCTGGGATTCAGGGATTTTGTAATTAATTTCAAATGTAGTAATGTGTAGAATAAAGAATACATTAATATGAATAAGAAATTTATAACCTTTTTGCTGTCTTTTTAATAATATATAGGTGATCGGCCTTCTACAGTAAGAAAAAAACAATTTGAAATGTTTATCTATCGCATTCATATAAATTTCTAATGTAGTACCTACCTAGTTTAAAAATCCTTACTTTCACAATATTTGATTCAATCCCGTATGTACCAAAATAAAATTCCGGAAAAAAGACTTATCCATGTTGTGATTTCTGTGACTGTTCATGATGCGAGTACGTAAAATCAATCTACCTGCTCCGACCTCTGGTCATAAGGCAATGACCCAGAGATTTGCTAACACTTGTACTTTTTAAAGCCGATTCATTATCATCATTTCAGTCGAAAGACGTCTTCTGCTGGGCAGAGGCTTCCTCCGGTTTAGAGAGATTTGCCATAATCGCCACGCTTGGCAGGTTGGCGATCGCAGTATGGTGGTAAAATGCATAGAGAACGGAGCTGCCCGTTCTCTAGTAAATCCCTTTGTCGCCTTTTACGACAGCCACGGGAAGAAATGGGATGGTGCATTCTTTACCTCCGGGACCACATTGAACAATAACATTGAGTGCAAAGGAAAGCACATTAAGAGGGCTATATTTAGGGTTCCGCACCTCAAAAGGAAAAAGCGGAACCCTTATAGGATCACTTTGTTGTCCGTCCGTCCGTCTGTTAAGACCCTTTTTCTCAGGAACGCGTGGAGGTATCAAGCTAAAATGTATATCTAATACTCAAGTCTACTGTCCTTAAGAGCTGTGAAAAAATCAAACGTCTAAGCTAACGCAATCAAAGGATATAGCCGTTTATGCCGCAAATTTCAGCAAATTTTCGAAACTCGCAAGGGAATCAAAACCTAAAGGGTACTTCCAGTCGCCCGGGTGTTTCCATTGTGAGGATCGTCTAGAGGACACGGTGGAGCATACGGTGGAAGTGTGCCCTGCCTGGGCGGAGCACCGCCGTGTCCTCGTGGAGGCGATCGGCGGCGGCGACCTCTCGCGTCCGGCCCTGGTGCGAGCCATGGTACGGAGCGAGAGGGCATTGGAAGCCGTCACCTCCTTCTGCGAAGCAGTAATGCTCGCGAAGGAGGAGGCGGGGCGCGTGAGGGAGTGGCAGTCTCTGCGCCCTCACGTCCCTAGCCGCCGCAGGAGGAGACGCCCCGGGCGCCGGGAGTCGATTGCGGACTCCCGGCCACCGTAGGCGCGAACTTGCGGGTGGCGAGCAATGGGTAGCTCGCCGCCCGGTAAGGACCAAGCTCGGGTCGACGGCGCGTAGTGTTCCACGCGCGCCTCAAAGAGATGTCAGCAGTACTGAAAGGGTCTGCTAGGACCGATGCCTGCCGCATCATCTTATAGCCGTAACACTTCCACTGCTGAACATTGGCCCCAAGCACCGCCACTTCGACCGGTTCTGTACTTCTCGCATCCAGCGGATTTCTGCAGCCTTTACCAGAGGGGTAATTGCGGAACTTTTTATCGGTAGGAATTGGTTTAATATTCATAGTTAAACAACATTCATTGCGGTATTTACGTTGCTGAGCCGACAATTTATTCGAACAAATGACGCAATGGTTTAGAAATAATCTTCAATCCCATTCTGATTCTGATAAATTGTGTGTTTCGCAATTAGGGTACTGATCATCGGTCCACATTGTGGGAGGCATTCCAAAGCTACGTTTTCCAGTATTGGGTCACCATTCGGCCCCATCGACCATCTGTTCTGCGAGCAATGTGCCTTGCTCACTGTCATTTAAGTTTAGTAATTCTTCGAGCTTTGCCGGTTACCTTGTTTCTCCCACGGATCTCTTCATTTCTTAATACTCCAGACTACCATAATGATTGGTTTTGCCATCAACGGCCACAAATCCAGACTCCGGGCTGCCCCTGAGAAATGCCAGTTAGAAAACTTAATAACACTTTATCTGACCTGGAAATCATACCCAGGATGCTCAGCTGCTTGTGACCACCAAACCAATAAATAAATAAATATCTTAGGACAACCCACAAAACGTTATCTGATCCCAAACTAGGTAGAGCCTGTACTATGGCAACCAGACAACTGATAAACATACTTATATATTTCTAAATACATACATATTATAGATAAATGAGAATGACATCTGTGTATTTATATATTTTGTTGAGTAAATTCTCGTGGATTCATTATTCAAGAAGAGTCTTCAGATGGATAGCGACTCCCGTATTCTTTTGTTCTGTATTTTATTGAGAGTAACTCGGTACACGTGTAGCGGTACCTAAGTACTTTGAATTCTCTGAAATCCGTGAAACAGAAATGTGTGAAAAAAAAAATGCATTTTTTCTTTGTTTATTATCTCAACGGAGAGTTAATTCGCGTTTGCTTAGATGGTTTGGTCATAAAATAATAATAAATAAATGTCTTAGGACAACCAACACAACGTTATCTGATCCCAAACTAGGCAGAGCCTGTACTATGGCAACCAGACAACTGATAAACATACTTATATATGTCCGTATTTATGCAAAATGGAACCACACGACAAATTTAGTTTTTTACTTTTTTTGAAGAATACTAATTTAAAAGTGGTCTCAATTCTTATACAAAGAAGAACCACATGATTTTTGCCTTGGAAACAAGGTATACTATTTTTTGTATAAGAATTTAGACCATTTTTAAATTAATATCCTTAAAAAAAGTAAAATACAAAATTTGTCGTGTGGTTCCATTTTGCATAAATACGGACATATTTCTAAATACATACATATTATAGATAAATTACACCCAGCCACAGAACAAATGATTGTGCTCATCACACAAAGATTTGTCCTGGGTGGGGATCGAACCCACGACCTCAGTCTTAGCAGTCAGGGTCACTAACCACTAGACTAAAGGGCGAGGTTGAGGCAATAAAAGTCGACTAACAAAAGGTAGATGTACGTGGATTCGCCGGAAGGGGCCGCCCTAAGAGGACATAGTTATACTGGTATAGTAACCTTATTGGTGATATTCTTTAGAAAGGTCAGGTGCGTTGTACTTTTCTTCTCGTTATTTTAAGAACGTTCACAGTCTGAATTGAATATCTGTCTAAAGTAGTGCGCGATTTCATAAATTTTTTACAAGTTTTTGACATTTTATTGTGGCCAAGGTGACACGGCGACTAGATTTTGAACGTTTTTAAGTACTGGAATTGGCCTTCTGATGTATTAATGTAAACGAGACAAGAGAGTATAAACCTGTGTGTATTTGTATTCTACCTGCCAAGCCACAGTATTATTTTTAAGTTGAAACAAGATATTCCAGCCGGAATTAGTTACGGGAAGAAACTAAGTAGTACCTTAAATTCCGATCATATTTTTGACTAAAAACAGTACGTGAATAGTTATAGCCAATTCTTTATTAAACATTATGCCTCCATACATGACATTTTGATAGTAAATACTGTGTATATAATAGTTTTAACACATTTATGTTTCAAATTAGTACGGAAAACCGCAGAATCCGATATATAATGGGCTCTATTTATCCGTTATTTTAATTAATTTTCAGTTTATTAATACGCTTGCTTTAATTAATTAAGGTTACATTATAATATTGACTGTAAACAAATATTATGCGGTTTCTCCACAACTGGCGATAATTTAAGGCGAGGTTGCAGTACTTTTTAACTTTTTTAAACCTCTGTAAATCTAGCAAAATGGCTAGTTTCCGTAAAAAATAAATTATTTAGGAAAATTGAACATACTGTTAAGCGCTGTGTGAAGATAGAAACGTGAATTAAAACAATTGGCTCGATAAAAAATAATCATAAAGATGACACTAAATCGCCATTTAAAACGTGTACCTTGAAGAGATTCCATCATTAAACCATGTAAAACTTATACCAAAAGATAGGTTTTATTGTTTTTTAGGGCATGCTGAGAAAATATTTTATAATTTCCTTATCATTTTGTCTCCACGAAACAATTATACACAAAATCTAGCAGCTCAAGCGCTCGCAACGACCGGCCAGTGTTCGCCGAAACGGCTTCAACTACAAGAGGGCCTTAATGTACTTTAGGGGCACTCTGTACCAATGCAGGAATCCGCTGGATGCGAGAAGCACGGAATCAGTCGAAGCTAGCGTGCTTGGGGGAAGATGTCTTCCGGTTGAAATACTGATGATAATGACGTACACAGCGGGGCAATTTATTTTAGTGTGTAACGCAATTACGTCTTAAATTTTGAATATTCGTTTTTTCCCATCAACTTCCGAAGTCTAAAGTAATTTTTCACTTTGTAGTGTTTTTATGGACGCCTGTTTTCTTTAAAATATACTTTTCATTTTTCACTTTTCCTTTAAATCCATGAGATTAGGCGTTCTTCATTTTGCGTACCGTGTTACCGCGAATTTTTCCTGCAAATTGGAGGAGAGTGGGCTCTGGCACCTAATGCCCGCTTTCGTTAAGAAATTCCTCCTCTATCATACCAAGAGGGGATCTGATTAAAAGTTATTTATTACTTTTTTATGCCTGGTACCTTTAAATGTAATTAAAGCTAAAAGTAGGTAGCTTTTTTATGCTTCCTTGATCTTCTTATATTATTTTATTCGCTAGGTACTTATTTGTTTGAAGTCGGCTTTGTAAAGCTATGATCTTCATTATTCACATAATAAAGAGGATAAATATTATTCCTCTAAAATACTTTCAAGTTACCTGTAAAGGCGATTGAAGGTTAAGCTATGCTTCCCGAGGTCGGTCCGTAGATGGGTAACCGTCCATTGCATATTGAGATCCCTCCGTGCCTCGGAAAGCACCATAAGCCGTTGGTCCCGTCTGGGTAGTCAAACGCCCGAAAGTCTGACAATCAGTCTTACTTATTACCCAGTCTTACTTATTAGTCGTAAATCTTTACTTAGTATAAAAAAGCCAAATTTGACGTTTGTACGCTTAGATCTTTTAAACTCCGCAAAGGATTTTAACGCAGTTTTCATCAATAGACAGAGTGATTTTAGAGGAAGGTTTATATGTATAATACGGGAGCGAAGCCGCTGGCAAAAGCTAGTTAAGAATAAAGATTTTTTAAATCGATTTCGCATACCCAACACGTGGTTAAAGTATTGTCAGCTAGTTTAATTTCACCCTGTGTATTCCAGTTAAAAAGATTCTGGCAGTGCCCATTTAGATAACAAAAACCTTTGCATTATGTACATAATAATCATGAATAATGGGACGCCCTAGGAGGACATATAGGGACCTTATTGGTGATGTTCTTCAGAAAGGTCAGGTGCGTAGTACTCGCAACCGGCGTGTGTGTATGACCAATTGTATGAACCTAAACGAGGCAAAAGGAGGAGATCGTAGCAGGTGGCGTTCCGTGGTTTCTGCCTACCCCTATGGGAAAAAGGCGTGATTGTATGTATGTATGTAATCATATCGGTACATTGACCCTTAAATAAAAGAGCGACACAGGAATTCCCTGTCAATGTAGAGGTCACATAGGAGGACATAGGAATTCCCCGTACTCTTTACCAATTTATTAGTAAAAGGAAACACAGACACGCATGCACTCCCTAGAGTGTTCCTAGAGGGCAGGCAGGATAATAAGCTACACTTTTATTTCCTATAATGTAACAAATAAGCTTTGCGTTATTTATAGGACACATTTCTAATGATTTAGGTATTGAATCGATCGTCCAATAGAGTTGAGATATCGTGTCTGTGTTGAGTGATCTTTGTTTATTGATTTTTCAGCGCCGACTCAAAGTTTTAAGGTTTATTATTTTTTGCTTTTCAGTTTTTTCGGCGGTTTAATTTTTTGTTAAAAAGTGTTATTTTATAATTTTTTGTGGCTTTAATGTACTAATAATACTTGGCAAGGTATACCCTATCCAATGAAGAAAGAATTATCAAAATCGGACTACTCTGTATAAAGTTATGCATGGTTATACATTACAATCAGTGAGTGAACAATCAATCATCCCCTGTTTTAAGGGTTTGATTTTGTTTTTCAAATTTATATGGGACCACCCTCGGAGTATACCCTTTCCAATAAAAAAAGAATTATCACAATCGGGCTAATATGTAAAAAGTTATGCGTGGTCATACATAAAAAAAAAAAACAAAAAAAATATACGCGTCGAATTTATAACCTCCTCCGTTTTATTTCGTCGGTTAAAAAGAACTGGAGTTACTGACATAGCTTGCAGAACAAGCAGGCTGAAGTGTCAGTGGGCTGGCCATGTCTGCCGAAGGACCGATGGCCGATGGAGCAGACGAGTTCTGGAGTGGAGACCGCGTATCGGCAAGCATAGTGTGGGACGCCCCCCAGCTAGATGGACCCACCTCAAAAAGGTGGCTTGGACAGACTGGATGCGGCAGGCGGAGGACAGGATGTTGTGGCGCAGCATGGGGGAGGCCTATGTCCAGCAGTGGACTGCGATAGGCTGAGTTGATTGATGTAAAAATTATCTAGATATAATACTAAATTAAATTACTAAGTACAAAAACAAAAGGACACAAACATCGAAAGCTCGTCCGTATCGGGAAACGTACCCAGAAGACTGGCAGCATTGCCACGTTGAATGGCAATGCTAATTCTTTGGCCATAGAATGACCCAGCCCTCTGGTCACGTGTCTGTCGAACAGCCGGTGAAAAATTCCTTAAAACGTCTCCTACGTGCACTCGGGCTCCATGATCCGAGCGTTTCAACCCCAAACGGCTCAAAACTGTAGTAATAAACTATAGGTTACAGTATTTGCGCTGCTTGAGGGTCTCAGCAACCCCGCGCGACGTGCAGCGCGACAGCTCGTGGTACATTTTGGTCGCAGCGAATTCGTGGTCGCAACGCGATGAGGTCGACGCGGCTGCGAATCGACGCCGCACAAAATGTACCTCATTTTGTCGCGCTGCTCGACGCGGAGCGACTGTGTCGCGGCGCGACAAGTCGCCCCTGTGTGAAGTGTCGCACGCGTTTTCATAGAAATTGTTCTACGGATATAAATCGGCGAATCGCGCGCGACCGTCGCGTCGCGCTAGTCTGCACTTGCCTTAACCTGTTCCCCATTACTCCTTATAGCATAATCACCTAGCATTTAATGTTTCCACTGCTGGGACACAGGGCTCCTCACGGTGAGACGTAGTGAGCCCCCCAGCACGCGGGCCCTGTGCGTGTTGATAGATGTCCCATATCTTCGTGAGAGCAGTGGTGTTAAAATTACGACCTAAATACAACTCGTAACTCACGGCCATTACCACTGAACCACCATATAAAAAGCTATATTTACCCAAAACTCTGACTGCGACAGTAAAAACAGAAAGTAACTACATACACGGCTAAGCAAAACATTTCACCAGGCTAGTTCGGAAGCTGAAACGTAGTACTTTAGCCTTACAAAAATAGACTGCGAAGTTTTGTAGAACATCACGTATGCGCGTTTGTTTTTCATAACGTTCAGTGCTGTTGCTGAATTGCTTAGAACTACAGTTTATTTGGTGCAGAGGAATGAGTAAATGGAGTTGTTATGTTTGTATTACTGAGTTATGGTTCTGCGGGTCAGATTTCAGCCGTAAGTTGTCCACTGTTTTGGACTTAGGCCTCCCGCAATTTGGCAGTAATCGCTACGCTGGGCAGGCTTGGCGATCGCAGTATGGTGGTAAAATGCATAGAGAACGCTGCTACCCATTCTCTAATAAGTTCCTTAGTCGCCCTTTATGACATCCACGGGAAGAAAAGGGGTGGTGCTATTCTTTACGTTCGGTACCACACGGAACCACGTCGCTCCATATAAAATACTGATATTCAGCTGCGTCCGTTAAGGCTGGAAGCCGACCCCAACATCAACATAGTAGGGAAAAGTCTAGGCAAGTAATGTCTGTAGTTGTCTCATTTACTCTTGAATACACGATTGCTATTGTGTTATGAAGTGGAAGATGGTCAGATAATGGCGTCAAGATCTTCAAAAAGTTAGAAGGTGATGTGTGGAGTATTGATTGACTAATCTTTATTTTTCCAGACGCCGCTTTTTATTTAATTTGACGTGGTATAAGGATCTGCATGTTAGTCCTCCATTTGCTCACTCCTCCGTGATTCCGCTGCTCATGTTATCCGCTCTTTGTTGTATATCACAAGTTGAGTGGTGGGTTGTGTCTATTTCTATGTTACTTGAGACAGTTTCCTATGACAAGATGTTGTGAAAAGGAAAGACGATTGAAATAATGTCCTTCGAAACCGATAGCAAACATATTTTGTTTGTTAGCCGTTTCTAGAATCTAGAATCCCCCTTGACGGTCGGACTTCAAAATATTTGTCTGCTCAATAACGTAAATAACGCAATCAATGTTGTTCAACTGTCAAAATAAAAACCATTCCTACTCTTAATGTGTTACAAAACTACCAGGCTGGTCTAGGAATCTTATTTTGATCAGTAAAACAGAGGGATAATTACGGAACTTTTTATCGGTAGGAATTGGTTTAATATTCATAGTTTAACAACATTCATTGCGATATTTACGTTGCTAAACCAACAATTTATTCGAACAAATGACGCAGTGATTTAGAAATAATCTTCAATCCCATTCAGGTTCTGATAAATTGTGCGTTTCGCAATTAGGGTGCTGGTTTACTCTGGCTAAAAAGAATACTTACCCACATGACAAAATCTGAAAATAATCCCAATTTCAACCATCTACCTAACGAGAAATCTCGTGCGTCACAAACGAGGCATATTTACCAAACGTCAAACCATTGACAGCTGTCAAAACTGTTGCCATTTCCACCGTGTTTATGCGCTGAACGATCGAGAGTCGGTATTGGTATAATTTTAGCTTCAGCGTGTGAAATTAATGGGTTTCCTTAAATAGGTTATTGTGAGGCAACATCAATTATTTTGGAGTGATTGAAACGGACGGCACGGCGACAAATCAAGCTATATTTTTCCAGTATAAACTGACATCTCATAGTACGGAAAGCTTATACAATGCGATATCTGTTAAAACTGGACATTATAGCTTCATATGTAGCCATGTGTAAGTACTTAATCTGTGTTTGTATCGGTTTTTTCTTTGGTAAGGAATTCATTATTTCAGCTGTTGATGGTTGTAGAGACTGCGATGCCATGTGCAGACTGTTCAGTCACCAAGTTAATGAAATCATAAACATATTTTGACAAACGCTTTAGTAGAGTTTAAGAGGGCGCATTCAAAAAGGTGGTAACTTTGTAAATAGCTGTCAAACATTTCGCTGTTTTGAATAATTAACTGAATTAAATTCTGAAATACGCTCGGTAGTGCACTTAAATGCAATCAAAATTAGCGATTCATATTTCATAGGTACTACCATTTGCATCGCAATAATTAAACACTGTAGTTACACAAATTAGCACCAGCGTGACCATATTTGACAGGATCCTGCCTTTTTGGCAGGTTTAGGCCTTTTTTTTGTGGGTGGGAAATCATAAAATGACGTCTCCCGCCCTGGGTGGAGCGAGAGAGCGTGTCAGACTTTTACTGACTAAAACCCACCCGTGTTCCTTCAGTTGCCTATGTGCCAGGGCTACGGTATCTCTTTCAAACAAATCTCGCGACTCTGGCAGGCAGGTTTAGGCCTTCATTTTAACCGCTGGCATGATCAGTTGAAGTTTTTTAAATATGTATAAGATGACAGATTTGGCAGTACAGCATAAAAGGCTTATCTTTTGGCATTATTTCGGTATTTTGAGCGTAAGGGTTTGGCAGGATTTGTCAGTTTTATTCTTTTTCGAGGAACTTAGATATTTTTTATGAATTTTCAAAAACTAGAATATAACAGTCGTTCGGATACCTTAATGTACATATTACAGTATCATTTGAAGTTTTGAACAAAGTTCGAATGGTGAAATGTTTTTTTTGTTTCATTAGTTTTCGATTTCGATACCCAACACGTGGCTAAAGTATTGCCGGCTAATTTAATTTGACCCTGTATTGTGCTTATTCGCGTGGGACTGTGTGCATGCGTAGATTTTTAATATGACCATAATTTCCTCTGAGAAGTAACTAATTTAATCAATAAAAACAAAACTAAAAAAACACGCTTCCATAGAAAAACAAACTAAAAAGTAGAAAGTAATTGAAAAACAAAGCGTGGGGTGCTTGGTACCATTTAAAAGACCTCAAAAAGCTATATAAACTATTTTTTTAACTATTATCAATATTCTATTTTAAGGGGGTTTCGAATTTTGTGACATATGTCAGTGTAGTTTTCGAAAACAGGTTTTTTTATGCTTTCCTGTTAACCCTGGAAATGGAAATTATTAACAGTATATGTATTATTAGCTTCTGCCCACGACTTCGTCCGCGTTAAATTTCGTGTGCCCCCGACCCTTCCCGTCGCGTCGAATCGCCTACCCGTGCGATTTTCCCCGTTTTTGCAACATTTTTCATTACTGCTCCGCTCCTCTTGATTGTAGCGTGATGTTATATAGCCTATGTTACTCGCAGATAATGTAGCTTTCTAATGGTGAAAGATTGTTTAAATCGGTCCAGTTGTTTTTGAGTTTATCCATTACAAACAAACAAACAGAAATACAAATTTTTCCTCTTTATAATATTATAACTAGCTTTTGCCCGCGGCTTCGCCCGCGTGGATGTCGGAAATTAACGCAGGAGGACGTAGGTACTACTGCGGTAAGAATGTATTAATCCTGGTTATATAGGTAATATATACTCTGTGTGCCATTTTCGATCCAGATCCATTCAGCCATTTTTGCGTGATAGAGAAACAATCACCCAATCATAAATATTTTCACATAATTTATAGTATTAATAGTAGTAAGTAGGATTATAATTCATATTACTTCGGATTCATAGTTTATGAGAATACATGTGTGTAAATAAAACTAATAGTATTCAGAGTAAGAAGACTGCGGCATAGGGATTGGTTTAGTTGAATATAAGTTTTCCTGGTTTTTCTTGACGCTCGTATTCTACCTATACAGACACTCAATCATTTACCAGACACCAAATCGATCATAGGAATAATAGGAACAGTACTTTTGCCAGTGGCTTCGCCCGTATAGCTGTCGGAAAATATCACCTGGGAACCTACTACCGGGATAAAGTATCCTATATGGTAAGTATCCAGGATAACCGAAAATCCAAATCCATCCAAAAATCTACACATCTAAGCCATACTTCGCGGTCTCTTACTTGGAATAATATATACTATTAGGTGTATTTTGAGTATAACGAACACACATAATATTCGCATTTACTTTGAAGCCTATGTAATATGAATTACAATCCTACTTATCCTGCACTACCCGACCGCTACCAACCGGGACGGACGTACCTACGGCCTGCAAGCCGCTCCGCCCCCGCTTTTTAAATCTCTGATATCTTCTAAGATATTCATTTAAATTACATGCTGTCAAGGGCCATATTGATTTATATAAAATGCACAATATATTTAAGGTACTTAATTGGATATGGATTAATGCTACATTGCTTAAAATCGCTTCGTAAATATGCCATTATTTCTCGTAAAAGTAAAGGATAAAAAATGGTTATTGTGGGTTATCCCTAAGAGATGGACGTATACTATCGCGGACTTTTTTGTAGACCTGTTTAAGGTGTATAATACTGTAGTACATTATTTTGATCTATTTTGTAGGGTTCAGCCAGCGTTCGCAACGTAAGCGCAAAAAAATGAGTTTATTAGTGACATCACATTAGAAACCTCTAAAATTATCAGCGTTTATTTACTACATTATGCATGTTATACGCATATAAACCTTCCTCAGGAATCACTTTATCTATTAAAAAAACCCGCGTCAAAATCTGTTGAGTAGTTTTAAAGATATAAGCATACATAGGGACAGACAGACTGCAAAGTGACTTTATTATTTTATATGTAACAAACTTTCATCCCCTATTCCCTATTGTTATTTTATCCCCTTAAGGGTAAAAATTTAACAAACTTTAAATATAATTCATAAATATAAATAAAAGCCAAATAAAAAAGTTTCATCATTCTAGCTTTAAAAATGACAATACTTCCTAACATCATTTCATCCTCCCTTTCAACCCCTTAAAACCCCTTTTCCGCAATAAAAAGTAGCCTATGTCCTTTTTCAGGCTCTTAACTATCTGTGTACCAAATTTCATTTAAATCGGTTCAGTAGTTTTAGCAGGAAAGCGAGACAGACAGACAGAGTTAGTTTTGCATTTATAATATTATATGTGTGGATATTAGTGTGGATGTAATAAAAGCCAAATAAAAAAGTTTCATCATTCTAGCTTTAAAAATGACAATACTTCCTAACATCATTTCATCCTCCCTTTCAACCCCTTAAAACCCCTTTTCCGCAATAAAAAGTAGCCTATGTCCTTTCTCAGGCTCTAAACTATCTGTGTATCAAATTTAATTTAAATCGGTTCAGTAGTTTTAGCAGGAAAGCGAGACAGACAGACAGAGTTACTTTTGCATTTATAATATTAGTGTGGATTAGTGTGGATAGTGTGGATAATTCTAAATACATGTTATAAATAAATTACGCACAGATACAGAACAAATAATTTATCGTGCTCATCACACAAAGATTTGTCCTGGGTGGGAATCGAACCCAGGACCTCAGTCTTAGCAGTCAAGGTCATAGTCGATTTGGTGTAGCGGTATCAACACTGAGTTGAAAGTCGCGCCAAGTGTCCCGAGTTCGATCCCAAGCAACTGAAATTCTTTCACAATGCACGGTTGGCCTAGCGCGCCAGGCGTCCGGCACCAGTCGGGGATCGCGGAAGACATATTGGTTCCCGTGGTCCCCGACGTAGGTGTGGGACGGAACACCGGGGTGGTTTTAGTCAGGCCCTGGCATATGGGCAACTGAAGGAACACGGGTGGGTTTTAGTCAGTAAAAGTCTGACTCGCCCTTCGGCTCCACCCTAGAGTGAGAGAAGTCATTTGATGATTTCCCACCCACAAAAAAAGCAGTCAGGGTCACTAACCACTACACTAACGGGCCAATCATAATTATTAATTATAGCTTCTGCCCGCGACTTCGTCCGCGTTAAATTTCTTGTTCCCTCGACCCTTCCCGTCGCGTCGAATCGCCTACCCGTGCGATTTTCCCCGTTTTTGCAACATTTTTTATTACTTCTCCGCTCCTCTTAGTTATAGCGTGATGTTATATAGCTTATAGCCTTTCTAGATAAATAGGCTACCCAACACAAAAAGATTTTTTTAATTCGGACCAGTAGTTCCTGAGATTACCCCGTTCAATCAAACAAACAAACTCTTCAGCTTTATAATATTAGTATAGATAGCTGTGCCCGCGACTTCGTATACAATCTTTACTTCGTACTTCAAACCAATGACCAAAGTTGACCAAACGAAACCAATAAGATAAGCCAATACTTTTTTTTTCGACCAATTTAGAAAATCGATAAACCAAGCAACCAAAGAACTTTTACGACACACGCAAGAACTTCTAAGACACCTAACAAAACCCAATTTGCCTAGTAAACACGGTGGACGTCATTCTCACGCGGAAAATACACCGCGATTCAGAAAATGACGTCATTTGCACAACGCCATCTATCGGATTTGGATTTCAACTATCAACATTAGTACTATACTGAATTGCGTAACGTAATATTTTACTTCTTGAACTCACTAAATTAATCATATCTTTTGATAGAGTGAACCGATTTCGATGAAACAAAAACTAAGTTAAACCTCAAGTTGCGTATAATGTTTGTATATAAACATTATCAGCATTGAATTCGTAGATTTTACGTGATGTGCGCACAAACAAACAGACAAACCGACAAACAGACAAACCGACAAACAGACAAACAGACAAAAATTTCAAAAATGATGGAAATGGGTTCTGTTACTTATCTTTTCACATGCTGGCTATTTTTTGTTTCAATTTCTTCAATGTACAAAAATTATTTTTCTACAGATTTATTATATGTATAGATTATATTATATATATTAGTGTAGTTGATTATAACATGATATACTAAATGAGGTTTTGATTGGTGGTGTGCGATTATTCCGAGACAGGTTGTATATAAAATTACTCCACCAGGTAGATAGGTACTAGGTCCTCTCACAAACATAAAAATTAAAGTCTAACCATACAAATAGCTTCCAGACTTGTATGTGCTACAGCAATTAATTCCCGTTGACGTGATTATAGTGGTGGCTGTATTAGGCGGTCGTGTCGTGTGGAAGGATTACCAGCCTGAGTTACTCAAGAGATTTGTTCATATCAAAGTAAATTGGAGACAAATTGCGCTGAGAATCCAGGTTGGTGCAAGTTATGAGCGGAAGCGGGTTGCGATATTAAAACTTGGGAGTTTTTATTGGTAGTCCTACTTAATAATATTATAAACGCGAAAGTTTGTATGTATGGATGTGTGGATGATTGTTCCTCTTTCACGCAAAAACTACTGAACGGATTTGGATGAAATTTGGCACACAGATAGTTTATAACCTGGATTAACACAAAAAAGAAAGAAAGAAAGAAAATACATTTATTTAGCACAGTTGAAAGGCACATAACAGTTAATACAGCAGGAAAGAGTAAAAAATAAAAAAAAAAAGTGTTAGGTGGGATGTCAGAAACTAGCATTGTAGTGTGCCTCACGGCTGCGTCAAAAAGGTCCAGTTCAGCAAAAAGCTAGACCACTGGTGCCTGACGCTGGTTTTCAACATAGGGTACTTTTTATCCCGGTAGTACGTTCCCGCGGGATAATTTCCGACCTCAACGCGGGCGAAGCCGCTGGCAAAAGCTAGTTTGTTCATAATTTTCTCTTCGCAACTACCAACCTAGTCCGTGCGGTGCCGGACGTAAAGAATAACACCATCCCATTTCTTCCCGTGGGTGTCTTAAAAGGCGACTAAGGGACTTACTAGACAATGGGCAGCAGCGTTCTCTATACATTTCACCACCATACTGCGATCGCAAACCCGCCTGCCAAGCGCGGTGATTATGGCCACCTCCTAAATTAGGGTAGGCCTCTATCCAGCAGTGGACGTCTTTCAGCTGAAATGATGATGATGCTGATGAATTAACAACTGCACGTGTCGAAGGTTAAGGTACGCTTGCCGCGGTCGGTTCGTGGATGGGTGATCAACCATTACATATCGCAACCCGTCCGTGCTTCGGAAGGCACGTCAAGCCGTTAGTCTCGGCTGACATTCGTAAATTTTTGACAGTCGTTACGGGAAGTCAGAAGCCGAAAAGTCTAACAACCAGTCTTACCAAGGCATTTGATGATTTCCCAAAATAAAAAAAGTAGAACCGTATTAAATAAAATAAATAAATAATAAAATAAGTTTATTGACACAAAAAACCTTTGTATACAATAACAATTTCAATTCACATAGGTAGTTAAATTGGTTTTTGGGAAAAGGCTGCACAAATAGTGGAAAACCCTGCCTCCTAAACTAGGGAAACCTTGTGACCTAGGAGTCAGTGTTCTACTAGTTACTACGTATACAAAATAAACCTTTATTTAAGAGTGTGGTTCTAACAATAAACCCATAATGACCTGATTGGCTATATGTATGTGTGAATATGTGTGTGGAGGATGGGATGAGAATTGGGATGGAGTGTGGTGTGGTGTGGTGTGATGTGGTGTGGTGTGGTGTGGTGTATGAGAGGGGAGAGGCTAATGGGTTGTGGAGATCAGATAGGCAGTCACTCTATGTAAAATACTGGTACTCAGCTGCATCCGGTTAGACTGGAATCCAACCCCAAAATAGTTGAGGCAGATTTTTTATTAAGTATTAATAATTATTTTTCTTCTTTTACAGGTAATTATGCGGTTGGAAGAAGATCGGTGAAATTATTTAGTAACTCCACACAATAAATCAGATGTTGCTTTAGTGAAACATTATTAAGGGGGTTATACCTACAGGAAACAAAAAAATAAAATATAATCAGGTTAATTAAATTCCATGTTTCATTTTTATTTAAGTAATAATAAAACCTGTGGCTAAACAGGTAAATGAAGAACAACCGCTCCAAAACATTCGGGAAAACAGTTTCGATTAATCAACAGTTGAAACATACTTTAAAACGGTGTACCTAAATATCATTCAAAAATAAACATAAATGTACAGGTTATAGGAGAAATTGTAATAGATAGAATAAAATATGTTGACTTTACCTAAAGATACTCAATCATTAAAGTATTATTCACAATCAATCATTTTTTTAGAGCAATAGCTGCTTCGCGGTAACGGCTCTAACTTTGGAATTGTATATCGTAAGTTCGAACCCTGCCCGAAAGCCTCTCCGAAGTCCTTTCAGGAACTCTTTTCCTGCGCCACCTCGAACCAGCCTTCGCGGTACGTATCCAGGTTGTCACGCCAACGCATTCTGGGCCGACCGCGGTGGCGTAGACCATCTTCAGGCACCCATTTTATATGCGTTTTACTTTGTGTAAATTATTCCACCATTACTCGCTCTCAAAACGGTGAGGAAACCGGCATGTCCTAGAACCAATAATTCCAGGACATGTGTCTTCTACCAACCCTTACTGGGCCCAAGTGCTGGAATACGGCTCACTCCTTCTCATAGAAAGGAGGCCTGTGTCCCAGCAGTGGGAACAATATAGGTTGTTTATATTTATATCTATTTCATCATCATTATCATCAGCATTTCAGCCGAAAGACGTCCACTGCTGAACATAGGCCTCCCCCAATTTGAGGGGATTTGTCATAATCGCCTCGTTTGGCAGGTAGATTGGCGATCGCAGTATGGTGGTAAAATGCATTGACAACGCTGCTGTCCATTCTCTAGTTAGTCCCATATTTCCCTTTCACGAAACCCACGGGAAGAAATGGAGTGGTGTTATTCTATACGTCCGTCACCACACGGATCGCTAATGCAGATATCTATTTTATCATTAAATAGGTCATGAATCATCCTAAAAATTTCATGAAACAATTCTATCTACACGAGCCAAATCACGGACCTTTTATGTTAATTAACCCACCTACAGCGAGTAATGTCGTTTTGTACTTGGAGCTAAAGGAATATCTTATATTATAACACTACTAATAAGCATGCAAATTTGCTGTACCACGCATTGGTATGTATGATTGCTAGAGCTTACTAATATTATAAACTAGCTTTTGCCAGCGTATACGCCTGCATATTTTACATATAAATCTTACTATTGAATCACTCTGACACTATTAAAATCCTTTGTGTAGTTTAAAACATCTAAGCATACAAAACGCGGGAAGCGACCTTGTTTATACACGCTTTATATTAGCTTCACTTGTATGTTTGTTTGTAAGTTTGTTTGTAACCGACTCCTTATAGTGCGATTTTGACCCACTTTAAACGACCAGATTTCATTTAAACTCTGTAGACTTATCGAGGACCGATGACATACTGTAATTTCATAAATTTGCGTCATTATTCTTGCCAAGGTTACCAGGACAGCAAAAAAACTGTCTTCAAAAACTACGCTGACATACGTCACAAACTACGCTGACATACATCTCAAAATTCGAAATACCCTAAAAATAGAAAATAAATAATAGTTTTAAAAAACTAAAAAACACGTTTCCATAGAAAACCAAACTAAAAAGTAGAAAATAATGGAAAAAAGCGCGGAGTGCCTGATATCAATAAAAAAATACCTTAAAAAGCACCAACATTATTTATATGTAAAGATGTGTAAGTTAGTGTGTTTCGATGTTTGTAACTCAACAACGCAGAAACGGCTGAACGGATTTGAATGAAATTTGGCACACAGGTAGTTTATAGCCTGGATTAACGCTAGTATACTTTTTATCCCAATAGTATGTTCCCGTGCGATTATTTTCGATAATTGTTTAGTAACAAAACTTGAAACACGTGACAGTCAGATCAGTATTGATTTTAATACACTTACGTGCCATTGACTTATAAATAGTTTTTTTTTTTAACGTGCTTATATCAAAGTACCTAGTTTGTTCTGATTAGTAATATAATTATTTTAAATGGTATTAACATAGAAGTTGAAAAAGAGATTATAAAAATTGAAAATGTAATATGCTAATTATGAACTCTTCCAGTTTATAATTCTTTTGCCAAAATGGAACGTCATTTATTTAAATTAGGCCGAGCTTTCAATTAGCTGAATCCTTTGAACCATTTAATTCAAAATTAGATAGACAGAGCCCCAAAAACATAGTGCTAATGTCTCATTCTGATCCAGGCCGTCTCTTGCTGCCCTCTCTCAGCGGTGCCCTAACCCGAGGTCCGTACCCCACAGGGGG
The DNA here is from genome assembly GCA_947507805.1 of Aporophyla nigra. Classification (NCBI taxonomy): domain Eukaryota; kingdom Metazoa; phylum Arthropoda; class Insecta; order Lepidoptera; family Noctuidae; genus Aporophyla; species Aporophyla nigra. The sequence goes on along the minus strand of OX382292.1, from coordinate 6,529,530 downwards.
TGCCCTTAGCTAGTAGTCTAGGTTTAAGTTTTTTAAGCCCTAGCTGGAGGCCTTTATTAAGGTAGCCACAGACAAGTCCAGTTAAGCACCCGACAACCTCAAAAGTTGACCTGCTAGATGTCAATAAAAAACCGGCCAAGTGCGAGTCGGACTCGCGCACCGAGGGTTCCGTACAAACCTGTAGGTATATAAGTAAAAGTTCACCCATCACGACAAACGAGTCGTAGTTCTGTTCTCTATCTGTGTTTTGTTCTGTTTATTATATGATGTAACTAAAAATTTACGGTTTTCGCAATTTTTCCTTTATCTGTGCTATAAGACGTTGCTTCGTACCAAATTTCAAAATTCTAGATCGACTGGAAGTACCCTTTAGGTTTTGATTCCCTTGCGAGTTTCGAAAATTTGCGGAAATTTGCTGCATAAACTGCTATATCTTTTGATTACGTTAGCTTAGAAGTTTGATTTTTTCACAGCTCCAAGGGACAGTAGTCTTGAGTATTTGATATAAATTTCAGCTTGATATCTCCACGCTTTTCTGAGAAAAAGGGTCTTGACAGACGGACGGACGGACAACAAAGTGATCCTATAAGGGTTCCGCTTTTTCCTTTTGAGGTGCGGAACCCTAAAAAAGTGCTAATGTCAATTATGATGAATGTTTCAGATATTCCATACAATCATAGTAAATTATGACTAGCTGCGCCGCGCGATTTGACCCGCTTTAAACTCGATCCCGTGAGAATATCAGGATAAATATTATCCGATGTCCTATTCGAGCTCATGGTCTACGCTTGTGCTAAAGGTCATCCAATCTGTTCAGCCGTTTCATAGTGAAAGCGTAATAAACAAACAAGTACACATACAAAAAACCGGCCAAGTGCGAGTCGGACTCGCGCACCGAGGGTTCCGTACAAACCTGCAGGTCATCATCATCATCATTCGTCATCATCGTTTATGAAATTAAATGTTTTATTTTTTTTATTTTTATATTTGAGTTGACTGAATGAAAGGTAAATTGTGGTTTACGATTTATGACGTATTAAAAAAAAACTACTTACTAGATCTCGTTCAAACCAATTTTCGTTGGTAGTTTTCATGGTAATGTACATCATATATTTTTTTTAGTTTTATCATTCCCTTATTTTAGAAGTTACGGGGGGGGGGGGGACACACATTTTACCACTTTGGAAGTGTCTCTCGCGCAAACTATTCAGTTTAGAAAAAAATGATATTAGAAACCTCAATTTCATTTTTAAAGACCTATCCATAGATACCCCACACGTAAGGGTTTGATTAAATTTTTTTTTGTGTTTCAGTTCTATGTATGGGGAACCCCAAATATTATTGTTTTAAAAAAAAATGATATTAGAAACCTCAATATCATTTTTGAAGACCTATCCATAGATACCCCACACGTATGGGTTTGATGAAAAAAAAATTTTTGAGGTTCAATTCTATGTATGGGGAACCCCAAATATTATTGCTTTTTTTCTATTTTTGTGTGAAAATCTTAATGCGGTTCACTGAATACATCCACTTACCAAGTTTCAATAGCACAGCTCTTATAGTTTCGGAGAAAAGTGGCTGTGACATACTCGGACAGACAGACAGACAGACAGACAGACATGGCGAATCTATAAGGGTTCCGTTTTTTGCCATTTGGCAACGGAACCCTAAAAATGAAATAATTTGTAGTTTAGATAATGACGGAGTGCACGAACTCTATTGTTGTCTGGTGCCACCACTGATTTTATCTAAACTTTTTAACTTGCACCACACACCAACATCTCACTAACAGATTTTTCCTCATTAAAATATATATATAAAGGGTGTTATTGCCAACATCTAAGAGTGCGTTCACATTAGGTCGGTAGGTTGTCTTTCGGCTTACGGATGGTTGTACACACATGTGAACTAATCTTTATATTGTCTTAGAATATTGCAGTATCAATTATATGTATAATGAGCCCGTCATTCAGTCGAAAGAGTTACCTTGGCCCTGGCATATGGGCAACTGAAGGAACACGGGTGGGTTTTAGTCAGTAAAAGTCTGACACGCCCTTCCGCTCTACCCTAGACCGGGAGACGTCATTTGATGATTTTCCACCCACAAAAAAAAAGCCCGACATCCAAAAGAGTTCTTAAAACCTCCACAGCGATTTTTACTCGACTACGGCGAAGCAAAAAGGGTATGATTTTGACTGGTAAGTTCGTATGTACATATGTATGTTTATCTGTTCCCTCATAACTTCTAAACTACTTATCATAATTCGACAAATAAGGAATCGCTGAAAGCGTTTTCTTCGTCCGCTAGTTATATGCTATGTAACGTCTTTAAATTGAATATGGCGCCATCTAGGGGACATAAAATCATGAGCAATTTTTTTTTCTCTTCCCAATTTTTCGGGGATACAAGGCGTAGTTTTATGTTTTTTTTTTTTTTATAATGCTGTATTGGATATCAAATGAAAGGGCGTCCTTAACAATTCATTTATAGTGCGTGCAAGTAATAACTTCAATAGCATGTGTAAACAGTACGATTTCCATCGTTTCGTAGCAACTGTGTCCTCGGCCAGAAAGTGCCTGAGCCTTGGTTTTTTTAATTAAGATTTTGTATATCATAGTTTTGATTTTTGCTTTGAATATAAAATGTGAATTTAGTTTAAGCATTAATGTTATACTGTTTTTTTTCCTTCTATTCTTATTTTTGGTAACTATGTTGTGATGTTCACACTCTTTCCTTCTTTCTAATTTGCTCCTATAAGTGATGACTTGTAATAGGCTGTCAGTCACACACACATTTTTTTTATTCTGTTTGTTTTAGCTGTAAGTCATCCAAAGTTATTAAATAAATAAAACAATGCATTCTAACAGTAGAAGCGATCATAAGCTTTAGAGTAAATTGACATACGACCGCGGCATTCAGGTGAAAATATTTTCTTGTTTCATACTTACGTGGCCGCGTGGGCATCTGATATTGCACCGCGTACCGCATGCGGGCAGCATTCAGTAGTTTTTTGTTTTACCAATATTCATAAATGACCAATATTATTTCAGAAAGTAAGTTTGTAGAAACACTTTAACACGTCAATCAAATTTTTTAAACAGATTACTCTGAGAACAAATTGCACCCCTAGATCTAAAGGGAACTAACTCAAAATTCTTAAAGTTTTAGTTATGCACACCTTCGAGTCTGTCATTTCAATACCTATCGACCAATAAACCAAATTCTAAACTATTTCCAATATTTGGAGACGAATGTTGGAAATAGTTTTCAATCTGGTTGGTGGTTTTGTTGGTTCAATCTGGTGGACTCGAAGGTGAGCATAACTCAAAAATGTAGAATTTTGAGTTAGTTCCCTTTAGATCTAGAGGTGCGAAATATCGGATATCGGAGATACGAACTCAGAGGTCACAGTCTCTTTTAAAGTCCAGACGTAATCTTGGTCGCATCATGTGAAGGCCATGTATATTGGTGTCTGAAATGGTCTTTTGAGGAAAGATTCTCACAAACTGAGTGGACCTGTCCAGTCAGTGCACGCATGAAGACGCGCACCACTCTTTGACAATTGTACTGAGAGCGGTTAAAAACAAAGGAAAGGGGCGCAGAGGGGCGCGTCATCGTGGATTGAACTATCTATAATCATGCTGGTCAACTCAGAACTTAAGGTCTTAGTAGTCCAACTGCATGAGGAAACAGTGGTGGCTCAGTCGTAAAGTTGTAGGCCGTGGGTTCGAACCCAAACAGGCACTTTACTTTGTTTAAATAATTTCATCACCACTGCTTTCAAAACGGTGAAGGAAAACAACGTAAAAAAACCGGCATGTCTAGAAACCCAAAAATTCGAGAACATGTGACCCAACCCACACTGGGTCCGTGTGGTGGAGTATGGCCCACTCCCTCTCACCGAGAGGAGGCCTGTGTCCCAGCAGTGGGAACATTATAGGCTGATGATGATGATGCGGGAGCGGCGGCGGCGGCGTTTTGTCCTTTTACTGGAACATTGTACATGTTTATAACTCATTTCTTCCGGTCGTCGGCATCGTACTTTATCTTGCCGTGTGGGCGTAGAAATGACGCAAACTTTCCGTTACGCCCGGCTTATGGTAGCTATTTGTTATTTTTAGGGATTTTCCCGTAAATTGTAGTACGTTGAGTGAAAACGTTCACAAGTGGTGGCAATGATATTCCGCTTGAACATCTTCATCGTCCGTAGTCCCGACTACGGCGAAGCAAATAGGAGGGTTATGATTTTGACCGGTATGTATGTATGTGGGTATGTATGGTCAGATGTTCATAACTTCTAAACTACTTATTATGAATAAACAAAAGAGGTATCGTTGGAAGAGTCTTGATCGGCCGCTAGTTTATAGAATATGTCGTCACAATAAATTTAATATGGAGGGCGCCATAGAGGGCATAAAATAACGAACAAATTTTTTTATGATGCCATGTTGGATATCAATTAATGTGAGCTTACTCTAAATAAATTTAAATAAAAAGTAACTTTAAAACTAAAATCTGACTGCAAAAAAAAAAAAACAAAAAAAAAGCAGATGTGTTGCTGGAGAATTAATTGCGCCACTTTTTCCTAGCAAATCACTAGGAAGTGGTAAAGAGCACTCGTTTGAGGGGACTGTATTATGTAATTTTGACGTTCAAAAAGTGCTGACGCTCAGCATAGTTTGAATAAATGACTTTTGGTTTTGATCACGGTTTAAAAAGTATGAAACCAGAAAAGAAAACATTTTGATGCAAATGCCGCGGTGCCATCTAAACAATACATTTTAACAGTATTAAGCTATTGTAAGCTTTAGCAAAGTGGCAAAAATTTTCTGATCTAAAAGCCTGGTCACATACCAGGCTTTTAGATCAGAAAATTTTCCGCTCCATTTTTTTTTCAGGTAGGTTACAGTAGTGCCTATATTCCGGTAGCTAAGTAGACATGTTTTTGTGACGCTATTGTCACGCGTCGTAATAGTAAAGAAGATCCATTATTCTTTTTTCTGGAGATAATACACGTGGGTCGGACTGACAGGGCCTTAGGCAACACTTTTTGTAAGAAAAATTGAGCGTCTAGGGAATAAATGTAGTTCAAGAGACACTACAATTTCAATGTTATGTACTAATAGATAGACATTTTTGTTTGATTTAATCGGAAATGTTGATCTTTACTGTACACTTCAATTTTATCTAGCCATCTGAAAGCGTATAGGCCTGGACACGTTTTATCGTGGCCGACTTGGAAATCTCTAAATAGACTTCGAACCCAAGACGGCCGCATCTAAGACAATCTCCACAGATAGAGGTTAAGGGATGGCTCAGATCTCAAGTGCGGATGCAGCACCTCCCCACAGACAATGGCCTACCTTCAATCCTGCGCCACATGCCCTGTCACCTGTGCATTTGATGATCTTATGACTGCGTCAGTGAGTTAGCCCAGATTAATTTTGGGCCAAATATGTTTGAACTTCTGCCATCGATACGCTAAGAGGGAGATTTACTTAGTCTTCGAGAAAGGTTTTTTTGAGTAAAGCGCCACTCTTGAAGTAATTTTCCTTATGTACACTCGACAAAGTCACCATTTCACCCTTATATCCTTAGTGTTAAGGTTGAAAAGTCTGCCGTGATCCTTTCCGACTGTTTTGTATAAATCAACGAAATTATTTTCTCTAGCATTCTAAAGTATCACATATTGTGTCTATGCTAGATTAATTCTCGAAATCTCGAGCTGAATCGACGCTCAAATAATCTATTATTTTCTGTAGGTGATTCTAACGAAGTTAGTTTATTTGTTGGTGAATTGACAACTCCAGCATGCGTAGCATGACCACCGTAGAAAGGGGTTTTATCGACGGAAGAATAGACAAAATTACAGATTGTAGAAAGATTGAAGACAGAATTAAAGATTATAGAAAGATTTGTAGCATTTTATGCTGGCATAGCATGACAGTTCTATCTCTATTCTACCAAGAATAGACAAATTTCTTTCTATGGTGGTCATGCTACGCGAGTCCTTTTAGGCAATTGGCACGCTTTGAATTTTATGAAAAATATAGGTAAGAAAATAAAATAGGTTTTTCTTACTAGACAATAGGAAAAAAATCAAACTAAAGTTATTAATTTTTGTTCCCACTTCTGGGACACAGGCCTCCTGTCTTCGAGAGGGTGTGAGCTATAATCCACCACGCGGACCCAGGGCGCGTTGGTAGTAGATGTCACATATCTTCGAATTTGTGATTCTTGGACATGCCGAGATTTTATTACTTTATTGCAAACAATTTAAAACGTACTAATTACCTAATGCGTATTTCTGGAGCCGTCGTTTCGCCCACAATTAAATTAACTACATGTGAATCGACTAATAAGCTGCTCTTTCGCATTTCTCAGAAACTTTTCCCTATTTCCTAAGAAACCCTTAAAAATACGACGCCAATATCATTTTCCATTACTGAAAATATGACTTATGATCCCTGCTCACCCAATCACGTACTAGGCCATTAACGGCCCGTTATCGGGCGCTGCCCAATTAATGGCGACGATCCTACCCTGACGACTTTCCGATATCCGGTATTAGGCAGTTTCGTACGCATCCGACACTTGGGGACCCAAAAACATGATAATTTACTTGTAAATGTTAGTAATAATGAAATAAAAATGGCAAAGAAGAGGTTTTGTGTCGAAGTGAACAAGTCTAATTTAGAAGTTATTTTTTTTACGTAGAAAAACAACTTTTCGATAATGGGATGTCGATTCTAAGGAAAGAAATACAGTAAATAATGTTTTGGAATATTTTTATAATGCTTTATCAATAAAAAACGAAAGTTCTTCCTAGAATTGTCTGAGATAATGATATAGGATTATTTGTCTCTATTTTCAATTCATTACTTTATTTCCAAGAATAAGTTGAAAAATGGGTATACAGTGGACCCCAGGTAATCCGGCCCCTGTCTAATTCGGCACCCCCTGTAATCCGACAGGTTTATTATTATTGAATATTTTTTTGACAGTCTTCGCTAATGTAGATAATGCATGACTGAACGGGAAATGGATCTGTAATTTGTCGGATTACAAGGTACTCTTTTGTAAAAAAATCCGGACTATAGCGGGTCTTCTAAGGCAGTACTTTTTAATCCGACAAATTCGATAGTCCGACACTGCCCTGCAAAACGTTTTTCGGATTACCGACGGTCCACTGTATCGTGTTCAGAAAACCAAAGATATAACAGCTTAAAAAACTAGAAAATAGAAAATAAATAATAGTTTAAAAAAACTAAAAAACACGCTTCCATTGAAAACATGCAACAAAAGCATAGGGTGCCTGATATCAATAAAAAAATACCTCAAAAAGCACCCCACGCTTTTTTCCATAATTTTGTACTTTTTAGTTTGGTTTTCAATGGAAGCGTGTTTTTTAGTTTTTTTAAACTATTATTTATTTTCTATTTTTTTAGGGTGTTTCGAATTTTGAAACGTATAATAATAATAATAATAATCTTGTTCCTCATCTCTAGCTTGCCTTTATTGGCCGGCTGGAGTGAACACTGATGAGGTTCAGAGCTCCCGCCTCATTCTTGCCTTTATTGGCTGGCTTGAGTGGAGATTCGCAAGAGCAAACGTGCTCGAGGAAAGGAAGTATTCCAGTAAGTGCTCGTAGGGATCTTGACCATCTTCCGGGCTCTGGGATTGTTCTGAAAGCCGTGGAATACCTCTCCACTTCTCAAGCACCTCAGGAAGTGTTGCACCCTTGTCGCTACGTCACTATGTGCTAGCGACGTTTCCCGGGGGCCCATTATTGAGTGTGCAAGTCACCCCCTGCCATTTTATCCGTGTATACAAAACATTGATCAGGCAGGGGCCATAGTCCCTCCATAGTTGCGGTTACCAATCCACTATAGCCATCCAAACCTATAGCCCAATTTGCTTTGTTTCCATATTCTGTAATAGTTCTGCTCCAACCGGGGATTGTCTTTGGATGCACTTGCATAGTGCATACAGGGATAATCGTCGGTTGCTGCCCCCTCATCATTTAAAATTGTCTAAGGGGCCTCTGCGAGTTGGCTTCGGCCCCTCGTACGCCTTCCAAAAGACCGGGATCCTAGGGTCCCGAGATATGTTAACATAAATAAAAATAATAATAATAATAATATTTATTGGTTCACAAACGTTTCACAGTATTTAGATGTGACACTGGATCCCGCACTAGGATACCCTGTGTCGCAGGATCCAGTCTCTTTCGACATATAATATGGATTTTGTTAAACAATAGCATAATAATATGTCAGCGTAGTTTGTGACGTATGTCAGCGTAGTTTGTGACGTATGTCAACGTAGTTGGTGACGTATGCCAACGTAGTTTGTGACGTATGTCAGCGTAGTTTTCGAAGACAGTTTTTTTTGCTGTCCTGGTAACCCTGGCAAGGATAATGGCACAAATTTATGAAATTATTGCATTGTCATCGGTCCTTGACAGGTGCGCAAAGTTTGAATGAAATCTGGTCGTATAAAGTGGGTCAAAATCGCGCTATAAGGTGTCGGTTACAGCCTGCCGGGGTCGCGTGATTGTTCAAAAGAGATACCGTGGCCCCGGCACTGGGCAACTGAAGGAACACGGGTGGGTTTTAGTCAGTAAAAGTCTGACACGCCCTCCCGCTCCGCCCAGAGCGGGAGAAGTCATTTGATGATTTCCCATCCAAAAAAAAAAAAAAAAAAAAAAAAAAAAAAAAAAAAAAAAAAAAAAAAAGGTGTCGGTTACAAACAAACATACAAACATACAAGTGAAGCTAATATAAAGCGTGTAAAAAAAAGTTTTGGTCATTGTATCATACTTTTACATTCAATCCCATGTCGTGCCAGACGTACAGAATAACACCATTGCATTTCTGCCTGTGGTTGTCATAAGAGGCGACTAAGGGACTTAATAAAGAACGAGTACCAGCATTCTCTCTACAATTTTACCACCATACTGTTAAGAGCTTGTGGCGAAGTAATAACAGCCGCACGAGTTGATCGTTTAGGTTAAGCTACGCTTACCGCGGTTGGTCTGTGGATTGGTGACCATCTTTACATACCAAAACCCTTCCGTGCTTCGGAAAGTACGTTAAGCCGTTGGTCCCGGCTATCTTTCGTAGATCTTAGACAGTTATTACGGGTCGTCAAAAGCCCGAAAGTCTGACAGCCCGTCTTACCATAGGGTATTGTGTTACCCAGTAACTGGGCTGCGAAGGTCAGATAGGCAGTCGCTCCATGTAAAATACTGGTACTCAGCTGCATCCGGTTAGACTGGAAGCTGACCCCAACATAGTTGGGAAAAGGCTAGGCAGATGATGACTGTGATCGCCAACCCGTCTGCCAAGTGTGGCGATTATGGCAAACCCCCCTCAAATTTGGGAGAGCTGTGTTCGTGACGTCATTCGGCTGAAATGACGATGGTGACGATGATTATAGTTTTAACTCAAAACCCTAATTAGAGTCGATGAGGTCTTGCAGTAATTTTGTTACACATTGCATATTAAATCTTTGTTTTTCTACAATATCAAAACAACATAGCGAAACAAATGGAAAAATTATCACCATCGTTATTTGTTAAGGACCCTAAGATTTCCCATAGGACCTCTGGATTGATTGACCTCGGTCACTCATGGACAAAACACCTCTGAATATGTGACCCTTATATCAGCTTAAAACATCAACAAGGTGAAAGTTTAGATGTAAATCATATCAGCCGAAAGACATCCACTGTTGGACAAAAGCCTCCCCCAATTTGGGGGGATTTGCCATAATCGCTCGGCAGGCGGGTTGGCGATCCCAGTATGTTGTAAAATGCATAGAGAACGCTGCTACCCTTCTCTAGAAAGTCCCTTAGTCGCCTCTTACTACACCCACGGGCAGAAATGGGATGGTGCTATTCTTTATGATCGGCATCACACGGTAGATGTAAATATATTTTGGCAAAAATTAGCCTATGTTTTTCCTCTAAGTTGTAAGAAAAATTGGGAAATTATTCGCCTCACGAGCCCTAACAAATACAACGCTCTAAGTTCATAAAGCTGCAGGAATTACTTTTCCTGTTTTTGTTTTGTTCCTACGCCTGTATGAACTTGGAGGGTTGTATTGGTGATTTTGATGATTATAATTCTATAACTACATACGTCTTACAGCCGCGAATAATATTTTAATCCACATACAACCTAGCACTGGCCTGCAAATTGCAAAAAACGCAAGAAATTTTGAATTTCGCGGGTTGGTTGGAGCATTCCCCTTAAGATGTACTCGTACTATTTCTATTTTCAATGCTCGGTTTAACACCTAGAGTCGAAAATCCATTGCTTGTTTAAATCCCGTCACGATATTTTTAAGTCTGTTCGAACGTGGTCTTCAAAACGTTTCGTTTCACTCTTGTGTGTATAAAACTGTGATACTGCGGTGTCATTAGGCACATTTCCAAGTACTTGTCACTACTTACTTTTTATAGCAGTCTTTAAATCCGATAGGTTTCTGAAACTGTTGAGTACTAAAGTGGTACAATTAAGGAAGAATGCTCTGAATGTGGTGTTTTAAGTAGGATAGTAAGTAAGGTGTCGATCGATTGCCGTAGTTGGTTTGTAGAAAGGTGAGCATCTTTGTGGTGTCTAGTTTGTAAGGGAGAGCCCTCCGCCAACTGAAAGGGTGTATGCAACTCCGTATTTTGAATCATATTTTACTTTTGAATTTCTGAGGTTTTTTCATATATTTCTATGTAAAAATACAATATCTGTATGCATCCTTTCATTAGAAGGCTGAAAGTCACCCAAAGGGCGATGGAGAGGGCTATGCTTGAAGTTTCCCTACGCGATCGAATCAGAAATGTACAGATCCGTAGGAGAACCAAAGTAACCGACATAGCCCGAAGAATTGCTAAACTGAAGTGGCAGTGGGCAGGGCACATTGCTCGCAGAACAGATGGCCGATGGGGCCGAAAGGTTCTGGAGTGGCGGTTGGAAGTTGGAAGGCCTCCAACATCACAATCCGCTGGATGCGGGAGGCACAGAACCGGTCGAAGTGGCGGAGCTTGGGGAAGGCCTATGTCCAGCAGTGGACGTCTTTCGGCTGAAATGATGATGATGATGATCCTTCCATCTATGTAAATAAAACAGATTCAATTTTAAAACCAGCAGTGGATGTTTAAATACTCAAACAAACAACTTGCTAAAACAGCTGTTTACTTTCTGCCTAGCGGCCGAAGGCTCGCTCCGGTGCCGTTCGTTACGTGCATTTTGCCAAGGTAACGATACATTGCGTTTGAACTATTCAAACAAATCAGGTTCATTAGATTCCCATATCGTTCCTGAAATTATTTTATGTACCGGTCATCTTACCATGATTTACTGCATTCACCCCATCAGTCTACGGAGGGCTGTCCCTCACACCCTATATAAATTTCTTTCGCCAAAATCAGACATTATATCCAGTTCCCTTATCTTCAATCAATACGTAGCTAAAACTAATTACTAAAAGTAATTTGGTACGTACATTAAATTGCTTTATGGTCGCCGGAGGCTTTGAGAATGTTCCGAGAAGGCTGCGGTAGACAATGAGTCCATATCTGCGAAGGTCTGAGGCAGACCGTGAAATGGAGGGAAAAAGTCATAAGCGTTGGGTTTTGTGGAAAAAAAAGTCCCAAAGCGATGTTATTAAATCCGTGTATTCGTCGACTTATACCTACTCATTGCCAATTACACGTCAGAATCTCAACCGATAAATTGAAACTTGGAAACATTGTATTTCCTGAAGAAACTTTTGTCAAAATAGAAATTGGTATTGGTAACTATACGAAACCTATAGTCATCATCATCATTTCAGCCGAGAGACGTCCACTGCTGGACATAGGCCATCCCCCAATTCAGTTTTACGGGGGGGGGGGATCTATAGTAGTTTAAGTGAAGAACGGGCTGTGAACATTTTGGGGGTCATTTTGACGTCCAAAAAGTGCTGATCCTCAGTCTAGTGCTCTTTGATTTAGATCGAATAGAACTATTTTGAAATTCGAAAGACATATCGTGGCCCTGGTATATGGGCAACTGAAGGAACACGGGTGGGTTTTAGTCAGTAAAAGTCTGACACGCCCTTCTGCTCTACCGAGAGCGGGAGACGTCATTTGATGATTTCCCACCCAAAAAAAGGTGCAATTGCGTAATACACTAACAGTAGGAATCGCTTTTTGACAGTTGTACAATAATCGTGAGTATGACGTTGTTAACGTTTCTAAACAGAGATTTTTTTCGAACATATGAAAGAATGGAATATTATTAACAATAAGCTTCAAGATGTTTCAGATTCTGATTAATAGTGTGTTACGCAATTAGAGTGCTGGCATCGTAGGACACACGTCAGTGTTAAAAATCGCATTTATTACATATACCAGCTGACCCACCGCGTCGCATCGCATCGCATCGCATCGCAACGCCCACCCGCTCTATAACTTCTTATTAAATTAGCGTTTGTTCTGACTGCTTTTCGTTTTGCTCGGCTTCTAAAACTCGTAGCGTGGTGTAAAATAGACTATATACAGGATAAGTTTTTATCCAGTGCGCAAACTGTAACCATGAATTCAGCATATCATTCTAGACCCCCCAGCGTAGAAAATTTTTCGTCGGTTTTACAAAACAAAAAACAGCTGTTTCATAGAAAAATGCAATACCTACAGGGTCAAAATGTATGGAACAGCAGATTTTTTTTTAAATATCCGACTAAAATTTTCTACACTGGGCAGTCTAGAATGATATGCTGAATTCATGGTTACAATTTACGCACTGGATAAAATCTTATCCTGTATAACGTTTCTCAAAAAAAGAGCTATCCAATGCAAAAAAAAAATCAAAGCCGAATGGACTGGTAATTTAATTTAATTTCAACATACACACTCTTTAGCTTTATTATATTAGTAGATTTTTTTATAGAAACCCTTTTAACGTATCGTATTACCCAGTAACTGGATCGTGGAAGACAGACAGTCGCTCTTAGAAAATACTGGTACTCAGTTACATCCAGTCAGACTGGAATCCGATCCCAACATAACTGGCAAAAATCTAGGTGATGATTGCTGGTAAGAAACTCCGTACTACACTAGACAAACTTGAGATTAATGCAAGATTACTGTGCTACATTTAAGAATCGCTATTCCTTGCCGGGCCTAAAGAAGAGCACCACCCCATTTCTTCCCGTGGGTGTCGTAAGAGGCGACTACAGGACTTACTAGAGAATGGGCAGCAGCGTTCAACCCAAGCCAAGCGTGGTGATTATGGCACCCCCCCCCCCTCCCCAATTGAGGGAGGCCTATGTCCAGCAGTGTCTTTTTGCTGAAATTCTAATGATATCTGTGCTACATTTATCGCTACTCGTTAAGACCATAATCGCTATGAGCTTATAACTTACACCAGTTATTGTAAACACACAATGGTACAAAGGCGGTCATGCAGAAAATAACAGCACATTCCGTGATTCCTTCCCTTGAATAGGTTTTTGTAATCACTTTTATATCTAGGGTAGCTTCTGCTCTTCCGCCAGGGTCGCAAGATTTGTTCGGAAGAGTTACCGCAGCCCTGGCATAGGCAACTGAAGGAACACGGGTGGGTTTTAGTCAGTAAAAGTCTGACACGCCCTTCCGCTTCACTTAGAGCAGAATACGTCAATTGATGATTCCCACCTAAAAAAAAGCAAAGGCACTTCGTCGGCGTGAAATTCGTTGTTATAAACGTATCGAGAGAGACGAGACCAGCACGCGTAGCATGACCACCGTAGAAATGGGTTTTGTCGACGGAAGAATAGACAAAATTACAGATTGTAGAAAGATTAAAGACAAAATTAAAGATTGTAGAAAGATTTGTATAGTTTTATCCTGGCGTAGCATGACAATTCTATCTCTATTCTACCAAGAATAGACAAAACCCATTTCTACGGTGGTCATGCTACGCGTGCAGGAGATATAGTCAACTTCTAGAGGGAGGTGGACTGGACGAATAACCACTGACGGCCGTCATGGCCCACGCATAATGGTCAACTTGGAAGACTAAGTGCGGAAACCAAACTCACTAACATAGAACATGTAGCGTCATGAACAACATGGGTATAACGTATCGCCCGCCCGTGATATTGGTAGTTTTGTTTTTTATTACTCGTCTCTTTAGGGTCGTAGCTTGATGTTAATGACTTACCTTTCTCAACAATTGCGCTATCAAATACAAAAATAATAGTTTAAAAAAACTAAAAAACACGCGTTTTAGTTTGGTTTTCAATGGAAGAGTGTTTTTTAGTTTTTTTAAACTATTAATTATTTTCTATTTTTTAGGGTGTTTCGAATTTAGGTCTTAGATTTTTTTTTTCTGGTAACTGTCACCACCTGGCCTATCAACCGTTTTCGGCTTGACGTTGATTTTTGGGACACCCTGTATATTATACAAGACGTTAATTACAAGACTACTCATTAACGAGGTACATTGTAGAGCTCATCATCATGTTGGCAATGTACCCATGTAAGGATAGCCAATTGTTTGGTTAATCTATCATCTATATTATTTATATACAAATAAATTAAAGTGTTTGTCTGTAATGACAAAATAACTGTCAGGTCAGGTTCCAGTCTAACAGGATGCAGCTGAAAACCAGTGTTTTACATGGAGCGACTGCTTATTTGGCCTTATACCTGATACCTTTGATAAGATCGGTTGGTGGTCCGACTTTCCGGCTTCTGATTGCCCAAAACGACTGTCAAAGATCTACAAATGACAGTCGAGACCAACCGTTTTACATGCTCTCTGAGGCACGGAGGGGTCTCGATATTTTACCCATCCTTAGACGTACCTTGGCGAGCGTAGCTTAACCTTAGATCGACCATGCGACTGTTATTATCTAGCCAGGTAACCCTCAAGGGAGTTTTTGATTACGTATAAAGACAAAAAGAACTAAGAATGTTCTCAACAGCGAACAATATATTTTTCCTACCCAACAGTTCAGAAAGACTGATAAAAATCAAACACACATTTTATTACCGCATTTTTCCCTTTCCTCAGCCGCCTCCGTCGTAAGCAAGGCGTTTGATCGACATGGGAACGCCCCGAACCCTTCAGCCGACTCAATAGAGCGAGGGAATCCATGTTAAAATACTATGTTTATCTATTTCGGAAGGTCTTCCTGTAATCTTGTTCTGATGCCTTTCGAGAACCCGTTTTAGGGATCAACTGACGGATGAGAACTGACGATGTAAATGAGACTTTGCTCTGGGGAGTAAGGAAGAGAGAGGAAGTTCATTCATACCTTGTTAGGACGGTCTTTGTTTCGATTGATTCTAAATCGATATTCACACGTAGACGTAGACAATTTTCTATCTTATTAAGTACCTGATACTTCTTGACAGTCCTACACTGTTCTCCCATACCTATTAACACTGTAATTTGAAACCATTGTAAAAGCCAATTATTTTTAAAAGAGTAACCGTGGAGTTTCTTGCCGGCTCTTCTCCATAGGAATCAACAATTTGGAACCGTGCACCTAGCTTCTGACGTTTCATAAGTGCCCATGTAGGTTTATGTGAAATTAAGAAATTTTGATTTGATTTTATTGATTTGACGTAATAATATCAAGGCAGGATTCTTCCCCGAACTGAATCTTGAACGCACTACTTAGCGCCGAGAGTTCAAAATCGAACGGTGTGTTTTTTCGACGCGTTGGTATGCACTTTGTTGGATTCTTAATGTTCGGTTCAATACCGAACGTTGAAAATCCAGTGTGCGATAAAAAAACACGCTGCGATGTTTTACGTCCGTACGAATATTGACTTGGGCGTAAACAAATGTTACATACAGGTTCAATAAAAGTAAACTGTACGTTTATACAAATACTGACTTGTCAAAAATAAGGCGCGTGTAACACACTAGCTTCTGCGCGCAATTTCGTTTGCGTGGAAATTGCAAGATCCATGACGTATTCAAAGAACAACCACATTTTTTTTTAACCCTTGGCTAGCCCGAACTTTTACGTCGTTTTCGCTTATTTATCCATATTTATTTATATTTAAAATACAAGTAACAAATGACTCAAATGTGTTAGTAACAATATTACTTATCAGCTATGTTAGTAAACTTATCCTACACACTTAACGTATGTTGCCTTAAGTTAAAAGCGAATCCCTGCTACAAGCTCAACACCAAAGTGGACAGCTTGCAGCAGCGATTCACATAGACGCAGTCCAGTCAGTTTTCTTGTTGCTTGTCTCCCAAAGGTCGTAGCGTCATTCATTGACAGTTGGGCTATCGAATAACAAAAGAATTTTTCAAATCCGACTGATTATTTTTGAGAGTAGGAGTAGCGCTTTTAAATAACTTTCTTCGTTCTTTTCCATTTTTAGGGTTCCGTTGCCAAATGGCAAAAAACGGAATCCTTATAGATTCGTCATGTCTGTCTGTCTGTTTGTCTGTCCGAGTATGTCACAGCCACTTTTTTCCGAAACTATAAGAGCTATGCTGTTGAAACTTGGTAAGTAGATGTATTCTGTGAACCGCATTAAGATTTTCACACAAAAATAAAACAAAGACAATAAATTTTGGGGTTCCCCATACATAGAACTGAAACTCAAAAAATTTTTTTTTCATCAAACCCTTACGTGTGGGGTATCTATGGATAGGTCTTCAAAAATGATATTGAGGTTTCTAACATCATTTTTTTCTAAACTGAATGGTTTGCACGAGAAACACTTCCAAAGTGGTAAAATGTGTGTCCCCCCCTCCGTAACTTCTAAAATAAGAGAATGATAAAACTAAAAAAAATATATGATGTACATTACCATGTAAACTTCCACCGAAAATTGGTTTGAACGAGATCTAGTTAGTAGTTTTTTTTTAATACGTCACAAAAACCGCAATTTACATTTCATTCAGTCCACTCAAATATAAAAATTAAAAAAAAACATTTAATTTCATAAACATAAACCTTATGCATAAACCGTGAATACCTACAGGTTTGTACGGAACCCTCAGTGCGCGAGTCCGACTCGCACTTGGCCGGTTTTTTTTCTTTTTCTTCGGTTCCGGGTTGTCGCATGATGTTAAAAGAGGCTATCATCTTTCCTGAGAAATGAGCTATCAAACTAGTAGTTCTAGATAGTAGCGCGTACAAACTCTTCAGTATTATAATATAATATTAAGTTCAGTATAGATTAGTTCCGTGTGGTGCCCGACGCGCGACGTAAAGAATAGCATCACCCCATTTCTTCCCTTGCGTGTCGTGAAAGGCGACTAAGGGGCTTACTAGAGAATGGGCAGCAGCCTTCTCTATGCATTTACCACCATACTGCGATCGCCATCCCGCCTGCCAAGCGTGGCGATTATAGCAAAATCCCACTCCCCCTTGGGGGAAGCCTATGTCCAGCAGTGGACGTCTTCAGGCTGAAATGATGATTATGATGAGATAAATTTTAGAATAAGATGGCTTTCAACTTTCAACGATAAATTGCCATACTAGTCAAAAAAATTTACATCACCGCATCTGAATCGAAAAATCTACAAGAAACGCAGAATAAAATGTTCATCTTAACAGTTTCTCTAATCTCTTGCTACCAGCCACCCCCTCTAGATAAGGGTTGTTTATTTTATGGTAATAGGCTTCGGGGGTCGCAAAACAAACTACGATAATGGGGTGATAATTTCGTAGGGGACAAAATATGGTCTCATGGTTCACCTGAGAATGTTGCGCTTGTTATTGTTACTAATTTGGTGACAGTATTGTTTTGGTAATACGGCCTTATTTGGCCTGTGGCTAAGAAATAACAACCGCACGGCTCGATCGAGCAGGTTAAGCTTCGCTTGCCGCGGTTGGTCCGGGATGCGTGACCATTTTTACATACCAAGCCCGCTGTGCCTCAGAAAGCACGTTAAACCGTTGGTCCCAGCTGTTAATTGTAAATCTTAGACAGTAACAGTTGTTACGGGTCGTCAGCAGCCCGAAAGTCTGACAACCAATCTTACCAAGGTATATAGTGTTACCCAGGAACTGTGCTGTGGATGTCAGATAGGCAGACACTCCATGTAAAATACTGGTATTCAGCTGTATCTGGTTAGACGGGAATCCAACTCCAACAAACTTAGTAGACGGCATAGCCTTTTTCCAGTTCATGTTTTGAGTCTATCATTTTCCAGATAATGCATTCTTTCGATGGCATTTTTTGGAATTAAAATCACAGTATACTTAAACAGTATAATTATAATCACAGTATTTCTGCGTACGAAACTACAAATCCAACAAATACTAAACATATTCGCGAGTAGCTCATCGAAATGGACGCACGCATTCAAACGCACAAACTTGATAGCGCGCCGATATTGCGTCCATCATGTCGGATTTACATCGACACGTGCTGTTGAACAGGGAAATTGAAGCTGTTTGGATGGCACATGAATAGGCAATTTTGTGCTCTTAATCCATCCAATTCCATTCATACTTTGTTATGTATATTACAAATACGAAAGGCAATCTGTCTGATACTTTTCACGCCTAAACTACTGAACGTATCATTATGACATTTTGTAGGTCTCTACTCTGGGACTTGGAGAAGGTAATAAATGCTATTTTTTATCCTGGATAGAACAAGTCGCGGGTAACAGCTAGTACCTACTTTTTAATCGACTTCAAAAAAGGAGGAGGTTATCAATTCGATTGTTTTTTATTTATTTTTTATGTTTGTTACCTCGTAACTTTTGACTGGGTGAAGCGATTTTGATGTTTCTTTTTTTATTTGAAGGCTGGTGCTTCCCGAATTTTAATTTGGTTCCATTTGGACAATGGGGTCCATGTGTAAACCATATAAGTCTTAAATTTGCATGAAGTATTTGCGCGATAAATGAACGAATAACGCTATTAGATTAGTGCAGGGTATCTACCATAACTGAAAAGTTAAAAATAAAAATAAAAACACAAAAAAAATAACAACTGACTTCCTTAAAAAAAAAAAAAAACACTACAAAGTGAAAAATAACTTTAATTTCGGAAGTCGGTGGCAAAAAACCTTAATTGCAGATCCTAAGACACCGAATTCCGAGATTAAAGTTATTTTTCACTTTGTAGTGATTTTTTTCCTAGCGACTTCGTCCGCGCGAAATTTCTTGTTCTCCCGACTAACCGCGTCTCATCGCATCGCCTGCTCGCGTTACTACGTTTTCGCTTAGCGTTCTTTCTGACTTTTTCCCTCCTGATTCCACACGTGTGTGTTTACAGAATTAAAATCAACAATACAACTCTCGAAGTTCATTCAATCCAACTGAATGACAATTTCATGAAAATGTGCAGTCCTTGTATATGTCAACGTGAAATTGTAAATACCGTTAGATAATAATCTAATTCGTGAGATTGTAATCTTCCGAAAGATTGTGAACCGTCAGATTATAATGTCGCTAGTTAGATTGTAATTTAATGGTATTTACAAGTTGACGGTGACATATATACATATAACTGATCTCAAAAGGTGAAAATTTTCTTAAAAGTCCTTTAAGCCAACTATACCGTACAAACGAGTAAGCACAAAATACCCGTACAATATTCAACCAGATTTTCACAAATAACCCACTCTTAGGTCAATTCGCAATCATTCATTCAGCACACGACAGACCGACAACCGGGCTGATATAAACCGGTTTAAATAAAAGGAGGCTATGGTACGGACGGGATGCAATAGACCTGACCGCACCAGTGGCCCCTCAGGCTTCGAGTGGTTCGGCGAAGTACTGGAAAATGTGCTTTGAAAATGTCGGGACTGTTTTGTTGGAGAGAGGATTTATTACGGTTATCGTTCAAAATGGGGATTTAAATTAAGTATGGTAGAAATGGAAATCATTTGAAAATCGTGTGGCTAGGTAATAATAGTTTTATGGGTTAGCAAGCTTGTCACCTTTCTTAAAATACCTACTATAATTTTCAGAGGTGGTAGTTGGTGGTGGGTGGGTGGAGATGGCGACTTGTTAGTTGGTAGTGGGTTCGAACCCAGGCAGACGCTTCATTTCATTTAGACTACATTGAAAATGATGAAATTAACAAGGTGAAAAATCAGGCATGTTCTAGAACAAAATATTCGAAGACTTGTGACATCTACCAACCCGCACTGGGCCCGCGTAGAAAAAAGCCCACACCCTCTCACCGAGAGGAGGTCTGTGTTCCAGCAGTGGGAACATTATGGGCTCATTATGCTATAAAAGCATGACTATGTAATCACATCACACAAAAGGTCTTCCAAGGACTTCGCATAATTTCGCAGACTCGTGTAGCTGTAATATTTTGCCTAGAGACATGCCACTCGTCTAGACATTTGTTGTCTAGTAAACAAGAGGTAATAACATAATATACAATAAAATGACATAATATGTTGCTAACTAAAAAAAAATTGAAAAACTTTTTACAGGATAGCAAGCAGAATTAAATGTATTGTAGAATTAAATGTTTTGTAGAAGATTAAACCGGCACCCTAATTGCGTAACACACTATTAATCAGAGTCTGAATCATTTTGAAGATTGTTGCTAATCTTTCTTACATAAAATGTTCGTAAAAACTGTCTACTGTTGACGAATTATCGAAAGGAAAGGGATTTCTACTGGTGGTGTATTACGCAATAACCCCCTGTGAACAATTTAATATATAAGTAGTGTTTATGTAAGTCTTAGTTATGTAAGTTTCATTGTTATTATAAAGAGCGCCTCTCGCCATCAAACGTAAAAGTTTGGCGAGTTTAGAATTAAGTTACAAAACTGTACTTTACTTTCATTAAATAAAAATATTAAAAAAAAAAAAAACTGATAAACCCGGTTTCTGTGATCCTTTTATACTCACGCCTTCATCCCATGGGGGCAGTCAGAAACTATAACTCGCTACCTGTTACGACCCCCTTTAGCTTCGTTTGCGTTTATACATTCGGTTATAGATAATGCGGGTGGGTGTCTTGATTTTGCGTACGGTACACCTGGTTGCTACACACCGGTTGCTAGTACTACGCAATCCTATTCAATTTATACCACCTTGTCATGGACGTAAAAATGTCGCGGCAGGATTTTATCGCTCATTGGGTTCCGAGCATAAAAAAACCAACAGAGGGCATGCCAGCGTGTTGAGGAAACACATTCTTTGATTTTGAACTCTCGGCGCTCAGTGCGTTGAAGGCATTGCATTGAAATAATCCCGCCGCAAACGTGGACTTACTTACCATCCCCGATGAAGCTACAACTCTCTTCCAGGAGAGTAGTAAGCTCACTAGCACTCTTAAAATACCACACCGTCTCAGACCGCCATCCTTCCGTCCTCGCCGCCGAGGCCCGCCGCGACGGCACAATCCATGTCCCCGTCCCGTCCCGTCCCTTGCTCTGTCGACCTTCACCGCTGAGCCTGTAGCTTTACATTCGTCCCTAAATAATAAACATTTCAAACCAGCCTGTCCCTTGCTGCCCTCTATCAGCGATGCCCTAAGCCGAGGTCCGTACCCCACAGGGGGTGCCCTTAGCGAGCAGTCTAGTTTTAAGTTTAGAAGCCCTGGTTGGAGGCATAACTGGACTTACTTGATTTGCCTGACAAACGTGATGATAGCTATTCAAATGACTTGGTGAACGTAGTACCAAAGACCACCTAAGGCCGTTTTAGTATGACCGCGTAACAAACAAAATCACTTTCGTATTTATAATATCAAGTTAGGATTATCTAAAGTCTATGTCTGTCGAAGGACCGTTGGCTGGTGGAACAGACGAGTCCTGGAGTGGAGACCGCGTATCGGCAAGCATAGTGTGGGACGGCCCCCAGCTAGATGGACCGACGACCTTAGGGAAGTGGCTGGGGCAGACTGGATGCGGAAGGCGGAGGACAGGGTGTTGTGGGGCAGCATGGGAGAGGCCTATGTCCAGCAGTGGACTGCGATAGGCTGAGTTGATTGATTGATTAATCTAAAGTATGGATTTCATGTGGGAAGGGTTTATTAATTTGACACATTTCTATAGAATCAAGTGGGCTGGGAATCAATCTAAAGTAAAGATTTCATGTAGGATGGTTTTATTACACGCTTTATATTAGCTTCACTTGTATGTTTGTATGTTTGTTTGTAACCGACTCCTTATAGCGCGATTTTGACCCACTTTAAACGACCAGATTTCATTCAAATTTTGCACACCTGTCAAGGACCGATGACAATGCAATAATTTCATAAATTTGTGCCATTATCCTTGCCAGGGTTACCAGGACAGCAAAAAAACTGTCTTCGAAAACTACGCTGACATACGTCACAGTTCGTGACGTATGTCAGCGTTGTTTAGTAGTCAGCGCTGACATACGACACAAACTACGCTGACATACGTCACCAACTACGCTGACATACGTCATAAACTACGCTGACATACGTCTCAAAATTCGAAACACCCTAAAAAATAGAAAATAAATAATAGTTTAAAAAAACTAAAACTGCTTTTTAAGGTATTTTTTTATTGATATCAGGCACCCCACGCTTTTTTTCCATTATCTTGTACTTTTTAGTTTGGTTTTCAATGGAAGCGTGTTTTTTAGTTTTTTTAAACTATTTTAAATGTCACAATTCTAGAGAATCAAGTGGGCTTTAAGCCTGGCACGTGCCAATGTGACTTCTAGTTGAGGCACGTGTATTGATATGTTATAAGAAAGTAAGAAAAGCTTCTTGAACTAATAGAATATGTATGAAAGTGACGGTAGTTCGGAGTAGTTTTTGTTATAAGATTGTTACATATTGCGTTTGATTTCCTTGTTACTGGGTTTTCTCATTAATCATTCTCCTGCCCTTTTTTTTTTTTGGATGGGAAATCATCAAATGACTTCTCCCGCTCTGGGCGGAGTGGGAGGGCGTGTCAGACTTTTACTGACTAAAACCCACCCGTGTTCCTTCAGTTGCCCATGTGCCAGAGTCACGGTATCTCTTTCGAACAATCTCGTGACCCTGGCAGGCATCGGTCCTAGCAGACCCCTACATTGCTGCTGACATCTCTTTGAGGCGCGCGTGGAACACTACGCGCCGTCGACCCGAGCCTGATCCTTACCGGGCGGTGAGCTACCCATTGCTCGCCACCCGCAAGCTCGCGCCTACGGTGGCCGGGAGTCCGCTATCGACTCCCGACGCCCGGGGCGTCTCCTCCTGCGGCGGCTAGGGACGTGAGGGTGCAGAGACTGCCACTCCCTCACGCGCCACGCCTCCTCCTTCGCGAGCATTACTGCTTCGCAGAAGGAGGTGACGGCTTCCCATGCCCTCTCGCTCCGTACCATGGCTCGCACCAGGGCCGGACGCGAGAGGTCGCCGCCGCCGATTCTCCTGCCCTTAACCCCAATTTATTTGGGGTCCGCGTAACATGTCTGTTTCTTCCACACTTCTCTGGGTTTTCTTAGTATTGGGCATTTAATCTCTATTTTTAACAGACTTCAGAAAACAAAGAGGTTCTCAATTCGAATGTAGTTTTTAATTTGTGACCGCAAAACTCCGTCATTTATAAACCTATTCGAAAAAGTCTTCTTTGGTTTAAAAGGGCATACCGAGTGATCTATTATAAATTTGATCCAGTTCTGCTTTGTAGTGTTTGAGTTAGTCTCAATAATACATATTTGTTCCACTTTATGTCGTTCCTTCCATCACTATAAAAACTTAATAATTCATAGCATGGATTAAATCATGTTATTATGCTGCTAAATACAAAAAATCACGCAAAACGTTTTATACATAACTGTTTTTACACAAATCAGGAACCTCCCGCTTTGAAGGGGTTGTTTAAAAAAAACAATTCCACCCAGGAAATTGAAACCTTTCATAACTGTTACACACAGATGTGACCGCAAACCCAATTTTTATTAAATTTTGAACACAAAGTATGCTAAATAGCGAGCCCGTAGAGAAACAAAACCGTACCATTTTTTTATGAAGACCAAATTGATTTCGATCTCTTCTCGTATCTAACAAAGGTCCATTTCAATTTGGACCTTCAAAGAGGAGAGTTGGTTTTGCCTATTTTCCATTTTTTTTTTCAATCTTTTTTACAATTTCCTCGCGATGGCTTCTTTTGATATGATCATATATTCGGGAATTGTAATATAGACTCTGAAAGCAATATTACCGTTTGTGAAAGCAATAAATGAACACTGTTAAAAGACTAATTTAATTTTAAATTGTGTTGAGAAAGTGGTCTAGCATTATTGACTGGCCTGTTAGTCTAGTGGTTAGTGACCCTGACTGCAAAGACTGATATCGTGGGTTCGATTCCCACCCAGGACAAATCTTTGTGTGATGAGCACAGTCATTTGTTTTGTGTCTGGGTGTAATTTATCTATAATATGTATGTATTTAGAAATATATAAGTATATTTATCAGTTGTCTGGTTACCAATAGTACAGGCTCTGCCTAGTTTGGGATCAGATAACAGTGTGTTGGTTGTCCTAAGATATTTATTTTATTTATTTATTATCAAATTCTACAGTTTAGTATTCCAGAAGATTTTTTTCATCAATTACTATGTGATAGGTCCGTGTGATGCCGAACGTTAAGAATAGCACCATCTCATTTATTTTTCGTTTCGTTTTTGTTTTGTGTTTATTAGTAAGTATGTTTAATGGTTAGTTTATTTATTTATAATTATTAAATAATGTATGTTGATACTGTTTTGTACTCTTCGTCACTTGTCCCTCTAGGTTCATTAGAAAACCAGCGTCAGACAGCATCTGTCTGGCGAACCTTTTTGGCGCAGCCGTGAGGCACACACTTGTTGTGTTTTTTAAACTAATTTTTTTTCATGTTACGTTATTTTGTGTTTTACGAACTGTGGCAAATAAATGGTATTCTTTCTTTCTTTTCATTTCTTCCCGTGGGCAAGTACTACTGCTGAGCTTCTGGGGTCGATTCGCAGGTGGGCCAAGTTTGGACTCTTCCTTTGGAATTTCTCAGTAGCAGCCCGGAGTCTAAATTTGTACCCCGTTGATGACAATAGACTCGCCCCGTATTACATGGGACTTAAATATAACTGGCAAAATATGGATGTACAGACGCCAGCACATCGAGCTACTACAATCTGTCAAATTTCTTTCATAGATTTCAACTTTATCGCTAAACCATTAGGTTTTAGGTTGATTGGGAGAATTTGACAGTTTCGGGTACCATGATGTGCTGGCGTCTGTACTATAGGTGCACTTCTGCCATACCATTCAGAGAAACACGCGTGATTTTATACAAAACTTAAGTAACATAATTAGTTACCATCTAATTTAAAAATCTAAACATGCCTCGAATTACAAATATAGCATTCACAAAAGAATATATTATTTCTTAACTCTTAAAAGCTAGCATAAATTGTTCTACGAATGGCTTTTCAATAGTTCTTTTATAAATGGAAGGAGTATTCAGTATTTTTTCTGATTCAGATACAAAGACTGTATAAAATATTCTAGCTACAATGCTCATTTTCTTGTTCCTGGAAGTTAAAGAGGTAGTGAAAGAAATTGGTAAGTTAATAGCTTTCGATCGGTGTTTAGCAAACTACAGTGGAGTCGAACGGAAGCGAAGTATTTCTTAATAGTATCAAGTCACTGTTTTCGTCTGTCTATGTCACCGCTTATTTCTTCTAAACTGCGTTTCTTCCCGTTGGAGCCCTAAAAAGACATAAAATACATAGTAGTACGAAGTAGCTAGAAACCTCGTATTCAACAAATAAAAGAAGTAGAATTACTATTCGTATAATCGTTTGTTGGGAACAAAAAACAAAATCATGCAAAACAATGTTAAACGATGATAGCTGCATTAGTTAAAAACTGAAGGACAGATACCAACGATACATCAAGATCTTAAAGAAACTCGAGATTACTCTAAACTGGTGTATTTTTGACTGGCCTTTTAGTCCCGTGGTTAGTGACCCTGACTGCTAAGACTGAGGTCGTGGGTTCGATTCCCACCCAGGAAAAATCCTTGTGTGATGAGCACAATCATTTGTTCTGTGTCTGGGTGTAATTTATCTATATGAAGAAATATATAAGTATATTTATCAGTTGTCTGGTTGCCACAGTACAGGTTCTGCCTTGTTTGGGATCAGATAACTGTGTGTTGGTTGTCCTAAGATATTAGATATTATTCCACAGCAAGATATTCATCTACTTGTAAAATAGCTTCATGAACATCTTCATACACAATTTCCCGGTTGTTGTTCCTATTTCCTCTCAGTTTAAGTGGGGCCTTTATCGGATATCAGTCAAAGCCGCGTGGCAGTCAAGTATTTACGTCACCACAACGCAAGCGCCGTGACAAGACGGTTGAATTACGGCCCCCTTTATGTTGACGACCATATGTGTTGTGTGTTCAGCTGAAGAGATGGGTAAGCAGGCCAAAGAGAGACATCTGTGGGTATAGATATAGGAAAGAAGCTGAATACACTATTCAGTGGTAAAATAGAACATTCCCTGTGATATTTGAAAAATATAGTAAAATACTTATTGTGCTTACACATTTTCATCATCTTTCAGCCGAAAAAGTCAACTGCTGTACCATAGGCCTCCCTCCACACGGGGGGAGGGTAAGTGGGTTGAACAACAGGGCTTTCTTATAATTTGTCACGAACACGGTCGAAAGCGCACTAGTTTGCGAAGATGGACATTTGCCTAAGAAATTAGCATTTTGAGCATGAAGTGCGGGCACAGACACGCCCCCGTGTCGTCGTATTTTTAAGGCCGTTGGTGTACAAATCTGTCTCAAAAATCCCTTTTGTTCGGAAGGACGTAAAAATATCGAGGCGGGAATTTTTGCCGCACTACTTACCGCCCGAGAATTGACAATCCAAGTGTGCTTTATCAATCGTGATTTCTGAAGCACGGAGGGGCCTCGGTAAGTAATGTAATGTACACCCATCCAGGGACCGCGTAACCTGATCGACCAAGATGCATAAAACACTAATAGAACTTTTTTTTTGAGTGGGAAATCATCAAATGACGTCTCCCGGCCTGGGTGAAGCGGAAGGGCGTGTCAGACTTTTAATGATTAAAACCCACCCGTGTTCCTTCAGTTGCTTATATGCCAGGACCGCGGTAACTCCTTCGAAAAAATCACGCGACCCTGACAGGCACGCTTATAGGACCCGACGTCATTTAGCAAATGACCAGCATGCCAGGCTCTGTGATAAAAATTAGCATTTACAGTATCGAACATTCTTAACGAGTGTTCACTGGCCGTAATATTTAATGATAAGACACACAACAGGCCAGTAGATCGGAAACTGTTAATGTTTCAATGCTCCATTAGCCTTTATATTGCAAACCACTTTAGAAGAAAATGCAGAAAGCAAACAGCATTGCGTCACTTTGACACTCACCTTAAGCGTTTTTACTTTGACACTTCCGTAACCTTTTTTACTTTGACACTTACGTAACCTTTTTTACTTTGTCACTTACATAAGATTTTTACAGTTACATTTTATTTTTTACTTTGTCACTTACAAAAGATTTTTACCTACATACCTTTTTAGATGTGCTGAACGCGATCAGTTTCATTGCTGTTTACCCAAAGTCTGTTTTACGGAACGGCATCATGTCCGAAATGACTATCACGTCTTAGATAGTTTGAATTACCCCATGCTAGGAATCGCATAAAACACTTTGAACATAATACAGTTATATATATATATACATAATACTTGTTCGAAAGAGTTACCGTGGCCCTGGCACAAGCAACTGTTAGAACACGGGTGCGTTTTAGTCAGTTAGTCTGACACGCAATCCCGCTCCGCCCAGAGTGGACTCAGTCGATGATTACCCACACAGAAAATAAAAAAAATAATAGTTTAAAAAAACTAAAAAACACGCTTCCATGGAAAACCAAACTAAAAAGTACGAAATGATGGAAAAAAAGCGTTGGGTGCTATTAAGCTATTTTTTTATTGATATCAGGCACCCCACGCTTTTTTTCCATCATTTCGTACTTTTTAGTTGGGTTTTCCATGGAAGCGTGTTTTTTAGTTTTTACACGCTTTATATTAGCTTCACTTGTATGTTTGTATGTTTGTATATTTGTATGTTTGTATATTTGTATGTTTGTATGTTTGTTTGTAACCGACTCCTTATAGCGTGATTTTGACCCACTTTAAACGACCAGAATTCATTCAAACTTTGCACACCTGTCAAGCACCGATGACAATGCAATAATTTCATAAATTTGTGCCATTATCCTTGCCAGGGTTACCAGGACAGCAAAAAAACTGTCTTCGAAAACTACGCTGACAACCGTCACAAACTAATTTGTGAAACACCCTAAAAAACAGAAAATAAATAATAGTTTAAAAAAACTAAAAAAACACGCTTCCATTGAAAACCAAACTAAAAAGTACAAAATAATGGAAAAAAAGCGTGGGGTGCCTGATATCAATAAAAAAATACCTTAAAAAGCACCCCACGCTTTTTTTCCATTATTTTGTACTTTTTAGTTTGGTTTTCAATGGAAGCGTGTTTTTTTAGTTTTTTTAAACTATTATTTATTTTTTTAAACTATTATTTATTTTCTATTTTTTAGGGTATTTCGAATTTTGAGACGTATGTCAGCGTAGTATGTGACAGTTTTTTTGCTGTCCTGGTAACCCTGGCAAGGATAATGGCACAAATTTATGAAATTATTGCATTGTCATCAGTCCTTGACAGGTGTGCAAAGTTTGAATGAAATCTGGTCGTTTAAAGTGGGTCAAAATCGCACTATAAGGAGTCGGTTACAAACAAACATACAAATATACAAACATACAAACATACAAATATACAAACATACAAGTGAAGCTAATATAAAGCGTGTAAAAAAAGGTTAACAGGGGGTCATCGTCGCGCAAACTATGTGTAACTATGAATTCAGCACATAACTATAATGTAAGTATGACAAAATTTTCGTCTTTAAAAAAAAAAAAAAAACTTTCATAAAAAAGTGAAACTGACGTTGTCAAAATTTCTGACAGGATTTTTTTTTTTTATATAACAAGGTTCAGAATAATATAGTGAATCCATCGTGACAGGCTGAATGTCGATGTCCCTGTCAATTTGACTTTCTGCAACAACCTTGTGTTTTCTAAGTTCTTCTGTGTCTCTAGTTTGTTTCGACACATCGCTCAAAGTGATCCTTCTGCAAATAATTTATACTAACATCGTTAACGAGTTCGTATCAGATCTCAACGGTTTAGCAATACTTTAAATACTAAGAAATGAAGAAGAAAATAAGCACAGTTAGATAACAGCGTTGATTAGACTTTAATGCTTAAGTGTTAGAGTTCAAGTTATCTTAATAGCCTGAGAAAATTAAACGTTGGGTTTTTCGTTTACGTGTGATGGAGACGTATTTAGTCCTCCAGACCGTATTTCTGCCATGGCGGTCAAAACGGAGAGGAGCCATCGGCGCGGGAGATATTATAGTGCAGACGTGTGTGCACAGACACAGAGGCTCTCACTGTTCCCTCACTCTCATAGTTCAAGAGGACGGCCGTCCGACTAGACCGGAGAGAGATCAGGCGCAGGACCAACGGCTTAACGTGCTGGTGCTGTCCAACTTCCCCGTTGGTTTCATGGTCGGAAACGCGACTGCTGTGCGCGGGGTCCTGGGTTCGATCCTCAGGTTGGACAAAGTGTTATTTGGTTTTCCCATTAAGAATTTCTTAGTAATAGTTTTCATATCTGTCTTTCATTTCTGAGTATTCTGTGTAGCAGCGATCTTCGCAAACTTCGGATGAGAATAACCGAAGCTCCAGTAAAGAGGCCTAACAACCGATAACGGTTCTTGGTATTTAAACTTAAAATATTTGAAAATAATCAACATATTTATGACATTACTAGCTTTTGCCAGCGGCTTCGCCCGCGTGGAGGTCGGAAAATATCTCGCGGGAACGTACTACCGGGATAAAAAGTACCCTATGTGTTAATCCAGGTTATAAACTAACTGAGTTCCAAATTTCATGTAAATTCGTTCAGTAGTTTTTGCGTGAAAGAGGAACAAACATCCACACATCCATACATACAAACTTTCACGTTTATAATATTAGTAGGATTATTTTCAATAATACGCTACTGGTGAGTATGAAGTCGAAGGTTCGATTTCAGGTAAAGTGTCATTGGATTTTTCCATTCGGAATTTCTTAGTAGCGGCCCGGTGTCTGAATTTATACCCCACCATCCACCATCATTACAGCCGAAAGACGTTCATTGCTCGACTTAGGCTTTCAA
Organism: Aporophyla nigra; assembly: GCA_947507805.1. Lineage (NCBI taxonomy): Eukaryota > Metazoa > Arthropoda > Insecta > Lepidoptera > Noctuidae > Aporophyla > Aporophyla nigra. The sequence continues at coordinate 6,499,306 of OX382292.1, read as the reverse complement.
AATTTGGGGGGCTTTGCCATAATCGCCACGCTTGGCAGGCGGGTTGGCGATCGCAGTATGCTCGTAAAATGCATAGAAAACGCTGCAGCCCATTCTCTAGTAAGCCGATTAAGCTAAATTTGTGCCCGGTTAATAGTAAGGGCTCCTTGTACGTGAAACTGAAACATAACTGGCAAAATGTACCCGTCCTCGAATGATTGCTTTCAATAATCGCATAAAGTAGATAATTTAAATAACTTTAAACAACCAAAAACTCAAATCAATATCTAAAGTTACCCATAAGTATATAATTACCATTCCCGATTTATCATCAAAGTTTTATCATCAAAATGGCTTGGCAGCCCATCTAGTCGAGTGCCTCTTATAAAGTTCATCCTCCACAGTTAATAAAATATATGGCGCTGCAATTTAAGAGAGCCATCGAGGGAATCGACTGCCGCCTCGGTGGATGAGCTGCTTTGGCTAGGTTTATTTTAATTCTATCGTAAAGCTGTCCACTTAGATTTTTATTATTTTTCTGTCGTTTTTGTGAAGGGAATTGGAATCTGCTATGGTCATGGAATAAGTATGTACTGTTGTGCATGTTTTGAGAGCAGTGGTGATGAAATTCATTGTACAAAGTAAAGCGCTTGCCTGAGTTCGAAGCCAGGACCTTGAACTCGGTAAGTCTGGGCCGATACCACTGTTCAAAACGGTGAAGGAAAACATCGTGGGGAAACCGGCAAGTCCTAGTACCGAAAATTCAAAGACTTGACTAAACCGTACTGGTGTCGCATGATAGATCCCACAGCCCACGAGCCCACTGTGCGTGTAAGCGTCTAACTGTCTTCAGATCAACATGAAACAAATTCTCAGCAGCTATACTTACAAAAAAAAAAACTGTATTAAATAAGCTCTCTTTCTAACTTCTGTATTGCCTTCCTTTTTAAAACAAGAACAGCAAATAGTGAACACAGTTAACATACATAGTTCAAATTCCTAAAACATTCTTGAGGTCTTCAAGAATTTTGTAATAAGTACTTACATTGGGCTTCTTGTTGGCACTCTGCCCACACCCGCCCAGAAACAGTAAAAGCCTTAAGTTATGTTGTACGACAAAACTGTAAGAACGAAACCACATGTTCAGTAAGAAATATAATGCTGATATTTAGAAAAAACGATAGCAAGGGATCTTTTTACAAGGAGATATCTTTTTGGTCCATTTTTTCTTTCGCGTAGTCGGCTGGGTCAGAATGTCGTACAGTCAGCAAATTAATGCTGTATTTACAGTGCTACATATCAGTTCGTAAATGTCCTTGGTTGTTCATGAGATTCCGTCATAAATTTCTCTAATGAGCTGGGGAATATGTGGTTTTACTTTACTAGATTTTAGGCTTTTCCCCATGGGGGTAAGCCAAAACTAAAGTTACGTTTAATGAGCCTTATTTGCTTCGTCCACGTTCATATAGGTATTTATTTTGAAACCAGTGCTCTCATTGCGTAACACACTAATTATCACCATCTGAATCATTTGGAAAGAGAGGTTAGATCTATTGCTTCATATGTTCGAAAAATATGTCTGCGCAACAACGTAAATGACGAAATGAATGACTGTTAGTCTGTTACACAATTACCCCGCCGAATATCTTGCCAATCTGTAGTAGCATTTTTAAAAGCCTGATGGTTTTCTATTAGTCCATGATACTTTTGTACGCGTCAGTAGAATCCTTTAGCGCTCTAAATCTTGACGCAGACAGACAATATGACCTGCCCTCCTAGCCAAGTTACAACCGTTTCGAGTCGAATTCCGTTCTCCAATCGGTAACGCCTCGGTGTCAGCAATTATAGAAAACGATAAATTGGTAGCCATGTTGACGCGCCTGAGTGTGCCGCTCGTTCTACAATGTCTTTAGAAAAACGACTTTATAAAAAAGGATGTAGCGTTGAACATTGTAGAAATGATAACAATTCATTCTATCATTTTGAACGATGTGAACTTGGCTACGAATTTTCTATTCGTTTGTTCTAACCACGTGACTTAACGTTGAGATGATTTCATTTCCGTACATTTGATTAGTTTTCGACTAGCGTTACCGATTGCAGATTATGAACTTGGCTAGGGGTGTTGTTGTATTTTATGTACAGTCACCAAAAGAGATCATCATCATCATCATTTCAGTCGTAAGACGTCCACTGCTGGACTTAGGGCTCCCCCACTTTGGGGGGCTTTGCCATAATCGCCACGCTTGGCAGGCAGGTTGGCGATCGCAGTATGGTGGTAAAATGTATAGAGAACGCTGCTGTCAATTCTCTAGTAAGTCCCTAAGTCGCCTTTTACGACACCCACGGGAAGAAATGGGGTGGTGTTATTCTTTACGTCCGGCACCACACGGTACAAAAGAGATAAGTCACCGTAACCGACGGATATACATAGTTGAAGTTTAGAAAGCAACTGATGACAGATAGATAGATAAATAATTTATTTGGTGAATAAAAGAGACATAACAACATACAAAGCACGATGAAATAATAATTTAACGTGATTACAATTTCGTTAAGTAGGTACAAAGTGGCAATATACAACAAGAGAAAAAAAAACAAAGAAAGACATAAAATAGTGACGATAACACCTTGTATCACAAATTAAATTATAAATGAAAATAATGTGCGGTGGAATACAAAAGTGCGGTATGCGTCTCAAAGTGTGATGAGTGTTTTATAAACAAAAATATTTTTTATTCAAACCATCCATTGGTTACTTACTATTTTCTATTTAAACAACTTCTAAATCCGATGACTCTGGTTACTTTTGATAATCGCATCGGAATCGCACAAAACCTGTCATCTGCTTTGCCCTATAACATCTATTAGATGGTTTACTTAGCAAACAACAAAATATCTTATTTTCTCCTGCCACAATGAAACTTTCTACATTCACCATAACTTTGACATTTAAAAGAATTACAGAAGAAATGTTAACACATTTCTTCTGTAATTCTAATTCTGATTCTGATACGTTGGTATGTCTGAAGACTAACGAGTTAGAATTGATTCATTTAACATATGCGCTTGCTTAATAGTAGGGGCAATCAGACATGCGTAAGAGTTGTGTGGATGCGCCTCTACGCATGCCAACTTGCATTTCTGTATAGATTTGTACTTAACAAAAACCTTGTCCCTGTTCCGTTAACTCCGGATAAAATCTGGTTAAATTGGCGTACAATCAGTCTATAATGTTCCCACTGCTGGGACAGAGGCCCCTTTTCTGTGTTAGGGAGTGGGCTGGACTACACCACACGGGCCCATTTAATAGATATCACATGTCTTCGAATGTATTGGTTCTAAGACATGCCGGTTTCCTCACGATGTTTTCTTCACCGTTTTGAGAGCAGTGGCGATGAAATAATTTATACAAAGTGTAGCGCCTGACTGGGTGATTCGTAGGTTGAGGATGTTGGCCTTGGGCCACCAGTGCTCTGGTTAACTGTCATATAAATTCACAAAAAAACTTTTTTACAAAAAAAAAACAACCGACTTTCTTAAAAACACTACAAAGTAAAAAATAACTTTAATTTCGGAAGTCGGTGTCTTAGGATCTGTATTTATGGTTTTTTTGCCACCGACTTCCGAAATTAAAGTTATTTGTGGTATTCACCCCGCACTAATTCCAAACAAACAATACATATTTATGCAATAGCAGAAATCGCGGTTGATTTGCTGTCATTTTTAAAGAGTTCCGGTGTCTGTCTCCCGAACTCATCATCAGATCTATATGAAATTTACATGGGACCATTTCGGAATAAACCCCTTTCGAAGAAAAAAAGAATTTTGCAAATCCGTCTATATATGACGGAGTTATGGCCGAACATACATAAAAAAAAAAAAAAAACAAAAACATATAAACATCCGAATTGAGAACCTCCTCCTTTTTGAAGTCGGTTAAAAATAATACTTATTCAGGCACTGTGAAACAGGCCATACCCTGACATTCATATTTTTGACAGATTTTTACTTAATGACTGATCTATCTATCCTAAACTTTTATCAGATAATTGAAAACTAAGGAATAAAATTAATGACTAATAACTACTTAGCTCTCTGGTTATTTGCTTTTCTTTAGAATTTGTCGAATCAATTGTACTCTTGAGAAATAGTTTTCTTCCTGTAATTGCCATCTTGGACATTGAAAAGTGTTTTGGTTCTTTTTATGTTACTTCTAAAGAAGAAAGAAAGTAAATACGTTTATTTGCGGCAAATATGACGCAAAAAAAGACCAAACACTTTTTTTTTGTTAAATAGTTGGGTCAAAACATTCTTCACATCCACGCAAAACGCCCATCGCTCAGCATAATCAATCAATCAACTTTATTTTCTCACCACAATAATGCTGTGACCCTATGCGAGACAGAACCCCAGCGCTGGTTTTCAGCGACAGGGCGCGCTGGCGTGATGATGTCGAACGGTGCAGCCACGGATATCGAGGGATATGCCTTGGGGGCGTGGCACGTGCCGCCTCGATACTATCAATTTGATAGTATTGTCGAACGGCGGCTGTACGCTTCATTCAGTCGCTTTGCAACTGCGCACAGTGCACTATTGATGCGTAAAAAGCCAAAATGCCGAGTTGTGCAGTAATTATTTGTAAAAATAGACCAAATACCATCAACCTGAAGACAAATGGCATGTCCTACCACCGATAAATAAACAATTAAGTCACTGTTTTATATTTTAAATCAATTTTTAAATGATTTACTAACTTACGTGGGGAGACACACGAATTAACCCGAACTAGCCCGAATCTTCCCGAACGAAACGAACGTTTTCGACTTAGAGAGGTGCAATCGTTTGCGTGCGGCTAATTTTATCGATATGCGTATTATTGCAGTTGAATATTTTTTACAGAACTCAATGGATATCCTCGTATTACTTGTATAGTAAAACAGTTAAATTACTTATTAATTTAATGTTGTTTGAACCAAATTAAAACATTATAATTCCAATACAGTTAAGTGTGTGTGTTACTGAAAGTAATATTATGCCTAAAGATTTTCACAAATTAACAGTTTTTAATTTATTGTACAATATGATAAGTAATATGATAAATAAATATTATATTTCATCCAATTATTTATATTTGGTAAAAAAATTACAATAATTTGTTTTCGAAATACAAAAATATTCATTTTTTTTTTTAATTTGCTATTTGGTGGTTTCGTAAGGTGGGATGGTTTCGTAAGGTGGCCCACCTTACGAAACCACCAAATAGCAAATTAAAAACTATTAATAATATTGCGCAATATTATTGACCGAGTAAGATTAATATTGAAGATCGTCATCATCAGCCTATATTGTTCCCACTGCTGGGACACAGGACACAGTCCTCTCGGTGACAGGAAGTGGGCCATGACCCATCACGAGGGTCCAGTGCGGGTTGGCAGATGTCACATGTCTTCGAATTTTTGGTTCTAAGACATGCCGGTTTCCTCACGATGTTTTCCTTCACCGTTATTGAGAGCAGTGGTAATGAAATTATTTACACAAATTTGTAAGTCGAGGTTGATACCACTGGGCCACCACTGCTCTGAAAAATAATAATAAATATTGAAGATTGCGATGGTAAAATATTGTTGAAAATAAAAATATATTTTCCGCAACATTATTGTATTGATCACTAAATCGCAAGCCCATCTTAGTCAATCATGAGGCCGACCATCTAAGGTTCGAAGTTTAAATTAGAAAATTCGCGATCCGTCGCTATTTTGTCAAATCTTTGTCTATAATACTGAGGGTTTCACATTTTATTTTATTTCTATACAAATGTGTTAAAAATGTCGTATAACTTGCGTGAACATTGTATTATTACGCTCTCGGCTCCAATCCGGCCTCAGACGTAGTAACAAACTTAGCCCACATAGATATAACATAACGTATTATATTAAAATATTCTTAGTAATAATATATTTTTTTTAAGATTAAGTAATATATTATTTATTTATACGGCATGATATGTAACAGAGAGCGTTCCCTTTAACCGATAATACAAAATTTTAAAAACATATTCCCATTTTATTGTAGTAAAAGTAAACTATATTTTGATAGATATATAATAAAAATTATTTAAATAAAATTAAACGAAGTTATTATAATACAATAATGTGCTAAAATTAAATATCGATAAAAATAATCGACCATCGCTTTCGACTCCCTAATTGCATGCGTGTGCATTGGATGTTCGCAAATAGCAAGTGTTTACAAGTGAATGCCCCGCCCATTCTATGTATGTGTGCTATTAGAAATTGATTTAGTGTGGCTGCTTTCTTTTTGGTGTGCGTGTTTAAATTTTAAGTGTGTGTCGTCAGTACCCTATTTGTTAATGTTGTAATTTTTTGGGTGGGAGATAAGCGGCGACACTAGGATTCCTTACTATTCCGCAATGAAGGCATATCTCTGGATATCTATGGGTGCAGCAAATAATGAGTAACAAAAAGTAGGTGCAAATACCAAATCTTAAATGATATAAAAATAGTATTAATAAGCGGCGACATTTCGTTAGTTCTATGACAATTATATCAACAAAGCATAAAACATCAAATAAAAATAAAAATCTACCACTCTTTCTAAACTTAATCAACCGTGTCCACACTACTCTAACGCTGTACCTAACCCGTAAACAACTCGTGTGGGTCAATAAAAGCGTAACCCCGGTACAACAGGCCCTCATTGACGGCACTGTCCATTGTGGGGTTATAACACACTGGCGCATTGTGGACCGCTATATACTGGCACTTACGACTTTCATATACTAGTACTTACGACCACCATAATATTATTGAAGTTTATGAGCATTTATTTTACAACAACGAATTTATTTGACTGGTGTTATTGAAATAAGAATTTATTGGTTTTATTTAATTATTTTATGTTGTGTGTGGTACCGGACGCAAAGAATAGCACTATCCCCTTTTCTACCCGTGGATGTCGAAGAGGCGACTAAGGGACTTAACTGAGAATGGGCAGCAGCGTCCTCTATGTATTATACCACCATACTGCGATCGCCAACGCGTCTGCTAAGCATGGCGATTATGCCAAACCCCCTCAAATTTTTTGGCTTCACATATGGATAAGGGGCCAACCATAAATTACGTCACACGAATTTCATGATTTTTTGCCCCGCCCCCCCGTCTTTGTCACAGCTAGTCACATTTGTGAGACTCCCCCCTCCCTAGTGTGACGTTACATATTTTGCAATTTTACATCTAGGCATTCAATTTTTTTAAATTTTTTTTTTCTTTTTTCTTTCGTGTTTTAATAGTACTTTAAATATGTATATTCGATTATGAAATGTAACGTCAAGAAACTTAGGCCCCTTCCCACCCCCTTGTTACACAATGTCATAATTCGTCGACCCCCTCCCCCCCTTAACGTGTGACGTAATTTATGGATGGCCCCTAAGCTGTTATGGTGTTTATTAATATTTGAAATAAAATAACGACGTAATTACGTATGTTCCTATTTCCAAAAAGGTATTATTTTGGGGTTCTAACACCATTGAAGCTATCTTTTATTCCTTTGATATTACACGTCACACACAGACACTGACTTTGAATTTTAAATTTCACTGTTCAAAAGGAATATAAAAAGCTTTTTTGAATCTTTAGTATAGGTTTGTTTTTTTTTATATTGTTAGATATAAATTCATTGTATACAAAATTAAAATCGTTTTTTTTTTATGCTGCATGGGTCGATCTTCATGGTTAAGTTTCTTTCTTTCTTTCTTTCTAAGCCACTCCGTGCTGGTATGTGTAGATTTTTGACAGTTGTTATAGGTAGTTCATAAGTCTGACAACCAGTCTTACCAGAGGTATCGCACTACCCAGTTACTGAATTGTGAAGGTCAGATAAGTAGTCGCTTTATACCGGGTAACATTTTATAACGTCTTGAAAAAAAATGGGTGTAATAGGTGAACGGAGTAGAAGCCTTTTGGCATAGAAATTTTTATTATTTTTATTTTTGAATAACAAATGAAATTGATCTAGCAATAAATACTACACATTTAATGTAACATTTTCATAATAGAACAACAAAAAGAGAAATATCGAAAAAAAGAAAAAAAAAACAATTAAAATCTATCGAAACTCAAATCATACGCACCCTACTCAATGCGCGGCATGTATCAATGATTTCGTAACGCGGTCCTACCCTTTGAAGCCGGCCGATAGGTGGCCTCATTGATCTTTCGCAGGCGCACGAGCCGCACACGCATCCCCGTCCGCCCGCGTCCCTCACTCCTTTAGTCACCTGCGATGAATCTGAAGGCCTTCCTGCCTTCTATTCTAGTTACACAACACGCCATATGAAGGTCGAGACGGTAAAAAATGTCATCCGGTATAAAATACTGATATTCAGCTGCATCCGATTATACTGGAAGGCGACCCCACTGCCAGGGTCGCGAGACTGTTCGAAAGAGATACCGTGACCCTGGCACATGGGCAACTGAAGGAACACGGGTGGGTTGTAGTCAGTAAAAGTCTGATACGCCCTCCCGCTCCGCCCAGAGCGGGAGAAGTCATTTGATGATTTTCCATCAAAAAACGAAGGTGACCCCAAAATAGTTGAGTAAACGCTAGGCAGAGACTGCTAAAAAACTGAAATTAGATTGTCAAAAATAAATATTCCATTCTACGATGACTCGTAAACTATATCTTATTTCACTATAAAATAAAAATGACATTAAAATCCTGGATAAGAAAGGTTATAAAAACATGTATCACGCAGGTTTTTATGTCATTCTTAAAGTTATTGCTATACGAATAAGATAAATGAAGTCTGTCTGGTTTTAAATTGAACGCTCGTTTAAAAGTCAGACATGTTCACTGTTTTGCTTATATTCTTGTTCTTCTTTGAACAAGCTATCTACAATGCGTAACACAATTAACAAAAGACCTCATACAGCCCAATTAGAGTATTGAGTTAAATGCATAATACAATGACCAGAACTTATCTTCATAAAGCAAAGTATTGTTATTGAAAAAAAAAGAAGTGATGACCCCATCATTACTTTATGCATTTCATATTGTGTCTTATATCCTTATGGTAATATTTAATTTTCTTTGGCTCATTCGGCGGTCGGTACTACTTTACCCACGTGTTCGGTATCGATATCGGAAATAAAGAAAACAAAAGAAAAAAATAAGAAACATTATGCGCTAATTATGCTCACTAATGGTCTATACTTATACTACAGTATAGAATATTAACTTCGACATCATTGGGCAACTGTTGACGAGGAAGCGGCTAGTTGGACAATTTTCTCCCTCAAATAGTGACATCGAAAACCACAACTGAAGTCAAATCTGAAGTAAAATGAAGTCAAAATTGAATACCTCGTTAATACAGGTGGTCACATTCGCTACTGCTGACCATGAGGCCCCGGATTCAATTCCCAAAGTCGAGCAAAGTGATAAGTTGTTTTATCCATCAGATTTTATCAGGTTTAGCAACGGTCCACCTTATGGCCTCTCGCAATGTGTACCGATGACCTTGTGAAGGTCGCAGGAATCCGCTGGATACGGGAAGCACAAAACCCTTCGAAGTGGCAGTGCTTGGGGGCGGCCTATTTTCAACAGGGGACGTCTTTCGGCTGAAATGATGATCATGATGATTAGCAATCGAATCGCCCCCTATGACAAGGGTCTTATACATATCTGGTGAAATGTGGGTGTACTATAGCTACATCTCTGCCAATCCTTAGGGAATTACAGTCGTTATGGTAAGTCAAAATGCAAAATTTCAAGAAAACACATCTCCCGTCAAACATTCCCTAAGTCTTCACGCACATAAATCGCGAGGTGATCGCCAGAAAGGCAGGGGGAATAATAACACGGGGCATAAGAAAGACATGTCAGTTCCACGGCGCTTAGAACATTCAGGAGTGTGACTGTAAGATGGTATTTTAGGTGGTCGAAGTTATAAGGGAAGAGCGATTTAAAAAAATATTAAATTAAATGGTTATTTGAAGCCTATCATGAATGCAATGGGTAGCTCGCCGCCCGGTAAGGACCAAGCTCGGGTCGACGGCGCGTAGTGTTCCACGCGCGCCTCAAAGAGATGTCAGCAGCACTGAAGGGGTCTGCTAGGACCGATGCCTGCCGGGGTCGCGTGATTGTTCGAAAGAGACATCGTGATCCTGGCACATGGGCAACTGAAGGAACACGGGTGGGTTTTATTCAATAAAAGTCTGACACGCCCTCCCGCTCCGCCCAGAGCGGGAGAAGTCATTTGATGATTTCCCATCAAAAAAAAAAAGCTTATCATGAATAGGTAAGATTAAAGATCGGGTCTAAGAAGTGGTTTTTCTTTAGCTAATAACAGATTGTGTATGAATGAATGAAAAACAATATCTTAGGACAACACACCTCCAACACACCCTTATCTGATCCCAAACTAGGCTGAGCCTGTACTATGGCAACCAGACAACTGATAAATAGAATTATGTTTTTCTAAATACTATATTATAGATAAATTACACCCAGACACAGAACAAATAATTGTGATCATTACACAAAGATTTGTCCTGGGTGGGAATCAAACCCACGTCCTCCGTCTTAGCAATCAGGGTCACTAACAATTAGACTAGCAGGCCAGTTAATGAATGAAATATATCGATCCCAGAGTGGTATGACCAGATTCGAATGAACCCCAAGATTTGCACTAGCCCCTGAGGCTTCAAGTTTCATGGTGCTACCTAAGCCATTGCATATCAAGAAGTAGACCAGGGGGCGCGGGATCGGGCCCAAGACATTTGATAATAATTATGGAAAAGTTAAATTCAGCTTTTCAGATTTGGTATAATTGTAATTTAAACATTTTGATCCCAAATAGATGGTAAGTCTAGGTTTATTTGTAATAAACAAATGTAGACACGACTACATGTCAAGCTATACATTTCCAGTTTTAACAGAGCTCGCATTGTGTAGGTTTTCTGTATAATGAGAAGTCAAGTTATACTGGTAATGTATAGCTTGATTTGTCACCGTGCTTACCCGTCTTATTTGTCACGCAAAGTGATGTTTTTGGTTGAAAACCTTGATTAGAAGTTTTCAGAACCGTACAATGATTCATAAATTAACTCACGCCATCTTCCTAGGGGAGTAGGCACTGCTGGGATACAGGCCTCCTCTGTTCGCGAGGGAGGAGGGTACCAATCAATCCCACGGGCCCTGTGCGGGTAGATGTCACATTTCTTTGATTTTTGTTCTAGGATATGCTGGTTTCCTCGCGATGTTTTCCTTCCATGTAATTATGTGCACAATATAAAGTGCCTGTATAACTCACGATCACTAGACAAGCACAGCTCTAATGTTCCACCACTTTTCAAGCTACGTTTTCAATCGACTAAATCTCGCTCTCTTATCGTTTCTACCACACGTACCACATAAACATAAGGCACAGATCACACTGTGGAACGCACTTACTTCCAAATTGCTCGCATTTATGCGCACCCTTACTCTCACTGACAGTAATTATCATGAACTGACTTCAAATTGTCGCACTAACGAGAACCGACTTCAATAAATTCTAGCGAACCTTATTGAGTTATAAATCTTCATTTTCTTGAAAAATATTTCGTTTTCTCTCTCTATATTTTTTAGTCCATTAAGTTCCACTTATTTAATGGTTCTGAAACATTTATATGGAATTTATTAAGTCGGAACATTGCGATTATTTGTCTTATTTAGAAGCCAAACTAAAATGAAATTAATTGTGCGCTTAGTCGCCGTAGTCTGGTCCAATAAAATGTTGTGTTTCTATATCATTGCGACTCTAGGAATGCTAAGAACCAAAACAAATCACTATAAGTTTTTAACCGTTTTTCTTCTTTTGCTGCCGATGATTCATTGTTAATTTTATGTAACACTAAACCTCACTCTATATTCAATTTATCTTATTCTTTACTTGGTCTATTCATGTCATTCATAAAATGTTAAGAATATCAAGAAAATTATGTCCATTTGGTCTGAAACCTAGCTTGTACTTTAAAAAAAAAGTTGTTATATCCCATCTCTATGTTACTCCTTGTAACATCAGCGATCTACCAGTGAAAGTCCCGTCAAAATCGGTGCTGCCGTTTTGAAGTATACCCGGAACAAACAGACAGACAAAAATTATAAAAAAAAGTTTTTTCATTGTGAGTACCGTGTGTACTTACTTGTGCATTTAGTTAAAAGGCTGATACTTTAACATTACAAAGTGATACTTAATTTTTGAATTCAAAAAGCCACAAAATTAAAGTAAAATCCTCAATGCTGTAATAAAGAACTACCACCCATTTACCCATTTTGGCATGTTTTTTTTTGCCGGTGGCATCAAGTCTGCCTCTGTACATTTCTGTACGTGCAATATTAAATAAATAAATGATACGTCTATTAGATACATAGCCATTATCACCTCTGCTGACAGACATATTGATGATCACAGTAGCCGTTAGCAGACCCTTTGGATTAATTTACATAGTAGCTTATACGAGACCCTCGGGCAAGTCAAGCATTGACGGAAATAACACGGTAATAAACATAATTACACTGAACATGTCGGATATTATAGTATCTACCCTACAGCCGCAGGCAAAACACGTAAGCTTGAATGTAACAAATAATTACATGAAACACAAGACGAAGGCTGAGGGCTCCTTCCATATGTCATTAAAAATAAGTGGCTGCTACACTATATAAAAAATATAATATTTTAAAAAAAACTTTTCGCCAGTTGAATTTTACGTTTTGTCCAAAATAAAGACTGTACACTGTACCCCCGGATGGACCCCGATGATGCCAGATGTAAAGATTAGGACTATCCCATCTCCTCCCGTGGGTATCGTTAAGGGCGACTAAGGGACTTACTAGAAAATGGGTTGCAGCGTTCTTTGTGCATTTTACCGCCTTCAAAGCGTGGCGATTACCGCAACTCCCCCAAATTGGGGGAGGGCTATGTCCAGAAGTGGTCGTCTTTCGGCTGAAATGATGACTGAGCAGTCTAGTTTTTTCACAATTTCCTAACGACTTCCTATTCTGATCAACAACATCGTTATTGAAACGTTCTGGGTAACTATACAAAAATTTTTCTAACATCTCATTCTCCATTTGTCATTAAATGTAACCACTTCTTAATCGAAAGTGCTCCACACGTCTCCAATTCCGAAGAGCATCTCAGATGATACAAACGGTGTTACAAACGTTTGATGTGTACCTACTCAATAATTCACAAAGCTCTAATCCTATTCGAAAGGGTTCAAACAAAGACCCTTCACAATTATTGAGTTTACAAACCCCTGACACATGAAACGATCGCGGCTGCATTCTTAATGCTGCCATTAAAGCCAGCGTACGTGCTCGAACGCCTTCTATTTCTGTTTCACTGCAAACAAACATTTATATGTATTTCTTTTTGTTACAGGTTCAAAGCACATGATCACAAAATGGAGAAGCAGGTTTGGTTGCTACTTAGCTTCTTCCTTACCACAGCAGTCGCTGACTTCACGACTAACTGTCCACAAGAGTGTAAATGCGTTTGGGCAAGTGGAAACAAACAAGCCGACTGTTCACACTCCCATCTACAAGACATACCGAAAAACCTAAGCTCAGAGATACAAAACCTCGACCTCACAGGAAATGACCTGTACGAAGTCACTAGACATGCATTCCAAGATGTTGAGCTAATAAACTTAAAGAAACTCATCTTAAAAGAATGTAAGATTATTACAATTCAGAGAAACGGTCTAAGTGGACTCGCTATCATGATTGAGTTAGATCTGTCGAAGAATGACTTGAAGATGTTACACGCTGACACATTCAGAGAGACTGCAAAGATAAGGTGGATCCTGCTGAATGATAATCAATTAGAAAAATTAGAAGATGGTCTGTTTAATAATTTACCGTTCTTGCAAAAAGTTGATCTAAGCAATAATAAAATACTAACAGTGGGAATGAAGACGTTTATGAACGTGCCTAAGATGACCATTCTAAGACTGGATGGGAATAAATTAGAGTATCTCAAAATTGACACATTGAGTGCACTGACGTCACTTTCAAACTTAGACGTCCACGACAATCCCTGGCGTTGCGACTGCTACCTGCAACCCTTCAGAAACTGGGTGATAAGCAAAAACTTCTACACTTCTCCCATATCCTGTGTAGAGCCTCCTAAGGTTCATGGAAAGCTGTGGAAAGAGCTGGACTCCAGTGACTTCGCCTGCAAACCCAGCATTGTGTACCCTTCCGTCAGCACAACTTTACGAACTTCTGACAACAATGTCACACTGTCCTGTCAGGTGGACGGCAACCCATTACCAGAAGTGAACTGGGTGCTAAACGCACAAATAATAGACGGTGCTTACAGATATCAAGGAGAACTCAAATACTTCATCACACAGAAAAACCTTGACAACACAAAATGGGTTAACGTAACTATCGTTGACTTAGGAAGCACTGACAATGGAGAGTACTTATGCGTAGCCAAAAACCCTGGTGGAGTTGAAGAAAGGAGTCTGACTTTAGCAGTGGCTCATTACCCCCCAGAAAGCGGGGTAGTTCCACAGGGCATGGACAATAACATGTTGCCAGTACTCATAGGCGTCTCCTGTACCGCCGCCATTTTGTTGATAATCCTGGTGATTCTCTGCTACTGCTGCTGTAGAAGGCGCGGTTCTGACAAGAAGAAATCTGACAACTCTAATGGGGAAGCATTGATCGAAGGTTCAGTGATTCCTGAGATGGAGAAGAGTTTGATTACTGCTGTGAATCCAGTAACGAAGCCGCCGAGGAGATACGACGTCCCTCCATCGATCACCAGTGGAGCGACAGAGATGTCTGAACTGAACAAAACATTGCTGGACAATGATTCTGTTTTTGGTAAGTGTTTACTTTTACATAAAAGTTAAGTCATGATAAATCTCTAACGAACGAACTCTTGAATACATATTATTGAATACATATTGTTCGAATTTTAGTACCGAGTACCGCAAAAAAGATGGTGGAACATTAATAAAGGTTCAATCAACTTTGCTTATAGATAGTTCCACAATCACGTATTCGACGATAAGCTATGAATCCAATATGTAAATATCTACTCGGTGGCTAACAATATAATATATAACGATAAGATATGATGAAGCTACTAGAGCTTTACTGTTTGCTTATACCGATACAGAATTGTTATCACAAAGCGTAGGTTTAATCAAAGATATGATCAACCCCTTCGGTAAACTGTTAACGACCGATCATCAGTGCATATCAATCATTCAACTAACCATTTAATTTTGTTCCAGCACACAACGAAGACGAGAAACGCTCGCTAGACTTCGACCCACCATCAAAACGTTCGCAGGACGCCCTCAACGTAGAATACGGCCGGACGGCTTACCCTCCCGACCTCCTCTCGTTCCCTCCCAGAGCTGCCCAGATATCACCAGCAGCTAGCAACGCATCTACTGTGCCTGATACCACCAGGCTACAACCGCAGCTCAACCCGATCAGTCCAATACACTCTCCAATATATGGTATGACTAACCAAAATCTCTTTAGAACTCTGCCGTACTCTCGCTCGCAGTCCCCGTTTACTGCGCCGATAACTCCTCCCGTTGTTACTCCTAGGCAAGGATACGTGACCATCCCGAGAAGGCCCAGAGTGCCTAGCTGGTCTAGTACGGCGAGCACACAAATCCTGCCAAGCTCAGAAGCACAAGAACCCTTGTATGATAATTTAGGGCTCAGGACCACAGCAGACGGTAGCTCTGTGTTATCGCTGAACAAAACTGGTCTTGAACCCCAATTTTCGCCGATGAGAAACAGGCCTTTACCAGCTACTCCAACGGTTTACCCAAATCAGCATCCAGTTTTCTACGCGCCTATTGAGGAACAAGAGCCAGCACCTTCACCTGTCCCGCCACAAATGAATCGGAACAGTATCAGCTCTCAGTTGTCTCACCAGCTATCCACTCCGGGCCCTCAGGAACCAGTGAACCCGAGAATGAGCTGGACGGCAAAAAACACTTCCACTCCACAACATGAGCCTAGAAAAGTGTTATTTAGTGACAAAAGCGATGCGCAATCCCAAGTGTCAGATAGCAGTACACTGAGTCGAAGAGGCAAGCCAGAAACTGGATCCTTAAGAAGAATTCCAAGGGTGGACAGCAAGGAGGAGCCAAGCTCTCCATCTAAAGATGACGGAAAGAAGAATGAGAGTGTATTGAATCAATCAGGGACAGGGACTTTGGGCAGGAGTGGAAAGATTCCTCCACGACCACCCCCAAAGCCGAAAAAGAAGCCGAGTACAGAAGTGAACCCCAACGAGCCACTGTTTGAAGACGAAGGAGAGGATGGTACGGAAGTGTAATAGTTTAGACTAAAGGTTTACCAAAGTGCCAATGAGCTTTTAGTGAGAGGAGAGACCTACGTCACGATATCAGTGAAAAAGACGTGTTTTTACGATTAATTTTCCGCGGTGCTCCTGTAAATAGACATTTGTGCTAGATTTTTTACTTGTCGCGTAAAATTTATGGACCATTTTTAATGTAATCATTGTAACGCAATTGTGCTCGCGTTCACTGTTGATTTTAAGTATTTATTATTTGTGGTACTTTTGGTTAAGACGTGGATGGTAAATAAATGATGGTTTTTTGTAGCGACGATTGTTTCATCAATTTCCAAGACTGATTACTCTAAATTGACACGCTTATGTGGCATATGGACTGTATCAGGCAGATATGTTTCGACTTCCATTAATTAGACTGAGTTTGAAGTTTTATCATTTTTAGCTTTGTTTTGCTCGACCGTCATTGTGCTCGAAGTTCTCAATACGATACTGCCGTATATTATTCAAATGCGAGAGAGAAAGAAAGATTACTGTAATCGAATTTTTAAGTTCTTTTACACAAGCTAGACATGAGAATTCTTTACTGATATCATTCCAAAATTGTATTTTCATAATCTGCTTGAAACTGTTTGTATATTCCATTTTTATTTGACATTCCTTGAAGCATTCTTAGTACCATCAACACACATTGCTAGAATGATTTTCACATAGATTGTATGGAAGACTGAGGCAAATAATTCGCTTACACCTATTGATCAGTTCAATAGTTTTGTGTTATAAGTGTTATGTGTTTGTTAAGTTCTCTGTTTCGTTTAGATATGTTGCACATTTTTGATAATTTGCTAACTTATCTTCATTAATTGAGGGGGTAAGTATATTGAGGTGCTTTTTCGTCAGTGGTTTAACATCTTTTACAGCTATAAGTGCTACTGGTGCTTCAATTTCTTGCTGAACTAGCAAGGTAATGCCAATTCCTGTACCAGATTGTTACAACTCCAAAACAACATGGTCCAACTTTTTATTCACGCTAGCTCATTTTGAAATTGGACCATATGTTTGCACTCTGGTACAGACAAAAATAAATTTATACAAACGAGGTCACAAATTAGATTTTTTTATTTTTCGCTTAGTTTTTTGATAAAATGTGCAACATATTTCGACACACCGGTCATCATGTTCTAAAATATTTAACTTCGTGTATTTCTAAGTTAACAACATTTTAGTTTTTAGTCCGAGGCTGTTTGCTAACATTTATTTTCATGCATTTTTTTATTCAAATGTAAATCTTTTGAATTATATTTTTGGTGCAAAATAAACCTGCCGTTTCAAACTTGAATTGAATTTACCATGGTACCAATATATTATTGGGATTAAAGGAATTCCCTGTAAAACGAAAGCAGGCAACAAAATAACTAGAACGTCAATTGTTTGTTTTTTCTAAGTCTTAACTTGTTTTATGTAGTTTGACTTTGAATCATATTATCAGTAGAATGTCAAATTGTAGAATGATATTTTATATTTTGACAGTTGCTGTATTAAGATGAAAATAGCAACCTTAATTTTATGAATTTCTTTTTTGCAACAAACTTGTTAATTCACGACTACCCACTCTTTAAATAGTTCAAGATGTCAATTACAAAAAATACTGTCACAACTTTTACAGATGTCTTCTTGTATGAGTTTAGTTTTTTGCCCTAATGTACGGGCAGGATTGTGGACTTAACGCTCATTTAAATATGTAGTAATTATTCTACAGCGAATCAGTAAAATTTATATTCTGTTTATTTTGTGATTATTGATATGACTTATTTCTTATTTGAATTCTGAGACAAAACACTCGAAAATTTAAACCATTCCATTTTTAATTCTTAGAATCAAATAAAACGAACATGCTTTAACGTTCTACGCTATTCAAAAATAAAATCTTATGTCATATCGCTCATCACAAAATGAACATATTATAATGGTGTTACTTGTTATCCAGTAGGTATGTTGTATGGCCTGCCATTTCTACAGTTTGACGTTTCAAACCAAGTACCCGTAATTAAGAGAAATAGTTCCTAAAACTTTTTAAACCATGTATTAGCTTATTTCGGTAGCTATAAATATCATGTTATGTTTTAAGGAATTGCTTACCTTGTGGTGCATATTTTTATATACATTTTATTTTGTGTCTATTTATTTAACTTTTTTAATTGTATACTTTATACTATGGAAGTCTCTCACTTGATAAAGCTTTGAATTGTGGATGGCTTTAAATAGCATTTTTTATCGATTTAAATCATGTTTTAAAATGGTTTAGGTAGTTTTGAAAATCGAAATAATCATTCACGGTTTCTCCGCGGTATGATAGACAGATCAATACTAGTATTGCCATATTGAAAAATCTATTATTCTCTTTCCCAATGCAGTACTTAATTTTTGTACGATGGGAATATTAGTTCATACTTTTATTAACACTGATACAATTTATTTTTATATCATGGGGCAAAATACAAAATCACTGTTCGTTTCCGTGTTTAATGCAAAAATCATGTTTTATTATTTTGATATTTTTCAAGTGAGGGGCTGATTTTAATTAAGTTGAACAAGTACATGACAAAGTTGTATTTTACATGAAATGTTGTAATTCTTTAGTATTTTATAGAAAATGGGCGTGTACGAAAATGACTATAATAATGTACTGTAATTAATGTATTAAAATTGGTATGCTTGTAAAAATAAATGATACTTTTTGGTCACTTAAAAATGTTTTTTTCGAAAACAATAATTAATTATGAAAATGAAAGTAACTAAACGCCCTTTGTACAAATCAAATGTTTCACAAATTTTCTTGACTATGCTAATAAACGGATCGTAGAAAAAACGCGTAAATCATAATAACGTTACGTTTTTATCCGTTGCGTTTGTATCCGTGTTGCCCTAATTCCACTTATTTTATTTGTAAATTGTACTACGTACGATATTTTTACGATGTTTACTGTAGAAATCCAGTTTTTATAGTTTTAAGTCCAATGTAAATAGATACATTATTAAACGTGATTAAAGCTATATTTCATATGATTTTGTTTTATTTTTGAAAAATTACTGTTCTTTCTCCACACAGGGATTTCGACAAATGGAGTGGGGTGGCTTCATCAATCTTCCCTATGTTGGGGTTGGCTTTCAGGCTACCGGATGCATCTGAAAATCAGTGTTTTACATGAAGCGACAGCTTATATTTCCTTCTCAAACCAGATAATAGGTAACACGACACCTCTTGGTAAGACGGATTGTCAGACCTTTAGACTATTCTTGATATGTAAAGGATGGCCCATCCCCGAATCAACCGCGGCGAGTGTAGCTTAACCTTTGATCAACCCTTGCGGTTATCAATTAGCCACAAGCCCCTTTGCATAATGCATAATCAGCAGAGATCGGAATTGGGTGTGTGAAAATACCTAAAGTTTACAGCGAGACATAACAGAGCTGTTACAACCACTTAAGTTAACCGGTTTTGAATTTTAGCGGTTTAGTTTCGGTTTTTTGTTTTACATGTTCTTTACGTTTGAAAAACCGAACTATTAACATTAGCAAGCTGCTAATACAGTTTAAAAAATAATAATTTAGAATCATAAAACAGATCAAAAAAAGAAATTAAAACCGCATTAGCATTATGCAGATATGTAAAATTCTGTGTTTGACCGACAAAGAACAATTAGGACTAAAAAACCGAATTTTAACCGGAAAAGTACAAAACAAAAATTAATTTAGAATTGTATTAGCAGCTTGTAAACGTTTATAGTTCGGTATTTCAAAGGTAAGGAACATGTACAACAAAACAACCGAAACTAAATCGGTAAAATCGAAAGCCGGTTTAACTTAAGTGGCTGTAACAGCTCCATATTATGTCCTGCTGCAAACTTTAGGTATTTTCACACACCCAATTCCGATCCCTGATAATCAGCCTATAATATTCCCACTGCTGGGACAGAGGCCTCCTCTCTTCAATGGGATAAAATCTTCCACGCGGGCCCAGAACGTTGGTCCATGTCACAAGTCTTCGAATGTTTGGTTCTATGACATGACGGTTTCCTCACGATGTTTTCCTTCACCGTTTTGAAAGTAGTGGTGATGAAGAGAATTATTTACGCAATGTAAAGCGCCTGTATGGGTCCGAACGCTCGCCCTTGCTCGAACCCATTTAAATGGACTTAATTACATACGTATTTACACACCTGCATCTGAATGTTTGCGAAAAAGTCACGTTATGTTAAGGTGAATGCTCCAACCAGCCCGCGAAATTCAAATTTTCTTACGTTAATTAAAATGTTGATTGTTGATTAAAATATTATTCGCGACTGTAAGACATATGTAGTTACAGAATTATAATCATTAAAATCATCAATACAACGCTCTAAGTCATAAAGCTGTAGGAATGACTTTTTCTGTTTTTTTTTGTTCCTAGGCCTTTATGAACTTGGAGGGTTGTATTGGTGATTTTGATGATTATAATTCTGTAACTACATACGTCTTACAGTCGCGAATAATATTTTAACCAACATACAACCTAGCACTGACCTGCAAATTGCAGAAAACGCAAGAAATTTTGAATTTCGGGGGTGGTTTGGAGCATTACCCTTAAGCCAGATAGTTTTCACAACACTCCGAACAACTTGACACTGACTAGGTAAATCTCAGTGAATACAAAGACGAGAAATATTAAACTCTGAGTAAAGACTTAAATCTTATTTTGTTTTAAATAATCGGACTGCTGAACAAAGTTAGCAGGCTGTGCGACAGACGGACGACGGAAATCCAATTATATCCTACTGAGCAGAACATCAATGGAGCCAGACAGCAAGAAGTAAACTAGGTCTTAAACTGTGAAAAGTATGGAACAAAGATTTATTTTATAGTAAAGACAATGGTCTGCTCCAAAATATTGTGAAACTAGCTCCTTCTAGTTTCACAATATTTTGAAAGAAAGAAAAATATTTTATTTGTGACACGCACAGGACATAAAAAACATTAAAAAGAACACAGAAAAGGATTAAAACAAATAACAAAATGGTAAAAGATATAAAAATTAAAAGAGGCCAAAAAGGCTCCTAACTCAGCATAATGCTGCGATATTTGTAAAAGGAAACAACTACCGCTGATGCTACGGACACACTTACGTACGTGATAAAGTGATTAATCCCACACTCAAAAAATAATACATATAAGAAATAAAATAAATGATAAAATATACTTAAGATATAAATGTAAACTGTATTTCTTACAATCAACAATTAATTATACGACTGACCCGACGCTCCAAAATCGTTTGTCGATGCCACAGACAATATATCTATGGTCTATGACAAGCGAAGTGACGCGAGCGCAGATGATGTAATTACTACGTCAAATGTCAGAATACAAACGCAGAATACAAAATAAACAAGAAATTCATAATATAGATTAATTTACGACGCCATGGACTACCAACAAAAGAAAGCGCATTAGCATTAGAATAAAATTATAGTTGTGTGAATAATGCTGTGCTCTAGGAGCTCTAGCTCCAAAATATATTTCAGCGCTTAACCTGATCGATCAACCCGTGCGGTTGTTATTACTTAGACAGACTATACAACAATTTTGCAACTTTGACTCTCCAATCAGTTTACATACAAAGGGGCCTCAGCTATTGTTCGATTGGGATGAAAGGTTCTGGAGTGAAGCTAGCCGCAAAACTGATGGTTGTTGAACCTGCGGCAAAATGACAAACGCAGTATAACCCTAAGGCATTGTAAAACGAAGATCTTCGAATGACGGCTGGAAATGTACATAGGAAATTGAGAATCAAGCTCTATACCTAGTCTGCAATTAGACAGGCGTATCTATCTGGTTTCAGCAGTGAACTTTTTAACTAGTTATCCTGCATGAACGTTACTAGTACTTAACGATCTACTAAGTGCACTTAAGCCTGCGTTTCAAACAAGGAAGTTACCACTAGCAAAGTAGTTTGTTAGTTTTGGAACACCAAGTGTCTTCTTTTTTGATAAACGAAATAGGTACATATGGTTACGTTCCATTTTGTAGTTTTGGTTAGTAAATTTTTCAGTCATGATATTGAACTTTTAAGATGGATAGGTTACAAATTTTGAATAGTTTTTCATAATTTTGGTTTAAATTTTTCATATTTTTTATCTACAAGTAGCCTAGAGATTGCTTGGTAATACCTCATCATTTCAGACGTAAGACGTCCACTACTGGACTTAGGCCTCCCCCAATATGAGGGGGCTTTGCCATAATCGCCACGCTTGGCAGGCGGGTTGGCGATCGCAGTATGGTGGTAAAATGCATAGAGAACGCTGCTGCCCATTCTCTAGTAAGTCCCTTAGTCGCCTTTTACGACACCCACTGGAAGAAATGGGGTGGTGTTATTCTTTACGTCCGGCACCACACGGTACAGTGTTGGTAATACCTACTAACGATAAAATAACCTACCTCACCATCATCATTTGAGCCGAAAGACGTCCACTGCTGGACATAGGCCTCCCCCAAGCTCCGCCACTTCGACCGGTTTTGTGCTTACCGCATCCAGCGGATTCCTGCGGCCTTCACAAGGTCATCGGTCAACAACCTAACTACCAATTAATAAAATAATCTACCTACAAGTAGGTACATGTTACATACCATATTGCTATTCAGTTTACAATTTACAACAACGCGAGTCTGACAGGCCATATTTTTACACTTCAACAAAAATTTAACGGCCGTATTCAAAAATCGAACCCGCCATTTTGAAATATTCTCGCTCATAATAACGGCTATTGTTTGGGCAGACTATAGCCAATAAAAACTAAAGAACTTTTATTTCTGACCGTGGAACATCGACTAATAAAATAACAAAGGTCTGAAAGAACTTTTGACTCGGTAATTTTGAAGTTTGGCTCTTAATAATTCAGTTCTTGTTTTCGTTCCAAAAATATCTGGAGGTCGAAGCTATAAAAATGAGAAGTGAACGAACGAATGAACTGAGGTTGTGATTATATTTGGCTGAGGTTTTTAGGGTTCTGTACCGCAAAATGGAAAAATCAAACAATGAATTAAATTTTGACGGACATTTGTATTGATGTATGAACCTAAACGAGGCAATAGGAGTTTGTAGGGATCGTAGCAGGTAGCTTTCCGTAGTTTCTGACTTCCCCCTTAGGAAAAAGGCGTGAACTTAGTTATGTACGTATGTTTAATACTTTTCATATTATGCTGTGATTAAATCCAGACTATCGGGTTTCTGACGACGCGTATCGACTGAAAAGAAAAGAGAGGGAGATAATATTGTGGGACATAAACATATATACATACTTTTTGTCAGAGGGAAGATTAGTTAGTTGGTGAGCTTGAAGTAACCACCGCAGCAGTGTTCGGTCGCGACGCCTGTCGTGTTGTAGTATAGTGTTCGACTGGCTTTTTAGCCAAAATAACAACAACAACTAAAAACTAAAACAAAAAATACATTTAACCCACTCACTCTCTCATTTTTACTTTTAACTAAAATAAAATCTGAGTCTGTCAGGACTTCAGGAGTTTGAAAAATAACTTTCTTTATGTAAATACATGGAAGCTTATATCAGCAATTTAAATTTATGCATCTATAAAAATAAAAAGTCGATCATCATCATCATCATTTCAGCCGTAAGACGTCCACTGCTGGACTTAGGCCTCCCCCAATTTGGGGGGTTTTGCCATAATCGCCACGCTTGGCAGGCGGGTTGGCGATCGCAGTATGGTGGTAAAATGCATAGAAAACGCTGCTGCCCATTCTCTAGTAAGTCCCTTAGTCGCCTTTTACGACACCCACGGGAAGAAATGGGGTGGTGTTATTCTTTACGTCCGGCACCACACGGTTTTTTTTTTTTTTTTTTTTTTTTTTTTTTTTTTTTTCTTTTTTATTATAAAAATAAAAAGTCGATACATACAAATATACGAAATAATGTAACAGTACAGCTTTTTACTAAAAGCTTATGAAAGAATAAACAGTCCTGACAAAAAACAGTTTTCTAAAAAAAAGTCTGCTTGTTCTGGCCAATCTCTAAAACGGCTGGACTTATCCGTAACAATAAGACTTTCACTATCAGATACCTGGTGTTATAAGGAATAACATAGGACATTTTTTTGTAATTTCCTGTAAGAAAATATCGTACATCCACGCGGGCATATTAATTATCTCAAATCATTGCATTATTAATAAAAGTGGTTAACAATAATAGTAATAGGTGCAGTACAACCCCCTTTACTAACAATCTAACGTACCTATTCAATTATTACAATAATGGAAAACAATTTCATAATGATGAAACTACCCTGCCAAAACACCCAATCATAGTAATTTATCGTCCGAAATCAGACAAACAATCATAATAATAACAAATGAACGGTAATCGGGATTATCGTCATTACCAACAAGGGTTTTGTTCCATTCAATAATAATAGACAAATAGCTGAGTGGTTCATTCTATGATTAATGAATGAATGGTTTTGATTGAGATTTGAGGGCTCAAATGCGATGTGGCGTTTGAGGGTTGAATTTCGTGGAGCAAGCAATTTCTGTCAATCTTAAAGTTGTGTTTGGTACTGTCAATTAGTAAAAAGAGCTAGAGAAATTAGAGGCAAAATGTGTATTTTATACAAAGGAATATGCATATACAAATGCTACAGGAAACAAAAAATATTTCAATAAGAATTGTTTTTTTTTTTCAAGTTTTCAAAACATTAAGCGAAAAATTCTAAAGGATCCTGTTTCTTTCCAAAGGAAAATTTATTTCCGTTAACTTTCTATATAACATGCCAGACAATTTTTTTTCGTGAAAAAACGAATTTTTTTTTTTTTCGTCATTTTCAACGCTAGTAGTGGCCCGGCTGGAGGTCTAAAAAGTTTACTTTTTAGAAATCGCCGGGCAAAAATCCGTTTAAGTAGTCAGAATCTTTTTCAGATTAACTACGAGATGTCCTACAAAAAAAAAAAAAAAAAAAGCTAGTAGTGGCCCTGACTTTATGAGTCGTATCCGCCCAGGCTGCTTGGGTTCGATCTCATGACGATACCATACCACTGAGCCACCATTGCTCTGTGGCCTACTATTCTTCAACTGAAATGCGGCTTAGTGTACCTACAACAGTCAATTACACACAAAACTGGTTTTTCCAGAACAATATTAATACGAGTTCTAGTTACATAAATAAATCATATGGAGATATTGATATGCAACGAATATTCGATGTTACGTTAGCCATAAAGTGTAGCTCAGATTGTAATGACTCCCGGTCACAGAATACATCACGAAGCGTGTTGTGAATCGAACTATGTATAAAACTTTTATATAGGTGGAATGCAGGTGAGGGTGAAAAATTTAAGCCTTATGGTATAAGCAGAGGTGGAACGTGTTGTTTTTAGGGTTCCGTTGCCAAATGGCAAAAAACGGAACCCTTATGGATTCGTCATGACTGTCTGTCTGTCTTTCTGTCTGTCCGTCCGTATGTCACAGCCACTTTTTTCCGAAACCATAAGAGCTATACTGGTGAAACTTGGTAATAGATGTATTCTGTGAACCGCATTAAGATTTTCACACAAAAATAAAAAAAAAAACAATAAATTTTGGGGTTCCCCATACTTAGAACTGAAATTCAATTATTTTTTTTCATCAAACCCATACTTGTGGGGTATCTATGGATAGGTCTTCAAAAATGATATTGAGGTTTCTAATAAAATTTTTTCAAAACTAAATGGTTTGTGCGAGGGACACTTCCAAAGTGGTAAAATGTGTAAACTTCTAAAATAAGAGAATGATAAAACTAAAAAAAAATATATGATGTACAATACCATGTAAACATCCACCGAAAATTGGTTCATAAATCGTAAACCGCAATTTACCTTTTATTCAATCAACTCGAATATAAAAATAAAAGAATAAAACATTTAATTTCATAAACATAAACCTTATGCATAAACCGTGAATACCTACAGGTTTGTACGGAACCCTCGGTGCGCGAGTCCTATTCGCACTTGGCCGGTTTTTTAACCGACTTCTTCATAACTTTTAATTTTGTTTGTATGTTCCGTGATATCTTCGGCGATTGAGATTCGATTTCGGTTTTTTTTAATGGGTAGTGTATACAACAGTGATAGGAAGTATAAAAACATCAACAAGATACACAAAGTGGATTAAAAACGTATTTTCGAGGCTATCACAAAAATTGCGGAATTAAAAAAAAACATACAAATGAATTGAGAACTTTTCCTTTTTGAAGCTTGTTAAAAATAACTTTAATTTCGGAATTAGGGTGGCAAAAAACTAAAATACAGATCCAAAGACACCAGTTTTTATTGACAGGTAAGCTGGAGAACACACATATTTTTCGAAAAGTTGGGATTTTCTCCGATCTATACTAATATTATAAAGCTGATGAGTTTGTTTGTTTGTTTGATTGAACGCGCTAATCTCAGGAACTACTGGTCCGAATTTAAAAATTATTTTTGTGTTGGGTAGCCTATTTATCGAGGAAGGCTATAAGTTATATAATATCACGGTACAACTAAAAGGTGCGGAGCAGTAAAGAAAAATGTTGTAAAAACGGGTAAAATCGCACGGGTAGGTGATTCGACGCAACGGGAAGGGTCGGGGGAGCAAGAAATTTAACGCGGACGAAGTCGCGGGCAGAAGCTAGTCATTAATATGCACTTATCCCAAGAGAATCGATATTACTTAATTGCCAATCCTTTTTTATACTTAAATTAAAATAATAATTTTAAATGTGAAATGTTGTCAATACTGAAAGGGTAAATCTCAGGGCTCTAAAATAAACTTCAGTTTAACCCATCTCACAAACATTAACAACCACATTTAAAACGTAAAAACAAGGATCCCAAAATGACCTTCTTTTCTCACAAACATTAACAACACGCATTTTAAAACCGTAAAAAACCCACAAAATCGTATAGTTACGGTTCAACCCTTACACAGAGTTGTATAGAGTCACCACTTCGCTTTCACAAAAGGAATCTGAAATTAAATCTCTGGATGCGTTTGATGGCTATTTCACGGGCTATGTTGACCCGTCTGTGTAAAGGAAACTCTGTGTCTATGATATTGAAGTATACTATCATTTCATCCGAAAGACTTCTTACGATCACTGCTGGACATAGGCCTCCCCCAAAGCCAAAATTGTAAAATTTAGTATTGTGAAATGCCGAATGTTGTAAGTTGCCGATGTTTTAACCTATTATTTAAACAATATGATATTTAACAAGAAATCACGACTGCATTTCCTGAAGGGGACACACAACTGTGCCCGTCATATTTTAGTTGGAATATAAGGGGGTGAGAATAAATTGCCGTTATTGTTTGTTTTGACTGGCCTGTTAGTCTAGTGGTTAGTGACCCTGACTGCTAAGGCTGAGGTTTTGTGTTCGATTCCCAACCAGGAGAAATGTTTGTGTGATGAGCATGATCATTTGTTCTGTGTCTGGGTGTAATTCATCTGTAATATGTATGTATTTAGAAATATATAAGTATGTTGATCAGTTGTCTGGTTGCCATAGTACAGGCTCTGCCTAGTTTAGGATGAGATAACGGTGTGTTGGTTGTCCTAAGATATTTATTTTATTTATTTATATTCTTCACTAGGTTCTACCTGCAGCTTCGTACGCGTTGATGTCAGAAATTATCTCACGGGAATGTGCTACCGGGACAAAAAGTAGCCTAAGACCTTGGTAAATATTACAGAAAGCTCTACAGTGGTTTAGGCGTGAAAAGATAACATTACAGATGGAGTTATTTTCGAATTTATAATATTACTAGCATCTGCCCGCGACTTCGTTCGCGTGATATTTTGGCTCTCGACCCGTCGCGTCCGCCCGCGCTATTACTTTGTTTATATTTAGCGTTCTTTCCGACTTTTTTTCAGTCAGCTCGGCTCCGAAGGGTCTTAGCGTGATGGCCTATAACCCTCCTCAAGAATTGAGCTATCAAACGCAAGATTTTTCAAATGCTACTGGTACTTACAGAGATTACTTACTACAAACAAACTTACAAACTTTACCTCTTTTTACACGCTTTATATTAGCTTCACTTGTATGTTTGTATATTTGTATGTTTGTTTGTAACCGACTCCTTATAGCGCGATTTTGACCCACTTTAAACGACCAGATTTTATTCAAACTTTGCACACCTGTCAAGGACCGATGACAATGCAATAATTTTATAAATTTGTGCCATTATCCTTGCCAGGGTTACCAGGACTGCAAAAAAACTGTCACAAACTACGCTGACATACGTCTCAAAATTCGAAATAAGTACCCTAAAAAATAGAAAATAAATAATAGTTTAAAAAAACTAAAAAACACGCTTCCATTGAAAACCAAACTAAAAAGTACAAATAATGGAAAAAAAGCGTGGGGTGCTGATATCAATAAAAAAATACCTTAAAAAGCACCCCACGCTTTTTTTCCATTATTTGTACTTTTTAGTTTGGTTTTCAATGGAAGCGTGTTTTTTAGTTTTTTTAAACTATTATTTTTATTATTCGTTTAAATGTATGGCTGTATGGATGAACAAAACTAACCTATACCTTTAAAAACTGTTTGCTTAGTTAACCAAAAAATCAACTAAATGATACCTAAACAAACTCTAAACCAGAAAAGCTAGAAAGTGTACTCCTATTTTCTAGCTACACTATTTTATTTTATAGCCAGAAATCAGTTACCGGGTCGAAATCACGAAAGATTTAACATCGTACTGGGACTAGCTAATGGACGCCGCCCGCTATCCCAGCTGATCCTTTCTAGTTTCAAAATGGCGGATCTAGTGTTGAAAAATCGAAGCTATCATAGTTTAAGACCGTTGAAGTAAAACCCTAATGTGTATATCAGTCTTAGGGTAAGTTATTGGGGTCATTTTGGGGTTTAGAGCTTTTAGATCGGTCGGTTAATTGTATATATTAGTTTGAAGGGGTCTGCTAGGACCGATGCCTGCCGGGGTCGCGTGATTGTTCGAAAGAGATACCGTGGCCCCGGCACATGGGCAACTGAAGGAACACGGGTGGGTTTTAGTCAGTAAAAGTCTGACACGCCCTCCCGCTCCGCCCAGAGCGGGAGAAGTCATTTGATGATTTCCCATTGTTGTAATTTTGGGGTTTAAAGTTTTTAAATCGGTTGGTTAATTGTATGTGATGTTGAAAATTAACATGAATTAACATCACGCCTGTAACCTTGAAGGGCAAGGCAGAGGCGTACCTTTAGTACACGCATGTTTCGCCAGTTATGTTTAAATCCCATGTAAAAGAGGACAAGCCTATTGCTACGAACCGAGCAAAAATCCAGGCCGCTGCTGCAGATAATAAATAACATTAAAAATTGCTTTTGCTCGTAAATTTGATTACATAAAAACTACCTCCTCTCGATGGACCTATACAGAAGTTATTTCATAGCGCGAGTTTCTGTCTTCAATAGGTTGTCTGACAGTCCTCATCAATCTGTAATTAATGCTATTGTATTGCAAAGGAGACGGCGAGTGGATGATTTCGAATAATATTTAATTTAATTAATAGAAAACAAACGATTGATCAAATGACATTTAATTCGGTAACATCGATCGGTTTCTTCATCATTTCAGCCGAAAGACGGCCACTGCTGGACATAGGCCTCCCTCAAAGGGGGGAGGTTGCCATAAACGCTTGGCAGGCGGGTTGGCGATCGCAGTAAGATAGTCTGCAATGCATAGAGAACGCTGCTGCCCATGCTCTAGTATATCCCTTAGACCCGGCGCCCACTATCGGTGGGCATCGGTGCGGCTCGGTACAGCTCGGGCGCCTTACGGCGGCTTTGGGCGGCTTCGCGCGCCTCAGAGCTGCATCGGGCGACTTCGGGCTGCCTCGGCAGCCGTAAGCATGGCTAAGGACGCCGAGGCTGTCTTCGGGTAGCAAGATGAACAATGAGAACTAAGTCCCAATCCACCATTATAAATACACACGCACAACTGTTTTCACGTAACGTTACGACTGCTCTGCGATGTTTCTGCCGTCCGAACTATTCTGAGGCTACCCAAAATCAGCTACGGCGTCCTTAACCACGCTTACGGCTGCCGAGGCCTGAAGTCGCCCGACGCAGCTCTGAGGCGCCCGAAGCCGCCCGAAGCCGCCGTAAGGCGCCCAAGCGGTACCGAGCCGCACCAATGAAGCCCACCGATAGTGGGCGCCGGGCCTTAGTCGCCTCTTACGACACCCACGGGAAGAAATGGGGTGGTGCTATTCTTTTAGTCCGACGCCACACGGTTTTTTACAAAACTTCAAATATATCCGACGACTCTAATTACTTATTTCTTTGGTGAATGTGCATATGAAATACAGATCAGATAGTCAATCTTTATAGCCTTATGCCAACTGTGTTGGAGTTGGATTTCAGTCTAACCAGCTGCAGCTGAACACCAGTATTTTAAATCCAGCGACTGCCTATCTGACCTCCACAACCCAGTTACTGGGTAATACAAATACCCTTGCTAAGAACCGAATACAGATCGTAAAGTGATGTCCCAAGTAGCAGTGGTGGCCCAATAATATCAGCCCCGACTTCCGAGCTGTAAGTGTATGGTTCGAACCCAGGCAAGCGCTTTACTTTGTGTAAATAATTTCATCATCACGGCTCTCAAAACGGTTAAGGAAAACATCGTGAGGAAACCAGCATGTCATAGAACCAAAAATTCGAAGACATGTGGCATCTACCAACTCGCACTGGGCCCGCTTGGTAGATTACGGCCCACTCTGTTACACCGAGAGGAGGCCTGTGTCCCAGCAGTGGGAACAATATAGGCGGATTATGATGAGTGATTTCCACCATCTATTTATACCTTGAAAGAAAGCTTATCAAACACTCACACTTCACATACACACGTCACTACACACAAACTACATTCATATAAACACTTCTTAATACACATCCACAATCATTCACTCCATTTGCTGTGTTAACAACGATTATAAACAAACAGGAAAGTCACGGTGGTTTTGTATTATATAAATTGAAGCCGCAAAATTTCCGACTCCTAAGATGAGAGAGGGGTAATTGCGGAAGTTTTTATCGGTCGGAATTGGTTTAATATTGATAGTTGAACAACATTCATTGCGTTATTTACGTTGCTGAGCCGACAATTTATTCGAACAAATGACGCAATGGTTTAGAAATAATCTTCAATCCCATTCAGATTCTGATAAATTGTGCGTTTCGCAATTAGGGTGCAGGTCTGCGTAGTTTAGGAGCCCGGAAAACTGATAATAATTTTAAGCATGGTAGTACAACCCATTGTTTTCAAATGCTATGTATTGTGTTGTTGTTTTTTTTTATGTACTAATAAACGTATCAGTTGTCTGGTTGCCATAGTACAGGCTCTGCCTAGTTTGGGATCAGATAACGGTGTGTTGGTTGTCCTAAGATATTTATTTATTTATTTTATACACATAAATAAAAAACAATATATATTCTGATTGGTAGTCCAAACATTTCATCGTTTTTGATCACTTCCAAAACAATTAGAATCGTAGGGGACACTACATATGGAATACAGATCAGTTAGTTATATTATTAAATCGAAATAGAATAGTCACGTCCACCACATATAAAAACAACATTTCTACAGATTGCCGGTCTGTTCCGAGCATTTCTATTAGTTTTGCGGCCAACAGTTTAGTAATCCTTTGCATTGTGGCGTTATACAATAGAAATAGGAAATACTACCTCTGGAACAATTTCAATGATAAAGAGAAATTCATTGTTTGTTAAGCCCTAGCTTCCGATGTTATAATGGAGTTAAATCCTGACCCCTATCAAAGTTTTTGATCGCTTTAGTCCAGTTGTATGGTCATATCTTCTTAGCGTGTCCATTGCAATCTAAATTAATTCGGCCCAGAATTCGGCCATAGTAAAAGGAGTACCTATTAGGCTATCTCCGGCCAGGCGCGGTTGCAGCCCATGATTTAGGGGGGGGGGGGGGGGGGGATCGCCATGAGTGCCGAGGAATATTTTAGGAAGGTATACCTAGCGGGCGAAGCGAGCTCGAAAATTTTAACAACCCGCCTCGTACAGGCTAGGTTTTGTTTTATATTTTATGGCTTAAGTAAGTAGAGTTACAAGTATATTTATTTAAAACGGTTGTGTATCGTTCGGGGGGGGTTATGACCCCTAGGACCCCCCCCCTCGGACCGCGCCTGTCTCCGGCCCAATCCGCGATATAATTGCCTACCATACGTGCCTGTCTCAGGGTTGTCACTTTTAGGTAAATTTTAATTCAGTGCCTAGAAATTGGCAAGGGCCGGGAAGTTTTATATTTTACTTATGTGTTGTCTGGGTTCAGGGTTTGTGAGGTCGGTTTTACCTAAACGATGATGTTCATAGTGTTTGTGTGAATGACAAAGTTACGTCATATTTAGAGTTTTTGAAAAAGTGCTATATCTCAAAAGCTGCTAACTATATCTCCTTCAAACCAATTTTCGTTGAAAGTGTTTTTTGACATCTACAGCATATATTTTTATTACATTTTTTACTCTCTTACTTTAAAAGTTAGAGGGGGGGACACATTTTACCACTTTGGAAGAGTTTATCTTTCAAACGATTGACTTTGAGAAAAAATGGTTTTAGAAACCTAGTTTTAAAGACTCAAAAATCCATAGACTCCTCACAAGTACAGGTTTGTAGAAAAAAAACTTTTTTTTTAGTTTCAGGTCCATGTATGGGGAGCCCCCACTTTAACTTTTATTTTTGTATAAAAATCGTAAAACGGTTCACACAATACATTTACCTACCAAGTTTCAACTATGTCTGTGTGTCTATGTTTCTACAGTGTCTGAACTACGAGACAAATATTCTGATTTTTATGTTATTTACACTGATGGGTCCAAAACTGCTGAGGGAAGAGGTGCTGCCTTTTATGATCCCCTTAGGCCAGATAATAGTAAATGTTTTAAAATTAGTGCTCCTTTGTGCATTATGTCGTTGGAGCTTATTGCGATTTCGGAGGCCTTGTCATATGCTGGAACCATTGGTAACAGAAAAGTACTCATATGCGTGGATAGCAAAAGTGCTCTTCAGCATATAGCTCGATGCACCTCTGGTCACAGAGGTACATCGATAGCTTATAATATTATTTCTAAAATCGATTTGTTATCCAGTAATGGCGTGGATCTGAGGCTGCAATGGATTCCCTCACATGTTGGTTTGAAAGGAAACGAGGAGGTTGATAAGCTGGCAAATAAAGGAATATTTGAAGGTAGTGGTTTGAATATTAAAATGAATTATTCAGAAGTGTTGCCAAAATATAAAGATAAATGCAGTCAACTTTGGGTGGAATACTTTGATTTGAGGTCTAAAACGAAAGGTATTTGGTATAAGACGATAGCGGCCGAACCTCCTCGAATACCTTGGTTTAGTAATAGTAAGTTAAGTAGGCGATTATTGGTAACTGCTCTCAGATTGAGATCTGGACACATGCCTCTCAACAATTTTGGATTTCTCATGAAAAAGTGCAACTCTCCACACTGTGAGATATGTAGTAAAGTAGAAGACGTTGTGCATTTATCGACGGAATGTGTTCGCTTTCAGACTGAGAGAGAAAAGATCTACAATTAAATAAAAATAACATAGGATTGTTTCACGAGATTTTGTCCATTCCATTGTCTAATGCTGCTAAAAGTCTGTTTAGATTTGTAAGTCTTCGTTTTAAGTCTACCTTATGAATTGACATTTGGTGTAAGGGGTTAATTAAGTTTTGTTTTGTTGTATTGTAGCTATAAGGTACGATGGGACTGTCATGTATTTTATATAAAAGTCCCTAAATTAAATAAAGAGAAAAAAAAATACTATGTAGTCTTAATAATTTCGGAAAAAGTGGCTGTGACATACGGACAGACGGACAGAGACAGACAGACATGACGAATCTATAAGGGTTACGTTTTTTGCCATTCGGCTACGTAACCCTAAAAAGGGGATAGAATAAACCGGCACGGAATAAAAAAAAAAAAATGCGGGAATCGATGAATTGTTTAAACACCCAAACACACAGCAATAATTTCTCCTGCGATTATCACTCATTTTTCATAGCGGTGCCGAAAAGCCGTGACGCGCGAACCTTGTGCGGCGTTAGCCCCGACTGGCGCACTGAGAAATGGGTCGAGACTTTGTTTGTGCGTGCGGCGGCGCATAGATACTATGGCGCACACGTACAAGCTGCGCGCGGTGCGTTTGTATGAAGATAGCGTACTTCCTCTCTTTGTATAATGATTCGGCTACGTATTTGGCACCATCACTAGCGTGCATTAGTTCCTGTAGCTGATAGGACACGCTGGACATGATATTAAGTGTCCCATTGTTTGTGAAAAAGCACCATATTTACACTAAAGGTAGAGTCGTCTAGTGGTGGGTCGTTGTCGAATTTTTGATGGACGAAACGCAACCGTTTTTCCGACGACGAAAACGGTTGCAGAAAACGGTCGTCGTCGCAACTGGTTTGAAGAGCCGTCTTCAAACCAGTTGTTGCGACGACGACCGTTTTGTAAAAGACGAAACTTATCGAATATGTAATAGAATTGCGTTTTCGTCGCGTGAAATAGTTGCAGTTTCTTGCAAAGTTACAACTACTTATAAATGCCCAATTACACAACTGACCAAAAAATTTAAATAAACAAGATCCATATGGCGCGCTCACCGGCTCGAATTCCAGGATATTTATTTATTTATTATCCCAATTCAATATGCCGGGCGATTTTGCACTTAACGGCTATAAGCTTACACAGGTTTGACCGTCGCGTCACGAACGACAGTATAGAGAAGTAGTAATAAAATTGAACGAACGCGGTACGCTAAGGCCGACGTCGCGACGAGTGGGATAGTTGAATCAATGCGTTCTCGACCGTATTTTCTTAGTAGTAAAATAAAAAATCGCATCAAGTAATTCGAAGACTGGTCTGTGTAACGAAAACTGTTTGGATCCAAGACTTAAAAACAGTTTCATCGTCGTAGTCGTCGCAGAACATAAAACGGTCTTTGGAACGGATTAAGGACGACGATGCGACGAGTGTGATAGTTGAATCAATGCGTTCTCGATCGTATTTTCTTAGCAGTAAAATAAAAAAATCGTATCTAGTAATTCGAAGACTGGTTTGTGCAACGAATACTGTTTGGGCCCAGGACGTAAAAACGGTTTCATCGTTGCAAAACATAAAACGGTCTTCGGAAACGGTTCGTTGTCGCAACGCCCACCACTAGAGTCGTCCTTGCATCTGCATCTGAACAGGTTTTCTTTGCATCGAATATCCGTGTTAGAAGTCGTAACACTTTCCTTTTATCTCCAAGGAAAACATCGTGAGGAAACCGGCTTTGCGTAGAACCAAAAACCGGCCAAGTGCGAGTCGGACTCGCGCACCGAGGGTTCCGTACAAACCTTCAGGTATTCACGGTTTATGCATAAGGTTTATGTTTATGTTTTCTTTTTTTTTTAATTTTCATATTTGAGTTGACTGAATGAAAGGTAAATTGTGGTTTACGATTTATGACGTATTAAAAAAAAAACTACTATAATATAATAATAATATTTGGGGTTCCCCATACATAGAACTGAAACTCAAAAAAAAAAATTCATCAAACCCATACATACGTGTTACTATCTATGGATAGGTCTTCAAAAATGATATTAAGGTAAACTGAATAGTTTGCGCGAGAGACACTTCCAAAGTGGTAAAATGTGTCCCCCCCCCCCCCCCCCGTAACTTCTAAAATAAGGGAATGATAAAACTAAAAAAAATATATGATGTACATTACCATATATACTTCCACCAAAAATTGGTTTGAACGAGATCTAGTAAGTAGTTTTTTTTTAATACGTCATAAATCGTAAACGACAATTTACCTTTCATTCAGTCAACTCAAATATAAAAATTAAAAAAAATATATATTTCATAAACATAAACCTTATGCATAAACCGTGAATACCTACAGGTTTCTACGGAACCCTCGGTGCGCGAGTCCGACTCGCACTTGGCCAGTTTTTTTCTACTTTTGTGTAAAAATCTTAATACGGTTCACAGAATACATCTACTTACCAAGTTTCAATAGCACAGCTCTATTAGTTTCGGAAAAAAGTGGCTGTGACATACTCGGTCAGACAGACATACAGACATGACGAATCTATAAGGGTTCCGTTTTTTGCCATTTGGCAACGGATCCCTAAAAATTAGAAATGTAACATACCAGTCTACACTAGGCCCGCTTGATAGAGGAGGTCTGTGTACCAGCAGTAGGGGTATTGTTAGCTAATTATTATGTATGTCTTAAATGACACTCACAAGATTAATCGATTGATAAATCATATCGTAATACGATAATGACGACTCATCAAAATCGACCCCCACAAAGGAACAAATATACGTAAAAATTTAAACTGATAAACTCAATACCCTCCTTTGTGTTGCGCGTTTGACCCAAGGCGTACTGTTGGAAGGCGTCCCACCATGAAATCTGCAGGAATCTGCTGGATGCGAGAAACACAGAATCAGTCGAAGAGGCGGTGTTTGGTGAGGCATAGGCCTCAGTGGAGTGGTATGCCCAGCAGTGGACGGTTTTCGGATGAAATGATGAAGATGATGTTGAGGGCCTTGGAACATTGCTAATTAGCAACGTGGAACTATTTTTATTTTAGCCAGATCAGCATACTCTGTGATTGTGATCTGTGGTTAAGATAAAAAAACAAACACATCCTGTTTTCTTACTGGAATCAACATAAACTGAGCAGTTTCATTTCATATCACCTGTTTTTATTACCACCATAAAATAGTGACTCTGTTGATAAAATATATGTAGGTGACCTACTAGCGGAGACCTCTGGCTTTGTCTGTGATACTGCGGATTTTTCGGCTTTTGGTCCTCACTTGTACGAATTAATATGGGCGAATCGTCACTTTCACTTTCTAAGGGCGACTCGCACGTTTATTTAACTTTAGGTGAATATACAATTTCAGGAAAACGTATTAGGCAACACGTTTTGAATGAAACGTTAAAGAAACCATGAAAAGTTAAGAAAAATGTACATTCAATTTTTGTCGTAACGTACCAGTTAATTGGTATTTCTGAAATTGTTGATTCGCCCACGAATAAATTAACTTCGTGCAATTCCAACCAAGGGATTACTTAAATAAAAATGTAAGACACCATTTCTTCAATACGTAAATACAATTTTGCAACATAAAGTAGGTACTCTTTTATTGTGACACAACAAAACAGCTCATTCCGAATGCAAACAAACCATTCGCAATTGATTGACATTCATGAGCCGCTGCAGGTCCCCATGGACACGCCGTGAAGGTTTCTAAACGTCCTCATATCCCAAGGGGTGTTAAGAGAAATGCTTGCTACTTTTTGTGACACAGACTTGGAAGTAAATGGAGTGCCAAACGGATAAATGGCGCTACAGCATCGTTAACCTTAACAAAACTGAAATTTTATCATTATAATATACGCATAATCTGCCTATAATTTTCCCACTGCTGGGAAACAAGGCTTCTCTCTGTAATAGGAAATGGGCTGTAATCTACCATGACCAGTGCGAGTTGGTAGATGTCGCATGTTTTCGAATTTTTATTTTTAGGACTTGCCGGTTCCTTACAATGTTTTACGAGTACTTCGCCGTTTTGAGAGCAGTGGTGATGAAATAATTTACATAAGGTAAATCGCATATCTGGGTTTGTACCCTCGACTTATAATTCGTTACTCGGGGCCGTTATCACTGATCCATATTTTTTTTTTGTGGGTGGATCATCAAATGACGTCTCCCGCTCTAGGGTGCAGTGAAAGGACGTGTCAGACTTTTACTGACTAAAACTCACCCGTGTTCCTTCAGTTGCCCATATGCCAGGGCCACGGTAACTCTTTCGAACAGATCTCGCAACCTTAGTAGCTGAGCTACCACTGCTCTATCATATACTTCGTCTAAATCATAATAATATACTTTTTCGCATTCTTCGGTGGCAAACATCTTGGCTGTCCACAGAACGGTAAGTACTCAGGCTCGCCTGCTACGGATGTCTAGAATACCAGAGACAAAGCAGTCTATTAGTCGTTTTTTGAAGTGAAAACTTCTTTAGTGCCATTGTGATTTGAAAGTCTATGAAACGAAAAAGCGACAGTAAAAAGAGACAGACACATAAATTCATAAGATTTAACGTGGGGTATATGAGATAGGAAGGATTATAGATTGTTTCTTATGTTCGTCGTTCTCTTTGTGCTCTGCTTCGTACCCCCTCCACTTGTGTTTACCGTCTGAATAAATCTATTTAATATATACGAATGAAATGTAAAATAATTATCAAACTTTGTATCACTATGATCATTACTAAAACCTACAATTATCCTCTTCCCGAAACTTTACATTCGTCTCATTATCTTGAAGCCAACATTTTTGAAGGTTTCACTTCTACCACGTGTGAATTGCACACATATTTTTTTTATATGCACATGTTTCTGTGTCTAATGAACATATTTTCCTTCTTTCTTTCAGTTGCGTTGCTATCCTTGGGAGAAAGCTAAAATGAATGTCTCATGTTTTGGCTCAAATTACACGGGCATCCGTCTTATCAACTTCTTATTAGTACTTTGGATTGCACATACAGGTAACACGTTGTTCATTTGCGGGCCTTGTGTAGTATAAAGTTCCAATAAAATACGAGGCCAGCTGATACTGGTAAAGTTACAACAGACGCGCAGTCGACTGTATCAATCACAGTCCTGTTAGTCCATTTACTATCGACTCCATGTTTTAACGGCGATCGACAAAGCCGTTTGGGAACAGAAGGGTCTTTTAAAATGGCCTATTTATAACTTAGGGATTTCTTTAAACCTTAGATGTAGAGAATCAACCATTTTAGGTAGTCTTATACTGCTGATGACTTTTAGCCAACTTCAAAAAGGAGGAA
Source organism: Aporophyla nigra (assembly GCA_947507805.1). Lineage (NCBI taxonomy): Eukaryota > Metazoa > Arthropoda > Insecta > Lepidoptera > Noctuidae > Aporophyla > Aporophyla nigra. The sequence goes on along the minus strand of OX382292.1, from coordinate 6,459,990 downwards.
GTTCTTAATTCGTCTGTTATGTCTCAATTCCACTTATCGTGCAATTGGGGATTTGCATGAAATTGGGATCTCGGATCTTGAGCTCGAATCGTATGCAGTTCCAAAACACTCGTTAAGCTTTTGTAGATTCCTAAAGTTATAAAATATGCTAATCCATATTATACTAATATTGTAATAGTTCTCCAGACCGAAATTCGGTCATGGCGGCCAATCTCATCGGAGACTAGCTATCATCACCTGCTGAGACTTTTCCCAAGTTTATTTGGGTCGGCTACCAGTCTTACTGGAAGCAGTTGAATACCAGCATTTTCCATGGAGCGACTACCTATCTGACGTCCACAACCCAGTTACTGGGTAATATGATAAACCTTGGTAAGACAGGTTGTCAGACTTTCGGGTTTCTGACGACCTGTAACGACTGTCAAAGTTCCACATTTGACAGCCGGGACCGACGACTTAAAAAAAAAAACTTTTTATTTTAGACCCTTAAAGTCCATATGGTTAGTATATAAACAACTTAAAACTAATGTTAGTACTTATATCTACCAATGAATTAAATAAAAAATATTACTACGCCACAGTGGCATGTAGGCGTATCCAATGTCCCAGTATGAGGCTGTCTAACCTATCTGCTATAACATTCAGGATGCTGTTAGGGCTGGCGCGTACCCTGCGCATGATGGACGCGCATCGCTTGCTCATGATGGCGTGGAAACCATCTATTCCCGCCTCTGCGAACATACTGGAAGCACTGCAGTAGCGCGGCAACCCCATCAACACCCTGAATGCATTATTGTATTGAACGCGCAGAGCGCTGTATGTCCTCTGCGTGTAGTTGACCCACCGACTACACGTATAGAATGACTGACAGTACGCTGTAAATAGTGTAGCTTTTACTTCAGTCGTACACTTGGCAAATCTGCGAGCCAACATGTTGCAGCGGACAGCCAACGCCCTGCGCTCACGCTCAATATCCAGACAGTCTTTCATGTCTTCGGAAACGTGCTTTCCGAGAAACAGGGGGTGTTTTAGTATGTAAAGATGGTCACCCATCCACGAACCAACCGCGGTAAGCGTAGCTAAACCTGATTGATCCATCCATGAGGCTGTTATTACTTAGGTATAAGATCCTCTACGCAGAGAGTAGCCATCTACGCGGGAAATACTATAGTGCACGACTGTGTGCGAAGACGCGAATGCACTTTCATAGTCCGATGGGGTGGCAATCTGACACGACTGGAGAGAGTTCAGGCGCAGGACCAACGGCGACACGTGCTTTCCGAGGCACGGGGGTATCACACCGCTAACCTCCAAACTCTGGACCCTTGCCCGACCCGGGAATCAATCCCAGGACCCTACGTTCAGCAGTCGCGCTATGAATCTATACTAATATTAAACATGGGAAAGTAACTCAGTCTATCTGTTACGCTTTCACGACTAAACCACTGAACCGATTTTGATGAAAGGTACGGGGTAAGTTTGAACCCCAAGAAAGGACATAGGCTACTTTTCATTCCGCGACTTCGTCTGCGTTCGCAATAACCGACATTTACGCAAGCAAGTCGTGGGCAGAAGCTAGTAATATTATAAACTCTAAGCACTGTATTTTGTAATATACAGAACTGATGTATTCTATTTTATGGTTTCAATCTGAAATGGGAGAAAATATAATTTCCGGCAGCCATATCTTATCCTATAAAGACATGTGACGCCTCCATTTTTCATGTGTTTCGCTACTGTATCAGATAAATAGGTCTAGAGAAGTTTAAGGAAAAAAAATCTTATGACTGCCTCTTTGGTCTAGTGGTCGCAAGCGCTACTGCTGGGCCTGGTTTGGTTTCCCAGTTCAAGCAGTGTTATTGGGTTTTTATATCAGGAATTTCACAGTAGCAGCTCAGAGTCTGGATTTGTTCCCGGGTGATGGCAATAGGTTCGTCCCCTATGACATGGGACTTAAACATAACTGACGAAATGTGGCTGTACTATAGGTAGGTACAGCTCTACCCAACCGGTAATGTCGTGGTGTTATGAGTAGTCGTTTTTCACAAAAATAAAAGTGGGTGCACCTATCGAATAGCATCGAAAATACATTTAAAAAAGGAAACAATAATAATAAAAAATAAAAAAATACAGTCGAATTGATAACCTCCTCCTTTTTTTGAAGTTTAAAAAGAGTGAAATAAGTGAATAATGGATGATTTCCGACCTCCACGTAGACGAAGCCGCGGGAAAACCTAGTCAACAAAATTCCGGACCCCATTTTTCTTCACCATAACGCAATTCTCATCCGCCTGAAAATAAAAAAGAAAACTTTTCGGCATTCCAATAAATTAGTTCCTAGTTCGTAACTAGAAATTAAAACTTAATTATGTAAAAGTTACGCGGGGAGTAAAGGTGCTACTCCACTGCTGCGTAGGATGTGTTCGGAGAGGTTTGCAGGTTAGTTACACGTCCGGCCCCACCCAGAGCGGGAGACAGCACTTGATGATTTCCCACCCACAAAACAAAAGATTAGCTACACATTCTAATTTTATTCACCACACACAGATAGCTATACGTACCTCTTCAAATATTTTAATAGTTTTTTGATGTTTCTGATTTTCATGACTATAACATGACGATCAAATACGGCGGCATGACGCAATATCTGTGTTTGATCGTCAATAGAATTTGCGTAGCCCTTTTCCAACTATTTTCGGGTCATACAGTTTCTTGCCGGCTGTTCTCCATAAGAAACGACCAATTGGAACCGTGCATCTAGGTTTTGACGTTTAATTAAGTGTCTATATCTATATATATAAAAATGAATCTCTATTTCCCTTGGTCACGCCATCACGCGTGAACGGCTGGACCGATTTCACTTTTTTTTTTTGTTGTGTTTGTAATTGTCAGGAGAAGGTTCTTATGAAAGAAAAAAATTAAAAAATTGCGCGGAAAATTAGAAAATTTAAGAATACTTAACAATAACATTATGACATTTGACATAGAATTGACAGAAAGCGTGCTCAAATATCATCAAAGAGACAGGACAACGTCTGTCGGGTTAGCTAGTTATTAATAAAAAAATGGAGAGTTTGCTGTTTGTTAGCTTCTTTGAACGCACTTTTCGCTGGAACTAAGTGTTGAACTGGAAATATTATTTTTGCGTTTGGTATCCCAATTCTTGAGAACGGTTATTTAAGGGCTCGGCGACGGACAGTCTGTCCATACAAACGTAATACCAAAATCATTTGCAATTTGAGCATATTTCCAACATTTTAAGATGATATTCGGCTTTAGACAGTATTTATCTAGGTTATGGTGACGTTTTTTTTTTAAAAAAACTAAGCCAAAACAAAGTTTGAGCGAATTGCATTTCGCACATTTTTACAACATAAATGACATGTTTTCTTTTTGTTTTTTCTGCATTAAAAACAACAATATCTGTAATAATGTTTTATCCATAACACAGATTATATTATCAAGATACTAAATAACAAAAAACAATTGAAAAATCATTAAGTTTTCATTCATCATTTTTGGTATTACGGAACACATCCAAATTTATCATAATTTTCAATAGCTGGTAGTGCTATCGCGTCTCACAAAAATGTCAATGTGTGCACGGTCGTACGACTCGCGGTAGGTGTGTTGTGTACCGCTCGGACATGCATTCACACTAGCGTAACATGCATTTTGGGCGTACTTTTATTTGTTTATTCAATTGTATTGTGATATTTCTGACACTATTATTGACCTATGCTATAGAACTTGGTTTTTGATTTTTCTTCTGATCTGGTATCGAGTACAGAGACTGAATGACTGATGAGAATGCAATGATGATGAACTTTGCTTTTTTTTTGGATGGGAAATCAAACTCAAACTCAAAGTCTTTTATTTGTGGTCATAGGTTAACAAAGATGGTGCTTAATATTAATAAATGTATCACTATGTCCTGCTAGTAAAGCGTACAAATATTAAGTTTAAGTATAATCTACATAAAAACATTAACCTTAAATTATAATTATTTAAGTCTATTCTACTTTATCATCTAAATTATCTAATGTTATCGTCTAAGTATTCTGACATAGTATAATAAGCCTTATCTAATAAAAATACTTGCAATTTTTTCTTAAAATCTTGTAAATCTACTGTCTTCAAAATGTTTATAGGTAGTTTATTATATATTCTTGTTGACATACTAAAAAAACTCTTGTCAAAAAGGGCAGTTCTGTGAGGTAACGAAGAAATCTTTATAGCATTCCTTACAGATTGCGGTTTTGCAAACAGGTGTTTGTTCGTTTTGACAAAAATCGCTACCTCATAAATATATAAACATGTAAAAGTCATAATTTTTAACTTCTGAAAGAAAGGCTTACATGAGTCTGGTACATGAATATTTGCTATAGCACGCACACATTTCTTTTGTGCCTTAAATACGTACTCTGTATTAGTGGCGTTTCCCCAGAATATTAAACCATATTTAAGGGTTGATGCCACATATGCATAGTATGCTGTCAGTACTGCTGATTGGTCTACTACTTTCGTTAATTTATACAAGGCATACGAATATTGGTTTAATTTTTTACATATTGTATCAATGTGTGTTTGCCATTTCATATCATTATCAATCCAGATACCCAAAAATTTAGTATTATTAACTTCTTCAATATGTGTCCCATCATAATATTCTATATTCAAAGAGTGTTGTATTTCTTGTGGGTATGTGACAATTTTTGTTTTATTTAGGTTAATCACTAAATTGTTTCTTAGTAACCATTCTATAACTAGCTTAAGAGTAGTGTTAATAGCGGACTCTAAGGAATTTAATTCTTTTTCTGTAAAGACAACGGTGCTATCATCGGCAAAGAGAATCATCGGATGTTCTATGGCATCATCAAATGACTTCTCCCGCTCTGGGCGGAGCAGACTTTTACTGACTAAAACCCACCCGTTAGTTAGTTCCATCAGGTGCCCATATGGGACCATGGTAACTCTTTCGAACGAATCTCGCGACCCTGGCAGGAACTTTGTTTACGGACCTGGATTTATTGTTTACGATTCGGTTTGGTTGCCAACATGGACTCCGAACGTTGGGATGTGTCGCACAGTAAGTGAGAACCTATTCTATTACCAATATTTCTCATGTAAGTGAAATTTCTTTCTTATGGGAAATAAAGATATCTCTAACCCGAATGATATATTGTAAGTTACCAGCCTAATATTGCTTGACTACTAATTGTTTACTTACATATTTTTAAACTCAGCCCAATAAAATAAAGATTTGTTTTTCGTGGTCCGAGTTTAATAGTAGTAAGTACCTAAGTATATTTTGTATAAGTTGGTATTTACCTACCTATCTAGGTAGGTATACGTTAATTATTTTATGACTACGTTAATTATTTTATGACTTAACACACGTTCCCACGGACGTAGGTAATAAAATCGCGGCTGGTTATTTTCGTGCACTGGATTTTCAAAGTGCTACTCAGCCCCAAGAGGTGAAAATTCAACTGTGCTTCGACGCGCTGAGACTCACCCGCGCTGCACTCTGTTGTATTCTCAATGCTCGGTTCAACACCGACAGTTGAAAATACAGTGCGCGAAAATAGCCAGCCGCGATCTTATTACGTCCGTGGGAACGTGAGTTTGACCATAATTAACGTAGTTTTAATTATTTCTGGGATAAACAATTGCCAGTATAGAAAATAACAGAAATCGATTCTGTAAACGATTCTGAACAATTTATTATCATAATGTTCATTTATTGTGTTACACACACATTATTTAAACCTACTACTTTGTATATTTTTTACTTCACCAGTTTTTATTTATTTGTTGGTATATTGGCATAGTTAGCTGACATATGGCAAATACATAATCAGTCTATAACGTTCCCACTGCTGGGATACAAGCCTCCTTTCTGAGAGGGAATGGGCCGTAATCTACCACACGGGCCCAGTGCGGATTGGTAGATGTCTGATCTCTCCGATTTTTTAATTCTAGGACATGCCGGTTTCCTCACGATGTTTTCCTTTACCGGTGTGAGAGCAATGGTGATGACATTATTTATACATAGTAAAGCGGGTTGGGTTCGAACCCGCTACCTATAACTCGTAACTCGGGGCCATTACCACTGGGCCACCAGACCACTGCTCTCGCAGATATGGTCAATAATGTATTGTCAGCGTAGTTTGTGACGTATGTCAGCGTAGTTTATGTCGTATGTCAGCGTAGTTTGTGACGTATGTCAGCGTAGTTTTCGAAGACAGTTGTTTTGCTGTCCTGGCAAGGATAATGGCACAGATTTATGAAATTATTGCATTGTCATCGGTCCTTGACAGGTGTGCAAAGTTTGAATGAAATCTGGTCGTTTGAAGTGGGTCAAAATCGCGGTATAAGGAGTCGGTTACAAACAAACATACAAGTGAAGCTAATATAAAGCGTGTCAAAAAAAAAAACTTGTTTTTTATTAATCCTCTTTTATCGCGTAAATATGTATAAATTATTGGAATATTTGTCTGTTACTAATATTTTGCGTAACACTTTTAGTAACATTTATTCATTATTTATAAGTAGGTAGCTTTTGCCGGCGGCTTCGCCCGCGTGGAGGTTGGACAATGCATCTAAACCTTCATAAATCACTCTATCTATTGGTGATAACCGCATGAAAATCCGTTCAACATTTTTTGAGTTGACTGGCCTGTTAGTCTAGTGGTTAGTAACCCTGACTGCAAAGACTGAGGTCGTGGGTTCGATTCCCCCCCAGGACAAATCTTTGTGTGATGAGCACAATCATTTGTTCTGTGTATGGGTGTAAATTTATCTATAATATGTATGTATTTAGAAATATATAAGTATGTTTATCAGTTGTCTGGTTACCATAGTACAGGCTCTGCCTAGTTTGGGATCAGATAACGTTGTGTTGGTTGTCCTAAGATATTTATCTATTTATTTAGTTCTTCGCAAGTAGACAGACAGACGCAGCGGGGGACTTTGTTTTATATATGTAGTGATAACAATTTTTAAAATTAGTAAAAAGAATACTTACTTATACATAAATATGTCAGAAAAAGCCTTCGTTTTCAGGGTTCCGTTGCCAAATGGCAAAAAGCGGAACCCTTATAGATTCGTCATGTTTGTCTGTCTGTCCGAGTATGTCACAGCCACTTTATTCCGAAACCATAAGAGCTATGCTGTTGAAACTTGGTAAGTAGATGTATTCTGTGAACCGCATTAGGATTTTTACACAAAAATAGAAAAAAAAACAATAATATTTGGGGTTCCCCATACATAAAACTCAAAAAAAATAATCATCAAACCCATACGTGTGGGGTATCTATGGATAGGTCTTCAAAAATGATATTGAGGTTTCTAATATCATTTTTTCTAAACTGAATAGTTTGCACGAGAGACACTTCCAAAGTGGTAAAAAGTGTGTCCCCCCCTCCCGTAACTTCAAAAATAAGGGAATGATAAAACTAAAAAAATATATGATGTACATTACCATGTAAACTTCCACCGAAAATTGGTTTGAACGAGATCTAGTAAGTAGTTTTTTTTTTTTTAATAGGTACGTCATAAATCGTAAACCACAATTTACCTTTCATTCAGTCAACTGAAATATAAAAATTAAAAATAATAATAATCATTTTATAAACATAAACCTTAGGTATGCATAAACCGTGAATATCTGCAGGTTTGTACGGAACCCTCGGTACGCGAGTCCGACTCGCACTTGGCCAGTTTTTTAAAGTTGAGACCACTCCATAGGGAATGAACAAACATGAATAGGCTTAAAATTAGTTTACAAGTACCAAGTTAGGAAAGGTATGTAAGACTCTCTACAAAAGGCCTAGATGTCGAGATAAATTGTAATAATTCTAGATACGGACATTGTAAAGAAATTTCCACAAAACGCATTACTAGTCTATGCATTTACTAACGATTCCCCAAAGTACTCAACAAAAATAAAGCAAATAACGAACATACCTAATTACAAGTAAATAAAAATGTCTTCGAGTCGTTATGAATAAAGGGTAGATTCTATACTACTACTCACTCACACACGGCTGCGCACCGCGTCACCGTTGGCCTTCTATTGTCAAACAGAGATAGCAATATTCCGACCGAATTTTGCCCTTGCGTCGGCTCGTGGTTTGCGAGTTTAGGGCGCCACGTTCTTAACAGAAAATAATATTAGGCGCTGTCCTATTGCCATCGTTCGCGCGATGGTGCGATGCGAATTCATCGTGCGATGAAACCGATCACGCGATGAGAAAACGTATGTCCTATTGCCATCGCTCGTGTGATGATGTGATTTCATCGTGCGATGAAACCGATTGCGACGAGTTTTGTCCTCTGCGAACACTCTCGAAATGGCTCTTAGCAAAGATGCACAGTTTCTGCTGTCGAGCAATATTTCTTTAATTGTAAATAATATTAAAAAAAGAAAGCGTAGACCACATAATATACTGTATAAAAACAGAAATCGGAGCGGTGAATTTCATAACCAGTATTTCGATATACGGAAAAATTAAGAAGATTTTTACGAATATTTACCCCCTCCCTTGCCTCCTCTCCGCTTGGTCGCGCGAGCCGGCGATTGCCATTCGGAATTTAGTACTGATCAGTATGTTCGATCGGACGATCGTACGATCAATACGATACGACGATGATCGCGGGACAAAAATCAAACAATTTGGTCGCATCGCATGATCGCACGACCATCAATAGGACATTCAGTAGATATCGGTATGTTTGAACGCACGGTCGCACGATCATTTTCATCGGACGGACGCATGATCGCGCGAGCTATGGCAATAAGACAGCGCCTTAGCGAACGCAAAACTAAAACAATGTGAATGCGCGAGCGGACGATGCGATGCGACGCGGCGGGTCAGCTGCAAAAAAATTCTAAATGTATGCGCATTTTGGAGAGTAGCGTGGCCGTGGATTGCTTTGGACGATCCCGCGTACATTTTCATACTAATCCAAGCAACAGAAGCGTAGCTTAGCTGAGAACAGCAATGGAACTGCAGCCTAACGGTGGAGTTCGAGCGAAAAATTATTTTTGTTTTCACTTGTTTGGAAGTTTCCATTATTGAATGTTTTGTGTGTTTTGGCCTTCAGCTCCTGTATAAATTGAGTTTACAGATCCGATTACTTTTAATTATAATTTCAGGGACCATGCTGATATTGAAAAGATAATTTGGCTTAATTTGGTCAGCCCGTGCTCTTACTTCTATAAATATTATGAAATAAAGTGTATAAAGCGCTTAACAGTTTATTTTATAATGAAAGTTAAAAAGAAGTGCAACTGTGCAGTGTAAATAACAAAACTTAAACGAATTTGCCAAGTTTGATGATTTTTTTTTGATGACTTGTTTTTTTTTTCTTACTATTTTAGAATGTATGTAAAGGTCGATACCCAAAACTTCACATAAACACAATAACATGACGTCAATAAGTACTTTGAATTTTCATGACTATGATAGGCGAAAAATGTTCTAAACTTTACCCACCTTCTTTCATACTAAACCGTTCAGCTATATATTCGTATAAGCGTTACAAACATACAAACCTACTTTCGTATCGATTAATAAGTTAGAATTACGATTCCATGTTTCTGTTTTAGATTTCTCGCTCAAGTTAAGATAAATACTTAGCTACCCATCTACCCGAGTAAAGCCAATGAACATTTCAGTCTCAAGAAAACAACTGAAAATTAAACAAAAAATCACACACTTGTAAGCACCCAATCACCTCGGTATAAATAAACCACAGTCTACACTAACAGAGTCCAAAACAAAGCAAATAAGACTCGAAACAAAAGGCCTTCGTAAATAATGCATAGTGCGAATATTTTAAAGATTCATCCTTTCAAGTACACGGTACAGAAAATCTAGATGTCTAGCCTGGATTATTCTGAGCTGAAAACCTTGTCTGATGCGGCGTGAAATAGAATGCCTTAGGCTTAGAATGTTGTAGTACAGGCATGTTTAATGTAGACGCGGCCTTAGACTTGTAAAGGATGGATTTAAGCTTTATTTTCGTGTTTAGGTACTTTGAAAGGAGGAATTACTTACGAGGAGGCATTCTGGCTTTTTTAACACGCTTTCATTAGCTTCAGGCGTATGTTAGTATGTGCCTATGTAACGGAAACTTTGAACATGATTTTGACCCCCTTTAAAACGTCAGATTAACTTGTTTTTTTTTTTATAATATTTTTTTTAAATATTATTAGACAACCAACACACCGTTATCTGACCTCAAACTAGGCAGAGCCTGTACTATGGCAACCAGACAACTGATAAATATACTTATATATTTCTAAATACATACATATTATAGATAAATTACACCCAGACACAGAACAAATGATTGTGCTCATCACACAAACATTTGTCCTGGGTGGGAATCGAACCCACGACCTCAGTCTTAGCAGTCAGGGGGTTTGGCATTATCAAGGACTGATGACAATTGAATATTTACATAAATTTGTGCTGATATCCTTGCCGGGGTTACCAGGATAGCAAAAATAATTGTCTTAAAAAAATACGCTCACATGCGTCACAAAATTCGAAAAACCCTAAAAAATAGTAAATAAATATTAGTTTAAAGAAAGAAATAATGGTAAAAACCAATGGTGCTTGATATCAATTAAAAAATACCTCAAAAATGTTCTACTTTTTAGTTTGGTTTTTTATGGAATCGTGTTTTTTAGTTTTTTAAACTAATATTTTAAAACAATACGGGTAGGTAGAGAGACAGCCATATCCATACATTCATCATTTGCTCAGCTTTTTCCCAGCTATGTTGGTCGGCTTCCAGTCTAACCAGATGCAGCTGAATATCAGTTTTTTACATGGAACGACTGCTCTTTGAGACCTCAACAACCGAGTTACTGAGTAAAACGATACTCCTACTGGTTGTCAGACTTTCGGGCTTCTGACTACCCGTAACGATTGTCAAAGACGTACAAATGACAGAGAGGCACGGAGGGGTCTTAGTACGTTAAAATTGTCACTCAATCACGCACATTGACCCGTACGGCTGTTATCAACTTTTAATTTCTTTACAAGTTTTAAATTTATAATTCAAGTTTAGTGCTGCCAGCCGGGCACAACAGGAAGCTGTTGACAGCGAAACGAATTCCCCACCTCGCCCTTCCCCCCCCCCCCTATTTTATATACTTGATCATATTATTAGTTATATTTTACAACTGTTAGTTTATAAATTATCTAAATTCAAATCTTTTTCAAATTAATCATTTCGACTTTCATAGTTTCATTTTTAACACAAATTACTGCCCAGAAAGTAGAGCAGTGATGACCCAATGGTAACAGGCCCGGCTAATGAGTTGTAGCTCGTGGGTTCGAACCCAAGCAGAACATCATTTATCATCTATCATCACCACTGCTCTCAAAACAGTGAAGGAAAACATCGTGAGGAAATTGACATGCAAACAAAAATTCGAAGACATGTGACAGCGAGCTTTGGTACGGAGCGAGAGGGCATGGGAAGCTGTCACCTCCTTCTGCGAAGCAGTAATGCTCGCGAAGGAGGAGGCAGGGCGCGTGAGGGAGTAGCAGTCTCTGCGCCCTCACGTCCCTAGCCGCCGCAGGAGGAGACGCCCCGGGAGTCGGGAGTCGATAGCGGACTCCCGGCCACCGCAGGCGCGAGCTTGCGGGTGGCGAGCAATGGGTAGCTCGCCGCCCGGTAAGAACCAGGCTCGGCTCGATGGCGCGTAGTGTTCCACGCGCGCCTCAAAGAGATGTCAGCAGCACTGAAGGGTTCTGCTAGGACCGATGCCTGTCAGGGTCATGTCATGTTTACCACCTAAGCATTGTCCTGCCATGGCCGCGAGATTGTTCAAAAGAGATACCGTGACCTTGGCACATGGGCAACTGAAGGAACACGCGGAAAAGTCTGACACGCCCTCCCACTCCACCCAGAGCGGAAGAAGTCATTTGATGATTTCCCATCCAAAAAAAAAAAGGCTGTGTCCTAGCAGTATAGGCTGATTATGCTACTGCTAAGAAATAAACTGAAAATCGCTCCAATCAATTAGATTTCTCCCAATTGTTCCTCAGTGTGACCCTGAGGTGTGGAATCAGCAAAACAATTGTGTAAATAGCTTGGCAGAGGTCTACACGTGTATTTCTCCAGGGAGCGACGGTGCATCGCTATCGAACCGTGCGATACTAGTGATGTGACCTTGTTAATGGAAATGTCGATGGTTTCCATAGATTATTATTATTGATTGAATGGACACACATAACAGAACATAGCATCAATTTTTGATTCCCCAAAAGGTTAGGTAGAGGTGTATCTATTTCACCAGTTTCCGCCTGAGAAACTAATGAGGTCGAAGAGCTGTTTCATAATTAAGTTTAAAATTATCAAGACATTTTTTTTTCGATGGGAAATCATCTAATGACTTCTCGCGCTCTGGGGGACTCTCTGTCAGACTTTTACTGACTAAAGCCCACCCTTGGTCTTTCAGTTGCTTGTCCCAGGGCCACAGTAACTCTTCAAACAAATACGAGACAGGGCAGAAAGTAATGAAGACATAACAATTAACAATACCTTAACGGCACCTTGTTATATCAAAAAATCAAAAGGTCAAACTATCGATATCCAAATGCTGCACTTCCCTAATATCCCCTTGTCTGCACTGCGACGATTCTTTTCAAGCATTCAGGTAATAGACTAATGTTTATAGGAACAAAGGAACAATCTAGAACTATCCGGAAGAATCTAGGCATTCTGCTGCGATACGTCTTGTAGAGAATTCGTTTGTGAAAGAAAATTGTGTTGGAATAACTTTAATACTAAAGAACTGGATCGAATAAACTACAAGTAGGCAAATATACTCACACTGCACATTACGGGAACATTACAGATGGAATAATAACACTCACTTTAAAAAGGACTAACTCGTTTATTTCTCAATAATTATTATTTATTCACTATCCACAGTACAATAACTTCGTTCAGCACACTTAAGAACTACTAGAGGGTTATATCCAAACTAGGCCAGAGTTGGAATCAGACTGCCAGTCCCTAATCCCGCCAATCATCTCCCCATCCATAACATTTTAAACATTTCTTTTTTAATATTACTTCCGGTCAAACACGTGTTCAAATGTTGCCCAAAAAACAACTTTTAAATCAAATTAAGTACTATCATTCTTAAAAACCTAACACCCATAATATTTTAAACGTTATTTTCTATTACTTCCGGCCAAGTACGTGTTCAAATATTACCACAAAAACAACTTTTAAATCAAATTAAATACTGAAATTCTTAAAAACCTAACATTCGACCATCCTGACCCCGTGCATGTCCTCATGCACGCAGTCACGATGACCCGTCATGGCTGTGAATTGTTACCTAACATTCGGCTAGTACGACACTCTGACTCCACTCCTTCATTTTATATAATCTCAATAAAATTACAATATCTCAATACAATTAAACAAATCGCAATAAAATCAGAAAGAACAAAAAATAAATAAAAAAATAACATGAATTTGAAGAAAATCTTATTTTGCGAGCCTTTTCACTATCCAATATTTAACATTAAATGCATTGTCTGCGAACCCTTCCTTCTCGCAGACAATACATGTCTCTCCTATCATGTGCTATTGTGAACCCTTCCTTCTCACGAATAGCACATTCTAGGTCAATCAGTGATCGTAAACCCTTCTTTCTTACGAATCACATATCATAAAATCATCACTTTCCAACATCACAAACAAATAATCCAACATCACAAACAAATAATCCAACATCACAAACATAAATTAACAGAATTCTATAAACCTATTTCTCTTATTCCTATCTTTTCAAAACTATTCATACTTTTCATAACTACGTAAACCATGTCATTTTAATAGCAAAACTTGACGCATATGGTATGAGAGGTAATGTTCTTAATCTAATTAAATCCTATTTAGACAATAGAAATCAAAGGACAAAAATCACTAGAATTAATATAACCACTAAAAATGGAGAGATATCCTTATTAGAAGAACGTCAAACTAATTTTTGTGTACCACAAGGTAGTGTATTGGGACCTCTACTTTTTACAATATACTGTAATGAATTGCCAAAATCAATTCCACACCCTATGACTCTATTTGAAAATGATAGCACGGTGTCAATTTCTAGTAATAGCAATCATCATCATCACCATCAACCTATAATGTTACACAGGCCTCCTCTCAGTGAGTGGGCCATAATCTACCACGCAGGCCCAGTGCGAGCTGGTAGATGTCACATGTCTTCAAATTTATGGTTTAAAGACATACCGGTTTCCTCACGATGTTTTCCTTCACCGTTATAGCAATAAGATGATCCAATATAAACTTGACATTCACAATACCTGAACATCAATAATAGAATGGTTAAATAATAATAATTTTAAAGATTAATTTAGATAAAAATAAAATCATACATTTTAGCCAACGACTGACTATAGAAAATATGGACATAAATATAGATAATAAAATTGTTGAAATCGTAAATACGACTAAATTCCTTGAATAAATAATTGGACAAAATTCTTAACTGGAAATTACAAATCGAGAACCTCTGCACAAAAAATTTTAGTTCTGTGTTTACATTGCACTCTATCTACAGTTGCGAATGTACCTGATATGATACCTTGATTGATGCTTACCATGGTATAGTTGTGACTCACTTAAGATACTATATTATACTTTGGGGAAATTCTACCACCACTGACTTGCATTAATTAATGTATGTAGAACAGTTACATTTAAATCGAGTGTATTTGATATTGGAATTAAAATCTATAACAAACTCTCAAACTGTATTAAGAATAAATCATCAACAAATATGTTTAAATGAAAGCTAAAAGAATTTCTCATATATAAACGTATTATTTAATAAGCGAATTTCTGAATTACCGAATTACTGAATAAAATTGTTTTGACTCATTTATTGTAAATTAAATGACCGTAATAATTATATCTAACCAGCTTTTGCCAGCGGCTTCGCCCGCAAATTATACATATGAACCTTCCTGTTGGATCACTATATATTAAAAAAACCACATCAAAATCCCTTGCGTAGTTTTAAAGATCTAAGCATACATAGGGACAGACAGAGGGAAGTGACTTTGGTTTACACTATGTAGATAATTAATATAGTATGAAATTTACTAAAACTTGATATGTTAAACTTTTTTTTTTTTAAATTATCTAATGTAAATTGCATGACTGTAACAATCATCTATATGAATCAATTTAAGATGAGATTGACTAAAAATTTACACGTTAAACATAATAACGAATGTAAAATGAGGTTGCCTAAAACAGCCAATGCAATGGATAATAACCGGCAACAATTAAGAGAGTATCTGTATTATTATTAATAATTTTTGACATAGCCAATTATATAACATTGACTAACAGACAAATATTGTATACCCCATGAGTATGTTTCAGTGATACTATCATGCTAATTTTAAGAACTGTATCCGTGTCCCTTCTGTATCTGTGTATACCTGTGACAAAAAATAAATAAATATGAAGAGCTAAATACTAAGGCATTCATACGTCGTTTGAAAATGTTTCTTCTGGAAAAAGTATATTATAGTGTTTCCCTTTTTTATGTTTAGGGACTGAATAATTTTATCAATCTCCTGACACTAATAATGAATGTATTTGAATGTGGTATTTTGACATTAAAACATAAAAAGAATGTCTAATTTATAAACTTTATCTTTGTCCATTTTATGTAATTCTTTTTCATTTTTGTTGTTGTTAGCTCTTTTAATATTATGGAAATATTTGTACGCCAATACTTATGGCTAAACATGACTTAAACCTTGTAACATCTGTTTTATGTTTGGTGTAAATAAATAATATAAATAAAATCTTACATGTAAACAATGTTTACACAAATAAAGTAATCGTATCTTAAAAACTGTAAGCGTTGTCTGCGAACCCATCCTTCTCGCAGACAATACTCGTAACTCCTATCATGTGCTTTCGTGAACCCTTCATTCTCACTAATAGCACAATCAAGGTCAAGCAGTGATCGTGAACCCTTCCTTCTCACGAATCACATCATCATTCATTGCATTGCATTGCCTGCGAACCCATCCTTCTCGCAGACAATACTCGTATCTCCTATCATGTGCTTTCGTGAACCCTTCATTCTCACTAATAGCACAATCAAGGTCAAGCAGTGATCGTGAACCCTTCCTTCTCACGAATCACATCATCATTCATTGCATTGCATTGCCTGCGAACCCTTCCTTCTCGCAGACAATACACATATATCCTATCATGTGCTATCGTGAACCCTTCATTCTCACTAATAGCACATTCAAGGTCAAGCAGTGATCGTGAACCCTTCCTTCTCACGAATCACATCATCATTCATTGCATTGTCCACGACCCCCTTCTTCTCGCAGACAATACAATGAAAGATCTTATTGTTTCAAAAAGTCGTACAAAAGCCGCTCACTAGTTTTTTTTTTTCATTCAACGCTTTTTGGCTCCATTTACATATCTAGTTCAATAAGTAAATAATATGTATACATGATTTAAACACTTAACAAACGAAGAGTGATCAAATATTACTAGCGCGGGTTCTGTAGTAAATATTCACGTTTCTACTGATTATGGAATTCGAAAACTTGTTTATACTTGGTAAGTATTACATTATATTACATTAAATCTTTGCGTTTTATTTACCTTAAATCACAGAGAATATTGATTGTAGTGGTAACTAGGTACTGAGAATTAAACGAGGGAAAAAAATAGAAGCCTGTCTGAACCTACAGATCAATTCTAGACCTAAATCACTGTACATTCTTCTGGAGTATGGAGGACAGTATTTTATTCTAATAACAATGATTAACATTTTGCGCTAAGGACCCCTGAACTGTCTGCAATGGCGATTCTAAAAGCCGTAAATGAAAGCATCATTTCTATTTCGCGGCTAAAAGCAGAGTAAATGTTTAGTGATAATAAGTGAGTTGCTATTAATGGCGAATAAATTTTAACTATTATACTAATATTATTTGTGATTCGCTATTTATTAAGAAATCTTGTGGCCTTTAAAAATATTTACTAAAATGTAAGAATCATAGACGATAATATTAATTGAAAGTAAGACTTATAAGCTAACTTCAATAAGTCTCAAATTGTCATTATGGCTGTGAAATTGTATGGCATAATACTTTATTTATTTTCATTTCTTTCCACAAACAAAACAGCAAAGCGATTTGGTTTTAAGATAAATAAAACGTTTTAAGAGCATTGCTTGGTTGCATTCACACGATCATAGAGTTTCATTCGAGTGATTGCAACCACATTGCTATATTACTATGAATAAGTCGAAAAAAACGGGGTTCTATCGTTTTAAAAGAGCTGATGTGTAGAATGGCATTCAGAAAATCATCTTACGATATTTACATCACCTAAAGCAGAGAAAAGTGTGCCCAAATCGCGTTGAGTGAACGTGAACAGATCAGTTAAACGACATTCCGAAGATCCTTCTTACCACCTTTGGCTTCCTCCGGATACATGTTGGCCATGGCTTCCAATATTGTTTTGATCATGATGCCTGCTATGCACCGTTGGATTGCCAGCCCGACGATCGCCGCACACGGCCGCTGATCACCACTCGTGCTCAGCTTTCCGGGAGCGGCACGCTGCGACAGGCTACACCACATGTGCACTTCTTCCTCGAGCACACGAATGCGAGCTCTCTCTCGTTCCAGCTTGTACTCCGCATCCGGCTTCGGCTGCGGTCATCGCAGGTCTCCTGCCGAGTGTGACTATGCCGGGGCCAGGCTCTGTTCAGGCTCGATCGGCGTCATCCGGGCGTTGATAGTCGACACTGCAATGAGCTACCATCACGTGGCATTTTTCTGGAACTCACACACAAGGGCACCTATGTATTTATTCAAAAATAAAAGCACGAACTCGAGAAAACAATGAATCAAAGCTATAACGACCAAATATTTAAAGAACGGACTATGCGTTGTAGGCAAAAAATAAGAATATTATCATCCTACCCAAGGTACATATAAGGCCTATGCAGGATTGTATTAGCAGAGATAACTATTGAATTTCAGCCCTTAAAATAAAATTCAAACCAGACAAGCACGTGGGTTTATCCCACTTCTGAATTGTTGGAATAACTTTAATACTAAAGAACTGGATCGAATAAACTACAAGTAGGCAAATATACTCACACTGCACATTACGGGAACATTACAGATGGAATAATAACACTCACTTTAAAAAGGACTAACTCGTTTATTTCTCAATAATTATTATTTATTCACTATCCACAGTACAATAACTTCGTTCAGCACACTTAAGAACTACTAGAGGGTTATATCCAAACTAGGCCAGAGTTGGAATCAGACTGCCAGTCCCTAATCCCGCCAATCATCTCCCCATCCATAACATTTTAAACATTTCTTTTTTAATATTACTTCCGGTCAAACACGTGTTCAAATGTTGCCCAAAAAACAACTTTTAAATCAAATTAAGTACTATCATTCTTAAAAACCTAACACCCATAATATTTTAAACGTTATTTTCTATTACTTCCGGCCAAGTACGTGTTCAAATATTACCACAAAAACAACTTTTAAATCAAATTAAATACTGAAATTCTTAAAAACCTAACAATTGGTATATTAATATGAAATAGAAGGCAATTTTCATTGGAAAGGAATTTGTTTTAAAGGACACACAACAAAAATATCACAGCCTGTGATGTTATTCAGGCAGGTACGGTATTTCGACATACTCGAGCTAGAGGGGGCATGGTAATTACAGCCACAGGGACCGATCTATCAAGTTAATCTGCATTTACCGCGGTTGGCCCGTGGATGGGTGACCGTCTATACATACCACGACCTCTCGGTGCTTCGAAAAGCAAGTTAAGCTGTTAGCCAAATTACGTCTCCCGGTCTCGGTGGAGCGGGAGGACGTGTTAGACTTATACTGACTAAAACCCACCCGTTTTCCTTGGTTGCCCATGTGCCAGGGCCGAGGTAACTCTTTAGAACAAATCGGCAACCCTGGCAGACCGAAGCTGTTAGCCCTGGCTGCTATTGTTCGATCTTCGACAATCGTTAGGGGTCGTCTTTTGACTAACGATCTGTTAGTGAGCAGTGGTGGCCCAGTGGTAATGGCCGCGACTTACGAGTAATAGGTCGTGAGTTCAAACCCAAGCAGGCGCATTACTTTGTGTAAATTATTTCATCACCACTGCTCTCAAAATGGTGAAGGAAAACATCGTGAGGAAACCGGCATGTCTTAGAACCATAAATTCGAAGACATGTGACCACTACCAACCCGCACTTGGCCCGCGTGGTGGATTCTGGCCCACTCCCTCTCACCGAGAGGATGCTGATGAAAGTGGGTCAAAATCGTGCTATAAGGAGTCGGTTACAAACAAACATACAAGTGAAGCTAATATAAAGCGTGTAAAAACAAATCCATTACCACATCTATCCAAAAATTCAAGAAATATGTACTTACAAAATCGGCCTATAATGTTCCCACTTGTGGGACACAGGCTTCTTCTTAGTCAGGAGGACCGTAATCCACTACGCGAGCCCAGTGCGAGTTGGTAGATGTCACATGTCTTCGGAATGCTGGTTCTAGGCTTTTATCACGATGTTTTCATCCACCATTTTAAGACCAGTAGTGACGAATTAATTTACACGGTCAATCGTCGAATCCGACTCGGCTGGGCAGTGTTCGGGAAGCTACGCAATATCTTCTCGTCCCTCATATCGCAGTGTCTCAAGACGTAAGTCTTTGACCAGTGTGTGTTGCCAGTGATGACTTAACGTGGTCGCTCACAATGGGCCTTATTAGAAGGCTGAAAGTCACCCAAAGGAGATGAAGAGGGCTATGCTTGGAGTTTCCCTACGCGATCGAATCAGAAATGAAGAGATCCGTAGGAGAACCAAGGTAACCGACATAGCCCGAAGAATTGCTAAACTGAAGTGGCAGTGGGCAGGGCACATTGCTCGCAGAACAGATGGTCGATGGGGCTGAAAGGTTCTGGAATGGCGACCGCGTACTGGAAGACGTAGAGTTGGAAGGCCTCCAACAAGGTGGACCGATGACCTTGTTAAGGTCGCAGGAATCCGCTGGATGCGGGAGGCACAGAACCGGAGCTTGGGGGAGGCCTATGTCCAGCAGTGGACGTCTTTCGGCTGAAATGATGATGATGATGAAAGCGCCTTGGTTTGAACCTACGATCTGCAATCACTGCGGTTAAAGAAATACTAATACTCAAGTAAAGCAATCACTGTTGACAGCAGTGTATCAGACTACCCACTCTATTTTCAGAATACAAACCGCTTATTGTACCCCCTACATTTAACCTTCTCAACTATACAATTACCGTCGAACACCCTTCAAAGTTGTCCTAGGAATTTTTGATCAAAAACCGACAAAGGATTCACATTCAAATGCTACAAATTACAGACTAATACTAGACTTTCTGTTAAAGAGAAAATCATCACGTTCAGGTTAAATATTAAAATGATTGGGGACTTCGACAGGTAAGTGATGTGTCATTCTCATTATTGTACGGATTTGTAGAATGTCACTGTTTATAGAAGGGGAGCTAGTCAATAAAATGTTTATCATCATCTGCTTAGTTTTTTTCCAGCTATGTTGGGGTCGGCTTCCAGTCTAAGCGGATGCAGAGGAATACCAGTATTTTACATGGAGCGAATGCCCACGTACCGTGTGGTGCCGGACGTAAATAATAACACCACCCTATTTCTTCCCGTGGGTGGCGTAAAAGGCGACTAAGGGACTTACTAGAGAATGGGCAGAAGCGTTCTCTATGCATTTTACCACCATACTGCGATCGCCAACCCGCCTGCCAAGCGTGGCGATTATGGCAAAGCCTCCCAAATTGGGGGTCGCCTAAGTCCAGCAGTGGACGTCTTACGGCTGAAATGATGATATAAAAATAGATACAATTGTATTATTTGTAAATGCTAACGTTATATAGTACATTTAAGAAAGGCCTACTTTACATAACACTGACACTGACGTTGACATTGACATAATAGAATAGTAATTGCCAGATATACATAGCTACTTTACCTTCTTTAAAAATTCATTTGTGAAAACAGAACAGCAAAAGTACATTTACATAGTAAAACGCAAACAGTTTTTTCGGCAAAACATTAATCGAGAAACATAATACACATCGAAAAAAGCAGCTACAGCGAGTGTTCTTTTTTCGAAAATCACGAATCTATTCAGGGGTTAAGTTTTTATAGACAGATCAGTGTCTGGGGCTCTTGGCCTGTCGGTACAATCTGCATAATAAATAGTTGGAGTCATCGATTCCCACCCAGGACAAATGATTGTGTGATGAGCTCAATCATTTGTTCTGCGTCTGGGTGTAATTTATCTATAATATGTATGTATTTAGAAATATATAAGTAGATTTATCAGTTGTCTGGTTACCATAGTACAGGCTCTGCCTAGTTTGGGATCATATAACAGTGTGTTGGATGTCCTAAGATATTATTATTATTGTTATCCTAGCCTTTTCCGAACTAGGTATATTTGGGTCGGCTACCAGACTAACCGGATGGAGCGTAATACCAGTATTTTACATGTAGCAACTGCCTAGCTGTTCTCCACAACCCACTTACCTAATCCAATGGTCACACGTCTCCACAACCCAGACGATACCCCTTGCTAAGACTAGTTGTCAGAATTTAGGTCTTCTGGCGACCCATAACGACTGTCAAAGATCCAAAAATTACAGCTGGAACGGGCTTCACATGCTTTCTGAGGCACGGAAAGGTTGGTATGTGGAGTTGGTCACCCATCCACGGACCAACCGCGGCAAGCGTTGCTTAACCTGATTATTACTTGCCACAAGCCCCGTCTGTATGTGACAGTTCTGCATGAATATGTGACTGCGTGTGACCTCGATAACGAGCGCTAAACAAAGCGATGCTATTTTGTCTAAGCACCCTAGGCTAGGAGCTAGTGTTCTAGTCATATTATCATGTCTTGAAGGTTATTTATGCGGGAGACTTTGTATAGAAGGGGCTGGTTATACATAAGGCTGGTAACTGTGTAGGGTGGCAGACACATTGACCTGTTACCATACATGATTCTGAAACAAAAAAATAAAAAAGTAAAATTAAAAATTTCGTCAGTCATAAAAACAATTGCTGGAACATATATTTTGCCATTTCCCCCATTTCTTCCCGTGGGTATCGTAAATGGCGACTAAGGGACTTACTAGAGAATGGGCAGCAGCGTTCTCTATGCATTTTACCACCATACTGCGATCGCCAACCCACCTGCCAAGCGTGGCGATTATGGCAAAGCCCCCCAAATTGAGGGAGGCCTAAGTCCAGCAGTGGACGTCTTACGGCTGAAATGATGATGATGGTGACATTTTGCCAGAGTAGGTATTGCTCTCTTTCTATGAAATAGCCGATTTTTTATGATTGAAGAAAATTTCTACGCTAGGGGGTCTAGCATCATGCACTGCATTCATAATTTCAGTTCGGGCGCAGAGACTGCCTCTCCCTCATGCGCTCCACCTACTCCTTCGCGACTTACTGCCGCAGAAGGAGGTGACGGCTTTCCAATGCCCTTTTGCTCCGTACCATGGCCTGAACCAGGGCCGGATGCGAGAGATCGCTGCCGCCCATCGCCTCCGCGAGGACACTGTGATGCTACGCCCAGGTAGAGCAGAACTCTACCGTATGCTCCACCGTGTCCCCTGTCACTCTGGAAACATAATAGTCCTCTAGATAAACCGAATTTCAGCTGGTAACAAATCTCATCCGGAGACTAGAAAGAGACCAACCTTAGTGGAGACTATAGTTTCAGCGGAGGCATCCACGAGAAAGATATAACAGTGCCAGTGTGTGCGCAGACACAGGGGCAGTCACTCCTCCCTCACTCTCATAGTCCCATGGGATGGCAATCCGACACGACCGGAGAGTGATCAGGCACAGGACCAAAGGTTTAATATGCTTTCCGTGTAATGTCGATAAAAAGTAGTCGATGCACTTTCCTAGGGTTAAAACTATCTCCATGCCAAATTTTATCAAAATTGGTCGGTCTGTATCGGACATAAGCCGAAACAAACAGACAGGTACCTTTCATAAATTTTATAATGCATTTAGTAAAAACTTTTTACAAAAAAAAACAACCGACTTCCTTAAAAAAAACACTACAACGTCAAAAATAACTTTAATTTCGAAATTCGGTATCTTAGGATCTGTATTTAAGGTTTTTTTGCCACCGGCTTCCGAAATTAAAGTTATTTTTGACTTTGTAGTGTTTTTTTAAGGAAGTTGGTTGTTATTTGTTTGTAAAAAGTTTTTATTTTCAACTTTTTAGTAATGGTAGATACCCCGCACTGATCTACTCGCGTTATTCGTTCAACTGTCGCGCAATACTTAATGCAAATTTAAGACTTATGTGGTTTTCACTTGGACCCCATTGTCCAAATGGAACCAAATAATGCACCAGCTTTCAAATAAAAAAAGAATCATCAAAATCGGTTCACCCAATCCAAAGTTATGAGGTAACAAACATTTTAAAAAAATACAGTCGAATTGAAAACCTCCTCCTTTTTTTGAAGTCGGTTAAAAAACTGTTATTTTGGCATTACAAACAGGCACTTTAATTATATTTATGAAAATGGTGCTGTGCTGAGGTCATGTCCTAGAACCAAAAATTCCAAGGCATGTGACATGTACCAACCCTCACTGGACGAACGCGGTAGAATAACAGCCCACTCCCTCTCACCCAGAGTAAACCTGTGTCTCAGCAGTGGGACCGTTATAGGCTGATTATAAATGTATGCTTTAATATTATGAAGCTGAAGAGTTTGTTTGTTTGTTCGTTTGTTTGGTTGAACGCGGTAATCTCAGGAACTACTGGTCCGAATTGAAAAAATATTTTTGTGTTGGGTAGCCCATTTATTAAGTGGCGGAGCAGCAACAAAAAATGGGGTCAAGGAAGCAAAAATTTGATGCGGACAAAGTTGCGGGCAGAAGCTAGTAATATAATATGGTTCGAACCCCAAAAAAAATATTCAAGTCTATTAAAAAGCTATAAAATATCGCTTTCAAAATTAGCATTTAATAATACACTATTTAAGAGTCAATTAAATTTTATATCCATTTAAAAAGTTATAAATTCGACTGATACGTGTAAAATCTGTTATAAATAGCATTGGGAATAAAAAAACAGACCCCCCTCACTATATTTTATGTAGCATCTGTTTGGGAGCATGGCAGTGTCTCCGGCTAAGTTCGGGCGTGTTACTGGACAGTTGACTAGGGCCGATAAAGTACTTTGAGACTGTATGCCACTGTGAAAAAATTGCTGCTTTTTAAGAATCCGGATATTAATTTAATACGGGTATTGGTGATTTCAAGAAAACCGCACAATACCTCAAGAAGAACCGCTATTAGCAGTAGGTAGGAAACTAATAAAAAATATTTTATATTTTGTTCTTGTAAATTAAAATATTACATCTTGCTATAAGTTCAGATCAATTCTATAAAAGAGTTGTAATTATGAATTCGTTTAAACAGCCTACAGGTGCGCAGTTTGAAGCAACTGAAATAGGAAGAATTCAAATTCAAAATTATTTATTTGTGACACATTGATAAAATATTGTGGTACATGATGCAATAAAATAAAAGTTGTATCTCTACGCGCTGCCTTGCGAAAATCAGTCCTGTTTTACTTCAAACTGCTATTTAGAAAAATCCCGTATTGTGAGTACACCATACAGGAGCATTTTAAATTGGCTGGTTGAACTCCGCAGTTGCGATGGGTATTGATATTTAAAAATTATAAATAACAAAAACAAATTGGGAGACCGCTGTTAGTGTTGTTACTCAAGTATGTATTTACTAACTACACCTACTAATATTTCACATGAAATAGTTATTCAGTAAGGTTATGTGAGCTTAGAGATTTGTATTGCGGTTTTAATTGTTATAATTCTGTAAATACATACGAGTTACGGTTGCGAATCACAACAAATACAATTTGAACAACATACAGCCTGACATTGACCTGCAAATTGCAAAAAAAACATTTAAAAAAAAAACTACTTCCTGATAAGCAATTATTGTGTTTTTCGAGAAATTTCGCCATCAAAATCAAAGGTGTTATTATTAAAACCAAAAAAGTACAAAAACTTGGCCCATTTCTAAATCTATTCAAAATGATAATAACTCATTACAATATTAGATTAACGTCACACAAATAAGATTAATTCTTCAACAAATTGTAAATATTTAATTTTGTTGGCCATAAATCTGCGATGGGGTGACATAATAACTTAAAATAATATGTAATGCGTACCTGTGACACACAGGGCCGTGGGACGGGGAACTTAACTGTAAAATAATTTATTTAAATTGGTAGATTATATTAGAGGCTTGAGGCTAAGTAATAACAGCTGCAATGATCGATCGATCAAGTTAAGCTACGCTTGCCGCGGTTGGTTCACGGATGGGTGACCACGTTTACATACTGAGACCTCTAGAAAAGCACGGAAAGCACGTTAAGCCGTTGGTCCCGGCTGTCATTTGTAGATCTTTGACAGTTGTTACGGTTCGAAGTTTAGAAGTCCTACAGTCTGACAACCAGTCTTAACAAGGGTAACTGGGTTGTGGAGTTCAGATAGGCAGTCGCTCCATGTAAAATACTGGTATTCAGCTGCATCCGGTTAGATTGGAAGCCGACCCCCACATGGTTGGAAAAAGGTAAAGCAGATGGATGAGGGAGATGCTATTTACCTTGGCTGCAGCTATCAGAATTAAGTTAGATCATCATTCATCATCATCATCATCATCATCGTTATTTCAGCGGAAAGATGTACACTGCTGGACATAGGCCTGCTTGGCATGTGGGTAGGCGATCGCAGTATGGTTTTTAACAATGTATAGAGAATGCTGCCGCCCATTTTCGCGTATCTCCCCTACTCGCCTTTAACGACACCCACGGGAAGAAATGAGGTGGTGTTATGCTTTTTTGTCCGGCACCACAAGGACCAGTCACACGGACCATCGTTCGCAGATCATTATTCGACTGCCCTTATTCCAATTTATTTCGTCGTCGCAACATCATGACGTCTTTTTCTTCCATACTTCTCTATAAGTCTTGCAGCTACTGGAGCTTGTGGCTAAGCAGTAACAGCTGCACGGGTTAACCGATCAGCACCCCTAGCCAAGTTGATAATCTGCAATCGTTAACGCTAGTCGCTCAACGTTAAGTCACTTGGTTATAACAAACGAATAGAAAATTCGTAGCCAAGATCACATCGTTTAAAATGATAGAATGATTTTTTTATCGTTTCTACAATGTTCAACGCTAAATTCTTTGTTATATTGTGTTATTTTCTAAAGACTTTGTAGAACGAGCGGCCGACTCAGGCGCGGCAACATGGCTACCAACTTATCGTTTTCTACAATTGCTTACACCGAGGCGTTACCGATTGGAGAACGGAATTCGACACGAAACGATTGTAACTTGGCTAGGAGGGCAGGTCCGTGGATGGGCGACCATGTTTACAAAGCACAACTCCTCGTGCTTCGGCGCCAGTTGGTGTCAGTTGTCATTTGTGGATTTTTGAACAGTGCAACCGATCTTATCAAGGGTATCGTATTACCTAGTTAGTGGGTTGTGGACGTCAGACCAGTCACTCCATGTAAAATACTGGTATTCCATTATTTTGCTGTATCCGGTTAGAGTGGAAGACGAGCCTGGCCTTAACCCAACATAATGTAGTTGAGAAAGGTTTCGCAGATTGATATACCTCTATTTTGACAGATTTGTTTGTGGCAGCAACCCAAAAGCAACCTTATTGAATAGAAAACAAAGATCACTGTGATTTCGATAGTGATGCAATATCACAGATTAAATAAATAAAATAAATAAATATCTTAGGACAACCAACACACCGTTATCTGATCCGAGGTATTCCTTGAAGCACACCCAAACGAAGCACACCCAGACGAAGCACACCTAAAGTATTCCACTTAGCACACCCGTAGGTGGGCTTCAAATAAAAATTTAAAATAATTAATTTCCTATTCCACGAAGCACACCTACGAATATCACTCGCATAGTGCGGGGACTAAGAAATAAAAATGTCGATAGAATAAAAAAAAATATTATTTAAAAGACTAACTTAAATTTCTATCAACTTTCAGTTTCATTATAATAATGTGATACAATATTTGTCATTTTTGTAATCTTACTATTAAAATCACAGACTGTTTCATAATTATCTTGCCAAGAAAAAGATTGTTTTTTACAATTTTTCTATTATTTTCCTTTTTTGTATTCTTAATAAAGTCTATCTTCAAATGAAGCTCACCTACGGATGTGCTAAGTGGAATACTTTAGGTGTGCTTCGTCTGGGTGTGCTTCGTTTGGGTGTGCTTCATGGAATACCTCTCTGATCCCAAACTAGGCAGAGCCTGTACTATGGCAACCAGACAACTGATAAATATACTTATATATTTCTAAATACATACATATTATAGATAAAATTACACCCAGACACAGAACAAATGATCGTGCTCATCACATAAAGATTTGTCCTGGGTGGAAATCGAACCCACGACCTCAGTCTTAGCAGTCAGGGTCACTAACCACTAGACTAACAGGCAGGTTCAAATAACTGTGAACTAACTGCAGCACTAGTTCGAACGTGATGGTACAATACGTAACTAGAGGGTACATATTAAAAGGTGATTATCTATGGTCCAATATTTACTAAACCACCAAAACCATTTTGAAAATGTTCTAGTCGACGTATTATCTGCTATTTAAAACAATTGATTTCATCAATTTTGCCAATTTTGTTATTAATTTATTTTACGTATTTTTCTTTGTATTTCAATAAGACATAACAACATTTAAAAAAAAAAAGCTAGTGGTAATAAATTAAAATACACACCCAAAGATCCACAGGTTTAAGTTATTTTTGACTTGGTAGTGTTTTTTTAGGAAGTCAGTTATTTTTAGGGTTCCGTTGCCAAATGGCAAAAAAAACGGAACCCTTATAGATTCGTCATGTCTGTCTGTCTGTCTGTCCGAGTATGTCACAGCCACTTTTTTCCGAAACTATAAGAGCTATGCTATTGAAACTTGGTAAGTAGATGTATTCTGTGAACCGCATTAAGATTTTTACACAAAAATAGAAAAAAAAACAATAATATTTGGGGTTCCCCATACATAGAACTGAAACTCAAAATTTTTTTTTTCATCAAACCCATACGTGTGTGGTATTTATGGATAGGTCTTCAAAAATGATATTGAGGTTTCTAACATCATTTTTTTCTAAACTGAATAGTTTGCGCGAGAGACACTTCCAAAGTGGTAAAATGTGTAACCCGTAACTTCTAAAATAAGGGAATGAAAAAACTAAAATATATGATGTACATTACCATGTAAACTTCCACCGAAAATTGGTTTGAACGAGATCTAGTAAGTAGTTTTTTTTAATACGTCATAAATCGTAAACCGCAATTTACCTTTCATTCAGTCAACTCAAATATAAAAATTAAAAAAAAAAACATTTAATTTCATAAACATAAACCTTATGCACAAACCGTGAATACCTGAAGGTTTGTACGGAACCCTCGGTGCGCGAGTCCGACTCGCACTTGGCCGGTTTTTTTTACTTTTGTCTTTTTAATTATGGTGCATTCCCCACAACCAATTCTTATACCACAACTTGCTATGTAAACAACAGTGACAGGACCTATAGGAATTAATATACACAAATGGATTAAAAACGTATTATGGAAACTAACGCCCCAATTAAACAACCAATTAAAATTTAAATAGTACTTCTGAGGCATACTCTATCTATCTTTTTTTTTAAATCAAAATCTATTTACAATTGCCGGGGATATCGTGGAACATACCAAGCACATCTTCTTTTTTGAAGTTGGCTAAAATAGAAATAAAATATATAATTGGTATTTTAAAGCAGTTTACGAATTACTCGTCACGGAGGCGAAGCTGTGGGGACACAACTGATATTTAAACTCTCCAAAATCTACACTTAAAAGCTCGTTAAGCTCGTCAAACTGTCCGTCAGTATGTCACGCGTGTAACGGTGCCGTTAATAAGGAGTTTGCCCATAAATCATGGCCCGGGCATAATTAAATGTTAAATCACTTTTATTCACACGGTAAATCAGTGCGGCACTTTTATTTAACACGGTACTGTCTATATTCATGGCCATTTTTTATTTAAAATTGGAGTTATTTAAATTTTAGGGGGTTTATGGATGAACAAGTAATGCTCGCGAAGGAGGAGGCGGAGCGCGTGAGGGAGAGGCAATCTTTGCGCCCTCACGTAACTAGCCGCCGCAGGAGACGTCCCGCGCTCGGGAGTCCATTGCGGACTTCCGGCCACCGTAGGCGTGGGCTTGCAGGCGGGAAGCAATGGATAGCTCGCCGTCCGGTAAGGGTCAGGCCCAGGTCGACGGCGCGTAGTGTTCCACGCGCGCCTCAAAGAGATGTCAGCATTGCGGACCCCTCGGTCCGCTAGGATCGATGCCTGCCAGGGTCACAAGATTTGTCCGAAAGAGTTATCGTGGCCCCTGGCATAGGCAACTGAAGGAATAGAGGTGGGTTTTAGTAATTAAAAGTCTGACACGCTCTCCCGCTCCACCCAAAGCGGGACATGTCATTTGATTCTTACGGTGGCATCACAATTCATCTTCGCCAACATCTTATATATTAAGCAAAATATACATCTGTACACTAAGAACAGTGATATTCATAATATTAATACTAGAAATAAGGACAAGCTACGTGCTCCCTTTCACCGGCTTCATAAGGTTCATAATTCATTTGTTGGTCTTGGTATTACCTTTTTCAACAAGCTTCCCTCTGCTTTCATAGATTTGCAGTTTAATGAGTTTAAAGCTAAAGTAAAATCCAACCTTTGTTCAAAGGCATACTATTCTATCAACGACTTCTTAAACGATAAGAATAGTTGGTCGCTGTAATTAACTCAATGTTTATGTTCTTTCAACCAGAATCAGAATTAGCTTTCCTCATCGTTGTGTATGTAAGCGGGCACGCCCTTTATACCCGGAGGCTCTTATTTAGGTTTTAAGTTCTATTTACGATTTTATTATTTCAGCTTGAGTTTAGTTTTTTAAAGTTTTGTTCGTATATTGGCGTGTGCTAGCTGACGTATGACGCATAATTTGATGTATGTTTTGTTTTGTTTTGTTTTATACTATTAATTACTTACATAATACTGTATAGAATCAAGTTCTTCTAACTTAACAGACAGCTGTGCTGCTGGGGAGTTTGTTCCGCCACTTCTTCTTCCCAGCTAAAGCACTGGGAAGTGTCGAAGGGTGGGCGTTTTTGGGGGACTGTCTCATGTAACTTTGACGTTCAAAAAGTGCTGACTCTCAGCCTAGTTTGAATAAATGACTTTTGATTTTGATTTGATTTTGATTTTGATGATTTCTCACGCAAAACCCAAAACCCCCCTTGTTTATGTATAACTCCGACCTCCGCTGTGTATGCGGCGTCTCTCCACAGACAATGGCTCATCTCCCATCTTGCATCGCATGCCGTGTCACCTGCTCACGTGAGGACCTAAGGGTTGCGTCAGAGAACGGTATTCGCATTGCTGAATTTTGGGCCAAAGGAATATGAAAATATTTTTTTTTTGTTTTGTGTCATTTTTGCTAAGAAATAGTGTATTTTTTTAAGAAGAAGACGAATGAAACAATATTCGTATGTTAGCACTTGTCCATTATTATAGAGACTTTTTATAAATAAACTAGGTTCTGCCCGCAATTTCGACCACGTGAAATTTCGGCCCTCGACTCACCGCGTCGCATCCCATCGTCCGGCCGCGCTATTACTTCATTTTAGCTGAGCGTTCTTTCCGGCTGTTTTGTTTTTGCTCAGGTCCTATTGGCCCTACCGTGAAGGTAAAAGCCGCATGAATGTGGTTTTCACATACTTACAAAGAGATTTTTTCAAATCTGACTGCTTCTAGTTGGATTTGAAAAAATCTCTTCATTCTTTATTTCTATCAAGGACTAAAGCGAGCAATGTTGAATGTAATAGTGCAGCTCAGTGTAAACAAAATGTCCTGATAATGATGATGAGAAAAATTATGACGGTAAATTATACTAAACTTAGTAAGTATTATTTGGTGTAATAATTTTAGCATTTTTAATAATTTGCTTATTACAATTTTCCTTGTTGCGGTTGGGTCATGAATCGGTGACCATCTTTACATAGATCTACATCATTCACCCATCCGTGTCACGGAAAACACATTAATTTATTCAGAAGCCTGAAAGTTTGACTACCAGACTTACATAGGGGTATCGTATTACCCAGTAACTGGGTTGTGGAGGTCAGATAGGCTGTCGTTCCATGTAAAATACTGGTATTCAGCTGCATCCGGTTAGACTGGATGCCGTCCCCAACATACTTGTGAAAAGGCAGGTAGATGATGATAGAAATTACAACAACCGCAACGTCTTCATCGTTTTAGTAACAATAGGTAAAGTAAACCCAGAAAAAAGTATCATTTGTAAAATTTCGAGTGTTTCTTGAGCTTAAAATCGAATCATATACGGGTCACCATCACCATAAAAAAATTAATACAATATCTTGGAACCCCGTTTCCAAACAAACCACAATAACAAAATCAATCTACAGAAACTATCGTTTGTCTAAATATCCGTCTAATTTCATTAAGT
Organism: Aporophyla nigra; assembly: GCA_947507805.1. Classification (NCBI taxonomy): domain Eukaryota; kingdom Metazoa; phylum Arthropoda; class Insecta; order Lepidoptera; family Noctuidae; genus Aporophyla; species Aporophyla nigra. The sequence continues at coordinate 6,428,204 of OX382292.1, read as the reverse complement.
AACGGATACTCCGGGATATTCAAAGATTCCGGGAATGTTCCGAGGATTCCTAGATCTGTACTGAAGTTGGTAACCAAAGAGTGGGTTAAGTCAATAATTTGGGACTTCGTTATGATTGAAAATCAGCCGGCCATTTAGGAAGTTTAAACTATCTTGGTTAGGTTGGGTTTACATGAAGAATAGATTGTGAAATCTATTCTTCATGTCATAATAATATTTAGTTGTGAATTGCTTTCAGCTTGTATTTGATTCCTTTATTGTAAAACATTCAGACGCAGTGTAAAATTGTTTATCCATACTTCTATACCTACTAATATAATAAAACTGAAGAGTTTGTTTGTTTGATTGAACGCGCTAATCTCAGGAACGGGTAGCCCATTTATTGAGAAAGGCTATAGGCTATATAACATCACGCTACGGACAATAGGAGCGGAGCAGCAAACGAAAAATGGACGAAAACTGGCAGGCGATTCGATGCGAAGGGATGGAGAGCGAAAATTTGACGCGGCCGAAGTCGCGGGCAGAAGCTAGTGAATAAATGCAATGAAATATAAACATTATAAATTACAGACATTTTTCTTGTCTGCCTGTGTGACCACGTTGTTCTTCAAAAGTACGCAACGGATTTTGATGCGGTTTAAACCATCGTCATCGTCTGCTTTTTCACAACTATGTTGGGTCGGCTTCCAGTCTAACCGGATTCAGCTAAATACCACTATTTTACTAGGAGCGACTGCCTATCTGATCCACAACCCAGTTTCTGGGTAGTACGACAACCCTTGGTGGTTATCGTGTAACCTTTAATAAAGGATAAATGTTTTTATTTCTGCAAGTACGTTTGTACAAACACTTTTACACGTCAATCATATTGTTTTTAACTAGATGAGGTTGGCGTTTCCTATCTGTCTACTCTGAAAAGAAAGGCTGAAACAAACTCAGAGGTCACAGTCTCTTTTAAACTCTAGACATAATCTTGTGGGTTGGTATCAATGGAAATGGTCTTTTGAGGAAAGAACCAGACAGATTGAGCACATGTTTGTCAGTAATCGTGCAGCTTAAGGCGCGGACTGACTACGATTTTAAATGCTACAACTACATGCTACAGCTCCAACAAATAAGGTTGAAAATTGAATAAATATTTGGATTGACGATGTGACTAAGCTGCGAATTGGCATTTATTTTACGGGTTTTATTTAGATTATTCGGACTACACACATTAAATTAAATAATTGTCTGGTTAAAGTTTTAAAGTAATGTTTATTCTATTGAACTCTTTAAAAAAAAAATGTTGTTATCGCTGAAAATACAGAGATGTTCGACGTCAAAGTTTTTTTTGTGAAACAATTTTTATTGGGAATATCAAACAATTTTTCACTATTCTATTCGGTTAGAATTTTTCTTTAAACCCTTCTCTGTCCACTGTATTTTTTGTGTCGTATATTTTCATTGCGTTACGTCATACTCGATTGTCAAAGACACCAGTGTTTTGTGAATATTGAGGTAACACCGCGCCTTAACTCAGGACATAAGCAGCACTCCGTCGCCCCCTATTGCGACGGACCCGAGATGGTGGCGCGTAGTGTTCCACGCGCGCCTCTCTGTGATGTATGGGGGGGAGTTCAACACCTCACTCCCCCCCAACGTGAGGAGGCCCGCAAAGGCGGGCCGGCACCAGTCGGGGATCGCGGAAGACATATTGGTTCCCGTGGTCCCCGACGTAGGTGTGGGACGGAACACCGGGGTGGTTTTAGTCAGTAAGAGTCTGACAGACCCCTCCGCCCACCCCAGGGCGGAGGACATCCATGAGGATTTCCACCTCGTGATCAAAAAAAAAAAAAAAAAAAAAAAAGGACATAAGCAGCACAACGGTCGCGGCGCACTTGTAAGATAAATTTTTTTATACCTCGATTTTAAAATGCTCGACTTTTATGAAACTTTCGAATTGTCTTATCAGCTCACATTCTAATTGTTTGGTCTACGTTACGACTGACATTGTATCTTCCTTAATATCATATGTATTAAAACTCGACAATGGCGGCATGTAAGCCTGTTCACCAATTATCGCGACCCAATATTGAAACTTAGAGGTCTGTTTCATCAAACAAAGAGTAATTGGTACAATAACGTTAATAACCAAGAAAAGTAGCGGCTACTAGAAAGTGCTACGGCTATTGTGCAATGGGCATTGAGTCATGAGTGTTTTGGGGGGGGGGGGGGAACTTATATTGCAAAGTCATAACTTCTTACGCTTACAACTTTCTGACGCTTCGACGGTCCTTGTGGTGCCAAACGTAAAGAATAGCACCATCTCATTTCTTCCCGTGGGTGTCGTAAGAGGCAACGAAGGGACTTACTAGAGAATAGGCAGCAGCGTGCTCTATGCATTTGACCACCATACTGCGATCGCCAACCCGCCTGCCAAGCGTGGCGATTATGGCTAAGCCCCCCAAATTGGGGGAGGCCTAAGTCCAGCACTGGACGTCTGACGGGTGAAATGATGACTGCGATCGCAAACCCGCCTGCCAAGTGTGGCAACCCCCCCCCCCCCCAAATTCGGGGAGGCCTATGTCCAGCAGTGGACTTCTTTCGGCTGAAATGATGATGATGATATTTACGCCGCATGTAACGGGAGACGAAACTATTGCCACCAACTGGGCAGTCATCCAGAAAAACATCTGGGCTGCTATTGAGAAGCACCAGGTACCAACACTAAACTATGGGTGGACCAAAGTGAGTGCAATTGATGGCCGCGTCATGAAACAGGTACTCCGATTAACTAAACAACAGCTGCGTATAGGCACAGCAGCTTAACTAGCCATGGGTCATTTAGTGAACACCTTTTTTAGGGTTCCGCACCTCAAAAGGAAAAAGCGGAACCCTTATAGGATCGCTTTGTTGTCCGTCCGTCCGTCCTTCCGTCTATCCAGACCCTTTTTTTCAGGAACGCGTGAAGGTATTAAGCTGAAATTTATATCAAATAATACTCAAATCTACTGTCCCTTAGAGCTGTGAAAAAATCAAACTTCTAAGCTAACGCAATCAAAAGATATAGCCGTTTATGCCGCAAATTTTCGAAACTCGCATGGGATCAAAACCTAAAGGGTACTTCCAGTCGATCTAGAATTTTGAAATTTGGTACGAACCAACGTCTTATAGCACAGATAAAGGAAAAATTGCGAAAACCGTAAATTTTTATTTACATCATATAATAAAAATATGTTTACATATTTTAAACTTTATACCTACAGGTTTGTACGGAACACTCGGTGCGCGAGTCCGACTCGTACTTGGCCGGTTTTTAGGGTTCCGTTGCCAAATGGCAAAAAACCCTTATACTGGGTGACTTTTTTTAGCGTCTTGAAAAAAAATGGGGGTAATAGGTGAAGGTAATAGAAGCTTTTGGCAAAGAAATTTTTATTATTTTTATTTTTGAATAACATGTAATTAAATTGATCTAGTAATAAATACTACACATTTAAAGTAACATTTTCATACTAGAACAACAAAAACAGAAATTTGGAAAAAAAAAACAAAAAATAATAATAATTAAAATCTATCGAAACTCAAATCATACGCACCCTACTCAATGCGCGGCATGTATCACTGATTTCGGAGCGCGGTCCTACCCTTTGAAGCCGGCCGATAGGCGGCCTCATTGATCTTTCGTAGGCGCACGAGCCGCACACGCATCCCTGTCCACCCGCGTCCCGCGCTCCTTTAGTCACCTACGATGAATCTGAAGGCCTTCCTGCCTTCTATTCTAGTTACACAACACACCATATGAAGGTCGAGACGGTAAAAAATGTCATCCGGTAGATTCGTCATGTCTGTCTGTCTGTCTCTCTGTGTCTATCTGTCCGAGTATGTCACAGCCACTTTTTTCCGAAACTATAAGAGCTATACTGTTGAAACTTGGTAAGTAGATGTATTCTGTGAACCGCACTACGATTTTCACACAAAAATAGAAAAAAAAACAATAATATTTGGGGTTCCCCATACATAGAACTGAAATTCAAAAACATTTTTTTCGTCAAACCCATACGTGTGGGATATCTATGGATAGGTCTTCAAAAATGATATTGAGGTTTCTAGTATCATTTTTTTCTAAACTGAACAGTTTGCGCGAGAGACACTTCCAAATTGGTAAAATGTGTGTCCCCCCCCCCCCCGTAACTTCTAAAATAAGGGAATGATAAAACTAAAAAAATATATGATGTAAACTTCCAACGAAAAATGGTTTGAACGAGATCTAGTAAGTAGTTTTTTTTTAATACGTCATAAATCGTGAACCACAATTTACCTTTCATTCAGTCAACTCAATTTTTTTTTAAACATTTAATTTCATAAACATTAACCTTATCCATAAACCATGAATACCTGCAGGTTTGTACGGAATCCTCGGTGCGCGAGTCCGACTCGTACTTGGCCGGTTTTTATCATAGGAGTTATCTCTCAGTCCGCCGTGAAGGGCCTGCATGTAGGTACTTTTCTATGAAACAGCTGATTTTTAACACGCTTCATACGTATGTTAGTATGTAACGGAAACTTGGAACATGATTTTGACCCCCTTCAAGACGTCAGATTAACTCATACTTATCAAGGACCGATGACAATATAATAATTTCATAAATATATGCCATTATCCTTGCCGGGGTTATCAGGATAGCAAAAAAACTGTCTTCGAAAACTACGCTGACATACGTCACATAATTCGAAACACCTTAAAAATTTAAAATAAATAATAGTTAGAATAACTCATGTCCATTTTTAGGGTTCCGCACCTCAAAAGGAAAAAGCGGAACCCTTATAGGATCACTTTGTTGTCCGTCCGTCCGTCCGTCCGTCCGTCTGTCAAGACCCTTTTTCTCAGGAACGCGTAAAGATATCAAGCTGAAATTTATATCAAATACTCAAGACTACTGTCCCTTGGAGCTGTGACAAAATCAAACTTCTAAGCTAACGCAATCAAAAGATATAGCCGTTTATACCGCAAATTTCCACAAATTTTCGAAACTCGCAAGGGAATCAAAACTTAAAGGGTACTTCCAGTCGATCTAGAATTTTGAAATTTGGTACGAAGCAACGTCTTATAGCACAGATAAAGGAAAAATTGCGAAAACCGTAAATTTTTAGTTACATCATATAATAAACAGAACAAAACACAGACAGAGAACAGAACTACGACTCTATTGTCGTGATGGGTGAACTTTTACTTATTTACCTACAGGTTTGTACGGAACCCTCGGTGCGCGAGTCCGACTCGCACTTGGCCGGTTATTTTTTTTTAAATATACCTGAAGAAAATATCAAATGTAAAATCATTGGCTGAATTCATGGTTACAGTTTGCTGGTTAAAATGGTATCCTGTACTCTAATTTATTATTGAAAGAGTGTTTGTATGTTTGCAATAATTTCATCGCCATGATTTTAATTAAGGAAGTATATTGAATTGATGAATGAATGTAAATTCTATAAACCTTTTGATTACTTGCCTGCCTGTATGTTAAAATTGCGAACGAATATTATTACTTACTCAAATGTTAATATTAATAATAAATTATTGTATCTTCACCTTTGATTAAAATAAAACTGGAAGATGTGTCACTAGACGATAGCGCATGGACCGCATAAATTAGGTCCCGGGCGCCTAATTGTTCTCAGTCGCAATACGACTAGCTTTTGATTGAGACGTGCGTGCGTGTATATTCCAATACGCTAGTAACGCACTAAAAAGAAAAACAATGCCTTTGTGTGCCTTCACTGGGTGCATGAACCACTCTAAAAGAAAAAATAAATCACTCGGCATCACATTTCACTCATAAGTACATTTTTCTTATTATTTTTTTAAAGATTTGATTAAATTTTGTACCCGTTCGAATTTGTTCGCCATTTTGTAGAGCGGGATAGAAACATACAATGCGTTAGTGTGCGACACGTCCAGCTAGGACAGGGCGCCGCGTCGCCGTCGGCGCTCGGCGTGACGTGCGTTTCTCGAAGAGCGGTGATGCTCCGTCTTGGTCGCACGCCACCTTTGTGCATTATTCTGTCTCTTTCTTTGTTGGCGTGTAATAATAACGATTGTTTGTGTGAGTAAATGTGTCTGTGTACGTATAAGAGTCACTGTTTGAATACCTAACGTAAGAACGTTACATATCTATTAGTTTTATTTTAAACAAAGATCTTCACAAATAAACTGATTCATTGGCTGTGGAGTTCCAATTCGTCACAAACATTTCACCTAAAAGACGTCCACTGCTGGACATAGGCCTCCCCCAATTTCGGGGCGTTTGCCATAATCGCCACGCTTGGCAGGCGGGCTGGCGATCGCAGTATGGTGGTAAAATGCATAGAGAACGCTGCTGCCCATTCTCTAGCCTTAGTAGCCTTTTACGACGCCCACGGGAAGAAATGGTAATTCGGCATGCTGTGCTGTGTTTAAATTAGGCTGCACATACGACACTTTGCTATTAAGTGGTGATGAAAGTAAATTGTATTTTGCACCAGGACAACTCCATTTTTATGTCCACGCAATCACTGTCCATTCCAAGGTTGCCTGGAAGAGATCGCAGAAAGCGATAAGGCCGCCCATTGTTTGTTTTTTTTGTTAAATGTTCTTGTTGTTATGTATTTTCTGGTGTACAATAAAGCATGTATAAATAAATAATAAACAGTGCAGTGGTGGCCTGGTGGAAACGGCTGTAACTTAAGAGTTGTAGATCGTAGGCTCAAACCCTAACAGGCGCTTTACTATGTGCAAATTGTTTCATCACCACTGCTATCTTAACGGCAACGGAAAAACTCGTGACGAAACCAGCATGTCCTTTTTAGGGTTCCGTTGCCAAATGGCAAAAAACGGAACCCTTATAGATTCGTCACGTCTGTCTGTCTATCCGAGTCTGTCACAGCCACTTTTTTCCGAAACTATAAGAGCTACGCTATTGAAACTTGGTAAGTAGATGTATTCTGTGAACCGCATTAAAATTTTCACACAAAAATAGAAAAAAAACAATAATATTTGGGGTTCCCCATACATTTGAAACTCAAAAAAATTTTTGTCATCAAACCCATACGTGTGGGGTATCTATGGATAGGTTTTCAAAAATGATATTGAGGTTTCTAAAATCATTTTTTTCTAAACTGAATAGTTTGCGTGAGAGACACTTCCAAAGTGGTAAAATGTGTGTCCCCCCCGTAACTTCTAAAATAAGGGAATGATAAAACTAAAAATATATACAATAACCATATAAACTTCCACCGATAATTGGTTTGAACGAGATCTAGTAAGTAGTTTTTAAATCGTAAACCACAACTTACCTTTCATTCATTCAACTCAAATATAAAAATTAAAAAAAAAACATTTAATTTACATTTACCTTATGCACAAATCGTGAATACCTGCAGGTTTGTACGGCAGCCTCGGTCCGCGAGTCCGACTCGCACTTGGCCGGTTTTTTTTCTGTATGAGAAATCATCAAATGACATCTCCCGCTCTGGGCGGAGCGGGAGGGCGTGTCAGTCTTTTACTAACTAAAACCAACCTGTGTTTCTTCAGTTGCCGGTGTCCAGGCCATGGTTACTCGTTTGAACAAATACGTGACCCTGGAAGGCCTTAGCGGACCCCTTCAATTTTGCTGAAATTTCTTTGAGGCGCGCGTGGAACATAACGCTCCGTCAACCCGGGCCTGGTCCTCACCGGACTGCGAGTTAGTCACGGACTACCTTGTAGCTTTCACTTTTAATAATCATCATCATCATTTCAGTCGAAAGACAACTGCTGGACATTAACCTTCCCCAAGCACCGTCACCTCGACCGAACCGTGCTCTACGCATGCAGCGAATTCCTGCGGCCTTCACCATGTCATCGGTCCATCTTGTGCGAGGCCTTCCAACGCTATGTCTTACAGTACGCGGTCGCTACTCCAGAACCTTCCGGCCCCATCGGCCATCTGTCCTACAAGCAATGTGCCCTGCTCCCTGCCAGTAAAGTTTGGCAATTCTTCGGGCTATGTCGGTTACCTTGGTTCTCCTACGGATCTCTTCATTTCGGATTCGATCGCGCCGGGAAACTCCAAGCATAGCCCTCTCCGTTGCTCTTTGGGTGACTTTGAGCCTTCTTATGAGGCCCATTGTGAGCGACCCCGTCTCTGAAGGGGTCAGGTAGGACCGATGCCTGCCAGGGTCGCGAGATCTGTTTGAAAGAATTACCGTGGCCCTGGCATATGGGCAAATGAAGGAACACGGGTGGGTTTTAGTCAGTAAAAGTCTGACACGCCCTCCCGCTCCGCCCAGAGCTGGAGAAGTCATTTGATGATTTCCCACACAGAAAAAAAAGCGACCACGTTTCAGTGACATTTGTCATCACTGGCAACACAGCTTTAGCTTTCACTTTAAGTTAAACTTATATAACTGTAACTGGTATACATCCATCGGTACCAATTAAATGTATCGTTAAGAGTTTGGTTTATCTGCAGTTAACATGGTGTTAATTGCTTAGGTTAAGTATAACTGTGAAATGAGTTTGTTGGTTTAAATCTTTAACGGTAATTGGTTAAGTATCAAGTTTTAGAGGATGATCGTTAGTTTAATAGCTTCTTTTACTAGTTAGTGTTGATTTAGTTATGTACTTTGTATGTTGTGGTTGCCGACAAAGAAAGAATTAGTTACCTTATTTTGATAATCCGGAAACATTGATTGCGGGATTTTCAATTTGCACCCCAATCAGAGTGTTGAGTTAAAAGCACAATACAATAACAAAACTTTTTCAAAAAGCACGTTTACGTTGGCTCTGGCTGTTTTTCGTAGATCTTTGACCGTCGTTACAGGTCGTCGAAAGTCTGACAACCAATCTAACCAAGGGGTTTCGCATTACCCAGTAACTGGGTTGTGGAGGTCAGATAGGCAGTCGCTCCATATAAAATACTGATATTCAGCTGCACCCGGTTAGACTGGAAGCCGACCCAACATAGTTGGGAAACGACCAGCAGATGCAATAAAAAAAAAACTGATGTTTCGTAGAAAAGTGCAATACCTACGCGGTCAAAATATATGGAACAGTATTTTCATTTTTATACGCTTTATATTAGCTTCACTTGTATGTTTGTTTGTAATCGACTCCTTATAGCGTGATTTTGACCCACTTTAACCGACCAGATTTCATTTAAACTCTGTAGACTTATTGAGGACCGATGACAATACTATTTTATTTTTTTTATAACAGATGTGGATCACATCTGTTATAATTCCACGTAAATCCGAAATAGGTTTACGTGGAATGGATCACGTTTCACAACCCATTTCTTCACGTAGGTGTAGCAAGGGGCGACTAAGGGACTTATTAGAGAATGGGCAGCAGCGTTCTCTATGCATTTTACCGACATACATGCGATCGCCAACCCGCCTGCCAAGCGTGGCGATTATGGTAACCCCGCCCCCCCAAATTTAGGGAGGCTTATGTCTAGCAGTGGACGTCTTTCGGCTGAAATGATGATGAGGATGATGAGACGTAAACTTTATCCGTTAGGGGTTCTGAAATCATAATGATGAAATTATGGCTATAGTTTGTGCACTAGATAAAAAAATTATCCGCCATTTTATCTTATCACTAGCTTCTGTCCGCGACTTCGTCCGCGTTAAATTTCTTGTTCCCCCGACCCTTCCCGTCGCGTGCAATCGCCAACCCGTGCAATTTTCCCCGTTTTTGCAACATTTTTCATTACTGTTCCGCTCCTCTTGGTTGTTGCGTGATGCTATATAGTTTTTAGCCTTTCTCGATAAATAGGCTACCCAACACAAAAAGAATTTTTCAATTCGGACCAGTAGTTCCTGAGATTACGGCGTTCAAACAAACCAACTCTTCAGCTTTATAATATTAGTATAGCTGCTACGCACATTATATTTTTCTATTTAACACTTTTTTCCGAACTCGTAGGCTAACAAAGGGGAACTCTATGTGACGGGAATAATAAAAATTGGACATAATTACGAAAGTCGGGAACTCTGAACAAAACAAGCTCCTGTTTTTCTATATTGCCCTAGTTTACGCAAACTTGTTGTTTTCGTTTTCTCCAATTTGTATGCACGTAAACTGTAAGAGAAATTATATATTTTTGGTTTTAGGGTTCCGTGCACCAAAATAATCTTTAAAAAGATTAATTTTTAGACTCAAAATTTATATCGCCCGCGTGATGTGTCGATATAAATTAGCATAAGTCCTTCCCCAGTGTTCAAATTATTTATTTATTTATTTAACCATTTATGCACACATATAAATAGACAAGAAGAAAGGAACAGAAAAATATGTACAAAGGTAATGTTTATTTGTATAGAAATCTCTTATTATTCGTTCAATTAGGCGATCGGAGATTAGCGGGAACAAAAAGACGGTGAGACAAAATAAATAAGTACGCCTCGTGAAAGTGGCAGTCATTTACGAAAAGCATTTTCAATATCCAACTGGTAGTTTCAGAGATTAGCGCGTCTCAACAAACACACTCTTCAGTTGTACTATATTTATTATTAGCTTCTGCCTGCGACTTCGTCCGCGTTAAATTTCGTGTTCCCCCGACCCTTCCCGTTGCGTCGAATCGCCTACCCGTGCGATTTTCCCCGTTTTTGCAACATTATTCATTTCTGCTCCGCTTGTCTTGGTTGTAGCGTGATGTTATATCGCCTATGTTACTTGCAGATAATCTAGCTTTCTAATGGTGAAAGAATTTTTAAAATCGGTCCAGTAGTTTTGAGTTTATCCATTATAAACAAACAAACAAAAATACAAATTTTTCCTCTTCATAATATTATATGATTAGTGTAGATTACTCTTAGCATTTCACCCGCGACTTCATCAGCGTGAAACAAAAGTTCAAAAGAAAATGGCACATGTAATACCGAAATATTGTAGGTTTGCTTATGTGAAAGAATTTAAAAATCGGTAAATTCCTTTTTGAGTTTATCCATTACAAACAAATTTACAGACAATCCAATATTTCCTCTTTATAATATTACTAGCTTTTGCCAGCGGCTTCGCCCGCGTCGAAGTCGAAATTTTCCCGCTGGAACGTACTACCGGGATAAAAAGTACCTTATGTGTTATTCCAGGTTATAAACAACAGCTTCCTGCAACTTATTGCAGGGAGAATGGATGCGGACTGCTCCTTCATGGAACACTGGACAAAACTACATGTACGAGTAGTGCGGTCTTGATCCAGTGTTTCTGTTGTGTAGTCCTATTCATATTATATTAGGTATTTAAAAATTATAATTAAATTGAATGTAATAATATATATATATAAGTATGGATTATTATAATGTAATGATTGTAATTTATTGTAATTAATCTGAATTAAATTAAATTGAATTGAATATACTATCTGTGTGCCAAATTTCATCTAAATCGGGTCAGTAGTTTTTGCGTGAAAGAGGAACAAACATCCACACATCCATACATCCAGACATCCATACATACAAACTTTCGCGTTTATAATATTAGTAGGATGTGTTCAGCAGCGATCTCTAAGCATTTTACCACCGTACTGCGATCGCCAACCCGCTTGCCAAGCGTGGCGATTATGACAAACCCCCCCAAAAGAGGGAGGCCAATGTCCAGCAGTGGACGTCTTGCGGCTGAAATGATAAATATTAGTGTTGATGAAATCATCTTACTAATAAAAAAATATTATTAATCACAAACAAATATACCCTTTGTCTCAGGAATAAAAAGCTTCCATTGGTGCCAGAATGTTTAAAACTGGTTCAGACGTTCCAGAGATTACTTCCTACAAACAAACTCACAAACTTTCATCATCAGCAGCCTATAATGTTCCCACTGCTGGGGCACAAGCCTCCTCTCGGTGAGAGGGAGAGGGCCGATATTCACCACGCAGACCCAGTGCGGGTTCGTAGATGTCACATGTCTTGGAATTTTTCGTTCTAAGACATGCTGTTTTCTTTATGATGTCTTCCTTCACCGTTTAGAGATCAGTGGTAATGAAATAATTTACACAATGTAATGCGCCTGCTTGGGTTTGAACCTACTAACTCGTAAGTCGCGGCCGTTACAACTGGGACACCATTGCTCACTAAACAAAAAAAAACTACAAACTTTACCTCTCTATAAATAGTGCAAATGTAGGTTCGTAGGTGTGTGTGATTTTTCAGTTTCTAAGTTACATAACCTTGGGATTCTATTAATGTTATGCATGTTAACTTAAAATAATAGTTTAAAAAACTAAAAAACACGCTTCCTTAGAAAACCAAACCATAAAGTAGAAAATTTCTATTTTTAGGGTGTTTCGAATTTTGAGACGTATGTCAGCGTAGTTTGTAACGTATGTCAGCGTAGTTTTCGAAGACAGTTTTTTTGCTATTCTGGTAACCCTGGCAAGGATAATGGCACAAATTTATGAAATTATTGCATTGTCATCGGTCCTTGACAAGTGTGCAAAGTATGAATGAAATATGGTCGTTTAAAGTGGGTCAAAATGGCGCTATAAGGAGTCGGTTACAAACAAACATACAAGTGAAGCTAATATAAAGCGTGTAAAAAACAATAATGATATTCACAAGTATGTAGGTGTTTTAACATTCAACTAAAATCGTAATTTCAGCTGACACCTCTCAAGGTACTCAGACATGTAGAGACGAGCGTAATCCTAGTGTGAATTCGACACTTTTGACTCGTGACGCGCGAGGCACTATTCAAAGAGATTTCTGATTCAACTGGTACTTTTCATCCCCGACTGAAGTGTAGACTTTATTTTATAGTACGGTATATCAATTTACCGAGCTGTGGTGGCCTAGTGGTTTGGCTCCGACTTACGTATCGTAGGTCGTGAGTTCAAAACCAGCCAGGCACTTTCATCATCATCATCATTTCAGCCGTAAGACGTCCACTGCTGGACTTAGGCCTCCCCCAATTTGGGGGGCTTTGCCATAATCGCCACGCTTGGCAGGCGGGTTGGCGATCGCAGTATGGTGGTAAAATGCATAGAGAACGCTGCTGCCCATTCTCTAGTAAGTCCCTTAGTCGCCTTTTACGACACCCACGGGAAGAAATGGGGTGGTGTTATTCTTTACGTCCGGCACCACACAGTACGGCAGACACTTTGTGTAAAAAATTTCATCATCACTACTTTCAAACCAATGAAGGAAAAGATCGTGAGGAACATGACCTAGAACCATATGTGACATCTATCAACCCGCACTGGGCCCGCGTGGTAGATTACGGCCCACTCCCTCTCGAAGAGAGGAGGTCGGGGTCCGAGCAGTAGGAACACTATGGCCAAAAAGCTAGCATATGGTCGTGAATCATATTATCAACATACAACCTGCAAATTGTAATAAATGTAAACAAAAAAAAAAAACACTACAAAGTGAAAAATAACTTTAATTTCGGATGTCGGTGTCTAAGGACCTGTGATTAAGGTGTTTTTGCTTCCGAAATTAAAGTTATTTTTCACTTTTTAGTGTTTTTAGGGTTCCGCACCTCAAAAGGAAAAAGCGGAACCCTTATAGGATCACTTTGTTGTCCGTCCGTCCGTCCGTCCGTCCGTCCGTCCGTCTGTCAAGACCCTTATTCTCAGGAACGCGTGGAGGTATCAAGCTGAAATTCATATCAAATACTCAAGTCTACTGTCTCTTGGAGCTGTGAAAAAATCAAACTTCTAAACTAACGCAATCAAAAGATATAGCCGTGTATGCCGCAAATTTCCGCAATTTTTCGAAACTCGCAAGGGAATCAAAACCTAAAATAACTTTAATTTCGGATGTCGGTGTCTAAGGACCTGTGATTAAGGTGTTTTTGCTTCCGAAATTAAAGTTATTTTTCACTTTTTAGTGTTTTTAGGGTTCCGCACCTCAAAAGGAAAAAGCGGAACCCTTATAGGATCACTTTGTTGTCCGTCCGTCCGTCCGTCCGTCCGTCCGTCCGTCTGTCAAGACCCTTATTCTCAGGAACGCGTGGAGGTATCAAGCTGAAATTCATATCAAATACTCAAGTCTACTGTCTCTTGGAGCTGTGAAAAAATCAAACTTCTAAACTAACGCAATCAAAAGATATAGCCGTGTATGCCGCAAATTTCCGCAATTTTTCGAAACTCGCAAGGGAATCAAAACCTAAAGGGCACTTCTAGTCGATCTAGAATTTTGAAATTTGGTACGAAGCAACGTCTTATAGCACAGATTAAGGAAAAATTGCGAAAATTGTAAATTTTTAATTACATCATATAATAAAAAATAAAATAAAATTTTAAACTTTATACCTACAGTTTTGTACGGAACCCTCGGTGCGCGAGTCCGACTCGCACTTGGCCGGTTTCTTTTATTTTTAAGAAGTAGTTTGTTATTTTATTGTAAAAAGGGAAAGGGACCATTCGGAAAGCACCAGCTTTCAAATAAAAAAGAATCATTAAAATCGGTTCACCCAGTCAAAAGTTAAGATGTAACAAATAAAACAAAAAAAATACAGTCGAATTGATAACCTCCTTTTTTTGAAGTTGGTTAATAAAGTTCGCGGGCTAGCTTGACGAAGCCCAATTAAATATTTGCACTTATGTTTTTATTTTGGATGGGAAATCATCAAATGACGTCTCCCGTTTTAGGTGGAGCGGAAGAGCGTGTCAGACTTTTACTGACTAAAACCCACCCGTGTTCCTTCAGTTGCATATGTCGGCTGTTCAATTTCAAAACCTACTATCTGATATTTTTTTAAACGGGTGTTTTGCATTTTTTTTACTTTATAGACCACCCTCCACATACTAGGCTAGCAAAAACTAACTGAAATTAGTCAAATACGAAGTTAAACAAAGTCGGAAAGATCTACACGTCATTTAGTTCTACAGAAATCGTTTTTCGACTCCTGTAAAATTTAGATATATGCAGATACTGGGTTTTGATATTTCACAGCCGATGCACCAGGCAGATATTTACCCTGAGACTTAATAAGGTACACATAACCTCAGCTTTTCCCTACTTCGCGTGTAATTGAGAAGATACACGTGTTAAATATTAATATTTAAAAGACTTATTTAATGTAGCTGTGCCCGCGGCTACGCCCGCTATCATACGGGGACGTGCTACTCAGACAAAAAATTGCCTATGTTACTCCTTATAACAGCTGTCTGCCTGCGTAAGTGTCAGCTATCTGCCAGTGAAAGTCCCGTCAAAATCGGTCCAGCCGTTTCAGAGATAACAAACAGACAGGCAGACACATAAAAAAAAAAAAGATTTTTTGATGTTAGTGAAAATTTGTATGTATAGATCAGGGTTACTCAAAGTGGGTTCGCCATGCGACGGTAGGGGATTCACGACAAAATTTACGTAATGGCGGCTGGGTGACTGGCAGGCGCATGCGGAAAGCATAAAGGCGCGCGCGCGGCTGTCGCTTGCTCGTGGCGTGACACGTGAGAATAACATTGTTTATAGAATAAACTTTATTTTATTGTATATACAATGTTATTCTTTTCTTGATTGGGGGGGAGGGGGGGTTGGGGGTAAGCGAAATTCAGAGCTTTGTAGTACACTTCAGAGTCTCATATTATTCCGTTAATTTTCTAAAACTAGGCCAGTTATTCCCGAGGGCGGAATAAAAGGAATTCAAGGATTATTATATCAGTTACCTTGGTACACCTTTGTAATAAAATTGTTGTCACTATTATTAACCCTCGACGCAAAAAGAGGGATGTTATAAGTTTGACCGCTATATGTGTCTGTCTGTGGCACCGTAGCTCTTAAACGGGTAAACTGATTTGAGTACGGTTTTTTTATTTAAAACTAGGCTTTTTTTTCTTAGATATGCTTTATTAAAATAGGTTCAGGTGTTTCGACCTGACAATCCGCTGAACAAAACATTACCTATAACGTCTTATTAAACATAAGTGTGTATTTTTAGGGTTCCGTTGCCAAATGGCAAAAAACGGAACCCTTATAGATTCGCCATGTCTGTCTGTCTGTCTGTCTGTCTGTCCGAGTATGTTGCAGCCACTTTTCTCCGAAACTATAAGAGCTGTGCTATTGAAACTTGGTAAGTAGATGTATTCAGTGAACCGCATTAAGATTTTCACACGAAAATAGAAAAAAAACAATAATATTTGGGGTTCCCCATACATAGAACTGAAACTCAAAAATTTTTTTTTCATCAAACCCTTACGTGTGGGGTATCTATGGATAGGTCTTCAAAAATGATATTGAGGTTTCTAATATCATTTTTTTTTTTTAAACAATAATATTTGGGGTTCCCCATACATAGAACTGAAACACAAAAAAAAAAATTCATCAAACCCTTACGTGTGGGGTATCTATGGATAGGTCTTCAAAAATGAAATTGAGGTTTCTAATATCATTTTTTTCTAAACTGAATAGTTTGCGCGAGAGACACTTCCAAAGTGGTAAAATGTGTGTCCCCCCCCCCCGTAACTTCTAAAATAAGGGAATGATAAAACTAAAAAAAATATATGATGTACATTACCATGAAAACTACCAACGAAAATTGGTTTGAACGAGATCTAGTTAGTAGTTTTTTTTTAATACGTCATAAATCGTAAACCACAATTTACCTTTCATTCAGTCAACACAAATATAAAAATTAAAAAAAAAACATTTCATTTCATAAACGATGATGACGAATGATGATGATGATGACCTGCAGGTTTGTACGGAACCCTCGGTGCGCGAGTCCGACTCGCACTTGGCCGGTTTTTAGGGTTCCGTTGCCAAATGGCAAAAAACGGAACCCTTATAGATTCGCCATGTCTGTCTGTCTGTCTGTCTGTCTGTCTGTCCGAGTATGTCGCAGCCACTTTTCTCCGAAACTATAAGAGCTGTGCTATTGAAACTTGGTAAGTAGATGTATTCAGTGAACCGCATTAAGATTTTCACATAAAAATAGAAAAAAAACAATAATATTTGGGGTTCCCCATACATAGAACTGAAACTCAAAATTTTTTTTTTCATCAAACCCTTACGTGTGGGGTATCTATGGATAGGTCTTCAAAAATGATATTGAGGTTTCTAATATCATTTTTTTTTTAAACAATAATATTTGGGGTTCCCCATGCATAGAACTGAAACACAAAAAAAAAAATTCATCAAACCCTTACGTGTGGGGTATCTATGGATAGGTCTTCAAAAATGAAATTGAGGTTTCTAATATCATTTTTTTCTAAACTGAATAGTTTGCGCGAGAGACACTTCCAAAGTGGTAAAATGTGTGTCCCCCCCCCGTAACTTCTAAAATAAGGGAATGATAAAACTAAAAAAAATATATGATGTACATTACCATGAAAACTACCAACGAAAATTGGTTTGAACGAGATCTAGTTAGCAGTTTTTTTTTAATACGTCATAAATCGTAAACAATACACAACAATACGTACAATTTACCTTTCATTCAGTCAACACAAATATAAAAATTAAAAAAAAAACATTTCATTTCATAAACGATGATGACGAATGATGATGATGATGACCTGCAGGTTTGTACGGAACCCTCGGTGCGCGAGTCCGACTCGCACTTGGCCGGTTTTTATGAGAGCAGTGGTGGCCCAGTTGTAACGGCCGCGACTTACGAGTAGTAAGGTCGTGAGTTCGAACCCAAGCAGCCGCTTTACTTTGTGTAAATTATTTCATCACCACTGCTCTCAAAACGGTGAAGGAAAACATCGTGAGGAAACCGGCATGTCTTAGAACTAAAAATTCGAAAACATGTGACATCTGCCAACCCGCACTGGGCCCGCGTGGCGAAATATGGCCCACTCCCTCTAACCGAGAGGAGGCCTGTGTCCCAGCAGTGGGAACATTATGGCTGCTGATGTGATGTATTTTTTTGCTTTTTAGAGGGCTTTGATTTATTTTTTGCAAAAACTTTTATATTAGCATTCTGAAATTCTGATAGCGCGAAATCACCAATTCAAAATATTTAACTGATCCTCTTAAAACCTTTTGGCATCATAATCATGTACTCTTTTATTTAATTCGATGTCTACAAGGACGTAAAAATATCGTGGCTCGATTTTTTCGCGCACTGGTTTTTGACTCTCGGCTCCAAGCCGAGTTGAAGACGCCAGTACACGAAAAAATCACGTCGCGATATTTTGACGTCCGTGTTTACGATCAACAAAACTGACACGAAACCAGGGTCGTCCGATATAGCTGAAGTCTAGTAAGACGATGGATGTTTTCGAACAAAATAAAATTTAATTAATTGACCAGACTGGCCTGTTAGTCTAGTGGTTAGTGACCCTGACTGCAAAGACCTGAGGTCGTGGGTTCGATCCCCACCCAGGACAAATCTTTGTGTGATGAGCACAATCATTTGTGTAATTTATCTATAATATGTATCTATTTAGAAATACATAAGTATGTTGATCAGTTGTCTGATTACCATAGTACAGGCTCTGCCTAGTTTGGGATCAGATAACAGTGTGTTGGTTGTCCTAAGATATTTATTTAATTGAAAACAAACAGTTTATTCACCAAATTAATTTTAGGTTAGAACTGTGTCCTACCGCGGGCGACCCGAAATGGTCGCAATAACTAAGTTACAGCACTTCGACCAAACGGGGGTAGGATCCTTAGGGTTAGGGTAGGTTAGAACTGTGTCTAATTGCTACATCCAAGTGTGTCACAGTTACTTGGCTATTTTGTATTTTCAGGACCCCAAATTAGGAATTATTTGAGGTTCTCAAAAAGAGGCGCAATAGCCTATATATTCAAATAAATATTGGATAATATACAGGATATTTTTTATCCAGTGCGCAAACTGTAACCATGAATTCAGCATATCATTCTAGACCCCCCAGCATAGAAAATTTTCATCGGTTATACAAAAAAAAATCTGCTGTTTCATAGAAAAAAGCAATACCTACGGGGTCAAAATGTATGGAACAGCTGATTTTTTTTTTTGTATAACTGACGAAAATTTTCTACGCTGGGGGGTCTAGAATGATATGCTGAATTCATGGTTACAATTTATGCATTGGATAAAAACTTATCCTGTATACCTATAGTTATTTTGTGTAAATTATTTCATCACCACTGCTCTCGAAACGGTGAAGAAAAACATCGTGAGGAAACCGGCATGCGGCAGCACCCGCACTAGGCCCGCGTGGTGAGTTATGGCCCACTCCCTCACATCGAGAGGAGGCCTGTGTCCCAGCAGTGGGAACATTATAGGCTGATGATGATGAGCGTATTTGTTTTCTTATGCAATTTTATTCAATAGCATACTAAATCATGAGCATATTCGATACTATTTTTATATGTCTCATTTATTTTATTACGCATACACACATTACGTTGCACTACCGATGCAATTGATTTACATCTGTCACCACTCTGCAGGACCAGTTAGAAACAAGCGTCAGACACTAGTTGTTAGGCATTTTTGTTGAACTGAGCCTTTTTTGGCGCAGCCGTGAGGTAGGTACGCTTACCTGCTTATTCCTTACATCGCACTTCACTGTTTTTTTATCTGTTGATACTGTTTACCTTTTAGTCAGTGCTAAATACTCAAATGTATTTTGTTTTTTAATAGAGAGTGATCTGGAATGTTTTAAGGACCGCAAAATGGGAACAATTAGAGCTTCAATTAAATATACACGGCTACACATCGAGCAATGCATTTCCAGTTTCAGCTGACCTCTCAATATGCGGAAATCCTATACAATGTGAGATCAGTTTATACTGCAAATGTATAGCTGACAGACCTGTAGCCGTGTGTATAATCGCCCGTAACAATAAGCAATTTTAATCTGAAACTAATCTCAGATTGACCTGACGACATCCCTTTAATCTTAGTTTAACTTATCGATTTTTACTTAACTATTACATAATCTTAACTTGCTAACTAACTTTAAATAGCAACTGATAAGCACCCTAAACTCTGGACCCCACGGAAGTTGCCGGTAATGAAATAAGTTACCCTATGTATTGGGGAAGGGGGGAAATCTGGGGTCATTGTTTAAGGCGTAGGATTCCATAAAACGTTTGATTTTCTGTCACACCGTTAAGTGTATTGGTACACACGGCTAAATATCAAGCTATACATTTTCAGTTTTAGCTGAGCTCGCATTGTATACATTTTTCATACAAAGAGAGGTCAGCTTATACTGGAAACGTATAGTAGCCGTGCGTACAGTCACAAAAAGAGTACCAGACAGTAACCAGGATTATTGGAAATAGTTGAAGTTTATTCTGAACCCTTATTCAATAGATAACAAACAGTTCATTTATCAAATTAACATTCGAAAACGTCCATCTGTTTCAAAATAAACTTCAACTGTATCTGAAAAACACTTTTTACTTATCTTTTAGGGTACCGTACATATTGTACATCAAGTGCGCGACTGCTGAGCGTGGGGTCCTGGGTTCGATTCCCGGGTCGGGCAAAGTGTTTCTGGGTTTTTCCATTAGGAATTTCTTAGTAGCAGCCCGGAGTTTGGAAGTTGGCGGTGTGATACCCCCGTGCCTCGGAAAGCACGTTAAGCCGTTGGTCCTACGCCTGATCTCTCTCCGGTCGTGTCGGATTGCCGTCCCATCGGACTATGAGAGTGAGGGAAGAGTGAGTGCTCCTATGTCTGCGCACACACTTGAGCACTATAATATCTCCCGCGCCGATGGCTAGTCTCCGTTGAGATTGGCCGCCGTGGCCGAAATTCGGTCTGGAGGACTATATATACTATATATATACTATATATACATCAAGTCAAATTTAATGTATTGTCAAATGTTCAAAGAAAAGAATCTCATGCCATTTTATTTGTACACACGGCTACTTATCAAGTTATACATTTCCAGTTATAGCTAACCTCACATTGTATAGGCTTTTTGCACAATTTCGTAAACTATTTGTAAGTTTAATTTTTTTTTAAATAATTTGAATTTGAAAAAGATTTATTCAATAATATGTCATGAAAAAAAAAAATAGGCTAAGATGAACCTACCTTGTGAGGTGTTGTTCAAACGTTCAAACAATATATTTACTGTCGCATAATTCTCAAAAAAAATAATTTCGCTTAAATGATCACTTTTTATGTAATGATAAAAGAGGGAATTCAATCAATTAAAAGTATACCAAAAAAATATTCCACTGAGGCGTGTATTTGTTTTTTCACTAGCTTCTGTCCTCGGCTTCGCCCGCGTGGATGTCGAAAGTTATTCCACAGGAACTTGTTAGCGGGACAAAAGGTAGGTGTCCTTCCCCAAGGTCTAGTCTATCTCTGTGCTAAATCTCATCAAAATCGGTTTTGGGGTTCAGGCTTGAAAGCGTAATAGACAGACAGAGTTACTTTCACATTTATAGACTTAAATAAAAAAATAATATTAATAGATAAAATACTATAGTAGGAAGGGATTAAATAAGTAGGAAAGTAGGGATTTATTTAATTAACACTTAAAAGTTAGTATTATTTTGTTGGTCATTCGAGTCAACTGTTTTGAACCTTATTTGTTGCCACGATGCGATTGTCAAATACCTAAATATACCTTTTTGCCGAGCCTTAAATATGTTTTTGATTTGGGACTGTGCTGTGGGATCATAAAATTTGGAAGAAAATTGGTTCTTTTTCTTCATTATGAGGAAGTGATAATTTCATTTTGTGTTTTTTTTTTCTAGGCTGTAGTCTAATAATATCTAATATTTTTCATTCATTTAAACACATATTGTTCATAAATTATCAACAAATTAACAAAATATTGTTTCAACTTAAAACGCAAAAGTTTGACCCTTAGCTCGATAGATGGCGCTGTACCATTCGGGCCATTTTCTGAATCGCGCTATGGTTTCGTTACCACGGATAGCATAAGATTAGAGAGTTTTTTCGTCGACTTCGTGCCTCAATCTATTGAGTAAGGAAATTATTGGGCCTTGGTAACTCTTGGCAATGTCCTTAAAGGGCGAAATTATTTTTGGATGGTATAGGTCGTCCCGGGGACTGCTCACCTACTTTGTGAGCGGTCTCGGTGAAGCGATCTATCCTATGATTCCCGATGTTTCTAGTTTCTACCGTGCTATCAGAATCTTATCAGGTGCTTGAATGACATTGAATCATTGATTGGCGCTTGAGCGGCCATTGTTGTTAAATGCTTGTGCGATTGTTTATGGTAAAACAAGATGGCGTCCTTGGTTCCGACCTTTGCCACTAATACATTTCCAGTTTTAGCTGAGCTCGCATTGTATAGATTTTTCGTACAATGAGAAGTCAGCTTATACTGGACATGCTTTGCTTGATTATCTGCCGTGCGTACATTAATTTCTATTTACAACATTGAGAATGTTAATTGATTTGTGATAGATTCAGAATAATTATATCTAACTTAGATTATGTGTGTATTCTGTCATTTGTAACGTGGGTATTTATAGAAACCGCTTATTATTACTAATTTAAATCACGTATGTGCATAGAGGCTAATTACTTTACCCACGTGTTAGGTATTTGATGAAAAAAAATTATGAAAAAAAAAACAAATCATTCATCCAACTTTTATCTAAACTTTAAATGACACTGACATTTATACTGTTACTTAAGTTATAATTTTTGGAAATTCGAAATTATCAGTTCCACGAAAAATTACAAAAACAACTGATCCATTATGGGCATACCCCATGGTAAGACTAATAATAAAATAATCATCATCATCATTTCAGCCAAAAGACGTCCACTGCTGGATATAGGCCTCCCCTAATTTGGGGGCTTTGCCATAATCGCCACGCTTGGCAGGCGGGTTGGCGATCGCAGTATGGATCGGAGTATGTACTGTACATGCATAGAGAACGCTGCTGCCCATTCTCTAGTAAGTCCCTTAGTCGCCTCTTACGACAGCCATGGGATGAAATGGAATGATGATATTGTTTACGTCCGGCACCACACGGTACAATATGTTTCAATAAAACAATATTGAATATAAAATCAAGAAAGGTTGCTGCTCAGTTGCGGTTCGGTTTTTTTTTTTGGATGGGAAACCATCAAATGACTTCTCTAGCTCTGGGCGGAGCGGGGGGGCGTGTCAGACTTTTACTGACTAAAACCCACCAGTGTTCCTTCAGTTGCCCATGTGCCAGGGTCACGGTATCTCTTTCAAACAATCTCGCGACCCCGGCAGGCAGCGGTCCTAGCAGACCCCTTCAGTGCTGCTGACATCTCTTTGAGGCGCGCGTGGAACACTACGCGCTGTCGACCCGAGCCTGGTCCTTACCGGGCGGCGAGCTACCCATTGCTCGCCACCCGCAAGCTCGCGCCTACTGTGGCCGGGATTCAGCTATCGACTCCCGGCGCCCGGGGCGTCTCCTCCTGCGGCGGCTAGGGACGTGAGGGCGCAGAGACTGCTACTCCCTCACGCGCCCCGCCTCCTCCTTCGTGAGCATTACTGCTTCGCAGAAGGAGGTGACGGCTTCCTATGCCCTCTCGCTCCGTGCTATGGCTCGCACCAGGGACGGATGCGAGAGGTCACCACCGCCGATCGCCTCCACGAGGACACGGCGGTGCTCCGCCCAGGCAGGGCACACTTCCACCGTATGCTCCACCGTGTCCTCCAGACGATCCTGGCAATGGAAACACCCGGGCGTTTCCTCCCGCTTTATCCTGAACAGGAACCCACCGAAGCACCCATGCCCGGTGAGAACCTGCGTTAGGCGGAAGGTGAGGACGCCGTGGTGCCTCTCAATCCACTCCTCAAAGAGGGGACTTACCGCCGCAATTGTGGCGTGCCCAGTTGCGGTTCGGTCAAGTGCTGTTCAAATCAGTGCTTTGAGTGGAATATCTTACCGATGTTCGTCCTTATTAGAGAAATAGAGAACTAGCTTCTGCCCGCGACCGCGTAAAATTCTTTCCTCCCCGTCGCATCGAATCGCCTGATTGGCGATTTTTTTTTTGGCTCGTCTCCTAATTTTCTTAGAGTGATGTTATATGAGGCCATGAGAGCCAGAGTGAACTATTTAAAATATAAATAATAATAAAGGTGCCTAAGGTTTACATGATTCCTAAAAAATCTCTTAATATGTAAAATAAACAATATAACATATTAAAAGATTTGGGCACCAAAGAATAATAAAATGTATAATATTTTCTAAAGTTACAATTATTTGGAATCAGGGTTTCCGTTTTGGGACGAAGTTCCTTATCGCGCGTTGTGAAAGGGGGCTAGACGGAAAAAATTCTTACGAAAAGTTGTCTCGACATGCTTTAACCGACTTCAAAAAAAGGACGAGGTTTCTTAATTCGACCGTATATATTTTGTATGTTGTTGTTTTTTTTGTTGTGAGTAGAGAGGGAGAGAGGGGGAGAGGGGGGGAGGGGGAGAGGAGGAGGGATGGAGAGGGGGAGAGGGAGAGAGGGGGAGTGGGAGAGAGGGAGAGAGAGAGGGAAAAAGGGAGAGAGAGAAAGAGGGAGAGAGGAGATAGGGAGAGAGAGAGAATATTTTTGTTGAGTGTATACAGGTTTTTTGTACATCCTACTAATATTATAAATGCGAAAGTTTGTGAGGATGGATGTATGTGTATGTGTATGTTTGTTACCCTTTCACGCAAAAACGACTGAACGGATTTGAATGAAATTTGGCACACAGATAGTTTATAACATAAAGGGTACTTTTTATCCCGGTAGTACGTTCCCGCGGGATATTTTCCGACCTTCACGCGGGCGAAGCCGCTGGCAAAAGCTAGTAATAAATAATTAAAAAATTATAACTAAGTATTATGAATCCTGGAAAGGAACTTCGTTCCATCCGGGTGTCCCTTGACACCTCTAAAGTTTTTTTTCTTATTTATGAAAACTATTGTTGAAGTAGTTAGGTCACTCTGACTCTCATTGCCTCATATAGCCTATAGACTTTTTCGATGAATGGGCTATCCGACACTAAAAGAATTTATCAATTCCAATTAATAGTTCCTGAGATTATAGCGTGTTGATCGCTAAACAAACAAACTCTTCAGTTTTGTAATATTAGTATAGATTCTTTTGCATATACTTATAGTATGTAGGTACCACATGCAAATATTCCGTTGTACAGTACTCAAGTATTGTTAAGGTAATCCGTTAGGGCATAAACGTCTCCTTATTAGCTAAACAATGGCATACCGTTATTAGTTTAGCCATACTTTGCGATTCTAGCCCAGACCTGTTGACCGTAATGTAGGCTGAGTTGAGCTAGACTGAATGTGGGTGTCTAAGGTTGAATGATAAGTGTGTGTGACTGGTTTAATGGCAGTCTGGCGCCTGAAATGATTTGTCATGTCTAGGTTTGGGGGGGGGGGGGGGGTTTGGTCTATTTATATACTACTATTCCCTTACAGACTGACTCAACTCATACACTGACTTGTAACTTGTAATAACATTAGGAAATTCGTATTCTTGCCTTTGCAATGTTTTTGTCTTTGAGTTTATCAAACTGGTTGATAACTTAATTGTATAGATATTATTTATTTTTTCTTCTATGACACTGATTTACATTCTGTAATTACTGTAACTCATACACTGACTTGTAACTTGTAAATATATTAGGGAATTCGTATTCTTGCCTTTGCAATGTTTTTGTAAATATGTGAGCACCATGTATCTATCATATAATCAATTTATCTCTCATTGTTTCATTATCAGTTCTTTTACCTGTTGTGGTATGGTAATTTTTATTGTAGGTGCATCGTTTTCACATATAATTGTATAAATATTGTATAATAATGAAAACTATTTTAAAAGAGTAACGGTGGAGTTTCTTGCCCATTCTTCTCCATACGAATGTACCTTTTGAAAGGGGCAACTAGATCAATTCTATTTTCATGTAACAGTTGACGGTCAAAAGTGCCTTTTTTGGGCCTAATTGAAATAAATGCTTTGACTTTGACTTATTATTTATAATTTAATATGATTATTGTAGTTTTAATAGTATTTCAATAATTGTTCCTCTCAACCAAAGCACCTGCCATCTAATCTCTTCACCACCCTTGGTTGACTGGTAGAGAATGCCTAAGGTTATTAAGTCCGCCTTTGTACCTTTTTTGTGTGCGAGAAGTTTAAATTTATACATACAAATAAATAAAATTGAAGTGTCTGTTTTTAATATTAAGATAACCACTTTTTTCTAAGTGTATATGGATGTACCAAAACAACATTTTTTACAATTTTTGTCTATCTGTCTGTCTGTTCGTTCCGGCTAATCTCTGAAATGGCTGGACCGATTTTGACGGAACTTTCACTGGCAGATAGCTGATGTAACAAGGAGTAACTTAGGCTACTTTTATATTAGAAAAAATAAATAATAGTTTAAAAAAACTAAAAACACGCTGAATTTTGAGATGTATGTCAGCGTAGTTTTCAAAGACAAGTAGTGCTCAATACCACGCAGACGAAGTCGCGGGTAACAGCTATTACCTATAATATAACCTGTATTAATATATCTTACCGCGGTAGTACGTCCTTCTGCGTTAATTTCCGACATCCACGCGGGCGAAGCCGCGGGCAAAAACTAGTAAATAAATAAATATAACATAATATTACCCATGTTTATGTTTTTCTGAAGGATTAAACATTATTAAGGATAAGTATATGGATATGTGCTTAGACTTTTCGCAATTATATTGGGGTCGGCTCCAGTCTAACCGGATACAGCTGAAAACCAGTATTATACATGGAACTCCTGCCTATCTGACCTCCACAACCTAATTACTGACTGGGTAATACGATACCCCACGGTAAGAAGGGTTCCCGTGTGGTGCCGGACGTAAAGAATAGCATCACCCTATTTCTTCCCGTGGGTGTCGTAAAAAACGACTAAAGGACTTACTAGAGAATGGGCAGCAGCGTTCTCTATGCATTTTACCACCATACTGCGATCGCCAACCCGCCTGCCTAGCGTGGCGATTATGGCAAAGCCTCCCAAATTGGGGGAGGCCTATGTCCAGCAGTGGACGTCTTACGGCTGTAATCATGATGATGATGATGGTAAGGCTGGTTGTCTGACTTTCAGCCTCATGAGGATTCGTCATCATCATCATCATCATCATCATCATTTCAGCCGTAAGACGTCCACTGCTGGACTTAGGCCTCCCCCAATTTGGGGGGCTTTGCCATAATCGCCACGCTTGGCAGGCGGGTTGGCGATCGCAGTATGGTGGTAAAATGCATAGAGAACGCTGCTGCCCGTTCTCTAGTAAGGACCCGTACCGAGGACCCGTACCAACTGTCAAAGATTCTAGCATGACAGTGGGGACCTACGATATAACGTGCTTTCTCTGGCAAGGAGCCTTTATTTTTTTTTTGTGAGAGGGATATCTTCAAATGATGTCTCCCGCTCTAGGGTGGAGCGGAAGGGCGTGTCAGACTTTTACTGACTAAAACCCACCCGTGTTCCTTCAGTTGCCCATGTGCCACGGCCGCGGTATCTCTTTCGAACAAATCTCGCGACCCTGGCAGAAGGAGGAGCCTTGGTATATAAAGATGGTCACCTATCTATGGACTCCGATTTATAAATTCTGAGGGTTTTGAAAATGTCGATATATTTCATTTATCCAAACAATCATATCGGAAACAAGTCAAGCAGATATTGTTTAGTAAACAAATTGTGCCATAACTCATCCTTATAAGAAAAATCTAATAATGATTATAGTATTTCAACCAAAGCACGTTCCAATTACTTAGTGTAAAAATATTCACAATGTAATTTTTTATTTTATTTTGTTTGTTTTTTATTAATATTGCCGTAGTATTTAGCTACAAATTTTTAACTTTGATTTATTCGTCCACAGTCGCATATAATTGCTGTATTGATGTACCTGTAAAACTTTCTTTCTTTTTTTTCTTCTCTTTATTTGCCACTTTCTACTTAACCTAGCGTTATCAATGTCGTGAAACTCTTTAATTGGCTTAAGAGATAATTGTCATCATCTCACTATCAATGTGCAGTGCATGCTAGTAACTTTGACGCAACTGCATTGGGCTGTTCATTGATAGTGAGGTGAACATACATCATAACGCATGTAATTTATTAAAAAGCTGTTGAGTTTCCAAATAAATAAATAAACCTATGCGGCATCAATGTATGCGGCTGATATTATTTAGCTACAAGCCCCTTGTTTCGCCTTACGAAAATTATAATATTAACCACTTTTCAGCTCCCCCCATTACGTGGTGCAAATACCCGTTCTACTTATATTGCATTCCTTAATTTAAATAATATGACAAACATTTGCGGGCGGTGCCGTGTGAAGATGTAATTTGGAACAAAATTCAACACTTTGGTACCTAAACAATTAAATTCATGGTCTTTGTGATTTGGAGCTCTTAGAGACGCGTAAAAGTCACTGAGTTTTTTTAATATATTTATTTTTGTAGTGACACACATAAAATTGTAAAACACTACTTGCTATGTAAATAACAGTCAGGTAGTTAATATAACATCATCAATATACATACAGTGACAAAAATGAATAGGGAAAATTGTTGAAGCTATTTTACCCACACAACTTCGCGAGCTTTCTGTACTAGACTCATGTAAATCGATCCAATAATCATGAAGGAAGCGGTGTACCGAAATGTACGTTTAGTGTTAGTTAGCCTTTTATCGAGGAAGGCTATAGACTATATAACATCAAGCTTGGACTCTTAGGAGCCGCGCAAAAAGGAAAAAGTCACAAATACGATACGATTCTCTGCGACGCGGGAGCAAGAAATTTGACGCGGACGAAGTCGCGGACTAGTTAAATATATTTTTTGGAAATAATGGCACGTAGATATTTAGAGGTTTACCATCCCTGATCTATACTATTAATATAAACTTAAGCACTGCGACTCAGCAGAGATAAAGCACCCGCTTTGAAATTTAACAGATTATCAATATTTCCCTTCGAAAGCAATTTTTTAATCAAAATATATTTATTAATCTAAATATAGATTGGTTCTGTCACCGTCAAATTGTAAATACAGTTACATTACAATCTAACTAACGAGATTGTAATCTGCCGAAACATTGTGAATCGTCAGATTATAATCTCGCTAGTTAGATTGTAATCTAACGGTATTTCCAATTTCACGTTGACAGTTGTAAATCAAACTCGCTGGTCTCCTGCCCCTCATGTTAGGGTTGCAGGTCACAGAGCCGCCGTTAATTAGAAGCGAGCCCCCACCGTCCGCTGCCATGCAATTTGCACAGTACGTAATCATAAAATATACCTGAACAGAAAAACTAAACTCTATGAAGTGGTGGTGACGATTTTGTATACTTATAAGGACGATTGAGAAACAGAATCATCATCATCATCATTTCAACCGTAAGACGTCCACTGCTGGACTTAGGCCTCCCCCAATTTGGGGGGCTTTGCCATAATGGCGACGCTTGGCAGGCGGGTTGGCGATCGCAGTATGGTGGTAAAATGCATAGAGAACGCTGCTGCCCATTCTCTAGTAAATCCCTTAGTCGCCTTTTACGACACCCATGGGAAGAATTAGGGTGGTTTTATTCTTTACGTCCGGCACCACACGGTACGGAGAAACAGAATGTAAGGTTCCAACTAAACCTCGGAAGAAAGGCATGGTCCTCCAAATAGATAGATAGAGATATAAATACCTTTATAAATAGATATATAGATAGTTCTGCCTGACGATAGCTGTCAGGACGTCGCAGATATGCTAGTTGCGCGGTAAACTCTGCTTGCACGATGAAGGATTTTGTGTGACGTCAGTGAGTAGAGTATTTTTATCTCACAAAGCGACGCGCGCTTTACTTGCGGTAACTAAGTAACAAACATGCTGTTAATGTTTGTGAAGACGAATATCGTCAGCACACTACACACACGCACACACACTTCCGACTTTGGCATTGTCTTGGATGGTTTTGAGAATAGTATACCTCCATACTACTAAAATACTTTACCTCAATGTCGTGAGAAGAGTTTTGAGTATGAATGTCTGACTATAAGAGTGCATGGATGGCTTTAAGAGTAGAGGAAGACCACAAAAACGATGGATGGACTCTGTGAAAAATGAAATGACTAGAAATTACTGAAATTACGACTAAAGAGATTATGAAAAAAAAATTTTTTGGTATAAGGGCAAGAATAGAGTTAGCTGTCACACAGATTAATAAAGTGGTATGACAAGAGGCAATCAACGAAAATTTTATCAAGCTTCATTTTATCTAATCCAGTTTAACATAGTCGCTTGCTGTATTCCAGGTTCGCCACGATATTTTCATCCAGAAAAAGAAAAGGATGAAATATCCAACCTGTTAGCCAACCTGGTGGCAAGTGGGTTATGTGAGTATATAAACCTAACTCAATTACATCTTACTCCCTGATCGCGGCAGACGCCAGCTACACTCCCTTCCGCATTATTAGGATTTACCGACGGAGGCATATACTAACCATTCCCGATGTCGCTACAACCCTCCTCTAGGAGAATAGTAAGCTTACCAGCACTCTCAAGATCCACGATCACAGACCGCCGTCCTTCTGTCCTCGCCGCCGAGACCCGCCGCGACATCCCAATTCATGTGCACCCCCACCTTTGCTGGAGCCAACCCGCACCGCTAAACCTGTAGCTTTAAATTTGCTCCTAAATAATATTCATTCCAAGCCAGCCCAGCTCTTGCTGCCCTCTACCAGTGATGCTCTAAGCTAAGGTTTGTACCCCACAGGAACAAGACAAAGTGCCCTTAGCATGTAGTCGCTCTAGATTTAAGTGTTTAAGCCCTGGCTGATGGCCTAAGTTTACTGAGGTGGCGAGAGGCAAGCCCGGTTAAGCAGCCGACAACCTAATAGGTTCTAAGACTAGGAGCTCCTTGTTGTTCTCCTCATCGCTGCCACTGTGGCGAAGTAGTCAACAGTCTAGGACACCACGGCCTGTCTTGTAGCCGAAGTGCGGGTCGCTTAGCGCGGCACGCGAACGTTAACGATATCATCCGACGAGCTCTTGTCACCGTCGGTGTTCCAGCTGTATTAGAACCCTATGGCTTGGCACGCGACGATGGCAAGAGACCGGATGGTATGTCTTTGTTTCTTTGGAAGGTGGGTAGGCCTTAAGTGTGAGATGCAACGTGTGTCGATACTCTTGCGCCATCCCATCTTCCTAGCTCGGCTTGCTGCGCTGGCGCTGCCGCTGCGGCTGCGGAAAATCTCAAGCGGCGAAAGTATAGCAACCTTATATATGGTTGACACTTCTCGTGACCCAAGGGCTGGTTTTTATTTTGGCCAGCGGCTAAGCATTGCTATACAGCGTGGTAATACCGCCAGTCTCTTGGGTACATTGCCGGTCGACAGCGATGAGGATGAATTTTTGATGCCTTATTTTAGTTTGTGTATATATAGTTTTTGTTAAGTTAATATATTATTTTGTTATTTTTATTAATCAATAAATACCTCATAGGTTGAAATGAAAGAGATCATATTCCAAAAATAAAAATTACATTTTACTGTGATTGGGTAAGTTTCCAATCCAATTAAACATAATCAAAATCCAAAGTTCCATGACCTGTCTGACTTTCAACCAACTTAAAAAAACCTACTTACATTTTTAATACCAAAATCAAATCAAGAAAAACTAATTTTGATTTATAACCCGCTTCAAAGTAAAAGTGTTCTTAAAATCTCGACACGTAACGACATATCATTCTATAAAAAAACTTCTAAAATTTAGTACAACGCGTAAAAATTTACGATATTAACGTATACCACGTTTAAGGGTGACGTTGTGGGTAAAATTGTGTAATAAAGTAAGACTTTCAATTTGACATGATTTTATTAGTAGTCGGTGGGAAGAACTGGAGCTTAACCCATTTTATCATGAAAAAAGAGTTTTTAACCGACTTCAAAAAAGGAGGGTGTTATCAATTCGACTGTATTTAAAAAAAAAAAAAAAAATGTTTCTTACCTCATAACTTTTGACTGGGTTAATTGATTTTGATGTTTTTTTTTTATTTGAAAGCTGGTACTTTTCAAATGGTACCATTTAAATTTGGTTTCATTCGGATAATGGGATCCATGTGAAAAGCATATAAGTCTTAAATTTGCATTAAGTATTTGCGCGACAAATGAACACGCGATTAAATTTGTGCGGGGTATCTACCATAACTAAAAGTGAAAAATAAAAACTTTTTACAAAAAATAACAACCAACTTCCTAAAAAAAACACGACAAAGTCAAAAATAACTTTAATTTCGGAAGTCGGTGGCGAAAAAACCTTAAATACAGATCCTAAGACACCGAATTCCGAAATTAAAGTTATTTTTGACTTTGTAGTGTTTGTTTTTAAGAAGTCGGTTGTTATTTTTTTATGTTACTTATGACGATACGATACTTGAATGTCACCTACTTACGGTACACCCACACGATCGTCATCTATACCTACTTATTACTTGTTATACTCCTAAATATATATTACTAGCTTTTGCCAGCGGCTTCGCCCGCGTGGAGGTCGAAAAGTATCCCGCGGGAACGTACTACCGGGATAAAAAGTAGCCTATGTCCTTTCTCAGGCTCTTAACTATCTGTGTACCAAATTTCATTTAAATATAGAGTTACTTTTGCATTTATAATATTATAGTGTGGACTCGCTTCTGCCAGCGTCTTCGTTCGCGATCAATTTCTTGCTACCCCTACCCTCCCCATTGCATCGAATCGCTTGCCCGTGCGACGTCTTCGTTATCGTGACTTTTTTCTTTTTGCTCGGCTCCTAAAGTCCTAGCGTAATGTTATACAGTCCATAGCCTTCCTCGATAAATGGGCTATTCAACACTAAAAGAATCTCCACCATACAGGATAAATTTTTATCCAGTGCGCAAACTGTAACCATGAATTCAGCATATCATTCTAGACCCCCCAACGTTGAAAATTTTTGTCGGTTACACAAAAAAAAATCAGCTGTTCCATACATTTTGACCCCGTAGGTAGGTATTGCATTTGTCTATGAAACAGCAGATTTTTTTTTGCAAAAGCGACGAAAATTTTTTACGCTGGGGGGTCTAGAATGATATGCTGAATTCATGGTTACAGTTTGCGCAATGGATAAAAAATTATCCTGTATACTATAGAATATTAAAAAGCTGAAGAGTGAGTTTTGTTGAATGTACTAATCTCAGGAATTACGCACTAATCTCATCCAACCGATTGACCTTCAAAGTTAAAGTTCGCGAGCATATTCGCAACAAGTTGACAGTATCATCACAACAGTAATGTTTCGTCATTGTTTGTCTCGTTTGTTTCAGGAAATTCGATTATTTATGTTTATTTATTTATTTGTTTTTATGTTTATATATAGTTAGGTATATATATTATGTTTATGATTTAAATATGTTAAGCGTTTATATTTATATGTCCTTATAGTCATTGCACCTACCATTGTATGTCTCTGCATCACCCAAAGGTTGACTGGTAGAAAATGCCTATGGCATTAAGTCCGCCTCTGTACATTTATGTGCTTGAAGTATTAAATAAATAATAAATAAATAAATCTCAGGACCATGACGAGATTAATCATGAGTTAAGTCTTCGATACGACTATAATCAAAAAGACCCATAGGACCTAAAGCGGCCATAATCCCCAAAATTGACACAAATCCTAAAGTAATATATAACTTTTAAGCTCCCAAATCAAGCACAGTTCACAATATGCGGTTATAATATTTAACTTGTTCGACAAAAGACCAATTAAAAGTTGTCTCGCTTCAATCAATGTGGTTGTCCACAGCACGAGATAAGTTCAGTAGTGTAACTCTACTCAAAGTTTTAATGCTCTCGTGTGTTGGTACGAGTTATTGACAAATTCCTTCCAAGAAGGTTGGATTCCAGTCTAACAGCAGCCGAATAGCAGTATTTTGCATGCAGGGACTGACTACCTATCTGATCACCACAATCCAGTAACTGGGTAAAACGTTGTGAAAAACCATACCAACATACAGCTAAAAAAAAATCGATATCATATAACCTGAGAAATAGATAAAAAAATAAACTTGAAGTTATCAGCGTACGCACTAATTACGGTAAAAAAACCATATTGTCCGAAGGTGCACAGTTGTACAATGATTTGCCGGCCGACATAAAAGAATGCGATAACATAAACACATTTAAAACTAAGCTTAAGAAACATTTGTGTAAATTGTAACTTCTAACACTCTAGCTAGAGGAAACTGTATTGTACTGTATTACCATATTACTTCGTATCTCATTATAAGTGGACTGGAAGTTCTTATGGGAAATAAATTCTTTAAACCGAAAACATTAATCAGTGTATGTTTGGTAGTGGAGCGGACTGTATAATCCGATTCTGATAAAAATAGTCATTATAAAAATACTTCAAAACGCTTCTTACCATGAAAATGATTTAATTTATTAATCACTCTATCCTCAATTGTTTTTTTTTTTAAATTATTTTCTATCTTCTAGTTTAATTTTCTATGAAAGCGTGTTTTTTTTAGTTTTCTAAACTATTATTATACATCTGATATTAAGCTTGATCAAGCTGCCAGGAGATAACTTCCCTTTTGACTTGTTATTAAGACTCATTCTGGTGCAATAAAATAATCTATCTATACTAATATTATAAAGCTGAAGTGTTAGTTTGTTTGGTTGGTTGAACGCGGTAATCTCAGGAACTACTGGTCCGAATTGAAAAAATATTTTTGTTTTGAGTGGCCTATTTATTGAGGAAGGCATGGACATCACGCTACAATCAATAGGAACAGAGCAGCAACGAAAACTGGACGAAAACTGGCAGGCAATTCGATGCGACGGGAAGGGTCACGGGAGCAAAAATTTGACGCGGACGAAGTCGCGGGCAGAAGCTAGTGCATAATATACACATTACATCTTTTCTTCAGCATTACATCCCCCTCCACCTTCAGCATTTGGTTTGTTGGCTCTCTAGTCACATGCGCTTTTTTTTTGTAAAATTGAAGTGTCTAGTTGTAACGTCAAAATAGCAGTTTTTTTAGTAAATGCATAAGAAAGTACGAGTATTACGATACTTGTGACACGTTCACACAGACGTATAGAAAAAAAAACCGGCCAAGTGCGAGTCGGACTCGCACACCGAGGGTTCCGTACAAACCTGTAGGTATATAAGTAAAAGTTCACCCATCACGACAATCGAGTCGTAGTTCTGTTCTGTTTTTTGGTTTGGTTTTATTTCTGTCTGTGTTTTATTCTGTTTATTATATGATGTAACCAAAAATTTACGGTTTTCGCAATTTTTCCTTTATCTGTGCTATAAGACGTTGCTTCGTACCAAATTTCAAAATTTTAGATCGACTGGAAGTACCCTTTAGGTTTTGATTCCCTTGCGAGTTTCGAAAATTTGCGGCATAAACGGCTATATCTTTTGATTGCGTTAGCTTAGAAGTTTGATTTTTTCACAGCTCCAAGGGACAGTAGATTTGAGTATTTGATATAAATTTCAGCTTGATACCTCCACGCGTTCCTGAGAAAAAGGGTCTTGACAGACGGATGGACGGACGGACGGACGGACGGACAACAAAGTGATCCTATAAGGGTTCCGCTTTTTCCTTTTGAGGTGCGGAACCCTAAAAACATACTTTTTATATTTTTTGTCTGTCTTTTTGTTCCGGTTAATCTCCGAAACGACCGTGCTCCGTATTTATTTAGGTTAGCCAACAATTGTTTACAGAACATTCTTAAGTGCAACAATTAATTATAGGCTAACACAGCATGCACCATTTATGGTTTTACATATTATTACAAAGACAATAAGGATATTTACAATTAAAATTATGCAACATTTTTTGGTAATTCATGCGTAATAATAATACAATAACAAATAATTTAATAATAAATAATTGAACGAATAACAGAATGATAAAATCAACAAATAGAAATAATTTAAGTCTCATTATTATTCAAATGGATAGGATTAAAGTCAATAGAGATAAACTAGAATATTAAAGTTAAAATAAAAATTTAGTAGCGAGGTTATTGGTTGAGAGTAAAGTGTTCAACCACACTTTTATAATATTTTTCCGATGCTGTCATGGTGTACGTCAGTGCGGTCACTGCAGCTGTTTAGGTTTTTACAGAGACGTGAAATCGGTGAGTTAGCACCCACAACCGTTCTCCGCAATGGTGGGTACAATCCGTATGTTGTTTTTTGACTAAATGATGATGATGAATCTCCGAAACGCCTGCACCGATTATGACATGAGTTTCACTGGCAGATAGCTAGCTGATGTTATTAGGAGTAACATAGGTTCTTGCCCCGGTAGTAAGTGCCCGTGGGATAATTTCCGACAACAACGGCGCGCAAAGCTAGTTTTTCAATAATCATTGAAACTCTGCTTACATTTTACTGGGACACAACTAAGTCAATACATTTGAATAGAATACTTGACGACTAATATTGATATAACTTTAAAATATTCATCTTTAGATATTGTTCTGTAAGTTGAGACCAACTTCATCTGCCTGAATATTGAGGATTAAGTTCAGACCAGATTATTAATGGTCTAGATCCAAGTTTATGCAGGGAAGTGGTTTAACTTAGTTAGGTAACTTACTATGAGGTTCCCAGAGGGTCATCTTATCTACAGGTTCAGGTACCCGAAAGTCAGATTCACAACTTTAGAAAATGAGTATACCATTCCAGTCACTTCTTTTACCTCTAATTTTGTGTCACTGTTCAAATCACAGTGGTCTTTATTCTTATTCTCATAAGGTTGCTGTTGGGTTGCTGCCACTGACAAGTCTGTCAAAATTATTGTCATCTTTATTTGGGGTCGCAATAAGGTCGCTGTTAGGTTGCTGCAATCAGCTGCTGTGAGAGGTAAAATAACTGTGAACGAACTGTAGTCGATATTTAAAACAGTGTCCATGGAGTTTCTTGGCAATTCTTTTCCATAGATATCTACGTTTTGGATTGGGCAACTGGCGTCATCTTTCTGACTATAGGACCAACTTTTTGATACTTTAAGTACAGTAGAGTCCGTTTAGTACGACTTCGCATGTAACGACCAACCGTTTTTAGCGACGTAAGTATAGGCGCGTGTTTGGTTTTAATATGAGCCACTATAAAAGTACATCCGTTTATTACGACTCCGCTTACAGCGACTTTCACACAAAATTGTCCGGTTACAACGACGACGAGCGTTGACGCGTTTACAAATAAATCGTAGGTAAGAAACTATCTCCGCCCCGCGTTTCCTCCTTGCCTGCACATCGCTAATTCGAATGCGACTGTTTAGTTTACGGCGTTAATTTGCAGGTGATGCGTGATTTCGCGTAAAAGAATGGCTTCTACAAAACGAAAGTTTCTCTGTTGAAGAAAAAAGTTTCACTATTGTTATAGATTATACGTACATTATGTGAAATAAATAAATATTTTGATTCAAATGTTTTTTTTCTCTTGGTCACGTAAATATTATAAAATATATAGTGTATGTATGTACATACATGAATGTGATTTGAATAAAAATCAAAAATTGTCTTTTCCTTTAGTACGACGTCCGGTTAGTACGACGTAATATCACCGGTCCCTTCACCGTCGTTATAACCGGATTCTACAGTACCTACCTGTAATTGTTTAATTAATATAACGGACTCAAACTACGAGCGCAAAACGAATTAGAACCTACAACCAGCCCTACAAAGTTTGCTACCAAGCGTTATCCGGTTTAAAGGGCAACCGAATAGGTATATAGAAGTATGGGGAAAAAGGTGTGAAGACCGCTCATCCTCCATAGAAAAAGAGAGGACCAGGGTTACAGTTAGGGGCCATCCATAAATTACGTCACACGTTAAGGGCGGAGGGGGTCGACGAATTGTGACATTGTGTGACAAGGGGGTGGGAGGGGCCCTAAATTTTGTGAGGTCACATTTCAAAATTGAATATATATATTTAAAGGACTATTAAAACACGAAATATGAACAATGAAAGAAAAAAAAATTCAATGCCAAGATGTAAAATTGCAAAATATGTGACGTCACACTAGAGACCCCCCCGTCTCACAAATGTGACCACTGACCAGCTGTGACAAAGACGGGGGGGGGGGGGTGACGTAATTTATGGATGGCCCCTTACCAGGATAAGAATGACCATGCCTGCTATGAGTCGGCGGAGCAGAGCGAGGGTTCTGAGACGTTTCTGATGTTGAATATGGATAGTCTTCAGACTGTGGGGAAGGACATAGTCTACTTCTGACTGACTGGCCTGTTAGTCTAGTGGTTAGTGACCCTGACTGCTAAGACTGAGGTCGTGGATTCGATTCCCATCCAGGACAAATCTTTGTGTGATGAGCACGATCATTTGTTCTGTGT
The DNA here is from genome assembly GCA_947507805.1 of Aporophyla nigra. Classification (NCBI taxonomy): domain Eukaryota; kingdom Metazoa; phylum Arthropoda; class Insecta; order Lepidoptera; family Noctuidae; genus Aporophyla; species Aporophyla nigra. Next base: position 6,389,971 of record OX382292.1, on the reverse strand, counting down.
CTGGGTGTAATTTATCTATAGTATATATGTATTTAGAAATATATAAGTATATTTATCAGTTATCTGGTTGCCATAGTACAGGCTCTGCCTAGTTTGGGATCAGATAACGATATTATGTTGGTTGTTCAAAGATAAGATATTCTTATCAAAACACCACGCGAGCGAAGCAACTATTAGAAGCTAGTATAATAAAGCGTCTTTTATAACTTAAAAAACAAAAAATCAATCTTTTGTTTTTTATGGCTATGTTATTAAAATGGCTGAACGGATTTAGATACAGAGGTAGACCGTGATTAGGACATCTTTCTACCAATATTCTCACGAGATCGAGACTTATGCAAGTGAAACCGCAGGACACAGTCTTAAAATATAGTAAGCACGGAGAAGTGTAAACAAACAATATCCTTTTACAAAAAAAAAGCCTTCTAGAAATAGCAAAACGTTAAGCCAGAACGCTGATTAACTGTCCAATGGGTAGTCCGCATTCCGCACACGTTCGCGACTCTGTCACACTAATTGTTTGCAGTTTAACAAATTAGTTGTCAACACCCAGTTAATTTGTAGTCTGAGGGTACCTTACCGTGCCGGCAGTTTGTCCATCTTTGTCACACGGGGGTTTGGTGTCCAATTTTTGGAGTTTATATACTCCTTAAGAATCGAGTTTCATTATAAGCCCGGGTATGAACATTACATCAGCATCAGCCTATAATTTCCACTGCTGGGACACAGGCCTCCTCCCAGTGAGAGGGAGTGGACCATAATCCACCACGCGGGTTGGTAGATGTCACATGTCTTAGAATTTTTGGTACATAAACATTTATGGGGAGTAAAATAAAACTTTCTCCGATACATAACGTTACGTTATGCGTTATATTATTGTTTAATAATCTATTATATTTAATAATCGTTTGTAAGGAGTAAACTCTACTCGCGTGTTGGAGCTGACACACACATTTTTCTTCGTTTCTTTATTCGGGGAATAATTTGAGATCAGACTACAAACTCAAAGCTATTTCAAAAGTAGCCTGTATGTCTTTACTAAGTCTATCTGTTTGCCAAATTTCATTCAAATCCGTTCAGCCGTTTGATCGTGAAATCGTATCAAATAAACAAAATTACTTTCGTAATTTATTATATTAGGCGATTAACACACGGCACCGCGCACCGCCGCGGAGGGCGGTGGCGCTAAAGCAGATTGACCGCGCGGTCGGTCGGGGTGTACGTGTGTTAGGCATCAACGGATTTAATAGAGGGCAATGCGACATGAGATCCGCTTCACCGCCTACCGCGGCGGTGCACGGTGCCGTGTGTTAATCGCCTTAGTTAGGATTAACCAATTACAAACACTTTTGAATTGGCAAGGGGTTGGTTAATAAGAAAGACGAAGCTAGTTGCAGTATTAAGGCTCGTTCAGACTAGCGCGACGCGACGGTCGCGCGCGAATCGGCGATTTATATCCGTAGAACAATTTCTAGGAAAACGCGCGCGATACTTCACACAGGGGCGTCCTGTCGCGCTTCGACACGGTCGCGCCGCGTCGAGTAGCTACAAGGTCGTCGCGCGCGATTCGCGCACGAGTGGTCGCGCCAGTGTGAAAGGTGTTGCGTCGCGATATATCGCAGAATCGCCTCCGCGACAGGTCGCGCGACATGTCGCGCCTGTCTGTACGAGCCTTTATCCTTTCCTTAACCATGTTGAGGTCGGTTTCCTATAGTTGCACCTGAATACCAGTATTCAGGTGAGCGACTGCCTATCTGACCTCCACAACCTAGTTACTGGGTAATATGATACCTCTTAGTAAGACTGGTCGTCAGACTTTCGGGTTTGTGACGACCCTACCCGTATTTGAGATCAGACATGCTGGGTAATTCTAAATGATTGAAAATGGATTGGACTGAAACCTACGCCCGTAATTTAGAACCTCACTCAAGACTCAATTACTTAAAACTAGTTTCAACCAATCAAATTGCTTTTAACTTAATTTAAGTAATGCTTGAGTCTTGAGTTAGGTTATTAAATTAAATTATTTATTTTCTTAGACAACAGAGATCCATTTTATGTTGGTAAGATAGGTACAAAAAAAGCAATAAAAAAAAACTTAAGGTCCATGTTAGTGTGTTATTTTAACTAAATAAATACTGAGCTTACAGAAACGATTATTTACAAATGTGCACCAAGACAATATGAATCACCCGTGCCTAACCAACACTTGCATGAAGTGATTCATCATTGGTGAAAAAAAAAGGTAAATTTGTCCACTAACATCTTCAGAATGCTATTAGGGCTGGACCGTGTTCTTTCCAAAAGCGACGCCGTTTTTTTCCTCAACATAGCGTAGAAGTCGTGAACGTGCGCTTGAGCGAACATGCCAGAGGCACTACAAAAGCGCGGCAGCCCCAATAGCATTCTGAAGCTGTTATTGTACTGAACTCTCAGGTTATGTAATGTGTGCCTAAGACAGGGAAATTATAGAAAACTGCTCTGAAGATTGTTTAAGTTTTCTGTAAGAAATGTTCAATGGTGATTATGGAGAAGTGAGATCAGTGGTGGCACAGTGGTAACGGTTGCGACTTACGATTTGTAGGTTCGAAACCAGACAAGCTCACTTACTTTGTGTTAATTATTTCATCACCGCTGTTCTAAAAACAGTGAAGGAAAACATTGTAAGGATATAGATAGGTTTTAGAATAAGCAAAAAACTGGCCAAGTGCCAGTCGGACTCGCACACCGAGGGTTCCGTACAAACCTGCAGGAATTCACGGTTTATGCATAAGGTTTATGTTTATGAAATTGTTTTTTTTTTTAATTTTTATATTTGAGTTGATAGAATGAAAGGTAAATTGTGGTTTACGATTTATGACGTATAAAAAAAAAAAAACAAAAAGCAAACTATTCAGTTTAGAAAAAAGTTATATTAGGAACCTTAATATCATTTTTGAAGACCTATCCATAGATATCCCACACGTATGGGTTTGATGAAAAAAAAATTTTTGTGTTTCAGTTCTATGTATAGGGAACCCCAAATATTATTGTCTAAAAAAAATGATATAAGAAACCTCAATATCATTTTTGAAGACCTATCCATAGATACCCCACACGTATGGGTTTGATGAAAAAAAATTTTTTGAGTTTCAGTTCTATGTATGGGGAACCCCAAATATTATTGTTTTTTTTTCTATTTTTGTGTGAAAATCTTAATGCGGTTCACAGAATACATCTACTTACCAAGTTTCAACAGCATAGCTCTTATAGTTTCGGAAAAAAATGGCTGTGACATACTCGGACAGACAGACAGACAGACATGACGAATCTATAAGGGTTCCGCATTTTGCCATTTGGCAACGGAACCCTAAAAATGTGACCTCCACCAATCCGCACTGGGCCCGCGTGATAAATTACAGTGGACTCCCTCTCACGAGAGGACGCCTATATCCCAGCAGTGGGCGAATAGAGCTACAAATTTAAAACGAGTTAGAGCTCTTACACACGAGCGGCATGTTGCCAACGGCAGGTAACTGCAGCCGTCGACACGCGATGATGACGCTGATCTTTGAAGACGGCATGTCGACGGCTGCCGTCAACACGTTTTGACGGCAGCTTTGCCGTCGGCAACATGCCGCATGCCCGTGTGTAAGAGCTCTTAGCAAGTGCACGACGATGACGAGCGTGAGTCGAGATTCACACAGACGACGTAATCAAATCGTGATTTTTTTTTGCGCACTGGATTTTCAACCCTTTTCGGCGTTGAACCGAGCGTTCCCAGTAACTAGAGGAACACACGAGCTCCTGTTATAAAGTTTACACTAGCACAGAGCTACGGAATTCATAATAAATAATAGATTTAAAAAAACTAAAAAACACGCTTCCATTGAAAATCAAACTAAAAAAGTACAAAATAATGGAAAAAAAGCGTGGGGTGCTTTTTAAGGTATTTTTTTATTGATATCAGGCACCCCACGCTTTTTTTCCATTATTTTGTACTTTTTTAGTTTGATTTTCAATGGAAGCGTGTTTTTTAGTTTTTTTAAACTATTATTTATTTTCTATTTTTTAGGGTGTTTCGAATTTTGAGACGTATGTCAGCGTAGTTTTTGACGTATGTCAGCGTATTGACGGTATATCTACAAAAGTAATTAAACACGTAATTGAAATCATAGCACCTGCCCTTGCACATATTATTAATATAGGTATTGCGGACGGTATCTATCCCGAAGGCTTGAAAAAGGTCATAATAAAACCGCTCCACAAAAAGGAAGATAAAACGCAATTAAAAAATTACCGACCAATAGCCAAAATTCCTGTCTTTTCCAAAATCTTTGAAAAAGTTATTTATAATTCGCTATACAAATATCTTCATAAATATAATATTTTGTGCAAAGAACAAAACGGTTTTCGGAGAAATAAAACAATTAACATGGCTATTTTCGACCTTTTAAATAATGTTATGTCTGCTGTTGATAAAAAGACTCCTATCTGCGCCATTTACACAGACATGACCAAAGCCTTTGATTATGTTGATCACAAAATTCTTCTAGACAAATTGTATTGTTATGGCATCAGAGGGAACATTTTACAATTAATAGAGTCATATCTAAGTAATAGACTGCAATGTACTGAAATCACTAGAGTGTGCGCAAAAACCAAAACCGAACGAACGTATGTATCGAATTTTAGGAGTATAAAATATGGAGTACCTCAAGGTAGTGTGCTTGGGCCACCTTTATTTCTCATTTACATAAATGATTTGCCAAAAGTGACACAGCAACAAATGATTTTGTTTGCAGACGACAGCACTGCTATAATAAAATGTAAGGACTTAAATACTTATCAACTTGACATTAATAATACTCTTACTGACATAATTAATTGGCTTAATTTGAATAATTTAATAATCAATCTAAAAAAAACCAAAGTCATGCACTTCCACCAAAGAGTTGAAACACCTAACATTTGTGTCAATTACAGTGGCAACGAAATAGAAGAAGTAGCAGTAAGTGTGTTTTTAGGTATCCATATTGACCATAACCTTAATTGGAAAGCTCATATAGAACAGCTATGTAAAAAAATTAATAAATCTGCCTATGCACTTTTTCAGTTGGCTAGAAAAGTAAATATAGACGCGTTACTTGTTGCCTATCATGGTCTAGTAGCCTCACTGTTACGATACGGAATAATTTTTTGGGGTAATTCCACAGATAAGGGATTACTGTTCAAGGCACAAAAAAGGTGCATTAGAGCCATGTGTGGTCTGAAAACAGATGACAGCTGTGCACCGTATTTTAAGTCATTAAAAATACTTACGCTACCGTCGATATACATATTAGAAATTAGCATCTTCGTCAAAACAAATCCCAACCTTTTTGAAAAAATTGCCAGGGTACGGAATGTTCCAATTCGTAGTCAATACAAAAATTCCTTGAGTAATTATAAATGTAAAACTGCACTAGTAAAAAAAAGTGTCTTGGGTATGGCTCCTCACATTTATAATAAAATTCCAAACGCCATAAAAGAATTAAATTTTGCACTATTTAAGAAAAAAATGAAATTGTTCTTAATTGATAAATGTTATTATACCATTGACGAATACCTAAATGACGAATTAATTTGGAATCATTAATATTGACATTAAATTATTTTGCCATTTTAATTATTTTGACATTGCAATTATTTTGACATGTTCTTATTATTATTTTTTATTTTTTTTGACATACGAATTCTGACGTTTATATAATTCCTCATTTAGTTCTGACATAATCTAAAATATTCAGTAATTGTTTCAATTCATTTTCTATTCTGATACCATAATGCATGATTACTTGATATTTTTTTAGTAAATGGTTATTGTAATCCTCATCTTAATTTGGACACCATATTTGTACGCCTCCTGGCATAACATAGCGCTCTGTTCATAAAAATAAGATCTGTATTTTTTTACCTATGTTAACAAATAAATAAACTGAACTGAACTGAACTGAACTGTAGTTTTCAAAGACAGTTTTTTTTGCTGTCCTGGTAACCCTGGCAAGGATAATGGCACAAATTAGTTTGTGACGTATGTCAGCGTAGTTTTCGAAGACAGTTTTGTTGCTCTCCTGGTGACCCTGGCAAGGATAATGGCACAAATTTATGAAATTATTACATTGTCATCGGTCCTTGACAGTTGTGCAAAGTTTGAATGAAATCTGGTCGTTTAAAGTGGGTCAAAATCGCGCTATAAGGAGTCGGTTACAAACAAACATACAAGTGAAGCTAATATAAAGCGTGTAAAAATGTATAAACTTGTGGCGCATCGTCAACTAACGATTCGTATGTAAGTCAAATATTATAACAGTGACATAAATTATTACAGATTTTATTGTAGTTATGTACTAGCACTCGCCGTAAACAGTTGTTTTATTTACATGACTCACAACATCCAATAAACACGTACGCGGTAGGTACACTTACAAACTTGTGTCAATAAAGATTATTATCAATTATCAATTGCGAATTTAAGTGAGTCTCAGCGCGTCGAAAAAACACAGTGTTTGATTTTCATCACTCGGCGCTAAACTTGCGTGAAAAAATTGTTGGGCGAATCGACAACTCCTGAAATACGTATCAGGCAATTAGTAGCTCTTTAAATATTTCGTGTATAAATAGATACACCTTAAATACTCTACACCTTCTCTTTCTGCCCTTCCGAGAACATAAGCGCGACGTTACATTATAATCTATACATATTAAAATTCAAACATTTACTTTCCTTCCACTACATTAAACTTACTTACATCAATAACAGATCCAGTTAAAACATTACCCTCTCTTCCGCATACTATTTCTATCGCGGAAGGGCAGACAAAATAAAAATTTATTTTTATACGGTACGTAATGCGTTTGAATTTAATTCGGCTAGTGTAAATGATCTGTTTGTTTAATGCACTGTATGTGGAGAGTATTTTTGGATTTTATGTTTTGGTGGCATAGATTAGGCGAAGTTGAGAAGGGAGTATTTTGGTGTAAAAAGAACAGAATCCAATTCTCAAAATTGGTAAAATCTTTCTTCTATTAGATATCATGATTATTGTCTTTGCTTAAGAGCGGCCAACCCGTAATAAAATCGCTTGACCAGACGTCTACATAATATCAATCTATACATTTCCAGTTTGAGCTGACCTTTGATTTGTCGCCGTGCGTACGTGAATAACCACGTACTAGCGACTGGCCGCCCATAAAGTAATATTTATCTTGTGTTTTATAGCTACATTTCCATTTAGTAACAAAACGTTTTTGAGAAACAAATTCAGTTAAGACGTCGGAAAATCATGTTTTTTGCACAAATGTCATCGGAACTTTGGCCTTAAATAAGAACCTACATTACAAGTGCGAGGTTTCTACTATAAAGAGGTTTTCTTTACTTTTTCAATGTATAAATTCAATTATGAACGGCCAAAGTTGTTTGTAAATGTATGTATGTTTTGTTTTATTATATTAATAACTTATACAATATTGTATAGAATCAAGTTCTTCTAACTTAACAGACAGCTGTGCTGCTGGCGAGTTTGTTCCGCCACTTCTTCTTCCCAGCTAAAGCACTAGGAAGTGTCGAAGGGCGGGCGTTTTTGGGGGGACTGTCTTATGTAACTTTGACGTTCAAAAAGTGCTGACTCTCAGCCTAGTTTGAATAAATGACTTTTGATTTGATTTGAAATACAAACATTTTTTCCAAAAACTAAATATAAGGCTTTTTCAATAGACGGATTTCCTGGTTTTTTTTTTTAAAGCCGAGCGAGTTTCAATAAAGTAAATGGTGCGGTACAAGCGACTGTGACCAACCAGTTGATGTGCGAAAAGGCTCGACTGGCTGTTCACAATGGTGTGCTGGTACCTACTCTTAAATATGGAAGTGAATGTTGGGGGTGGCAAATGAAGCTTTACATCAGAATTAATGCTGTGGAAGTGCGTTCCTTGCGAACTATGTGTGGTGTGACTATGAATGATAGGCTGAGGAATGATGTGAGACGACAAGAGTATAGTTTAAAAGAAGATGTGGTGACAAAAATCGAAAAGAGTATGCTTAGATGATTTGGTCATATTGAGAGGATGAATGAAGGACGGCTTACAAAAGGTATTTACAAGGCAGATGTGAGTGGAAACGCCGTGGAGGGACAGCCTAGGAGGACATACAGTGACTGAATTGGTGATATTCTTCAGAAACGTCAGGTGCATAGTTCTCGCAAAAAAAAAAACATCATCTGCCTAGCCTTATCCCAACAATGTTGGAGTCGGCTTCCAGTCTAACCGGCTGCAGCTGAATATCAGTGTTTTACATGGAGTAACTGTCTATCTGACCTTCACAACCAAGTAATTGAGTAACACGATACCTCTTGGTAAGACTGGTTGTCAGGCTTTCGAGGTTCTCACGACCTGTAACGACTGTCTCAGATCTACGAATGACAGACGGGAGTTCGGGAGCAAAGGCGTAACGTGCTTTCCGAGGCACGGAAGGGTCTTGGTATGTAAAGATGGTCCCATAGAACCCATCCACGGACCTATCGCGGCATGAGTAGTTTAACCGGAACGATCAACATGTGCGGCTGTTATTACTTAGCGCGAATGTTGTGAAAAACAAAACTATCAGCGAAAAAAAAACGTAATATTTTTTTTATTTTTTATTATTCACCTGTATACACTAAACAAAAATATTCTCTCTCTCTCTCTCAGTAGTTAGTAGTTTTTTGTTGTGAGTACACAACAAAAAAAAAAAACAACAACATACAAAACAAATACAAACAACAAAATATATACGGTCGAATTGAGAAAGCTCCTCCTTTTTTTGAAGTCGGTTAAAAAGTGTCCTTACAACTTTTTTTCTTAATTTCCGTCTAGCCCCCTTTCGCAACGCGCCATAAGGAACTTTGTTCCAATTAATTTAAATGGCCACTCTGCTGAATAATCTTTGGCCAACATTTGATCCTGCACCACTCAAACTTCAGTGCAGCAATAAACGCAGAAGCGATTCTTTGATCATGACGACGTTGAACAGATAGCGGTCGCGTCTTATTTGATTCTAACATAATATCACAGGGGGCAATACTTTTGATGTGGTGGGCACTGATTAAAGGGAAACGGTTGGGAGTCTAGGAAATCACTGTTTGTTGTTTTGAATTAAGTACCTGCCGATTTTGTTTGGTTTTAATTGCTATTTTGGGAAGTTTTTCGTCTGGATAAAGAACGCACTTAGAGGTGAAGAGTACTTCAATAGTTTCACTAAATCCACAGATCGGTATTCCCTATGCCCTTTTAGGTGACCAGCTGCTGATACGCCTGTCGAGGCCTGTCGCAGTCCGTGCCGAGCATTCCCATATGAACTATTCAAAAAGTAACACGCCCGTACAGGCCACGATGCTTTTGAAGTTACTGACTCCTGACGGATTGGGCGGGTGGTGACGAGCCGGCGCATTTGATAAGGCCTACAGCGCGCCGTAGTCTAGCATTTGTCTTACGCGTTCACGCCTAAACCACTAGATTGTTTATTAGTTGATTTTATTTAATAATACTAAGAAATGTTTCAGTATAGGTGAATGATTGTTCTAAGAGCCATAATTTCACAGTCTGTTTCATTTGGGTGTAAGAGGAGTTGTGGATCTTAAGAACCGAGTTGACCTTATTGTAGATTTTGGCAAGTAGGAATGCTGGAAATCGTTGGGCGAACGCAGACTTGACTGCTGGGTTCGGGATTCTAAATTTTCTCATACTTTGAAGGGCATTTAAATCTGTTCTTTTCGGAAGTTTTGATTGTGTTCTAGTTACAACAGTAAAAATATACAGTTTGCGTACCCCAAGAAGTGCTGCCTCTCTATACAGTTTGTCAGTAGTGTAACGGAAGGGCTTGAACAGCATAACTTTTAAAACAGCACGTTGCGCCGTCTCCAGCTCTAACATATGAGTTTTGGCGACGCCGCCCCAAACTGTTATGCAATAGCAATGAGATTTGGTACAGAGAAAGAGGAGACCATGGAAAAGAACGTAGGCTACGTTTTGTCCCGGTAGCAGGTTCCCGGGAAAGTTGGGATAATTTTCTACATCCACGCGGGCGAAGCCCTGGCCAGAAACTAGTTGTTTATAACATTTACTGCCAGTATAAATTGTATGTATATTCAAATTACTAATTGTCATTCTTTGTCAGTTGTATTAAATGGCTATAACACGACAAATGTCTGAAGTGTGTCAAAGAGTACGGATTTCATAGTAACATATACACAAGTCTCGTTCTAAATTAAAATCAACTATCAGCATCATTCACCCTCTCTTAAATTCTTACAAAACTTCGTTCCGCCCTAGCGGCTTCCGAATTTCGTGGTAAAACTGGCAAGCCTACTTAATTCCTGTTTACTTCAATCCATAGGATAAAGGATAAACAATTTATAAACATCAGCCCATAAACACTGGGGCGTCGGTTCACTCGCCAAACCGTTGAGAGGTCGATTTGCATTTGACAAATTTTTCAACGTCCCCTACCCTTGAATTAATGATTTTGCGTGACAACCCCCGCCGAATAATTGGGCAGAAAATATACATTTTTGTCGCTTTTGTGATGGTCCGTTTGTTAGCGATTAGCGTGCTTGCGATTTGTTTAGTAGGGACTGCATTTAATAGGCTTTTTGTTTGAACGCGCCTGGAACTATGCGGATTTGAAAAATGATTTTGCTATTGGTATTCCAAGGAGGGAGGTTATAATCACGTTATGTCACTTAAGAGCTGGCCAAAAAAAGAAAGACGAAGGCGCTAAGTGAGAATGAAGTAATTGCGCGAGTGGGTAAAAACTAGTAAAAATAGCACTATCCCCCAACCGAACTATGGTCTTCAGAGACCTACTCAGTTCGCAGGAGATATCAGGTATAGTGTTCAAGTGAATGTGTAGACAGAGACGCACACTAATAGACACATGGATAAACTGCTATCGGAATTGTATTTACTAGATTTAGAATTAATGAACAAAATAATTGTGTCCAATGTGATGTCAATTGCATTTTTTGTTGAAAATCTTAAATAAAATTTCTGCGTGTTGACCATTTCTGACTAACAAGTCTTGGTTTTAAACCGTTATGTAGTTTATTTGAAATTGTTTTTTTTTAATATTATTTACTTATTACTTATACTTACCGCGTACTGGAAGACGTAGCGTTGGAAGGCCTCCAATGAGGTGGACCAATGACCTGGTGAATGTGTCAGGAATCCACTGGATGCGAGAAGCACACACTCGTTCGTAGGTGCTTATGTCCAGCAGTGGACATCTTTCGGCTGATATGATGATGATGATGATGACTTTGTAAGGTTCGAAAACGTTACCAGTGCTTGAGACGTCCATGAACTTCTAGCTCGTCATGATGTAACAATTGATGTAGCGATTCCACGCTATGCTAGCGGTGAGACCTCGCCCTTACATCGGTAACAAATGGATGACGGAATTTACGTTTTGTTAACAATATTTTATGTTTATCGTTTTAATATTAAAGCAAAATTTGTTTGCCATAACTTCCTGTAGCAGGCTTCATAATAATCGTTGTTTTAGGGTCAAAAATTGAATATTAATATGTTTTATATGAAATAATTGTGTTTTTTATTTTTTCGCCGGAAGTAAATACTGGTTTCAAATATAATTTGATTTAAAAAATACGGAAAATACCTTTAATTAAAAAGAGAGCTCAAAAACAGTGATGGTCGTGAGTTCGAACTCAAGCAAAACTGCCTGCTTGAGATCGAACACACCATCTCCATCGGATCTCGGACAAGGATTTTATACTAAACTAGCTTCTGCCCGCGGCTTCGCCCGCGTGGATGTCGAAAAATATCCCACAGGACTGTACTACTGGGATTAAAAGTACCCTATGTGTTAATCCAGATAAACAATGTGTTATTGCACGGTTTGCTTTGTGTTATCCAAGGAGCAGCACTTGGATTGATAAATGATTGTTGTAGGATAATTAATCCTAAAACCTAACAATAGTGACGGAATATATAACAGAACGGCAAATTACCTACTTGCATGACAAATTTGAAGGCAACTTTAAAGCGCAAATATAAATTCTCTTTATTCCCTGGGAATTTCGAAAAAGAATGTTACCTAAATTATTCAAATGAAGATTTACTTAACTTGCTGTTCACAGGGGTTTAAGATTATTAATTTTTTAGTCTATATTTAAAGTATTTCCTTAAATACTACTTATAGGTTCTGCCCTCAGGTGCTAATACAACCAGGCTGTTAGATGAGCTCACTCCCGAGCGGGCCACGTAAAAGTGGGCGAGCGAGAAGAAGTCCCCTCTAAGATCATATCCCGCTGTTTTCAGTGACTGTTCTCCTTTAAGTCTACCCCTGTTAAATTAAGTGTTTTGCCTTGAGATTTATTTATGGTCTTGTCAAAGCAGACTTTGAGGGGAAACTGCACTCTTTTGAACTCAAGGGGTAGTTCGATGGCGTTAGAGGAATCCTCGGAATAAACACAGACTCCTCTCAGGAACAACGTGTCAGTATAGTTGCCTCGATAACATTTCGTTGCAATATTTTCACTCACAACTTGGTGTCATTGCATAATTTTAGCGGGTTTAAATTACGCAGCAAAATAACAGCAGGCGTAGCATGAACAATTCTATCTCTATTCTACCAAGAATAGACAAAGTTCTTTCTATTCAATTCGACATCTCTTCGGCCCGAGCACGGAGCGACCCGTAAACTCGGGTTTCTATGAAGACAAAGACAGTTATTCTTTCCATGGCAAGAGAGTGGTAACTGATGTAATTAAGGTGGATCCGCTAAGGACTTTTTCATTGAATAGTCATATAGTGTGAATAAACGATCTTTGAGTATTGTATTGATGATTATAATTAATATGATCCTGTAAAAAAAATGTACCCCCAATCGAATCTCCAACTCAAAAGTAGAGAAAAATTGGTCGCCATGGTGGACATCGTAGAATTTTGTCGCCTGAAGAATAGAAATATCTCCTCTCTTTAGTTTTAACATCGGCGTGCCATTTTGCCTATTCTTCCGTCGACAAAACTCGTTTCTATGGTGGTCATGCTACGCGTGCTGGGCGCAAACTCAAAATTTTTAAATGCGGACAAAGTCGCGGGCAGGAGCTAGCCGTGAATATTACTAATATCTGGGTAGATTTTAACTATTAGCTCTTCTATAATGGTCAGAATTGTGCCTAACTCTGTAGGGAGAATTAGTTTATTATCCACATCTTCGAAGCCCTATTTCACTCTGTAAGGGGATGATTTTGGAAAAACTGTGATACACGTATCTCATAACTATAATTGAAGAGTATGTGTACCAATTTTTGTGTCAATCGACCCACAGAATAAAAAGTTTCACAGAAAATTCAACCCCCCATTTCACCCTCTTAGGGGTGGAATTTCAAAAAACCCTTTCTTAGTGGATACCTACTCCTCACAAAGAACACACCCTCCAAATTTCATGTCTGTAGGACCAGCGGTTTGGGCTGTGTGTTGATATATCAACAGTCAGTCAGTCAGTCAGTCAGTCAGTTTCTCCTTTTATACATATAGATGGCATACCTACAGGGCCGAAGAAACTGATTCATGACCATTATTTAGATGTACATTAGTCACTTAATTGTCTTAACAGCTTTACGTGATAGAGAAGTGATAGCGCAGTGGAAACGGTCACGACATACGAGTTGTAGGTGAAGGAAAGCATAATGAGGAAACTGTCATGTTCTAGAACAAAAAATTTGAAAACATGTCACATCTACCAAGCTTCACTATAAATTAAATTCAATGACGTCATTCACCGGTAAATTGCGAACGCTAGACTGTGAGCTTTAGCCATGAAACTGTTTGTCCGGCCAATCTCAACAGAGACTAGCCATCGGCGCGGGAGATAATATAGTGCAGGCGTGTGTGTGCAGACACAGGGCACTCTCACTTCCCTCACTGTCATAGTCCTATGGGACGGCAATCCGACACGACTGGAGAGAGATCAGGCGCAGGACCAACGGCTTAACGTGTTGTGTATATACAGGTTTTTTTTTTTTATTAGTGCGCAAATTTTTGGTCATTCAGTGTCAGTAACAAAATACATTTCAATTATTTTTTCAATACTTTTTAAAAAAAATTATCCGGCCCTAAAATCAGTAAACTGTGAACACCCTACATATTTCGTAATATGATATTGACAATAGTAATAGGTCAGTAACGGTGCGCTGGCGTAGGTACCTACTTCGAACTTCTTAGAATTTTGACCAATCGAACAACTGGTCGGTCTTTCACCTTCGCCGCCGCGCCTGCGCCGGCGGCGGCGCCGCGCTCAACTTACCATAAAAACCAGTTTCAAAATAAAAATCTTTCGTTAACGATAAGTTATTTTTTTTTTGTATAGAATGGTTATTAAAACTCGTTTAAGTTTAATTTCCTAAAATTTGCGCAGTGGATAAAAACTTATCTGGTATACAGGGTGGCAAGGACATCGATGTCTCTCACCACTCTGTAGATTCCATGAAATAAGAGCTCAGCCGCTAATCTAGATCTGGCATGCTTTGTCGCGTATGAACCCAAACCAGTAAATTAGCATTTACATTCTGGCAATCTGGCATTATGGCAGTCTGGTAGTCCTGCAACTCATGTCTGAAAACAACAAGCCCCGCTGTGCAGGTGTTCCATTAATTTAGCACGAAATCTGGCAACCTGCCAGACGATATTAGTCGGCATCACTTCATTAAATTAATTAGGCTGGATTTAATAAGGTTTGTTAAGGCTTGTGGCTAGTAATCACCGTGGATGGATGACCATCTTTACATAATAAATCCCCTCCATGACTCGGAAAGCAGGCTTAGACGTTCATCTCCTACCAGGGTCGCGAGATTGTTCGAAAGAGATACCGTGACCCTGGCACATGGGCAACTGAAGGAACACGAGTGCGTTTTAGTCAGTAAAAGTCTGACACCCCCTCCCGCTCCGCCCTGAGCGGGAAAAGTCATTTGATGATTTCCCATCCAAAACAAAAGCCGTTCATCTCGGCTGTCATTTTTGGATCTTTGGCAGTCGTATTTACGACTGCTCTCGCAGAATGCTCTTGCTGTCGTCAGAATTTTGAAAGTATGACAACCAGTCCTATCAGAGGGTATCGTAATACCCAGTAACTGGGTTGTGGAGGTCAGGTGGACAGTCTCTCCATGTTACATACTATTATTTAGTTGCATCCGGTTCCTCCAGCATTCAGACTGGAAGTCAACCCAACTTAGTTGGGAAAAGAATAAGCAGATGATGAACTTTCATTCTTTGACAGTTGTATGAAATGGCATTATCAGGAAACATTGAAGTAAAAAAAGAAATTGACAGACAATTCTTTTTTTTTTATCTATCTGTATCCCTCGAAGCTTTTGTTCTTCCTAATATTATTATAATCCTGCGCTATGCACCTTATTAGAAATTCATCAAGAGTAATCCTACTAATATTTTTTAGATGTTTGGATGTTTATTACTCAATCACGCAAAAACGGCTGAATGGATTCGGGTTTAATTTGCTCAGGAGTACCTATAGTGTGCCCAAAATTTACACGTACTGGAGGGAAAATTTAATCTTAAAATGTCGTCTATCAATTCCCTCCAAAACATTATTTAAAATTATGCGCAATTAACTCTATCTGTTACTTACATTTTCAGACCTTATCGGCTGAACAAATTAGGTTGAAAGTTTAGACATGGATTGGCACATGTTATATTTTTAATTCCGGTCATACGTTCACTTGAGATAATTTTCGACAACCACGCGGCCGAAGCACCGAGCCTTGGCTGGTATTATAAAAATAAAAGTTTGTATACGTTTGTATGTTGGGATGTTTGTTACTCAACCACGCCAAAAAAGCTAAACGGTTTGGGATTTTTGACACACACATAGTTTATAACCTGCTTTAACAAATAAGATACGATTTATCCCGATATTCCCACAGAATCGAGACTTATACGGATGAAACCGCGTAGCATTGCTAGTAACATAATAATGGTTTTATGACCCGCCATATTGCAGCCAAATGGTCATACAAACGTTTTCTTACTCAGCAGTGATAAATTGTCCATTGATTGCCGTTTACTTACTTACACATATCTTGTTTAGGGGCGAAAGGAAATGCTGACACAAGATGTTTTTCGTCTTATCTTTGAGTATTTATTTCCGAAAGGTCAGGCCGGAAGACAGCCAGATGGTTGGATAGATTTTGCGATAAGGATAGTATTTATTTGACGTTAGTTTCTGTCACTTTTTACACCATGGTCCGGAGCTAAACACTCAAGCGACACGCTTCTTGCGACAGTATCGGTGAAGAAACGCGTGTTAGTTGAACAACCGACTTCCGAAAAAAACACTACAAAGTGAAAAATAACTGTAATTTCGAATATATATTTTAGATGGATGGATATATATTTTAGTTTTTAGTTGTAGTATTTTTAGCTATGGTAGTAGGTACCATACCCACACCAATTCATATATTATTACTTGTTATTAAGCAAGAGTGACAACAAACAGTAGAATGCCATCTAGATATACAAAGTAGATTAAAAACGTATTATCGAGGTTAACGCCGAAAAAACCGAAGCAAAGTAAATTAAGTTTAATACAGTAAAAAAAGAATTTTCGAAATCCATCCAAAAAAAAACATTTTCCTCCTTTTTAAAGTCTGTTCAAAACTGAAACCTAAAACCCCGACCTAAAACCGAAAACTACTTTGAGTTCGCTTCAAAATGGTTGAAAGAGGAAGAAAAAGAAAGAAAATATGTTTATTTGTGGCAAACATGACGCACAGAAAGAACAAAAGTATACAAAAATAAAAAATAAGGTGTGGGAAAACATGCGTCACATCCACGCAAAACGGCCATCACTCAGCATAATGCTGTGATCCTATGCGAGACAGAGCCCCAGCGCTGGTTTTCAGTGACAGCCGGCGCTGACGTGATGACGTCGACCGATGCAGCAACAATCATTACATAAATCCTAAAACATAAATGATCGGTTGATTGGTTGAGCTGAATGGTGCTGATCCATGGGCAACTAGCTTCTTCTTTCTGACTGAATAAGCCCTTCACAATTCAACACTTTGAGTTTCAAAAATCAGGCTCTAAAAGCATGAAACAAGAAAAGCCGTGGTCGTATTGCCTTTTGTATTGTTTAGGTTTCATATCGTATGCCAGCTATGCCACGGCTTTCACATGAGAATGTTTTCTTGTTTCATTCTTTTTAGAGCGTGATTTTTCAGTGGTTGGTCACATAATTTACTTCACCAACAAAGGTCCAAAAACGTAACTGAAAGAAACCGATAAGTGACCACTTCCTGATTTTTTCAATAAAATCTTGTGACAAAAATAGACACGTCAAATATTAATAGTTCGCCTGAATTCCACTGAACTCGATTCCAAATGAAAAGACGTACACAAGATTTATTGCCGCCCAACTGGGACTTGCGGTTTGGTGCCTCTTATTTCACTGGAATAAGGTTTACTTCATTTTAGAATGTCAAATGAAGTTAGCGAATGGTTAACGCGATCTATCAAATGTTGACTTGGATAAATCTACGACACCGTATGTTACTAATCTGTGCCCCACACTGGGCGCCAGTAGCGAATCGCGCCATATTTTTTTTGCCAGAGTTTTGTGAATTGACGCACGAATTCGGGCATTGCTTACGAATCAGTTTTGAAGCGTGAAAGTAGTTTCTAGAATACATGTGTATCAAAAATAACTTGTAGTGTCGTATTTCACTAAATATGGGTTACTTCTAATTCCTCCGTTGATGTTTCCCTCCGAAAGTAATAGCAAAAATAGCAGTAACTGACGTTCTCCGATTCCCTCCGAAATTTAAAAATTAAGTACAGCTAAGCAAGAAAGTGCAACCGTAATACTATTTTTGAAATTGTGAAGACATTAATAATAAAATTGCCGGAAATTGTGATTTGTTTTGTGATTATTCTGAATAATTTTATCTGAAATAATCACACTTAATTATTTGCTTGCTACTTTTTTCTTTAACTGTAGCACCTTGATTTGGTGTGATGAAACGGGATTATAAAAAGTATTATTTTACTTTTCGCGTGGATACAAGAACGAAATGCGAGAAGTCTATATTTTGGGGTTATTGATTCCCGTGAATCAGTAACCCCAAAATATAGACATCTCGCATTTGACGTAGTTTAAAAAGTTATGCCTAATCTAATTCCAAACCTGAGTGGCACTTGTGATAGAATCAGTTAAATTCAAAGCAAATGAAATAGATTCTTATATCCTGATAACAGCAGCACAATTGAACGACTAGGTTAAGCTCCGTTTGCCACGGTTAGTCCCCGGATGGGCGATCAAGTTTACAGCACGTTAACCCGTTGGTTCCAGCTGTATCTATGGATCTTTGACAGTCGTAACGAGGCGTCCGAATCCCGAAATTTGACAGTTATATCAAGAAGTGTCGTATTACCCAATAACTGGGTTGTGGAGGTCAGATAGGCAGTCACTCCATGTAAAATATGGAAATAGGTAGGCAGATGATCCTGCCTTACAAATGAAATCTTCTAGAATGTGATATTGTGTTTAAAGTCAGTGCCAACAGTGACATGTTGCTTTCCCAAAACACAAACAAAATATGAATTCCAAAATGCACTCCTCAACAGAGAAATAACCGAACTGCTGCAAGTAACTTTAACTTACACAGGAGCCATCGCTTGGGGCTAAGTTATGTTTTAAGTTGT
Source organism: Aporophyla nigra (assembly GCA_947507805.1). Taxonomy (NCBI): domain Eukaryota; kingdom Metazoa; phylum Arthropoda; class Insecta; order Lepidoptera; family Noctuidae; genus Aporophyla; species Aporophyla nigra. The sequence continues at coordinate 6,371,239 of OX382292.1, read as the reverse complement.
AACTTGCGACAACTTGTTTTAAGTCGAGCAACTTTATGTGTCCAGGTGTAGACGGAGTGGCCGACTTTAAATGTTTGCTTTGGTATTTAAGGTTCCTTAAAGTTATGTTAGCTTCGTTTTGGTGTGTGGCTTCTTAAAGGAACGGGAGCTGTATGTAGTGAGAATGTGCTGAAGGAAGGTGGTTGTCATAAATGGTTACTCGGATTCTATTATTTGAACAATTACAGGAACAATCTGGAATTTGTCTGTAGCAGCCTGGAGTCTAAATTTGTTGATGGTAATCTCTATCAGAGCTAGTGTTTTTATATGTCATAATCAATTATTAAAAACAAAAGAAAAGACTATATAGGTTACTTTACGATTGTATAGGCTGGCTATAATTAGAACTGTCTAACTTAGAATATAATAGAGAAAAAACAATATAAGAGAGATCGAGCTAACAACCTGAAGAAGGAAAAGATTAATAAGATTCGTGGGACGATTATTAGGAATTATTAATTATATTCGTCCATAAAATATTGTTTTATTGTTAAATCCCGGTACAAGGGACCTTTAGCGATCTCACAGTATCATATATTGACAAAAAATAATTATGATAATTTCTGCATACAACCTAGTACGGTCCTTCGAGCCGGATTATTCTACAAATTCTAAAAATAATAATACCCACACATAAACTAATTACGGCAATACAAAACAAATCACCTCACACGCTACACCTCCGTGCAATTTAAGGGGATTACATCGGACGTTTACGACGCTATAAATTTGTGCATCCCCTTGCATCCGCCTCCATCCTCCCTCCATCCCTCTACTAGAGTGCATTACCTGCATTTCCCTTGTGCCCACCCATGCACCCCTATTGCCAATTTTATTTATATTTTAAGAGGGTGAAATTGCGGGTAGGCATGGACAGTTGTTACTGCCGATGGGGGTAGTTGTGAATATTGTGAGGTGTTTAAAATTTAAGGGTCGTGTAAATTGCTTTAGGGTTTGTGTCGTTATTGAATAGTTAATTTTTTTTTGTCAGTCTTACATGTGAGTTCAAATTACTGATGTAGTTAACTGTGGATGGCTGGCTTTGCGAAGCACATGATCTGTCGATGTGCCGACACCGAGGTCATCATTCGGCTGCAATGATAATAATATACTGAATGGGTAGGTATACTTTCCGAGTGATCCAGGTGTGGTTAGTGGTATTTCAGTTAGCTTCAATAATGCACATTTTTTTCCATTAGGTTTATATATATTGATGATTTTATAATAATAATTTCTTGTCACTGTTATTTACTTCGCAAGTGATGGTGAACAATGAATTTGTGTGGGGTAGGAACCACAACTCAAAAGCTACCGCGTTGCTGGCGATAGGTCCTCATCCCTAAATACTTCTTTTGCTGTGCCCGACGGGCAAGGCTCGGAACCGGTTTGAAAAATACCGGTTAACACCGGTTTATTTCGGTTTTCCTCCGAACTTTTCTTAAGAACCGGAACCGTTTTAGAACTTTATTTTAACCCAAATTAACCGGTTTATTCGACGAACGGCATGTTGGTAAACGCTTTGCAACTTGTATGAATGCCGCGCATAGCGGCGCGGTATGAAGACGTACTAGTTACGATATTTCTTTTCATTCGATTCTTGACTTCGTAGGTAGACGTCTGCTGCGCAGTGGGATTTAATCACCAGTTTATATTATTTGTCTATTATTTGTGTTTAAAATGGGTAGAAAGCGGACGAATTAAATCTATACATACTTTGACTACAGTGAAAACAATAAAACTTCAAAGTGTCTAATAGAAAACTGTGAACAAATTTTACGGGTAACTAAACAATTGATTCAATCAATCAATCAACTCAGCCTATCGCAGTCCACTGCTGGACATAGGCCTCTCCCATGCTGTGCCACAACATCCTGTCCTCCGCCTTTCGCATCCAGTCTGTCCCAGCCACCTTTTTGAGGTCGTCGGTCCATCTAGCTGGGGGGCGTCCCACACTACGTTTGCCGATACACGGTCTCCACTCCAGGACGCGTCTGCTGCATCGGCCATCAGTCCTTCGACAGACATGGCCAGCCCACTGCCACTTCAGACTGCTTACTCTGCGAGCTATGTCGGTCACTCCAGTTCTTTTCCGGATAACTTTATTCCTGATTTTATCCTTCAAAGAAACTCCGAGCATAGCCCGCTGAGCGACCTTAAATTTGTGGACTAGCTCAACTGTCAGTGTCCATGTTTCGGCAGCGTTTGTCATAACGGGCAGGACGCACTGGTTGAAAAGCTTGGTCTTCAAACATTGCAGTATCCGCGACGAGAAGACTTGACAAAGTTTTACAAACGCTGCCCAACCCAACCGGATCCTCCTGTCGGCTTCTTTCTCGAAGGTGTGTCTACCAAGCTGGATGACTTGCCCTAGGTAGACATACTCCTTCACAACGTCGAGAACCGACCCTTCGATGCGGATTGGACTCGGCAAGACATGCGCATTGTACATGACTTTGGTCTTGTCCAAGTTCATGCCGAGGCCTACCCGCCGAGAGACTCCATTTAGGCTATGCAGCATCTGGTCTAACTGTCCCAGTGTCTCTGCCATTATGACGATGTCGTCGGCAAAACGAAGGTGTGAGATGTACTCGCCGTTTACGTTGATCCCCTGTCCAGTCCAGTCTAGCGTCTTAAATACGTCCTCCAGCGCGTTGCTGAACAGTTTCGGGGATATCACATTCCCCTGTTTCACCCCTCTGAGCAGTTTGATTGGGCTGGTTGTCGTATCCTGGATCTGGACAGTCATCGTTGCAGTGTCATACAAACACTTCATCACCTCGATGTATCGCCAGTCAATTCGACATCGTTGCAAAGAGGCCAGAACTGCCCAAATTTCAAAGGCTTTCTCGGAGTCCACAAATGCCATACACAGCGGCTGATTGTACTCTTCGGTCTTCTGTACAATTTTCCGAACAGTATGGATGTGGTCTACGGTGCTGAAGCCTTTTCGAAAACTGGCTTGTTCTTGTGGCTGGAACTCGTCAAGTCTCCTGGCGAGACGGTTCGTGACGATCCTCGAAAACAGCTTGTATACGTGGCTCAAGAATGAGATGGGTCTATAATTCTGCAGCAAGGTTTTGTCACCTTTTTTGAAGAACAGAACCACCGCACCCCTGCTGCACGCTTCAGGAGTTGTACCCTGTAGGATGATGGAGGTGAAGAGACTCGCGAGCTCTCTTATGACTGGAGCCCCGCCCGCTTTAAGGAGCTCTGTCGTTATTCCGTCATCACCAGGTGCCTTATTGTTCTTAAGCTACTCGAGAGCCGCCCTAATCTCGCACTGGTCGACATCCGCGATGTCTTCCGTGTAGTGGCGCGTTAGTTCGGCTCGATGGTCATCTTCGCTATGTCCCGTTGGTTTCAGCGTCCGCGTTGAGTACAGATGCCTGTAAAAGTTTTCAACTTCCTCGAGTATCTCGGACTTCGAAGTCACGATTTTGCCATCCGCCGTTCTTAGTTTCGTCAGATGAGACCTCCTTAATTGCCGAGCGAACACTTTCGACCCTCGGTTCTGCTCAATCGCAACCTTGATGTCACGAGTGTTGGAGCACCGAAGGTCACGTCGTGTCAGCTTTCTAATTTTAGGTTTAAGGTCCTCTTATCTGACGAAGACGGCTGCGTGGATGGCAACTCTCGTCTTTCCTTCATAAGTCCGAGAGTTTCCGAGGAAAGTTTCGACACCTTACTTTTTCGCTGCGACGGGAAAAGTTTGCGGGATACTTTGCATAGCGCTTTGACCACCTCATCGGCTTTCTCGTCGACAGTGCCGGTGATTTCCAGCAGGGCGAATCGATTTTGAAGTTCCAGTTGGAACTTTTCGGATCCCAAAGCAGCTTGGAGCTGCATAGGTCGGAGGGTAGGCCTCATCATGCGGATTCTCTCAGCACGAAAATTTATATTTAGAGTGCCTCGTACATGTCTGTGATTGCTTCTGGTATTAAACCTGCTGATCACGGAGACATCTCTAAATATATGCTTTTTATCCGTCATGATGAAGTCTATCTCGTTCGTCGTCACGTTATCAGGGCTCTGCGAGGTCCACTTCCTCTGGGGTTTCTTTTCAAAGAACAAGTTCATCATGAAAAGCCCCTGCGACTCTAGGAAGTTGACCAGCATTTGCCCCCTGTGATTCCTGCGCCCCAAGCCGAATGGTCCGACTTTCGATTCGCCACGTTCTTGTACTCCCACCTTTGCATTGAAGTCCCCCATAACAACGTTGTAGTGGGCCTTTGTTGTACTGTGTATTGCTTGGCAATTTCTTCGTACATGGCCTCGGTTGTCTCGTCAGAGTATGTCGAGGTCGGCGCATATACCTGTATCACTTTCAGGTAGTACCTGTCAGTGAGTTTCAGTACAAGGTACGCTACCCGTGTCAACACACAACTGATTTCTACAACGCTGCTAGTGAGTTCCTTGTTGACCAGAAAGCCGACACCGCCTTGGGAGAGCTGATCACCTTCGCGAAAGTAGAATAGGTGGCCTGACTCCAAGGTTATCGTATCCTCCCCCTGTCTTCGGATTTCCGATAACCCCAGTATATGCCAGTTAATGCGACCTAACTCTACCTCAAGTTAGGCAAGGTGATGGTCCAGCCTCATCGAACGTCCATTGTACGTAGCCAGATGTAGTCGTCGTTGGTAGCCTGCCGTAACCCGGGGATTCTTCGCACCCCTGTCCCGCCGTTACCGTGACCGCTACCTTGACCAGGAATAGCGGGACCACCGGGAACTGGGGGCCGTTGTTTTGGCACTTTAATCATGTGGAGGTTTAATGCCCGTAGTCACCACGCTGGGCAAGCGGGTTGGTGACCGCAGAGCCATTCCTTTCGCAGCGATGACGCTGCTGCCCGTCATCGCTCTGGAGAATTTAGGTTGGCTTGTTGGATGGTTATACCGCCATCAATCGGTCGCCAGCGCCTCGTCTGTGAGTGGCAGGGTGTACCGCGTGCAGGTGATTGACATTTGGGGAGTCCGGTTGTTATGTGATCTCCCTTACACCCCAAAAAAAAAACACCATAATCAAAATGACGAAAAACGTACCTAAAATTGAACAAGACACACCATACAGTGGATTGATTATAAATTTAAATATTTTATTTTTAAAGTCTACAGATATTTTTAAACCTACCTTAATATGCCCCTTTGTATACCTAACTTTACTTATCACCATATTCAAAAGACCTTGTTAAAGTAGACACTACGCGGAGTTGTCACTAAGCGAATTTACCATTTTCAGAAGTTGACGTTATGAGATGTATGAGAAGTTGACGTTATGAGAAGTTGACGTTATGAGAAGTTGACGTTATGCGAATTTGTCATTGTGAGAATTCCACATTTTGAGAAATTGGCATTATGCGAATTTGACACTCTAAGAAGTTGACATTCTGAGAAGTGGACATTTTGCGTCTGGTTGTCATTCTGAGAGTTTAACATTATGAGATGATACGGATTGTTACAATGACATAAACGTCCCACCAGAAACAAAAAAATCTTATTACTGAATTAAAACTGAACAGCGCGCGGCGTTTCTTTATAGTGCGTCCGTGTTAACCGGTTTTTATTGCTCTAAACCGTTTAATCCGAAGAAACCTTTATATAAAACTCTTCCAAATTTCGGTTTAAAAAAACCGGTTTATGCGAACGAAACCAAAAGTAAAGGTTTTGCGTCAAGTACATAATAACGGTTTGAAAATTTTAACCGGTATCCGAGCCTTGCCGACGGGGTCCACGATTGTATCTAAATCCAATGTTTACCACCTAAGCATTTTCCTGCTAGGGCCGCGAGATTTGTTCGAAAGAGATACCGTGGCCCTGGCATATGGGCAACTGAAGGAACACGGGTGGGTTTTAGTCAGTAAAACTCTGACACGCCCTTCCGCTCCACCCAAAGCGGGAGACGTCATTTGATGATTTCCCAGCCAGAAAAAAAAAAACATATACATTGTAGAATGTAATAAAGTATTGAGTAGAAAAAATAAGTTATAAAAAAAAACAAACTAGGTAAATAGCTAACGAAGAAATCACTTTGCACATAGTTAGCATTTAGCGGGCTTCTCAAAACTTTCCTAGAGCTCTAAGAACATGTCCTTACTTCGTAAGTTATTTTTGTTTTCATACAACTTGTATCAACAGCTCTATACAATATTTGTGCGAGATTTTCAATAAGATGAAACAATTTGTTATTTCCTTTTTGAAATCGCGCCGCCAAGCTTGTGTGTAAACGGTATTGGTGCAATCCAATGTTTAAAGGTTGGATTACATGGGGACAACATCATTTAGGCAAAAATCTTTCTTTCTTTTTCTTTACTAGGCAATTTTTAAGGGCCCGCACCTAAAGGGTGCCAAGTACCCAATTACTAAGACTCTACTCTAAGGCTTTTGAACCGTAATAGGTAGGCACTTGAAATCTTCACAGAGTTTGTAGGTACTACTATGAGCGATATATATATACAAATAATAAAAATAAAAAATTGTAAAAAATTAATTCCCCATACGACAAAATATTGATAGAATTCTGTAGTCAATAGCTGTTTTTTTTTTAAATTTCAGTAATATATTTGCATTGAGTCATTAATGTAAATATTTTACATAATGTCACTTCATGGTAACTTGGCGTCCATATAGCTACGACAAAACTCAGACTATACAAAAAAAAAATCACCATCATCACAATAAAACATTTAAAGATGATTTGTTAAAAAGGCTTTAAAAAATTGTGTGAAAGTAACAAAGTAGGTATAACTGAACGTTTACAGTCACGTTTATGAACCAATTGTTAACTATTTATAAACCCATTTGTTGATATTTCCATCATATTAGATTGATGTCTTACCATAACAACCTCTAAGACCATAATGTGAACAGTACAATAGTCTTTACATACCCAATCATCATCAGACCACAATGCAGCTCGGTCTGCGGCTAGCCATGCTCCTCCCAAGGGAGTCATTGGTCCACACTGAGGGATAATATCAATAGATTGGCCACAGTACACACCTGTGTACTAATTATATCGCTATGTGGCCACCATTTCAGTCCCCCAGAACTAGTTGTATATTGTATGTATAATGATATGCTAAGGAGTGATGTGAAAGACATCAGTGCGGTTTAATAGAAGATGTAGTGACTAAATTTGAAAAGAGTAAGGTCATGTTGAGATGCGCCATCGCCATCTGTTATCATGTAGCAAGTACTACACGAAAAATTGTACGTAGACGCCATCGCCATCTATTATCGAATAGCAGGATTAAACAGTAAACAGTTGGCTCTCGTAACATCTGGAAGCTTCTACGCTACCTGGAACTGTGGCAGTATCGCGATTGTTCGCGAATGTTCTGCTCGACTTATACATAGCGGATTGTTGGACTGAGGGGCAGTTCGATTACGGATGCGATCGAGTACAATTCAAGCGATACAGTACAAGCTAGAGAAGTGATTCCTTTTGACGTTTCTTGTTGTTGCGGTATTTGTGTGTACAGTTACAACTTAACAGTTTTTTATGTGTTTCGGTAATATTGGTTTTAATTCATTCATCACGATCCCCAACTCGTAACAATATATTTACAAGGCAGATGAGACTGGATACGCTGGAAGGGGACGCCCTAGGAGAAAATATATAACATACTGACTTTATTGGTGATGTTCTTCGAAAGGTCAGGTGTGTAGTACTGGTAACCGGCGTGCGTGTATGACCAGATGTGTCATCATAAACGAAGGAAATAGTATGTAAGGACCGAAATGTGTGTAGGTATTAGTAAATATACCCGGAATATAGCATGATAAATGTAATACACGTTTCAGCTTAGAGGCTCCCACAAACAGTAGCGACGCGACTCTCGTGGAACAATTTCTATGTAAACTTGATAGAAATTGTTCTACATGAATCGCGTCGCGACATTCTAAGGAAGCCTTAAATCTTTTTAAAAGGTTTATACTGTCTAGTTTACATGATGTTCTATACTGATAAAATGATTTATCTCCAAAATATTGCTACAACTCAACTAGGAAACGAAAAACGCAAATCAAATCGACCCGTCCGTAATCAAATCGTCTTATCCCCAAAAATTCTCTCAAATACAAAGGGCAGCTCCTAATTCCGGCCCCTGATACATCATGCTTCCCTATATCCTCATTTAATGATCAGCTCCCAAGACTTATCCGTTAAAATACAACCGTTTCGTTCAATTTTCTACTATACTCCTCAGTTTTAAGGTCTCAAATTGTGTGTTGGACGTATATTGTTTCACTTTCATAGCATTAAGGGTACCCAATACGTTTGACAGACGACGGTTCATGATAAGGTTGAGGAAGACGATCGGTTCAAGTAAGCCGGTTGAGGAGCCATTTTTGGTGGAAACGACGGCTTAGGCGGTTGCAGAACTTGTAATAATAGTTTTAATAACAAAACAAAACATAAGTCAAAGATCATTTTCTTCGAAAGGATGGACAATGGGGTAGTAAATATTTTGCAAATACAGGGGTCGAGCTTATTGCCACTAACAGGCACGGGTATTAACTCAGCCTATAATGTTCCCACTACTAAAACTACTTTCGGTGAGAGGTCTACTTTCCGTAACTCTCCACGCAGGCCCAGTGTGGGTTGAAGGGTTTAGTAAAACGTTACAGGACATCATTTTTTTTTTGTTTGACATTCACGTAAAAATGGCTGAACGGATTTGGATGAAATTTGGCGGACAGATAGTTTATTCGGGTACGCACTAATCCGCGGGATAATTTCCGACCATCACAAAGAAAGAAAATACTTTAATTTGCGGTAAACATGACGCAAAGAACAACAAAAATAAAATTAAAACGCGGGGGGAAATATGCATCATATCCAAGCAAAACGGCTATCGCTTAGCATAATGCTGCGACTTTATGCGAAACCGAGCCCTAGCGCTGGTTTTCAGCGACACGCTGGCAAAGCCGCTGGCAAAAGTTATTATAAAATAATTTCCTAAAATTACTTCCGTCGTTATGTCAACCTACCCTTAGTTTTGTAGTAGGTAACACGAAGGAATCGTCGACCACCGGCCAAGAAATTCACCGGGGCGTTTTACTTCGAAATCGAAAACATCGCTGTTTCCGCCCCTACAGAGACCTCCATTTTCTCAAGTTTTCATTCCGTTTGATTTTCCTTTTCAAGTTAATTTTCTACTCCAATGGTGTTTGTCGCATCAGATTTCATTAAGAATGGTGTTCTTAGAGTATGGGGGCTCGTGGCTAAATTATAACAGCCACGCGGGTCGTTCGAAGTTTAAGGTACGCTTGCCGTGGTCGGTCCCTGGATGAATGATCTTAACATACCAAGACCCCGTGTGCCTCGGAAAACACGTTAGGCCGTTAGTCCCGCCTGTCACTCATAAATCTTTGACAATTGTTTCGGGTAGTCAGAAACCCGTCTTAGAAAGTACGTGTAACCACCAGTTTTAGGAAGTATCATGTTATTCAGTAACTGGTTTCTGGAGTTCAGATTACAGGCATTCACTCCATGTAAAATACCGGTATTCAGTTGCAGCCGGTCCGAAAAGAAGCCCACCCCAAGATAGTTGGGAAAAATTTGGCACATTGAGTGGTGTCCTAGAGCAGGGTTACTCAAAGGAACCACCGTACCGTACCGTACCGTAGGGGGTTCGCGACAAAATTTACGTAATGGCGGCTGGGTGACTGGCAGGCGCATGCGGAAAGCATGAAGACGCGCGCACGACTGTCGCTCGCTCGTGGCGTGACACGGTGCGCGTGACCTTTTATTCAATTAAAGAAGAAATTAAAAGATGACAGCGAACCCCCAACAAGAAAAGAATAACATTGTATATAGTACATACAATGTTATTCTTTTCCTGTAGGGGGGGGGGGGGGAGTTGGGGGGGTTCGCTGTCATCTGGAAACTTGAATGGGGGTACGTGGAGCCAGAAGTTTGAGAAACCCTGTCCTAGAGTATAAGGAAATCAAATTATGGACTAGCTTTAGCCCGCGCCTTAACCCGCGTGGGTATCGAAAATTACCTCACCACAGGAACGTACTATCTAAATTTAAAGTATTTTATATTCTGCTCCAAGTCATGGTTTACCTGTGCGCTAAATTTAATCTAAGTCCTTTCAACCAAGTTAACGTAGAGTTTCTTTGTAGGTTTTGCCCGCGACGTCGCGCGTCGTTCGCGTGATAATACTGCCCCTGACTCAACGCGTCGCATCGAATCGCCCAATCGCGCCATAACTTTATTTTCACCTAGCGTTCTTTTTTTGGGCAGCTCTTTAGGGTAATAGCGTGATGTGATATAGCCTATAACTTCCCTCAAGAATTTTACAGACGCCAGCACAAAAAGCTACTACAATTTGTGAAATTTCTTTAATAGGTTTTCAACCATATCGCTTTAAAAAAAGGGTCGGAAAATTTGACAGGTTAGGGTAATTTGATGTGCTGGCGTCTGTACTATCAGATGCAAAAATGTATTTTTTTATCCCATTGGTAGTTCCAGGCTTTACAACTCCAAACTGAATGTCTGTTAAGGTGAATGCTCCAAACCAGCCCGCGAAGTTCAAAATTTCTTGCGTTTTTTACAATTTGCAGGCCAGTGTTAGGTTGTATGTTGATTACAATATTCGCAGATATATTTACAGAATTATAATCATCAAATTCACCAATACAACCCTCCAAGTTCATAAAGGCCTAGGAACAAAAAAAAAAACAGAAAAAATCATTCCTAGGCCTTTATGAACTTGGAGGGTTGTATTGATGATTTTGATGATTATATTTTTGTAACTACATACGTCTTACAGGCGCGAATAATATTTTAATCAACATACAACCTAGCACTGGCCTGCAAATTGCAAAAAACGCAAGAAATTTTGAATTTCGCGGGCTGGTTGGAGCATTCACCTTAAGCCCTTTTTTTTCGAAGAGGAAAAAATCACCATGTCACACAAATTGATACGCCAAATTCGCCTTAGGAAGCCATTGAAAGCCTTTGATGGCTGATGACATTCCCGAGAATTCGCGGGAAGCCATACTTATTACTGCTGCCCATTCTTTGAATTCTGTATTATGATATGATATATTGATTAATCCTTTTATTCCCTTGTCAATCAGCCTATAATATTCCCACTACTGGGACCTGGAATACTGGTCTCCTTTTTTTCAAGAGGAAGTGGGGTATAATCTAAATCTATATTACACGCTTTGTATTAGCTTCATTTGTATGTATGTTAGTATGTTTGTTTGTAACCGACTCCTTATAGCGCGATTTTGACCCACTTTAAACGACCAGATTTCATTTAAACTCTGTAGACTTATCGAGGACCGATGACAATACTGTAATTTCATAAATTTGTGCCATTATCCTTGCCAGGGTTACCAGGACAGCAAAAAAACTGTCTTCGAAAACTACGCTGACATACGTCTCAAAATTCGAAATACCCTAAAAAATAGAAAATAAATAATAGTTTAAAAAAAAAATATTAAAACCACGCTTCCATAGAAAACCAAACTAAAAAGTAGAAAATAATGGAAAAAAGCGTGGGGTGCCTGATATCAATAAAAAAATACCTTAAAAAGCACCCCATGCTTTTTTTCCATTATTTTCTACTTTTTAGTTTGGTTTTCTATGGAAGCGTGTTTTTTTGTTTTTTAAACTTTTTTTTTTAGATAAGGCATGTCTTCGAATTTTTGGTTCTAGGGCATGCCGGTTTTCTCACAATGTTTTCCTTCACCGTTTTGAGAGCAGTAGCAGCTAGGTGCAACGGCTTAACATTCTTTCTGAGGCACGGAGGGGTGTCAATAGGTACCTAACGGATGGTCACCCATCCACGAACCGACCGTAGCACCCGTAGCTTAACCTTCGAGCGACACTTGCGGCTGTTATTATTAGTTACGAGCCCCTAGATAAAGACAATTCGATGGGCCACCGAATAAAGGTGCAAGAGTTCTAAAGCGATTTTTTTTTTCATTTTTCGTTTCTTTTGCTTATCCTGCACCTACTTAATTTTTTTTTATGAATTTTGGACTCAAGCACTCCTATTATAATAGTGAATTTTTTCATTCTGGGGAAATAATTAATATTAAAATTATAGGAATAATAGTTTATGTTATTATTACATGCTTTTTGAGTCGCCAAGTATACAATAATAAACATGTTAAAACCTATTTCATAAATGAAAACTGATCTTATTAACTCTAATATAAATGTATACGATCTTTCCAATCATATAATAGCAGAACAATGTACTGTAAACAAGCGTGTAAATAGTTATAGCTGGGTTCAAAAATAAACTTGATTTATGGAGAATAATAGTGTAATATTACAGTACGTTTTATTCGTTGTGTATTATTACACGAATAAACGTGTAATGATATATTAATGTGATCTAGTCAAGCAAATTTCACAAGAGCAAAAACATTAAATAGCTTCTCATGAAGCTTTTCCTGAAACTTTTAGATGTTTAAAAAAAAGTAAATATACAAGTCTATAGTTTATTTTTTTACCTATAATTCGATTACACATTGTTTATACCTATTTACAATGAAATGAGCGTTATTGAAGTTTGAACGTTTTTATTTTTTGCTGAAAAGTTGTTAATTTTCTCTTACACGATTATTCGGTGGGGCCATCGAATTCACTTATAACTGTAAAAGGATGAGGCAAGCACATCCTGCTAAAAAACATTGTATGTCGATACTATTATAGGGCAGTAACACAATGTATGGGTCAGCTATTGTGGTGAGAAGGTACGTTACACACAGTCGTGACGTTGCAGAACTTCCTTGTTAGCGTCATGTCATGGTATTATTTATGCTGGTCCTGTTCGCAAGGATATTTGAATAATTTGTAAGATATTTTTTGAGTATGAATCGATTTTCTTAAATAAGCCCGGGGTCTAAAAAGTATGGGGAGTAAAGTCAAACTTTCTCCGTTACGTTATGCGTTATGTTATATTTACTAATCTATACCGGATGACATTTTTTACCGTCTCGACCTTCATATGGTGTGTTTTGTAACTAGAATAGAAGGCAGGAAGGCCTTCAGATTCATCGCAGGTGACTAAAGGAGCGCGCGTCGCGGGCGGACGGGGATGCGTGTGCGGCTCGTGGGCCTGTGAAAAATCAATGAGGCCGCCTATCGGCCGGCTTCAAAGGGTAGGACCGCGCTACGAAATCATTGATACATGCCGCGCATTGAGTAGGGTGCGTATCATTTGAGTTTCGACAGATTTTAATTGTTTTTTTTTTTTCAAATTTCTGTTTTTGTTGTTCTAGTATGAAAATGTTACTTTTAATGTGTAGTATTTATTACTAGATGCCAAAGGCTTCTACTTCGATCACCTATTACACCCATTTTATTTCAAGACGTTATAAAATGTCACCCGGTATATTTTTTAATCGTTCTTAAGGAGTAAACTCCAGTCCTGCGTCGGAGCTGACACACAATTTGAGTAATGCTGGCCCCTTAATCGAACTCAGGCAGGCGCTTTACTTTGTGTAAGTAATTTCATCACCACTGCTCTCAAAACGGTGAAGGAAAACATCGTAAGGAAACCGGCATGTCTTAGAATCAAAAATTCGAAGACGTGACATCTACCAACCCGCACTGGGCCCGCGTGATGGAATACAGCCTACTCCCTTTCACCGAGAGGAGGCCTGTGTCCCAGCAGTGGGAACAATATAGGCTGTCTCTGTTTTTTTTTTGTTGACTTTGACTATACATATTCAAAAGACTTGTCTGCTCAGCAACATAATTCATTATCACCCGCACGCGTAGCATGACCACTGTAGAAATGGGGTTTGTCGACGGAAGAATAGATAAAATTACAGATTGTAGAAAGATTAAAGACAAAATTAAAGATTGTAGAAAGATTTGTACAGTTTTATGCTGGCGTAGCATGACAATTCTATCTTTATTCTACCAAGAATAGACAAAACCTATTTCTACGGTGGTCATGCTACGCGTGCTGCTTAGCCTTTTTCCCAACTGTGTTGGGGTCGGGTTTGAATCTAACTAAAATGCATCTGAATACTAGTATATTTATTACATCGAACGACTGCCTATCTGACCTCCACAACCCAGTTACTGGATCGCCCGGAGTAAGACTGGTCGTCAGACTTTCGATGTTCTGACGATCCGTATCGACCGTCAAAGATGCACGAATAGCAGCCGGGAGCAACAGCTTAACGTACGGTCTTGGTATTGTGAAGATGGCCCCACCCAATCCACGGACCAACTGCGGTAAGACTAGCTTTACCAGCACCCAAATTGCGAAACGCACAATTTATCAGAATCTGAATGGGATTGAAGATTATTTCTAAACCATTGCGTCATTTGTTCGAATAAATTGTCGGCTCAGCAACGTAAATAACGCAATGAATGTTGTTTAACTATGAATATTAAACCAATTCCTACCGATAAAAAGTTCCGCAATTACCCCTCTGGTCCTTAGTCCCGTGCGCCTGATACCACTCAACACCTTACTACTTAATGTGTTTTACATCTTTGTTATTGGTAACAATATCCCCCTAAAATGTTTCAAATTGTGATTGATCGTGTTTTACGCAGTTAGGGTGCAGTACGTACCTACTTCACAAGGAGCAACTGTCTATCTGACTGTCAGAAACCAGTAAGTGGCCCTGAGTAACTCGATACTCTTGTAGGCCGTAAGGTGGAGGGCTCTCAACATTTGGAGAAGTCATAAAAATAATGGTGCTTCTACGAAGACTTCTGTTTCATCCTTTTATATAAAAAAAACAACCCTTTGAGCGATGCATCTCGTCACCAGAGACGAAACTGTCAACATCTGATAAAGATGGATTATTTAACGGACAAAATGGTTGCCAAAAATCTAAACAGTATCCTCTATTTGAATTTCAACTCTAACATTTACGAGATAAGGTTTCGTTTGGGGTGGAGGAGGTTTTTTCAGGACAATAAATCCACAGGTGCTATTCATGCCTCATGCAAGCCCTCAAATAGATTAGTTTTGGTATAAAAAAATATGTAAAAAGCGCTCTGAATGTATGTGAGCAAGATTGATTAAGTCACCATTGTGGGCTTCGGAGAAATTTTATTGTCAGGATCAGTCAGGATATTATCCCATTCCCACCTTCATTGCCTGAAAGGGTGGGCAGAGGTATGGGTTCTGGTTTTATACAACGTAATAGGATTCTGTTCAGTGTGGCGCCGAGTGTAAGGAATAGCACCACCCCATTTCTTCCCGTGGGTGTCGTAAGAGTCGACTAAGGGACTTACTAGACAGAACCCCCTCAAATTGGGGGAGGCTTATGTCCAGCTGTGGACTTCTTTCGTCTGAAATGATGAATAGGATACTGTGACCTTTTTATCAACGGGGCTCAGACTTCGGTCTGTTACTAGGAATTCTTAATGGAAGACCAATCCTTGAAAAGAAATATCTGGAAGTGACAGGTGCCTGCATGCCTTCCTTCTGTGGCTTTCAGCTTTCTAACTTATTGGTGCCGATTCTGTTGTACAAAATTCTCTAAACTAAACTAAAAATCACTAAAATTTGGTCAATTCCTGTCAAACGACGATTTCCTGTTCTGAAATAGACTAAAGTGACACAACTTAACTATATTTTAGTTTGACAGCACTAAGATTGCACTGAGTTATTAGTTTAGTGAAAATGACAATTTTGCTATTCAGAGTTTGCCGGTTTTCACCAAAAATTTAGACTATAATAATTTATTTTGACTAAATCTGACTATTTTTAATCGCGATTAAAAAGGTGTGGAATAAAACTAGTGGTCATGAACAAAAATTCACACCAACGCCTCGCCTTCACGTGCAAAAACAGTGCTGAATTTTTTTTTTTTTCTTTTGATATATCTCGAAAATGGCGGGTCCTATCGCAAAAATAATGAAATTTTCGACCCCCTTTATGAAACTCCGGAATATTTAAATCTCAACACGTGAGTAATATTTTTTTTTATTTTTCCAACAAAAAGTGAAAAATTCCATATAAAACACGTCCAGACTGCCCCCTGGCGCGCGCCTTCGTCTCTAAAAAATTAATTGCGTTGCGCACACAAGTACCACGTTGCCAAACCAAAAGAAAAAAAAAACCACGTTGATTGTCAAATTCGTTTTTAGTCGTGTCAAAATAATTTTTAAATTTAGAGATTTTTTCTTGCAGAATAGCGTTAAAATTCTCATAGCCAAAAGTAAGGAATTTTAGAGATAGTTTAGTTAGTTTAGTTCGGTGTACAACAGAATCGGCACCAGTATCTCACAAAAGCCCATAAAGACTTATTATCTCATAACTGTCCCGACAGACGTTGGTTAGTGTTACTAACTTAAAAAAGGAACATGGAAAAAGGACATTCAGGGTTTCCTGAATTGGAAAATTTTGTGGTTTTGGTAGTTTGTGGGTTTATTATAACCACTCTCGCGTCCGTGGTTATTATGCTCTCCAAGATAGAGGGGCTGTTAAGCGTCTCAGGTAGTATGCTCTTCAAAACACTACTTCAAAAAAAAGTCACTGCGTTGAAAAACGGTATAAATTCACGAATCTTTATCCACCAAGTTGTTCAATACATTCTAGTGAAATAGAAAAATCACAGATGGCATCACCGTTCTCGTCGATAGCGAGTGAAAAAAAGAAATATTTATTTCACTTGCGCGGGGGGTGGACGATCAACCGGAATGTAGGTCCGCCGTTCAGCCGCGTGAGTGGATAGCTACATCTCTGCCCTAAGCTTCGAGGAAAGAAAGCGTGATGATATGTATGTATATGTTGAACATTTGCTGGGACATTTTTCTTTACATAGATACCCACCTAATTCGGACAACAACGAAGATTTTAAAATAAAACATAGCCAAATCGGGCTACCCGTTCTCAAGTGGTGGGCTTATGTATTTCCATTCATCATTACATTCATCATAACGCATGTAATTTATTAATAAGCTGTTGAGTTTCCAAATAAATAAATAAATTATGTATACAGACTCAAAATAAATTAGCTGGAAACACGTGGGTAGTGAAAGGTCCATCCATGCCTGTAATCAATCAGTCATTTTTGTAATTTTTCGTGTAACATAGTTATTTTTTACGAATTTCCATAAAACAAAAAAAAATATCAGTCGTTTACGTGTCTTAATGTACATGTTTCTTGATTTGTTTTATTCAGTCGTTTCCGATATCGATAGCCAACACGTGGGAAAGATATTGCTAGCTAATTTAATTTGACTCTGTTTACAATGTGTAAACATTAGGAAATTCGTATTCTTGCCTTTGCAATGTTTTTGTTTTAGAGTTATCAAACTAGTTGATAACTTAATTGTATAGATATTTTTTTTCTTCTATGACACTGTTTTACATTCTGTAATTACTGTAACTCATACATTGACTTGTAACTTGTAAAAACATTAGGAAATTCGTATTCTTGCCTTTGCAATGTTTTTGTCTTAGAGTTATCGAACTAGTTGTTTGTATAGATATTTTTTTTTTCTTCTATGACACTGTTTTACATTCTGTAATTACTGTAACTCATACACTTGTAAGTTGTAAATATATTAGGAAATTCGTATTATTGCCTTTACAATGTTTTTGTAAATATGTGAGCACCATGTATCTATCATATAATCAATTTATCTCTCATTGCTTCATTTTCAGTTCTTTTACCTTCTGTGGTATGGTAATTTTTATTGTAGGTACATCGTCTTCACATATAATTGTATAAATATTGTATATAAATACTGAATACTATTTTAAAAGAGTAACGGTGGAGTTTCTTGCCCATTCTTCTCCATACGAATCTACGTTTTGGAAGGGGCAACTAGAATCAATTCTTTTTTAGGGTTCCGCACCTCAAAAGGAAAAAGCGGAACCCTTATAGGATCACTTTGTTGTCCGTCCGTCCGTCCGTCCGTCCGTCCGTCTGTCAAGACCCTTTTTCTCAGGAATGCGTGGAGATATCAAGCTGAAA
Source organism: Aporophyla nigra (assembly GCA_947507805.1). NCBI lineage: Eukaryota > Metazoa > Arthropoda > Insecta > Lepidoptera > Noctuidae > Aporophyla > Aporophyla nigra. The sequence goes on along the minus strand of OX382292.1, from coordinate 6,353,273 downwards.
TTTATATCAAATACTCAAGACTACTGTCCCTTAGAGCTGTGAAAAAATCAAACTTCTAAGCTAACGTAATCAAAAGATATAGCCGTTTATGCCGCAAATTTCCACAAATTTTCGAAACTCGCAAGGGAATCAAAACCTAAAGGGTACTTCCAGTCGATCTAGAATTTTGAAATTTGGTACGAAGCAACGTCTTATAACACAGATTAAGGAAAAATTGCGGAAACCGTAAATTTTTAGTTACATCATAAAATAAACAGAACAAAACACAGACAGAGAACAGAACTACGACTCGATTGTCGTGATGGGTGAACTTTACTTGTATACCTACAGGTTTGTACGGAACCCTCGGTGCGCGAGTCCGACTCGCACTTGGCCGGTTTTTTTTTTCATGTAACAGTTGACGTTCAAAACTGCCTGTTTTGGGCCTAATTGAAATAAACGCTTTGACTTTGACTTTGTAACTTAATTCATTATGAAAGTAGTTTGCGACTTACGAGTTAGTCGTAGTAAGTCGTAGGTTCGAGTTCAGCCTAAAAATCGAGTACATGAGACATCTACCACCCAGAACTGGGCCCGCGTGGTGGATTAAGGCACACTCCCCCTCACCGAGACGAAGAGGAGGCCTGTGCCTTAAGAGTGGGGACATTTATAGGCTGACTATTCTGTGAGAAAATATAACACTGCAGGAGAAAACAGCTAAATACTTTACTAAGGAACGAATGCCGAAGTGACTGTGTTTCATCTAAACAAAAGTATAGTAAGAACGTAGGTACGCAACAGAAGCATAACTAAACGTAACGGATCAATTTGAACGCGGCAGTCATTTTAACCCCTCAAATCAAACGCACCTGTGTCAAATGTGAAGTAAATCAAACTTCAACGATTATGACATTTCACCCTGCAACATCAAACACACAAACTTCACACAGCAATATACCAAATGAAGTGAGCAATATAGCTGTCAATGACATTCCATTCCACGCATGCTTTTGACAGTTGCATGACATAATTTAAAGTTACATGTCGGGTCTGTTCCGAATTGCCTCTCACATACACTTAGTTATGCCACAGTGGACATCGCGCGTAATTATTGGCTTAAATTGTACCATTAAGCCGCGATCACATTAATTTCACGTTGTTTGCTTGTATTTTCCAGTAATTATTGTGATTTAAACTTTCAGGCGTTCCGAGCCCACAAAAGGATTTGTGGTTTTGAAATTAATAGCTTTAAAAGTATTTGGAAGTGAACAGGTCTTTTATTTAACTTAATTTGCTGTATGAATAAGTTTATGAATCTGTAAGGTTGTTATAAATCTGGATTAAACAGCCAAGTGTGCTGTATGACTGGGACTCATGCACTAAAGGGTTCCGCACTTAGAGAAAGATCGAAATAAATAAATCATAAATATTGCTATGTTTTTAACACGCTTTTATTAGCTTCAAACGTATGTTAGTATATTTGTATGTTAATAGTATGTGCCTTTGTAACGGGAACTTTGAACATGATTTTGAGCCCGTTCAAAATATCGGATTAACTAAAATTTGGCATACGTATCAAGGACCAATGTCAATACAATAATTTCACTTTTTTGTTTCATTATTCTTGCAAGGGTTACCAGGATAGCAAAAAAAACTGTCTTTGAAAACTACGCTGACACACGTAACAAAATTCGAAACACCCTAAAAAATAGAAAATAAATCATTTTTTCATTATTTTTTACTTTTTAGTTTGGTGTTTTTAAACTATTCTTTATTTTTAAGGGTACTTCGAAAGTAAGTAAGCGTGTTTTTTAGTTTTTTTTAACTATTATTTTTTTGTGTATTTCTTTTGCCAGGTTTCATAAGTCGCGGTACCTTGGGGTCTTGGACCTTTGTAAAGCGTAAGAGGGCCGAAGCCAATTCACAGAGGCCCGAGACTCTTAATGTAATAGGGTACCATTTCCAACCGATGATTATCCCCATACGCACTATGCTAGTGTACAGACGGACTATCTCCGGTTGATGTACAACTATTGCAAGAAATAGAAACAAAGTTGGATAAAAAGAGTACGGGTTTGGATGGTTAATATGGACTGGTTATCTTGAAATACAGCCCCTACCTGATCAACATTTAATTTTACACGGCTACAATTTCCTAGGTTTATTATTAGCCTTCTTAAAGATCTTATCTGTTCTGTGGGGTAACCCGTACCCTTCCTATTCTGTAAACTAGTAGCTATAGCTGTTAAAAAATCCAGCCCCGCTCCAACCGCTAGGTAAATCGGCAACCACTATCTGTACAACCCTTTACCTAACACACAGATGGACAGACCGCTGGTGGAGGCATAATTACCTACCTATAGAGTCCCTTTGGCTTGGCAAACTATGGGTAGGAGGACGGAACCCTAAAATGCTTATTCCATTTACAAACACAAGCAAACGTAACTTTACTCAACACATCCTATTTAGAGCATCTTTAAATTCAACTACGCATTTGAATTTGGAACGTACTAATGACTCGTTTATTTTGACGCTAGTGCTGCGCTGCAATGAAATTCCGTCCGAATGTCCGGCTGTGTTACGATTGTCCGTCCGGTTGCCGTGCAACTGTCTGATAATGTGCGCTTAGCTTTAACTGTGCCGTAACGGTCTGTGAACTTAGTCGGGTGATGCGGGTCATCCGGCCCACTGTGCACGGTTAGATCAGAATTGTTGTTTAATCAAGTAGATGCGTTGCAGTAAAGGAAATGGTAATGGATTTGGATAGTGGATAGTATTAATTGCTTTCGTGCACATCACACAATTTACTATACGTAGATTACCTACTGTCAGTTTTTGTTCGTGAACCTTGTTAGAACACTGCAAAAAAGACTTTGGTATTGCTCGTCGAACCGTTGAGCTGCTTAAGTTCTGAGTTGATGCAAGATTACTGATATTTGTTTCGTCCTTTCCTGACACCAATCTACATGTTCTTCACATGATCTGACTAAGATTATGTTTAGACTTTAAAAGAGACTGTGAGCTATGAGTTTGTTTCGGCGTTTCTTCTTAGAGTTGTCAGGTAGGAAACGCCGACCACATATAGTTTTTAAAATATAATTGACGTGTAAAAGTGTTTGTACAAAAATAGTTACAGAAATAAAATAATTTAGCATTATTATTAAATACTAGCTTTTGCCCGCGGCTTCGCCCGCGTGGATGGACGTACTACCGCGGTAAGATGTGTTAATTCAGGTAAAATTATAGGTAATAGTTGTTACCCGCGACTTCGTCCGCGTGGTATTTAACAAAAAGTTTTTCATAAAAACTGTCTTTGAAAACTACGCTGACATACGTCACAAACTACGCTGACATACGTCTCAAAATTCAGCGTGTTTTTAGTTTTTTTAAACTAATATTTATTTTTTCTAAAATAAAAGTAGCCTAAGTTACTCCTTGTTACATCAGCTATCTGACAGTGAAAGTTCCGTCAAAATCGGTCCAGCTGTTTCAGAGATTAGCCGGAACAAACAGACAGACAGACAAAAATTATAAAAAATGTTGTTTTGGTATATGTACCTTGTATACATCCATATACACTTAGTAAAAAGTGGTTATCTTAATATTAAAAACAGACACTCCAATTTTATTTATTTGTATGTATAGATGTATATAGATTGGTTTGCTGTTGAGTTTGTGAACATTAAATTATAACATGTAGAGTACAGCAGAAGTGGCCCAGTGGTAACGGCCTCCACTTACGAGTGGTAGGTCATGGGTTCAAAACTAGAAAAGCACTTTATTTTCTGTAATTTCATTTCCACAGCTTTCTAAAACTGAGAAGGAAAACATCGTAAATAAACCGGCATGTCTACTAGGACGAAAAACTCGAAGACATGTGATATCTACCAACCAACACTGGGCCAGCGTGGTAGATTAAGGCCCACTCCTTCTCATCAAGAGGAGGCTTGTGTCCCAGCAGTGGGAACAATATAGGCAGATTATGCTAAATTAACAGTCGTTGGTCCCGACTGTCATTTGTGTTTCTTTGACAGACGTTACTGGTACTTAGAAACCCAAACTAGTGAACCAATGTGTATGTAACCCAGCATCTAAACCCAAACTAGTGAACCAATGTGTATGTAACCCAGCATCTGGGTTCTACCGATCTATTCTGTTAAAATCTCACCGTGAGATCTTAGGTGAAGTGACCTAAAAGTGAGCTGTCAGTTCATCTAATGTTAGGGATTGATACTAATGACACCTCACTTTAAGCTCACTTCACCCAAGTTATCACGGTGAGAATTTTACAGAATAGCACTACTGGTTTCAGACATGCAGTCACTGTGACTGCATATCTGAACTCACTCACTCTCACTGGATGCCAACCCCAATTTATTTGGGAAAAAGCTCTACGTATAGGCAGAGTGACATATATTATACATAGGTATTACAGCCAGTCAAATAAGACACAAAAAAGACAAGAATTGAAAATGTCCTTTTTTGAAGTCAAAATTACACTTACTTTTAGTTTTATATTTACATTTCTCAATATTTTAAGTGAACTGTAGGTCTTGTTTTTTGAGAAATAAATGTCTTTAAACCAAAAATTTACACACTAATCGTTCTTAAAAGCAAAATTTATACACCAATCGTATAATCTTTTATCAGAATGTGTGTAGGGAAAGCAAAATTTTGTTACTATTCTACGCAATGATATTAAATACAAAAATATCATTGATTCTACGCACACAATAAAAATATTAGCTAATTACCTACCAAATAGGTACTCAGTACTCTTCAACCAAAATATAATTCATTCTTAACACATTTTCCTAAAGCTATAACCACAGAAATATTTAGTTATCTGCAGGCTATCATCATACAAAAACGGAAAACATTAGGCAAGTACCAACCCGAAGAATTATTGCAAAACCGTAAAACGCAAATGTGCACACCCCTAGTAGGTACTTTATGAAATCCGTTATCACATCCGTACTCGGGGAATAACGATAATTCAACATTTATCAGCGAGCAATATCCACCGTGGGTTTTTAAAGTTATTGCTGTTGAATTGATATGAACGGCCACGACACGATACGCAATTTTGGCCTTATAATCATTCATGATTGATAGTGTAAATAGCAGCTTCCGTTAATTTAAATATAAGCCTTTACTTTTATGTCGCCTTTGTTTCGTTTGAACGGCTTAATAATTAATTAATGTGTATTACTGAAATGGGTCATGTTTTCTCAAAATTACGTGATTGCATTGCGCTGGCTGTTATTGTTATATTTTAAAATTCCTTTGCAATTCAGCAGATACTTTTTCGTAAAAAGGTTTCTGGTTTACCTACATGAAAAAATATCCCCCACATCATAGGAACTCCATCTACCTATTCGCTTTCACACTACACATGTGTTTTTTTAGACAACAGTTTAACCGTTATTCTTGAGTTTTAACGTTTAAACATACGGAAAATACATAATATTTTATGTTAGTAAACTGCAGCAGGCAGTAGACAAAACGGCGTCATCTGCTGATGAACTGTAACACTACACTTACCTCGACCATTGCTTCTTAACAAATGTCGATAGATGTCACTGCATCGAAATATTTTAAATTGATTGAGTTTTATGGTTCTGGAAAATGCTTCACACTATCTAGTTAATTTTTATGAAATCAATATGAATTTGTACAAATAAAAAAGAAAAAAAAACCGGTAAACCGAAAAATATTTGGATATCGTCGCGTCGCGTACCTACATAAAAAAAAGTTATACACAAACAACATGGTGGATCAGCTGTTTTCATCTTTCTCAAATCTGAATTTGTTTTCATAAAACGAAGCCCTGTTATGGTCTCATAGCCATGTGTGAATTAAAATGGGCTCAATCGCATCGGTGCTGCAATGGCATTGTCAGACGTGCGGCCAGATCAATCCAACAGAAAGTGTGAAGTGTTTAAAATGTGGTACAAAGCGGGTCTCGAGTCATGACAGTGGAATATTTAAAGAAAATTGTCGGGATTCATCGCCGGAATATACATCGCGAACTGGAAAAAGCGAAGGAACTACACCTGGCTCTGAAGCGATCGTCATACCGACTGAAAATAGCTTTAACAGGTGTGTTTTTTTTCTCGTAACTATCGCCGTCTTTCAGTTTCTGTCAGTAAATTATCGATTTTTCGTGACCCGTATTTTAGGTTATATTTCTATTGTATTTCATTGTTGTGCGCAGTGGAAGCGACTTCATTAACTAAATTAGACGTTAACGTGCAGTTTTAGGTATTTGTGTGTCAGTAATTGTGTTAAAAATGTGATTATATGTGTTCGTTGTTCGCAATGAATATAGGTATGTATTGCGGGGCAGTTTCGACTAATGGATTGTTCATTTCGTTACAATCGTACCTTGGATAGTATTTCCACGTATTCTGAAATAGGATTTCTGTGAAGAACATCATTAGGAGTAGAGTTTTATGTGAGTATGAGTGGCAAAAAGATTTTAGGTTTATTCATTGAAAAATCAATAAAAAAAATGTTTTATTAAAACTCGATCCTATTCATTAAATGTTTATTAAAATCAAAACTCATTATTTTCGTAACATGCAAATAGATAGATGGTCATTTTCGCAATAAAATGAGAATCAAACCTTTGTTTGAACAAGCTTGAATACATCACCTTTACTCAAACTTTACCCACCAATACCTATTTGAGTTACCATACATACTCTAGATTTTAATTAATTCAGTTTATGTATTAAACAATAGCAAACATATATATTTGGCAATCACATCATCAACAAAGTTATAATCTGACATTAATTAATTGTGTAAAGTTTTTCTCATAATCAAAACTATGTTTCAATCTATGTTTTTGTCTCAAATAAGGCAAAACAATTAGTCTGTCTGGACAAAAGTTTTTAAAAAAAAATACAATATTGTTTATTTCTTTAACAAATACATGACACTGAATTTGTAATTGGAGCCTCCTTTTTAAGCTAATAAAGCCTGTAGTAGAAGGCTCTGCAGTTACCTTGTCTACTTTTAAAACAAAACACATTTAACTCGTCTATCTTCAAAACATGAGTGAAGAGGCATCTTCTGGGCATGCTCGTTCAATCATAGACCTCATCAATGGCTTTCCATCATGTGTGGACGAGACCAGGCCCATTCAGTAATAATAATAATAATTTACAGGTAGGTTCCAGGTACCTATATTAAAGCCAGCTTTGTTATCACTAACATGGAAGTTCCAGGATAGCCTGACAAATTCAATTTCCTTTTATTTTTTGCAGTTTAAAGGTCAGTAACAGATTGTATGTGATTAAAATATGATTGGCGATCATAACCCATACATATTTACATAAATATGTCTACCAAAGTTGCTTCCCACGTCTGTGTACTTCAATAATTAAAACAACGCAACAGATTTTGATGCATTTCATCACTAGACAGAGTGATTCAAGAGCAAGGTTCATACACATAATATGTGGGCGAAGCAGCTGGCAAAAGCTAATAATTATTACAATGATCAATATTAAATGAACTTGGAGGGTTTTGCAAGTTCATTTAATTCCATTGAATAAATATGTAAACTATTTTAGTATTTCATGCACAAGTCATCCAACAGAATCAAACAATCTTAGCGGATTTGAAGATTTTCATGATTATATTTATTTATATTATATAAAAAACTTAAGAAATTTTGCATTTCGAGGCTACCCTTGAGTTGCCACCTGTATATGAAAACTTCAGGGTATTGCAATACATTTCTACGTCAGTGTGTTTTCATCACACACATAATGTATGATACACTAACCTAAACGAGGCAAAAGGAGTATGTAATGATCGTTGCTGGTGGCATTCCGTAGTTTCTGCCTACCCCTATGGGAAAAAAGCGTGAGTTTATGTATGTATGTATGTGTGTATGTCCATAAAGTATGAAAATCTACCAGCAATTTGTATTGAAGTTAATGAAAGGAAATGGCTAATTATTTGAAATGCCATGTGCAGGATAATTTATTCAGCACCATTGTGACTGAAGGATACTCTATTATTGCAACTGTTACATGTGACCATGATACTGTTGTTAGCATAATGTTTTTAATTGTTCAACTCTTGTATTTTTTCTTTATTATGCAGACTTTTACAAACCATTTTATTACAAAGCACGATCTAACTTTTGGTTACTGTAGCCTTAAGCTTCGAGCCAGTTTTTACATTTTCAACTTCATATTGATTTTGGTAAAGTTAAAACTTAATATAAAAATGAAAACTTAACACCGGTGTTAAGTTACCTATAATTTACGGTTAGGTAGTCAAAAAGTTGTATCTAAATATTTGCCTGTTGAAAGTTTAGACTGTTTAAAAGAATGGACAAGAATCTCCATGAATTTTATAAAGAAAAGAATATTAGATATTCAGAATTGCCATGAAGTTGACTTATTTACCAGATCATTGCAGTATAATTTGTTTTAAGTCACGGAACAAGAATATGAGTTCTAAATCTGCAGTGGCTGACCAAAACTTCTAAGTTCTCCATAGCATTACTATTATAGGATTTGTAAACCCTATAGTCAATGTTGTCCAAAAAAATACAGGCATCAGCTTAGTTTAGGTGTCAGAATGATCCAAGTTTAAGTTTCTATTTTATTAAATTTGGTTTGGTATTTTATTAACTAGAGCAGCAGCGTTTTCTATGCCGTTTACCACCATGCTGCGATTGCCAATCTGCCTGCCAAGCGTGGCAATTATGGCAAAACCATGGACGTTTTTCGGCTGAAATGATGAATGATGATCAACGTTTAAAATAATAAAAAAGGCTATGAATTAGTAAATATTTAAGACTTGAGTGTAATATTGCGTTTGTTCCAGCGGATGGTCGTGCGTGGGCTCCGCCCCGGAGGCGTCGCGCGCGTGGCGGTGCGCGTGCGGTCTGCGCAACGTGTCCGCCGCGTGGCGCTGCGCCGCCTGCGACGCGCTTGCGCCACACGCGCCTGTCTACAGGTAAATAATAATTAAGAATATCACACTATTATTGTCCCACTGTAGGTCAAAGCCTTAGAGGGGCTTGTTACTAAGTAATAACAGCCACACGGATCGATCGATCAGTTTAAGAGCGCCTTCACACTAGCGTTTGTCCGGCGTAGGCGTTCGATAAACGTATGCGTAGCGCGTATCGTGTGGTGCCGGACGTAAAGAATAACACCACCCCATTTCTACCTGTGGGTGTAATAAAAGGCGACTAAGGGACTTACTAGAGAATGGGCAGCAGCGTTCTCTATGTATTTTACCACCATACTAGGATCGCCAACCCGCCTGCCAAGCGTGGCGATTATAACAAAGCCCCCCAAATTGGGGGAGGCCTAAGTCCAGCAGTGGACGTCTTACGGCTGAAATGATGATGATGATGCGCAGCGCAGACGCCGCGACAACTCGATGCTTGCGCCGTGTTTTCGCGGCGTTTCCTCTGGAGTCAATTGAACGCTGCGCTAACGCGACGCAGACGTCACACAATTGCATTGTCGTTTCGGAAATATCATTAACAAAATGGATTCTGACGAGGAAACTCTATTGTTGGCTTTGCTTTTAAAAAGAAAATTATTGCGAAAACGTGAAAATAAAAAAAAAGTATATGTGAGAACCCATTAAGGAGTGTACGGTCAAGTGAAAGTAATTATTTTGTGCTTTATTGTAAACACATAAAATTTTTTATTTAAAATGATTTTATTGTACATGACTCCGCAGTAACGCGGCGCTGACGTCGCGCACCTGCGGCGCCAACGCAGCGTATACATTTACCCTTGCACTGACGCCGCGACAACGCGACGCTTGCGTCGCGTAGTCGTGGCGTCTGCGCATCGCATACGTTTATCGAACGTCTACGCAGGACAAACGCTAGTGTGACGGCGCTCTAAGCTTCGCCTGACGCGGTTGGTGCGTGGATGGGTGACTATCTTTACATGCTAAGACCCCTCCGTGCCTCAGAAAGCACGTTATGCTGTTGGTCCCAGCTGTCATTTGTGGATACACAGTCGTTACGAGTCGTCGGAAGCGCGAAAGTCTTACAACCTCTAATACCAAGGGGTATTGTATTACCCAGTAACTGCGTTGTTTAGGTCAGATAAGACATCGCTCCATGTAAAATACTGGTATTCAGCTGCATCGAGTTAGACTGGAAGCCGATTCCAACTTAGTTGGATAAAGGCTAGGCAGATGATGATGTAGGGCAAAACCTCTTTTTAGGGTTCCGTTGCCAAATGGCAAAAAACGGAACCCTTATAGATTCGTCATGTCTGTCTGTCTGTCTGTCTGTCCGAGTATGTCACAGCCATTTTTTTCCGAAACTATAAGAGCTATAACTTGGTAAGTAGATGTATTCTGTGAACCGCATTAAGATTTTCACACAAAAATAGAAAAAAAAAACAATAAAATTTTCGGGTTCCCCATACATAGAACTGAAACTCAAAAATGTTTTTTTTCATCAAACCCATACGTGTGGGGTATCTATGGATAGGTCTTCAAAAATGATATTGAGGTTTCTAATATCATTTTATTCTAAACTGAATGGTTTGCGCGAGAGACACTTCCAAAGTGGTAAAATGTGTCCCCCCCCCCCCTCCCCGTAACTTCTAAAATAAGGGAATGATAAAACTAAAAAAAATATATGATGTACATTACCATGTAAACTTCCACCGAAAATTGGTTTGAACGAGATCTAGTAAGTAGTTTTTTCTTAATACGTCATAAATCGTAAACCACAATTTACCTTTCATTCAAACAACTCAAATATAAAAATTAAAAAAAAAAAACATTTAATTGCATGAACATAAACCTTATGCATAAACCGTGAATACCTACAGGTTTGCACGGAACCCTCAGTGCGCGAGTCCGACTCGCACTTGGCCGGTTTTTTGTATAGATAAGACACGAGCATTGATTACCATGCTTGCTAATAAAGTAGTAACAATAATAATTACTATAACAACACAAGGCAAAGTCTTCTTCTCCTACAGAAATTGAGTATCGATCACTTTGTCTTCTGTGTGTTGGCTCTCACTCTTGTAGATTATTAAGTCATAATGAGAGTGTACGAATAGTGTCCATTCCAAAAGTAGTCTCTTCTTCCACACTTCTCTATTGGTCGTCATCTCTGTAGTCACACCCTCATTCACGCAAGCCATCTATCGTTTCTTTAGTCTCCCCCTACTCTTATAGAAATGGACATTCATACTCAAAACTTTCCTCAGGACTTTATCATCATTCCTCCGTATCACGTGCCCATACCAAGACAACCGATTCCCACACAACTTTTCAGTTATCGGTGCCAATTTCAGACTTCCTCTTATGTGCACATTTTTATTCTATCCATTCGTGTAACACCACACTTCCCTTTTAACATTCTTAAACCAAAAAAACTGCTGTGTTCTTCTGTTTATTACACATACAGCCCTGGTATTAAAAGTTACAATTGAGAATGTTGGCTTGTGTGGGAAAATTACGATAATTACAGAGTTTCACAATCGAATTGATGATAACAATGGGAGTTTTAACAGCTAATATACTTTGACTTTTACTATACGATGGAGGCTAAATAATAACAGGTACGCGGATCGATTGAAGGTTAAGCTACGATTGTCAAGGTCGGTCCGTGGATGGGTGACTGTCCATTACATATCAAAACCCCTCTGTACCTGGGAAAAGCAATTGGTCCCGGCTGTAATTGTCAGAAGCCCGAAAGCCTGACAGCCAGCGATACCAAAGGGTATCGTACCTAGTAACTGGATTATGGAGGTCAGATAAACAGTCACTCCATGCAAAATACTGGCACTCAGCTGCATCCAGTTAGACTGGAAGTAGATCCGATCGAGAATAGTTGAGAAAATGCTAAGCAAATGCTGACTGTAAAATGGACGCTACAAAGAGACTGTCCAATCACTTTTGGTATGTATACTAGAAATGCCTTGTGACTCTAAATAAGTAATTGTTTTTTGTATTATATTTCAGACTGTCTGATGATGAGGATCAAGCTTCAGGGATGACGGACAAAGAAAAGTCTGCTAAAGGTACGTCCAGACTCCATAAGGCTCATGTAAACTAAAAATACTTTTTTATTCTCCTGACTTTCGATTTAAATGCCGTTATCTTTCTTTACAGACAACACTATGATAAGGTCTAACACTCTAGCAGTCCCATCATCGTATAAGCCCACTACGAGCTATTCTGACGGTCGCCGGTTAAATCTCGACTTGCAGTCTCTCCGCCTTTCCCCCACTCAGCTGACGGACCATGCGCATGGTGTCACCAGGTCTCTATCCCACGGCTCCGTCATCAACTCCCAGCAAAAGTGGTGGAAAGTTGACGAAACTGGCAGAGGAACCATAAATAGACCCACGAGTTTAATGGTCTCCGAACGATACGGCCAGTGTAACCCTCGAGAGTCGTTCCTTAGAAGTCTGCATACGGTGACCCGGAGACCGAAAAAGTGTAATGAGAGTAAATCAAATTGGGAGCTCAATTATGTCAAAGAGTACCAAAGGGAGCAGAGTAGGGGACTGCATTTAAAGAAGTGGTCGTGTAGTAAGTGTACTCTAGAAAATTCTGGAATCAGAACGCATTGTGAAGCGTGTCTCTCGCCGAGAGTGTCTCCATTAGCGAGAATTCCTAACGCTAGAGGTCTCAGTGTAACCACTTTGGGGAGGCACGAGACGGCTGCAGGCAGAGATGGCGCGGCGTCGCTACCTACGTCAGGTGGCGTCATGATAACGGTTCCTGATTGGCCGACGGGAAGTACAACTCTAGGAGCATCCTTCCGAAGGTCGATCAGCGCACAGAATTCTCCAGAAATCCGCCCCACGTACCGACGGTCTTTCTCGGAACAAACCAATGCCGAACGTCCAGTTGGTAAGGTGATATCGAGTCGAAGAAGTCTGAACGACTATCAGAAGTCTCTAGCGAGTTACTGCAACAGCCTTCCGAAGCCCGACGGCCGGAAAGATCAGAAGATTGACGAAAACAGCGTTGAGCTGATCGACAAAGAGTGTAGTTGGGACACGAACGCAGAAGGAGTCATTTACGCACTGCCAAATAAGGGGAAATATAAGGATCTGAACTTGCAACTACAGGTCAACAATAACGGGACACGTTATTCATATGTTTCGGTCCAGGATACGAAGACAGTGATGAGTAATTCTCAGAATGAGGCTCTATATTCAAATGACATAAGTGATGGTGACTATGCTCGGATTGACGAGTTGTTAGGTGCTGAGAACTGCATTTCGCCAGTGAATGAGGTGCCCTCGAATATCCGGACGTCGCATATAGGGCCGGCGAGGGAATCCAAAGTGTTTAATATGTTGCCCTCTGTTGGGAAAGTGTCCCATAATCCCAGGGAGCCGAGTAAAGTGCCTTCGACGCAGCAACAAGTCACGTGAGTGTTTAAATTCTTTTCTATTATTGGCCCCGATTCTATTGCTATCTCTCCCTTGTATTTAGAAAGACAGTAAAATCTTGCGCCAACTGGAAATAGGAAGTTTAGGAACTGTTACGGAATCATATGAAATTGGCATTTTCAAAATCTAAAGTTGTATATTAGGCAACGCGTTGAACTTGCCGTAGGCCACGGCTACATTGTTGGGTTATCGCGAACTACAAGAAGCGCTGTCTCTGTTGCGCGGCAAGACGCCGAGATGTGTGCGAGAGAGGCAGCACAAAGTTCGTGGTATCACGAAAGTGTAGTCATAGCATTAGAAGAAGAAAACGAAATTCGATAGTTCTCTCCTAGTAAATATTAAAACGAAATAGTCAAGACGATTCCAGGTGTTAAATTAGGTTATTAACTTTACATTCGGCTTCAATAGCAATGGCGTGCACAGATGAATGTTGCATGCAATCCATTCAACTGATATAATCCCTCACTCACTTATTAAGTCACGCGAGTGCCCCGATTTAAGAATACTCATACAACTCTGTACTAGGGCTACATTTATATGGTTCAACTAGCTTCTGCCCGCGGCTTTGCCCGCGTAGATGTCGAAAAATTCACCAATTCAACCCCCCATTTCACCCTCTTAGGAATGACATTTAAAAAAACCCTTTCAAAGTGGATACCTACTCCTCACAAAGAACACACCCTCCAAATTTCATGTCTCTAGGACCAGCGGTTTAGGCTGTGCGTTGATATATCAGTCAGTCAGTCAGTCAGTCAGTCACTCAGGACTTTGAATTTTATATATATAATATAGATATGGCATCTTTAAATGGTATTTGTTTATTATTGAATGGAAACACAAAATTAATGCCTGTTTCAAATGTATCTGATGAAAATGGAAGCAAATGGATTATCAAACGTAACTTATAAATTGAGTGCTTTGATTTAATAATTCTGATAGTTACGTACATTGGAAATCCGAATTTTAAATCACTGTTTTCGGCAATTGAGGTTAATTTTATAACCTCAGTTGTCAAAAATTGTCAATTTAGTAATGTTCAAACAATAGATGTTGGAAAAAGTTGTTAAAACACAGATTTTTTTTTACTAATTACCGCTAACCCGTTGTTCCCGGCTGTGTTTCGTAGATCTTAGACAGTCGTTAAGGGTCGTCAGAAGCCCGAAAGCCTGACAACCAGTCATACCAAGGGGTATTGCCTTACCCAGTAACTGGGTTGTGGAGGTCAGATAGGCAGTCGCTCCATGTAAAATACTGGTAGTCAGCTGGATCCGGTTAGACTGGAAGCTGACCCCAACATGGTTGGGAAAAGGCTAGGTGGATGATGAATTACCTTAAGTGACTGATGGCTTAAGAATTCACCTGGAACCTGGGCAAGTTTACACTTTCATCAGATATTTTTGGAACAGACGTTAGACCACAAACGTATGCTTGTTGAACCATATAATAAACCTAAAATACTAATTTAAAGTCACTGTAAAGAAGTTTTTCATTTGACAGTTGAGGATAACTTTAAATCCTTATTTTTTGTCAATAATTTTACAATTACAATTTACTAACGTTTTATGACATAGCCCGCCACGGAAGTTGGTGGTTAGTAAATATAAAGAAAGTGGCAAAATGTGGGCGTTTTAGTACTGACTTTTGAAACTTTTGACCTTCAAGAAATGCTGATTCACAACCTAATTTTAATAAATGGTTTATAATGTTGAATGCTATGTCCACTGCGTGTTACATACAGTCGCGAGAGCCGCATGTGGCAGTGCAGCGAGTGTTGGTTCGCGTATAACGCGTGGTGGGCGCGCTGTTGCGACGTTTGTCGTAGCGGGCGACCTCCTCACGCTGCGGTGACGCTCGCCACTAGAGACGTTGTTGATGCGCCTCATAATAGGTGAGTTATCACTATCGACTTAAAGACTATAGTAAAACTATTTGTAAGTTAGAGTTGACCCACATCTAGCAACCCGGGTTTGTGTATCCCTTTCTGTCGCTCAGAAATATCCTTCATTAGAGCGAGAAAGATTACTTGTAGTTTTACAACTACGTCCCCACTCTCTTGCCCATGACCAAAAATGTTCCTTTATCGTTTTACGAATGTAAGAAAATGTTTGTCAGAAATACCTTGATAGGTACTTGATACTTCCGATAGTATCAATTTTGTTCAATTGACCTTCACATGACGTGACAATTTTAGTTGGTAGTCAACTTGCTGTGAATATTTGTATGGTTGCTTTATCTAACAAAATATTTGAAACATTATAAAATACGACGGCCTAATTTTTTAAGTAAATGACCACTATAAATAAATAAATAAATATCTTAGGACAACCAATACACCGTTATCTGATCCCAAACTAGGCAGAGCCTGTACTATGGCAACCAGACAACTGATAAACATACTTATATATTTCTAAATACGTACATATTATAGATAAATTACACCCAGACACAGAACAAATGATCGTGCTCATCACACAAAGATTTGTCCTGGGTGGGAATCGAACCCACGCCCTCAGTCTTAGCAGTCAGGGTCACTAACCACTAGACTAACAGGCCAGTCAAACGAAATTAAACTTATCTTGGGCGGAAATTACCGAATTATGTTTAATTAATGATAATATTTGTTCATGAGCAATAAGAGTCATATACAAATATCTGAGTACATTGCAGTGACAACAGTATGCAAAGATAGATAGATGGTTTGGTCATGTTCAGAGGATGAATAAGGGACAGCTTAACTAAGGCCAAAGGCAAATGTGATTCAGTTCAATTCAATTTATTTATTTCTCAGTATATGGTACATTAAGATCTTACATTAAACATTGTTTCACACATACTACCATTGCTGGCGTAGAAATATTAAATAATAAAAGAGGTACATGCATTATTTATAATGTCAAAGTGTTAATTGTTTAATCAAAAATATATGTCATGTCGAAAATATAAATCATAATGTCAAAATTAAAACTACAATGTCCAAGAATTCATACTAATGTAGTTAGTATGTTAATAATGATATTATATTAAAAAGTATTATTTAAAAATTCATTTACGGAATAAAAACACATGTCTAAGAGAAAATCAAACATTTTAAATTTAAACTTATTAATTGGTAACATTCTCAGGGCGGGTGGTAATTTATTATAAATTTTAATTGTCATACAACTAGCATTTCTACTACATAATTGTAATGTCTGAGCAGGGACGATTTCACACGTTGCCGGAAGGGGACGCCCTAGGAGGACATATGGTGGTTATATTGGTTATGTTCTTCAGAAAGGTCAGGTGCGTAATACTCGCAACCGGTGTGCGTGTATGACCAGATGTATGAACCTAAACGAGGCAAAAGGAGTATGTAAGGATCGTAGCAGGTGGCGTTCCGTAGTTTCTGCCTACCCCCATGGGTAAAAGGCGTGTGGAACATAATCAGCTTATAATGTTCCCACTGCTGGGATACAGGCGTCCTTTTGGTGAGCTGGAGTGGGCTATATACTACCACGCGCGCTCAGTGCGGTTTGGTTGAAATTACATGTCATCAAATTCTAGGGCATCCGATGCCGCCGGGTTCCTCATGATGTTTTTCTTCATCGTTTTGACGGAATCTAATGACTAAACATGTTTTTTGTTAGGAATCCCCCCTTGAACTTGGCATACAATTGTAAAGCATAATGTTTTGTTAATTTAAATTCCTACATAAGTAGGTTTTAACTTCTTTTTGTAATTAATAAGTATTTTCTACCTACATGTATTACCAAATGTCATTACCAGATGGAAATAACCTTCGCTCTCAACTTTGTAACGACACTCCTCTAAAATGTTGTTAGATTAAAAATAGTACTTACGGCTGAACGCTGACTCCTAAAATACAGGTCCAGGCCTAGTTTGGGGTCTGACAGGCCCTTCCGCTCCACCCAGAGCGGGAGAAATCATATGATGAATTGCCACTCACAAAAAAAAGGCCTAGTTTAGGGGTTAGGATCAGATTCGTGGCATTACATTCATGTGCTTTCTTATTATGACTGGCTTCTAACATGTATTTCAAAGTGTAAAATAAATGTTTGGTTCCCAGTTCACGTCCAACCGTTCCGACCTCAGAAGCATGTAGCAGTAGCAAGGTGGAGCTAATCCGAGAACCTAAGAAGTTAACTGTGCCCATAGCGTCGCTGGACCATGACCTGAACAGCGATGAACTGCTGTTTGCTGTTGGTAAGTTGACTATTTTTTGAATAAACCAAGTACAAGTATAAACGAGTGCTTTTGACCTAGTCTCATATGACATCCTGTGGGAAAAATTGTCCAACGAAGTTAACCTGCCGCCAGAAATTATTAATATCTTCAAGTTCTGGTACGGTGCCCAATATAACATTGTGAGGTGGGCAGGCGCTTACTCAGATGTGTATAGGTTAGAGTGCGGGGTGAGGCAGGGGGGTCTGACTTCGCCTAAGTTATTTAATATTTATATAAATAAGCTGATCGAGGAACTCAGCAGCACTGGCATCGGATGCACGATAGATGGTGTATCTTTCAACAACATCGGTTATGCCGACGATATGGTGCTTCTTAGTCCGTCGATCAGTGCCCTCAAGAATATATTGAAGATATATTATGTGACGGCTATGCTGGAGCCCATGGACTAAGGTATAATGCAAAGAAAAGTGAGCTGTTAGTCTTTATGGCACAAAACAAGACCTATGAAGTGGTGCCACCAGTCTCGCTATGTGGTGCAACTCTAAACAGAGTTAAGCAGTTTAAATACCTTGGTCACTGGGTTTCAGAGGATGGCACTGATAACTGTGATATAGATAGAGAGCGCAGGGCATTGGCCGTACGATGCAACATGCTGGCCCGCAGATTTGCAAAGTGCGACAGTAATGTTAAATTAACACTGTTTAGGGCATACTGCCAGGCTTTTTATACCTGCAGTCTGTGGACCAGATACACGCAAAAAACGTGCAATGCCCTGCGTGTGCAATACAACAATGCTTTTAGGGTACTGTTGTCGCTGCCACGTTTCTGTAGCGCGTCAGGAATGTTCGCAGCAGCGCGTACAGATGACTTCTTTGCGATCATTCGTAAAAGATCCGCATCATTGCTAAGTCGGATGCAGGACAGCGACAGCAGTCTTCTGAGCAGTGTTGCTAGCAAAACTGAGGGCCATATGATGGGGCACCTGTGCGCAGTACATGTATTGTTGCCGGGTGTGTCTAGAAGATGGCATAATAGATATGGTGTTCCTTAAGTTGCATTGAAAACAGTGTAACTTGAGGAATACTATATCTACCTACTTACTATATCTACTTTTAAGTGTAATTTATTGTTCCTGATTTGTTTGTACTTTTTATTAATTAATTATACTAACATAGTTTAAGTAATACTAACAAAATTATGGGTTATGTGCCTGATATAAAGATAAATAAATAAATAAAAATAAAACAAAGTGGCCTCCGGCGTCTGTTCACTAAGATCTTTTAAACTTCGCAACGGGTATTAATGCGGTTTTCATCAATAGAAATAATGATTGAAGAGGAAGGTTTATATCTAGGTATAATATGCGGGCGACGCCGCTGGTAAAAGCTAGAAAAAAATTAAGATTTATATCAGAAACTTGTACATTAAATCTTACATAGGGATCTCTTTGTAAGTAAAGGATATACCTGTGCTAGGAGATCCCGCTGTACAATGACAAAATTATGAAAAGTTAAAAGTGATGTACAGAAAGAAAATTGATTTAAAAAAAAAAAAAAACAAGTTATATCTCAAACTAAACAAGACAACACTTCTATAACTAAATAGAAGAAAAATAACCTAGTGTGGAACAATGATCGTTGGTGTAGTGGTTGCAAGTGCTGCTGCTGAGCATCTCGAGGTCTTGGGTTCGATCAGCATGTCAGTACAACGAGTTCGAGTTTACAGAATATTCATCAAGTTCAATCCGCCAGCTTCGTTACTCATTATGAACTTGTTGTGCAAATACGCTTTCTTTTCTTTTTTTAAATAGCAATAACAAATTTAATGCAACACAACACACACTATCTCTACGTCCGTCATTTTGACTGCTTTTTTTTCTGTTTTGACGCGCGGTTCGGTACCTACTGTTCGTCACCGTATTACTCTCAAAAACAAAAAAAACTCCTCTCTGGAAAATAGCTATTTCGATGTAAAAAAAGCTGCTCTTTCGATCTAGACTAACAGAAAAAATATTCAAAATGCCGTTTTTGAGATATAACATGTTTTGTATTTTTTTGAGGTTAGGAACTCTGAGGAAAAAATACAGCGGAAACGTATTTCCAAAATTTTTTATGAGTTCATTTTACTGTTGTAATCGTGAGCTGAAAAGTAGGTGTTTTGGCGCCGAGCTAGGAGAGTAGACGTGAGACGCCTCATATATGTCACCGTGAAGTTGTAAATACCGTTAACTTATGATCTATTTCGCGAGATGTCGAAAGATTGTGACGTGTAAAAACTATTTAGAATGTAACGCGTAATTTTTTGGTAGATTATGATTTGTCCATGGCGAACCGACGAATAGGGAAGATGCAAATATAATATTTATGAAAATTTTATGATTTAAATGTTAAAAAAGTATAAAAGAAGCGGGCCACTGCAATGTTTTTATTTTACATGATGTTGATTTTTAACAATAATTACGTATTAAAATTACTTGAAACGAAACGTATTTCAAAACACCAATCAGCGTTTAGTGACGTCACTCCCGTTACGACGACTTGTTGAGGTTATGGTTGTAAAAGTGAATATTATTTTATGGGAATATTAATTGCGTTTTTTAAATAAAAATGACAGTTGGGATTATCAAAGCAGACTCCAGGAATTTATTTACCAAGGGTTAGTGTTGACATGAGATCTTTTTCAGAAAAAGGTTTCCTCCAGACATTTTAAACTTTTACCAATTATCGACGTCGATCTCAAACTGTAAAATTAAAAATCTACTATAGACAAGTTTTGTAAGTATTAGGTAGGTAACTAATGTGTTTTTACGTACAAGCAGATTAACTAAGCATACTCGTATAACAAGTATATTCGCCTTATGACGTATAACACACACGACATACAAGTATGTTCGCCTTATGACTTACGTCAAAGTGTTCTTCACAGCATCGAATAGTGGTCTTTGGAGAATAATTGTCATTTCTTTTTGCAGCTTAATATCACTTTTTTCTCAATTTTGGGTCAGAACGTCTAGTCAAAAACAATTTATTTCGAAACTTTGTTGAAGTAGACAGGGACACATTGGCACAAAAGATGAGTCAACACGGCTTTTTTCGGAATATTAGTGGTATTGTTATGATCACCTGATGTTGATGGATAGTCCATTTTAAATTTTTACAAAATATATCTTGGAAGTCGAAAAAATATGCAAAAGTATGAAAGCCGACGAACAAATACGGCCAGTGACAGATAGGAATGACGTCATCGGAACTATAGGTCCGTTTTCGCGGGAAAATTTAAACTGTCAATTTGAAACCGCATTTTCTCCGATAAATTACAATGTTTTAAATTTTTTAAATATTTTTGGTCTATTCTACATGGAATTCTTTAAAGTGAAAACAAAAATAAAAATATTGCATGTTCCCTATTGTGAACCGGTGTCAAATTTGCATGCGGCGGATCAATCTTGCCTTTTCACTAATACAAATAGTCGAGTAGCTGTCTTGTGATCTACCAGTATTTACTATTTGACGGTGATTTATATATTCGTCGCGAAAATTCAGGTGGCATGAGTATTTGCTCACAACTAACAAATTCTCGATGCCAATACTCATCATCATCATTCAGCCGCAAGACGTCCACTGCTGGACTTAGGCCTCCCACAATTTGGGGGGCTTTGTGGTAAAATGCATAGAGAACGCTGCTGCCCATTCTCTAGTAAGTCCCTTAGTCGCCTTCTACGACACCCACGGGAAGAAATGGGGTGGTGTTATTCGTTACGTCCGGCACCACACGGGACCCACATCGAATGCGAATACTAACATCGACTAAATGCTTATGCCAGTCGCCACCTTCCAAGGGGACCGTCTACATTAGACGGTCAAAATCAAGCACTTTTTCGTGATTTTTTTTAAACAAAACTAGCTGATAAATGTGTTTGAAATTTTTACCGTATATTTAGCATATACATATAAAGGTGTACAAAAAAAATATATTTTTATTCCATTTCATTTATTTAAACATGTGTTAATAATCCTCATATTCCCTTTCAAAATTCTATCTTCACGGCGTGCAGGATAGCGGCTCGTAGAATTATCTGACACACATAAATAAAAAAGATTTTTAAAGCTAATGAGTACAGTTATTAGATGAACTAAAAAAAAATATATTCTTTTAAATTAAATATTAAAAAAAAACGATTTTTTTGACCCTCTAATGTAGACGGTCCCCTTAAGACATGCTTGATGTTATGTTATAATGTATTATTTCACCAAAAATAATATATTTTCCTTCATTCTCCTCAGATTCCACGAGCGCGCCGAGCTCAGCTGTGGCAGTGATAACATGGTCGTGTGCGCGCTGCACTCTGGTCAACGAGCCCACGGCAGCGGCCTGTGCGGCCTGCGCGGGCTCCAGGCCACAGCCGCATAACTTCTGGTAAACTAATACGTGTTTATAGGGCTCCAGATGAAGAGTTGGCAGGTGGACCGATGACCTTGTGAAGGCCGCAGGAATCCGCTGGATGCGGGTAGCACGAAGTGGCGGAGGTTAGGAGAGGCCTATGTCCAGCAGTTGACGTCGGCTGACATGATGATGAGGGTTCCGTAGCCAAATCGCAGAACGGAATCCTTAGTACACGTTAGATATCGCGGCGAGAATAAATAAAATAAAACTAAATATCTTAGGACAACCAACACACCGTTATCTGATCCCAAACTAGGTAGAGTCTGTACTATGGCAATCAGACAACTGATAAAAATACTTATATATTTCTAAATACATACATATTATAGATAAACTAGCTTCTGCCCGCGGCTTCGCCCGCGTTGATGTCGAAAAATCCACCATTTCAACTCCCCATTTCACCCTCTTAGGAATGGAATTTCAAAAAACCCTTTCTTAGTGGATACCTACACTTCACAAAGAACACACCTTCCAAATTTCATGTCTCTAGGACAAGCGGTTTAGGCTGTGCGTTGATATATCAGTCAGTCAGTCAGTCACTCAGGACTTTGAATTTTATATATACAGATAGATTACACCCAGACACAAAACAAAAAATAGTGCTCATCACACAAACATTTGTCCTGGGTGGGAATCGAAACCACGACCTCCGTTTTCGCAGACAGGGTCACTAACCACTAGACTAATGGGCCAGTCAATAGGGAAGTATCGTGCTTCACTGCACTGCTCAACGCCGACAGTTGTAAAATCTTATAGTGTATTTTTTCGACGAGCTAAAATGCATTCTGTTGGATTCTCAATGGTCGTTTCAACCAGCTGCAGTTGTAAATCCAGTGTGCAGTTTTTGTTTTGCCCGTACCTACGTGATTTTATAATATTGACATGTCCGTCTGACTATAGGTCTGAAGTTAAACAGAAATAGCTGTTTGACTTTCAGACGGACGGCACACAAGAACACGTCTACCCCAACGATGATCGGTTCTATGACTAATAAGGCCCATTGTCACTTCAGCTTGCTTACTCTGTGAGCTGACAACTTAACAACTTAAGTTCTCCGTCTGAGTCTATTCTTCAGAAAGAGTCCACGCATAGCTCGTTCCATAGCTCGCTGAGAGACTTTGAATTTATGGGCCAGCCGTACCGTGAGTGTCCACGTTTCGATTGGTCATAACAGACAGGGCGCAATAATTGAAGACTTTAGTCTTTAGGCTCTGCGGAAATAATCTAAAACTTATATAATACTTGTTTCAGGTCGTGTAGTTCATGTACGCTACAGAATCCATTGTCGGCGAACCTGTGTCTCGCATGCAAGACGCCGCCGGTGCCCAAACACGGCCTGACTGTTCCGGTTACTGATGCTAATCATGGTGCCAGTAAGTATTATCTAAACTAATATTGTCCTGGGCTCGATTTCCGGGTCGAGCAAAGTGTTATTGGGTGTTTCCATCTGGAAGTTCTCAGTAGCAGCATAGGCGTGCCTCGGAAAGCACGTAAAGCCGTTGGTCTCGACTGTCATTTGTAGATCTTTGACAGTGGTTACGGTTCATCAGAAGCCCGAAATTCTTACCAAGGGGTATCGTATTACCCAGTAACTTGGATGTAGAGGTCAGATAGGCAGTCGCTCCATGTCAAATACGGGTAGTCAGCTGCAGCCGGTTAGACTGGAAGCCGACCCCAACATGGTTGGGAAAAGGCTAGGCAGATGATGACTTGATTTGTTATTATTATTGAGGTCTCAATTATCTACACTAATATTATAAAGCTGAAGAGTCTTTTTGTTTGGTTGAACGCAATAATCTCAGGAATTACTGGTCCGAATTGTTTTTTTTTTTGTTGGGTAATCTATTTATTGAGGAAGGCTATAGGCGATATAACATCACGCTACGATCAAAAGGAACGGAGCAGCGACGAAAAATAGACGAAAACTGGCAGGCAATTCGATGCGACGGGAAGGGTCAGGGGAGTAAAAGTTAGACGCGGACGAAGTCGCGGGCAGAAGCTAGTTCTAAAATAAAATAAATTGGGTTTTCTAAACTAGTTGCAGAGATTTATCATTTAAATATTCGTTAACACTGTAATAACATTTCCTTGATCATAGATTTTTAAATTTGTTAGTGAATAGTTTCTTTTTTTCTTTCTTTTATTAGTATTGAGGTCGAAATTATCTAAACTAATATTATGAAGAGGAATTGTGTGATTTTTTGGATGTATGTGTGTAATGGAATAAACTCGAAAACTACTAAACCGATTTTAAGATTTCTTTCACCTATAGAAAGCTACATTATCACCAAGTAACAGGCTATATTTTATCCTGAAAAAATGCCCAGTTTCTGAGAGGTAAGCGGACGAAGTGCTAGTTATCGATAAAATGCCAGCGCATTGAATCAAATGTGAAATCAATCTCCCTATAAATGATGTTCCGTCCCCCCCCCCAGCCGGCCGCAGCCCGTCCCCCCGGCGGTCGCGCGGCACGCCGGCGCTGCCGCGGCGAGCCGAGCGACACAGCACGCCGCCGCCAGAGCCCAAGTACGTCAACCTCAGGTAACCACAGCTTCAATATGGATTTCTATAACTTGTCCCTATTAATGTTCCCTATCTCTAGGATATTCATGAGACCAGGGCGCTTACTTTTCAACCTAATTTTTATCCCAATCTAAAGCTAATACGATTCCAATGTTAATTTTGCATACACGTGATTCGGCTCTTGAAAACAATAGTGTCAACATTGGAACAACAACAACGCCCTTTCAAGAAACAAAAATTAATAATCATGTTTTTTTTTACAACACACAACAACAGTTCGACGCTAGCGCCAAAATGTGTTTAAATTGGGTGTCCATTTTGGAGAACTAAGTGGATTGAGATCCCTGTCTCTTCTTCTTCTTGTTTCTTGAATACGGGTGTTTTAGGTTTTATTGCTAAGTAAGATAAGATAATATTTATTTGCTTAACCATGTGTCGCTTATAGGTACATACATGCAAGATGATCCCAACATTAAAGGTACAGACGCCAGCACATCAAGCTACTTACTACTACAACCTGTCAAATTTCTCTACTAGATTTTTAACTTTATCGCTAAAGCATTAGGTTCATGGTTGATTGGGAGAATTTGTCAGTTTCGGGTAGTTTGATGTGCTGGCGTCTGTAAATACAGGTTTGCCATACGATGTGAGTGTCAAGAAATATACAACGATAGTACGAGTAAATCTTTTCATTCAAACTAATGATTCAAATTTAAAGCTAAGAAAATTCATCGTTGTCGTATTTCACGTAAATAATTGTAACGTCGTATTATTTTGAATGAAGAAGAAATCATATGCCACTTGATTCTGAAATAAATAAATTGATACAATACATTGTCGATACGTTCACATTGTATATGCGTGTTTTGGACCAATTAAGTTAGTTACATTGAACTTAAAACTGTAATGTGGAAGCGTCAGAGTAACCCGCAAATATTTTTTTTTTTTTCATGAAATTGTCTTTCAATATGATTAAATAAACTTATTGCGTTGTATCGATGATTTTTTTACTATAATTCTGTAAAACCACATTTATTACTGTCGCGAATAATATTTTATCAACATACAACTCGGCTGTGAAATATCAAAACCCAGTATCTGCATAAAACTAAATTTTACAGAAGAGCCGAAAAACTATTTCTATAGAACCAAAGTTTTGCTCTGGATTTAGGTTTCCGACTTTTTGTAACTTCGTATTTGACTTATTTCTGGGAGTTTAGGTAGTCTAGTATGTGGGGTTGGTCTATAACGCCGACAAACTGCAAAACACCTGTTTTAAAATAAATTTCATATACTAGGTTTTGAAATTGAACAGCCGAACTGACCTGCGAATTGCAAAAAATCATAATTCTGCACCTTAGCGTCCTTTACATTATCTGATTATGTTTTCCGCTCAGGTAAAACGGAAGCATTGAAGTTGTATATTTTATTTTTTCATATAACCAGACCAGAAACAACGGAATGGCCGTGTTCGGAGTGTACGTACGTGAATAGCGGCTCCGCAGTGTCATGTGAGATGTGCCAGTCGCCCAAAACGAGGCTTCTACCGGCCGCGCCAGACCAACCTTCACTTGATGATGAAGACTCACGTAAGTATTCAGGGCATTCGAATAATAAATAACAACAAACAATGATTCTTGTGTCTTTTTTTTTTTTTTGGATGGGAAATCATCAAATGACTTCTCTCGCTCTGGGCGGAGCGGGAGGGCGTGTCAGACTTTTACTGACTAAAACCCACCCGTGTTCCTTCAGTTGCCCATGTGCCAGGATCACGGTATCTCTTTCGAACAATCTCGCAGCCGTGGCAGTTCTTGTGTGTTGATTTGTCTTTCTATTAGGAATTTCTCGAAGTCGTTATTTGTACATAGTTAATTGAACTATGTATTGCTTGGTATCTAAGAATAACTCTCAATGCCTAAAAATAGCTACAAGAGCAGTGGTGGCCGTGACTTAGAGTAGTAGGTTGTGGGTTCGAACTCAAGCGCCCGCTTTCCTTTGTGTAAATTATTTCATCAGCACTGCTCTGCAAAACGGTGAAGGAAATCATCGTAATTAAACCGGCATGTCTAAGAACCAAAAATTCGAAGACATGTGACATCTACCAGGCTGCACTGGGCCCGCGTGGTGGATTATGGCCCACTCCCTCTCACCGCCAGGAGGCCTGTGTCCCAGCAGTGGGAACATTATAGGCTGCTGATGATGGTGATGGTTATAGGTATATACTTCTGGCAAAACCCATGGAGGATTACGGGCTGATGTTAAATAAGTATGTTATGTTCTTCCACGTATTCCGCAGAGCCTAAAGACGAAAGTCTTCAATCAGTGCGTCCTGCCTGTTATGATCTACGGAGCCGAAACGTGGACACTCACGGTACGGCTGGTCCATAAATTCAAAGTTGCTCAGCGAGCTATGGAACGAGCTATGCTTGGAGTATCTCTGAGGGACCGAATCCGGAATGAGGTGATCCGGTAGAGAACCAAAGTTATCGACATAGCTCAAAGAATTAGCAAGCTGAAGTGGCAATGGGCCGGCCACATTAGCCGTAGACGCGATGACCGTTGGGGTAGACGTTTTCTTGAGTGGAGACCGCGAATCGGCAAACGTAAGGTAGGATGCCCTCAGGCTAGTTGGAGCGACGATCTTCGCAGGGTGGCTGGTAGCAGCTGGATGAGAGTTGCCGAGAATCGGGCTGAATGGCGTGCAATAGGGAAGATGCAAATATAATATTTATGAAAATTTTATGATTCAAATGTTAAAAAAATATAAAAGAAAGGCCACTGCAATGTTTTTATATTAGGTCTTTACCTATGAAATTGCCGTTCTGCAGTACTGGCCATTTCAAATCTAAATATTTTTTGTTTGTCTAAGAATTCTAATTTCAAATTAATTTTATTTTAAAAACATGGAATTCTTTTTCCAAAAGTAGTCATTTGTTTATTGATTAGTGTTACATTTTCATCGCATTTCAATCTTTTTCGTCATCATGGATACGTTAAAAATTCGAGTAATTATGGAATATGAGTACCGTCGTGGCAGCGTCGTGGCAGCAACGCGGCACAAGCGGCACGCAACATCAACGACGTTTACGGAGCTAACACTACAAACCAACGCACCACCTGTTATTGGTTTGCTCGCTACCGTTCTGGAGTTGTGCAAGGGAAATAGATGAACTCCAAGCTGAACGAAGCAGGCAGGTTCCCTCTCAAACAGTTGCTTCGTCAGCTCAAGGTCTACAGGCAGGTCGAAGGGCAAGAGCTGTATTAGTGCAACTGTTAGAAAGGAATAGATAGAATGAAGGTAGAACTTTATCCTACCTATGCCTTTATACATATCTAATTATGTTCATTGCATTTTTTTCCTTTTTGACTATAATAAAAGAATAAAATTTATTGTTTAACTAATAATAATGTTTTATTTACTTTCTAGAAACAAAATATAGAATATTTGTTCAAAAACTTAAAATAGGTAAAATACAGTATAAATCTTAGAAATAATATAGGGAGTACAAAGTATGATGAACCTGTATCACAGGCGGCATGAGGTCTTACAATTAATATTAGGTCAACTAATTTGTTAACAATATTTAACGTAAGTTTATCTTAATTCCTATTATCCAAAAATTCTCTAACATGGCCACACAGCTGTAACAGGGCAGCCCTGATGCCTGCAAGCTCGGTATTCCTGAGTGTTTCTCTCTCTACACGCCCCTCTTCATATTGATATAATCTGCTTCTGACATCAGAGCCAGCAGCAGATTGTCTCCTTCTGGGACGAGTAGGTTGTGAGGCTGCAAAATAGCTAATAGGTAGAACGGGCTGGTGTCCGCAACTCCACGTCTGAGCGCGTATTTTGCGGTGAGGCTGCAAAACAATATTCCATATTAAATGGGAACTTACAATTAAAAAAAAAATAGCCTAAGACACTTGAATGGGTTCAGTAAATGGGCACATTTTACTTTGTTAATGTAAATATAGAAATAACAGTAAAGACTAAGTGATAACAGTTTTTTCTTCTAGTATATTCTTTACATTTATTACACAAGATATAATTTACAAGCCAACCTCATTTCCCTGCAGTAAACAATTAATAGTTTTTCTGCAATGTAAAGTAGTTATGTATTATTCAATGCTAAAGTTTAATCTTTTTGTCTATATTTCAGTCAAATACAAAATAATGTTCTAAAATGTTACTAAAAAAAACTATGATAGCATCACTGAAAATGCCACAGTAACAAAGTGTGTAATATGTCAGTCAGGAATACCGAGCTTGCAGGCATCAGGGCTGCCCTGTTACAGCTGTGTGGCCTTGTTAGAGAATTTTTGGATAGTAGGAATTAAGATAAACTTACTTTAAATATTGTTAACAAATTAGTTGACCTAATATTAATTGTAAGAACTCATGCCGCCTGTGATACAGGTTCATCATACTTTGTACTCCCTATATTATTTCTAAGATTTATACTGTATTTTACCTATTTTAAGTTTTTGAACAAATATTCTATATTTTGTTTCTAGATAGAGTTAAAGTAAATAAAACATTATTACACTCACAGGCACAATTAACCGCCCACCTAGTATTTCTTTCAATTTTCATAAATTGTCAAACTTAGACCATATTTTATGAAAGGTACGTAAAAAACTACCTTTAAGGAAAAATAAATAACAAAAGTATTGGAAAAAAAGTCGTTTATTAATGGATGCTTACCAAAAATCGATTTTCTGAAAATTTTCTATGAAAATTGAAAAGTTTTGATTTCGTAAATACTGGCCCAATTACAAGAAAAAATAAAAATTAATAATGGGTGTTGCCGCCTCTGGCCCTTATGACTTCTTGGAGCCGGTTTGGCAATCCATCCATGATATCTTGGATATCCGATTGGGGGATATTGTGCCACTCCTCTACCGCAGCCGTTTTGAGCTCTCCTAAGGTCGTTGAGGCTGGTACTCTTGCTCGGACACGTCTTTTGAGGTTGTCCCAAATGTGCTCAATTAAGATCGGGACTGCGTGCCGGCCATGGTAAAACTTGAATCCCGACCTCATTAAGGTACTCACTGACGGATCTTGCGGTATGGCAACGTGCTTTATCATGCATTAATCTGAAGTTTCCACCAATAAATGGTGCGAAAGGTATGACATGGTCTTGAAGAACTTCTTCCACGTACCTTTGAGCGTTCACACTGCCTCTATCGAATAAAACAAGATCAGTACGAGCCTCGTAAGAGATACCTCCCCAAACCATTAAGGACCGTCCTTGGTAACCCACTGTTTCGGTTATAGCGCATGGAGCAAACCTTTTATTTTGACGCCTGTAGACACGCTGCCGTCCATCTGGACCTTTTAAGGCTATTCTGCTCTCATCTGAGAACAGTACGTCCTTCCATTCCTCCACAGTCCAGTCAGCATATTCTCGCGCAAAACAAAGTCTAGCTCTACGATGTTGTGGGAGCAGTTGCGGGGCGCGAGCTGGACGAAAAGCCCTCAGATTTCTTTCTGCTAGTCTTCTTCTAATGGTACGTTCACTTACACTGACATATCTCACCTCAAAAAGACGCGTTCGAACTTCAGTAGCGGTCGAAAAGCGATTTCTCAAAACGTTGCTGACAACGAAGCGGTCATCTCGAGTTGAAGTGCATCGATGTCGGCCTTGACCTGGCCTGCGGGTGTATAAACCTGTCTCCCGAAATCATCGGATGGCATCTCGTACCGTAGTTCGAGGTACACCGAGTGTACGAGCGATGCGACGTTGGCTGTACCCAGCGTCAGCTAAAGCCACTGCCCTAGTTGCACCAGTTGCATCGAGTGGCATTTTGTACAGTCACAAACAATGAGCAAACACTAAAATCTCAAATTAAACAATATTCGCACACTATGGCAGAACAGAACAGAAATGTTAACACGGTAACACAACTGCAACAATGTCAAACGACGACTAAATTCCAAAAACCCTTCGGTGACACAAATTTAGGAAAAGCAATAAGGGTATAAGTGTTTAATTTATTACTAGAGTACCCACTTAACAAAAAACAAAACAGTTGATAAGCCATAGTTCACGTAAACAAACAGGGTGACGAATAACATAGGTGGGCGGTTAATTGTGCCTGTGAGTGTATTAGTTAAACAATCAATTTTATTCTTTTATTATAGTCAAAAAGGAAAAAAATGCAATGAACATTCTATAATTAGATATGTATAAAGGCATAGGTAGGATAAAGTTCTACCTTCATTCTATCTATTCCTTTCTAACAGTTGCACTAATACAGCTCTTGCCCTTCGACCTGCCTGTAGACCTTGAGCTGACGAAGCAACTGTTTGAGAGGGAACCTGCCTGCTTCTTTCAGCTTGGAGTTCATCTATTTCCCTTGCACAACTCCTCGAATAATTGCCAACTGAGTCTGTAATTTCCTACAAACTCTAAGTCAGGAATTTCACAAATATTAAGTTGATTGCGCAGGCGACGCCGGTTCCTTCTACGGTCTAAACGTTCTTCACGTAGAGCAGCCTCGATTAAGAGCATTCTTGGAGCCATTTCAAGCAAATATAAAACAAAATCCACACTTCCGAATGACTAACGAAAATCAAAAGGTAACACTTTTGGTTTCGTCAATTGGTTAAAATTCCGAACAATCATCTGTCAAATTCAAAATTTCGTTCGTAACATTTATGAATTAGAGTAGGTTTAGAGAATTTAAACGTCAAACAATGTTCGTTCGTATCGATGTTCGTTCGAACTTCGGAACGAATGGAACCATGGTAGGAAACACGCGAAATTCGATCGAAACTTCGTTTTTCGTTGAAAGAGAGTAGACCCCCTGTACCTCTAGCACGAATATGTGTAGGTTTCGTATCGTAAACGTATCGAGTTGTCGATACGATAACGGAATACAACTGAAGTAGGAAGCACGAAGCTCTTTCGTATTAGTATCGAGACCTTGATACGATTACGTTATGTGACGTCATGCTAATGTGAGTAAGGATGTACAAAATTGAACGAAAGATCTTAAATTTGATTGAACGTTTCCTTCAAAAACTACATACGTATTTAGTTCTTAGTGATTTCAGGGCCTTTAAAACTTGCCTTTTAAACTATTCAAATTTTGATGCAATACGAAGAAACTATAGTAAAAGTTAATATTCAGTTTAGATGAATGGTATTAATTATTTAATTTATTATTAAAACTTTGTGTTTAGTGAGACTGTGTTCCTAAACGAACGACGCGTAACACTTGGCATTTTTTGACGCGAAGTTCGTTCAAGGTCAACTTTGTTTGGAAGTGAATTTGTATTTCTTTACATCTAAACGTTCTAAAACTTAACTCTCGTAGCAATAAAGCCAATAAAACGTTTCCAAAATGAGAACCAGCCACCCGCAATACACCATTATGGTAGAATTTATAGAAAAGAAAGTAAATTTAAATTAAGATTTTATTGTAAACATATGTTGATTGTCAGTGTTTTACAGGGATATTTGGACTCTTTTTTCGTTAAGGATAAAAAACTTTTTTACAAAAAAAAAACAACCGACTTCCTTAAAAGCACTACAAAGTGAAAAATAACTTTAATTTCGGAAGTCGGTGTCTTAGGATCTGTATTTATGGTTTTTTTGCCACCGACTTCCGAAATTAAAGTTATTTTTCACTTTGTAGTGCTTTTAAGGAAGTCGGTTGTTTTTTTTTTGTAAAAAAGTTTTTATTTTTAAATTTTTAGTTGTGGTATTCACCCCGCACTCATTCCAAACAAAAAATGCATATTTATGCGATAGCAGAAATCGCGGTTGATTTGCTATCATTTTTTAAAGAGTTCCGGTGTCTGTCTCCGGAACTCATCATCAGATCTATATGAAAATTATATGGGACCATTTCGGAATAAACCCCTTTCGAACAAAAAATATTCAAAGAATTATCCCCTAACCTTCTAACCTTTCACTGTAAGTTCCTATATGTACTGTTCACCGATGAGGAGTTCCATGCGGTATCTTCGAAGACTATAATTAGTTCACCACGGATGGATAGATAGAACCAGCAATTATTTTTGATCTTTAGTACAATATCCAAATCACATTACGTGTACTGTTTGTTTTTGAGGAGTTCCTTCGTTTATCTCCCAAAGTATACATCAAATCTTCACAAAATTAATATGGGACCACCTCAGGAGTATACCCTTACGAATAAAAAAAGAATTTTCAAAATCGGTTGACAATTGGCGGAGAAATCGGTGAACATACATAAAAAAAAAAAAAAAAAAAATACATACAGCCGAACATATAACCTCCTCCTTTTTTTGAAGTCGGTTAAAAAGGCTACAATTTATTTGCATACTCGAGTTATTCAAAATAGTAGGCTATAAACTTGTTAATTTGTAATCAAATTTGGATTAAAATGAAATGATGAGGTATGTGCTTAATTTTTGATAAATATATAGGTCTATAATTGGAAGGCAACATATTATTAGAATAGAAATTGGAATACACAGTCCTTTAAATGTTCAAATTATTATAGGCTTGGAGACATAAATCACTCACCCACTCACGAATAGAAACAATCTTCGTACATTTCTACTTTCAACAATCAATCGCGCCGCAAGATAATAGTACAATGTACTATGTCGAGGGGTGCTTCTTGTTAATCTAAGCATTTTCTAACAACATTTAGTAACACAAACACTTATATTATCATTATATGCTTCCAATAAACTCCGACGAAAGTTTTCTCACTGCCAAATTTATAGTGAATAAACTTTCGTGAAACTCGCAAGCCAGCTTTCGACAATGACGATACTATACGTCATTTTATGCCTTCGTGCTAGCTATCTTCATACAAACGGCTCAAGGTTACGTTACGAATTCGATACGAAACTTACTTGAGTATGTTCGTGCTCACAAAATTAGTTCAAATTACGCACACCAGAGGCGCTGTTCATGTTTCCATATTAAATGCTCACGTTAACGATACGAATACTTTTTCGCAAGATGTTCGTGCTAGGCACACAGATAACGTTGTGTGGGTTGTCCTAAGATATTTATTATAGATATTTATTCGCTGACTTACGTCAAAGTGATCTTCACAGTTCACAGCATCAAATAATGCAAAAAAGAAAAAGCAATGCAATTAAGAATGAATGATGCATTATGATGATGTGATGTATTGCAGAATGCAATAAAGTATTGAGTATTGTAATGGCGTTTGGAGAAAATTGAAATTTCTTTTCGCAGCTTGAAACCAACTTTTTTCAGTTTTGGGTCAGAAGGTTCAGTCAAAAACAATTTATTTGGAAACTTTGTTGAAGTAGACACGGACTCATTGGCACAAAACATGAATAAACGCGGCTTTTTTCGGATTATTAGTGGTATTGTTATGATCACCTGATGCTGATGGATAGTCCATTTTAAATTTTTATATAAAAATATCTCGAAAGTCGAAAAAATATGCAAAAGTATGAAAGCCGACGAACAAATATGACCAGGGACAGACAGGAATGACGTCATCGGAACTATATGTCCGTTTTCGCGGGAAAATTTAAACTGTCATTTTAAAACCGCATTTTTTCCGATAAATTACAATATTTTAATTTATTTCTTTAAAGTGATAACAAAAATAAAAATATTGCATGTTGCCTATTGGAGAGGCCTATGTCCAGCAGTGGACTGCTATAGGATGATGATGATGATGACGTATTCCGTGTGGTGCCAGACGTACAGAGTAGGATCATCTCATTTTTTCCCGTGAGTGTCGTAAGTGGCGACTAAGGGATTTACTAGAGAATGGGCATCAGTGTTCTCTATGCATTTTACCATCATACTGCGATCGCCAACGCGCCTGCCAAGCGTGGCGATTATGGAAAACCTCCCAAATTGAAAGAGGCCTGGATGTCTAGCAGTGGATGTCTCTCGGCTGAAATGAAGATGAATGACGTATGATGAGGACCCCTTTGGTTTTAAATTAGAGTGTAATCTGCAGAAAAACATGACCGGCCTAGCAATATCTCTTTTATTCAAATACGAGGAGCAGTTTAGGAGATATGATGGAGCAAGTGAACATATATTCATACAACAACCCTCCTTTGGCTTTGCCGTAGTCGAGTAAAAAGTATTAACTTAAATATTAAACTTATTGTTTTAGCGGAAGGTTCAGACGGTGAGCGGCAAGAAAGTACACCCATGGAGATACTGCGATTAAGTGAAGAAAGTCATGCGTGGACGCAGTGGCAAGAAGTACTGGCACAGTGTGCCTCGGTAAGAACTTAGCTCATTGTCTGCCTTGCCTCATTTTCTCAACCATATTGGGGTCAGCTTCCATTCTAAACGCATGCAGCTGAATAGTGTTTTACATGGTAACACTAGTTGTTAGATTTCGGGTTTCTGATTTTCCGTAACAACTCCCAAAAGTCTATGAATCTATACTAATATTATAAAGCTGAAGAGTTTGTTTGTTTGTTTGATTGAACGCGCTAATCTCAGGAAATACTGGTCCGAGTTGAAAAATTATTTTTGTGTTGGGTAGCCTATTTATCGAGGAAGGCTATAAGCTATATAACATCACGCTACAACTAAGAGGAGCGGAGCAGTAATGAAAAATGTTGCAAAAACGGGGAAAATCGCACGGGTAGGCGATTCGACGCGACGGGAGGGTCGGGGGAACAAGAAATTTAACGCGGACGAAGTCGCGGGCAGAAGCTAGTAAAATAATAAGAATATGTTTGGGCTTTCAAGAGACTGTGACTTCTGAATTTGTTTCGGTCTTTTTTCTCAGAGTAGTCAGTTAGGAAACGCCGACCTCATCTAGTTTCAGAAAAAATATCATTGACGTATAAAAGTGTTTGTACAAATCCACACTAATATTATAAATACAAAACTAACTCTGTCTGTCTGTCTGTCCCGCTTTCCTGCTAAAACTACTGAACCGATTTAAATGAAATTTGGTACACAGATAGTTTAGAGCCTGAGAAAGGACATAGGCTACTTTTTATTGCGGAAAATGGGTTTTAAGGAGTTGAAAGGGAGGATGAAAGGTTGTAGGGAAGTATTGTCATTTTTAAAGATAGAATAATGAAACTTTTTTATTTGGCTTTTATTACATAATATATGTATATTTATGAATTAGACAAGAATCGGCGGAACTACTGGTCGGAATTGAAAAATTCTTTTTGTGTTGGGTAGCCCATTTATTGAGGAACGCTATTTAACATCACGCTATGGTCAAAAGAAGCGGAGCAGCAAATGAAAAATGGACGAAAACTGGCAGGCAATTCGATGCGACGGGAAGGGGAGCGAAAATTTGACGCGGACGAAGTCGCGGGCAGAAGCTAGTCTACTTATAGAAATAATATCATTTATCAAAAGCCGGTACCAACGAACGTGCTTTCTGTGGTACAGAACTTTGAATCCACCCGTTAGGCTGTTATTGCCATGGTATTTTACTTGTGCGTTATGGTTTCCAAGTAAATGCTATAAGTGTTACATCATTAGATCAACATTAAGTTTTAACCAACGGATTATTCTATTTATTTATTATAAATAACCAACTTATATTAACAGTTTGCACCACACATACAAGCTACCGGTTATTACTACTACTAGTTATTATTACACATACAATCATAGAATTCGGTTAAATTATATAATTGGATTCTGCTAATTTCTCTTTAAAACGTAAATTGGTTAGAAATTTGGCAAACAAGAAAACCCTTTTTTTGTAAGTAAGTAATAATTATTTGACACAAAACATACGTTACATTTAAACGAGTATACAGGACCATTGATAATTTTCTTAATTTCATATTGAAGGCATCTGTGTCTGAACTAGATAAAATATATCTGTATCTCAGACATCAGCGCTCTTCCTTGTGATGATCATTGCATTACTAGCTTAGTTCGACATATTAATATTAAGAGGTATATCGTCCCCGTAGAGCGAAAAGTCATGAAGTCGAAAAAACACGTTTTGAGATAGTGAGAGAAGAAAAATCGTTATAATTTTGGGTTGCTATTACATATCTCTATGTTTTTAGCTTTAATTTGAAGGAAATAAAATAAAGTTTGTATTATAAGAGCTAAAACGTGTGAAAACCCTCTAATAATTGAGAAAAGTTAAAAACATTAAATTAGTTAATTGTTCTCTATAAAATCTCTTTTTTTTTGTGAGTTACTTAATGGATATAATGGATTGATGATTTCTCGCGTCTGTAACATAACTCATTTTGGCCATTTTGGACTTAGTGACTTTTCGCTCTACGGGGACGATATCATTACGCAGAGAAAAAAAGATTGAAATAAAGTAAAACAACAAAAGGGTGTGTGGGGTGTTAACCTCTCGGTGAGTAATGTGTGAAAGTTTTCGTGTCCTCAGACGGGCGAGCCGTACGTAGACTCGTCGTTCCCGGCGTCGGGCCGCTCGCTGTACTACAGCGGCGGCGCCGAGCCGGGAGCCGCGGCGCGCTGGCTGCGCCCGCACCAGATACACGTGGAGGCAGACCACCGTCTGCCCTGGGTCGTGTTCCGGGACCCCCGGCCCTCCGACATCTCACAAGGTAGCGTATTCATGTCTGGGACTAAGTTCTTTAACGTAGCGTGGGAGACAAATTGTAGGAGCAACCCAAAGAGCCACCTTATATCAACAAGTATTAAGCACGATTTAGTTTAACGACGAAAGACTAGCAGCATCCTACTGTCGAGCAAACCATGGAGGCTAGTACGTTATATTAAAAGAAAAAATCTTATCGTCACCGAACATAGAGTTACGTAACAAAAAAGCGTCATGCCCACTCATTGAGACTTTTTAATATATGCAATGTGAAGAGACAGAGAAAGAGGGTGCGATAACTTTCATGGTTTTCGAGGGTGCTAAAATCAATAGCGAAGTCAAAATGAAAATCTAATATTGCGGCTGCGAATATTTTCAAATTTTTCTTCAGGGATGCCGTTTTCGAGGGTGCTGAAACCAATGGCGAGGTTATATTGAAGATGGTGGCTTTGGTTATATTAATAGAAGATATAATTATGATATCCACCAACTCGCACTGGGCCAGCGTAGTAGACCAGGACTGCACTTACTTTCATAGAAAAGAGGCCTGTGTCTCAGCAGTGGGAATACTCTAAGCTGACAGTACATACAGCGGCTGCTTATCTTACTACCGCTACGCGTTTTACATTAGATGTACATTTAGTATTAATCCACGTTTGCACGAACGTAAACATATCGCGGTAGATTAAATTTTCGCGCACTGGTTCTTCAATGCACTGCTAGGCGCTGAGAGTTGGAATTTTTTGACGCGCTGGAAAACAGTCCATTGTATTATCAATGCTCAGTTCAACACCGACAGTTCAAAATCGGATTAAAAAAAAAAAGCATTAAAAAACGTACAGAATAAAATCACGCCTCGATAATTTTGGGTCTGAAACGATTCGAATTCATTTTCATCCTCTCCCCAGGTGTCCTAGGCAACTGTTGGCTGCTATCCGCGCTAGCAGTGCTAGCAGAACGTTCATCCCTAGTGCGTGGCGTGGTAGTGCGAGGAGAGCCAAGTGTTGGAGCGTACCAACTGCGACTGTGCAAGGACGGCCGGTGGCTCACTGTCACTGTGGACGACCTACTACCCGCCAATAAGAAGGGACACCTTGTTTATTCGCAAGTAAGTTTATAATAATAGTCTGTTCAGAATGTATCTGTTTAATAATAAAAACTTTTTTACAAAAAAAAAAACAACCGACTTCCTTAAAAACACTATAAAGTGAAAAATAACTTTAATTTCGGAAGTCGGTGTCTTAGGATCTGTATTTATGGTTTTTTTGCCACCGACTTCCGAAATAAAAGTTATTTTTCACTTTATAGTGTTTTTAAGGAAGTCGGTTGTTTTTTTTTTGTAAAAAAGTTTTTATTTTTAAATTTTTAGTTGTGGTATTCACCTGCACTAATTCCAAATAAACAATGCATATTTATGCGATAGCAGAAATCGCGGTTGATTTCCTGTCATTTTTTAAAGAGTTCCGGTGTCTGTCTCCCGAACTCATCATCAGATCTATATGAAAATTATATGGGACCATTTCGGAATAAACCTCTTTCGAACAAAAAAAGAATTTTGCAAATCCGTCTATATATGACGGAGTTATGGCCGAACATACATAAAAAAAAAAAAAAACATAAACATCCGAATTGAGAACCTCCTCCTTTTTGAAGTCGGTTAAAAAAGAAGCATGTCTTTTAGTTTTTTGTTTAACTATGTTTTATTTTCTATTTGTTTAGTTTCGAATTTTGTGCCGTATTTCAGCGTAGTTTTAGTATTTTGTGCCGTAAGTCAGCGTAGTTTTCGAAGAAAGTTTTTTTTTTGCTGCCATTATCTTTGCCGGGGTTACCAGGCGGTAACCCCGGCAAGGATAGTGGCACAAATTTATGAAATTATTGTATTGTCATCGGACCTTGATAAGTATGTCAAATTTCAAGTTAATCCGACGTTCAAAATCATGTTTAAAGTTTCAGTTACATGTGACTAACATACTAACGTACTAACATACGTATGAGGCCGAATCTGCGTTAAGCGGGCGCCCACGACGAGCAACCGTTGCGTGTCTACGCACGTGGATACGCGGGTGTGCTCTGTGGGAACGCTACGGACCCCATCGCGGGTACCCGTCGCGGCGTTTTATTTGCGCAGTGTCGCTCGTGCGTGTTACCGCTAGTGGGCCCCGCGCGTGTATCCGTCGCACGTAGGTGGGCACCGTTTCGCTGGCGCGGGGCCCGCCTCCTCGCAACGTACACCCGCGCGGGGACCCGCGGCGGTGCACTTTTGTATGGTACCGCGCGGGCGCCCGCTTAACGCAGTGTCAGGCCTGGGTGCTTACTCTCGAATATAATTCCAATAGATCGACATTGGTCAAACGTCATTTAGTTGAGTTAAACGTCAGGGATTGGCTAGACTCAGTGAGTCCAGCCAATCACTGTCGTTTGACTGACAATTCCAATGTCGAACTATTGGAATTATATTCGAGAGTAAGCACCCTGAAGCTAATAAAAGCGTGTTAATAAATCTGAATTGGTTTGCAAAGCTAACATGGCTAGCGATCGCACAAGACAGAGAGGTTTGGAAGGGAAAAGGGGAGGCCTATGCTCACCAATGGGACACAATAAACGCTAAAAACAAAAATAAATTGCTTAATGGGATAAATTTAGTACCGTGTGGTGCCGGACATAAAGAATAACATCACCCCATTTCTTCCTGTGGGTGCCATAAAAAGCGACTAAGGGACTTACTAGAGAATGGGCAGCAGCGTTCTCTATGCATTTTACCACCATACTGCGATCGCCAACCCGCCTGCCAAACGTGACGATTATGGCAAAGCCCCTTAAATTGGGGGAGGCTTAAGTCCAGCAGTGGACGTCTTACGGCTGTAATGATGATGAACCTATTCCCAACTATGTTGCGGTCGGCTTCTAGTCAAACGTGCTGAATACCAGTATTTTAAATGGAATGACTTTCGATCTGCCCTCCACAGCTCTGTTACTGGGTACTACGATACCCCTTGGTAAGAATTATTGTCAGACTTTCCGGCTTCTCACGACTCAAATCAATTCAAATCAAAATATTTTTATTTCGCATAAGTGTCATTACGTACGGTAGAAGCTAGGTGCACGGTATCAAATTGTTGATTACTACAGAGAAGAGCCGGCTTTTAAAATGGTTTCAAATTACAGTGTTAATAGGTATAACAGTGGTGGACCAGATATAGAAAGAACAGTGTTGTTCTACACTGTTCTCCCATACCTACCCTGTCTGTCAACAAGTACCAGATACTTAATAAAATAAAAAAAATGCCTACAGTCTATGAGGCCTGCAACGTTTTCACATTCACATAATATATAAGAATCTACAAAGTATTTCATAAATAAGTAAACTAGACTCGTAAACAATTGTCAATGAGTCTAGAATGACAGCAGGGATCAACAGGACATGCTTTCCGACGCACGGTGGGTTCTTGGTCGACCATCCACGGACCATCCGCAGGAAGCGTAGATTAACCTTATCGATCGACCCCTGCAGCTGTTATTTCTTAACCATAAAAACTTTTTACCAAAAAACTTAACCGCCGAAAAAACTGAAAAGCAAAAAATAATAAACCTTAAAATTATGAATAATTTTTTTGGTAAAAAGTTTTTATTTTATCATTTTTTGTGGCTCTAATATACTTATAATACTTGGCAAGGTATACCCTATCCAATGAATAAAGAATTATCAAAATCGGACTACTCTGTATAAAGTTATGCGTGGTTAAACATAACAATCAGTGAGTGAACAATCAATCATCCCCTGTTTTCTGACCCTTAGGGTTTGATTTTGGTTTTCAAATTTATATGGGACCACCCTCGGAGTATATCCTTTCCAATAAAAAAAGAATTATCACAAACGGACTACTATGTAAAAAGTTATGCGTGGTCATACATTAAAAAAAATAAAATAATAATACGCGTCGAATTGATAACCTCCTCCGTTTTTTTTCGTCGGTTAAAAAGTCATTCGCTTTACACTTTATTAATATAGTATATTATATTATTAAAATAGCCACTTCCGCGCAGACAAAGCCATGGTGTCTTCGTCGAAGATGGCGCACAGACTCCTCGGATGTTGTCTTCGAAGTATTCACTGCACGTTTTGTGGAATTAAACTACTACTATAAATATTTTGTTTACAGGCAAAAAGAAAACAACTATGGGTGCCGCTGATAGAAAAGGCTGTCGCAAAACTACATGGATGTTACGAAGCGTTAGTGTCAGGAAGAGCCATTGAAGGTACGCACATTCTTTGATCTTTATTTGGAGTAGTAGGGTAATTTTTTGTGATTGCAAAACAAACAGTAATAAAACGCGAGTCGAAAAAAATTTGGTATGGGTGGTTGGATAAATAGTTCGGCAGTTTATAGTTTAGATAGGAACTGCGACTAACCACGCGTGAGCCGAATTAAAAAAAAAAAACAAATTTTCACAGCCGCTCTCTCCGATTTTATTTAGACCTTTTATTAACCATTTTAAAAATCGTGAAAAGAACACGCATAATGAAAATATGATAATTTTCGTAGCCGCCATCTTAGATTAACATTTTCATGTCACCATCGGCTTTAGCACCCCCGAAAACCATGAAAACGACACCCTTGATGATTTTTTTTTACTATTTTAAAATTTTCATTACCATTTTTTTTTGTGGGTCGGAAATCTTGAATTGACGACCTTGAAGAGGTTGTTTTTAAAAAGCACGAAACAAGTTTTTGATTATTTGTAACAGAAGTAATTTTCAAGAAGATATCTTACAGTATACACTTCTGGACATATTTGTCGAGCTTTGATTATAATGAGGGATGACATATCTGGTGATTTTTTAAACTTCTAACAACACCAGCTAATAAATTAAAAGGAATTCCATTTAAGGGTAGGTCTCACCCGTGAACAGTTTGGAGATTTACTTCAAAATATAACAAGACAAGTCCGAACAACAATAACAAGAAGAAAAATATTGGCCTCGATAAAAAGCTTTTTAGTTAGATAAAGGTTAAACCAGCAAGCTAGTCTTTGAATTAACGACCCTATGTGTATAGAAATGCAGTTCTTTTTACAAAACTGACAACTTGTCTCCTGCTTAGTTGTATTTTTTTTATCAAGGACTATCCCAAATCGAAATATAGTTGGAAATGTAAAAACTACCTCAGAGCTATAGGCTAGAACTAAAGTAATACCGGTTTTTATAATAAAACTGATAGAAAACAGCTGAAGAAACGGTTATAGAGATTTGGTGTTGTAGTGAAAAAATGCTTGTGGACTTCCCCGACTTAGGTGACACACTTTCTTTGTTGGATTTTGGGCCCAACTGGCCGATTTCCGTCTAACCTAATCCGTTCAGTGGTTTGTGCGAGGGATCAGTCAACTCACGGTTTATTTTTTATTTATTTTATTTTATTTATTTGGCTTACCAACAATTGAATACATTGATACAATGTTACGAAATACATTCATTACACTTATGGTCTAGTGTACCAATTTCTAACAGGTAAGCACAACATGCATCACTATTCTGTTGATTAAAATTGGGTGCCTACTTAAAAATTAGATTTAGATAGTTTTCAAACTTACTTAAAATCATATCACAAACAAAACCAAACTAACAATTCAAATACAATTAAAATCAAAATACAATTAAAATCAAAATACAATTAAGATCAAAATACAACACAATATACAATACAATTGCTACCAAAATACAGTTAAAATCAAAATACAATTAAAATCAAGATAAAATTTAAATCAAAATTCAAATGCAAACCAAAATTTTAATCAAACTTAAAAATCAAAATAAAATCAGAACTATAATCACATGCACAATCATAATTATTCAAAATTATTGTTAAAATTAAAAACCAAGAACATTATTCAGATTAAAATCAAAAGCAACACTAACATTATAACTAAAATCGAAATTAAAAGTTAAATTAAATTAAATCACACTAAAACGAAATTGAAAAGACAATTTACAGGGTTTCGTACATAATTCTTCGGAACCTACCAAGAGAGTCAGAGTGCACATCCACAAGATCACTGCAGCTATTTAATAATTTACATAGGCGGGGGATTGGAGAATTAGCACCAAGGACAGTTCTACGCAGAGGAGGACGTAAGGGGGTTATAGGAGCTCTTGGGCTTTTCGTGGGTACACGGATTTTAATCTTGCTCAACAGTTGGGGGCAGTCAATTTTAGCTCTTAAAATTTTAAATAAGAATAATGAATCTAGTAAATCTCTCCTCTTCTGTAGGGATATCATCCTGAAATGCAAGAGTCTCTCTTTATACGATCGTTTCTTTTTAGCTATTCTGGAAGAGTAGGCTAAATGCCACAGAAATCGTTTTTGAACCCTTTCCAATCTTAGTGCGTGGGTGGCATAGTGAGGTCTCCATACAGTGCTGCAATATTCTAACGAGCTGCGGACCAAACAATTATAAAGATTTTAGTATTATTGCGACGGAAACAGCGAACATTTCGTATGACGAACCCAAGCATTCTAGATGCTTTTTTAACTACATTTTCAATGTGGGGTTTAAACGTTAACTGCCTATCGAACTAAACTCCTAAATCTCTTATCTGTGTCACTTCCTGAATTAAGTTGCCACTAACGTAATAAGCAGATTGTGTTAGTTTTGTTTTTCTGGTGAATTTCACGTGGTAGCATTTGCTGATATTTAAGCTCATTTCATTTTCGTCACACCACTTTACTAATATGTCGATATCCCTCTGTAGGGACTCAACATCATGGTCGGATTCAATTATTCTGCAGAATTTTAAATCGTCAGCATACATGAAACACTCAGACTTCAATTCATTGGCGAGATCATTACCAAACAAGTTGAATAAAACCGGGCCAACATGTGATCCCTGTGGGACGCCAGATGTAACCTTGTAGGAGCTTGATTGGTAGCCATTGAGGGCAACAAGGAAGGAACGACCTTCGAGATAGGATTTAAACCAGTTAAGGAGGCCAGTGATGCCGTAAGCAGCTAATTTATGCAGTAGTATATTATGAGGGACGCGATCAAAAGCCCTGCTACAATCAGTATATATTACGTCAACTTGTTTCCCAGAGTCAATGGCACTTGTTAGGGTCTCCGTGAAAGTCACTAGGTTTGTGCATGTTGATCTGGAACTCACAAAGCCATGCTGGGAATTAGCAAGGTAAAGCTTCAAATGAGACTGTAAATAGGGACAAATCAAGGATTCAAAGACTTTGGCGAGGGTAGATAAAATTAAAATTGGCCTATAGTTACATACGTAATTACGATCACTTGATTTATGAATTGGCACTACCTTGGCTACCTTCCAAATATTTGGGAATACGCCTGACGCTAGGGACCGATTAAATATTTGTAATAAGGGAGCTACCAGAGGCCTGGCACACAAAATAAGGAGGGATTCCGTCGGGCCCAGCGCCTTTTCGACGATCCAGTAATTTCAATTTATTGAGCAAGGCATCACTTTCAATTGTGGGTG
Organism: Aporophyla nigra; assembly: GCA_947507805.1. Taxonomy (NCBI): domain Eukaryota; kingdom Metazoa; phylum Arthropoda; class Insecta; order Lepidoptera; family Noctuidae; genus Aporophyla; species Aporophyla nigra. Next base: position 6,308,702 of record OX382292.1, on the reverse strand, counting down.
CTGTTAGGGGCAAACTATAGGCTATCATGTCCTTCATGTATTCTGAGGAAGATACATGATGAGTCACATTTTGTTGACTATACATGGAAGAAAAGTGAGCAGCAAACATTTCTGATATATTGGTGCCATCCGAAGACGATGTGGTGCCGTCTGTCATTGTTAGGGGATAAGAACTCGTGCCACCCCGCTTGCCCTTGACATAAGCCCAAAATCGCTTCGGATCCTTAAATATTACTGTTTCTAAATCGCTTATATATTTATTGTAACATGAGGCAGCCATAACTGAGCACCGTTTACTCAGCAGCTTCAATTCAAGCTCATACATGGGGTTTTTATAGGTTCTGTATCGCTGGCGCATCCTTTCTTTTTCTCTCAAAGTTCTTATTAAATTTTTATCGAACCAAGGAGGGTGTGTCTTACGTTTACGTGTGGTAGGAGGACCTTGCATATCTATGATATTTTTAATTTTATCGTAGAATACACTGAGCATATCGTTCACATCGTGAGTGCTATCAAATAATAGGTTCCAATCGATCTCACCTAAGTGTTTACAAACTTTGGTTTCCTTTTATATAGCGGCTAAAATTATTAACCGTCTCGACAATAAAATGGTATGTGATGTATGTTGAGTAGAACCCTTGGCTCGGTACCATTTATTTAATAAAAGTTTCGAATATCCTCAAAATACATGAAAAATAATACATCCTACGGCGCTTGCGTAAAAAGAATAATTGCCAAAATAGGAAATAGGAAACAGCGTAGTTTGCGGTCGGGCATGAATGGGGCATGATGGAAGTGTGAGCGAGACGCTAGCATTAATTTTGTTCTAAGTCTTAAGGGCTGCTCACAAGATGATAGTTGCAGACTCAAAACACATAGTTCTCCAATGGATTCCATCACACATCGGAATAAGAGGCAACGATGTTGTTGATTTACTAGCCAAACAAGCCATAACTGATGGAATTCCTGTTAAATTTCTCCTTACTTCAGTAACTTTATAACTAATATCAAACAGGATTGTTATTCGCTTTGGAAAGAGTACTTCAATAAACGATCACTAGAAAAAGGAATCTGGTATAAAACGATCCAACCACATCCCTTGAACTCACCGTGGATAGATAATCAGCTGTTGAATAGATGTGATACTGTTATCGCACTAAGACTTCGGTCTGAACACATTCCGTGTAATAAGTTCTTATATCTAATGGCAAAATCAACGACGACTAATTGTGACTTCTGTATTGATTCCGTCGATGATGTTTATCACATATTAATCGACTGCGTCCGCAATGAAGAATTTAGAAATAGCTTAGATTGTAGGATTAGAGAGATAGGTTACTGTAATAGTGTTCTAGCTGTGCCACTTTCTGATGCAGCTAGAGTACTTTACAAACTAGCTATGGTAAGATTACATTAAATAGATATAAGTATAAATATGTTAAACCAACCAGGGCGGCATAATCGCATGTGCGACAAAGCCCTTTAATTTTGAAATAAAAAAAATACTCACCATACACACTCACACTCATGTGCGTGGACGTATACCTCACCTTGCGGTATGTAGTTTTAGTAGGCAATTAATTCGATACATTTCTGAGCGTTCGTGTAAATAAATAAATTACGTCACATAAGGTCGGTAAAGGTTTCGATAAAACGTTAACAAAGCTTAATGTTAAATTCTTACATATTAACGATAGTCTAGCTATTCTTTCAAAATGGTTTGCAACTAATAATCTCGTACTTAATGCAAACAAAACTAAATGTATTAAGTTCTCATTACTAAATGTACCCCAAGTAGGTCTAAATTTAAAACTAGATGGCAAGAAACAAGATGCTTTTTCGGAATCTGTATTTCTAGGAATTACTTTAGAATCTAAATTGCAATGGGGTTCAGGTAGATTAAGCTCAGCTGCGCAGTACGAAAAATAAGGCAGTTGACCGATACAGCTACACCTAGATTAGTGTACTTTGGTTATTTCCACAGTATTATGTCTTATGGTGTTCTGCTGTGGGGTTCGGCAGCCGACGTTGATTCATTTTTCTTTTTACAGAAAAGGGCAATCTGCGCTTTCTATAAAATGAAGCCTCGCGAGTCTCTTAGAAACAAATTTACAGAAATTGATATACTGACTGTAACTTTTTTTATATCTTAGAATGTATTTTGTATGTTCGAAAAATTATGGCCTTTTCTAAATAAGAAGCGATTTCCATAATATAAATACTCGTAGTAAAAATGAAATTGTGATAAGTACCTAAACTTAATTGTACTAGCTAAAACAAGTAAATCATTTCTTATAAATAGTATCCGCTTCTATAACAAGTTGCCAAAGTCGGTTACTGAACTTAGCTTGAGTTTAGTTTTCAATGTTTTGTTGGTATATTAGCGTGTGCTAGCTGACATGTGGCAAATAATTTAACGACAGCACGAACGAACAGACAGCTGTGCTGCTGGGGTGTTTGTTGCGCCACTTCTTCACAGCTAAAGCACTAGGAAGTGGTGAACGGCGGGGGTTTTGGGGGACTGTCTTAAGTAACTTGGACGTTAAAAAATTGCTGACTCTCAACCTAGTTTGATTAAATGACTTTTGATTTTTTAGCTATGGGAAGTTCAAATCACACATCACAGTTCACCTTTTATACCCTGTTTTTGTCGAAACGGTAAAAAAGGTCAGCTGGTATCTATATATTAATACGTGAAGTGAAAACTTAGGATCCCTTTTTACGAAAATTGGGTGGACGGAGGAGTATGAAATTTCGCACACTTATAGTTTATACAGAGAAGAAGTGACGAATGTTAATATTTTTTTTTTAAATTATGCGTAAAAATACATTATTTTTACACGCTTTATATTAGCTTCACTTGTATGTTTGTATGTTTGTATGTTTGTATGTTTGTATATTTGTATGTTTGTATATTTGTATGTTTGTTTGTAACCGACTCTTTATAGTGCGATTTTGACCCACTTTAAACGACCAGATTTCATTCAAACTTTGCACACCTGTCAAGGACTGATGACAATGCAATAATTTCATAAATTTGTGCCATTATCCTTGCCAGGGTTACCAGGACAGCAAAAAAACTGTCACAAACTACGCTGACATACGTCTCAAAATTCGAAATACCCTAAAAAATAGAAAATAAATAATAGTTTAAAAAAATTAAAAAACACGCTTCCATGGAAAACCAAACTAAAAAGTACAAAATAATGGAAAAAAAGCGTGGGGTGCCAGATATCAATAAAAAAATACCTTAAAAGCACCCCACGCTTTTTTTCCATTATTTTGTACTTTTTAGTTTGGTTTTCCATGGAAGCGTGTTTTTTAATTTTTTTTAACTATTATTTTTAATAAATAACACACACTACCATGTGTTTGACAAACACACACACATAAATTCTCTTTTATTTATGGTTGAAGTCTGTGGTCAAAATGAGAAGAGACTAATATTATTTGTCTGTATTGTCTACATATAGTCTTAATGAATGTCAAACAATGTGTCAAATAATTAAGATAATGTTATAGGTAATTCATATCATTCAAACTTAAAATTTAAATGAATTATAGTCAAATTTCGACTACTTGGCGACCACTAGTATACATAGATAGATATTACAGTCGTACAATTTTCATTGGGTCCTTGTTTTTATTCAGGTCTATGCACACTGACTGGCGCGCCGTGCGAGTCTGTATCTCTGCAGGCGGGAGGCGCAGGCGGCGCGGGCGGCGGGGCCCCGCTGGAGCAACTAGACCGCGACCTCGTGTGGGCGCAGCTACTGTCGTCGCGACAGGCCTGCTTCCTCATGGGGGCTAGTTGTGGCGGCGGGAACATGAAGGTATGAGGTCTGTTGGAGTGCAGGCGGGCGGCGGGGGCGGCGGGTCTCTGAGGGTTCGGCAAGACACTAGGTGTATTGATGGAAACATCTTGAAGATTTGCATTCTTATAAATTTAAAGAATGCCAAAGGAAATGGACTGTATTTTATTAGTGTTCCATAAAAGCCTCGGCTCTCATGCACGGTTGTGAATTCAATTCTTGCCAGGTACCCATGTGACTTTTAAAATAAATGGGTTAATATTTTGCCTTTTATAATAATCGGCTCTTATAATTTTATCCTCAGGTCGATGAAGAAGAATACCAGCGCCTCGGGCTACGACCTCGACACGCATACTCCGTACTGGATGTAGTGGAAGTGTGCACGAACGGAGCGAACACAGCTTCAGTCAATGCTGGCGGATCAAGTAGTGCAGGTGTGTAGTGTAGTCAGAAGTTAGCAAAGTGGAATACCAGTGCTTAGGCCTGCGTCTCTGACACGCATACTTCGTATTGGATGTAGAGGAAATACGAATATTACTCTAGTTAGAGCAGGTGGAACAAGAAGTGCAGGTATGTTATAAGGTAAGGACCAGCCCCGGATCGCGCGTTGTGTTCCACGCGCGCCTCATACAGATTTCAGCTAAAATTGAAGCGGTCCCGATATATATATACCCGATATATAATAGGACCGATGCCTGCCAGGATCGCGAATTTGTTCGAAACAGTTACCGTGGCCGTGGCATAGGCAACTGAAAAAACACAGGTGGGTTTTAGTCAGTAAAAGTATGACACGAATTAATGGTGGAGATCATTAATGTATACTAAAAACAAGAAAGGTCCTAATATCGAGCCTTGTGGGACACCCATTTTTATTTTAAGAGCATGTGGATTGACACATTGAGTTGAACTTTTTGCTGTCTATCAATAAATTAGATAATACTAGACTGAGCGCAAGTTTACCTAGTCCGTAATGCTTAAGTTTTAAGAGCAAGGTTTCGTGATTAATGCAGTCAAATGCCGTGGTGAGGCCACAAAAGATCCCTATGACATCTTAGGTCTCTTCCTACCTTTTTTTTTGTAGTTGGGAAATCATCAAATGACGTCTCCCGCTAGGTGGAGCGGAAGGGCGTGTCATACTTTTACTGACTAATACCCACCCGTGTTGCTTCAGTTGCCCATGTGCTAGGGCCATGGTATCTCTTTCGAACAAATCTCGCGACCCTGGTAGGCATCGGTCCTAGCAGACCCCTTCAGTACTGCGGACATCTCTTTGAGGCGCGCGTGGAATACTACGCGCCGTCGACACGGGCCCGGTCCTTATCGGGTGGCGAGCTACCCATTGCTCGCCGCCCGCAAGCCCGCGCCTACGGTGGCCGGGAGTCCGCGATCGACATGAAAAAGGCAGTATAATGAAATGAATTTATTTTTATTTTTAAATATAATCTCCGTTCATCTCAACACACTTGGTCCACTTCTCTTGCAATGAGTTTAAACCCTTACAAAAAAATCCTTTGGTTGCTCGTCAAACCAAGTCGCCACAGCTGCCTTGACCTCTTCATCATTATAAAAACGTTGGCCTCAAAGGAATTTTTTCAAGTTTCGGAATAAGAAATAATCCGATGGGGCTAGGTCAGGGCTGTAGGGTGGCTGGTTGAGCTGTTGGAACCCGCAGTCTCGGATGACGGCCTGCGCTTTTGCAGACATGTGCACCGGAGCATTGTCATGAAGGAGCAGAACGTTTTTAGGGTTCCGTTGCCAAATGGCAAAAAACGGAACCCTTATAGATTCGTCATGTCTGTCTGTCTGTCCGATTATGTCACAGCTATTTTTTTTCCGAAACTATAAGAGCTATGCTGTTGAAACTTGGTAAGTAGATGTATTCTGTGAACCGCATTAAGATTTTTACACAAAAATAGAAAAAAACAATAATATTTGGGGTTCCCCATACATAGAACTGAAACTCAATTTTTTTTTTTCATCAAACCCATTCGTGTGGGGTATCTATGGATAGGTCTTCAAAAATGATATTGAGGTTTCTAATATCATTTTTTTTAAAAACAATAATATTTGGGGTTCCCCATACATAGAACTGAAACTCAACATTTTTTTTTCATCAAACCCATGCGTGTGGGGTATCTATGGATAGGTCTTCAAAAATGATATTAAGGTTTCTAATATCATTTTTTTCTAAACTGAATAGTTTGCGCGAGAGACACTTTTTAAAGTGGTAAAATGTGTGTCCCCCCCCCCCCCCCCCCCCGTAACTTCTAAAATAAGGGAATGATAAAACTAAAAAAAATATATGATGTACATTACCATGTAAACTTCCACCGAAAATTGGTTTGAACGAGATCTAGTAAGTAGTTTTTTTTTAATACGTCATAAATCGTAAACCACAATTTACCTTTCATTAAGTCAACTCAAATATAAAAATTAAAAAAAACCATTTAATTTCATAAACATAAACGTTAACCGTAAATTCCTGCAGGTTTGTACGGAACCCTCGGTGCGCGAGTCCGACTCGCACTTGGCCAGTTTTTTTTTTGAGCTTGCCGCGCCTTTTCGCCTTGATGGACTCGCGTAGTGCTCTCATAGTGTTAGCATAGGCTTCTCCCGTTATTGTAGTATTACGTGGCATGAACTCCAACAGTAAAAGTCGTTCCTCATCCCAAAACACAGTAGCCATGACTTTACCTGCAGATTTCTCGACTTTACACTTTTTAGGGGTCGGTGACGACCTGTGCTTCCATTGCATGGACTCTATTTTGGACTCGGGTTCTCTATGGTAAACCCACGTTTCGTCGGTGTCACCAATCGTTGAAAAAAACATGCTGGGTCCTCACCAATCAGGTCTAAATTCTATTGGGAACATTTGCGTCGGGCGTCTTTTTAAAGTGGTGTCAGAAACCGCGGGACCCACCTTGCACTGACTTTAGACATATGCAAATGTTCATGAATTATATTCCAAACGGTGCCTGCCGAGATGTCCATTTCTTCAGCTATCCGGGAAACAGTCACTCGTCTATTTGCCAAAATAAATTCTTCGACTTTCTTACACATTTCTGGAGTCGTTGCCGCCACGGGCCGCCCAGTGTGAGGGTCGTCTTCTATAGATTCTCTTCCCCATTTAAACTGCTTGCTCCAAAATTTGACTTTATATTCAGAGGGCGCAGACTCCCTATATATTGTTGCCATGCGTTCAAATATTTCTTTAGGCTTCTTTCCCTCTTAAGTGAGGAACTTTATAACCGTTCGCTGCTCTAAATCTAGCAATTTTTTTGTAGAGTTGGACATCGATACACTTGCCAGGCTCTCACTCCGAAGGAATTAATCGCACTGATTTGAAATCCCGTACACGTCTCATGCAGAAACATAGCTACACGCAAGAACATGTCTCGACTTGTTCAGCGGTGCTCTTTACCCTAAGGTAGATATAGTAATGAACGCTCTATGTATCTTGGGGTTGAAACTTACCCCGTACCAAATTTATTCAAAATCGGTTCAGTGGTTTAGTCGTGAAAGCGTATCAGAGAGACGGGGTTACCTTCGCATTTATAATATTTGTATTGACATAGAAGTATAGATTAACTGGATGTGGTGGACGAATAAAGTATTACCCGCATTTGTGTATGTGCATTGGAAGCGAAATTTTGTAATCCTTAAATTATTGTTTGATCTTGACAACAAAGCGCAAGGATACAAGAATAACATAGAGCAAAACATAACGTGACATAGACGATATCGTCTGTCTTTATAAGAAACGGATTCCAAGGAAATCCCTATCTTTGTTGCTCGGGATTTACAAAAACTACCCTTCTCTTCAACTTCTCAAAAATCTGGTGCGTATGCGAAGTGAAATATACCGTATTTCTGACAAGTAAGCTACAAGTAACCATTTGAAGAATAGCTCCTTCAACAAGAAACTAAAGAAGCCTTCAGTACTTACGTAATAAGCGGCAAAAGGTATCGCGAGAGATACAACGGCATTGTTAGCGATGCTGTGGTAACAAGGAGTAAAGACCACTTCTGCACGTAGCCGTTCTTTAAACTTGTGGTCGACACAACTGTAAAAATTCTAAAACACATATAAAAAAAATGCTGTTTTCGGACTAACAAGAGTGCTATAATAATTTCACGTTTTTAACCTACCCTTTTTAACGCTCTACTTACACCCAATATTTGTACTAAAGGTAACATCGCAGCCTCAGCGCCAACCCGCCTCCTGCGCCTGCGCAACCCGTGGGGCCACTACACGTGGCGCGGCGCGTGGGCGGCCGGCTGTGCGCGCTGGACACCCGCCGCACGAGACGCGCTGCGGGCCAGCAAGCCGGCGCAACACATCGACAGGGACCAGGGCGTGTTCTGGATCAGCTTCGACGACGTGCTCAAGTGAGTACAGTACCACTACGCGCTGCGGGCCAGCAAGCCGGCGCAACACATCGACAGGGACCAGGGCGTGTTCTGGATCAGCTTCGACGACGTGCTCAAGTGAGTACAGTACCACTACGCGCTGCGGGCCAGCAAGCCGGCGCAACACATCGACAGGGACCAGGGCGTGTTCTGGATCAGCTTCGACGACGTGCTCAAGTGAGTACAGTACCACTACGCGCTGCGGGCCAGCAAGCCGGCGCAACACATCGACAGGGACCAGGGCGTGTTCTGGATCAGCTTCGACGACGTGCTCAAGTGAGTACAGTACCACTACGCGCTGCGGGCCAGCAAGCCGGCGCAACACATCGACAGGGACCAGGGCGTGTTCTGGATCAGCTTCGACGACGTGCTCAAGTGAGTACAGTACCACTACGCGCTGCGGGCCAGCAAGCCGGCGCAACACATCGACAGGGACCAGGGCGTGTTCTGGATCAGCTTCGACGACGTGCTCAAGTGAGTACAGTACCACTACGCGCTGCGGGCCAGCAAGCCGGCGCAACACATCGACAGGGACCAGGGCGTGTTCTGGATCAGCTTCGACGACGTGCTCAAGTGAGTACAGTACCACTACGCGCTGCGGGCCAGCAAGCCGGCGCAACACATCGACAGGGACCAGGGCGTGTTCTGGATCAGCTTCGACGACGTGCTCAAGTGAGTACAGTACCACTACGCGCTGCGGGCCAGCAAGCCGGCGCAACACATCGACAGGGACCAGGGCGTGTTCTGGATCAGCTTCGACGACGTGCTCAAGTGAGTACAGTACCACTACGCGCTGCGGGCCAGCAAGCCGGCGCAACACATCGACAGGGACCAGGGCGTGTTCTGGATCAGCTTCGACGACGTGCTCAAGTGAGTACAGTACCACTACGCGCTGCGGGCCAGCAAGCCGGCGCAACACATCGACAGGGACCAGGGCGTGTTCTGGATCAGCTTCGACGACGTGCTCAAGTGAGTACAGTACCACTACGCGCTGCGGGCCAGCAAGCCGGCGCAACACATCGACAGGGACCAGGGCGTGTTCTGGATCAGCTTCGACGACGTGCTCAAGTGAGTACAGTACCACTACGCGCTGCGGGCCAGCAAGCCGGCGCAACACATCGACAGGGACCAGGGCGTGTTCTGGATCAGCTTCGACGACGTGCTCAAGTGAGTACAGTACCACTACGCGCTGCGGGCCAGCAAGCCGGCGCAACACATCGACAGGGACCAGGGCGTGTTCTGGATCAGCTTCGACGACGTGCTCAAGTGAGTACAGTACCACTACGCGCTGCGGGCCAGCAAGCCGGCGCAACACATCGACAGGGACCAGGGCGTGTTCTGGATCAGCTTCGACGACGTGCTCAAGTGAGTACAGTACCACTACGCGCTGCGGGCCAGCAAGCCGGCGCAACACATCGACAGGGACCAGGGCGTGTTCTGGATCAGCTTCGACGACGTGCTCAAGTGAGTACAGTACCACTACGCGCTGCGGGCCAGCAAGCCGGCGCAACACATCGACAGGGACCAGGGCGTGTTCTGGATCAGCTTCGACGACGTGCTCAAGTGAGTACAGTACCACTACGCGCTGCGGGCCAGCAAGCCGGCGCAACACATCGACAGGGACCAGGGCGTGTTCTGGATCAGCTTCGACGACGTGCTCAAGTGAGTACAGTACCACTACGCGCTGCGGGCCAGCAAGCCGGCGCAACACATCGACAGGGACCAGGGCGTGTTCTGGATCAGCTTCGACGACGTGCTCAAGTGAGTACAGTACCACTACGCGCTGCGGGCCAGCAAGCCGGCGCAACACATCGACAGGGACCAGGGCGTGTTCTGGATCAGCTTCGACGACGTGCTCAAGTGAGTACAGTACCACTACGCGCTGCGGGCCAGCAAGCCGGCGCAACACATCGACAGGGACCAGGGCGTGTTCTGGATCAGCTTCGACGACGTGCTCAAGTGAGTACAGTACCACTACGCGCTGCGGGCCAGCAAGCCGGCGCAACACATCGACAGGGACCAGGGCGTGTTCTGGATCAGCTTCGACGACGTGCTCAAGTGAGTACAGTACCACTACGCGCTGCGGGCCAGCAAGCCGGCGCAACACATCGACAGGGACCAGGGCGTGTTCTGGATCAGCTTCGACGACGTGCTCAAGTGAGTACAGTACCACTCCTCGTATAAGGCCACCCCCCCAGCTTGATGGACCGACCACCTAAAATACGGTACGGACTGGATACGGTTGACGTGGGACAGGGTGTTCTGACGCAGCTTACATACATAACCACACACATCACGCCTTATTGTCCCGATGGGTTAGGCAGAGGTGCATCTATAGTACATTTCGCCAGTTATGTTGTAAGAAGTCCCATGTAACAGGCGGCGAGCGTAATATCATCAATCATCATCGGGCTGCTACTGAGTGAACACAAAGCCGGGACCAACGACTTAACGTGGTTTCCAAGTTACGGAGGGGTCTTAGTATGTAAATATGGTCACCCATCCTCAGATCAATTGCAGCTAGCGTACCTTAACCTGATAGATCAATACGAGCGGCTGATAATATTTAGCCACAAGCCCCAATTCGACCATAATATTTTCATGAATTCTACTTTTCTCAGATACTTCGACTGCATAGACATCTGCAAGGTCCGCGTGGGCTGGCACGAGGTGCGACTGGCTGGCATCCTGCCGCCCATGTCGTCCACGCGCCATCTCACGTGTCTGTTGCTCACGGCCAGCCAGCCCACAGAGGTCGACTTCACGTTGTTCCAGGAGGGACAGAGGTAAGTCTTAGCAGCTTGAAAATCCTACTAATATTATGAATGTGAAAGTTTGTGAGAATGGATGTATGTTTGTTACTCTTTCACGCATAAACTACTGATCGGATTTAGATGATGTTTTAAGTTACATTTGAAGCATAGAATCAAACATCAATCAGTGTTATCAATAGAGATCTCTAAAGGTTGTTCCCAAACCAAAAAACATGAATAACTGTTGTCAGTTACATACAGACTAACTGTCTAGTTTGGGGTTCACTGGCAAATAATATACTGTAATTAGCTGTAGGTAATATTTAAGCTACTCATGTCTAAACTTAATGTTAACACCTATGTTTGCTTTCTGTATTACCTGGACAATAAAAATATTTTCTATTTTCTAGTTTAAATCGAATAGACGACCCCCAATCTTCCGACAGGTATTTACTATGGGGGGCAATGCAATTTTTGTCTGGATAACCTGTCGTATGGTTGTGTAAATAGCTATGCTGGAGATTTTTTAAAACAGCTCTGGAATACATTTATCTAAGTAAATTTTGTACTAAACTAACGTAAAAAAGTTTTTTTAAATAGTTTTCAACTAAGTATGTCTGAAAATATATACACTGAATAAACTCCTTATACTAAATTAACATACCTAATAAAAATATGATATCCTAGCCCGAATGCGTATAAAGTTTTAGTATTAATTTCGGGATGTAATTAAAAACGTAGATGTTATGTTGAATATGCAGGTTTGATTTGGCCTTACAATATTAATAATATAATTTAATATCTCAGGACAACCAACACACTGTTATCTGATCCCAAACTAGGCAGAGCCTGTACTATGGTAACCAGACAACTGATAAATATACTTATATATTGCTAAATACATAAATATTATAGATAAGTTACACCCAGACACAGAACAAATGATTGAGCTCATCACACAAACATTTGTCCTGGGTGGGAATCGAACCCACGACCTCAGTCTTAGCAGTCAGGGTCACTAACCACTAGACTAACAGGCCAGTCAATAGAAATTGACACGTCCGTGTGTAAACGATGGCGGGTCTATCACAAAACTGAGCTATCAACTGTCAAACATTCACAAGAAACCACAAATTAACAAAACTTTTCTTGTAAATTCTAAAGGCAATTCTTAAATCGCTATAAAAATTTACGGAAATAATAAAATAACAAATTTGAAGAACGCTTCGTCTACACAAAGAATAGATTTTTCACAATCCATGGAATTGGTGTAGTATGTTCACTAATTCGCCTTTAGGGCTTGGGCAATTTCCTTCTGCCAGAGTATTTGTAATGTTGTGCTTTTGTATGTAAAACTAACACGTCCTTCGAGCTGTTTTGGGGAACCTAGTAAAACGCTTGAAATTATACCAACGCAACTTAGACTAAAAAAAAACTGCCCAATTATTTGTTATTTTATACAATCTACCTGTGTTATATTCGGGGAAAATCTTAAAATAAATAGGACAAGTCAATGTCTCTGATCTGAACTACAATATTTTTATTTAATTACAGAAATTCAGCCAAGAGTCAACGATCGCAGTTGGATTTGTGCGTGGTTGTGTTCCGCACTAAGTCTGGACCCAGTGCGCAGGTCGGGAAACTGGTAGCGCATAGCAAGAGACAGGTAAGCATCAATATTTAGTATTTTGATGTAAATTGTATTATAGTGAGCATCAAGTGGGGTTTATGGAGGAAGCCCTAAGGCAGGTTTTGCGGGCTAGGGTTAGCGTTTACTTCATAAAGCGATATCCAAAAGAGAAGCCGGAAGAGAATAGAAGTAGCTAAAAGTTATAAAACGAGGATCTGGATTTTGAAAAACAAAAGCTAAAATAGAATTACTTTATATGTAAATACCGAAACACAACACACAAGGTGTGAGAAAACATTTTAACAAAAAAAAAAAAAAAAAACAACCGACTTCCTTAAAAACACTACAAAGTGAAAAATAACTTTAAGATCGGAAATCGGTGTCTTAGGATCTATATTTAAGGTTTTTTTTTGCCACCGACGTCCGATCTTAAAGTTATTTTTCACTTTGTAGTGTTTTTAAGGAAGTCGGTTGTTTTTTTTTTTTTTTTTTTATAAAAAAGATATTTATTTTTAAATGTTTAGTTATGGTATCCACCCCGCACTAATTCCAAACAAACAATGCATATTTATGCGATAGCAGAAATCGCGATTGATTTGCTGTCGTTTTATAAAGAGTTCCGGTGTCTGTCTCCGGAACTGATCATCAGATCTATATGAAATTTATATGGGACCATTTCGGAATAAACCCCTTTCGAATAAAAAAAGAATTTTGTAAATCCGTCTATATATGACGGAGTTATGGCCGAACATACATAAAAAAAATCTATATATATAAACATCCGAATTGAGAACGTCCTCCTTTTTGAAGTCGGTTAAAAAATCCGAATTGAGAACCTCCTCCTTTTTGAAGTCGGTTAAAAACAGAAGAATTTGTTTAAATATTCCATTTTTTCTTAACTAAGTAAATGGAATGGACGTCGTTTTGCTTTCTGTTGTAAAAGTTAGCGTTGTTGCCATACTAACCACGACTCTTTGGAAAATGTCTATAATCAGCCTATAATGCTCCCACTGTTGGGACACAGACCACTTGTTTTCGAGACAGAGAGAGTGGGCTGTAATTCTCCATGTCTTTCTTGTTTTCCAAATTTGTGAATCGTCCGAAACTAAAAGAAAAGTTTTTTGCAAAAAAAAACAACCGATTAAAAAAAAAAAAAAAAAACAACCGACTTCAAAGAAAAACACTACAAAGTGACAAATAACTTTAATTTCTAAATTCGATGGGTTCTGAATTTTAGTTCTTGGTACGGTGATTTTGGATCTGAATTTTAGTTTTTTGCCACCAACTCTCAAAATTGAAGTTTTTTTTTCGGTTAATAACCACTCTGTTTTAATCCCAGGTCCGCGGCTTCGTAGGCTGTCACAAAATGCTAGAAAAAGGCTTCTATCTAGTAGTCTGCCTAGCTTTCAATCACTGGCACACCGGACTAGAACTAGCCGATAGTTCTGCGTGGCCTCGCCACGTACTAGCAGCCCACTCGTCCAAGCCGCTGTCGGTCGAGCGGCCGTCTCTCCACCCGCACATCTTAGCCGACGCTATCATTGGTCTAACGTTAGCAAGAGGCCAGAGGCATGAAGGCAGACAAGGAATGACGGCTTATTATTTGACTAAGGTACTGTATTTTCTGTACATTTTCATCTATACTCACAGAACAAAGAATACAGAGAAGTGCCCCTACACTGGCTAAGCACGGGAACCAGTGTCGCCAAACTCACACATTTGCATATCAAATTGTCCATTACACACATAAAAAACAGTGATATGATAGGCTACAAATTACACACGCAACTTTTACAAATCATCTTCGTATTGCTTTCAAAAATTAAGTCGTATTACAACGCATGAAAGTTGTTATTATTTGACATGACACACACAATAAAGACGTTTTTCGTTTAAAAACTTTAGATAGACAAATTTACAACGAGTTCAGCAACTCAATGCTAGATGGCGCTGTAACCAATTCATTCGATTCAGAACGCTAGCTCCTTTGAAATAGATGTCATATTCACATGCACTTGTAATCGCTTTTAGTAAGTACCAAAAAATATATTTAGAGATGTAGACATATATCGATATTTTAATATTGACGTTACATAATTTATTCGGGTGAGCAATGTAATAATTTGTTAATGTTTAAGCAGTTTAGGTTGATTTTCGTTTGAAGGGTTGGTAATTAACAGAAACAACGTCTTTTTTGCACGCTCCGTATATTGACACTAAAAAATCTATTTCTTAGAACGAGTGGACTGTATTTATATGTAATTAGATATAGCTAGGTACGTAAGCACGCATACATTCATAGGTACGCACCCAACATCTCGGAATCATTTGGACATTCCGCCCACCAAAGAACATCGTTCTTTAATCACTATACTACGTGTATAATCATAAACTAAGTTAGTACATCACATGACCTTAGTGGTCACTTTTAGATAATCTACACAAACGACGTCTAAATGGTGAGTTAAAAAAAAAAACAAACAAAAATAACAAAATTTCTTATAGGTACAAAATAGTAGGTGCAATTACCTCAAATCAACAAAACATAACTGCACCTATGATCTCAAATAGTAAGTAATAATAACGAATACACGATAGCAAGAAAAACCTTATCATTACATCTGAGTACTTAATAAATACCATACAAAATAAGTAGTAAGTAATACTTAAGAAGTTTGATCCGCCCACCGTGATTTGGTTATAATAATTTCACTCAATGAAACAAAATCGTGGTATAAAGGGTAAAGGCATGAAAAACAATAAGTTTACACAATTTGTATAGTAGGTTAATACCTTAACTTAAAGAATGTAAAATAAAGAAAAATACAAGTAAATATGTTATTTAGTTAAAATGCAAATCTTACTAAGTGGACGCTTATATTCCCCTGTCTTACATTTAACTGTCACAACACGGGTTACGTTGTCGTGACCCGTATGTTTTTGTACGATTTTACCTAAACACCACTTAGCTGGCGGAATGTTATCTTCTTTTAAGATGACAACATCACCAATTTCTGGTTCAGCACCTTTGGTATTCCATTTATACCGCTGACTTAGACTTACTAGATATTCCTTGGACCATCTACTCCAAAAATCGTTTACAATTTTTTGGGTAAGCCTCCATCTGTCTAAACCTACCACATTGGATTTAGAATAATCCTCATCAGCTATATTAAGTAACGGTTCACCTACCAAAAAATGGCCTGGTGTCAAGGGTAGTGGGTCATTGAGATTGTCACTGAGTAAAGTTATCGGCCGCGAATTTAAACACGCCTCGACTTGTGCTAAAACTGTCGCCATTTCCTCATAGGTAAGCGTAGCATTCCCGACTACCTTACGAAGATGTGTCTTGGTACTACGAACGCCAGCCTCCCACAACCCTCCAAAATTTGGGGCGTGTGGTGGTACAAAGTGCCACGTTGTTCGCTCTAACGTAAGTAATTCCGCTATTTCCTTTGGAAGGGCCGACTTGGCACTGTTGAACATTTCTCTCATTTGTTTGTCAGCGCCAACAAAATTAGTCCCGTTATCACTATACAAATCTTGACAGTGGCCTCTTCTCGCAGTGAATCGCTTGAATGCTGCGATAAAGCCCTTAGCAGTTAAGTCAGTAACAGCTTCTAAATGCACCGCTCGTGTTACCATACAGACAAAAAGGCATATATAGCCCTTGTATGACTTAGAACCTCTACCGGGTGAAAATCGAATATTCACCGGACCGCAATAATCTACTCCAGTAGACTTAAATGGTTTACTGGGTTGTACTCTTGCCTCTGGAAGCGAACCCATGAATGGTACCGACTTCTTCGTGGAATACCTTAAGCAAACGACGCATTCTCTAAAACATTTCTTGACACGTTCCTTTGCTCGAAGTATCCAATACTTTGTTCTCAAGAGATTCAACATAACCTGTGGTCCTCCGTGTAATGTCTTGTAATGAGCGTCGACAATTATGAGCATGGAAACATGATGTTTTGCAGGCATAATTATCGGATGTTTCGTATCCTTGCACGCATCTGCATGAGTTATGCGGCCACCTACTCTTAATATCCCCTTTTGATCTAAAAACGGACAAAGAGTTCGTAAAGAGCTCCTTTTAGCTACACATCCTCGAGTCTTTAACTGCTTGATTTCCTCAAAAAACGCGCGTTCTTGAATTAGTTTAATCATTGCCATTAAAGTATTATTTAATTCGTTTGCGGTAATAAATTTTGGTAAGTACGGTCGTTCACCTTTAGGTAACTTCAAAATCAATATTCTCCTACAGTACGATATAACTTTTAATAATCTTGATAGTGAAGAAAATCTCAACCAAACACATAGCTCGTTAATATTAGATGAAACAACTAAAGACTCGAATTTTTCCTCTTCATGTGTATCTATGACTTCTGTGTTGACCTTTTCTATGTTTTTCTCTGCCAGCCATTGAGGTCCTTTCCACCACAATTGATGGTTGTTCAATTCTCGTGGTTGTAAGCCTCGTGACGCACAATCGGCGGGATTTGCATCAGTAGAAACATGTCCCCATTGTTCATAATCTAAAATATTTAAAATTGTGGACACCCTGTTACTAACAAACGTCGCCCATCGACTTGAACCTCCTTTAAGCCAAGCTAGGACAACAGTGGAATCTGTCCAACCATATAAGTCTTTCTTGGGTATCTCCATTATCTGTGACACTTCAAAAATCAGTTTAGCAGCCAAAGTTGACCCACATAACTCTAACCGTGGAATCGAAACTTCCTTATCAATTGGCGCAACTTTGGTTTTTGCAGTGACTAAATGTACGTATACATTATTTGATTCATCAGTGACTCGTATATAAACCGCAGCTGCGTAGGCTGCTTGTGATGCGTCTGAAAACACATGCAATTCCGTTTTAGAGGCTCGCGTTACGTTTAGCCATCTTGGTATTACAAGCTTATTTAAATCAAGTAAATGATTTTTGTAAGTTAACCACTGTCTAAGCAAATCCTCTGTTAAGCAATCATCCCACTCAAGGCCTGATTTCCAAAGTCTCTGTATAAAGATTTTGGCAATAACTACCACAGGCGCAATCCAGCCTAACGGATCATATAGTCGTGCTATGACAGACAGTATTTGACGTTTCGTGACCGGCTGCTCTTTGTCGTCAGGTAAGTGGAGCACATATTCAAAATGGTCAGATTTTCGACACCAACTTACTCCGAGTACCTTAATGGAATTATTTATCTTAATTGGTGTATTTTGGTCACTATGTTGTTCTCCACTCTTGCCTATGTGTTTCATAAAGGTTTCACTGTTACTGTTCCACTTTTGGAGTTCAAATCCACCCAATTTCATAAGCTCATTCATCTCACAATGTATTTGCAATGCTTCAGTTATTGTTTCGGCGCCTGACATTAGATCATCCATATAATAGTCTAGTTTAGTTATTTTTGCTGCTAACGGGTATTTATTTTCCTCTAACTCTGCTAGTCTTTGTAAAGACTTAACCGCTAAGTATGGCGCGCATGCCGTACCAAACGTCAGCCTCAAAAGCTTATAATGTCGTATAGGATCTGACGGATTAAATCTCCATACGATTCTCTGAAAATCAGTATCTTCATCAGCAATTCGGACCATTCTATAGAATTTTGTAATATCTGCTACTAGACCTATTTTATGATTTCTCCACCTCATTAAGATATGCCTAAGATCTTGTTGTAATTTAGGTCCAACAAGAAGATCATCATTTAATGATACGTTATTGCTTCCTTTACTTGACGCGTTGAAAACAACTCTGACTTTTGAAGTATCTTTATCTTCTCTCACCACTGCATGATGAGGAAGATAGACTGCACGTGGATTCTCTCTCTCTTGCTCATTTACTTCCGTCATGTGGTTTAAACTTAAATATTCCTCAATTACTTTATTATACTCTATACTCAACTGGGGATCACGTGATAACCTTCTCTCTAAACTCTCTAACATTTTGATAGCTCTCTGCTTTGACTGACCGTACTGACATTTAGGATCATCAGTCGCAAAAGGTAACCTTACTATAAATCTTCCACTATCATCTCTAACTGTGGTTAAATCAAATAAGTCTTCACATACCTTTTCGTTTCCAGTCATCTCCTTTTGAATTATGTTAGGTTCGTTCTCCATTTCCCAAAATTTCTTAAGTAAATCATTATCTTCTAAATGTACATGCATGCTAGTCAGATTACTTGCTACAGACGAATGAGGAGCTCTTGACACTGTGCCTGAAATAATCCACCCAAAAAGTGTGTTTTGTGCAATTAAACTACCCTGAGATTGCCTAACAATACCGTCAAGTAATATATTTCCGTACACTTCCGCACCTAGCAATATGTCGATTTTACCTGGTGTTGCATAGGTGGGGTCTGCTAAAGGTAGATTATTAATTTCTACCCACTCATGAGTCGATAGATTGGCTGTGGGAAGCATAGATGTCAAAGCATGCATTACATAAGCGTTAACTTGAATACAATTTGCTGGGTTATGGCGTGATTCCACTTGAAGTGAAACTCTGTGTTTTATTCTCGAATGACCATCTCCCAGCCCCGACACAAAACCATTTACTGGTATACGTTTTAACCCAAGTAACTGAACTGTAGCCTCTGTAACTAACGAGGCTTGAGAGCCTTGATCTAATAAAGCACGAATATATTGTTTACAACCTTGTGAATTAAATACCTTAACTCTAGCTGTTGCCAGGAGTACCCTAGCAGGCTGCAGCTCCTCCCTAGTAAATGTAGTAGTTATGTGGGTATCACCTCGTGCTGTGCTCGCCTTCTCGTGTTGTTCACTCGGTGCCACTGTTACCTCACTTGCTTGTTTGGTGATGTCGTTTCTCTCTCTCTCGAAGTGTAGCAAAGTGTGGTGTCTTCTTCCGCATTTCTTGCAGCTCATTGATTGACGACACTTTATGACGGAATGTGTAGGTGACAGGCAGTTGAAACACAATCCTTTAGTTTGCACGAACTCTTGTCTTGCCTTCGGCGCCATAACTCCGAAACGTTTGCAATGGTAAATATAATGGTTCTCGTTACACATTGCACACTCAACATCGTTAGACTTTGGTTTGTTTTCAACTGATGTGTGGAACGTTTTTGGTTTCGGTGCGGGCTTCACTGTCTGTGTTGAACGTTGAGTTGTAGAATCTATCATTTCCAAAGATCTAAACCGGTACTCTAAATAGTCTTTCAACTGCAACCAAGTGGGCAGTCCATCGCTGGACAAATTATTAAGATACTGTTCCCACTGTTTTATTGACTCCGCGTCCAACTTAGCGACGGTTAGATAAACAATAATTTCATCCCAGTTATCTGTTCTGATGCCTATATTCTGCAGTGACTTTAGACAAGTCGATGTAGTGTCTAGTAAATGTTTTATTGAATTAGCCGACTCACTATTTATTTTCTTGAGTCCAATCAGGTTATTCATAATAGTATTGCAGTTGTAACGCTTGTTATTATACCTTTTTACTAGTTGTTTCCACGCCTCCTCATAATTTGCTTCAGTAGTTGCAAAGTTTCGTAAAAGATTCATAGCTTCACCCGACAAATTACTTTTCAAATAATGTAATTTTTGAACTGACGTTATGGCTTTGTTGTTGTGAATTAGTGATGAAAACATATCATAAAACGTTTGCCATTCTTCATATTTACCTCCGAATGTAGGTAGTGTGATACGTGGTAACTTAACATCACTGTAGCTGTTCTCATTATTACTAGTGGCAGAAGCGATTGGCGATTGAGAAAATGGCGATGTCAAAAATGGCTCCAACGCTTCACGTAAACTAGTTTTATATTGCACGTACAGTTCCTCAAACTGTTCGTAATAGCCCTCGGTGAAATATGCTTCCTTTTTATCTTTCGAAGCTGAAGAAATTATAACCTTATGTCCCTCTTTGAATTCTATATATTGTTGTTCAAGTACCTCCAATCTTGTTTCTAAATAAGGTCGTTTTATCCTTTCTTTCGGCGTTTTCTTATAATTTCTTTCGGCTGTCTTCAAATTGTTCATTAACTGTTCTTGTAATGTAACTAACTTCTCCATTGTATTTGTATTATTAGACGCGTCACTGTTTAACTCCCAACACGCTCACTATAAACTTATTTAGTCTCAGATAGCACTAATCGTTCAAGTCTCTCACTCACTTATTTAATCTCACGTTGTTAATTAGGCTACACTTGCATATAACTAAATAGTTCTCACTTAATACACTGAATCAGTTACCGTACTAATTTATAACTCGTTATTAAACTGTCTCAATATGCTTAAGTATCCGATCATCGGGCGAATCCTTATCTAAGGAATGCGTCCTTTTGTTCTCGCGGCTCGCTGCGAAACTCAATCGTAGGTAACACAATCCGGCTCGTTATGGACCATATGTTTAAGCAGTTTAGGTTGATTTTCGTTTGAAGGGTTGGTAATTAACAGAAACAACGTCTTTTTTGCACGCTCCGTATATTGACACTAAAAAATCTATTTCTTAGAACGAGTGGACTGTATTTATATGTAATTAGATATAGCTAGGTACGTAAGCACGCATACATTCATAGGTACGCACCCAACATCTCGGAATCATTTGGACAGTTAACATCATACAAATGTTTAATAACGGAAAAGGTTGATTATCTTTAAAATATCAATGTTAAAGAGGTATTTGTATGTTTGTATATAGGGGGGTAATGTTATTTTCATAAAATCAAGTACGCGGGCGAAACCGCTGACAGAAGCTAACGATAAATGAAATGATAACAGATAGTACTAAAAATATTGACCTTGAAATAACACATATTTATTTAATTACCGTTTTGATAATTTTATGTTTAATTTTAATAGGTGATGAAATCGTATATTAATATATTTCGCCGTGATAGCTTTCATTAAGTCAGTAATATGATTAGACGTAAGAAATTCCCCTAATTGATGATAGCTAATGTTTTGGAATATCGATGACCCAATAAACTGGCGCATTATTTTAGCCATGATATAATCTTTATTGAATATGTGACCGTCTTTTAAAAATATTTCGGACATCTGACATATCTTAATCACAGATTCTGATGGGTATAATAATCCCCCTCTATCCTTAGCTATAATAAATCTATGTAATGATTGTTTTTTTTTCTGTTACTAAAGCACTAACGCAAATATCACACTTAATTTTTTTTAATCAACTGTCTTATTATATAACCAGCCATGTGCGCTATTGATTCCTTACTAAAATCAGACAAAATTATCGATACCGACCTACTTTACGGATGTGTCCCATCCCTAATCGAGTAGCGTCGAAGTTACTAGAATTTTGGTTATGATTTTCCAGATGACTACTACGTGCATTAAGACTTTGTGTCAATGAATATAAGGTTGTTTATAGTTTGCATTGAAGTCATAACATGTGGTATTGCAATTAAAATCAATTATATTAAAAATTAACAAAGTTTAGTGCTTACTGATGATAGGATACACCTCCACAAGATACATTTTTTTTTCTGCTTTCGTTTTTGCAGGTCAAAACCGCACAACAAGACATAATTTGTAATATTTCGCGTATTTCTGCGACAACCAATCGCGACAAGTATCTGACGGCGAATAAGCTAAATGCTGCGCATCTGCGCTAAATGTTGACACGCGCGCGATATCTGAGGGGCACTTCCTCTAGTTTTCTTTATTCCGTGTCTATACTAATATTATAACTAGGGATCGGATATTCAGATGCATATTCACCTAAAGTTGAAAGTTGGCTAATATGGAATGCGCGTTTTTACCGTGTTTTGTGTGTTGTTTTAACTAACACATACCACCCTACACACATAAGTATTTGTATCTGGGGTTAAACATTAATTTTAAATAAATATGATCCAAGAAACCCGGCTTTAATAAAAATACGAAGCCGCTTCCGTGCTTTCACAGCGAATAGCTAGTAACATTAGGTAAATAGCATCCGAATATCCGATCACTGATTATAACACAAGTAATTCCTTGCTTAAAAGGTAATCTCCAATAGCAAGTATCGAAATGCCCTTTATTTTTATTATAAATGCGAAAGTAACTCTGTCTGTTACGGTTTCACGACTAAACCACTGATTCGATTTTGATGAATTTGTTCCGGGTAAGTTTGAACTGTGTGATGCCGGACGTAAAGCATAACACCACCCCATTTCTTCCCGTGGGTGTCGTAAGAGGCGACTAAGGGACTAGAGAATGGGCAGCAGCGTTCTCTATGTATTTTACCACCATACTGCGATCGCCAACCCGCTTGCCAAGCGTGGCGATTATGGCAAAGCCCCCCAAATTGGGGGAGGCCTAAGTCCAGCAGTGGATGTCTTACGGCTGAAATGATGAAGTTTGAACCCCAAGAAAGGATATACGCTACTTTTCATTCCGTGACTTCGTCTGCGTACGCGATAACCGACATGTACGTGGACGAAATCGCGGGCAAAACCTAGTATTCTATATTTTTATAGTGCAGAAGTAAAACTTCATACAGAGATAGAACTCACTCAACCACTCACTCACTTCAACTCACTTAATTTGAGACCGTTACAAGTTTAAAATTTAATACAGATTCTGTATGTCAGAATATTCTTGAAAATAAAAATAGTAGCTACGATTTGTGGGAACGTGATTAATACCAAAAAAAAAAAAGTTTTTTAAAATTTTACCCTGTTTATCTGGATGTATGTATCGGGTTGGCGTAAACATGGCTGACCACATTTGAATGAAATTAGACACACAAATAGATAATAACCTGCATTAACATGGGGTACTTTTAAACCCGGTAGTACGTACCCGTGGGTATTTTCCGATGTTAACGAATAAGGTATAACTAATTCTATGTTAAGTATGACTAAGTTAAAATTCCAATATTACAGGATTCTTTTGCTATGGTACGGGGATGAATACTATTGTGAAGACAGGATGGTTTGTTGCAAGAAAATGTTAAAATTGTACTTACCTTTAATTACGTTATGTTTTCAGGGCTGGGCCGGTTTAGTAGTGATGGTAGAAAACCGTCACACAGACAAGTGGATCCACGTGAAATGCGACTGTCAGGAGAGTTACAACGTCGTGTCTACTCGCGGCGAACTTAAGACTATTGACTCTGTCCCACCTTTACATAGGTGAGTTCTAACTTCCATAGTTAATAATAATTATCTTAGGACAACCAATACACCGTTATCTGATCCCAAACTAGGCAGAGCCCGTACTATGGCAAACAACAGTTAAATATACTTATATATTTCTAAATACATACATATTATAGATAAATTACACCCAGACACAGAACAAATCATTGTGCTCATCACACAAAGATTTGTCCTAGGTGGGAATCGAACCCACGACCTCAGTCTCAGCAGTTAGAGCCACTAACCACTAGACCAACTGGTTAGGCAAGTTGAGTTGGACAAGCCACCTAATTAGTGGGATCATATTTACAGACTAAAGTCTTCAAACAGCACCCTAATTGCGAAACGCACAATTTATCAGAATCTGAATGGGATTGAAGATTATTTCTAAACCATTGCGTCATTTGTTCGAATAAATTGTCGGCTCAACAACGTAAATAACGCAATGAATGTTGTTTAACTATGAATATTAAACCAATTCCTACCGATAAAAAGTTCCGCAATTACCCCTCTGGACCCTTTTGGAATGAAGTTCCTTAACTTGGCTTTCGGTAGGAGTTGACTGGTATGAATTGTCACGCTATGAAAAAGCTTTGGATCTATGATACTTTCTCTCTTTATGAGTAGGTATGTGCGTGCGAGTGTCGCGTAAGGAACTTCGTTCTCTGACCGCATACGATGTCTTTTTTAAAATTGTTTATGGACATTCCTAGTCGTGAATTCAAATCCATTTGTATTGTCACAATTATAAAAGCATTTAAAAGTTTTAACATACAGGATATTTTTTTATCCAGTGCGCAAATTGTAACCATGAATTCAGCATATCATTCTAGACCCCCCAGCGTAGAAAAATTTCGTCGGTTATACAAAAAGAAATCAGCTGTTCCATACATTTTGACCCTGTAGGTATTGCATGTTTCTATGAAACAGCTGATTTTTTTTTTGTAAAACCGACGAAAAATTTTTGCGCAAGTGGGTCTAGAATGATATGCTGAATTCATGGTTATAGTTTGCTCACTGGATAAAACTTATCCTGTATAAAACACTGAATGAAGATTCATGGGAGATTTCCGTTAAGGTTTTGAAGATATCATCATAATGTTCTCCTCCATAGGTTTCTACTACATTTTGGAATGTGCAACTAGCTCTATCTTTCTGACTCACAGACCCTTTGACAATTGAAAAGTCCCTGTAATTGGTCAAGTGGCGCGGGACGTAATGAATAGCACGTTTCTATTTCATCCCGTGGGTGTCGTAAGAGGCGACTAAGGGATTTACTAGAGAATGGGCAGCAGCGTTCTCTATGCATTGTACCACCATACTGCGATCACTAACCCGCCTGCCAAGCTTGGAGGGACAAACCCTCCCAAATTGAGGGAGGTTTATGACCAGCAGTGGACGTTTTTCGGCTATAATGATGATGTTTTGAGGTTGCATCAGTATATAGGTCTTTCCAAAAGCGTCGCCACATACCGATACTGCACTGCCCACATCCATTGACTTCCTGCGGCTTTTACCTGACCATCGGTCCGGAGGTCTTAGGTTGGTGTTGTCGGTCTTGTAGACTGTAGACAATTTTCTGTTCTATTAAGTAGCTGGTACTTGTTGACAAGTATATGGCTGTAATTTGAAAGAATTGTAAAAGCCAATCATTTTTAAAAGAGTAACCCTGGAGTGTCTTGCCGGTTCTTCTCCATAGGAATCAACCAATTGGAATCGTGCACCTAGTTCTGACGTTTCATAAGTGCCCTTGTAGGTTTATGCGAAATAAAAATATTTTGATTTGATTTGATTGGAGGTCCGGGTATTGATCATGAAGATGATGAAATAAATGCTTTGGAGTTTGATACAGCGTCAGCGTCAGGTGGCACAGCTTGTGTTGTCATCTGACATTATGTTGAGTTGAGGTCCTTTTGGCCCTGCCAGGGTCGCGAGATTAGTTCGAAAGAGGTACCGTGTTCTTGGCATATGGGCAACTGAAGGAACACGGGTGGGTTTTAGTCAGTAAAAGTCTGACACGCCCTTCCGATCCACCCAGAGCGGGAGACGTCATTTGATGATTTCCCACCTACAAAAAAAGGCCCTTTTGGCATTATTATCATTGTTTTGTTTTCTGTTTTATTTTAATGTTAAACAAAAAAAAACACATTTTTCTGTCTTTCTATCTTTATACAAGCGGCATTACCCGTCCACAGACAAGTGATAATCGTGCTGACGCAGCTGGAGGGCTCGGGCGGGTTCAGCATCGCGCACCGCCTCACGCACCGCCTGGCGGCCGGCGCGCGCCTGCAGGACTGGGCGCCGCACGCCGCCGGCGAGCCGCGCCACCGCCCCCCACTGGCGCGCCGCCTCTACGGCCTGCACGCGCCACGGCTCATCACCTAGTACGGCCCACACTGGATCATTACCGTGTTTTTCTTTGTTTACTCGCCGAAAGACATCTCAAATCGGAGGATCTTGCCATATGGGAGTTTTTAGCATTAACACATGACTTCAAACAGTGGAAACCTGGTCTTTTACTGTCTTAAATTGTCGCAAAACACCTCAAATGGGACGGTCTTGTCATATGGTAGTGGTTAAAATTGGGACATGACTTCAAAGAGTGGATGAAAAGCTTTTTATATGTCCGAAACCTTGTCTTTTTTGTTAAATTACCGAAACGGAGACTCTCCCATTTGAGGGATGGAAGAGTCTTGTCACATGGGACTTGTTAGTACTAGTATTTGAATGAAAAGCATTTTATGTGTCCAAAAACCTTGTCTTTTTGTGTTAAGTTGCCGAAAGACACCTTAAATCGTAGGTTCTTGCCACATGGGAGTTGTAAGCACGGACATGACTTGAATGTGGATGAAAATCATTTCACATGTACGAAACCTTGTCTCTTTTGTGTTAAATTGCTGAAAGACACTTCAAATGGGAGGTTCTTGTTACATAGGTTTTATTAGTACTAAGACATCACTTCAAAGAGCGGATAAAGACCTTTTTACATGTCCAAAAGTATGTTTTATTTGCCGAAAAAGAAAGGGAAAGGGGTCTTAACCGCACATGCTGCCGAGTCCAGATATGTACCACCTTTAGTGAAACGCCTGTATAAGTTACACTTAAAAACTTTTCATATAGGAGGGGCAGTAAATTATAACCATTTTACAGGTCTAGAATCATGTTTTTGGCACATTTTGTTCCAATCTCCTTTACAAGTAAATTAATTTTAGTTTAGTGAACGGATAGGTGCAATCTATGAAGGCTTTTAATTACGTTATTTTGTTTGAAATAATTATTTAATTTATCAATCAATTTTGGACTGTTACAATATACACAGAAAAATGAAACTTACTCTCAGAAGCCATGTTCAAATTCATCAAGAAGACCGACTTCAATATTGACGTAAAAAATATAAGCTCGTACGAATCCGTACGATTTTCCAATGACGAGGGAGTCGCCTCAGAGAGAAAATGATTACAAAACGTAAGCATAATATCGACCCTTATACTGTTAGCTATAAGATACAAAGTGAATTATCGTTGTAAATCATTAATAAGTTGGTGACTAGACGTTGAATGGTACCAAATATACTTTTCATTAGAAATTTGACTGTGTTTTTAAAAGTATGGTCAGTTAAATCTGCAGGCAAAATGGTCAGAAGATTAACGTCACAACCACGTGACGTGATTTCACGTCATAAGTACAATGGGTGAAGGTAAAACTGGACTAAAAATTACTTTGACTTCGCTCCAAACAACAGCTTTTCGAAGAAAAGGTTGCGCTTCGGTAATCTCGTTCGTGTCTTAGAACGATCACGAATATCGCGTCGTAGACTAAAGTTTTGTACTACCGCGCTTAGTAGAAGCGCACCTATCATTGCGCGTCTGTATGAAGTTTTTCCTCCGTCGGGTTACCTATTCTGTTCTCAGATCGTCATTTGTCACAAAAAATAATGTTCTTTTTCACAGTTCCATAAAGTTAGTTACTAATCTATAATTTTCTAAACATTGTAATACAAAATAGGCAAGTACTTTTATAATATTAACAGCTCTATATTAGTTTACAATTTCACATCAGCGTGCATTCGTATTTCCGAAGATAGACGGTGATTCTCGAAGCGCAAAATTTTGTTTGTAAAGGTGCATCTCGCACTGAATAAGCGAAAACAATTATGTCGTCAGCGCCACCTAGAGTAAATAGTTCTACTTTAGTATTTTTATCTCATGAAGCGACGCTCGCTTTGTTTGTTGTAATCAAGTGTACAAACACGAAATGAATGTGTGCGTGAGGACGAGTAGCGTCAGCAAATAATACACAAAAAAACGCACTTCTAACTCGCCGTTTTCTCGGACGGTACCGAGAGCTCCTGTGCTCACAGCGTGTTTGTACACTAAACTTGTTACCAAAAGTAAAGCGCTTGTCGCTTCATGAGATAAAAATGCTCTACTTAGTCTCAAGGGCGGTGTTTAAATGCTATACTCCGTTATGTTTGGTACAATTGATTGGTCAAGGATCGTGCATAGGTAGGTACTAGGCCTATAACGCTAAATACACATAAAATAGCTATTAATATTTTTTCTACTACACTAAAATATACTCCTAGAAATTACACGTCCGGCCGAATAAATGTATACAGTATGCATTTTTGTATTAAAAAAATATTCTGCCGGTCTAAAGATTTTGCCGCAAAAATGCGAATAGGACGCACAGAATGTTATTTTGACGGAAATTAGAATAAGGACACTGATAATTTGTAACGGATATAACTTTTAAAATATGTCGATTTCGCAAAAAGTTGAAGTATGGCGATCGTTTTTATTTTATTATTAATTAATTATTTTGACGGACTCGTTTGCGAAATTAACATTTTTGCTAACGGTAAGGATATATCACGTAGATTGTAAATTTTAAGGCATTATCATTATTGTATAAAAATGTCTTGTATAAAAAAACAATGTTTTTTTTTTTAAATCATAATGATAAATAGCGATCGTTGTACGTAGTTGTTATTTAAATTGTAACTCGATGAAATCACGTTTCCTGTGTGCGAATCTCACAAAAACAATGTGCGTGGTTATCCGTAGTTTTACTCCAAAACCATAGAATTACGACTGATAGATTTTTACAACGTTTACTTTCCTAATGTTCATAATTTTTTACTAAAATTCTCGAAAAAATGTTGAAGTGTTTGACTAGAAATGAATCCTCTTTGATAAAAAGTATGTTGAATACAATAAATATAATTTAGATGCTAAATTAAAATTGTTAACTTAGAATGCGACGATTATACGTTATTCATAAAAGCTTGTATGTTTTCTAATTAGAAATCTTTAGTAAAACATAAAGAAATTGTCTTCGCATTAGATTTATTCATTTAGTTAGGATATAAAAAAATGATTTTACTTTGCTGTGGGACCTCAATTACATTCCCTGACAGTGAAATTAAAATGAATTAAGGTTTATTTAAAAAAAAAAAAATGTACTTCAATTATTCAATAATATCCCATTTTGATGACAATGTGGCAGCGTGGCCGTTTTTCAATGCACCCTACAATGGATCAAATCCATAAACATGAGTTATTACTACACAGTATGTCAGAATAATCGACAAAGTTTTCGCTAAGCGTACTAAAGTGAGACAGACAAGAATCACGATTTTGTACGTAAGATAAAGATATCGTGTAAAAACTTGATACTGCTTTACTAATTAGAAGTAGTTTTGTAATCTGAATTTTAAAAAAAAACTCCTACTTTTTTTTGCACTGAAGTGTAACAAAAGACAATCGATATTTTTTAATTGGAAGTATTAACTTCATTCCATTAATACTCATTATTTATTAATTAATTTTAGTTAATTGTTGTTTTTAAATCATTAAATAAAATCTAGTGATGCTAATTCTTGCCATTACTTTGCTTTACAACGATATTATTAATGTTTTTAATAAGTTTTTTTTTATTAGTAATTAATATTTAATTTTTGACTGTTTATAGTTTAAGTGGCCTATGAGTAAGATTCGTGCAATATTAAAAAAGGATGTTATCTCACTTTGAATTTTTTTATATTAGTGAGGATAATTTACACTTGCTGGCACAAAAACTGCACACTGAGGCGTGTGGTGCTGTTTATGGTTAGCAGTTGACTAAACTAAATAAAAAATTTATCAATCAATTATAACTTGAGCTCAAACTCGTGCCACGAGAGGTCATCATTTCGATGTCTTAACTATTATAAAAATAAAATCACTACCTAGCCCTTTCTCAACTATGTTGGTTTTGGCTTCCAGTCTAACCGCAAGCAGCTTTATACCAGTATTTTACATGGGGCGACTACTTATCTGACCTCCACAACCCAGTAACTGTGTTATACGATACCACTTGGTAAGACTGGTTGGATATACCTATATTTTTTTGTAACAGAAATGTCACTTACTTCACAATTAACTGAAACATAGTCAACTGCCAACTGTGAACAGAAACGCTAAATATAAATATAAAATAGTCGTAGTTAAGTTTTGGATCGCATAGTGTTTTGATATTGTAATAATAATAATACCGTGCGTCGCAGGTTCTATAGAGATACACGGCTGTATATTTTTACACTTGTGCATCATAATAATATGTAATAAAATACATACACATTATTACACGTACAATAACTCCATAAATATGTAACTGATTTTTCTTAAAATTATCATTCTCCAT
Organism: Aporophyla nigra; assembly: GCA_947507805.1. Classification (NCBI taxonomy): domain Eukaryota; kingdom Metazoa; phylum Arthropoda; class Insecta; order Lepidoptera; family Noctuidae; genus Aporophyla; species Aporophyla nigra. Next base: position 6,278,287 of record OX382292.1, on the reverse strand, counting down.
AGATTTCTTACATCTTAACGTTTTTGTATAACAATTTAAAGGACTATAGTGTTTTCTTTTTTTATATATATATACTTGTAATATAGTGCCATAATATGTCGGAAACAGTACCTTTTATTCATGAATGCTTGACTTTTTATATTTAAGAGGAAACGCCGTAACATCAATGTTAGAAGAAGAAAAAAACGAACACGGCAGTGATAGATTCGCACTTATATTATAAATTCAAAAGTATCTTTATATAATAATAATAAGTTTATTCATTTCGTAAACAACCAGTTTAATAAGTTATATGTATGTAACCTTGTGACGCCTAAACCACGGAATGAATTTCAATAAAATTTAGCAAGAATATAATAATAGGGTTACTTTTGTTCCAGTAGAATGTTCCCGTGAGTTAATTTTCGACATCCACACAGACGAAACCCCGGCAGAAGCTTGTTTACAATATATCGTAAAAAAATGGGCTAGTATTATTAATCAGAGAGATAACACGTGACCGCGTTTCCTCTTAAAAGGCGTTAAGCGATACACCACGTTAGTAATAACAAAAATAAGTTTATGAATAACAGGTTAAGTTCAAACTTATTTACCAGTGAGAAAATTAGACTTAGTTGTCTCGAAAACATAGCAACAATTCACACTTAACAAGAATTCTAATTCTGTTAGGACGCAGTCATATATATTTTTGTTGTAATTTTAACAGTTTCTCTTTAAAAAAATCAAGAACAAAAAATTATTTTCTTCTTTGTGAGTCCTTAGTACAATTTAATTTTCACTTTTCACAATTAATTAATGCATTTTTGTATATGGTGTGTCGAACGAATGCACTGCAGTGTAAAGAACTTTTGATAACTTTTATTTAACAATGTGTAATTGTTTTTGAGTAGCATAAAAGACGCTTATTTTTCATGTTAGTCTTATGTGGATGCATGTTAAACTATTTATGATAAGGTTAAGTAAATAAAAAATATTTAAATTTGAAGATACTGGTTTTATTGGAACGACATTGGTACCGATTCCCTTGTTCACAAATTAAACTAAATTTAAGTTCAGTGCATCTTTTTCTTTGTATTTCATTAAGAAGAGGACAAAAGAAAATGTTTAGTTTAGTCCTGTCAAATTAATCAGGGCCTGTCATTACTCCATACAAGTTTAGACGTGATTAAAAACTTGCCTACTAAAATTACGTCAATTTACGTCAAGCGCTGATTAATTTGACAGGACTAAACTAAAATTTATCTTCTGTCCTTTCCTTAATGAAATAGAAAGAAAAAGATGCACTGAACTTAAATTTAGTTTATTTTGTGAATAAGGGAATCGGCACCATTGTCACCCACCTCAACACACCTTATTTGCTGGGTTTAAAATCAAAAGTCATTAATTCAAACTGACAGTCAGCATTTTTTGAACGTCAAAATTACATTAGACAGTTCCCGCTCGTCACCACTTCCTAGGGGTTTAGCTGGGAAGAAGCGGCGCAACAAACTCCACAGCAGCACGAGTAGCATGACCACCGTAGAAATGGGTTTTTTCGACGGAAGAATAGATAAAATTACAGATTGTAGAAAGCTTTGTACCGTTTTATGCTGGCGTAGCATGACAATTCTATTTTCTATTCTACCAAGAATAGACAAAACCCATTTCTACGGTCGTTATGCTACGCGTGCAGCACAGCTGTCTGTTAAGTTGGAAGAACTTGATTGTATACAAGCAACTTGATTGTGTGCTAGCAGGTAAGTAAATAACAGCGAGACATAAAACATAAAATTATTTATCATATATATGTCAGCTAGCACACGGAAAACATATGACGAAAACATGAAAACTATAGGACTAGGATACACAAGCAGAAATAAAAATCGTTAACAGAACTTAAAACCTAAGTAAAAGTCTGCAGGCATAAAGGGCGGGCCTGCTTATATTTGCAATGCTGCATTGTTCATAAAGCTTTAAAAAAGTAACAAATGCTAAACTAGTACATACCTTCGGAGGAAAATAAATTAACAGTTAATACTAAAAACAAAACCATGGTCAGCAAGACGTCTGGTCACCACAAGCAGCACCCATTCATGAGCATAACGCAAAGTCAGCCCTTACCCCCCTCGCCATATTTGAGGGAAGGTGGCAACCCGACCCCCAACGCTACCGCAAGCAGCGACATCTAAGGGAGCATGACGAATTTGCTGCCGGTTGCTCAAGCAGGAAAATTATAATCAACTGTCGAGGTCGCTAGCTATCTTTGATTTTGTGATAGAATTAGTTCGGGTATTTCGGGGGCTCATGGTAGGGTTTCACCTTTCAAAGAGTTCATTTTAACTAAGCCCCTCACCGCTAAAGTGGTTACGAAATAAAATAGAAAAAATGAAAATCTCTTTTTGAATTTTCGGAAATAACTAAAAACTTGCTAGAGAATGAGCAGCTCTATGCATTTTACCGCCACACTGCGATCGCCAACCCGCCTGCCAAGCGTGGCGTTTATGGCAACCCCCTCAAATTGGGGGAGGCCTATGTCCAGCAGCGGAGTCTATAGGCTGAAATTATGAATGATGATGAGCTGAAAAACGATGGTAAAATACCCCCTGGAATGTTAGTCTACATTTTTATGGACTACCTTTAATTGACCTAGACCCTTTGATTAAAATAAAACTAATAGATATGTAACGTTCTTACGTTAGGTATTCAAACAGTGACTCTTATACGTACACAGACACATTTACTCACACAATCGTTATTATTACACGCCAACAAAGAAAGAGACAGAATAATGCACAAAGGTGGCGTGCGACCAAGACGGAGCATCACCGCTCTTCGTATTATTTCGTTAGAAACGCACGTCACGCCGAGCGACGACGGCGACGCGGCGCCCTGTTCTAGCCGGACGTGTCGCACACTAACGCATTGTATGTTTCTATCCCGCTCTACAAAATGGCGAACAAATTCGAACGGGTACAAATTTATTTAATCAAATCTTAAAAAATAATAAGAAAAATGTACTTATGAGTGAAATGTGATGCCGAGTGATTTATTTTTTCTTTTAGAGTGGTTCATGCACCCAGTGAAGGCACACGAAGGCATTGTTTTTCTTTTTAGTGCGTTACTAGCGTATTGGAATATACACGCACGCACGTCTCAATCGAAAGCTAGTCGTATTGCGACCGAGAACAATTAGGCCCCCGGGGCCTAATTTATGCGGTCCATGCGCTATCGTCTAGTGACACATCTTCCGCTAGTTTTATTTTAATCAAAGCCTAGACCGCGTCCTTTTGCACTTCCACACTGTTCAATTGTAACACGTGTGTACCTAGCAGTGTTTTTAAGTGTATATACTGAAATAAGCTGTTTCAATATTATCCGTATTAATTTACAGCGTCGTTGCGTTTACAAATACCGCTCATAAAATGGTTTGTAGGTACGGTTAGTGTCTATTGAAATAAAGATCGCAATTGCATCAGTATTTTGGGGGACTGTCTTATGTAACTATGACGTTCAAAAAGTGCTGACTCTCAGCCTAGTTTGAAACAATTGACTTTTGATTTTGATCATATACCAATAATTAAAAAACACTTTTGGATTTTGGATGCGCAACGACGATAGACGTAATAAAAAACGGGTGCGCATCGAAAAGCTTGCGGGGATAATTGCGTAACACAGTAAGATGAATTTATATTGAATTGAATTTGTATGAAAATAAATAGTTCATTCAGTCAGGCCGCAGGTACCCGCTGGATGCGGGAAGCACAAAACCGGTCGAAGTGGCGGAGCTTGGGGGAGGCCTATGTCCAGCAGTGGACGTCTTTCGGCTGAAATGATGATGATGATTCAGTCAGACTACAAATAAAATCCACTATGAGGGCTATACCGCTACCACGTCACGGCTCCGTCGTACTCGCGAGACCGTGCTCTAGCGCGCGATCACATCGCAAACAGAACAACGGAATAGCAATAAACTTCAAACATAAAAAACTGAAAGATTCTGACTAACACTGTGTTAAGCCATTAGGATGCTGGTTTCAGAGTGGCAAACTTTACATTTTACGAACTGTAAATTTAACAGTTTAGGACAAAGAGCACTCTATTAAAAGGTCATTAAGGGTCACAGCACACATATCAACTCGGAAACGGATCGTAACCGTATCAACTCAAGCCGTTTAATATGATTTGTATGAAACTCCCTACTGAAAAGCACACTAATCGGAATCGTAACGTAACCGATTCGCCTTGGGAAAAGCTCACGAACCGCGATCTGGCGCGTGGCAACCCGCGCTTAAGGATCGTCGTCCCCGCGCTTACGCCTCTCCGTCGCCGCGCTTGCGTCTCTTCGTCCACCCTTGCCCCTTTCAAGGCAACTTCAAAGTCGATTCAAACTGATCTGGTGCCAGCCAGGTCAACCAGCGGTCGGCGTGCCGTAAGCGCAGCGTCGCCTAGATGTAGCCGAGTCGACGTATAGGAGCTGCTGGTCCGCTTTGGTTCCGTGCTTCCGTTAGGTTGACATTGTTTGACGGCGAGGCGAAAGGCGTTACGGTGACGATCCCTTTCCGAGTTGATATGTGTGCTGTGACCTAAAAGTTATCCATTAATCTGAAGACAAACATCCAAGTAGATGTTTGTCTTCCGCCGCCACCACCGTCTCCAGCCGCCTAAATGATCGCCTACCACTGGAGTGGAAACAGTTCAAATTGTATGAAGCTGTCTGAAACAAAAACTGCGTTGCTGTACAGTGCGCTGCGCACCGCCTCGGCTAATATGCACTTAGTTTAAGGCTGAGAAAAGTCCCGAAATGGGTGTCTTCGGGCCAAGACAAAAGATTGGGTCATTTAACACCCCTACGCAGCTACAACTGCAAAACGTTTATCGCCATAAAGAGTAACGTCGCATCGCATATGCATGCCACGGTGCGGTTAGTAGGCGGAAGGCGGTCCGGGTAAGCCATCTCGGGATCATTTCCTGTCCCTTTTTCGTTTTACTTCAGGAACATGGATGTAGGGATTGTGGAAGAGATTCTGGTTGAACTCTTCACGGCACCCGGGTAAGTAGGTAAGTGGGTAGATAAATGTTTTAAAGTAGATTATATATATTTAGTACTATACTTCGCCGTTTCAAGTTAATGTAAGTTCTAAATTAATGGTCATCTTCTTAATAATCTATTTACTATAGATAATAAGACAACTGTGGGAAAGAAAATCATTAAAAAAAAAGACGTCCACTGCGGGAGATGAAATTTGCCATAATCGCCACACTTGGCTGGCAGGTTGGCGATCGCAGTATTGTAGTAAAATGCATAGAAAACGCTGCCCCCATTCTCTAGAAAGTCCCTTAGTCGCGTTTTACGACCGGTCGGAAGAAAAGGAATGGTGCTATTGTTTACGTCCAGCACCATACGGAATACGTAGAAGAACATAACATACTTATTTAATATCAGCCTGTAATCCTCCAAGATATTGGGCAGAAGTGTAAGTACCTATGATAGCACACCCAATTTCGCCATTTAAAGTTTACTAGCTTCTGCCCGCGACTCCGTCCGCATCAAATTTTCGCTCCCCTTCTCGTCGCATCGAATTGCCTGCCAGTTTTCGTCCATTTTTCGTTTGCAGCTCCGCTCCTTTTGACCGTAGCGTGGTGCTATATAGCGTTCCTCAATAAATGGGCTACCCAACACAAAAAGAATTTGGCCGATTCTTGTGATTCCCCTTTTCGTATAAACTTTCATCCCCTATTCCCTATTGTTATTTTACCCCCTTAAGGGTAAAAATTTAACAAACTTTAAATATAATTCATAAATATATATTATGTAATAAAAGCCAAATATAAAAGTTTAATCATTCTAGCTTTAAAAATGACAATACTTTCCTACAACCTTTCACCCTCCCTTTCAACCCCTTAAAACCCCTTTTCCGCAATAAAAAGTAGCCTATGTCCTTTCTCAGGCTCTAAACAATCTGTGTACCAAATTTCATTAAAATCGGTTTTGTAGTTTTAGCAGGAAAGCGAGACAGACAGGCAGAGTTACTTTTGCATTTATAATATTATAGTGTGGATGTTCCAAGCAGTTTATAGTTCCATCAACCGTGTAAAAATCCAGCCTGCGGCTGAGAAATTCCTGATGAAAAACAAATCATAACACTTCAGTGGAGAACAGTCAGATTCAAAATCGCCAGGTCACATTGGGTAAGTGTTGTTCGATGAATGTCCGCTGCGTAATACTGTCTAAAATTGATCAACTATTTGCCAATTTTCATTGGTCTTTCGGCGTTTGGAGCGCACAGAATGCAGATGCCTAGACAATGCGGTTTTGATGCGTTATTCAACGTGCAACCCATTAAAGTGTCGAAAAAACCTCCCCCAGAAAGTCATTAAACAATCATAATCAACTTATATTGTTTCCACTGCTGGGACACAGGCCTCCTCTCGGTGAAAGGGTGTGGGCCGTAATCCACCACGCGGGCCCAGTGCGGCTTGGTAGATGTCACATGTCTTTGAATTTTTGGTTTCTAGGACATGCCGGTTTCCTCACGACGTTTTCCTTCAGCATTTTGAGAGCGTTTTTACTTATCATATACCTACCTATTTCCTTTAACATACCTAACTACAAAAGTATCTCGTATTTTGTATCCTTCACTCACTTAGTTGATAATGAGTCCTTAAATTTTGCTAGCACATCCAGTAACCAAAACTACAGAACATCTTGCCATTTCTAGGTCTAGCTAGGTATGCTCATTACGTAAGTACAGAGATTTCATTCTGCCAAGGAAATTGTAAGGTTTTGCATCACGAAGATTACATTTTCCGAAAGAAATCGTAGAAGTCTGCATTGACGTTAATTAAATATGATTTTTTGCTCTATTTAAGGAACTGTAGAGGTATTTTTGGACATCTGTTGATGAATTTTACTGGTTTCACCTACAATGACATGAAAACCACTTTTGAATCGTCATTTTTCTGATGGTGGCTTGCTTAAGTTATACTGGGAATTAGGTTAAGCACCTCGCCACACCGCAAGAGTTCGATGCGGGGAGCATAGAACGGGTGCAAGGGGAACGCGATGTCGTGTGGTTTGGGGGAAGCCGAAATGAAATGAAACGCAAAAAATTATATGATGACAAGTGTTTTGCTTTGTGTTAATTTAATCAACTCTGCTCTCAAAGTGATGAAGGAAAACATCGTGTCGAAACCATCATGTCCTAGAAGCAAAAATTTGAAGACGTGACATCTACCAACTCGCACTGGGCCCGCGTGGTGGATTATGGCCCGCTTCCTTTGACAGATAGAATGCCTGTGTCTCAGATGTCCGTTTCCACCGCGCGGCGAACTCACAAAATTTATTACAATACACACCTTTTTTCCTGAATTTGTTACAAAAAAAAACTAAGACGCTACGACCAAAAACAGTTGGGGGGACTTACCGCCGCAATTGTGGCGTGCCCAAAATATAGTAGTATGAAACTGTATTAGATTAGGGTGACCATAAATGTTCATAATAAAGTGAGACGGAATCGCCATTATTGGAATGTTCGGTAGTCATATCTTAATTTTTTAGGGTGAAACTCTTGAAGGCATCCTATAGCATACTTTATAAAAGTCATATTCACACTGAAATCTAAATATAGCATAACTTTTTGTATATTTACGTTTTGATGTTTTTTATTTTTGTAACAAATAGGTACAACAAATTAAGACCTTTCTTTTGATGTGTCACTCGCCTATCTGCATTGTTTAGTTTCTGTGTAATCACAGGCGATGACTATGGCTAGTGGCGGTTCTAGCGGCCAACTATTTTTGGTCGTAGCGTCTTTGTTTTTTTTTGTAACAAATTCAGGATAGAGGTGTGAATTGTAACATCATCATCATCATTTCAGCCGAAAGACGTCCACTGCTGGACATAGGCCTCCCCCAAGCACCGCCACTTCGACCTGTTCTGTGCTTCTCGCATCCAATGTATTCCTGCGGCCTTGACCAGGTCATCGGTCCATCTTGTGGGAGGCCTTCCAACGCTACGTCTTCCAGTAAGCGGTCGCCACTCCAGAACCTTCCGACCCCATCGGCCATCTGTTCTGCGAGCAATGTGCCCGTATGTATTGTAACAAATTACCACTAATTCCTGGCAAAATTTCATAAAATTTTGTGAGTTGGCCGCGCGGTGGAAACGGACATTGTCTCAGCAGTGAGAACATTATATGTACATAATCAGCATGTATTGTATCCGCAGTCAATAATATCTATTCTGTTCGCTCCATACACGTCAACGAGGTTATTAATAACTAAAATTAAGTCAAAATATAGTGTAATATGACGCGCTGACACGAGTCTTATCACAGTGACAAGGGTTCTGTAGGTAGGACATAAATCCCTCGGGTTAATAATTTAGCTGAGCCTCGTTTAGTTATTTAGTAGGAATTCATGACAACGAGTAAATACTAACGCATTTTGTTTTAACACATTTTATTTTTCTTTAATGGCCAACCATGGTTTCAAAATAATATTTTATTTAAATATGAGGTTCGTGTGAAAATTTTATGTAGGTTAGCACCGCATGCTCATCTATATTATAAAATTCAAAGTCCTGAGTGACTGACTGACTGACTGATATATCAACGCACAGCTTAAACCACTGGTCCTAGAGTATTATATATATCTGGAACATCACTCGTATGTATGTATAAAAGTGTTTTATTAACTTTTATTCTTGTACAAATACCTTCTGATCAATATACATATCAAGTAGGCAGTCACGTGCCTACTCAAAAATCATCAAAAACAATTTCTTCAAAGAATTCCGCCTCAAAAACCAACAAACATTTATAAGATCCAACAGAAAATTTCTCTCACTCAAAATAGATTGAATAAAAACTCAGCCCCTAAGATTTGGCTTCTAAAGAACGTGACAAACATACATACAGGAAACTTTTACGTTAAAAATGAAGGCATCAAAGAAGTATTAAGTTAATGTACATAGCTAAGTAGGTATAACGTGTGGTTTTTGAGAGGTAAGTAGGTACACTTGAGCACTCTATTGTGGGCGTAACTTTGAAATTACATCCCTAAGTCAGAATAACATTTTTTACTTTTTTTATTGAAACGAAGTTCTTTAACGCACTTTTCGGTAGGAGTGAAATTTACAAAATAAATAATAGTTTAAAAAAAACACGCTGCCATTGAAAACCAAATTAAAAAGTAGAAAATAATGGAAAAAGCTTGGTGCTTGATATCAATTAAACAAACTTGTTAGCAAAAAATTGAACCGCTGACTCAAAATTTTAAGGTTTATTATTTTTTGCTTTTCAGTTATTTCGGCGATTAAATTTTTTGTTAAAAAGTTTTTATTTTATTATTTTTTGCGGCTTTAATGTACTAATAATACTTGGCAAGGTATACTCTATCCAATGAAAAAAGAATTATCAAAAACGGACTACTCTGTATAGAGTTATGCGTGGTTATACATTACAATCAGTGAGTGAACAATCAAGCATCCCGACCTCTTTTCCGACCCTTAGGGTTCGATTTTGTTTTCCAAATTTATATGAGACCACCTTCGAAGTATACCCTTTCCAATAAAAAAATAATTATCACAATCGGACTACTATGTAAAAAAGTTATGCGTGATCATACATAAAAAAACAAAAAAAAAATATACGCGTCGAATTGATAACCTCCTCCGTTTTTTTTTCATCGGTTAAAACATACCTCAAAAACGAGTCACGCTTTTTTCATTATTTCTTACTTTTTAGTTTGGTTTTCTATGGAAGCGTGTTTTTAGTTCTTTCAGCTATTATTTATTTTCTATTATTTAGGGTGTTTCGAATTTCGTGACGTATGGCAGCGTAGTTTTCGTATTTTGTGACGTATATCAGCGTAGTTTTCGAATACCTACAGTTTTTTTGCTATTCTGGTGGGGTTACCAGGATAGCAAGGATAGTGGCACAAATTTATAAAATTATTGTATTGTCATCGGTCCTTGCTAAGTATGACAAGTTTCGAGTTAATCCAACGTTTTAAAGGGGAAAATCAAAATCATGTTCAAAGTTTCCTTTACATAGGCACATACTAATAAACGTTTGAAGCTAAGAAAAGCGTGTTAAAAGGCTTTACGTCATGAAAAAGTGTTATGTCTTCTCCATGCGACCGTATTTTTAACCGATGAAAAAAAACGGAGGAGGTTATCAATTCGACGCGTATAATTTTTTTTTGTTTGTTTTTTTTATATTTGGCCACGCATAACTTTTTACATAGTAGTCCGATTGTGATAATTCTTTTTTTATTGGAAAGGGTATACTCTCGGGGTGGTCCCATATAAATTTGGAAAACAAAATCGAACCCTAAGGGTCGGAAAACAGGGGATGATTGATTGTTCACTCATTGATTGTAATGTATAACCACGCATAACTTTGTACAGTGTAGTCCGATTTTGATAATTCTTTTTTCATTGGATACGTTATACCTTGCCAAGTATTATTAGTAAATTAAAGCCACAAAAAAAAATATTAACAAAAAATTAAACCGCCGAAAAAACAGAAAGCAAAAAATAATAAACCTTAAAATTTTGAGTCGGCGCTGAAAAATCAATGAACAAAGATCACTCAAAGCGCCGACTCATAATTTTAAGGTTTGTTATTGTTTGCTTTTCTGTTTTTTTATTATATAAGGTACAACATAATAAGCGCAAGTCCTGAAAGTAGTTAATTAAATACTGAATCGATTTCAATCATTTCTTATATACACGGTCCCAAAAGTAGTTGCTGAAACTGAATGTATATTTTTTCCCCTTTACATTTTGAGTAGTGACTGTACTTTTGAGGATAGCATACCTGAGACCCTGCAGTTTTATTCTAACTTTCTTAGAAGCAACAACGATCGAGTCAAAATGAGGGACCTTACGATGGAAGAAAAGGTTTATCTTGTCGAGTGCTTCTAGTCTAGAGGAAAAGTGTATAGCGCTGGTTATAGGGGATTTCGCACTAAGTATGGAACGTATAGAGTTGCGAGTGAAAACACTCATTAAAGGTGAGAACGTAATATGCACATATTTACATGTATTACGTCACCCAGTGGCAAGGCACTTTTTGACATTTTCCTTGTTAGTTATTTTTTTTTTAAATTATGGATTTTCTGGATATTGGATTTTCGATAATCTTATAGAATATGAAACCGTACAAGACCGTAGACACGCTGTATCAGGCCGACCCGTATCAGTGACCGCAGATAAAAATGTCGAGAGAATCTATGACTATCAATGAATTAATCCAATATCTCTTTACAGAAGTGCCTGTTTGTACTTTACGTATATCCAAATAAACCCTCCATCGTTTCTCTTTCAAACGCTATCATTTCTTTTTTGAAAATCTCCAAACGCTTAAAAATTACAGCGATTAGTTTCAGCAACTACTTTTGGGACAACCTGTAGGTATTTTTTTCAAAAACTATGTAATTTATGCGGCGCCATCTAGTTTCTCAAATACTGACTGACAAAATATTTACGTGTAAAAGTGTCTTGAGTAAAAATTACTCCAATGTGAGATAATAATATAATAATAATAATAATATCTTGGGACAACCAACACACCGTTATCTGATCCCAAACTAGGCAGAGCCTGTACTATGGTAACCAGACAACTGATAAATATACTTACATATTTCTAAATACATACATATTATAGATAAATAACTCCCAGACATAGAACAAATAATCGTGCTCATCACACAAACATTTGTCCTGGGTGGGAATCGAACCCACGACCTCAGTCTTAGCAGTCAGGGTCACTAACCACTAGACTAACAGGCCAGTCTGCAAAGGCCAGATTGCAAAGGAAATCCTCTATGTACCTACACTAGAACGTCGAGGTAGTCAAACATTTCAACGGGTGGTCTAGTTAGAACAACAATATTTATCAAATAGACAACATAGCAAGAAAAATAAAAATTCCGTCCTCGCCTCCGGGGCTTACGGCGTCGCCAGCTATAAATTAGTCCAGAAGTTATAGTCTCTCCCATCCAGCCCGTGCCTTGCTGTCCTCTATCAGCGATGCCCGAAGCGGAGGTCCGTACCCCATAGGGGGTCCCCTTAGCGAGTATTTCGCTCTAGTTCCAAGTTTTTAAGCCCTGGCTGGAGGTCTTAATTTATTAAGGTATCCACAGGCAAGTCCGGTTCACTAGCCAACAACCTTTTAGGTTTAACTGCAAAATAGCATATCAAAAAAAAAAACCGGTCAAGTGCGAATCGGATTCGCGCACCGAGGGTTCCGTACAAACCTGTAGATATAAAGTTTAAAATTAAAAAAATATTTTTATTATACGATGTAACTAAAAATTTACGGTTTTCGTAATTTTTCCTTTATCTGTGCTTTAAGACGTGGCTTCGTACCAAATTTCAAAATTCTAGATCGACTGGAAGTACCCTTTAGGTTTTGATTCCCTTGCGAGTTTCGAAAATTTGCGGAAATCTGCGGCATAAACGGCTATATCTTTTGATTGCGTTAGCTTAGAAGTTTGATTTTTTCACAGCTCTAAAAGACAGTAGACTTGAGTATTTGATATAAATTTCAACTTGATACCTCTACGCGTTTCTGAGAAAAAGGATCTTGACAGACGGACGGATAGACGGACGGACGGACGGACAACAAAGTGATCCTATAAGGGTTCCGCTTTTCCTTTTGAGGTGCGGAACCCTAAAAACAACAAAATAGTTTTCAAAATTGACTCGTTGGTCTAGAAGTTGTAAGCGCTACTGCTGAGAATGAGCTCCTGGGCTCGATTCCCAGGCCAGGCAGTCTTGTTGAGTTTTTTCATCAGAAATTTGTTTTTTTCTGTAACCGCCCGGAGTCTGGGTTAGTGAGCCTCTCTCTCTTTCAGAAGGAGTAGGCCTATCCACCATTCGGAGGGAAGTGAGGGTTTGTAGATGTCGCATGTCTCATAAATTTTCGTTCGTAGGACATGCCGGCTTCCTCACAATGTTTTCCTTCACCGTTTTGAGAGCATTGGTTATCAAGTAATTTATACGAAGTAAAACGCCTGTTTGGGTTCGAACCTGCGACCTACAGTTTGTAAGTTAGTCCCAATATCATTGGGCCACCTCTGCTCTTATACAAGATAGTTGGTGATTTTTTGAAACGTGTTATGGATCACTGTTTTATGTTTTAATGAATAAAATAAAAACTTTTTAATTCAAAGAAATCCATAGAATGTTAGTAAAAATTTATGAATACCGAATTACTGCCCGACCGTAATACCATCTGCACCACAGAACAGTTAAATGTGTTTTGCACAAAAATAAAAAATAAATTAGTCATCATTGTACAATTACATATAGGTAACGTCCCAGCCCGCGTGGTAACTTCATGTCTAAGTTTAGTGCTGGATAATACTGCCATATAACAGGCTTGATAAACAATGAAATACGACAAGCAAGGCATTAGTGACATATCTATACAACCGCTGATAGTGAACCGACGGAAATTAATTTAATATTCAATGATATCGGTCGATCGGTAGACCGCCCCTATCTATTTAAGAGGGGCTGGGTAGTCGTTGCCGTGATCTTTACTTTTATGAGTGACTAGCTTCTGCCCGCGACTTCGTCCGCGTAATTTCTTGTTCCCCCGACCCTTTCCGTCGCGTCAAATTGCCTGCTCGTGCGATTTTCCCCGTTTTTGCAACATTTTTCATTACTGCTCTGCTCTAATTGGTTGTAGCGTGATGTTATATAGCCTATAGCCTTCCTCGATAAATAGGCTACTCAACACAAAAGGATATTTTTTCAATTCGGACCAGTAGTTCCTGAGTTTATTGCGTTCAATCAAACAAACAAACTCTTAAGCTTTATAATATTAGTATAGATCATTTTTAACCGACTTCAAAAAGGAGGAGGTTCTCAATTCGGATGTTTATGTTTTTTTTTTTTTTATGTATGTTCGGTCATAACTCCGTCATATATAGACGGATTTAGAAAATTCTTTTTTTGTTCGAAAGGGGTTCATTCCGAAATGGTCCCATATAATTTTCATATAGATCTGATGATGAGTTCGGGAGACAGACACCGGAACTCTTTAAAAAATGACAGGAAATCAACCGCGATTTCTGCTATCGCATAAATATGTGAAGGCAGAGGATCATATTGTAAAATAAAAGAGGTTCTTTCAATATTAAGGAACTATTTAATCAATAGACCTTATACGAAACTGCACTTAATCAGTTTCCATAATTATTAATTTAACACCATATTAAAATAGCCATGACACCCAGTAATACAGTTACAGTATTACAGTTCATATAAAAGAGTATCAATGTACAGTGAGGCAGAGTTACAATAATTGAGAGCAATACGACCTGTGCACCGGGCCACGCCTGAACTTAGAATCTCAATTCGCCGCCGTGCGGCGTCTTTTATACGGAAGTATTGTAGGTGGGGCAACGTCGTAGCACGCTACGACGTAGCGCGCTCTAACTCCGCCCACCAGCAATGAGGTGGGAGAATGGCGTAGCGTGCTACGACGCTACGGCGCTATGGCGTAGCCCAATGCACGTGCCGCTCACAATATGACGCCGACACGGCCATACTGACGTGCGGACGTCCTCGTACGCTCAGCTGACAATGTCTCATCTAGAAGTTGAAAAACTGATTAAGTACCGTTTGGTCATCCTGATTGTTTCTGGTCCGGTCTACTTAGACCCTTCAGATATTTAACCACTTGGTCCAGTCTAATATGACTCTTCAAGGGTTATCTCTTGGTCCGGTCAACTTCTGACCCTACAAGATCAGCCTCCTGGTCCGGCAATTGTTTTGCCCTTCAGGTGTATCCCTTCAGTAAAACTGGACCGGATATAGCTAGGCCGAACAGGTATCGTTCGTTTAGCTTAATTAACAAACAGCTCAATACTTTGGTTGATTTACAAGTGCTTCTGTTACAATATTAACTGATTCAGGGCCAATAGATTCTACTGAAACAGCACGTTAACCACGGTTTCTACAACTTGCACGGGTAAATATAGTGTCACTTTTGGCAGTCATGGTATCATTATTGGCAGAGATAGTACCACTATTAGGAGACTGAATATCATCATTGTTAATCTGTTCCCTAGTCTCGTGGACAAGAACATCTATGTTATTCTTCGCCGACACGTCATCCTTATCATAACATTCTGCGAATTCCAGAAAGAATGACTGACCACGGGGTACTTGTAAGTTTTTTGTGAGAGTATTTGTAGACTACCATTAATGTGTTACAATTCGTACCAATCGTTTTCTTCCAAAATAGCGGAGATTTTAAAGGGGCCTTTGTATTTACGGTCCGGTTTCATTTGGTGTCTTTTTTTCGAATTTAACAAAGGCAAAATCACGTACTGAAAAGCATTTTACCATAGCTTTATCCTTGTTAAATGATAAATGACTTTATTTTTGCAAGTAGGTTTGTACAAACACTTTTACACGTCAATCATATTTTTTTTAACTAGATGTGGTCGGCGTTTGCTATCTGACTACTCTGAGAAGAAAGGCCGAAACAAACTCAGAGGTCACAGTCTCTTTTAAAGTCCAGACATAATCTTGGTCACATCATGTGAAGACCATGTGGATTGGTGTCTGAAGTTGTATTTTAAAGAAAGTACCACTCAGATTGAGTGGACCTGTCCAATCAGTGCACGCATTTGTCAGTAAATCGACCTGTGTCGTATTGGACCAGCTTTTTTATACCAACAGAAGAATCGGATAATGGTTTCGAGGTTTAAACTATCTTCATCAGGATGATTAGTAGAAAGTGAAAGGAAGTGTCGAAGGGCGGGCGTTTTGGGGGGACTGTCTCATGTAACTTTGACGTTCAAAAAGTGCTGACTCTCAGCCTAGTTTGAATTAATGACTTTTGATTTGAAAAACTCTTGTTATCTCTAATGAACCCAAAATACCAAATATTAATTCCAAGGGCGTGAGCCCTGTTGCTCTACAACGAGTACTATTGAGACTCTAACTACTAATTGGATATTGTCTACATGATCTTACCATAAGCTACCCGAATCTATAGCGAGCGTACTTTTTAGGTCCTCATGACACGCTCGACCTGGCCATTGGCCAGGCGAACCAGTGGATATAAATTGTAAATCGATACGATTATCTTTACAAAAATTCTTAAATTCAGTATTGTCATATGACCTACCGCGATCTGCAACTATTCTTTTAGGAGCGCCAAACGAGTTCACTGCATTTTTTTTTTTTGTGATTTAATAACTAACAAGACGGATTTTGTAAAGCCATCAATAATCACGGAAAAATACTCCTTGCGCTCGCTTTTTAACACGCTTTTTCCTGTGAGTTTACCAGTTAAATCTAAATAAATTATATGCCATGGAACGGCAAATTTAGGGATCGGATGTTGACCGACCTGCTGGGCATACGGGGGACCTTTGGAAGCCTTACAAGCGACGCACGAACCTCCATAGGTTTTGACAAGTATTGACATATTTTGAAACCAATAAAGATTGTATAATTTATCGAAGGTTTTTTTTATAACCAAGGTGTGTTATTTCGCTGTGTACTCGATTAATCATTTACCATGTTAAAGGGTGTGGCAATATCGGTGACCATTTAGTGGTTTTATAACATTCGATTTTACGATGCCCTGTCTAATATCGATAATGTGCGTGATATTTCAGACAGCAAGTCATTTGAGCGTAATTTGGATATAATGTGTCATATTTCGGAATCACGTTATCTACAGATAACCATATCCTCTCCAGTTCAGACAAATTTACAATTTTAGCTGCCTTATGAATAAAATATGTGTCAGCATGATTACGTGAAAGGAAGTCTAGATGTGCCATATTTTTTCCCTCTTTATAGATGATATCAAAGTCATATGACTGCAAAATTGTCCACCTATGTACTCAGGGGTTAGGTCCTTTTTGTACTGAGAGGCCTTTAAGGCGTTACAGTCAATAAAAACCGTAAATTTACGCCCATATAGGTTATATCGAAAATATGTGGCTAGGCCATATAAATTGTTGGTACTGAGCAGCAGTGCTTGGAGGAGGGATATTTTTAATCTTATGGGGATTTGGTCTAATTTTTCCAGGGGATATTCCGAAACCCAGATATTCAATTTTCGGCTTTATACATGAACATTTTTTTTAAAAGTTATATCTAGCAATCTATTTAAACGAGACAACTTTTTTGAACGGTCTCTAATGCAGAAAGTACGTCATCCATGTAGATCAGTATTTTATCGTCATTTAGAGGTTTAAGTCCAATATTTATAGCTCTTTGAAAAACCTGTGAAGCATTTCATAAACCAAATGGCATAGTGAGGTACTCAGACTGACCCGTTATGGACGCAAATTTGGTGATCGATTCGATCACTAACTAGTAGTAAAGGATAGCTGTCTGGTCGAGTATTGCTATTGAGTTCCCGGTAATCAACGCACATACGATCGGTACCGACCCTTTTTTTTTATTAATGATGTAGGACTCGCGAAAGGCGAAGAACTTTCACGAATTATGTTAGCATCTAGTAATTTTTGTACTTTGTCATTAACGATTCGTAACTCGAGATATGAGGAGTATTTAGTGAGTATTTCAATCAAAACTTCATTTTCTTTACCGGTAAGATCTGCGTCAATAGAATTAATGTCAAGAGGCATTTCTAATATAGAGCTAAGATTTGCTTTTTTTTTTTTTTTTAGTTAAGGCAGCTTTATTATCCACAACGGATATTGCTTGTCTAAAATGTCGTGACCTATTAATAAGGTAACGTTTTCATTGAAACATTCGTCAGACAATACTTGATATGTAACGTCGAGAAGAAAGTTTTGTAACACGGTTGGGCATTGTATTTGGATTGAGCAATTAACATCATCATCAGGAGAGTCTCATCTGAGTGACTATCGGGAGATACCAGCCTGACGGTACATCCAAATGACCATCCACTTAGATCAGCTTGACGAGAACTGACTTCTCTCGAGAACATTGGACCAATTAACATTATTACAATCAATCCCCTTTAAAGGTTCATGAAACTTTTCACCAGTAAGAAGACCACAGTTACCTTCATGAAGATACACTCAGATCCAGAGTCAAATATGAAAGGAATTGCATACCACTTATTTCCAAAACACCACGCGCTGCTCTGCACACAGGTTCACTTCACTTGTTTGCTGGTGTTGCTCGGTGTGGGGATCTCTTTTCTTCTTCCAGCGTTTAAGGCAAGTGGTGACCACGTGGCTAGCCTCACCACATTTGAAGCAGGTTATTCCAGAGTTCGTCTGTGGAGTTTTTGCTAAAACAGATACCTTTTGAAGCAACGTGCCGACATTCCTGCCCTCGTTGACCGACCTTCCCGCAGAAATTGCAGTTTCCCCGAAATTGAGTTGATGGACAAGACTTTTTCGTGTCTGATTCGGACGTGCCCGGTTCTTCGTTTCTTTCACGGTGAATTTTGTCATCGCATCATAATAGGACAGATAGCAGAACCGGTCCGGTAAATTTGCATCAGGAAACTTTTCAACAAGTTTTCCTAACTCGGCTGGGGTTTCTTTGTTATCAATTTATGATTGTGATTAAATTCAAATTATCCTGCATTGTCATGGGTTTGGAAAATTTAGAGACCAGCATTTTCTTAATAGTATCTCATGAACTATTATCTGGATTAATTCTTGTAAAACACATGGCGGCGCGGGTCTTGGAGAGTGAGCGAGGGCCAAAATAAGGTCTACACCTTCTGGCTTCTTACTGTCGATTACAATCTCACTTAATGCACACCAGTTGATAATGTTGGTTTCAGTTACATCAGGATCGAAAGGAACCAACATCGATTGCATACTGGGTGTCATGTGGCGAGGTGTCAAAGTATCTGCGCTTATTTTTAATTGATTCCATACTACCCAAAAAAATGACATTTGTTCCCGTATTAGATTGCCAGCAGTCCCAGATAAAGGTGGGAGTGGGTTTTATCCCACTTCTGATGAAGGCAGAGGATCATATTGTAAAATAAAAGAGGTTCTTTCAATATTAAGGAACTATTTAATCAATAGACCTTATACGAAACTGCACTTAATCAGTTTCCATAATTATTAATTTAACACCATATTAAAATAGCCATGACACCCAGTAATACAGTTACAGTATTACAGTTCATATAAAAGAGTATCAATGTACAGTGAGGCAGAGTTACAATAATTGAGAGCAATACGACCTGTGCACCGGGCCACGCCTGAACTTAGAATCTCAATTCGCCGCCGTGCGGCGTCTTTTATACGGAAGTATTGTAGGTGGGGCAACGTCGTAGCACGCTACGACGTAGCGCGCTCTAACTCCGCCCACCAGCAATGAGGTGGGAGAATGGCGTAGCGTGCTACGACGCTACGGCGCTATGGCGTAGCCCAATGCACGTGCCGCTCACAATATGACGCCGACATATGCATTGTTTGTTTGGAATTAGTGCGGGGTGAATACCACAACTAAAAATTTAAAAATAAAAACTTTTTTACAAAAAAAAAAACAACCGGCTTCCTTAAAAACACTACAAAGTGAAAAATAACTTTAATTTCGGAAGTCGGTGGCAAAAAACCATAAATACAGATCCTAAGACACCGACTTCCGAAATTAAAGTTATTTTTCACTTTGTAGTGTTTTTAAGGAAGTCGGTTGTTTTTTTTTTTTGTAAAAAAGTTTTTTGTTAAGAAGAGTACGATGGTGAGACGTTCTCTGTGTATTGGAGACCATCATAATCATTCTTTTGACATTATTCAAAAAAATATGGGGTCGGGGTTACATATTTATTCTTCCATCCTTCTCTACTCTCTTGAACTATGCAGTGTTGCCGGTCGCAAAGAATAGCACTATCCTGTTTCTTCCCCTGGGTGTTGTAAAAGGCGACTAAGGGACTTACTAGAGAATGGGCAGTAGCGTTCTCCATGCATTTTAACACCAAACTGCGATCGCCAACACGCCTGCCAAGCGTGGTGATTATGCCAAACGCGGGAGGCGTTTGTGGGAGACCTAAGTCCAGCAGGGACGTCTTACGGCTGAAATAATGATGATGATGATAACTTCTCTACTAGACGTCGTCTCCCTTTTAGCCAAGTCATCTTTCTCACAGTCCATCCATTGTTTCTTCGGTCATTCTCTCCTCTTATAGCCAGCCACATTCATACTGTTACGAACTCGGCAAGATAAATATAATTTATACCAATTTACACCAAAAACAAAATCAAAAGTCATTTATTCAAACTAGGCTGAGAGTCAGCACTTTTTGAACGTCAAAGTTACATAAGACAGTCCCCCCAAAACGCCCGCCCTTCGACACTTCCTAGTGCTTTAGCTGGGAAGAAGAAGTGGCGGAACAAACTCCCCAGCAGCACAGCTGTCTGTTAAGTTAGAAGAACTTGATTCTATACAGTATTATGAAAATAATTAATATAATATAACAAAACATACATCAAATTATTATTAACATTAAAATTTACTCAAATAATCACAAATACAGTAATAAGAATCACTTGCGTCGCAGTTGTAATTCAATGTTTCGCTTTCCCAACTGTACTGACTCCGCAGCACAGTTATTTTTTTTATGAGATCGACCTCTCGCAGGTCAAACTATGAGGTTGTCGGGTGCTTAATTGGACTTGCCTGTGGCTACCTTAATAAATTAATTCGCAGATCCTGGGTTATTTAGATATTACGGAACCGTAGCCGGCGTTTTACAAAAAGGTTTATTTTGTTGAATACGCACGTCATTAGAATTAGGTATGATAATTATTGTCACACCCTCGCCACGCAATTTTCATTATCATTTCCGTGAGAGGCACGTCTTTAGATAATTTTTAATCAATCAAAATCAAATTCACACACACAGGGACAACCTCATATAAGCTCTTGCAAGATAGTCTTTTTTTTCGTCAGCAATAACTACCACTTTTTTTGGTTTTTGTCAGTTAAAATGCATTTATTGTAAGCGTGGATTGCCATTGCTCGTATAAAGGGTCAAATTAAATAAACTGAAAGTACTTTACCCACGTGTTGGGTATCGACATCGAAAACTAAAGAAATAAAAAAATGTTTTCATCATTCCAACTTTGTAAAAATCTTTAAATGGCACTGACTTGTACATTAAGGCAACCAAACGACTATTAAGCTATGGTTTTTGGTCATTAATTTAAAAAAAAATGTTCCTCGAAAAATTACAAAACAGCTGATCCATTACGGGCAATTGAACTTCGCCAATAGAATGATGAAAAAAATCGTCTTCCAGTCTAACTGGATGCAGCTAAATATCAGTATTTTACATGAAGCGACTGACTATCTGACTTCTAAAACCCAGTTACTGGGTACGATACGATACCATGGTAAGACTGGTTGACAGACTTATGGGCCTTAACGACCCCTGTTAGGGTCGCGAGATTTGTACGAAAGAGTTACCGTGGCCCAGGGATAGGCAACTGAAGGAATACGGGTGGGTTTTAGTCAGTAATAGTCTGACACGCCCTCCCACTCCGCCTAAAGCGGGAGACGTCATTTGATGATTTCCCACCAACAAAATAAAAAAACAAGGGCCCTGACGAGCAGTAACGACACCCAAAGATTCACAAATGACAGCCGGGACTAGTTGGTCCTCCGTGCATCGGAAAATACGTTAAGCGGTTGCTTAACGTGCTTTCCGATGCACGGAGGGCTTTTGATATGTAAAGATAAGATCACCCATCCACGGACCAATGGCGGACCAATGGCGGTGTGACTATTATTACTTAGCCATAAGCCATAAAAAATAAATAAACAAAAAAGAGAAATAAATATTAATGGTTATAAGGTACATATAATAGGTAATAATGTAATGTTGATTATAAAACTACTAAAATCTATAACTAGTATAGAACCACGGTTTCCTCCTTGTGTAAATTGCTTTCCTTTTGTTTTTAGCTCATTCATTATTTACTGATGTAAATTAAAATTATTAGGATAATATTAAAAACTAAATAAATATTAATAATATTAGGTTTTCTACACACTGCAATGTACTGAAAAGATTGTGACTTTTCTACAAAAATCAAAGATTTATGTTTTATTATTATTAAGTGTTCCGTGTGGTACCGGACGTAAAAGAATTCAATCCATCCCATGGATTCAATTCTTCCCATGGATTTACTAGAGAGTGGGAAGCAGCGTTCTCTTCGTATTTTACCACCATACTGCGATCGCCAGCCCGCCTGCTGAGCATGGCGACTAAGGCATTCCCCTCCAACAAAATGTCAAGCACATAAAAAAACGGCATCCAGTACCCGACTCTTACCCGTAGCCAAGGCTTAGGCGAGGCAAGGGGTGCTAAGAATCCCCGGAAGAGAGCCAGCTACCACAATCACCTAATACTGGATCCATAACACAGAAACACTTTTTTTTTTTTTTTTTTGGATGGGAAATCGTCAAATGACTTCTCCCGCTCTGGGCGGAGCGGGAAGGCGTGTCAGACTTTTACTGACTAAAACCCACCCGTGTTCCTTCAGTTGCCCATGTGCCAGAGTCACGGTATCTCTTTCGAACAATCTCGCGACCCTGGCAGGACACAGAAACACTCACGAAAACATCACCGAACTCTAGGAAGGATTGAGTATTTTACGATGGTTATACCCCATCGTACGTAAGTTTATTTGAAGTCCGAAGAGGGGGGAAGGATTTGATAATCCTCAACTCTGGGTGATCAGCAGTCCCAAGACAATGTCGGGTTTATTGTCCATAAGTCTCGTATGAGCAACGTGGTGAAGATCGAGAGTGTGTCGACCAAGGCGGCGTACATTATACTCAGAATATCCGCAAGACATTCGTTGAAGATCTTACAGGATTACGCCCCGACCTCGATACACCCCGACGATGAAGTGGAGACCATGTATGAGGATATTTCCAGAGCCATGCATGACTCTAAAACTCACTTCACCGTTGTCATGGGGACTACAACGCGAAACCGGGACAATGGGTAATGCGCTGCGAGTGGGGCAATCCGCAGAAAATTCACCCGATCTCGCGCAGCCGTTACTGAGTCATCAAGTAACAAACAAACAAACAAACACCAAAACATTGCCATTGATTAAATTACATAATTATAGTGCTATATTTAAAATCAAGATAAGATGATAAACAAACTCTGTCGTGGGATTCACGTGAGGCAAACATATTTCACACAAATATTTATCTAAAGCAAGTCATTGGTAGCATAATAAAAAATAAATCATATATATTTGGAAACCAGACATTCCGTCGCTATATTAGCGGCTTACTCCGTATATATCGTATATCATTATTATATTAATAAATTAATTAAAATGTATACGTTATTCATTTCTTTGCTGCTAATATCTCTTAGTGCTTTAAGTTATAGTGATGACTCCATTTTGGATGGCACCGAGCTGGAGTTAACGTTTTTGGTAAGTTTTAACTGTTTTTTAATCGACTTCAAAAAAAGAGGAGGTTATCAATTCGTCTGTATTTTTTTTTAATGTTTGTTAGCTAGCATAACTTTTGACTGTGTGAACCGATTTCGATGATTTTTTTTTTATTTGAAAGTTGGTGATTTTAATTTGGTTCCATTCAGACAGCGGAATCCATGTGAAAACCATATAAGTCTTAAATTTGCATTAAGTATTTGCGCTACAAATGTACGAATAACGCGATTAGATTATTGCGGGGTATCAACCATAACTAAAAAGTTAAAAATAAAAACTTTTTACAAAAAAATAAAAACCGACTTCCTTAAAAAAAAAACACTACTAAGTCAAAAATAACTTTAATTTCGGAATTCCGTGTCTTAGGATCTGTATTTAAGGTTTTTTTGCCACCGACTTCCGAAATTTAAGTTATTTTTGTTTTTGTAGTGTTTTTTTTAATGAAGTCGGTTTTTCATGCTTACTTATTACTTTCTCTATCAATATGCCTATCCTTTTTCTAACTATTTATTTATTTATTTATTTATTTATTTTATTATTTATGTACACACAGTAAAATACAGAGTGATAAGGCATAGTAATAGAATTGAGTACAAAGGTACTGCTTATTTCTTAAGAAATTTCTTCCAGCAGACCTGCGAAAGGAGAAATTAAAAAGAAATGTAGACAATAGTGTGTGAAAACAAGAAGAGAAAATATGAATATGCGAAGTCTTAAACTAAAATATACTTATACATATATAATGCAAGAAATTAACATATACCTAAATAAATATATAAAGTTAAAATATATAAATAAACATAAATAATTATGTATATATATATATATAAATATACAAAATTATGAGGAAAGATAATGCTCTTTTACTCGATATTTGAATAGAGAAATAGTTTTTAAGTCTCGAATTGTAGGCGGAAGCGAGTTCCATAATCTTACAGCATGAACAGAGAAGGAATAAGAATAATAACTGGTTTTATGGGGTTGGGATTTAAGGAGGGATCTAAGGTGTGATCTGCACGGTGCATCACTAGGGCGAGCGTAAGAAAAACGCTCACGCAGGTAGGAAGGATATGACGGGTTGTGTAAGATGTTGAAAAGGAGACATAAAATCCGAGTGTTCCTGCGAAGGCGGATTGGGAGCCACTTGAGTTCCTTGCGAAGGTGAGAAACATGGTCATACTTACGAAGACCGAAAACAAAGCGAATGCACAGGTTTTGCAGGCGCTCAAGCTTGTTTAATAGCTCCTCAGTAGCATCCAGGTAGCAGGCGTCGGCATAATCTATAATCGGCTGAATAAGTGTTTGAGCCAAAGAAATTTTAGTTTTCAATGGCAGGAGACTTTGAAGGCATTTCAGCGAATGGAAGGAGAAATGTACCTTCCGACTGACCTCATTGACCTGAGCACGCCACGAAAGATTGGAGTCAATAAGCACACCCAGATCTTTAGTGGTTTCGGTATAGTCAATACGAACACCATCTAGATACAAAGGCATCAGAGATGCAACATCAGCCGCATTGCGAACGAATCTACTGCCAATGATCATGGCCTGGGATTTAGTTGGGTTAATTTGCAAACCAAATGACTTAGCCCAAACACTGATGCGAGCCAGGTCACGATTCATTGCAGCAAGTGAAGAGCCCGCGTCAGCTACAGTAAAATGCCGGTAAAGCTGCAAGTCATCTGCGTAGAGATGGAAACTAGAGGAAATAACCGTGGTTACAAGGTTTATGAAAATTGAAAAAAGAAGAGGAGAGAGAACGCTACCCTGGGGAACACCCTCAGTGAGGCAACACCAGTCAGAGAAGGACTCCTCCAGGCGAACACACTGAGAGCGTCCTCGGAGATAAGAACTGAACCAGGCTAAGGAGGGAGAAGAGAAATTTATAGATTGGAGGATACCTAGTAAAATGTCGAAATCCACAGAGTTGAAGGCGCTACTAAAATCAAGCAATACGAGAACAGTCAGAGACTTATTCTCCATTGCCCAGCGGATGTCATCAGTTACCTTAAGAAGCGCGGTTACAGTACTGTGACCCGAGCGAAAACCAGATTGGAAAGGAGAAATTAATGAGTTTGAGGCCAAGAAAAATGATACCTGTCTATGAACTATGTGCTCAAGAACTTTAGAGAGAAATGGAAGAATAGAAATAGGTCTAAAGTGGGTTAATAAAGTAGGGTTATTAGTTACTAACTATATTGGGGTCAGCTTTCAGTCTAGCGTGCATCCGCTATATATCACTATTTTACATGAAGCGACTGCTTATGTGATCTCCACAATGGTCCCCGAAACAATAATTGGCATTAGTTAATATTTACGTGATTGATACACATTGACTGGCCTGTTAGTCTAGTGGTTAGTGACCCTGGCTGCTAAGACTAAGGTCGTGGGTTCGATCCCCACCCAGGAAAAATATTTGTGTGATGAGCACAATCATTTGTTCTGTGTCTGGGTGTAATTTATCTATAATATCGTCACCCTCCCCGCTAACTGTCGTATCTCACAAACTGACGTATCTACACGGACATTACCTACGTGCTCATAACTTTGTTACGAAAAGGTGTCTCTAGTCCTCGTATCTCTATTGTTTACCGTTTAGAAGATAATCAAGTTTTTTTTTTAGCGTATGTGCAAAAGGAGGGAAAAAATATTCTCACTATCTGTCGTATGTACTACAGTTAGTAAGATTTTATTTTTTTCGTCCCGATGCAGACTTTTTTTCAATAATGTTTACTATTTTTTTTTTTGCATTTACGTCGTTTAGAGATCAAAGCTTTTTTACGAATAAGAAGCTTATTGCCATATCATTAAGTCACACTGCGGTATGCACGGGGGTGGGGTGCGGGCGGTTGGACAGTGAATGAGCAGGGAATCAAATCTGTTTAGTCGACCAATTCTTCGTAGAGTGACAGGTCGCTCGCAATAATGATCGAACAGCACATTGAGAGATTCCCGAACGTTGATTCTCATTACTGCAGGGACCATTCTTCTAGAGAATACTTACATCGTGAACTGACGCTACCCAAGATGTACCACATGTTTGAAGAAAAAATTAAAAATTGTTCCGTGAAGCCCAGCTTATCTTCATTTCTGTATGAAGAAAAGCTGGGCTTCACGGAACAATTTTTAAGGGTTTTTAAATCCAAGAAATTGTCTTTCCATCGCCCATAAAAAGATCAGTGTAGTTTGTGCATGACGTATTTAAAAGGTTCTGAAGAAGAGAAATTAAAGATTTGCGAAAACTATAGGAAGCACCAACAGGAGAAGACTTTGTTTAGATCAGAAAGAAATAAATGTAAACTAGCATCACAGCAAAACCCAACCCCAATACAATTACTACATTTGACCTCCAACAAGCCATAAGCTTGCCTATTAGCAATGAAAATGCTGTTTTTAATAAACGTCGTCTTTCGGCGTACAATTTCACAATATATGATACTAGCTTCTGCCCGCGACTTCGTCCGCGTCAAATTTTCGCTCCCTTTCCCGTCGCATCGAATTGCCTGCCAGTTTTCGTCCATTTTTCGTTTGCTGCTCCGCTCCTTTTGACCGTAGTGTGATATTATATAGCGTTCCTCAATAAATGGGCTACAAAAAATAATTTTTCAATTCCGACCAGTAGTTCCGCTGATTCTTGGCATTCCCGATATCGTACAAACTTTCATCCCCTATTACTGATTGTTATTTTACCCGCTTAAGGGTAAAAATTTAACAAACTTTAAATATAATTCATAAATATCAATTATGTAATAAAAGCCAAATAAAAAAGTTTCATCATTCTAGCTTTAAAAACGACAATACTTCCCTACAACCTTTCATCCTCCCTTTTCCGCAATAAAAAGTAGCCTATGTCCTTTCTCAGGCTCTAAACGATGTACCAAATTTCATTTAAATCGGTTCAGTAGTTTTAGCAGGAAAGCGAGACAGACAGACAGAGTTACTTTGCATTTATAATATTAGTGTGGATTAATAGAGCTTTATTTATATTTTTATATACCAAACAGTCACGTCGTAACAGACACAAGTTGAAAAACAAAGTTCTCACAGAGTGACGTATCTGCTTCAAATGAATATAAATAAATAAATAGATACCTTAGGGCTTTAGGGCTACTACTAACTTAAAGAGTAAGCCAAGAGCAATAAAAAAAAGGAATTAATTCATAAATAAAGCCACAGCCAACGTAACTACAGTAACATGATTGTAGCGTCCGACCGAAAAACTGTTGCCCTGAAAAATTACGAATTGCTAGATACGACAGTTAGCGCGGAGGGTGACGATATGTATGTATTTAGAGATATATATATATATATGAATGTTTATCAGTTGTCTGGTTGCCATAGTACAGGCTCTGCCTAGTTTGGAATCAGATAACGTTGTGTTGGTTGTCCTAAGACATTTATTAAATTGATGCACCTATTAATTGTCTACCAAATGCAATTGAAGTTATTGACAGTATTACTACAATAGCAATAGATTAATTGCAATCAGCGAAGACGAAAGCCCCCATTAACGCCCCCATTTATTGGAAGGTCCTATGTCCAACAGTCTGAAATAATGATGAATGATGAATCCGCCACGACGGCGGATGAGAAAGTAAAGACTGTTGTAAAAAAATAAAAAATTGGTGCTGGCATTCATTCTTATTCCTTTGGGTTCAATTTTTTTGGGGTCGACGCAGACTGTCGTTGTCCATACATCTCCTTTGGAGCTTCATCAGTTTTCACTCAAATTTTCCAAGTTTTCTTCGGTCTACTTTTAAGTAATCTTATTATCATATACATATATAGTTTTCACTCAAACATTCCATCTTTTCCTGGCTCTTTCTCTAGGTAATCTTATTGCTGTCAATATTGACACTTAGTTTTATTGAAAGTCACACAAAAATTGCCTCAATAAATACGTTTTATAATTCTCTGCTTGTTTCAGGTTCACCGCCATGGCGATAGAACACCAGTAGAATCAACATTAAGTCTTAGCGGCGAAGCTGAGACCCTCACCATAGCCTCTGCACCATACGGATACGGACAGCTTACAGACGTAAGTACTAAGTACAGTTCACACAAAATTATTTAAAGCTGAAAGTGCTCATTTTCGGGAAAACTGGCATATCCAAGAACCAAAATTCGAAGACACGTGACTTCTACCAACTTGCACTAGGCCCGCGTGGTGAATTATGATTCACGCCCTCCCACGTAGAGGAGGCCTGTGTCCCAGCAGTGGAATCATTATACGCTGCTTATGGAAAGCGCTCGTTTAACAATATTGAGCGAGATAGACAAATTTATTTTAAAGTGGCAGTCATCAACGTAACAATTAAAGAATTTGAGACTTCCTGCCACAGGCATTAAAGTAAGCCTTAAATGCAACATAGTAAAGGTGACAAAAACGGATAAGTATCGTAAACAGCTATCAAGGAGTCATAAATATGAGGACTCACATTTTTAACGTCTATCCGTACCTTGATAATACCATCGTTTTATATGGAGCGACAGACTATGAAAACTCCACAGCCAATCTTGCTGCAGAGCAATGGTGGCCCAGTGGTAACAACCACGACTTACAGGTTGTTAATCGTAAGTTCGAACCCAGACAGGAGCATTACTTTGTGTAAATTATTTTGGCACTATTGCTCTCAAAACGGTGAAGGAAAACATCGTGCGGAAACCGGCATGTCCTAGAACCAAAAATTTGAAGACAAGTGACATCAACAACCCGCTCTGTGCCCGCGTGGTGGAGTACGACCCTCTCAGCGAGAGGAGGGTGTTGTCCAAGCAGTGGGAATATTATAGGCTGATAATATGACCACTCTTGAGGAGTTGATAATGCCAGTTTCAATATTACTACAGGCTTATTTTTAACTAGCTTCTGCCCGCGTCAAATTTTGGCTCCCCTGACCCTTCCCGTCAGCTCGAAATGCCTGCCAGTTTTCGTCCATTTTTTGTTGCTGCTCCGCTCCTTTTAATTGTAGCGTGATGTTATATAGCCTTCCTCAATAGATAGGCTACCAATACAAAAATATTTTTTTAATTCGGACCAATAGTTCCTGAGATTACCGCGTTCAACCAAACAAACTCTTCAGCTTTATAATATTAGTATAGAAGTATAGATAAACTTTCAGGATCTGATAAAAACACATTTGCTAACACCATCTCCATTTCCAGGTCGGCAAACGTCGCAGCTACGCCCTAGGTCAGTTCATCCGCCGTCGCTATGACGGTCTCCTGTCACCGACCTTCAACAGATCAGAGATCTACATCAGATCCACTGACTCCACCAGGGCTAAGATGACAGTTCTGACAGCAATGACGGCAGTCTACCCGGTCGACCAGGATAACTGGAGTGACTCCATCAACTGGACCCCTGTTCCTTATACTACGGTGCCTGCTAAATATGACTTTGTAAGTAATAGACTTCAACAAATGGGGTTCTTTTTTCTTAATTCGTTTGTATTTTTGTATGTTTATCTCCTCAAAAGGATAATTGGGTACTGTAATTTTAGGAAAATTCACAGTCTGAATGGCAATTCTCATAATTTTAAGAACGTTCACAGTCTGGTCTCAGTCTCAATCTGTCAAAAATACCTCCATTTTCCACACATTTTTGACAACTTTCTGACATTTGACCGTCGCCGAGATGACACTGCGACGCGATAATTCTTAATTACGAGAATTGGTCTTCTGATCTCAGTCTCAAACTGTCAAAAATATTTAAAAATTTCCCTTAATTTTTGACAAGTTATTGGCTTGGATTGTCGCTGAGATGAAATTGTGACTAGATTTTGAACGTTTTTAATTACAGCAATTAGCCTTCTGAACTCCGGAAAAAATCTTCTTTTGTTTGAAAGACTCGAGTGGATCAAATTCTGACTAGTGGTTCCGTGTTAGTTTCTATAATATATAGTTTTTTCCACTAAGTATGTGTTGATGAATGAGGAGAGGAGAGAGAATGAAGAATTAATGATCTCATTGTATATATTTTTTTTACAGAACCTAGCAACAACAAACTGCCCGAATCTCCTCGCAAACTTCACCTCTCTGGAAGATTTGACTGACCCCGTCCCATCGCTGGACCAGTTCACTGATGCTCTTAACCAGTGGTCCAAAGTCGTGGGCTTCAACATCACCGCAAACTTCGCGTATGCTTACATCCTGAACGATATCTATACTGCCCAGGTAACCTTTACTCCATATACATTACGATTACATATTATAGACGCGAAAGTAACCCTAGCAACCCCGACACAGCCCGAAGAATTGCTAAACCTAAGTGGCTGTGGGCAGGGCACATTGCTCATAGAACAGATGGCCGATGGGGCCTGGCGACCGCGTACTGCAAAATGTAGTGTAGGAAGGTCTCCCACATATTGCATGGATGAACTGGTGAAGATCGCAGGAATTCGCTGGATGCAAGAACCACAAGGCGGTGCTCGGAGGAGGTGTATGTCCAGCAGTGGACGTCTTTCGGCAGAAATTATGAACCCTATTTGTTCCATTGACCCGATCGTTATGAAAATTGACAGGTCTGAATGACCTGTCAATCAGTCGATGAAATCTTCTTACATAGCAACACATAATGAAGATTTATTTTGTCATTCACAGATGAGTTTAGGGATTCCCCTGGAACTGGAACTTGAAGAGATTTACCCCGAAATAGAAGAAATTGCCGGCATCGCCCTTAATTACCTGTACGGTAACGAAGATCGTATCGCTTTACAATCTGGTAAGCTTTTAAAGTCAATTCTGTATAAAACTTAACGTGAAAACTTGGGTGAAGTGAGCTTAAAGCGAGCCGCTGCGCTTGCCAGGGTAGATCCGTTGATAGATGACCAGCCCTACATACCTCGGTATGTAGAAATAGCATTACGAGGACTTGAGACTACTCCGTGCACGGTACGCCGTTTGTCACGGCTGTCATTTGTAAATCTTAGACTGTCGTCACATGTCGTCATCGTTGTTTCGAGTTATTCAGAAGCCCAAAATTCTGACAACCACTTCCACCAAGGAGAACAGTATCACCCAGTTACTGGGATGTGCAAGTCAGTTGGCAGTCGCTTTATGAACAATAGTGGTATTTAGCTGCATCCGATTAGACTGCAAGCCGAGCCCAACACAGTTAGGACTAACGGCTTGACGTGCTTTCCGAGGCAAAGAAGGGTCTTGATATTTCGACCATCCCCGGCAAGCGTGGATTATCCTGATCGATCGAACCGCGTGGCTTTTATAGCTTAGTCACAATTCCCACACGCAGCAGTAATGATGTTTTGAACTGAAGTCAGTTTAAGTACTGTATGATAGCATATTCCATATATACATCTTTAATTTTTTTTAGGTAATTTATTCCAGTTTTACTTTAATCATCAGAATTTTTGAACAATCTACAACACACTGACTTAGATCGGTGAAGCGTTAGATCATGAAGAAACTCCAATGGTTCTGCATTGGAGTT
The DNA here is from genome assembly GCA_947507805.1 of Aporophyla nigra. Classification (NCBI taxonomy): domain Eukaryota; kingdom Metazoa; phylum Arthropoda; class Insecta; order Lepidoptera; family Noctuidae; genus Aporophyla; species Aporophyla nigra. Next base: position 6,246,438 of record OX382292.1, on the reverse strand, counting down.
TCTAGCAACCATATTCTAATTAAATGTTCCATTCCAGGTGTACTCCTAAACCAGTTCTTCACCGCAGCTGACAAGGTTATCGCCGGAGAAGACGTCCAAAGAGTCCAGGTGTATTCTGCGCATGACTTGAACGTGTTTGCCTTCCAAGCTGTCACCCAGATCACTCCAAGGCAAGGAGTTCCCAAGTACGGTTCTGCTTATGCTCTGGAATTGAGAAGGGTTGTGGCAACTGGTGAATATATTGTTGTGGTGAGTGTTTGATTCTTCGTTTTGTATAATTTATCCATACTTCTAGTAATAAAGTTGAAGAGTTGGTTTGAACGCGCTAAAATGGAATGTATTTGATACCCCAATTCTTGAGGAAGGTTTTAGGCTATTTAAAACCACGCTTCGACCGAGTAGACCATGCCAAGTCTGAAAGGTTGCTAAGCAAAAACGAAGTACAATGCGGGCAGGCGATGCGACGCAACGCGGTGGGCGTTTTACGACTTCCACTCGCACGAAGACGAGAAAGTATAGACCAAATATAATAATTATTGTAACTATAACCGTATGCGTAATTATAGAGTTAAATTAACTTCCTTAGTAGAATTTTAATCAATCAATCAATCAATCAAACTTTATTTGTGAACACAGGTAATTTGGTTTAGATAACAGCACTTCTTGCTTACTTAATTTCCATTTGCCATTTTATTTTTGATACATGGCTAAAAGCGACTTAGATAACCAGGAAACTAGGTTTTGTCGTGATCATTCAAGATATTTACAACATCGATAAGCGACGCACGCTTTACATGTGGTAACAATGTGTGCAAACACGCTGTGAATATGTGTGTGTGAAGACGAGTAGCATCAGAACGTTACACACAAACACCCACACACTTCTGACTTGACCATTTCCATTGTCACGGACGCGGGACGGTATCAAGAGCTCTTGCGCTTACACACACATGCAGCATGTTGGTGCACTTGGTCACCACAAGTAAAGGGTGTGTAGCTTCGTGAGATAAAAATACTATACCACGGGAAGAGAACGGTGTCGGCCTCCCCTCGATTCTCATATTAATCTGATATCATCCAGCTTAGTTTGTATACATTATATTTCAACTATACTTATTTTATATAAAATTATGGAGTTACCCTCTGCTGGGACTCAGGCTGCCTTTGTTTGAGAGGATACGTGGGCCTAGTGAGAGGGAGAGAGAGAGAGAGGGAAATAAGTACCCTCTAAAATGACTCTTATTCAAAGTTCCCTTATTTCTCCCCAGCCTGTATACCTGAACACGCCAAGCGAAGACGTAGTCACCTACCTCCAAGTATCCGGCTGTGAAGAACGCTGCGGTATCGAGAGCTTCCGCGCTATCACCTCCCCGTTCAACCTGGAGGAGACTGAGTGGAGGACCTCGTGTGGCTTCTCCGAGGACATGGATATCGATACGTCTTCTATTGATTAAACATGGAGAATGATGGACTGGCTTTCTTTTAACGGTTTTTGACTTTTTTTATACAGATGCAATAAAGATGATGCAATTTTTGTAAATGACGTTTTAATTTTCTTCCTGCAGTAAATGTATGAAAAACGACGCCAGTAACGTTCTGTCTACACGGTAACGTTCTATGACATATTAAATGAAAGGGCAAGGCAAAAAATGTTTTCAGTTATTTTGATATATATAGTGTTAAATATATTTTTTGTGTAATTTTACAATAAACAGTGTTGATGTTATTCAATAAAATATATGAACACTGACCGTTCTGCCTTATCTCCGATACTACTGAGCAACTAACTTTGAAAAATGAATAATAGTTTAAAAAACTAAAAAACACGCTTCCATTGAAAACCAAACTAAAAAGTACAAAATAATGGAAAAAAAGCGTGGGGTGCTTTTTTAGGTATTATTGATATCAGGCACCCCACGCTTTTTTTCCATTATTTTGTACTTTTTAGTTTGGTTTTTTTTTAGGGTGTTTCGAATTTTGAGACGTATGTCAGCGTAGTTTGTGACGTATGTCAGCGTAGTTTTCGAAAACAGTTTTTTTTGCTGCCCTGGTAACCCTGGCAAGGATAATGGCACAAATTAGTTTGTGACGTATGTCAGCGTAGTTTTCGAAGACAGTTTTTTTTGCTGTCCTGGTAACCTTGGCAAGGATAATGGCACAAATTAGTTTGTGACGTATGTCAGCGTAGTTTCGAAGACAGTTTTTTTGCTGTCCTGGTAACCCTGGCAAGGATAATGGCACAAATTTATAAAATTATTGCATTGTCATCGGTCCTTGACAGGTGTGCAAAGTTTGAATGAAATCGGGTCGTTTAAAGTGGGTAAAAATCGCGCTATAAGGAGTCTGTTACAAACAAACATACAAACATACAAATATACAAACATACAAATATACAAACATACAAGTGAAGCTAATATAAAGCGTGTAAAAAATACAGAAACTAGTTCTTTATACCCTATAACCCTTAATACTAATAAGAAGTCTAAGGTCCTATATTAACATTGTAAATCTTCCAGTATCATGCGTACAAACTGATATTTGCGGTTGGAATGTATGTAAGAAAACATTATAGAACTACAATGTAAAGTTTGTTTACCATAGTAATCTTTTCTCGATGCGTTTCGTCGTATTTTCACGCCCTTATAGCTTCGATCTGCATAATGCTAGAGTGTTAAAATTTTCAGGATAAAATGCTAAATGATATCCGTTTATTCAAATCGTAACTGTCATTCTGTGACAGTCGATTTTATAAATCATTCATTACACAGTAACTAACTGGGTAAGAAATCTCAAGGCCATCGGCTCTTTATACTCAGTTTGTATAACCCCTTATCTGCAAGACACTATACGGTATTTTGCCCTTTTCATCTGGCATTTCCAGCAATGAACTGAAAATGTTACATTATACTTTGTAATCTAGATATTATTCAATTCTTTCATTGCATTTTTCAATATGTCTGCATATTTTACGAGACGACGCTCCCATAGGAAATTATGGCGGTCGGAATAGTTGAATATAAAAGTTTGTATTCTCACTGAGTGATGTTGAGTTTGATGCATGGTGTTTCATCCCAATGGTTTTAGCAAACTACTCAAACAGTCTTGCGTAACCTTGTCTACACCACCGGAATAATTTAGGCGCTTTTTTAGGGTATAATACCGCCCATTGTGTTGCCCCTAATAAAATTTCTACATTTATTTCTGTATTTTTTAGGTTATTCAAAATAAAGAGTATTAATTTTTATATATTTCAATTAAACCAATTACAGGCAAGTGCCTGTACTTTACTCTTTTTGACTACTCAAAAGTTTGAGTAGTCAAAAAGTCAGTCAGTCAGCATACCTACTAATACACTAAGAAAAGAAAGAAAACAACAACTTAGGATAATATATTGTAGCCTAAGGTCTGACTTGGCTAGTTCTCATATACGAATTATTATGTTCGATGGCTAGTTTTTACCAGCCAGCCAAATTTTCGAAATAATAAAATAAGAACCGACAAGTAACAGGTTTAGAACTTGCGAAGGCTATAATATAATTCGTATATGAAAACTAGCCAAGTCAAACCTTATGCTACAATATATTATCCTAAGTTATAAGAAGAAATTATATTTTATGTAGTTATAAATACATTTCAGGACTGACCATTGAACTTGGCACCCATTTGTATCTCACTTCTTTTGTCGTTGACGTCAACAACCAAGGCGTAAATCATAATATTGAACTTGGCTCTCATTTCACATTTATGTTTTTGATGGGATATCATTACTTTTTGTAGATAAATTATTAGTAGGTACTAATTTATAACAAAATTAATACCAAATGGTTTTTGTTATAAATGTTCCTAATAGAATCAATTAAGTGAAAAATTATAATAAAATGATAAAAATTTTCCATTTTTTGATTTATTCCTTTGTATTCACCCTATTTGCATGCTAAATTTGAACTTTCTAGGTCATCTGGAACTGGGTTAGAGTTTTGAGTCAGTCAGTGATAAAAATGACGATTTTTTGACGTTAATATCTAAATAACCGTTTGAGATGTGTTTATTAAATTTGGAGCTCATATTTATCTCGCAAGTTTCAATATATGAGCCAAATTTGAAATGTTTATGTGAAATAGTTTTTGAGTTATGAGGGGGTCAAAAGTGGCTCCAAATGGTTCGAGTAATATTACACACGGTGCTGCTCGCCAGTTCTGTTACTTGAACTTGGCTTGACACGCTACCGCGTGTCTAGATATAGAATTGGTCATGCTACGCCGGCTGATCTCAGCTTCAATCTGTCAAAAATACCTCGAGTTTCCATACATTTGTGACCAGTTTTTGACATTTTATTGTCGCCGAGAGGAGACTGCGACTAGATTGTGAACGTTAAAGGACGAATGTTTAGATGTTATTCGTCCTTTCGACGATACCTACCCGCGATTCTCGTGTTCGTGTACTTCTAGGTGAACATAGATATATGCTGTGGCTGTGTGGAATAGTTCTTAATTACTGTTTTGACTATTTTTTGTTTTATAATGATCCAAAGAATGTACCAATGTCAGATGTTCTTGTGATTAATAAATAATTTTTCGAAAAAAATGCATGTTATTTGGCGTAGTCGGTTCGACGAACGTTTAGTAATCATGTGACAACAAAAATATTTTAGTTATCTAGGGTTAATTACGAGGATTGGCCAAGTGATGTAAGTTCTAAGTTTCATAGGAATATGGTATAATAATCTCGTCTTCTACGACTTTCAAAAGATTTAAAATATAACTGCCGAGATTTTAGCGTGATCATCGTCTGTATAGCCGTTTCCCAACCATGTTGGGTTCGCCTTCCAGTCTATCGGGATGCAGCTGAGTATTAGTATTTTAAATGGAGCTACTGTTTATCTGACTTTTACAACCCAGTTACTGGGTAATACGATACCCCTTGGTAAGACTGCGGCATGAAAACAGACTACTGTGATAGGCTTGAGGCACATATCTATACTAATATTATAAAGCTGAAGAGTTTGTTTGTTTGATTGAACGCGGTAATCTCAGGAACTACTAGTCCGAAATGAAAAAAATTTTTATGTTGGGTAGCCTATTTATCTAGGAAGGCTATAGGCTATATAAAATTACGCTACAACTAAGAGGAGCGGAGCAGTAATGAAAAATGTTGCAAAAACGGGGTAAATCGCACGTGTAGGCGACTAGACGCGACGGGAAGGGTCGGGGGAACAAGAAATTTGGAAGCTAGTTTTATTATAATTTGGGGACAAAAACTGAGATAAAATGTGTGACTCAAGCTGAGATATCAGAGGCCGTGCTAGCCCTGCTGGTTGTCTGTTGGGATTTTGACGATCTGTAACGACTGTCAATGATGAACGATGGGCAGCCGGGACCACCGGCTTAACGTGCTTTCCGAGGCACGGACGGTCTTGGTGTGTAAAGGTGGCCACCCATCCACGGACCAACCGTGGCCTATCTACCCTGATCGTCCTACTAATCCGGTTGTTATAACTTATCCACCACCCTCATGTCACATGTAAGTGTGATATTGTACGGAGTAACCCCGTTTTAGAAAATATAAGTTTGTGGTATCATCCGAAGCAAATTAAAACGTTTTATTATAAAAATTGCATTACTTTTATTGCATCTAGTTATAAAAAGTCCAAAATCCGTTATTGAAATCCAGTCCATCATTCTCTATTCTTAATCGATGGAAGACGTATCGATATCCATATCCTCGGAGAAGCCACACAAGGTCCTCCACTCAGTCTCCTCTAGGTTGAACGGGGATGTGATGGCGCGGAAGCTCTCGATGCCGCAGCGATCTTCACAGCCGGATACTTGCAGGTAGATGACTACGTCTTCGCTTGGCGTGTTTAGGTGTACAGGCTGGAGAGAAATAGGGAAGGTTGGTTAAAAGCTTCGTTTATTGGTTCATAAAAGTTTACAATATTCAGATGTGACACTGGATCCCGCACTAGGATGCCCTGTGTCGCAGGATCCAGTCTCTTTCGACATTACTTATGCTATACTTATACATAGAATATGAAATACAGTAAACAAAAGCGACGTATTAAACTACAGACTAAAAGGTAATAAGAGTGTGTGCATGTGATGGGTGTATGTATGAAAATGTGATGAGTGTTAGTGTGTATGTAAAAGTGTGTGTATGTATGAATATGTGATGAGTGTTAGTGTGTATGTAAAAGTGTGTGTATGTGATGAGTTTGTGTATGTGAAGAGTGTGTATGTGAGGAGTTTGTGTATGTGATGAGTGTGTGTATGTGATGAGTGTGTGTACGATGTGACTGTTTGGAAGAGACGAGCGTGTGAATGTGGAGATAATGTACTTTAACAGTTGAAAGTTAGCAGGTTTTCCGTTTCAGTATAGTCAAGCCAACCGTGAACCTGTTACACCTGAGTAATTGTAGAGGATGGTTTAATATCAAGTCACTCTGGGTCACCTAGTCCCAACAGTTGGGACCCACACTATAGGCTTATACACGCTTTATATTAGCTTCACTTGTATGTTTGTATATTTGTATGTTTGTATATTTGTTTGTAACCGACTCCTTATAGCGCGATTTTGACCCACTTTAAACGACCAGATTTCATTCAAACTTTGCACACCTGTCAATGACCGATGACAATGCAATAATTTCATAAATTTGTGCCATTATCCTTGCCAGGGTTACCAGGACAGCAAAAAAACTGTCTTCAAAAACTACGCTAACATACGTCACAAACTAATTTGTGCCATTATCCTTGCCAGGGTTACCAGGACAGCAAAAAAAACTGTCTTCGAAAACTACGCTGATATACGTCACAAACTACGCTGACATACGTCTCAAAATTCGAAACACCCTGTGGAAACACCCAAAAAATAGAAAATAAATAATAGTTTAAAAAACTTAAAAACACGCTTCCATTGAAAACCAAACTAAAAAGTACAAAATAATGGAAATAAATAATAGTTTAAAAAAACTAAAAAACACGCTTCCATGGAAAACCAAACTAAAAAGTACAAAATAATGGAAAAAAAGCGTGGGGTGCTTTTAAGGTATTTTTTTATTGATATCAGGCACCCCACGCTTTTTACCACGGGACTTAAATATCACTGATCACTTAAATATCACTAATATCAAAGTACCGTGTGGTGCCGGACATAAAGAATAACACCACCGCATTTCTTCCCGTGGGTGTCGTAAAAGGCGACTAAGGGACATACTAGAGAATGGGCAGCAGCGTTCTCTATACAATTTACCACCATACTGCGATCGCCAACCCGCCTGCCAAGCGTGGCGATTATGAGAAAGCCCCCCAAATTGGGGGAGGCCTAAGTCCAGCAGTGGACGTCTTACGGCTGAAATGATGAAATATCACTGGTGCAATGTAAGTGCCTCTGCCCAACCCTTTCGGGCAAACAAAGTGTAATATTATGTTTTTGTGTTAGCATCTAACCAAAAAAAAAAACCGTTTCTACTCTTCCAAAAACGAAGGCATAACAGTCATTTGGTGGCCTTAATGTCATTTAAAGATAATAGCAAAGATGAAATGCTGACCAAAAAAGTTTTTATTTTATTTAATTAGTTTTCTATCATAACCATAATTCATCATCAAACTGCTGGACGTAGGCCTTCCCCAATTTGGGGGAAGCCATCAGCAGCTAGGCAGGCGGGTTGGCGATCGCAGAATGGTGGTAAAGTAGCGTAGATAACGCTGCTGCCCATTCCCTTGTAAGTCCCTTGGTCGCCTCTTACGACACCCACGGGAAGAAATGGGAAATAGATGGGATGGGATAGTTTTCGATATTAATACCCAAGTCGTGAGTAAAGTATTGCCAGCTCATTTAATTGCACGCTGTACAGATATAAATAGATTATAGAAGACGAAGAATCAAACACTCACCACAACAATATATTTTCCAGTTGCCACAACCCTTCTCAATTCCAAGGCATAAGCAGAACCGTACTTAGGAACTCCTTGCCTTGGAGTGATCTGGGTGACAGCTTGGAAGGCAAACACGTTCAAGTCATGGGCAGAATACACCTGGACTCTTTGGACGTCTTCTCCGGCGATAACCTTGTCTGCTACGGTGAAGAACTGGTTAAGGAGTACACCTGGAATTCAACGTCAGAATTGTAAATAATTGCTCTTTATATTGGAGCCGTTTGTTCACGATATCTTCTTTCATCGTAAGTCAGATGTGTCTCAGAATACTTAAAATTGATGAAAAGTTTCAAACAGTTGTTAACTGACTTCTGGAGTCTACTGGGAAAGTGTTAAAATATCATTATTACTCTAGCGTGAAAAAAAGGATAGCGCTATTTATCCTGTATGATCCTGTATAAACTTATCTCTTTCTCGCACTGGAAGAACGACGAAATTTGCAAGATTTTGTGATTGGCTTTTATTTCAGTTAACCACGACTGACTTGAGTTTCTACTAATCACGAAAATTGGCCCGCGGCATCTCACAACTTCAGCTATAAGTAACTTATGTAGATAATTAGTTTCCGAAAATCCTAAATTCTTGGCTGCAATGGAATTTAAACTTTGACTTTTATGGTATTGAGTTTGGTGTTCCACAATTTGATAGTTTCCCAATATTTTGATTTGCTTACCAGCTTGCAATGCGATACGGTCTTCATTGCCGAAAAGGTAATCAAGGGCGATGCCGGCTATTTCTTCTATTTCAGGGTAAATCTCTTGAAGTTTTGTGTCCAGGGGAATTCCTAAACTCATCTGTGAAGGACAAAATTAAACCTTAATATAGTGCACTTAGGTTTCTTCGACTCGTGACAAAAAAGTTGTGACAAGTGTCATTTGCTATGTTATTTAGTTCTGGTTTCCATCCAGGCTTTGCAATTTACTCTAGAGGTCCCTGGTTTCACAGTAGTAGTTCAGAGTTAAACGACTTCCTATTAAATAGTACCTACCTTAAGTTTAGATTTAAGCTACTATTTAATAGGAAGTCTTTTTCCAAGGTTGGGCAGTGATATTGTATATTTCCATTTAGAAATTTCTCAGTACTGGCCTAGAATATTAAAAGCTCAGGCTCGCATCGTGAACTGTGACTTCTAACAAAACTTCTAAATGTGATCGCTCTAATCCTGTCTTCTCGTTCCAGAAAAATACAAGAATTATGTTTTGCTATCATAATTTCAGCCGAAAAATATCCACAGTTGGATATAGGACTCTCCAAAAGCATTGCTACATCACGGATTCTGTGCTTCCCACCAATTTTGTACCATATCATTGATCCGGAGGTCTTTCAACGTAACTTCTTCCGGTCCTTTTGGTCGATTTGTTAGTTTGCTATAAAACAGATAATTACCTGGGCAGTATAAATATCGTGCAGGGTATAAGCATACATGAACTGCTCGGAGATATTGAAGCCCAAGACTTCAGACCATTGGCTCAGAGCAGCAGTGTACTGGACAAGTGATGGTAAGGGTTCTGTTTCAGTCAAGGCTTCCATTGAAGTGAACCGTGCGAGGAGATTCGGGCAGTTTGTTGTTGCTAGGTTCTGTGAAGAATTAAATGAAATCAATTAAATGCAGATATTCCGTGTGCTGCTGGACATAAAGAACCATCATAAAGAAGCACCATTTCATTTCTTCTGTGGGTGTCGTAAGAGGCCACTAAGGGTCTTACTAGAGAATGGACAGCAGCGTTCTTTATGCATTATATTTACAACCATACTGCGATCGTCAACCCGTTTGCCAAACATGGCGATTATAGTAACCCCCCCCCCCCCCCCTCCAAATTGCGGGAGCCTTATGTCCAGCAGTGGACGGCTCTCGGCTGAAATGATGATGAAATGAAGAAAATGCTGGCTTAGTTAGCCAGAACCTCCTCGCACAATGGAGCGAATGAGAGTCTAAGGGCCGAAAAGATAGAATGATTTTTGATGACGATGACGATGGGTACTCCACCCATCGTCATCATCATCAAAAATCATATGGAAAAAAAATGAGGAAAATGTTTTAAATGAGAAAGCTATAGGAATAGGGAAAGACCAAGACAATGGATGGATTGTATGAATGATGATTTGAGTGAGTACGGAGATGATGACTTTTAGATACTCAAAACAAATTGGGATAACAATAACATAATGATAATGAATGGTTCAGCTGTTGCTTGCTAAGTGGTTAATAACTCAGATGGGCAGGGTTATTACTCGTTTTTCATGTCTCTCTGTATGACCGCTTTGAGTATTCAGTCTATAATGTTTCCCACTGCAAGGATACCCCACGCTTCTGTCAGGGTCGTGAGATTTGTTCGAAAGAGATACCGTGGACGTGGCATATAGGCAACTGAAGGAACGTGGGTGAGTTTTAGTCAGTAAAAGTCTGAAACGCCCTCCCATTCCGCCCAGAGCGGGAGACGGCAATTGATGATGTCCCACCCACAAAAAAAAGAATACCCCACCGTTTTTTAAATGAAAATGAATTAATTTATGAATTTATCCAAATTTGAATCTTTTTGACACTAGAAGTGCGGGCGTCTCAAATTTGACCCATTTCGATGTTCTTCCTGCTCTAATTATTATTGTATTATGCATATAATCGTAACTTTTTATGACTTTTCATGAAATATGATGATTATTGTTATTTATTGTTTATACGAGACTTCAACCACGTAATTGCAATATACATATTTTTTTATCCAAATTTACCTCAGTCGGTATGTTCCGCGCTTCTAGTGTTAAGGTAAATGCTCCCAATACAACCATCCAAGTTCATAAAGGCCTAAGAACAAAAAAAAAAAAAAAAAAACGTCATTCCTATAGCTTTATGTACTTGGAGGGTTTTATTGGCGATTTTGATGATTATAATTCTGTAACGACATACGTCTTACGGGCGCGAATAATATTTTAATCAACATACAACCTAGCACTGGCCTGCAAATTGCAAAAAACGTACGAAATTTTGAATTTCGCGGGCTGGTCGGAGCATCCCCCTTAAAGCGTGCTTTTTTATTTTTTTTATTCAGCTTACTATAAAATGAGTTTTTAAAACATTTTCTGTCCTGGTGATTCTGGCCAGGATAGTGGCATAAACTTACGAAATTATTCAATTGTCCATATAAGTGTGCCACAAATTAATCTGATACCTTGAAGTGGGTCAAATTCAAGTTAAAAGATTCCGATACATCTATCTATATATATAAAAATGAATCCCTATTTCCCTTGGTCACGCCATCACGCGTGAACGGCTGGACCGATTTCACTTTTTTTTTGTTGTTGTGTTTGTAATTGCCAGCAGAAGGTTCTTATAAAAGAAAAAAAAGAAAAAAATGCGCGGAAAATTAGAAAATTTAAGAACACTTATTTAAGAATACTTAACAACCATATTATAGGACAATGTAAACTTTTTTAATGTAACATTATGACATTTGACATAGAATTGACAGAATGCGTGCTCAAATATCATCAAAGAGACAGGACAACGTCTGTCGGGTCAGCTAGTAAATAGATAAATACAGGTGAGCTAATAAAAACGTGGTAAAAATTGATCGTTTTACGGTGTCCTACGTTTGGGCAGTGCCTTAATCTAGCAAATAAAGATAGAGTAGATTGATTCATAAATCAATAAATTTCACCCAATAGATACTCACAAAATTGTTATCATTAATAAAACAAATTGCCTATTACTATCACCTAAATGAATTCTGTTGATGAAATAAATGTAGTATTTATTGGATTAGCAGCTGTATCTGTTATTGTAATTGTAGTGCTAATCGTATTTAAACCACAGGATTAATTGACGATGAATGGATTTCAATGGCCGTGAACCTATTTCGACGGAATTGCCGTACCTAAGGTTGGACTTTGAATCCTATTCAGTAATTTGACAGTTATCTTTTGACAGTTTGTCTATTTGACAGTTGGAGGGATACCAGATTTTGACAAAAAAAAGATAGTGCGGTGATGCAAAAATGAATGAAATTAAGTGAACTTAAAATAATGTACTTACAAACTTTGTATTTTAAATTTAATAATTTGTCTTGAAACATAATATATACTATATCGATATACAGGGTGTGGCGTAAGTAATGGTCCACCGTTCAGGATTCGATGAACCAGATAATTAACTATAACAATTAAAAATTTTAACCATTTTTACCCAATATTTTTTTTTTTACAAAAATCGCTCTTGAACTTTATGGTGTGTTAAAAATTGGGGTTAAAATTAGAGAAGAACCAACTTTTTCTTCAATAGAGCTGAATTTTCATAAAAAATCATTATGTATCATGATAGCTGAAATCAAAATGAAAAAATAATGGTTTTTGTTGAAACTACAAACAAATATGTAATAAAAGGTAGAAATTTCGTAAATAAAAGACAAAAATGAAATATTTTCGGAACCCTTGGGTTAAAATGTTTAAAATTTTTAATTGTTATAGTTAATTATCTGGTTCATCGAATCCTGAACGGTGGACTACTACTTACGCAACACCCTGTATACATCATTTATGGCTGCCACAGGAAATAAAATGACTATAGTAAAAAAAATGAAGTAAATTGACATGATTTTTGTATTTGGTTTTGTTTCTATCAGAAGAAAAAAAAAAAAAAAAATTGTTATTAAAAATTATTACTTATTCTTATATTCCACATCCTAAAAACGATTTTTTAAAGTTTCATTTAATTTAAACCATTTTTATCATTCATTCTTTACGTGAAATCGTTCACTTCCGCAACACTATTCGTTTTAGTATGGTATAATTATTTTTATTTGAACTGTCAAGTTACTGAATAGGATTAAAAGTCCAACCTTACTAGAGTTGGTATGTGGCAGTCATATTATAAATTATAAATAAAAAAACTAAAAAACACGCTTCCATTGAAAACCAAACTAAAAAGTACAAAATAATGGGAAAAAAGCATGGGGTGCCTGATATCAATAAAAAAATACCTTATCAAGCACGTTTAGAAGCGTGTTTTTTAGTTTTTTTAAACTATTATTTATTTTCTATTTTTTAGGGTGTTTCGAATTTTGAGACGTATGTCAGCGTAGTTTGTGACTTATGTCAGCGTAGTTTGTGACGTATGTCAGCGTAGTTTGTGACGTATGTCAGCGTAGTTTGTGTCGTATGTCAGCGTAGTTTGTGACGTATGTCAGCGTAGTTTGTGACATATGTCAGCGTAGTTTGTGTCGTATGTCAGTGTAGTTTGTGACGTATGTCAGCGTAGTTTGTGACATATGTCAGCGTAGTTTGTGTCGTATGTCAGTGTAGTTTGTGACGTATGTCAGCGTAGTTTGTGTCGTATGTCAGTGTAGTTTGTGACGTATGTCAGTGTAGTTTGTGACGTATGTCAGCGTAGTTTTCGAAGACAGTTTTTTTGCTGTCCTTGTATCCCTGGCAAGGATAATGGCACAAATTTATGAAATTATTGCATTGTCATCGGTTCTTGACAGGTGTGCAAAGTTTGAATGAAATCTGGTCGTTTAAAGTGGGTCAAAACCACGCTATAAGGAGTCGGTTACAAACAAACATACAAACATACATACAAGTGAAGCTAATATAAAGCGTGTAAAAATGAATTTATTTCTGTAAGTAGGCTTGTATAATCACTTTGACACTTCAATAATATTTGTATGAACTAGATGAGGACAGCGTGTTGTATCTGACTACTCTCAGAAGAACGACCGAAACAAACTCAGAGGGTGACCTCGGGTGGCAAAAAAACCTTAAATACAGATCCTAAGACACCGACTTCCGAAATTGAAGTTATTTTTCACTTTGTAGTGTTTTTAAGGAAGTCGGTTGTTTTTTGTTTTGTAAAAAAGTTTTTACAAAATCATATGCATTTGATGCAAATAACATAACACAATCCCTCAATACGCCCACCCTAAACCACTTCGTAGTGGAGGAAGAAGTGGCGCAACAAACTCCCCAACAGCACAACTGTCTGTTTATTTGGAAGAACTTCAATCATCATAATCAGCCTTTATTGTTCCCACTGCTGGGACACAGGCCTCATCATGGTGACATGTCACATGTCTTCGCTTTTTTAATTCTAGGACATACCGGTGTCCTCATGACGTTTTCCTTAACCGTTTTGAGAGCAGTGGTGATGAAATTATTTACACAAAGTAAAGCGCGTGCTTGGGTTCGAATTTACGACCTACTATTTGTAAGCCGCTACCACTGGGCCACCACTGCTCGCAATACGCAATAGTAAGAAATATTAATTATGAATCATATTATTAAACTAAATTCATGGTTTATTATCCTATATTAGGATATAACTAAAGAATTACTTACAAAATCATATTTAGCTGGCACGGTAGTATAAGGAATTGGAGTCCAGTTGACGTAGTCACTCCAGTTATCCTGGTTGACAGGGTAGACTGCCGTCATTGCTGTCAGAACTGTCATCTTAGCCCTGGTGGAGTCAGTGGATCTGATGTAGATCTCAGACCTGTTGAAGGTCGGTGACAGGAGACCGTCATAGCGACGGCGGATGAACTGGCCTAGGGCGTAGCTGCGACGTTTGCCGACCTGGAAATGGAAATGTTGTTTTATCAGCTCCTAAAAGATTTTTAAGAACAGCTTTTAGTTTTAGGGAAACTGGCACTACCACCACCTCAAGACAGATGAGACTGTTCAGATGGTATATTATTAAAGAAGTTTACAAATTCTTGAGCTACTTATATATTAGAGCTTATGGCATCACGTGAAGTATCCAATGTGTAATCAGAGTTATTTATAACATTCCAAACCGTTTTTATTTTTGTTGAGATGTATGATTACGCAGGAAAAATGAAATATTTAAACTGGAGCTGTAAAATGCGTATGTATTCCGATGAACAAAGAGAATGACACCAAAACATGTAGGTAGTCTTAAAATTAATTCACCGTCACAAAAAACGCCTGATAAAGTCTTTAACACATACACTGAGTTGCACGAAATTAATTATTAGTGTAATGTCTTTGATAGTTTTTCCTAAATCTAAACATGCCCCCGGGCGTTGAAAGTTCAATCTTTCAACCAGAAGCTTCGTTTAATGGTAGTGGGCATATCTTGTTGAATGCACGCCGGATGGGTCCAGTCGCAGTTCTAATTTCGGCCACACGATGGATTCCGTCACGTCCAGGGTAGACTGCTGAAATACGGCCTAACCGCCATTTCAATGGTGGTAGATTGTCTTCCTTTATTAATACAAGGCGATTAGTCTCTAAGGCCACCTTTGAAGACCTCCATTTTGTCTGCTGCTGTGGTTTAGAGATGTATTCTTTATTCCACCTCGACCAGAAGTGTTGACTTAATGCCTCTATTCTCTCATATCTCTTCAAGTGAGTAATGGAATCAGTTTCATACGATGACACGGGCAAGGATGTGAGTGTGCGTCCGATCAGAAACTGTCCAGGTGTCAGCGGCAGAAGGTCATTAGGGTCCGATGACAAGGGCGTGAGCGGGCGCGAGTTCAGGAGTGCCTCAATTTGAACCAGTGCTGTGTATAGTTCTTCATAAGTTTAATGACAATTTCCCATTACTCTTTTTAAATGAAACTTTACTGATTTGATACCTACCTCCCAAAGATCACCGAAATGTGGAGCATAGGGAGGAATAAATTTGAAGTTAATCCCTTCAGTGGCCATGTTACCAGACAACGAACTGTTGTTAGCCTTCAAAAATTTGCCGATTTCATTATATGCACCTACAAACGAGGTTCCGTTGTCGGAAGATATATGCGTAGGTTTACCTCTTCGAGACATAAAACGACGAAGTGCTGATAAATAATTTGGACTGGTTAAGTCACCGACCAGTTCAATGTGAACTGCCTTAGTCGTAAAACAAACGAAAAGTGCAATGTAAACTTTTACAAGTCTACAACCACGACCTTGTCGAGAAGCTGACAGCATGGGTTCAGAGTAATCAACCCCAACACATTCGAATGGATGACCACCGGAGGCCACGCGTCGTTCAGGTAAGTTTCCCATAATGGGATTAATTGGTTTAGCTGTAATGCGACTGCAAATCACACAACGATGGTAACACCATTTAGCCAGGTTGCGACGTCCTATTGGCCAATAAGTATCTCTTATACAAGCCAATAGTAGTTGTGGTCCTGCATGCATTAGAGTTTTATGTGTAAATTCAAATAATAGTTTAGAAAATCGATGAGTGGACTGTATAACTAACGGATGTTTTTTCTCATATGGAAATAAAGAATTTTGTAAGCGACCACCTACACGTATTAATTTATTTTTATCTAAAAATAAATTAAGTTTGGTCAGTGGACTTCCCTTTGGTAAGCACTGATTTTTTATTAATAATTCATATTCGGGAAATGATTCTATTTGAGAAAGTTTCACAATTAAGTTTAATGCATTTTGTAATTCATCTTCACTAAGATGTAACGTGGGTGGTGGTTGCTTTTTACAAATATTAATAAATCGTAACATATTTGCTACTGTACGCTAAAGTCGAGAAAGATTTGAAAACGATTTAAATCAATTAAGGGTATCGGAGTCTTAGAAGTAGTTAATAAAGAAACCTCGGTTTTAGTTTCTGGGAGCGATTCTACTGCAGTGGCTGGAAAAGACGGCCACTCGCTTGTATCTTGAATTAAAAAATTAGGTCCCGACCACCATAAATTATGACTCTGAATTTGACTTACATCAATTCCTCGAGATATGAGATCAGCGGGGTTAAGATGTGTGGGAACATGTCTCCAGGTACAATTATTAGCCTTAGTAGTATTATCAACTATTTCTGCTACACGATTGCGCACGAATGGTTGCAGCTTACTTGGTAACATTTTCAACCACCCTAGCACTATTGTAGAATCACTCCAAAATGTACTACTTTGAATTGGCGCGTCAAGTGAATCAGTCACCTTTTTATATAGTCTCACTCCAACCAACGCGGCACACAGCTCGAGCCTAGGAATTGTAGTTGGCTTGATAGGAGCTACTCTACTCTTTGCTGTTAGTAAATGCACCATAACTTCATTATTGTTATTGATACTCCTTACATAGATGCATGCACCATAAGCGATTTGTGATGCATCACAAAATATATGTAGTTCTATCACCTTCCAAGAATCACAAAAAAACTAAACGTGGGATGCGTAAACTATTCAAGATAAATAGCCTACTAACAATACCTTTCCATGTCTTAGCGACATCTAGTGGTAAACAGTCATCCCATGCTAATTTGTGTAACCAAAGTTTTTGCATTATTACTTTCATTGGTATTACACAAGGAGCTAATAGACCTAAAGGGTCAAATATCTGGGATGTTACTAACAAAACTTCTCGCTATGTCACATTATTTGATAGTGACATATTACTAATTGAATAACAGAGCTCATCAGAGTCTGTTAGCCAGTTAAGTCCCAGTGTTTTACTTGGCTCATTTGTACCAATGTTTAAATTTACTAAAGAACTAGTGACTTGATCGGATATAACCAGTATTTTGTTGGACTGCCACTTTCTAAGTGGCATGCCAGCGGCAGCCAACTCAGCAGTGACTTTTTGGTGGATATCTATGACGTCAGATATTGTATCCCCACCTGTTAACAAGTCATCAACATAAAAATCATGGATTATTGTACCAACAATCTTCTCGTCCTTACAATCTAAGGCAACTTGTTTCAAACACCGATTTGCTAAAAATGGTGCTCTTGCTGTGCCGTAAGTTACAGTGTTTAATTCATAGGTTTTAATAGACTCTGAAGGGTTCTCACGCCACATTATTCTTTGTAAGTGTCTGTCATCAGGGTGTACTATCCCTTGCCGGTACATTTTTTCTACATCAGCTGAAATAATATATTTATGTTTTCTGAATCTAAGAAGTAAAGACATTAAATCGTTTTGAACAACCGGACCTACCATTTGCAAGTTATTAGATGACACACCTGAAGTAGTAAGACTACTTGCATTAAACACTACTCTTAATTTTGTAGTTATACTATGTTCGCGTAGAACACCGTGGTGTGGAATAAAATATGCCAGTTTTTCTGAATTAATGGAACACTCAGAGATGTGTCCTAACAAAATATACTCTTTCATGAAATCGCAATAAAGAGTTTTTAAAGCTGGCTGACTTTTAAATCGACGTTCAATCGAAAAGAGACATTGTTTTGCTCTAGCCAGTGAGTCACCTAGAATAAGGTGTGATTGTTTAAGTGGTATCCTAACACAAAACCGACCATCTGCCATGCGAGTCGTGTTTTGTACAAAATGTTCTTCACATTTAGCTTCCTCATTAGAATATGAAGATGACTGATTGGGGACTTCTTCCAGTTCCCAAAAACGCGATAAAAGGCTTTGAATGTCATCTTCTGAAGTTGTGTTATGTGAAGAACTGACATTAAGTTGTGCAATGTTAACTTTATGAAATGATGGTAACCGTGATACTTGGCCACTATTAACTAACGGACCTGAAACTAGCCAACCTAGCCTAGATTCAAATAGTATTGGTTTGCCTTCACCTAAGTTGATTTTTTGCCGCCCCAGTAGGTCCCAGAAAACATCTGCCCCTATTATTAGATCCACTGCCGATGGCGTGTGGAAATGAGGATCCGCTAAACTAATATCGCTTGGTATATCTAAATTATTAATGTATAAATTATCACAAGGTACTTCACCCGTTATGTTAGGTAAAATAAAACAATAAAGATTCGTAGTGTAGTTTTCACTTAATGAGTTTACAGAAACACTGCACATTTTATTTATGTTTGTTTTAGAATTGTTAATGCCTTGTACAGACTCATTAACCTGTACGGTAGGTAAATTTAATAAATCACATAACTTATCTGTCATTATACAAGAAGTACTGCCAGTGTCTAATATAGCCCGCACGATATGTTCGCGGTTATTCACATCGTAGACTTTTATTAATGCAGTAGCCAATAGAACATGAGTTTTACTTTTATTGTTTAGAGAAGTTGTAGTGTGTGCAGATAGTGTCACATTCGTTTTAGGGTTCTTTTCTTCTGAGTTAACAGTGACAGTGCTATCAGTTTGCGAAGTACAAGCATTAGACATTGATTTCTGTGACGCACCTGTTACATGGACCAGTGTATGTGCTTACGCTTACATATCTTGCAACAAAAAGATTTGCAATGATTTGCGTAGTGACCAGAACGAAAACAATTAAAGCATACTTTGTATTGTGGAATAATCTCAAGCCGTTTTTCGTTCATGAGACCAAGAAACTGTGGACAGTTGAGCAAATAATGTTTATCACAACGATGCGGGCATGACACCGATGAGGAACTAGTATTAATTTTATTTTTCTGTGGTGGTGTTTCCCTGCTTACCGATATCATTGTCTTGTGCTTGATAGATTTGGGGCCACTATTATTACCAGCCTGATTGCGAGACAAATCCAGTGTTTCAAGCAAAACTGCACGATTTCTCAAGAATTCCAGAAATATTTGTAATGTGATTGTTTTATCTTGTTCTATACTTTTTTCTTCTTCCCACTGTCGATAGGTCCTTAAATCTAGCTTGTGGGTAACTATATAAATTATTAACTCACCTAAAGTTTCTAACGCACGTAGGTTTTTGTTTGAAATGTCAATTATGTTTTCAATACTATCCGAGGATTCTTTACTAATCACTTCAATGTTAAATAACGCTGCTGCATGATTTTGAATGAGAAGCCGTTTGCTATCAAACCTTTCGCATAATAAATTCCACGCAATGGAATAATTTCTGGCCGAGAATTCAATAGCACGTATGACTAAGGCAGCTGTCCCTTCCAAGGAAGCTCGGAGGTAATGAAACTTATTTATTTCATTTATTTGGTCATCCGAATGTATTAAGCTTGAAAACGTATCATGGAACTCTAACCACTTGTCATACGTTCCATCAAACTTAGGTAGTTGAATGGTTGGTAACCTAACCAGCCCATTACTACTAGCACGAGAAAACTTACCTTCATTAACTCTGTCGTTGTGTGTGGCTAGTAATTCCTGTGCCCTAGCAACAACTTTGAAATATAAGGCATCAAAATATTACGTTCTGATAACTGTTTTGCCATATCCTCAGCTATCATTCCAATCTTAACTGAACATCGTCATATTGCGAATAAACAAGTTCAATCTTACCGAGGCGTAACTGCAGTTCGTTCATCTGGGTTTGCGTTAAAGAATCCTTCTTAAAATCCTCTAAGTAATTTGAAAATACCTTTAATCGACCTTTGAAACTTGCTCGTTTTTTAATGAGCTCCTTTTCCTCCTTATCAGTCATTCTTTGGGAAGCAGTTAACCAAACTGAAACGTAACAAGTTTAAGTTAAATAACTAAAATATTGATATCGTATTATCTACAATAAATACCTAAAAGGCTTACTAAAGCGTTACAGTGAAAATTAAACAATAAAATTAGTAACTTGATTTTTGTTCTAATGTGAAAACAGAAAATAAAATCTATGACTATTTCAACATCATCAATCATACAACAAAGTAATAATCTGTGTACTTGATTATCTACAACGAAATTAATATGATTGTCACCTGTTAATATTAAACTTTAACGAAATTAAGTTAAAATGTAACGAAATACAATACAACGTAGGTAGGTAGTTTTTAGTTGACAAATGTAGATTTCTTATGATATTTATTGTAAGATAACAAAGGAAACTGCTTAAATTAATGGTTAACAATTATTGAAACCTAGTTTGCTGCTTGATTACCTTAAATACAATAAATTGACTGCAAATTATAACTATAATTTGGTAACTTGAAAAGAAATCATACATGTGCTAATGAACAAAGAAGTTCGATATCAATTGTGTACTAACCTTTACAATTCCTTATAAAACCGTTTAAGAGTACCTGAATATGAGTAATGAGTTCTGAAATACACCTTATTAGGAACACTGCACCGTACTGCGCTATGCTTCCCTGTGACCCTTTGACCTTAGCCAGCTACTCGCGAACTCCAAACGGCAGTATTTTCTGGTGAATTTTAGATTTCCTGGATTTATCCTTATTCCTGGATCACTTATCCAGCTCGATATCGACCAAATTATGTTGAGATGTGTGATTACGCAGGAAATATGAAATATTTAAACTGGAGCTGTAAAATGCGTGTGTATTCCGATGAACAAAGAGAATGACACCAAAACATGTAGGTAGAATTAAAACTAATTCACCGTCACAAAAAACGCCTGATAAAGTCTTTAACACATACACTGAGTTGCACGAAATTAATTATTAGTGTAATGTCTTTGATAGTTTTTTTCTAAATCTAAACAATTTTATTTTCTGCTGGTTTTATTCTGATTACGACATCCATTTTCGTCAAGGAGAATATTTTACAGTGTTCTAAAAAAAAAACAACTGACTTCCAAAAAAAGCACTACAAAGGGAAAGTATGTGTTATTGAAGCTAACTCAAAAACTATTTAAGTGGTAATATTAGAACTTAAGCAAATTAATATGGGACTACTCAGTAAGTACCATTTCAAACCAGAGAGGATTTTAGATGGAGTTCTGAGGTAGATACCTAAAAATCATTTTTTTTAAACACAACCGAATTGAGAATCTTTTCGTTTTTATAAAGCCTGATAAAAAGGCCAAGTGGGTGTCGGACTCGCGCACCGAGGGTTCCGTACAAACCTGTAGGTATTCACGGTTTATGCATAACGTTTATTTATGAAATTAAATGTTTTCTTTTTAATTTTTATAATTCAGTTGATTGACTGAAAGGTTAATTGCGGTTTACGATTTATGACGTATTAGAAAAAAACTACTTACTAGATCTCGTTCAAACCAATTTTCGGTAGAAGTTTACATAGTAATGTACATCATATATTTTTTTTTAGTTTTATCATTCTCTTATTTTAGAAGTTACAGGGGGGGGGGACACATTTTACCACTTTGGAAGTGTCTCTCGCGCAAACCATTCAGTTTAGAAAAAAATTATATTAGAAACCTCAATATCATTTTTGAAGACCTATCCATAGATACCCAACACGTATGGGTTTGAATAAAAAATAATAATTGAGTTTCAGTTCTAAGTATGGGGAACCCCAAAATTTATTGTTTTTTTTTCTATTTTTATGTAAAAATCTTAATGCGGTTCACAGAATACATCTACTTACCAAGTTTCAACAGCATAGCTCTTATAGTTTCGAAAAAAAAATGGCTGTGATATACACGGACAGAAAGACAGTTAGACAGACAGACATGACGAATCTATAAGGGTTCCGTTTTTTGCCATTTGGCAACGGAACCCTAAAAAGCTTATTTTGAAGGCCGTGGCAGAAGTCAAGAGTTTTTTGGATAATAGTTGATGACTGACGCTTTAAAATGAAACATTATTTGTTCATCCTTTATCAAAGACATTAAATTATATTCCCTTATATTTTTTGCTATGTTAAACGAGCAATTAAAAAAAAAATCTTTAATTGGACTATACTTACGTCTGTTAGCTGACCATATCCGTATGGTGCAGAGGCAATAGCGAGGGCGTCAGCTTCGTTGCTGAGACTTAATGATGACTCTAGTGGTGTTCTATCTCCATGACGATGGATCTGAAACAAGCATGGAGTTATAAATATAGTGCAACTTTAGAGGCTATTCTTTGTGACTTGTGACTTTTAATAAAACCAAGTGTGAATGTGTATCTATATGCGGAAGGCGGAGGACAGGATGTTGTGGCGCATCCAGAGAGAGGTCTTTAACACGTTAATTGCCATGTCGGAGTATATGTCCGACACTTTTTGTTCCAATCAGGCCTTGTCGGACTATATGACCGACATCACATACCTAATCTGAACGTGTCGCTGCCTGCCTGCCTGACTAATGTGTCAATATAACTTTTGTTTGCATTTACTCGCGTACACTTTGTGGAAAGTATGAAGTCAAAATAAAAGTTAGGAAATCAATTGTAAAAATAGGCTATATATAATGTAATATTTATGATTTATATGTATTTATAGAATAAATAATCTATTTAAAGTGAAATAACACTAACACGTAACCCTACCCAACTGTCACCCACCGATCAGAATGAAACTTTGCACATCAATATAACACTAAAAAATGTGTTTTTTATATTTTTCCGGAATCCACTTTTTAGGGGTAGAAACCACCCCTAATAACCCCTAAGTAGGCTAACCCACGTAACTCTGGGTAGAGTGTGGTTGAGGGGGTGGTTTGTACCCCTAAAAAGTGGATTACGGAAAAAAAAAACACGGGTTCAATATTTTTTAGTGTTATATCGATGTGCAAAGTTTCATTCTGATCGGTGGGTGACAGTTGGGTAGGGTTACTTGTAAGTACATTTTCTGACTTTTTCTGATTTTAACCATGGCAGTTAACGTGTTAACAAGTATTGGACTGTAAATAGGCTGTGCAGTTGTGGTTGGTTCCGTGTGGTGCCGAACGTAAAGAAAAACACCACCCCATTTCTTCCCGTGGGTGTCGTAAGAGGCGACTAAGGGACTTACTATAGAATGGGCAGCAGCGTTCTCTATACATTTTAGCACCATGCTGCAATCGCCAACCCGTTAATCAAGCGTGGCGATTTTGGCAAGCCCCCCTAAAATTGGGTGAGGCCTATGTAGAGCAATGGACGTCTTACGGCCAAAAATTATGAGTCTGTGTGCATTGCGAAGTGTCAATATGGATGGCAATAAGATTTCCTACATAATCAGTCTACGATGTTCCCACTGGTGGGACACAGACCTCCTCTCTGAAAAAAGTGAGTTGGCCATAATACATCACTAGGGCCCAGTGCGGGTTGGTAGATGTTACATCATCATCATCATTTCAGCCGTAAGACGTCCACTGCTGGACTTAGGCCTCCCTCAATTTTGGGGGCTTTGCCATAATCGCCACGCTTGGCAGGCGAGTTGGCGATCGCAAATGGTGGTAAAATGCATAGGGAACGCTGCTGCCCATTCTCTAGTAAGTCCCTTAGTCGCCTTTTACGACACCCACGGGAAGAAATGGGGTGGTGTTATTCTTTACGTCCGGCATCACACGGTACAGATGTTACATGTCTAAGTATTTTTAGTTCTAGGAGAAGCCGGTTTCCTCGCGAAGTTTTCCTTCACTGTTTTGAGAGCAGTGGTGGGGAAATAATTTACACAAAAAAAAGCGCCTGTCTGGGTTCAAACCTGCATCTTTCAACTCGTAAGTCACGGCTATTACCACTGAGCCAAGATCGATATAAGAGAAGATAAGTTTATCTAGAAACCAGAAAGCCAAAGAAAAGATAGAATTGAATTGAAAAAAATTGAAAAAAGATAGAATTGAGTATGTATTTATTATTTTTATTTTAATGATATTAATTTTAGATATTCTGTATGTATGTATGTTTGTCTGTTTGTATGTAAGTATATTCATATATTAATGGTTTAATTTTATTAAGTGAATGGTTTTTGATCATATGTATTTTATTTTCTCTTTTACTCTTACGCACGCTGTGTACATCTTTTTATCTTTTCTCATATCGTGGGTATGCTGGAAGAGATTTCTATAGAAATAAGCACCACCTCTGTACCAATTTTTTTATTATATTCTTCTTGTCTGTTTATATATGTGTGTAAAGTCAACAGCAAAAGGTGTATAGTCAACAGCAAAAGTAGATGATCAAAATCAGAAATTCAATACTATTAGAACGGAGTTCGCGAATATATGGTAGCTGTACAGTAGTAAATGTTTGGTATAATTTACAATCACATACTTTTGAATCACTTCGACGCCACACAGTTCTGACGCGAACTCCGTTCATTAGTATTGAATTTCTGATTTTGATCATCTACTTTTGCTGTTGACTGTACATAAATGGTTAAATAAAAAATATAGAAATGTTGGGTAACAACTGATGTAGCTCGAAAGGTGATTTTAAGTTCATGGAAGAAGATATTTTGCAGCGACCAACATAACGGAATCTAGAGGCAGGAGAATGACTATGAATGGCAACGCCTACTAAGGTACCTTGGGCTAGCTCCGCTACAACTTTTTTTTTATGGGTGGGAAATCTTCAAATGACCTCTCTCGCTCTGGGCGAAGCGATATTTTTCCTCGGTATCAACTCTTCTAGTTACGTGGAGCTTGTGGGTAAAGGATTACACCCACACGGGTCGATTGAAGATTAAGCTACGCTTGCCGAAGTCGGTTCTTGCCAAGGGGTATCGTAATACCCAGTAACTGGGTTGTGGAGGTCAGATAGGCAGCCGCTCCATGTAAAATACTGGTACTCAGCTGCATCCGGTTAGACGCCAACCCCACCATAGTTGGAAAAAGGCATATTTATTTATTACTTTACGCACATAAATGTACAGAGGCCAACTTAATGCCGTAGGCATTTTCTACGGCTTGCGGGCGGCGAGCAATGGGTAGCTCGCCGCCCGGTAAGGACCAGGCTCGGGTCGACGGCGCGTAGTGTTCCACGCGCGCCTCAAAGAGATATCAGCAGCACTGTAGGGGTCTGCTAGGACCGATGCCTGCCAGGGCCGCGAGATTGTTCGAAAGAGATACCGTGACCCTGGCACATGGGCAACTGAAGGAACACGCGTGGGTTTTAGTCAGTAAAAGTCTGACACGCCCTCCCGCTCCGCCCAGAGCGGGAGAAGTCATTTGATGATTTCCCATCCACAAAAAAAGGCATTTTCTACCAGTCAACCTTTTAGTGAAGCAGAGATATACACTCAGTAAATGTTTAAAATATAAACGCATAAACCACGCATAGATTGAGAAACCAATAAGTAAGCATGAAAAACATTTTTAACTTACCAAAAACGTTAACTCCAGTTCGGTGCCATCCAAAATGGAGTCATCACTATAAGCTAAAACACTAAGAGACATTAGCAACAAAGAAATGAATAACGTATACATTTTTAATTAATTTATTGACATATAAACTATGATATATAAGAAGTAAGCCGCTAATATAGCGATGGAAAGTCTGGTTTCCGAATATATGTATATGATTTGTTTTTATTGTGGTATCAATAACTTGCCTTAGATAAATATTTTGTGTAAAATATTTTTGCTTCACGTGAATCACACAAGGCTCGTTTATCATTTTATCTCGATTTAAACTGAATCACTTTATCAAATTTTATCAATGTCAATGTTATGTGTTTCATTTTCATGTAACTGTTGACGTTCAAAAGTGCCTTTTTGGGCCAATTTGAAATAAATGTTTTGACTTTGTGTTTGTCCCATTTCTTCCAGTGGTTGTCGTAAGAGGCAACTAAGGGACTAAATAGAGAATGGGTAGCAGCAGTCTCTATGCATTTTATCACGATACTGTGATCGCCAGCCCGCCTACCAAGCGTGGCGATTATGGAAACCCCTCCAAATTGGGGGAGGCCTATATCCAGCAGTGTACGTTTTAGGGCTGATGATGTTGAAATTTGTCACTGGATGACTCAGTATAAACGGCTGAGCGAAATTGGGTAAATATTTTTTATGAGTAGAATTTTCGTTATAAGAAAGAAGATAACAATAATATAACATTAAAGAAACTTAATATGTTAACTTTCATGTCGGACTATGTGTCCGAAACTTTTTGTTCCATACAGGCCTTGTCGGACTATATGACCGACAACACATACAAAATATGAACATGTCGTTGCTGCCTGGCGGCCATGTTTTTGGAATAAATAATGTGTTTATGGAATAAATAATATATTTAAAGTGAAATAAAAAAATAAAAAAAAAATAAATAAAAAAATATTCCTATTTTAGCCATGGCAGTTAACGTGTTAATAAGAATAAAACATATAACCACTTTTATTGCCAGAAAAAATAACGGCTAAACGGCGGGGTAATTGCGTGACCTACTAAACATTAAGACAGGCTTTCATTTTGACGGTTCTACAACATCCATTGCGTTATTTACGTTATTGAGCTGACAGATTTTTCGAACATATGAAGCAATGAATTTGCCATAGCTTCAAAAATGATTCAGATTCTGATTAATAGTGATATTCTGATTAACCTGATAGCTTGTGACCCGGATTAACACATAGGGTATTTGTTATCTTGGTTACCACCGGGATCTATGTACATGCAGCTCCAGGGAAATCTCATCCCCCTAGAAACGTATAAAAAGCGACATCTATAAAAGGATGCTATACTACGATTTACGTGCGCGCCATCTCTTTGACATCAATAAAGTTAGTGTTCTATAGTTAATGATACCGATTCCCCAAGTAAGCGTGCAAGATAGCCATTTAACAATATTTTTTTACTTTATTAATACAAAATTTTCATGCGCTAACCTACATCAGCATAATTATTTATGCAGCCCAGATGGAAACTTTAGGGCGATAGCGGGGTTAAGAGGGAAGTAGGGAATTATGAGGCGGTCTTTTGAAATAAAGGAGATTCACATTAATACGTAGTATTATTTATTTGTCTTATGGTATTTATTAATATATTAACCCAATTTAGATTAACAAATATTTATTTACCTACTGATAAATGTGAAACCTATTTAATTTAGTTTTGACGATTTTACAAGAGAACCATCATGTTACTCACGTTTGAAACAAACAGAATAACAATTTTCAAAACTGTTTACAAAATAACAATCAACTACTTATAAAAAACTTGTGGGGCCAAATCTATACTAATAACGGAGTGGGTAACCTTCATTTTCTATAACTTCTTTTAATCTTGATCTCATTCCATTTAGCATATTTAAACAAATGTCACTTAATCGCATTAATTCCCAAGTTCTCATAACGTCTTCATCTAAATTTCGTCTAGTTTTGACTTTACTTGAGTCCCAATTAAGCACCATTTGACCCCACGAATTTTCTATAGGGTTTAAGTCAGGGCTTTTAGATGGCCAATCAATTAACGTTATGTCTCTTTGTGTAGAGAACCACTCCTTAACCTGTCTTGACCGATGCACCGAACTATTGTCTTGAATAAAATAAATATGTGCATCAGGGTATACGTTGCGCACTGTTGGAATCATCACGTCTCTTAAATCTCCAAGTATCGTTCGCCATTTATTCTAGCGCCGACTTCGACAAGCTCGCCAGGACCCACCGAAGACATCCATCCCCAGTATCCTAAAAACACACGAAAGTTTTATTACTATACCCTATTTAAATAGACAATGTAGATTTTACGTCAGTCATTGTAAAACTGACTCCAATATACCGCTTTTTATGTTTTGTTTACATTTATTATCCTTTAATGATTCACAATAATAATTATATCTATTAATAATATCATTATTATAATAGTGACAGCGCTAATGAGTCATAATTTAGCAAATAATATTTTTATAATATTTTTTTATTTATTTAAGAAAGCGTACATACTAAGAATAGTGGTATTAAAACTAAATGGCTTATGCTATGCGCAATACATTAAATCCCTGATCTCCAAACTAGGGGGGTCCCTGTATCTTAGAGATCAGTATCCCTCCGCAGTAATGTCACAAGCCAATATTAGTGACATACTAAATATTACAAAATTGTTGTTTTTATTTTTAATCGTAACCTTAAAGCTAAGGAAATAAAATAAAACACTAAATTAAAATAACATTCTGATATACAGTTTTGTGTGAGTGTGTGTGTGTGTGTGAGGGTGTGTGTGTGTGTGTGTGAGTGTGTGTGTGTGTATGAGTGTGTGTGTATGAGTAGGGTGTGTGCCTGTGTAAGTGAGAGGGGGTGGGGCGGGGTGATTTATATTTAAGTGCAAGTTAAATTAATTTTAATTCAGTTTAAGGGTAAGTGGCCTAAAAGGAGATCCTCAGTATTATTATGACTTAATTTCGCCAAGTATTTGTTTAATGCACATTTGCATTCATATTTAGTTTTAGAAAATAGTTTCAGCTCCTTGTTTAAATTATTATACACAGTTATGCTGTTGATATAATACTGGCGCCTGGCAAAGTATGTTCTGTGGGGTTCTTGTGGAAAAACTTTATGTCTATGTATCGACCTACCAGCTGGTTCCGCTAAGGGACGGGAAGAATGTTTACGAATTATCATTTGTTGCACGTAAAGTTGTCTGACAGTCAACAGATCACATTCGGCATAAAGCTGTAATGTGGGATACCTACGTGGACGAGACAGCATGACCTTAATGACAGCCCGTTGTGCACGCTCAAGCCTAATAAAAACATTTACAGTAGACCCTCCCCAAACTGGAATACAATAACATAAAACCGACTGGCACAGTGCAAAATAGACTAGTTTCAAGGTTTTACTATCGGCAGATCTACGAAGTTTTTTGAATACATAGATTAGTTTACGGATTCTTCCTGAAAGTATCTCTATATGCTTGTGCCAGTTCAGGTTTTGATCTATATGAATGCCGAGATAGTTTACACCACTAGACCTGGATATGTTGAGACAGTCACATTCGGGAGAGGACACATTGGTACAGGTGTGGGCTTTGACTGCAAATGATAGCGATGGGGAAAGATTTGACCTAATGGTAAAGGGAACATATACCGTTTTTTGCACGTTTAGGGTGAGCATGTTATTTGTTAGCCAATTCATAATTTGTTTAAGTGCGTTGTCAGCATTGGAATAACATTGGCTCCAATCTACTCCATCTATTACTAAGGCTGTGTCATCAGCGTACGTATATATTTTGCAATGCTGAATATTCATCTTACACAGCTCATTTATATAGATGAGAAATAAGGTGGGCCCTAATACGCTCCCTTGGGGGACACCGTATGTAATAGGTAAAACCTCACTCTCATGCTGACCCACTCTAACATATTGTGTTCGTCCCCTTAGGTAATCCGAGAAAATATCCAAAACAGGACCGCGAATTCCAATCTTCTCCATCTTCACCAACAAGGCGGGCGCAGAGACGGTATCGAAGGCCTTCGATAGATCAAGAAAAATACCCAGACATTTTAATCTCTTATCAAGACTCCTAGCAACATGCTCAGATAGGCCCATAACCGCATCTTCAGTGCTCATCTTTGTTCTAAAGCCGAACTGGTTATGGGCTAGAATATTGTTTGCGTCCAGAAAGCTGATGAGGCTATTATTCAGGATACGTTCCAAGATCTTCGATAAGGTAGTAAGTACGGAGATTGGCCGGTAATTATTAACATCGTCTCTGCTCCCAGACTTGTGAACCGGATGCACAACAGCTCTTTTAAAGGCTTTAGGGAAAATTCCAGATGTTATTGAGATATTACAAATATGTGTAATTACTGGAACCAGAACATGTCTCGTGCGTTTAATTATTATAGCCGGGATCCCGTCCCAACCAGTAGCACATTCGGATCTAAGGCTCAGGATTATGTCTTCAACATCATTCTCATTCACCTCAAGGAGAACCATTGACCCACTAGGGTTCAATATTGGCACGTTAGGACGAGTGGGTGTCGGGGTTAATTTGGATGCCAGATTACTGCCAATATTGGTAAAAAAGTTATTGACAATGCTTAACGAGGATTTAGGCGATTCAGAAAGATTTAGAAGCTCCGTGGGAGAAGCACGGCTTGATTGAATATCAGATACTTTCTTAATTACATTCCAGGTTGCTTTGATATCATTTTTTGCCTTAGAAAATTCTTGCTGTTCATATTCATTTTTAAGCTTGCTTAGCAATGAATTACAGTGATTTCGGTAACGGCAGAAGGTGATTTTAAGTATTTCATTATCCTTATCTGTTTTGAGTTTAGAATTCATGCAATCACGATGGCGAATGCAGCGCAACAATCCAGGAGTAATCCAAGGTTTAAGGATTCGTTGTCTTCTGGGTACAGTATATTCCCATGAATGCTTTTTAATAATAGAAGACAGGTCTCGTATCAAAGTATCCGCCGCCTCATTAGGATCCAGAAGTTCTAAAATAGGTGACCAATCATTGTTACGAATATCATCAAAAACTAAGTTGTAGTCTATTTTGTGGGTAGTGTGTGCTGTTTTATTATACTTGACTGTATTTTGCAAAAATAGGACTACTGGGTTGTGGTCTGTTATGGATGACTCAATGACGACAGTCGTTGCAGATTTATTCGTTTTTAGGAGAACGTGATCTAGACAGTTGGACAGCCGAGTGGGAAAAAGATGAGCTGGCAGAAGCCCATTTGCTGCAGTGCAGGATAAATACTCGTCAGAGCACACATCATTATTACCGTCTTTAATATCTATATTCATATCACCGATCAAGACTATTGTTTGAGAAGGTACTTTAAGAACGTGATCCAAACTTTCAATAAAGTTACTAATATCTTTGAAGGAGGGAGATCGATATAGAGCAATAATTGAGATATCGCCGATGTGGCACATTAAGCAATTAGCGTCCACAAATTGTGGTTCCTGTACTTCACATTTGATTGTGGATTTGACGTAAAGAGCACATCCGTCATTTTGGTTATAGTTATTTTTTGTGCAATAGGAATTATAGCCGTCTAAGATTGGCAAATTCGACAGTTTGCTCAACCAGCATTCCGTAAGTACGATAACATCGCACTGAAATCCTAGAAGCTGCATTAGAACAGATATTTCGTCAAAGTTTTTGTTTAAACTACGAATGTTAGTATGTAGGATTTTTATCCCATTGTTCTCTTGTGTAATATATTGCAAACAGGTTTCAGGCAGACATTTAAAAGATTTAGATATGCTAAGTGTATCTAATTCGTTATTAATGAAATTTAAGTTAGCCATTGATAATAAAGGTTTAATGTACGGCATAAGATTTTACAGACATTTTACAAAAATAGTATTTACATTTTAATCAAGTGAATAGGTCAATGTTAATATTTAATTAAATTAACGAATGCTTACCCAGTGATAACCTGCCACTAGTCCTCAAAGGTAAAACATTTTGAGAGTTATAACGTTCGCCTGGTCTTCTCCACAGTATTTTACGTCCATCTTTATCAGACTTAAACGTCTTTTCATCGATATAAATGACTATCTCATTTTCTCAATCAAAATTCATAAACTGGGTTGCAAATTTTATTCTGGCTTGACTGATGAGCTTCGGTTAATTGAATTTTTTTTGGCAGTTTTATAATTATGGATCCCAGCTGCATGTAAATGTTTTCGGACGTAGTAGTAAGCGAAATGCCATATCTTACAGCGCTAGATCGGGTGCTTCTGAAAGGATCCGTAGTATGGCTATTAACTATTTCACGATGACGGTTAGACTGATTTGTGTAAGCAATCGGACGTGGCCCTTGGCGGTTACACTTCACTTCACCAGTTTCTTGATATCGTCGCAGTCGCACCCATAAACAAACTGTGTTTCTCTAAGGAAGTAAATTACAATAAAAAGTTAGATTTCAAATGGAAAAAAATATGAAAATATTAACGGATTTTATTATAGATTACACTTACGTCGACATTTAATTCTCGAGCAATACTCTTTAAACTTTGATTTTGTTCCCAAAGGACGATAATTTTCACTTTTTGAAAGTTACTCAATCGAGGCATCGTTTTATCGTAATTATAAGTAGTCATTCGAACAACACCAGCAAACGAGTAATTATGCTACGAAGAGAAGTCAAGTTTAAAAAATTATAAGTTTACCCTCAATCTTCTTCGTTATGTTTATACGATACGGCCAACTAAGATGATTCATAAACTTATCGATAATTTTCACATTTATGCTAAGGAACTGATTGGCGCAGCGGTATGACAGCTCGGCTTGTCAGTTATAGGGTCCACGTTTGATTCTGACGGCGGACTTTAAAGATTTTGTTAAATTTTAAAATTCTGTTGTGAGTTTTTAGAAACTTGTAAAAAATATAATGTTTGAGTAAATTTGGAAGTTAAAAAATAGAAATAAGTAGGAGGCGATAATTGATATACAAAAACCCGATGCGATAGTTATTAGGCTACGGTCGCTTTGCTTAAGTGCCACTATATATTTTTTCTAGTTTGAATATTTTAGCAGTTTCGTTGATTTCACAGAGATGGCGCGCTTTTATACATTACTATGGGGTGAGAATACCCTGTTGCTGCATGTACGTAGGAAAATTTCCAACATCCACGCAGGCTAAGTCGCTCCCGTAAAGTGGTCCAAAGACCTTGTGAATGTCGCAGGAATCCACTGGATGCGGGAAGCACAGCTCCGGTCGAAGTAGCAGACCTTGGGGTACGCCTATGTCCAACAGTGGACGTCTTCCAGCTAAACTGATGACACGGGCCAACACGCCCAGCATACGCTAGTTCCTAATATTTATTTTGCTTTTACTGTTATCTTTCTAATGATAATATACATAAGTATCATAGAAATAACAAAAGAAAAAAAAACAGGGAAACCATGGATTTGTACTACATATTACACTCGTAACATCACGCCTTATTTCCTCGAAGAGAGCGACAGAGGTGTACCTATTTCGCCAGTTATGTTAAAGTCCCATTGTAATGGGGGGCGAGCCTACTGACATTGACCGGGTATAAATCTAGACTTTGTGAGCTGCTACTGAGAAAATCCAGATAAAAACACAATAAGTACTAAACACTTTGCTTTGATTTACCATCATTTCAGCCGAAAAACGTCCACTGCTGGACATAGGCCTCCCCTAAGCTCCACCACTTTGACCAGTTCTGTGCTTCCCGCATCCAGTGGATTCCTGCCGCCTTCAAATGGTCATAAGTTCATACTAGTATTATTATAATCAACATTACATATGTACATCCAACCGTTACTGTTTGTTTTTTTTTGCTTGTAGATAGCGGGAACGTACTACCGGGATAAAAAGTTAACCCAGTTTATAAACTATCTGTGCGCCAAATTTTACATCCATAAATCCATACATTCTCACAAATTTTCACATTTATAATATTATAGTAGGGAAGTAGGATCTATGCTTTCAACGGTCCCTCATTAGTCAAATGATAAGTAGTTTAGAAGTTAAGAGGGACCAGATGCGGTATGAAGAACAGGGTTAAAGTTCACTCATCCCCTATAGAAAAGAGTTGATTTCTATTTCTACGAAGAATAGACACAGCTATTTTCATAAAAAGTGACATTTTGTTTCTTCATTTTTGACATCTCATCGTAGAAATCTTTCTACATTTGTCATTTTGTCTCTCATTTCTAAAGATCCTTCTCTAGGTCATAGATGTAGACTATTTAAGAAGAAAGTTTTCTATCTCAAACTGTCAAAGTCACACTGACAACTAGTTAATTTAGTTCATGTGGCATTAGCAAGGAAGGTTAAGGCCAATATTATCTACTGTAAAAAAATATTGTTCCAAAATACAGTAATTCGACACTTTGGAGAAATTGTTGTAGTTGTGTTTGTATACGTGAGTTAATAACAGTATGTCAGAGTCGAATCATGTCGAAGAGTAAATTTCAAAAAAAAAGTGCAGTTGACTCTTTCTATTTTACTGCCGTCGTACCTACTGCCTACACGAAACGTCACTTTGTCTATTCTTCCGACGATAAAGCTACGCATGCAGAAGGGTACTGCATCTGGTGGGCAACTGCCCAAAGATTGATGTCGAGACGTTGTATATATATATGCTAGTTGAGCAGTACACTCTGCTTTCGGGATGCAGGAGTTTTGCATGACGATAGTGTGATTCATCAAACTCAAACCATTTATTTCAAATACACCAATTACAGGCACTTTTATTTAATTTATTTATTTATGTAAATCTCCCTTACAACTATCTAAAGAAAGAAAGAAAAAAGTGTTTATTGGCATTACATCATTAAAATAAAACTATTTAAAAAAAAAAACAGAAAAACAAAACAGTGATAATAATGCCAAAAGGGCCTCAGCTCAGCATAATGTCAGATGACAACACAAGGTGTGCCATCTGACGCTGATTTTCAGCTGCAACCCACGAGTGCCATACGCAAGAGTAATAAATACAAAGAGTGTGTCCGTAATAATAAATGAAGAAAGTCAAGAATCAGATAAGTCCTAATGCGATACTGCAGTCTTAAAATTTACTTACTACGAACGTCTAAAAATAAAATAAAAAACTTAAAATCTACTATACCTACCAAGTTTCTAAATATACGATATTTAAAATATAACAAACAACAGCATTCATCATTTCAGCTGTAAGACGTCCACTGCTGGACATAGACCTCCCCCAATTGGAAGGGTTTTGCCGTAATCGCCACGCTTGGCAGACGGGTTGGCGATCGCAGTATGGAACAACAGCATTAGCCTACTTTAAACGGGCCACGAAACGATCATTTAATCGCTGGTATTATAGTTACTATAATCATCCATACAAGAGCGTGTTTAATTCCAAAAAAATAAAATAAAAAAATAAAAACTAAAATACAGATATACTAAAATAAAAAACCGGCCAAGTGCGAGTCGGACTCGCGCACCGAGGGTTCCGTACAAACCTGTAGGTATAAAGTTTTAATTTTTTTAAAATATTTTTATTACATGATGTAACTAAAAATTTACAGTTTTCGCAATTTTTCCTTTATCTGTGCTATAAGACGTTGCTTCGTACCAAATTTCAAAATTCTAGATCGACTGGAAGTACCCTATAGGTTTTGATTCCCTTGCGAGTTTCGATAATTTGCTGAAATTTGCGGCATAAACGGCTATATCTTTTGATTGCGTTAGCTTAGAGGTTTGATTTTTTCACAGCTCCAAGGGACAGCAGACTTGAGTATTTGATATAAATTTCAGCTTGATACCTCCACGCGTTCCTGAGAAAAAGGGTCTTGACAGACGGACGGACGGACGGACGGACAACAAAGTGATCCTATAAGGGTTCCGCTTTTTCTTTTTGAGGTGCGGAACCCTAAAAACGAACTATACAAATAAATACAAAAACAAAGGACACTTAGGCGTCGAAGTACTCGTCCGCATCACTGTCATCTGGAAACGTGCCCAGAAGACTGGCAGTTGGCCATTCAACGTGGCAATGCTAATTCTTTGGCCAAAGAATGACCCTCTGGTCACGTGAAGTGTCGACCAGTCGATGAGAAATTTCCTTAAAAAGGAGGCGTGCACTCGGGCCCCATGACCCGAGCGTTTCAACTCCAAACGGCTCAAAACTGTGGTTACCTATAAGGTTACAGTATTTGCGCCGCTTGAGGGTCTCAGCAGCCGCAGCAGCGGCGCCAGCACAGCCCGCCGTGCTAGGAACATGAGATGGCGCAAGGGTGTCGACACAGGTTGCGTCCCACACTCTGGTGGGTCTACCCACCTTCCAAGGCAACAACGTCATGCCGTCTGGTCTCTTCCCATCGTCACGTACCAAGCCGTTTGGTTCTAATACCGCTGGTACGCCGGCGGTATTAGCTTACTTTAATCTATACTATAACATAAAATAAATAACAGTATTTTTGCGAATTATTATGTTGTGTGTGTTAGTGTGTGTGTTTTTTTTTTTTTAATTGTCATCCAAAGCGTACTATGTACCTATGGAGAAGAACGGGTAACAAACTCCATGGAAACTCTATCATAGTTTTATCATAGTTCGCATCTGACGATGTAAATTCCTCACATAGGTACATAACTACATATATACGAGTTAAATTCATTACCCTCTATTTT
Source organism: Aporophyla nigra (assembly GCA_947507805.1). Classification (NCBI taxonomy): domain Eukaryota; kingdom Metazoa; phylum Arthropoda; class Insecta; order Lepidoptera; family Noctuidae; genus Aporophyla; species Aporophyla nigra. Next base: position 6,210,030 of record OX382292.1, on the reverse strand, counting down.
GCTACTTCAAGTAAAAATTGAATGAAATTCAGAGGAAAGGACAATTTTGCACGACTACAAAATTAATACCTATTTATGAATTTCATTGATTAAAACTTATCTAAAGACGTGCCTCTCATGGACATTATAAAAAAAATGCATGATGTGGGTGTGACAAATTAAAGTGACGAAAAATACTTATTGTCAGCATGACGGGACTGATATTATGATTATGGGTAATAATTAACATGATATAACCGCCGCCGCCGCGTGCATGATATGACTGTAATCCGCAGTCTAAATTAAAAGTTAAAATTTAAAAAGTAATAAGTAATGGGAAGGGAACTAAGGACAGATTTTTGTATCTCAAAATAAAGCCGTCTTTAGAGGAGCTTGTGACTAAGTTATCAAAACCGCACTGGTTGATAGATAAGGTTAAGTTACACTTGTTACGGACGCTGGGTGACCATTTTTACATACCAAGAGCTAGGCGCGGTCGCAGTCTAACATTTTGGGAGGGGTCACCATGAGGAAGGTACATCCTCTTTGGTCTAGTAGTCGCAAGCGCTACTGGTCAGCATGATGTCCCGGGTTATAATCTTTTTGCAAATGTCCATCGGAGTCTCCGTGGCTCAAGTGACAACAATTTTAAGATAGTAAGACAGGCAAATCGTTCAGGGTTTCGACAGCATGACTGTCTTTGGGGGGGGGGGGGGTCATGACCCCTAGGACCCCTCTCGGACCGCGCCTGCCAAGAGCCCTCTGTGCCTCGGATAATGCGTTAAGCCGTTGGTCCCGGCTGTCATCCGTAGATCTTTGACTGGGTTTCAGAGTTCAGTTTGCAGTCGCTCCATGTAAAATAGGTACTGGTATACATTTGCATCTAGTTAGACTAGGAGACAACCCCAACATAGGAAAAGGCTAGGCAGATTCCCCGATTTTCTTTTACCAGTCTAGTCTATTGGTCATAATAAAATAAATATCTTACGACAACCAACACACGGTGTGTATCTGATTCCAAACTAGGCAGAGCCTGTACTATGGCAATCAGACAACTGATAAATATACTTATATATTTCTAAATACATACATATTATAGATAAATTACACCCAGACACAAAACAAATGATCGTGCTCATCACACAAAGATTTGTCCTGGGTGGGAATCGAACCCACGACCTCAGTCTCAGCAGTCAGGGTCACTAACCACTAGACTAACAGGCCAGTCACTGGTACCTCAAGATCGAATCAAAAAAGAATCACCTATCTGACACAAAAATTTCACCAAAACAGGTTTAGAACTTAGTGATTGTTACAGGTCGTCAGAAGCCAGAAAGTCACAACCAGTCTTACCAAAGGGTATATGTGTTACCCAGTAACTGGGTTGTGGAGGTCAGATAAGTAGTCGCTCCATGTGAAATACTGGTATTCAGCTGCATCCGGTTAGACTGGAAGCCGCCTCCAACATATTTGGGAAAAGGATAAGCAGGAAAAGGAGTAAACAACTGCTATTACTCTGTAAAAGACTTCTTGTCAGACAAATCTCTGGTCCAATATAGTCCCCATTGGTCATGATGCGTTCAGTTTAGTTTTATCTTTTTTATTATTTTTTTATTGTGAAATCTTGAATTTGTAATAATAATGTAATATTGCATGTAACTATTGTATGCCCTAAGGGCGGGACGTAGCTGATCTCAATAATTTTAAGACCTGTGCTATGCACCTACCTATGATCCACAATAAAGATTGAATTGAATAGTTGAATTGAATAGGTGATGCTGATAAACTTAAGGCTCTTTCCACATCGGTAAGCAGAAGCTTAACCTCATGATATGGTACATACCATCCTAAAAGGTAGCGTAAATGGGGGCGAACCGCAACACATCATAACTACAGATCGGATATTCAGATGCATATATTAACCTAAAGTTGAAATGTTGGCTAATATAGAATGCGCGTTTTTACCGTGTTTTTTCGTGTTGTTTTAACTAACACATACCACCCTATAAACATATGTATTTGCATCTGGGGTTAAACATTAATCTATACTTATATCTATACTAATATTATAAAGCTGAAGAGTTTGTTTGATTGAACGCGCTAATCTCAGGAACTACTGGTCCGAATTGAAAAATTATTTTTGTGTTGGATAGTCTATTTATCGAGGAAGGTTATAGGCTATATACCATCACGCTACAACTAAGAGGAGCGGAGCAGTAATGAAAAAAATTGCAAAAACGGGGAAAATCGCACGGGTAGGCGATTCGACGCGACGGGAAGGGTCGGGGAACACGAAATTTAACGCGGACGAAGTCGCGGGCAGAAGCTAGTTTTAAATAAATATGATCCAAGAAACCCTGCTTTAATAAAAATACGAAGCCGCTCCGTGTTTTCGCAGCTAAATAGTAACATTAGGTAAATATGCATCCGAATATCCGATCACTGATCATCGTCTTTCATCACTTTTGAACATTTTATATGAACCATCTGCAATACTGACGTGACATTATGATGTGATATTTTTGATGACATTTAGAGACAAAAGGCATAGATTCTGAATTAAATTAATTGACTTTATGGCAGTTAACTGTTAACAGCCTGGCAATTTTGCGTATTTGTATATTAACCTATGCCAATATCCTGAAAATTTGGTAGCGTCGAGTGACGGCTCGTTGAGATGTATGCATCGACATATATGCTGTTGGGGCAGGTCAGCCCAAAGGCCTAAGAGAGTTTTGTTTGTGACATACAAACACGTGCAGCCCATCCCCCCTAATAATGGGGGGAGTGGTCGACCGATATCATCGAAAAATTAAATGAATTTCCTGCGGATCACTATCTGCGGTTGTAAAGATATTTCACTAATGCGTTGCTTGTCGTATTTATTGTTTTTTGAGCCTGTTTTATGGCAGTATTAGCTAACATGTTGGCTAATATATCGACCATCGGTTCCCACGCATAACACATCAAGTGACCACGCGGGTGTAATATTTTGATTCGTAATGCTGACTAAACTATTTTGCTGTTTGTGAGACTAAAGTATAAGCTTATGTGGTGACTCAAAAAGGTTTATGAAAAAAATCTCCATTACTTTTATGTTTCATGAGAGCAATGGTGGCCTAGTGGGTAACCAGTTGTAGGTCGTAGGTTCAAACCCAGGCAGGCGCTTTACCGTGTGGATATTGTTTATTCACCATTGCTCTCAAAATGGAAAAGAAAAACATCGTGAGGAAACCAGTCATAGAACCAATGATTTGAAAACATGTGACAACTCATACTAGGCCTGCGTGATAGATTACGGCCCACTACAGAGATCAGGGTGCTTACTCTCGAATATAATTCCAATAGATCGACATTGGTCAAACGTCAGTTGGTTGAGTTAAACGTCAGGGATTGGCTAGACTCAGTGAGTCCAGCCAATCACTGACGTTTGACTGACAATTCCAATGTCGATCTATCGTAATCATATTCGAGAGTAAGCACCCAGGTCTGTGTACCAGCAGTGGGAACATTATAGGCTTATCATGCTTGGATTTCATTGTTGGTGCCTGGTTAAGTAATTTCAATTGCGACCACTGGCCCACCCGGGTTGGGCAAATTTTTATTCGGTTTCTGGAGTCAATGGCAAATTTGGCAACTGGCTCGCCCCCTTATTGCACGACACTGGCGAAATATAGGCATACCTGCATATTATACACTTCTTGCCAATCCCTTTGAAGAATAAATGTTACATATTATAGGTATACTGCCTCGTTGGTCTAGTGGTCGCAAAAGCGCTACTCTACTGAGCATGAGGTCTGGAGATCGATTCCCAGGTCGGGCAAAGTGTTAATGAGTTATTTTAAATGGAACTTCTCAGTAGCAGGCCGGAATTTGTATCCGTGCTCGGTTGATGGCAATAAGCTCGCCCCCAGTTATACCGGATGACATTTTTTACCGTCTCGACCTTCATATGGTGTGTTGTGTAAATAGAATGGAAGGCAGGAAGGCCTTCATATTCATCGTAGGTGACTAAAGGAGCGCGGGACGCGGGCGGACGGGGATGCGTGTGCGGCTCGTGCGCCTGCTAAAAATCAATGAGGCCGCCTATCGGCCGGCTTCAAAGGGTAGGACCGCGCTAAGAAATCATTGATCCATGCCGCGCGTATGATTTGAGTTTCGATAGATTTTAATTGTTTTTTTTATAAAAAAAATCCAAATTTCTGTTTTTGTTGTTCTAGTATGAAAATGTTACTTTAAATGTGTAGTATTTATTGCTAGATCAATTTCATTACATGTTATTCAGAACTAAAAATAATAAAAAATTCTATGCCAAAGGCTTCTACTCCGTTCACCTATTACACCCATTTTTTTTCAAGACGTTTAAAATAACACCCGGTATAGGACTTAAACATAACTGGCGAAATATGAAAATAATAAAATCAAATCAAAATACTTTCATTTCAAATAAACCTACATGAGCACTTATGAAAAATCAGAAGCAAGGTGCACGGTTCTAAGTTGTCGACTCCATTATAGAAGAGCCGGCAAGAAACTCTATGGTTACTCTTCCAAAATTAATTGGCTTTTACAAAGGCTTCAAATTGCAGCGTTACTAGGTATGGGAGGACAGTGCAGGCCAACAAGTACCAGTCACATAATAAAATAGAAAATTGTTTACAGTCTACAAGGCCTACGACGCTCCCACATTCATAAAATAAAAAAATATCCAAAAACATAAAAGAATCTAAAACTAAAATATAAGTAAACTTCTGCCTTACTCTTCGGAGACGTAAAGTGTGATGTTATGTTATATGCCATACAAGAAAACATTACTACAACCCTACATGATACAAGTGTAGCATCTTGAAGCGATGCACTAAACAATACGCTCTCCACTCGTTTGTAATATTAAACTAGAGTATCATAGCGACCATTCAGTTTGTCTTGCTGTCTGGCCGAGATTGTCCGAGAGGTTGCCAAGAATATTTTGAGAAAATACAAGCAGTAAGAGGAGTTTAGTCCTGCTGGCTAAATAAAAGCCGAATGGGCCCGTGGATCCATTTCAATACGTATTTTTTCCATTTAATTTATAATGAGGACTAGCTTCTGCCCGCGACTTCGTCCGCGTCATTTTTTTGCTCCCCTGACTCTTCCTGTCGCATCGAATTGCCTGCCGGTTTACGTCGATTTTTCTTTGCTGCTCCGCTCCTTTTGATCGTAGCGTGATGTTATATAGCTTATAACAAAAATAATTATTCAATTTGGACTAGTAGTTCCTGAGATTACCGCCTTTAACCAAACAAACAAACAAACTCTTTAGCTTTATAATATTAGTATACATTTTATAATAATATTCTGTCACAGTTATTAACTTAGCAAGTGTAATTAGGTTTCCTAATTTTTGTGAGAAACGAACTATAGCAAAAACTGACTTAAAGAAACAAGGAGGATTCCCAAAAAAATACTACTAAGTGAAAAGTAATTTTGATTTTGGAAGTCGGTGGTAAAAGCGTTCGAAATTGACATTATATTTCACATTATATTTATAAAAAATTACGGATATTTAGAAATCTGTACCTCCATTGAAAAATACTGAAATTCAGAGAAAGTATAAAAGCTTCATCAAAACTATGGCGGTTAGTCTACTTGTCGTGAAGTTTCCAACGAAATCGGAAATCAGGTACAAACCACAATCATTTTCAAATACTTGCCAGAAATAGATTTTGATTTCAAAAGTTTGAAATTTAACCCAAAACACGAATTATTGTTGAAACTATGAACTATATCCGTAACACTGTGTTTGACATAATGAAATCGAATTCCAACAAAATAATAACTTGTATTAAATGATATTTGAGCAGTGGTGGCCCAGTGGTAACGGCCGCGACTTACGAGTAGTAGGTCGTGAGTTCGAACCCAAGCAGGCGCTTTACATTGAGTAAATTGTTTCATTACCACTGCTCTCAAAACGGTGAAGAAAAACATCGTGAGGAAACCGGCATGTCTTGGAACCATAAATTCGAAGACATGTGACATCTACCAACCCGCACTGAGCCGGCTTGGTGGATTATGGCCCACTCTCTCTCACCGAGAGGAGGCCTGAGTCCCAGCAGTGGGAACTTTATAGGCTGCTGATGATGATGATGATGAAATAATATTTCCGGACCGTATTTTCGATCCCTGTGATGCTGGACGTAAAAAATAAAATCATCCTATTTCATCGCGTGGGTGTCATAAAAGGCGACAAAGGACGGGCAGCAGCGTTCTCTATGAATTTTTACCACCATACTGCGATCGCCAACTCGCCTGTCAAGCGTGGTGATTATGGCAACCCCCCAGGCCCCCCAGGCCTATATCCAGCAGTGGACGTCTTTTGGCAGAAATGATGAAGATAAAATATCATTTGTTGGAATTCCACGAAAGACCAGAGAAACCATGGATGGACTGTGTGAATGATGATATAAATAGAAAGGGGTTGTCTATAGAAATGACGACTACTTGAGAAGTGTGATATGTTCTGCTCACTCCAAATACATTGGGATAAGGAGAAGTGAATGTTAAAGAACATCCATTTCATGGAGAGCAGTGGTGGCCCAGTGGTAACGAAAACGCCTTACAAGCTGTACGTCGTGGGTTCGAACCCAAGCAGGCACTTTACTTCGTATAAATTATTTCATCATCACTGCTCTCAAAACGGTAAGGATAAAGGAAAACATCGTGAAGAAGACGGCATGTTCTAGAACTAAAAAAAAAAAACTTTTGAGGTGTCAAGGGACACCCGGATGGAACGAAGTTCCTTTCCAGGATTCATTATTGTTATTATTTTTTACAACAAAAATATTCTCTTTCTCTCTTTCTACTCACAACAAAAAAAAAAAAACAACAACATACAAAACAAATACAAACAACAAAATATATACGGTCGAATTGAGAAACCTCCTCCTTTTTTTGAAGTCGGTTAAAAAGTGTCGTTACAACTTTTTCTCTTAATTTCCGTCTAGTCCCCTTTCGCAACGCGCCATAAGGAACTTCGTTCCAAAATTCGAAGATATACGACATCTACTAATATGCACTGGACTCGGGTGGGGGCACTTCTCACCGAGAGCAGGTCTATGTCCCAACAGTGGGAACATTATAGGATGATGATGATGATGATCCATTTCATATTAAGACTTCGTGCCTCAGTCGGGAAGCACGTAATATTTGCATCCATGTACGGTTACTTCTGGATCCTGTTTATCAAGAAATTTTTAATATTTGGTGTTTCAGTTCCACATATAGTTTGGAAATATCATACAGTTACTCTGAATATGATTATTTTATATCATAGTATTATAGATAAACTACAAAATTCAATTGAAGATGAGCAACTTTTGTTAGTACCCGCTCTTGTGCCCGCGACTTTTGTAGAATTTGACAATTCTTAATGGTACTCAAAAGCCTGAAGTCTCACAAAGGGTTTTGTGTTACACCAGTAACTGTTTGGTAGATGTCAGATAGGCAGGCTGCTCCATATAAACTATTGGTATTCAACGACGTCCGGTCAGCCTAAAAGCTGACCGCAGCATAGTATAAAAGGTAGGCAGATGTTGATAGCAACTTATTAAGAGATAGAAGCTGTCATAAATGATATTCGGGAAAGCCCGTCCCGTCGGTGCAACCGTCAGAAATGGCGATAAAAAACATAAGATTAGATAATGTTATGTAAAGTCTTATCATTTTTATCTTTAAGATAAGTCATGTCGTTTACATAAGTACAGTCACCAAAATAGATAAGTAACCATGGTCGTCGGATATAGTTGAGTTTAGTGAGAAACCCATTGATATTTTCGAATAAAATTAACTGAATTATAAGAAAACCAAAAAAATATTTCATCATATATCATCATCATCATATCAGCCGAAAGTCATCCAATGCTAGACATAGGCCTCCCCCAATTTGGGCTTTGCCACAATCGGCGATCACAGTATGGTGGCAAAATGTATAGTGAACGGTGCTGCCTATTCTCTAGTAAGTCCCTTTATCGCCTCTTATGATACCCAAGGAAAGAAATGGGATGGTGCTATTCTTGACGTCTGGCACCGAAAGGAACAAAAAAAAAACATATTAAATTTCATTCGAAAACATCCATTGATTTCTTACTAAACTTTATCCGACGACCCTGGTTACTTATCTCTTTTGGTGACTGTACATTTATTTATCTTCTATATCCATTTACGCATAGTATTAAAAGAAACTCGCATTTCGTGTCTGTCTGTGTGTCTGCCTGTGTGACTACTTAGAGTTTCACGATGGATTTTGATATTTATTATCGCTATAATTTAGACCATTTTAACCAAGACGGTTTTTAAAATACGTTTAACTTTGAATTAGCTCAGAAATCTCGATATTTTAATACGTCAGTAGAGTCTGAAGCGTGAGCGCTATATAGTGTTAAATTCAATGGAACAACTCAAACGATTTGTCTGTTTTTAATCGAATTCATAAAAGGAGGGATTCTACGTTTAATTTTTTTTTCATGTATGTTCACCGATTTTTCCATCAACTGTGGACCGATTTCAAAAATATGTTTTTATGGTATACATTTTGCTTCAGGGTGGTCCCATGTACATTTTATTGATTTTAAATAAAAATAAATAAATAAATAAATATCTTAGGACAACCAACACATCGTTATCTGATCCCAAACTAGGCAGAGCCTGTACTATGGTAACCACTAACCAGACAACTGATAAACATACTAATACATTTCTAAATACATACATATTATAGAGAAATTACACCCAGACACAGAACAAATGATTGTGCTCATCACACAAAGATTTGTCCTGGGTGGGAATCGAACCCACGACCTTTTGCTTTCGTAGTTTTTGCGTTAGCTTCGATAATACGTATTTGATTCAATTTCTTTATCGTGATGATATCCTAATACTTCCTGTCAATTGGATACATGAAGTGGGCTGCCGTTGTTAGACGATTAAAATGTCACGGTATAGTGACCTGGCCAGTAGTGTTATACGAATTAGTGCAGGGTAGATACCATAACCTAACCATGTACCGTGTGGTACCGGACGTAAAGAATAACACCACCCCATTTCTTCCCGTGGGTGTCGTAAAAGGCGACTAAGGGACTTACTAGAGAATGGGCAGCAGCGTTCTCTATGCATTTTACCACCATACTGCGATCGCCAACCCGCCTGCCAAGCGTGGCGATTATGGCAAAGCCCCCCAAACTGGGGGAGGCCTAAGTCCAGCAGTGGACGTCTTACGGCTGAAATGATGAATGATAAGAAACCATAACTAAAAAGTGAAAAATAAAAACTATAATACAAATAAAAAACCGACTTCCAAAAAAAACACTACCAACTGAAAAAAATAGTTTTTATTTATTGTTGTGTTCGTAATTATCAAGAAAAGGTTTATAACACGTGCCAGATTTTTTTGGAAAATCTAATGCTAATACGGAATAACGGAAGCGGAGCTGCGGGCATCAGCTAGTAAATCTACACCAATATCATAAAGAGGAAAAATTTGTATTTTTGTTTGTAATGGATAAACTCAAAAACTACTGGACCGATTTAAAAAAATATTTCAACATTACCTAGAAAGCTACAATATCTGCAAGTAACATAAACTATATAACATCACGCTACAACCAAGAGGAGCGGAGCAGTAATGAAAATTGTTGCAAAAATTAGAAAAATCGCACGGGTAGGCGATTCGACGCGAATTTCGTGTTCCCCCAACCCTTCCCGGTTTTTCCCGGACATTTGGTTTAAATAGGTTATTTTATCTTAGAAATTCTATCATTTATGTAGATTCTTTTATAGTTTGTGAGAACTTTGCAGGCCTTTAAAGACTGTAGGCAATTTTCCATTTTATTAAGTACTTTGTACTTCTTGACAGTCCTACATTGTTTTCCTATACCTATTAATACTGTAATCTAAAACCATTAGTCACGCTTATCCTTGTAAATATGGAAATATTGAAAGAACAATGTTTCCTATCATTTTATGTTGGGCGATTACAGCATATAAGTTGCAAGGGACGACAGTTGAAAAAGCTGTGGTTTACTTAGGTAAAAGTACTTTCGCAAAAGGCCAAGCCTATGTAGCCTTAAGTAGAGTATTTTTACTCTGCTTAAGGCTACATAGGCTTGGCCTTTTCCTTGGATGGTGTAGCAATTTGTGAGCTCGACCAAAGAAAACTATTTAATAACCCACATGACAAATCATCTTTAGCAGAATTGCAAAGATTGAGATGTAGTCATTGATACTCTCACTTGACAATCGGATTTCCATGTCCCAATTTTCCCACCACCAATTTTCTCATCAAGCGAAGCTAAGAACATTCTCGATTAAGTCATCAATATTCTCTTTCAGTGCGCTTTCATTTGAGACCCCACTCGAGTACCTATATTTGTAGACATTCGGTTATTCTTCCCCACTTTCACCCCCCACAACTTTTAAACGGCTCAACCGATTTTCATCAAACATAATTATCTAAGAACACTTGAGTCAGCCTCAACAAGTCACCTTTAATACAAAAAAATAATAATTGAAATCGCTTCATCCGTTCGGGAGCTATGATGCCACAGACAGACAGACACACAGACAGAAACGTCAAACTTATAACACCCCTCTTTTTGCGTCGGGGGTTAAAAATAGACTACTTAAGGCTCAGAAAAGCGAGACTTAAGTGCAAGTTCACACAGTGGTATAAATAAATAAAATCCTATATCAGTTTTCGTGATAGTTTGATTAAAAATAAATTTGTCAGTAGACCAAAACTCCATTAAGTATTTACAAAACTTTGTAGCCATTATAATACCTATATGTAGTATGTTTTATATCCGAATTTCAATTTCAACATTGCGAATACAATAGGCTTGTTCAATATTGCGGCTATAAAATATTAAACATCCGGCAATATTATTTTTTGTTAGGACTTGTCTAGGTATCTACTTCTACTATTGTCAGGACATAGTTTTTGTTAGTACCTAAGTAGGTCATTCTACTATTATCAGGAGGTAGTTTTGGTTAGTAAGTATGTCCTATGTCATATTTGTCTTTTGTTCTATAACAATGAATTATAGGGAATATATCGTCGTTGCAAATTTAAAATCTCCTATGTGTAAAAAGTAACTTTTCGAGAAAAACGAAAAAAACTGTTTCCTGAAAAAGAAACTGAGGAAACATTCTTATTTTTTTTAGATGTAAAGTGTAAAGGACTTATAATGTATTGAGATAGAATTTGTCTTATATCAATGTGTCGTTCAGCGTATATTTATATAAATTTAATTATTTTTCTGCACATAGGAGATTTAAGTTTCAACTTTTTGTCACATAAGTGGATTAACAGTTTATTACATCAGGCACATAGGAGTTTTCGATGGGCAATAAACATGAGATTTTATTAAATTAGTGAATACTTTAACGATACATTAAGATATTCACATATGAGTTTTTGCAATAGGTAGGTATTCAAAATCGCTTTTAAAATATATGCATAGCTCGTATTTGTGAAAATTGTTACATAGGAGATTTTAAATTTGCAACGACGATATATTATTTTCTATATACCAGGAATGGGGCCACCTTTGGAAAGATGCGGGCTAAATCATAGAATACTAATTAAGTCAACGGGCATCATATAAGAGATGAGTTGAGAAAATAAATACTCTGGTTTTTAAAATTGCCTGTGCCAGGGTGTCGGTAACTCTTTCGATCAAACCCGACCCTGGCAGGCATCGGTCCTAGCGAAACCCTTCAGTATTTGCTGACATCTCGTTGAGGCGCGCGTGGAATACAACGCGCCGATGACCCGGGAGCAGCAGCGTTCTCTATGAATTTTACCACCACACTGCGATCGCCAACCCACCTGCCAAGCGTGGCGATTATGGCAAAGACCCTCAAATTGGGGGAGGCCAAAGTCCAGCAGTGGACGTCTTGCGGCTGAGATGATGATGATGATGATGATGATGACCCGGGAGAGACTGCATCCTAAGAGTACAACAAGGATCTGCCAGGGTCATGAGATTGTTCGAAAGAGATACCGTGACCCTGGCACATGGGCAACTGAAGGAGCACGGAAAAGTACAACAAGGATCTTGTTCGTAAATATTTCGAAATTGTTCTAGGAAAAAAAAGGCGGCGTCAGTTCCAACTTTTGACGCCACTAAAAACTTGTAGCGTTGTATGTATGAACAAGACAAAAGTTGTCACAAATCGAACCAATGGGGAAGAGGTCAAAATAGCGCTGTCGTAGCTATTTCCTCACACAAGCCAAAAACAAAGGCGTTAGGTGCTTTTATTTTATTTTTGCGAAATGACAGACTGATGTGTATATACGTACTCCAAAATAACAATTGAACATTTTCAGAAAGACTTCTGGTCTTTTTTAAAGGTTGTCGGTTTTTTTTAAAGATATTCGTAGATATTTAGAAAAATACTGATTTCCACGACAAAATATTTAAGTTTTTTTTTAAATTCTGTAAATTTAAAATTCTATAAAAAAAAATATTTATTTAAAATGCTGAGATTAATAACGTAATAGTGAAATAAAACCTAACTCATGAGTGAAAACGAAATGGATTGAATGAACGTAATATAAAAACGAAAAATTTTATGTAGGCCCTAGCTATGACCACGCCATCTACAATAATTAGTTCTGCCCGATCTTTCCACATCGGCTTTTATATTTCAATTTAAACACCAATATTACTTTAATGACCTCGTAGAAACAAGAACTGTTTCGAAATCGGTTGAAATGAAGTTCTAACGTTTCTAACATACTGAATCTGACAGGTAAGTTATTGGTTTATATATGTTACACATTTTTCATATGAGGCTTTGTTTGTAGCAGTGCCAAATATAATTTTATTTGCAATTGAAATTTATATTAATAATGCTTCCAAATGATGCAACAGATAGGTCGAAAATTAAATAGGTATGTGGTTTAGCGTTGGTAATTTATTGTAGCGGGGTAATTACGTATCTCACTAACAGTAGGAATGTCTGTAATTTTGATAGTTCAACAACATTAATTCATTGTATAAGCAAGCTGTGGTGAGCTGAGAGCTGTAGTGGCCCAGTGGTATCAGCCTTGACTTACGAGTTGTAGATCATGAGTTCGGACCCAGGCAGGCGCGTTTTACTTTGTGTAAACAATTTCATCACCCCTGCACTCAAAACGGTGAAGGAAAACATCGTGAGGAAACCGGTAAGTTCTAGAACCAAAAATTCGAAGATGTGTGACATCTACCAACCGGCCATTAACCCCTAAAAGCTAAATACCCCCCGTATTTAGGTTTTAGGGGTCCATTGTTGTGAGGTAGGTAGGTACCACAACTGAAAAGTTTATTTAAAAATAAATGAACAACCAACTTCGAGAAACCACCACAACATGAAAAATTGCTGTAATTATGGAAATTGGTGGTAAAATAACGAAAATATAAAACCAAAGAAGCTGATTTCCGTAACTAAAGATATTTTCACTTTGTAATATTTTTTTGGAAGCCGGCTGTTTCTATACGTATTGAAATAACTGAAAATCAAGTATTTCTAGGTTAAAATCAAAATCAAAAGTCATTTATTCACACTAGGCTGAGAGTCAGCACTTTTTGAACATCAAAGTTACATAAGACAGTCCCCCCAAAACGCCCGGCCCTCGACACTTCCTAGTGCTTTAGCTGGGAAGAAGAAGTGGCGGAACAAACTCCCCAGCAGCACAGCTGTCTGTTAAGTTAGAAGAACTTGATTCTATTCAATATTGTGTAAGTTATTAATATTATAAAACAAAACATACAATATTGGCCATATGTCAGCTAGCACACGCCAATATACCAATAAAACATTGAAAATTAAACTCAAGCTGAAATAAATAATAAAACAAAATCGTAAACAGAACTTAAAACCCTTCCAGGCATAAAGGGCGTGTCCGCTTACATATACAACGATGTAAATGGTACATATACACAATAAAAGAATTTAAAAGAAAATCATAATAATGACAAGAATAAATGTAATAATAATAAAAATCTTTATTGATACAAAAAACCTTTAACATTGCTTAAGATTTGAACTTGTTAAACTAAAGGTCACACGGATATGGTGTACCCTGACATCTAAACTAGGTTATCCTGTGACTCAGGAGTCAGTGTGCAAAATCCTTAAAAAGAAAGAATATTTTTACATCCTGGTTCCTTCTATCATAATCCGGTTCACCCCGTCTCATCGGCCAGCGTCAGATGTCTGATGTCCAGAAACGTTATACTTACTGCAAGTACAGATATACTAACGTTTTATGACGTGATCTGGATACACGGGCTCCTATAGATGTTCATGTAGTTTGAAGTAATGCGACTTCTTTGTATAAAACAAAGACTACTATAGTATACTGGTTTAAAAGGAACGGAAATGGGGGCAGGAGCTTTGTTGATGCACAAAAGCTTCAAAAATTTTAAGATGTCGCGTTGACTGGGTCAACTTTTCTTTTATTGTATAATGCGTTTTCGGGTATGTTTTTAGTTTAGTGGTAATACTTTTACACCTGTATTTTTTATTTTGAAGACAGGGAGTCGTGCACTCTCTTGCAACCTACTCCCGGCGTCGAAATCAGTAGTCTTGTGGCCGATGATATTGTTACCAATATAAAATAAATTTAGATTGACTAAGGAAGTAATTTCACACCACACAAAACACACATAAAACGTGTCTTTATCAAAAAAGAATATTATAAAATATTATAAAAGACAGTTTGAAAATAATTCCTTCTGCCTTCCCTTTTTTTTTAAATGGAATTCATCAAATGTCGTCTCCCGTTCTGGGTGGAGCGAAAGGGCGTGTCAGACTTTAACTGACTAATACCCACCCGTGTTCCTTCAGTTGCCTTTACCAGGGCCAAGATCGCGTCGGTCCTGGTGGACCCCTTCAGTATGTGTTGACATCTCTACATGTGCATTCCCTGGTATGTACATACATCATTAACGGCATAACCATCTCTATTAACTGCTCCCAAATTACAATGTATTTTTTTAATACGTCTTTGACATATATCTCTTTCATTGACAAAAAATACCTACAATTATAATTTGAAATGTTTATTATCAGTAGTAATGGCAATCATGATTTAAATAGGTATGTAGTTTTTTTTACACGCTTTATATTAGCTTCACTTGTATGTTTGTATGTTTGTTTGTAACCGACTCCTTATAGCGCGATTTTGACCCACTTTAAACGACCAGATTTCATTCAAACTTTGCACACCTGTCCGACCGATGACTATGCAATAATTTCATAAATTTGTGCCATTATCCTTGCCAGGGTTACCAGGACAGCAAAAAAACTGTCTTCGAAAACTACGCTGACATACATCACAAACTAATTTTTGCCATTATCCTTGCCAGGGTTACCAGGACAGCAAAAAAAAACTGTCTTCAAAAACTAAGCTGATATACGTCAAAAACTACGCTGACATACGTCTCAAAATTCGAAACACCCTAAAAAATAGAAAATAAATAATAGTTTATATCAATAAAAAAATACCTTAAAAAGCACCCCACGCTTTTTTCCATTATTTTGTACTTTTTAGTTTGGTTTTCAATGGAAGCGTGTTTTTTAGTTTTTTTTAACTATTATTTTTAATTTGTGAATGTAAGAACTTTGTAGGCCTTGTAGACTGTAGAACATTTCCTATTTTATTAAGTATCTGGTACTTGTCGAAAAGCCTACATTGACCTCCCATACCTAGTCACGCTGCAATTTGAAGCCATTGTAAAAGGCAATTATTTTTAGAAGAGTAACCATGGAGTTTCTTGCCGGCTCTTCTACAATTGAGTAAACAAATTTGAAAAGGAAAGTCAAAAATAACTTTATTTAAAGTCGGTGTCTTAGGATCTGTATTTAAGGTTTTTTTGCCACCGACTTTCGAAATTAAAGTTATTTTTGACTTTGTAGTGTTTTTTTTAAGGAAGTCGGTTGTTATTTTTTTTGTAAAAAGTTTTTATTTTTATCTTTTTAGTTATGGTAGATACCCCGCACTAATCTAATCGCGTTATTCGTTCATTTGTCGTGCAAATATTTAATGCAAATTTAAGACTTATGTGGTTTTCACATGGACCCCATTGTCCAAATGGAACCAAATGGGACCATTTGGGAAGCACCAGCTTTCAAATAAAAAAAAGAATCATCAAAATCGGTTGATCCAGTCAAAAGTTATGAGGTAACAAACATAAAAAAAAAAAAAAAAATACAGTCGAATTGATAACCTCCTCCTTTTTTTGAAGTCAGTTAAGAAGTTGGAACCGTGCACCTAGCTTCTGACGTTTCATAAGTGCCCATGTAGGTTTATGTGAAAAAGAAAAATATAGAAACTATAATAATAAAACCGTTATCCTATAGTAAAACGATATTCATGTCAGAGCACCGGATATTACTAGATATGTGTAGTTTATGGCTGCTATACTACTTCAACTAACCACAAATAACTACTAGTATTTATTATGTTGATAGCCTTTGGCGAAAGCCCATATATCTTCGTGATAGATTAATTAATTTGTGAAACTGACACACAATTAGGTCTAAGAAATGGCTGTCCAATGGGAAATGGGATCAATAACAATTCTTTGAATTGAGTCAATGATCTTTAGCCTCCCGTCATTTTGTATACTTGTGTATTTGGTCCTATGTCAATCTATGTGCTGCTGGGGAGTTTGTTGGCCACTTCTTCTTCCCAGCTAAAGCACTAGGAAGTGCGCGACGGATGGGCGTTTTGGGGGGACTGTCTTTTGTAATTTTGACGTTCGCAAAGTGCTGATCCTCAGCCTAATTTGAATAAATGACTTTTGATTTTATACTTGAATACTGTATCCCTTCTTGGGGTGGTGCACCAAAACTAACTTGTTTCCCCTAGAAAGATCTCGGAGAACATGTTTTAAAACAGCAAACTTTCATGCCTTCTAAACCTAGACCATATTTCAATGTTTAATTTAATATTTTGTTAATTACTTTATAATAATTACACTTTCCTGCTTCTCAATTGTAACAAGAATTCATGTAATGCGCAATTAAACAGTAATACCGCTCATGGACTCTACGACACAGGCTCGACCTAGTGTGGAGTTCATAAGCAAAATGCTCCTTATGTGTCTTATTCTTGTTTTTCATGTAAACACACACACACACACACCTCATAAACACACAGATACACACACCCCTACACACGTATACATAATATACACACATACTCCTTTTGTTTATAAATTTAAATAAGTTTATTGTTATTTTTGTACATCTCTTTTTCAAAATAATATTGTATAGTATTAGGAACTATCCTAGTTGGTCCGGAGGAAGGTGATGGCATTCGTGATACAGGGTCATCCTAGTACGAATGCCAAAGCACTCCTTTGACACTTAAGTGCAAATTACAGAAGAAAAATATCGTTTTTTAAGGAGATTTACTGTACCTCTTATTTTAGTAATAAAGATTTTAATTATTTTATAGCTATTAATGTACTTAGACCATAAGCTCAGTTTTTGGAAAAATAAACATTATTTTATCTTTCTTCTTTCCCACAGCACTGCTGTATAAATCTTGCAACGTGCTGAATGTTCGCCAGATTTTCGTTTTGCACGTAGTACCAACAAAAACAGCACACCATGCTTACCTACAATGCTGACAATACTAACAAGAGATGAAATTATACAGTAAGTATATTAATGATCAGTAATTAAGTATTTTGTCACCGACTCCCGAAATTAAAGTTATTTAAAAAAATATTGTTACGTAGATCGAAAAGACTAGAAACGACACGCTACCGCCATCTATTATCATGTAGCAAGTACTACACGAACAATTATACGTAGACGCTACGGCTATTTATTATCGAATAGTGGAATTAAACAGATCTCCCTGGTAATATCTGGAAGCTTAGACGCTACCTGTGAACTGTGGCGAATAGTTGCGATTGTACGGGAACGTTCTGCGACGCATATAAATAGCGGATTGTTGGACTGGAGGGACAGTTCGATTACGAATGCGATTCTAGCGATACAGTACAAATAACTGCGGTATTTTTGATTAGTTGATTTAACTGTTTTCGTGATTTGGTAAAATTGGTCAATTCATTTATCCCAAACTCCAACTCGTAACAATATCTTATTGAAAGAAGAAAGAAAAGAAAGAAAAATAGTTTATTCTGCACAAACATATACATATTGCATTTGATAGACCAATGCTTGAGAAAGGCTATATGGTATTTAACATTACGCAATGGCCCTAAGAAACCAAGCAAACAGAAAAGAAGTCAGAAAGAGCCCTAAGCAAAAAAAAAAAAACCAAGTGATAGAGCGGACAAGTGATGCGATGCGACGGAGTGGGTCGAAAGAGAAATTTCAGGCAGACGAAGTCGCGGGCAGAAGCTAGTATTTTATAAAATAGTTAGTACCAGTAGCAATTTTTCTTGAGGTTCTTATAACTCAGGGTCAAAACCTTTAAAAATCTAATTAACTATTTATGATAGAAATAGATAGATAAAAACTATTTCGCTAACAGGTGAATCGTCTCTCAAAATGCTACGGTCCGACTAAACTATCGATGAAATTGATTATCTTCGAAAATTTGTATCTTTCAGTAATCCATCAAGCTAATTTTAACCATAACCTAACCGCCTAAAGTTTAAAGTACCCTGTTCGAATTGAAATTTTCAGAACATAATTGCTAATGTGTTTTCAACTCTATTGTACTACACACAGAATTTAAAATTGTATTACAGTGAGAATGTTTCATTGCCAATTTCCCTTTAATATAAAGTAATTCGATTTATTTCATGCTACTTGAGATTTCGGTCGTGATATTATATTATCTATTACAATTTACAGAAGGCAACACTAATTGTTGATTCTACAAAGTAGGACACTACACGAAACTTTTGCAATCAGAGTATGAATGCTATGAAAGAAACTGAAATGGAAATCGTACAAATTCAAAACCTATTATGTATATAAAATTGGTAAAAACATGAGTAACATGTCATTTGGAAATGCATGACATTTACCGGAATCACATCTCGCAATATCGATCAAAATGGCTTAGAAATCAAATGGAATGAAGTTTATTCCTGTACGTAGATCGGAAAAGTGTTTGTGATACAGTGTCTGCCTATGTTCATAGGAACGGGTGACAACAGCGTATTAGCGACCACAATAGAATAAACCAACATATCTAATGTTTACTTCATCATTCCAGCCGAGAGACGTCCACTGCTGATCTCCTCCAAAGGGGGAGGTGTTGCCATAATCGCTACACGGCAGGCTGGTTAGCGATCGCAGTATGGAGGTAAAAAGCATAGAGAACGCTGCTGTCTATTTTCTAGTAAGCCCCTTAGTCGCCTTTTCCGATACCCACAGGAAGAAATGGGATGCTGCTATTCTTTACGTCGGGCACGACACGGACAGTTACCACATATGTTTATTTATTACATGAAAAAATAGGAAAAAATAATTTAAAAAATAGATCGTTATCACGGCACGGGGTTCATCCGGAGCTGCGTCACTCGCGCTGGCCAGAGACGCAGGCGGGCGATGCCAGCCTGTCACGGTTGCCAGGACCGGCTGCCATACTGCTAGAGTTCACAGTATTTGCTAGATGATCTTTTATAACACTTTTACACTTTCATTTTTGGTCAATATTACAAGAAGGCACCAACATTTCTAAGCTGACTGTTCCCTGAAAAGAAATGCCGAAACAAACTTAGAGGTCATGGTCTCAAAGTTCTAACATAATATTATCAGAGGGCTGGCCTATTTTTGGCCAAAGAATCAGCAATGCCATACAACGCGGCAATGATGCCAGCCTTAGAAAAAAGCAGACGATTTTTTTAAAGCTTTATGATTATTTATTTTTATATAAACTTAAACATGTACATGTTTTTTCTAGACTTAGATTTTAAATTATGTAAATATTGTAAGATATTATAGCAAGATAATATATGATTAGAGTATTGAGTTTTAATCATAATATATTATCAAGATATGATACCACATTCGAAAATAATTTATGTTGACTCATCACGTCTCTGTTGTCTGATCTAGGAGAGAAAGGTTTTAGGAACAGGTCCTATCGGGCTCCTGAATAACTCATAACAAACACACAATGATGAACGTTTTCTCAATCAATCAATCAATCAACTCAGCCTATCGCAGACCACTGCTGGACATAGGCCTCTCCCATGTTGCGCCATAACATCCTGTCCCCTTCCGTATCCAGTCAGTCCCAGCCACCTTTTTGAGGTCGTTGGTCCATTTAGGGGGGGGGCGTCCCACACTAAGTTTGCCGATATGCGGTCTCCACTCCAGGACACGTCTGCTCCATCGTCCATCGGTCCTTCGACAGACATGGCCAGCCCACTGCCACTTCAGCCGACTGAACGTTTTCTACCTTATCTATATTATACTATCTACATCAATAAAAGAGGTAAAGATTGTAAGTAATCTCAGCAACGACCAGCCGGTTTTGAAAAAAATCTTTTTGCATTTGAACAACATGACGCTACGAGTGCTACGACCCTTAGGAGCTAAGCAAAATGAAAAAAAAAACCTCGGAAAAATACGCTAAGTGTTTACGAAATAATAGCGTGGACGGGCGGTGGCATACGACACGACGATTCGAGGGCCAACATTTCGAACGAAGTCGCGGGCAGAAATTACAAACTTTACCTCTTTATAATTAGTATTTATTATAAAGAGGTAATGTTTGTAACCTCTAGAACTACCAGTAGGATTTGAAAAATTATTGAGGAAAATTATAGGCTATTTAATATCATGCTACGGACCCATAGGAGCTGAGCAAAATAAATAATAGGAAAGATCGCAGAGTTGTTTTTACTAAAAGTAAAGAGATAATTTTAAACACCCGTGTTACTTGTCTAGCTCAATCAACAATGCCAGTTTAAAAGCTAATGCAGAGTAGCGCGACGCGACTGCGCGCGCGATTCGGCGATTTATATCCGTAGAACAATTTCTATGACCGTGTCGCGGCGCGACAGGTCACCCCTGTGTGAACGGTCGCGCGCGTTTTCATAGAAACTGTTCTACGGTTATAGTTGCCGATTCGCGCGTGACCGTCGCGTCGCGCTAGTCTGAACGAGCCTTAACACGTAAATTCCTTTTACACAATACTTGAAGAGTACGACAAATGTTTACTACGTCATGCTATTTTATTTACGGTCGCGATGCAATGATGGCTCTTAATCAATGATGAGATGTGGCAAAGATCAGAGATCAATGGAAGAACTTGCTACATCTAGTGTTGTCAGATCAATGGCAAGAATTTATCAACGGAGGCTAGAACCACAGAGTCTTGTGGTTGAGCATTAGGTCGTGCAGTCGATGCCTAAGTAGATCCGTGGGTGTTGTAATAGGCGACTAAGGGACCTACTAGAGAATGGGCAGCAGCGTTCTCTATGCATTTTACCATCATATTGCGATCGCCAACTCGCGTGCCTCGCGTAGCGATTATTCCAAACCACCCAAAAATCCAGTAGTGAACGTCTTTCAGCTGAAACGATGAACGACGATTATTAAAACCAACCTAAAATATTTCCTCATATAATCTAAAAGAAAAACGTTCAGGCTTACTTTTAATCCACCTTAATCTACGAAGCTTTAATAACCGGAAATAACGAAATAATTATAAATTATTTACGCAAGAACCCGCCAAGGTGGCTAATAATTAACATCTTAAATATTGCCGATATTCCCTTACCTAGTTAATTAAAAACTCCAAGTTGAGAAACTGACTTCGGAAAATAAAACCTATTTGCATAAAACCTTTTTAGTTTTTTTAGATTGAAAATTAATTTAATTTCACCGCATTGGACGGTTCTAATTTCGAAAGTGGGTCTTGAAGTTTTTTGTTTTTTTTTTGGGTCATGGTTGTTTAGTATTTGAAAGAAAATGTTGGAATAAGAAATTTAAGAAGTCTTGGTTATGACGGATTAATTGCGTAGATGTAAGAATTTCTCTTATTTTGATAGTTCAGCAACATTCATTACCTACGTTATGTAGGTTGCTGAGCAGACAAATTTTTGAACATATGAAGCAATTAGCCATATTCTTCAAAATTATTAAGATTCTGTGTTACGAAATTAGGGTTCTTTTATGTCTAGTTTTTATTGACGTTACTCGGGTCCTTATGTCGCTACCATTAAGTTGGTTATTCGTATAGGTATATGATAAGTACATATAAAGAGTAGGGAAAGATCAAAGAAACGATAAATACATCATATGGATAGAAAGAGGAAGATCTCGGTAGTCTTGACTGATATGATGATATGATGACTGATAGAGAAATGTGGAAGAAACAGGCATGTTGCGCCAACCACTGATACATCATGCGATAAGGGCAGGAGAATTCTCCGTATGATGAAATATGAAACTGATAGAGGAGTGTAGTGATAGAGGAGTGTAGTGATAGAGGAGTGTAGTGATAGAGGAGTGTGTAAAAATTTCATAGAGTAAGTACTATGCTTAGCTGATGTGGTCATGTTGAGAGGATTAATGAAAGGCGACTAACAAAAAGTATTTAAAATACAGATGCGAGTGGTAACGCCGAGAAAGGACGCCCTAGAAGGAAGTGACTTTATTGATGACTAGCTTTTGCCAGCGGCTTCGCCCGCGTGGAGGTCGGAAATTATCCCGCGGGAACTTACTACCGAGATAAAAAGTACCCTATGTGTTAATCCAGGTTATAAACTATCTGTATTCTTAATTTCATCCAAATCCGTTCAGTCGTTTTTGCGTGAAAGAGGAACCGGCGTGCGTGTAAGACCAGAGGGGTAATTACGAAACCCACTAATAGTAGGTATTGCTTTCATTCGACAGTTCAACGTCATTCATTGCTCTAGTTACGTTGTTAAGCAAAAAAGTTTCCGAAGTTATGAAGGAATGGATAAGCACTATTCTTCAAAAGAATTCTGATTCTGATTGAAAGTGGGTTACGCAAGCAATAAGAGTGTAGCATGAACGTAAAAGAAGCCGTTCCTTGTATTTTAGAATCGTGGCAGGTGGCGTTTCGTTTTTTCTGCCTTTCCTCGTGCGAAGAAGGAGTGAGTGTATTTATGTTATGAAAATTTCAATTGCCAAAGCATTCCACAAACGAGCGGCCTGGACGGAAAGGCATTTGTCGAAGAAAGTTGTGGAATGCATTGGCATTTTGAGCTTTAAGTTGTCTGATAACCTCAACAATTTCTCGTGGGAGTCACAAAGATACTGGAAACGATTCATTAAATAGATAATGGTGTAAGTGGAAAGAAAACATTATACAAGAGGGAAAGAATATGGGCATTTTGGCAAAGGCGAACTGGTAACCGCTTGAGCTCCACACGAAATTCGGAAACATGGTCATATTTTCGCAAACCGAATTTGAACCTTTTATTTTGTGGGTGGGAAATCATCAAAATAATGACGTCTCCCACTCTGGGGTGGAGCGAAAGGGCGTGTCAGATTTTTACTGATCGAAAACCCACCCGTGTTCCTTCAGTTACCCATATGCCAGGGCCCCGGTATCTCGTTTGAACAATCTCGCGACCCTGGCAGGCATCGGTCCTAGCAGACCCCTTCAGTTAGCTGACATCTCTTTGAGGCGCGCGTGGAACACTACGCGCCGAAGACACGGGCCTGGTCCTTACCGGGCGGCGAGCTACCGAATATGAACCTTAAACAGACATTTTGAAGCCGCTCAAGTATATTGAGTTAGACTTTAGTAAGGTCAAGATAGCTGGCATCAGCATAATCAAGGTTGGGTACGAGAAGTGATTGTGCAAGCGCAATCTTCGTGGCAGTCGGTAGAAAATGACGCAGTCTCTTCAAAGATGCAGTGAATGCAAATAGTTTTCCTATAGCTGGGCAGTCCAAGAGGAGTGTTTTAGTCAATGAATTAAAACATAAGATACTTTTTATCTCGGTAATACGTTTCCAATGGATAATTTTAGACCTCCACGTGGGCGAAGGTGCTGGCGAAACCTAGATTCTATATAAACCTCGTACCAACGACGGCGTGCGGTCGACTTTACCAAAGTTATATTTTGATCTCCGTCCGGTCGAGTCAGATTGCATTCTGTCCCATCGGATTATGACAGTGAGGGAAGAGAGAGTGAATCTGTCTACGCATACACTTGAAGACTAAACTCCTTCGCCGAACTTTAGTCTCCGTTGAGATTGGCTGCAAAATACGGTCTGGACGAATATTATTATTTCATTTTGAAATCAGATCCGAATTTTCTTCGACTTTCGTTAGCTCATGAACTCGCACTTTACTTTGTGTTTTTAATTTATGTCCATTGCTCTTAAAACGGTGAAGGTGAATCTTATAGAAGCCGGCATGTCCTAGAACCAAAAATTCGAAGACATGTGACATGTACCAACCCGCACTGAGCCTGCGTGGTGGATAATGGCCCATTTTCTCTCACAGAACGGAAGCCTGTCTCCCAGTGGAACTTATAGGTTTATTGTCACACAAAGGGTTTAGTTAAGAACACTGCATTCGCACCGAGTGTTGGTTGGTTCAATTGCTTTTCATTGCTTTCTAAATGTAAAAGACTATTATTTTTTTAGGTACCAAGTAATCTGCGACATTATTTACTTCATATTTAAATCGTGTATAAATGATTTCGCATGCATTTAATACAATGTTTGTATCGCTAAACATGTGGACATTATATAAAATCGAACTGTAACAACTTTATACCATGTTTAAAGCAAATAAAGATCTTATTTTCCATATCTACCACTGCAGAGTCTAGCTAACCAATCCTTTCCTTCATGTTAGTAGACCATGTTCACTATTTCTAGTCAATAAATACACAACAACATAATCTTCGCCTCTGCTGTCACCCAAGGCAAGACATATTTATCTTCACTGTATTATCTGTTGTTGCAAATACTTAGGTTTTTTCCAAACGTATTTTTTGCGCTAGCAAGAAGTCTGCAACGCTAAGTAAAAGCGAAGATTGCAGACAGTGGAAATCAAACAAGGACGATAAATCGAGAAATACAGCAGACTTTTCTAACTTAATATTGTAGAGATGATAGCCTCTTTAATGCTTAAATGCAACCTTATTTAAATACCTTTACAAAGTATTTATAAAACAAAGTCGCGCTGTATGCTTAGATCAATTAAACTACGCAACGGACACACGTATTATACATATGAACCAATTTCGCATTATTTTAATTCGCTTTTCATCAATAGACAGAGTGATTCATGGGAAGGTTTATATTTATAATACACAGGCAAAGCCGCTGGCAGAAGCTAGTGTTGGTTAAAACAAAGTCGCTTCCCACGTCTGTACGTCTGTACGCTTAGATCTTTTAAACTACGCAGCGGATTTTAGTGTGGGTTTATCAAATCAAAAGTCATTTATTCAAACTAGGCCGAGAGTCAGCACTTTTTGAACGTTTCATTAAGAAGTTATTCAAAAGCAAGGTTTGTATGTATAATACGCAGGCGAAGCCGCTGGCAAAAGCTAGTTATGAATACTTAGAAAAGTATTATAGATGTGAGAAATACGAGACAACGATTTAAAAAAATATTAAAAATACGGCTATAGGCGTTATCTTTGGTTGACAAGCAAAGATACTAGATACAAAACGATTTCTAGGAATTATTATTGAACTTATACGAAAAATTGTAGTGTAATTGGTTCCTCCTGGACCTGTAGGCGTTTTTTGTCTTACTACCGTCCGCTTTGCAAAGGCCTGTGGGTACAGTATACGCAACGAGACTACAGCGTCTTGCGTATTCAGTATTTATTTATTTAATACTTCACGCACACAAATGTACAGAGGCGGACTTAATGCTATAGGCATTTTCTACCAGTCAACCTTTGTATAATATGCTTTCAGAATGCTGCTGGGGTTGCCGCGGCACTGTAGTCCGTCGCAAATGTTCGCAAATGCACGCGTTGACGGTTTCCACGCTATAGTGCGTAACAGAGTGGCATCATTATTTCAAAGACTTGTAGTAGCACCAGTAGCATTTTGCAAATTATTGCATCCCGTCATGACTGTCCCATTCAGGCACACTTAGGTACTGAGAATAGTTGCGGGAAAATTGTAATTGTAAAAAACTTTTATTTTATGTTATAATAATAATAATGCTTTATTATCTATAATTTGGTGACAAATCAATTGCACAATAATTTGGTACAGAGATGTGAAACTAATTTATCTTCTGGCTCCCAAACTAGGTTTATTGCCTGTGACTTGGGAGTCATCTTCATCATAATCATCCTCTATTGTTCCCACTGTTGGGACACAGGCCTCCTCGGTCAGAGGAAGTGGGCCGTAATTACCACGCGGGCCCAGTGCGGGTTGGTAGATGTCACATGTCTCCGAATTTTTGGTTCTAGAACATGCCGGTTTCCTCACGATGTTTTCCTTCACAGTTTTGAGAGCAGTGGTGATGAAATGATTAACACAAAGTAAAGCATCTGTCTAGGTTTGAACCTACGACCTACAACTCGTGAGTTGCGGTCATTACCACTGGGCAACCACTGCTCAACTGAATTTAAACTTAAACCAACTTAATTGTTAATAAAACCTCATTGTTTTATCGGATTGCCATAGGTTATAATGGTGGTTGGGGAGTCATTATTAAACACTACTGGTAACACAGCGCTGATGACGTAGACTTGAAAAAAAATATTAAAAATTAAACCGTCGAAAAAACTGAAAAGCAGAAAATGCGCTTTGAGTGATCTTTGTTCATTGATTGTTTGGCGCCGACTCAAAATGACTGAAAGGTTTATTTTTTTTGCTTTTCAATGTTTTCGGCGGTTTAAATTTTTAGTTAAAAAAATATATATTTTATATTTTTTTGTGATTATAATCTACTAATTACTACATGCTTGCAAAAGTGAACAATCAATCATCCCCTGTTTTCCTACCCTTAGGGTTGGTTTTCTTTTTCCAAATTTACATGAGACCACCTTCAAGATATATCCTTTCCAATAAAAGAAGAACTATCAAAATTGGACCACTCTGTAAAAAGTTATGCGTGGTCATACATACCGACTGCAAAAAGGAGGAGGTTCTCAATTCGGATGTTTATATATATATTTTTTTTATGTATGTTCGGCCATAACTCCGTCATTTATAGACGGATTTGCAAAATTCTTTTTTTGTTCGAAAGGGGTTTATTTCGAAATGGTCCCATATAAATTTCATATAGATCTGATGATGAGTTCCGGAGACAGACACCGAAACTTTTTTAAAAATGACAGCAAATCAACCGCGATTTCTGCTATCGCATAAATATGCATTGTTTGTTTGGAATTAGTGTGGGGTGGATACCATAACTAAAAATTTTAAAATAAAAACCTTTTTACAAAAAAAACAACCGACTTCCTTAAAAACACTACAAAATGAAAAATAACTTTAATTTCGGAAGTCGGTGGCAAAAAAACCTTAAATACAGATCCTAAGACACCGACTTCCAAAATTAAAGTTATTTTTCATTTTGTAGTGTTTTTAAGGAAGTCGGTTGTTTTTTTTTTGTAAAAAAGTTTTTTTTTTCGTCGGTTAAAAAGTGAAAACACAATAATACTTAATTATTTTACTTTTAAAACCAGTTTTTGAGATACAGCTGTTTATATCTTCTGGAAGGCTTTTAAAAAGCCTCCCGCCGAAATCGTCTGTCCTACGTGACCACTGTATTTCAGAATGCTATACCTTCAGGGCGTGCACGGCCTCTGTGATAGGCTTGAAACGTATTTTATCACGGTTTTTGTTCTCAAACCGTGATAAAAATGCCCACTCACATGTACATAGACAAAGAAATAGCTTCACACCATATTTACATTTTTATCTTACATTGTGATTGTGCATACTTTCCAAGTTTCTAGATACATGGCAATCTTATGAAATGTTTACAACCTTAAACATGGCTATCAAATTATCAAAATATATGTACGGCGATCAAACGCAATCCGAGATACAGGTTTACTACCTAGTTTGGATGCAGATAATCACAAATTTAATGTATTACCAAATTTAAGCCATTACTTAATGTATATATTGTCATTTTCTGTTTTGTAATACGTGTTCTTATTTAGGTGAATAAAAAAAATGTATTGTAAATGATTGTTATTAATAAATAGTGTTTTATGTCAGGCATTGTACCCATATACAAGAATTACAATAAATAAAATCAAATCAAATCGTAATCAATCAAAACTAAAATTTGAAATGAAAATTAAAAACATAATCAAGATTGCAATGAAAAATTCAAAATAAACACCAATATCAAAATTAAAATCAGAAACAAAATTAAAATTTTAATCACAATCAAAATAAATAAAAATAATAATAATAATAAATTTTATTCAAAGTAAAAGTTGGTAAATAACAGTATAAATCTTAGAATAAAATAAAGGTAATACAAATGAATGATGCCTGTACTAGGATGAACCTGTATCACAGGCGGCATGTGTGCTTACAATTAATATAAGTTCAACTGATGTCTTAACAATATTTAACTTAAGTTTTATAAAAAGTGATATAGTTTGCTAATTTACTATGTTATAATTTACTTAAACACTAATAACTAAGGTTGAAAACATGTAGAGATATAGATTTCTATAATATTTAGGTGCGGGCAAAATGTAGTTGTTAGCACTTAGTTTACGAATATGATTGGATTATTATCTAGGTTGAAAACAAAATCGCTACAATCGATATGTGAAGCGCGCGGCAAAATGTGCTTAGACAGCGGCAAATCGACGTAAGAAAAAAAAAAAAAAAAATTAAATCAACATCATAATTAAAATAGAATCAAAATTAAACATTATATTATACCATGATGTTACTTAAATGTTTTGTGCTTTAAATGGAACATAGTAGACTGGAGCCGCCTTTCGTATCGTGAGCGCGTTTACACACAGAAACCTCAGATGCACATACATATGGTTCTGAAACAACTATACGGGATCCGTTTTTATCCAGTGCGCAAACTGTAAGCATAAATTCAGCATATCATTCTAGACCCCTCAGCGAGAAAATTTTCGTCGGTTATACAAAAAAAAAATCGGCTGTTCCATACATTTTGACCCCGGAGGTATTGCATTTTTCTATGAAACAGCTGATATTTTCCTGTAAAACCGATGAAAAATTTCTGCGCAAGGGGTTCTAGAATGATATGCTGAATTCATGGTTACAATTTAGGCACTGGATAAAAACTTATCCTGTATTTAGACACAAACAAATATTTTCTGTCGTAACTTGTATTTATAGGTGTATCAATATATAATACTATTAATGAAGCTAAGCTTGAGAGCTTGTTTAAACGCGTTAATCTCTGAAACTATCAGTTGGGTATGAAAAAATATTTTTGTACATGGTAGCCTAATTCTTGAAGAAACCTACATAACGGTACGACCGTATACAAAAACGACGACATGTGACATCTACCAACCCGCACTGGGCCCGCGTGGTCGATTATGGCCCACTCCCTCTCACTGAAAGGAGACCTGTGTCCCAGCAGTGGGAACATTATAGGCTGCTGATGATGATGATGATTACCTGAAGTAGAGAGAGTAGAGTCGCATCATTATGCTGAGCGATGGCTGCGTGAATGTGACGCATGTTTTCTCTAAACTTGTTCTTTTTGTGTTCTTTATTTGCATCATATTTCCCGCAAATAAATGTTGTATCTTTCTTTCTTAACATTAGTTCTAAATTTCCTTTCAAAAAACGTGATACATTTTTAATTTTGCGGCGTTGATGACAAACTACGCGCACATGTGGGATTGATTCTTATTGACTGAGGATAGAGTTGAGTGGAAAAAGGAAAGTGAGGACTTTGCCCTGCACTGTGACAATACAGGCTGATTTTTAGGGTTCCGCACCTCAAAAGGAAAAAGCGGAACCCTTATAGGATCACTTTGTCCGTCCGTCCGTCCGTCTGTCAAGACCCTTTTTCTTAGGAACGCGTGGAGATATCAAACTGAAATTTATATCAAATACTCAAGACTACTGTCCCTTGGAGCTGTGAAAAAATCAAACTTCTAAGCTAACGTAATCAAAAGATATAGCCGTTTAAGCCGCAAATTTCCACAAATATTCGAAACTCGCAAGGGAATCAAAACCTAAAGGGTACTTCCAGTCGATCTAGAATTTTGAAATTTGGTACGAAGCAACGTCTTATAGCACAGATAAAGGAAAAATTGCGAAAACCGTAAATTTTTAGTTACATCATATAATAAACAGAACAAAACACAGACAGAGAACAGAACTACGACTCGATTGTCGTGATGGGTGAACTTTTACTTATATACCTACAGGTTTGTACGGAACCCTCGGTGCGCGAGTCCGACTCGCACTTGGCCGGTTTTTATTATTGTTATCATTATTGCGTCATACCATAAAGAGATCACCTTAAAGAGGATGCGCTGAGGTAGTCCGCAATTTTAATTTACTTACATACGGTGCACGGCCATATCTCCAACACATATTAAAGACTCGCTTCTGCCCGCGACTTCATCGCGTTAAATTTCATGTTCCTCCGACCCTTTCCGTCGCATCGAATCGCCTGCCCGTGCGATTTTCCCCGTTTTTGCAACATTTTTCATTGCTGCTCCGTTCCTCTTGGTTGCAGCGTAATGTTATATAGCCTATAGCCTTCCTCGATAAATAGGCTACCCAACACAAAAAGATTTTTTCAATCCGGGCCAGTAGTTCCTGAGATTACCGCGTGCAATCAAACAAACAAACAAAGTCTTCAGCTTTATAATATTAAGTATAGATCACAACAGGCTTGCTACCACCCCGTCACCGCTCTTCAGCAGTTCAGCAGACACTCTGTCGTACCCTGCAGCTTTCCCAACTTTCAAACCGTTCAGCGTACGTACAATCTCATCTGTTTATTAAAATTTAGTTACGTTTTTGCAATTTCCACGTCTAAAGTTAGCAGGAATTTCGCAGGCTAAAGTTAACACTGACAATTCACAACTTCAATGTTTGAATTCAGAAACCAGTTGACAGTTCATTTACAATGCAAAAAGCAGCTCTTACCTCTTTGAATAAATATTTCACTAAACCGGAACAAAATTGCAACCGCAAACGTACGCCACCGTAATTTGAACCACAAAAACTGACACACAGTGAGAATTCCCGCGGAAATCGATTAACAAACAACACGAACCGAATTAAAACGGTATGTACACAATTCGGTTCAGCAGACGACAAGGTCAGCGACCTCAGTTTTTGCTGATGAAGCAAGAGTCAGTTACAGGAGCTGATGGTCGGCACACGAGTTTCGTTAGGTAGCCTTGAACGGTTAGACGGGCGTGCAAAACGCAGCGGTTGAAACGCTTGAATAAACTATGATCTGTTCATTTGGAACTATCATAGTTTATTCAAGCGTTTTAACTGGCAAAAAATGTAAATAAATGGATCAGAAAATGCAGCTGTGGATGACAATTCGTAGTGTCACTTACAAATTGAGAGCTCTGATTTGATTATTAACTGACGTAAAAATCGGAGGAGGTTATCAATTCGACGCGTATATAATATATATTTTTTGTTTGTTTGTTTTTTTTTTATGTATGACCACGCATAACTTTGTACAGAGTAGTCCGATTTTGATAATTCTTTTTTCATTGGATAGGGTATACCTTGCCAAGTATTATTAGTACATTAAAGCCACAAAAAATTACAAAACAGAAAAGCAAAAATAATAAACCTTAAAATTTTGAGTCGCCGCTGAAAAATCAATGAACAAAGATCACTCAAAGCGCCGACTCATAATTTTAAGGTTTATTATTTTTTGCTTTTCTGTTTTTTCGGCGGTTAAATTTTTTGTTAAAAAGTTTTTTATAACGTCAATTTTCGTCGAAGATGTTTTAATATCAATTTGTAAATGTTATTGTTCGAAAAAGTGGTCAGAGATATACAGATGAAACTTTCTAAGTACAACCTTCAAGTCACATAGAATTATTTAAATCTGCGGTCATAATGAAACGGACTGCCTTTAAATCTTTCCAACATCTATAGTTTTCTAATCTAATCTAATCTGTATTGTCCCACTGCAGGGAAAATGCCTTTCTTTTCCATAGAAATCTGTCTTTTTCTAGCGCTGGCTACTTGTAATCATTCTTCATTCGTGTTAAAAAAAAAGAATCAAACTACTTTCATTAAACACTACAGTGATACGTAACTTTAGTTTTGGAATTCGGTGTCTTAGCATTTGCTTTTTACTTTTTTGCCAGCGACTTCCAGAAATTAAAGTTATTTTACACGTTGTTTTAGTGTTTTTTTTTTTTTGTAAACTCGTTTTTATTTCTTACGATTTAACTATTTACCCCACACCAATTTGTATACCACTACTTGCTATGTAAATAAAAGTGTCAGGAATTATTAAAACATAATTTTTGACTGGCCTGTTAGTCTAGTGGTTAGTAACCCTGACTGCTAAGACTGGTCGTGGGTTCGATTCCCACCCAGGACAAATCTTTGTGTGATGAGCATAATCATTTGTTCTGTGTCTGGGTGTAATTTATCTATAATATGTATGTATTTAGAAACATATAAGTATATTTATCAGTTGTTTGGTTACCATAGTACAGGCTCTGCCTAGTTTGGGATCAGATAACGGTGTGTCGGTTGTCCTCTGATATTTATTATTATTAATTATATTATTATAATCAAGATAGACTAATTGGTTAAAATTCGTATTATTGAAGCTAACGCAAAAACTACCCAAGCAATGCAAAGCGTACCCTGTCCAAGTAGAACAGAATTTTCAAAATCGCTCCTCAATTGCCCAAGATATCGCGGTACTTATGTACCGCGGTACAGTAAAAAAAAAAAAACCGGCCAAATGCGAGTCGGACTTGCGCACAAAGGATGCCGTACCATTATCGGCAAAAAATCACATTTTTTTTTTTATGGGAGCCCCCTTAAATATTTGTTTTATTTTAATTTAATTATTTATTTTTAAAGTGAATATATACTTAACTAAATATTCTGGGAATATTTCAAGCGTCTACCTGTTGCCGTTATCAATATCGAGCAAAAAAAAAAAAACAAAAACAAATCACGTTTGTAGGGGGACAGATAGGAAAAAAAAGTTTGATCTGTCCCCCTGTTAGCAATGAGGGGACAGTTCGAACTTTATTCACTCCTTAACGGTTTCATCTGTCCCCCTATCACTGATAGGGGGAAAGATAACACTTTTTATTCCTGTTTGTCCCCCATAGAATTTAAATTAATTCTTAAAAATATTCTACACGTTATAAGCTTACTTTCAAGAATTAAATAAAAGATTAGTGATTTGGATTATTAGAACGACCTGTATTTAAATAAATTATAAATATTTCTTTTGTTTCCGTATCTATCAGTCACAGTCCCATAAATCACGTAGTAGGTATTCCAGGTATAATAACAATCAGTCCTCTGATTTGACTTCATATTACATAAATCATCTGTGAAAAATTCAAATCTCTATCACGGTTCATGAGATACGGCCTGGTGACATGACGGACGGACGGGCGGACGGACAGTGAAGTCTTAGAAAAAAGGGTCCCGTTTTACCCAAGGGTACGGAACCCTAAAAATGACGGATTGAGAACCTCTTCCTTTTTAAAATCAGTTAAAAATGTTTTTTTAATGTTTACTAAAAAAAAAATAAGTAATGGGCTCCGAACACTAACCCCTTTTCGTGATTCAGTTCAAGTGAAAGCCATTCCTAACAGAAATGTGTTATGCAATTACCCCTCAGGGTGTGTTCACGGTGTCGGGATATCAGGAGAAATTGGATTATTAATATTGATCCATATCACTTTACTTTGGTTGCACTACGTCCTGCATTTTACGCTGGTAATTACTACCAAAAGAGTTGTCCATGTAGGATTTTCACAGAAAAAAAAAAAACACAGATTTTTTCTAGTTTGTTTAAGGAACACTGCAATAATTTATTTTTAGGTTGTTTCTACTATAATGCATTAATTTTGATCCCGTAATCTCAAAATGGAACCATTTAAAAACGCTGCGTTTTCAAACGCCTGTCTGTTTTAACATTGCACTGATAATTCAAGATTTCACGGCGCTGTCTCCACTTTAGGCATCGCTGACAATAGTATGGATGCGACTTGTGTCATTTGAACATTTCATTGTAGAAAATGTAGTTACAAAGTTATTTTTCCGTTTGTTGGTTTATTAGAATTTTGTTTATTTTTATTACGTTACTGATTGCAATTGAATATTTCTTTTTTAATTATTGCTTTAGTTTTAAGTTTATTTTTGGAGAGATGTTTGAGGTAAACTGGAGTTTTTTTTAACGGACCTACCCATTTAATACTAGTACTTACAAACTTTTGTAGGTAATAGGAACAAGGAGTGGAGTTCACTCAACCTCCGTAGAAAAGGGAGGTTCCGCCGACGATTGATGTCGGGACATTGTATAAGAGATGCCGTGGCATATGGGTAACTGAAGGAATACGGGTGGATTTTAGTCAGTAAAGGTCTGACACCCCTTCCGTTCCACGCTAGAGCGGGAGACGTCATTTGATGATTTCCCACCCATAAAAAAAAAACCCGTCAATCTGCAAGATTTACCTACCAGTCTTTTCACAAAAAATACTCTTCATAATTACATATTATTTATACATACATAAGAAAGGCTATAGAATATATCGAACATATCCATGGTATTACATTGAATAACGGCTCAGGAATCCTAGGATCGTGCTGGTGCCTTCTATACCAATGCCTTTGTCTGACATTGAATTACATAATGGCCTAACAGTTTATTGATCAAGCAATGAGAATAGTGCTTTTAATACGTATTGTACAAAATTACCTCATAATGACCACAACGGTCATTCAATAGTTTAAACTATAAGACCATTAAAATACAAGACACAGGTCCATACAATTCTCCAGTGCCCATAGTTATGGCTAGCGAAGAGAATCGTTTTACAAACAATATAAATAATAGTAGTTTTAACTGACACAAACAGTTGATCGCGCGCAGCCGCCGCACAATCACCTCGGTGCTGTGATCCAATCGAGTTATGCTTCAATAGATACGTGAAAATGATAGCAAGACAGCTAACCCTAATTTCACTTATAATAAGTACTAACGCGCTTAGTATAGGAACTGTGAGTGAACAAAATGTGACGAAACGTGAAACGAACTTAGGTGATCTATTCCCGGATTGGGTGCCCTTTAAAAACAAACACGGTGAGGAATTAGGAGAGTTCGTACAGGTGAAAAATAAACCTAAGAAGCGGTTAGCACCACCTGTACATTTCATACTTAGAGCTGTGGCTGAACCAGATGGCGATGATTATTATGAAAAAGATGGTGGTGGAAGCGACAGTGAAGACTATTATGAAAAGAAAGACTGGTCAGATTCTAATAGAAACTTACAGTCAAGTGAACCTGATAAACCGCTAAATCACACTGAAATATCAGAAATAGATGGCGTTATTAACATAATACCAAAAAGACCAACGAATCCTGTAGTTGAAGCTCTTAGAAAAGCGAAACAAAAAGCTGAAGAAGCTAGAGAGCAAGGACAGACCGAAGAAGCCGAAGAGAGCCAAGATGGCGAGAGAAAAAAGCTACCAGAAAATAGAGAAATTATTACAGAGGATATACAAGAACCTAGCCGAAAAAAAGCTCGTAAGTATGAAGATGAAGCTGATTATGAAGATGATGCTGAAACTCCGCAAAAACGTAAACTGGAATCATTGGATGAAGAGCAAGATAGAACTGAAAGTGAGGCAAAAAAGGTAAGAATTTTAAATACTGTTGATGAACTGAAACAGCGTCATGCTAAAGAACAAGTAGCGATATCAGAAAAAGCCAAAGAAGAGGAAATGTACAAAGAAGAACGAGAAAGAGAAAAGATTCAAGCGCAGTTATCTCTTGATGACAGCGACAAGTATGATGACAAACCACAAAGACCGAAAAAGAAGTATCCTGAATACGATGAATACGACGAAAAAGAAGAAGTATCCCTCAGCGAAAAATACAAACCCAAAGTAAATCCCGAGCGAACTAAAGCAACAACTCAATCACCAAAACGGACAACTAAACAGAGGGAACTGAAAGATAAGAAAATAGAATCTGGAAAACTGTCTGTCTTCAAAAACCCACGGCTTTACATGATATATGATGATGACATTGATGAAATTACCACAACTGCTATATCAAAATCCAAACAGAGCAATTCAGTTGGGTCATCACCAAAATTCTCAGCGAAATACCTCTCGCCTGAACATAAAGATAATCATGACAGAATATCGCTAGTGCCAGACGATAGTGAGGGCAAAGAAGGAGAGCCTGCACTGTTCTTCCCAAAAAAGAGAAAGAACAAAAATAATAGAAACAAATCTACTCCTGCACCCGATGTTATAAATAGGCCGACTGAACATGAAAAGGAAGCAGCAACAACAACCATTACAACAGGAACAGATACTACAGGATCTGATTCCACAATAGTTGACACGACAATAGAAACTGGACCTTCAGGAGGTGATATAGTTCCTACACATACTGAGCCTGTCACTGATGCGATCCCGGCATCCACGCAGCATCACAAGGAACCGGAGAAGAAGCAGGAAGATTACCATCGAGAGAAGGGTAAGTGATATGTTCATTTAAGTAAAACTTTAAGTGTAGTATCATTTCAAATCAGTTTATGAACAATATATATTTTAATTCCTTATACAAACAGAGCCAATAGGGATCAGTGGCAGGGGGATATAATATTATATCAAATTTAACTAACTATTTAATACAAACATCCTAACTATATATATATAATTTCCCAAAAATCAAAAATTTTACGGGAGACCTAGTTCCACCATTTTAAAACTTAAATCGTTTTCAATTGATACGTTTACTAACGCACAGGATTTTATTTTCAATCTTTTACATTTCTAGTTTTATAAACTTTTAGTTTATTTGGTACGAATACTCATATCTTGTTGGTGTGGTTTCAATGTGTCGTATTGAAAATTGTCCCACAATCATACATCAGATTGAACAATATCGGACATTTGAGTATCCTCGCAATGTTCTTCTTCGTATCATTTTACATTAAAACAAGACTGACTTGTGAATGTTCATTCACTGGACAAATCGCTATTATTGTTTTTAAATATTTTGTACGTGTGAAAATCTCGGTAAAATAATTCATCAGCGAAAAGTTATGTGGCCTCCCACAATGTGGGCCAATTATCTTGTGAAGGCCTCCGGAATCCGCAAGAAACGAGAAGCACAGAATCGGTCGTAAAGTCAGAAAAAGTATGTATTGTGACTCAGATAGGAAGATCATAAACTGAACACTCACAAAAAAAACAAATTCATCTTAAAAAGAGTTAAAAAAAAATAGAAGTTACTAACTAGGCCAAAAGACTCCTACATCAGTATGATACTGAGACATAAAAGTCACAGTGCCTGTTATTCTGCCAGGGCCTGCTGTGATGTCACGGACATTTACAGAAATAAATAAAGAAGCAATAAAATCGATAGTCGTAGTGGCGATCTCTAGCCTATGCCCAACAGTGGATGTCTTTCGGCTGATGTGATAATGTCAGACTTAGAAACCACACGATAGAAAAGATTATTTATACTGTTACTACTTCTGATGAGAGATATGGTATTTTAATCAAAAAATATCTCGCAGAATATCGATGGGAGGAATGCTTTTAACTGACTGGCGAATTAATAAAGGCAGTGACAGGAGAATTTATACACCCGTCCAATGATCTGCATAGTTTTGCATATTTATACCGAAAAAAAATATTCATGTAATAAATGTGACGCTATATCCCCGAAAAACTTAAATTAACCTATAAAATATTATGATATTGCAATTCGCATAGTGGTCAATCATCTCGTGACTCTGGAAAAAGTTTACGTTTACTTACACGTTCACGTTTCGACCTTTCATCCAATTTACATCTGCGAAAATTGTTGTACCTACCCACAGAAAAAACACAAGTATATTTCACCTATCAAAAGTTGCGGTTTATAGGAATGAACCACTCACATCTTTCACAAAATTCTTTTTGCATGTGCCAAAGAGACAGTACAGCCAAAATTGAAGTTTGTAACATCGGAATAAGAGACACAATTATCTAAATTAGATTTATATACCTCTCACGGAAAATGGTAGTATAATAGTAACAAATACCCTAATTTCTTTGACAAGGTTTTCGTTTCAGAGATGGGAGGTTGTGAGATACAATATTTTGATAGTTATCCGACTTTTATTGATAAAAATAAGTTTTACTTTCGCAAATAATGAGAATTCTTTTTCCTCAAAGTAATGAATCTGTGCCCCCACGTAATTTGATAGATATTATTGATTAGGTATCATACATGACTGACATTAGTTGTTATTTCTTGCCGATTGACAGTTTTTTAGGGCTGGGTATTAGAAAAGTATTATAAGAAAAATGATAGAAACGTTTTTAGTTAGGACGTCCTAAATCGTGCCACTCTGTACTTTTCTGTTTATTTCTTTTTAAATTGTCGAGAATTCAAATTCGGAACAGTGACAACAATAAAATGAAGCCCAGTCATTCAGCTTCTTAACTGCATTTTTTTTTTGTGGCATCTGCTTTGTGATATTTTAGACCTTTCTACTTTACTAGCAGTTTGCCTGCGACTTCGTCCGCGTTAAATTTTAGCTCCCAAGCCGTCGCGACGCGTGCTATTGCCCGCCCGTGCTATAACTATATGAGTTGTTTCCTTTTTTTTGTTGTTACTTGACTCCTAAGCGCTGTGACCCAAATCTGTACTTCTATACTAATATTATAAAGCTGAAGAGTTTGTTTTTTGATTGAACGCGGTAATCTCAGTAACTACTTGTACGAATTGAATAATTATTTTTTGTGTTGGTTAGCTTATTTATCGAGGAAGGCTATAGGCTATATAACATCACGCTACAACCAAGAGGAGCGGAGCAGTAATGAAAAATGTTGTAAAAACGGGGAAAATCGCACGGGTAGGCGATTCGATGCGACGGGAAGGGTCCGGGGAACAAGAAATTTAACGCAGACGAAGTACCGGGCAGAAACTAGTAGCCTATAATCCTCAAGAATTGGACTATCAAATGCAAAGAGATGAGATTGTTTCAAATCCAACTAGAAGTTACAATATTACCCACTACATAAACTTACAA
Organism: Aporophyla nigra; assembly: GCA_947507805.1. Lineage (NCBI taxonomy): Eukaryota > Metazoa > Arthropoda > Insecta > Lepidoptera > Noctuidae > Aporophyla > Aporophyla nigra. Next base: position 6,170,872 of record OX382292.1, on the reverse strand, counting down.
ACAATCCTATATTCTTAAGAAATACCGCTCTCGTTTCTAATAGGTCAATCAATGGGTGTTAAAATTCAATTGGTGTTAAATTGAGATATAAAAGACACCGTTGCGTGGGAGTTACACATAGTTCATAGATCAGTTGTTTGCAGCAAACTGGTTCTTTCATAATTATTATTTGTAACTAAATGCTAGTTTAACTTTCACACAGTAGTATTTTTAATAGTCTTGTTACATATGGGAAATGTGCCAAGTTAGTCCGCGACATTTAAATTTTATTACATTTTTGTAATTTGCAGGCTAGCCCGGTTGTATGTTGGTAAGCCACTAAAAACACGCTTGAGTAGAAAACACACGTTTTATAGTTTGACTATTATTCATTTTTTTCACATAAGCGTGTTTTTTGCTATACTTGCAATATTGATCAGAATAATGGCACAAATTGAAATATTAATATTAGATAAAATAATAAAAATAAAATAACCCAATCAATTTAATCATTATTCTATTAAATATCTGTAATTTATAAAGTCTTTTCAAATAAAATACAAAGCAAGCACATAAAGATTAAACATATTTACTAAAAATAAAACTTTTTCCGAAGACGAAGCATTTAGCGCACTGTGCAAGTAATATTCGCTGCCCACTAGACCGGTTTATTGCATCTTCTGACAAAATAAACTGGGTACCTAAAAAATGTATTCTCGATACCAAACTATATTTTTTTATGGCAAACTAGCTTCTGTCCGCGACTTCGTCCGCGTCAAATTTTTGCTCAAATCGTTTGGAGCTAACAGATAATTGTGACTGTCAAATAATAAACAAATAATTTGCAATAAAATAATATTGCGACTATAAATTGAGATGTAAGCTATCGTATCTTTCAAGTTGGATCAAACTGCACAGTGTGCAAATTTTATTAAAATCGGTTAAGTAGTTTAGGAGTCCATCTCGGACAAACAACGTGACGCGTAATTTATATACATTAAGATATTAGAGAATATTACACTCAATATTACATAGTAGAGCAGGAGTGGCTTGTGGCTAAGTAATACCAATCGCACGGGGCTATCGATCAGGTTAAGCTACGCTTGCCGCGGTTGGTCCATGGATGGGTGATGGATTATCACATCTTTAAAATATCATTACCTCTCCGTACCTCGGATAGTCGGTACCGTGTGGTGCCGGACGTAAAGAATAACACCACCCCATTTCTTCCCGTGGGTATCGTAAAAGGCGACTAAGGGACTTACTAGAGAATGGGCAGCAGCGTTCTCTATGCATTTTACCACCATACTGCGATCGCCAACCCACCTGCCAAGCGTGGTGATTATGGCAAAGCCCCCCAAGAGGGAGGCCTAAGTCCAGCTGTGGACGTCTTATGGCTGAAATGATGATGATTAAGATTAAGCCGTTGGTCCCGGCTGTCATTCATTCATAGATCTTTGACAGTCGTTAGTGACGTAATCGGAAGCCCGAAAGTCTGACAGCCAGTCTAACCAAGGGGTATCAGTGCCAGGTACCCAGTGACTGGGTTGTGGAGGTAACACAGGCAGTTCAGCTCCTTGTAAAATATTAGTATTTAGCTGCATCCGGTTAGACTGATTATCATAGCAATCACTTATTAAAACTTAATTTTTAACTATAAAATATTAACGTGGTCACTGACAAAAAATGGACGGTCTGGAATATGAAGGATGCCTTCTTAGGTGTAGATAGATAGATTCATTTATTTGCCTGAAATATGGTATTTTACAGATTTTAAAACACACAATAGTTCATCTTCAACGTTTTGCTTAGCGCTGAAAGTTGAAAATCCAGCAGTAAATCATACTTTTCACCTTTCAAGGCTTTTGTTTTTTGGTTGGAATATCATCAAATGACGTCTCTCGCTTTAGGGTGGAGCGGAAGGGCGTGTCAGACTTTTACTGACTAAAAACTACCCGTGTTCCTTTAGTTGCCCATATGCCCGGGGCCACGGTAACTCTTTCAAACGAATCTCGCGACCCTGGCAGGCATCGGTCCTAGCAAACCCATTCAGTACTGCTAACATCTCTTTAAAAATAAATAAAAATAAAATGAAATTCATTTATTTCAGGCATGACAACCCATATTACAAAAATTAAGTTGAAATGTGACAATGCTGTAGCAGAAAATAATGAAATGTCATCAACAAAATAGAAATAAGTCACAGAGTTGATATAAAATACATTGGTACCAATTCCCTTGTTCACAAACTAAACTAAATTTAAGTTCAGTGCATCTTTTTCTTTGTATTTCATTAAGAAGAGGACAAAAGAAAATTTTTAGTTTAGTCCTGTCAAATTAATCAGCGCCTGTCACTACTCCATACAAGTTTAGACGTGATTAAAAACTTGCCTACTAAAATTACGTCAATTTACGTCATGCGCTGATTAATTTGACAGGACTAAACTAAAATTTATCTTCTGTCCTTTCCTTTATGAAATAGAAAGAAAAAGATGCACTGAACTTAAATATAGTTTAGTTTGTGAATAAGGGAATCGGCACCAATGTCAAATTAACAGGTCACAGAGTTGGAATTTAAATAAAATAAAATCTCAAATTTACGGGTCACAGGATTAGAATTTTAACAAAATGTCAAAATTAACTGATACAGTATTGGGATTCAAATAAAATATCAAAAATTTACATCGAATTTAGATTGAGGTAAAACAACAATTGAACATAATATAAACAAAACAATACAAACAAGCCATCTATACATACAAATAAATAAAATTGGAGTGTCTGTTTTTAATATTAAGATAACCACTTTTTACTAAGTGTATATGGATGTATACACGATACATATACCAAAACAACATTTTTTACAATTTTTGTCTGTCTGTCTGTCTGTCTGTCTGTCTGTCTGTTCGTTCCCGCTAATCTCGGAATTGGCTGGACCGATTTTGACGGGACTTTCACTGGCAGATAGCTGATGTAACAAGGAGTAACTTAGGCTATTTTTATTTTAGAAAGATTCTTTTATTTTAGAAAAAAATAACTATCTTCTAAAACTACGCTGACATACGTCTCAAAATTCGAAAAACCCTGGCTGAATCCTACGAAATAGATCAAAATAATGTACTACAGTATTGTACACCTTAAAAAGGCCTACAAAAATGTCCTCAATGGTATATGTCTATCTCTTAGGGATAACCCACAATAACCATTTTTTATCTTTTACTTTTTACGAGAAATAAGGGCTTATTTACGAAGCGATTTTAAGCAATACAGCATTAATCCTTATCCAATTAAGTACCTTAAATACATTGTGCATTTAATATAGATCAATATGGCCCTTTACAGCATGTAATTTAAATGAATATCTTAGAAGATATTAGAGATTTAAAAAGTGGGCGCAGAGCGCGTTGGCAGGGGCCGGGTAGTACAGGATAAGTAGGATTGTAATTCATATTACTTTGGCTTCAAAGTAATTGCGAATATCATGTGTGTTCATTATACTCAAAATAAACCTAATAGTATTATTTCAAGTAAGAGACCGCGAAATTGCTTAGATGTTTAGATTTTTGGATGTTTGTTTCTCAATGATGCAAAGACGGCCAAACGGATTTAGATCGAATTAGGCACAAAGATATATTATATCATGGATATGTAACAGATAGGATACCTACTTTATCCCGGTAGTAGGTTCCCGGGTGATATTTTCCGACAGCTATACGGGCCAAGCCACTGGCAAAAGTACTATTCCTATAATTATGTTCGGTGTCTGGTAAATGATTGAGTGTCTGTATAGGTAAAATAGGAGCGTTAAGAAAAACCAGGAAGACTTATATTCAACTAAACCAAGCCCTATGTGACAGTCTTCTTACTCTGAATACTATTACTTTTATTTTAAAAACACCAACACACATGATGTTCTCATAAACTATGAATCCTAAGTAATATGAGTTATAATCCTACTACTAATAATATTATATATGTGAAAATATGTATGATTGGGTGTTTGTTTCTCAATCACGCAAAAATGGCTGAATGGATCTGGATCGAAAATAGCACACAGAGTCTATATTACCTATATAACCTGGAATAACACATTCTTATCGCGGTAGTACGTCCTCTTGCATTAATTTCCAACATCCACGCGGGCGAAGCCGCGGGCAAATAATATTATAAATGTGAAAATATGTATGATTGGGTTGTTGTTTCTCAATCACACAAAAATGGCTGAATAGATCTGGATCGAAAATAGCACACAGAGTCTATATTACCTATATAACCTGGAATAACACATTCTTATCGCGGTTATACGTCCTCTTGCATTAATTTCCGACATCCACGCGGGCGAAGCCGCGGGCAAAAGCTAGTTATAAATAAGGGTCAATGTGTTTTGGTGTCATAAAATTGACATTTTACATTTCATCTCCAATATGGTTTCAAATTAAGTACAGTTACATCCAAAATAATATGTAAGTCACTGTAAGAACTATATTTGTCTGCTCACGAAAGAAATTGCTTTACTGACTCACCAATATAAAATTGCGTCGTAATGCCCATACCTGATGATAACATTTAACCATCTTCTTGTAAATGTGACACTGAGAGACTCAAAAAAGGCACAGATTTCTTTTTCATAAAATGGCCAGAGTGTATTTGTGTAACACACAAACAGTAGGCTTTTATTTTGAAAGTTCAACAGCATTCATTGCGTTATTAACGTTGTTGAGCAAACAGATGTTTCGAACATATGAAGCAATGATTTAGCAACATTCTTTATAAGAAATCACAGATGCACATTACATATAAAAAAAAAATCTATAATGAATTAAAAACTTTTTACCCCTTTTTACGAAAATTGCGCGGACGGAGGAGTATCAGACTGAGCAGAATTTCATAGCACAGTTATAGTCTAGAAAGAAAGTGTAGAAATAGTGCAGAAAGCTAAAATAAATATATAATTTAAACTTCAAATTTACACTCATACAAATAATACTATCTACAAGCTCTTTGTGATCGCGCTACGAACTATCCACTAAAGCTATTTCCACAGCATGGCTATGCAACATTCTATTTTCCTCAACGGTACGTTTTTCAGGTCAACCTGAAAAAAAACTAGCTCAAATTATTACGCGTAGACTACAAATCTAATAGCTGTAACATGAAATTGTATCACAATAATAATATAATTCAGTGTGACCTGTTGTTAAATATTTATTTTCTTTGTAAGAATTGATGTAATTGCAACTTTATTCAGAGTATTTTTATTGTAAAATTATTAGGTTTGTTACGTCTATTATTTATATTTGATTGAGTTAGCATTGTTTGAGTAATATGGCTGTGTTTGGAACTAAATATTTTCAGCTGATTACAAATTATTGGTAACGTAAACAAGCTCGCTGAAGAGGAAATTTTGAATGAAGTACCTAAACTAATATTAGAAGTGAAATTGCTTGTTTGTTTGGAAGAGGTAATCTCTGGAATTATTTATCCGAATATAAACACTCTTTTATAATATATGATAGTGATGAATGAAGGATGGCTTACAAAACGTATTTACAGGGTAGATGTGAGTGGAAACACCGGGAGGGGATGCCGTAGGAGAACATATGGTGACCTTATTGATTTTCTTCAGAAACTCAGGTTCATGGTTCTCGCAACAGGCGTGTGCATGAATCTAAACGGAAGCAAAAGGAGTATGCAGGTGGTGTTCCGTAGTTTCTGCCTACCCCCATGGAAAAAAGGCGTGTGTTTATGTATGTATGTAATAGATAGTTACTATTGCCGAGTACTATATTTTTACACGCTTTATATTAGCTTCACTTGTATGTTTGTTTGTAACCGACTCCTTATAGCGCGATTTTGACCCACTTTAAACGATCAGATTTCATTCAATCTTTGCACACCTGTCAAGGACCGATGACAATGCAATAATTTCATAAATTTGTGCCATTATCCTTGCCAGGGTTACCAGGACAGCAAAAAAACTGTCATCGAAAACTACGCTGACATACGTCACAAACTACGCTGACATACGACACAAACTACGCTGACATACGTCTCAAAATTCGAAACACCCTAAAAAAAGGAAAATAAATAATAGTTTAAAAAAACTAAAAAAACACGCTTCCATTGAAAACCAAAGTTTTTTTAAACTATTATTTTTAAACTATTATTTTTTATGGTATCGTTTAATTCAGCGTGGAACTCAGAACTGCACGAAAATTTTTCACTCGTCACTGCTCTGTTTACTGGCCACTTTGTATGAGCCGTCCTATAAAGGGTGGACAGTCACTTCAAGGTCCTAGGTACCTTAAAGTGGACGGTCACTTCTTCACTCTTCACTGTTTAGTTTACTGGCCACTTTGTATGAGCCGTCCTATAAAGGGTTAAAGTATAGAATGATAATCCTACTTAACTTACCTACTTATCATCTGCCTAGTCTTGCCAGTCGGCTTCCAGTCTAACCGGATGCAGCTGAATTACATAGAGCGACTACTTGTTTGACCTCCTTAACCCAGTTACTGTGTAACATGATCCTGAATTTTGGGTGTCTGACTTCTCGTAACAACTGTCATAAATCTACGCACGACACCCGGGACCAAATTTCAGTTAGTTAATGAAAAATCAATTCAATGATTATAGATTTCATATCAATTAAAATCAGTCATAAATGTTTATCTTGCTTGACAGTTGACTGACATTTACAATAGGCAGAGGCCGACTGCACTTGTTGGTTGCTCGTTTCGTGTTTTTCGATACCCTTAATTCAGGGCAATTTCTCTGCTGAGCAAAGAGACATTTTTGCTGTACAAGTTGTTATTGAGATATTAGTAGGTATGTTGACTAACCAACTCCAGCTTATATCCGGTTAGACTGTAAACCGACCACAAAAATAGTTGGGAAAAACAGATAGATTGATTTGTTTTGGGAATAGTGAAATTAAAAGGTTAAATAGCCGTGTTTATCACAAAGCATTTTTCATTTCAGTTACTGCAATATTCCACAATCTATTCCGTACAAATAACATTTTCTGTTTCCTTTTTACTGACTTCATTTTGAATTGTCACAGTTCATACCAGACGAAATAGTTATTTCACACCTTTTTCAACTGTAATTTATATCGTGACGATTGCTTTTTTACTTCTAATTCTAAAACCCACTTGTCGGTTGACCATACAAATCGAATTAAGTATTTTGTAACCTAACATTTTAAACGGATCTTGAAATACAAAAGGCATATCGTTACGAAAGAAACAATGTCCAATATTACAGTACAATGCGCATACTTCAAAAAATCCTGTGCAAACTAAAAAAAAAACAAATTACGAAATCATTTTTGTTTCACGAAAATGTTTCACGATTTTTTTCGGTTGTTTTTGACAATAGAGGGGCTCAGGGCTTAGTTATAGCAGCTGCCACATCTATCAATCATGTTAAGCTACTATTGCCGAGGACGATCTGTGGATGGGTGACTATCTTAACGAACAGATACGCTCCATACTTCAAAAATCTGTTATTGGTCCGGGTAGTCATTTTTAGATCCACTTTTAGGCCCATAACAAAAAAAATTAAAGAAAAAAAAAGAAAGACCAAAAAAACAAAAAAAAAAAATCAAAGACAAAATCTTTGTTTTTTTTTTTTGTGTTTTTGGTCTTTCTTTTTTGTTTTGTTATGGGTCGTCAAAAGGTCGAATGTCAGACAGCCAGTATTACCAAGGGGTATCCGATAACGACCCAGTAAGTGGACTTCATACAACATAGTAGTAAAAGGCTCGTCTGACAATGAAGTTTTTTGATAACAGGCCTAATCAGAACACACATTCTTCGGCAGAAGACCCCATTGATCCGCTGTAGTTATTTAAGAGCGGCCAAGCCATTATAATTTTCAAACAAAAGCCTGTACGTAATTATGGCGATATGACAAATTTTCTCCCGGATATGTTGAACATATAGGATATATTTCTCTTTTTTTCTGGTTGGCAATGACAAGTCATTTGATGAAAAATAACTCCACCCAGAGCGGGAGAGCTTGTCAGACTTTTACTGGCTAAAACCCACCCGTGTTCCCTCAGTTACCTGGTATCTTGTGGTTTATATCTAGGTTATTTCATTTATTGAGAAATAAAACTTTTTTGAGAAACAAATTCAGTAAAGGTTTTTTTTGGCACAAATTTAATCGTTCATTACGTACCCATGTATTGAAAAAGTAAAGAAAACATCGTTAAAACGCTCGCGAATGTAATGGAGATTCTAAATGACCAAAAACTTGTAGGTCTTATTCAGAAACACGTATTTCCTGGAACAAGTATTGTGAAATCCCTGCGCGCCAATTTTCTTCTTTCCATTTACTTTTTAATCATTCTTGAGTTTACGATGGACGGACCTGCAATCTAATTACGTAACACATTTATTAATCTGAATCATTTAGAAGGTTATAGCTGATTCATTCTGTCATATGTTCGAAAAAATTGTCTGCTTAGCAACGTAAACAACGCCATAAATGTTGTTGAATTGTAAAAATGAAAGCGATTTAGTGTATTAAGCAACTCTTAAGAACAACCTTAAAATTATTACTTTAAAAAATCTAACTTATTTTTCACGTATAATTTATAGAGTGTACCAAAGACTGGCTAACGTTCTTATAACGTGAACTACGACCATTTGTTCATGCTAGGGACACTGCAATTTCAATTACCTTCAAATTAGTTAGGGGTGTCGCCAATACATTGCAAACGACATTTTCAAACGAAAACGTTTTCGTTTCGAAACGTTATCGTTGCGATATTTGCTGATTGATTTTTATGCTAACGGTAATGGATGGCGTAGAACGAATTAGCTATTTATCTTTTCAATGTTTTGTGTTGAAAAGGAGTGCGATTTCTACATCGATTTGTTCATTTTAAAGTGCATATTGCAGTTGTGCACTTTTAAAATAGAGTAAATTAAAATGCAATTTTAGAATGATTGCCAATGTCACGTTTGTTAAAAAACTTAATGATATTGATTAAAACCCTAATTAAATCGCATCGAATGACGAGGGAGGGGTGTTAGAAGAGCTCATTGACAAAAAGCGACTCTTAGTACAGACATTAATTAGCTTTTGTTAGAGGATTGAACAGAAATGCAAGTAATGTGAGTCTCCGTGCAAAGAGAAAACGTGTAGTAAACATTGCTCTTTCATTCTCGGAATGCGGAGAGGCCAATGCCCTTTGTATTGGAGCAGTGGTGGCCAACCACCACGGTTATGATACGGTGGTGATTGTAAGGCCGCGATTCACGTGTTGTAGATCGTAGGTTCGAACCCCGATAGGCACTTTACTTAGTATAAGTTAATTCATCAACACTGCTTCGAAAACGGTTACGGAAAACTGGCATAAATAAAGCAAAAAAAATCGAAGATATGGGACATTTACCAAGCTGCACTGGGGCCGCGTGGTGGCCCACTCCCTCACGAAGAGCGGAGGCTTGTGTCCCAAATCAAATCATTTATTCGTAAACATAGGTGACAATTATATACAAGATCTTAAGGATTAGGTAGTGCGCTATGTTTTGCCAATTGACATACAAATTATTAAGAAAAAAAATTATTATAAGTGCTATTAAATTAAAATATAAATTCGTCATAATATGATTGTGCAAGCAAGTAAAATTATAATATTCATAATCAATTTCATCTCATGTCAAAATTTATAGTCAATACAGAAGCATAATTTAAAAATAAAGTAAGTAAAAAAATATATTAAAAATGTCAAGTATAAGTAAAAATGTCAATATTATAAAGTTACAGAGATTCATCATTAAGAAATTCACCTAGAGTATAATAACATTTTTCAAGTAGTAACCTATTAAGCGTTTTTCTATACATTTTATTTCATTGGGTATTTTATTATATATTTGCGGTGCAATACCAAAGAAGCTTTTCCTCATAAGACAAGTTTAACATTTCACAAGGCATAAAAATCATTAGTATATTGAGCACGCATGGGTGTTTTCTTCATTGTACTGAATTTCTTAAATAAATATGGATTCATTCCCAGCAATGGGAACGTTTAAGGTTCATTATAACTTTATGGCTTCTTGGCTTCTTGGCTGAGTAATGCTGTTAGAGGGACATATCAGGCTGGCATCTTATCCTCCTTTCGGATGACCACTGAAAATCTGCGTCCCCTGCGCCCAGCATAAAACTGTAAACTTTCTTGTCACAGACAAGACGAATTGTAGATACCGACTACTTTTTTCTGTCCATTTAATTATACACGGTAGCCGGGACATCGAAGAACAACCTGTTATCATAGATTCAGCACATGTTTCTGAAGTTAAAAATCCTGTTAAAAAAAAATCTGTTTCGTAAATTTTGAGCACGTTCTTTGAACTTTTCTATGAAACAGCAGATTTTTTTTTTTCACTCGAAAGGAATTTCTACGTCAGGGGGTGTAGAATTATGTGCATGGATGGATATAGTTTGCGCGTTGTTGTTTGTTTTGTTTCTATGTATTTGAGATTAATTTTTTTGTGGCTGGGTTTTCATCAAATGACGTCTCAAGCTCTAGGCGGAGCGTGTCAGACTGTTACTGACTAAAATCCACCCGTGTTCCTTCAGTTGCCTATATGCCAGGGCCACGGTAACACTTTCGAACAAATCTTACCACCAAGTATTTGAGCTACTAACGTTGCATATTTATATGCACGTGTTTCCGTGACAATATATTTTTTTCCTGTTAGATTTTACATTAGTTCTAACATTGGGGCCTAATGAAAGTCCCATAAACTGAATTTATAGATAGAAATAGTGGCCAATTTAAGAAAAATATTTTTTATTACCATTGATTTTGTATTTCAACGATCTCGTTTGAAGTTTATATAAAGATTCTCGCCTTGATCCTCTGCAAACATGATTTTATTTAGAAGGGTTGTTTATTTGTGAGTGAGAATAATTATTATTTAAAGAGTTCTTTATAGTGTCTGTTCAGTTCAAAGAAATCAAAGAAAGAAAATAAATTTATTTATCCCACGTAATAGTTAGGCACCCAATATTCAAACAAAAAAAAAAAACAGCATTTATAATATTTTTGGTCTATCGTTGTATTGAATCGCAATCAGTCTGTTCCAACAGGTCACACAGGCTCAGTTGGTGCTTGTCACACGTCTTCGAATTTTTGTTCGTTATGACAAAAAAAACCTGCCAAGTGCGAGTCGGACTCGCGCACCGAGGGTTCCGTACAAATGTGTAGGTATAAAGTTTAAAATTTTATTATATTTTTTATTATATGATGTAACTAAAAATTTACGGTTTTCGCAATTTTTCCTTTATCTGTGCTATAAGACGTTGCGTCGTACCAAATTTCAAAATTCTAGATCGACTGGAAGTACCCTTTAGGTTTTGATTCCCTTGCGAGTTTCGAAAATTTGCGGAAATTTGCGGCACAAACGGCTATATCTTTTGATTGCGTTAGCTTAGAAGTTTGATTTTTTCACAGCTCCAAGAGACTTGAGTATTTGATATGAATTTCAGCTTGATATCTCCACGCGTTCCTGAGAAAAAGGGTCTTGACAGACGGACGGACGGACGGACGGACAACAAAGTGATCCTATAAGGGTTCCGCTTTTTCCTTTTGAGGTGCGGAACCCTAAAAATGACATTACAAATTTATGAAGTGCCAATCAATTCACCTTATGGCTTCCCACTCCACCGCAAAGAAACAAATAAAATAATAGGCATACTTATTAAATACTAGCTTTTGCCAGCGGCTTCGCCCGCGTGGAGGTCGGAAAATATCCCGCGGGAACGTACTACCGGGATAAAAAGTAGCCTATGTCCTTTCTCAGGCTTTAAACTATCTGTGTACCAAATTTCATTTAAATCGGTTCAGTAGTTTTAGCAGGAAAGCGAGACAGACAGACAGAGTTACTTTTGCATTTATAATATTAGTGTGGATAACGAGAAAGCACTGATTATGTTTACTTACTGGCATGTCGAGGCGATTCAACTTCTTGACAACACTGAATTAGTGCGAAGACTAAAAAGGGCTAAACCCTTTGAGTTAGTGTAGTGCAGTGTAAGTGACCACGAACTACAGTGAAAGTAAAACTTTTATAAAGAACACGTTAATCAAGTGTCTGCCCCTTAACTGTCAGTGATTATGAAAGACGTAATTGGACGATTTCTTAGTTTTATAGTTACTTAGCAGCTTAAGTTATATTTATATTACTTATTAGCTCATAAAGTATCAACTAATGTGATACTTTATTTAGCACAAAAAATAAATGTTTACTTACAACAGTTGGTGATTCCAGATTGTTAAATTCAGGTTGTTTCAAAATTGACCTAATCGTGGTCCAAATCTACAATAAATAATGTAATAGGGATAATCATTCATATGACTGGCCTGTTAGTCTAGTGGTTAGTGACCCTGACTGCTAAGACTGAGGTCGTGGGTTCGATTCCCACCCAGGATAAATCTTTGTGTGATGAGCACGAGCATTTGTTCTGTGTCTGGGTGTAATTTATCTATAATATGTATGTATTTAGTAATATATAAGTATGTTTATCAGTTGTTTGGTTACCATAGTACAGGCTCTGCCTAGTTTGGGATCAGATAACGGTGTGTTGGTTGTCCTAAGATATTTATTTATTTTATTTATTATTTAGAATTTTTTTATCAATAATTTCATTTTAAAGAAGTCATAGTCACATTTGTCTAGCCCTTATCCCAATTTATTTAGATATCCCAAAGTCTTTCTCTTCCACACTTCCCTATTAGTCCTCATCTCGGTAGTCACCCCCTTTCTAGTCATGTCATCATTCACACAGACCGTCCCTCGTTTCTTTGGTCTCCTCTACTCTTACAGCCATTGACATTCAACCTCTAAACTTTACTCACGACATTTTCCTTAGTCCTTCGTATCACATGCCCATGCCATGACAATCGTTTTTCACATAATGAAGGCATAATCTATACTGATATTATAAAGCTGAAGAGTTTGTTTGTTTGGTTGAACGTGGTAATCTCAGGAACTACTGGACCGATTTCAAAAAATGTTTTTGTGTTGGGTAGCCTATTCATTGAGGAAGGGTATGTAATATCAACACGACGGTCATAAGAAGTAGAGCAGCAACGAAAACTGTCAGTAAGGTCAGGGGAGCAAAAATTTGATGAAGTCGCGGGAAGAAGCTAGTAAAATGATATAATCGAAGGAATCCGTAAAATCATCGTAACTGTGCAGACCCACTATAAGAGTTTTTTTTTTATTAGCTTTTGCTGTCCCACTGATGGGCGAAGGCCTACCTACTCTCTTTCTACGTCTCTCGGTCCAGAGCTGCCAAGGACCAATCTTTATTAAAAGATTCCAGCTCATTACGTCATCTCCATAAGAGTTTTTGGAAGAGTTTTTTCTGGTCATTCACGGTACGGACGACGTACGACGCAAGTATGAAGCTACATAGTCATGTCGACACTTGTGATAGTGCCGTCTTTGCTTAGCAGTTATTTTAAAATGTTTATAGCTTTCCTTTTTTTTAACTTTCCATAATATTGTTTGTATTATTTACAAAGCGGGGGAGTATGGCTAAGTAATTACAGCCGCACGGTACGATCGATCAGGTTAAGCGACGCTTTCTGCGGCTTTTCCGTAATTATATCTTAGGACAACCAACACACCGTTATCTGATCCCAAACTAGGCAGAGCCTGTACTATGGTAACCAAACAACTGATAAATATACTTACATATTTCTAAATACATACATACGTACTATAGATAAAATACACCCTGACACAGAACAAATGATTGTGCTCATCACACAAAGATTAGTCGTGGGTGAGAATCGAACCCACGACCTCAGTCTTAGCAGTCAGGGTCACTAACCACTAGACTAACAGGCCGGTCAAGTTATATACCAATACTCCTATAGAAAGCATGTTAAACCGTTGGTTCCGGCTGTTGGTGCAGACTTGCCAGCTCCAATATAGTTGGAAAACCGCTAGGTAGGTTTCCTAGGCAACCGCCTACATACATTCGCTACGTACGGTTGTGAGGTGGCTGCAGAAGAACCTTCTGTCACTTAATTTGGCTAAAACCAACTACATTCCTTTTTCCATTAGTCACAGGACTAAAGCCCCAATTGACATTGATATTCTTGTTCATACCTGTATGGACTCCTCTTCCTGTTCATGTTCTTCACTATCTCGTGTCAGTCAAACCAAATACCTGGGTGTAGTAATTGATGATGGACTGAAGTGGTACTCACAAGTTGAAAGTTTAACATCAAGGGTCAGGAAACTTATCTATATCTTTAAGTCTCTAAGGCAATGTGCTGACTCAAACACATTGAAAATGGTGTATCTTGCAATTTGCCAGTCTGTCATCAGCTATTGCATTCCGGTTTGGGGTAGCACTGCTAAGACTAAACTGATTGGATTGGAACGCGCCCAGAGGGCTGTGCTTAAGGTGATGCTCGGCAAGCCGTATAGATTTCCCACTAGTAAATTGTACGCGGAATGTAGGGTACTTACTGTGCGGCAGCTCTTTGTGCTCAATGCCACCCTCAGAAAACACAGTCAGGTTCCTCCATCAGATCGAACCACTCGTCAAGCCAAATCTGCATGCCCATCTGTTTCTAACAAAACAGCTTTCGCTAGCCGCCAGCTCTATGTAATAAGCTCACTAATTTATAGAAGGGTCCACAAACATATTCAAATAATTCATTTAAACAAACACAAACTCAAAACCAAATTACAAAACTGGCTGTTTAATCAGGACTTTTCCCGTACAGAAGACCTTATTTCAAAATTAGTGTAGGCACTATTAATCACTATTAATAATTATTTATTCTACAAAAACGGATACATAAACACATGCAACATCACATGATTACACCATACACTACACACACCCCCACAAAACACCCTCTCCCCTCTCATACACCACACCATACCACACTCTCTTCCCTCTCATACACCACACCACACACATACATACACATTCATATAGTAAATCAGGTCATTATGGGTTTATTGTTAGAATCACACACTTAAATAAAGGTTTATTTTGTATACGTAGTCACTAGTAGAACACTGACTCCTAGGTCATAGGGTTTCCCTAGTTTAGGAGGCAGGCTTTTCCACTATTTGTGCAGCCTTTTCCCAAAAACCAATTTAACCTACCCATATGAATGGTTATTGTTATTTTATACAAAGGTTTTTTGTGTCAATAAACTAATTTTATTTATTTATTTTTTCCATTTACAAAAAAATATATCGCGAATGAAAAACCTTTGCAGAATGTTTTTCAAAGGCGAAAAACACTTTTGTCTGCAGGATTCACATTATCATTATAAAATGCCAGTCTTAAAATATCTTCACCTTATAATATTACAATGCATATTATACTAGATGTAGGTGTGTTTGTTCTGCCATCCGATATATTTATGTTAGGAAGTAGGTCTAAATTGTTTTGAAAGCACTCCCTCTTTTGTATACTTAAGTGGGGATAAATAAATGGCGTCAAAACAAATAAGGATGTTACATAACAAAATAAAATGCTTATTTTCGTCTCTCTTGAATTTAAAGTTTAAGTCCTGGGTTGATATGATTATTAATAACTAACAGCGTCCCGCGGTTTCATTCGCGTAAGGGTCGATTCAGTGGGATAAAAGTACGCTATATAAACTATCGATGTGTGCTAAATTTCATTCAAATTCGTTCAGCCGTTTTTGCGTGATTGAGTAACAAATATCCAAACATACAAAAATTCACATTATAATATTAGTAAGATAGTAGATTGATCACCTTGAAGAAATCTTTTACCAGCTGTTCCGCCCACATGGAGGTCAGAAATTACCCCATGGGAACTTATTACCGGAATAAAAGTATCCTCAGTTTTCTTCCAGTTTATAAACTATCTGTGTGCCAAATTTCATCTAAATACGCAAACTTAATCCCAATCCATTGAGTAGCAAACATCTAAACATACAAACTTATCTTATTTTAACTTAACTTCTTTAAAATATTAGTACGATAGATAGTAGTAATAATCATCGCCCTTTTTTTGATATCGTGGTGGAAATCCTCATGGATATCCTCCGCCCTGGGGTGGGTTAGTCTGTCAGACTAATACTGACTAAAACCATCCCAGTGTTCCGTCCCACACCTACGTCGGGGACCACGGGAACTAATGCGTCTTCCGCGATCCCCGACTGGTGCCAGCCCGTCTCTGCGGGCCTCCTCACGTTAGGGGGGGAGTGAGAGGCTAAACTTCCCCCGTATATCACGGAGGCGCGCGTGGAACACTACGCGTTGCCATCTCAGGTCTTAAGGAATAGGGGGCGACGGATAAGTTATGTTAAAATAAGTTTGTAAAATAATCTTATTTCATCATCATTTCAGCCGTATGACGTCCACTACTGGACTTAGGCCTCCCCCAATTTGGGGGGCTTTGCCATAATCACCACGCTTGGCAGGCGGGTTGGCGATCGCAGTATGGTGGTAAAATGCATAGAGAACGCTGCTGCCCATTCTCTAGTAAGTCCCTTAGTCGCCTTTTACGACACCCACAGGAAGAAATGGGGTGGTGTTATTCTTTACGTCCGGCACCACACGGTACAAAATCTTATTTAACTTATTTAAAATATTAGTAAGATAGATAGTAGTAATAATCATCGCCCTAAGACAACCTACTGCTAGACATAGACTTCTCCAATCGCGCTCAATATTCGGTTGCTTTCATCCAGGTGCTATCATTATCATCATAATTTTCCAGTCCTTATGCCAATTTATTTTGAGTTCGGCGCAACAAGTCTGTTTCTTCCATACTTCCACACGGCTCACTCGAAGAGATTTAGCTTCGCTTGCCGCTTTTGGTCTGTGTTATTAAATATATTAATGACTAGCTTAGAACTTTTTAAGAGGAACAATTCCGTGATACATTATTGTTGCGTTACTTTAACCGTTTATGCAGCGCACGCAGGAACCCCTCATAACGAATAATGTTTCCCCGTTTTTAGGGTTCCGCACCTCAAAAGGAAAAAGCGGAACCCTTATGGGATCACTTTGTTGTCCGTCCGTCTGTCCGTCTGTCATGACCCTTTTTCTCAGGAACGCGTGGAGGTATCAAGCTGAAATTTATATCAAATACTAAAGTCTACTGTCCCTTGGAGCTGTGAAAAATCAAACTTCTAAGCTAACGCAATCAAAAGATATAGCTGTTTATGCCGTAAATTTCCGCAAATATTCGAAACTCGCAAGGGAATCAAAACCTAAACGATTTAGAATTTTGAAATTTGGTACGAAGCAACGTATTATAGCAAAGATAAAGGAAAATTTGCGAAAACCGTAAATTTTTAGTTACATCATATTATAAAAAATATTTTTAATAATTTTAAAGGTACTACCCCTTTCCTCATGAACGCGTAGAGGTATTAAATTGAAATTCATATCAAATACTCAGGTCAGGTACGGAACCCTCGGTGCACGAGTCCGACTCGCACTTGGCCGGTTTTTGTAACAGTTTTCACTACTGCCCCGCTCCTATTAGTCATAGCGTGATGTTATATAGCCTATAGCTTTCCTCAATAAAAGGGCTACCCAATACAATAAGTTTTTTTTTTTCAATTCTAACCAGCAGTTGCTGAGATTAGCTCGTTCAACCAAACAAACTCTTCAGCTTTATGATATTAGTATAGATTCCTCACAATGTTTTCCTTCACCGTTTTGAGGGTACTGATAATGAAGTTCACACAAAGTAAAGTCTTTGTCAGTGTTCGAACCTACGACCTACACTTGTAAGTTGCGGCTGTTACTACAGCCGTGGTAATTGCGTCATACAGAGTAACAGAAGGAATAGCTTTCATTTTGACAGTTCAGCAACATTCATTGCGCTGTTTAAGTGGTTGAGCGGACAAATTTTTCAAACATGTGTAGCAATGGGGCAGCAATATACTTTAAAATTATTCAGATAGTCTTTAATAGTGTGTTACGGAAGTAAGGTGTAGGTACGAATAGCTCGCCGCCTGGTACGGACCAGGCCCATGTCGACGGCGCGTAGTGTTCCACGCGCGCGTCAAAGAGATGTACTGAAGGGGCTGCTAGGACCGATGCCTGCCAGGGTCGCGAGATTTGTTCGAAAGAGTACCGTGGCCCTGGCATATAGGCAACTGAAGGAACACGGGTGGGTTTTAGTCAATAAAAGTCTGTAACGTCCTCCCGCTCCGCCCAGAGTGGGAGACGTAATTTGATGATTTCCCACCCGCAAAAAAAACTGGCCAAGTGCGAGTCGGACTCGCGCACCGAGGGTTCCGTACAAACCTGTAGGTATTCACGGTTTATGCATAAGGTTTACGTTTATGATTTTTTTTTTTTAATATTTGAGTTGATTGAATGAAAGGTAAATTGCGGTTTACGATTTATGACGTATTTAAAAAAAAACTACTCACCTAGATCTTGTTCAAAACAATTTTCGGGGGAAGTTAACATAATGTACATCATAATATTTTTTTTTTTACTTTTATCATTCTCTTATTTTAGAAGTTACAGGGGGGGGACACATTTTACCACTTTGGAAGTGTCTCTCGCGCAAACCATTCAGTTTAGAAAACAATTATTTTAGAAACCTCAATATCATTTTTGAAGACCTATCCATAGATACCCCACGTATACGTGTGATGAAAAAAAAAATTTTGAGTTTCAGTTCTTAGTATGGGGAATGGGGAACCCCAAAATTTATTGTTTTTTTTTTTCTATTTTTGTGTGAAAATCTTAATGCGGTTTACAGAATACATCTACTTACCAAGTTTCAACAGCATAGCTCTTATAGTTTCGGAAAAAAGTGGGTGTGACATACGGACGGACAGACAGACAGATAGACAGACATGACGAATCTATAAGGGATCCGTTTTTTGCCGTTTGGCAACGAAACCCTAAAAAAGGTGTAAGTATGAATTTCTTACAAAACTATCTTTGATTTGAAATAAGCACCCACACCTGTTTCAATTGCCTAATCCGTCACGGTACATGCGCACGCGTCACCACAATAGTTCCGTTAGTGACACAACCAATTGACTTCAGTACCCACCGCAAATGAAAAGAAATGTAGGAAGAAATTATAATACAATTGAAAATTGTGTTAAACCGCAATTTAGTAACTGGTAAGTAAGGTCGGACTTCGATCCCGGATGTTGGGAAATTCTGTATGAAATTATAATACTACTAGCTTTACTTGCGACTTCGTCCGCGTCAATGTCGGTTATCGCGGACGTAGACAAAGTCGCGGAATTAGAAGTAGCCTATGTCCTTTCTTGGGTTCAAACTTACCCCGTACCAAATTTCATCAAAATCGGTTCAGTGATTTAGTCGTGAAAGCGTAATAGACAGACAGAGTTACTTTCGTAGTTATAATATTAGTATAGATAAGTAGGGAATTATTTTTTCATTGTTAATACTCTTCTTGTTCTCGTAAGTCGAGTTGGGCTACATGTGGAAAAATGTTTCTTGCCCTATCAAAAGATTTGGAGAGGACTGATAAAATATGATAAATGATTTTATTTCTGTAAGTAGGTTCGTACAATATATTACTAAGTAACTAGATTGTGGAGGTCAGATAGGCCGTCTACCCATATAAAATACTGGTTTTCAGCCACATCCAGTTAGATTGGAAGCCGACCCCGATATAGTTAGCAAAAGGCTAGGCAGATGATGAAGTAGGTTTGTGCAAACATTTTTACACGCACTCACATTTTTAAAACTATAATACATGAGGATTGACGAAAAAGATGTCCAGCAACAATATGATGAAATAGTACAAAGCTTAACTAAAGCTAGCAAAATAGTAAAACAAATAAAAAACTAAAGCAAAAAACTATCAACCGAAACGATACAATTAATAGATGAGAGGCAGAATTTGTATACAAACAAAGATTTACAATTTAGACTTTTTTTTTTTTTTTTTGGATGGGAAATCATCAAATGACTTCTCCCGCTCTGGGCAGAGCGGGAGGGCGTGTCAGACTTTTACTGACTAAAACCCACCCGTGTTCCTTCAGTTGCCCATGTGCCAGGGTCACTGTATCTCTTTCGAACAATCGCGCGACCCCGGCAGGCATCGGTCCTAGCAGACCCCTTCAGTGTTGCTGACATGTCTTTGAGGTGCGCGTGGAACACTACGGGCCGTCGACCCGAGCCTGGTCCTTACCGGGCGGCGAGCTACCCATTGCTCGCCACCCGCAAGCTCGCGCCTACGGTGGCCGGGAGTCTGCTATCGACTCCCGACGCCCGGGGCGTCTCCTCCTGCGGCGGCTAGGGACGTGAGGGCGCAGAGACTGCCACTCCCTCACGCGCCCCGCCTCCTCCTTCGTACAATATAGACTTAAAGATAAAGAGCTTAAAATTAGTATTAAAAAAGATATTAGAAATTATAACAATAGATTAGTTCAGGATGCTCTAGAAAATAACTGCTCCATGAAAATAGCAAAACAAGGCATTTCGCATCACAAGTCATGGATCACATGTTTAAAAGATGGCTATGGTAAGAAACAAATTAATAGATAAAAAATATTAGATTTATATACAACATTTTATAAATCCCTTTACTCCGACGACACTCTAGTACCCCTAACACCCGATTACTTCTGCCCAGATAACCTATAACTGGATACGAGGTTCATGTGGCGAAGATAACATTAGCACAGAGTCACTGAAAATAGGAGAACCTATTCTTCTTCCCTACATCACCCGGCTCTTTAACAGTATTCTGCATTCAGGTAGGATTCCTAAAGATTTTTGTCACTCCAATATTATTCTGCTTCACAAAAAGGGTGATAAATCCGATATTAATCGTTACAGGCCCAATAGCTTAATATCACATATGTACAAAATATTTATAAAAGTAATAGAAAACTTCTTCATGTCACCTACGTAGCAGAGGACGGGCAACTTTAACTAAACTAACGGTCTAGTGGTTAGTGACCCTGACTGCTGAGACTGAGGTCGTGGGTTCGATTCCCACCCAGGACAAATCTTTGTGTGATGAACACGATCATTTGTTCTGTGTCTGGGTGTAATTTATCTATAATATGTATGTATTTAGAAATATATAACTATGTTTATCAGTTGTCTGGTTACCATAGTACAGGCTCTGCCTAGTTTGGGATCAGATAACGGTGTGTTGGTTGTCCTAAGATATTTCTTTTTTATGAGTAGTATGTATTCAGAAGTCTAGGTACTCAATAATCGGGTTATAAAGATCAGTTGGCAGTTACGTAACATTGACATTTAGATGACCTTTAAAGGAAAACTTTGTAATATAACCTGGATTAAAGGCCTGAAAACACGAAAAGAAAAAAATGAAGAAATCAGTAACTTCTCGAGACCATTATGGGTTGATAGTATGATAATAATGCCCACTCCCCACCTGCGACCATCTGCAGAGTCGGACGCTACAGTTAGCTAAATTAGGTAGATCTTTGTTGATTCCGTTGTCATGGTAACGTGATAATGTGACGATTTACAGCCCCCGTAACATGACAAAGGGCGATAGTTGTATAGAATTCTTCAATAAACCTATTGAAGTAGAATTATTTGTTGACTAGCTTCTGCCCGCGACTTCGTCCACGTCAAATTTTTGCTCCCTTTACTCTTCCCGTCGCATCGAATTGCCTGCCAGTTTTCGTCCATTTTTCGTTGCCGCTTCCCTCCTTTTGATTGTAGTGTGATGTTATATAGCCTTCCTCGATAGGGTACCCAACACAAAAATATTTCTTCAATTCGTACCAGTAGTTCCTGAGATTACCGCGTTCAACCAAACAAACTCTTCAGCTTTATAATATTATTATAGATATAAAGGGGTACGGTACAGTTTTTGAATAATCCACGAAAAAAAAATAGTAAGAGGAACTAATTATTGCTTTTGATTGTGTGCTTTTAGGTAAGTGCTAGTCGCGTTTACTGCCTATTGGTCTATTCACACGAATTTATTCGCCCGAAACGGGCAAATCAATAACTCCAAAAATATATACTAGGCAATTGGCACGTATTGAGTTTTATGCAATAAAGTGATAACATTCGTTCGATTTCCTTCTATTTCCTATTAAGTTTTTTTTTCTTATCTCTATACTATAATGACAAATGTTGCGAAAACACAGACAATTTATTCTTTTTAACCGACTTCAAAAATAGGAGGAAGTTCTCAATTCGACTGTATTTTTTATGTTTGTTACCTCAGAACTTCTTACTGGGTGAACCGATTTTGATGACTATTTTTTATTTGAAAGCTGGTGCTTCCCGTGTGGTCGCATTTAAATTTTGTTCCATTCTGACAATGGCATCCAAGAGAAAACCATATAAGTCTTAAATTTGCATTAAGTATGTGCGCGAGAAATGGACGAATAACGTGATTAGATTAGTTCGGGGTACATACCATAACTAAACGGTTAACTACAAAGTTAAAAATAACTTTAATTTCGGAAGTCGGTGGCAAAAAAAACTTAAATACAGATCCTAAGACACCGACTTCCGAAATTAAAGTTATTTTTGACTTTGTAGTGTTTTTTTTAAGGAAGTCGGTTGTTATTCTTTTGAAAAAGTTTTTATTAAGCAATAGCTTACGCTGCGTGCGCTGGTAAACGATTAAAGTAACGCAACAATTATGTATGACGCAATTATTCTCTTCAAAACTTCTAAAAAAAGTTCGCGATAACATCGATAGACATTTATTATGTCTATCGTTTAAGGTTGGCTCACTACATCTTTTTCAACTGTCATTAAATTTTAATATTATCAAGCTAAAGAGTTTGTTTCGTTTTAAGTGCTTTTGATGGAACTACTGGTTCGAATTGAAAAAATCGCCCACCGTTGAATATCCTATTCGAGGATTGCTATAGACTATATAAAACCTCGCTAGGGCTTTTAAGAGCCGAGCATAAAGAAAACAAGTGGGTCAAAATCGCGCTATAAGGAGTCGGTTACAAACAAACATACAAGTGAAGCTAATATAAAGCGTGTAAAAAGATGAAGACCTCGCATGGGCAGGCGATTCCATGCGACGGTGTGGGTCGCGGGAGCAAGAACTCTAACTCGGACGAAGTCAGGGGTAGAAGCTAGTATTGCATAGAATTCAAAACGTGTCAATTCCTTAATTCATATTTTTGAATTTTTCGAAAGTGTCGTTTCGACCGTTTTGGTTGATTAAATTCAATTAAATCGATCGTCGATAGAATCGTGGAGCAGAGGGGCTTGAGGTTATGTAATAACAGCCGGACGGTCGATCGGTCGGGTTAAACTGCGCTAACCGCGGTTGGTCCGTGGTGGATACCAAGACCCCCTCGAAAAGCACGTTCAGCCGTTGGTCCCGGCTGACTTTTGTAGGTCTTTCATTGTCGTTACGGGTCGTCTAAAATTCGAAAGTCTGACCACCAGTCTAACTAAGGTATATCATATTACCCAGTTACTGGATTGTAGAGGTCTGATAGGTAGTCACTTCATATAAAATACTGATACTCAGCTGCATCCGGTAAGACTGGAAGACGATCCCAACATACTCTTAACATACTATTGCATATCCGACTTGGGTAGACTGATGAAACCAAAAATGTAATGTTTATTAATAAGACCTTAATGTACACAGCTTTTTTTTTTTTTTTTGTGTGGGAAATCATCAAATGACTTCTCCCGCTCTGGGCGGAGCGGGAGGGCGTGTCAGACTTTTTTCTTTTTGACTAAAACCCACCCGTGTTCCTTCAGTTGCCCATGTGCCAGGGTCACGGTATCTCTTTCGAACAATCACGCGACCCCGGCAGGCATCGGTCCTAATGTACACAGTTACGCAATAAATATATCTTTATATTTATCTTATCTTTATCTTGGGAAAAAGGGTACGCAGATGATGGTGAATGTTTCGTGGAAACGTTATCTTTCTTGAATCCCTATAAAATGCTTCTCTAGTATTGCTACGCCTTAAATACAAAAGGCCCTTAATTATCAACGTACACTTTGATAAAACAGATATCTGATAACATTTATGTGAAGACTGTTAACATTTCCATACTAAATGGTCCAGCACAAAAAGCTACTACAATTTGTCAAATTTCTTGAATAGGTTATCAACTTTATTGCTAGAATATAAGGTACAAGATTGATTGCGAAAATTTGACAGTTTCGGGTAGCTTGATATGTTGGCGTCTGCACCACCATCCAAAGGAGTGTTGGGCATTTTCCTCGCAATTCCATTTATCTCTATAAACGATTTAATTGAATACGGTCTACAGATAATGAAACATGGTTTTGTAAAATTTATATTAGTATTTTCAATTGAAGAAACAATTCTGACGTTCCTATAAATATGAATTTTACTGAGGGTTGATGTTCATTTAATTTCTATAGAATTATATTTGGTAAGGTCCGTTACTGAGCCGCATAAGATGAAATGTTTTGGTTTTACACAGTCGATTCCATATTTAAGAGGTCGTACACGAAATTTTTCCGATTTTTTTGATTTACGTGACTTTATAGACCTGATTTTACAGTTAAAATATGTACTGTATTTCTATAAGTTTTAATGTTCCCTGTGAAAGATCATTTCAAATTTTATCAAATGAATGAGCTACTCTTTTGATTTTGATTAATCGAACTCAAACCGGCAACTGCTCGTTAAGAGGTTTATAAAAACACATATTTACGAATCGTTTATATCGAATAATAAAATAATGTTTCTTTATTTAAAAAAGTGACAACATAGTTACAGACATTACTTTAAAACAAACTGAAATTGTATCACAAGCATAGGTCCCCTGGCTCCCAAACTTGGTTTATACCTGTGACTTGGGAGTCAGTGTTCCTCATTACGTATGTCGTTCACGGACAAGCTAGTGAAGTGTTACTAACATAGTTTAAGGTACTATTTCATTAACACAAGATTTGTATAACACCTATGTATGTCAGTTTGTAAGGTATGTGTCTATGGGTCATTGTCACCTGAAAATAAATGTTTTATTATTATTATTAAAAACAAAATGATGAAAAAGAAAGCAAAATGCGCATTTTCTTTGGATGAAAAAAATAACAAAAATAAAAAAGTGAGTGTGTGTGTGTTATGTTATAGTTTTTGGAAATTCGTAAAACGTCTCCGTTCTACGAAACATTTACAAAACCAGCTGATCGATTAAGGACATTGACCTTCACTCATCAAATGATGGAAAAAAAACATTATTTGTCGATGTCAATATCGACCCAAGTGTGGGTAAAGTATGACATGCGCCCTAACAATAACAAACAAACCATAATTGCTTTATTATCAGGCAACGATGGGCCATAGATAAAATATTCTTACTCAACAAACACAACAATGATGTTGAATGTTTTGTTTATAATAGTTTCCTTTTACCACGCTACCATAAATTGTAAGAATATTTCATCCATAAGGATAATCCTCTATAATTTTTCATTGGTATTTTCCTTTCCGTTTAGATTAAATATCTTCTTTATTCTCGGTTTTGACCCCGGTTTTCAAGGAAACCTCTCTATAAATATATTTAATACATACTGTATCATTTGTAGAATACATATAACAAGATTACAACAGATACAAAATATTAATTGAATATTATCTTAGTATCGTATCACGTACTTCATTGCTACGTTTTCTAAATCACAATCAATGAAGACTGAATGATGCCTAGCTACGTTGATAAAACTTACGTATCCCAAATCAAATCACAATTATTATTTTTCACATAAACCTATATGGGCAGTTTAGAAACGTCAGAAGTTAGATGCACGGTTCTAATTGGTTAATTTCTATGGAGAAGAGCCGGCAAGAAACTCTACGGTTACTCTTTTTAAAATAATTTGACTTAGTGCCAAGCACCCGGCTCCCGGGTCGAACGGTAATTCGTTCGCATGCCCACGACTCGCATCCGAGTCCTACGTATAAGTAGTTATGTAGGTACCTTGCAACCATGCCGTGCACCCGCCTACCGGGTGCAAATCACAAAAATAAGCTAGGTGTGAATAGAGTCTACTTTTGAATAATTCTTTTTTCGACTGGGCACTGAAAGTGTTAAAATGGTTTCAAATATCCCGTATTCGTCGTTCACATGAATGTTATGATGACCTGCTAAAAATTGAGATTATATTACTATTAATATATTAAATATTAATAATTCATACATAAAATTCTTCTTGAAAAAAGTCTCTGAATGTTGGCGGAAGGTGAAAACCGAAATAAAAACGATTGTGTGGTTAAGAAGAGCATAACGGTCACACAGGCAAACAACTTTATTTTTAACTATTTATAACAAATTTCAGTAAAACACAGTGGTTTTATTGAAAACTTGCTTCTACCCGCGGCTTCGTCAGTAATTATCCCACGGGAAAGTACTACCGGGACAAAAATAACGTATGTTACCCATAACATCTGCTATATGCCGGTGAAAGTCCCCTCAAAATCAGCCCAGACGTTTCGAAGACTAGCCGCCGGAACAAACAGACATTCAGAAAGACAAAATTAAAAAAATAAGTTTATATGTGCTTACCGTATATCCTTTCACGCATTTAGTAAAAGCTGTTATTTTGACCTAACAAACAGACACTTGAATTTTATGCCTTTGTAATGAAATAGACAGTTAAAATATAACTCTCGAATATTTTAAAGTTAATTGATGGTAAGCCTATCATTTGCCTAGAAATAGACTGTTAAAATCTAACTCTCGAACATTTAAAAATTTGCAATTGATGTTAAACCTTTTGAAGGCCTAAAATAACTTTCAGGAAAAGCACGTTTTATGTCAATATGCGAGCCTCATCCATAGTAATTGCTTCATTGGTACTGTCTTTGCATAGCCGCTGCAAGCGTCCGACAGTGTGATTGGTTTATTCTGCCTGGAATAGTACATATCATAACATAACGCCTGTTTTCCTCGAAGGGTAGGCAGTGGTGTACAGGTTTAGCACGAGCATCGTTTTGTCGACGGAAGAGTAGACGAAAATCGGCCAAGTACGAGTCAGACTCGTGCACCGAGGGTTCCGTACAAACCTGCAGGTATTCACGGTTTATGCATAAGGTTTCATCATCATTTCAACCGTAAGACGTCCACTGCTGGACTTAGGCCTCCCCCAATTTGGGGGGCTTTGACATAATCGCCACGCTTGGCACGCGGGTTGGCGATCGCAGTATGGTGGTAAAATGCACAGAGAACGCTGCTGCCCATTTTCTAGTAAGTCCCTTAGTCGCCTTTTACGACACCCACGGGAAGAAATGGGGTGGTGTTATTCTTTACGTCCAGCACCACACGGTACATAATAATGCATAAGGTTTATGTTTATGAAATTAAATGTTTTTTTTTTAATTCTTATATTTGAGTTGTTTGAATGAAAGGAAAATTGCGGTTTACGATTTATGACGTATTAAAAAAAAAACTACTTACTAGATCTCGTTCAAACCAATTTTTGGTGGAAGTTTACATGATAATGTACATCATATATTTTTTTTTAGTTTTATCATTCTCTTTAGAAGTTACGGGGTGGGGGACACATTTTACCACTTTGGAAGTGTCTCTCGCGCAAACTATTCAGTTTAGAAAAAAATTATATGAGAAACCTCAATGTCATTTTTAAAGACCTATCCATAGATACCCAACACGTATGGGTTTGATGAAAAAAAAAATTGAGTTTCAGTTCTAAGTATGGGGAACCCCAAAATTTATGGTTTTTTTTTTCTATTTTTGTGTAAAAATCTATATGCGGTTCACAGAATACATATACACACTTACCAAATTTCAACAGCATAGCTCTTATAGTTTCGGAAAAAAGTGGTTGTGACATACGGATGGACGGACAGACAGACAGACATAACGAATCCATAAGGGTTCCGTTTTTTGCCATTTGGCAATGGAACCCTAAAAATGATGTTCCATGTAGACAGTACGACGGCAGCATTTGGAAAGAGTCATCTGTACTTTTTACGAAATTCACTCTTTTTCATAATGGACTCAGAATTATTTGATTTGTCATAGGATTATAACGAGAATATTTCCCTGATCATAGAACTCGAGCTGTGTTCAATAATAGATTTCCGCCATAACAGGAATCATAAGGAAAATCATGTTTCAATACAAATCTCGAAGGGGCAACCCATTTTCCGGACATTAGTGGCGAATATCACAGACGAATCCTCTGTAATAATGTATTGGATATCGTTCAGCGTACTGTGAACGATTGTGGAAACGCTTCAGCGGTTGATCGGTTGTCAGGAGTATCATTGAATACGTACTGGTTTCTACACTCAGTTGTTTACGATGGTTTTTCATAAGCATTAGAAAGAAAGAATTCAAAAAAAGTTAATTTTAAAATATCAGAAACCTGACTGCGTCTGCATTTTTTATTTTACAGGTTTTAGTTAATCATTGTTTGTACAATGTGTTACAAAATTAATGCATATTGAAATTGATTTATCATAATCATTGTTGACAGGCCTGTTGATCTAGTGGTTAGTGGCCCTGACTGCTATGCTGGAGGTCGTGGGTTCGATTCCCACACAGGACAAATGTTTGTGTGATGAACACGATCATTTGTTCTGTGTCTGGGTGTAATTTATCTATAATATGTATGTATTTAGAAATATATAAGTATGTTTATCAGTTGTCTAGTACCCATAACACAAGCTCTACTTAGCTTGGGACTAGATGGCGTTGTGTGATAGTTGCGGAATATTGTGGAATATTATTATTGTTACGTTAATAAAACCTATTACACGTGTATGAAAAAAGGTTTATTCGAATTAACAAGTTTAGAACTTACATCAGTGGTGACTGGAGCCTCATTTTAAGCATATAAAGCCTGTATTAGGAGACTCCGCTCTTCCATGCATTATTAGTATTTATAAAATACTTGTTTATTTCTACTTAACCAATTTAAACCAATGAAATAACTTAAGACTATGATGAGTTAAATGTATTAAACGTTACGCAGAGTGTGCTTGTAAGACTGGGATTGTGTGTGACTGAAGGTGCCAAGCCCCCCATTTTTGTGACAAAAATTACTTGTATTAATAATGACAAATCGATTTCAATATGCATTAATTTTGTAACACATTGTACAACATAGACATTCAATCGAGACCAAGGGCCTGATTCTGGAAGCAAAACTACTGGACATGGCTCGTATTATTAGGAAGTTCCTCTGTCTGGAGCCCTGACCGTAGCTTGGACCCTGTCCTTGATACTGGTAGGATACTATTTTTGTAGTTTCAAATGTCTTTATACTTTTCAGTTCTAATATTTTACAGTAAATTGAGTTAAAGTAAACTCAAAGCATTGATAATAATACTTTCAGTTTCATTAGAAATCTATTGAAGCGTATTTATAGTTAACTAGGTAGGCACTGTCCAATTATCAGGTACTACTGTATTTCCAAAAGGCATTTTTATCTAACTAATCTTTTAGTCCTCTAGGGCGAAGTTAGACTCGGAAAGCTTTAGATAGCTGCTAAAAAAATGTTAATTTTCTCATTCAAATAATCTTTGTCTGAATTTGATAAAACGAAGTTACACTATCATCTCCTTTTTATTTTCTGTTCTTAACAATGAAGGCCGCGAAAAAAGAGCAACAAAATACAAAATAAATAAATAAATAAATATCTTAGGACAACCAACACACCGTTATCTGATCCCAAACTAGGCAGAGCCTGTCTGTTGTGACAACTGATAAATATACTTATATATTTCTAAATACATACATATTATAGATAAATTACACCCAGACACAGACTAAATGATCATGCTCATCACACAAAGATTTGTCCTGGGTGGGAATCGAACCCACGACCTCAGTTTCAGCAGTTAGGGTCACTAACCACAAGACTAAAAGTAGTGTGGAAATCGGTTTTCCCTATAATACGCTTTTATTAGCGTTGTATACAGTATGTACTCGTATGTAACGGAATATTTGAACGTGATTTTATCCAACTTTAAGACATTAGATTAATTTGTAATTTTGCACACTTATCAAGGACTTATGACAATTCGAAAATAATAATTTAAAAAAAAAAAACGAAAAAAACATGCATTTATAGCGAGCCGAACTAAAAAAATAGCGAAGTTTGGTTTTCTATTGAAGCAATTTTTTAGTATTTGAAAACTATTATTTATTTTAATTTTTTTATTCCTACGTTCAACAGTGGTTGTCAGGGCGTCTTTAAAATAATATATTTTTTTAGTTGCCTATTTCAAAGCGTATTAGGTTTTACGGGAATAACGATCAATATTTTAAATCAAAAGATTCGTTAGAATGTTTTGATTAAATACTAGCTTCTGCCCGCGACTTCGTCCGCGTTACGTTTCTTGTTCCCCCGACCTTTCCCGTCGCGTCGAATCGCCTACCCGTGCGATTTTTGCCGTTTTTACAACATTTTTCATTACTGCTCCGCTCCTCTTAGTTGTAGCGTGATATTATATAACCTATAGCCTTCCTCGATAAATAGGCTACGCAACACAAAAAGATTTTTTCAATTCGGACCAGTAGTTCCTGAGATTAGCCCGTTCAATCAAACAAACAAACTCTTCAGTTTTATAATATGAGAATAGATATTGCCCGTTTTTCATTTGATTCATTTTCAAATTATACATGTGAGAATAATGTAAAAAGACATGCACGTTAAAAGCGTTCGTAATAAAAATTAAACGAAGCAGATTATCTCTTACAAAAGTCACTTCATGTAAAATAGTGGTATTTAGCTGCACCCGGTTAGACTGAAAGCCAACCCCAATATATTTCTGAAATGGCTAGGCGGTCATCACCATTCATCATGTCACCAAAAAGACGGCCGCTGTTGGACATAGTCCTCCCCCTATTTGGGGTTTGCCATGATCGCCATGCTTGGCAGGCGGGTTGGCGATCGCAGTATGGTGGTAAAATGCATAGAGAACGCTGCTGCCCATTCTCTAGTAACTCCCTTAGTCGCCTCTTCCGACACCCACGGGAAGAAATGGACACGGCATGGCACGGTTAGGCGGTAATCAGATGATATTATCCCTTATACTTTGCCCAACTTCAATTACTGAACTGTTCAACTCATCCCGGTGATAGCAAGGCGATCTTATGCTCAACGTACCGTGACAATGAACCGTAGACAATCCCATTGAAAATCGAAAGTGTACCGAGAAAGTGAAATGATGGGAAATCAATTGGATTCTATAGTGGTTTAACGAATTTGTTTATAGCGTTATACAGGGTGTGTCCATAAAACTAGGTTTAAATACTTTATTCTCAAAAAATACAAACAGCCACTTACATGAGAATATAAGATAACATAATGTAATAAACTTATTTTAGGTAACGGACATCAATATAAATTTTAATTTCACTTACATTTTTGTTCTGCTTAATTTTGATGGATTCAACAGTTTTATTTACAACTCAATAATATTTGCAAGTTTTGATTTAAAAGTGCTAAAAGAGCTTACATTTTTTATATGGGATGGTAAATTGTTGCAAAATTGTGCCCCTTCATAGGTGTTTTTTTTTTTTTTTGTATAATTTGGGCGTGTCTTTGGTAGGGCAAGTAAGCTAGGTCGACGAAGACTGCGAGTACATATTTGAGACTTTTTGGTGAATTTTACGGTTGTGTGAATGTTTCCTTCCATTATTTTTCTAATCAAAATACAAGTGTTATATATATAATTGTTTAATATTCATCAGCTTTGTTTCTTTAAAAAAATTGTAAGTTGGTGTCAAGTATCGATAGTGAAATAGTGACTACGTGATCTATATTACAAACGCATAATCTTCTCTTTGCAATTTTATTAACAACTTACATGAAATATGGCTATGAGAGTAGAGGAAGACAACGTGTAGAATGAAATGATGGATTGACAGTGTGAATGATGATAAATGGATAGAAATGGGTTGACAACTGAGATGACGACTAATAGAGAAGTGTGGAAGAAAAATACATGTTGCATCGACCAATCCTGACCTGCATCGATTTATACAACGTTAATACATCATATTTGTAAATATATTTATAGGTTATGTGGTACATAGGTCATAGTTCATTGGTCGTTATGTTTGAAGCCGCAAAAATATTTCTTTCTTCTCTTCCTAAAACCAAATGCATGGGATGGGTGTATCACAATTGATGAAGGGATATTTGAGACGTTCTAAATTATAAAAAAAAAAATATTCATGATAGCCAACCTATACAATCATAAGGTTGTCTCAAGCAAACATACTTTGCAGTACCTACCTCAGAATACAAACTTACAAAGAAATCCCGTCTTAGCTGAAATTCTCAGAAACATTCGTTCTGAGAATTTCGCCCTGGACTTGAATTACGAAATTCTCAGTTATTAGCTGTTCTCAGTAAATCTTAATTTATTATTTATAAGGTGAAAGTACATAATAAAAAGTATACTAATCAAATGAATTAAGTATGAATGTATTTATTTAATGCTAGCTTTTGACAGTGGCTTCGCCCCCGTTTTATACGTATAAACATTCCTCTTAAAGCACTCTGTCTATTGAAGAAAACTGAATTAAAATCAGTTACGTAGTTTAAAAGATGTAAGCGTACAAAGCGGGAAGCAACTTTATTTTATACTAAACTAGCTTGTACCAGCGGTTTTACCCGCTTATCTATACTAATATTATAAAGCTGAAGTGTTTGTTTGTGTGTTTGTTTGTTTGTTTGGTTGAACGCGGTAATCTCAGGAACTACTGGTCCGAATTGAAAAATCTTTTTGGGTTGGGTAGCCTATTTATTGAGGAAAGCTATAGGCTATACAACATCACGTTACAATCAAAAGGAGCGGGCAGCAACGAAAAATAGACGAAAACTGGCAGTCAATTCGATGCGACGGGAAGGGTCAGGGGAGCAAAAATTTGACACGGGTGAAGTCGCCGGCAGAAACTAGTTATACTCAAAAACTTTCCTATTCAATCACTCTGTCTGTTGAAGAAGACTGCATTAAAATCAGTTGCGTTGTTTAAAAGATCTAAGCGTACAAAGCAGGAAGTGAGTTGGTTTATAGTATGTAAAGAAGGCCACATGTCTAAATATAAAATTTACTGCCAGAGTCGCGAGATTTGTTCGAAAGAGATACCGTGGCCCTGGCATATAGGCAACTGAAGGAACACGGGTGGGTTTTAGTCAGTAAAAGTCTGACACGCTCTTCCGCTCCACCCAGAGCGGGAGACGTCATTTGATGATTTCCCAAGCACAAAAAAAGCGTACAAAGCGGAAAGTGACTTTGTTTTATACTATTTATAGAAGGCTCAATATAGAAACCACAAAAACATAAAAAATATTAAACACGCTGTATACACACCAGACGTGTGGCTATGGTGTTCGTGATGTAACCATGACTTCGAACTGTCATGGCAGGTCTGACGTCACTATCATGGTATTATTTAAATTGACGTATCGACTCCGTGAGTTTACATAAACGTCAAAAAGCAGGTGTATAAAATCGATTTGTGTGTTGGGAAAGAAATCGACTACGTACCTGTTTACATAGGAGATTATGTAGTCGCTTTCTTAGTATTGTGTAAAATATCTTACACAGGGTCAAAAGAAATTAGCATAACCGTAAAATACCTTACCCATTGGTTGGGTTTTTGTTGGTATTGCACGAGTGAAAACAATGAAACAAAAAAAATTTTTTTTTCTTCATTCTTTTTTTAAAGCTTTCAATGGTAATGACATATACATTAAGGCAACCAAACGACTGTTGTGTTTTGTTTTTTTGGAAACTCATAAAAAATATCCATGTTTCAAGGAAAAAAGACAAAAAAACCTTTCCAAAAGACCTTCGCCCATGGAATGATGAAAAACAGTGTTTGGTATTTGTTTTATCAGTTTTTGATAGGCGTCTGAAGCCGTTGGCTTTTACGTTGATAAGGAAATCTCTAATAATTTACCGGATTTCAGCCCATCGGTCATTTCATCATAGCAAATTTATCAGTAGTGTTTGCAGATAGAAATTTAGTCACAAAAAATCTAGACATTTTGCTTTCACGATCTTAGTTAAACCTTTTAACACGAAAGAAAAGAAAAAGATTGAAAATAAATAAACATTTCGCATTTTTTCCTTCCCTGGAGAAGTCTACGAAACTAAAAGAAAGTTGATTATAAAATTAAATGCCAGTTTTCACTATTTCAATTTAAGATAAAACTTGGCAATTTCTTGAATGCTTCTCGTCTGTCGTACACTATAAATAGATAGAACAGAAGTCCAACTTTATTTAGATGCACTTCAGGATTGATACGATCACTAAATATGATCTGATTTCATCACTAAATTTACTATACAAAAACATGTAATCAGGCGGAATTTCAACTAAATATATTTGCTTTTTATATTAAATCATGTTGCTAAATGCAGGTCAAGTTTTAGAAACTGTAACCATACTCTTTTCCAAAATAATCTGATAAAAGTTTAAACAAATACTGTTCAGCTTAAATACTTACGATATCATTCAGTAAAGGGAATTAGTAAACTGAATGTAGAAATCTCTGTATTCAGAAAGTTTCAGCGTTATATTATATACCAAATTTAATTGAAAATCATCGACTAAAATTGAGCTTATAAAATTAACCTCAGTTTTCAAATGAAACATATTTTACAACTTAGTTATTCATTTATAATTTCACGTCATTATGTGTAAATCTTTTTACACGCTAAAGCGATTTCAAATTAGAATTTTGGGTTTAAGAATTCAAATAATTAAATGAGTTGTTGCTTCCCTACCAAACCCATTCGTTCTAGTTGCTGGA
The DNA here is from genome assembly GCA_947507805.1 of Aporophyla nigra. Taxonomy (NCBI): domain Eukaryota; kingdom Metazoa; phylum Arthropoda; class Insecta; order Lepidoptera; family Noctuidae; genus Aporophyla; species Aporophyla nigra. The sequence continues at coordinate 6,136,148 of OX382292.1, read as the reverse complement.
AAGCTCGCACTTGGATATGAGTTTTCTTGGTATACCTGGAAGTCTTTAAATAAACTACGGAATCAGGTAGGCCGAAGCAAAGAAAACCTGCTCAGGTGGATATGACTCCGCTCTGGAGTGTAAATGTGGTGCTGTCCCACAAACAATGAGGCACTTAATATCTTGGCGTGGATGCTTACGTATCATAATCCCTAAGTTTATTCTAACTATTTTCAAGCTAACTACGGTTGATTCACATATGTCCATAACGCATATTGTTCGACTCAACTACTGTTTAACTTACTTAATGTTGATTAAACTAAAATAAATCGCACTAACGAATGAGTAATCTAACGTTTATTTAAGCTATTAGATATTTCAACTATGTATGAAATGCCTAATGGACAACTCGCCTAGACTTTATTAATACTGCGCGCTGGATTGATTTCTAAAGTGGTGGGTAGTTACAATGTCAATCTCTTTACACGAACAACTTGGAGTAGCGCTCGCCGGCACCGCTCGCTACGCTCGCTCGGCTCGCGCGCGGTTGGTCACAGTTTTAACCTCACCTAACCTATTTCACCCAGTTCAAAATGACGAAGGATACGATCTGCCGCAGAAATATTTTTACCATCGTCTAATTATCCACTCACAGAAAACTTATGATTAGACTCACACAAATTTTATGATTAGTCATTTTGAACTGAGTGAAATAGGTTAGGTTAGGTTAAAACTGCGACCACCCGCGCGTGAGCCGAGCGACCGTAGCGAGCGGTGCCGCGATAGAGGCCGGCGAGCGCTACTTCCAAGTTACTCGCAGAAATGTTTTTACCATTGTCTAGTTATTCGTGTTTCCGCAATATCCCTAGGGTATTCGCGAAAAATCGAATAAGCAAATCATTCAATCGACATATATAAAATCACCAGTAAATCAAACACAAGACCACAGATAAATCAACAGTCGGTGAATCGACCATTAGTTTAATCAACCTTAGTTTAATTAATTGTAGTTGAATAAACCGTAGTTGAATTCTCCTTTATGAATATCGTTCATTAGTTATTACAAAAATCGGTGAAGGTACCATTAGATATTTTAAACGGTAGGTCTTTTAACCGTAGTTATCTTGAAAATAGTTGGAATAAACTTAGGTTTTATAATACGTAACCGCGTAGACAGACGTTTTTGATAGTGCCAAGCTCGTAGCCAAATTCTGGGCTGACTATATATAGACTGCTGTCGATACACTAAGGAGACGATCAAATCAAAGCACTCAGTTTGTAAGAGGTGCTACGAATTGGCATCCATTATTAGATGCATTTAGAACAGACTCTTTACTTCCTATTAATATTATAAATGTGAAAGTTTCTATGTGTACACGTTAAGTATGTTTGTTACGCAATCACGCAAAAATAGTTGAACGGATTAGGATGAAATTTAGTACACAGATAGTTTATAACCTGAATGAATAATACTTAAGATATTTTTATTTCGGCAGTACGTTTCCGTAGGATAATTTTCGAAGCCCCTGGCAAAAGCTAGTAAATTATAATTTTATACAATAGTGTCAAAAACAGTTCGAATAAAAAGATTGTCTATCTATTTGTTACGAATATTGATCTTCTCTTTTCTCTATCTTATGGCGGGCGCCATAGTGCAATTGAATTGCGTCGCCGTGGCCCTGTCATAGCGCCGACTGTCCGTTGTACATTTAATTTATTTCTCACGTCATAAAGTTACCCAGATTGAAATATACCCGGTTATCTGACTTATTCCATTTAAGGTAGGCATTTTTAAAGCTGGAAACGCAGATAAACGTGCTCGGGAGCTCGCGGTTAAGTAAAAGCCAACGGAATTAGGTTAAGCATCGCTCACCGCGGTTTGTCTGTGGATGGGTGATCTTCAAGTCTTTAGATAAAAAAATATTTAAAGAAGTTGACTATTAAACTTAATAATATACTATAAGTACTCTCATGCAGAGCTCTTATCCAATAGAAGACTTTTATTATTAAATTTAAGAATGTGCCTCCGACTGCATGGGATTGCTTATAATATTAAGTTTGGCTTCGTTCATACTGATCCTTAGTCCCAACCCGCCCGTTTTTTTATATGCCTATAAGCTGCAAGGGTATAGTTTGTCGGAAAATTGCTACGATGTAGAACGTAAATACTTAGCACGTATTTATTTTGCTCTCGATCTTTTTCTATATTTTTGTAAATAAATAACCTATTTAGATTCCGTTCAAATAAGGAAGTAATTATTAATGATTAAACAATTAATTCCGACAAATTTTGCAATCAGCCGGCACATGTCCGAAAAAAGAGTCATAAAATTCAATAACCGCAGTGGGCAAAAGTCGGTGACATCCGTTGATGCTTATGCTACAGCGGGTTTTGGTAATTACATAGATTTCTCTCTACCTCTGTCTCATTCACTTATTATGAATTTAAAGAAAATTGTTTGAAGCTCTCTAAGATAAGAAGCGTTCCTTGCTTTTGACATTACAATGCTGCCCCAGTGCAATTGATAACAAGTCATGCAGAGAGTTTTAATTATTGGACAAACGTGATTTGTCAGGAGATAGTTTAAATTATTTCATATACAACTGTGATTTTTTAACAGATGACTGAATAAAAATAAATACAAACCATAGAAGCACTTTTCTTACCATCAGTACTTTTGCACCGTCTAGCTATACATGTATACACCTTTGTATGGACCGGGCGGGTTGGGTCTAGGGATCAGTATGGACGAAGCTTTAAGTTTATTGGTAGACCTCTGATTGTATGTAGGTGTATGGACCGAGCGAGTTGGGACTAGGGATCAGTATGAACGAAGCCGTAAGTTTAAGTCGACCTCCGAAAATATTTGTTCTTGTTTCCATCTTGTTAATTCTAGGTCTTTGACTAAAACTAAGGTGTCAAGGTGCCACTACTGGAGGCAACGCAGAACTCATTTTATTTAATTTACCAACTCACTTTATGTGATCATAAATGACATCTCTAAGAAAATTCTTCGAGACACACCTTCGCCTTTGTATTATCAAAATAGAAAGCGACATTTATATTAATGCCACTACATGAAATGAATTCCTGAAAATATAATATTTTTAGCTCACAAGCAGTGAGCGAATAGTTTATGAGTAGAATTTTATTCGCACATTTTTGGGGCACATTTGTATGCCACGAGCTGCGAAATTCGATGTACCGGCAAATACTTAGAATGGACAAAATATGTTTCAACTATGTGTACGATAAAAGTTGGTCATCTGGACTCTGTTATGGACAAGGCCTAACGTTCTGCCATTAGGTTTTTTGCTCTATTCCGTTACTATTTTTGCTACATTACCCACTACCCGCATTATTCATCATCATCATTTCAGCCGTAAGACGTCCACTGCAGGACTTAGGCCTCCCCCAATTTGGGTGGCATTGCCATAATCGCCACGCTTGGCAGGCGGGTTGGCGATCGTAGTATGGTGGTAAAATGCATAGAGAACGCTGCTGCCCATTCTCTAGTAAGTCCCTTAGACGCCTTTTACGACACCCACGGGAAGAAATGGGGTGGTGTTATTCTTTACGTCCGGCACCACACAGTACCGTATTTTCTTAATTGGTAACAATTTTTTAATCATGTCTAGAGGTATATTATGTCGGATACATTGAGTGGACAACCTTTGTTAGACGACTAAAATGTCACGGTGTAGGTATATGTTGTACCGGTTGACGTCATTACGTCAATGCCGGTTGTCGCCGAAAACCAGCGTTGGAGCTCTGTCTCGTATAGGGTCGTAGCATTATGCTGAGTGAAGGCCGTTTCGCGTGAATGTTACGCATATTTGCCCCAGCTTAAAAACGTATTTTCTTCCTTTCTTTCTTCTTCTTTTCCTGTCATTATACAAACTTTCCTTACGGCATGTCCTTAATTCCTCCGGATCATAGCAAGCTCGCGCCTACGGTGGCCAAGAGTCTGCTATTGACTCCCGACGCCTGGGGCGTCTCCTCCTGCGGCGGCTAAGGACGTGAGGGCGCAGAGACTGCCACTCCCTCACGCGCCCCGCCTCCTCCTTCGCGAGCATTACTGCTTCGCAAAAGGAGGTGACGGCTTCCCATACCCTTTCGCTCCGTACCATGGCTCGCACCAGGGCCGAACGCGAGAGGTCACCGCCGCCGATCGCCTCCGCGAAGATATGGCGGTGCTCCGCCCAGGCAGGGCACACCTCCACCGTATGCTCCACTGTGTCCTCCAGAAGATCCTCACAATGGAAACACCCTGGCGTTTCCTCCCGCTTTATCCTGAACAGGAACCCACCGAAGCACCAATACCCGGTGAGGACCTGCGTCAGGCGGAAGATGAAAGAAGGGACCAAAAAAGGGACCAAAGAAGGGACTTACCGCCGCATTTGTGGCGTGCCCATTTACAACTGATTTACACCCAAAAACTGAGTGCCGAGAAACTGGCGTCTCTTTCAGACATTTTAATTTCTATCCTCATGTACTTAGTTTACATACTTAATAGTATTTTAGGGTTGTCATAGGTTTGCATTGACTGCCTCGTGGGTCTAGTGGTTGCAAGCGCTACTGCTGAGGTCATGGGTTGAAATCCCAGGTCGGGCAAAATATGATTGCGTTTTACTTACTGGAATTTCTTAGTAGCAGCCCTGGGTCTAGTTTGTACCCTCTTGATTGCAATAGGCTCGCCCTCTATTACATAGGACTTAAACATGACTGGCGAAATGTTGATGTACTATAGGTAAATGTCTGCCCAGCCTTATGGAGAAACAAGGCGTGTATAGTTTTAGATAAAAAAAATATCCTGATTTTATTTTATTTTATTTATTTATTTATTATTAATAACCAACTTATACTAACAGTTTGCACTACACATACAAGTTATCGGTTAATACTAGTTATAAATAATACATACAATCACAGAATTCAGTAAATTACATTGGATAAAATTCAATACAATTGGATAAAATTTGATGAAAGCAAAGGATTATACAAAATTAGATAAGAAAAAAATTGGATAACATTAGATCTGAGAACATGAGAACTGATCGCTTTTGTATACAGGATGCAATCGAAGTCATGGACATTATTTTAAACTAAGACACTACTCACGATACTGATTGCATTAGGTATGTTAATACGCAAATCAAAAACATTTTAATGCAAGTATGTTAAACCTTAAAAATGTAGTAAGTCATATTGCAAAAGGCTTATTATTGCAAATAAACACTTAAAGTAATTAAAACAAAATACTCCATGAACGCTAATAAGTCTTGAAGTATCAACATCTTAACGCGCAGTACAGCGCGAAACGAAAAGTAAACAAACATCAAATAATACTAATAACTAGTCATTGCGGCCGGCTGGCGGGCGCACGGCGTTTCCTTAGAAGCGGTAACACAATCACAGACAATAGGCTAAAAGGCATGCCGCCCGTCGACAACTCTCTCCGTCTCACTCCCTCACTCGCAAATATACGGATATCACCCCCCGGGGGGGCTGCTTCCCGAACCAGTGTCATAACGACTGCGCAGGTGCATTGACGCATGTAATTGATCCCGTGACGTAATCGCCGCACGCGCATCTCACGTCTCGATCATACCCTTGGATTGCAGTGTATTAAGTGTTAGCGGTAGTTTAGTGATTGTGAACACGATGCCTCGACCGCATAATGTGCAGGCTAGGTACATCAACCAACAATACCTACAAATGGTTGTACTTTACGATCGCACAAAAGATTTAGTACGAACCCGTGACATCGGGGTCTCATTTTAAGAACCACTCAGAACCTATTGGATTTTTCGTCATTTCACGTGCCAGCACATGCACAAGCTCGTGGAAGAGCGCCCGGGTATCCTCTTTCGCTCTACCGACAAATAAGAAGATTTTTACGTGTAAGTGCTAGATAATAAGATAGGTATTTTCAATTAATGTAAAAACACTGAGATTACTGAACAATTATTGTAAATACTCTGATTCCAAGTTTGTAAATACGCCAAAACTACAGAAAATTAATTTTAACTAGGTAGGTACGTAAACATTTTTTTCAATTTGTGTTAATTTACGTAGTTTTGACCGTCCTAAGTCGACAAAGTATGAAGGGAAAGTTGGAATCTAATATGAATCAAATCGTTAGCAACTTACGTACCTATGTCACGTGGGTCACGTAGGGTCAAAGAGTTCACGCGTACCTACTGCAGCATTCGCTATCGCGATGTGCAACGAATTGATACTTTGTATGACTTACTACATTTTTGAGATTTTCCATACTTGCATTAATACTATTTTTGATTTGCATAATAGTAGCCTTAATGCAATTAGTATCGTGAGTAGTTCCTTGGTTTAAAATAATGCCCATGACTTCAATTCCACCCTGTATACTTGTCATGAGTATACAAATGATGTCATCGCCATTCTTAGATTTTCAGTCCAATCAGTTGGATTGGTTTAAGTAGTTTTAAAGGCATTAGAAGCTTCTGTATACTTTATCCATCCACTGGACTGTCAAGATAAATAGAGAAATATCTCTCCTACCTTGATAAACTAGGCTGCTACAAAATGAGTACCCTGGAAGCTCGAAGGGAGCTCTTGGATTTGAGATTCGCATATAAACTGCTCAATAACACCATTGACTGCCCACAATGGGTATGTAGGTTCAATCTCTTGAGTACCCCGTAGACCACCTCCCAAACCTATAACACCCTTAGTTCCACCTCTTCGCCGTACAGTGTCTGGTGCTAATTCGCCTATGTGCAAACTCATAAACAAACGCAGCGACCTGGTTGACGTCCACGCAGACTCATTATCGACGTTTGTCAGACGTAATAAGTATTAGTTTTTAACATAACTATCTAGAATTTAAGTACATTAGATGTTTAAAATTTAAGTTATGATCACAAAGAGCATTTTGCTTGCGGTGTTTGCCTGTAATTGGTTATGCAGTTACATTTAAGACACCATTAATCATATGTTCCTACCTGTATAATATCTGTAACAACTGTTGGTGAACCTTAATTAAATAAATAAGATTAGGAAGAACTTTTAATTTTTGCAAAATCTGACCGATGTGCTTTTACAAGAATGTGGAAAATTTACAAAATAATTGGTATTTTATATTTGTTTTTTTATTAGCCATTAATGCTTCACTGCTTTAAAAAGGCCTCTCTACGCTCTTTCCGCCTCTCTCAGTGCATAGCTGCCAAGGAAAAATCTTAATTAAAGGAGTCCAGCTCATCCCGTCATCTCTGTCTGGGCCTGCCACGATGTCGTTTGCCATTAAGTGCGACCTTTACCATTCAATTTGGCCCACTGATAGTCTGACATACCGCAGATATGTCCAGCAAAATTCCTTTATAGCGTAGTAGCTTTCAAAGTTACATCAATATGTGAAAGATTTAAGGTTAGGATGTTTGTTACTCAATCAAGCAAAAACGGTTTCGCAGATTAGGACGAACTTTGGCACACTGATCGTTTATAACCTGAATTAACACAAGATACTTTTTATCTCAGTAGTAAGTTCTCGAGGTAGTCCTAGTTCCTAATATAGTCTTCTAGAGCGGATTTTATAGCTCCAGCCCGCATTTCGGCCACGGTAGCTATATTTTAACGGAGACTAACCATCGGCGGTTGAGATATAGTGTCGACGTCTGTGCGCAGACACACAGGCACTCACTGTTCACACACTCTCAAAGTCCATTGGGACTTCCTAATATTGAAAATGTGAAAGTTTAGATGTTCGTTACTTAATAACGCAAAAAAGGCTGCACGGGTTTTGACGAAATATGGCACACATATCTATCTACACCATTATAAAGAGGTCAGTTTGTGAGTTAATTTGTGGAGAGTAATCTCTGGAACTGAAAGTAGCAGTTGAATTTGAAAAAAAAATTTGCATTTGATAGCCAAATATTGAGGATGATTATAGGAAAGTTAACATCGGGGGATGTGTGTGTGATACGACCCTTACAAGCTGAGCAAAATGTCAGAAAGAGCACTAAGTATAGACGAATTAGTAGAGCGGGCGGACAATGAGATTACGATGCGTCGGGCCGGGGGCCAAAATTTCAGGTGAGGGAAGTCTTGGCAGGCGCTAGTCGTTTATAACCTGAATTAACATACAAGGTATTTTTATTGCAGTAGTATGCTCCTGTGGGATAATTTCCGATATCATCAGCATGATTCTCCTGCCCTTTTTTAACCGACGAAAAAAAACGGAGGAGGTTATCAATTCGACGCGTATATTTTTTTTTGTTATTTTTTTATTTTTTTTACGCATAACTTTTTACATAGTCGTCCAATTGTGATAATTCTTTTTTTATTGGAAAGGGTATACTCCGAGGGTGGTCCCATATAAATTTGGAAAACAAGGGATGATTGATTGTTCACTCATTGATTGTAATGTATAACCACGCATAAGTTTGTACAGAGTAGTCCGATTTTGATAATTCTTTTTTCATTGAATAGGGTATATCTTGCCAAGTATTATTAGTACATTAAAGCCACAAAAAATTACAAAATAAAAACTTTTTCACAAAAAAATAATTTTAAGGTTTATTATTTTTTGCTTTTCTGTTTTTTTCGGCGGTTTAATTTTTTGTTAAAAAGTTTTTATCTCAATTTATTTGCGGTCGGCGCAACATGTATTTTTCTTCCACACTTCTCTATTAGTCGTCATCTCGGTATATGTGAATGATGATATGGAAAGGGGGTGTTCCTTTCTATCCATATCATCATATACAAACATGTCCATTTCTGTCATCTGTAATAAAAAACTTAAGTTTTTAATAAACTTTTATGTTGTCAGGTGGCGGCAGAGAGCACCATTCAGAGCATGAAAGTGAACACAGTGAGGAGGGAAAGAAAGCCTATGAGGTAAGGCATCAGTTTATTTTAATTTAAGAAACATCTATATGAGTTTTTAGATTTTTAAAGGTGCAATTTACAGGCGCTTTGTTTTTTATTGTGAATACAATAAATATAGGGTGGCAGGGATATCACTATCAGGGAATTCAGCACATGATTTTGAATCCAACTGCGATAAAAAAAATCTCAGGTTATGAAAAAATATATTTATGAAAGTGCAACTCCAACACCTACACGGTCAAAATGTACTGAACAGTGAAGAAAAATTTCTACGCAGGAAAGTTCAAAATCATGTTCCGAATCAATGATAACAGGTTTTGCGACGCTGGTCCTAGTTCCCTACTTATTGCAAAGCAACATTCATGCAACTGTGCTGAAATAATACTGTAGAGCCGGCCCCCCATTGCGTAATACACATTCTTACAAAATACAATGAAGTTCCTAATCCATCGCTTCATTTGTTTGATAAAATCCTCTATTCCACAATGTATATAACGCAATGAATGCTGTAAAATTGTAAAAATTTGCAAAGGTATCGCAAAAAACAGTGTGTTACGCAATGCCCCGCTGGCCTATACAGGGGAGTATGGAAAAGCCCCTTGAAACTTTAAAAACGAACCAATGGGGAAACGCAACTTGCGAAATGGCGCTGTCCTAGCTAGTTCCTAACATAAACTAATATGTCAAAGCGTGAGGTGGTTTTATTTAGTTTTTGGGAAAATCAAAATTGTTCCTAAATACTCCGAAATTGCGTGATCAATCACATCCCGAAAGATTCTAAGAAGACAAACAGAGCTATTCGTACAGACTTTTTTAAACACAGTTTGAGGTAATGTCAGAAATATTTCCAAGAACGGAGCGAAAATCACGAGGAAACTAAACGGTGAAGGTTTTGATTTACAACATTCATCATCATCATCATTTCAGCCGTAAGACGTCCACTGCTGGACTTAGGCCTCCCCCCGTTTGGGGGGTTTTGCCATAATCGCCACGCTTGGCAGGCAGGTTGGCGATCGCAGTATGGTGGTAAAATGCATAGAGAACGCTGCTGCCCATTATCTAGTAAGTCCCTTAGTCGCCTTTTACAACACCCACAGGAAGAAATGGGGTGGTGTTATTCTTTACGACATTATCCATGTCAAATCCTCGGTGCATGTGGAAATATAGAAATTTCCATTAATAACGAAATATTGAGATAAAACCTAACTCAAGAATGAACGAAATGTCTTTAATTTAGGACGTAGGGACCTAGCTATCCTATGAGGGTAACAGATTTTGTTCGAAAGATTTACCATGGCCATAGGGAACTGAAGGCATACGGGTGAGTTTTAGTCAGTAAAAGTCTGACACAGCATTCCACTCCACCCAGAGCGGGAGACGTCATTTAATGATTTCCCACCCAAAAAAAGGACCTAGCTATGACCACGCCATCTACAATTAGTTTTGCCGGACTTTCTCCATTGATCCATTGATTGAGTCATATTTCAGATTTGTTTTATTTTATTGATTGATCAAAACAAAAGACGCGTGTCAATAGCATACAATAGCTATGCGAGTGTAGTTTCTATAACTGATAGATTTAAGGCTAGGGCCACGGTACGAACCTGGCGCGGTTACCACGAACGGTTTCACTAGGCTCGCACTGTGGGCTTAGCCTTATTCATCGACATTTAACAGGTAAACCAGAAAAATTTTGTTTGCACTTCAGTAATCTTTGTGTTTCCGAATTGACACCAGCGTCGAGCCAAAGAGTTATTTGTGGTGTTCCAATTAGTTGTCCTATCATCGCGTCTTTGTTTCATGCTTTCCCTGTGTTGGGTTACTTACACAGCTCACAGATTGTAATCTGACTCCGTCTGTCACTCAAAAAAATTGAAATGTTTTTTGGAATTGAACCGAGTTGTGGTTCTATAATTGTCCGTATTTATGCAAAATGGAACCACATGACAAATTTTGTTTTTTACTTTTTTTGAAAAATACTCATTTAAAAATGGTCTAAATTCTTATACAAAAAATAGTATACCTTGTTTCCAAGGCAAAAATCATGTGGTTCTTCTTTGTATAAGAATTTAGACCACTTTTAAATTAGTATTCATCAAAAAAAAAGAAAAACTAAATTTGTCGTGTGGTTCCATTTTGTATAAATACGGACAATTTTGCACCATTGGTAAAACAAAATAAGTATGTGCTTTCTATGGTTGTAACTGTTGATATTAGATAAGAGATAGGCGATGATTTCTGAAGTGCAACCTTTTTCTAGATCTATACATAAGTCTTGGTAAAGTGCAATAAGATGTATAATACATGATGTTTTTTTTTTTTTGTGAATCTTATTCTATCAACAACTTCAATTTCATTATTTTAACTCTTATATATTTTCGCTAAGTGTATACATCTTTTTGCAGCTCCCAAAAAGACAAGCCTAAATGAGATAGGTCCACCGAAATAGGGCTACCACGTGAAAAATTCATATGTTTTTGAATTCATACGAAGGGCACCAACTGGTCGGTGAGCAATACCACGCACAACTCTAACAAGAAGTTGATCAAAGCAAAACCCTGGTATTATCTTTATGTGGACGTAAGTCATGTGTTTAATTGTAATGTTCTAACATGATCACAGCGATATTTAGCAAATTAGCACGTGTATACCAATTTTTGTTTAAGACTCGTACAGACAGGCGCGACATGTCGCGCGACCTGTCGCGGAGGCGATTCTGCGATATATCGCGACGCAACACCTTTCACACTGGCGCGACCACTCGTGCGCTGTAGCGGCGCGACAGCTTTTAGTACATTTTGTATGGCGTCGCCGCGTCGCAGCGAATTCGCGGCGAAATCGCTGCGACGCCATACAAAATGTACTAATAAGCTGTCGCGCTACTCGACGCGGCGCGACACGGTCGCCCCTGTGTGAAGTGTCGCGCGCGTTTTTATAGAAATTGTTCTACGGATGTAAATCGCCGATTTGCGCGCGACCGTCGCGTCGCGCTAGTCTGAACGAGCCTTTACGTATATACCAATTTTTGTTACTTTTTTGTTTTATTGAATTAATGATACATGTTTTGTTATAACGTAATAATTAGTACATTGTGTTAATTTCTCATAGTTGATCGATTAGGTTACGTTAACATGCAAGTATTTTCTCCCTTCCTTCTTTATTTTAAAGTCAGTTGTACAGTTTATTCGTACGTAAGAGACAGAGCATAAAAAAAGTTTTCTTTATTTTCAAATATTTTTTGTACCCACATATAAAGAAACAAGAAGAAAGGAACACAAAAAAACGTTTAGTTTCAGAAATATCGGGATCAACAGACCGTTCAAAAATAAACTTAACTACTAAAAAAACTGAACTTTATCTCAATTGAGTAGAGTTCTTGTTAGAATGACAGTAGTCGTGTACTGTCTTCATCCTGAAACATTCTTTAGTTACTATTTAATTTTTAAGTCGTTTGGATGATCGTGAGCAGTCTGTTCGTCCCCATATTATTGACGTTGAATGTACAAAGGCAATGCGTATTTCTAAAGAAATCTCTCCCAGCATATCTGCGATAGAAGAGAAGATACAGGATGTAAACAACATATGCAAATGTAGAAGAGAAAAATAAAATCACTCAAACTAAAATATAAATAGTTATGCAATCTATATATATAAAATTCAATGTCCTGAGTGACTGACTGACTGACTGATATATCAACGCACAGCCTAAACCGCTGGTCGTAGAGACGTGAATTTTGGAGGGTGTGTTATTTGTGAGGAGTAGGTATCCACTAAGAAAGGGTTGTTTGAAATTCTATTCCTAAGAGGGTGAAATGAGGGGTTGAAATGGTGAATTTTTTGACATCCACGCGGGCGAAGCCGCTGGCAGAAGCTAGTATAAGAATATATTAACATACCTACATACGTATACAACCTTCTTAAATAAATAAATAAATTTAAATAAATAAATACATTTGCAATGCCGGGACGCCCTAGGAGAACATATAGTGACCTTATTGGTGATGTTCTTCAGAAGGGTCAGGTGCGTAGTACTGGTAACCAGGGTGCGTGTATGACCAGAAGTATGAACCTAAACGAGGCAAAAGGAGTATGTAAGGATCGTAGCAGGTGGCGTTCTGTAGTTTCTGCCGACTCCCATGGGACAAAGGCGTGAGTTTATCTAGGTATGTATATGTAATTACGACAAAGTGGAAAGATAGTGTTCTTTCAGTCTTTTTTTAATTACTGCAACAGTTTCATCATCATCATCATTGCAGCCGTAAGACGTCCACTGCTGGACTTAGGCCTCCCCCAATTTGGGGGGCTTTGCTATAATCGCCACGCTTGGCAGGCGGGTTAGCGATTGCAGTATGGTGGTAAAATGCATAGAGAACGCTGCTGCCCATTCTCTAGTAAGTCCCTTAGTCGCCTTTTACGACACCCACGGGAAGAAATGGGGTGGTTTTATTCTTTACGTCCGGTACCACACGGTACGCAACAGTTTGGCAGTTCCTAAAGTCACACGGAAGTGAATTCCACAACCGCACAGCATACACAGTGAAGGAGTAGGAGTAGAACTCGGTTTAGCGGGGCAGAGATCTGAGGAGAAATATAAAAGACCTGCAAAAGAAAAGGACGGGCGTAGGAGAAGCGTTCTCGCAGATAGGATAGCGGTTTAGGATTGTGAATTATGTTAAATAGTATACACATTTGTTTTTGTAACTGATAGCGAATCTATATATTAATACGTAAAGCAAAACCATTATATCTTTTTTTACAAAAATTACAATTGTTATAAAATTTGGTACAGTTAAAGTTTATATGCAGCAGGAGTGCAAAAAGCTAATATTTTTGCATGATAATGCATTCAAAATACATTCATTATCATAATCTGCCTAGCCTTTTCCCAACTATATTGGGGTCGGCTTCTAGTCTAACCGGGAAGCAACTGAAAACCAGTATTTCACGTGGAGCGACTTCCTATCTGACCTCCACAACCCAGTTACTGGGTAATACGCTACCTCTTGGTGGTTGTCAGACTTTCGGGCTTCTGACGACTTGTAACAACTGTCGAAGATCCAGAAATGACAGCCGAAACGAACCGCTTTTCTTTTGTTTGGATGGGAAATCATCAAATGACTTCTCCCGCTCTGAGTGGAGCGGGAGGGCGTGTCAGACTTTTACTGACTAAAACCCACCCGTGCTCCTTCAGTTGCCCATATGTCAGGGTAACTCTTTCGAACGAATCTCACGACCCTGGCAAGCATCGGTCCTAGCAGACCCCTTCAGTATTGCTGACATCTCTTTGAGACGCGCGTGGAACACTACGCGCCGTCGACCCGAGTCTGGTCCTTACCGGGCGGCGAGAGTCCGCGATCGATTCCCGACGCCCGGGGCGTCTTCTCCTACGGCGGCTAGGGACGTGAGGGCGCAGAGACTGCCACTCCCTCATGCGCCCCACCTCCTCCTTCGCGAGCATTACTGCTTCGCAGAAGGAGGTGACGGCTTCCCATGCCCTCTCGCTCCGTACCATGGCTCGCACCAGGGCCGGACGCGAGAGGTCGCCGCCGAAACCAACGGCTCAACGTGCTTTCCAAGGTACAGACGGGTCTTGGTATGTAAAGATGGTCACCTTTCCACGAACCAACCGCGACATTCATTCAAATTATATTCATCATTTCAGCCGCAAGACGTCCACTGCTGGACTTAGGCCTCCCCCAATTTGGGGGGCTTTGCCATAATCGCCACGCTTGGCAGGCGGGTTGGCGATCGCAGTATAGTGGTAAAATGTATAGAGAACGCTGCTGCCCATTCTCTAGTAAGTCCCTTAGTCGCCTTTTACGACACCCACGGGAAGAAATGGGGTGGTGTTGTTCTTTACGTCCGGCACCACACGGTAAATTCGTTCAAAATATAATAAATTATCAAAATAATCATGGGCAGATTTCGGCCACTGGGTAACCACAAATATTTATAATTACGAAATGCTGTGTGACGCATGTTGTCTGCTTCTATTCACTGCCATTGTTATCCATTGGATTCTAAATTGTTATTAGTAAATGTCTATTGTCCTAATGGTAATGTTTTCATTCGATTCTAAAAATATTGTTTTCAAAACACATTCGTACTACTTATATTCATATATTACCATAGTGATGTTTTTATATATTGTTCTAGCCTCCCGGGCAACTGAAACTCATAGTCAATTCGAAAAAAAAACCTAGGTAGTCTGTGTGAGTGCTGACAGCAGCAATAACGAATTGCTCGGGGTTTGTGGCGAAATAATAACAATAAAACGGGTCGATTGGTCGGTTAAGCAAAGCTTGTAGCGATTGAGTTGTCGATGGGTGACCATACTTAATGTATCGAGACTCCTCCGTGCCTCGGAAAGCACGTTAACCCTTTCATGGGCGGTGGCGTATATATATTTTCCAAGACAGCTACGAGTGGTGACAGAACGTACTACCACGTCAATTTACTTGTTTTAAGCAGACCGTATACTCACGTTGACTCGCCATACAAAATTGTACTAGCTACGTCTTTCCGCCACACAACGCATGAATATTTCAAAATTGTTCTGTCACATTACATTATGATTTTTGGTACTTCAAAAAGAAGACGTCCTGCTCGTGCGTTGGTGGTACGTAGAATACGCACGACGCCATGATACGCCCCCGCGTCCCTACATTCCCGTTGCCTCAGTCACATAGTGTCAACCTAGGGGTACGCGCGCGCGCGCCGCCGACATAACGATAGTGCCGCTATTGGCCAAATGTATCAATGTAAAAATACGACTCGACGTCAATAAACGTCTAACCATTTTGTACGAAGAATTGATGTGTCATTCTACATATACCACGTGATCGAGTACCGTCCTCGAAAGGGTTAAGCTGTTAGTCCAGGCTGTTCTTTATGTACATCTTTGACAGTAATTGCGGGTCATCAGGGCGAAAGTCCAAGGGGTATCGTATTACTGGGTTGTGGAGGTCAATTAAACAGTCGTTTCATGTAAAATACTGGTATTCAGCTGAATCTGATTAGAGTGGACGTCGACGCCAACATAGTTGGGAAAAAGCAGATTTGAGCAACAACAATCACAACACAGATGTTGATGTGTTGCGATTTTGTTCCCAATTTCAATCATTTGTGTGCTATCTGCGTAGTTGATACCTCAAGAGAAAGAGCAAAAATCAGGGATTTTTGAAAAAAAAAATGAGCAAATACAGCATCATCCGTGTTTTTTTTAATCCGTCAAAAAACAGTTTTCTTGTGAAATTGTCTCACGACACATGCCTTAGTAATGCTTTATTAGATTGTTTACACATTACTAAAATAAAATATAAAATAAAATGATTTATCGTTCAAACTGGCCATTATTTACAACACACTGCAATATTTTGTCAACAAATCATTAAAATTTGCTTTTAAAAAAATTGTCACTCTTCGTCTAAAATAAGTTCGGTTCAAATAGTCCTAAATAGTCTATACCAGGGGTACTCAAAGTGGGGTTAGCGAACCCCTAGGAGTTAGCCATGCGACGATAAAATTTACGTAATGGCTGCTGGGTGACTGGCAGGCGCATACGGAAAGCATGAAGGCGCGCGTGCGGCTGTCGCTCGCTCGTGGCGTGACACGGTGCGCGTGACCTTTTATTCAATTAATAAACTTTATTTATTCTATATGCAATGTTATTCTTTTCTTGTTGGGGGGGGGGGGGGGGGGTGGGGGTTCGCTGTCATCGCAGGCGTTCTCTCTGTGAGAGAGACTGGGCTGTTATCCTTGAATGTAGGATATGCTTCCGATTTGATGGTTTGAGACTACTGGACAACCATTGCTCCATATAATAATACTAGCTTTTGCCCGCGGCTTCGCCCGCGTGGATGTCGGAAATTATTGCCAGAGGACGTACTACCGCGGTTAATGTATTAAGAATGCATTAATCCAAGTTATATAGGTAACTAGCTTTTGCCAGCGGCTTCGCCCGCGTGGAGGTCGGAAAATATCCCGCGGGAACGTACTACCGGGATAAAAAGTAGCCTATGTCCTTTCTCAGGCTCTAAACTATCTGTGTATCAAATTTCATTTAAATCGGTTCAGTAGTTTTAGCAGGAAAGCGAGACAGACAGACAGACAGAGTTACTTTTGCATTTATAATATTATAGTGTGGATAATTACCCGCGAATAACAAAAAAGTTTTTCGTTTGTTTGTTTTTTTCGTGATATTCTATTTTTTTCTAAAATAAATCTAGCCTAAGTTACTACTCCTTGTTACATCAGCTATCTGCCAGTGAAAGTCCCGTCAAAATCGGTCCAGCCATTTCAGAGATTAGCCGTAACAAACAGACAGACAGACAAATAAAAAAAAAATGTTGTTTTGGTATATGTACCATGTATACATTCATATACACTTAGTAAAAAGCGGTTATTTTAATATTAAAAACAGACACTCCAATTTTATTTATTTGTATAGATTACTTGCAATGAAAGCATTGACCCGTCCGGCTGTTATTATTTAGCCACAATAGAAAAATAATATTATAAAATCGTTATTGTTAACCAGTGAAAGTATACCCAATATCCAAAAAAACCGGCCAAGTGCGAGTCGGACTCGCGCACCGAGGGTTCCGTACAAACCTGCAGGTCATCATCATCATCATTCGTCATCATCGTTTATGAAATGAAATGTTTTTTTTTTTTTAATTTTTATATTTGTGTTGACTGAATGAAAGGTAAATTGTGGTTTACGATTTATGACGTATTAAAAAAAAACTACTTACTAGATCTCGTTCAAACCAATTTTCGTTGGTAGTTTTCATGGTAATGTACATCATATATTTTTTTTAGTTTTATCATTCCCTTATTTTAGAAGTTACGGGGGGGGGGACACACATTTTACCACTTTGGAAGTGTCTCTCGCGCAAACTATTCAGTTTAGAAAAAAATGATATTAGAAACCTCAATTTCATTTTTGAAGACCTATCCATAGATACCCCACACGTAAGGGTTTGATGAAATTTTTTTTTTGTGTTTCAGTTCTATGTATGGGGAACCCCAAATATTATTGTTTTAAAAAAAAATGATATTAGAAACCTCAATATCATTTTTGAAGACCTATCCATAGATACCCAACACGTAAGGGTTTGATGAAAAAAAAAATTTTGAGTTTCAGTTCTATGTATGGGGAACCCCAAATATTATTGTTTTTTTTCTATTTTTGTGTGAAAATCTTAATGCGGTTCACTGAATACATCTACTTACCAAGTTTCAATAGCACAGCTCTTATAGTTTCGGAGAAAAGTGGCTGCGACATACTCGGACAGACAGACAGACAGACAGACAGACAGACAGACAGACATGGCGAATCTATAAGGGTTCCGTTTTTTGCCATTTGGCAACGGAACCCTAAAAAGTAGCAACAAAGCTAGAATACAGATAATACCTATTACGAAGTAATTTTTTTCTATGCAAAAGCACGTTCCGCGAAACCTCATTTATTTTAACTCTATTTTCACACAAATGAAACTGTAATTTCAATATTTTTAAATGTGCTACTTTTTCTGTGACTGTTTTTAAGTAGGTATGTATTTACAAAACAAGGTTCCGTTTGAATAATTTTATTCAATATTGATAATACTTAGGAGCGGCTTGTGGCTAAGTTACAACATCCTTATGGGTCGATTGTTCAGGTTAAGCTACGCTTGTCGCGGTTGGTCCGTGGATGGGTGACCATCTTTACATACCAAGACCCTTCCGTGCCTCGGACAGCACGTTAAGCCGTCGGTTCCGGCTGACTTTCGTAGATCTTAGACAGTCGTTACGGGTCGTCAGAAGCCCGAAAGTCTAACAACCAGTCTTACCAAGGAGTATCGTATTAACCAGTAATTGGGTTATAGAGGTTAGATAGGTCGTCACTCCATGTAAAATACTGGTACTCAGCTGCATCCGGTTAGACTGGAAGCCGACCCTAACATAGTTGAGAAAAAGCTAGGCAGATGATGATTGATAAATCTTAGATATACAGGGTCAGTTTTTATCCAGTGCACAAACTGTAACCATGAATTCAGCATATCGCACCTTTATTCAAAAAAATAAATAACTCAAAATTTCTATTTAATGGGAAAACGCTTTCAATGTTTCAAAGTCAAAGTCAAAACATTTATTTCAATTAGGCCCAAAAAAGGCACTTTTGAACGTCAACTGTTACATGAAAAAAAAAAAAGAATTGATTCTAGTTGCCCCTTCCAAAAAGTAGATTCGTATGGAGAAGAATGGGCAAGAAACTCCACTGTTACGTCCGTTTGACATGTTTGTCCCGAAGGATTCAATTTATCACAAAAAAAAATAAGGAAATGGTTTAAGCAAACTTCAAAAATAGGGATAGGTAGCGTAATTAATGAACTAGTAAAGTAATGAAAAAAATAATATCTTACTTATCAGGAATATCCTTAAATAAATCATTTAAAAAAAGGTCGTTGTTATTTCACTTTTCTATATTTAAATGTTATTTTGTATACAGGATCAGTTTTTATCCAGTGCGCAAACTGTAACCATGAATTCAGCAATTCATTCTAGACCCCCCAGTGTAGAAAATGTTCGTCGGTTATACAAAAAAAAAAAAAAAACAGCTGTTCCTTACATTTTGACCCTGTAGGTATTGCATTTTTCTATGAAACAGCTGATTTTTTTTTTTTTGTAAAACCGACGAAATATTTCTGCGCAAGGGGTCTAGAATGATATGCTGAATTCATGGTTACAATTTGCGCACTGGATAAAAACTTATCCTGTATACAAAATAACATTTAAATATTTGTTTATTGTATAAGTATACAATAAAACCGGTGCAACCGCACCTGCAACCACAATGGTGGCCCAGTGGTAACGGCCGGGATTTACGCCGGTCGTCGGTTCGAATCCAAGACACTTTATTTTTTTTGTAATTGTCATCACTGGTATCAAAAAAGGTGAATAAATACATCGTGAGCTAACCGGCATGTCCTAGAACGAAAAATTCAAAGACGTGAAATCTACCAATCTGCACTGAGAAATCTGTGTCCCAGCAGTGGGATTGTTTTAGGCTGGTTATGACATCCTATCCTGTTCTACTAATAATATAAATATGAAAGTTTGTGGGGATGAATGGATGGATGGATGTTTGTTACTTTTTCATGTAAAACCTACTGAACAGATTTGGATGAAAATTGGCACACGGATAGTTTATGACCAGGATTAACGTATAGGATTCTTATTATCCTGGTAGTACCTATGTTCCCGTGGGGTGACTACCGATCTCCACGCAGGCGAAGCCGCTGGCAAAAGCATGTGCTAAATCATTACCAATTTGTTATCCTAAAAATGTTATTGAACACTGTAATAGAGGGTGGCAGGAATATCTTTTTTTTTTAGTATGTTACGAATTTTTTTAAAGTCAGGTTTAAAATGATGTGCTGAATTCATGGTTACCATGTTCTTGCCAGCCTGTATATTAATTGTGTTTCTTTTTCTGAACTTCACATCCTACCTTAGTTATTGCGACCAACTTTAAAATAGACCAAGACGTTATAAAGAGGCTCAATTATTTATAATAAAGCCTGCATTTATAGTAACGCTCATTAATTTACAAAACCATCAAAAGGTCAATAGATTTTCAGAGAAAAACGAACGGTGTTAAATTTTAATTGATTTTTGTGATAGCGGCAGCTGAAAGGGGAAATAAATTAATTGCAAAAAAGTGAACTGTGCAGTTTCATCCAATTTCAGAGAAATGAGTTCTTGACATTTAAAAAATGCTAGATATTTGATTTGAGCTGTCAATTAAAATTTTGATGGGATTTATTTTTAAAGGGAAAATGTGCGTAGGTTATTGATAATGTTGGGTCTTAAATTACGTTTTGAAATACTTTTTAGAACTGGTAAGATGAAAGAAACATGGGTTATATTTTTGTTAGAAATCAACTTTAGCCAGCGGCTTCGCCCGCCCGGGATGAAAATTACCCCATGTGTTAATCCAGGTTATAAACTGTGTGCCATATTTCATCTAAATCCGTTCATACGTAGTTTTTGGGTGAAAGAGTAGCAAACATCCATACATTGTCATAAACTTTCATATTTACAATATTAGTATGAATTGGGACTAGCTATTTGTAGGTTAATTTGATGTTAACTCTTGTGGTTTAGGTAGTGCGTTGTCTGTCAGTCAGTTATTTAGATTTTATTCAAAAAATACCATCCATATTTCCAACTTTTCCGGTGGATTTTTCAAAAACTGTCTCACAAATCTTGTGTTGATAATTACGAACACAACAACAAGATAAAAATTAAAACAATTAAAATCGATTGCAGCGTTCTCAAGAGACAAATGATTTTCATTTATACAGGGACATTGACGCGGAACCCCCTGCGTCTAAATTTAACTACGGGATTTAAAAAAATCTGTAGTTTCATAGAAAATCTACACGGTTAAACCAACACTTAGTTTGAATTAAACCTTTTTGACTTTGAAAATGAATGTAACAAACAATTTTTTTTTTAAACCGATATCCCTGCTGTTTTGTATAAATAATTCGAAGTACGAAAATATGCACTTACACGAATTTTTTTTTCGGGAGTATTGTCGAACTTTCTTGTCCATTCTTCTCCATTTGAAACTACCTTTTGGAAATGGCACCTAGAATCAATTCTATTTTAATGTAAATGTTGACGTTCAACTTTTGCTTTGACTTCATCATCATTTCGGCAGTAAGACGTCCACAGCTGGACTTAGGCCTCCCCCAATTTGGGGGGCTTTGCCATAATCGCCACGCTTGGCAGGCGGATTGGCGATCGCAGTATGGTGGTAGAATACATAGAGAACGCTGCTGCCCATTCTCTAGTAAATCCCTTAGTCGCCTTTTACGACACCCACGGGAAGAAATGGGGTGGTGTTATTCTTTACGTCCGGCACCACATGGTGCTTTGACTTTGACTTTAATAATTATCACAAAACCTCCTTGTCCAAGGGACACGTCATAGAGACCAAATAACCTATATCAAGCAACGGTAAACCAAACCACATTTCCCTATGTCAAAGAAGTGTGAAGAAGTTATTACAAGTTTATAAGTTAAACACAATACAGTTATTTTACGTTTTTCTTTTTTAACTGTTTTCCGTGTTTAAGTAAAGGGTTAAGTTTGTGTGTTTGGGCTACCGGTATAACAGTCCTAGGTTTTTTTTATAAGCGCATTTTCGAAGACGCATGAAATTTTAGTCGAAATCCGCCGAGACCATTTGAGATACTAATCTACACGATCTTCACATGATCTGACCAAAATTATGTCTGGGCTTTATAAGAGACTGTATGTAACCTCTGACTTTATTTTGGCATTTCTTCTCAGGGATCAGTCACGTCGTCTACTTTTACAAATAAACATAATTTCAGTTACCTATGCCTCCTAAACTGCAATATTGTGTAAGAAATTGTTTAGAACCGTTTGCTATACTATAACAGTATACTTAGATTTTGGTATTTTTAATTTACGTCCCAAAATGTATTCTAAATAAAATTACGTAATTGTTGATAACATAAGTACCTAATACTTGTACTAGATAGACATTTGTATTTTAACGTGTTACTAGACACTCGTATTTTGTAATATTGTAAGACACATGTATTAATGACATATTATTGTAAAACACTCGTATTTAACAATGTAATTTTGTAAGACATTGTTGTATTTAACGACATTTTCTACGACACTTGTATTGTTATTCTTCTGTTTGAGTTGGCCCAGATTTTGTCTACAAGTTTGGAGCCATCAGTAGCGTCCATCATAAGAAGTTGAAGGATTTATTTAATAAAAAATAAAATAAAACATTTATTATTCTGCCATATTTAGTCATGACCTGACTTAGTCCACGTTTGAACGGAAGTAAAAATATCGCGGCGGATTTTTTCACCTTAGCGCGAAGAGTAGAAATCGAGGGGTGTTTTTCGATGCTCTGGAATGTTCTGCTGGATTCTTAGCTCTCGGTTTAACACCGAGAGTTAAAATTTCAATGCGCGATAAAACTCCGTCGCTATATCATTACGGACTTATGTAATTACTTTAAAAATATTCGTTTACAAAAATAACTAACATAATGTTCAAATTCCAGGGCGTTCACAAGGAAACCAAATCTGCGAAGGGTCACCATGATAAGGAGGACCACCTGGGGAAATACGACGACCACGGAGGGATGGATGAACATCATGAGGAGGAATCAGGCCACTACGGAGACCACCACCACGAGGAACACGGGAAGAAACATGCAAAAGTATGACTTATTTACTGTTATTTTAATTGTTGTTTCGCAAAATGAGCTAACAAGTTTATTTTATCTCGCAATGGGTTTCTATTACAAAAATAGTTTAGATCACGTTTGTTCGGGTCGTCATTTAATCCGGTAGTTTTTGTCAGACAACATATCTGACCCGAAGCAGATATTAAAAAGCTAAGTGAAAAGTGGGTAAGCGTGGCAGCCGCAACTAATGTGGCTGATGGGATCTCGTCCCGGTCCCTTGTTAAATCGGTTATCTTATATTTTAATTTTCCATTTGAATTTTTTATTTATATTTTAATTTTCCATTTGAATTTTTTATTTATATTTTAATTTTCCATTTGAATTTTTTATTTATATTTTTTATTTCTTTTTGAACTTTAATTTCCATTAGGATTTTAATTTCCATTTTTGTAATTGTTTTATTGATATTGAGTACCTATGGCTATTTCTTGATGAAAATATTTTTTATTATTAAAAGTTATAAATAATTATTTTAGTATGAGGAATCCGGGAAACATTCGAAAGGCCATAGCACAAAAGGCAGTCACGACATCCACAAAAAAGAAGAATATGAGAAGAAAGTGGAGTTCTTCGAAGAAGATGGTGACTCCGGCGAGGAGGAGAAACATGGAGGATTCAACGAGGAGAATGGACATTCAAAGGTAAGTGGCTCTACGACATGGTAAAACAAAAACAGTCCGATCCGGGATGGTGTTGTTAAATATCGCGCTAAAATTTATTTTATGTAATAATTTTCAGAAAAATACCAAAGAATAAAAAAAAAAACAATCATTTATTGGTGAATTTTCCCTGCACCCTAATTGCGTAACACTATCAAACATGTTGCTAAACCATTGCTTCAAATGTTCTAAAAAAAAAAAAAACTGTGAAACAACGTAAATAACGCAATAAATGTTGTTGATCTGTCAATGTGAAAGAAATTCCTACTGTGAGTGTAGTACGCAATAACCCCATTGGAATGGAACATGGACATGGACATGGAATGTCTAAAGGTCGTAACTTATGTTCTCTATAGAAACTTCGCTATAAAAAAATGGGGTACATTTTTTCCTTAAAACGTGAATTTTAAAATGCAACAATTTTACATATACTTTCGTGCAATATTACAACTCCAAATATTTTTCTATTTCTGCACCATAAATGGATATTAAACATACAAGCATTTCACGGTTTAAGATTATATAATACAAATGGACTTATTTAACACTTTGTTTCAATACAAATCAAAACATGTTCTTGTGAAGGTACAGTCAACAAAACAGATTAGTGTGCAGGCAGTTTACTGCAACTGATTTAATCAATTTTAAGCGTGGATTGTGTTTGCAAAATGATTACAAAGTAATAACGACTTTACGAGAATATTTCGTGCGAAACTGTGTACTACCACAAGGTACTTACGTGCACATAATCTTTCTCAAAATACCCACCGTCGTTCGTAAAACGTCTTCCTTACTTAGTTCAGTTGAAAACCAGCGTAAAGTACTAGATGTCTGGCATTTATGCCGAACTAGGCCATTTAGGTGAAGCAGTGAGACACACAGTACTATTATTAATCGACTTCAAAAAGGAGGTGGTTCTATGTTTGTAACTATGGACTAATTTCAAAAAGGATAGGTTATGTTTCAGGGGTACATATAAATTATTATTGACTTTGCTTTGGTAGCTTTTGCGTTAGCTTCGATAATACGTATTTAATCCACTTTGTTTATCGTGATGATTTTCTAATACTTTATGTCACTTGGCCTGCAGTGGTATACGAATTAAATAAATGGAAATGGTATTCTTTCTTTTAATTAGTGCAGGGTACATACCACAAGTAAAACGTAAAACCTTTTTTTTCAAGTCCGGTTCTGCTGCCGACAACCTCACAGCAAGATGTCATACAAAAAACAAAATATATTGCAAAAAAAAAACAACCGCCTTCCAAAAAAACCAAAAGAAAAATAAATAATAGTATAAAAAAACTAAAAAACAAGCTTCCATTGAAAACCAAACTAAAAAGTACAAAATAATGGAAAAAAAGCGTGGGGTGCTTTTAAGGTATTTTTTTATTGATATAAGACACCCCACGCTTTTTTTCCATTATTGTGTACTTTTTAGTTTGGTTTTCAATGGAAGCGTGTTTTTTAGTTTTTTTATACTATTATTTATTTTCTATTTTTTAGGGTGTTTCGAATTTTGAGACGTATGTCAGCGTAGTTTGTGACAGTTTTTTTTGCTGTCCTGTTAACCCTGGCAAGGATAAAGGCACAAATTTATGAAATTATTGCATTGTCATCGGTCCTTGACAGGTGTGCGAAGTTTGAATGAAATCTGGTCGTTTAAAGTGGGTCAAAATCGCGCTATAAGGAGTCGGTTACAAACAAACATACAAATATACAAACATACAAACATACAAATATACAAACATACAAACATACAAGTGAAGCTAATATAAAGCATGTAAAAAGGATAAGCCACACAAATACGAAAAATAAGAATAACTTTAATTTCAGACGTCGGTGTCTTTGGATTCGTATTTTAGTTTTTTTTTTTCCACCGACTTCCGAAATTAAAGTTATTTTTCACTTTGTACTTTTCAGATTCAGATAACTTTATTTACTCAAACACGTGTTTACATACAATTACTAAAAGAAAATGCATGCATGGTATTATACGTACATAGAGTTGTGCAACATGTTTACCATATTGTCATGGTGTGCAAATATTAATTAAACAATTGACTGTAGTACTGTTTTATGGAAGTCTGTTGTTTTTTTCTGCAAAAATGTTTTTAATATTTTTTTTTCTTTCTTTATGTTAATGACCTTTAAGACGTCACCAAAGCCGAGGAAATATCAATTTTATCCCTTAATTAATTAATTAAGTGTATAATTACATGTCCTTAATAACTTGGAAATTAGAGAAGTTAGAGTATGCTAATAATTTCGTCTTTCCAAGGTTTCATTTTGTAATTGCGGGTATATTTTGATCATTAAAAGGGCTTGTGGCATAGTAACGTTTGCTGCTATTGGTCCGTGGATAGGTGACTATTTTTACATACCAAGACCCTCCATGCCTCGGAAAGCATGTTAAGCTGTTGGTCCCGGTTATCATTTGTGAATCTTTGACTTTCGGGTCATCAGTATCCTGCGGGCTTAGCACAACTGATTATTTCTTCACTATTACCATGTTGGTGCCATGAATAAAGTTGTTGGTTTTGATGGTATGTACCGTCATCATCTGCCGAGGCCTTTTAGGACGGCTCCTTTTTTTGACCTCGAGGTGGAAAGATTCATGGATGTCGTCCACCCTGAGGTGAGCGGAGAAGTCTGTCAGTAAGTCTGACTCTTACTGACTATAACCACCCCGGTGTTCCGTCCCACACCTACGTCGGGGACCGCGGGAACTAATGCGTCTTCCGCGATCCCCGACCGGCCCGCCCGGCCTCCTGACGTTAGGGGGGGAAGTGAGGTATTAAACTCAACAGCCCCCCCGTGCATCTCAGAGAGGCGCGCGTGGAACACTACGCGCCACCATCTCGGGTCCTAAGGAATGTTTGCAGCTGAATATCAGTACCTATTTTACATGGAGTAACTGCCGATCTGAACTCCACAACTCAGTTATTCGGGAATACGATACTTCTTAGTAAGAATTATCAGACTTTCGGGCTTCTGATGACCTGACCTGATAAGGACTGTATCACAATGATTGTTGATATAGCAGTCCCGCATGACGAGAACCTCGTGAAAGCTGAAAAAGATAAGCAGATGAAATATCTTGGCTCGCGAGGTTGTCGACATGTGGGATGTGTATACAGCAGTCATTGTATCGATAGTCGTTACGGCCAATGGCATAATAGCCAAGAGCCTCGATCATCATCTCGAATCTGTCAAGGGCCTGATCCAGAAAGTAGTAATTCTGGACACGGCGCGTATTGTTAGGAGGTTCCTCTCTCAGCAGCCCTGAGCACTGTTAGCTTGGACCCTGTTCCCGATACCGGTGGGCTACTATTTTTACAGCCGGATCAACGGCTTAATGCGCTTTCCGAGGCATGTAGGTGTCTTGGTATGATAAGATCCAGGAACCATCCGCGGCAAGCGTAGCTTAATTTACACTTAGCAACAAGATAATATGTATATATATCACACCATTAAAAATATGACTAACACCCTGACAACTTTTAGATACATGCTGTAGTTGTATCGTAAAATTAACAGGGTCTTATGAAATACATTGGCTTATGTAATTTAGTGTGGAGTCCTTGGTTTGATTATGTCTGGGGGTAAGTGATAAGTTAAGTAACGACTTATATGCAAAATTGTAAGTCTCAAATCTCTGTTGGTATGTTCTGTTATGGTACCTACATTTAATTAAAGTTGTGACTTATGAACGTTTGCATTAAGATTAGTGTGAATTTGAATGCTTTTAATTCCAGTATCATGGACAAAAAATTTACGCAACTGACTCCCAAACAAAAACCAACAAAAAGAAAAAAATCTTTATTTTCGTAAGTCGGTGTCTTTGGATCTTTTATATTAGTTTTTTTTTGTCACCGACTTCCGAAATTAAATTTATTTTTCACTTTTTAGTTATGGTACCTTTTTTTAACGTGTGGAAATCCTCATGGCTGTCTTCCACCTCGGGGTGAGTGGGGGGGTCTGTCATGCTCTTACTGACTAAAACCACATGGTGTTCTGCAGCTACCTTTAGCCGGGGTGCTGGAGTGCTTGCGCATTTCGTCACGCTCCCCCAGTTAGGTGTTGGCCCGAAAGAATACATGCGGACCCCGTCACCCTAAGAACCACAAATGGTCGCAGTTCCTCTAAAGACAGGCGCGCGCGGATTACGGCGCACCATCGTCTCGGGCCTTTCTCTGTTCAGGCAGCAAACTCCCAAGTCTGTTGCCTGCAGGCCTCACCCTATGGCGGCCAGAGATCATTTCGCACCATCCGTCGCCCGGTTATCCTGCTGCGGATTGAAAGGGAGGTTGTTTTCTCCCTTTCCCTTTCCGCCACTTCCTTCGCGACCGTGACCTCCTCGCAGAAGGAAGCGAC
This sequence comes from Aporophyla nigra, assembly GCA_947507805.1. NCBI lineage: Eukaryota > Metazoa > Arthropoda > Insecta > Lepidoptera > Noctuidae > Aporophyla > Aporophyla nigra. Next base: position 6,107,965 of record OX382292.1, on the reverse strand, counting down.
GGCGTCCCACGCCTACCTCATACCAATTCGTACTCCACTACTTGCTATGAAAGTAACAGTGAAAGGAAATATCCAGATACACAAAGTGGATTAAAGAAAGAAAGAAAGAAATAAAAATAATTTATTTGAGACACGCACAGGATATAAAGAAAATAAAAAGAACATAAAAACCTTTGAAATAACAAAAAGGTAAAAATTATAAAATTAAAAAGAATAAGACCTGTGCGAGGCCAAAAAGGCTCCTATCTCAGCATAATGCTGCGATATTTGTAAAAAAAAAACAACTACCGCAGCGCTGGTATTCAGATAGGGCCCACTGTGATGCCACGGACACACTTACGGACGTAACAAAATGAACAGGATTTCAAGGTCCGAAGGCGAGAATATCCAATCAAACACAAACGGTTTCAATTAGGACAGTTTAATTCTTGAGGAATCTCATTTTAGCAAACTTAATCCAAAACTATATATACTCGGCTCGGTAACGAAACCATAGCTCGATCTAATTCTATCCTAACGCCATCTAGAGCGGCGTCAGGTAAACTTTTGTCCATATTCAATATTAGACATACCGCCCACCAAGGACATATTGCAGAATGTCCTTCTCTTAATCTACACCGCCCACCATGCAACATGTCTTACAATATGGAGTGCACAAACACATAATTTTAATATTATAACAACAAGAGTAAACATGAGGTAAGATTATATAAAAAAAAACGACTATTTCGTAATTCTTACAAACTAGATGCATACAGTTATGAACAAAACATTCTTAAATTAGACTTTATAAACACAAAGTTTAAGTTGCCACAGGAAGAATAGCCAATTTACTAATAGGTCTCTTTATCAGGGAATTTTTAGTTCTAACAGTAACGACTCGAGTGATTCCGTCGGGGCCAGGATGTTTCAACTCAATCTTTCCCAGCAACCACTTACCAGGAGGTAAATCATCCTCTTTTACTAACACTACTTCACCAACAGATGGTTCCGGAATCTTATATTGCCACTTGTGTCTTTGCAAAAATTGGTGAAGGTAGTCGTGCGACCAACGTCGCCAGAAATCTTGCATCATTCTCTGATGAAGTTGCCATCGCTTTAAAGTACCAACATTTTCCCTTTCGTAATTAGAATCGGGAGGTAGAACTAATGGTTCTCCAACCAGAAAATGCCCAGGAGTTAAAATGGTTAATTTGTCCTGATCCTCCACATACGACAAAGGCCTCGAATTGAGACATGCCTCAATTTGAGCCAATACTGTTATCATCTCTTCAAAGGTAAGTGTCGAATTCCCTATCACTCTCTTAAGGTGATGCTTGGTGGACTTAATCCCGGCTTCCCACAGACCTCCGAAATTTGGTGAATGAGGGGGGATGAAGTGCCACTCTGTACCATTATTCCCTAATTCGGTTGCTAATTCAGGGTTGCAGGCGGACCTTTCTTTGTTGAATAAATATAGTAATTCGCGCGCTGCCCCTACAAAGTTAGTGCCATTGTCGCTATGTAGTTCCGCACATCGACCACGTCTAGAGACAAACCGCTTAAAAGCAGCCAAAAAACCTTTAGTGCTTAAATCACTAACTGCTTCTAAATGCACAGCCCTGGTGGCCATACATATAAATAAAGCAATATAGCCCTTGTAGGCCTTGTTACCACGACCTTTTGATACTCGAATACTTAATGGGCCAGCGTAATCTACTCCGCTACACAAAAAGGGTTTGTTCGGGATTACACGAGAGGAAGGTAACTGCCCCATAAGTTGAGTCCTTACTTTAGCTGTATATCGGGTACACCTCACACAGCTTCTTACATACTTCTTTACCAAAGCCTTTACACCTATGATCCAATACTTGGAGCGTAAGTACGTAATCATTAATTGCGGACCACCGTGTATAGTTTTCTCATGTGCGTCCGCTATCAAAAGAATTGTTAAAAATGATTCCTTTGGTATTAATATAGGATGCACTCTTTCATACGTTAGTTGAGACAATTCAAGCCGTCCACCAACTCGAATTATTCCTTTAGAATCTAGAAACATGTTCAATGATTCTAATTGTGCGTTTTTTGTCCCTAGCTTATTATTTTTTAAATCCTCCAATTCATTGGTAAATCCTTCTTCTTGACACCTCCTTATACACATTTCTGTTGCATCTTGCAGTTCCGTCTTAGATAACTGTCGTGACCTAGCACCAACACCTATCGCTTCCTTTTTAATTAAATTTAAAAACCTACGGCAATAAGCCATAACTCGAATCAGTCTTGATAACGATGAGTATTTGTTCCAAAATGAAACATCCAAAATGCCTGTATGAACCTTAACTTCTTCTAGACGTGTAACCAGATGTTTCGGTCTTTTGTACTCCACTACCGGTTCCCTTAGGAAATTTGGACCTTCCCACCAAAGCGAAACCTCCTTAAGATCCGATGGAGAAACTCCGCGTGAAGCACAATCGGCTGGATTTTGCTTGGATGCTACGTGCGCCCAATGATGGGTATCCAAGGTGGTCAAAATTTCGGAAACCCTGTTGGCAACAAAAGTTTTCCACCGACTTGGGTGGCAATTCAACCAAGCTAACACCACCTCACTGTCTGTCCATGCATGCCAATCAGTCTTTGGTATGTTCAATACCTCACCTACTTCCGCCATCAACCTTGCTGTGAGAACCGCCCCACATAATTCCAACCTCGGGATGGACACCTGTTTAATGGGTGCCACCTTGGTTTTGGATGTGACTAACGTAACATTTATGTTACCCTCTGCATCTATAACTCTGACGTACACCACTGCAGCGTAAGCCATTTTTGAGGCATCCGAAAAACCGTGTAGTTCCGTTTTTACATTGTTGGATTTAGTGTTAAGCCAACGCGGGATTTTTACATTCACTAAAGAAGATAAGTCCTTACGGTAAGTAATCCATTCCTTTAATAAACTACTGGGCACTTCTTCGTCCCACCCTATACCTGCTAACCATAGCTTTTGTATCAATATTTTTGCCAAAATGATACTAGGTGACAACCAACCTAACGGGTCGAAAAGCCTTGAAATATCCGATATAATTTTCCTTTTACTTACAGGTTCCGTCGGGAGAGGCAGTTCTACAGAGTACCGGAAAACATCAGCGCGAGGATCCCAGGTAAGTCCGAGTATTTTCGTAACATTATCTATTTTTATTTTTACTTCGTCAGCCTTATCCTTTTTGCTTTCTCTCATCTTATGTAGTAATTCTTCGCTGTTACTTATCCATTTTTGCAATGGAAATCCCCCTTTAGCTAGAATATTTTTTATTTCTGTATGAATTTTATATCCTTCCTCTACACTTTCTGCCCCTGTCATTAAGTCATCCATGTAGAACTCATTCAGAATTATTTTTGCTGCTAATGGATGATCCTTCCCTTCATCATAAGCAACCTGATGTAAAGCACGCACTGCTAGAAATGGCGCTGATGAAGTACCAAATGTAACCGTTACTAATTCAAATTCTTCAATTTCTTTTTCAGGACTTTCCCTCCAAAGAATTCTCTGAAACATTGTATCCTCTCTATTGACAAGAACTTGTCTATACATTTTAATTATGTCAGCACCAATGCAAATTGGATGAGTTCTCCAACGCATAACCGTATGTCGTAATTCTGCTTGCAATGTCGGGCCAACCATCAAGTCATCGTTCAACGATACCCCGTTTATTCCCTTGCAGGAAGCGTCAAATACCACGCGCACCTTAGTTGTCTGCTTATCTTCCCGGAGTATTGCGTGATGAGGTAAGTACAACCCTTTATTCTTTTCTTCTGGAGATACCTTTACCATATGATTAAGTTCTATATACTCCTGCATCACCGCAGCGTAATCCGCCTTTAATTTGTGATTCTTTGAAAGTTTATACTCTAAACTCTTTAACCTTTTTTCAGATATAAACCGAGATTCACCATCCTTACAACTTTGGTTACTATCCCGAAACGGCAACCTTACAATATAACGTCCAGTTTCGTCTCGCTTTGTGGTATTTTTGAAAATGTTTTCACATTCCTCTTCTTCTTTACTAAGTATTTTTTCAGCTCCCGATGGCTCCGCTTCTAGCTCCCAGAATTTACGTAAGAAGTCATCATCCTGAACATTGGAATGCATGACGGTGATACAAGGATATGCATTGATGTCGGACGAATTTTCTGTACCGACAACACCCGAAAGAATCCATCCGAATTCTGTTTGTTGTGCTACGGGCGATCCACTGGTACTCCTTTTGATTCCATCTTGAATGATTTGGCTGAATATCTCAGCACCTAATAAAACGTCAATTTTATTAGGCCTGTGATAGTCAGGATCTGCCAAATCGTCTTCCATCAACTGTACCCATTCTACCCTGGTTGCTGTTGCAACTGGGAGAAGCGATGTGATGGACTTCAAAACGTATGCATTTACTTGCACGCTGTAATCTGGATTCACCCGAGAACGTATATCAACAACTACCGAAGAATTAGACATAGTTGTTTTATTACCACCTACACCTGTAATACGGTGTTTTGTTAAAGTTTTCTTTAACCCTAAATATTGAGCCATTGACTCAGTGATAAAGGATCCTTGCGACCCTTGATCTACTAATGCGCGAACCACCCGATAGGTTCCATCCTTTGACTTGGCTTTTACTAAAGCCGTTGGTATTAAAACCGTATCCTTACAATTTCCTGTCGAAAGGCATGAAACTATTGGATTAGTAGATCCCTCCGCTTGTACAGCGGCCTTTTGAGTTTCCTCCATTGAGGCACTATTCCTAGGAGCAGCTGACGCTGATTCCTTCTGAACAGCGCCCGTGTCCTCACCAACAGACCCAGAACCACCGCTAGGGTGGAGTAATGTATGGTGGCGTCTTTTACACACATGGCATTTGACGGTGTTTCTACAAAATTTGGCAGAGTGGTTACTACCCAAACAAATGAAACATAGCCCATTTTTCTGTACGAAATCACGTCGAGTATCGTTAGTTTCTTTAGCAAAACCTTTGCAAGCATTCACCTTATGAGCACCAGAACAAAAGGGGCAAGAAAACTCAGATTTTCCTTTCCCTACCACATGGAATGATTGTGAACTCTTCTGAATATGAGGTTTATTTTCTAAGTTTTCTAAACCTCGGAACCGGCCAGTTAAAAAATCAGAAAATTGAGTAAAAGTAGGCAAATCATCCGTTGTATCTGAAGCTACCTTTAATTCCCAGGCTTTCCTGGTGTCCTTATCTAACTTGGCACTAACAATGTGTATTATTAGGATGTCCCAAGAAGTGACATCTATCCCTAAATTTTTAATAGAACCTAAACAATCAGATGTGGTGCTGAGTAATCTTTTTATTTCATTGGCTGATTCTACTGTTAAACCCTTTTGATTTAACAAACGTTTTAAAATTCCATTTGCTAAAAATCGTTTGTTGTTGTACATTGCTTCTAATTTTGCCCAACTAGCTGCATAACTATCAGATGTTACATTAATGTTTCTTAATAGGTTCTCTGCATCTCCAGTTAAATACCCTTTAAGGTAATATAATTTTTGTGCATCGTCTAGTGTTTTGTTATTGTGTATTAATCCTAAAAATAAATCCCTAAACGTCTGCCATTCACTGTAATTTCCGGAGAACACAGGTATCTTGACCTCAGGTAACTTAAAGTTTCTAAATCCTGTACTACAGCTAGCCCCAGGATTTACATTACATGTATCACTCGACATTGTCATATTGTTTAATATTTGTTTCAGCTCGCTTTTAAACTGAATATAAAACTCTTCCACCTCATCATATAAGCTATTCTTATGATAGTTTGAATTAAATAAATCGGACTTTTTTATCTCACTAATTATTTTTACATGAGTTTTATAGAACAATTGCCATTGTTGTTCTAAGGTTTCAATCCTTGTTTCTATGTAACAAACAGTTAAACGTTCTTTTGGAGATTTTTTAAAGTTACTTTTAGACTTGAACATTTTAGCTTGAATGTCTTCCTGAATGTCGTTAAGCGAATCCATTCTTAATTTTAAAATAACACAAGTGGGTAGTTACAAATATAAAAATACACAATTTTGCAACTAGAACTTAACTTATAACATAACCCTATAAATAAACTTAGTGTCCATTAAACACATTCAATTACACCGCACAAATGTTCCGAGTTTCTTCGATATTTTTCTAAGTTCCAAATAACGATTAAAATTTTACAAGTGTTTTAAACTAACTTGTATTTCTGAGTAAAATCGGGCATAGGTTCCCCGTCTGAACCACTTTTGCTTAAAATTAGTACAAGTCCAAAGTAATATTAAAAACGACTAAGTTAATTATCTAGTGAAATTATGATTCAAATTTCAATGCACTTTTCTTGAACTGTTAAAGTTAAATTCTTCCTGTTAATAAGGTCGAAAATGTACTCACGGTTTTTTCACTATGCACTCACTGACACTGATACTCGACGATTCACACGCTACTTGTGGCGCCCTCTGGCGGCCGCTCTGCAAACTCCTCTGCCTGGCTCTTCCACGCAACGTCACTCCTCCGGCACCCAGCCGGATCCACTGCTTCGATGACGACACCGTTGACGCCTCGCTGTAGGGGATGCTCTGAGCAGCAATCCACTGCCCAGTACTAACGTTGCGGGGTGATAATCACCACCACCGCTGATGACTAACCAAAAACACCTTCACGCCAGTCCGGCTTCGAAGGACCATGAACAGGATTTCAAGGTCCGAAGGCGAGAATATCCAATCAAACACAAACGGTTTCAATTAGGACAGTTTAATTCTTGAGGAATCTCATTTTAGCAAACTTAATCCAAAACTATATATACTCGGCTCGGTAACGAAACCATAGCTCGATCTAATTCTATCCTAACGCCATCTAGAGCGGCGTCAGGTAAACTTTTGTCCATATTCAATATTAGACACAAAATAATTAATCCCACAATAAAAAAAATAAAAAAATTAATACAAATAAAAAATTAAACAAATGATAAAACATACTTAAGATATAAATAAAAACAGTATTACTTATAAAGTTATAATTAATTTTACAATCTACCCAGACCCGACGCTCCAAAATCGCTTGTCTATGCCACAGACAATAATCTATGGTCTATGACAAGCGAAGGGACGCGAGCGCAGACAGGTGATGCAATTATTACCTCAAATGTCAGATTACAAAATTTATAAACAAGAAACAGGAAATACATATTACAGATTAATTGATCATGCCATGGACGACAAACAAAAGATAGCATTAGAATTAATTATAGTTGTGTAAATAATGCTGTGACAAGAAAGTGGCGCAATATAAATAATGTGACTGTGATGTGGTATTGTAAGATATATGATATTATAAGTGAGGAGGTAAATATTGAACAAGACTAACTGCGTGCAGGGTGAGTTTATTGACCAGTGTTTAAATACGTATTATTGAAGCTAATGCAAAACTACCCAAGCCCAAAGATAATAAATTTTATGTGGGACTACCCCGGAGGCATATCCTATCCATAAAAAAATAAATTTTCTATTTATATCCATAATTTAGGGAGATATCGCGGAGCATATGAGAATAATCCTAATGGATGAGTTGATATTTGTCGTTGCCGTCTTTTTTAAAATTAAAATCTATACTAACACCGCCTTTACTTAAACCTTATCTATACTATAACGAAATATTATAAAGCTGAAGAGTTTGTTTGTTTGTTTGGTTGAACGCGCTAATCTCAGGAACTACTGGTCCGAATTGAAAAAATCTATTTGTGTTGGGTAGCATATTTATGGGAGGCTACAGACTATATAACATCATGCTACGATCAAAAGGAGCGGAGCAGCAACGAAAAATGAACAAAAACTGACAGGCAATTCGATGCGACGGGAAGGGTCAGGGGAGCAAAAATTTCACGCGGACGAAGTCGCGGACAGAAGCTAGTAATCATCATCATCATCATTTCAGCCGAAAGACGTCCACTGCTGGACATAGGCCTCCCCCAAGCTCCGCCACTTCGACCGGTTTTGTGCTTCCCGCATCCAGCGGGTTCCTGCGGCCTTCACAAGGTCATCGGTCCACCTTGTTGGAGCTAGTAATACATAAAATTAAATATTTGCACACCATTTGTAATGGTAAAATGTAATGGGGCCATTCGAATTTTAAGATCCTACGTTGTAAATCTTTATTCTGACAAATAATACGTGGGACACTCAGAAAGTTTTGCGAAAATAAAAAGAAGTGTTCAATAGGTAAATATTTTTTTTTTATTAAATCTTTTTAAAATACTCTCCACTAACCTCTATGCAAAGTTTCATGCGTCTGAACCAGTTTTCGAAACACTTTTTCCAATCCGCCGCAGACACATCGTTTACAGCCTGCTCGAACGCTGACAGCAGCGCATCTTCCGGCGACGAAAATTGTATCCCTTTGATTTGCTTTTTAATTTTTGTGAATATAAAGAAGTCACGCGGTGCTAGGTCAGGGCTGTAAGGAGAGTGACCCAGAAGTTTGACTGGCGTGCTGTCCAAGAACTCCCTCGTTTTGAGCGCGGTGTGCGTGGGCGCGTTGTCGTGGTGGAGCAGTAGCCCGCGGAGCCCTGTGTTTGGTCGCTTGTTGCTCACAACAGAGAACACTTCTGCCAAGAATTTGGTAGTATACCATTTAGCGTTGATGCTTCTTTGGTTCCGTAAAGGGATTGACCCCAAGTAGCCAGTCAAATTGAAAAAGCTTGCGATCAAAATCTTCCCCCCCTCTTCTAGATTGCTTCACTTTGGTAGGCGTTGATTCGTTTTGAAACACCCAAACCGTCAACTGGCGCTTCGTTTCTGGATCGTATTGATAAATCCAGATCTCATCACCTGTAATAATGTCGTAAACACGCCGAGACGAGCATGCTTCAAATTTGTTTATCATATCACGACACCATTCCACCCGGTCCTGCTTCTGAGCATCGGTAAGGTTGTGCGGCACTCAGCGTGAAACTATCCTCCTCACGCGAAGATGCACGTGTAAAATCTCGTGAAGGCTTCCCGATCCAATCTGCAGTATGTGTTGAATCTCCTGATACGTAATTCGCCTATTGTCTTCGATTAAATTTTTCACTGCTAGTACGTTTTTCTCCGTAACAGCCGTCAAAGGGCGACCACTTCTTTCTGCATCCCTCAAAGTTAGTTGACCACGTTTGAATTCGTTATACCAACGATACACAGTTGTCTTGCATCCATGAATGCAATTTGAAGTCTATCGTATGATTCGTCCGGTTTCAGGCGACACTTGAAATCGTAAAAAATCATAGCGCGAAAACGTTCCCGGCGCAAATCCGTTTTCCAGTAAGACACGATAATTTAATTAGCTCGCAAAAAATGTGGAGGGAAATTTTAAATTTGGAACGTAGCTATTTTTACTTATAAATAATCATTATTTTTATAATAGTTTATAACTGGCCAGTCTCTCATACAAAAAAAACTTTTTTCGCAATATTTTTTGAGTGGCCTGGTATTATAAATTTGAAGACGTCGAACTTAAAAACGGTTGAAAAAACTTAAAAAAAAAATTAAACGATGAAAAAGGAAACTCAAATGCAAAAAAAAAAAAATTAGTCTGACTAAACTCCTAAATTATTGTAAATTACTAATTTTGAGTTGGCGCCAAACAAACAATCAACGCGACAGATAAATCAAGCTGCCATTATTATACTTGGCAACATTGTGTTGGTTTTTTACACTTAGGTTGGAGTTTGTTTTTTGATTTTGAATGGGACCAACTTTAACGTAAACCCTTTTTTAATAAAAGCATAACTATCAGAATAGGACTATTCAGTAAAAATTTATGCATGGTCATTATAAAAATATACAGTGGAACATAGAACCTCCTCCTTTTTGAAGGCGGTTAAAAATAAGCTTATTTCTATGTAGTGAACTCATTTACAGACATCATTCCACACATGTCATATTCTACCCGGGACAGGATGTTTGATCACGATCCGGGAAAACTATTTCTAGAGTAGATTGTGTAGATAATACAAATAATTTTGATAGACAGTGCCCGCGGCTGCCGGAAACGCAATCTTTCTAAGTAATCTATACTAATATAATAAAGCTGAAGAGATTGTTTGTTGTTTAAACGAGTTTGTTTCTCTGTTTGTGCTAATCTCTGAAACTATCAGAAAAAATGTTTGTGTTTAGTAGCCCAATTCTTGAGAAAGTTTACACACAATGTTCCTGCCACCATGTATAGGCTATTTAAGATCACGCTACGCGCCTTTAGAGCCGAGCAAAAGGAAAAACAGAAAAAGCGAAGGAATAGTGCAAGCGAGCGATGCGATGCGACGCAGTGAGTCGAAGGAACAAGAAATTCCACACGGACAGAAGCTAGTAACGAAATAAAATTACATTGGTTGTTTCGTACTTAGATAGCCTACCTCACTTGAAGTAAGGACACGCTTAAACGTTTTCTACACTAATATTATAAAGAGGAAAAATTTGTATTTTTGTTTGTTTGTAATGGATAAACACAAAAACTACTGGACCGATTTAAAAAATTCTTTCACCATTAGAAAGCTACATTATCTGCAAGTAACATAGGCTATATAACATCACGCTACAACCAAGAGGAGCGGAGCAGTAATGAAAAATGTTGCAAAAACGTGGAAAATCGCACGGTAGGCGATTCGACGCAACGGGGTCGGGGGAACACGAAATTTAACGCGGACGAAGTCGCGGGCAGAAGCTAGTAATATATATAGTTATTTAAAATTACTATTAAACAACGTTTATGAGTAAGGGAGATTGTTCTATGAGCTATTAAACTTTCTTGTTCTTCAAACCTAATGTAATGCTAGCATGAGACACACTCGCGATCGGATACAGCGAAGCGAGACAAATCACGGATCACCTTTGACGGTTTATATCTTATTCATAGCAAAATAGATTGAAAACATTGTTTTCACAACAAGGCAAACCGAGATATGTAGCAGTCACAACACGACATGCCTATTGAAAAATCAACTCTTTTCGCTTCATTATAAAGTTCATATACAAGCAGCAATGCTCCAGTTGTATGTAGGTCGTGGGTTGAAACCCCGGCACTTTGTAAACTATTTCATAACCGTTATTCTCAAAACAGTGAATGAAAACATCGTCAGGAAACTGGCATGTCCTAGAACCAAAAAAAAAACCGGCCAAGTGCGAGTCGGACTCACGCACCGAGGGTTCCGTACAAACCTGTAGGTATTCACGGTTTATGCATAAGGTTTATGTTTATGAAATTAAATGGTTTTTTTTTTTAAATTTTATATTTGAGTTGACTGAATGAAAGGTAACAATCAAAATCAATCAAATCAAAATCAAAAGTCATTTATTCAAACTAGGCTAAGAGTCAGCACTTTTTGAACGTCAAAAAGTAAATTGCGGTTTACGATTTGTGACGTATTAAAAAAAAAACTACTTACTAGATCTCGTTCAAACCAATTTCCGGTGGAAGATTACATGGTAATGTACATCATATATTTTTTTTAGTTTTACCATTCTCTTATTTTAGAAGTTACAGGGGTGGGACACACATTTTACCACTTTGGAAGTGTCTCTCGCGCAAATTATTCAGTTTAGAAAAAAATGATATTAGAAACCTCAATATAATTTTTAAAGACCTATCCATAATTACCCAACACGTATGGGTTTGATGAAAAAAACATTTTTAAGTTTCAGTTCTAAGTATGTGGAACCCCAAAATTTATTGTTTTTTTTTTCTATTTTTGTGTGAAAATCTTAATGCGGTTCACAAAATACATATACTTACCAAGTTTCAACAGCATAGCTCTTAGAGTTTCGGAAAAAAGTGGCTGTGACATACACGGACAGACAGACAGACAGACATGACGAATCTATAAGGGTTCCGGTTTTTGCCATTTAGCAACGGAACCCTAAAAATCGCAGGAATTTGACATCTACCAACCTGCATTGGGCCCCCGTGGTTGATCATGGCTCAATCCATCTTAGAGAAATAAGGCCTGTGTGAGAACATTGCTCGCAGAACGGATGGCCGATGGGGTCGGAAGGTTCTGGAGTGGCGACCGCGTACTGGAAGACGGAGCGTTGGAAGGCCTCTCACAAGATGGACTGATGACCTGGTGAAGGTGGATGCGCGAAGCACAGAATAGGTCGAAGTGGCGGTGCTTGGGGGAGGCCTATGTCCAGCAGTGGACGTCTTTCGGCTGAAATGATGATGATGATGAGAACATTATAGGCTGGTTATAGGGAACAGAGGAGCAGTGGTGGCCTAGTGGTAACGGCTGCGACTTACGAGTAGTATGTCGTGAGTTCGAACCCAAGCAGGCGCTTTACTTTGTGTAAATTATATCATCACCACTGCTCTCAAAACGGTGAAGGAAAACATCGTGAGGAAACCGGCATGTCCTACAACCAAAAATTCGAAGACATGTGACATCTATCAACCCGCACTGGGCCCGCGTGGTGGATTATGGCCCACTCGCTCTCACCGAGAGGAGGCCTGTGTCCCAGCAGTGGGAACATTATAGGCTGCTGATGATAGGGAACATTATGTGCTAATTTAAATAGAGTTTGTTAATATATTGTTCTACATTCAAAAATGTAAAGATTTTTGCTCATCATTTCGCCAGTGTATCTCAAGGCTTATTCCGATTTTTTAGCAGAAATCTAACATTCAAAGCTTCTTTTAGTTTTTGATTTAATCTCATTAATAAATAATTCGTCTAGCCTCTTCGTATTCCAGTAAAAATCATTGGCCCGTAACTGAAATTACGTGTTGGCTAATTTTGAAACTGGATCAGGTAAATCGTGCCTGAGTTTCAAAAGTGTCTAGACTAAATTCGATCTACGACATACTTCTAAGACTTTTTTTCGGTTTTCTGCATTTGTCGTGACAGTTCAAGGCTGTGTGCATATTTGTTAAGTTTTTCTGGTGTTCTGTTGTCCAAGGTTTGATGATCCGGTTAAGGAAAGTGAGAGCGCCGGTTTTAATAATTTATTCATCGGTTTTTATAAAATATCGCAATGTTCGACCTTATAAAAGTAATTTGAATAGATGTCGTGGAAAATTAGCGGTCACGATTCATTAGTATGATGATTTTCACTTGCAAGAAATTCAAGGTGTAATGACTGATCTTTATTATTATTTACGCCTGTTAAGCTGTAATTGGATAGTCGTGAAGTATGTTTCAACATGGCCTGCAATAGTTTGTGTTGGTTGATGCATTCTGTTCGAAAATTCGTGACGATGCTGACGTATATAAAATACTAGCTTCCGCCCGCGACTTCGTCCGCGTTAAATTTCGTGTTCTCCCGACCCTTCCCATCGCGTCGAATCGCCCATGCGATTTCCCCGTTTTTGCAACATTTATCATTACTGCTCCGCTTCTCTTAGTTGTAGCGTGATTTTATATAGCTTATGTTACTTGCAGATAATGTAGCTTTCTAATGGTGAAAGAATTTTTAAAATCGGTCCAGTAGTTTTTGAGTTTATCCATTACAAAAAAACAAACAAAAATACATTTTTTTCCTCATTATAATATTAGTGTAGATTCTTTACAATAAAATCATTATAACTTTTGGAGGTATGAGGAAAAGAGTGTATAATTCACTCAGCCTCCGTAGAAAAGGGAGGGTAGGCAACTGCCCAATAATTGATGTCGGGACGTTGTATATATGCTAGTTGCACAGTAAACATGAGAAGATGCAGGATTTCGGGTGTCGTCAGTGTGATGCGTTGATTACCACGTTGCATGGCAATGCTAATTCTTTGGCCAAAGAACGAGCCAGCCAAAGCTGGTCACGTGAATTGTCGACTAGTCAGTAAACAATTTCTTTAAAAACGGGACGTGTACTTGGGCCTCTTTTATACTTTTCGGCTTTCAAAATATCGATCAGAAGTAGCCGTAGTACAGTCAATCGCACCAGTAGTAACACTACGAACATCGCCGTTATGCCTCGTCACATGTTTACCGCAAATAAAAGTATTTTCTTTCTTTCTTGTGTTTCCCTATTGCTATAACGAAAACGTGCTGCCAATGTTACATATTGATATCAGCTGATGTGTGATTGAATACTCTTTGTATATGTCGGGTTGCGCACTACAACCAAATTCGGAAAATTTCCAATTCGGAATCGGATCTAATTCGGATTCAGTTCGGATGCCGTACGCAAACATACGAGTACTTACGGCATATTACAAAACGTAGAAAACAGACGCCCACCATAAATGATAAATGATTTTGTAAGTAGATGTGTCCAAACACTTTTAAACGTCAATCATATTTTTTTTAAACTAGAAGAGGTCTGTGGTTCCTATCTGACTACTCATAGAAGAAAGGCTGAAACAAACTCAGAGTGTCTTAAATACCAGACAATCTTGGTCAGAGCATGTGAAGGTTATGTAAATTGATGTCTGAAATATTTTGAAGAAAGAACCATACAGATTGAGTGGACCTGTCCAGTCAGTGCAAGAATTTGTCAGTAATCATACAACTCAACTCAGAACTTCAGAAGCTCAACGATTCGACGAACAATACCAAAGAAAGTACATTTGGGTGGGCCGCACAAATAACTCAAACTGCCAGACCATGATTAAAATTAATAGAAAAATAATTACTCACATAGTCTTCACAAATAGGTTTTATACTAAAGGTATATGCGTTAAGAATCTACTATAATTCCCTGAACAATAACTAGGGAACTAAATGAAAGTTTATGTACGTAAGATTACAGTCAGTAAGTAACTTTCTCTGCTTAACCTAAGCCAGCAACATGCAGTTAACGGCTGAAAGTAATTAAAACCCGTGTTTTCTTTACATAACTACAGTTTATGTTTAAAGTTAATTAAGTTTACATTAAGTTAACTTTGTGTTCATGGACTAGTTTTATGATAAAACTAGCTTCTGCCCGCGACTTCGTCCGCGTCAAATTTTAGCTCCCCTGATCCTTCACGTCGCATCGAATTGCCCGCCAGTTTTCGTCCATTTTTCATTGCTGCTCCGCTCTTTTTGATTGTAGCGTAGTGTTATATAGCCTATAGTCTTCCTCAATAAATAGGCTACTCAGCATAAAAAGAATTTTCCAATTCGGACCAGTAATTCCTGAGATTACCGCGTTCAACCAAACAAACAAACTCTTTAGTTTTGTTTTGTTTTTTTTTGTAAGAAGCCATTTTTTCGTAATTGACAATAACGCATCGCGGGAACAAATAAGTTTCAAATGAATACTCGGAAAAGTGGAAAAATTGTTAGCACTATAACTGAGTTCGTTTTATTATCAACCCATGAAATATGACGCTCAAACTTCTGAGAACTATGCAAAGAAATTGCTGTGTTTTACGACTTTTTTATTACGGTGAAAACGTCGCCAAAAAAGCCGGCTGTTAAGCGTGGCGATTATGACAAAACCCTAAATTTGGGGGAGGCCTATGTCCAGCAGTGGACGTCTTTCGGCTGAAATTATGAATAATAATGATGATTTTACAGGCCGACTGTACCTAAAATGGTACCGTGTGGTGCCGGACGTAAAGAATAACACCACCCCATTTCTTCCCGTGGGTGTCGTAAAAGGCGACTAAGGGACTTACTAGAGAATGGGCAACAGCGTTCTCTATGCATTTTACCACCATACTGCGATCGCCAACCCGCCTGCCAAGCGTGGCGATTATGGCAAAGCCCCCCACATTGGGGGAGGCCTAAGTCCAGCAGTGGACGCCTTACGGCTGAAATGGATGGTACCTTAAATAATCGTACTATTAATATTTCACACAAGGTCGGTTTCCTGGTAGTAACTAGCTACCAAGTTACTTCAATATACATGCTCTAGAAATCCTCAGACACGGCTCAAGACAGATCTCAAACTACTTTGACTTAGGGTAGCTTAGTACAAGATTTTGACTAAGTTCTGTGGGTAATGGAAATGTCATAACCATTTCAATATTTTTAATAACTTGACTGTTTCTTGTGAGTTTATTTTGGTACGAAAAATGAGAACAATTTTTTAGGTTATTTTATACAAATTCGTTTGGAAATAATTAAAAGCTCAAATGAAAATACTGAAGCTGTAAATATGTAGCTTAATGTTTGATGAATCAACTTACTGAAGGCAAGGATTCAGGTTCTCATCCTAAATATTTTCTTATAGGTTTGGAGATTAAGTATCTGACTCATTTTGACAGTTCAAAAATGCCTGGATATACTTAGTTTTTAGGGTTCCGTAGTCATCAAGGAATCTTTATAGATTATTATTACCTGTCCATACGTCTGTCCGCAGTTTAGCTCTGAAACTTTTAGTACTAGAAAGCTGTAATTTGATATGAAAATGCATATTGCACATATCGGAAAAGAGGTAAAAAAAATCTTGAGAGAGATAGTTTTCATGGTGTTCGTTCCAAGATTGTAAAAGCCTATCATTTTTAAAAGAGTAACCATGGATTTTTTTGCCAGTTCTTCTCAATAGGAATAGAAATAGGAAACTACCAACTGGACCCGAGCACCTAGCTCCAGACGTTTCATACGTGCTCATATTGGTTTATTTGACAGACTGCTGTGAAACGGAAATGGAGTACCCAAAATTAAACCTTAGACGCAATTTTTGGTGATCAATTCTCGTTTCTTCTTTATATAAAAAAGGTCTTTGGGACTTGACTCAAATAAACACTACGGCCCCAGAAGATTTATACAATTTTTAACTCTATTTTTTTTTTGTTCTAGGGAGGACATTTCAAGAACGGCAACGCCAAGGAGGGCCACGAGGAGCATGCTAAGGGTGAATCCGGCCATTTCGGGAAAGGAGGACACTTGCATGTGTCAAAGGTAATATAACTTTTAAGAATAGAGAAGTTAGGTTGATAATAGGTTGGTGTTCAAACGTATGGTTCTCCAAGGGTGGCCATGAGAAGTATGCAAAGCGTGAATCAGGGCATATCTCTCAAGGAGGACATTGCATGTGTCTAAGGTAATATAACTTTTGATTATAGTGAATTTAGGTTGATAATAGGTTGGTGTTCAGACGTATAGAAAAGAAAGAAAGAAAAATATTTTATTTGGGACACACACAGGACATAAAACAATAAAAAAGAACATTTACATTTAACATACAGATAACAAAGTATTTCTAAAAGATATAAAATATAAAAGAGTAAGACCTGTGCGAGGCCCAAATGGCTCCTATCTCAGCATAATGCTGCGATATTTGTAAAAAAATACAACTACCGCAGCGCTGGTATTCTGATAGCTAGTATTCTGGTATGGTTCTCCAAGGCTGGCCACAAGGAGTGTGCAAAGGGTGAATCTGGACATTTCGCAAAAGGAGGACACGTGCATGTGCCTAAGTTAAAATGACTCTAAATTATAGAGAGGTAAGGTTGACTTCAACACAATAAGTGAAAGTTACTATATCATACAGTATATGCATCTGTGGCCATTGAATATAGGCATGATATTATATCTGGTCTAGTCTGGTCTTGATGGCAAATTGTATTTTTTGTCTGTCTATCTATTTGTTCCGGCTAAACTCCGAAACAGCTGGATACATTTTGACGGCACTTTCTCTGGCAGAGTATAGGTGATGTTATAAGAAGGAACAAAGGCTACTTTTTGTCCCAGTTGCACATTCTCGTGATATAACTTCCGACACCCACTCGGGCGAAGCAACGAGCAGCAGCTAGTTTATAAATAAAACAGTCTCTAATTAGCCTGTATCTTTACTTTGCTAAGTAACGGGAAGTCAGGTAATACGGCCCAATTAGAGACTGAAAAAAGACGGAGGAAGGAGTAGATGGAATAGTGGCGCTTGCGACCCTTTGCTTGTACAGTGATACCACAGAGTGCCTCAGGCACTTAACCCATTGAGGCAAATAAAGAGGTTACATGTGGCGCTGACGGTATTTTGTTTTATTTGGTACTATATTTCGCCCGCGACTTCGTCCGCGTGTATGTCAGTTATTGGGGACGCAGATAACGTCACGAAATAAAAAGTAGCCTATGTCCTTTCTTGGGGTTCAAATTTACCCTGGACCAAATTTCATCAAAATCGGTTCAGAAATTTTGCCGTGAAACAGACAGACAGAGTTATTTTCGCATGTATAATATTAGTATAGAAGTATAGATTATATTAAGTTATATCTATCTATTTTATGCATAATATTATTAATTTATTTCTGTAACTGCCCATGACATCACACTGGGCCCTGACAGAATACGAGCGCTGCGTCACTTTTTTTAAATGTCGCAGCATCATGCTGAGACAGTAGCCTTTTGGCTTCCTACAAGACTTTCTGTTTTTTTTTTATTTTTTTAAAATAATGTTATTCTTGGTTTTTTTTTATAATTGTGTGCGTGTTTAGTTTAGCATGTGATTTCTTTTGCGAGTCACAATAAATAATTTTTGTTTCTTCTTTCTTTTGCCAGTCCTTTAGATAGCAACCAAGCTCGTCCCGCCATGTTCGCCTAAACATTGATAAACTATTTTCTATTCCAGGGTCACAAATCAGCCATGGGTCACGATGGTCATTCAAAGCACGGCCGCACCCATCATCAGAAGGAGGGTAAAGATGGCGGCAAAAAGTGGATCTATCACCATGGGATCCCAGCAAAGACCGCTAATCTTATCGTAATCGACCGACGAGCTGATCAGTTTTACCATGGACCACAGTATTATGGATAAATGAAGGACTATTGAGGGCACAGTGTGTTTGCGTCTGAGAAGTTAGCTGCACATGGTCTTTTTTGTTTTTTGAAAGTTGAAGGCAATCCCAGGAATCTAGGAAAACAGCGTCCGGTACTTATATATTACGTATATATGAATCAAAAACTTTGTACCCGTTTTTAAGAAAAACGTGGCCGGACGACCATGAAATTCGGCACTTTTAAAGTTTATATGGACAAGGAATTCAAGTCGTATTCCTTCTCCATATAAACTTTAATACTAATATTTTTCTATATTTTTATAATGAGTTATGGTTTAATATCGCTTAGAGGGCGACCACTAGTAAAATTTAAAAGAAGAGTCCAATGCAGATCTTCATTCTTTGTCGAAGCTGTATTAAATGAGAAAACCCGGTCTGTAGCTAACTTCAAAACATAAAGATTCATGTCGTGTGCTGTAAATGTGTTGCTGCAAATTTTAGACAGGTTTTTACCAGACCAGAATCGTACTCGCGGTCCACGGTCTTACCTAGTTGAAAAAGTTTTGTATAAAGCGATCTCATACAAAAATATGAACGAGTACGTTGCCTACTATTTGGTGTAAATATGAACTTTACCCTGTTCTCCTTAAC
This sequence comes from Aporophyla nigra, assembly GCA_947507805.1. NCBI lineage: Eukaryota > Metazoa > Arthropoda > Insecta > Lepidoptera > Noctuidae > Aporophyla > Aporophyla nigra. The sequence goes on along the minus strand of OX382292.1, from coordinate 6,088,700 downwards.
AATTTTTTTTTTTGTTTTTTTGTAAGCAAAATCAATAATATTTTGATCAATCGTGTGGTATGACTATACATAGTAGGGTATTTGAGTGGACTTTTTTATTTGATATTTCAAAACCTAGAGAAATATTAAGACAGTAAAAAATTTAAAAAAAAGTATCTCAAAAAATGGCGAAGTTATATGCTTTTTTTAAAGTCTATGCTTGACAGATGCAACACTATTCTGTCTGACGTCACAATATAGGGGCGCCATGATGATAACTTCTCGGCATTTTGCAAAATGATCGTTCTGCATAGATATTATCTAATCGTTTTGGATAGAAAATAACTTCTCTATTTTTCTCACGATGTAATTTTTTTTAAATCCTATTTTTTGTAACATCTTTAAAATAAGTATATAAGTAAGGGGACGTCCATTAATTACGTGAAGCAATATTTTTCCAATGCGCATTTTTAGTAAATAATATAATTGAATCGCCAACCCGCCTGACAAGCATGGCAATAATGCCTCCGCCCCTTGTGCTTATTTTTATTGAATTTATGCGTAGCGATTGGCTAGCTTATACAAATCAAGGGACTTCCGTGTCTCATTACCGCGTAACTATTATTTTATAGAATTGAGTCATCAATGGAAAAATAGGTTTTAATTTAACCCGGTTTACTCGAAAATTTACATAATTTTTTGCGGATAAAACAACAATTACGTGATACTTGCCAAGACCGCTTGAGATAAAGTGAAATTTGGCATGACCCCCTTCCCTCTCTCTAAATGGTTCATGTAATTAATGGACGCCCTCTAAATGTATTTAGTATATTTTTGACAGTAGTCTTAGATCCTATTATTTAAAATTGAAGGTGCTTTTCGTGTCTCTTTGTGTGAGCACGTTTTTCTTCTAAACTACGCAACGGTTTATGATGCGATTTTCGCCATCATTTAGATAATTTATTCCGGCAGGTTTGTGTGTATAATATATCAATATTAAACTTACATATAATAGAGAAATCTCAATGTTTTCTCATGTCTTCAAAACTGTGCAAAGTAGGGGAGGGTTGCTAGTATTAAATAGAGCAAATTTGCGAATATATGTATTTTTTATTTGGTATTTAATATTTCCTACTTTACTAAAAGTTTAACTGATTAAAAGAAACGTTAAATAACTTCAGCCTGTATAAATAGGAATATTTATGATAACTTAAACTATTGTCCTTTTAAGAGGTTCAACACAGATGGTTTTATAAATATATCGTAGAGTTTTTAATACTTTAAAATGCGAACGTAAACCCTGATTTATACAGCCTGTGGCATAGTAAAAGCAACAATAAGAGTTGCATCGTCTAAATAGTGTTTAGACGCTGCAAGTAATTTGTGAACTCAATTTAATTGCGGGCCACGGGCAAATGATCATGTCAATGAGGCTTAAAATAAAAATACGGGAATTACCATTAACATATCAGACGCCTGTTTTGGCTCATTTTTGTCTTACATTCATTTTTTACGTTAGAAAACAAATTTAATCACAATCAACTCAGCCTATCGAAGTACACTGCTAGAAAATATAAATTCTTTGAGTAACCGACCCAATGCGAGAGAATCCCATTTCTTCCCATGTGTGTCGTAAAAGGCGACTAAGGGACTTACTAGAGAATGGGCAGCAGCGTTCTCTATGCATTTTACCACCATACTGCGATCGCCAACCAGCCTGCCAAGCGTAGTGATTATGACAAACCCCCCCAAATTGAGGGAGGCCTATGTCCAACAGTGGATGTTTTTCTGCTGAAATGATGATTGTAAAGTTTTCTAAAAACATTTTTTGTATTACAAAAGCAAACAACTTATTGTATGCGTCATTGTTTATAGTCTGTCTTACGTCAGTATAAACGCGGCCTTATGTATTGCAATTTCTATTGTTGTTTTATGATTAGATGATCGTTGGCTTCAAAAAAATCAGTAATCATACCTAGAGGTATCGTTTTACCCAGTAACTGTGTTGCGGAGGTCAGATAGGCAGTCGCTCCATGTAAAATATTATTATTCAGCTGCATCCGGTTAGACTGGAAGCCGATCCCAACAGGCTAGGCAGATTTGATTGGCAGAAATCTAATATTAGACCAAATGGGTTCTATTTTAAAATTACGAGTCTTTGTCGTCTGAATGCGCTTGTATTGATGTTTGTATAATTGTTCATAAAAGTGCACAAAATTACTACACAGTGTGCGCTGTAATTATCTACATTAAATTTTATATTAGGTTCTGTTATCACTACATAGTATAAAACAAAGTCGCTTCCCTCTGTCTGTCCCTATGTATGGTTAGATCTTTAAAACTACGCAACGGATTTTGATGCGGTTTTTTTTTATAGATAGAGTGATTCAAGAGGAAAGTTTAAACGTATAATACGCGGGCGTAGCCGCTGGTAAAATCTAGTTTTTAATACATTTTTTATTACATCTGCCTCCTTGGTCTAGTGGTCGCAAGTGCTACTGCTGATTGTGAGCATGAGGTCTTTGGATTCGATTCCTAGGTCAGGCAAAGTGTTATTTGGTTCTATCTGCAATATTTCTGCAATAGCCTGCCCCCCCCACTACCCCATACCCCTTTTTACTTGGGACTTAAAACATAACAGGTAAAATGTGGGGAGTCTATAAATACACCTCTGCCCCACCTTTAGGGTAAATATGGCGTGATGTTTATTATGTAACCGTCAAGAGTAAATGGAAAAGATTATGTTGATTATTAGTTATTCATTTAATACCTATGAAAAAATATTGCTCGCACTTCATACCTACCTAATGTATTTATAATATATTTGCCAAAATATGTATTATTCATTAGATATGTTATTTTATCTATGTACAGTCTACAGACATGACTTAAATATGCTAGTATTACTTTAAATCATAGAAATCCTAATATCAATTTTTTTTTTCCTAGTATTGATGGGCCAACTGTGACAAGCCATAATGGCTTAATTTTTGGACATTTTAGGTTGAATTTTGTATGCAGATTGAGAACGTCATTAGATACTTTTACGAAGTTCAATTTATTGTCATCTCCGCATTGTGCCTGAGTAATAACAGCAGCACAGTTCGATCAACTAGGTTAAGCTACGCTTGTCGCGGTTATTCCGTGGATGGGTGACATTTTTTACTTACCAAAACCCCTTCTTGCCTCGGAAAGCACATTAAGCCGTTGATCCCGGCTGTCATTTACGGATCTTCGTCAGTTGTTCTGGGTTGTTAAAAGCCCGAAAGTCTGACAACCAGCCTTACCAAGGGATATCGTATAACCCAATAACTGGGTTACGGAGGTCAGATAGGCAATCACTCCATGTAAAATACTGGTATTCAGTTGTATCCGGTTAGACTGGAAGCTGACCCCGACATCGCTGGGAAAGATTAGGCAGTTGGATTGTTGTCTCCACTTTGTATAATATATCACTTATGATTTTTTATTCTTTTATTTTCTATTATTTAGAACTAATAAACTATAATTAACCTGTTTGTATAAGTTATTTTAAGTAAATTGTTATTAATATTATTGTAAATACTCTCACTGTGATTTATGGACATGTTTTTGTAAATATATTTTTTTCCGAATTACATGTATTTTTTAATAACGCTGTTGTTTTACTAAACTGTAGTTTGTAAGATTGCTTTTATACCGTAGGCGTTGGAAGGCCTCCCACAAGATGGACCGATGACCTGGTGAAGGCCGCAGGAATACGTTGGATGCGAGAAGCACAGAACAGGTCGAAGTGGCGGTGCTTGGGGGAGGCCTATGTCCAGCAGTGGACGTCTTTCGGCTGAAATGATGACGATGATGACGATGATGATATAACTTAGGTAAGTTGCTGCTAGCAGGAGTCCAGTTCCTGAAATTAATAACTTTCAAACTCAGAGGGGCAAAACCTACTCTTAATTTTAAGAACGTTCACTGTCTTATCTCAGTCCCAATTTGTCAAAAATACTTCGCGTTTCCTTACACTTTTGACATTTGTCAACGATATAAGACTGCAACTAGATTTAGAAATAAATTTTTAAATTACGAAAATTGGACTTCAGGTAGCAATCCCATTTCAACGACTATCAGTGACAAAAATATATGAAAATGACAGGCGTTTTTGATAGTTAGTGACAAAAGTGAAAATGTAAGGATTCTAACATATTTGGGGATAGGGATGGTGACCTTATATAATATTACTAGCTTCTGCCCGCGACTGCTCCTTTTGATCGTAGCGTGATATTATATGTATAACCAAAAAAAAAGTATTTTTCAATTCGAACCAGTAGTTCCTGAGATTAGCGCGTTCCACCCCCCCCCCCCCCCCCCATTTTAGGGAAGTAAGGGGTTAGAAAGAGACAAAAAGTAGCCTATGTCACTCTCCATCCCTTCAACTACCTCCACTTAAAAAATCACGTCAATTCGTCGCTCCGTTTTGCCGTGAAAGGCGGACAAACAGACACACAAACTTACCCATTTATAATATTAGTATGGATAAACCGACGAACAAATAATGCAAATTCAAAGAAGGGAAGTAAAATGGGTAAATCGAAAGAATCTGTCCAGTGGTAACATCCGCGACTTACGAGTAGTAGGTCGTGAGTTCAAACCCAAGCAGGCGCATTACTTTGTGTAAATTATTTCATCACCACTGCTCTCAAAACGGTGAAGGAAATCATCGTAAGGAAACCGGCATGTCTTAGAACAAAAATTCGAAGATATGTGACGTCTACCAATCCGCACTGGACCCACGTGGTGGATTATGGCCCACTCCCTCTCAGAAAGTGAGAAAATGTTTAAAAAATTACAAGGCGTAATTACAGGCGTTTTGACTGTTTGCGACTACAATAAGAATGTGAACGTTCTAACAAATTTGGGAATAGGGATGGTGCTCTTGGTGATACATGTTCGAATAATATAATTTCAAATAAGGAAAGTAAAATGGGAAAATCGACAAAATCTGTAACATCGATAGAAATATGGAAAAGAACTTTACAATTTTTTAATCGTGTGGTACGGACAATGTAATTGGACAAAAGTGACGTCACAACTTTGTTCGTGGCTTCACTTCTGTGATAGTGTTGTTTTTTATTTTGTATGGCTATCTGTTATTTAAAAATAGGGAATAATAAAAAGGAATTGAAGATAAATAGAGATTCTCGATTCGGACATAGACCAAGAGGTATTTATGTTCGAATCAAGAATCTCCATTTATCTCCAATTCTTTTTAAAAATGAATTTAATCTTATCCTAATCTTTGCTCTCGTAACTTTTTCTAACGAAATGGTTTTGGAGGCTCTGCATTCTATGGATGTGGTGGGGCTTAGCGTGTGCGAAGTCGACGCACGCATAAGTCATGATGTAGCAAATGACCGCGGTGTAGATACGCAATTTGCACCTACGGGACAATTTGCTGCAGGCGGTCAGAATGAAGTGGAATCTACTGAGAGCGAATGCGGTGCCTGAACAAGCCGTCATTATATGCTTACTGAAGGTAAGGTGGTGGTCGAGGATCATCATCATCATCATTTCAGCCGAAAGACGTCCACTGCTAGACAAAGAGAGGCGATTTGCCATAATTACCACGCTTGGCAGGCGAGTTGACGATCCCAGTATGGTGGTGAAATGCATAGAGAACGCTGCTGCCTATTCTGTAGTCAGCCCCTAAGACGCCTTTTATGACACCCCTGGAAGAAATTGATTGATGCAATTGTTTACGTCTGGCACCATACATTACAATACCGTACAGAGTGATCGGACTGGTCCATATTGCGCCTTCAATATGCCACCTTATAATGTAATTAATCTCAACATATGTCACGATATCGTCAATTAACCCCGGTCGCTGCCAGGGTCGCGAGATTGTTCGAAAGAGATACCGTGACCCTGGCACATGGGCAATTGAAGGAACACGGGTGGGTTTTAGTCAGTAAAAGTCTGACACGCCCTCCCGCTCCACCCAAGAGCGGGACAAGTCATTTCATGAATTCCCCTCCAAAAAATAATAATTCCACGCCCCATTTCCAATTTAAAAATTCTTTATATTATCAAAAAATTACAAGCACAATAAAAAATACATAATTCCTGAATAAAACTGATGAATTGTTAAGAAATTCGTATTGTTATAAAGTTTTTATAGCACCTGCCCGCGGACAATGACAGATGGACATTTTATTTCTTCTTGTACTTTAAAGGTTAAGGGATATAAATATATTTTAGACGTTTCTGGGTAAAGCTGCCTTTGCAAGGTTGTGATTACCGGACAGAAGAAGGAATATCTTTAGACGTATATGTTTGATAATAAGATCTCAATGAATCTGGGTGTTTCTTACCGAACTCCATGTATCTGATTTATATGTATACTGTTTATCTAGTTTTGAGTAAATAGGTAACAATTTACACAAATAAAAAAAAAAATGTTCTAAATTCAGATATTATTATATATGTATATGTTATATATGTTAGGACAACCAACACACCGTTATCTGATCCCAAATTAAGCAGAGCCTGTACTATGGTAACCAGACAACTGATAAATATACTTATATATTTCTAAATACATACATATTATAGATAAATTACACCCAGACACAGAACAAATGATTGTGCTCATCACACAACATTTGTCCTGGGTGGGAATCGAACCCAAGACCTCAGTCTTAGCAGTCAGGGTCACTAACCACTAGAATAACAGGTCAGTCAATCAGTCAGTCAGTATTGGTTTATTATTATGTATTAAATATTATTGGTTGTATTATTTGAATTGAGAATATTGTTTTTTTATCAATAGTATGTTGTTCGTGAGTTCCCTGACGTAAAAAAAAGCACCATCACATTTCGGACCCCACATCTCTACAACCTAGTTGGGTAATATGATACCTCTTGGTAAGACAGTTCTTCTGACTTTAGAGCTTCTGACGAGTATCAAATTTCCACGAATCATAGCCGACCCTGACAGTTGAAGGTGCTTGCCGAGACACGGACGGGTCTTCGTATGTATTTATACATTAAACACTGTATTTTACATAATAATTTAAACATACATTCAACCGATTTATCCATAAATTGAATGACTGATCAGCGAGTGCATTACACTCTTTGAAAGTCACAGGAATAATGATCAGTGAAACGTACATATTCAATGAAATGTTCATGAATATTTTACAGCATCATTAATTGTGCTCTCAGCACTATGAACAGTTGAAACAAAGGATGGCTTTTATTCTGTGCTAATTGTGGATGTAATATAGCGTCAGTAAGGCACATGTAAATGTTATGATATGATATAACAGCGCGCTGTATTTCACGGAGGGTTAAACAGAGGTGTACCTACTTTTTTTTTTGGATGGGAAATCATCAAATGACTTCTCCCGCTCTTTCGTGTCAGACTTTTACTGACTAAAACCCACCCGTGTTCCTTCAGTTACCCATATGCCAAGGCCACGGTATCTCGTTTGAACAATCTCGCGACCCTGGCAGGCATCGGTCCTAGCAGACCCCTTCAGTGCTGCTGACATCTCTTTGAGGCGCGCGTGGAACACTACGCGCCGTCGATACGGGCTTGGTCCTTACTGGGCGGCGAGCTACCCATTGCTCGCCGCCCGCAAGCCCGCGCTTACGGTGGCCGGGAGTCTGCGATCGACTTCCGACGCTCGGGGCGTCTCCTCCTGCGGCGGCTAGGGACGTGAGGGTGCAGAGGAGATCATTTCAGCCGTAAGACGTCCACTGCTGGACCTAGGCCTCCCCCAATTTGGGGGGCTTTGCCATAATCGCCACGCTTGGCAGGCGGGTTGGCGATCGCAGTATGGAGGTAAAATGCATAGAGAACGCTGCTGCCCATTCTCTAGTAAGTCCCTTAGTCGCCTTTTACGACACCCACAGGAAGAAATGGGGTGGTGTTATTCTTTACGTCCGGCACCACACGGTACCAGAGGAGATGTACCTACTTAACACCGGCATTTCGCCAGTTATGTTTACCTAAGTCTCATGTAATAGGGGGCGAGTTTATTGGGAGCACTGGTGGCTCACTCCTAACTGTTGCGACTTCCGAGTTGTAGGTACTAGGTTCTAACCCAGATAGCTGCTTTAGTTTATTTATTTATTTAAACTTCTCGCACACAAAAAAGGTACAAAGGCGGACTTAATGCCTTAGGCATTCTCTACCAGTCAACCAAGGGTGGTAAAGAGATTAGATGGCAGGTGCTTCTATTGTGAGGAACAGTTTGACTGGCCTGTTAGTCTAGTGGTTAGTGACCCTGATTGCTAAGACTGAGGTCGTGGGTTCGATTCCCACCCAGGACAAATGTTTGTGTGATGAGCACAATCATTTGTTCTGTGTCTGGGTGTAAATTATCTATTATATGTATGTATTTAGAAATATATAAGTGTGTTTATCAGTTGTCCGGTTGCCATAGTACAGGCTCTCTCTCTGCCTAGTTTGGGATCAGATAACGTTGTGTTGGTTGTCCTAAGATATTTATTTAGTTATTGAAAAAAACTATTAAAATACATCCTATATCAAATTATAAATAAGATGGGGAATATAAATAGATATAAAGATAGAGAGAGATTTTGTGTATATTATTTCATCACCACTAGTCTCAAAACATCATGACGAAACCTGTATGTTCTAGAATCAAAAAATTCGAAGACATGTGACATCTACCAAATAGCAATCCGCGCGATGGATTACAGTCCAGTCCCTCTTACAGAGAGGAGGCTTGTGTCCCAACAGTGGGAACATTATAGGCTAACTATGATTATGTCATTAAAAAATTCAGTGAACGACGAATGACATGGAGATGTAAACGGCCTGGCCACGGGACAGTCGCCATAGCGAATATTCGCGCGGTGCGAATTGCGAGGCGTTTAACGACTGAAACAAACGCATAGAAATGTACTTATCAAGCCACGCGAAGCGGCGAACGGCGAAGTGACCGACGAAATTCACCGAGCGAACGGCACGGGCGACTGGCGGCGCGGCCGGCGAGTGAAACAAATACATGAATCGGTACGGTGCGAGCTACGGCGTCAAGCGGCAGTCGCGGCGACTAGGGTAGTGATCAAACCAGTTTAGTTGTTTTCGCCGCGAATAATGAACACTGGGACTTTTATTGCTGAAATACTAGCAAGGCCACCTATTTGGAAGTCTGGCCACCTGGGTACATTCTGTATTTCTCGTACTTCTTGTGGAATTCTCCATCTATACCTCGATTCCTATTCAACTTATTTACTCCACAATCTCTTCCAAATATTATGTCTTGAACCAGAAAACGATTACTTTCTAAGCAATATCGAGATAACTTTGATAAAGACATTTTGCTCTCGGACTTTCTTACTGGTTGCGGCGGCGAACGTGACTGCCCGTGGCCTGCAAACGATGCCGCGGGAATGGTCGCCTCGCCCGCCGCATCGTTGTTCGCACCGCCGATCCCCGTGGCCAAGCCGTTAGGTGCATGAAGAAACCCATTTCCAGAAGGAAACTGTTATAGCCTTATGCTAATACCAGATTTAAATATAACTGCCGTAATGTGGCTGTAGACACATCTCTGCTATACCCTTCGGGCATAAAGGAGTGATGTTACGAAACTTCTATCCGAAGCTAATTTAAATATAATATATTCAATATAAAATGAAACTCAACAACAAAAGAAAAATGTTCGAGAAATAATGGCTGTATCAAATTACGGTAACAACAGTTTGTCAAAAAGACTACTTACTTTCTCTGTCATTTATTTATTTGTAGTTGTTTCATCTTTCAGTATATTATTTAGGTATGAGGAATAGGTTGGAATGGGGTTTTGTGGTTTTGTGAACCGCCACACGGGTCGATTGTTCAGGTAAAGCTACGCTTGCCGCGGTTGGTCCGTTGATCGGTGACGAACGTGCTTTCTGAGGCACGAAGAGGTCTCTTCTCTGTAAGAGGGAGAGGACTACAAATCCACCACGCGGACCCAGTGTGGGTAGGTGGCGGTCACATGTTTTCGTATTTTTGGTTCTAGAACATGCCGTGTTTAATAAAATTAAATACAAGTAAAGCGTGTACCTATCCGATGTAAGTGGACCCTGATACTAGTGCGGAACTTATAAAGTTATTTTTGAGAACTGACAAGAAGACACTTTGAGCATATATAATACTACACGTGTAGACGCGGACGGAGTCGCGGACAGAAGCTAGTTTTCGATATGCACTATGTTCAATTTTTAATGCTCGGTTTAATAGCTGACATATGGCGAATAATGTATGTTTTGTTTTATAATATTAATAACTTACACAATACTGTATAGAATCAAGTTCTTCTAACTTAACAGACAGCTGTGCTGCTTGGGAGTTTGTTCCGCCACTTCTTCTTCCCAGCGAAAGCACTAGGAAGTGTCGAAGGGTGGGCGTTTTGGGGGGACTGTCTCATGTAACTTTGACGTTCAAAAAGTGCTGACTCTCAGCCTAGTTTGAATAAATGACTTTTGATTTGATTAGATTTGAATACCAACAGTTGAAAAATCAGTGTACGAAAAAATTCCCAACATGATTGTGTTACGACCGTGTTATTTAAAAATTCGTAGGCGTGTAGTTTCACAGCGAAGCCAACTAATAAGCAAAACCGGAAAGTTTATATCCTCGGTTTCCCATAGTCTGACAAACGGCTTACTAAAGCAAAAAGATTTAAAAATAGCGAGTGTATTGGAACAAGTTAAAAATACTGGAATAGTGGCGCAGTCGTGCACCAATATGCGTAGGATCCGTAATAATGTTTGTTGCCGTTTGTAATACGATGGTATGGTCAGTAAAATTGGGTTGTATTTCATTTAGTTTTTTTTTTTTAAGTTTCCGTTTTTACCTTGACTACGATAAAGGCAAACATAGAGAGAAGACCTGGACATAAAATATCAACATAATTAGCTGACGAAACCCTGCAGACGTTATGGATTACGAGAAGATGAAAATAAAAACGATTCGATGATTTTTAGGGTTCGGCACCTCAAAAGGAAAAAACGGAACCCTTATAGGATCACTTTGTTGTCCGTTCGTCCGTCCGTCCGTCCGTCTGTCAAGACCCTTTTTCTCAGAAACGCGTGAAGGTATCAAGCTGAAATTTATATCAAATACTCAAGTCTACTGTCCCTTGGAGCTGTGAAAAAATCGAACTTCTAAGCTAACGCAATCAAAAGAATAGTCGTTTATGCTGCAAATTTCCGCAAATTTTCGAAACTCGCAAGGGAATCAACACCTAAGGGTTCTTCCATTCGATCTAGAATTTTGAAATTTGGTACAAAGCAACGTCTTATAGCACAGATAAAGGAAAAATTGCGAAAACCGTAAATTTTTAGTTACATCATATAATAAAAATATTTTTTTAAATAATTTTAAACTTACTACCCCTTTCCTAATGAACGCGTAAAGGTATTAAACACTACAGGTTTATACGGAACCCTCAGTGCGCGAGTCCGACTCGCACTTGGCCGTTTTTTTTTGTTTTTGGGTCCACTAACCGCTTGTGTTGTTACTTGAAGTATGAGTTGAGGAAAGATTTTTTTAATACCCTACGCTGGCCTGTTGCTAAGCCAATGCCTATAATGCTGCGCTTCATTGCCATTTGCAAATCCCAGGGCGGAACTTCAGCGAGTCGGTGAGCAACCAAGTCTGAGCACTGTAGGTAAGGATGGGCAGGATACACATATCGATGAGTTTTCGCTTCAGGGTAATCCGTAGATCACCCTTCATTAGCGTCATCATGGACCAGTAGCTTTTTCAAGCATTTTCGATGCGACGGTCGACTTCCTTTACTTAAGTCTTATTAACGAAAAATACAACATTATTTTTAGTGTTCAGAATCAGTAACTTAATCGATTCCAATAATTTTTACACCATGTTATATTTTGTCCCAAAAATATGTAATTACGCTTACAAGTTGGACACCGACTGCGGTTAGGTACCTACCAGCTGCCGAATTATTATCAATGAGGGCAAGACGACGCTGGTGGCACGCGCGCGGATGGCGCGGCCGCCCGCCGCTTGGTGTACATGTTTTAGTATGGACAACCAGGTAACATAACAAGCTTATAACTTTGTGATTATTAATGATACAGTTTTGAATTTTTTTTCATAGATTCTTTACATAAAAATACTAGACGGGTGTTTCGGGTTTCGCATATACAAAAAATAATTTTGTATAGGTAAGACTTTTCTAAATATCACGAATTTGTTTTGTTTTGTTTGTCCGTAGATGGATCTTTATAGACCAAGACCCCTCCGTGCCGCGGAAAGTTTGTTAATCCTTTGGTCCCGACTGCCATTTGTAAATTTTTGACAGTCTATACGGGTCAAAACCCTGAAAGTCTGACAACAAATCAATGTCTTGGGGGTATCGTATTATGCAGTAATTTGGTTGTGGGGGTCAAATAGGCAATCGTTCCTTATCTAGGCAAATGAAGACGAAATACTAAAAGCGTTTTATAAGGTGTGGGTCAGTTAGTGACCCTGACTGCTAAGACTGAGGTCGTGGGTTCGATTCCCACTCAGGACAAATCTTTGTGTGATGAGCACAATCATTTGTTCTGTGTCTGGGTGTAATTTATCTATAATATGTATGTATTTAGAAATATATAAGTATGTTTATCAGTTGTCTGGTTGCCATAGTACAGGCTCTGCCTAGTTTGGGATCAGATAACGTTGTGTTGGTTGTTCTAAAATATTATTATTATTACTACAGGCATTTCTTATTTAGGACTTTGAAAATCTGGCTAAGTGAATACAAACTAAGTCCCAAGTTCCTCCTATACAGGTTAATTACCGAGTTTGAGCTTTTAACGACTTCAAAGAATCAATACAAAATTCTTATCAAACTGCAATTACGTACATTAATATAAAAGTAGGAGGAAACTTCTGCTTATTTTACATTCATAAGCCCGAACTGAATAATCTCGGATTCAAATTAGCATACTTTTTTAAGTTACTTCGCAAAGTGATGTTTGTTATATCAGAATATTGCCACCATTTTGAATAATGTTACTAGTTATCAAATTCATAATACCACCATATATACAGGATGGTAAGGATGTGGACGCACAACTTGTGAGCATGTATTCAGTTCATGATTCTGAACTGCTCTGCTCAGGGGAAGCAGATATTTTTCTCGACTATTTAAAAATAAATGCTGTATCATTATTTATTCTATTTCTGCCCGTAGGTGTGGAAAAAGGCGACTAAGGGACTTACTAGAGAATGGGCAGCAGCGTTCACTATGCATTTTACCACCATACTGCGATGACCAACCCACCTGCCAAGCGTGGCGATCACGGCAAAGTACCACTAATTGAGGAAGGCCTTTGTTCAGCAGTGGACATCTTACGGCTGAAATGAGGATATATTAAGACCACGTAGGTATTGCACTTTTCTATGAAACAGTTGATTATTTTTATGATCACCGACGGAAAATGTCTTCGCCGGCTAATGAGAATGGAATTACATATGTGTTGAATTCATGATTACAGTTTGCGCATCTATGTCCATACCATCCTGTATACAGACAGATCTTCAGAAGCATACGTATAAAGTATAGATATCGCACTCTTACGCAAGATTCAAAAGCGATCTTCTCCTCCATTATTGAAACACATTTTACTGTGGTATTAGCGTAATATTTTTACGTTGGTTCATTTCGGTTCGTTCGTTTCAAAAATCTTCGCAATCTATTCAAGTAGCCACATTACAATAATCAGAATTTTTATCAGAATCACTTGTCTCAAAGTCAAAGTCAAAGTATCTTTATTGTGGGCATATGTAAGTTACGGGTCTTAACAATATATTAAAGTATCAATATGTCCTGCCTTATAGGCATACAATAATTATGTAGGTAGATATTGGCATAAAAATTTGGAATTATTATAGATATATTATAGTTATTATTATAGATATATATTATAGATATATTATATTATAGTTATTATAAATGTAAAAGTACAGTGAAACTATCACATGGTCAATACTAATGCATGTCAAATACGGTGAAACTAATACATGGTCAATACTTATATATGTCAAAATACAGTGGAACGAATAAATGGTCAACAATTCAGGAAATCTTGGATCGTGTAGAATGCTTTATCAATTAAAAATGTTCGTAATTTATTTTTAAATACTGAAAGTTCCTTAGTGTCTAGAATACTAATAGGTATTTTGTTTTATATTTTTGATGCAATGCCAAAGAAGCTTTTGTTAAATAGAGCCGTTTTATGTGGCACATTAGAAATTTTTAACATATGCCTTTTCGATTTAAGTTTATCAAATAGATTTTCATTTGTTTTTATAAATACAGCTACTTCATAAATGTAAATTGCAGGGAAGGTCAATACTTTAAATTCTTTGTTATATGGTTTACATAAATCTGGAACACGGATACCAACCATCGCACGTACACATCTTTTTCTCACACTGACTGTTCTCACGCTGACCTTGAGAGGTCGTTACTACCTAACCGGACTTTCCTATGGCTGCCTTAAGCGAACTCAAAGCAGGGGCAAATTACTTACATAAGCGTCCCATTGCTAAAAACCCGTTATTTATATCACGAGCTTACACTTCTAGAATATTCCCGAACGTTCGTGTATTTCTGCTACTCGATCATAGATGGCGGTAATTAGTTCTTCAGATTTCGAGAATATCCGTGTAGTTCAGCTACTCGGTAAAAGATGGCGTTTGCTGTCCTACGTGACAATTTGTTCGAAACAATACATAGGAGTACTTACATAAAATTGGTATTTTCGTGAAGTTGCATAATGAGCCTATAATGTTCACTGCTGGAATACAGGGCTCTTCGACAGGGAGTGGGCCCAGTGCGGGTTGGTGGAGGTCAAATGTCTTTTGGGAGGACACGGCGCTGCATATACTGGCCGAGTGTGCCGCTTAGGAGTAGGCACTGACTTGTCGCTGCCGGCTGTGGTCGAGTCGATGGTCGGCAGCGAGGAGTCCTGGGATGCGGTGGTAACCTTCTGCGAAACAGTCGTGTCGCAGAAGGAGGCTGCGGAAAGGGAGCGGGAGATCTCTTCCGCTCACCCGGCTCGCAGCAGGTGTACCGGGCGACGGCGGAGGGCAGATAACGCCCTCTAAATGGGTCCAGGGCCGACAGATCTGGGAACATCCATCGCCTCCTATTTCTTAGGATCTGGTATGACGGCGCGTAGAGTGTTCCACGCGCGCTTCTGTAATGTACGGGGGGAAGTTTAAAATCTCACTCCCTCCCTAACGTAAGGAGGCCCGCAGAGCGGGCTGCCACCAGTCGGGGATCGCGGAAGACGTATTAGTTCCCGTGGTTCCGGACCTAGGTATGGGACGGAACACTGGGGTGGTTTTAGTCAGTAGGAGTCAGACAGACCCCTCCGAACACCCCCGGGCGAAGGACATCCATGAGGATTTCCAACTCGATATCAAAAAAAAAAAAGGTCAAATGTCTTCGATTTTTTTGTTCTAGGACATCCCGGTTTCGCACGATATTTTCCTTCACCGTTTCGAGAGCACTGGTAACGAAAATAAAGTGTCTGGTTTCGAATTTCAACTTGGTACGTCCGGGCCTAAACAACCAGGCCACCAGTTCTCTTAAAAATTTCATCATTCAATGGGCGAAAGTAATCGATCAGCTATTTTTGATTTTTCACGACACATAGATATTTTTGGCGGATTTCCAAGTAACAGTCATTTGGTTACCTACCTTAATGTACATCAGTGTAATTTAAAGTATTGAGCAAAGTTGGAAAAAAAAAACATTTTGTTTGGCAAGTTAGTATAGCTAGCTGTATTTAATTTCAACCCTCTATATTTGTAAAGTTCAGACGGAATTAAACCGTAGCCTATTTATACAGTCCACTTCTTTCAGTACTCCCCGAGCTAACACTTGCATAAGTATATTTCATGTGTAGGTAGGTACTTAAAAAGAAAATAATAACATTTTAAAAGGTGGACTGTTTTGCTAACGCTACTCAGTGAAATACGCGACGCCAGCGTTGTCCAGTGTGTACGCCAGCAGAAGTCTTGTATTGTTTCATGTGAGTGACATACGAACACCTCGTGTGACCAACCTGGGTTAGGTTAGCGGCCACTTAAGCGTGAGACTGCGGAGGAGACCAATGAAATAATTAGTATTTTAACGAAGAGCGAAATAAAATATTCTCTTTCATCTTTCCACCTCGTCATAGTTGTTTAAGTAAAAACAAAGGGTTATGATTTTGACCTGTAGGTATGTATAAACCTATGTATTTTTATCTGTTCCCTCGTAACTTCTAAACTACTTATCGTAATTTGATGAATGAGATATTGTTGGAAGCGGCTTTATTGTCCGCTGTCTATGTGAGGTCTGATCGATTAGATTTAATACTGGCGCCCTGTAGAGGATATACAGTTAAGAATTTAATCATAAACGCTTAATTAGCACATTTCAAACATATTCATGTTGTGAGCTGACCCCAAAATAAGTTAAATAAAAAGTAAGTTCAAAAACTAAACCGGTGGAGTTTTGTACTGAAACATCTCGCTCTAAAAAGTATGAAACAAAAAAATATAGTTTCATGTGAAAGCCGGTCGGTAGTGGTCGTATGCGACCTAAAAAATACTTTCTAACAGTAGTAAGCGATTATAAGTTTTAAAGCAGTGTCATACGACCGGTATCATTTCTAGTGTACCGTTGACAGTAACAGATTCCAGTAACAATAACAAGAAACAAAATGTTTACGTAAATAGACAAACTTCTATGAAACAACTTGTCTTAACGATTTTGTTATTGTACTCTTGGGATAACCTTAGATTTCAAGAAGACTGCTAAATGGATGAAAAATAACAACGGGACCACCTAGGGAATATTGCTCACAGCAGCCGGGTAAAAAATAAACGGGTTAGACAATTAGTGTTTTACGTATAAATAAACCCGTGCAATTGTTTTAGTAAGAATTTTTCTCTAAAATTTGATTAAGGTCAATGTTTTATTGTTATTTTTTTAATATGTACGTGGTAAAAAGTGATCCATACTATTATATAGGTGACTTTCACAACAATACACTGTATTTTTAACCGACTTCAAAAAGGAGGAGGTTCTCAATTCGGATGTTTATATGGTTTTTTTTTTATGTATGTTCGGCCATAACTCCGTCATATATAAACGGATTTGCAAAATTCTTTTTTTGTTCGAAAGGGGTTTATTCCGAAATGGTCCCATATAAATTTCATACAGGTTTGATGATGAGTTCGGGAGACAGACACCGGAACTCTTTAAAAAATGACAGCAAATCAACCGCGATTTCTGCTATCGCATAAATATGTATTGTTTGTTTGGAATTAGTGCGGGGTGAATACCACAACTAAAAACTTTAAAATAAAAACGTTTTTACAAAAAAAAAAACAACCGACTTCCTTAAAAACACTACAAAGTGAAAAATAACTTTAATTTCGGAAGTCGGTGGCAAAAAAACCATAAATACAGATCCTAAGATACCGACTTCCGAAATTAAAGTTATTTTTCACTTTGTAGTGTTTTTAAGGAAGTCGGTTGTTTTTTTTTTGTAAAAAAGTTTTTTTTACATATTGTGTAGACATTCCGTGTGCTGCCGGACGTAAAGAATTGCACCATACCATTTCTTCCCCTGGGTGTCGGAAGAGGCGACTAAGAGACTTATTCGAGAATGGACAGCAGCGTTCTCTATGCATTTTACCACCATACTGCGATCGCCAACACGCCAGCCAAGCGTGGCGATTATGGCGAACCCCCCCAAATTGTGGGAGGCCTATGTCCAGCAGTGGACGTCTTTCGGCTGAAACGATAATGATGAAATGTAGAAGCTAAATCTTTCCCTAAATGTGTGATATTCTAAACCTCTTACACCAAAATTGACAAAACAGTCGCTGCCGCCGGCTTGAGGGCAATCACGAGGTGTGGTGAACTACAAAATGGCTACTGTTTCTGCACATATTTGGAAACCTGATGCATCGCCCTATTTTAAGAGTTATGATGTGTCATATGCCAGCCACCACTGCTCTCTGAGAACTGTGCTGGCCCACTGGTGGCGCTTTACTTTGTGTGAATAATTTCATCATCACTGTTCTCAAAACACGGTGAATGTAAACATCGTGAGGAAACTGGCATGTCCTAAAACTAAACATTCAAAGACGTATGGCATCTAGCAACCCTCGCTGAGCCTGCGTGGTAGATTACGGCGCACTCTCACCGAGAGGCGGTCTATGTAAGCATTGGAAACGTTATAGGCTGATTTGATTGATTGATTGATATGCCAGATAAAATTGTAACAGTTCCACTACATTCATGGCGTTGCTTACGTTGTTGCGCAGACAATTTTTTCGAATATTTGATAGAATGGATTAGCTATATTACCTATTTACTACCTACAAAATATTATACGTAAACTTTCAAAATGATTCAGATTTATTAATGATAATCTACACACACACTACACATACACACATACACACACAAACACACTACACACACACACACACTCTGACACTATTGTGTGTTACCCAATCGGGGTAGTAGAGTCATCGAATTTAGTTGAAGATTAGTAAGAATAGTATGTTTTCAAATGAAATTTAATTTGGTAAATAAACTGTTTCTTCTCAAATTATCTCTTTTAGTGAATGTACTTACCCGAATGAATTCCCATACAAAAATGATTTCGCCATTTCAACAATCCTCATCCTTAAGTAGTATAAAACAAAGTCGCTTCCCGTATCTGTTCGCTAAGATCTTTTAAACTATGCAGCAGATTTAATGCAACTTTTTCATCAATATAAAGAGTGATTGAAGAGAAATGTTAACCCTTTCGCGGACGGTACTCGATCACGTGATATATGTAGAATGACACATCAATTCTTCGTACAAAATGGTTAGACGTTTAATGACGTCGAGTCGAAAAAAAAAACAGAACAATTTTGAAATTTTCATGCGTTGTGGCGGAAAGACGTAGCTAGTACAATTTTGTATGGCGAGTCAACGTGAGTATACGGTCTGCTTAAAACAAGTAAATTAAAATAGACGTGGTAGTACGTTCTGCCACCACTCGTAGCTGTCTTGGAACGTATATACACGTCACCGCCCATGAAAGGGTTAATATGTATAATACGCGGGCGAAGCCGCTGGCAAAAGCTAGTGTT
The DNA here is from genome assembly GCA_947507805.1 of Aporophyla nigra. Lineage (NCBI taxonomy): Eukaryota > Metazoa > Arthropoda > Insecta > Lepidoptera > Noctuidae > Aporophyla > Aporophyla nigra. The sequence goes on along the minus strand of OX382292.1, from coordinate 6,069,553 downwards.
CAATAAAATAATTCATGAAAGCCCACGAATAAAATTAGGTCCAAGAGTTCGCATTACAAAAATAATTTAATTTCGAATTAAACTTCTTATAAATTTCCCAAAGGACCGAACTATTTGCTAGATATTCTTGAACGCGGTGTGTGAGTTACAAAGCTGGGCAGAGTGGCTCATTATTGTGCTCCCATGCCCACAAAATCTGATGTAATGAATTCTGTGAAACGTCATACTGGTGTAAAGGTTACTTTGAAAGCAAACCGACTTCCAAAATAAACACTATAGAAATAACTTTAATTTCGGAAATCGGTGTCTTTCGTTTTGTATGTTCAGCTTTTGCCACCGACTACCGAATTAAAGTATACTGTTTATTTTTCGTTAAGTAACTTGAAACCAAAAATAAAAACTTTAGAGGTGTCAAGGGACACCCGGATGGAACGAAGTTCCTTTCCAGGATTCATAATAGTTATAATTTTTTAATTATTTATTATGCACAAAAAACCTGTCTATACTCAACAAAAATATTCTGTCTCTCTCCCTATCTCCTTCTCTCTCCCTCTCTCTCTCCCTCTCTCTCTCCCTCTCTCTATCCCCCCCTCTCCCCCTCTCCCCCTCTCCCCCTCTCTCCCTCTCTACTCACAACAAAAAAAACAACAACATACAAAATATATACGGTTGAATTGAGTAACCTCGTCCTTTTTTTGAAGTCGGTTAAAGCATGTCGTGACAACTTTTCGTAAGATTTTTTTCCGTCTAGCCCCCTTTTACAACGCGCGATAAGGAACTTCGTTCCAAAAACCTTGCCTGAATAAAAAAGCAGTAGTGGCCCAGTGGTATCGGCCCCGACTTACGAGTAGGTCGTGGGTTCGAACCCAGGCAGGCGATTTACTTTGTGTAAATAATTTCATCACCGCTGGGGAAACCGGCATGTCCAGGGACCAAAAATTCGAAGACATGTGACATCTACCAACCCGCACTGAGCTCGAGTGGTAGATTATGACCCACTTCCCTCTCACCGAGAGGGAGCCTGTGTCCCAGCAGTGGGAACGGTATAGGCTGATTATTGTGCTACCTGAAAAATATGCATTTATATAACGGAAACCCCATCCAAATCGGGTCAGAAGTTTTACCGAAAATCAATAAAATTAAGTCATTCAGTAATTCTCCTTTCTCAGAGTGTTTGTGAATGTTTTTGGGATCACCCCTTTTTTTTTTTTTTTGGATGGGAAATCACAAAACCCACCCGTGTTCCTTCAGTTGCCCATGTGCCAGGGTCACGGTATCTCTTTCGAACAATCTCGCGACCCCGGCAGGCATCGGTCCTAGCAGCCCTTCAGTGCTGCTGACATCTCTTTGAGGCGCGCGTGGAACACTACGCGCCGTCGACCCGAGCTTGGTCCTTACCGGGCGGCGAGCTACCCATTGCTCACCGCCCGCAAGCTCGCACCTACGGTGGCCGGGAGTCAGCTATCGACTCCCGACGCCCGGGACGTCTCCTCCTGCGGCGGCTAGGGACGCGAGGGCGCAGAGACTTGGGTTTTTTTTTTTTAATGGATAGATAATACCATTTTTTATCCATTAAAAATATTTTTCTTAATCGATTCTCAATTGCTAGAGACATCGCAGAATCTATAAATATAAAAGAAAGTGTTAGTTACACTATTTATAACTCAAGAACGGCTAAACCGATTTGGCTGAAAATTGGTGGAGGTAGCTTAGAACCAGGAGACGGACATATAGGATACTTTTTATCCCGTTCGACTGCATTCCCATGTGACGTGACATAAAACGTCAAAGAGAACACAAGTCACTATAAAACGTGGTATGACAAAAACGTTGCCTTCGAAGTACCAGGTGAACATAACTTGCTATGAGCTTATCAAACTGCAGTGTCATCCAGAAAACGCTTTATGCCTTCGAAGTACCAGGTTATCATAACTGGGTGGGAGCTATCCAAACATATGAGTGTCAGCTAGAAAACGCTTACCAGATCACCACCGCGTACCAGGTTGTCAAACTTGGTAGGTTTATTACAACATTTATTGCATCTGAGCCCTGAGGCGATACGAAGTTCGCTGGGTCAGCTAGTATATAAATAAATAAGAAAAAGAGGAATTGCAAACCTCTTTCTTTTTGAAGAAGAAGAAGAAAAAAGGTTGCCTGGAAGAGATCGCAGAAAGCGATAAGGTCGCCCATTGTATGTTTTTATTGTTAAATGTTTTTAGTTGAAATGTAATTTCTGGTTTACAATAAAGCATACATAAATAAATATAAATAAATAAATAAGAAAAATAAACTTGAGGTAAGAATGTTTAATCCATTTGCTACTAAACTGCTTGAAAACTATCAGTGTCCTTTATAGTTATATCAAAACCACACAATCTCATAAACTGCAATAACCGTTCCGTTTCTAGTGCCATATTACTGTGTTATTTGATATTGAATCTTATTGACACGAAGTGCAGTTGTTTTAACTTAAAATTGCTTTAGTTTTGTTATTGATTATAGTGGCCACAGAGTATAGAGACGCATCGACGGCCGCTCGACTTCTTAGGGTCACAGCACACATATCAACTCGTAAACGGAGCAATGGGTAGCTCGCCGCCCGGTAAGGACCAGGCTCGGGTCGACGGCGCGTAGTGTTCCACGCGCGCCTCAAAGAGATGTCAGCAGCAATGAAGGGGTCTGCTAGGACCGACGCCTGCCAGGGTCACGAGATTGTTCGAAAGAGATACCGTGACCCTGGCACATGGGCAACTGAAGGAACAAGGGTGGGTTTTAGTCAGTAAAAGTCTGACACGCCCTCCCGCTCCGCCCAGAGCGGGAGAAGTCATTTGATGATTTCCCATCCAAAAAAATAAAAAACAAAGCTAGGGTATGGAGAGCCGTAAGCGCGGGAACTGCAAGTTGACCACGCACCGCACCGCGGTTCGTGAGCTTGTCCCGAGGCGAGGCGATTACGTTATGATTCCGATTAGTGTGCGTTGCAGTAGGGAGTTTCATACAAGTCATACTGAACGGCTCGAGTTGATACGGTGACGATCCCTTTCCGAGCTGATACGTGTGCTACGACCCTTAGACGTGACATTGTCAACAATTTCCGCAAAGACATCATACTCGCATTACGACATAAATCAATCTGCCAAGCTTTTAGTAAACTGAATTGGAGTCAGCTTTCAGTTTAACAAATAAGTATTTTAAATGAAGCTATAAAGATATGAGAAACAGGTGGGCAACTGCCCGATGTTTGATGCCGGGACATCGTTTAATAATAGTTGCGCAGTAAACTCTGCTTGTGCGATGCAGGATTTTTTATGACGTCAGTATGATGCGTAGTTCGCATTTGGCGGCCGCTCAACCGCCACGGGGGACTGTAGTACCCTGAACGACTTACTAACGTCTACCCTCAAAATTAATTTAAAAAAAAAACTCATTTATTCCAGCTTTTTAACTGTATATTTTATTTTGATATACAATTGTCATTTTAATTTATGAATTACGGATGTGGATGTGATCGCATTCGGATGTGGTCAAATAATATTTGCGATCGGCCGGAAAATGCGGAAAATTGAACCGGTCAAGTGGCTAACGAACTCTGAACTGTTTGTCAGACTTTTTGGGCTAAAGACTATCCGTAGTGACTGTCAAAGATCGGGTCTTTGAGCTCCCTAAAATAGGGTTGAGCTACACGATTCCTGATGCATGCATGACGTCCGTTGGGACAGGTCAGCTCAAAGTTGCAATGGCTCTTTCAACAGACCCTTCCAGACATGGCTCTGCATTATTAGTTTCACATAAAATTCGAACAATATAATGTTTGTACTTTAAAAGACATCATGACCTCTGAGTTAGTTTCGCCATTTCTTCTCAATCAGTTAGGAAATACCGGCGCGGCGCCATCTAGTTCCAAAATATTAAACTTGTCATAAATATTTACTAACAAACTTGTCCACTGCTGGACATAGGCCTCCCCCAAGCTCCGCCACTTCGATCTGTTTTGTGCTTCCCGCATCCAGCGGATTCCTGCGGCCTTCACAAGGTCATCGGTCCACCTTTTGGGAGGCCTTCCAACTCTACGTCCTCCGGTACGCGGTCGCCACGCCAGAACATTTCAGCGCCATCGGCCATCTGTTCTGCGAGCAATGTGCCCTGCCCACTGCCACTTAAGTTTAGCAATTCTCCTCATTTCATTTCATCAAGAAAAAAATCTAGTATGTCGTCTCTAGGTCTTTAGATACTGCCGCATGCCAGAGGCGGTAATTCTGTGCTCTGTGAGTTTGATATTATGAAGTTTCACCCTTGTTGAACAAGGATGAGTATGGGCTAGTCGTCTTGTTTTTCTTTTTGAAGAGGCAATAATACATGTGGGCAGATAAACTTCCCGCATCGAAGGGACCTGTGAAGTTTAGTTGCTGTTGCATGGATTTCTGTGTTGATGGTTGTCATTCTTTACACGTCGAAGTCGAGATCTTTAAACGTTATGTGGGAATAAAAAGGGCTGAACTCACACAAAAAGTGTAGTATGTACCTAGATAGCAGTAACTGATTATTTCTTTTAAATAAACTTGTAAAACAATTATAAATACGTCTGAGTAAAAAAACATGTCTTCGCATTCAAAAACTTTCTGTCATTTACTATCTTACCTAAATGAGGTCGGCGTGTCCTATCCGACTACTCTGAGAAGAAAGACCGAAACAAACTCAGAGGTCACAGTGACCATGTGAAGACTATATAAAATAATGGTGTCTGCAATGGTATTTTGAGAAAAAAACCACACAGATTGAATAGATCTGTTCAGTCAGTGCGCACATTTATCAGTAACTATGCAGCTCGCTTTGATTGGATGACATCAGATCACTGTCGCTCCATGTAAATTGCCGACCCATTTCGGAACTAGAATCGTACACTGACTACCCTTCTACAATATGTCCCTCATTTGCGTCATCCTGAATAAAATTATTGCTACCTTTTTGGCGCAAATGCCCTAAAACCCGAATCCCATCAAGTATTTAAAATAATACATGTTATTTGAATCCGAGCCAAAACCTTTACAGAGGCGTCTCGTACATTTGCCTAATAAGTTTACATACAAATAATGGATACTCAGGTAAACCAATTTGCCTTTGTTTTTCAACACAGGAAATCATTTACATGCGTGTGCTATATACGCATATATTTTTATGATATTTTTGTTGGATTTATCTAAAGTGGATTACGTATAAACGTGGTTTGTTTTATATATTAGCATTTTTGCTCATAAAAGTATGAAGGCCCAAGGTGGAGCCTATTTCATTATCTTTTTTTCCACGTAGGTAAACATAAACTAAAAAGTCGAAGATATGTGACATTCACCAACCCACGCCAGGGCCGTGTGGTGGATTCCAGCCCACTCGAAGCTTCAGAGAGACGTGTGTATACCAAAACTGTGAAACTACTGGGAGGCAGGCCCATTCTCTGTGAGAGGGAGCGAGCCATAATCCACCACGCGGGCCCAGTGCGAGTTGGTAGATGTCAAATGTGAATATTCTAATAATCTTGTTTTTGAAAGTGAAATAAATAGAACATTATTAACTGTAACTGATTGGTTGCAGTCAATAAATTTAAAAGTAAATGCCTCAAAAACCAAACTGATTCAGTTTAGAAAATATAATATAATATCTTAGGACAACCAACACACCTTTATCTGATCCCAAACTAGGCAGAGCCTGTACTATGGTAACCAGACAACTGATAAACACACTTATATATTTCTAAATACATACATATTATAGATAAATTACACCCAGGCACAGAACAAATGTTCGTGCTCATCACACAAAGATTTGTCCTGGGTGGGAATCGAACCCACGACCTCAGAAAAAAAAAAAAAGAAAACTCCCTAAATTGAATATAACCATGTCTGATACAGTCATTGAAGAAGTAAAAGACACAAATTTCTAGATATAAATAGATCAACATTCAAACTGGAAGGCACATGTTGAAAAGATTAATAAAAAAATATCCAGTGCCTGCTACGCATTGTCAGTTCTGGCAGAAACCACGAATCAAGGTGCTAAATGCTTATTTTGGATATCTATATCCCTTATTAAGATATGGTGTCATATATTGGGGAAACTCAAGAAACGTACAATCCACATTCATTCTCCAGAAGAAATGTCTTAAGACAATATATAATATGTATAGTACCGACTCATTAAGAGATGTCTTCAGAACGGAGGGTTTCTTGACACTGACTGGCATCTATATACTCGAATTATATTTATTTGTAAAAAACAATATGCAACACTTCAATTTTAAATCAAATTCTATACAAAACATTCGATCACAATATAATTATGACATTAATTTACCAGTTATTAATAATATGATGTTTTATAAAAGTACATATGTGACTGCTATTCGTGTGTACAATCTGTTACCACAAATATTTGAGCAATTAAATGGAAATATGTTTAAAAATAAATTGGAAAAGATGTTAATTGAAAATGTATTTTATAATCTACTTGAGTTTTTTGATAAAAAATAATATTTATAAGAAATTATAATAGGTTTCTTAAAAAAATATTGCATGACCGATTTGGGTAGACTGTTGAATCTAAAAATGTAATGTTTATTATAGGAACTTAATGTACACAGTTATGCAATAAATATATATTTATCTTTGTCTTCGAATTATTGGTATTGGGACATGCTGGTTTCCTCAAGATGTATTCCTTCACCGTTTTGAGAGAAGTGGTGATGAAATAATTTACAGAAACATAAGCGTCTGTCAGAGTTCGAACCTACGACCAATGCCTCTGCCCTGCTGTGAACGATATAGGCTGATTAAGTAATAAATTTTAATATATTATTACTGGTAGTAGGTTTGTACTAACACTTTTACAATGCAATAATATTTTTAAAACTAGAGGAGGTCGGCGTTTCCTATCTGACTAACTGCGAAAAAAGCGGAAACAAATTCAGAGGTCACAGTCTCTTTTAAAGTTCAGACATAATCTTGGTCAGATCATGTGAAGATGTGAATCAATTATCATTTTATCCTGTTTGAGAAGTTAAATATGTATTTCCATACTAATATTATAAATGCGAAAGTTTGTGAGGATGGATGTATGTGTATGTGTATGTTTGTTACCCTTTCACGAAAAAACTACTGGACGGATTTGGATGAAATTTGGCACACAGATAGTTCATAACCTGGATTAATATATAGGGTACTTTTTATCCCGGTAGTACGTTCCCGCGGGATATTTTCCGACCTCCACGCGGGCGAAGCCGCTGGCAAAAGCTAGTATTTCCATATTTGGTCTAATATTTGATTTACAGTTCTCGAATCTCAATGCAATATTGTGGTGGCAGGGTCGGATATTTGTTGGAAAGAGTTACCTTAGCCGGTCGCGTAGGACATACAAGATGCAAAACATTTCAGGAGGTTGTTATGAGACTCGTAAATAATCATATCACAATACGTTACCAAGTCAATAATCAATGCCTGTCGGGGTCGCGAGATTGTTCGAAAGAGATACCGTGACCCTGGCACAGGCAACTGAAGGAACACGGGTGGGGTTTAGTCAGTAAAAGTCTGACACGCCCCCCCGCTCCGCCCAGAGCGGGAGAAGTGATTGATGATTTCAAACCCATAAAAAAAGTACTGATACACGGGCAGTGTCATGTCAATAGGCTGCCGACAGGGATTTACGTACGTACTGATAGATAGCATTTTTGCAACCAGACAAACTTACTGACAAGTTTATCAGTATATCCCTAAATATATTATTATAATTTCAGCAGTAGGAACCTAATTAGAATAACATAATTAGCTAAATATATATACTCCCTGTGGTGCCGGACAAAAGAATACTACTATTCTATCTTCCCGTAGGTGTCGTAAAAGGTGACTAAGGGACTTACTAGAGAATGGGCAGCAGCGTTCTATAAGCATTTTTTACTATACTGCGATCGCCAACCCACCTGCCAAGCGTGGCGATTGGAGGTACGTATGTGTTTACAGAATTACATATAATCATTTAAAACACAACCCTCTAAATTCATGCAACCCTATTCATTGATATTTCATGAAATAGTCATTCAAACTTAAGGTTCGCGAATCATACTTTTTATTCAACATATAACGGGTTATATGTTTAAAGACCAGTGTTAGGACACTGACCTGCAAATTATAAGCAACTTAAGGAAAAAATATTTCGCGGCCTACCCTCGTGTGTTCCCCATAAGAAATGTTAATCATCCATTGGAGCTATGTCAAAAAAGGGCTGTTAGCAAAGATATTTAATTAAAAAGGCACGTATTTAATCGATAATTCCCATTTTGCTATCTTAAAAAAAAAAAATGGAAACTAATAATGAACGCGTTTTTTTCTGGGAACATCAAATAATTCCAATTTAAAACACAAAACAACAATTTGCTCCTAACACTACAGTTTTACCCTTATTGTTTTTTCGTGCAGAAATGCGCATGCATACTGCGCTACTACGGGGAAATAGCGCAGTTATGTGAGACTCCAACCCACTAAAACTCCACGGTGTCCTCCTACACCGCTTATGGTGGGAACATGGGCACGTAAGAACTCTTCCGCGAACCCGCCGCGGCTGTCCGTCACCGGACCCACCTCTGGGGGATCCCCTCATTCACGGCGCGCATGAACACATAACACGCCGTGAACACCCCGAGGACCAATTAGCACATGGGCGCCAGACGACCGCGACGAGTCAGGACTGTGGCCCCACCGCCTACCACTTTTCGGCCGTAGGGGATAGGGAGAGTGGCCAACGCTATACCAACACTCCTCCTCCCCTGCGGCCCCACCGCGTCCGCCATCGGACGGTGGCGACCCCGTTCAGGCCGCGAACGGTACTCCCTACCTACCTGCTCTCCCAGCAGCGCACCTCAATACCGGCACTCCTCTCCCGCCGCGGCCTCCAGCCCGCCTCAGTTGCGATGTCGACAAACGACACCGCAACTTACGTGTTGGCCGCTACGTCGTCGGCTCTGGGAGGAAAAGCCCTGACGAGAGGCCCTTCCTCGGGTTCCCCTTAGCTCCACCATGGGTGTTCAAACCACGGCTACTGAACCCCGCCTCGTCAATGCGGGAACTCACTGGGGGGGACTACAGTTCTACCCTTTTTTTTTTTTTTTTTTTTTGATCACGAGGTGGAAATCCTCATGGATGTCCTCCGCCCTGGGGTGGGCGGAGGGGTCTGTCAGACTCTTACTGACTAAAACCACCCCGGTGTTCCGTCCCACACCTACGTCGGGGACCACGGGAACCAATATGTCTTCCGCGATCCCCAACTGGTGCCGGCCCGCCTTTGCGGGCCTCCTCACGTTGGGGGGGAGTGAGGTGTTAAACTCCCCCCCATACATCACAGACCTACAACCTACAACGACAACCTAACCTGTTTGGTTGGAATACCCAAACTAAGTTACGATGATCAACTGTTAGAAGCTGCCAAAAGTCAAATAGAGGCTCATTTATCATCAATAGAAGCCTAAAATTGTTTAAGAGATTTGTTAATTAATAAATAATAGTTTAAAAAAACTAAAAAACACGCTTCCATGGAAAACCAAACTAAAAAGTACAAAATAATGGAAAAAAAGCGTGGGGTGCTTTTAAGGTATTTTTTTATTGATATCAGGCACCCCACGCTTTTTTTCCATTATTTTGTACTTTTTAGTTTGGTTTTCCATGGAAGCGTGTTTTTTAGTTTTTTTAAACTATTATTTATTTTCTATTTTTTAGGGTATTTCGAATTTTGAGACGTATGTCAGCGTAGTTTGTGACAGTTTTTTTGCTGTCCTGGTAACCCTGGCAAGGATAATGGCACAAATTTATGAAATTATTGCATTGTCATCAGTCCTTGACAGATGTGCAAAGTTTGAATGAAATCTGGTCGTTTAAAGTGGGTCAAAATCGCACTATAAGGAGTCGGTTACAAACAAACATACAAATATACAAACATACAAGTGAAGCTAATATAAAGCGTGTAAAAAAGCCGACATCATAAGAAACTCACAAATTTTTTTAGAGGACCAAGGTACGGTCTCATCGCCGTACATTTTTCTGCTGAGTACGTAACCTACTTTAGGCCAATGATGCGCTTCATAATTTAGCATAATAAAATACCTAATTAACGAATTTAAATTTAGTGTACTTATAACTGGTTAGCTATCATCAACTGAGAGAAATAATCGCCTTCCACTCTACTACTGTTATTTACTCTTAACTTATATAAACTTAACTATTTAGTGCATCTTAGTAGAACGTGTTTCTCTATCTAACTGAACTTACAAACCTTCACGACAACTCAGTGGACCCGTAAAACCAACTAAATACTGCGATAAACTTTGAGAAAAGTCAAACAAATAAAAAAAAGGCTCAATTATCAAGCAAGTCGTGCATCATGACCAGCCTAAACTTTTAGAGAGTCATTAATTTAATAAAGCGTGCACCATTAGAAGAATAGCCAAATCATCATCTGCTTAGCCTTTTCTCAACTATTTTGGGGCGGCTTCCAGTCCAACCGGATGCAGCTGAATACCAGTATTTAACATGGAGCGACTGCTAATCTGACCACCACAACCCAGTTACTGGGTAATACAATACGCCTTGGTAAGACTTGTTTTCAGACATTCGGTCTTCTCACGACCCGTAACGAATATCAAAGTTTTACAAATGACAGCCAAGACCAATGGCTTTTTTTTGTGGGTAGTAAGTCATCAAATGACGTCTTCCGCCCTTGGGCGGAGCGAGAGGGCGTGTCAGACTTCTACTGACTAAAACCCACCCCTGTTCATCCAGTTGCCCATGTGCCAGGGTCACGGTGTCGCCTTCGAACAATCTCGCGACTCTGGCAGGCATCAGTCCTAGCAGACCCCTTCAGTTCTGCTGACATCTCTTTGAGGCACGCGTGGAACACTATGCGCCGTCGACCCGAGCCTAGTCCTTACCGGGCGGCGAGCTATCCATTGCTCGACCCTCGCAATCTCGCGCCTACGGTGGCCGGGAGTCCGCTATCGACTCCCGACGCCCGGGGCGTCTCCTCCTGCGGCAGCTAGGGACGTGAGAGCACAGAGACTGCCACTCCCTCACTGCCACCCCGCCTCGAGAGGGCATGGGAAGCCGTCATCTCCTTCTGCGAAGCAGTAATGCTCGCGAAGGAGGTGACGGCTTCCCATGCCCTCTTGCTCCGTACCATGGCTCGCACCAGGGCCGGACGTGAGAGGTCGCCGCCGCCGATCGCCTCCACGAGGACACGGCGGTACTCCGCCCAGGCAGGGCACACCTCCACCGTATGCTCCACCGTGTCTGGACCAACGGCTCAACGTGTAAATATGTCAAGACCCATCCACGAACCAACCGCGGAAAGCGTAGCTTAACCTGATCGATCGATCCGTGCGGCAGTAATTACTTAACTACAAACCTTTCCATCTTTCATCCTTCCAGGAATAGTCAAATATTTCCCAATTTAAATGTCGGTGGTAGTCAGACGAAGCCCCTGAAAGTCAAGTTACTTCGAAAAGCACGTGTCTCTACCAAGTGATTCCCTGAACTTTCCCCCACGCTACAAGCTGCGAATTTTTTTATTATTGTGAAATTGAAACTTAAAAGTAAGGATTCATACTTATTGAAAAGGTTGAAAATACTTCACGGATTGCGCAGTTCAACGTCCAATTCGTTTGACTTTGCATTTTTCAGGCTTCAAAAACCGGGCTTTCGAAATAGCTGTGTTTTCGGAAAAGAAAAATGTTATTCTGTCAAGTAACTAGTATCGTTAAATGCGACTAAGGTTATATGATTTTTTAATAGTAACTGTAACTATTTGATAAATCAAACACATCATATGTGTAAATCTCAAGATTAAAGCCAACTAACTGATAGAATACAGACTTTACATTTTATGACATCATCATCTGCATTTTCCCATTGAGGTTGGCTTCTAGTCTAAATGGATCGCAGATGAATACCAGTATTTTACATAGAGCGCCTAGGTATCTGACCTCCACAATCCAGTTACTAGGTACTACTATACCCCTTGTTAAGATTGGTTGTAAGACTCTATCGAGCTTCTGACGATTCGTAACGACTATCAAACATGTACAAATAACAGCCGGGTCCAACAGGTTAAAGTTATTTTCCGGGCCACAGAGGAGTCTCGAAATGTTATGAATGGTCACCCATCCACAAACTAACCGCAGTAAGCGTAGCTTAACCTGATCGATCGACTCATTCGGTTGTTATTATTAACACGTTAACTGCCATATCGGACTATGTGTCCGACACTTTTTGTTCCATTCAGGCCTTTTCGGACTATATGACCGACAACACATACAAAATCAGAACATGTCGTTGCTACCTGGCGGCCATGTTTTTGGAATAAATAATGTATTTAAAGTGAAATAACACTAAGTATTTTTTTTTTACTTTTTCTGATTTTAGCCATGGCAGTTAACGTGTTAAGACACAAGCCCGCGAGTGCGTTTAAGTATTTACTTCTGTCGGCAGTACCCATGACGACCTAGGTTACAAGATGGGCTAAGAGTACCAAGACTCCTTCGTGCCTCGGAAAGTACGTTAAACCGTTGGTTCCTGCCGTCATTTGTAGATCTTAGACAGTCGTTACGGGTCGTCAGAAGCCCGAAAGTCTGACAACCAGTCTTACCAAGGGATATCGTATTACCCAGTAACTGGTTATGGAGGTCAGATAGACAGTCGGTCCATGTAAAAAACTGGTATTCAGCTGTACCCGGTTAGACTGGAAGCTAAGCTAGAAAAGGTTAAGCAGATTATCATCGTCACTCTTTGATGCCACTTATCTGTAACATTTACTAACCAGAAACTTTATCTGTCTTATTTTTATGTCTTTAATATATAATAATATAATATATATCTTAGGACAACCAACACAACGTTATCTGATCCCAAACTAGGCAGAGCCTGTACTATGGCAACCAGACAACTGATAAACATACTTATATATTTTTAAATACATACATATTATCGATAAATTACACTCAGACACAGAACAAATGATTGTGCTAATCACACAAAGATTTGTCCTGGGTGGGAATCGAACCCTACCTTAATATCTCTTAAATATGTAATACAGGTTCGCCCATACACAAGGAGTCCATAGCTTTATTAAAGAATCAGCAAGTGCGAAATACACCATTCATAAAGTCTGTTTGTTTAACACATTTTTTAATTCAATCAACTCAGCCTATCGTAGTCCACTGTTGGACATAAGCCTTTCCCATGTTGCGCCACAACACCCTGTCCTCCGCTTTCCGCATCCAGTCTGCCCCAGCCACTTTCCTTACGTCGTGGGTCCATCTAGCTGGGGGGCGTCCCACACAACGCTTGCCGATACGTGGTCTCCACTCCAAGTCTCGTCTGCTCCACATTTTACTGCATTTTCTAATTAGTAAAACTTAATTATCATCAATCTCAGTCTATTGCGTGTGCCATGTCGTTTACATTTAATCTCCAATTAAAGTTCTCATCAATTGTTAGTCCAAAATATTTAAATTTATCTACATAATCCAATTTTGCACGGTTACAATTACATTTATTTCTATGCAAATAGTCGTATGTATGTCTTATCATTATGAGATATTCATTATTTACAGATTTAGTATTTTGATTATTTGGCGAATATATATGCATATGTTTGATTTTTGTAAGATATAACATAATTCCATTGTGTTTATAGTTATTTCGTTTTTGTAGGATTTAACATAATTCTGTATATAATCATTTCACCATCATCATCACCAGTTCAGCCGTAAGACGTCCAATGCTAGACATAGGCCTCCCCGAATTTGGGGAATTGCTATAATCACCACGCTTGGCAGGCGGGTTAGCGATTATAATCATTTAAATCACCAATAGTTGTTATGGGCGCAAATTATATTTAAATTAAAACACAACCTCGCACTGGGCTTGCTAATTCAAAACCTCAGGGAAAGTTATATAATAGATAAATATATCTTCTGCCAAACTGCTGTACAGTTTGTCGGCAATGTTCTTGTTTATTACAGTTTTGTAATATCCAAGTCATCATCATCTGCCTAGTCTTTTCCCAACTATGTCGGGGTCAGCTTCCAGTCTAACCGAATGCAGCTGAGTACCAGTGTTTTACATGGCGCGACTGCCTATCTGACCTCCATAACCCAGTTACGGGGCCCCTTGGTAAGACTGGCTGTCAGACTTTCGGGCTTCTGACGACCCGTAACGACTGTCTAAGATCTACGAAAAACAGCTGGGACCAACGGCTTAACGTGCTTTCCGAGGCACGGAGGGGTCTTGGTATGTAAAGATAGTCACCCATCCACGGACTAACCGCGGCAAGCGTAGCTTAACCTGAACGATCAACCCGTGCGGCTGTTATTACTTAGCCACAGGCCCTTGTCTGTCTGCGCAGAGTCGAAGCAAAAATCAAAAGGGCACTAGGACACTAAATATCGAATGATAGGCTCAGGTAGTCTCGCTTACCAGAGCGGTGATTGCGTAACTTGCTATCAGTAAGAATCGGTTTCATGTTGATAGTTAAACAACATTCATTGCGTTATTTACGTTGTTGAGCCGACAATTTATTCGAACAAATGACGCAATAGATTAGAAATAATCATCAATACGATACAGAATCTGATTGATAGCGCGTAACGCAATTAGGGTCCAGGCTGGTGTGAGTGTACTGAAGGGGTCTGCTAGGACCGATGCCTGCCGGGGTCGCGTGATTGTTCGAAAGAGATACCGTGACCCTGGCACATGGGCAACTGAAGGAACACGGGTGGGTTTTAGTCAGTAAAAGTCTGACACGCCCTCCCGCTCCGCCCAGAGCGGGAGAAGTCATTTGATGATTTCCCATCAAAAAAAAAAAAAAAAAGGCTGGTGTGAGTGCGGACTCCCGGCCACCGTAGGCGCGAGCTTGCGGGTAGCGAGCAATGGGTAGCTTGCCGCCCGGTAAGGACCAAGCTCGCGTCGACGGCGCGTAGTGTTCCACGCGCGCCTCAAAGAGATGTCAGTAGCACTGAAGGGGTCTGCTAGGACCGATGCCTGCCGGGGTCAAGCGATTGTTCGAAAGAGATACTGTGACCCTGGCACATGGGCAACTGAAGGAACACGGGTGGGTTTTAGTCAGTAAAAGTCTGACACGCCCTCCCGCTCTGCCCAGAGCGGGAGAAGTCATTTGATGATATCCCATACAAAAAAAAAGGCAGGTGTGAGCAACGCATGCACACAACCTAATCCTCCCGACCGTAGCCGCACCCCCCTCGCTGGAGGGAGATAATCAAGATTTTGCGGGCGAAAAGGCGTAGGTCTATTATATATACACACCTCTGGTTACTAATACAAGGATGATGTAATGTTTTATTGGTTCAATTAACCCATTTAACAACAACTATAGTAATCCTTATAAATCTAGATAAGCATTAACCTATTACGAACAACATCCCACGCTTATGAAACTACTATACAGTTTCTATTACTGACATTCTAAACACCGACTATGGGTAGTCGGTGTAAACACACAACTTGTAGATATCGCCGACGATATCTACAAGTTCTGTCTACAGTGGTCTAACTAGGCACTATATGCTCAAAGTTCTGTACTTAAGGTGAATGCTCCAACCAGCCCGCGAAATTCAAATTTTCTTACGTTTTTTGTAATTTGCAGGCCAGTGCTAGATTGTATGTTGATTAAAATATTATTCGCGATTGTAAGACATATGTAGTTACAGAATTATAATCATCAAAACCATCAATACAACGCTCTAAGTTCATAAAGCTGTAGGAATGACTTTTTCTGTTTTATTTTTGTTCCTATGCCTTTATGAACTTGGAGGGTTGTATTGGTGATTTTGATGATTATAATTCTGTAACTACATACGTCATAAAGTCGCGAATAATATTTTAATCAACATACAACCTAGCACTGGCCTGCAAATTGCAAAAAACGAAACAAATTTTGAATTTCGCGGGCTGGTTGGAGCATTCCGCTAAATCAGGCAAATTAATTTATGGTTGTGATTGTCCGAGTGGAGCCGGACGTAAAGAATAGCAACATCCCATATCTTCCTGTGGATGTCGTAAGAGGCGATTAAGGACTAAATAGAGAACGGGCATCAGCGTTCTCTATGCACTTTACCACCATACTGCGATCGCCAACCCGCCTGCCAAGCGTGGCGATTACGGCAAACCCTACCGAATCGGAGGAGGTGTGTTTCCAGCAGTGGAAGTTTACCAGCTGAATTGATGATGATGTGTCCCGAAGATTTAAATATTTTTAGTAAATTATTTCATTTACACTGCTCTCAAACGATGAAGGAAAACATCATGATGCAATTAATACGTCTTAGAACCAAGAATTTGAAAACATGTACCATCTGCTTACCCACACTGGGTCCGCCTGGTAGACAATACAACTCAATCCTACTCACCGAGAGGACACTTGTGTGCCTGCAGTGGAAATGTTATTGGCTGATTGTGCAATATTTTTTTTTTTTCAGGATGGGCATCAAATGACTTCTCCCGCTCTGGGCGGAGTGGGAGGGCGTGTCAGACTTTTACTGACTAAAACCCACCCGTGTTCCTTCAGTTGCCCATGTGCCGGGGCTACGGTATCTCTTTCGAACAATCTCGCGACCCTGGCAGGATTGTGCTATAATTGCCAAGAGATTAAACCACCAGATTTTTGAGTATGAAGTTCCATATTCAAACCTTGTAATAAGTAATGTTATATTTTAATAACGTAAATTGAGTACTTTTAAAGCTTATATTGGACATCACTAGCTGTCGATGAAAAAAGACTTCATGCAGTAACCTGTATCAAGAATTTTCAATAGCGTTTCTTCAATATCATCAACATCATCATCATTTTACCCGAAAGATCTCCACAGCTGGACATACGAGTAGGCCCCCTCCAAGCTCCGCCATGTCGACCAGTTGCGGCAGATTCCTACGGACTTCAGAAGGTCACCACGCGATCCTAGTGCGGGTTGATAGATATCACATGTCTTCAAATTTGTCGTTCTAGGACATGTCGGTTTGCTCACAATGTTTTCTTCATAATAATAGTGTACAAAATAAAAGTCATCATTATCATAATTTCAATCGAAATACGTCCACTGCTGGACATAGGCCTCCCCCAATTTGGGGTGGTTTTTAATAATCGCCACGCTTGGCAGGCGCGTTGGCGATCGCAGTATAGTGGTAAAATACATAGAGAACACTGCTGCCCATTTTCTAGTTCTAGTAAATCCCTTAGTCGCTTTTTACAACACACACGGGAAGAAATAGAGAAATAATAAAAATGATTTCACAACAATTATTTTTGTACAAGTACAGCTTACATGTACTTGTCATGTACCTACTTAATTGGATCTACAGTATACGTAGATCTCGGATTTGTGTTGGATCTTTTTATATGATGTATGTGTACATACTGGTGTTTTTCTTACAAAACTTTTAAAAGCTGCTGATATCAAATGCCAAGATAAACTGGTTGCCTATAGGTCAGCATCGATAAAAACTTGCGTAGGTGGCCACCTACACCCTGTATTACTATTGGTCTATATAACCGTATGACGCTCAAGAGGGGCGGACTCGTCAAAATTGTAAAACGGCCCGATCTTACGCATTTCATTTTTGATATGAAAACTTTTTTGCTGATGTTTCAAGTGAAGTATAATGGTCTTTTAACCGACGAAAAAAAAACGGAGGTGGCTCTCAAGTCGACGCGTATATTTTTTTTTAACCGACGAAAAAAAACGGAGGGGGTTTTCAAGTCGACGCGTATATTTTTTTCTTTTTACAGAGTAGTCCGATTTTGATAATTCTTTTTTTATTGGAAAGGGTATACGAAAGTGGACCCATATAAATTTGGAGAAAAAAAAAACAACCCTAAGGGAAAATAGGAAAACAGAGGATGATTGATTGTTCACTCACTGATTGTAATGTATGACCACACATAACTTTTACAGAGTAGTCCGATTATGCAAGCATGTAATTAGTAGATTATAGCCACAAAAAATCTATACTCTATACAAATAAATAAAATTGGAGTGTCTGTTTTTAATATTAAGATAACCACTTTTTACTAAGTGTATATGGATGTATACACGATACATATACCGAAACAACATTTTTTACAATTTTTGTCTGTCTGTCTGTCTGTTTGTTCTCGCTAATCTCTGAAATGGCTGGACCGATTTTGACGGGACTTTCACTGGCAAATAGCTGGTGTAACAAGGAGTAACTTAGGCTACTTTAATTTTAGAAAGATTCTTTTATTTTAGAAAAAAATAACATTCTTTGAAAACTACGCTGACATACGTCTCAAAATTCGAAAAACCCTGGCTGAATCCTACGAAATAGATCAAAATAATGTACTACAGTATTGTACACCTTAAAAAGGCCTACAAAAATGTCCTCAATGGTATATGTCTATCTCTTAGGGATAACCCACAATAACCATTTTTTATCTTTTACTTTTTACGAGAAATAAGGGCTTATTTACGAAGCGATTTTAAGCAATACAGCATTAATCCTTATCCAATTAAGTACTTTAAATACATTGTGCATTTAATATAGATCAATTTGGCCCTTTACAGCATGTAATTTAAATGAATATCTTAGAAGATATTAGAGATTTAAAAAGCGGGCGCAGAGCGCGTTGGCAGCGGCCGGGTAATAGTACAGGATAAGTAGGATTGTAATTCGTATTACTTTGGCTTCATAGTAATTGCGAATATCATGTGTGTTCATTATACTCAAAATAAACCTAATAGTATTATTCCAAGTAAGAGACCGCGAAATGGCTTAGATGTTTAGATTTTTGGATGTTTGTTTCTCAATGATGCAAAGACGGCCAAACGGATTTAGATCGAATTTGGCACAAAGATATAGGTATTATATCATGGATACGTAACAGATAGGATACCTACTTTATCCCGGTAGTAGGTTCCCGGGTGATATCTTCCGACAGCTATACGGGCCAAGCCACTGGCAAAAGTACTATTCCTATAATTATGTTCGGTGTCTGCTAAATGATTGAGTGTATAGGTAAAATAGGAGCGTTAAGCAAAACCAGGAAGACTTATATTCAACTAAACCAACCCCTTTGTCGCAGTCTTCTTACTCTGAATACTATTACTTTTATTTTACAAACACCAACACACATGATGTTCTCATAAACTATGAATCCTAAGTAATATGAGTTATAATCCTACTACTAATAATATTATATATATGTTGAAAGCTTTTTTTTTATTCTTTTTTTTGTATTTCTTTTTTTTTATGTGAAACTATGTATGATTGGGTGTTTGTTTCTCAATCACGCAAAAATGGCTGAATGGATCTGGATCGAAAATAGCACACAGAGTCTATATTACCTATATAACCTGGAATAACACATTCTTATCGCGGTAGTACGTCCTCTTGCATTAATTTCCGACATCCACGCGGGCGAAGCCGCGGGCAAAAGCTAGTATAAAATAAAACTTTTTAACAAAAAAATAAAAAAATAAACCGCCGAAGTAGTAAGTAATTTTGAATCGGCGCTGTGAGAAATTCTTGTTCATTGATTGTTTGGCGCCGACTCAAATTATTTAGGTAAACTTACATTAGTTTATGAACTTAGTTATTATGGGTAAATAAAAAAGATTTCTTATTTTTTGCTTTTCAGTTTGTGCAGTGGTTAATTTTTTTTTGTTAAAAAGTTTTTAAATCTAAAGCCAAAAAGCAAAGACTTGTGTCTAATTATAATTATCAAAATATGTATATGTTTACTACTTACAATTCACTTGCTTTTGGTGACTTCGCATTTAATTCAAAACACTGGTAGGGAACTCTTGTGGCAATATATTTTCAATTAGCTTTTGAGAGCGGCTTTTCCAGCATGGAGGTCGGAAATCATTCCGTAGGATCGTATCACCGGGATAAAAAGTACCGTATGCGTTAATCCTATAGTAAACGATCTTTTTTTAGGTTTATATATCTAGTCATACTCGCACGCTAGTTACGAGTACTACGCCCATTATCTTTCTGATGAACATCACCAATAGGTGATGAATGATGTGATCACCACTATATGTCCTCCTAGGGCAGGGCACAGGCGTATTTAAGGATCGTAGCAGGTGGCGTACCGTAGTTTCTGCCTACCCCCATGGGAAGAAGGCATGAGTTTTTGTATGTATGTATAAACTATCTGTATGCCAAATTTCACCCAAATCCGTTCAGTAGTTTTTGCATGAGGGAGTAACAAAGATCCATACATCCTCACAAACTTTCGCTTTTTTATATTAGCAGGATTAAACATTAAATACATAGAAAAAAAAACATATTGTTGTTTCTTGATAAAACAAATGAAAGTAGAATAGTTCTTTTGAATGAATCTTGATTAAAATCAAATAAGTATTCTTAAGTTTATCAATTCAAAACCGTTTAATTAACAAAGAACACTTTCCTAAGAGCTCGTACAAAATATAGCTGTGTCAGAGCAAGCTCGTGACGTCATTGAGTGGTGACGTCACTGCGACCCGACCCACGCGTCGTTCGCTATTGGCTGATGTTATCTATGCTATACCGAGACTTTGAGCGGGCGAAAATTGTCGTGTTTACTCGAGTTTCTGGTGAGGTTCCGTAGAGTTTTTATTAATAATAGTGCTGTGGGGAGATCGCTGTTAAATGATAGCAGCCGCACGGGTCGATCCAGGGATAAGCTACGCTTGCCACGGTCAGTTCGTAGATGGGTATACCCAATACGTATCGACACTCCATCCATGCCTCGGAAAGTACGTTATGACGTTGGTCCAGCTGTCATTCGTAAATCTTTGACAACCGTTAGAAGGCCGAAAGTCTGACAAGACAACCAGGCTTATTAAGGAATATCATGTTACTCAATAACTGGGTTATGATGAGCGGATTGGCGTAAAATACTGGTATTCAATCTTACTTAAAATCGATTCCAACATAGTTGGGAAAAGGCTAGATAGATTTAATGGTACTGTCTAAATGTTGGAAAGGTGGTCAGAAATTACTGTTACAGTTATCAATCTTTGGATCAATCTTGGACCTAAACTTTACGAGCACATAATAAATTAATTTTATTGTAGAAAATCCTTACCGGATTTTGTTACATCCAACTCAAGGAAAAGTTCGAAAAAACTTACTACAAAAGTTGCAGCATCCGATATTACAGAGAAACAAAAAAAATGTAACGCATTAATCGTTTAGCGTTTTATTACATACTAGCTTTTGCCCGCGGCTTCGCCCGCGTGGATGTCGTAAATTATCGCAAGAGGACGTACTACCGCGGTTAATTTATTAAGAATGCATTAATCCAGGTAATATAGGTAATAACTTATAAAAGAGCAGTCTCACACAAATTTCCATCCCCTACTCAATTTTTTTTGCTCCATACAAGCTTCCACCCCCCATTTTAGGGAAGTAGGGGGTTAAAAAGAGACAAAAAATAGCCTATGTCACTCTCCATCCCTTCAACTATCTAGTATCTCCACTTAAAAAAATCACGTCAATTCGTCGCTCCGTTTTGCCGTGAAAGACGGATAAACAGACACACACACTTTCCCATTTATAAATATTAGTATGGATACCAAAACCATATACCAAAACTCTAAATTTGAATTCTATCTGTCTGTAGCAATTAAACTCTGAAAAGGCTGGTGGTCGATTGTGATGTGAATTTCATAGGCAGATTGCTGATTTTGTATGTAGTAACAAAGGCTTAAATAAAATGGAACCTAACCGTCTACCCATGGAAAAAATTCATGACGGCATTTTATGAGAAAACTCATGCTTCATCATTTCAGCCGTAAGCCGTCCACTGCTGGACTTAGGCCTCCCCCAATTTGGGGGGCTTTGCCATAATCGCCACGCTTGGCAGGCGGGTTGGCGATCGCAGTATGGTGGTAAAATGCATAGAGAACGCTGCTGCCCATTCTCTAGTAAGTCCCTTAGTCGCCTTTTACGACACCCACAGGAAGAAATGGGGTGGTGTTATTCTTTACGTCCGGCACCACACGGTACTAAAACTCATGCTTAAGGAGGTCAAAAGTACAATGGGTTCGATATAAGTAACTGTCAGCCTCCTTGTACCATCATTCCCGCTCTCAGGCTTATAGACCCTTTTTCCTCCCTATTATTAAACTAACGAGTTTCGAGACAAAGTGTATTTTGTAGCGATCTTTTCTGACCGAGCATGCAGAGGACTGAGAGGTCATGCCATTAAGGTTAAGTGCGGTTTCGGTTTCCCTAACTATAATGATGGAAAGTATTTGAATAAATAGGGTATGTATTTAAACAACAAAAGAAATTATAAAGAAACTGGCATATCCTAGAAACAAAAATATGACGTCATGCGAGATCCACCAATAAGGAATGGGGGTTCATGTGGGATAGCGGGCTAGTCCCACTCACACAGAGTACGCCTGCGTCCCAGTACTGGGAAATCAGAAGCATATCTGACTTTACTGACTTGACTTTAACTACAAAAAAAATCAGAGGTCTACGAGCATTTGCTACGGGCTACGAAAAGTTCTACGAGCTACGGTGACGCTACGCCGTAGCTGTTTATTCAAACATGTAACGTACTTTTGTTCGTTTTGACAACTACATTGAATCTTTTATTCCTTGGATGAACGAGTTTTATATAATCATTGGGTTTTAAAGTAGACTCGCGGTATCCTAAAAAGCTGGCTTGAAGTATTTATACAAAGAAACGCTGATATCATTTGCTATAGTGTTGATTCGATGGGCTCTATGGAAATGTCATGTCGATCTCAAGTGTTCCAATAAATATTTGACTATAAAAGTACTATCTATTACACAAATCTGACACAGTTGAGTTCATTTTCGGAAATTCATAAAAAAATTACGAGATAATATGATTATCGTGAAAATATGGATCTGGGAATTATGTTTTTTTTTAATTTGATTGCGTAAATTAAGTTTCGTTGACGTTAGAATTTATTTGCAGTATAACGCTAGTCAGCTTTTTAGAGTTTAAAAACTGGCGTGGCTGTTTGCTCGTCAAAACGTCCAAATATTTTTTTTTGGCATTGACGTCTCACAAATTAACCTATGAGGCTGCTTAACTGGTCTTGCCTGGTTACTTGTATGGTTACTTTAATAAATTTAAGCCTTCAGCCAGGGCTTAAACATTTAAAACTAGAGCGAGTACTGGCTAAGAGCCCCCTATGGGGTACGGATCTCGGCTTAGGGCGTCGCTGGTAGAGGGCAGAAAGGTACAAAAAATAAAACATTCTAATCAATCCGATCCGGATTGGAAATATGAAAATGTTTTATTTTTTTACACGCTTTATATTAGCTTCACTTGTATGTTTGTTTGTAACCGACTCCTTATAGCGTGATTTTGACCCACTTTAAACGACCAGATTTCATTCAAACTTTGCACACCTGTCAAGGACCGATGACAATGCATTCATTTCATAAATTTGTGCCATTATCCTTGCCAGGGTTACCAGGACAGCAAAAAAACTGTCTTCGAAAACTACGCTGACATACGTCACAAACTACGCTGACATACGTCACAAACTACGCTGACATACGTCTCAAAATTCGAAACACCCTAAAAAATAGAAAATAAATAATAGTTTAAAAAAAAATCTACTTTTTAGTTTGGTTTTCTATGGAAGCGTGTTTTTTAGTTTTTTTTAACTATTTTAATTTTGTTTATTAGACAAACTTGCAGGAAATGTAATATGTGATGGACTAGGAATAAATGAATTCGTGAACACTGGCAGGAAAGAATGGGCACAGGACCCAGCAATCGGTGATTATGGGCTGAAAAGATAACGATTAATTAAAAAAAAAAACAATACATACAATACGGATAGATCCATTTGTACTAGGCATATTAGTGCAGTGCTGGCCCAGTGATAACGGCCGCCACATACGATTAGTAGGTCGTGAGTTCGAACCCAAGCAGGCGCTTCTCTTTGTGTAAATTATTTCATCACCATTGCTCTCAAAACGGTGAAGAAAAACATCGTGAGGAAACCGGCATGTCTTAGAACCAAAAATTCGAAGTGATGTGACATCTGCCAACCCGCACTGGGCCCGCGGGGTGGATTATGGCCCACTCCACCAAAAGGAGGCCTGTGTCCCAGCAGTGGGAACATTATAGGCTGCTGATGTGTGATGTGATATTAGTAGGAAAAGATCATTGTTGTCCGAAAATAAGAAATCCTACTAATATTATAAACGCGAAAGTTTGTATGTATGGATGTATAGATGTATGCATGTATGGATGTTTGTTACGCATTCACGCAATAACTACTGAACGGATTTGGATGAAATTTGGAGCACAGTTAGTTTATAACCTCGATTAACACATAAGGTACTTTTTATCCCGGTAGTACGTTCCCGCGATTTATTTTCTGACCTCCACGCGGGCGAAGCCGCTGGCAAAAGCTAGTATAATAATAAAAGACCTTTATTAAAAAAGCTGGGGTCAGCTTCCATTCTAACTGGATGTATCTGAATACCATGTAAAACGTGGAGCGACGGCCTATCTGACCTCCACAAGCAAGTTAAGTATTGGGTAACAACCTCTTGGTGAAACTGGCTAGAAACAGTAAAATACACGCCTTAAATTAAATGATTTTCCTTGACTCTGAATTTCCAAAAAAAAAAAAATATGTGGTTGGGTGGCTTATAGCTAACAGTACAAAATTAGCACTGAAGTAATTCACGATCTAGACACGCGGTAGCGTGTCAAGCCATGTTCAAGTAACAGAACTGGCGAGCAGCACCGTGTGTCATATTACACGAACCATTTGGAGCCACTTTTGACCCCCTCATAACTCAAAAACTATTTCACATTAACATGTCAAATTTGGCTCATATATTGAGACTTGCGAGATAAGCCATTTACAAGCCTCCACAGATAGCAATAGACTATTTTTGTACGAGATATAAACTATGCAATGTATAATGTAAGTGATTAACTAACTTACCTTACATTTAGTTGAGTATAAAATCAAACTATTACATTAAGGACCTGCATAGGCAGAAATGCATGCACAACCACTGTGAGGATTCATCAGATAATACAGTTCTTAGATAAAATGGTACTAGTGGACGCCAGGTTGCTTGCAAACAAAGCAATTTAAAAAAATGAAGACACCTAGGTGTTAATTTAAAAAAAAAAAAAAAAAATGCTTTGACTGCACGAATAATATAGGAGTAACTTCGGTAAGTTGTACGAGCGTACGGAGCATGGAGAAGATTTCTGAAACGAGAATGTCGAGGTGAAACATTAAGAGATAGTAAAAAATACAGTTTCTCTCTTCTTTCTTCCTATAGCCAAATAAACCAACATTTGTTAACAACAAAATTGCTCTCAGAAACCCAAATTACAAAAAGCTTTGATGGGGCATCCGATGGGGGCTTGATGCGTCTTAGTAACCGATTTCCCAAGGGCCCCATAAGTTCTCAGGGAACTATTCCAAAGAGATACGCTCAAAATTACGTTGAGATGTTTAGAAATGGGTCAAATGCTCTTTGAGACTGCGGTGATTAAGCCAACCCATGATTTGGGTTATTTGATGCAGATGTCCATGGAAATAGGTTAAAAGCCATGAATTTAAAATGAGCCTCTTTAACGACACATATCTTGTCCTTGTTCCTTGTGTTGCCGGACGTAAAGAATAGCACCATCTCATTTCTTCCCGTGGGTGTCGTAAAATGCGACTAAGGGACTTACTAAACAATGGGCAGCAGCGGTCTCTATGCATTTTACCACCATACTGCGATTGTTACGCGACCCGCCAGCCAAGCGTGCCGAATATGGCAAACTCCCCCATTTATGGGAGAGGCTTTTGTCCAGCTGTGGAGGTCTTTCGGCTGAAATGATGATAATAATTTAATGTAACCTGTAAGTACCTATTAAATAATAAAAACTTGCTCACAGTAGTTTCATACAACGCCTACGAAATCAAAAGGGATAAGTTGCTTAGATTTAAATTCTTTCATTAGTGACTAAAACGGGAAGATTAAAACAGCTCGGCGTATACTTCCTACGTCTTATGTTCATAGCCAAGATTAAAGTTGCGCAACAGTTTGTAATCTAGACCCACTACTTATAAATATCACTTAGAATTCTGTTCATACAATAAGCTTTGCAAGTTGGAGGTTGCAATATTGTTACATTAAACCCAGCTAAAGTAATTTAAAACTTCATATTCATACATATCTCTCACTCGCAGATGAACCTAGAAAGTTTGTCATAATTAACCCTAGTGTTCCCTTCGCTTAGACACAGGCTTCCTCTCAAAGTGAGGGAGTGGGCCATAAAAAAATCCGCCAAATGTACCAGTGCGGGTTCCAGGACGTGTCAGTTTTCTCATGATGTTTTCCGTCAGCGTTTTGAGAGCAGTGTTGAACTAATTTACACTAAGTTGAGTGCGTGACTGGGTTCCACCTTATAACGTCGTAAGCCGCGGCTATACGCAGGAAGAGACGCTCCGGGCGTCGGGAGTTGATTGCAGACTCCCGGCCATCGTAGGTGCGAAATTGCGGGCGGCGAGCAATGGGTAGCTCGCCGCCCGGTAAGGACCAGACCCATGTCGACGGGGCGTAGTGTTCCACGCGCGCCTCAAAAAGATGTCAGCAATACTGAAGGGGTCTGCTAGGACCGATGCCTCGCGAGGGTCGCGAGATTGTTCAAACGAGAAACCGTGTAGCCCTGGCATATGGGTAACTGAAGGAACACGGGTGGGTTTTAATCAGTAAAAGGTCTGACAAGCCCTCCCGCTCCGCCCAGAGCGGGAGAAGTCATTTGAGGATTTCCCATCCAAAAAACAAGCCGCGGCTATAACTACTGGGCCGCTTTTTGACCCAAAAAAAGAGAACTACGAACTTACTTACTTAAAACAAAACACAAGTGACAGTTGACAGTTAGATGGCTCTTGCTTCTTCTGATTTTTACAAAAAAATTGCAGTGGTTTACTAATAACTAATTCATATTCTATCCACTTCACCAAATTCTTTTTGTGTTTACAGAGATACTAGTTGTACTAGTTGTAGTTACTGGAGAACACTGCTGGGACACAGGCCTCCTCTTGGTGAGGGGGAGTGGCCGTAATCTACTACACGAGCCCAGTGCGGGTTGGTAGATATCACATGTCTTCGAATTTGTGGTTCTAGAACATGCCCGTTTCCTCACGATGTCAACTCTTGCTTCCTCTGTTTTTTTTAAAGAAAAAGCAATCTTTTGAGTTGTTTTACAAAAAACTAACTTACATACGTGTTTTATCCACTCCACCAAATTCTTTTTATGTAAAAGAGTAGAGCACACTTAGTTAAATTTCAAGAATATCAAGAAATAATTATATGCCATTGTTCTTGTTCAGATTCTTCGTTTGGTATAAGAGCTATTTTATGCACTATCAATTTAAATGATACAATACTGCACTTTCCGTGAAATTTGATGCAAAATGAGTCCAACTGAAATAAAGCAAAGTTTAAGTCATTTTGAGCTTTGTAAATTGCTCCAAAGAAGTCCAAACTTTCATTGATGAAGAACAGTTTACAGAGCCAGTAATAAACTGGTACCAAGAAAAAGATCATGTCGAGTCAAGTTGAAAATATTATTTTTTCCAGATAACTTACTTATTCCTTACCACTACGCATCACTGGGTCGTACAGTGAGCACGAATTCAAGTGATACCAACATCTCACAATAAGCACAAGTTACCGAGGTGTGACTGAAATGTGGACCGCTTTTGTCGCGACGGTAGGAGCTACAGAAAAATTGTTCATGTGTTGAGTAGATAGTCAGCCAAATAGCTCAGGGTCTCTTGGGCTTAGAGGACATTTTTAAAGTCGATCAAACGACCTAGCATAAGTCTAGCATAATGTTCCCACTATTGGGATACAGGCTCCTAACTGTGAAAAGGAGTGGGCCGGGTTGGTAGATGTCATATGTGGTATTATTGGTTCTAAGCGAAACATAATCAACCTAATTATAATAATATCTTAGGACAACCAACACACCGTTATCTGATCCCAAACTAGTAGTCTAAGATCCGAACCTAAATCGACCTTCACCTAGCTGATAATATAATAAAACTTATTTTATAATAAATTTAGTATATTAGAAAATATATTAAAAATGGGTTGTCAAAAAAAATCCAGGACAAAATATTTTTAATAATTTTTCATTAAATGTTGCAACATCAAGATAATAAGAAAATTTTATACTGGACTTAAAGTATAAAACATATAGAATCTACAAACGTAGGGTTATATTTTTTTTTTTCTATTATCATAACAAGTGAAAGTAACTGGCATCGACATACCTGTCTAAACCTGGCAGCCTAGTAGTTTTTCCAGTTAAATTATAGACAACCCTACGTTTGCACATTCTATATGTTTTGTACTTTAAGTCCAGTATAAAATTGTCTTATTATCTTGATGTTGCAACATTTAATGAAAAATCATTTTTTTTTTAAATAATTAAAAATATTTTGTCCAGGATTTTTTTTGGCAACCCTTTTTTAATATATTTTCTAATATACTAAA
The DNA here is from genome assembly GCA_947507805.1 of Aporophyla nigra. Classification (NCBI taxonomy): domain Eukaryota; kingdom Metazoa; phylum Arthropoda; class Insecta; order Lepidoptera; family Noctuidae; genus Aporophyla; species Aporophyla nigra. Next base: position 6,040,973 of record OX382292.1, on the reverse strand, counting down.
TTTATTATAAAATAAGTTTTATTCTATTATCAGCTCGGTGAAGGTCGATTTAGGTTCGGATCTTCTACTATAGGCAGAGCTTGTACTATGGCAACCAGACAACTGATAAATATACTTATTACTTACGTATTGTAGATAAATTACACCCAGACACAGAACAAATAATTGTGTTCATCACACAAAGATTTGTCCTGGGTGGGAATCGAACCCACGACCTACGTCTTAGCAGTCAGGGTCACTAATCACTAGACTAACAGGCCAGCCAGTCATGATGTTCCCAGTGCTTGCGTGTAGGCCTCCTATCAGTGAGAGGGACTGGGCCGTAATACACCACGCGGGCACAGTGCTGTTGAGTACATGTCACATGTTGTTTAACTTTTGGTTCTAGCTAGGATATCCCGATTTTCTGAAGATATTTTCGTACACTGTTTTGAGAGCAGTGGTGATGAAATAATTTACAAACAGTGTTAGGGTTCGCTAATTTACATGTTTATTTAATTAAATTGAAATGCAAAAATACTAATTTCTAGGCCAATAACTATTTGATTCGAATATTTTGTACTGGCAACACTTATAGTCTGTCAGTTGATCGTTTGAGGTTGCTGATTGGCTAACCAATCAGAGGCCAGTACATTCTGATCTGTGATTGGTTGGCGCCATTAAACCGCTAGCCAATCACAGAACTCGATTTTACCGCGCAAATTATCGGTGACCTAGGAAGCGGGAAAGGGTCGTTTGAACATTCTAACTCGAGCTGTGCAACGAAAAAGGTCGTGAGGAAGAATAAAGTTCTGTTTCCTATTACCTGGATTTTCTTCAGTACTTCACTTAGGCATCCTGAAAGTCTAAATTTAGTGCATAGCCAGTTGTTTCTTATAATCGTTTTAAAATATCAGAAGTGACACGTTAAACCAAACTTAAAACGTAAGTACACGCCCATGCCTCTTATTATTATTTAAATACTGAATTATATTTCTTTTTGTGTGTTATCTTTGCATTATAATATTTATTATAATGCTATATTTCATTCGAGTTTGCTTTATACTAGTGATGGTACTGAAATCAGCGGTAGTTTAAAGTATAACGGTCGTATTACGGAAAGGATGAACAATTGAACATGCGTTGAACAAGTTTAGAGACAAACAGTGTTTACACCTATATAAATTGGTTGTTCTAAACGTAGTCAGACTAAGAGAATGGTTCTATTGTTTCGTAATGCGACAGTATTTTATAACGGTTTATTTTATTTTGGTGCCTGAAAATTTTGTGTGTGAAATGGTCGAGAAATTCCATAAGATATTCGAAAAATATACTATGGGGGTTTTAAAAGGGATACGAAAAATTTCTTATTTTTGGCGTAGGACGCACCATTTCAGAGATATGACTCATTTTTCATACTTAAATTGAATCGAATGTGGTTTTATTCACCACATTTTTAGACCGTATTTTTACATACCCTCTTTTTTTCTGCGAGTGTTTAGATCATGGACGAGCCATCAGGATACAGAGAACGCTCAAATCGAGACTCCAATCGGCATAGACTGGAGACACCTAGTCGAGAGGATCGCTCACGCAGTCGAAGCGGCCTGCGTATGCGCAGCCCGAATCGATCTCGAGATGAGCAAGACTTCCTGCTGGGACGGCAGAGGGTACAGATGCTGGAGCAGGAATTACGCCGAGAGCGTGAACGACTTCGTGCGACGGAGGACCGTTGTCGATCATCGTCACGACGTGCCAGCGAGCGTCGCGAGCCCTCTGAACGTCGGGAAGTCGAGCGTCGGGCAGAACCACGTGCCAGCGAGCATGACGAGCCTTCCGGACATCGGGAAGCCGAGCGTCGGGCAGAACTACGTGCCAGCGAGCGTCATGAGCCTTCTGGACGTCGGGAAGCCGAGCGTCGGGCAGAACCACGTGCCAGCGAGCGTCGCGAGCCTTCCAGACGTCGGGAAGCTGAGCGTCTGACAGCGCCACGTGCCGAGCAACGTAGCAATGCGGGAGAATATATAAGGTCATGTAGTCCATCTTTTTCTAAGAGCGATCTTGTTAGTGTTTTAAAACTGTTGAAAGAAGATCTGTCGTCACAGCCACATAACCAAAATGCACAGTCGTCTCAAAAAATAAACCACCAAAATATATTGCCTAATTTTGACCCTTCAACTAAAAATCAACGTGTTGATATATGGCTGAAAAAGGTCAACGAATGTGCGTCGGTATATGGTTGGGACGACAGAACTACCACTCATTTTGCCATGCAGAAACTCCAAGGTCTAGCTAAAATGTGGTACGAAAGCTTAAATTCCATTCTTTTCAGCTGGAAAGAATGGCAAGATAAATTGATAAATGCATTTCCTAGTGAACAAAATTACGGCCAGACCTTGGAGGATATGCTGAAAAGGAAGAGCAAGTTCAATGAGCCTATCGAAGTTTATTATTACGAAAAGTTTGCTCTCGTGAATCAATGCGATATAGTAGGGAAGCGTGCCGTGGACTGCATTATTCACGGCTTGAGTGATAGGACGCTTAGATCGAGTGCCTTGGCATTACGTTGCAATCACCCTGACCAGCTTTTGCAGTTCTTATTAAGCAATAAAGATACTTCTCAGCCTTCAGCGGACCGTGGCCATTTTCGTAATAAAATTGTAGACAATACACAGAATAGTAACCAAGCTCCAAAATCTATATCTAGACCGGGTCAGCCTAATGGTTGCTATAATTGTAAGGAGAAGGGGCATAGTTTCCTACATTGCCCTAAACCTCTCTTGAAGTGCCAACGATGCAATAAACTCGGTCATACGATAGAGACCTGTTTTGTCAAGCCAGGGGAAAAGCCAACGAATTCTAGCGCTACTGTTTCAAAGACTATGCGCATAAAATCTGACAAAAAGGGCAATGAATCCCCAAACTCCAAATTTATAAAAGAGGTTATTGTTAATGGGGTGCCCCTACAGGGGTTCATAGATTTTGGGAGCGAGGTTACTTTAATTAAGGAGTCTGTAACCAAGGAGCTAGGCTTGATTCACGATAACACGCCCTCTCAAATGAAAGGTTTCGGTAATAGTGTTGTGCAATCTCTTGGAGAGTTGTCGCTTGATCTGAGTATAGACGATGTAACCGCCAGTATTATTTGTAGGGTTGTGAGTGATGACTTTTTGGAGAAGCCTTTGCTAATTGGTCAGTCTTACACGGAACTTCCCCATATAGTTGCTTATAAAAACGTTTCTGAATTGAAATTCTTCGACAACGGCAATAAATTGCCTTTTTCCGATGTTGACATTGAGAGCGGAAACTCTTTAAAGGTACGCACTTTAGAAGCTGTCAAATTTTGGGGCCCTGTTTCGATCAGAGCCAGCGTTGATCCAACCATTAGTGGTAGTATTTTACTGAAAAATAGTGTTGCAGGAAAACCCAATCAACAATTTTCAGTCTGCGGAGGACTTTATAATTCAACAAATGGCTGTGTGAATATAGTTGTTATTCCCCATGCTAGTTTCTGTCTGATTCCAAAGGACAATGTCTTTAGCCGAGCTGAAAAGGTCTATTTTGTCAACAGGGTTGTCGTTGAGGCACCTGAACTGATAAGCGATGCTGCCGGTAATAAATTCGATGAAAGCCAGGTTCGCATTTGTCAAAAGGTACCTGATGATACTAGAAAACTGTTACTAGATTTGCTCAAAAAGTACAAGCATTGTTTTGCGTCATCCTTGAAGGATCTAGGTTGTACTAACGTTGCCCAAATGAAAATAGAGCTAAACAGTCAACGTCCTGTTGTATACCGCCCGTATCGACTGTCACATCACGAGCGCTCGCAGGTGCGTACAATGGTAGATGAAATGTTAGACGCAGGTATAGTGCGCGAATCATCTTCCGACTATGCTAGTCCTATTCTGCTTGTACGCAAGAAAGATGGATCCTTCAGAATGTGTATAGATTATCGCATGCTAAATTCGGTAACCCTTAAGGAGAGATATCCAATGCCAATCATTGAGGACGAAATAGCTCGCCTTTCTGGTCAGGCCTGTTTTATTTCTCTAGACCTTGCGTCAGGTTATTACCAGGTACCTATTGTGGAGCAAAGTAAGCGATTCACCTCATTTGTTACGCCGGACGGCCAGTACGAATTTAATCGCATGCCGTTCGGTTTAGCAAATGCACCTGCTGTATTTCAGCGCATGATTAACACAATTCTCGGGTCAGCTCGTTTCTGTAAGGCAACCGCGTATATGGACGATATTCTTATTTTTGGGAAGGACTCATCGGAATGTCTGAAAAATTTTGAAGACGTATTGCAATTGTTAGAAAAGGCGAATCTTACTTTGAATTTATCAAAATGTGATTTTCTGCGCGATAAAATCGACTATCTCGGATATGAAATCGGAGCAGCAGGAGTAAGGCCTGGGGAGAAAAAGATATCTAGTGTAATGAATTTTCCGCGTCCCGAAAACGTACACAATGTTCGCCAATTCCTCGGGCTAGCAAGCTACTTCCGGAAATTCGTCAAAGATTTTGCCCTGATAGCTTTTCCACTCAGCAAATTGTTAAAGAAAGGTGTACTATGGGAATGGGGCGATGATCAGGAAACTACGTTTCAGGATTTGAAGGCTAGGCTGATAAATAGACCTGTTCTTGCAATATTCGATCCATCAGCAGAGCTGGAATTGCACACTGACGCGAGTAGGTTAGGTATCGGAGGCATCCTCCTTCAGCGGTCAGTGGATAACACGTTGCGACCGGTTGCATACTATAGCAGGCAAACATCGCCGGAGGAGAAGAATTTCCACTCCTATGAACTGGAAACTTTAGCAGTAGTTTGTTCCCTACGAAAGTTTCGAGTTTATTTGCTAGGGAAAGACTTCAAAATCGTTACAGATTGCAGCGCTCTTCGGTCGACTTTTACTAAACGGGATCTCATTCCGAGAATAGCACGCTGGTGGCTACAATTGCAAGAATTTAATTGCACAATCGAATATAGAGCCGGCATAAAAATGGGACATGTTGATGCGCTATCCCGTAACCCTGTAGTCGAGTCCGAGGAGAATCAATCAGATAATCTTCCAACCGTTATGGTAATTTCAAGCGAAGATTGGTTACATACCCTCCAACTTGGAGATTCAGAACTTAGGAGGATTAGAGATATTTTGGATAGTAGTCTAGATCAGAAAGGCTTGCAATATATTAAAGAAAACTACGTCGTTAAGGATAACAAGTTATTTCGTTGTGTAGGTGAAGACAAGGGAGATGTGCGCTGGGTAGTACCGAAGGGTGCGAGATGGCAATTATGTCGGATGAATCATGACGATATCGGTCATTTTGGGGTTGAAAAGACCTTGGAACGATTAAAGAAAAGCTATTGGTTCCCAAAAATGACACGATTCGTTAAAAAGTATGTGAGCGCCTGTATTGAATGTGCATACGCTAAAAATAATCAAAGTGGTAAAGAAGGTCTTCTTCACCCTATAACAAAAGTGGAGCTACCCTTTCATACACTGCATATTGACCATCTCGGACCCTTCGTGAAATCCAAGAGAGGTTTTTCGTACCTATTAGTAGTAGTTGATGCTTTTACAAAGTTTTGTTTCGTCCGACCGGTTCGGAACACGCACACTCAGAACGTTATAAGGGTCCTAGAAGACATATTCAGGACATTTAGAACTCCTGATCGCCTCGTGAGTGACCGTGGCAGCTGCTTCACGTCGCATATGTTTAGACGATTTTGTCTAGACGAGGGCATTAAACATATCCTAAATGCTGTCTCTAGTCCCCGATCAAACGGTCAAGTCGAGCGGTATAACCGCACAATTCTCGGCTCTATGAAGGCTTTAAGTGTGAAATATGGCGAAAAAGAATGGGATTGCCATTTAGGGAGGATTCAGTGGGGACTAAACAACACTATCCAAAAAACGACCGGCAGGACACCTGCCGAGGTGATGTTTGGTACCTCTATGAATGTTTCGGCAAATCCCATTCTTAATGAAATTTCTGATGAAACGCGCGAATACACTGATTTACCCACTATACGCCAGGAAGTTAAAAGTAGAATAGACAATGAGCAGATCAAGCAAAAACTATATTATGATAAGGGTAGGAAACCAGCACGCGTATACGCGGATGGCGACCTTGTTAAAATTACTAAAACTTGCTTCAATAATGAAGGGCAGAGTAAGAAACTCCTGCCTTCGTATATCGGTCCACATCGGGTCACAAAGGTCCTGGGTACTGACCGCTATGTAGTAGCTCCAGTACCTGGTTTATGTAATACGCAAGGCAAGCGTCCAACGACTGTTGCTGCGGATCGCATGATGCCTTGGATCCATGTGGCTGCTTTAGATGTCAACGAAAACTCTGAATCTGCTTCCGACACAGATGATGATTAGATGTATTCAATTTAAATTTTGGTGTCCCCTGTGTGGCATGTAACTACAGAATGGTGTGTTGTTTCAGATTGGATGCGAGAATCGATTGGTTCGCGTCTAATCAAGTAAGCCAAAGTTGCTAATTTGTCTTGCTCCTATTGCATAAGCTTAATCGATCGGCTTCAGCAATGGTTAGCAAAGGCTCCCTCGATTAATCGATCGTCGAAGTAATCTTTGAAGTACGCATATCGACTAATCGATCGTCGATCACCAGGTATCCCGATTAATCGATCATTGGGGCCTGAGTTATTTAATTGATCAAACACAACTAATCGATCGTTGTGATTTTTACACCTTGCCTATGATTCATTTGAAGTTGCTCTTCCGTAGAGGTCCTTATTACTAAACATATTTGTGAATAGATATTAAATAATTAGATATTTCATTTGTATTAATTCATAGGTAAGTTCCTAAATAGTCAATGAAGTAAAGTAAATTTATATTTTATATTGTAATAATTTCTAAAAAAAAACTTATAAATAGCAAACAAATGAGTTACATAAAATATATGTATCACTACAAAGGTTTAAACGATATTTATTATGTATGATATTAGCATATAATCTGAATTGATTTTGAAATATTGTGTATGAATTGTGAAGTTTGTTCAACTGACCTAATTCCGATTGTTAGGGTTCCACCCGGTACCGTGTGCAGCGACGCACACGATATCAGGATGGTCGATTGTTAGGGTTCGCTAATTTACATGTTTATTTAATTAAATTGAAATGCAAAAATACTAATTTCTAGGCCAATAACTATTTGATTCGAATATTTTGTACTGGCAACACTTATAGTCTGTCAGTTGATCGTTTGAGGTTGCTGATTGGCTAACCAATCAGAGGCCAGTACATTCTGATCTGTGATTGGTTGGCGCCATTAAACCGCTAGCCAATCACAGAACTCGATTTTACCGCGCAAATTATCGGTGACCTAGGAAGCGGGAAAGGGTCGTTTGAACATTCTAACTCGAGCTGTGCAACGAAAAAGGTCGTGAGGAAGAATAAAGTTCTGTTTCCTATTACCTGGATTTTCTTCAGTACTTCACTTAGGCATCCTGAAAGTCTAAATTTAGTGCATAGCCAGTTGTTTCTTATAATCGTTTTAAAAACAGTAACGCCTGCCTGGGTTAAAAAATACGATCAACAAGCTTGTAAGTCACGACTATTACGGCCTACTGGACCACCTCCGCTCAACTAATCTTTACATACTATTAGTGAAATTCACTTGTTATGGCTATATCGTGTTGTTCTTGTGCTTTTCACGCAGTTTTCAACATGATCTGGAGAATTTATTCTTAAAAATTACACGCACTATACTAGCACTCACAAACACATTCACACAAGTAGTTCGCTTCGTAATCGTTGTTTGCGCTCCTCACAAAGTGAAAAATCAGTACGTGTGAGGGTACCTTGGTGTCAAATTGGCCAGCTGTATAAACTTTTTTATATTTAAGTACCTACATTTTTGCTATGTTTGCTGTTGATCTCGTTCGTTGTTATAGTTTTACCTACTTATTCTACACCTGCATGCTTCGTTATTAGACGATGATTATTAATTTTAAATGTTAAATCTCATTTAAGTGAACTGTATCATGTTCTTATGAGAAATAAAGATTCTTTAAACCTAAAAATTGACGTGTCTAATACACTAGCTTCTGCTCGCGACTTCGTCCGCGTAAATTTATTGTTCCACTGACCTTTCCCGTCGCATCGAATTACCTGTCCGTGCGATTTTCCCCATTTTTGCAACATTTTTCATTGCTGCTCCGCTCCTATCGGTTGAAGCATGATGTTATGTAGCCTATAGTCTTTCTCAATAAATAGGCTACTCAACACAAAACGATTTTTTCAATCCGGACCAGTAGTTCCTGAGATTAGCGCGTTCAACCAAACAAACAAACAAACTCTTTAGCTTTATAATATTATTATAGATTACCATTATATTTTCATCATCAACTACCAACTCTTTTCCTAACCACGCTAGATTCGGCTTCCACCGGATTCAGCTAAATACCAGTATTTGCATGTAGCTATTGCCGATCTGACAACTTCAACCCAGTTATTGGGTAATACGAAACAAGACTGGTAGTCAAATCTTGCTTCTGACGACCCGTAACGACTGACATAGATTCACGAATGACAACCGAGACCAACGGCTTAACATACTTTCCGAGGCACTGCACGTACATAAAGATGGTCACCCATCCCCAGACCAACCGCGGCGAGCGTAGCTTAGCCACGAGTTTTTCGGTTGTATTTACTTGTAAAGAAACCTCGATGTTTTGGGTGGGTCGCTAGTCATAATTAAAAAACATTTGAAAAGATCTTTGATACTACGTGCTACGCTAACACAGAAAATGGTTTATTTTTAGTACTTAACATTTGTAACCAAATCTCTCAAAAGAAATTAAATTAAATGCAAATAATCTGCATCTAATTTATCTCTACTTCGTTATTTACGTTGCTTTGATCAGCTAGTTCGTAGCGATACCTGATAGTAAATATTATGCAGGTATGTAAGTAAACAAACCTATCACAGGATTTAAACTTAAGTAAATGAAAAATGAAATGAAGTTTTTATTCTGTAAATAGAAATAATGTTTGGTAATTGTCACTAGCAATGTTCGCTGTTCTTAACCAATTAAAGTTTCGACGTGTTAAGAACAATTTACACCTTTTTTCCCAAGTTCATCATTTTGGAGAAGGAAGATAGGAAAAACATGAAGTTACCTGCATGTCCTAGAATCAGAAATCCAAGACTTTTTTTTTTGTATGGAAAATTATCAAATGACGTCTCCCGCTCTGGGTGTAGCGGAAGGGCGTGTCACATTTTTACTGACTAAAACCCTCCCGTGTTCCTTCAGTTGCCCATGTGTCAGGGCCACGGTATCTCTTTCGAACGAATCTCGCGACCCTGGCAGTATTCGAAGACATTCAATATCTACCAACCCGTACTGTGACTCTGTGTGGTGGATGAAGTCCTACTTCCTCTAACCGAGAGGAAGCTTGTGTACCAGCAGTGGGAACGTTATGGCCTGTTGATGCTAAGTGACAGTTTAAACAAATTAGTTTCCGAAAGAAAAATCAACATTTGGGTTATAACCAAAGTGGTAATATTCACATTTTGGCTTGTCTTTACATTTATTATTTATTATACGTCCTTTCTTTAAATAACTCGATCGGTATATCGGATGATCAGCTGATAATTTAAGAAGGTACTTGAATGTTACCTGGTTGCTAAGCGATTTTTCTGATTCGTTAAACCTCTGAAATCTAAGAGCCTTGTTATCAATACTTAGAACTATTTGTAAACCTTTGAACTATTGACGAGTATCTAGTCCCGTATTATATGGTACTTGAACATAACTGGAGTAATATTTATGACCTAATAGGTACACTCTCTCAAACAACTACTACTACTTCTGAGAATATTAGTCGTCGTGTTATAGGGTGTCCAAGAACCTGGCGTCCAACTGGATTCCCACGATGCCCCAAGTTCTAACAGTACTCAGAAAAATATTTTAAAAAATCCACCCCATGTACTTACAGAATTAAACTGATTTAAAAAAAAAAGGGGAAATGAGCACCCTGTGACATACTTTTGAATGCTGTGACTGCTAATGCTGATAATTTCGATATTTCTTGGAGGTTTTGTAATCTAGGGTATTGCTGTGTCTAAATAGAATGTAAAAATAATGTACTTATTGTACCATTTTAAAATAAAATATTATTTTAACTAAAGGTGATATGGAAAACTATTGAATTTCGCAACTTTGACCGACTGTAGTGTAAAAAAAATGTACCAAAATAGTATGGCAAGTGACGTCAAATTTTGACGCGTTTATTCCTCTTTTTAAAAAGGTATAATACTTACACATTAATTTGAAAAAAAAATTTTTGATAATATTTTTACTCAACAACCCAATTTTTACGAAGTGCCTACCTACTAACGGTAACTGTCGGACCCTTTCTTATCTTAGAAACTGTTATGTTACTACTATTATTTACTTCGGTTCCAAGAGTGAGCAAGAAGGAAATACACACAGGTAGATGGGTTCCCAGTAGAATAAAAGCAAAGAATGTTAGTTTAAAGATATTTTATTACAATAAATGTTCAAAATGTTGACCACCCGCGGCAATACAAGCTCTCACTCTCCTTAAAAAGGACCGCTTTATGTTTCGCGAGTAACTTTTTTGACGTATCACCTGCACTGCTTGTGTTATCTTCTCACGAAGGTCAGCGATGTCATTAATGGGCTTCGCATAAACGAGCTCCTTCATAGTTCCCCAGAAAAAAAAATCCAGCGGATTTAAGTCAGGTGAGCGGGCTGGCCACGGGATTGTTCCTGATCGCCCAATCCACCTGTTCGGGTATTGCTCGTCCAAAAACTCTCAAACGGATACGCGAAAATGTGCTGGACAGCCGTCGTGTTGGAACCACATACCTGGTGGGGTCTCTTCTAGTAAGTTTGGCAAATCATTTTGAAGAAAATTTAAATATGATTCGCCAGTCAAATTCTCGGGCATCTCAAATGGACCAATAATATTCCCACAGAGAATACCGGTCCACATGTTCACTTTGAACCGGTACTGGGATCTATCTTCTCGCATCAAGTGCGGATTTTCCACATGCCACTCGTGCAAGTTGTGTAGGTTCATGTAGCCATCCTTCTTAAATGTTGATTCATCTGACCACAAAATTTTGTCGATAAAGTTTTCGTCTTCTCGATGTTTTTGCAGGATTGTTTCACAAAACGCGACTCGGCTCGGATAGTCTCGAGGTAAAAGACTTTGCACTCGCTGTACGTGGTACGGATGATATTCTTCTTTTTGGAGAATACTGTGTGCTGTGCTCTTCGGTATCCCCGTATCAGCTTCTATTCCTCGCACAGAGATGCTTGGATTTGCCGACACCGCCTCTAAAACTTCATCGCGTATGAAGTCATTTACGGGTCGTCCTTCACCAGCTACTTGATTGGGGAACCGCCCGTCACATAGTGATCTGTGCACATTAATGAAAACTCGATGGTCGGGATATCGCGTAGCCCTCGGATACCTTTCTCTGTAAAGTCTCGCTGCAGCTCGTCCATTACCTCTACATTCTCCATAAATGTAGTGCATATTTGCGTATTCTTGCGGAGTGTAGGTCGCCATGGTAGCACACACAAAACACAAACTGTCCAAACACAGGCAAAGGTCGTCGTAAAGAGTTCGTTTCAAAGTCCAGAGCACAAAGAGTAATCGAGTCCAATAAACAAAGCTTTAAATCGTAGTACGTGATCAATGGTAACAATAAGAGAGAGGTGCGTAGTAACGGCAGGAGGCAGTGACGCGTACTGACCGTACTGTTATCCTAAATAGCACGATCCCAGATAGCGTCACTATCTATCTCACTCGCACCTCTAACCTTTTTCTCCCTCACTCTTACCTGAATAATGGGGTACCATAAAGAAGAACCAGCAAATCGCAAAGATAGTTTCTGTCTTGCTCCCTCCTGTTGTAATAACGAATCACTATGGTGAGATGCATGCACATACCGTCCCTTACGGTCTAACCTGTTTTTTGAGAGGCCTGTTGTTATTTTTATGAGCATACAATAGTAATTCTTTAGAGGTTAGATTCAATTCGTCGTAAATTTTTCTTTCTAAGAATTCTGTAAGACATCGTAAAAATTGGGTTGTTGAGTAAAAATATAATCAAAAATTTTTTTTTTCAAATTAATGTGTAAGTATTATACCTTTTTAAAAAGAGGAATAAACGCGTCAAAATTTGACGTCACTTGCCATACTATTTTGGTACATTTTTTTTACACTACAGTCGGTCAAAGTTGCGAAATTCAATAGTTTTCCATATCACCTTTAGTTAAAATAATATTTTATTTTAAAATGGTACAATAAGTACTTTATTTTTACATTCTATTTAGACACAGCAATACCCTAGATTACAAAACCTCCAAGAAATATCGAAATTATCAGCATTAGCAGTCACAGCATTCAAAAGTATGTCACAGGGTGCTCATTTCCCCTTTTTTTTTGAAATCAGTATAATTCTGTAAGTACATGGGGTGGATTTTTTAAAATATTTTTCTGAGTACTGTTAGAACTTGGGGCATCGTGGGAATCCAGTTGGACGCCAGGTTCTTGGACACCCATATTGTTTGATGTCGTGTTCTTATCGGGGGCGTATCTACCGCCATATCAATGATATTGGATCCTCAAGCTACAGGGGTTCTCGACGTGTGTAAGCAAACATTTCCATACACAGATAAACTTACCTCTCTTCCACGGGGGTAGGCAGTAACTACGGAACGCTACCTGCTACGATCTTTACATACTCCTTTTGTCTCGTTTAGGTTCATACATCTGGTCATACACACACGCCGGTTGCGAGTACTACGCACTTGACCTTTCTGAAGAACATCACCAATAAGGTCACTATTACAAGGTGCAGTTTTGGATCTGCAAAACATTTCAGAAATTAATTATGTTAGTGATTCTCGACCCGAATCAACAATAAAATGGGCAGGTATATTTTTTTATTATTACGGAAATCGGTAATTATGAACTACCTTTTTTTAAACGCGGCCAGTCTGTATGTGTCCTTAAACTGCCCTTTCCAACACACAAACAAACGTAACCGACATTTCTTTCATAGATCCAAAGCCGCGCTCCCCATCCAGAGTTATTCTGAAAAACATTAAAATAAAAAAATAAAAAAGTATTATTGATTATTGACTTTTTTTTTTGGATGGGAAATCATCAAATGACTGTCATGTCAGACTTTTACTGACTAAAACCCACCCGTGTTCCTTCAGTTGCCCATGTGCCAGGGTCACGGTATCTCTTTCGAACAATCTCGCGACCCCGACAGACATTGATTATTGACTTGGTATCGTATTGTGATATGATTATTTACGAGTCTCATAACAACCTCCTGAAATGTTTTGCATCTTGTATGTCCTCCTACGCGACCGACGGCCGCGACTTACGAGTTTTAGGTCGTGGGTTCGAACCCGAGCAGGGGCTTTACTTTGTGTAAATTATTTCATCGCCACTGCTCTCAAAACGGTGAAGGAAAACATCGTGAGGAAACCGGCATGTCTTAGAATCAAAATTTCGAAGACATGTGACATCTATCAACACGCACTGGGCCCGCGTGGTGGATTATGGCCCCTCCCTCTCACCGAGAGGAGGCCTGTGTCCCAGCAGTGGGAACATTATAGGCTGCTGATGATAACAATGATGATGTCCTACTATGGCGTCCTCGTTTAAGCAAACATTTGTTAAATATAATCTAATATATATCTCATTTCTTTTAGAATGAGAAAATCTAATAATTAATTACCGTATCAGCCCAAAGGATTGCCATACTTAAGTGGCAGTGGGCAGGGCACATTTCTCGCAGAACAGATGGCTGTTGGGGCCGAAAGGTTTTGGAGTGGCGACCACGTATCTTTATTTTATTTTATTTATTAAGGGATAATAAACAGCTGCAATATATAATTTTAACATAACAAAAAATTTGGTACATATAACAATATTGCAGCCCACTGCAATATCCACATATTAAAAACACAATATAGGTAATGAGAGCCACCAAAAGACATTATTAAACATATAGTGCAAATTAAAATTATTACATCATTCATAACAAATAAATTAATGACAAGACAAAATTAAAATTATACAAAATAGGATTAGATCTATTATTAATTGTTATACATTCATTTCATTGCATTATTATTAGATAAAAGTTTCATAACATTCGATTTAAATTTTGATTTTGAGCATAAAAAAATGTCAATATCGATAAAAAAATTATTGTATGAGTCTACCATTCGGCGAATAGGGCAGCGCAAACCAGAGTTGGTTCGACAGCTATTTAGAGCAAATAGGGTACCAGCACGGACACTCCGTTTGTTAATGGTGCGAGGGACTGCATAACATAACCTGCTCGTAAGGTCAATTGAATCAAAATGACTATGAACAATACCATGCAAAACAGATGCCTCCAAGAACCTACGTCTAGATTCTAGGGTAACAAGCTTATATTTACTTAATAATTCGGAGTAAGGCAGGTAAATCCTGTGACACCTGTAATGCATGGTTCGTAGAAACTTACGCTGGACTTTCTCGATCTCAGCTATATATTTCTTAAAGAATGGGTTCCAGATTGGTACAGCATATTCTAGTTGTGACCGTACAAGCGTCTTATACAAATACAGGTATCGGTAGAAGTAGAGTTGGAAAGCCTCCCACAAGGTGGAGCGATGAAATTGTGAAGACCGCAGGAATGCGCTGAATGCGGGAAGCACAAAACCAGTCGAAGTGGCGAAGCTTGGAGGAGCTCTTTGTCCAGCAGTGGACGTCTTTCGGCTGAATTGATAATGGCGATGAAATACCGAATGAAAAATTTGAAAACTAAAGTGATTTGTTTATAGCTCATGAAGGCTTTAAGCTTAGACCAATGCCTGTCAGGGTCGCGAGATTGTTCAAACGAGATACCGTGGCCCTGGCATATCGGTAACTGTACGAACACGGGTGGGTTTTAGTCAGTAAAAGTCTGACACGCTCCCCCGCTTCGCCCAGAGCGGGAGAAGTCATTTGATGTTTCCCTTCCAAAAAAAGAAGGATTTAAGCTACATGCGCGGGCCAATTATTAAGGTCTTACATTGAATCACACAGAAAATAAAACCTAATCAATTTTCAGGCTCGCTTCCCTCCCATTGCAGTCTCTTAGTAAAACGACTAGAAAATTTTCACAAGGACTTCTTCAATGAAAACTTCACACTTCATCACAGTTCCCTAGTCACCTTTTGTGCCTCCCACGATCTTCTAGTCTTATATGAATAAATAATCTAGAATCTCTTTTCCTACACCAGTAGGCGGAATCGTAACGCCTACACGTTTAACAACTGAATGCAACTTGCAGACATAATGTTTATTATTCACATCAGCCATTTGTTTTTTAATTACTTTGTTTGTTAACTTTTGATGTAGGATTTACTTACGTAGTAGTACATAATCCAGAGACAAGATCTTAGTATAGCCAGAGTTTATTATGTTAAGTATCCTTGGATTTTTTTATCAACCCCCGACGCAAAAAAGGGGGAAGTTATAAGTTTGACCGCTATGTGTGTCTGTCTGTGGTACCGTAGCTCTTAAACGTGTGAACCGATTTTAGTGCGGTTTAGAGTTTCTAGCGTTTTTAGGCATGTCTTATGAAAATCGGACCCCGACCACAAATAAACTAGGATATAAATTCATGGTTTTGGTAGGTAAATTGCATTTTTTCAAAGCCTTGTGTCTTGTTAAAATTCCTCGAAACAAATGAATGCACTAAGTTAACCTCACAGGTTTACCTAAAACATAAAACTTCATATCTTTAATAAAAAGCGATATTTTTTTAATTCAATCAACTCAGCGTATCGCAGTCCACTGCTGGACATAGGCCTCTCCCATGCTGCGCGACAACATCCTGTCCTCCGCTTTCCGCATCCAGTCAGTCCCAGCCACCTTTCTGAGGTCGTCGGTCCATCTAGCTGGGGGGCGTCCCACACTACGTTTGCCGATGTAACACAGTCTCCACTCCAGGACGCGTCTGCTCCATCGGCCATCGGTCCTTCGACAGACATGGCCAGCCTACTGCCACTTCAGCCTGCTTACTCTGCCAGCTATGTCGGTCACTCCAGTTCTTTTCCGGATAACTTCATTCCTGATATTTTTTTACCTCCTGAAAATTAAGGAAAAACAAAAATTCAAAGTATGACTAGGGTCGCCAAATACACGTTAACTCACATACATCTGGAATGCCTACCACAAACTGATTGCAAGTTAGTATTATTCAAAGATAGGTAATGGTTTTATTCACCATAATTATCCCAGCCAAAAGACATCCACTAATTTGCCATAATCGCCACTCTTGGCAGGCAGGTTGGTGATCGCAGTATGGTGGTAAAATGTAACGCTGCTGCCCATTCTCTAGTAAGTCCCTTATTCGCGTCTTATAACACCCACGGGAAGAAATGGGCTGGTGCTGTTCTTTACGCCCGGTACCACACAGAACTGCTAAACGTTTTATTTTTAAAGTCAAACAAGCTTTTTACACTTTCCA
This sequence comes from Aporophyla nigra, assembly GCA_947507805.1. Taxonomy (NCBI): domain Eukaryota; kingdom Metazoa; phylum Arthropoda; class Insecta; order Lepidoptera; family Noctuidae; genus Aporophyla; species Aporophyla nigra. The sequence continues at coordinate 6,024,448 of OX382292.1, read as the reverse complement.
GTTAATTTGTAACTAACTCCAAACATATTAAAAATAATAATCCCAGCAATTAACCTATCCCACTGCAAGACAACAAGCCCTCTTCTGAAACAGAGAAGGCACGAGCATTTATCACCACGTTTCTTCAAGGTGAACTGGCGATTTCAAACTTGTAATAACTCTACCGTCACCAATTAATTTATAATTATATCACAGACATTTTAATAATTATTTTATGGCTTCTGTACCGTGTGGTGCCGGACGAAAATAATAACACCACCCCATTTCTTCCCATGGGTGTCGTAAAAGGCGACTAAGGGACTCACTAGAGAATGGACAGCAGCGTTCTCTATGCGTTTTACCACCATACTGCGATCGCCAACCCGCCTGCCAAGCGTGGCGATTATGGCAAAGCCCCCCAAATTGGGGGAGGCCTAAGTCCAGCAGTGGACGTCCTACGGCTGAAATGATGATGATGATGATGATTATGGCTTCTCACTATCCTACTGCAAGGCAAAGGGCTCTTCTCGAATTGGCGATTTCAGATTTGTATGCTACTTCCTACTAATAATATATTAATGTGAAAGTTTGTGAAGATTTATGGATGTAGGTATGGATGTATTTTACTCTTTCGCGCAAAAACGACTGAACAGATTTGGATATAGGCACACAGGTAGTCTATAATCTAGATTAACACATAGGATACATTTTATCCCGGTAGTACGTTCTCTGGGGGATAATCTCCAGCCTTTGCGCAGGCGAAGCCGCTGGCAAAAGCCAGTTAATTATATACGATGTTATCCTTTACCATGTCTACGTTAAACTAAGAAAATACTTTGAGAGCTGCGGGCTTATAATTTACCGGAATCATCAATGAAGGTCGTAATTAATTATGACTATAATTAGCAGTGATGTATGAGAATTAGTGTAATGAGCAGTGCTGGCCCAGTGGTAACGGCCGTGACTTACGAGTAGTAGGTCGTGAATTCAAACCCAAGCAGGCGCATTACTTTGTGTAAATTATTTCATCACCACTGATCTCAAAATGGTGAAGGAAAACATCGTGAGAAACATGTCTTAGAACCAAAAATTCGAAGACATGTGACATCTACCAACCCGAACTGGGCCCGCGTGGTGGATTATGGCCCACTCCTTCTCACCGAGAGGAGGCCTGTGTCCCAGCAGTGGGAACATTATAGGCTGATGATGATGATGATGACTATAAATATTTCTTGAATTGGACCATCATCACGCGCCCTGCCCGATGCTCCAAGCGGATCGTCTACTCTTTTCTAATCTTCTAAATACCAAAAAATGCTTATCTGATTATTATTTTTTAAGAATTAAAAATGTTTTTGATAGAAATGATTGTTTGACATTAATATTTACAATATTAAGGCCTTAAACTGGAGGTATAAAATCAAATGGATTCTACCAGAATTCACCCAAGAGTACAATCTAAAATACTTAAAACAAAAGTTCTACTAATAGTGTATTACGCAATTACCCTTCTGGTTTAGATACCAGACTGTATTAGTTACTTAATTCAGTATACTATAAAAAAGAAACTTCTCATTCACATGACCAGTAAACAAGCTCTGCCTCTCTTTCACCAATCGATTTATCACTTCAGCCGTAAGACGTCCACTGCTTGACTTAGGCTTCCCCCAATTTGGGGGGCTTTGCCATAATCGCCACGCTTGGCAGGCGGGTTGGCGATCGCAGTATGGTGGTAAAATGCATGGAGAACGCTGCTGCCCATTCTCTAGTAAGTCCCTTAGTCGCTTTTTACGATACCCACAGGAAGAAATGGGGTGGTGTTATTCTTTACGTCCGGCACCACACGGTACGATCACACAATCGATTTATGAATGGTCCCAAATATAATAAAAAACCTCAACATGCTATTCAACGGACACTCCTCATTCACTTGATCACAACCTACACATGAATGTATAATTATTTAAATTAAAATTAATTAATAACAATTGTGTAAAAATTAAACAAGATTTTCACCGATTAAAACATAACTAATACCAAACATATTGAAATATCTGCATAAAATTACCATTAAACCAGCTCATCAATTCATCTTCTTCTTCTATATATATAAAATTCAAAGTCCTGAGTGACTGACTGACTGACTGACTGATATATCAACGCACAGCCTAAACAGCTGGTCCTAAAAACATGATATTTGGAGAGTGTGTTCTTTGTGAAGAGTAGGTATCCACTAAAAAAGGGCTTTTTGAAATTCCATTCCTAAGAGGGTGAAATGTGGGGTTGAAATGGTGAATTTTTCGACATCTACGCGGGCGAAGCCACGGGCAGAAGCTAGTTATACTATAAAAAGGACACTTTTCGTTCACTTGATCATCACGTTCCTATACGACATAATAGTTTTATCATAAAATCTTTCACTTTAAAAACAAACAATTGATATAAAACTAATCTCTAATATATTAAAACATCTCCATAAGTTAGTACTAACGAGCTCATCATACAATAAAAAAACACTACGCACATCTCCAGTATCTTTCTATAAGTATAATCCCGCCCGCCCGACCACTCATTGGTTCGCGAACGCTTATAAAAGCCAGCCGCAAAAGTTCGTCGCACAGTTCCAAGCGAGCGCGCTCGAGGCACGCCGCATTTCCCCGCGTGTGCGTTGTTCCTTACGAGTCTTCGAGTTTTCAAGTAAGTTTTGAAACTTGTTTTTTTTTTTCAGGATATTTTTTATGTTGGTTCTGATTTAGGTTATTGGTGTTTTTTTTTTTGTAATGAAATGTAGATACGATCAGGATTTTATTAGATATATGGATAGATGTTTAGTATTTCATTCAAATAGAGTTACGTATAAAAAGGAAAACTTTTAATTGATTACAAATTTTCATTCAGAAAAGTAATACTTATTCAGTAATTTTTTTATCTATTTTGTTCGCTGCTAATGGATAAAAAATCCGGTGTATTTCAGATGAAACTTTTGTTGCCGTAATTGACAAAAATACAAAAAATAGAATATTCTTATAAAAACCGTTCTAGAATAAAATAATACATATTTATTATATTTAAAATATATTAATAGGTACTCTATCGCAATTTGAATTTCACCCTGCTGTTTTTAATTAAAATAGAAAGCCTTAAATGATTACGTAGACTCAATTTTGCAGTCAGAATAATTATCCAAATATTTAGACATACGCTAATCATTCTATTACAACAGACAAAAGCTAACATAGGCTATGTTTAAATTACGTTACACTGAGATACATATCAAAGGGTATATTGTGTTAATCTTGACGCAAGACCATCTTCTCGTTCCAATTATCTGAGCAAATTAAAATATCTACGTTGTAACAGTTAACTTAAATATAATTATAAGGACTATTTTTTCAATCGGTTGTTTAAAAATCGGCGCCAAGTTGAGACAATTTTTTAAATTAAAATCTATTCAAAAAATATTTAAAAGACTAACTCTGAAACAATTTCGTCATCACAGTACAAAGAGTTAAGCTGTGTTTTTTTATGACATTCTCATTTTTCCATAATTTGATTCAGAATTCTTTGTTTTATGGTAGTTTTTTTCCTTTTAATTCTCAATTTTTACTAAATATATATCACCTACTGACATTTTTATTCCGCAAAGTAATGAAATAGACACGTACGCTTTTAGTTTGATGTTTAAAAAGCTTAAGCAATAAGGAAGACAGTTGACTCAACAAATTTTATTTTTTTGTACAATGTAAATAAAGACATCTACTGTATTTTGGAAAAAAGAAAAAAAAATGTAGGTAATTGGACTCAACCATTACCTTGGTAATGCCCTATTAACTTAATGTTGTAGAATAGAAGAAGATAGCTTTGTTCTTCTGTTAATAATCACAATTTTGCGATGAAAATGCTGTCTGATAAAATCATGATTTGAGTAAACTTATGTATGTAATTTGCAGTTGCCCAAGAAAAGTAAAATTAACGAGGAAATCACGTTTATTCCACGTTTAAATTTACTATAACTCTAAATACATCATTATTGAATTTTTTTGCCACATTTGGTAGTTCCATTTTGTTTTATGTTAATAAAACTGAATTTATTCACAATAAATAGACTATACAGGTGATTTCTACAAAATTTGATTTTTACTAAAACAAAAAATAAAATAGATACCGATACTGAAAATTCTAATAGATACTTACAACTTTTGTTATTTGCCAAATAGTTTGTTTACGTTAAATGCCTATCGCAGGTTTTTGAAGGCAAAATTTATCTACACATACACCTTTTATTTCAAACAAACAAACGAGGAATCATTTGTAATAATAACAAGAGTTAAACTTATTGTGGTTTCCAAAAAGCTGTGTTTAAGGTCTTGACAAATATTGAGACAACCAATTTTCAATCTATCACTCTGTCCCGAAAGGATCTACAATAATAGAATATCGTAATTTGTTAAGACAACCTTTTTAAAACGAACTCTAGTAAAAATATTTTTTAACTTAAGTGTATTTTGAAAGAAAATATAAAACTAAACTTGAAGCATTCTTTTTATTAATTTAAAAAACAATTTACGAGAACTAGTGAATTGTTAATAAGTCGGGAGTCAGAAATATGAAGTAAGTTGTTCAAAGCGATTTGAAAATTGATTTGTCACTTAATATTCCTTTAAATTGACGACTTTATTATTATTATTAAGATTAATGGAAATGGTGACTTAAGAATTGTAAGTCATCGTATAGAACAGACAGAAATGGCATTTTTTTTAGTTACCACCACTGTTGAGCTAAGCTCTCCCCTAAACTTTTCCAATTCCTTTATGCTGTGCCTTCTTCAGCCAATTGGTCAAGAACGAATCCAAATCGTCATGTCACCATTTTTTAGGCCTGCCTCGGTGACGAAGCCCGTGTTCAGGCCCCACTGTGTGATAAGCCTGGCCCCTCTGTCTATGAAATAGAAAAATAGTAAATAGAAATAGAAAAATATTTATTGTCCAGGTAATACAATAAGCAAACATAGGTTAACATCAAGTTGAGACTAGACTTATAGACTTTACGTTGTGTAACTTATTTAATCAGAAGACATGAAATATCTACTAACTTGTACTGGGTCCGCGTAGTGGATTACCGTCCACTCTCTCACACTGAGAGGAGCCCCTGTATTGCAGCAGTAGCAGGCATAGTCAGCCTATACTATTCGGTATAGCCTGTTTATGCATGAAGTTTTATTTAGCTAGCTAGCTGTGATATATATACACTTATTTTAAATTAAAATCGCATGTCATGTCTGTCTATGTGACCGCGTTGTTTTTCTAAACTACGCAACGGTCTTTGATGCGGATCTCACCATTATTTAAAGAATTTCTTCAAAATATTTGATATCATAAACTTACATGGGCACTTATGAAACGTTTAAAGCTAGGTGCACTCAATTTGATGATTCCTATGGAGAAGCGTCGGCAATAAACTCCATAAATAATCTCAAAGGTGTATGTGCATAATACATTTATATTAAACCTACCTAAGAATCTTGATATTTGGCCAAGACAAAAAAAAATGCGACGCAGGGGTTGGTGAAAAACCAGTATTGAATGGATTTTCGATTCAAACAATATTTAACGTAAACAATACGTAAACAAACGATCGATGGACTGATGATATGGATAGAAAGGGGGCTCTTACCAAGATGGCGACAAATAGAAACGTGTAGAGGGAAAACACATGTTGCGCGGACATAAAAAAAAAATTGGGGTGGAATGCAAAAGAATGATGGTGATATGGTACACCTTTTTTCTTTTTTTTTGGATGGGAAATCATCAATTGTCTTCTCCGTCGGAGGGCGTCACAGACTTTTACTGACTAAAACCCACCCGTGTTCCTTCAGTTGCCCATGTGCCGGGGCCACGGTATCTCTTTCGAACAATCACGCGACCCTGGCAGATATGGTACACCTTATCTTAGTACTACTGGTAGACCGTATAAGCAAGTATTTACTTGCTTATATGGTTTTAAAAAGTATAATTGTTTTTTTTTTCTTTTTTAATTCTGTTCAGCCGCAGCCGTGGTTTCTAACTTGTACGGTGAAATAAAACTTTTGATTAGTTACATTTGTGGAATAATTTTGGAGAACAAAGAAAATGAAAAACAATCTGTTCTTAGATTACTGATTATAAAGGGCCCTTGTTTTTTATTCACACATAACATCACGCCTGTCTTCCCAGATGGGTTAGGCAGGGCTGACCTATAGTACACCCAATATTCGCTAGTTATGTTCAAGTCCCATGTAATAGGGGGCGACGCGCTTATTGCCTTCAAACGGGCCACGAATCTAAACTCCAGAGTGCTACTGAGAAATTCCTGATAGAAAAGCGATCGAAACCAGTAAACTTAGAAAAAAACAATTTAAATATAATTTTGTTACATCATTCAAAGCTTGACCAAGCTAAAGGTACAACAGACACTAAATTCAATAACTTGTGTTAGCACATTCAAAATCTTAGGAAGCACATCGCAAGAAAGATAATATAATTTAAAAAAAGTCAAGTCCTTTTTTTTTTTGGATGGGAATTCATCAAATGACTTCTCCCGCTCTGGGCGGAGCGGGACGGCGTAACAGACTTTTACTAACTAAAACCCACCCGTGTTCCTTCAGTTGCCCATGTGCCAGGGTCACGGTATCTCTTTCGAACAATCTCGCGACCCTGGCAGAAGTCTAGTCTTTAAGCTCTTCTTCTAAATTCAAACATCTTTGGCCAAATTTCAGCTGCACTGAAGCATAAAGATAAAAAAGATTTATTTCATTCCAAACCGCTTGCTTGATTTTTCGTCAAAAATTAAAACTTTAAGACTAAGTAAGTATTTCTCTATTTTTTTGGCTTATTATTTTCCGGCCTGATAAAATCTAGAACAGGTTTAGTTAGTAAATGTATTTGAAGATTTTTCTGAGTTTGTGTGAGACTGGGTTTCTTAGTATTTAATAAAAGTTTCGGGAAAATTGTAAATCTCTACTAATATTATAAAGCTGAAGAGTTTATTTGTTTGATTGAACGCGCTAATCTCAGGAACTACTAGTCCGAATTGAAAAAATATTTTTGTGTTGGGTAGCCTATTTATCGAGTAAGGCTATAGGCTATATAACATCACGCTACAATTAAGAAAATCGGAGCAGTAATGAAAAATGTTGCTAAAACGGGGAAAATCGCATGGGTAGGCGATTCGACGCGACGGGAAGGGTCGGGGGAACAAGAAATTTAAAGTGGACGAAGTCGTGGGCAGAAGCTAGTGTAAAAAATAAAAATAAATCGATTTTTCTGAAAATGTCAATATTATCGGATATTAAAATATATTTATATGAAACTGCATCGTTGGTCTAGTGGCAGCCACCGCTACTGTTGGGCATAAAGTGCTCTGGGTTCTATTCTCGGATCTTCCTGGGTTTTTCCATAACGAATTTCTTAGTAGCCGCCTGAAGCCTTGATTTATGTTTTTGTGATTTGTTCTGTTCATGGAAATAGGTTCGCTCTGTATTACAGGGGACAGAACTATAACTGGTGAAAATTGAGTGAACAACGGTACATTTACAATTATTTCAGGTGCATTTACTCCGAGGTACGACCCTACTCACAGATATAAAATCATTTATTAGTACGGATAGATTTTAGAAAAAAAACTCCTAAAGGGGTTCAATAGGAATTGTGAGTTTGTGTAGAAGCTTTTTAGTTTCGCTTATAGTAAATAGTATTATTATATACACGGGTAGTAAGTCATTGCTCACGAATTATTTTGCATAGAACTCTCAATACGTTTTCATGTTTCCGGTTGGTGATTTCGGCTGTACGAACCTTGTTTAACAGACATTTATAAACTAGCCAAACTAGCTTCTGCCCGCGACTTCGTCCGCGTCATTATTTTGCTCCCGTGACCCTTCCCGTCGCATCGAATTACCTGCCAGTTTTCGTCCATTTTTCGTTGCTGCTCCGCTCCTTTTGATCGTAGCGTGATATTATATATAGCTATAGCCTTCTTCAATAAATAGACTACCCACCACAAAAATAATTTTTCAATTCAAACCAGTAGTTCCTGAGATTACCGCGTTCAACCAACCAAACAACAAGCAAATTCTTCAGCTTTATAATATTAGTATGGATAACTTTGTATTCGTGAAATCCAACAATATTTACAAATTGGTGTCTGTTTAACACAACATAATTATAGTTACGAGGAACTAAATCTGATACGTAACTAGTTTTAAGTCAATAATAATCGAAAATTAATTGAAGACCGCGAGACGATAAACATGGGGTCGGATTACGAAGTAATCGGATGCCCTCAAGCTTGATTGAACAAAGATTTTAGCAGGTTGATAAGAGTAGCCACGGAGCAACTAGAATTTACTGTGAGTGAAGCCTATATCCAACAGTTTAGATTATTATTACAAATCCTACAAAAAAACGGTGTCAAACATTCGGCCTCGCATACGATGATGTGACTAAGATTCTGTCTGGACTTTAAAAGAGAATGTGACCTCTGACTTTGTTTCGACCTTTCTTCTCAGAGTGGTCAGTGAAAACACTGACTTCATCTAGTTTTATAAAGAACTAGCTGACCCGACAGACGTTGTCTTGTCTCTTTGATGATATTTGAGCACGCATTCTGTCAATTCTATGTCAAATGTCATAATGTTACATTAAAAAACTTTGCATTGTCCTATTTGTTAAGTATTCTTAAATAAGTGTTCTTAAATTTTCTAATTTTACGCGCAATTTTTTTACGTTTTTCTTTCATAAGAACCTTCTCCTGACAATTACAAACACAACAACAACAAAAAAAGTGAAATCGGTCCAGCCGTTCACGCGTGATGGCGTGACCAAGGGAAATAGAGATTCATTTTTATATTATTTTATAATTATAAAGAATATGATTGACGCGTAAAAGGGTTTGTACGAAATAAAAGCATTTATTATTTCTCACGAAGGGTTCCGTACCGCCGTACAATATTTGAAACTGCATATTTAATAAAAGTTCTATATATATAAAATTCAAAGTCCTGAGTGACTGACTGACTGATATATCAACGCACAGCCTAAGCCGCTGGTCCTAGAGACATGAAATTTGGATGGTGTGTTCTTTGTGAAGAGTAGGTATCCACTAAGAAAGGGTTTTTTGAAATTCCATCCCTAAGAGCCTGAAATGGGGGGTTGAAGTTTCTGTGAAACTTTTTATTCTCTAGGTCGAGTGACACGCGGACGAAGTCGCGGACAGAAGCTAGTACTATATAAAAAAAACTTAAATTTTGTACTTAGTGTATTGTTTATTTTTTGTTGTTTTCGAGTTTTACCTGTTACAGTTCAAAAGATACAGCCCAGAGACAGGCTGTCCGCGGACGGACTGCGAAGGTTCTCGTAGGCATGATTTGAATACGGAACCCTAAAAAGAGAACAATACGACATCCGTGCAAAATCAAAAATAGATGATTTAGATTTGATTTTAGTAACAAAATTAATTTAAAATTTTCCCAGTCTATTTCGGCTTTGAAATATAAATTGAATCGAAGTGTCGTAATACATTGAGAGATATAAAATTAGGTTAATTTAGGTGGTACTTTTGTACTTGATACTTATATATCATATCAATAACATAAATCTATTTCTAATCTATAATTTCCCTTGGTCACGCCATCAAACGTGAACGGCTGGACCGATTTCACTTTTTTTTTGTCGTGTTTGTAATTGTCTGGAGAAGTTTCTTATGAAAGAAAAAAATAAAAAAATTGCGCCGAAAATTAGAAAATTTAAGAACACTTATTTAAGAATACTTGACAACCATATAATAGGACAATGTAAACTTTTTTAATGTAACATTATGACATTTGACATAGAATTGACAGAATGCGTGCTCAAATATCATCAAAGAGACAGGACAACGTCTGTCGGGTCAGCTAGTAAAATAATAAATATTTATAGAATAGAGCTATTTATGAAGAAGCTCAGCGAAAACTACAACCGTACCTATTGATATTTTGTGTGTTTGTTAGTCAATCACACTAAAACGGCTGAATAGATGGATTTGGATGGAATTTGGTATACATATAGTTTATAACCTGATTTAACACATAGGGTTTTCATCCTGGCAAATAACAAGGACTCAATTGTAAAGATTACGCAGATGAACATTTCCTAGATATAGATTTATTTATGCTACATAAAAATTCATTTCGCACTAAAGTTATTAATATATTGAAAAAATTAGATAAATAATGTGGTAACTAACTGGTAGGTTTGTAAGGAATAAGAACTACGTTACCGATGAGTCCTCAGCTCACGATAGCATACCTTTTTGTAAATTCGTGGAAAATGTTGTTGTTATTACATTGATTTTGTTTTAAATAACTTTTTTCATATCTAACATATAATGTAATATCGTTTTTTTTTCCAAATAAAATAAAATAAAATGATGTCGTGGCCTGAAGCTACTACATCTTTATCAAATCGTTTTTGCCAGCGGCTTTCGAAAATGATCCCACGGGAACGTATAACCGGGATAATTATGGTTACCATCTATCTGTGTGTCAAATTTCAGCCAAATCCGTTCAGTTTTCTGTGTTTCTGCGTGCTTTATTTGCGTTCGATAGGCCCATCCTTGAGGAAGGTGTTAGGCATTTTACATCACGCTCTGCCCAAAAAGGAGTAAAAGAATAACTCAGAAAGAACCTTAAGAGAAAAAGATGAACCAAATAAATCAAATCAAATCAAAAGTCATTTATTCAAATTAGGCTGAGGATCAGGTCTTCGAGCTTGCGGGCGGCGAGCCATGGGTAGCTCGCCGCCCGATTAGAACCAGGCTCGGGTCGACGGCGCGTAGTGTTCCACGCGCGCCTCAAAGAGATGTCAGCAGCACTGAAGGGCTGCTAGGACCGATGCCTGCCGGGGTCGCGAGATATTTCGAAAGAGATACCGTGACCCTGGCACATGGGCAACTGAAGGAACACGGGTGTGTTTTAGTCAGCAAAAGTCTGACACGCCCTCCCACTCCGCCCAGAGCGGGAGAAGTCATTTGATGATTTCCGATCCAAAAAAAAAAGGATTTCGAACGTCTAAATTACATAAGACAGCCCAACAAAACACCCTCCCTTGGTCCTAGTGCTTTGGTTAGAAGAAGTGGCGCAACAAACACCCCAGCAGCACAGCTGTCTGTTTAGTTCGATGAACTTGATTCTATACAATAGTAGTTAGACAAAGTAACTACTATTACGATACACAGAACATTAAATTATGTTTTTTTTTCTTTAATGTTCTGTGTCTCGTAAATGTTGCTATATGTCAGCTAGTCATGCCAATATAATATATACAAATAAAATGACAACAACAATCAACTAAAAAAAAATGTAAAATAATTACAAAATAAAAGCCTCCCAGCATTAAGAGCGTGACAGCTTACATATGCAATGCTGATTTCATCATCATTTCAGCCGTAAGACGTCCACTGCTGAACTTAGGCCTTCCCCAATTTGGGGGGCTTTGCCATAATCGCCACGTTTGGCAGGCGGGTTGGCGATCGCATTATGGGGGTCAAATGCATAGAGAACGAGAAGTCCCTTAGTCGCCTTTTACGACACCCACGGGAAGAAATGGGGTGGTGTTATTCTTTACGTCCGGCATCACACGGTAGCTAAATTAATAATGCTGAATTATGTTCACAATATTTAAAGTCGAATGCCGTAAGACACATTTGTCACAACAAACTCAAAATTCAAGAGGTTTGTTTTCAATCAAATGAACATCCAATATTTTATCGATGAATGCTTGTCTACATTTCATTGGTATCTCCCATATTCAACTCTACAAAGAGAATTTTCCGTGAGATAGAAATGTGAAACCGTACTCCATCAAAGATTTGTTTGACATATCATCACGCCGTATTCCTCTAAGGGGTTGATAGAGATATTAAGTGTAATCGCATTGCGTGAATTCATGACCATAACCAGAGATCTAGAATTCTCAACAGTAGGTTGGAGTACACCGACTGGCCTGTTAGTCTAGTGGTTAGTGACCCTGACTGCTAAGACTGAGGTCGTGGGTTCGATCCCCACCCAGGACAAATGTCAACAATCATTTGTTCTGTGTCTGGGTGTAGTTTATTTATAATATGTATGAATTTAGAAATATATAAGTATATTTATCAGTTGTCTGGTTACCATAGTACAGGCTCTGTCTAGTTTGGGACCAGATAACGGTGTGTTGGTTGTCCTAAGATATTATTATTATAGTATAATTTGGAATTTACCATTGAAAACCCAATAACACTTTATCCAACCTAAGGATTGAACCTAGGACCCCCGCGCTCGACAGTCGCGCTTTCTAACGAACAACGAAACAATTTTAATTTCTTCTGAAGTAATTCCCGTTTGTTAATACGATGTTGGTGCAACTTTTTTCATTACAACTAGAGTCTTACACGAAAGTTGTTTTAATGTTTTACAGTGCTGTTTTCTTATGAAACACTGCAAAAAAGGAAATTATTGTGAGCAAGCATGGACGGAACAAGATTTGTTAGAATAATATAATTTATACATTTAATAAAATAGTAGCGAAATCAGAACGGTACATTGGATTTAAAATATAGTAATTCTGCGAGGTAAAATAAAAAAGTAAAATGTAGTAATTCTTAAAAAAATATTTTTGGTTTACATTTTTGTCCGTTTACTTGAATTTGTTTCGACCTTTCTTCTCATAGTAGTCAGACAACTAGGACCAACCTCGTCTAGTTTTGAAAATATCGTGACGTAGATGGTTAAGGCATAAACATCACCCTGACGCCATCTATTATCAAGTTACAGGTACTACACGAACTGGATTGTCTGTAAACGTCACCGCCATCTATTATCGAATAGCGGAATTATCTGTTCTGGTACTATCTAGAGACGTCGCCGCTAACTTTGAATAAATGGCAGAGTTTCACGAATGTCCGCGAATATTATGAGCGATTAAGGTCGTCATATAAATAGCAGATTGTTAGACTGTGAGGACAGTTCGGTTACGAATGTGAGTCAGTAAACTGCAAGTGAGACAAGTGATTCTGATTACTGCATTGATTACTAGATCTGAATTAATTGTTAGTGTTTTTGCTGTAAATTGATATAGCTACAATTATTTAGCCCGTAACAATATTATAGACATTTAAAAGTATTTGTACAAACCTACTTCATCATTTCATCCGTAAGACCCCGATTTGAGGGAGTTTGCTATAATCGCCATGCCTGGTAGGCGGGCTGGCGATAGCAGTATGTTGGTAAAATATAGAGAACGCTGCTGCCCATTCACTAGTAAGTCCTTTAGTCGCCTCTTACGACACCCACGGGAAGAAATGGGAAGGTGCTATACCTTGCCTCCGGTACCAAACCTATTTACAGAAATGCAATCATTTATAGTAACTACTAAAAGATAATCACTTGGTTTTGCCATATTTCAACAACAGTGTTGTAATTCTTATCGCTGACTTCACTACAACCTAATAAATAGTATCTTTATCTAATCGTTTTTCCGATACAGCACACAAGTGATGGATGAATCTGATCAACTTATTATGAGCACATGATATATTTTTGATGGATCAAATAAAACTGGTGACGGTTAATATAATATTTGGATTAGTCTACACAAATCGAAAGTGGGGCGGTATCATCTGTATGGCCTTTTCCCAATATTGCAGTCGGATCCCAGTCTAGCTGGTTGCCAGCTGAATATCAGTATTATTCTTTTTTATTTATTTACATCCTAAGAACAGTGGTATTCAAACTAAATGGCTTTTGCTATGCGCAATACATAAAATCCCTGATCTCCAAACTAGAGGGGTCCCTGTATCTTAGAGATCAGTATCCCTCCGCAGCAATGTCACAAGCCAATATTAGTGACATACTAAATATTACAAATTGTTGTTTTTATTTTTAATCGTAACCTTAAAGTAAATAAAATAAAACAGTAAATTAAAATAACATTCTGATATACAGTTTTGTGTGTGTGTGAGTGTGTGTGTGTGTAAGTGTGTTTGTTTTAAGTACCATCCGAGGACGTGCGTATGAATACACAAGGCACGACCGAGGACCTTTTCAAAGCGAGGACCTTTTCGAGGGTCCTCGGTTTGATTTGACCAAAGATTCGTATTCTGCAAGCCATTTTGAGCTTTTCTGTATACTTAATAGGAAAAAGTTGTCTGAACCTCGGTTTGATCAAAATTTTTCATAATCTTACACACGCATTGTGTATCCACCAGGTGGCGCCTGTGTCACCTCATACACAGCCTCTTTACACTCATTTCACGTTGGTTGTATTATTCGAGGACTTTTGTGTTAACTTTAACACAAAGGACCTCGGTAAGGTAGCTTTTCCAAACAATGTGTATTTGAGACCTCGGTTTGCTAGATTTTCCGAACAATGTGTATTCTAGTCCTCGTTTAGACAGTTTTCCTCGTGTGTAGAAGACGAGTTATGTGCTATCATTTAAATAAAATTATGGAGGAAAACATCGAAGGTATACTGAACCCTTAAGCAAATCGTTAGTAGCTACTTGGCGCACGAGGAATAAGGAGGCTTCTTCTGCTGTTTGTGCTAACTACCAAGGCCTTCTAGATTACACAACATTATCATTTCAACCATAAAATATTTACGGTCATGGGACACAAACAACAAGTTGAAGTAAACAAGTACAACGAAATAAAGAAAGTTTTATTTTAAAATTAAACAAACTATTCGACTCAAACAAAACGAATTACAGAGAAAATATTTAGATCGACATAATTTGGGCTAAAAAATTAACATAACATTAAGTACCCAACTAGCAAAATAATCCTGGATGGCGATTTTATAATGCTACGCGGACTTATAAAGCTCCGATGATGGTTTTGGTGGTTGCTACTGCGCTTTTAAAGCATAAATAGATGCTGTTTTTACTCAAGTACGCATAATCCTATAATTTGTACTTATATCGGTATATGGGATCATATTTCCTGGCAATCATAGGATCTGGACTCCTATGAAAGCATGAAACAAGAGTAATTGCACTCAAGAGTAATAACTCCGGTAACTCGGACTTATATGCGCCTATAAGATCAGACGGTAGGCGGATGCATCGCGTAGTATCTTGCCAGTTTGTCCCTACAAACTGGTAAAAACTGGAGATACCGGGTTCCAGAACATTTTCAACTACTCTTCGTATTTCATGGAACTATTTTGCAAATATTATATGCATAAAACGACCTAATAGTATTTGATATGTAAGCTCCTTCGTGATCAAATTTACGTGCATGGATACCGACAATGAAAAAAAACTGTGAGAGTATGAATGATACACATCTAATCGTCGACCGTAGGTTCAATTGAGGTAAGGGACAAAATACCTAAAATGAGTTGAGTATACAGTTTTGTTCAGAATTTTTCGCTCTATCGAATGGTGAATATGAAAAAATTCTAGCTTAAGAAAAATGTCCCATACCCTAATGATTTTTGGATCCAAATTTCGAATCAGCCCCATAATAACAATGTATCTGAAAAACTATACAATATAGGAACTTGAAATGGTGTAATTATCGCCGCCAATCCACTTCAAATAAGGTAAGGGTCTTCCCAATCAACGAATTACCATTACATGGTTTATTTTTTAAGAAACAATAATAAAACTGCCCTTACACTAATGTCTTTGTTATCTCAAAAAATAAATATTATCCATACTTTAAATGGATTGCACGAGTTTTGACATAGTTGTCCCTTACCCCAATTTGCATTGTCATACTTTAAGCAATGTCAACGTTACACCTATTTGAATCGAATTATATTTAGGTTCGGTGTCCGTTACATCAATTTGCTCGTGAGAAGTAATGAATATTTATCCCTGTTACCTTTATTTACACACACTTCTAACTTCATAACTCAAGATAGCACGTACTTGCACTATTACCATCCTTTTCTATCTCACAACGTATTTCTGTGTGCGAAAGAGAGGATGATACCAATGCGAAAGCAGCGCGCGGGCATCAAAAAAGTCGCTATCAGTGAGAGTTCATCTGTCGTTTGGTCGGGATTGTGCACGGTTTTTGACAAAAACAATGTGGTAAAAATGGAAAAACAAAACCATTTAAACCAATTGCTTCGACGCAGACAGAAATTACTGCAATTAGTGAATAAGATAACACAGTAGGTACATACATTCAATTTTCATGAAACGTCATCTGGAAAACTCAAGGAAGCTAAAAAACTACAGTCTAATCCCTGTCAACCAGGAAAATGTCCTAGGCAATGTTATGAGCTTTTAGATGAGACGCGACAAAGAATTTTCGACCACTTTTGGAATTTAGATACTCAGCAAAAGAGAGATTGGTTAGTGCACTGTGCACTAAGAGTACCAATTAAAATGAAAAAGACTGATTCAACTGAAAGTAAAAGACAATGTACATTTGAGTACTATATAAATGAAGGAGATGGACGGAGACAAATTTGTCAACTATTTTTGCTAAAGTCTATAGATATTACACAGCAGATTTTGTCATATATACTGTAGGTATAATGCACAAGAAGAGGGTTAATCCCAAAAAGAAAAACGAAGTAAACCAATTAATAACATAAAATATGAAGAAGCTACTGTAAATGCGGCAAAGGAGTACAGCGAGTCTCTTCCGGTACTACCCTCACATTACTGTAGGCATTCAAGCAATAGGCTGTATTTACCACAAGAATACAAAACGTTGACAAACTTATACCGCCTATATCGAAAATCATGCGAACAGAAAAAGATAAATTACCTGAGCAAATGTGTTTTCATTAATCTGTTCCATAAGGAATACAGCAACATAACTATTAACGTTCCGAAGAAGGATAAGTGCAACATTTGCGCTAAACATGAAAACAATCCAAAGGAGGCAGAAAAGGACAAGGAAAAGATTAAAGATCACATGGAAGAAAAATATGCTACTTATGAAAGATTTACTAGTCATCAAAACTATTCTGTAAACAAAGACGCTCTAGCGGCAAGCTTTGATTTACAAAAGATTTTAAATACGCCTCATGGTGACAATATTTTGTTATTCTATAGCAGAAAATAACTTTACGATTTATGAAAGCTCTACTCAAAACGGGTTTTGCTATGTTTGGGGTGAATGCGACGGAAAACGAAGGTCAAAAGAGATAGGGTCCTGCCTTTTCATGTATCTGAAAGATGTTGATGATAGAGGAATAAGAAAAGTTATCCTGTATTGCGATGCTTGCACTGGACAAAATCGTAGGACAATGCTGGCAATATTGCATTATTTTTTGTCAATTTCCAAGAATGTCGAAACGATTCAGATAAACTTCTTATTGACCGGTTATAGTTACATGCCAGATGACAGCATGCACTCTGTTATCGAACGAGAAGTGCGAAAATTGACTGTTTGGAGTTACACGCAATGGCCTAGTTACATGGAATCTGTTAGAAAGAATCCTCGTCCCTACGTCGTAACCGTTATGGAGCACAAGGATTTCATTGACTGGGACTGAGTTACAGAAAAACTGTTTCCACAAAAGACGAAGAACTTGCAAGTTACGAAAATTAGAATAGCTACGATAAAGAAAAAGACCTTAAAACAATTTGGACTAAACACTCTATGAACGACGAAGCGGTTGTTTATTTCATCAAAATAAATGGAGAATTGGCAGCCTAAAAGATAGGGAGTAATCCAGAACGTAAAACGAAAAGCGGGAAGGGAAAAGGAAAAGGGACGGGAAAAGGTAAGGTTAAGAGTAAGACATCTATTAGTGTGCCGTCACAACTAGCAAACTCGCCTGATATAACAGTGGACAATAATTGTATAGAGCTAAGACCTTTGTAAAACACCAGGCTGCCAATATCATTCGCAAAATACAAATAAAAAAAAATTATGCGTGAATGCTATGCCCAGTAGATTTCATCAAGATTATTTGAAGCTACCATATTGCGCTAAAGTGATTGATAATTTGAATCTTACAGACGAAGAAGATAATGTTGATGAAAAAAGACGTCTAATTCTGAAACGTTTATTGATCTCAATTTTTTTTTTAAATTTTTATGATTAGACATTGATCTCATGTTGAAGGCTGATAAGAAGGCTATTACAATGTACAAACATTGCATGTAAGCGACACGGTTCTAATACATTTTCATGTCTTTTAAATGATTTCTTATAACGATTTCCAAATTTAAGATATCCGTACGTCAAAAGTGTGTACTTCATTTTCTTTCAAAAATCTCTTTACACTGTATTTATTCATAAATTTTTTCAACAAGTCCTTTACACTATTTTTTCATTAATAGATTAGATCTAACGTAGAGGTCAATTTAATGTAAGGGACGGGACTACAAGGTACTTGGTCAGTAAGGGACATTACTAACAAAATACGTTGTTGTAAGGGACATCTATTTTCTTAAATAGCTAACTAATTTAAATAAATGTTACACATGTAGATAGACCACTGAAATACAAGTTTATGTGTGAAATCAGATCCAAAAAAGGTTAATAACAAAAAAAGTTATGGGCGATTTAGTCCGAAAAAAAACTTTGTCGGCCTCTCCTGAAAAATCGTATTTTGTCCCTTACCTCAATTGAACCTACGGTCGACGTAATTTGGTATCCCTTTCTAACTTGAATAGATTGTAATATTGTCATTCCCTCACTCGCGACTTGCGAGTCACTGTAGTTGTATGTTTTATTTAGTTCTAAAAAGACTTTCAGTCAGAGCAATAATAGAAGTGTTGCAACTTGCTGTTGAAACTTGGTAAGTAGATCTATTCTGTGAACCGCATTAAGATTTTCACACAAAAATAGAAAAAAAAACAATAATATTTGGGGTTCCCCATACATAGAACTGAAACTCAAAAAACATTTTTTCATCAAACCCATACGTGTGGGGTATCTATGGATAGGTCTTCAAAAATGATATTGAGGTTTCTAATATCATTTTTTTCTAAACTGAATAGTTTGCGCGAGAAACACTTCCAAAGTGGTAAAATGTGTCCCCCCCCCCCCCCCCGTAACTTCTAAAATAAGGGAATGATAAAACTAAAAAAAATATATGATGTACATTACCATATAATCTTCCACCGAAAATTGGTTTGACCGAGATCTAGTAAGTAGTTTTTTTTTAATACGTCATAAATCGTAAACCACAATTTACCTTTCATTCAGTCAACTCAAATATAAAAATTAAAAAAAAAAACATTTAATTTCATTAACATAAACCATAAACCTTATTCATAAACCGTGAATTCCTGCAGGTTTGTACGGAACCCTCGGTGCGCGAGTCCGACTCGCACTTGGCCAGTTTGTTTATGTATAATGTTAGAGAAAAGAGACTTGCCGTGAAAATATTGTGTAAATAAACATTGAATCGTAACATAACATCACGCCTTATTTCCCCGAAGGGTTAGAGGTAGAGGTATACCAAAAGTACACCTACGTTTCGCCAGTTATGTTGGTATAACATAATACTTTGAAAAGCGCCTACAAACGTAAAGATAATCGACTCGTCCTCGCTTGGTACTTCATTTTTAGAAAATGTGTGTAAGGAATAATTCGGAACATTCTACTTACATTAATAAATTATCTAATGGTATTTAGGTAGGAAGTTTTTTCATGTCCTCGCTGTGTTCAAGTTCTACTCGGAAAACTGTCCTCAGTTTAGTGATATAAAGTGTAACACAGCGTCCGCAGTTAGTACAAGATATAAGAAATATTGTGTAAAAATACGTCCTCGGAAGGGTGTCGCAGGGCTGACTTAAGGGGTCCTCGGTTGGCATACACAAAGTCCTCGTATGTGCATCGCTGGTCACATTTGGCTGTGTATTTCAGGTCCTCGGTATGATAGCCGCAATTCATACAGAAAAATGTTGAGATAGCATTATGCCAATAAGCTTATCACTATATATTTAGTCATCTGTCTCTTTCTATCTTATTCAAAAAGGCCAACGAAGTATTAAAACCAGTTTTTCGGAGGGTCCTCGGTACGGTCAAGACCTACCAAGGTCCTCGTAAGGGTGTCTGTACAAACAAGGGTGTGTGTGTGTGTATGAGTAGGGTGTGTGTCTGTGTGTGTGATAGGGGGTGGGACGGGGTGGTTTATATTTAAGTGCAAGTTAAATTAATTTTAATTCAGTTTAAGGGAAGGTGACCTAAAAGGAGATCCTCAGTATTATTATGACTTAATTTCGCCAAGTATTTGTTTAATGCACATTAGCATTCATATTTAGTTTTAGAAAATAGTTTCAGTTCCTTGTTTAAATACACTGTATTATATTAGTATTTACAACCCAGTTACGGGGTAACACTATAACCCTTTGCAAGGCTGCTCGTCAGAATTTCGAGTTTACGACAGTCAAAGATCGACGAAAGACAGCCGGGACCAATGGCGTAAACAAGGGTCTTGGTATTAAATGGATGGCCACTTATCTACGGATCGTCTCCAAGGACTCGTGAGAAGCGGGGGCGATAATCGCTAGCGGTAATTGTATCCCCTGATTTTTTATGTAGTAACTCAAATCTTACTTTATTGATAAGGAAATGAGAAGGAGATAGATGGATCGTTCTACTTTTCTACCAACAACGGTCTGTCTCTCGTCTTGTTACGGCATCTCGTTGGAGTATTGATATTTACGGTTTTTTTAATTTGGTTCAAATAAAAGTCCGTATTTTACTTAACTATTAACATTATGCCATTTTTCTGTTTGTCTAGACAGCATATTTAATACGTCTTTTACCCGTAGAATGCCGTAAGCCCAAATGTGGTCTCTACAGAAAAAGGCCACTATGTCACATTATTTTTGTTCTAAAACAAACATTAAAAAAATATATTAGCCGGAATTAAAATTTTAATTAGTCCTAATGAAAACGCAAATGCATTTTTTTAAATCCCATACAGAAACCACAATTATGGATAGTTCAAAAACCATAAAAACAGAAAAACTGCGTTTCGCTTTCGGTACAAAAGTAGAACGACCCAGATAGAGTATTGTTAACTGCACACCAATTATAGGACAAACATATGAATCTTTTGGCGCGTTGTCAAAATCGGAACAAACAACGCCATATTGTTTCTAGGGTTCCGTACGTCCTAATAAAAAAAAACGCAATCCTTATAGGATCACTTTTGTGTCTGTTTGTCTATATGTACGTCTGTCACCGCCAATTTGCTCCGAACCTACTAGACTGAAGAAGTTGAAATTTGGTACAGATACGAACGTGTAACAGAAATAAAACAATTTCGATAAGGAACCCCTTTTGAGAACCAAAATAGGAAATTAAGAATCAAAACTTTTGCAAACTGCACCATGTGATATGTCGAATAAGAAAAGGTATTTTCTCGTAGCGTTTCGTCATATTTTCATACCTTCATCGCTTCGGTTTCAATAATCCTAGAGAGCTCAAATTCTAAGGATAAACTAAAAGTAGTGAGCAGACGTATTAGCGACGGCTGCGAAACGTACAAGCCGTACATTTTTAACTAAAATATTGAATTTGTAGAGTTAAGCCTTGTAGAGTTAGAGGCTTGGATCTACATTAGATCTCATAAATTTTTAACTGTGAAAGCGTTATTTAACCCTCTCCACAAGACTTCAACTCGCACGTGTCCGGATTTATTAACACAAATTCAGAAAACACTATCACGAATGTTTACCAACAGAGCCTCCGATAATTGTAGCTCTGTCCAATGAAATATCGCAATTATCGATATTTCCAGTCATAAACACACCACTACTTCTGAGGCAGTCGGGTGGCAAGAAGTCAAATCAAATCAAACTATTTTTATTTCACATAAACCTACATGGGCACTTATGAAACGTCAGAATCTAGGTGCACGGTTCCAAATGATTTATTCCTATGGAAAAGAGCCGGCAAGAACCTCCATAGTTAGTTGAAGAACTTATATGTATAGAGTTATGAGCGTCAAAGTTTTTTAGTTGTTGTACTCGCGAGCTTAAAAGCAATGCTGTTTTCTTTTAATTTAGTATCCATGTAGTTACAGTAATATAATGTTTATAAAGGAATCAATCAACTTCCATGTAATATCTGTCTGAACATTATATCAGGTTTTGCCGATTTTAATGTGATGGTAATTTATTATCATTTTCTCTCATTACCTATGTTTGGGAATGTGAGTTATTTGAGCTTACTTGTTATTATGACAGTGACAATGAATACATTTTTAGAATGCCCTAAATTCGGTCCAGCAATTAGGTAAATATTGAGTTTTAATTTTGAGCAAATTTGAACACTCTGTTGTATGAGATCACTCGGTCAATTATTCAATGAACTTGAATTAGTGTGTACACAACGCTGTTATGTATTCTAGTTATATCGGTACATCTAACCTACAACGTACGACGGTACGCTGTCTAAACAAGTGCTTACTTTTACTGCCTTTATTTTGATTTGATATGAATTTTCTTTGGAGCAATTTACGGTTTTCGTTTCCATACTTGTATATCCGCACACACATGGCTAAACTAATTTGACTCTGGACTATAAAGTACTCTGTGTTTCTACATGCAGGACACAACCTAGGTTATTGACCGAAAGCTCCCTCCCACCTATAACAGAGAAGCCATTATGCTGTCATCTCTGTACATACCTACTTCACACGTCGGACTGAAATCCTTCTCAATCATAAGGCATTTACACACCGGTGGCTGGTGTCATGCTTCACGCCACCTCGACGTGTAAACGTAGCCTAATCCCATTTCTAGACGTGTTTGTGTAACATTTCCCTAGACCTTTTGCTAAAGAAGAAAATGCAAGTAATCTGGAAAAAATACTTGCCTCGCATAAAAGATTTACAAAGTTTTGAGACTCCATTAAGAGACTTTAATTTTTATTAACCGTAAATGTCCCACTGCTGGGCGAAAGCCTCGCTACTCTCTTACCATGTCTCTCTCTTCAGAACTGCCAAGGACCAATCTTTATTAAAAGAGACCAGCTCATCCCGCCATCTCCGTCTAGGCCTGCCGCCCTGTTGTTTACCAATAACCGGGACTCATTGGGTCGTAAGTTTGGCCCACTGATCGTCTGACATACGGCAGATGTGTCCACCCTAATTCTATTTAAACGTGGTAGCTTTCCGAGTGACATCAGTTATTAACCAACTTCAAAAAAAGGAGGAGGTTATCTATAATATGTATGTATTTAGAAATATATAAGTATGTTTATCAGTTGTCTAGTACCCATAACACAAGCTCTGCTTAGCTTGGGACTAGATGGCGTTGTGTGATAGTTGTGGAATATTATTATTATTATTATTAATTCGACTGTATTTTGTTTTTTTTTATTATTATGTTTTTTTTTATGTTTGTTACCTCATAACTTTTGACTGGGTGAACCGATTTTGATGATTCTTTTTTTAATTGAAATCTGGTGCTTTCCGAATGGTCCCATTTCAATTTGGTTCCATTCGAACAATGGAATCTATGTGAAAACTATATAAGTCTTAAATTTTCATTAAGTATTTGCGCGACAAATGAACGAATAACGCGATTAAATTAGTGCAGGGTATCTACCATAACTAAAAAGTTAAAAATAAAAACTTTTACAAAAAAATAACAGCTGACTTCCTTAAAAAAAGTCAAAAATAACTTTCATTTCGGAAGTCGGTGGCAAAAAAACCTTAAATACAGATCCTAAGACACCGAATTCCGAAATTAAAGTTATTTTTGACTTTGTAGTGTTTTTTTTAAGGAAGTCGGTTGTTATTTTTTTGTAAAAAGTATTATTTTAGTAATGGAACGGATTGTTTATTTTTACCCGGTCCACAAGTTTAAAAACCCAGAATACTCCGTTCCTTAGCCCTCTGGCAGACCTCGAGCGTGGAACTCTGCTGATTTGTCAAAGACCATATTTGAGAACCATAAGTGAGGATGGTATTCATATCACAAAAAAAAAAAAAAACAGGAATTAATCTTCACACGATCTTGACCAAGATTATGTCTGGACTTTACAAGTGTGTGTGTGTGTCTGGACTAAGATAGGAAATGTCGACTCCATTTAGTTTTTTTTTTTAATAATGAAACGCGTAAAAGTGATTTTGATATCGTATTTCTAGAATAAATAATTTCATTTTACTTCATTTACGTGATTATTTTTGTGTTTGTCGCGAAAATTTTAACCTATATGCCATCTAGGATATTCTTTTTTTTATTTAAAAACTCTTTCCAATTTATGTTCCGTATGCGTCGTGCTTTCGTTCAAACATGCTTTTCTGTAAAGTTCACTTCATACCTCACAAGAATTCATTTGTTTGTAAGTAATGTATCGTGGATTCGCGCCTCACCACTTTTCCAAGTGATGTTTTTTTAAAGAATTTGTATTCAACTAATTTCAATTCAGTTAGCCGTGCATAGTGTGCATAGTTCCGACTTCCGAGTTCCTATTGTTAATTTCACAATACGTTAGGGTGGCTTTTTATTTGTTACGACAAATGGGAATAAAAACAGGAAAGAAAGAAGTACTTACAAAGAAATATTAATTTATGTTGGTAAGTGGTTGTTAATATTACAATGTGTAACAGGATAAATACGAGACCTGAAAGCGATTTCAGCTACTTTTAAAATGTTTTTTTTTTAATTATACTTTCTGCCATACCTACCGCCGATTGTGACAAAAGAAAATCCATTTTATTTCAAGGCGAAAAGACTCAATTTTAAATGCGTAAAATAAAAATAGTGTCAACACGTTTTTCTTCATAATAACAGAAAGCTATAAAAAAAAAGTTTCAGTCATTGTATTATACTTTTAACACGATACTCTTAATTATGAAAAATAAAGAAAAAGAACAAAGTTAGTACAATTATTCAAACAAAGAAATCGGTGAACATACGTAAAAAAAAAAACAGTGGAACATAATACCTACTCCTTTATTAAAATCGGTTAAAAAATTAAAATGATCTACGGTCTACAAGTTCATGGCCACAATTCCCTCGTTCATCCAGAGCCTTCTACATTCTACAATATGACATGCCATTTAATAAACCTTTCCTAGGAAAAGTTCATGTCCTTTTAATTATACCCCTTTGATCCGGAACAAGCGGTACTTTGTTTAAACCTAAAGGCCTCTGTCACCTTTCAATGTGATTTTAATTATAGGATAAAGTTCGTTAATATGTTAATCTAAAGTTATTTAGCCGTTAATCGTATCTAAACTTTCCTTCTTACGCCTATAGAAAACTGTGATTTAATAACATTTCATTTACAAAGGATTAGTTGATTAAATCTATTAATTAGAAGGATTTAATTTAACTTTTATTTAGTCGGTCTTAGTCGCTCGAGGGAAATTAATTTGGGTTAAAAAAATACGTAAGTTATAAACTAAAAATCAAAAAACTACATAAACGCCTACTTGAAAGGTATAAATAAGACTTCTATGTCATTTATTTTTTCGGTTTTCGTATAGGCGGAGTAACACGTAATCTAAAGTATTTTTACCGAAATTTTATGAATTTCTCTGCCTCGTTGATCGCAAGCGCTGCTGAGCGCGAGGTCCGGGGTTCGATACCTAAATCAGAAAAAGTTTTATTGGGTTTGTCTATTCCTGATTTCTCAGCAGCAGCCTGGCGTCTGGATTCGTGCCTGTTTGATAGCAATAGGCTCACCCCCTGTTACATGGGACTTAAACATACCTGGCTAAATGTGGGTGTACTATAGGCACACCTCTGCCCAATCGTACGGGGAAACAACGCGGGATGTTATGTTATGTTATTCTATAGGATGTAAGGGTAAACACCGTTGTCACTTAACCCATGGATAGTTTGACTTAAATATAAAATAACAGAGCGAGTTAAAAAAAAAAAAATGTTTTCCTTAAAAGGTTTAGAATTAATTTACGCGCGAGGAACAACGCTACGTCGCGGCGTTACGTGCGCTCGCTAGCGAGACTGACAGCTGACTGACTGGCGTCGCGACCCGTGCGTCGGCGTCGGGCAACGCGGCGTATTGAGACGCAAGTTTGTTGCTCTCGCGCATAGGGTGAAATGTTCTTGTGGAAAAAAGCAGATTTTCTTTAAAAAAAAATCATTTTACGTTCTATTAACGAAACCAAATCACTGGTTTCAAGGATAACGGTGTTTACCTTTACATCCGGTATATGACTTAGTAATAACATGTGACTCTCGCTATACTGCTAAAACATATTCTTCCCTTTTGGCTTAGCCGTAGCCGGGCAAAAGTAACTTAGCATAATCTCGTAGCATAGATACGACGTAGCTATTGGTACGTCGTAGCGGTGGCTACGGCGTAGCCCGTAGCCATCCTTCTACGCACAATGTCATTTGTAGACTAACTTTAGTTTGCTAGCAGCCTACAAGTATATTTGTGGATAGGTGATATGATTCATTGCACACAGAAATCACGCTAAGCCGGTAGTCCAAAAGGCAGTCTTACCAAGGAGTTAACAGGTAACTGAGTTGTAGAGTTCAGATATGCATTCACTGGGGTATCATCTTACTCAGTTACTGGGTTGTAGAAGTCAGATAGACGGTCACTTCATGTAAAATACTGTTAATCAGCTGCATCTAATTAAACTTAATAAAAAAAGCTAACCAGAATAAATATTATTTCTACATGTTTAATGGTACAGATTAACATAGTTTAACAGCCTATTAAATGATTAATATTGGTTTGTAAATAAACGGGTACTTGATCAGTTAATGAGCCATAATTAATGAGATTAATTTCATATGATCAATTAAGCCTGGTATTAATTATTTCATTTGTAAAATGGACCACAGTTGGAATAATCTGTGTAGTATTTTAAATTAAATTTTCAGCCTCGTTGGTCTAACTAGTAGTTGCCAAGCAGGAGTGCTGCTCTTTAGGTGCTAGATTACAAAGAAAAACAAAATATTGCCTGTTTTACCCATTTTTAATAAAAATTACACTTTGAAGTTAAGAAAGTGGTGAAACAAGAAGAAAGTTTTTTTTTATATCCAGTGGGCCAGGGCCAAATAAATTAGGGCTGAGTAAGTAGCAGATGACCCCACCTATCTAACATTTTCGTATGTTCAACGTTCTGCCAAGCAACCTGTATAACATGGCGAAAGGATCGCCCCCTTTTTATCAACCATTCAGCCGAAAGACATCCGCTCCTGGATAGGCTTCTCCAAGCGTCACCATATCGGCCGCTTTTTTGCTTCTCGCATGCAACGTATTCCTGCAGCATTAACCAGTTCATGGGTCCACTTTTCCCTGCCAGGGTCGCGAGATTGTTCGAAAGAGATACCGTGACCTTGGCACATGGGCAACTGAAGGAACACGGGTGGGTTTTAGTCAGTAAAAGTCTGACACGCACTCCCGCTCCGCCCAGAGCGGGAGAAGTCATTTGATGATTTCCCATCCAGAAAAAAAAATGGGTCCATTTTGTGGGAGGCCTTCCAACTCTTACGGTATGCGAGTGGTGACTCCACTCCAAAACCTTGCAGCCCCATCGGCTTTCTGTTCTGCGTGCAGTATGCCCAGTCGGCTGCCACTTGAGTTAGCCAATTCTTCGGGTTCTATCAGTTGCTTTGATTTTCCGCCACCCTTTATTACATGGACCTTATAACAACATAGTTGGCGAAATGTGCGTGTGCTATCTTTTCTGGCCAATCCTAATTAATATTAGCGTGATGACACGTGAAGTTGTATTGATACAATTATTCATCAAAAGCAGCCTATAATGTTTCTACTGCTGGGACATAGGCTTGTCTCTATAAAAGGGAGTGGAGCGGAATCTACCACGCGGGCCCAGTACGGATAGATGTCACATAACTTCGAATTTTTGGACGTGGAGCAGTGGTGATGTAATAATTTACACAAAAAAAAAGTGACCGTTTGGTGCCGGCCGTAAAGAATAACACCACCCCATTTCTTCCCGTGGGTGTCGCAAAAGGCGACTAAGGCACTTACTAGAGAATGGGCAGCGTTCTCTATGCATTTTACTACTATAATGCGATCGCCAACCCGCCTGCTAAGCGTGGCGATTATAGCAAAGCCCCCCAAATTGGGGGAGGCCTAAGTCCAGCAGTGGACGTCTTACGGCTGAAATGATGATGATAAAAGTGCCTGATTGGTTTCAAACCTCCGACCTATATCTCGAAAGTCGTGGCTACAGAAGTTGAACAAAAACTTATTAATTTTGATGCACAATTTATTTCTATTTGCTTATTCTAATTTGAGCAAAGATAATAAAGAGTGGTTTGCCATGTTCCACTCGTATTGATAACTATCATATGCAATTATGTCCATTGTTGGTATTATATTACGAGTGCATAATTTGCTTATTACCATTCACTGATATACTCGTAATTATTCTATTTTTGGAAGGGAAAGATTAATGACCTTATATTTGGGGACGTATTATTACGTAAATAAAGTAACGCACAACTCTCTTGCGTTGAAATATTTCGTGGTTTATTAAACAAAATTTGCTGTTTGCGCGCATAAGTATTGCATAATTCTACACAACAAATTATTTCTTTTTAATAACCGACGAAAAATTTCGCCATCAACGAAAACTTCGTAAGGTCTAGAATCATGTGCTGAATTCATTGTTTCAGTATACAAGATTGAACAGAATAAACGTAAGTCCTGTCCAAGTATGTCAAAAATTATGCATTATGCCATACCTACCGCCAATTGGGCCAAAGAAAAATGAAACCTATTACACAGCAATAAGAATCAATTTTAAATGGATGAAGTAATGCTTTGGTCGACACGTTCTTATTAGTAGTAATAGTTTGCTTTGAAAAAAACCGGCCAAGTGCGAGTCGGACTCGCGCACCGACGGTTCCGTACAAACCTGCAGGTCATCATCATCATCATTCGTCATCATTGTTTATGAAATTAAATGTTTTTTTTTTAATTTTTATATTTGAGTTGACTGAATGAAAGGTAAATTGTGGTTTACGATTTATGACGTATTAAAAAAAAACTACTTACTAGATCTCGTTCAAACCAATTTTCGGTGGAAGTTTACATGGTAATGTACATCATATATTTTTTTAAGTTTTATCATTCCCTTATTTTAGAAGTTACGGGGGGGGGGACACACATTTTACCACTTTGGAAGTGTCTCTCGCGCAAACTATTCAGTTTAGAAAAAAATGATATTAGAAACCTCAATTTCATTTTTAAAGACCTATCCATAGATACCCCACACGTAAGGGTTTGATTATTTTTTTTTTTTGTGTTTCAGTTCTATGTATGGGGAACCCCAAATATTATTGTTTAAAAAAAAAATAATATTAGAAACCTCAATATCATTTTTGAAGACCTATCCATAGATACCCCACACGTATGGGTTTGATGAAAAAAAATTTTTTGAGTTTCAATTCTATGTATGGGGAACCCCAAATATTATTGCTTTTTTTCTATTTTTGTGTGAAAATCTTAATGCGGTTCACTGAATACATCCACTTACCAAGTTTCAATAGCACAGCTCTTATAGTTTCGGAGAAAAGTGGCTGTGACATACTCGGACAGACAGACAGACAGACAGACAGACATGGCGAATCTATAAGGGTTCCGTTTTTTGCCATTTGGCAACGGAACCCTAAAAAAGGTTTTGGTCATTGTATGATATTATGCTTTAAACTCAATCATCTAATTAGGGTGTATAAGGTCTTGCTTTAATTGTCACACGTTGTATAAATAGAATAGATAAGGTTGCCTTAAAGTATTTAAACAGTTTTCGGTATAATTCGGGATTGATATTCTTCATCAGGGCTGTCCAGCCAACGGGCCGCGGGCCGCATGCGGCCCGCGGCTTGTTTTCATGCGGCCCGCGACGGATGTTCTAAAGTGTAAATTAATCAGAAAATTGTTTTACTTCCTCAGTTAAAGTCTAGTATCGCTTATTTATGTGAAAGTACCGTGTGGTGCCGGACGTAAAGAATAACACCATCCCATTTCTTCCCGTAGGTGTCGTAAAAGGCGACTAAGGGACTTACTAGAGAATGGGCAGCAGCGTTCTCTATGCATTATGCCACCATACTGCGATCGCCAACCCGCTTGCCAAGCGTGGCGATTTTGGCAAAACCACCCAAATTGGGGGAGGCCTAAGTCCAGCAGTGGACGTCTTTTTTTTTTTTTGGATGGGAAATCATCAAATGACTTCTCCCGCTCTGGGCGGAGCGGGAGGGCGTGTCAGACTTTTACTGACTAAAACCCACCCGTGTTTCTTCAGTTGCCCATGTGCCAGGGTCACGGTATCTCTTTCGAACAATCACGCGACCCCGGCAGGCTCGAACAATCACGCGACCCCGGCAGGCTAGCAGTTGACGTCTTACGGCTGAAATGAATGAATGAATGAATGTGAAATTATGTATTCAACAGTGAACTTTATAAAATCTAAGTATAGATCTTCATTAATCAGATAAGTCACTTCTTCATGTAATGCGTCTGGCAACAACGAATGTTGACGTTGATATCGATATGATTGTTACAGATAAATTCATGAAGAACCAATAATCGTACAAAGAAATGGTTACCTTGTATTTTTTTTACTTGAAAACTGAAAATATTTGTTTCTGCGGCCCTCCCGCTTTTGTAGTAAATTTAATTAGCCCGCGAAGGTATGTAGTTTGGACAGGCCTGTTCTTCATTATCATAATCCTAAACTTGAGCTTATCTGCTGGTAAGCTAGTCCTGTAGGAATTCTAGACTGAGTCCCTCTAGCCTACCTTCCATACTAATGATTCTCAGACAGGCAATTCCCGTATTTTAGATCATTCTAGTTTACTGAGGCTAACGTTTTGTGAAATCTCTGCGCTCCAATTTTTGTTCGATATTATCGCGTTCTCAATCGCCTGCATTGCGTTGAATGAAACAACAAGCTTTTCAGTCCGTCTCGCGTTGATAATAGGTACGGACTGGGATGGGCCCTCTTAACTGCATGGTTAGTTAGTACATGCTTATTGTGATTTCAGAAAGCAATAGATCCAAAAAACCTAAGAATATGAAGCACTAATGATGGTTGAAACAGGGATTTCATAGAAAGAAAGAAGAAAAAAATAGCACAGACTAAAAGACACATAGTACAATATAAGAAAAAGTAAAGTAAAAAAAAAAACACATAAAAAGTATAAAGTGGTATATCAGAAACAAGTACTGAAGTGTGCCCTACGGCTGCGCCAAAATGGCCCAGTTCAGCAAAACTGTCAGACAACTAGTGCCTGACACTGGTTTTCAACTGGATCTGAAGTGAGAGGTGACGGATTGAAATCAGTTTTATACCAATACGTTGTCGGTGACGTGTTTTTGCATACTTAAATATAATGATAAATTTATTATATTTGAGTATGAAAAAACACGTGACAGATAAAAATATCGTACTGATGTTTTACATACAAATGATATTGATATAATTAGTTCGTTAATAAAGAATTCTTTCTCTTCAAAAGAATTCTCTGTCAGAATCCCAATGATCATTATTTTGGTATTCCTGTCCCGTTCCAGATTACATAAACAATATTGAGTGGTACCTCTGTTACCTCTGAATATTCAGGAATCTGTTACTTATAAATATACCATGAATCTACTTATTAGCAACTTTGCATAAGACGGATAAAAGAAATACTGTTTTCTTTCAATTAAAATTAATTTGATATTTTTTGTTTCAAATTGGCTATGAAACTTGACTCAAGAGATCCTTTGGAAAGATAAAAGCGATGGTCCGTTTTGAATTACCAATCCTTATGGAAAAGAACTGGCACGTTAGTCAAACAGGTCTTGATATTTAAATAATTATCTTTGAGAACGTACGACCTTATTGGTGATATTCTTCAGAAAGGTCTGGTGCGTACTACTGGTAACCGGCCTGCGTGTATGACCTGATGTATGAACATAAACGAAACAAAAAGAGTGTGTAAGTATCGTAGCAGATGGCGTTCTGTAGTTTCTACCTACCCCCGTGGGAACAAGGCGTGAGTTTATATATGTATGTATCTTTGTATATTAATATCAACAAAACTTATTTCTTTATGAGTTAGCTTATTATTTGTGCAGCACTTAATCCGCCAGATACGGGTGGTCTCATTACACGGAAGTTCTAAAGGGGTGTTCAAATTAGTTACTGCTACGCTGCGATAGATTGTATTTGTACATTTCTTACAAAACAGAACTTGCAAAATCAGCCTATAATTTTCCCACAGATGGGAATCACTCACTGTCTCTTCGATAGGGCGTAGGTTGAAATCTACCACGCGGACCCTGTGCGGATTGGAAGATATCACATGTCTCCGATTTTTTGGAGCTAGAACATGCCATAACGGTGAAGGAAAACATCGTGATCTTTTCAGCTAAAACATCGTGATGTTTTCCTTCACCGTTTTGAGACCAGTGGTGATGAAATTATTTATAAAAAGTAAAGCCTGCCTGAGCTCGAACCTGCGATCTACAACTCATAAGTTGGGGCCGATACCACTTCGACACCATTCATCATCATCATCATTTCAGCCGAAAGACGTCCACTGCTGGACATAGGCCTCCCCCAAGCACCGCCACTTGGACCTGTTCTGTGCCTCTCGCATCCAACGTATTCCTGCGGCCTTCACCAGGTCATCGGTCCATCTTGTGGGAGGCCTTCCAACACTATGTCTTCCAGTACGCGGTCGCCACTCCAGAACATTCCGACCACATCAGCCATCTGTTCTGCGAGCAATGTGCCCTGCCCACTGCCACATAAGTTTGGCAATTCTTCGGGCAATGTCGGTAATCTTGGTTTTCCTACGAATCTCATCATTTCTGATTCGATCACGTAGAGAAACTCCAAGTATAGCCCTCTCCATTGCTCTTTGGGTGACTTTTAGCCTTCTTATGAGGCCCATTGTGAGCGACCGTTGCTCCTCTCAAAACAGAACCTTGATTTTTGAGTACTCCCAAAATCGTATAGTACGTTCTGCTCTTAACCCGCAACTTATAATATTTAGCTTTTGCTTATCTCACATACCTGATAATTATATGGGAGCTGCCTAAAAACCACCCAAAAAAACCCAATAGGTCTGTTTCTGGGCGTCGCATCATTTGAATGCCGTTTGGCTACACAAACTCGTGGAACAAAACGCCGCGTTTCTTAAACGCTGGTGTGAAGCATCCTTGTCTTTCATCTGCACAATATGAAGTTCTGAGTGAAGTTAATACCACGCTGCTCTTTTGGCAAAGTAGAGTAACATGATGAGTAAGTACTAGTTTACTTATATTAACTTGGTTTCCAGATTGTGCTATGTCCTTGTTGTGTATCTAGGTTTTGCTTGGTGGTAGGAGCGTTCTTTCCTATAAAATACTTGTTGATTAAAGGTAAATAATAATTATATTATGTAAATAGCTTTTCTTTTTTTTTTTGGGAAAGATCTTTCGCCAGTTAACCTAGGAGGTGGTTGGCTGCTTAACCTGGCTTGCCTGTGGCTGCCTCAATAAAATCCAGGCAGGGTTTAAAAACTTAAAGCTAAGTTAATACACGCGAAGGCATTGAACCTACATACATAATAATACTTATCTATCGATTTATCCTCATAGGCAAATCTATTTATTAAAAATCATGAAATATTCATTCACGGACAGACAACGTACAGCCTAAACTAGTGGGTCTAAAAGCGTTCAATTTTGCTCAAGATATTTTCGAAATATGAAAGTTTTTTTTGTTATTAATAGTCGGAGGACTATTCGTATTTTTTTTTATTATGATATAAATTTCTCTGTGTGTCTTTCTGCTAGTGTTATCGAGAGTCGTATAATGAACTACAATAAAAAATAAAAAAACGAAACATTGCAGGTCATGCTTTGGTTCAGATTCGTATGCTGAATCCATCGTAACAGGTTGTGCATTGACGAAACCTGCCACCCTGTATGCACAGTCTTCGCGCACGGAACCGCTCACAACTAGATTACTAGTACTGAGTCGTATGTTGGAACCCACGCCTCTAACTACTTAACTACTGCTACTTTGTGTAATTTATTTCATGACCACAGCTCTCAAACTGTAAAAGAAAACATCTTAAGCAAATCGGCATAACGGTTATAAACCACAAATTTTGAAGGAATTTAACATCTATACATATTCTAAGCCTCCGGAACCGCTGACAATTTGATAAAACCATAGGACTTATTACTTTACAATATGAATATATTAACACTTTAATTTTAAAATCTCATTTCACGTACTTATTTAATAAAACTCCTGATAGATTTAAATATATCAACACCCGCGGAGAAAGTTATTAAAATTAAAACATAAACACGTAGGCCCGCCGTGGATATTAAGAACATTTTAAAGACAACATTATACCTCATAGTTTCACGTTCTTAATGTGTTTAGTTTAAAAGCCTTCTCATTAACTCATTTGGCATCATGTTAAGTTAATTGACATTTACCTAAGAGATTTATATTAAGGTATTTCAGCCCTAATTGTACGAGGGAGACTTTTGACCTTTATTGAAAGGGGGATCATACTTGTTCTCTGCCTGGTGGAGATTTCTACCTATTAGGTCCAGGATTTTATACGATATTTTATTCATCATGTAAAGAAACCAGAACGACATAAAACTACGAATTTGAAGGATTTTTTTTTATTTCTTATTTACCTTTACAAAAATAGATTTTTTTTTTCACATATTTCCCTCGCCAAACTTTATAGTTTGATGGCGAGAAGCGCGCGTTTATCATACTTAACTTAAAATTATAAACAACTTAAAATTATAAACAACTCACAATTATAAACTCAAATTAAAATTGAGTATAAAATAACCCGACAACGGCAGACCGATACCAACATACAACAGACAATGAATTCCAGACCAGAGTGACCAGCTGGCCACTCTGGTCTAGAACTCACCGCCTATCACAGCTCGACGACGTGTCTGCGCCCTCCAGAAAAATATTCCTTAGTCTGGACTTTAACACATATTTGCTTATATTGGAGTTATTCCTTAAAAAATCTATTTTATTAAACACTTTTGGCACCACATATTTAGACGTTCTTTTTCCGTAATAGTTTGTTATTTTTGGTTGCACTAGTCTTCTCTCTCTCACACTCCTTGTGTTATACATATTTGACATCTACCAAGATGCACTGGGCCCGCTTGGTGGGTTACTCCTTTGATACATGGTGGGACTCAGGCCTAGTCTCTCATAGGGACGAGGCCGGAGTCCCACCAGTGGGAACATTGGTAGACTGATTGTGCATTTAAAAAAATGGAAAAAAAATGTCTTTTTGAATGACGTCCGCCCTAGGAGGACATATTTATTATATCGACCTTATTGGTGATGTTCTTGAAAACGGTCAGGTGCGTGACACTCGCAACCGGCGTGCCCAGATGTACGAACGTAAACAAAGCAAAAGGAGTAGCAAGGATCGTAGCATGAAGGGGTCTGCTAGGACCGACGCCTGCCGGGGTCGCGAGATTTTTCGAAAGAGATACCGTGACCCTGGCACATGGGCAACTGAAGGAACACGGGTGGGTTTTAGTCAGTAAAAATCTGACACGCTCTCCCGCTCCGCTCAGAGCGGGAGAAGTCAATTGATGATTTCCCATCCAAAAAATATATATATATATCTATACAGGGTGTCCCAAAAATAAACGTCAAGCCGAAAACGATTGATAGGCCAGGTGGTGACAGTTATCAGAAAAATAATAAAAAAATCTAAGTTAAGTACTTTTCAAATTATTGTGACTACAAATCTTTACTTTTTATATTTTTTTTTTGTGAGTGATGTAACCCTGAATAACCCTTCTGTAAACTACAGTCCAAAATTAAAACACAACTACCTCAGTTTTAAAGAAAACTTCACTTTTTTGCTACACCATGTACTAAAAATTATTACATCGCCCAACTTTAACTGACTGTACTGAAAAAAAAATGCTTAGCTTAGATTTTTTTTATTATTTTTCTGATAAATGTCACCACCTGGCCTATCAACCGTTTTCGGCTCGACGTTGATTTTTGGGACATCCTGTATACCCAATACCAACCAGCGACCTACAACTTAAGCATCATAGGTACCCATAAATGTTGGTCTCACATTGTCACAGGAAATAATTACGTCAAGTTTATGTTAAACGTGTCAAAACTACTTAATTGAATGTACATAATTGTGTGAGATAATTAGCTTTAACTCCGCAAACTGTATTTAATTACACCTCGGGTTTAGGCTTAATCTACGTGTATCCCCTGAGTAAACAGTTGTTACATAATATGATAAACATAAGGCTGTGTTTACAGTGTACAGAGGATGTGATGCCAATTAAAATGAGACTCGAATCTTTTGAAACTAGGTTCCTTATCGCACGCAATAAATGATCATCATCATTTCAGCCGTAAGACGTCCACTGCTGGACTTAGGCCTCCCCCAATTTCTGGGGCTTTGCCATAATCGCCACGCTTGGCAGGCGGGTTGGCGATCACAGTATGGTGGTAGAATGTAAATGAATAGTGAACGCTGCTGCCCATTCTCTAGTAAGTCCCTTAGTCGCCTTTTACGACACCCACGGGAAGAAATGGGGTGGTGTTATTCTTTACGTCCGACACCACACGGTAAAAATAAATGATTTTATTTCTGCGAGTAGTTATTTACCAAACACTTTTACACGTCAATCATATGACTAAAACTAGATGAGGTCGGCGTTTTCTATGTGACTACTCTGAGAAAAAAGGCCAACACAAACACAGAGGTCACAGAGTCTCTTTTAAAGTCCAGACAAAATCTTGATCAGATCAAATGAAGACCATGTGGATTGTTGTCTGAAATCTGTCTTTTAAGGAAATAACCACACAGATTGAGTGGACCTGTCCAATCAGTGCACTTATTAGTAATTATGCCGTTCAACTCAGAATTTAAACAGCTCATTGATTTGAAGAACAATACCAAAGAAAGGACATTTGTGTAGGCCGCATAAGTTCCTCACTTGGCGGATGAGAGCAGACCGAAGAAAGTGTAACATTTTGACCAACCCGACCGTTTTTACACGCTTTATATTAGCTTCACTTGTATGTTATGTTTGTTTGTAACCAACTCCTTATTGCGCGATTTTGACCCACTTTCAACGACCAGATTTCATTCAAACTTTGCACACCTGTCAAGGACCGATGATAATGCAATAATTTCATAAATTTGTGCAAAAAACTGTCTTCGAAAACTACGCTGACATACGTCACAAACTACGCTGACATACGTCTCAAAATTCGAAACACCCAAAAAAATAGAAAATAAATAATAGTTTAAAAAAACGAATGGGAAAAAAAGCGTGGGGTGCGTGATATCAATAAAAAATACCTTAAAAAGCACCCCACGCTTTTTTGCCATTATTTTCTACTTTTTAGTTTGGTTTTCTATGGAAGCGTGTTTTTTAGTTTTTTTTAAACTATTATTTTTATATACTCTCAAACAAATGAAATGAAGTGTCTATTTATGGCAGTAGCTAGTAGTAGTAGTATCTTTAAATACACTTTTCATCATCATCAACTGCCAAGTCTTATCCTGACCATGTTGAGGTCGGCTTCCAGTATAACCGGATTCAGCTGTAAACCAGTATTTAAAATGGAGCGACTGCATTACTCACTTCCACAATCAGCAACTGGGTAATACGATACCCCTTGGTAAGACTGTTAAAATCAATATTTCAGGGAAAACTTTAATACTAATATCTCTGATTACCACCAATAAAAAACTTTTTAAAGCAAAAAATAATAAACCTTAAAATTTTGAGTTGGCGCTGAAAAATCAATGAACTAAGATGACTCAAAGCGCCGACTCATAATTTTAAGGTTTAGATATTATTTTTTGCTTTTCTATTTTTTCGGCGGTTTAATTTTTTGTTAAAAAGTTTTTATTTTGTAGTTTTTTTGTAGCTTCAATGTACTAATAATACTTGGCAAGGTATACCCTATCCAATGAAAAATGAATTATCAAAATCGGACTACTCTGTACAAACTTATGCGTGGTTATACATTACAATCAATGAGTGAACAATCAATCATCTCCTGTTTTCCGACCCTTAGGGTTCAAAATTTATATGGGACCACCCTCGGAGTATACACTTTCCAAT
Organism: Aporophyla nigra; assembly: GCA_947507805.1. Classification (NCBI taxonomy): domain Eukaryota; kingdom Metazoa; phylum Arthropoda; class Insecta; order Lepidoptera; family Noctuidae; genus Aporophyla; species Aporophyla nigra. Next base: position 5,986,419 of record OX382292.1, on the reverse strand, counting down.
AAAAAAATAATTATCACAATCGGACTACTATGTAAAAAGTTATGCGTGGTCATACATAAAAAAAATATATATATACGCGTCGAATTGAACTAAATAAACGAAATAAACTCCTCCGTTTTTTTCGTCGTTTAAAAACAGTGTACATGCACAGCCGTTGTATACTTATAAACAATCCTATAAGTAACGGTCATCCCAAAAGTTACAAAATACCCCACTCTTAAAATGTAAATGACAAACAAACTCACCAACTATTTAATGGTGTTATTATGTAAATAAACTGCGTACATCGTAAACTTTACTCCAGTATCTGATATTAGTGAAAATGTGGGACGCTAGTAAATAATACAGTGATAAGGAAGAATTATGAACAAAACTACGTGATTTAAGTTTTTTGGGTGTAATGTTCGGGCTTTACACCTTTACAGGGATAAGATTTATGTTCCCGGTTATTTACGGAAAGAAAATATAAAAATTACTCATATTTTAATAAACATAAACAAAAAAAATATTTTAGACCAAACACATTTTTTTTAAGAGTTTTGTCTGGAAAATACGGAACTCTTAAAGGATCATTTCGTTATCTATCTATCTGTGTGTTTGTCAGTTTGTCAAGACCCTTTTCTCAGGAATGCGCTGAAGTATCGAAATAAAATTGTTACCAAATACCGGTCTACTAACGGTCCCTTAGACCTCAAAATCAAATCATACTGCGACATTCTTACTTATTTATTATGGCAATCATTGGAATTGCCAACATCATCTGCCCAGCCTTTTCCCAACAATGTTTGGGTCAGCTCCCAGTATAACCACAAGCAACAGAATACCAGTATATTACATGGACCGACTGCCTATGTGACCTCCCATTAAAAGTCGTATATTCACATTTATCTGACGTCATTACCTTTCCCTCGAGGTCCGATGCACGCATTGCGTGTCCGTTATTTGCATAGACACATTAGTTGTACTAAAACTACACAATAGAAACAAATTGGAACTGCGTACGTATGCAGATTTTATCTAAAAATATTGCTCTGTCCGACCATTTTGTATGGCATTGTGATTTCAACGACCACTCTGCGTAGACACTATGATTCAATGCTGAATTCTCCGAACATTTCAACACTGGTGATGTGTTATCTGTACAGTGCATGAAAAAGCATAAAAATGGATGAAATATTTATTTATATGAACTTTTGCACTTACAAAATATTTTCAAATAGCCACTGTTCGGTCCTTCTATGTTTGTGGGACATATATAACAGGCCTTAATTATGCCTATGGCTCAATAATAACAGCCGCACGGTTCGATTGAAGGTAAAACTACGCTTGCCGAGGTCGGTCGGTCGATGGGTCCAATAAATATCGAGACTCATCCGAGCCTCAACAAGTACGTTTAACCGTTGGGCCCGGCTGTCATTTTTAGTTGTAAGGCAGTCGTCACGGGTAATCAGAAGCCCGTAATTCTAACAACCAGTCACCAAATCACCAACTGATTTCGTATTACCCAGTAACTGTGTTTTTGAGGTCCGGTAGGCAGTCGTTTCATGTAAAAATCAATCGTCACTACATAATTGACTGGCCTGTTAGTCTAGTGGTTAGTGACCCTGACTGCAAAGACTGAGGTCATGGGTTCGATTCCCACTCAGGACAAATCTTTGTGTGATTAGCACAGTTATTTGTTTTGTGTCTGGGTGTAATTTATCTATAATATGTATGTATTTAGAAATATATAAGTATATTTATCAGTTGTCTGGTTACCATAGTACAGGCTCTGCCTAGTTTGGGATCAGATAACGGTGTGTTGGTTGTACTAAGTTATTTTAGTTATTTATTTAATAAATCTCCATTGCATTGACATCAATTCGACTAATGTTAAGGCGTTGGTTTAAAAAAAAAAAAAAATTTAAAGTTTCATCATCTTCATAACCACTGCTGGGACATGGGCCTGCTCTCAGTGGGAGGGTGTGGGCCTTAATTTACAACGCAGGCGCAGTGCAGATTGGTAGGTGTCACATGTCTTCGAATTTTTGATTTTTGGACATACCGGTTTCCTTACGATGTTTTCCTTCACCGTTTTTTTAGGGTTCCGTTGCCAAATGGCAAAAAACGGAACCTTTATAGATTCGTCATGTCTGTCTATCCGAGTATGTCACGGCCATTTTTTTCGGAAACTATAAGAGCTATGCTGTTGAAACTTGGTAAGTAGATGTATTCTGTGAACCGCATTAAGATTTTTACACAAAAATAGAAAAAAAAACAATAATATTTGGGGTTCCCTCCCCATACATAGAACTGAAACTCAAAAATTTTTTTTTCATCGAACCCATACGTGTGGGGTATTTATGGATAGGTCTTCAAAAATGATATTGAGGTTTCTAATATCATTTTTTTCTAAACTGAATAGTTTGCGCGAGAGACACTTCCAAAGTGGTAAAATGTGTCCCCCTCCCCCCCCCCGTAACTTCTAAAATAAGGGAATGATAAAACTAAAAAAACATATGAAGTACATTACCATGTAAAATTCCACCGAAAATTTATTTGAATGAGATGTAGTAAGTAGTTTTTTTTTAATACGTCATAAATCGTAAACCACAATTTACCTTTCATTCAGTCAACTCAAATATGGAAATTAAAAAAAAAACATTTAATTTCATAAACATAAACCTTATGCACAAACCGTGAATACCTGCAGGTTTGTACGGAACCCTCGGTGCGCGAGTCCGACTCGCACTTAGCCAGTTTTTTTTAAGAGCAGTGGTGATAAAATTATTTACACAAAATAAAGCGCCTACCTGGGTTCGAACTCACGAGCAACAACTCGTAACACAATACCAGTGCGCCACCACTGCTCCTCAAATGTATGGTTAGGATTAATAGTAGGTAAGCATGTAGCCATCAACATGTAACTCCTAAATTATTTTCCAGTTTCACAGTTGTCACATAACATACTACATAATATGAACACTTCAGCCACTTAACATGTACACATGTCGAGAGACACATCTAACGCGGTTCATTTCAATTCAATCCACGAAAAAAATCCTTTAAAAACATGGCGTAAGCACCACGGAAAGAGAATCACGTCGCTAACTTGTAAAAACGTTATCAAAGCCTCTACGTTTGTGTTCACTAAAAGCCTTATTTGTGACGGTAATATCTTGAAGCACGTAACACGTGAAACTACACGTTAACATGATGTACGGAATAAGTGGTTTCTACTTCAAAGAATTATTTTTTCTAACTTTTTTAACAAGCTTCTATTGAAGTTGGTTTTCTATTTTCTATTGAGGAAAAGAAGTTACAAATACTCGTGTAGTTTTATGAATATTGGTCTTATATAAACTTACTGTTTAACGGCCGCGACTTACGAGTAGTAGGTCGTGAGTTCAAACCTAACCAGGCGCATTACTTTGTGTAAATTATTTCATCACCACTGCTCTCAAAACGGTGAAGAAAAACATCGTGAGGAAACCGGCATGTCTTAGAATCAAAAATTCGACGACATGTGACATCTATCAACCCGCACTGGGCCCGCGTGGTGGACTATGGCCCACTCCCTCTCACTGAGAGGAGGCCTGTGTCCCAGCAGTGGGAACATGATAGGCTGCTGATGATGAAACTTACTGTTTGTAAAGCCTTATTGGCACGGAGTTCTTGAATGCAGCTTGTGGTAGTAGTGAACTTGTAGAAAAGTGTGGAAATCGTCACGTAAGGAAAAAGCTTATCGTTGGTTCCGCCTCCATTGCGACTTTTAGTATGCATAAATGAAAGGGAGAGATGTTTATATACAGTTCTCATGGTTTTCGAGGGTGCTGAAGCTAGGTAGTGGAGGAACTTCGTTGCTGTCGGGGGTCCCCCAACTCCAGACATTTTATGTTTAGTTATTTTCTTATGTCGGCGTTATAACGTTAGAAAATCTACGTACTAATCAGTCTCATAAAAGATTTAATGTGATTTAAAGTGGTCTAGTCTTCTGACAATTGTATTGCATTGTTATTTTTTAGATCATGGTTACCGAATCAACATTTTTCTTGATCACAGGACTTTCAGAAACATTACGAATCGGACGGTTTGACTTGGTTGAATAAAAGCAACTTAACATAACATAGTCCCATTACTTACCGTGGATATCGTAAAAGGCGACTAAGGGACTAACTAGAGAATGGGCAGCAGGATTCTCTATGTATTTTACCATACTGCGATCGTAAACCCGCCTGTTAAGCGTGGAGATTATGGGAAATGAGAAAGCAATGGCTCCCCTCAAATTGGGGGAGGCCGATGTCCAGCAGTGGACGTCTTTCGGCTGAAATGATGATGTTGCTTGATGATAACATGGTCTAAATGGCATGTTGGTTTTGTACTTTCTAAAAGAAAATCAGACACCTCTACATTTGGTTACTCATTTCAAAATGATTGACTTTTACAATTATTTCAAATTACACTGTTAACACGTGTGGGGGGATGGTGTGTCAACAGGTACCTGGTACTGAACAAAATAGAGTCTGACCTATGGGTCCAAAAAACAGGAACCCAAGTCCATTAAAAATCCACTGACAACGTCCCTTAACACGTTGAGTGCCGAACACAGATTGATCGCATATGGCCACAGATTTAGAGCGCAAACAAAATTTTTAGTAGCAAGCACGCGATATCGCGTGATCGGCCATAATGCAGAACCGACGAATCACGCGATATCGCGTGATTGGCACTCAACGTGTTAAACATCAGATCATAAAACCTTATTTAGATCACTTAATTTGATCCATTCACCTGCCACAAAAACATCGAAAAATTAAATTTGCATTTTCTTATAAAATACCTTTTGACATTCATTTTGTTTTCACTTCATTAAGATAAAGTTAAAAACAATAAGGTAAACCATCTTGAGTACTTCTTGAAACTGGAGATATTTCAGTAGGAGTTTAAGACAATGAGTATCGGAAAACACGAACTATTTTGGAAAATTCAAAGTGCTGAGTGGCTTGTAAGACTCTGTTTGTCTAAAACTATGCTTAACTTTGTAAATGTATATCTGTAGGTGTTCATTAACAAAGTTATACTGTTACAAGATTTGTTAGCTTTTGTTCTCTCGGCTAAATTATGACAGCCATAAAGGTCGTTTGATGGTTAAGTTACGCTTGCCGCGGTCAGTTCATAGATGCGATCATCAAATACAGGATAAGTTTTTATCCAGTGTGCAAACTGTAACCATGAATTCAGCATATCATTCTAGACCTCCCAGCGTAGAAAATTTCCGTCGGTTATGCAAAAAAAAAATTCTGCTGTTTCATAGAAAAATGCAATACCTACGGGGTCAAAATGTATGGAACAGCTGATTTTTTTTTTTTTTTTGTATAACCATGATAACCATCATAATGATAAAAAATTATCCTGTATAGGGGTCCATCGTGTCCCGGAAAGCACGTTAAGTCCTTAGTCCCATTCCCTTGGTCATAATTTTTTGACAGTCGTTAGTCGACGTCAGAAGCTCAAAAGTCAGACAACCTGTCGTAGCAATGGGTATCGTTTTACCCAGTAATTGGGTAGTGGAGATCAGATACGTAGTCGCTCTATGTAAATACTGGTGTTTAACTGCATCTGGTTAGACTGGATGCTGAACCCAACATAGTAAGAAAAAGGCTAAGCAGATTATTTATTATTTTTTGAGGCGTTTTACTTCAATTGTAGGATATATAAAAAAAAATTAAGTACTTTATTTTCGGGAAATAAAGATATTTTTTTATATAAGGATGCCGCATGAAAGGCACAAATAATAACAATAATAATATCTTAGGACAACCAACACACCGTTATCTGATCCCAAACTAAGCAGAGCCTGTACTATGGTAACCAGACAACTGATAAATATACTTATATATTTCTAAATACATACATATTATAGATAAATTACACCCAGACACAGAACAAATGATTGTGCTCATCACACAAAGATTTGTCCTGGGTGGGAATCGAACCCACGACCTCAGTCTTAGCAGTCAGTCAGTCAGAAAATATGTGTCGCTACACTTATGTAGGTATGTTGATTTTACAATGTAAGTATTCCCTTAATGTATTCTCCCTCGTGCAACTGAATACCAAGGTTACAAACAAGCCGCACGGGCGGAAGCTAACATCGCTTCCTGTCAGACGTTTCCTATTGAGAAATTCCGATATCCACAGAGAATTCACTACCGATTCAATTGCCGTTTTATTTTAGAATTAAAGACTGTAGTTTGGTTTATACAATTCTTTCGATTTATTGCTATGGTTTTATGGTTTTATTGGTACAAAAGCATCTGTCGAAAGTGTAAACAGATCCTGATCAGGTCAAATTCACAGGTATTTAGAAGGTTTCAACTATATATCTCACCCCTGGAGTGTAAAAGTGATGTTGACCTTTACACTTCAGGGCGGAGTCATCTGTGAATCTCCACTGGAGCAAGTTTTCCTTGCGGCCTACCTGGGTTCGGAGTAGGTACAAAAATACTTCTATAATTTGTTTTAAAATTAATTACGATTGTTAATAAACTTTCCTTTAGAATCATTTTCGTAGAACTCGGAACACAGTAAACTTTATTGTTAAATTTAAACAAATTTCATGTTTTAAATAATTATTAGCGCAAATTGGTTATTACTGACGATATTGTGATATGTGTATGTCAGAAAGAAGAGGTTATTTTTTAGATTTATTGCTATAGTGTATTTCAAAAGTATCTGTTCGATTTCCAACAACTGTATCACCACTTTTCTTAACCATTATTGTTCGAATAAAATTAATAAATTATTATACAAAAATTGCCGAAAATTGAGGTAGTAACATTAAAGTAAATTGTCAAATAAAAACATATTTAAGGTGATATACCTAATATAAGAATTTTGAATTTAAGTATCGAAATAAATGTTTTAAATCACTGAATTTGTAAGTGACACTACTAACTGGCATCTACTCGTACTGACATTTTTATTTTAAACTGATTATACAAGAAACCATAACCGAAATGTTTCACTGACGACTGTCCGCCCCACGTGGCGCGTATTTTGATAATATCGAGACCACTTCGTGTTTGTGTGGTCAAGTCAAACTGACGCAGGTCCTCTTCTCGTATGGCATGCTAACGCCTCCCAAAACCGTCCTCTGTCGTTTCTTGGACAGTCCCGTCTGACAACAAAATCAAAATATTTTAATCTAGACAAATAAATAAAATTGGAGTGTCTGTTTGTAATATTGAGATAACCACTTTTTACTAAGTGTATATGGATGTGTACACGGTACATATACCAAAACAACATTTTTTTTTTTAATTGTCTGTCTTTCTGTCTGTTTGTTTTGGCTAATCTCTGAAATGCCTAGACCGATTTTGACGGGACTTTCACTGGCAGATAGCTGATGTAACAAGGAGTAACTTAGGCTACTTTTTTGACTTTTCACTACTTGAATTTTTACCCTTTTATTTTTTGTGGGTGGGAAATCATCAAATGACGTCTCCAGCTCTAGGCGGACCGGGAGGGCGTGTTAGACTTTCACTGACTATGAGCCACCCGTATTCCTTCAGTTGCCTATATGCCAGGGCTACGTTAACTCTTTCGAACTAATCTCGCGACCCTGGCAGTGGAGATTTTCCCTGAAAACAAAAAAAAAAGTACTGGAACCCGACCTGAAATGGTTGTAAAAGAACCCGGCACGTAACATATGAACCTTTCGAATGAGACCCTCATCTCTGTCAGTTTTGCCTACATGCCAGACACAGGCAGAGATAACGCTCCACAAACTCAGACTTTCCCACTAAAACTCGATATGCTATTCATTTATGAATATTCAAAAGTGCCTGTAATTGGTTTATCTATCTATACATATAAGGTGTATCTATTCATACACGAAATATTTTAAGAGGTACACCTGTAGGTGGTAAAGAAGCTATAGACGCAAAAAGAAAATTTTTATCTAGCGTTTTTGAATTTTCGTAATTATTATAATTTTAAAACTGCTTGAGACGTTTTGCATAAAATCTTTACTCCAAATGCTATGAATGGCCCGCCTGACGCTGCGAGGGCGGCGACCGGACAGCGCGAGCGCGGCCACTATAAAAACTAGAGTAATGGATGTTAAAAATAAGAAGGAGCTAGTATTTCGTATGTGCGTCAAATAATTTATAAATATTAAATTTTGAAAAAAATACGTATCGACAATTTTTTTTTCGTTGCTATAGTTTACCACCTACAGGTGTACGTACTTCTTTAAATACTTCGTGTATGAATAGATACACCTTATATATATAAAATTCAAAGTCCTGAGTGACTTACTGATATATCAACGCACAGCCTAAACCGCTGGTCTAGAACCAACCACCAACCAAGACATGAAATTTAGAGGGTGTATTCTTTTTGAGAAAGGGGTTTTGAAATTCCATTCCTAAGATTATGAAATGGGGGGTTGAAATGGTGAATTTTTCGACTGACACGCGGGCGAAGCCGCGGGCACAAGCTAGTTTGAAATAAATGGTTTGAGTTTGGTTTGAACACCACGTTCCGTATGGTGACGGACTCAAAGAAAAGTACCAACCCATTTCTTTCCGTGGATGTCGTAAGAGGCGACTAACGGGCTTATTAAGAATAGGCAGCAGCGTTCTCTATACATTTTACCACCATACTGCGATCGCAAACCCGCCTGCTAAGCGTGGCGACTATGGCAAACCCTCCCAATTCGGGGGAGGCCTAAGTCCAGCAGTGGACGTCTTTTTTTTGTGGGTGGGAAATCATCAAATGACTTCTCCCGCTCTAGGGTGGAGCGGAAGGACCTGTCAGACTTATACTGACTAAAACCCACCCGTGTTCCTTCAGTTGCCCATATGCCAGGGCCACGGTATCTTTTTCGAACAAATCTCGCGACCCTGGCAGGCATCGGTCCTAATGCTGACATCTCTTTGAGGCGCGCGTGGAACACTACGCGCCGTCGACACGGGTCTGGTCCTTACCGGGTGGCGAGCTACCCATTGCTCGCCGCTCGCAAGCTCGCGCCTACGGTGGCCGGAAGTCCGCTATCGACTCCCGACTCCCGGAGCGTCTCCTCCTGTGGCAGTAGTGGACGTCTTATGGCTGGAATGATGATAATGATGAACACCGCTTACTACAGCATAATGAGCCTATAAAGTTGCCGCTACAGGGACACAGTCCTCTTCTCAGTGTAAGGGTGTGGGCCGTAATCGACCACACGGACCCAATTCGGGTTGGTAGACGTCATAAGTCTTCGAATTTTTGTTTCTAGGACATGCCGATTTCCTCACGATGCTTTCCTTCACCGTTTCGAAAACAGTGGTTATGAAAGAATTCACACTAAGTGCCTGTCGGGGTTCGATCCTGCCACCTAGAACTCGCGTGCAGTTTCCAAAGTTACACTGCTTACTATAACACATGTGCTAAGTAAACGATCTGACATTTACCTAACACATGTCAAGAATATGCCAAAGGGCCTACAACAAAGTCAAAGTCGCCCCTTCCAAAAGTAGTTTCATATGGTGAAGAGTGGAAGAAATTCCACCATAACTGTTTTTAAATGTTTTACAATATTTCGTTAACATTAATTTAATACTTATTTTATGTGAACATGCACCTAGATCAAAATTATATAAATATTATAATTATACCACAATACGTAAAAAGAATTAAAAATGAAGCATGGGTATTTAATCAGTAATAACTCACTAACATAGCTTTAAAAAAAATAGACCTGTATCTAACATATAGATAATTTTTGTCTAGACAAATAAATACATTTAATTTATTAAGTACTGGGTGTGGAGGCTTTTTTAACATGTATTGCGCCACGTAATGATTAGATAAGTAAACATATAATCTATCCTAACGGGTTAATTTGTGAATTTTAGGTACTAACATAGTTTTTAAATGTATTATATGATTCTGGACTCTCCTCCTGCGTTGATATTTATTTGTAAATTAGTAAAAAAGAATAATTAATAGACGTAAAGAATATCACTATCTATTTCTTCCCGTGGGTGTCGCAACAGGCGACTAAGGGACTTACTAGAGAATGGGCAGCAGCGTTGTCTATGTACTGCGATCGCCAACCCGCCTGCCAAGCGTAGCGATTATGATAAACCTGCCCAAATTGGGGGAGACCTAAGTCAAGCAGAGGACGTATTTCAGCTGAAATGATGCATGATGATGACATTTAAATCACGTAGGTATTGCATTTTGTAGGAAAAAGTTGTAAAGGAGAAGGGAATGACTCCATAGATTCCTGGGCCCAGGTATTAACTGAATCAAACTGGCCTTATTTGTAAGATGATATAATAACAAGGCCTCACTGAAAATTTGGTGAAATTTGGCTATCCAGGAACCAAGTTATATGAATTACTAGCTTCTGCCCGCGACTTCGTCCGCGTTAAATTCCTTATTTCCCCGACACTTCCCGTCGAGTCGAATCGCCTACCCGTGCGATTTTCCCCGTTTTTGCAACATTTTTCATTACTGCTCCGCTCCTCTTGGTAGTAGCGTAATGAAAAAAAAAATATGCTACCCAACACAAAAAGAATTTTTCAATTCGGACCAGTAGTTCCTGAGATTAGCGCGTTCAATCAAACAAACAAACTCTTCAGCTTTATAATATTAATATAGATTAACACCGCGATTCAGAAAATGACGTCATTTGCACAACGCCATCTATCGGATTTGGATTTCAACTATCAACATTAGTTCTATTTTTAGTCTTAAGACGTTGCAAGTACTATCCTGAATTGCGTAACGTAATATTTTACTTCTTGAACTCACTAAATTAATCATATCTTTTGATAGAGTGAACCGATTTCGATGAAACAAAAACTAAGTTAAACCTCAAGTTGCGTATAATTTTGTAAAAAAACATTGACAGCATTGAATTCGTAGATTTTACGTGATGTGCGCACAAACAAACAGACAAACAGACAAAAATTTCAAAAATGATGGAAATGGGTTCTGTTACTTATCTTTTCACACGCTGGCTATTTTTTGTTTCAATTTCTTCAATGTACAAAAATGACTTTTCTACAGATTTATTATATGTATAGATAGTAAAAGTGACGTTTACACAGCAATCCATGTCGTCAATATCCAATCGATAGGCGTAAACAGTTGTCCAAAATACAGAGCCAGGTAATTTAGAGTAGCAAGATCCGTCAAATAGTCCGTTATAATATGCAAAGCCGAGGTCGTGGAGTTAAACAATAAAACAAGGAAAATACGTACGCACTAAGTACGAAAGAAAACAAACGAGTGCATCTGTCAGACAGTGACTGACGGATGTCAAGCACAAGTGTTGCCGGAAGAAAAAAATCTCTATGAATCGATTCAATCGATTCCACGAAAGCATGATATGCACTTATCACTCGATTTTCATACATATTCTCAGATTTTACCGATTTATTCATAATCGATTAGTAGTAATTCGGCATTATTTAATCGATTATTTAGTTTCATTAACTTAATTTAAGTTTTCTCGCTTTCTAGGTAGAAACATGGTACCATATTCTGTGATTTCCTTTAGAAAAATATAACGGTTTTTTCAATACATATTTCAACTAGTTAACTACTGGGCCCAGAAGTCCCTTTCTCCTTTTTTTTGGTATATACCAAAAATTCTTTCTTATATCTTGACGCTCTGTTTACGTCACCACTTATGGCAAAGTAACCGCATAAGGGGCAGTTAAGAAGTATAAGGACGTATGTTGACTGCGCCACCGTGACAAGAGGCCTATTACGTGCTCAACCCCTTTTAACCCTTGCTTTTTACATTGTCCTCTATTGTCCACCCACTCACCCCAAGTCAGATTTATATTTACCTTTAACCGATTTTGCTTACCTAATTCGGTAGTGAATCGTAAGGTTGTAAGGTCAAGTTGGGTTTTCTGATTGACTATTTCAGGAGAATCGTTTCATAATATTATTCTGGTTATTTATAGGAACTCAGTTATTTATTTTGTGAAAGAGGATTTGCGTTGCTGGCAATGTTATTTTGTTTTTGTTTTTTTTTTCTAGCTATAGAAAAATATTCCCGTTTTTTTTTATCCGTAAAGAAAGACTAAACACAACAAAAATATTAAGAAACTGGGGGACCACATGCGTCATGTCCACGCAAAACGGCCATCTCGGATCACGGATCCATGTCTTATTCTCTCTAATGCATAAGTATTAAAAGCTGCATCCTAATTAACCAACATCAATCATTATTTGAATAATTTTGAAGGATATTTCATTATATATCTTAGGACAACCAACACAACGTTATCTGATCCCAAACTAGGCAGAACCTGTACTATGGGTAACTAGACAACTGATAAACATACTTATATATGTCTAAATACATACATATTATAGATAAATTACACCCAGACACAGAACAAACGATGGTGCACATCACACAAAGATTTGTCCTGGGTGGGTATCGAACCCACGAGCTCAGTCTTAGCAGTCAGGGTCACTACTAACCACTAGACTAACAGGCCAGCCAAATTGCTTCATATGTTCGAAAAAAATTGTTATTGTAGAAAAATGTAATGAATGTTGTTCAACTGTCAAAATGTAAGCCTTCATCAACTCAGCCTATCGCAGTCCACCGCTGGGCATAGGCGCTGGCCATGCTGTGTGTGCATTTATAATGCCTGGAGTGGAGACCGCGTATCGGCAAGCGTAGTGTGGGACACCCCCAGCTAGATGGACCGACGACCTCAAAAGCTTTTACTACTACATAAGACCTCTTTCGCACAGACCCGAAAATATCGCGACGGGTATTTGTCGCGCACTAAATTTACAATTCTCGATGTTGAAGCGAGCATATAGAAGCTAACAGAGTGCATACTAAAGCGCGTCAAAAAAAAAACAGACTATTCGATTTTAAAGTCTTGGCGGTAAGTTTTACGCAATCAGTGTGTTGTGTATTAACGCAAATACCACGCTTACCAGAGACCATACCTTTGTGTTAATAAGTCACGCGAATAGTATAAGTGACAGATATAGAAAGAAAGACGAAACATTAAAAAAAAGCAACCGGCTTCCAAATAAACACAACAAAGCGAAAAATAACTTTACTTTCGGTCATCAACAGAAAGTCCCCGTCTTTGAATCTGTATTTTAGTTTTTTGCGACTTCTTTCTTGTTTTTTCTTTTAGCAAATAGTTTTTATTTTTCACTTTTAGTTATGGTATCTATCCCGCACTAATTCGTATAACAATACTGGCCAGCACCCTAATTGCGAAACGCACAAAATTTATCAGAATCTGAATGGGATTGAAGATTATTTCTAAACCATTGCGTCATTTGTTCGAATAAATTGTCGGCTCAGCAACGTAAATAACGCAATGAATGTTGTTTAACTATAAATATTAAACCAATTCCTACCGATAAAAGTTCCGCAATTACCCCTCTGGTCAATAGCAGTGACAGGAAGTATTAGAATTTCATCACGATAAACAAAGTGCATTAAATACTTATTATCGCACCTAACACAAAAACTACTAAAGCAAAGTCAATAAAAATAAGGGATCAGTCCTGAAGCATAACCTATCCATTAAAGAATGTTTGAAATAAGTCCAAAATTGGTGAAGAAATCGGTAAACTAATATTTAAAAAAATACAGAGGAACATAGCCACCTCCTCTTTTGAAGTCGGTTAAAAATGTACCATTGTCTGTTAGCAGCACCTACCTTTTAAACATTTATCAAATTGCAATGAATGCCAACAACATTTTCATTAAAATACCTTACCACCTAAATAAACTGCGAATATGAATTTTGTCTATTTTAGCGTGAATTACTAATAATTGTCTTAAATCACCGAAACGAATATAGTCAGTCAGTCAGTAAACACATTTATTATAACTTGTTTCTTCTGCATCACACGACAATTGGTTACTTCCCAGTTATTCTGTCACATACTACAATATTCACCTCCTATATTTATATCTTATCCTATCCATTCTCATCACACCACACATACCTCTTAAAATTCCCATCTCAGCTGCACGCAGTTGGTTCTCATTCATCGCTTTTGTGGTCCAACATTCCAGTTAAGACAAAAATGCGGATAAAGTTCCCCGAAATTCTCTTAAGACAACTTTTAATTGGCCTTCGAATGCTACTTTATAAGATAACAAAACCAAGGTATTTTCCTGTTATCAAAGAATTTTTTAGTTCCACCAAAGCGTGTGAAGGAACGTATTCTGTTCCTATTAAATAAAATGAATGTATAGATTGTCCGAAAGATGATATGGCAAGCAAGGGTGTGTCTATTGATATGACTGCTAATGAAGATGTATTTATGACGAAGACACGCTGGGCCGATACCAAATAAATTAGAGTATTGGCAAGAGGTAATTGATAAGACTGGGTGTCAAAATTGTTGGGGTTTTTGACGACCCATGAAGACTGTCAAGTATCCACGTATGGAGATTGGTGATGTGACATTGGTGATGTGACATTGGTGATGTGACATTGGTGATGTAACATTGGTGATGTGACATTGGTGATGATTCTGTTGTGTACCAACTAAACATAATTTAGGCATTTGCTATCTTTTTACTTCTAATGAAACAAGAAAGAGACGGGTATAAATAAGAGTTGACAAATTTAGTTGACGCCAAATTAAGGGAATCCAGACGTAATATAGTTTGATAGTTTTAAAGCGTCACTTACCTTAGTATTAGAAAATGACCGACTTGCTGTGCATGAGTTCTTTGGTTCGATTCCAGGTCGAGCAACGTGTTAGTGGGTTTTTCCATCAGATATTTCTCCGTAACAGCCTAGGGTTTCGATTTGTGTCCGACAATAGGATTTCCTTCTGTTACGGAGAAATATGAGAAATATTTAACATAACTGGCGAAAACTAAAGAGTAAAAAGATTAAAAACCAAGCCACCTCAGCCGACGAATATAGGCATAATGTTATGTGACGTTAAATATCTGAATTTTATTCAAAGGTAATCAATCAGATCTGAATCAATTTCCCACACGTGAAAAGAAAACAATCCTTCATAATTAAAATCGAATCACACGGCATACGATACTGTTTTAATTCAATCAATTGTTAAATATTGTTTTAATACGAGTATTCATTCAATTACAGAGTGTTCTTAATGAGTTCGATCAAAGATGTTACTTTATTAAAATAAGTAGTTTTGATGAATGTCGGAAAATATCCCACGGGTATATATACTACCGAGATAATAAATATCCCATGTGTTAATCCAGGTTATAAACTATCTGTGTGCCAAATCCGTTAAGCCATTTTTTAATTATTTAGTACGAAACATAGGTACAAACTTTCATAATATACTCTGCTCATTTGCTCATTTAAACATTTATATTTATTAAAATAAATATTTAAATGAGGAAAGTATATTATGAAAGGAGAGTAGGTTAATACTGGTTGTTGATTTTAACTATTATTCTTATACTAGATGCACCAGTGGCTACGCCCGCGTGAATTTCGGGAATTATCACATGAAACGTGCTACCGAATCAAAAAGCTTTGCCTGTCTCTATGTTTCGGGTAATCCCCGAAACAGTTACACTGATTTTGACGGGACTTTCAATTACAGATAGCTGATGTTCCGTGTGGCGCTTGGCGTAAAGAATAGCGCCATCCCCTCGTGGGTGTCGTAAGAGGCCACTAAGGGACTTACTAGAGAATGGGCAGCAGCGTTCTCTATGCATTTTACCACCATACTGCGATCGCCAACCCGCCTGCCAAGCGTGGCGATTATGGCATACCCTCAAATTAGGGGAGGCCTATGTCCAACAGTGGACATCTTTTAGGTGAAATGATGATGATGATTTTATAAAGAGGTAACGTAAGATAAGATAATTTCAACCAATTATAATAGAAGTGGTATTTCCATACACCAATCATAATATGAACCTAGACACATAAAATAAGCGGTAAACAAATTCAATAGCTTCCCATTTCCTTCGAACATCAACAAAGTAATATGTAAAAAGCCAATTTCAAAGGAAGCGTGTTAAAATCAGAACTTATTGTCATTAACCTATTCAGACAAAATAGGCTTTTACAGACATGATCTTTAGGCTTCTAACACACTGAGATAAGAGCACGGAATATATTATTTTCGTGACATTCAAATAACAAATGTAATCATTATCTGCCTCGCCTTTTCCCAGCTATGTTGGGGTCGGCCGGATGAAGCTGAATGTGATTATCTATCTGACCACCACAACCAAATTACTGGATGATACCCTATAAACTCGTAATGACACCGACTTTGAAAATGTTCCTCAGACGTCTTCGGATGCTCTCGCTCGTTCTACTTTGCACTTTCAGTCACATAAAATAAGGTTTAATATTACATATTACACAAAACGTTCGTCTTTTGTCTGCACGGTGCCTTACCAAATCCTACCTTATTATGACACCCACGTTTGACTGAACATTACCATTGATTTTTTTTTATTTTATCGTGAACCTTAGATTTTATTAATACCTTATGTATGTGTGAAATAGGATAGTAAGGAGAATATGTGGGTATCAATTTTGAAGTCAATAAGATGTTCATTCAATAGATTTCGATGAATTAAGTACATTGAGTCTATTTATTCGATGTTTTTCTCGTGTTGATGCAAATGACTACAACATAACCCGAAATAAACTTTTAATATCGTCAATAATTATTTAAGTCTTGAAAAGCAAGACGTAAGATTATTATTTTGTTATTTTTCATTTAAATATTTCTTCAGAAATGGTAACAATATAGAATGAGACAAACTTTCAATTAACCGGCGCTAACATTAACTGGAAAACTCGAAACTTTGAAACAGTTGTCGAAAACTATAAAGTTACTTCTAAGATAAATACGAAATCTACGTAAGTATGTTATAAGATTTTCTAAGTAGTTCGTTTTCAAAACATGTTTACTAAGATAACCGTAAATTGTGCGGATATGTGTATAACATAGCACGTCTAGAGTAGTTCGGCCAGTGCTCTGCATAACAGGCCTGTTGGTCTAGTGGTTAGTGACCCTGACTGCTATGCCGGAGGTCGTGGGTTCGATTCCCACCCAGGACAAATGTTTGTGTGATGAGCACGATCATTTGTTATGTGTCTGGGTGTAATTTATCTATAATATGTATGTATTTAGAAATATATAAGTATGTTTATCAGTTGTCTAGTACCCATAACACAAGCTCTGCTTAGCTTGGGACTAGATGGCGTTGTGTGATAGTTGTGGATTATTATTATTATTATTATTTTTATTTTTATTTATGTTATTATATCTCGGGACCCTAGGATTATTATTATTATTATTATAACCTGACCCCATTTTGTCCTTCCATTTTCTCTGAGCCTTCGTAGACGATCTTCGGGTAGCTGGTAGCAGCCAGATGAGAGTAGCCGAGAATCGAGCTAACTGATCCGCATTTGGCTCTTCAAATTAACAAAATAGTATGCCATTAACAGTAAGCCTCTGCTTATATTGAGCAGTGGACTGCTATAAGGTGAAGATGAATATCGGCAAAATTCCAGACCCTGGGCTGCTACTGAGAAATTCTAAATAAAAAAATCCAAAAACACATTGCCCGACCTGGGAATGAACCCAATACCTTGCGCTCAGCAGTAGCGCTTGCCACCACTAAACCAATGAGACAGCCATTCATATCTATACTAATCTATACTAATATTATAAAGCTGAAGAGATTGTTTGTTTGTTTGTTTGGTTGAACGCGCTAATCTCAGGAACTACTGGTCCGAATTGAAAAAATCTTTTTTTGTTGAGTAGCCTATTTATTGAAGAAAGCTATAGAACAAGGCTATTCACGACATCACGCTACGATCAAAAGGAGCGGAGCAGCAACGAAAAATGGATGAAAACTGGCAGGCAATTCGACGCGAAGGGGAGGGTCAGAGGAGCAAAAATTTGACACGGACGAAGTCGCGGGCAGAAGCTAGTTCATAAGATATTAAAGACCGGCGCCAGTCAATGTCCTTTCACTGCTGTATTTTTAAAACAAAAAAGCAGAACTAAAAACACTTCTCGCTTTGCACCTGAAGGCTTTATTAGTATTTACAAGGGGTTGTAACTAAACACAATAGCACCCTCATTTAAACTCCTTGTTGTAAACCAAATAATACCGCTGGTATTGTTCACGACGGGAACAATTGGTGGTAAGCAGCCTTATAGATTGAAATAGAGGGAATGAAAGGTAACATCGCTAATTAGGAAAGATAATATGGTATTTAATAAACAGAGATTTTAATGAAGATATATTTGATATTTTAGTAAGGACCGCCTAAAATCAATTTATTTTATAAAATTGATTGATTGTTTAAATAAATTGACTAACCGACACTGTGACTAACCGGAAAATTAAAATCATTTGCTAAGCCTTTTTCGATCTTTATTGGGGTCGACTTTCAGTGCAACCGGAAATAGACCGGAAAATTAAAAAAATATTAACTGTTTTAAGTCTTGATCTTTGAGATATGAAAAAGTCATATTGCGAATCGAACTAGCACACTAAGGGTTCCATAACACCACCGTTTAATTTTTAACATTACATTTTTTTGTAAACTCTTTTGTTATACAAGACAAAAATGGACAATTATAAATATAAATTGTATTTTTATAATTTGTTGTTATAGCGGCAATAATTATTAGAGATTGGGCAGCAGCAATCTATGCAATTTAGGTACTGCAATCGGCAACCCCAGGTGGGCCAAGCGTGGCGATTATTCGATTGGATTAATAAGGATTTGTCTTGGCAAACACACATAGACACAGTATGCAATAAAGTTATCAGTACTCATATGCTTTATATAAACTATCAAAAATTGTTGATCGATCAGTTCTTTTGATCACATACCATGCTTATATTTCGGAGACACTGAGATATGCAGTCATTTATTGGGGCAATTCAACTAACAGGGATTTAGTGTTTAAAGCGCAAAAAGATGTGTACGTGCGATGGTTGGTATCCGTGTTCCAGATTCATGTAAACCATATGTCAAAGAATTAAAAATATTGACCTTCCCTGCAATTGACATTTATGAAGTAGCTGTATTTATAAAAACAAATGAAAATCTATTTGATAAACTTAAATCGAAAAGGCATATGTTAAAAATTTCTAATGTACCACATAAAACGGCTCTATTTAACAAAAGCTTCTTTGGCATTGCATCAAAAATATACAACAAAATTCCTATTAGCATTCTACACACTAAGGAAATTTCAGTATTTAAAAATAAATTACGAACATTTTTAATTGATAAAGCATTCTACACGATTCAAGATTTCCTGAATTGTTGACCATTTATTTGTTCCACTGTATTTTGACATAATTATTAAGTATTGACCATGTATTAGTTTCACCGTATTTGACATACATTAGTAATGACCATGTGATAGTTTCACTGTACTTTTACATTTATAATAACTTACCATGTATAATAATTCCAAATTTTTATGCCAATATCTACCTACATAATTATTGTATACCTATAAGGCAGGACATATTGATACTTTAATATATTGTTAAGACCTGTAAATTACATATGCCCACAATAAAGATACTTTGACTTTGACTTTATTTATGGCAACTCCAGGTGGAGTACAAACAACAGCGGAGCGACAATTGACAATTGTGGAGCGACAATTGAAATACAACTTTGTCGACATTTTAACTGTGTACCTATTACGGACGGACGGAAAGTGAAGACTAAGTAATAGGGCTCTGTTGGCACTCTTAGTAAACGGAGCCCAGAATACGATAAATAAACTCAAAACGTAGCATAGACATACCTTCCTATATTTATGGGTAGCACAAATCATATTTTGAATTTCTGACCGCGCATTGGGTTCGAGTGGTAGATTACTTATTTTATTGATTTATTATTTTATTTAAAACCGTCTATTGTTATTTGTTTACCAGCCATTGGTGCCGAAACTGTTGTACAAAATTCTCTAAACTAAACTAAAAATCACTAAAATTTGGTTTATTCCTGTCAAGCGACGATTTCCTATTCTGAAATAGACTAAAGTGACACAACTTAACTATATTATTTGTTTAGTGAAAATGACAATTTTGCTATTCTGAGTTTGCCGGTTTTCATCAAAAATTTTGACTATAATAATTTATTTTGACTAAATCTGACTATTTTTAATCGCGATTAAAAAGGTGTGGAATAAAACTAGTGGTCATGAACAAAAATTCACACCAACGACGCCTCGCCTTCGCGTGCAAAAACAGTGCTGAATTTTTTATTTTTTCTTTTGCTTATTCCTCGAAAATGGCGGGTCCTATCGCAAAAATAATGAAATTTTCGACCCCGTTTATTGACCCCAGAACATATAAATCTCAACACGTGGGTAAAATTTTTTTTTATATTTTTAAACAAAAAGTGAAAAATTCCATATAAAACACGTCCAGGCTGCCCCCTTCCGCGCGCCTTTGTCTCTAAAAAATTCATTGCGTAGCGCACACAAGTACCACGTTGCGAAATCAAAAGATAAAAAAAACACGTTGATTGTTAAATTCGTTTTTAGTCGTGTCAATACAATTTTTAAATTTAGAGATTATTTCTTGCAGAATAGCGTTAAAATTCTCATAGCCAAAAGTATGGAATTTTAGAGAAAGTTTAGTTAGTTTAGTTCGGTGTACAACAGAATCGGCACCATTGTGTGATTTAACACACGAAGCAATACATACCTATTTATTAATTTCATGCCGTTTTGTAATGGATGATTGAAGTTTATCAGTCACTTTATAGCTCCAGCGACGTCGAGATGGCGGCATACAGAATGTACTATGAATACCATAGCTATAACCTAGGTGTCTTCAAGACACAATGTCCTCTAGGCAAGCTTAGATCATCCGCCTAAGAAATTACTAAACGCTCGTGATGACAGAAACTTCTCCATTGCCCTTTGTGCCTTATTTATGCAACATATATGAATTAGCAATGTTATTATAAACATGAAAATATTCAAATTCAGACTACAGCCGGATTTGTAAAAATCTGACAGTTACAACTTAGGTGATGATAGGGACTGACACTATAAACAGTTTCAAGCTCTTTCACGTAAGTTTTCATTTTGAAATTTTACAGAACAGGTCGGCAGATCATAACAGGTATGTAATAAATACACTGTTCGAATTTCACGAATTACCTGAAATCAAATTTCCCCATCAAACATGCAAATCCGTCGAAATGCGAATAAGTAGACCGCGACGTAATCAACGAAATTACAGAAACTGCCAACCTAATTTTAAACGTACATCAATTTGTACCCTGCGCAGTCACTGCGCTTGACAGTTTTGTCCAACAATGTGTGAGTTGGTACACTGTGCATTGTGTTGCAAACGTATACCCCACATAGTCGTTATTTAATAGTTTAGCGTGTCTTTCAACGTGGGGTTTTTGGGCAAGAGTATTTTGTTGGCCACGTTTTACAATTCCCGTTTTTTTTTTTTGTTTTTTTTTTTTAATTAACACAAATAAATTTCCATATACAGCGTATAGTACCGTGTGGTGCCGGACGTAAAGAATAACACCACCCCATTTCTTCCCGTGGGTGTCGTAAAAGGCGACTATGGGACTTACTAGAGAATGGGCAGCAGCGTTCTCTATGCATTTTACCACCATACTGCGATCGCCAACCCGCCTGCCAAGCGTGGCGATTATGGCAAAGCCCCCCAAATTGGGGGAGGCCTAAGTCCAGCAGTGGACGTCTTACGGCTGAAATGATGATGATGATGATACAGCGTATATAAATAGCTTTGTCCCATCTTAAAACGTATCCATTATAATTTTTTTTTTTACATTCTAATATTGATTTTAAATTACACAACTTTGTTTTAAGTGCGCCAGTTATCGTGACCTATTTGGCCTTTAGCATAGCCTTTGACTCAATCAAATTTGATCATTGGCTCAATCAAATTTGATAAGTTTTCTATATACCTGTATAATTACAAAAGTTTTAAAAATACTACAACTGGATAGTATAATAAAAATAATAGCTTACTACGAGCTATAATAGCTGCGTAGATACCACTACGAGTTACGCTGTCGTAGACACCGTTACGAGCTACGTTGCCGTAGACATAATCTGCTACGCCGCGCGTAGTTATTATTCGTAGATACTGTATACCACCACCCCACCCCACCCCATTTCTTCCCGTGGGTGTCGTAAAAGGCGACTAAGGGACTTACTAGAGAATGGGCAGCAGCGTTCTCTATGCATTTTACCACCATACTGCGATCGCCAACCCGCCTGCCAAGCGTGGCGATTATGGTAAAGCCCCCCAAATTGGGGAAGGCCTAAGTCCAGCAGTGGACGTCTTATGGCTGAAGTGACTGTATACCACTTTTTGAGGAGTACGTAGCTTAGTAATAACAGCTGCATGGGTCGGTCTTCAGTGTTAAGCAATGCCTATCAAGGATGGCCCGTAG
The DNA here is from genome assembly GCA_947507805.1 of Aporophyla nigra. Taxonomy (NCBI): domain Eukaryota; kingdom Metazoa; phylum Arthropoda; class Insecta; order Lepidoptera; family Noctuidae; genus Aporophyla; species Aporophyla nigra. The sequence goes on along the minus strand of OX382292.1, from coordinate 5,963,974 downwards.
ATGGGTGATCATCCATTACATACCAACGGACCCCGCCGTTTCTCCAAAAGCACATTACGCCGTTGGTGGAGGATGTAATTTGTTGATCTTTGATAGCCGTACCAAATGATAACCTAGTCACTGGGTGGTGAAGGCCCGATAAGTAGTTGTTCCATGTAAAATGAAGGTATTCAGCTGCATCTGGTTAGACTGAAGGAAGACCCCAGCATGTTTGGGAAAAGGCTCGGCAGATGATGATGTAGTAAAAAAAAACTGGACACATCAATCTACTAAACAATTCCATCGCAACCTATACGAAGAAGAACCTATCCCCCGAAAATTGCCAAACTTAACTGGTATTGGCCAGGGCATGTTGCTCGCAGAACAAATGGCTGATATTTTAAAACGTAGCGTTGGAAGGCGTCCAACATGATGGACAGATTACCTGGTGAAGGACACAGGAGTCTGCTAAATGCGAAAAGGACAGAACCAGTCGAAGTGGCGGTGCTTGGGGGAGGCCTATGATCGACAGTGGACGCATTTCGTCTGAAATTATAATGGTGATGATCACGAACCTACCCAGAAATGATAAAAAATGCCTTTACTATAATTCCAAACACTAATTGATTTATTTTTACTCAACTTTTTATATTACCGAGAAACTGCAGCATCAACAAACTCCATCTCCGCTTAAGTTAGAACATTCTTCTTAAGGCGTAGTACATTATACTTTTAAAGTAGTCTTAGATTGAAGATTGAAAGTTTACACATAAAACTTTATGATAGGGGGACAAACGGCGCCATATTTTCTAGTTTGCGAGCTAGAGAAGATGCTAACGCGTCTTAGATCTAGTGAACGGTTTAATAGTTATTTTTTTGTACTGTGCTATAAAGTGTGATTGCTTGGAAAATTAGAACACTATTTTTAAAATCGGCATAGTTGCATGTGTATTTATTATTCCTAACTAATGTTAAAAATATGAAAGTAAGTATTCTTTTTAACCGACTTCAAAAAGGAGGAGGTTCTCAATTCGGATGTTTTTTTTTTATGTATGTTCGGCCATAACTCCCTCATATATAGACGGATTTGCAAAATTCTTTTTTTGTTCGAAAGGGGTTTATTTCGAAATGGTCCCATATAATTTTCATATAGATCTGATGATGAGTTCTGGAGATAAACACCGGAACTCTTTAAAAAATGACAGCAAATCAACCGCGATTTCTGCTATCGCATAAATATGCTTTGTTTGTTTGGAATTACTGCGGAGTAGATACTGGTATCTACTCCGCAGTAATTCCAAACAAACAATGCATATTTAACTAAAAATTTAAAAATAAAAACTTTTTTACAAAAAAAAAAAAACAACCAACTTCCTAAAAACACTTCAAAGTGAAAAATAACTTTACTTTCGGAAGTCGGTGGCAAAAACCTTAAATACAAATCCTAAGACACCGACTTGCGAAATTAAAGTTATTTTTCACTTTGAAGTGTTTTTAAGGAAGTCGGTTGTTTTTTTTTTTTTTTGTAAAAATGTTTTTATTTTTTGTACTGTGCTATAAAGTGTCATTGCTTGGAAAATTACAACACTATATTTCCAAATCGGCATAGTTGCATGTGTATTTATTATTCCTAATTAATGTTAAAAAATATGAAAGTAAGTATTCTTTTTCATCATGAATTTCTAACGTAATTCAGGATCCGATGCTTAGCCCTTCTCTCTGTGAGAGAGAGCAGGCCATAGTCCACCACGTGAGCTCAGTGCGGATTGGTAGATGACACATGTCTTCGATTTTTTGGTTCTACGACATGAAGGTTTTCTCACGATGTTTTCTTTCACCGTTTTAAGAGTATAAGCATTTATTGGAACAAGAAAACAATACAATTTTGTGATCGTTAATACTGCGTTAGTTTAGTAACTGTGTCGCAGATATTAGCGCCCACCCTAACAACATATAAAACAATTTTTATTAAACTTATAGAAACGAAACATACACATTTAAATAATAAAACTAGAACTAAGTGTGTGTGTGTATGTGTGTGTGTGTATGTGTGTGTATGTGTGTGTGTGTATGTGTGTGTGCTTGTATGTGTGAAGGTTGCGTGTAAGATCAGTGTTGATGAAAGAAATAATTTGCAAAAAGTAAAGCGCCTGCTTAGGTTCGAACTTATGACCTACAACTCGTAAGTCATTTCAACTGGGCCATCACTATACTGTCTTCTTCTTAGCATGTCGATAGCAAACTAAATATATCATAATATATATCAGCCCAGAATATAGCTACGAGCCTGGCACTTTCAGCAGCGTCTATCAACTCGTGTAGCGTACAAACAACAGGACATGCTAGACAAGATATTAAGAGCCTCATTGTTTGTGGGACTACGCTCAGTGCTAGTTAAAATCACATGCGGTTGAGGACTTCAAATATCTTCTTCAAAAATTAAAGTATCAATGAAAGTCCTACCCTATAGCTATCCTAAAAGTTTAACACATCGACTATCATTTGAAAATTCGAATTTAGTTTAAAAATTCATGTAATGTATAAACCAGCGCAAGAGGCGTCTAGAAACAGCAATAAAACTTCATTTTTAATACACACTCGAATGAAAATTCATACTAACAGTCCATTTCCAGCAAAACATTAATTATTCTCATTGAATTTTTTACAGCAATTTGTCCGAATGGTGATACGTAAACACAAATTCGTCGGGAGACAATCTCATGAAATTTAACGATTTAATCTCGTTATGAATATCAGTTACTGTTATCGTATCTGCAAATAACGTCATGAGATGAAACGGTGTGTTAGAATAACGTAGTTATCGTTATTTTTGCTTTTATATGGAATCAACGGTTGCCGCGGTTTTACTTGTCTACCATATTAACCTACATTTATCTGGATTAAAAGTACCCTATATTCTAGACAGCAGTGGCGGCCGTTACTGCTGGCTTGGACCGCGACTTATGAGTTTTTGTGTATTTAATTTTATCACCATTGCTCTCAAACCGGTGTAGCGGTGATAGAAAACATCTTGAGGAAACTGGTATGTCCTAGGACCAAAAATTCGAAGTATATGTGAAAAATAATTGTGTAAAGTGTCGTACGTTTTTGGATACAGTGGTTTGAGCTGTACGCTATCTTTCATTGAATAGAACAATTATATTATATAAAAGCACTGAGATGAACTTTCTAGGAGATTACGCAAGGGATGGTACTGATCAAACTCCTATAATGATACTACGTAGCCTAAAAAGGCTCATCGCTCAAATCAAACTTGATTGGTCTGACGTTAAGCCTCTGATCAGATCAATTTATGCCTCAGTGAACATAAATTCGGATATCTGACTACCGTTCTAATTGCAGATACCGATATCGCCCAACTACTGACTTTAAGAGGTAAAATGTCAGTGTTTCTATTATTGTTAATAATAATTTGTAGATGGCTCAGTCTCTTGCATGAGGTTTTGGGCTCAAATCAGGGGTATTAATGTGAATTTTACAATCAAATCAAAATATTTTTATTTCACATAAACCTACAAGGGCACTTATGAAACGTTACAAGCTAGGTACATTTTATTCATAAACTTAGACACATACAAAAATTTACGCCTATGTCTCATGTGGGTAGACAAAAACTAGGGAAAGCCACCTGTTACGATCTTCACATACTCCTTCAACTCATATTTACTCTCTAAATCATTACGGATCGTCAGAAGCCCGAAAATCTGACAACCAATTTTACCAAGGAGTATCGTTTACCGTTCGAAAAAGCATTCTCGTCAAAAGGGACAGAGAAAGAGGTAGTTTTCATAGTTTTCGATGCTGATAAAACCTACAGTGAGTTAAAATTAAACTCCAGCATGGCGGCTGCGACAATTCATAAACTTTTCATCATGGGTGTCGTTTTCATAGTTTTTGAGGATGCTAAATCCGTTAGTGAGGTCATATAAACGGGTATATATATTTTTTTTCTCTCTTTTTATTACGTATGAATGTGTGCGCGTTCCAGTATCGGGTAAGGAACCTCTTTCCTGACGGGAGCCCTGACCACATTTTTTTAATTTCCCATCCTTTTTATGAACCATAGTATATCATAAGCATACTACAAAAACATAAAGCTATCTCTACAATATTATATAAATCCCTGAATAAAAATACCACAACTTATACAGTCTCGGTTTTCAGCCATAACAATGAATACATTAATCATTTTGTTTGCCGTCCGACCTCTGCAAACGCACTAATAAAAAGCCGATATCTGAGACCACTTACTGACTGGAATCTGCTTACTGCCCCCACTTTATTTTCATCCGGGGTGACTATAGACTCAAATACTTAGGGATAGATCGAACGCTTAACTTTATTGAATAAAATTACAGTGGTCAAACAGTGGTTTTTTAAATGTACGGATGAGAATGAGTGGTTCAGAAATGGTTTAAATATCTGGAAGTGCATATGTAGCACCTCCCAACTGGCCCACCTTCCGTCCTGCGCTGCATGCCCTGTCAACTGTGAATTTGATGATATTATGACTGCGTCAATGAGCGAAGTTAGCGCAGCTGATTTTTTTGCTAAAGAAAATCACGAAAATTCACGCTGACGAAGTCTGCGACTATAACTCTCCTGTCTTAATTTACATACAAATACAATAACTACGGCGGGTTACGAGTGCAACGGCCACCGGTAACATAATTATAGCCATCACAATTACTATGAAGTTTGGCCAACTGAATTAATTTAACCTTGTATAAATATGTATTTAAAGATAATTCGCTGCTCTTTGAACAGTGATTCTTGTTTTAGATTTTCCATAATAATAAGCAAATAAGAAAAAGATAAAATGGTAGAAGAGGAAATGGCAAAGTTTTGTGTAACCGAAGAAAAACCTCCAGGCGTGAACGCCTTTTTTACACTTAAAGATAAGCCTCAGGCTTTCATGAAAATATTAAAGTTTAATGTTTACGTAAGTTTTATTTAGTACTTTTAAATAACTTAAGCTTTTTGTAGAAAAAAAACCTTTTTTTTTTCTTTAAAAAAATCGTTTGTTCCTCGCCGCTGTTCGACGATATTACATCCTACAAAAGTAAGTTGTGAAAGTATTAAAAAAAATTTATTAGAATCAACATTATATTGTTTTTTTTTTGTAAGTAGTCTCACAATATGCTTTTAACTTCAGGCAAATCGTCTGTTCGGGAATAATGAATATAATTTATTTCAATCCATATTGAGATCATAATTTTTACAATTTAATGACAATAAAATATTTCTTATAAATATTTAAAAAATAATTAATTAAATAGAATTAAAATTAAAAATAATTAATTAAATAATAAAAGTAATACAATGAAATTTAAATTAACAGTAAAATAAAATAGATTACAGTAAAATAAAATAATCAATATCATTGCCTCGGAGTCATTTGTTTTTTTGTCAGTACATTAATCATATAACAATCAAATGTACTGACAGTCAAACCAATTCGCAAATACGTTCAGCAAAAATAAATAAATCAACATTTATTAGTGCCCAACAAACGATTTCATCATCATTCATCATCATCATTTCAGCCGAAACATGTCCACTGCTGGGCATAGGCCTCTCCCAATTTGGAGGTGTTTTGCTATAATCGCCACGCTTGGCAGGCGGGTTAGCGATCGCAGTATGGTGGTAAAATGCATAGAAAACGCTGCTGCTCCTTCTCTAATAAGTATCTTAGTCGACTCTTACGACATCCACGGACAAGAAATAGGAACAAACGATTTACTTGAACTTATTTCTGTATTATTTACAACTTAATAAACTAACTGTACCGTGTGGTGCCGGACGTAAAGAATAACACCACCCCATTTCTTCCCGTGGGTGTCGTAAAAGGCGACTAAGGGACTTACTAGAGAATGGGCAGCAGCGTTCTCTATGCATTTTACCACCGTACTGCGATCGCCAACCCGCCTGCCAAGCGTGACGATTATGGCAAAGCCCCCCAAATTGGGGGAGGCCTAAGTCTAGCAGTGGACGTCTTACGGCTGAAATGATGATGATGAAACTAACTCAGCCTATCGCAGTCCACTGTTGGACATACGCCTCTCCCATATTGCGCCACAACACCGTGTCCTCCGCCCTCCGTACCCAGTCTCTCCCAGCCTCTTTATTAACAACACATCATCATCATCTGCCTAGCCTTATCCAACTATGTTGGGGTCCGCTTCCAGTCTTACCGGATGCAGCTGAGTACCAGTACATGTAGTGACTACCTATCGGACTGCTCTGCGGCAGCCTCCACAACCCAGTTACTGGGTAATACGATACCCCTTGGTAAGAGTGGTTTTCAGACTTTCGGGCTCCTGACGACTCGTAACGACTGTCTAAGATCTACGAAAGATAGCCGGGACCAACGGCTTAACGTGCTTTCCGAGGCACGGAAGGGTCTTGGTATGTAAAGATGGTCACCCATCCACGGACCAACTGCGGCAAGAGTAGCTTAACCTGAACGATCAATCCGTGCGGCTGTTATTACTTTATCCACAAGCTCTTCTTTATTTACAACTATTAGGTACTAAAAGTGTTGTCTATCATACTTTTGGTCATCGCTTTCCAAACATGATAAATACGGTCATAAACCATTCTATGATAATATATAATTTTGCTATAAATTGGATGTTATAACGTCACCATGAATCATAATTTACGTTGCACGAATAACTGATACTGTGTAATTTATGTTTTCATGGCATGTAGTAATTGGTTGTATGTTATATTTATAGTGCCTGGCTCGATGCCTAGTAGTTGCAGGCGCTACTGCTGCGCACAAGGTCCTGCACCCTAATTACGAAACACACAATTTATCAGAATCTGAATGGGATTGAAGATTATTTCTAAACCATTGCGTCATTTGTTCGAATAAATTGTTGGTTCAGCAACGTAAATAACGCAATGAATGTTGTTTAACCATGAATATTAAACCAATTCCTACCGATAACAGTTCCGCAATTAGCCCTCTGGTTTCATTTCCAATGTCGGGAAAAGTTTTATTGGGTGTTTCTATCAGGTAAATTATCTGTAATATAATAATATAATATAATAATATAATATAATTCTTTATTTATATAAAACAGACTGTAGTACATATCAGTTTTTACAAAGAAGGTAGTATAAAATATCTTTACAATCAAGTGGGTGACGTGCTGTTCTCCTCGCTAGGCTATGAAATAGCCTGTATTAAGGAGTAACAGTGCCAATCCTCTCTAATGTGGGTACTACAATTTTATTTTTGCAAGTAAAATTTTTAATGTTTTATATACTATTTGGTGCGCAAGCGCATTTGTGTATGTGTGTGTGTGTGTCTGTGTGTGTGTGTGTGTGTGTGTGCGTGCGTGTGAGCTGTGCGTGCGTGTGCGTGAGTGCTGTGCGTGCGTGTATGCGTCTGTGTGTAAGTGCGTGAGCGTGCGACTGTGTAAGCGTGCGTAGGTAAGTAAAGGGATTGCATTAGTGTGAATCTGTGTTTGGTGAGTGGTACAAGATATAAACTTATCATCAGTTAGTTAAATTAAATATTTTTCGGTTTCGTCGTAGGTTTTATTTTGTTATTAAATTATCTGTAGCAGCCCGGAGTCTGGAATTGTGCCCAGTTGATGGCAATAGGCTCGCCCCCTATTACATGGTACTTAAACATAACAGGCAAAATGTGGGTGTACTGTAGGTCAAATCAAATCAAAATATTTTTTATCGTATACCTTTAAACGAGCAATTCTTGTATATACAGGGTGTCCCAAAAATCAACGTCAAGCCGAAATTGGTTGATAGGCCAGGTGGTGACAGTTATCAGAAAAATAATAAAAAAACACCACCTGGCCTATCAACCGTTTTCGGCTTGACGTTGATTTTTGGGACAGCCTGTATCCGGGGTGTCCCAAAAGGTTACGTAGCTGCGAAGGCGGGTGATAGGGGTTGTCACAAGGGTCACCAGAAAAATAAAAAAATAAATCCCATCTGGGTAATTAAAAAAATAAATGGCATTCTGTATCTACAAATATTGCTGTATTAAAAAAAATGCTGTTATGTAATCGTCAATAAATAAATTGAAATTAAAAAAAAAAAAAAACAATACATATCTAACCAAGACTTTAAAGAAAATTAAGTTCTTGTCTAGTCAAGGACTTAGTAATTACGATCTCACTAAACTTCCTCCAAGTGTACTGAAAAAAAAGAGATTTATTTTTTTGGTGACCCTTGTGACCACCCCTATCACCCCCCTTCCCTGCTACGTAACCCTTTGGGACACCCTGTATATATATAATCTGAATCTCGGAAACGGCTCCAACGATTTTCTTGAAATTTAGTAAACGGGGGGTTTCAGGGGCAATAAATCGATCTAGCTAGGATTCATTTTTAGAAAATGTCTTTTTACCAAAAAAAAAGCACCGAGCAGAGCTCGGGCATCCAGGTACTTTCACATAAACCAACATGAGCACTTATGAACTCAGAAGCTAGGTGCACGGTTCCAAATAGTTGATTCCTATGGAGAAGAGCCGGCAAGAACACAAGGTACACCTCTGCCCATCCCTTCGAGAAAATAAGGCGTGATGTTATATTATTTGTAGTGGGGTACAGCACCCCTAGCCAAGTTGATAATTTGCAATCGTTAACACTAGTCGCTCAACGTTAAGTCACGTGGTTAGAACAAACGAATAGAAAATTCGTAGCCAAGATCACATCGTTCAAAATGATACAATGATTTTTTATCGTTTCTACAATGTTCAACGCTTATCGTTTTCTACAATTGCTGACACCGAGGCTTTACCGATTGGAGAACGGAATCCGACACGAAACAATTGTAACTTGGCTAGGGGGGCAGAACAGATAAACATTTAATACAACAGTAAACAAATTAATTTTCACAGCACATATGTTAGGTATTTTTATTAAAACAGTATTTTTAAACAGAGCTTTTGAATCTGACGTTTACAGTTGAATAAAAGAGTTATGATAAATTGGATATGTAATTGGTATAGACTAGGCCATTGTGTTCCTGGACAATCCCTAAAAATGTAACGAGTGAAGACATTAAGAGGAACTAAAAAAACAAATCTATGTAATGTAACAATTATACAATTTATATGTGTATATGTAATGTAACAATTATACAATTTATCGTAATTCTGAGCACAATTGAGATTTATATGTAACCGATTTGGATGAGTTTTAAGCATCTGTGGTTTCAGTTCCCGCCTTATTCGAAACAATGTTAGTATAATTTATGGATTCAGAATCTAGTATGTAATTCAGAACATAATTCTTTTCACAAAACTGAGAACTTAGTCCGGGGCTAAGTTGTAACAAATTTTTGTAATAAGAACTTTGTCTAAATCGTAATAAAGTTTGAAATACCAAAACTGGTTCAGAGCTTCAGGTTAAAACAACAATTACAAATATTTTTAATAACTTCAAGAAAGATGAAAAGGACACAATATAGTTCAGCATAAGAAAATTGTATGGTATCAATTCTCTGATTATGGAATCTCATTCACACAATCAGCATCTAACGTTTCCACTGCTGGGACACAGGGCTCCGCTCTCTGAGAGGGTCATAATTCACCACGCGGGCTCAGTGTGGGGTTAGTGGGTATCTCATTTCCCTTCAGCACAAGAAAATTAAAAAGTTTCATCACTTTTGCGTGGTAACAAAATGGAAATATGAGGCGGTAATAACAAAGAAGTTGTTAAATATCATGACGAGATAAAAGTTAAGATTGGGTAACCGGTTACTTTACAATATTTGTAACTTGTTACCGAAGATTATACCAGAAAATTTGACCTTTATAGGGGACTAGCTATACCCGTGGCTCCGTCCGCGTAGATTTCAGAAATTATCCCTCGAAAACGTGGTACCGAGAGAAAATGTAGCCTGTGTTGTTGCATATAAGCTATGGCTTACAGCCAGTGAAAGACTATCGACGACATAATCGGTTGAGCCGTTTCGGTGAAAAAACTTTTTTTATAAAAAAGATTTTATTTGCATCTTTTCAGTTATGGTATTTACCCCGCAATCATTCCTATACCACTACTGACCAGGTGAAATTTAAGTCTTATATGGTTTTTTCATGGAAGTCATTGTCAGAACTGGACCAACGGGAAAACTAGAAATGGGACCTCACGGGAAGCACCGGCTTTCAAATAAAAAAGAATCATCAAAATCGGTTCACCCAGTCGAAACTTCTGAGGTAATCAACATTAAAAAAATACAGTCGAATTGAGAACCTCCTCCTTTTTTTTAAAGTCGGTTAAATATTCGCAAACAAACAGTAAATTATAGAATTATTCTTATTCTTATAAGTACTGTATACTTTCTTATGTATTTAGTCATAAGCTGTTATTTTGACATCACAAACAGACACTTTTTGACAATTTTATTTATTAGTATGTTTATATTTCTAAGGTTATAAAAAATTATAGATGAAAATAAAGGTGTCATTTTCACTAATCACAAGAAACGCTCGGAAATGCGTATCTACAGAGGGTTAAAACCTCGAGGGGCTCGTGGTTAAGTAATAATAACCGCGCGGGTCGATCGATCAGGTTAAGTTTCGCTTGACGCAGTCGGTTCGTGGATGGGTGATCATCTTAATATATCGAAACCGCTGTGTTTCGAAAAGAGTAAATAAAGAAAGTAGATAATATTTATTTTTTCTTCTATGACACTGTTTTACATTCTGTAATTACTGTAACTCACACACTGACAGTTTATATGGGTAGTTCATATAATTGTTTTTTTATTTAACTGCTTTTGTTAATTTATTTTTATTTTCTTTTAATTTCATTTGTTGTGTATATGTATCATTTAATAATAATATAATAATAATATTCCACAACTATCACACAACGCCATCTAGTCCCAAGCTAAGCAGAGCTTGTGTTATGGGTACTAGACAACTGATAAACATACTTATATATTTCTAAATACATACATATTATAGATAAATTACACCCAGACACAGAACAAATGATCCTGCTCATCACACAAACATTTGTCCTGGGTGGGGATCGAACCCACGACCTCCGACATAGCAGTCAGGGTCACTAACCACTAGACCAACAGGCCTGCATCGTTGTATATGTAAGCGGGCACGCCCTTTATGCCTGGAGGCTTTAGTAAGGTTTTAAGTTCTGTTTACGATTTTGTTTCATTATTCATTTCAGCTTGAGTTTAGTTTTCAATATTTTGGGTGGCGTGTGCTAGCTGACATATGGCGAATAATGTATGTTTTGTTTTATTATATTAATAACTTATACAATATTGTATAGAATCAAGTTCTTCTAACATAACAGACAGCAGTGCTGCTGGGGAGTTTGTTCCGCCACTTCTTCTTCCCAGCCAAAGCACTAGGAAGTGTTGAGGGGCGGGCGTTTTGGGGGGACTGTCTTATGTGACTTTGACGTTCAAAAAGTGCTGACTCTCAGCCTAGTTTGAATAAATGACTTTTGATTTGATTGATTTGATTTGAAAAACATGCTAAGCATTGATCTTGGCTATGACCATTTGTGGATCAATCACGCCGAGTCATACCGAAAGGTACCATCGTAGGTACTCAATAACTGGGTTTTACAGGTCAGATAAATAGTCACTCCTTATAAAATACTGGTGTTCTGCTGCATCTGGTTAAACTTGTCATTTAAAGCCAATATAGTTAGAATAAATAATAGTTTAAAAAAAAAAAACTAAAAAACACGCTTCCATTGAAAACCAAACTAAAAAGTACAAAATAACGGAAAAAAAAATATTGATATCAGGCACCCCACGCTTTTTTTCCATTATTTTGTACTTTTTAGTTTGGTTTCCAATGGAAGAGTGTTTTTTAGTTTTTTTAAACTATTATTTATTTTCTATTTTTTAGGGTGTTTCGAATTTTGAGACGTATGTCAGCGTAGTTTGTGACGTATGTCAGCGTAGTTTTCGAAGACAGTTTTTTGCTGTCCTGGTAGCCCCGGCAAAGATAATGGCACAAATTAGTTTGTGACGTATGTCAGCGTAGTTTTCGAAGACAATTTTTTTGCTGTCCTGGTAACCCTGGCAAGGATAATGGCACAAATTTATGAAATTATTGCATTGTCATCGGTCTTTGACAGGTGTGCAAAGTTTGAATGAAATCTGGTCGTTTAAAGTGGGTCAAAATCGCGCTATAAGGAGTCGGTTACAAACAATCATACATACAAACATACAAGTGAAGCTAATATATATAGTCCTCCAGACCGAATTTCGGCCACGGCGGCCAATCTCAACGGGGACTAGCCATCGGCGCGGGAGATATTATAGTGCTCAAGTGTATGCGCAGACACAGGAGCACTCACTCTTCCCTCACTCTCATAGTCCGATGGGACGGCAATCCGACACGACCGGAGAGAGATCAGGCGTAGGACCAACTGCTTAACGTGCTTTCCGAGGCACGGGGGTATCACACCGCCAACTTCCAAACTCCGGGCTGCTACTAAGAAATTCTTAATGGAAAAGCCCAGTAACACTTTGCCCGACCCGGGAATCGAACCCAGGACCCCACACTCAGCAGTCGCGCTTGCGACCACGAGACCAACGGGGCAGTGAAGCTAATATAAGACGTGTAAAAAGGCTTGGCAAATTGATTTCGTTGTCATTTGATGCCCGTAATCTTGAATCTTCTGATACTGTTGGGAAACGAACCCAACACTGCACGCGGTCCGCACGCGCAGGCGACGTGATCATAGCGTCATCATCGGCGCGCCGAGGCGCAGCGCGGCGGCGACGGGGACCACCCGACGGCACTCGCTTCCACGGACTCCACCGCGACGCACGATTCTCCTTCCTAATCTTATTTTATTGTTTGTCCGGGAAACTTAATCTTTATTGTAAGCATGGCAAAAAACTATTGCCTATTTAATACAGTCCACTCTTTTATTAGCTCCCCGCGCTAACAGATACATTTTTCTTCCACACTTCTCTATTTGTCGTCATCTCGGTAGGCACCCCCTTTTTAACCATATCATCATTAACACAGTTCATCCATCGTATCGGTGGTCTAATATGGCCCTACACCTATAGCCATCGACATCCATACGCAAAACTTTCCTCACGAGATTATCCTCATTCGTCCGTAACACAAACCAACAACTTCCTACAACAAAGTAGTCATTAGTCATTTATTCATTTGTTTAACACAGGTACAATAATGATGATACTTAAGAAAATAAAAAGTGCGCCATGTCATGCCATTGGGCGTACAAATGTTTGTATGAAGTATAAAGCCAGCCAAGCCTCAATGATAAAATAAATTCCATAAGCCCGAACAATAATAAAGAATTACATTATACACAATACAAAAATAAATTAATAATAAATAGCAATTAAAATTAAAGTCAGTACATTGCATGTCCACACACAGAATAAGTCAAAATACAATACTAATGTCAATATGACTTATGTCAATATACAAAAAACTTATATCAAGGAAAAACAGTACATTTATTTTATTGACATGTCAAAATTCTATTATTAAATTTTTGTCCGTTAAAAATTCCGAAATTTTAAATTATTTTATAAAAAAAAATTAATGAATTAAAACCTCAATTTTATCTAGGTGATCGTGAAAACCGTATCACATAAGTGTGTTTTCATTTAGAAGATCTAAACGGACACATAAACCCACCCAAAAAGCAACTTTGTTGGGTACTGACATAATGTAGATTGCTTTAGGCTAAGCAATTAAACTATTTTAATTATTACCTAAAATGTCTTAAGCCCGTTATTATGAGTTATAACTCAATTCTCAAACTACTTTACCAAGTGAATAGAATACGTATTTGCTTCATGAATACACTAAGTACTATTGCTAATTAAGTACTAACATTAATCAAAGCGTGAACGTGTCTTTACGACCCTCGTGGGCAGTGGCTAGGGTTGGGCTTGTACCCACGAAACTTGATATTTGACTGTTGACCTGTTGCATACTGGCCGTCATACACCACAACTTTTAAGTTACACTTAAGCTAGAGTTTTCTATTTTATGAAGTACCTGGTACTCGTTGACAGGCCTGTTTTTTTCTCTTTTTTTCTTGGAGAATTGCTCATGCATACTGCGCTACCACGGGGAAATAGCGCAGTTATGTGGGTCTCCAACCCACTAAATATCCACGGTGTCCTACACCGCTTGTGGCGGGAACACGGGAACGAAAATACTCTTCCGCGAACCCGCCGCGGCTGTTCGTCGCCGGACCCACCTCTGGGGGATAACACGCCGTGACCACCCCGGGGACCAATTAGCACATGGGCGCCAGACGACCCCGTGAATGGCACCCTTGGTCCCCCTGCGACGGGTCAGGACTGTGGCCCCCCCGCCTACCACTTTTCGAACCAACACTCCTCCTCCCCTGCAGCCCCACCGCGTCCGCCGTCAGACGGTGGTGACCCCGTTCAGGCCGCGGAAGGTAGGGAGAGCGGCGCACCTCAATACCAGCACTCCTCTCCCACCGCGGCCTCCAACCCTCGCGATGTCGCCAAACGACACCGCGTTGGCCGCTACATCGTCGGCTTTGAGCGGAAAAGCCCTGACGAGCGGCCCCTCCTCGGGTTCCTCTTAGCTTTACCGTGGGGTTCGAAACCACGGCTACTGAGCCCCCCTGCCTCGTCAATGCGGGAACCCACTGGGGGGGACTCGTTGACAGGCCTACACTGTCTTCCCTTTCCTTTAATAGATATTATTAACACTGTTATTTGAAACCATTGTAAAAGCCAATTATTTTTAAAAGAGTAGCTATGGAGTTTCTTGCCGGCTCCTCTCCATAGGAATCGACAAATTGGAACCGTGCACCTAGCTTCTGACGTTTAACTGTCCATGTAAGTTTATGTGAAATAAAAATACTTTGATTTGATTAAGACAGTGGTGATCGTCACATAGGGTCCGCAATTTACGAACTGGGGAATGACGTCACCAAAACCGGCAGCAGAGACTCTATCCACTGATCACTACCACCAACACCTATTTGAAATAAATTATTTAACTTTTACTTTTAAATTACATTTTCACATCATTTTTTTTTTTTTACTTAAATCTAAATATCTGTGTTAAGAGACATGCAAGTTTATAGCGGCCAGAGTAAACAAAATTAAAGGAACCACAAAACAAAAATAGAATCATTAAAATAAGCCGTGACAGCTAAGACCTGGCCAGTCGCACCCAACTGATGGACACTACTTTCGAGAGCGAAATAATGGAGCATCTTAATGGGAGCAATTTCCAAAGAATGCTCGAATTATCAGTTATCACTCCGTTTTAGTTAAGCCCTGTTTGTTAAGCTCAATTTGGTGTGGCGGTAAGTAGGCCTCTATCGCTGGCAACAGTAATTATAACATGTCAAGACATCACAGTATTTCGGTTGATGTTGTCGTGACGAGATCTAACCAATGTAACTCATCAGGATCAGTCGATAAAGCTCATATTCCAATGCTATACTTTCTGTCGAGTTAGTCAATATGGTATTATGGGGCATAGTTTTAAGTATAAGATTACAGTAAAATCTATTAGGTAATAATAAATTGTTTTAAAAAAATATGACAAACTCGACAGCCGTCATGTCATGTGTAATGCAACATGAAATGTCAAAACAAAGGGAATTTGTTTAAACGTGTGTTAAAAGCAGTGATGGCCAATTGGAAGTTTGAAAAAAAATCTTTAGTTTGTGTTAATTATCTCATCACAGCTCTTAAAACGATGAAGAAAAACATTGTTTGGAAACCGGCATGTCCTAGAACCAAAAATTCAAAGACATGTGACGGCTACCAACACGCACTGGGCCCGCGATCACTTAGTCATGAACATTATAGACTGATTATTAGGGTGTTTCACTTTTGTAGGAGAAAAAAAATGTAGTGATATTTTTTCTGACTTCGCTCGGCTTCCGGTTTTAGCTTATCTTAATAGTATATTAGCCAAATTTCAAGTGGATTGGACCATGTTTAGAGGTTGCACAGAATGAACAATTTAACAGATATAACGAAAAATCGCAAAAAAAGGTAATTAATTGCGTTAATTTCAAAATAGCACAATACGGTAGCCATACATTATTCTTAAATGAAAGATAATTAAATTAATCATATAATAGAACATTAATTTAAAATAATTAACTACTTATTTGGCTACATAGGCTGCAACCTCATCTTTGATTTGCTTGGCTACGCGTTTTTTGTGATGCTCGACGACTCTTAACAAGAATTGTTTCTGCTGTTCGTCTTTGACCGAATCGTTAAATTGTTTTATCAAAGCGATGCCCCTTTCTACGGTATCTAATAGCCACTCTGTCTTCTGGAATCTTACAGTATGCGACTGATGGCAACAATTTACTGACCCAATGTAAAACTAAAGGTGGAGGATGGTCAATTAATGATGCTTCAATTTTTTGAGCCATTTGGCGTCTGTTGGCTATTCGAGCTCGATGAACAGTAGACGGCGATAATAGCTTGCCGAGTGGAGAGTTGTTCGCGATCCCATGTAGCTGTGTGTCCAATCGAGCGGTTTCAATTAACTTATATGACGTGACATTTTTGCTGGTGGTGCAGCGAATTCATCGCCTTCATCACTTGATGACGATGAAGAAGATTCTTGCTCCAAGGTCACTCCCGTGTTGATTTCTTTAATCGCTTTATAGTGTTGTATTTTATAGGCATTCACTTTTTCTTGTCTGTTAATCTTTCGGGTATTTTTTGAGAAAAACGATTTATCGACACCACTCATTGAGGAATTCATGCGATCTTCCCTCTGTGATATAAGGAACTCTTTATCGTCTTGTAACACGACTTTCATAGTCATTACATTCTGGTTGGCAATATCAAATAGTTCTTCCAGATTACCTTTCCAGATTTGGCGTTTCACATTTGCCGTATCCGTATTTTTCCATTTCTCTTAGGCCAAATTTTGGTATTCCTTATAAAGTTTTTGAATGCCAGCTCGAATATTTACCTCTGTCTTGGCAGGTATATTAGCCTTCTTCCACACTTCTTGCAGTTGAATACTTGTCGACTTAGTGGCGTCCGAAAGTGTCTCTTTTTTTCTATGTGATGGTGTAGAAAAACCAACAACACTTGTTCCTTGGAAGGAAGACGAGCTCCTATAAATTTATCACAAGGAACCTTCTCGAGTAACCAAATTCCTCGTCTTCTATTCATGTTTACATTAAAATATGCTTGAATGTTTTAAACGACACACTTAAATCACTTGCTACCCTTCAGTTCAGATAGTAAACTTGAAGTATTTGCTACCCTCCACTGCACCGATATCAATTACTTGACATAAAACTCATCAAACTGTGCAACCTTTAGATGTTAATCGATTTGACTGATTTTTGGCGTATGAACCTTATATATGAGTGGGAACAAGAATTCGAGCGAAGTCAAATAAAAATCGAAAATTTGGAAAAATGAAACACCCTACTGATTATGTTATTTGAAGTGTTTCAATTCGTTTTAAGATTGACATGAATGTACTCACCAATGTATATCGAATAATGATCGTTGCACACCTTATTTGTACAACCCTACTGACAGCTACATTATTTAATTCAACCAACTGTGGTAGACACTCCTAGTTACTTTTATAGTTTCTTTTTAAATTATAACGTCTCTTGAGAAATCTTGCTAAATGAACTTGCGAATTTACCCAATATTGTAGGTAGTCTAAAGTTCGCTTTGTCTTTTAAATACTGTATAATGCATATTTAGAGTCTGAGTAAATTTAAAACTAAAGTTTAGACGCTGCAGCATAGGACAATCTAGCGTCTAGAGAAAATCAAACTGGTTGCTTACTAAATTGTATTTGTTTTTATGATTTACATTATGTGATAAATTTATCTCTATTACTTATTACGGGTAAAATATTTAGGACTATCGTATACTTAGTACTTTTCATATGTGTAAATATGTGACCACCATGTATTTAACTTTCCATGAGTTACCGGCCATAAGGGGTTTCTTAAATGGTTTAAACCATTTCTTCCCGTGGGTGTATAAAAGGCGACTAAGAGACTTAATAGGGTAAAGTAAAAGTATTTCATTTTGCAAGCTTTCTGTTTTTACCTATAAAACTATGTTAACACTAGCTTTACTTTACGCATTTAAAATTGAGTCTGCCTTGAAATAAAATTGATTTTTCTTTGACTCAGTCGGCGGCGGTAGGTATGGCAAAATAGTATATACATAATTATTGAAAAAAATATACCAATATTAAATATGACTGAACTCGATTTAGTGGTCAATTATGAACAAACTCCTTTCAAGACTTGTGCCTATACTATTACACCTTGTATAGGAAGAAAAATTCATCCGCATCAACTGTCAATGGGTGCAAAGAGTGCACAAAAGGCTGGTATTGCCATGTTCAATAAAAGGCAGATATAAACTCAGGAAAATTATGTAAATTTTTTAGCAGGATAGTATGAAAATACGCGCGGAATGAGAAACTGACTTATTTATCTTCAAAATGTGGCGACAGATACATTTGATATTCGAATTTGAGTCTCTGTAGTATATTTTGATTCGTTCCCTTTGCCTTTGAGGGAAAATTGGAAAACTCATGCATTGATGCGACCGATATGGAGAATTATTTTCGGAATAAACAACCTTGTCCTAGTTTTTATTTTCAGAATTGAGAAACGGTTATTCGTGAACGTTTTTGAGAAAAATGCACTGCACAATGCACAGATAGCCCTCGAAATTATTATTTTTTACGTTTTATGCAAGGTCACTAAGTCCTGCAAAAGTTGTTCAGTGAGGTGAAATTAACTTAGAGGGTTGTATTGATGGTTTTATTGATTATAATTCTGTAAATACATACGTGTTACGATCGCGAATCATATTTTGTTCAACATACAGCTTGACACTGACCTGTAATAGCAAAAAAAAAAAAAACAAAAGAATTTTTTCTCTCGTTTGCTTTATCTTTTTTAGCTTTAGAAACATCTGCGAATACAGGAAAATAAATCCACACTAATATTATAAATGCAAAAGTAACTCTGTCTGTCTGTCTCGCTTTCCTGCTACAACTACTGAACAGATTTAAATGAAATTTGGTACACAGATAGTTTAGAGCATGAGAAAGGACATAGGCTAATACTTTTTATTGCGGAAAGGGGGGGCGGTAATCTCAGGAACTACTAGTCGGAATTGAAAAATTCTTTTTGTGTTGGATAGCCCATTTATTAAGAGATGCTATATAACATCACGCTACGGTCAAAAGGAGCGGAGCAGCAAACGAAAAATGGACGAAAACTGGCAGGCAATTAGATGCGATGGGAAGGGGAGCGAAAATTTGACGCGGACGAAGTCGCGGGTAGAAGCTAGTAATAAAATATAGTAAAGAGAGATTATGTTAGTAAAATTTACTAAATCATCTTTAAAAGAAGTAACCTAATAATTTAATCACCCGTCCGAATTTAAATCACCGAGTAGGAAGAAAAGATTTTCAAATTCCAAACCACGTATGGTGTCTTACTATTTCTACGCAAACGAAGTTGAAAAAATAGTTAATAATATGCCTTGGAAGTTGGGTAGGCCTTTGGTGTGGGATGCAACCTGTGTCGATACCCTCTCGCCATCCCATCTTCTTAGTACGGCAGGCTGTGCTGGGGCGGCTGCTGCAGGTGCAGAAAACCTCAAACGGCGCAAATATAACAACCTTATTGGGAGTTATATGTTTGAGCCGTTTGGGGTTGAAACACTAGGGCCGTGGGGTCCGAGTGCTCATCGATTATTCCGGGATATCGCCAAGCAGTTGGTCGAATCTTCACGTGACCAGAGGGCTGGCCTATTTTTAGGTCAAAGAATCAGCATTGCCATCCAACGTGGCAACGCTGCCAGCCTTCTGGGCACTTTTGGGTAGCGATGCGGACGAATTCTATGATGCCCAGTGAGCTCTTTCCTTTTTTTTGCCTTTATTTAATTGTACATAATATATTTATTTAAGTGTTAGTTTGTATTGTATTGTTAATAATATAGAAACTAGCATATCTCCTTAAGTAAAGTCTGTCTAAATAATACAAAAAACTGAAAGTTATTTTAAATAATTAAGAATCCATTAGCATATTACGAAAAGGTAATAAACTTTGTTTGAAAAGTGCATCAACGTCCCACCCTATCTATTTTTGACGATTCTAAAAAAGTATTAGGTACTCAGACAAATTAACTTGTAATTTTGATCTATAGGTTTTGCCGCCAACTTCGTCCGCGTGGTTTTCGGAATTTACCATACCTACAATCTTTTTTAGGCATCACCGCCGATCAACCGTTAAAGGAAATAATAAATTTTTAAACTATTATTTATTTCCAATTTTTTAGGGTGTTTCGAATTTTGAGACGTATGTCAGCGTAGTTTGTGACGTATGTCAGCGTAGTTTTCTAAGACAGTTTTTTTGCTGTCCTGGTAATCCTGGCAAGAATAATGACACAAATTTATAAAATTATAGTATTGTCATCGGTCCTCGATAAGTCTACAGAGTTTAAATGAAATCTGGTCGTTTAAAGTGGGTCAAAATCGCGCTATAAGGAGTCGGTTACAAACAAACATACAAGTGAGGCTAATATAAAGTGTGTAAAAAGAAATGTGCCTTTGCCTTTTTTATCTCTCATCATCATAATTCCAGCCGTAAGACGTTCACTGTCGGACATAAGCCTCCGCCAAGAAATGGGAGGGGTACCATAATTGCCACACTTGGCAGGCGGGTTTGCGATCGCAGTATGGTCGTAAAATGCAAAGAGAACGCTGCTGCCCATTCTCTAGTAGACTTACTAGAGAATGGGCAGCTTTAGTCACCTTAAACGACAAAGGACGTAAGAAATGGCATGGTGCTATTCTGTACGTCCGTCACCACACGTATTACCTCTATTACAAATTTTGTGAAAATTTGCTTAGTAGTTTACCCGCCTACAACAGACAGACCGGCACACTTTTTGTACTTCTACACTAATATTATAAAGAGGAAAAATTTGTATTTTTGTTTGTTTGTATGTAATGGATAAACTCAAAAACTACTGGACCGATTTTAAAAATTCTTTCACCATTAGAAAGTTACATTATCTGCAAGTAACATAGGCTATATAATATCACGCTACAATCAAGAGAAGCGGAGCAGTAATGAAAAATGTCCCGTCCGACGGGAAGGGTCGGGGGAACACGAAATTTAACGCGGACGAAGTCGCAGGTAGAAGGTAGTTTTTAAATAAAATGATTAATTAATTAAAAGGGTTATGTTTCATACTTTTGTTTAGGCCTGTGAAAAGTCCCTGAGGGGGTGAAACGGATACAATACAATGGAATGGATACAATTTTGTTTGCTTACTACAATTAATTATCATGTTCATTATCTTTTAAGTACTTTAATTGTTGTCCAGATAATTATGGCAATGCCCCTTTTGAACATTTATTCAAGCCCATGTGAAACAATGGGTGTACGATGGTGTCTGTGTTATTAATAATATTTAATTGTAACGCCCAAGACTTTGTACGACTCATTCTGCAGGTGAGTTCCGAGAAAGTTTTTAAACAAAAAATTACAGGTACCGTCGAAAAAGGAAACTGAAAAGCAAAATTGTTTGTATCAGCTCCGACGCACGACTGGAGTTTACTCTTTACGAACGATTATAAAATACTAGCTTCTGCCCGCGACTTCGTCTGCGTTAAATTTCTTGTGCCCCCGACCCTTCCCGTCGCGTCGAATCGCCTACCTGTGCGATTTTCGCCGTTTTTGCAACATTTTTTATTATTGCTCCGCTCCTCTTAAGTGAAGCGTGATGTTATATAGCCTATAACGTTCTTCGATAAATAGGCTATCCAACACAAAAATAATTTTTCAATTCGGACCAGTAGTTCCTGAGATTAGCGCGTTCAAACAAACAAACTCTTCAGCTTTATAATATTAGTATAGATATTCATTAGTAATCATAACATAACGCATAACGTAACATAACAGATAAAGTTTGATTTTACTCTCCATAAATTTTCATACGGCTTATACACCGTAACATTTTAGTCGTCTAGCAAAGGTTTTCCACTAAGCTCGTACTAATTTTGAGTTGGCACCAAACAATCAATCAACGCTGCAGATCAATCATCATCATCAGAAGCAGCCTATAATGTTCCCACTGCTGGGATACAGGACTCCTCTGGGTGAGAGGGAGTGGGCCACCACGCGGGCCCAGTGCGGCTTGGTAAATGTCACGTGTCTTCGAATTTTTGGTTCTAAGACATGCCGGTTTCATTACGTTGTTTTCCTTCACCGTTTTGAGAGCAGTGGTGATGAAATAATTTACATAAATTAAAGCGCCTGCTTGGGTTCGAGCTCAGATCTTACTACTCGTAAGTCGCGGCCGTTACCACTGGGCCACCTTTGCTCAGATCAATCAATCTACCATTATTTTACTTGGCGCCATTATGACACTTGTACCGTGTGGTGCCGGATGTAAAGAATAACACTACCCCATTTCTTCCCGTGGGTGTCGTAAAAGGCGACTAAGGGACTTACTCGAGAATGGGCAGCAGCGTTCTCTATGCATTTTACCACCATACTGCGATCGCCAACCCGCCCGCCAAGCGTGGCGACTATGGCAAAGCACCCCAAATTGGGGGAGGCCTAAGGCCAGCAGTGGACGTCTTACGGCTGCAATGATGATGATGATTATGACACTTTTCATTATGTAATGCTGTAAATGTGATAGTATGTATATCAGTACTGTTCAACTTTTATTTATTTTTATTTTCTGAAATCAATTACCTACTAACCATACAAATAAATGCATAAACAAAATGACACTTAGGCGTCGAAGTACGTGTCCGCATCACTGTCATGCGGAAACGTGCCCAAAAGACTGGCATTGCCATTCAATGTGGCAATGCTACCAGTCAATGCTAATTCTTTGGCCAAAACGTGACCCAGCCTTCTGATCACGTGAAGTGTCGACCAGAAGATGAGAAATTTCCTTTAAACGGTGATTAATACTATACTTAATCACGCAAAAACGCCTGATTGGATTTTAATAAAATTTGGGACACAGATTACTTTTATCCCGGTAGTACGTTAACATGGGATAAATTCCGAATGACACGTGAGCGAAGCCGCTGGCAAAAGCTAGTATATCTATACTAATATTATAAAGCTGAAGAGTTTGTTTGTTTGATTGAACGCGCTAATCTCAGGAACTACTGATCCAAATTGATTTTTTTTTTCTGTGTTGAGTAGCCTATTTATCGAGGAAGGCTATATAACGTTACGCTACAACTAAGAGGAGCGGAGCAGTAATGAAAAATGTTACAAAATCGGGGAAAATCGCACGGGTAGATGATTCGACGCCACGGGAAGGGTCGGGGTAACAAGAAATTTAACGAGAACGAAGTCGCGGGCAGAAGCTATAAATAATATTTTTATGAAAATCAGTTTCATAGTAAATTATTAGACTGTAAGAAAATTTTAGTCTAAGTGTGAATTAATAAAAACAAATACGTCTAAATTGAAAATGGATTCATCCCATACATATGTAGAAGTAGGTAGATATGTATGTTTACCCTTAACTTTAATCTCCTAAACATATTGCCATAGACAAGTGATTGGTCTGAGACAACATGATTTGCATGTTAATCGCAAGCAGTGACGTCACAACAGGGTAAAAGGAGTAAAAATTGATCACATGCAAAAATATAGAATACCCATTATATGTGTATGTGTGTGTATACACATATAATGGGTATTATATGTATATGTATGTATTATTTATTATGAAGTGTTAAGAAAGTGTGTATAGAAAAAAAACCGGACATGTGCGAATCAGACTCGCCCAACGAGGGTTCCGTACAAATTTGTACGTACATATTATCAAAAATCGTTTTTAATTACTTAAATATCAATTTTTATGATTAATTGTAAATGTATAGTTTTCAGATTTTACCCTATACTTATAGTATAAGACGGTATTACTTGCCAAATTTCATAGTTATAGGTCAACGGGAAATACCCTATACATTTTGATTCCCTTGAGAGTGTCGAAATTTACGTTTATTGCGCAATAAACGGCCGTATCTATTTTCATGTTAACTAAGAAGTTTGTTTTTTCACAACTTCAAGAGAATTTAGACTTGAGTATATCGTTTTAATTTCAATTCGATACCTCCACGTGTTCCCGAGATAAAGGTTCCGTTTTTCCTTTTTAGGTACGGAACCCTAATAAACACAAAATACGATAACACACGTTTTTTACCCACTGTGTTTCTACGGCGTCTCACTAGGGAATGTTAGTGAAACACGCAAATTCGACAAAGTAAAGAGCCTATTTAATGAGTGCCGCGTGAAATTTCTTGTTGAAGTATAAAATATATCACTGACAATCGCAGTACTGTACCCTGTAGCATTCTATAAGTGGCATATTTTTTCCGAATCGGATCAGCAGTTCCGAAGATTTTATGACATTAAGGCTAGAAAAATTATATTGGGCAACTTCCTGAGTTGATGCACATTTGTGCTCCTTGTGGAAAACATGCTCCAAAAAGGTGATTTCTTCTACAATGTTTGTTTTCAAGACTTGTAAGGTTTGTCGTGTGTTGTGATAATCGAGAGATTTCAACGAAGCTAGCCACTTGTAAAAATCTTCCAAACTTCAATTTTATTTTTTTAACAGGCTTTATTTATCAGTTGTCTTGTTACCATAGTACAGGCTCTGCCTAGTTTGGGATCAGATAACAGTGTGTTGGTTGTCCTAAGATATTATTATTATTATCATTCCCTTTATTCCCTTTATTAGCGTCACCTGTATTTTTGTATGTATAACAAACAACCAATACTAATAAAAGTCAACTACCTTGCTCCACTTTGCTTGTTACCAATTAAAATACCTCCAAAAGCACCCCACGCTTTTTTTCAATTATTTTCTACTTTTTAGTTTGGTTTCCTATGGAAGCGTGTTATTTATTTTCTTAAACTATATTTTTTACTAGCTTCTGCCCGCAACTTCGTCCGCGTTAAATTTCTTACTCCCCGACCCTCCCCGTCGCATCGAATTGCCTGCCCGTGCAAGGTCTTCGTATTCAAGACTATTTACTCTTTTTTTTTCGGCTCCTAAGGATCCTAGCGTACAGTTATACAGTCAGCGTACAGTTATATAGCCTTCCTCGATAAATGGGCTATCCAACACTAAACGTAATTCCTGAGATTAGTGCATTCAACCAAAAAAACTCTTCAGCTTTATAATAATAATATGTCATTACAATTGAAAACGTTATAGTGAGCCAACCTTTAAAGATAGATATCTGTCTTTAAAGGTTGGCTCACTATAACTTTTATCGCGGATTTTAAGAGTAACAATTTCGTCATTCATAATTTTTGTGTTACTTCAACCGTTTACGCAGCGCACGCAACAGAAGCTCTCAAAACTAATAAATTTTGTGAATTTTTGCAACATTTTTCATTGAGGCTCCGCTCCAATAGGAATACGAATACGGCGCAGCATGATGTTATATAGCCTATAGCCTTCCGCTATAAATTCGATGGAATTTTTCAATTCGAACCAGCAGTTCGTGAGATTGGCGCGTTCAACCAAACAGAAAAACAAACATTTCAGCTTTATAATATTAGTATAGATAATAATTTTGAAAAGAGTGGTGGCCTAGTGGTATCATGGTATCGTAAGTCGTGAGTTCGAACCCAAACAGACGCTTACTTTGTATAAGTAATTTCATGACCGCTGCTCTAAAAACAGTGAAGGAAAACGTCGTGACGAAACCGATATGTCCCAGAACCAAATAAATGACTAACACTTATATAGACTGAAACTCGTATCGTCGAATCGCACAATTATTTGCTCATTCTTGGTTAATTCGTTAAGCACACAGACGCTCTTAGATTCTGCAGTGGCTCGAGATAAGACACGAGTAGTAATTACTGAGACATGACCGTGTTGAGATTGAATCAAGTTTGTTTTCTATTCAATCACTTAGGGGCCATCCATATATTACGTCACACGATAAGGGGGAGAGGGAGTCGACGAATTGTGACATTGTGTGACAAGGGGGTGGGAGGGTCCCTACGTTTAGTGACGTCACATTTCAAAATTGAATATACATATTTAAGGTACTATTAAAACACGAAATATGAACTATGAATGAAAAATTTAGAAAAAATTCAATGTCTAGATGTAAAATTGCAAAATATGTGACGTCACACTAGGGAGGGGGCGCTCACTAATGTGACCAGCTGTGACAAGGACGAGGGAGGGGTCAAAAAATCATGAAACTTTGTCACGTAATTTATGGATGGCCCCTTAATGGGAATTGTGTCATTAGCCTTTCTCTGCTGTATTTTGTGTATCTCGGTACAGATTAAGTTTCGTTTACTGTTTCTTCGTTTTAGATTTTTTCTTTTATATTTTTTGTGGCTAATTTATAACAGCTGCACGTTACGGTCGATCAGTTAAGGCTACACTTGCCCGCCGCAGGAGGAGACGCCCCGGGCGTCGAGAGTCGATAGCGGACTCCCGGCCACCGTAGGCACGAGCTTGCGGGCGGCGAGCAATGGGTAGCTCGCTGCCCGGTAAGGACCAGGCTCGGGTCGACGGCGCGTAGTGTTCCACGCGCGCCTCAAAGAGATGTCAGCAATACTGAAGGGGTCTGCTAGGACCGATGCCTGCCAGGGTCGCGAGATTGTTCGAAAGAGATACCGTGACCCTGGCACATGGGCAACTGAAGGAACACGGGTGGGTTTTAGTCAGTAAAAGTCTGACACGCCCTCCCGCTCCGCCCAGAGCGGTAGAAGTCATTTGATGATTTACCATAAAAAAAAAGCCGTTGATCCCGTCTGTCATTCATGAATCTTTGACAATGGTCACGGGGTATCGTGTTATCCAGTAACTGGGTTGTGGAGGTCAGATAGGCAGTCATTCCATGTGAAATACTGGTATTCAACTGCATCCGGATAGACTGGAAACCTACCCCAACACATTAGGAGCACATTTGGGAAAAGGCAGATTATGAGTGTGATTACTAATAAATATCTTAGGACAACCAACACACCGTTATCTGATCCCAAACTAGGCAGAGCCTGTACTATGGCAACCAGACAACTGATAAACATACTTATATATTTCTAAATACATACATATTATAGATAAATTACACCCAGACACAGAACAAATGATCGTGCTCATTACACAAAGATTTGTCCTGGGTGGGAATCGAACCCACGACCTCAGTCTTAGCAGTCAGGGTCACTAACCACTAGACTAACAGGCCAGTCAAAAAATTTAATGAGCTCGCTATATTACAAAGGACTTAATAAATAACTGACTTGGAGGTCAGTCATGTAGCTTATCAGAATGAAAGACACCAATAAATAAACAAATACCAGGCACCCATCCAAAAAACTTGCCGCGGTAAAAGTAGCTTTACTTCTCTAAAAATATACAAGTATATTATACATTGATAGCCTTTTAAAATTAAAATAAAATAAATATCTTAGGACAACCAACACACCGTTATCTGATCCCAAACTAGGCAGAGCCTGTACTATGGTTACCAGACAACTGATAAATATACTTATATATTTCTAAATACATACAATATACATATTATAGATAAATTACACCCAGACACAGAACAAATGATTGTGCTCATCACACTTTTGTAACATCTTTTTTTATACCGTAGTTATTTTTAGTTTTGGGTGCTACATAAACTTTGCCGTTTGTCGGTCAAAACTGTTATACTAATACATTTAAAATACCAGTAGTATTGTTTTACTTCGCAATTTATACGTAGGGGCCTGTGGCTAAGTAATACTAGCCGGATGGGTAGATCGGTCGGGTTAAGCTACGCTTGCCGCGGTTGGTCCCTGGATGGGTGACCATCTTTACATACCAAGACCCCTCTGTGCCTCAGAAAGCACGTTAAGCTGTTGGGCCCGGCTGTCATTTGTAGCTGTAATATTAAACTTACAAATAATAGAGAAATCTCAATATTATGTCCAGTTCGAACCGTTCGAACAACAACAGAAGATATTCTCAACGTTAACGATTGCTCTATAAAAATCTCGTATAAGAGCCAGCTAATTTTCTGATTACACGAAACTATATTCCATTTTTTCTTATGAAGGGTCGCCATACTCCAATACACAAGCAATTCACCTGGTCTCGATGGAACGAGATCACAGATAAAACATGTTTCAAGTAGATTCTGGCGATAAAAGCGAAATTGTGGTCTTAACTTGTTATAAAACCTGATGTTCAGGGACTTTTTAAAGCTATTTTGTTAGGTTAAAATTTTAAAGTAAACTTGATTCTATGATTTATCGTTTGAAGTAGGTAAACTGTTTTGGTAAAATATTTTAAAATTCAAATAAAAATCAAACAAAGAAATTACCTTTTAATTCAAACTATATTTATCACTACGCCATGTATGTCTCTCTGAAACCGATAAATTATTCCCCCAAACCCACCCTGTCGCATCGCATCGCCTGCCTTCTGTTTTACGTCGTTTTCATTTAGCGTTCTTACTGACATTTTGTCTTATTGCTTGGTTCTTAAAGGCCAAAGCGTTATGTTAAGTAGCCTATTGCTTTCCTCGTGAATGTAGCTATCATATACAAAAATAATTTCGGCTTCACCTCCTAAAAACCTTCATCTTGAATCAGTCCGTCTATTAATGAAACCCGAATTAAAATCCGTTGCGTAGTTTAAAAGATCTAAGCGTACAAAATACAGGAAGCGACTTTATTTGATACTATTTAAAGTTATAGATGTGAAAGTTTAAATGATTCTTACTCGATCAAGCAAAAACGGTTAAACGTTATAATCTGTATTAACATAGGATAGGTTTTATTCTGACATTCTCACAGAATCTAAACTTTCGAGGGTGAAACCGCGGGGCACTGCTAGTACTAAACAAAACAAAACAGCAATAAATAAATTTCAAACAGTATAAAAAACTATCTTACAACCTTAACAAAAAACTACTTACACATACATAAAAGTGGGTATATTTTTTTACGAAGCTTATTATGCAAACCGGGACACTCTCCATTGTGAGCTCCGCATTAATTTAAATTTTACATTGTTGACACAACAAAACACCAGCAAGCAACGCTATTTTAAGTTTTAAAAGTATTTTATAAGACTCGTAGGTCTTGTGGTGATTCCCGTCGGGCTAAGATTTGTCCAAAAGTTTTACCGTAGCCCTAGCACAGACCACTGAAGGAACACGGGTCAGGGCACGCCACAATTACGGCGGTAAGTCCCCTCTTTGAGGAGTGGATAAAGAGGCGTCACGGCGTCCTCACCTTCCACCTGACGCAGGTTCTCACCGGGCATGGTTGCTTCGGTGGGCTCCTGTTCAGGATAAAGCGGGAGGAAACGCCCGGGTATTTCCATTGTCAAGATCGTCTAGAGGACATGGTGGAGCATACGGTGGAGGTGTGCCCTGCCTGGGCGGAGCACCGCCGTGTCCTCGTAGAGGCGATCGGCGGCGGCGACCTCTCGCGTCCGGCCCTGGTGCGAGCCATGGTACGGAGCGAGAGGGCATGGGAAGCCATCACCTCCTTCTGCGAAGCAGTAATGCTCGCGAAGGAGGAGGCGGGGCGCGTAAGGGAGTGGCAGTCTCTGCGCCCTCGCGTCCCTAGCCGCCGCAGGAGGAGACGCACCGGGCGTCGGGAGTCGATAGCTGACTCCCGGCCACCGTAAGCGCGAGCTTGCGGGCGGTGAGCAATGGGTAGCTCGCCGCCCGGTAAGGACCAAGCTCGGGTCGACGGCGCGTAGTGTTCCACGCGCGCCTCAAAGAGATGTCAGCAAAACTGAAGGGGTCTGCTAGGACCGATGCCTGCCAGGGTCGCGAGATTGTTCGAAACACAATCCCGCTCCGCCCAGAGCGGGAGAAGTCATTTGATGATTTCCCATCCAAAAAAAAAAAAAAAAAAAAGGAACACGGGTGGGTATCATTTCTTTTTAGGTGGGAAATCATCATATGACGTCTCCCGCTCTGGGCGGAGCGAGAGGGCGTGACAGACTTTTACTGACTAAACCCCACACGTGTTTCTTCAGTTGCCCATGTCAGGGCCACGATAATTCTTTGGAACAAATCCGTGGCCCTGGCGGGGACTTTAGTACCCTGTATTGTTTTAAAAGTATTTTAAACTGAAGAGGTATGCTCCACCGATTTTAAATAGTCCCGGTAAAGTTACAGGTTCCTTTTTTCCCGACTCCACTCTGACAGTTGGAAATTAAAATTGTTTTCTTTCTTTGGCGTCTTATTACAGGTATCTCGTTCTTGAGAATATGCTTTTGAAAGTCAGATTTAACTTTCTTTAATAGAATGTAACATGTTCTAGATTCGTGTTCGTTTGTTTTTTCGAGAACCAATTACTGAAGCAAAATTTGGTTATAAAGTTTCCTTATTGTTTTTGCTAAGCCGTTGGTCCCGACTGTAATTCTAGGCGTTACGTGTAGTCAGAAGCTTGAAAGTCTGACAACCAGTTTTACATACCAAGTAGGGAGGGCGGGGCTGGGTTGAGGAGGTCAATCGCGGATCTTTGACAGTTGTTATGGTTCATCAGGAGCCAGAGTTTCGTATTACGCAGTAACTGGGTTGTGGAGACCAGACAGGCAGTCACTCCATGTAAAACTAACAACACAGTGTTTTAGGCGGTTCATTACATTCGACATAAACATTTTAAAATAAACAAATTAAAAAAAAAAAATTAACGATAACTATTATTATTAACAAAAAAAAAATTAGATAACCTTTTTATGGCGTTAAATTGTTTTAACATTTATATGACACCTGCTGATTAAAAATAAAACAAAACAAGTTTTTACACCTTGTATAAGCTTCGCTTACCAAACCTTTTGCATTTTAATTAAAAACAAACTGGTAGACAGAGAGCAACATTTTTATATCTAGATAAAAAAATAACCAGCCAAGCGCAAGTTGAACTAGCACACTAAGAGTTCCGTACCACCATTATATTTAATATGAAAAAAAAAAACGCTGTATGAAGCGTATTTCAGTTTCTACCCATATTACCTCGTTAGTCTAGAGGTCGCAAGAGCTAATGCTGAGCATAAGGTTCTGGGTTCAATTCCCAGGTAGGGAAAAGTATTATTGGGTTTTTTCCATCAGCAGTCTTTCATTAGCAGCCCGCAGACTGAATTTATGCCCGGTTATAGCAATAACAATAGGCTTGCTCCATATTACATAGGACAATGGTGAAAAGTGTGTGCACTATAGTGGGTATACTATGTTGTTATCTATAGTAGAGGCACATGTATTCTATGCAAATCTGCACTTACTACCTATTATGGATACAAATATACAACCCATACGGATATATTAGACTCCCGTTTTCATTCTCTGGTTACGGAACCCTAAAAAAGACAATTATGGCTTGACGGGCGCCATGACACTTAATATTCTATTAGCAGTTAACCTATAACAGGCTGTTACAGTACAGTTAATGGAGATTAAATGACCGTTTGAAAGCTGTGATATCCGCTTAAAGCGATTTGAAGCGATTGCCGCTGAGTTTCGTTACGATCGCGGTGAAGTGACGTCAAAATTTTGATGTGAAACATCTATTGGCGCGCTTGGGAGTAAAATTGAGTTGTATGGCATGACTGCAAACGGCATGCCGCTTTCTTATGTCGTCATGGTCCGTTCCCGCCATGTTTCACCTCTGTCAGGTATCACGTGATGTCCACATTTTTTTGAACTCTTGTTTGTGTTCGGTTCGGGGTAAGGTTGGGCCGAAAATATCGAAGTATCGATATTTTTCCATATAATTATCGGATATTTATGGTCGATTTTTATATTGCGATATTTATTTAATTGCATCGTTTACTTTATAAAATCCCACCACAATCTCTATGAATGGGATACGAAATTATAAATGTAAGTTTCGACGTAGCAGCAGAGCACAATCGCCTTGTTTTGTTTTTTACATGTTTTTTAAACAAAAGGCATAAATAATGTCTTTTGTTTGTAAAAGTTCCTCTTTAAAAAAGACCACAACAAATCCGCTTTAAATGTTTTAGGCTTGCGAAAACTGACGATATATATATCGACAGTTTTTACTCGATAGTTATCGATATCGTTTAAAAATATCGATACGAAAAGTATCTATAAATTTTTTACTTGTCCAACCTTAGTTTGGGCTTCTTCATCCCATAAAATTTTAAAGCATACTTACGAATTCTAGGACGAGGATTTTTGGAAAGAACAAAAGGCCTCCCGTTGCCCAGCACTGGGACACAATAAAGGCTATAAAAAAACTTTTGAATAAATAAAAAATGGAATATTATAGAATAAAACCATCCATTAGGTTAGTCCGTTGCCTTTAGGTAACAAACATTACTGTATGTTTCTTTCTTTATTTATTTTTTCATTTAGCATCTCTCTTGAGCCTGTTACATAACTTATTTACTAACCTCATCGGGAGGGCAAGAGGTCCAAATGTTCATAATGAATTCATCGCCGCTTCTCGTACATAGGTCTTCAGAGTGGCTTGAGACCCTAAGTAGTACTTCCAACGCAGATAGATATTCAGGTATTATTACAAGCCTTTCCACAGTGTTTTTGTCTAAGAAGAAGTTCGTATGTTATTTTCATGTGAAAAGCGTTGTACAGAGCAATTTACAAACTACAATGTGACACACTAGGTTAGGTTAAATAAAACTATATAAGTATAAAAAGTACACTACAATATAAATTACAATAAAGGCTTCCTCAGATAAACGCAACGCGAAAGCGCGTCGCGACTTTTGTAGAACAATTTCCAAGAAGTTTTCATAGAAATAGGAGCTCTACGAGTTTCAGTTTTTTGAAGGAACCTTAACACTTAAAATAAACAAAAAGCAATCAAGTGAAACAAAAATTATACTTATCTAATAATTTTAATTGCCTTTCATTCATCTCCCCACAAAACCTTAAACTTTCTAGACATTCATCTCTGTAAGAAACGTCAGAAACTAGTTGCACGGTTCTCGCTGGTCGATTGATGAAGGAGATCCGGCAGGAGACTATATAAGATTTCCACACTTAAAAAAAACTTTTTATAGTTTTCATGAGAACAATTCAGACTTATCAACAAGCACCAGGTACCAAGGCTGTCATATTTATTTCTGAGCTACATCAATATATTATTTCATTCTAGGTATAGACAACACTGTTATCGTAACCTATTCGGTATCAACTTGTCGTTAAACAGAATTATAGTCAAAAAACTTTTTATGCTATCAATAGATTTGTCTAGTTTTCTTAACCTTGGTGTCGATTAGGTTTCATTACAAAATACGCTTACTTGGAACTGTAATAATTTAATACGATGTCAAGGGCTGAAATTATTGATGAAAAAATTGTTACTGAGTTTTCATTATACATATAACTTTATGGTCTTTTCCTTCTTTTCGTGTTAATGGTAGTCGTACACTTTATTTTTATATAGTTTGAGTCCAGTAGGTGGGTACATTTATTGCATCATCGGTGGCATTATTTATACCATCTGAGGAGCAGGTGAACGGGCACTTGGGACACTCCAGGAAGTGAGGCATGGTCTGTTCAGACGTACCGCACTCGCACTGGGTGTTGGATGAGTCCGTAATCCTCTTGACAAATTGTGTCTAGCAGCCTACTTGGTTACGGAATCTATTGAGAGCACATATTCATAAAGGCCACTGCAGATCACGCCCGGAAAGCAAATGTTCCTGGGGTTTATCTATGAAGGTGGTGGGTACTTTTTTTTTTTGACTGCTAAGAGTGAGGTCGTGGGTTCGATTCCCACCCAGGACAAATCTTTGTGTGATGAGCACAATCATTTGTTTTGTGTCTGGGTGTAATTTATCTATAATATGTATGTATTTAGAAATATATAAGTATATTTATCAGTTGTCTGGTTGCCATAGTACAGGCTCTGTCTAGTTTGGGATCAGATAGCGGTGTGTTGGATGTAAAAAAAACATATGCCGCTCATATGTAAGAGCTCTTAGTCGCGTCTTACAACACCGACGGAAAGAAATGGATGGTGAAAAAATTGGTGCTATTTTTTACGACCGACACACGGAGCTATTGTATTATGTAAGCATATATATGTGCAGTTATATGGGTACTAAATAGGTATAAATAGGTACATTTATGTGGAAGGGTTTCTAAAATATCACCAAACTTCCAGCCTGCTATCTCATTCGTCAACTGTCACGGATGTATTGATGGAATACGTTCGTTTCTTTTGTTTTGTATTAGATTTTTTTATATCTTACGCAACATTATTGTGAGGTTTGTAGCGAGGTAACAATAGCCACACGGGTCTATCGATCAGGTTCAGGTATTCTTGACGCAGTAGATCCGTGGATGGTGGCATCTGATTTGACTAGCCAACACTAAAATAGTTGGGAAAACGCTAGGCAGATGATCAGTTTGATTTACAGATAGCAAAATAGTAAATACTATTTTGTTATCTGTAACTTAAATTTTCAATGTTCTTCTTTTATTGTTTGTATTTCCTGTGTGTTTCTCAAATAAAATATGTTTCTTTCTGTCTTTCTTTATGATGCCAAAGGAAAATAACAGTAATAGGGGTACATTTCGTTTTTTTTTTTTAAATTCTTCATTGTATACATTATTAATTGCTTCACAAACGGGTAAAGACACTGACTCCTGTAACACAGGTACTACCTAGCTCAGGAGTCAGGGCTTCAATTTATTTTGTCAAACCTTTTTATATCAATAAAGCATTTTATTATTTATTATTTTTATTATACCTTAATTACTCACAGCGCTCATATCAATAATTTGCGTACCAATTTAGATATAACGAAATTGAAACTGTTATTTTTGGCAGCGTTTGCGATAATAATAATAAGGATATTATCTCCTACCTTTCAGCCGAAAGATATAGGCCTCCCCCAATTGGGGGGGGAGGGTTTGTCAGTATCGTCACGCTTGGCAGGCGGGTTAGTGATCGCGATATGGTGGTAAAATGCATAGAGAACGCTGCTGCACATTCTCTAGTAAGTCCCTTTTTTTTTGGACGGGAAATCATCAAAGGACTTCTCCCACTCTGGGCGGAGCGGGAGGGCGTGTCAGACTTTTACTGACTAAAACCCACCCGTGTTCCTTCAGTTCAGTTCAGTTCTGCCAGGGCCACGGTATCTCTTTCGAACAATCACGCGACCCCGGCAGGCATCGGTCCTAGCAGACCCCTTCAGTGCTGCTGACATCTCTTTGAGGCGCGCGTGGAACACTACGCGCCGTCGACCCGAGCCTGTCCCTTATTCGCATTTTACGACACCCACGGGACAACCCCTTCTTTACGTCCGCCACCACACGGAACAACGACTGGAACATATACCTAACAAAACTGTATTCCTACCTTCGATAACTGTTCAATAGTCTTGTACTAACAATACTGAAACAAACTCACCCATTGCGAACAATACCGCACTGCATATTGTTTCTCGACCAACTAACTTGTACTTCATTTAAACGAATGTTTGCGTGAAGTGGAACGAACTAACGTGTCTGTGTTTTACACTTTACGTATGTACTAGGCTTTGCTAGAACATTTTGTTGGATATCTATATAACAAACCAGAACAGAATTCTAGCTTATAAATTGGTACAGTAAAGGCCGCAAAGAGATTATGCATTTTATACAGGGTGACTTATTTGACAAATTCCCTCCAAGACTTGATAGTGTGTCGGTACAATTTTCATCAACTAAGGTGAATAAAGCCTAGTCGAACATTCATCCAAATCCAAAAAAAATAATTTTCATGTGTTTTTGAAAATTTCCTAGGAGTCGTCACTAAACTTTCAACATGAATGGGCTTAATGGGCTTAATTCTGTAGGGTACCTAATACTTTCACATACATTAGATTGTAACCTGTTTTTTTTTTTCAAAATAGCAAGCAGTTAGGAGCTATTAGAAGAAGTTAACTAACCATTTTCAAAGATCATCCGCGTGCATCAACTTTAACACCAATCATATAAAAAATTTACTAAGACAGAGCATACAAATTATGGGGCAGAGATATTCATTCACGATATCCGT
This sequence comes from Aporophyla nigra, assembly GCA_947507805.1. Taxonomy (NCBI): domain Eukaryota; kingdom Metazoa; phylum Arthropoda; class Insecta; order Lepidoptera; family Noctuidae; genus Aporophyla; species Aporophyla nigra. The sequence continues at coordinate 5,927,920 of OX382292.1, read as the reverse complement.
ATTTCCTTCACCGTTTTAAGAGCAGTAGTGATGAAATTAAATACACAAAATCAAGTGCCTGACTGGGTTTGAACTCACTCTCAAATCGTCAGCCAGGGTCGAGGCCACTAGACTACCACGCTCTCAAAAGATCACTCATACATAATTTTGATTTGTACATTTTTGTTCCTCTGTCTATGCCACTCAACCCCTTTAGTATCATTAGTGAAATGTCCATATCACATCATCTGCCTATCCTTTTACCCAACTATGCTGGGTTCAGCTTCCAGTCTAACCGGATGTCAATACCAGTATTTTACATGGAGCGACTGCCTATCTGACCTCCACAAGCCTGTTGCAGGGTAATATGATACGCCTTGGTAAGACTGGTTGTCAGACTTTCGAGCTTCTGACGACCCGTAACGACTGTCAAAGATGGACAAATGACAGCTGGGACCAACGACTACACGTCGATATCATAGATCAAAGGGAATTGTCCAAACTTGGCCATTTTTAAACACGCTGCTATACAAAAATGTAATTTACCAATAATTTTAATTCTATTTTAGTAAATATCTAATGCTAATAACTTTGTATCAATATGCACTGTAAAAAATCTTTTTGTTTGGTATTTGTTATGATTTGACCAAGTCTTTGGCTTTGAATTTGACTTCAGTGTTGCCAATCAAAAACTGCATAAACAATAAATTGAAATCGATTTAAAGTGTAGGGTAATCTCTCCACTGTATTTAACGCAGTTTTCATTTAAAATATTATTAAAAAAATACTATTATACGATAATATACGATGATTAAAGACTTAAAAATGATAAAATGAAGAGTGCATTATACCTGAAGAACTTATAAAATAATAATCGATTCCATATATATCGATACAATTATATATTTTTTTTTTATTTGGCATCACAATGCTTTAAAAATGTTGTGTTAATTGTCAAAATGACAGTTATCATTCACTTTGTTTTTTTTTTGCATCGTGAGTGTTGTTTTTGTAGGTTTATTACTTTGGCTGTTTCTAAATGCATTCCAATTCTCCCCTTCTTGACGACCCCGGCACTTCCATGGACCCTGAACCTTGTATTTATGATGAACCTGGCACATCTAAAGCAAGTTTTATTTCATGCATAACCAATTTCAATAAAATGTTAAAAAATTATCTAAATATAAATCTTGATACAAAACTAGGTTTATATTGGCATTCTTACTGATATGAACTATTAAATCATTCATATTAGCTGAACTGTTTGTTTATAAATGGCCAAAGTCCCATAGAAGTTGGTCAATGCCGTTTAAAGGTAGTTTGAGTAAAACATTAACGGCTCCATTCAATATAACTGGGCATCCATTACGCTCGATAAATCACAGTTTTCATTTCAATAAAATTAAACGGTCATAAGTTCTAAAAACTTATTTAAACGGTTTATAAACCTAGCGATATTTAAGTATCGTACTAAAAGATTCAAGACTTTTGAGTATAAATATGGATGGTTTGAAGAGTAGCAGAAGACCGAAGAAACGATGGATAGACTGAGTCAAAGATGATATAGCAGAATGAGACTGAGTACCGATATGATGACTAATGAATAGAGAAGTATGATGTTCCGCCGACCTCAAATGGACTGGGATTTGGTAACAAAATGATAATGAATTTAAGATATTTTTAAGTTAGTTAAGAAAACTCATCGATATTGTTCAGGGTTGCACGTTCACAAAACCCTAGAAATTAGGTTGAACTAGAGGTGGACAGGTGGTATGTAACATTTTTTTGCTACCCGAAATCTGCCGGATTTTAGACAACATCTAATTGCAAAAATATGATTGGAAAAACTTTGAATTCACTAATTAATAAAACTATCATTAAAATTTCAAAGATTTTTGCGTTGTTTAAAAAAAAAAACTTCATAGTAATTTGTTCCATGGAGTATTTTTCTTCCTTCTTATTTCTACCATCTACTAGAGAAGTTAAAAAATGCAACAAAATATTTGTGAAATTATTTGCTTTGTAATCGAACTAAGGAGCCAGCAGCGGGGTAATTACGTAGGTACTTAACGCACATACAATATCAATCGATCGCAAGACCACTAGCCATTTTCATTGCGTTATTTACGCTGTCGAGCATATGAATTTTCCAAACATATGCAGCAATAGATTAGGATTTTTTTGCCAAAACTCTCAGATTTTGAATGAAAGTATTTTACGCAATATTACGGAAGTAGAGAAATTGGCCAGAATCTTGCTTAAAGAGTAAACAAAAACATACAAATAATTTAAAAACCACAGTATTCTAATGTCACAAACTTCCCACAGACAGTATTCCAATATAAGTTCCGGGAATAGCCGGGTTTGTTTGCAAAACCATACGATTGAATTTTAAATGAGCCATGCATTCCTTTAGAAACGAACCACTAAAATAGCTTTTCCTTTGCCAAGGGATTACAGACTTTACTACTTTGAAATATGGAAGAGTGAAAGGTCAAATGGTAATGGTTGGACAACATAGACGAACGAAGCAACGGCATTAAAAGTTGGTTTACATGCGGGGAGATTCTCGACCGTCGAAAAGTGAGAATGTTCATGCAAGTGGGGCAGGGAAGTCTCACTAATCGATTATTGCATTCATGTGTTTAAACTTAAGCGAGAAACAAAATATCGAATAATACTATAGTGCTACTACAATAATACTATAAGTATACGACTCATAAAATGATTAAACTCTTATTAAAATAGAACCTTATAGTTGTGACATAGGGCTCTGTTTTAATAACAGTTTTATCATTTTGAGTCAAAGTTGAAATTTTAAAATTCTCTATAATTCAATATTAGTTGCCTATAATTCTGAAGGTGCGAAATATAGACTAATAAAAATAATGCATAACGGAATGTAACGTAACAGAGAAAATTTAATTTTACTCCCCATAAATTTTCATACCCCGGGCTTATATACTCGTATGAGTAATAGAGATAATTGACTCTAAAGGAGTAAACTCCGAAATATTTATTTAAAATAAAAACAATAAACTTTCAAAATATAAAATGTTTCGATTTTATTTGTCCCCTCCCAATTATCGCTTATTGGAGCAACAAACTTCTCCCATATAAACGCGCCATTATAGACGGTGGCGCGGTTTGAACCGAGTAACGTTTTGACTACAAAGTTTCGTAATAAGTGCTAATCTCCTTTAAGCTACCGAGGCAACATGGCTTATAGGTTGCTGCTAATTTTCTCTTTTGATAGCAAAAGGAATGGCTAATACTCTTAATGATTGACGGTTTTTAACACGCTTTTATTAATAATTGATGAGGAGTGTAGAAGGGGCTTTGGACTACGTAATATTAGCCGCTCGGGCTGGTCGATCAGGTTAAGCTTCGCTTGTTGCTGTCGGTCTGTGGATGTGACCATGTTTAGGTTCATATAAACCGTGTACATTTAAACCAAATATTTATCAGCACAAATTGCCATGAAGCAAAACATAAAGAAAAGAACATATCCTGTTAATAAAACCATTCTTACCGTTATGAGAATTGGCCCACATTCGCAGTAGACCGGGAAAAGTGGTAAGAGGAAAGCGCGGGTTTTCTCTACAGTGGGACAACACAGGCTTATAATAATATTAGCTTTTGCCAGCGGCTCCGCCCGCATATCTAAATATATAAAATTCAAAGTCCTGAGTGACTGACTGACTGACTGAGTGACTGACTGATATATCAACGCACAGCCGAAACCGCTGGTCCTAGAGACATGAAATTTGGAGGGTGTGTTCTTTATGAAGAGTAGGTATCCACTAAGAAAGGATTTTTGAAATTCCGTTCCTAAGAGGGTGAAATGGGGGGTTGAAATTGTGAATATTTCGACATTCACGCACGCGGGCGAAGCCGCTGGCAGACGCTAGTTATACATATAAACCTTACACTTCATCTATTTAAAAAAAAACCGCATCAAAATTCGTTGCGTAGTTTTAAAGATCTAAACATACATAGGGACAGACAGCGGGAAGCGACTTTGTGTTATACTATGTAGTGATATAAAGTGTATAGTATTGCCTATTGCCATTCTATAGGGCTAGGTAGCCAGATCACGTTAGTCATTCGATATTAAAAGTGATTTCCGAGGCACGGAGAGGTCTTGGTATGTATGTTAAGATGGCCAGCCATCCACGGTCCGACCGCGGCAAGTACAGCTTAAGCTATGCTCAGGTTAACCTGATCGATCCCCGTACGGCAGTACTTAGCGACGTGCCTTGACCCCCTCATCCTCCTAGGTACAGTAACAGATAATTTATATACAGAAATAATTAGTATGTCTGCCATAATTACACCGACAGATTTGAGTGACGTGAAAATAATTGGTTTTGTTGATTTTCTAGATATTAGGATGATTATATTTTTCTATATTATACGCTCTACAAGTAGGTGTAGGTCGTTTTCGTTGTAATAAGGAGTTCGGGTGCTGGTCATCCTTCTGAACCAGTATTTGCTTGTCATTTATTTCATTTTCATACCTATTTTTTGGAGTATATGTAAGGATCGTAGCAGGTGGCCTTCTGTAGGTTTCAGCCTAGAAAAAACGCGTGAGTTTTTGTATGTGTTCTTTGATTTTCATTATAACACAAATATAGGTTACTTTTAAAGCATTGGTGTACACCGTTGATTTGTCAGTTGCAAACGCTACTGCTGAACGTAGGGGGCCTGGTTAGGACTCCCATAATTGGTCGGATTAAGTACCTATTTTCCATTATGAATATCTCAAACCCCTTATTAATTGTGGGTGGAAACCATCCAACCATCAAATGACGTTTCCCGCTCTAGGGTGAAGCGGAAAGACGTGTCAGACTTTTACTGACTAAAACCCACCCGTGTTCCTTCAGTTGCCCATGTGCCAGGGTCACGGTATCTCTTTCGAACAAATCTCGCGACCCTAGAAGATCTCAAACTCCTTTAGATTTGTATCCAGTTAGAGTACGTTTCGCTAAAAATATCGCGACGGTATTTTATCGCCCACTAGATTGTTAACTCTGGGTGTAGAACCGAGCACTGACTATTCAACAGTGCAACCCAGTACGTCAAAAAACACAATGATCGATTTTCGACTTTCGGACCTAAGCAAATGCATTGCAGATCCAGTGCAAGGAAAAATCCCGCTGCGTTATTTTAACGTATGTGCGAACGAAGACTTAATGGTAATACTGCCAGGGTCGTTTTTTTTTTTTTTTTTTTGAAGGACATCTCGTAGTTAATCTGAAAAGATTCTGACTACTTAAACGGATTTTCGCCCGGCGATTTCTAAAAAGTTAAACTTTTTAGACCTCCAGCCGGGCCATAGTAAAATTACAAACTAAAGCGAAAGTCCTAAGGGTAACCCTGAGGGGGGTTCGCACCTCGGCTTAGGCGATCACTGGGGGAGGGCAGCAAGGGACATGCTAGATCTGGGTTAAATTATTTAGGGGCTAATTTAAAGCTACAGGCGCAGCATCGCGGGCTGGCTCATGCAAGGGTCGGGAGGGACTGTTAAGTCGGGGTCGCGACGACGGACCTCGGCGGCGAGGTCGGTACGATTTGTGTCTGTGTGTTGTTCTCACTGTACTACTGCCAGGGTCGTGAGATTTGTTCGAAAGATATACCGTGGCCCTGGCTCATGGGCAACTGAAGCAACAAAGGTGACTAAGGGATGTATTAGAGAATGGGCTGCAGCGTTCTCTATACATTTTATCACCATACTGCGACCGCCAACGCGCCTACCACGCGTATCGATTATTGGAAACGCCCCCATTAGGGGGAGGCCCATGTCCAATAGTGGACGTGTTTCGGCTGAAATGATGATGATGATGGTGGCAATAGGCTTTAATATAACATATAGTGGCCTTATTAGGGATGTTCTTCAGTATGATCAGATGTACGAACCTAAACGAGACAAAAGGAGTATCTAATGATCGAGTTTTCCATTAGGAATTTCTCAGTGCCAGCCTGTAGTTTGGAAGTTGGCGGTGTGATACCCCCGTGCCTCGGAAAGCACGTTAAACCGTTGGTCCTACGCCTGGTCTCTCTCCGGTTGTGTTGGACTGCCGTCCCATCTGACTATGAGAGTGAGGGACGAGTGAGTGCTCTTGTATCTGCGCACACACTTGAGCGCTATAATATTTCCCGCGCCGATGGCTATTGTCCGTTGAGATTGGTATCAAAATATGGTCTGGAGGACTATATATTATGTTAAATAAAACTGGCGACATTTGAATGAACTATAAGTACAGCTCTGCCTCACTCCTTTACTTACATTACTACAGGTGGGATGTGATGTAACATTTAATGGCAACAGGTTTGCTCTCTGTTTTTATCTGTACTTCGTCTGACAAAATGAATGATTACCCTGTCAAGTGTCAGTCATTAGGGCGTAGGTTTGAAGTAAGGGTATTTCGTGCAGGTGACGTTGACGTTTGACGATTCTGTTTGTTCATAGGTTCTCCATTATATTTATGTGTACTGTAGTGTATCTATTTATTCGATATTTAAATTCAATCTCATTCACACAACAGGAGACAGTTGCTGTCACTTATGATATCTGTCAGTGCCTGTTAGTCTAGTGGTTAGTGACCCTGACTGCAAAGACTGAGGTCGTGGGTTCGATTCCCACCCAGGACAAATCTTTGTGTGATGAGCACAATCATTTGTTCTGTGTCTGGGTGTAATTTATCTATAATATGTATGTATTTACAAATATATAAGTATATTTATCAGTTGTCTGGTTACCATAGTACAGGCTTTGCCTAGTTTGGGATCAGATAACGATGTGTTGATTGTCCTAAGATATTTTTTTTATTTTTATTTATGAGGATGGGCAGGAAACATAAAGTAAGGCAGGTCTTCGCGGTAGCGCTTGATGTGGTGGTGAGCGAGTGGACTTTTTTTTGGTAATGACCTCTCGCACGACACCGTATCTAGAAGGTAGTTGGCTGCTTAACTGGACATGCTTGTGGCTATCTTAATAATTTTATGGTCTCCAGCCAGGGCTAAAAAACTTAACATTCATGTTATAATGAACAGTATTCTACAGTGATCTTATGGGCCTGCGCCCGCTGGCGGCACGACATGGCAAGGGATTGTATTCCATGCATAAAGATATAACTTAATAATATGACAATAAAATTGGAATTTCAATGGCAACGATAGCCTGATATCGTTAGACATCATCATTGAAATTTAAACTTAATTGTCATACATTTATGTAATACTACATGTTACATAAATAACGCATACACTCCCTATTACGCTATTGAGTTAAAAGCATAATTCATAACCTAACTTTTTCATTTTAAAGAACGTTTTGACCGTAGCATTTCTTTTTGCAATTAAAACTGAGTCTTATCACCTAGAAATAAGATTGAATTTTCTTTAGCTCAATCGGCGGTAGCTATGACTGAAATCGATTCAGTAGTGAATTATAAACAAACTTATTTCAGAACTTGCGTTGAGAACTTGTTAAAGATTATAGCTACTTTCCTTAAAGGTTTTGATGAAGCATTAGTACAGACATTTCATATTGAAATTTATTATGTGGTACAATAGTAAAAGGGCTCTGGGCATTCCACCCTTGCTGAAATAAACAGAATTTCGCTATAGTTTGATTCATAAACTTAATACATACTAATCGAGTTCCAAAGTCGTCAGCTAACTAATTGGAACTTAGTCGAACTGGACAAAGGCCGGTGAGCGACGCCTCGACTGAAAGCGGAGCCGTGTTCGTAAGGACCCCATTCGAATAACTACATTGGAATTGTGTCTGAAGATGGCTCAACGAATTGGGCTGACTGTCCTAAAGTTAATTTATACAACGTGTTCCTATTGATATACTTTAACTCTCTACTCTAGGGTATTAATATACCATGTCAAAGAATCAACAAGCACGTTTTTGTTTTTCTGTGAGTTCAATGATGAGTTTTTTTTTTTTTTTGTTCTTGAAGACGGGTGTAGATTTCATTGATAGTTACAAGTAAGTCATTGTCGTTCAAACCAATAATTAAAGCAAGGAAAATGCGACGTTATCATATTCACGTAAGGGTGTTTTACTTAAATATTTGTGACGCCGAATTATTTTGTATGAAAAATTAAAATAAAGATAAAAATATTGATGAGTGTGCCAGTTGATTCTTTGACGGTCTCACTAATACCCTAGAGTATGTTATATTAAAAGGAACAACTTGTATTAGCGAGCCGCTTCAGGAACTCAGGAGGTTTAGTCCCTAAGAAATAAATCGGTATTTACGGGCGATTGCCTACCTGCGGTCGCGTATGGTACCGGACGTAAATAATAGCGTCACCCCATTTCTTCCATGGGTGCAATAAAAGGCGACTAAGGCTAATAGAAAACGATGATAAAAGGCGACTAGAGAATCAGTGTTTTCTATGCATTTCACCACCATACTACGATCGCCAATCTGCCTGCCAAGCGTGGCGATTAAGGCAACCTCCAAATAGGGGAGGCTTATGTCCAACAGTAGATGTCTTTCGGTTGAAATAATGATCACTTACGGACGTATGATTAGTTTGGGGCCTGACCTTAACATGAATGACACTTGTCGCTATTACCGATGTCTTTTTACCCGTCCGAAACAGTTAATTAATCGTTAGTTAATTCGAGATTTCGAACTATTTTCGGACCGGTCCGTATCTTCGTTTACGGATTTAGAGAATAGGCACCCTGCTTCGCATAGGTGCAATGTCGACCTGCGTTGTTCTTTTAAAGTAGGTAACGGATTTTGTTGTAATTTGTACCATCATTTACAGAATTTATTTAATATAGATTCGGTTTATGAGGCGATTTGGTAAATGACCAACCGTACGCGAAATTCGAGATAGTGTATATCCCTTATTTCAATCCGCTCAGCTCGCGGTGGGAAGTCAGCCTCGTTGGTGAATATGGAGTAACCAGGCAGTCAGTGTTCGGACCGTAAGGGTTTCTGCATTGATTTATAGCGTTAGTTGTACTGTATTTCGACTATTATGATAAACATTTGTATTTGTGATCCTTAATTTTTACTAATAGTAGGTTACGTTGCGTTTGATACCACTCGTAGGCGAAATACTCATTGTTATCATTTGTCTATCCTTTTTCCAACTTTTTTTGGTCGGCTTCCAATCTAACGGGATGTAGCTGATTACCATTATTTAACATGGAGTGAGTGCCTTGGTAACGCGTTACCCCTTGGTAAAGCTGGTTGTCAGACTTTCGGGCTTCTGACGATCCGTAATGAACGTCAAAGATTCAAAGATGAGGTGCCAGGTTTGCCAGTTTATCCTTTGACATGGTCTCATTAATACCCTAGAGTTATCCATAATCAATCTATACCGTTCCCACTGCTGGGACACAGGCATCCTCTCTGTGAGAAAAGAGTAGGTCACTACGCGGGCTCCGTGTGGATTGGTAGATGGCTCATGTTTTCGGGTTCCTTACGATGTTTTCCTTCACCGTTTTGCGAGCAGTAGTGATGAAATTATTTACACAAAATAAAGCAGTGTCAGGAAATTATAGTCATGGCGTAATCGTAGTGTTCGGAGAAAAGCACCTCCTATATTTTGGAGGCGAATTTTATTGATCGAGAAAAAAATAATCAACAAACAACCAGTTTACCTAAATATTCTAATTAAATAATATCTGTATTCCTAAAACGTCTGTACCTATCTCATTTATTTTCAACACAAAAGCGGTGTGTTTTAAGATGAAATCAGCCTAAAGATGGCGCCCAATATATTGAATATTGTTTTTTTAGGACAAAGCCTGACCCTGTTTATGTTTTTTGTTTAACTTTACGTAACACTGTCCTACGTAACATTTAGTTAATAAGTATTTTATGTTCGGATTTAATTAAAAGAATAATTTCCTATGGGCGGGTGTTAGGATTAAACCCTTTTTTGCACTGGGTTGTTTTCATGATTATAAAAAGCTGTTAGTTTTAATAAAACAAGAACATTTTTGGGTCTTTTTAAAAGTCAACCTTTAAGTTATTTTTTTTTAATATACAGACACAGAACATGCTTTCTAGAGTACTTCTCATTATCTGCTTAGCCTCTCCCAGCTATGATGGGGTTGGCTTCTAATCTAATCGGATGCAGCTAATTACCAGTATTTTACATGAAGTGACTGCCTATTAGAGTCTCACAACCACAACACCAACCATTACTGTGGAGCATGATACTTCTCGGTAAGAAAGAAAGAAAAGAAAGAAAAATAGTTTATTCTGCACAAACAAAACGCACAATATGAAATAAAAAATTATTACAAAAAAGAAAAATGCACACGTACAAGGTAGCCAAAAGCCACGTATTCAAGATAAAAAAAACGTTGTAGAATGTTATCTATGGCTCATTGATGTCACGGCTACGGACCAAAGACAATACAAATCATATATCTGCGTTATGACACTGACAGTAATTATATAATAAAAAACAAAACAAAAACAAAATTGCCGGATGCAGAGTGCATTTCTGGCTAGTTTTGTGACAAATATACCACGAAAATAAGACCACTTGATCTGTGCGTCGTATCTGTGCAAGAACAGGTCGTTGCTCACCAAAATGCTGCGACGTCAGACGAATCTATCGTCAGCAGCGCTGATTTTCAGCAACTACCTTTTGAAATGACGTAATGACGTGCGCTGGCGTGAGTGACATAATAAATCTGTAGTGCTATTCTGTAAAAATCTCACCGTGATAACTAGGGTGAAGTGAGCTTAAAGTGAGCTGTAGTGCTATTCTGTAAAAATCTCACCGTGATAACTAGGGTGAAGTGAGCTTAAAGTGAGCTGTCATTAGTGGAAATCCCTAGCATCAGATGGAATGACAGCTCACTTTTAGGTCACTTCACCTATATTCTCACGGTGAGATTTTGACAGAATAGATCGGCTGTCATTAGTGGAAATCCCTAGCATCAGATGGAATGACAGCTCACTTTTAGGTCACTTCACCTATATTCTCACGGTGAGATTTTGACAGAATAGATCGGCTGGTAGGTAAGTATAAATTACGATAGTGGTTAGTCTTTCGGGATTCTAATGACCCGAAACGACTGTCGTAAACTAACTTTGGTATAGAAAGATGGTGTGGAGAGATCCACGTATAGTCGCGGCGACCTGACCGATCAACCCGTTCGACCATTTGTTTGGCAACTTTGGTAATTATTTGTAGAAAAGCATTTTACGAGTTTATTATTATCTTCTTCGAATGTCATGCCTACTGTTTTTTCTGCTATTCCATTTCTTTGACTTCACAAACACACGCATACACGAAAAACATTTTTTTTTTTGTATTTTTACACTTAAATAGCAGCAGAAGGGTTAATTGTATACCCTCGCTGTAATGGTATAATAATTTGGATGTGTTCATTGCCATTAAACAATTGAATTTCATTTTTCTGGCTGGCCTTCTTTATTTTGGGTACAAAATATTCGAAACCTGAATGATGTCCTTTATTGATTAATAAATAATCAGATTGCACAAATAGATAGGACGGTGATAGCCTAACTAGTAATTTGACTACTCTACTCTCTCTCCCTACTCTTCGAATGTCTTGTCTGAATTGCGAATTTTTCAACGTGACGACCATAGTGATTATTCCATAAGGGGGCGTCCATTAATTACGTGAGGTGTTCTAGGGGGGGAGGGGATCAGGCTAAATCTTTCCAAATCTCACTTAGGGGGGAGGGGGGTCTGGGCAAATATCACGTAATTATTTTTCTCACAGAAAACAGTGTAAAATTGGGTGTAAAATTATTTCTACAATAAAATATGGCCAAATCTGAGACGATAGTACACTGATAAAAAAATTAACTTAACTCAAGAGCCAAAATCTTGAACCAAGCATACCATTTTGAAGAAAATTATTTTTTGAGTCAAGAGAATAAATTCTTGAGTTAAGAATTTATTCTTGGTTAAAAAAAAAATTCTTGTTTTTGTTTTTTTTTTTTTCTCAATAATCCAACATGTTTACAGCCCAAATAGAAGTTTTTAAGATATCTCGCGTGAGATTAGGGGAGGGAGGAGAGGAAAATCTTACGATATCTCATCAAGGGGGGAGGGGGGGTCGAAAAAGTATCAAAAATGCCTCACGTAATTAATGGACGCCCCCTAACATGAAAGTATAAACGAAAATTAAACTAAACTCATCACGATCATTTCTGACGGGGTTGAGTCCACTGCTGGACATAGGCCTCACCTAACCTCCACCACATCGACCAGTTCTGTGCTTCCCGCAACCAGCGGATTCCTGCGACCTTCACAAGGTCATCGGTTCACCTTGTGGAACGCCTCCTTACTCGCTGTCTTCCGGTACGCGGTGGCCAGTCCGGAACATATCGATACCATCGGCCATCTGCTTTGCGACCAATGTGCCGTGCGCACAGCCACTTCACTTAATTTCGATTAATATAAAATAAAATACAAACATGGATACACTCACATTCCTCCGTACTGTCGTAGCAAGAAAGGTTAAACGCTCCTTATAAATAAAATTAAAAGGGCAAAAAAAGACAGTAAAGTGATCAAATAAAGAAGGAAGACTCGATACGTTCCACTTAAGTAAGGACGCATTTAGTTGAATTATCCACTTTACTGTGCAGGAGAAAATACAGAAGGACAGTTTGTTTTTTGGTAAAGACTCCCGACCTGCCTCTAAGGATGTACTCCTCCAAGTCTGTCAAAGAATTTCGGGAGTAAAGACAACAGTCAAATTGTGTCAGTGGCGTGCATTGCATATAGGCATATTAATAGTGCCTACCTCGAAAAATCACCATAAATCTGTCAATTACATTTTAATGAGTCACGAAATTATTAAGAAACTAAATAAATTATCATACCTAAAAGAAACCTTAATTTGTCTGCCTAGACAAGAACAGCCGGCCTAGTGCCTACCTATACAGAAAAGCAACGCCCACCGCTGAATTGTGTTGTCATTCATTTATGGTTTGAGTTCCGAACTACTCATATGACCCTAGGATAGAACCCTGCTGCTTCGCAAGGTTGTTAGGACTTCATTATTTGTCCTTATATGTTTAATTCGTCACTTGAATAAACATTTTTCTAAGAAATCATTATTTTTTATTTGTAGCAACAGTTTAATAATGCCATTTTGCTGATATAGTACGATCATTCCTTTACATAAAGAGTAATATTACATTTTTTAAGTCAATTATATCTAAATTAATTGATATAGTTATGTAAAACATATGAATTTAATTATTCGTGAAATGCGGATGTAATATGCTAAACTTAAACTGCAAAACCCTTCAAAGAAATAAGGCGCAATTATATGTTCTGTTGTGCTTCTTATAGATTATAGGTTTTCTTATAGCAAAGCTGCACTTCTGTCATTAAACTTGTATTATGCCGCATATTATCGGTTCTCTCGAATGTTCTGCGGTATTGTCGGCACAAGTTGCCAGTTAACCAATTGCTTTATATACGTTTCTTTTTGTTTCTGTTGACTCAACACAGAGTTACTTGGCTGTCTGTTAGGACTTCATCGAGTTTATTTTGATGATTGTGGAAGGAAAACGTGGTAAGAAAATTTGAGATAAAGATTGGCAAGAAATAATTGAGGAAAAGGGGTTTTCCGTGTATCCATTTTTTTTAAGTAGTTGTTTATGGGGTGGCTACCTCCCACCCTGTATAATATCAACGTCAATATCAATGCGTAAAATGTAACAATGAATACAGCTCAGGTTTTTTTTTTCAATCTGCAGTTTTATGGAAAAGTGCAAGCAGCTTTTAAATAAACGACGAAAAATTTCAAAGGATTTTCAGAATCATGTGTATCCAGGGCAACAAGTTTTACATTGATGTCTCTGATACCCTTTATAAGCTCAAATGAATAAAAATGACGAACAAATTTTTAAGTTTCCATACACATAAATTTAATATTGATGTATGTGTAAGTGTGTGAGAAACAATCATATAGTATACCTACTTAGTTAATCATAATTTTTTAAAGATTTTAATGATCGGCTTGCCAGCATACGGACTGTGAAATCTCTGTGCTAACTTCTGAGAGATTTTGGCTGTGCGGCTTAAACCAAGTTTTAAAATAGCCCAAGTGACCTGGAAATAAATACATACGTAAAATCAAACTACAGAATACCAGCTGCTCCGCCACTTTCATACTTATTTTGCCTCATTTACGTTAATTCATCTCATCAAATAGGCACACCCGTAACGAGTAGTACGCACTAGACCTGGAAATAAATACTCTCCAATTTCCCCTACAGTCTTCGTATATCATATTTACATCCTCAAAACTTATTAGAATGTCAAATAGGTGTATATGCGTCGTCTTAACCCCTAGATTACACTCTCATGATTCTTGGAAAACTTATGCAAATACTTGGAGTGTGTATGCTAGAAGTTTACAGCAAGATGCAAATGCAAACATGCAGATATTAATAAACACGTGTAGCTTGAGATATGAAGAACAAGAAACATTAATTAATCTAAGTTTAGTACTACAAATCAGGTCCGTTCTCGTGAATTCATGTAACCCAGTAATTGGGTTGAGGATGTCAGATAGGCAGTAACTTCTTGTAAAATACTGCCGCTTGGACTGGAAGCTGACCCCAATGCTATTGGGAAAGCGCCAGGCAGATTTATTAAGTACTAGCTTCTGCCCGCGACTTCGCCCGCGTTAAATTTCTTGTTCCCCCGACCCTTCCCGTCGCGTCGAATCGCTTAACCGTGCGATTTTCCCCGGTTTTGAAACATTTTTCATTAATGCTCCGCTCCTCTTGGTTGTAGCGTGATGTGATATAGCCTATAAACTTTCTCGATAAATAGGCTACCCAACACAAAAAGATTTTTTCAATTCGGACCAGTAGTTCCTGAGATTAGCGCGGTCAATCAAACAAACAAACTCTTCAGCTTTATAATATTATAAGTATAGATAACGTATTGTCGGTTTATTGCAATATGAATTCCGATAGGTAATATAAAGTTCTTAGCATTATAACGTTTGTTTCTGAAACTTGTGCTGTGATATAATTTTGTTTGATACTCGAATTTGTAACAAACATAATAATTTTCGTTCCGTCTGCTGCCGGACGTAAAGAATAGCACAGTCCCATTTCTCGCCGTAGGTGTCGTAAACGGCGACTAAGGGACTTTTTTTTTTTTTGGATGGGAAATCATCAAATGACTTCTCCCGCTCTGGGCGGAGCGGGAGGGCGTGTCAGACTTTTACTGACTAAAACCCACCCGTGTTCCCTCAGTTGCCCATGTGCCAGGGTCACGGTATCTCTTTCGAACAATCTCGCGACCCTGGCAGGCGTCGGTCCTAGCAGACCCCTTCATTGCTGCTGACATCTCTTTGAGGCGCGACTAAGGTACTTACTAGAGAATGGGCAGCAGCGTTCTCTAAGCGTTTTACCATAATCCTGCGATCGCCGACCTTCTTGCCAGGCGAGGCGATTATGGCAAACCCTTCCCAAGAAATTAACCGGTCAAAGTGGCGATACTTGGGGAGGCTTATGCCCAGCAGTGGACGTCTTTCGGCTGAAATGATGATGAAGAGTATAATCGTTTTAATTCTCGTTGGTTTTGAATCAGGGTCTATTCAGTACAAGCCTTGTCTGGATCTGTGCTTTGTCGATATAGCTAACAATTAGGTTTGCCTTCTGTTAACTTATGGGACTTACTCGTACATAAACTACCGCTGTGGCTGTCTCGAATAGTGACACAGCATCATGTAGGTAGACAGATCGATTACTATCCATTTTGCGTGGATGTGATGTATGATTTTCCTCAATTCATTCCCTAGTCTATGTGTTTTCTTTGCGCAATGATTACCGTAAAAATGCAGTTTATTCATGTCCCTTCTTTATGGTTGTTGTTTACTATAGGTGATGTTTTGTTATAGTTTCCTTTTTTGGCAAGACACATTTTTCGGCAGGCGATGTCATGTCGAAACTTCAAAATACTTGTATTTGGAAGTGTCCAATTAGACTGAAAGCCGACCAACATAGTTGAGAATAGGCTAGGCAGAAGATAATGAAAATTTTAACTCAAAAACTGTATCTTGTTCCAGAATGCTGTTCACATTTCTCCCAATTTGCTTCCTCGTGATTGGAGCAGCGCTCTGTGCTCCCGAGAGGATGCAGAATGATCCTGACCCCCATGACGCCGCGACGCATGAGGGGAATGACCCCCATAGTGACCACGTCGCACCACTGGCGAAGAGGTCCCCTCACTACGACTTTGGCCTGGGCAAGAGGGCTTATAGCTACGTGTCGGAGTACAAACGACTGCCTGTTTACAACTTTGGATTGGGCAAGAGGTGAAGTTTTAAATACTAGTTAGTTTATTAATATATTGGAATATATCTTATGTACTGAACAGATGGCAATACTTTTGATGATACATAATCTCTAAAAATTATCCAGTCTTACAAAGGGGCATCGTGTTACAAGTAACCGGGTTATGAAAGTCAGATAGACAGTTACTGCATGCAAAATATTGATACACAGCTGCCTCTGGTTAGACTGGAAGCCGACCCCAATATATTTAATTATTATTTTGATATCGATGTGGAAATCATGGATGGGTAGATGTCCTCCGCCCTGGGCGGAGGGGTCTGTCAGACTCCTACTGACTAAAACCACCCCGGTGTTCCCTCCCAAACTTACGTCGGGGATCACGGGATCAATTGCGACTTCCGCGATCCCCGGCTGGTACCGACCTGCCTCTGCGGGCCACCTCAAGTCAGCGAGGGGAAACATGTAGTCATCAAGTTAGATTGGAAGCAGACCAGTCCTCTCAATAACCTAAACAGATTTTGGGGACCTACCGTTAAGTTTACACGATGAACGCTTTTATGTTAAAAACAGCACAATAACTGAACAAAAATATCTGTCTTCCTAGGTCCAGGCCTTACTCCTTCGGTCTCGGCAAGCGCTCCGCAGACGAGGACCAGTCTGATGATGACCAGCAAATGTCCAACGACCTCGACCAAGCTGCTTTAGCCGAGTTCTTTGACCAATACGATGATGCAGGTAAGCCAACCGCCCCCTTGAAACTTCAGCTATTCTTTTATTCAGAAAAAAAATAGAGCTTAGATATCGTGGGTTTTAAATAAAACATTTACAGCTTTATATACAGGGTAACTTAAAAGGGCTTGTGGCTAAGTAGAGGGGCATGGATCGATCTTTCATGTTAAGCTACGCTTTCCGCTGATGGTTCGTGGATGGGTGACCATCTTTACATACCAAGACGCCTCCGTGTATCAGAAATACGGGACGTCTGATAGTCTGACATTTAGTCTTACCAAGGGCTATCGTATTATCCAGTAACTGGGTTGTGGAGGTCTGATAGGCAGTCGCTCCATGTAAAATACCAGAAACGATCTTATCTCATAAAACAACGTTTGGATTAAAAGTCATTCGCTCATTAGGCTATTTAGGTTGTGGTTTTTTTAAGCCTTGAAATACCCTTCGGGGCAGATCCGACATGGTTTGGGGAGGTTAGGTTAAAACTGTGACCTCCTACGTACGAGCTGAGCGAGCGAAGCGAGCGGTGCCGCGGCAGCGGCCGGCGAGTGGCAGAAACGACTAGATTTTAGGGAGGTAGTTATATAAAATTATGCAAAACAATACCATCATGATCACTTTGTGACTGGTTTAGATATTATAAAATGATATTTACTATAAACGTAATTTTTCCAAAAGAATTTAAATATTACATGAAAAATGCATAAATGATTAAATATTATCCGACACATTTGTTAAAAGAAGCATTTGCCAAATAAACGTTTGTAAAGCGAGTGTTTATAAAACAAAACATTTTCGGAATAAGTTGTTTGTGAAATAAATAGTATACGAAACGTTGGTTGTAAACTAAAAAATTGTCAATGGTGTTTTGGTGAACTTTAGTGAACCGTTAAAACTACTAATTAATTATTTCATTAGTTAACGAGAGTTATAGGAGAATGGTAAACAAGTAATATTTAATTAATTAATATTTGAATCTTACAAGCTAGTGAGAAATGTCTATACATCTTTAGGTTAGCCATGTCCTTTAATAGTCTTATCTCCTACTTAGATCCGACTTCAAAGTCTGTTCACTTCATCACCGAACAGGTCTGAATTGAGAGGGTGAGCTATCTAGCATGTAAACGGTAAAGGCTCCCGCATATAAGTGTGACGCGACAGCGCGATCCGACTTTTTAACCGACTTCAAAAAGGAAGAGGTTCTCAATTCGGATGTTTAAATGTTTTTTTTTTTTTTTTATGTATGTTCGGCCATAACTCCGTCATATATAAAAGGATTTGCAAAATTATTTTTTTGTTCGAAAGGGGTCTATTCCGAAATGGTCCCATATAATTTTCATATAGATCTGATGATGAGTTCGGGAGACAGACACCGGAACTCTTTAAAAAATGACAGCAAATCAACCGCGATTTCTGCTATCGCATAAATATGCATTGTTTGTTTGGAATTAGTGCAGGGTGGATACCACAACTAAAAATTAAAAAAATTAAAACTTTTTTACAAAAAAAAAACAACCGACTTCCTTAAAAACACTACAAAGTGAAAAATAACTTTAATTTCGGAAGTCGGTAGCAAAGAACCATATATACAGATCCTAAGACACCGACTTCCGAAATTAAAGTTATTTTTCACTTTGTAGTGTTTTTAAGGAAGTTGGTTGCTTTTTTTTTGTAAAAAAGTTTTTTTAAAACAACTTCTATGAAACTTGTATCTACTAGAGTCACGTCACTCCGGCCTGTGGGAACCATATTTTTTTTTTAAAAGAAATAGAATTCTCAATATCACACAACTGCAAATAACGACCGCTTTTTCTCGATGACTGATTTTAGATCGACTTTTTTGTTTGACTGGTTTTTGCGGGACGTCTGTGTTGAAGAATCCTGATATTATTGTTGCCAACATTTTACGACTGTTTGCGTTCTCCCTACAAAGTTTTTTTTCATCATTCGTTGAGTGAAGTTCAATCAAAGCCCGTAATCGATCAGTTGTTTTTGTAATGTATTGGGGAACGAGATATTTTATAACAACTTCCAAAAACCAAAGCATAGCTAGTAGTCATTTGGTTGCCTTAATGTACAAGTCGTGTCATTTAAAGCCCTCAGGGGGAATTCCCGTAATTTTAAGAACTTTGACAGTCAGATCTAAGTCTCAATATGTCAAAATAGCGAGTTTCCTCTCTTTATGACAAGTTTTTGACATTTGATTGTGTCCGATATGAGACTGCGATTGGTTTTTCACGTTTTTAATAACGACAATTGGCCTTCTGAAGAAAGTTGGAGTGATATCGATATTAATTTCAATATCTATACCCAACACTTGGGTAAAGTACTGCCAGATAAATTGATTATTTTCACTTAACCAAAATAAATATTTAACTGGCCGTGCTCATTTTTGTTTGAGTCATTTATGTTATAGCACTTGACTCAAGTTGACTCTAACAAAAATGAGCACGTTAAAGCTTAATATTTTGCAAACTTATCCCTGTTTTAAAAAATGGTTTTCACACACTCGCAATATTTTGATCGGGCAAATTATGCAACAATATCCCACACAAGTACTAAACGTATCCGAGCTAAGTCGCGGACAGACAGACAGACGGACAGACATGGCGAAACTATAAGGGTTCCTTATTGATGGCGGAACCATAAAAAGGACACAACAAAGACTACTACTTTTTTAAATGATATTTGTGAAGTCTCAACTGTTGAAGAGAAAAATTTTGTAACACAATTTTGAAAATATCCGTTCTAAAAATCACTTTGATAGAACCTTTTTAAATTAATAATCCCTATTACATGTAATAACCCCGCTCACAGATAGGCCCGTGTCCCACTGGTAAGATCATTGTAGGCTGATGCACCATAAAATAATATTTAAAATGGAGATTCTGTAGACCTCCAGAACACGTTTACCTTCATCATTAAAGAGTAATTAGAAAAGGTACGAGTACTATTAAAGGTTTCCAAAACTGAATTATCCAATTAATTTAATAATTTACGACCATTCCCATCTTTCCTTTTTTATATGATGTCGGTGTGGAAATCCTCATGAATGTCCTCCCTGTCCCCTAGGGTGGGCAGAGGGGTCAGAGTCAGTAATGACTAAAATAACCCCGGTATTCTCACCCACGACTACGTCGGGGATCATGGGATCTGATGGTTGGTGGCGGGCCACCTCAAGTTAGATAAGGAGGAGTCACCTCACATCTGAGAGAGGCACGTGCCACCGTCTCGGGTCCTTAGGAGCCTTGTGCCATATGACTTACTGTCGGCGCAACTTCTTCCACTCTCCCCTAACAGCCGTCACGCTATCATTGACTCCTTTCTCTTTCGTATCATGCCACGCACAATCCATTTCCATACCATCCATTTTTTCTTCGTCTTTCCATTATTGCCTACTAATCAATATGCTGTACCGTGTGGTGCCGGACGTAAAGAATAACACCACCCCATTTCTTCCCGTGGGTGTCGTAAGAGGCGACTAAGGGACTTACTAGGGAATGGGCAGCAGCGTTCTCTATGCATTTTACCACCAAACTGCGATCGCCAAGCCGCCTGCCAAGCGTGGCGATTATGGCAAATCCCCCCAAAAAATGTACCGGTCAAATTGATGGTGCATGGGGGACGCCCATGTCCAGCAGTGGACTTCTTACGGCTGAAATGATGATGATGATGATGAATCAATATGCCTAGCGTTTTCCTACCTACTTTGAGGTATTTTAGTCTAACCAGATGCAGCTGAATGCCAATATTTTACGGAGAGCGAATGCTTATCTGACATGCAGAACCCAGTTATTCAGGCTGCTCGTTTGTGGAATGCATTGCCAATTCATATAAAACGCGCGCAATCTTTACCGGTATTTAAAAGACTCGTGAAGGAGCATTACTTGTTGTCGTGATCTTGTTTCCGTAGCTGTGATAATCTGTAGTCGTCTTTTATTTTCTTAGCTCATATATTTAGTATGTATGTATATAAGTATCTATTATACAGGATATATATGATTATTCTATGTATTTATTAAAGTAAATTGTATTTTGCACCAGTGACAACCCCATTTTAATGTCCACGCAATCACTGTCCATTCCAAGGTTGCCTGGAAGAGATCGCAGAAAGCGATAAGGCCGCCCATTGTATGTTTTTTTTTTGTGTTAAATGTTCTTGTTGTTATGTATTTTCTGGTGTACAATAAAGCATATATAAATAAATAAGACTGGTGTCCGACATTTGGGCTTTTGAGTACCAGTAACGACTGTCAAAGATGCACAAATGACAGCCAGGACCAACGGCAACCGTAGCTTAACCTTATGGATCGACCCATGCTGCTGTTATTACTTAGGCAAGAGCCTCTTTATTATCTACTAATATTCTGTTAAAATGTATTCTTTTTTGTCATAGGTTACGAAACGAAGCGCGCTCGGCCTTACAGCTTCGGTCTCGGAAAACGCTTCGCTGACGACGAAATTGCTGAAGAAAAACGGGCTAGGGCTTACGACTTTGGCCTGGGCAAACGACTACCGATGTACAACTTTGGACTGGGCAAGCGAGCAAGAAGCTACAACTTTGGCCTGGGCAAGCGACTAGCGAGCAAATTCAACTTCGGCTTAGGCAAAAGGGAGAGGGACATGCATCGTTTCAGTTTCGGCCTAGGCAAACGATCAGCTGATGACGCTTCGCCCGAGGACAGCGACAATTATTTTGATGTTTAAATAATTTTGTTAATTTATGGTTAAGTGATATCGGTATTGAGAATTTGCGTGGGACTCGTTGTTAATGTACCAAAGATTTATTTACTGGTCATCGCTTGTGTTGGATTATTATTTAAAAATAGAAATAATTTTTAATGTTAAAACTACTATAACTTTAAGCAGATTTTCTTGTGAAAAAACCAGCCAGTTTTCACAAGGAAATCTATAAGTTTTTTTTTAATGTAACATCAAAATTATTTTATGTTAATATTTTATTTATATTTCCACGTAAGTTTTCATAAACAAAAACAGTTAATTAATAATTGTAAGATTTTTGACTGCATAATTCAGATAAATTAGGCATTTCGAATATTTAACATGTATTAGAACGCGTGATTTGAAAAGAGAATGTATTTTTATGATGTATTTAAATATTTTATTTTATTTTAAAGTATGTATTTAATTTATGAATAATTTTATTCATTTTATTGATTCTAAACCATTTTTGTTTGACGACTTTGTAAATTATTGTTAAAAATAATATGTAGTTATTTGTGTAAACGATTAAAATCATTGTAAATCATAGTCACTGTGGAGTTACGATTGCGAAGTAAGTAATAGTATAAGCTTAAACTCGCATTTATGTTGTTAAATAAATAATGAAGCGATAAAAATGTTTTTATTTTCTGACCTTTGACACAGAATTAATTAATTCGAATATTTAATGTGAAATCATAAAACATATTTCTTAGCTTACATTTAAAATAGTAATTCTAAATACTTAATTATAAGAGAAAATTTATTAAAGTTATTCTCAAATGTTTTTTACATTTTCTGATTTTTACCTGTTTAACTTTCAGTAAAAAAAATGGCATCCTATACGGGATGTATGCTTTTTTATTTCTAAAGATTAAAGTATTTCTAACTAAATTGACAAAAACAATTTCTTATACCCACCTACTCATGCATCGTAGCTCTACAAATAGTAATTGAATTAAAATTAACCTAATTAAACTTTAATGTAAGACTTCATAATGTTTTGAATATAACCATAAAGGATTATACAAATTAAAATCAAATTATACAAATAATAGAGAAATTGTATCTGCGATTGATTTTTTATTTTTCCCTCCATATAAAATTAATCTAAAATAATTTGCAAGACAAAACAACTTTGTTAAGACTTGTTCTATGCAATATGAAAGTTTGATATCAATAGGGAGACAACCAATAAATAGTACCAATTTACCCCGCTAGGTGGCGCATCGTCACTGGAGTTCTATTCAAGTTAAACGTCGTAATTTTGTTTTCGTGTTTTTATAAATAATAATTCAAGTTATGGACGGCCCAGAGGGTTTCTTGAGCACCCACAAGCAATGTTTAAAGCTGAGTAAATGGGCATCATGAGAGGACATCGGAAATATATTTGAAACGTGTCAGATAGGAGCCCGTGATCTGGACTTAGTTTTATCCTTCAGCCGTCAGCAGTAAACGGTGTATCCCACGCCTTTACCAAAAATTAGGTGATCTTCAGAGCTTTTGATTTTTTGTATGATCGTGTGCGGCCTAACCCTAAATGACCTAAATAAGCGAAACTGATGAATTCATCTGATGATTGCGGAAGACGTAGAGCAGGAAGGTCAAAAGGTAGACAGATGACTTTGTGAAAGCCGCAGGAATCAGCTGAACGCAGGAAGCACAGAACCGGTCGAAGTGGCGGAGCTTGGGGGAGGCCTATGTCCAGCAGTGGACGTCTTTCGGGTTAAATATATTCACTATCAGGATTTTAACGCTAGTACACAGAATAAAATTTATTCGCCATATATATTCTTTAAAGAATGTCTAATTCTGCGTTTAAAAAACCTCAAATTTTGCGAAACTCCACGCTTACTTCATCAGATTTGTGTATTTAAGTTATTATATGTTAGGCCGCATGTGGTCGTAATTTACCAAAACCAATTTTTGATAAAAGCGCCTACACAGCCTTAAAAATAACAAAAGACCAAAGGATAAAAACCGTCGGCATTTTCGAAATCTAAAAGTGGACTTCAGATCAGAACTTTTCTGATATATTTTCAGTCTTCTCTAATCATGCAAGCGCCGACTTAGCTATAACTTTTTGCTCAACTTATACTCGTTGAAATATCCTCTGAACTTTCCGTCCATTAATGCAGTATGTAGTGAACTGAGTTCAAATAATATAGGCATAGTAAAATAAAAAAATAAAAAATATCTTCGGACAACCAACACACCGTTCTCTGATCCCAAACTAGGCAGAGCCTGTACTATGGCAACCAGACAACAAAGTCCTGGCCTGGCCTATTAGGTGAGACCCTGACTGCTGAGACTGAGGTCGTGGGTTCGATTCCCACCCAGGACAAATCTTTGTGTGATGAGCACAATCATTAGTTCTTTGTCTGGGTGTAATTTATCTATGAAATAGTTTTTGAGTTATGAGAGGGTCAGAAGTGGCTCCAAATGGTTCGTGTAATATGACACACGGTGCTGCTCACTAGTTCTGTTACTTGAACTTGGCTTGACACGCTACCGCGTGTCTAGATAATATGTATGTATACAGAAATATATAAGTATAATTTATTAGTTGTCTGGTTACCATTGTACAGGCTCTGCCTAGTTTGGAATCAGATAACAGTGTGTTGGTTGTCCTAAGATATTATTATTATACACTCGACGGTTTTATGGAGAGAGCGCAGAAACATGTTAGTGTTCTTAAAAAAAAGGCATTCAAAAGCCAGATTGCTGATCTGAGTTACCAGCAAAGGTGGAGTAATTTGTAAGTAATTTCGCCTGATCCCGCAAATCAGAGTAAAAAAAAAAAAAAAATAGTTTAAAAAAACTAAAAAACACGCTTCCATTGAAAACCAAACTAAAAAGTACAAAATAATGGAAAAAAAGCGTGGGGTGCTTTTTAAGGTATTTTTTATTGATATCAGGCACCCCACGCTTTTTTTCCATTATTTTGTACTTTTTAGTTTGGTTTTCAATGGAAGCGTGTTTTTTAGTTTTTTTAAACTATTATTTATTTTCTATTTTTTAGGGTGTTTCGAATTTTGAGACGTATGTCACCGTAGTTTGTGACAGTTTTTTTGCTGTCCTGGTAACCCTGGCAAGGATAATGGCACAAATTTGTGAAATTATTGCATTGTCATCGGTCCTTGACAGGTGTGCAAAGTTTGAATGAAATCTGGTCGTTTAAAGTAGGTCAAAATCACGCTATAAGGAGTCGGTTACAAACAAACATACAAATATACAAACATACAAACATACAAATATACAAACATACAAACATACAAGTGAAGCTAATATAAAGCGTGTAATAATCGGGTGTGATTTTACATCTTTCATACCATCACAATAATGAAAATGGTATATGACAAAGATCATCCACACTTCCACACTAATCCACACTATCCACATCCACACTAATTCCACACTATTCCACACTAATATTATAAATGCACAAGTAACTCTGTCTGTCTGTCTCGCTTTCCTGCTAAAACTACTGAACCGATTTAAATGAAATGTGGTAGACAGATAGTTCAGAGCCTGAGAAAGGACATAGCCCAAGTAGCACAGAACTGCATTATAAATTGTCACATAAGGCCCACAGCGGTACTCTGAGCATTTACATAGAGTTATTAGTATTCACCCGGGGTGTAACAGCTGTTTAGAAAAAAACGTGGCCAACTATAATGCTATTTGCTGTACAGTAATTCTATTAAGCACCACAAACACGCCACAAAGTCACTGTTATTCAGCGCTTAGTGGTGCAGTACCCTATCAGCTGTAAGTTTTCTGAATAATAGCCCACACGTGTACTATACAACCGTTGCATTTTAAGAGAGAACATGTAACCCACTATAATGTAATTAGTTACTTTGTGAACTTATTTAACAAAAATTTAATGCTTTATGCTGCATACAGGTTCACTTTTCCCCTATTAGTCAGTTGTTACCATACACTCGAATAACAGCATGCATCGAAGTGTCGGCATGCGCGAATGGAACATTGGACGCGACGGGTTCCGTATGTGATATTTATAAAAAAATAAATAATATGAAATCAATTTATTTCAGACATAACCCATATTACAAAAATTAAGATAAAAGTAACAATGCTGCAGCAGAAAACAATAAAATGTTATTAACAAACTAAAAATATATGTCACTTAGTTGAAATAAAAGCAAATGTCAAATTTACGTCGGATTTAAATTAAAGTAACAATAAATAATAATTGCACATATTGAAAAAACAATACAAAAAAGCCTTTATAAATAGAGATCAGTGTGTTTGGTGACATTAGGCTGAGTAGGTACTCTCTGCTACAAAAATCTTCTTATAACCTACACATTTTCGGGACTAATATGGTTGCCACAAAATTAATATTGGTATGTTTCTGGTACTTTCTTAAAAATGAAGAAGATTTATTAAGAGAAATCCAAGATTTTTTAAATTATAATACATAAATTAATTTCGAGAGTTTTTAAGATTCCAGATTTCGCCAATTATTGTCAGAGGTAGTCAGTTAGGAAATACCAGTACAGCTAGCATCTAAAAAAACAACGTAATTTTCTTTATGTTTATTTAATTTTCCCTTTTTAAAGAACAATTTACGGTGTACCACCCTGGTCCACGCCTTGAATTTTCATCTTTTTATAATTTCAAGGAGTATAAAAGTACTTCTCGGTGGCCACCATAGAATTTCCTTAGTTTTCCACGATGCAGGAACGACTGTTAGATCGACAACATCGCTCTCTATAGTCTGAACTATTTTGAAAAGCTTGTTCTGTAAAAAACAAGAGAAATATATTTATTATAATAGGAGTATCAGTTCCTTAAAATGACAACACTCCATATACAGTTTTTGAGGAAAAAAAAACCACAAGATATAATAACATATTAAATACCTAAACATAACGTAACATAATAATTATTTACAAAACATCTACAGACACAAACACAGAGGACCCACTGTCTTTACTACCTACCAAAATAGCAGGA
This sequence comes from Aporophyla nigra, assembly GCA_947507805.1. Taxonomy (NCBI): domain Eukaryota; kingdom Metazoa; phylum Arthropoda; class Insecta; order Lepidoptera; family Noctuidae; genus Aporophyla; species Aporophyla nigra. The sequence continues at coordinate 5,901,200 of OX382292.1, read as the reverse complement.
ATTAAGTCGATCGCAACTTATTTACTTTTATTCGCAACCCTAAATTGAAATGATATTGTTCATCTATCGTAGAATTCGAACGACCAACCCAGTTGCGATTTAGCGATAAACTGATGATCTATGTAAACAAATAATGCGACATGACGTCGTCACCGCGCCGCGCGCCGGCGCGGGCGTGTGAACGATAGCGTTGCATGCACCATGTTGCAGATCAAGCGAAATGTTTTATAAAAAATACTTTTCGCGACGCATAAATAGTGCGTATGGCATGTCAATTTCAATTTCATATGGAAGTAATTAATTATTATTAGGCCAGAAGAATACATTATTTTTAGATAGGTATCTACTAGTTTATAGGTATTTCGTCGCATATTGAATAAATCAATAACTTATGTATTATACATACCCATTACTAAATTATAATATCAGCTACTTAAATTACAATTTTAATTAAATACTTATCGTCGAATAACAACTAAAAAAAGGAACAAAATGGCTTTAAACGAACCACGGTGGAACCCTAAAAGCTTGGATCCATAAAGGTAGTTATCAAGGTAACTGATGCAAATGTGAACCAATATAACTCTCCTAATCGATCCATGTCTGATTTGTATTCCACAAGTGCCAAACTATTTTACTCTTTGCTGAATTAAAGGCCACATGTGAACACCCGTACAGACCTTAGCATTATATTAACATTAAAACTGTTCACTTGCCATCCGCCATATTCACTGCGTTACTGTGTATTATTATAAAATTTTATCTTTAAATTTTTGTTTATTTTATAGGGTATCAATCGTAATTAATTTGGATTACAAATTAATTACACGGAAACAGTTTTTTTTTGTTTTCTTTGTACTAAAACAAACAAATTTATTTTATATTCATTCAATTTTTGATACTTTTCTTTTAGTATTTAGTGGTATTCCGAAGGCGCGTGAAAATTTTGAACTAAATATGTATGGTATTTGACAGTAAAGTTACCTTCCCAATAAGATTTGAAATATAATAGCAGGAAATCGAAGTTTAACTTACCTTAAATTTTATGTTTATTTTCACAATGGCTCCTGAGATCTTGCACACAACGATACACTTCATGTTTTACAATTTGACAGTTCATATTAAAGAAAAATAAATAATATTGAGTTATTGCGTTCCACAATTTCGCTCAGTGTGTCATTTCAGCTGTTTAAAAGTACACACAATGTACACATTCGTCTTCCTTGCTGTATAGTAAGTCACACGTGTCTTGTTAATCAGGCAATATTCAGCTCTTGAGGTGACTGTTACACACATAAATGCTACTATAATGTTGTTATAATGCAATTATTTATCAATTGGAACTCTTACTCAGCTATGTGCTGAATAATTTGTGCCCAAATTAGAGTTATATCATCTGAGGATGCGCTGTCTACGCTATTATTCAGCAACTAATGCATTCACTGTGCACTGTTAAAATGCTGTTAACCAGCACTTTTGTGCTACTTGGGAGCGCAAAAGTGCTCACAAAAGTGCTTGTGCTACTTTTTATTCCGCGACTTTGTCTGCGGCTGCGACAACCGACGTTTACGCAGACGACGTCGCGGGCAAAAGCTAGTAATAAAATAAAAGAGATGTGCCTAAGAACACCCACATTTCTCCAATTATGTTTAAATCCCATGTAATACGGGGCGTGCTTATTGCCTTCAACCGGGCACAAATGCTGCTACTGAAAATTCCAGATAGAAAAACCAGAGTCAGCAACATATTACTGTTATTATTGCAGGTAATCGACAAAATGTTGGTAAACATACCAATATGACAAAAAACAACAAACAACAGTCCATATGAATAAATGAAAAGCAAAACGCTAAATGGTCGACAGCTTATACGGCCAATAACTCTTTATCAGGAGCCTGCAGACCGCAGCATGTAATATTACGACCCTATACTGTGGTTTAATATTTGTTTATATTCAGATAAATATGGTAAGTAATAAATGGTGGTATTAAGATCATTAAACGAGTTATGAAAGCCACAGGGTCAAGTTTAATATTCCGGGTAGGGTTACGTATAGAAGCTTAGAATAATAATGAGAAATTAAGCCTTTGAATGTCACTCAATAAATCCATAAAATTTGACGTTTCCTGAACAGTTAATTTCTCTAACTGTACCTGCTCAGTATTCCTACCTACTTTATGTTTCTTTACATCACAAAATAATAGAAATATTGAAAAGAAAATACATTTATTTCGGTAAACATGACGCAAAGGAAGACCAAACACACACAAAAATAAAAGAAGACCCTGGGCGAAATCATTCGTGAAATCCACGCCACACGGCCATCGGCTAGCATAATGCTGTGACCCTATGCGAGACAGAGCCCCAACGCTAGTTTTTAGCGACAGCCACCGCTGACATGATGACGTCGACCAGTGCAGCAAATCAATCAATTAAATAAATAAAAATACTTTTTTTCCAAATGTACAAAGTAGCAAAATTCCGTTTCGACTACAACATGACGCACGCGCCGCCGGCTTTTATTAATCTGTGCCACTCAAATATCAGAAAACTATTTTGAAAATGTCATTCTACTTTGCATTACGAATAGGGCATAGGAATAGGGTAATCCACAGTGGAGCAGTTATTTATAATTAATCTTCCATTATCTCCTTTACAGCAAATAATCGGTTTAGGACTTATCCTAAACCGATTATTTGCTGTAAAGGAGACTATTACAATTACGAAACCATAACGTTTAAGTTTAGACTTATCTAAATTTAAACGTAATCGTTAATGAACGTCAAACATATCCTGCCCATTAAGATGAGGGGTCAAACGAATTAATTCTAATAACTTTAAAGCTCATTTTAAGGCAGATATTTAGATATTATGTAAAATAAAGTACAACACTTATTTATAATTGGGGTCATCACATTTTAGTACTAAAGCTTCATTAACTCTAGGTAGACCATTTATAAGTAGAGATAGGTAAAAGAATTCCTTGAAAAATAATTGTAACAGCTATCTGCAACTCTCCATACAATAGGTGCCTGCAGATGGACGGCACCGCCGAGGACGGCCCAAAAAAAGGTAGTGAGATGTCCTGGATGCGTACCGCGGGGAGTTAGCGCGAGAAAAGAGTTTATGGAAGGAATAGAGTGAGGCTTTTGCAAGTAAGTGCTAAAAATGTGGGAAAAATAAATGGATCTTTTAATGCAACCTCATATTATAAAGAAAAAACATTTGATCTTTTTAGGGTTCCGTTGCCAAATGGCAAAAAACGGAACCCTTATAGATTCGCCATGTCTGTCTGTCTGTCTGTCTGTCTGTCTGTCCGAGTATGTCGCAGCCACTTTTCTCCGAAACTATAAGAGCTGTGCTATTGAAACTTGGTAAGTAGATGTATTCAGTGAACCGCATTAAGATTTTCACACAAAAATAGAAAAAAAAACAATAATATTTGGGGTTCCCCATACATAGAACTGAAACTCAAAATTTTTTTTTTCATCAAACCCTTACGTGTGGGGTATCTATGGATAGGTCTTCAAAAATGATATTGAGGTTTCTAATATCATTTTTTTTTTAAACAATAATATTTGGGGTTCCCCATACATAGAACTGAAACACAAAAAAAAAAAAATCATCAAACCCTTACGTGTGGGGTATCTATGGATAGGTCTTCAAAAATGAAATTGAGGTTTCTAATATCATTTTTTTCTAAACTGAATAGTTTGCGCGAGAGACACTTCCAAAGTGGTAAAATGTGTGTCCCCCCCCCCGTAACTTCTAAAATAAGGGAATGATAAAACTAAAAAAAATATATGATGTACATTACCATGAAAACTACCAACGAAAATTGGTTTGAACGAGATCTAGTTAGTAGTTTTTTTTTAATACGTCATAAATCGTAAACCACAATTTACCTTTCATTCAGTCAACACAAATATAAAAATTTAAAAAAAAAACATTTCATTTCATAAACGATGATGACGAATGATGATGATGATGACCTGCAGGTTTGTACGGAACCCTCGGTGCGCGAGTCCGACTCGCACTTGGCCGGTTTTTATGTTTTGCGTTCACGCAAAAACGACTGAACAGATTCGGGTGGGCAACCAGCTTCATCTTTCTTACTGACCGACTAATTGATATTCATGAGTGCATGTAATTGGTTCAGCATAACCAGTTAATAATCTTTCTACTGCCTCCTCTCTATCACGCAATGCTTACCGAAGTGCTCATACACTTGCTCTTCTGAGGACCTAAAAAACGCCTCTGATGCCGTGATTGGCGTGTCTCTACTGGACCCAACTCCATCTTACTACTCACATTTTTAGGGTTCCGCACCTCAAAAGGAAAAAGCGGAACCCTTATAGGATCACTTTGTTGTCCGTCCGTCCGTCCGTCCGTCTGTCTGTCAAGACCCATTTTCTCAGGAACGCGTGAAGGTATCAAGCTGAAATTTATACCAAATACTCAAATCTACTGTCCCTTGGAGCTGTGAAAAAATTATACTTCTAAGCCAAGGCAATCAAAAGATATAGCCGTTTATACCGCAAATTTCCACAAATTTTCGAAACTCGCAAGGGAATCAAAACCTAAAGGGTACTTCCAGTCGATCTAGAATTTTGAAATTTGGTACGAGGCAACGTCTTATAGCACAGATAAAGGAAAAATTGCGAAAACCGTAAATTTTTAGTTACATAATATAATTTTTATTTTTTTTAATTTTTAACTTTATACCTACAGGTTTGTACGGAACCCTCGGTGCGCGAGTCCGACTCGCACTTGGCCGGTTTTTTTTTATTAACCAACACTGTCCCACCACTGAGCCAAGGCCTCTTCCAGATCCTACCAAGGATTTGGAAGAACCTTAAAAGGACCGTTCTAGAGCCACCTAGATCCAACCCTTGCAATACGCGTCTGGGTCGACTCTGGCGACTTCCTGATCGACTTTGGCGGCGCCGTCTGTTCTCAGACACCCATCGTGTGGAGAATATTGACCAGCTGTCACGCCTATTTCTTTCGGAAACAACAAGGGATGGCGAGAAAAGAAAATCCCATCAAAAAATGAATACTAGCCAAGTCAGACCTTAGGCTACAATATATTATCCTAAGTTATAAGAAGAAATTATATTTTATGTAGTTATAAATAAATTTCAGGACTGACCATTGAACTTGGCACCCATTTAGATCTCACTTCTTTTGTCGTTGAAGCAACCAAGGCATATATCACAATATTGAACTTGGCTCTCATTTCACATTTATGTTTTTGATGGGATATCATTACTTTTTGTACAAACATTATTAGTAGGTACTTATTTATAACATTTATAACAAAATTAATACCAAATGGTTTTTGTTACAAGTGTTCTTAATAGAATCAATTAAGTGAAAAATTATAATAAAATGATAAAAATTTACCAGTTTCTGATTTATTCCTTTGTATTCACCTAATTACCTATCTATATGCCAAATTTCAACTTTATAGGTCGCCTGGAACTGGGTTAGAGTTTTGATATATAGGTCAGTCAGTGATAAAAATTACGATTTTTGGACGTTAATATCTAAATAACTGTTTGAGTTGTGTTTATGAAATTTGGAGCACATATGTATCTCACAAGTTTCAATATATGAGCCAAATTTTACACGTTTATGTGAAATAGTTTTTGAGTTATGAGGGGGTCAAAAGTGGCTCCAAATGGTTCGTGTAATATTATATTACACACGGTGCTGCTCACTAGTTCTTTACTTGAACTTGGCTTGATACGCTACCGCGTGTCTAGATCAATCGCCGTATCGAATATCCCCGGGAAATGCTACTGGTACATGAAGACGCTAATGAAGATGGTTTCTGAAGCTAAAACTCATGCCTGCCAGGGTCGCGAGATTGTTCGAAAGAGATACCGTGACCCTGGCACATGGGCAACTGAAGGAACACGGGTGGGTTTTAGTCAGTAAAAGTCTGACATGCCCTCCCGCTCCGCCCAGAGCGGGAGAAGTCATTTGATGACTTCCCATCCAAACAAAAGAAAAGAAAGCTAAAACTCATTGAAATGTGTATCCTGCCCGTCTTAACCTACGCGGCTCAGAACTGATCGCCGAACAAGTCGCTAAAGTTCCTTTTTGGAGTTTGCCAAACACCGATGCATCGCAGCATTTTAGGCGTTAAACGAACCGACAGAATATGAAATACTACGCTGTGCTTTTTGCCCAGACGTAGGCAAAAAGGCAGCCAGGCTGAAATGGAACTAGGCAGGTCACATCAGCCGCATGCATAATAACTAAGTTATTTAACATAGTAAAATATTTTTGCTTTTGCCATCCATTCGAAAAGACGAAGTATACCATCAAGTAACTCTATAGGGGTACTAGTGATGATTATACCCATCATTTACTTCTATTTCTGTGTTTTTTGAAACACGCGTATAATAGTAGCATCCATTAGAACGTGTGAAATATATAAAATGGCACGTCAGCAGTAAAAGTGTCCCGTTTGTCACAGTGAATGCAAAACACATTTGTTATTTTTATGAGCTCAAAGCTTTTTTATGGATACTAGGCGACAAATATCCCGTTTCTTATTTTCCCTTTATTGCTTAGAAAAAATTCTCAGGAGCCGCCTAGAGATTTCATTAAGTCTACACTGTTTCACTGCTGAGTAAAGGTCTCCCCCAAATCTCCCCAAGCATCTTTTTCCAGGGCCATCTCAAGCCAACTCTTGCAATACGCGTCTAGGTCGTCTCGCCATCTCTTCTTGGGTCGGTCAACTAAATGAAAAAAATAAGACACAACAAAAAAAAATTACCCAATGGTTGACTTAATTCAAAACTAAATATAAAAAAGGGCTTGTAGATACTACATGTTTGTCATAAAAGCTGCTCGGCTTAACTAGAACTGTGCTAATCCGACCTGTGTTTAAGCGAGGATCGATACCTAATGGATTTTGCCAATCGGCACAAGCCAAATGAAAGACGAATATGTGTAGTTGCTTTGGGTCAGCATTGTTGTTGAACAAATACTGCCTTCTTGGAAGTGTTTAGCACCTCTAGAGGTAAGCTTTGAGGAGCTTTTACTCACCGAATATCTTTTTCTACCCATCACATACTTATAAAGGCACAGCGTTAGAATACCTCCCACAACATGGACCGATGACCTTGTGAAGGCTGCAAAAATCCACAAAATACGAGAATCAAAAAACCGGTCGAAGTGGCGATGCATTGGAGAGGCTGAAATGATGATGACGCTACACTAGTAAAGGGAGACATTACACGAAAGAGATTCTGTGGGCTTTAAGCACAATTTACTACGAAAACATACCCGAAAATAAAGGCTAATATCTCTCAACAATTCCAGCCCGAAATAAAGCTAACCCAAATCACTCTATCTCTAATTAACGCTATCCGTATAAAAATGTGGGTAGGTACACTTTAAGTTCCAGCTTTCGTTTATGAATCGTAAACATTACGGGTATTTGACTTTTATATATTATACATATATTAACAAAGTGTTCCGTGTAGTTTCGGGCGTAAAGAATAGCAGCACCATTCTATTTCTTACCGTGAGTGTCGTAAAAGGTGACTAAATGTTTACTAGAGAATGGGCAGCAGCATTCTCTATGCATTTTACCACCATATTGCGATCGCGAACTCGCCTGCCAGGCGTGGCGAATATGGCACATATTAAAAGGCATAAATTAAATAATAGTTCCGTGTGGTGCCGTACGTAAAGAATACCACCATCACATTTCTTCCCGTGGGTGTCATAAAAGGCGATTAAGGGACTTACTACAGAATAGGTAGCAGCATTCTGTATGTATTTTAACACGTTACTGCGATCGCAAACTCACCTGCCAATAGTGGCAATTACGGCAAACCCCACCATATTGGGGGAGGCCGATGTCCAGCAGAGGACGTCTTCCGGCTGAAATGATGATGATATTGAATCATTCTGAACGCTCTAAGATAATGATTGTAACTCTTTTTGTGTGCCTTAAGTAATTCCTATTTTGGGACCCCAAAAATATGAAATAGCCAAGTTGCTAAATGATGATAATATTAAATCATTCTGAACGCTCTAATATAATGATTCTGACTCTTTTTGTGTGCCTTAAGTAATTCCTATTTTGGGACCCCAAAAATATGAAATAGCCAAGTTGCTAAATGATGATAATATTGAATCATTCTGAACGCTCTAATATAATGATTCTGACTCTTTTTGTGTGCCTTAAGTAATTCCTATTTTGGGACCCCAAAAATATGAAATAGCCAAGTTGCTAAATGATGATAATATTGAATCATTCTGAACGCTCTAATATAATGATTCTGACTCTTTTTGTGTGCCTTAAGTAATTCCTATTTTGGGACCCCAAAAATATGAAATAGCCAAGTTGCTAAATGATGATAATATTGAATCATTCTGAACGCTCTAATATAATGATTCTGACTCTTTTTGTGTGCCTTAAGTAATTCCTATTTTGGGACCCCAAAAATATGAAATAGCCAAGTTGCTAACTAAGCCAACTTGGTTGTAGTTCGGTTGGTCGCAGTTCTAACCTACGTGGAGAAATCCTCATGCATACTGCGCTACCACAGGGAGATGGCATAGTTATGTGGAAATCCAACCCACAACAACTCCACGGTAGGCGTACCGTGCACGTGTTGCCAGCACCCTTCCGCGAACCCGCCGTAGCTGTCACGGTCCTTATCTAACTAACCTGGTTTAGGTTAGATAAAGAACAGTTTGGATGGCGTGCTTAGTTATAGTGACGAATTCGTGAGAAAAAAATAACCTAAATTATTTTAAAAAGCGCACATCATTACTAAGTCAATAAGTTTGTAAAATATTACCCATTTTAAAATGTATGTCCTGCGACACAATTTCAATTTTTGTCTATGATGCTCGTAGCGACACTGCTGGTAATCCAATTAATAATGATAAATCTTAAGAGAGAACATTTGGGTAGGCCGCATTAAATGCTCAAACTGCCGGATTATTACTAAAACTAACTGGGAAAGAGAGAAAATAACTATATAGTCCTTTCATTCACAATAGTTAAAATAAATATCAAAAGTCAAAGAGGTTGCAAAAATACAAAATTTAGTATATAAAAATTGGTACAAATCAATCCCAAAGTCTTTTTGTCCTCAATATAATTTTTAACAATATATAAAACTTTCTGGCACAACTTTTGAAATAATTAAAGCTTAAATATTGGACATGGCTTAGAAGTTTATTATAAAAACTTAAACATATTGACATCTATACCACCAAGAAATATAAATTTTCACTTCCTTTTCAATATTACGTCACGATTTAAGACCATATTGTAATTAACTACGTTTGGTTTCATTTCATTGCTCGTAGAGGTCATAATATAAAAAAAAAGTTACATGTCGGCGTTTCAACCAAACATGATTACTTAAGGTACTGACGCCTTCGTGAGGTATCAGACGTAATCCAGGATTATCAGATTATATTCTGAATAAAATATTCCGTGTGCCGTAGAGCACATTACACATTGCCTAGACTTAGGACGGATTCACTCGGGAATGCTATTTTTATGCCTACGAAAAAATAGATGTTTTTATCGTTAATTCTGAGAAAATAAGACTACATCGAAGCGGTAAAATGTTGGTAAATAAGCTATTTAGAGCCAGGAAAATTTATTGTTAAACAAATTGATGCCCAACGTCAAGTTTCTGTGTTGTAGTCATTTTATTTAACTGTCAAATTATGACAGTTGTGATATGAATATGCAACAGTGTAATGTGGTATTATAGTTGCTAAACAATCAATTACTTAACGGACTTAACTATAGTTAGATGCATTTGAGGAACTTTTGCGAGTGATGACATTCAAGTACGCACGTACTGCAGGAATCTATGCTACTTACTGTTTTTATATTTTAGATCTGTGTAAAACTTACAAAAACCACTTTAAAGTAATAAAAACTTTTCACAAATGAATAACAACCGACTTCCTTAAAAAAACAATACAAAGTGAAAAATAACTTTAATTTCGGAATTCGGTGTTTTAGGATCTGTATTTAAGGTATTTTGCCACTGACTTCCGAAATTAAAGTTATTTTTGTCTTTGTAGTTTTTTTTAAGGAAGTCTGTTGTTATTTTTTTGTAAAAACTTTTTAGTTATGGTAGAAACCCCCACTAATTTAATCGCGTTATTCGTTCATTTGTCGCACAAATACTTAATGCAAATTTAAGACTTATATGGTTTTCACATGGACCCCATTGTCCGAATGGAACCAAATTAAAATGGGTCCATTCGGGAAGTATCAGCTTTCAAATAAAAAGAATCATCAAAATCGTTTCACCCAGTCAAAAGTAATGAGGTTATGAACACAAAAAAAAAATACAGTCGAATTGATAACCTCCTCCGTTTTTTGAAGTCGGTTAAAAATTGCTAGAGATGCTGAAAAACCTGTTTATTTATTATTTATTTATATATACTTTATTGTACATCATAAAAATTCAAAACAAAAAAACATTGCAATGACTACAAAATATACAATGGGCGGCCTTATCGCTTTAAGCTGTTCCTCGAAGGCTAGTTGCATTATTTAAATACTTCAGTAGAAAAATCTACAGTGTTAAACTAATTTAATATCTACCTAATTGACACTCCGTAAACATGTGGATAGACTGTGAATAATGATATGGATAGAAAGGAACTAACAGAGAACTTAGAAAACGACATGTTGCACCGACCCCAGATAAATTGGTATACAAACTAAGAACATGGACCGATGTGGACCGACTGGACCTTGTGAAGGCCGCAAGAATCCGGGAGAAGCGTGATGCACAGAACTGGTTGAAGTAGGGGAGCTTGGTGGAGACCTATGTCCTGCAGTGGATGTCTGACGGCTGAAATGCTGATAATGAAGGTCAGAGAAAGATGATGAAACACTACTTGATGAAACAGTTATTTCAAAATTTAGTAGCCTTCCCCTATTTGTTATTGAAATTTAAGAATGTAATTGACTTTGTGGCGATGAAATAATTAGCTTGTCTTAGTTCGAATCTACGACCCGTTACGTGTATGTTTGTTGAACTCTTGACCATGGAATGGCAAAATAGGAGAGAGAGAAGTCCTTCATTAAGCCTGAAAACAACTACACAAGGTCAAATGAAATTAGCTAATTAAACTCCACGTACGTGTCTCGTGATAGGTATGGTCATCCCATCATCATCCGCCTATCCTTTTCGCAACTATATAAGAGTTGGCATCCAGTCTAACCGGATGCAACTGAACTTTACATAGAGCGACTGCCTATCTGACCTGCACAATTCAGATACTGGGTAATACGATATTCCTGAGAAATGTTGGCCAAGCGGCAACGGCTACGCATTACGAGTTTTAGGTCGCAGGTTCAAACCCAGCGAGGCGCTTTACTTTTTCTTAATTATTTCATCACCACTACTCTCAAAACGCTGAAGGAAAACATCATAAGGACATATCCTATGGGCACGCCACAATTTCGGCGGTAAGTCCCCTCTTTGAGGAGTGGATAGAGAGGAGCCACGGCGTCCTCACCTTCCGCCTGACGCAGGTTCTCATCGGGCATGGGTACTTTGCTGGGTTCCTGTTCAGAATAAAGCAGGAGGAAAAACCCAGATGTTTCCATTGCTAGGATCGTCTGGAGGACACGGTGGAGCATACGGTGGAGGTGTGCCCTGCCTGGGCGGAGCACGACCTCTCGCGTCCGGCCCTGGTGCGAGCCATGGTATGGAGCGAGAAGGCATGGGAAGCCGTACCCTCTTCTGCGAAGCAGTATTGCTCGCGAAGGAGAATGCGGGGCGAGTGAGGGAGTGGCAGTCTCTGCGCCCTCACGTCCCTAGCTGCCGCAGGAGGAGACGCCCCGGGTCGGGGGTCAATAGCGGACTCCCGGCCACCGTAGGCGCGAGCTTGCGGGCGGCGAGCTTTGGGTAGCTCGCCGCCCGGTAAGGACCAAGCTCGGGTCGATGGCGCAAAGTGTTCCACGCGCGCCTCAAAGAGATGTCAGCAGAACTGAAGGGGTCTGCTAGGACCAATGCCTGCCAGGGTCGCGAGATTGTTCGATAGAGACACCGTGACCCTGGCACATGGGCAACTGAAGGAACACGGGTGGGTTTTAGTCAGTAAAAGTCTGACACGCCCTTCCGCTCCGCCCAAGAGCGGGAGACGTCATTTGAAGATTTCCCACCCACAAAAAAAAGGGCATGTCCTAGAAACAAAAAATCGAAGACATGTGGCATCTACTAACAAGCAATGGACCCGCGTGGTCCCGGGACCTACTCCCACTCACCGAGTGGAGGCCTGTGTCCCAGCAGTGGGAACATTCTAGGCTGATTATATATACGATATTCCTTGGGATACATCCATACCAAGGAATATCGTTAGAATTAATAAACATGGTAAAAAAAAAGAAAAGTATGTTTAGGTAGACGATCTAGTGCAGTTACTTAAAGAAGGTATGGTTTTTTTTTTATAATCTTGTATGGATATCGATACTCACCTTCTCTGCGAAGTTCAAGTAAATACCAGCTCCCACACAGCGGTCGTTGACCTCAAATAGTTGACTTATTTGTTTTTTAATGTACCTTTTGTTTATTGCTATAGAAATTAACTAAAAGCTTTTATTTTCAACCGCTGCTGCAAGCTGAAGAGTTTGTTTGTTTGCTTTAACGCAGTAATCTCAGGCACTACTGGTCCGAATTGAAAAAATATTTTTGTGTTGGGTAGCCTATTTATTGAGGAAGGCTATGAACTATATAATACTACGATAAAAAGGAGCGGAGCAGAAACGAAAAATGCACGAAAACTGGCAGGCAATTTGATGCGACGGGAAGGGTCAGGGGAGCAAAAATTTGACGCGGACAAAGTCGCGGGCAGAAGCTAGTATACATACGTAATTCGTATAGGCGTGAAACGTACTTGACATAATGGGCCGATGTACAAAGTTAGCTGCCGATTCAAACAAGCACTGCTTTACATACGGCGCGAATATTAAACATTGAGGCTAGTTTGTATTACTAGCGTAGGGTTCAGTACATGGTGAAATTTAGCTGACCGTTTTCGAAGAATATATTCGTGAATATAGGGGTTTGAGGCTAAATGATGAATTTATGGTTGCCGCAGTTGGTTCATGGAAGAGTGATCATCCTTAACATATCCCCATTGTCCTGCCCTGGTACAACTGTTCTTTCAGTTACTCAGTTGTTGTTACTCAGTAACTGGGTTGTAGAGGTCATATAGACAGTCGCTTCATGTTAAATACTGTACTAATTCAATTGTATCCTAAAAAATGCTAACTTTTGAAGGAGCATAACTTTATAACAGAATTCCGTCTTGTATAAGAAATTTACACTCTTTGAATATGTTCAAAACTCAACTTAGTGAGTATATAATTGCGGATCAATCACTTTTGGAGAAGTGAGAGCATTGCATGTGTATACGGGTGACTTTTTTTAGCGTCTTGAAAAAAAAAATGGGGGTAATAGGTGAACGGAGTAGAAGCTTATTATTGAAAAATTTTATTATTTTTATTTTTGAATAACATGTAATTAAATTGATCTAGCAATAAATACTACACATTTAAAGTAACATTTTCATACTAGAACAACAAAAACAGAAATTTGGAAAAAAAAAACAAAAAAAAATTTAAATCTATCGAAACTCAAATCATACGCACTCTACTCAATGCGCGGCATGTATCATTGATTTCGGAGCGCGGTCCTACCCTTTGAAGCCGGCTGATAGGCGGCCTCATTGATCTTTCTCAGGCGCACGAGCCGCACACGCATCCCTGTCCACCCGCGTCCCGCGCTCCTTTAGTCACCTACGATGAATCTGAAGGCCTTCCTGCCGTCTATTCTAGTTACACAACACACCATATGAAGGTCGAGACGGTAAAAAATGTCATCCGGTGTATATCTAGTATGTAATTGAAGACGAGCTCTGTGTAATTAATGTATTTTTTAATAGTGTACCTGATCACGACGAACCTTGTGTATATTATGTACCTGTATGTTTTTATATTGTTCTAAAGTGAGTGACATATGTCTTCATTGAGAATAAAGTTTCTATAACCTATCCGATAAGACTGGAAGAAAAAGAAAAAGTCATGGCACATTCGAGGATGTCCGCTCAATAGCAGTCTATTAAGGATGAAAAATTCTAAGATAGTTACGTACTAGATTATTGGTGTTTGGATTGATCCTAAGACACTGTAACTAGGAATTGATAAATGACGATGATGACATAATTAAATTATATTTATTCGTGTTAGTTGATTTAATACACTTCACACGTCAAAATTAAATTATTAAATGTTCGAGAGTTCGGTGTTTGCTAACCGATTACTCAGAAAGATCACAAAATCGTTTGTTTTTTAGGGTTCCGCACCACAAAAGGATCACTTTGTTGTCAGTCCGTCCGTCCGTCCGTCCGTCTGTCCGTCCGTCCGTCCGTCTGTCAAGACCCTTTGTCTCAGGAACGCGTGGAGGTATCAAGCTGAAATTTATATCAAATACTCAAGTCTACTGTTTCTTGGAGCTGTGAAAAAATCAAACTTCTAAGCTAACGCAATCAAAAGATATAGCCGTTTATACCGCAAATTTCCACAAATTTTCGAAACTCGCAAGGGAATCAAAACCTAAAGGGTACTTCCAGTCGATCTATAATTTTGAAATTTGGTACGAAGCAATGTCTTATAGCACAGATAAAGGAAAAATTGCGAAAAACGTAAATTTTTAGTTACATCATATAATAAACAGAACAAAACACAGACAGAAATAAAACCAAGCCAAGAAACAGAACAGAACTACGACTCGACTGTCGTGATGGGTGAACTTTTACTTATATACCTACAGGTTTGTACGAAACCCACGGTGCGCGAGTCCGACTCGCACTTGGCCGGTTTTTTTTGCTTTGGGAATGCCACATTGATTTAAAAAATATATCAATGGAATGCCATTTTGCAGTTCAACCCAAAAGATTGTCGGCTGCTTAACCGGACTTCTCTGCGGCTACCTTAACAAGTTAAGGCTCCTAGCCTTAAAAAACTGGGCTTAAAAAACTTAAAACTAGAGCGACTACACGCTAAGCCCTTGTGGGGTAGGGAGTTAGCTTAAGGCCCCTCGCCCACGGCGACTTTTTGTAGCGATGCTGTCGCGTGTACGCATTGATACAGTCGCGAAGCGGGCACTACCTGTGTGCCCTCGCCCACGGACCCAGATTCAGTCGCGAGGTAAACGCGATACTGCAGCACTTCTGTTGCGATGCAAACGCGATTCATTAAGGGCCCTCGCCCACGGCGACTTTTTGCAGCGATGCTGTCGCGCATTTCGTAAACGCGCAACAGCATCGCTACTAACGCGTGTTAGTCGCATTTGCAACGCGCTACAGAAGCGATGCCAACGCGCTACTAATGCGCTACAGCATCGCGACTGTATCGATGCAAACGCGCTACCGTGTCGGACTACATCGGGGAGAGAACGGAGGGAGTGGCGCGTGAGTGGAGAACCGAGCATCAGTGCCACACAGGCACGTCGAGATTGCTGTTGTCCGTCACATACGATCGCAACTGTAGCGATCGCAGGTATTTCTGGGCCGTATTCTTTTTGACAGAGAATTTACAGTTGGAAGTAAAATTGCTAAATTTTTATACAATACTAGCTTTTGTCCGCGATTTCCTCTGCGACAAATTTTTGCTCCCGTGACCCTTCCCATCGCATCTAATTGCCTGTCAGTTTTCGTCCATTTTTCATTGCTACTCCGCTCCTTTGAATCGTAGCGCAATGTTATATAGCCTATAGCCTTCCTCAATAAATAGGCTACCCAGCACAAAAATAATTTTTCAATTCGGACCAGTTGTTCCTGAGATTAGCGCGTTCAACCAAATAAACAAACATACAAACAAACTCTTCAGCTTTATAATATTAAGTATAGATATGTATGTTGATTTCAGGGTCTAAAGTTAACTTCTTTTGTTGTTATTTTATACTTTACTCGAAAAAGGTTACTGTATGAGATTTCAGAGTGGAAATTGCTGAAAAAGTTAAGCCCGTTGCGTGGTTACAAACATTATATCCTAAAACGGAATTAGGAGTAATGGCCCTGAAAATTTTGACTGCTCCAGCAACTTCTGATTCTCTGGAACGCTCTTTTTCCACATTTTTAAATATACATTCAAAAAAACGTAATAAATTAAATACCGAAAGAGCAGCCAAAATTTGCCTGATTGCTCACAATTGGAAAATCATAAATAAACAAAAACCAATAAACAAAGAGTTCGAAGAACCACAACCAAGTACATCTGCCACAAGAGAAATAGAAGAGCCTACACTCAATTTAGAATCAGAAGAGAACACATTTGAAGAAGAGGCAGACGATGAGCCAGTAATCTTGACGGAAACAGACCATATCAACTTAGAAGACACGGATCAACTGTTGTCAATGAACGAATAGTATAAGTAATTTTATTTCAAGAATTGCTCGGATTGTGATTGTTATTTTGTTTTTAATTATTTACACCGTAAACTTGGTTTTTATTTTATTAAAGCTGATAATTTGTAACTCATAAAGTTTGTTTTAATACAGAAATCCTAATTTAACATTTATACCAAACGAAGTTTAAGAGAATTTATGAGAATTTTCTCGGAAATATTCTCGGGAATGTTCTCGCTCAGGAGAATTTACTGACAATTTAAGTTGTAGAGTAGTTTATTTTAACGTAAACTTCGTAAATCGTTCAAATGCACTCAAAACTATTACTCTAAAAATAGACCGATTCAATACAGTCATCCAATTTTTAAATTCTCGTAAATTCCCTTCCAAAAGAATATTCTCGAGAACTTAACAGCAAAGTTCTCGCAACGAGAATATTCTCGGGAATTTACCATCACTAAGTCCGACACGGTAGCGCGTTTGCATCGATACAGTCGCGATGCTGTAGCGCGTTAGTAGCGCGTTGGCATCGCTTCTGTAGCGCGTTGCAAATGCGACTAACACGCGTTAGTAGCGATGCTGTTGCGCGTTTCCGAAACGCGCGACAGCATCGCTACAAAAAGTCACCGTGGGCGAGGGCCCTAAGGCATAGCTGGAAGAGGGCAGAAAGGAATAGGCTTAATTGGAATGTTTATTACAAAATAAAGTTAACTGCTACAGGGTCTGGATGGCGAGAACATTGATTGGGACACAGCTTCATCGGGAATAGTTAGGGCAGTGATGGGCAAAGTACGGCCCGCGGGCTAACTCCGGCCCGCGAAAGTATTTTTAGGTAGACGAACTAGCCAAGGGTCCATCGACATGGATAGTAAATGGCCCGCTATAATTACGTTTTGACGGTCAAGAAGTATAGAGTAGATTTTACTTAGTAGATTAATAGATGATGATGATTAGTTGATTATGTTTTTAATATATTATGATTAAAAGCTTTAACACAAAATGCATTTTTTCTATAATTCTGGCCCTCCTCTACAATTTAATAAACTTTGTGGCCCCCCATTAAAAAAGTTTACCTACAACTGGGTTAGGGTATGCCTCGGTCGGCGAATTCCACTAATGCGGGAGGGAGAGTAGCTGGCGACTGCCGCGATCATGGGGGATCAAATTTCATTGTAGAGGCTACAGTCTCTTTTAAAGTCCAGACATTTTTGGTCAGTTCATATAAAGACCTGGCAGATTAGTGTTTGATACAGTCTTTTGAGGAAAGAACCACACAAATTTGGGTGGACCTGTGGTCAAATCAGAGCAATGGTGGCCCAGTGGACTCGGCCGCGACTAACGAGTTGTAGGTCGTAGGTGCGAACCCAAATAAGAGCTTTACTTTGTGTAAATTCTTTCATTACTACTGCTCTCAAAATGTTGAAGGATAATATCAAAAAATTTAGAATATGTAACATCTACCAACCCATACTGAGCTAGCGTGTGGATTTAGTCCCACTTCCTCCAACTGAGGTCGCTTGGATCCCAACAGTGGAAACATTACAGGCTGATTATTCAAGACGGGCTTTAATGAAACAAAAATACCTAATAATTTACTCAATCTTAAAATCGATCTTGAAGCTGCAAAAAGTTGTTTTTTGGGTAATACACACTCTGAGTACATTATTACTTCACTAAAAATGCTGTAATGCTTTTTAATGTACATAATTTTTCACCTATGTAAAATTTGAGTCAAGCTTACAAATGCTTCAATGCTACTCTCGCGGAACCCTAAAGTTTCGATCAATTGACATGCGTATCGGACACCATATTGAAATTGCTGGCCATAGAGAATCGACAAACGGGCCTTCACGCTGGATATTTTTGAAACAAATGTAATGTTAGTTCCAACTCTATTGAACTAGTAAAACACTGTTGAATTATTATATTATTTTCCCAGACTATCACAAAGGAAGGGAAAGGGTTACAATTCCACTGGCTATGATTGTAATATTTTGCTACAATGTAGGTACATGTTCAGTATATAATAATAATAATAAAACATTTATTTTCAGGTAACAAAGACCCATAGACATATACCTTATAAACTAACATACGTAAGTATTATACAAAAACGTGTGTTAATAATAGTACCCTAAACTATGTTAGTAGCACTTCACTTCACTAGCTTGTCCGTGAGCTGTCCTGTGGCACTTGTCCGCGGAAGCGACGGAACACCACGTCCTGTGGCCAAAAGTCTTCGTCCATGACGACGGGCAGATAGCAATTCGGTACACGCACCACAAAGGCCTTGAAGTTGAAATTGCGGTGTGACTCCAGCAACTGTACCCTCGGCATGTACTTCGTCTTCTGGCGTACGTACTCCACAATATCTTCCGCCTTAGTGGTGTACTGTAGGCGGGAAATGTACACGGGAGTGTTCGGCTTAGCAGCGCGCAAGTTGACTTCGGACTTAGCAGTAGCTTTCCCGCAGCGGTTCTTACAATACACTATCTTTAGACCGAGGGTGTGCCTGCGAGTATGTCGGAAAAATATCACACGGGGACATTCTACCGAGATTAAAAGTACACTATGGGATTTTACATGTTGCTAAATGTTTCTGTGCTAAATTACATCCTAATAAAACTCTATCCGTCTTATTACCGGACGCGATCTAACTTTAGTTCTAGCCAAAAGCCCGGCCCCCAGTTTTGTTTTTGCATTTTTAACTTTATTTTGATTACGGTAAAGTTCTTAATACGAAAATGACAACTAAACAAACGACTAAGTTAGTCAGTTTTGTAAAATGAACTATATTTCGATTTCTGTTAGATTCTCATTTCAAAAACCGACTCGATAATTTAAACCATACCTAAAGGAAACCTTTAGTTTACGCATCGCCGCGCCGCTGTAAAGCTCTCACCTTTGGCGAAATGAAAACCTTTTAAAATTTCCGTTAAAACAGGCAGACAGACGTGGCGTGTCGTGACTTTATTTTATAATATGTTGTTCTAGTGATACGTTGTCTGCATTCCATTTAAAATAGTTTTTCGACTTTAATACGATGTATAACTCATTCAGTTTTTCGCAAAACAGACACCCTTAACACAATTTTTATGAACAGAAGACTGACGAAAACTACTACTACGAAATCGTTGCATCATTTTGCTACGTACGATCGTAGCAGGCGCACGTAGCAAGATGTTTGCTACGCCGTAGCTTCTTAAGTTTCATTTTATTTTACTTTACACATAAATAGAAATCATACGCTTTAGTTAATGCTTTAATCATTATGTAATTTCTAAGCTACACAAGGTCAAATTAAATAAGCGGGTCACTAAGGCTATATTTAAAAATATATTGTTACTATTTTAAGTGATCAGAACCCTAATAGTTAAGTAATGTTTAGTTTTATTGTGCTTTTATTTTTTATCTGTATCGTTCTTCCAAACAAGTAGCAATTCTGTTTATTAATATGTGGATAACGTTGTGAGTAGTGTATTTGTTAACTCTATTATTAAGTTCTAACCTATTTCTACTTTTAGTACACTGCTGTTTGTTGTCCCTAAGTAAGTAAATAATAAAATAAATAAAACTTTTCCCACGTGATGGGTATCGATATATGAAAATGTAAACTACCAAAAAGATTTTCCAACGTTGTTTTAATCTTTAAATAACACTGACGTGTACATTAAGGTAACTAAACGACTGTTATACTTTGGTTTTTGGAAATTGGTTAAAAATATCTATGTACCTCCAAAAATTACCTAAACAGCTGGTCGATTATTTCAGTTCCGTTAGTTTCCGATATCGATACCATAACGAATTTTCTTTCTTTTTCTTTCTAATATGTGGGGATAGTATTGCCAGCTAATTTAATTTGACCCTGTACCATTGAAATTGCCGATAAGCAAGCAAGAATATAAAAAAAGCTATGAAAAGTCAAACAAAAAAGACTGCACTAACCCATGAGTTGAGAGGCAGATAAGATTATACGTAAGTGGAAGAGAGGAATAGTAATATTAATAATAAGAGAGGTTCCTCTCTCAGCAGCCCTGACCACCGGTAGCTTGGACCCTATTCCCGATACCGGTGGGCTACTATTTTTTATATTTTTAAATGTTTTTATGATTTTTGTTCTTTTAATATTTTAAAATATAATTTATATGTTTGTAAAATGAAATAAACGAAATAATAATATCTTAGGACAACCAACACAACGTTACATGATCCCAAACTAGGCAGAGCCTGTATTATGGCACCAGATAACCGATAAATATACTTATATATTTTTAAATACATACATATTATAGATAGATAACACCCAGACACAGAACAAATGATTGTGCTCATCACACAAAGATTTGTCCTGGGTGGGAATCGAACCCACGACCTCAGTGTTAGCAGTCAGGGTCACTAACCACTAGAGTAACAGGCTAGTCAAATGCTTCTTATATCTTGTTGAAATTGAACCAAATATGAACGGATACCCCATAACTATTTCCATAGCTGGGCATTAACTCGTTAATCCGTTAATCGTTAATTAACGAAGTTAACATTTTGATTAACGGATTAACTTTTAAGTTAACTTTTTAAAATGTTAACGGATACGTTAACTTCCGTTAATATGCAGAAGTCCGTTAATCGTTAATCCAATGCCTACTATTTACCGCACAGCACCGCGGCGCGGCGCGAAAATCAGGTTCAGACAAGTATGAAACGACAAGTGCCAGGTGGCGCGTGGCAGCGAGTGAAACAAAAACAAAACTAGATATATTTTGCCGGCGCGTGTGAGTGAGAAATGAACTGCGAAGAGATGTGTTTCGTTTAATCATTCTATTACTTAGCGCCGGTGCTTAGAGTGACGAGTGTTTGAGGTCTGTTTTCCACGGGTAAAGATATTTTAACACCAAAACAAGCCTCGCTTTCAGACGAGAACTTCAACATGTTAATGTTCATAAAGAAGAATATGCACTTTATGCCCGACGATTAAATCACACATTTGAATTATACAAGTATTTTGTTTTGTTCCTAACCTGTTAACTTCCAGAACCTAAACCAACAGGTTTTATTAGTTCACTAACGCAACGATATAAAAATGCAATTTTACACATATTAACGGATTAACGATTAACGTTAACTTGCGTTAATTCTTCCGAAATGTAACGCTTTAACGTTTAACGAAGCTAACTTTTTTTGTAGCGGATTAACGATTAACGAAGTTAACTATTTGATTAACGGTGCCCAGCTATGACTATTTCCCTATTGCAAGTTTATTTTTTAGTGGTACTCTTTGGATATGGAATAGCAGAGGCATGGATCGATCTTCGAGAATAACAAACGCATGAGGAGGTCGGTCTGTGGATGGGTGACGATGCATTACATAATGAGACATCTCCGTGCCTCGGAAATCACGTAAAATTTTTGGTCCCGGCTGTCATTTGTACACTTTTGACAGTCTTTACAGGAAATCAGTATACCAAGAGGTATCGTGTTACAAAATGACTGGGTTTTAGAGGTCAGATTAGCAATCGCGTTATAATAGAAGCTGACCGCAACATAACTGGGAAAGGGCTGATGATGAGGGTGATGACTTACCTTTCTTCCTGCCAGGGTCGCGAGATTTATTCGAAACAGTTACCGTGGCCCTGGCATAAAGGCAACTGAAGGAACACGGGTGGGTTTTCGTCAGTAATAGTCTGAAGACGCCCGCTCCGCCCAGAGCGGGAGACATCATTTGATGATTTCCCACCCACAAAAAAAAACCCTTCTTAAACATTATTTAATTTGAGATTCTTCGCGGAGCTCATGAAAACTGTAAATATGGTTCCGTCATACATCTTCGAATTTTTGTTGTTAGGACATACTGGTTTCCTCACTATGTTTCTGTTCGATGTTTTGTAAGTTCTGAATCTGAACTAATCTTATTCCGTAAGTCAGTAGCCAACTCTAGTAAAAAAAAGTCGTCACTCTAAAAATTAAGATGTGACTGCTGAACATTCCAATAATCACGATTCAGTCTCACTTCATTGTGAAAATTCATGGTCACTCTACTCTAATACAGTTTCATACTACTTGTTTTAGTGAATGTCTCCTAAAATATTAACGATGCAGTTATATTCGCCATATTTATCCAAAATAGTTTACGTTACCTGTCGATTAGTACTATAACTAAGCTTGATCCTACTTTTAATAACGAATTATTCGCCATTGTATTTTAGGCATATTGCCGTCCGAGCGGCCAACGATTTTCTAGTATTTTTCTTGTTTATTTAGTGCAACAAATTAGCAACTAATTGTCCATACACATTCATAATCATCAACATTTCAGCCGTAAGACGTCCACTGCTGGACTTAGGCCTCCTCCAATTTGGGGGGCTTTGCCATAATCGCCACGCTTGGCAGGCGGGTTGGCGATCGCAGTATGGTGGTAAAATGAATAGAGGACGCTGCTGCCTAAGTCGCTTAGTCGCCTTTTACGACACCCACGGGAAGAAATGGGGTGGTGTTATTCTTTACGTCCGGCACCACACGGTACACACACACGGTGATACACATTAGCCTCCATTAACTTGATATTTATGGTGAGATACCTACCTACAGTTTACCTGAAAACTAAATATAGCATAACTTTTTGTATATTTACGTTTTGATGTGTTTTATTTTTGTAACAAATTAAGACCTTTCTTTTGATATATCGTTCGCCTATCTGCATTGTTTAGTTTCTGTGTAATCACAGGCGATGACTACGGCAAGTGGCGGTTCTAGCGGCTAACTGTTTTTGGTCGTAGCGTCTTCGTTTTTTTTGTAACAAATTCAGGAAAAGAGGCGTGTATTATAACAAATTACAACTAATTCCTGACAAAGTTTCATCAAATTTTACGAGTTGGCCGCGCGGTGGAAATGAACATGGCTACCCGACACCTCCCAGCGCAATACGACGCCGTCACTTTGTGTAGAATAGTTTTATGTTTACATTGTTTTTATTTGTATGTATGTTAGTCTGTAAAGCATTTATGATATGGGTCTTAGTAGCCCGAAATTAATTGATTTGATTTGTTTGGTGAAGGGCCAATTGGAGCGCCGAATGCCATCGATGGGTTAAGTCGAGATAGTTACAGGGCCAGTGGTCTTGCACGCCAACTACCTTGTAACTAAACATCAGTACCATCGTCTTTAGTAAAGTCTCCCCCTTGAATCATGAAGTTATCAATAACTCTGTGGAACTTGCTGCCCTTGTATACTTCACCTTCGTTTGTCTGTGCCAACTGCAAGAACTTTTCGGTAGTATTGAGGACAGTCTTTCCAAATCATCAAAGGACAATGGTGCCTTCTTGACTCAGCTTCATCACAAAGCTGACCAACACTTCTTGAGCAGTGGTGGCCCAGTGGTAATGGCCGCAAATTACAAACCTAGGTTTCCAAGGACCAACTACGTTTTCGTAGGTACGAACCCAGTCAAGCACTCTGTGTAAAATAATTTATCACCACTGATCACAAAACGGTGTAGGAAAACATCGTGAGGACACCGACATGTCCTAAAATCAAACATTCGAAAACATGTGTTATCTACCAACCCGTACTGTGCCCACGTGATCGATCGTACAAAGCATATTTACACACACATTACATTTGCACATTTTATTTCTATCACGTATGTATGTGAAGATTCATCAAAATAAAGCCAATTTCCTACAAAACTTATGTGATCTTTAACTGTAGCATCTTGTTGAGACGCGGACCTAAAGCTACAGAAATACCGAGTTCCTACGACTCGAATACTTTCTAAACAGTACGCAGAAAATATTTTTCTCCCTTTAATAATAATTAATTAGCATTTAATAATAAAAGTTGTGGCTGCGGAAGACGTACAATGGACGTTCAGCAATTAGGCGCCGCTTTCGAATCAAATGGAAATTAAAAAATAAAAGTCAAGTTCAATTGACTTTGTTCAAAAACTTCATATTTAATTAGTTTTTTCTTTTGTTAGGGTTTGTGCTGTGTAGGTGTTTCTATTAGCGATTCATCAAGACATAAATATGTACTTACTAGTTAAGTATTTTTATTCCTTTCAGATCGCTTAAGATCACCCGATGTGAATTTCAGTATGGCGTCTGTTAAGTCCAAGGCTATGTATACCTTATTTGGCATGCATTAATGAACTGCGCATGTCCTAAACATCTTCAAATGTATTTATATCGATGTTCAGGAATAAATGAATTGAATACTGTGCATCATCATAACCAGCCTCCTATGCTTCCACTGCTGGGACACAGACCTGGGTGCTTACTCTGGAATATAATTCCAATAGATCGACATTGGTCGAACGTCAGTTGGTTGAGTTAAACGTTTGACTGACAATTCCAATGTCGATCTATCGGAATTATATTCGAGAGTAAGCACCCTGCTCTCTGTAAGAGGGAGTGAGCCGTAATTCAGCACGCGGGCCCAGTACGGGTTGCTGTATGTCACATATCTTCGAATTTTTAGTTCTAAGACATGCTGGTTTCCTCACGATGTTCTCCTCCACAATTTTTAGAGCAGTGGTGATGAAATTATTTTCACAGTGAAGCGCCTGCTTGATTACCAAAATTTTCAAGAAAAAGTAGAGTATTTCTGATCTCAGGGAGGGTAAATAAAGTGAACCGATTAAAAAAAGAGTGACATTTCTTAAATTTTTAAATGTGTTTTTTTGCAGATTTTGCGGAACGTAACATTTTTTATTTATTTTAAAAAAATTGTAGGATTCCTAACATCCTAACTTAATAATATAATAAAATTCAGGTAATGTAAGATCAGGAGGTATTTTAATCTATTTTAATTAAGCCCTGTTCCTCTCCTCTCGCAACTTCACACTCATGACCGACAAAAAACAGTCAAGTTTCACTGTGGACATGGAAAAACCGCCGAAAAACAATAACACTTGCTTTAAAAGAATCAGTTATTGTAAAAAGAGTATTTTAGCGTACTCCATTCGTGTTATAGATTTAGCATCCCATTACAAAAATAGTACAATACTCCACTTTAGAGTACGGTTGGCCCTGCCAGGGTCGCGAGATCTGTCGCGGCAACTGAAGGAACACGGGTGGGTTTTAGTCAGTAAGTCTGACACGCTCTTCCGCTCCACCCTAGAGCAGGAGACGTCATTTGATGATTTCCCACCCACAAAAAAAAAAGATTACGTTTGGCCACTCTAGTTCAAAATGTAATATCTAAGATAATATGTCTATCTCTTATTGTGTTACTGTTTGTTTTTCCTTAAATAAATAAAATAAAATAAACTCACGACTCATTAGTCGAGTCAATACCATTGACGCACCACTGGCACTACTGCACTAGACAACAACATAGCTATGTTGCATGAATTCTCATGCCATGATAATAGTGCGGACAAACTGCCAACCGTCTTGTTGGGACACGTGCAAAGCATGACGCAATAATATGCGTGGTTGCATTACATAGGCCACGACGAGGCGACGCTGCCCGCTCTCACCAGTCATTTCCCTACCGTGTAAGAAACACCTTGTATACCGAGTTCTATATTCCGCGCAAATAAATCCGGTTCACATAACTCGCATTTCATATTCCAACCACCTATAAGGAGTCAGCGAATACAAGTAGGGAAAGACTCAACATTGGTGACCCCGACGTGATTCCACGCGCTGGCCTGAAGCTATACCAGTTTCAGACATATCAGCTGATACGGTTTCCAGAGTGATTTATAAAGAGTGGATATGTAGATTTGGGTGCCCTAGTAGAATAACCACCGATCAGGGAAGACAATTCGAAAGCGACCTTTTCAGCGCACTTATGAAAATGTTAGGCGTGCATAAAATACATACTACAGCGTATCACCCGCAGAGTAATGGTCTTATAGAAAGATGGCATCGCTCGATGAAAAGTGCGTTAGCTGCAAGATTAGCTGATAGGATTGATTGGGCAGAGGAGTTACCAACTGTCATGTTAGGGTTAAGAGCTGCATTGAGAACTGACACTGGGTTTAGTGCCGCAGAATTGATTTATGGACAGCCTTTGAAATTACCATCAGACTTTTTCCAACAAAATCAGCAACACGAGAATCACCACGATTACATAGAGCAGTTACGTAAAACAATTAGTGAAATGAAACCTCAGATGAGGTCAGTAAGTGATCGAAGAAAAATATTTATAAGCAAAGATTTAAAGGTCTGTACACATGTATTCATACGGAACGAAATGGTAAAAAAGTCCTTAACTCCAACATACGAAGGTCCTTACCTCGTGCTGAATAGAACAGATAAGGTGTATACAATTCAGTTACCCAATAGAACCGTAAATATATCCATTGATAGGTTAAAGCCTGCGTTTATTTTGAGTGAATACGACAGCCAACAGACAGATAACAATAACCATAACAATTCCGATATGAATGATAATATAAAGTCAGCCACAGCACCTATGATAGAAACTAGCAATAAGAACTCTGAATGTAAAATAACAACTAGAAGTGGACGCATAGTTAAACCACGAGTAAGATTTAACTTGTAATTATCTATTTATGTATGTTTATTTGTGGCGTTACCATAGGGGATACTGAGGGCCCCAAGGGGTGTTAATTTTATATAGCAGAGTAGGCCACTATGGTAACTACCCTTAATATATTGAATCCTCGTTGCCAATTGCAACCTTAAAGACGGTGCTACTAGAATAGCAACCGCAATTAGCATTAGGATGAGTTAAATAAGATAAACAATATAATGTAAGATGTAATCATTTATTAATGAACAAGACAAGATACACAAGTTTTAACGTAATATAAATATACATAGGTGAAACCTGTACATTTACTTGTATTTGAAAATTACAGATGTAACAAATGTTTGAACTCAATATTGATTGTGAAATTGCTAGCTAATTACATAAATAACCATTCAATCTATGAACATACTTATACATTGCATACCTATACTTTGTCAAAAGTGGACGAAATTATTATAAATAAATAAGATCCGTATCATCGTTTGTCAGAATTATATTCAAAATGGGTAAAACCTATAGCAAACAGGAAGAGATTATTATCGCCCAAAACGGTGCGAACAGTGCCGATGTCAGTACAGTAGAATCATACATGAAGATGTACGGAACCATGTCCATGGTAATTATTATCTTATTATCTGTGTTAATAATATATTTTTGTTGCGGAGCATGTCGAACCCGAACCCGGGGTTGGTTGCGCAAGGAGATGGACAGGACAGTCCAACAGATGACCTCACAGGCTCAACAAGCTGTATAGTTATCATTATATTCGTTATGTAATATTCATATTTTATTGTATTGTATTCATTAGTAATATAAAATTATTATGTTAATCCAGAAACCAGTGAACTATTCAATTCAATTTTGTATAACATAACCAATGAACACATAGGTTTTGTAATAATCAACTTGTTTATATGTAACTTGAACTGACTGCATGCACTGCGTCATTCAATGTAGCATGGTGACGATTTTTACCAACGCAGCGCATTCCTGTGTGCCTTCTGCACTATTATAAGTAACGTTAGGTTGTGAATTATGTTATAACATTTTTAAACAAGGGAAATGATCTTATTTTTATTTATTTTTTTTGTAAGAGGGGGATGACTGTTGGGACACGTGCAAAGCATGACGCAATAATATGCGTGGTTGCATTACATAGGCCACGACGAGGCGACGCTGCCCGCTCTCACCAGTCATTTCCCTACCGTGTAAGAAACACCTTGTATACCGAGTTCTATATTCCGCGCAAATAAATCCGGTTCACATAACTCGCATTTCATATTCCAACCACCTATAAGGAGTCAGCGAATACAAGTAGGGAAAGACTCAACACGTCTAAATGGCAAATAATCACAGAATACACTAGCTCTTCACATAAAATAAACATCACGCCTGTAACGCCCTTTGCGTTTGACAGACGAGAGGGCATGGGAAGCCGTCACCTCCTTCTGCGAAGCAGTAATGCTTGCGAAGGAGGCAGGGTGCGCGAGGGAGTGGCAGTCTCTGCGCCCTCACGTCCCTAGCCGCCGCAGGAGGAGACGCCCCGGGCGTCGGGAGTCAATAGGCGCGAGCTTGCGGGCGGCGAGCAATGGGTAGCTCGCCGCCCGGTAAGGACCAGAGGAGTAATTGCGGAACTTTTTATCGGTAGGAATTGATTTAATCATTCATTGCGTTATTTACGTTGCTGAGCCACAATTTATTCGAACAAATGACGCAATAATGGTTTAGAAATAATCTTCAATACCATTCAGATTCTGATGAATTGTGCGTTTCGCAATTAGGGTGCAGGCTCGGGTCGACAGCGCGTAGTGTTCCACGCGCGCCTCAAAGAGATGTCAGCAATACTGAAGGGGTCTGCTAGGACCGATGCCTGCCGGGGTCGCGAGATTCGTTTGAAAGAGTTACCGTGACCCTGGCACATAGGCAACTGAAGGAACACGGGTGGGTTTTAGTCAGTAAAAGACTGACACACCCTTCCGCTCTGCCCAAGAGCGGGAGCCGTTATTTGATGATATCCCATCTAAAAAAAAAAAGCTTTTGACAGAGATGTACGGGGTGACAAATGGGAAGTTGCCTAAAGTAATCTATACTAATATTATAAAGCTGAAGAGTTTGTTTGTTTGTTTGATTGAACGCGCTAATCTCAGAAACTACTGGTTCGAATTGAAAAAATATTTTTGTGTTGGATAGCCTATTTATCGAGGAAGGCTTAGGCTAAATAACATCACGCTACAACCAAGAGGAGCGGAGCAGTAATGAATAATGTTGCAAAAACAGGGAAAATCGCACGGGTAGGCGATTCGACGCGACGGGAAGGGTCGGGGCAACAAGAAATTTAACGCGGACGAAGTCGTGGGCAGAAGCTAGTCACTCATAATTTTATGATGAGTGCGGGGAAAAATAACTAAAAATACATATTAATTCACTAAAGTAGTAATTTTTATTTGAAATCATTTTCAGTTAAATCTAACTTTTTCAACAGACACATAATTAAGTTTTTTCTAAATGACAAAACCTGGCTAGGGAATAACTAGGTGTTAATGGTTAATATTTTCGAAGTGATTCCCATCTGGATTTGCACAATAATCAGGCCGTTTTTGGAAATTATGTAAAACTTGTTTAATTTTAGATAAAGACTCATTTTCTAAAGATAATAGAAGAAATACTAGAAATTCCTTTTCTAAAGCATCTCTCAATTTTTTTAGCCCTGGAATTAAAGCAATCGATGAGATACACTTTTTCTTCGTTCATAAAGCCATTCATTTTAAAGTGTGTGTATTGCTCTTTACGGCGTCTGAATAGAAACTGACAACAGTCTAGAATGTACCTACGTGGGCCCATCCATATACGATATGGTTAACGGGGAAGAGATGCATATACTTTAGGAAACTTCCCATTTGTCACCCTGTACTTATAGTACCTACCCACATTTGTCCAGTTCTGATTTTCACAGAAAGAACCTGTGTCCCAGCAGTGGGAACAAGATAGGCTGCTTATGCTTATAAAGTCCCATATCCAAACTCCATGCTGCTACTGTGAAAATTCTAAAGTAAAACCTATTTCCATTTTTCATAACCTGGGAATCGAACCCAGCATCATCTCATATTGTGCATTCTGAAGGAATTTAAAATATATTCGGAATCCATTGCTACATTTGTTTGCAAAGTTCGCCTGCTCGATAACACAAAGAACGCAGTGAATGTTGTCGCAGTTGCCCAGAAAAATATCAGACTAAGCAGTACCGTAAGAGGCAGTTAAAGCTTTTCAGTCCTTTGTAAAAGAGGGGCGTATCCGACCCAATTTCGCACGACGGCATGCGGTTCCTAACCGAACCGTTTCTAACAAACTGTTGCCTTAACTACTAGTACATCAAAAGGACCAAGTACTTAATTAGAGAATGTAGATTTAAATAGTCTCTTGAACGTAAAATTGTTCGAAGGTTTAGTGCCCGTTTGGCATTTAGAAAAACACGACTAAGGCGGAGTTTGGTAGTTAGTAGGGTTTTGTAAAAGAAGAATATTTTATTGGTGTAAAGGAGATCAATATTGGGCTCTAAATACGACTCGCTTGGAAAAATATTATGTTACCCTGGTTGGGCAAGTCCTTATATTTTTCCTTCCTTATTATTGTAATTACTTCATCTGGAACAAAGAGTAGTAGTAGTATTTTTTATTTTTTAGTTTTAAGGTTTTACTTTAAAATGATATAGTGCCAATAAACGCAATTTTCTTTCTTTCTTTCTTTCTCTGCAAGTGTTCCTGTAAGTATTTTTTCATTTATTTTAGCTACATAGTTACCTACACATTTTATTATAATATATAAAACTAGAAGATACGTCATACACCAAATTTGAGCCCAATTAGACATCGGGTTATGGTTCTAATTTAGTTTCAAAGATTCGTGCCGAACAAACATACTTACAAACATCGCAAGATAAAAAAGACTTGTAAAAAGAAGGTCAATAGACCAAAAGGCCAAAATTATTCATTAAAATCCTTCAAAATCTAATCGTAGTCTCATCGCAGCGACCATGTGCAAATGTTAGAAATGTATGGAAATTGAAGGTATTTCTCGACAAATTGAGACTGAGATAAGACTGTGAACGTTCTTAAAATTACGAGAATTCCTCCTCTGATCGTTGTTAGCAACAATTATCACAACCGACCCTCAAGTCCTTACATTCACTAAGAAAGAATACAGGTTTATTTGGACCGTGATTTGGACATAGTTCGTGAAAAACAAAATATAATCAGAAAATATAAAAAGTGCAAACAAAAGTCAACAATGTCAATTTTAGTTGCACATGTTTCTGTGACAATACAATTTTGTTTTCTTCTCTAACACTTTTGAAATTCCTACTCTTCCGACTTATAGTTTCTGAGATTACCACCAACAAATGAATTAATTCTCTTTAAAATATCGCTGCCCTAGTTCAACAGTATAATAAGACATCTTAAAAAAAACAAAACTGAGTTAAGTTTTGTTTCATGTGAAAAATTTGCTCTTCTGTCCGGTTCAAAAATCGGATATTTGTAAAACGCAACCAAAGTGCCTAAATATCAGTGTCTCACTGAGACATTTAAGCATATTTTTGCCTTTAGTTCAAGATTCTGACATCTTAAGATATTTATAAAGTCAGGAAGATTTCCGTAACACATCCGTGACACTTTAAACTAAGTTATAGTTTTAAAAAATCAACCACATTTCAATTAACAACGAGTGAATTAATGACACTAAAATCAAAAAAGTATAAATAACTCAAAACATACTTTGTTCAACATATCTTACTGTTGAACTAGGGCAGCGATATAACGAACAGTTCTGCTAATGAAAAGGACTAGGAAAAGTCAAAGTGCGACTTGCCAGAGACCCAGTGCAAGTAAAAAGAGTAAGAATTAGTTCAGGTAGCTGTTACTAACTAATTGTATTAGTGACTACCGGCCGCCCACTGCGAGTAAATTGCAGGTAATTGTAACATTGTACGACTATTTCATTACAGCTTTTTACTTCTGCATTAGTTGAATTGGCTTTGATTGTACTACGAACAGATTAGCGTAATTATGGGGGTTAGCATAAGTGTTATTGGGGTTTTCTATTTGGCATTTCTCAGTAGCAGCCTACCTCCTACTAACGGGTCGCTATAGGGTCGCCACAAATTATATCGACTTATACAGGATAATTTTTTATCTAGTGCACAAACTGTAACCATGAATTCAGCATAATCGTCACATCTACGGCAAACTTACAGATCTGCAGAAAATGTATTTTACAGGAGAGCGTTTTGAAAGTAAACATCAACGATTTCTTTGTTTTATTAACGGGTATATAGGTACCATGGTACATTTTGGTTTTTAAAATGGTACTTTTTTATATAATGAATAACGGATTGTCAATATGTTAAACATTACGAACAGATTTTCATCATAATATCGATTTTACCAAAACTGCAGATTCGTAAGTTTGCCGTGGATGTGACGAATCATTCTAGACCCCCAGCGTAGAAATTTTTTGTCGGTTATGCAAAATAAAATCAGCTGTTTCATAGAAAAATGCAATACCTACGGGGTCAAAATGTATGCAACAGCTGATTTTTTTTTTGTATAACCGACGAAAATTTTCTACGCTGGGGGGTATAGAGTGATATGCTGAATTCATGGTTACAGTTTGCGCACTGGATAAAAAATTATCCTGTATTTCACTGGCGAAATGTGGATGTACTATAGGTACGCCTCCGTCTAACCCTTGATGTATTACAGGCGTCCTGTTATGGTATGGTTAGTATATTTACTTTATACTTAGTATAGTTTTTTTTTTTTTACGGCAACTTTCTGCCGCTTATGCTGTGTGAAAGATAAATCATTTAACTGGTGTAAAAATCGCGCGTTTGGTCGTTTTTCAATCGCCGAAAAAAAACGGAGGAGGTTCTCAATTTGACGCGTATATATATTTTTTTATATATGACCACGCATAACTTTTTACTTAATAGTCCGATTGTGATAATTCTTTTGTTGGAAAGGGTATATCCCGAAGGTGGCTTATATAAAATTGCAAAGAAAAATTGAACCCTCAGGGTCGGAAAATAGGGGATGATTGATTGTTCACTCACTGATTGTAATGTATTACCACGCATAACTTTATACAGGGTAGGTGGTCCGATTTTGATAAGTATTTTTACGTAGATGATAGCCACTAAAAAATAAAATAAAAAAAATATTTTTTAACAAAAAATATTTTTTTTTAACAAAAAA
Organism: Aporophyla nigra; assembly: GCA_947507805.1. NCBI lineage: Eukaryota > Metazoa > Arthropoda > Insecta > Lepidoptera > Noctuidae > Aporophyla > Aporophyla nigra. The sequence goes on along the minus strand of OX382292.1, from coordinate 5,868,027 downwards.
ATTAAACCTGCGAAAAAATTGAAAAGCAGAAAGTAATAAACCTTTCTTATTTAACCTTAATAACTAAGGTAACTGACGTTCTTAAACTAATGTTATTTATATATTATAAGATAAAATACTACGTTGAAGACAAGGAAGTTTGGCAATAATTCCTTCTGCACATGTGGCTTCCCTGGTAGCTCATTACAGGATGACCTGTGTCTATTAACTGCTCCCGGATGACGATGTACATTTTGTATTCAAGTTTTTCAGTTTTTACATTCTTTCACATTTACTCATTTTTGCAATTATATACCTACAATTGTACATTGTACTCTTTAATATTAATTGTCATGGCAATAATGCCATTTGGTTTAAATAGTGTCATATGTCTTATTTATGAAATAATATTATTTATGTAGATTATTTTATACTTTGTGAATGTGAGAACGTTGTAGGCCTTCTAGACTGTAGACAATTTTCTATCTTATTCAGTACCTGGTACTTGTTGACAGGCCTACACCGTCCTCCCATATCCATTAACACTGTAATTTGAAACAATTGTAAAAACGAATTATTTTTAAAAGAGTAACCGTGGAGTTTCTTGCCGGCTCTTCTCCATAGGAACCAACTATTTGGAACCGTGCACCTAGCTTCTGACGTTTCATAAGTGCCCATGTAGGTTTATATGAAATAAAAATATTTTGATTTGATTTGATTGATATAGTATACCTAAATAATTTTGAGTCGGCGCGGCGCCAAAAAATCAATGAGCGAAGATCACTCAAAGCGCCAACTCAAAAGGACTTAGGTGTACAATAAATAACATTAGTTTAAGAACTTAGCTACCTTAGTTATTAAGGTTAAATAAAATAGGTTTATTATTATCTGCTTTTAAGTTTTTTCGGCGTTTTATTTTTATGTTAAAAAGTTTTTTAGCTACACATGTCAAAAGTGTCGAGGGATCAAGTACGTTATTGACTATCGCCACAACTGAGGATTATTATTTTAAGTTTTCTTGATCGTTATTGTTTATAGATAACGAATTTTCTTTAAATTTTGAGTAAAAATAGGAAATCAACCGTCAGGATTCCTATAAAAGTGTATAATGGCAATTTTACAAATCCATTATCCCATCCATCATTTTCTGCATCGGAACCGAAAATAATAGTTTAAAAAACTAAAAAACACGCTTCCATAGAAAACTTTTCGATGAAAGCGTGTTTTTTAGTTTTTTAAACTATTATTTATTTTCTATTTTTAGGGTGTTTCGAATTTTGAGACGTATGTCAGCTTAGTTTGTGACGTATGTCAGCGTAGTTTTCGAAGACAGTTTTTTTGCTGTCCTGGTAACCCTGGCAAAGAAAATGGCACAAACTTATGAAATTATAGTATTGTCATCGGTGCTCGATAAGGCTACAGAGTTTAAATGAAATCTGGTCGTTTAAAGTGGGTCAAAATCGCGCTACAAGGAGTCGGTTACAAACAAACATACAAGTGAAGCTAATATAAAGCGTGTAAAAAAATGCATCGGTATGGAGCAACGACATCATTTGACACGAGAAAAGATGATGAGAACTGTCGGAACGTTGCACATCATTTTAATATTAGAAATAAAGACCTGATATATCAACCTTTTTTCAGATTAGCTAAAGTACAGGGTGTCTGGCGGCAGATTTATGTTTTTGGATGCGATTGTTTCAAAAAGTAATAAACGGTGCGGGGGGAGGGTGGCGTCATTCGACTCACGGATCGTGCGGATTTGTCAGTCACGATGTCGCAGTGGTCGGGAGCGCATCGCGCATTCGCTGTCGAGGCCTTTTTCAAAGGTAGCGATTCTTACGCTGTTGCTCGTCGACAGTTTTGTTTACACTTCAATATCCGACGATTGAATGATGGACCGAGTGTGAATTTAATTCGATCCTGGGTGGAGAGGTTCCGCGCAACCGGGTCGGCTGTGAACAAATCACGACCGGGGCCTACTCGATTTTCAAGGACCACTGCAAACATTGAACTCGTGGAACAGAGTTTACGTGAAAATCCTCGACTTTCAATAAGGAAAAGAGCAGCCTCATTGGGACTTCCAAGAGCAATCGTCCACGAAATTTTGAAAAAAGATTTAAAATTCCATCCTTATAAAATCCAAATTGTTCAAAAATTGCATGAAAATGACTTTGTGTTACGCAAACAATTTTGTGAAACGATTTTAGAGAGGTTTCGAACCGTTAATTCAATTTTCTGGAGTGACGAGGCACACTTCCATTTAAACGGTCATGTTAACAAACAAAACTGCCGTTACTGGTCACCAAGAACCCGTAATCCACAACTCAAGCACCAGGACTTAAAAGAAAACATTCGCCGGGAAATCAGCAGAATTAAACCAAGCTTACTGCAGCGTGTGGCGCGAAACACGAGGCTCCATTTCGAACAAAGTGTGCAACTCGAGGGAAGACATTTGGATGACATCATCTTTAAAAAATGAAATCCGCACCTTTGCTTTGTTTGTCAATGTTTTTATTAAAAGTATAAGTTTATTAACAAATTTTTTATTCAATTTTGAAAATATAAATCTGCCACCAGACACCCTGTACATATTTTACATCTTTTATGGGGTATTGTATTAAATGTTACAACAAAATCACTTGGGATATATTGCAATTACAATAAAATCGTTTATAAAGTACTTGTACAGTCAGATCGAAAATATGTTCTGACAGCTTTACCGACTCAAAATTTATTAGATGTTAGTAACGTCAATTAACAAAGAATGTTTTTTTTTTTTGAATTTTTTGACCTGGTTACTGGACCTTTAGGTCAAATCTTATTTTATTATCAAACACTGTATAACGTATTTAAACAGGGTGTCCAGTAAATAGCACGACATACTGCAGGGAGTGATAGCTTGGGTCACTACCTATCAATACAACACAATATATGTTCAGCAAAATCTTACGGATTTGCAGTTTTACAAAAATTTCCGAAATACCAAAAAATCTCTATCTTGAAACAGATTTTTAAGCATCTCGTAATGAAAAAATCTTTTTCTAGTACTTTTTTTACATCAAATTATTCGTGAATAGTTACTTTACTCTTTGATAAGTCTTTTTTCTATCAAAGACAAGAATATTTTCAAGAAATTCAATTTTTTGTTTAAATTTGCACATAACTATTTTCTTATCACTTAAGTTTAACCTACAGTGGTGAAAAAAAAATCCGTAAGATTTTGCTGAACATATATTGTGTTGTATTGATAGGTAGTAACCAAAGCTATCACCCCCTGCAGTATGTCGTGCTATTTACTGGACACCCTGTATATCGGTTTGTACGTATTTTTGTCTTATAATAACTCTTCAAGTGGCGGCGCGGCGGGCGGGATAAAGAATCGCACATGTTCACATCACTAAGGGTGCTTTCCGAATAAGAAAATATCGCTCACGGCGCTCACAGCAATAAATTGGCGTTCCGATTTGGTTAACACGATTATGACAGTTGAGAACCGTCACAATACGGAACGCTTGTGATCGCGCTTACGCTCAAAGCCCATATACGCCATTTAAAACTTGTTTATACCACAAACTTCTTCTTATTTGGTTTGATGGCAACTGTATTATGTTCTTGGGATTCACAATATGTGGGCATGTATTACTTGTAATAATGCCTAGTCGAGCAAGGTGTGACGGGGCCAAAGTGCAATCTATTTATCGTAGTGATAAAGTCTCGGCTGGCTTCCTTCAATCTATTGTAACAGGGTCTAACAGGTAATCTTTCTTGAATACATCCATACCACTTTCCTTTGATGACTTGGTCTTTCTTCCACATTTCTAACCATAACTAACATATATTTTCATTAATGCATTGCAGGAATACAATTTTTATGTGCTTAACCCTTAATTAGGCGCATTAAGAAAATCACACAAGTAGTCGCATGGGGTCACCTTTGACCATAAAGTAATGAATAAAATTGGAGTGGAAGGAACTAATAAAATGAAATGTGTAATTTAAAAAATAATTAAATAGTTTATTGAAATCATAATAAAAAAAACAAAAACATAACTTTCACTTAAAATACTTGAAAACATAAAATAACTTCTAATAGCTCTTAAAATTATAATTGTTTGGCATAGCTGATATAAAAAAAGAAAAAAATAATAACATTGTTCTTCAGTACAATCATCTACTCTGCATCCAATGCAGGAAGCTCTGAAGTGGAACAATGACAATTTTTCACCTGACTATGTATAGAAATGAAATAAATGTTAAAATTTAGCTAATTGGATTATGTATCAAATACACTTATAACAATTTTAAAAGAAACGCAGGGAAAAAATATTTTTAAGTTTTTCTATAAGCTTATTTTACGTATAAGGTACACATATTACCATATTTTGAACGCATCTCAGTTACCTTTTTCTACAACGTTCCATTTTACGCACTACTACTTGACTTTATTCATCTCTGTTTCTGAGTTTTAAACATTATTTTACGTTTTATTCAATCAATATGTATTTTTATGTTAGTCTTTGTATAATACAGATTCATTGAAAATAAAACATTGATTAAATAAGTTAATCATTCAGTATGTAATTGTGTTCCGATAACTGAAACAGTTTTTTTTTGACATTTGACAGTTCTACGATTGAAATTGGCGCAGTCCCAGACATGTGAGCAAATGACCGAAAGATTGATTAAAACCTTTGTCCTGATAATTCATGTTTCTTTTTGAACTGTTAATCTTGGCATTAAACTATTACCTATATCAATTGTAAATCGATGAAGTTTATATTGTCTTTCCTATTTCAGATTACTGAGGAAGATTACATTTGTGAACCTTGTAATGAACTCCTCATGAGAAACATAAACCAGCAATTAACGTCAAGCAGTGACGGAGCTTCAGGGTTATCTCGACCAGGTCAAAGACAAGTGTGCAGTCTTTGTGGACGGTCAACACTTAATCGTCAGACCCATTCTATTGTTTTTGACAATCCTTCAGAAGAGCAAAGACAGATAAATGCTGTTATACAAACAAGGATTGCACCACGTCAGGTATTTGTTTCTATATTGTTCATTATTTGCCAGTATATTACTTCATCTGTAATTCTTGGTGATTTCTCTTTTTCACCATGATATTGTCTTTTATTAATACATTTACAATACTTGATATTAACTCTATCAATATTTTCTTTCATAGATGTCATCATCTGATAGAATATGCCATTCATGCTGGATGAGTTGTAAGCGTGCTGCCATACGTATTGTGCAAGCTGATGAAGCTCGTGGTGTGTCTACTACTGAAGAAGTTGAAACAGGTGACTCTGAGCCAATCACTGCTGAACCAGTTAATGAAAGTCTAGAAGTACCTTCTAAAGTTGTATCTAGCGAAATAACATTAGTAAATTATAGACGTGCACCAAATACAGCTTCACACTGCCTTTTTCCTCAATGTACTAATATGAATCTGCACAACGTGGCAGATTCATTTAGAGCAACGATACTCAGTACATTTAAATATTATATCCCTGTACATAGCCGTGTCTGTACAGAACATAAACTGAGTAATGAGTGGAGTAATCTGTACGATTCTAGTAATAGCATGAGTACATTTACTTCACAACAAGTAGAACACATTTTTTCATTTGTTAACACTTTCAAGCCCTATTTTAATTTCACAAATATAGAAGCCATTCATGAAATTGAAGATAACATATTTTTCTTTTGGATAGGAAGGTCAAAACAAGACTTTTTTACTCTTCTTAATGAAGTTCCTCGCATTCAAGAAATGCATAAAGGTATTTTGGGATTAGCCGCATTGTTAATAAAAATGAGGACTGGTGAATCAGATGCTAGGTTATCAACATTATTAGACGTACCACGTACTACATTAGAGCGTTTAATGAACAAATGCAGGGAAATCCTTGTTCAAGATTTTGTACCTATGAACCTGGGTATCAAGAAGTGGTCACTTAACATTAATAAGAGGAAAAATTAAGTACAGGCATATTTCAAGCCCCCCAAATTGGGGGAGGCCTAAGTCTAGCAGTGGACGTCTTACGGCTGAAATGATGATGATGATATTTCAAGAAAACAATATTATGTCTACATTTTAATAGAAAATAATGTGTCTGGCAGAGCTGGTATAGTCGAATATTGTTGTAATTGTTTGGTCGGTCGACGAACCATTGGATGTTACGCTCAAGCTATGACATTAGTGTGGTATCTTGGATGGGCTAAATATCAAGAAAATATCTCTGCTCCAGCAGAATTTCTGGACGATGTAGTTATAAGAGATTTAGATGATAATGATGATAATTAATAAACCATTTCTCTTAAACATAGCATATTTGTTTTTCCCTTTTTGTTTATTATATTTACTGTATACATACCGTAAGCCAATAAAATGTGATGGGTAGATAAGTGATCACTTTTGTCAATACTTACAACAGGTAAGAGATACTATTTATCGTTTTTCTTTACTAAAACTGTATTAACTAGTTAGTAAGTACAAGTTATTTGTGCCGGAGAAACAGAAATTATTATGCTCGACACTCATTTATTTAAGTAAGTACAAGTTATTTGTGCTAGAGAAACAGAAATTATTATGCTCGACACTCTATTTATTAGTGCATTGGCACTGATGGTTGCATCGAGAGGCTAAGTGTACGGCCTGAGTGAAAAAGCGTCGAGCGGGGCGTTCAGCGTTGCGTGCAAGCGGCGAAAGAGCGTTCACTGAGTGGCCTCAGTGCACGCCAGTCCACGCTCAGCGTTCGTGTAAGCCGGTCACATTTTTCATCATGGCGTAGGGGTCGTAGATATTATTGAGTATTTAAGTATTGAGAAGAAAATGTGTGGTTAAAATACTTCAATTTCTAGTTTTACTGCTAATGCCTTCCACCCTTTTTGTTTAATTGTTCTATTTTTATAAAGGGCATGTGATGTTGACCATAATTCTGGTTTAAGTTGAATTTCGATAATAATGTCTTCGAACAGTTCGAACGACATGGCGCGCACGCTCCCGCCACCGCTACAAACACAAACTGGTTTGAAGTTGCACGCGACGCCACGCTCGACGCTCCACTCACCGCGAACAAGAACGCTCGTCCGCCCGCACCGCTCGGCCGCACTCAGGACACTCGCGAGTGTTTGCATGTGTTTAAGTTGAACGCTGCACGCCCCGCCCCGCTGCACGCCCGAGTCGAGCGTGCACTCAGGCCGTACACTAAGTAGCGACATAAGTTGAAGGAATACACAAAATAAAAAAGACTGTTCGACCACAGCTAAGTAAGTATTCCTATTTTCGATAACAATTCGAGAGTTAATAATTATTTAGTTCTAACATCTTAACGGCAAATCCTAACCTAAAAAGTAACATTAATATTTTTTGGACTTCGTAGCGTTTAAATCGTAAAAATGACTATAAGACATTATTTTCTAAACTTGCAGGTAGTCTGTCTACTATACCTTATAACTATACATAAACTTTTATTGTCAGGTTTTAAAATGTATGGAAAGTGGTCATTGTTCTTTATCACACTTATGCCATTAAGAAGCTTCTTTCTTGACATCTTTTGTAGGGCATGACGAACAGCAACCGCGCTTAGCATTCGATTGATGTACAACTTCCTGCATGTCATGAACTTCACAGAGCCGCTTTTCTGTTGAAGAAGGGGTAGCACGCTGTTCGATGCGCCGTTTTTGGTGATCTACTACGAGTTCCGACGCAATTTTTTTCAAAAAATCCGTTTTATAAGTGTGTTACTCTTGTCAGTATTCGCTTTGTGTATGACGAATGCATAGATGCCGGATATATTGAGAAGATGATAAAATACTGCCAATGGCCATCTTTTAGTCCTTGCAACGTTATAATTAGCGCATAGTTGATCATTGCAATCGATCAATCGAGTTATCATTATGCATGGTAGAAAGTAAAATAACAGCTTTCTTTGGCTTAGGGATATATGAGACTATAGTGATTTGATTATGAAATCCGAAAAGCGAACACTATATACAGAAATATCATTTGCAATTTCATCTTTCGAGGTAGAACCCGCGACATCCTGTTCATCATCCGACAAATCTCCCAGCCATTGCTCTATCTGTCTTTCTTGATCCGTAATCACAACTAAAAGAGAAAAATACACAAATTATATTATGCAAAACAATAATACATTATAATTAGTAAAAACAAATAAATATATATGCGTAAAAACAAAAAAATAAAAACTTACCTTTTGCCAAAAATGTTACGTAATTGGTCGCATGGGGTCAGCACCCAAGAGAGCAACGCCGCGTGCGTACGCGTTGGTGGTCTGTTCGCAACTGAGTTGCGTACCATGTGGGGTGGTAGGAAGCTAGAAAGAGAGCTGTCGCGTTCTAAACACTCAAACATTTTTTTTTTTTTTACTAGAAATTTGTCTTGACCCCATGCGCCTAATTAAGGGTTAAGGTAATATTGACGAATTATTTCTTTGATGAAATACAGAATATAATTTGACTTAAAAGAAACTGTAAGGTTAGTTAGGGCTTTTATCAAACTCAGTGAATCAGAAACAATCAAGAAGTATTTACAATTGCTAATTTGGCGAATATAATAATGCCTGATAAACTGCATATGCCTCTGCAGTGAATATAGTAAGTACATGAATTGTACAGAACAAAGCTTTGGGAGAATTTAACATGTGGATCATATATAGCAGCACGTACATAATCACTCCCCTTACTGCCATCAGTGTAAATAACATGATAATTCTTATTATCTTCCAAAAACTGTTACATATCTGAATTATTATTAATGAGATTTTGTAATTCTTTGACGGGATGTGAAATACACTGATAAGAGAAGGAGTAACATGGCCATGGGCAACGTTTTCTAATACCAATAAAACTGTTTTCTGTTTCCAGCAATATTTTGGACAATGTTGGGGCAGTTTTGGACAATTTACCATTCAAGAAATCCTCTCCTGTTGTTACGAGGCCCAAGAGTTCTACTTACAGAAGGTTCAATTTTGTTTATTACTTTCCTGTTGATTGCAGCAATTAATTTAAGACAGAATCTCTCTGCAAGTAGCATGCGTCTCAAAATTAAAGGCATAGTTTTAGTCTCCACTTCCATGGCCCTTATGGGAGTAGAGCACATTGCACCAGAAATTGTTCTTAAAGCCCTGTTCTGCAATTATAGATCTAGTTGATTTACCTGAGTACTATTTATTATATATATACACTAGTGAACTATAATCAAAATGACTTCTAACTATACTTTTATACAAAATTGATAATATTTTCGGGTCTGCTCCCCATGAGACACCTGCAAGACATTTAATTACATTTAAACCTTTTAGCATTCTTTGATATGTATTTAATATGTTACTCAAAGGTTAATTTCCTATCTATTACTATGCCTAAAAATTTCTTTGAATTTACTGGATTTATAGATTCTCCGCTATAAACTACTTTTGAATTTGTGTTCTCATTTCCAAATATCATAACACTGCTTTTGGAGGGATTAATTTTTTAATGTAGCACATCATTGTAATAGTGAAATAGTTGGGACAAGGCTCTGTTAATATTGTCAATTGCAATTTCTACATTATAATTACTATTGTACAAAACAATATCATCAGCAAACTGCAGAATATCTACATTACTATTAATACATTTACAGATTTCACTTGTGTAAATATTGTATAAGAAAGGAGATAGTGTAGCACCCTGCATTGTACCCCTACATGCACATTTTGGTCCATACAATGTGTTATTATGTCTTACATAGAGTGTTCTATTATTCAAAAAATTATATATCCATTTACATAGTTGGCCAGGCACACCTAACCTAGACATAACTTCTACAAGTATAGCTGGATCCAGACTGTCAAAAGCACCTTGAACATCTAGGAACACACAAACAGTGTGTAACTTTTTATCCTTTGCATGTTTCAGGTCTGAAACTAAGAAAGTGAAGCTGTCTGCACAACTTCGCCCTCGACGAAATCCATATTGTACATGTGGAATGAAGTCGTTAGATTCCATATACTAATCCAAACGATTTTTAATCATGTTTTCTAATAATTTACCTAGACATGAAGACAGTGATATTGGTCTATAAGAGCTGGCAAGCTCTGAAGGTTTATCTGGTTTGAGTATCGGAATGACACTTTGTGTTTTCCATGATTGTGGAATACATTTACAATGCCAAAGTATATTAAGAATATTAAGAAACATTGTGCTGATTCATCTAAATTTTTAATAGTACAATAGGGGAGATCATTTAAACCAGGTGTAGTGTCTTTCCGAGATAACAAACTCATTTTAAATAGGTACAGACCATGTAAAAGGATCTAGCAAAAATTTGGAATTTAGATTATCATTATTTAATTCGAGAATATTGCCTAAACTATTAATATTATTTAGATTGCTGTTGTCGGATAATTTATCTAGAAATTGAGAAATAAACTCATCTATGATTTATTGCCAGCTCTTATACCTTTAAACATTTTTAGAAGATTCCAAATCTTACTTATAGGAGTAGTTCTATTAAATGTGTTACATAAGTTATCCCAACCTATTCCTTTTTGTTCCGATATGGTTCTTTTTTTAAGTGCATCTTTTCTTTTATAATCTAAATAGTTCTCCATACTAGGTTCACTTCTATATAGTTTCAATGCATTGTAGGAGGCAATTGGCCTGTTGGTCTAGTGGTTAGTGGCCCTGACTGCTATGCCGGAGGTCGTGGGTTCGATTCCCACACAGGACAAATGTTTGTGTGATGAGCACGATCATTTGTTCTGTGTCTGGGTGTAATTTATCTATAATATGTATGTATTTAGAAATATATAAGTATGTTTATCAGTTGTCTAGTACCCATAACACAAGCTCTGCTTAGCTTGGGACTAGATGGCGTTGTGTGATAGTTGTGGAATATTATTATTATTATTATTAATTACGCTTTTTTCACAAATGTCATTCCACCATGGAGCTGGAGGTCTGCTTTTAAAATTATTTGGCTTATTAAGTTTAGGAATTGTCATATCTTTCAAAGTACCCAATCGAGAACAAAAATCACTATAGGTTGAAATAGGATCATACAGTTTTAGGACTAAATCATTGAATATTGTTTTAGAAATAGTTTTATGATTTTCCCAATCTGCTTTTTTTATATATAAACCTATCAACAGGGGGATTAATATGATATTTATCTATATGCAGTGAAATCTCTGTTATTGTTGGGTAGTGATAGCTCCCCATGGCATCATCATGTACAGACCACTCGTATATTGATACGAGGTTAGCACTAGTAAAGCTAACATCAATTGCAGACGGATTCCGTCGCGGGTTGTTAACATTTGTAAAACTACCAACATTTAAAATACATAAATCCAAGTCATCAATGATATTAAATAAATCATGACCTCTGCCTTTAGTGGATAGACAACCAATTGCAATGTGGTGTGCATTAAAGTCACCACTGACAAATATGGGCTTTGGAAGATCATTAATACTATTACGTAATCTATTGATCGGTATATGTCCACTAGTAGGAGGACAGTATACACAAAGAATAGTCAAGCTACCATGTACAGTAGATAAGGACAGAGCAACAGTTTGAATGACTTCATAAAATCTAGTGTTTAAAACTTTGTACTTTAAATATGGTTTAATCAGTACTGCTACACCATTATGAGTATTTTTGGAATTTTAATTATAAATATTATATCCAGGTATTCTAAAACTATTATCTTTAAACCATGTTTCGTTAAGTAAGCAAATGTCAATATTTTGTTTTTGTAAGAATTGAATCAATAAGGGTTTTTTACTATTAGCACTTTGAATGTTATACTGAGCAATACGCAGCTTAGACAGTGTGTGACTTGGATCCATTACTTGAGATTTTTAATTAGGGTTTCTTTGATACTATTTACGGTGGTAGGCGTATCATCCCCCTTATTACCCAGTTCTACCAACGTCTGTACCAGGGCTATAAGTACATCGTTGTTGGCAACTATTTGGGCTTTGATGTCTACTTTCGGGACATCTTTGGATTTATTTACACTATGTACAGTATTATTTACAGATGTAGACTTATTTACAGATGTATGTACGGACTTATTTACAGTGTCAGTTGGTTTCATTTTTGGAGGTAGCAGAGGTGGAAATTCAGTATTATCACTCATGTGTTGTTTCGTCAATGTAGCACTTGCATAGGTAATCTTATTTTTCTTTTCTAAAATTTTATTCAACTTAATTGGACATTATCTAGAATTTGCAAGATGAGGCCCGCTGCAATTGCAACAGCAGATCTCTGTTGGTCTATCACATTCTTTATATAAATGCTCACCTGCACAAATGGAACATCTTTGTTTTCCATTGCATATTTAGCAGAGTGGTTAAATTTAAAGCAACGGAAACATTGCTGTAATGGGGGTACATACTCAAAAACTGTATGAAAACAAATCATATTGTACATTGTCCGGAAGAATATTCGATAGAAAAGTAATGCTGTTTGTAGTGGTACTCGCTCCTGTCCTACCTTCTTTGTGAACCTTCTTACAGCTATTATTTCATAAATTGATGATAGTTTGGTGTATAGTTCTTTGTTCGAAATGTTTGCTGGTACAAATCTAATTATACCTGTTTTTTTTCTATTTGCGCAGCCGGAATAAATGCTTTCAAGCCATGTTGCCCCACCTGCTGTACGCGAGCTTGCGGTCCTCCTCCAATAGCATCCTGAATGTGTTCTCAGACTGGTGGGACTCTCCCCTCGTGCGGAGGTGGCGCAAAGTTCATACCCAATTAGGCAAATTAACTGATGAACCATTGAACGATCAGTTCAATGGTTCATCAGTTAATTTGCCTCAAATTTATCTCAAATAGATATTTTTGAAAAATTACAGGATCATGAAGACAGGGTTTTGTGGCGCATCATGGGAGAGGTCTATCTCCAGCAGTGGACTGCGATAAGCTGAGTGGATTTCAATGAGAGAATCATGATAAAAATGCTTGGAAACATGTTGGTCTTGCTCCAGAGCACAATCTGGAGTCTATCGAACTGGTTGCTAATTTAATTATATAGTTTAGATTTATTTAAGAAGCTAATTTACATTCTGTAATTACTCACACACTGACTTAACTTGTTAAAATGTTAAGAAGTTCGTATTCTTGCTATATAAATTCTGTTTAAATATGTGAGCATCATGTATCTATCAAATAATTAATTTCTCATTGCTTCTTGCATAATTTAATGCTTCTTCCATAATCGCCACGCTCGCCAAGCGGGTTGGCGATCACAGTATGGTGGGGTAGATTGCATAGAGAACGCTGTTGCCCATTCTATAGCAAGTCCCTTAATCGCCTTCTACGACACACACGGGAAGAAATGTATGGTGCTATTTGGTACGTCCAACAACAAACGGAACTAATGCATAATAATTAATAATATTGAAAAACATTTTAGAATAATAACTTGCTAAAAATTTTAATGGGGACTGGGAATTAGTGTCAGAAGGCTAAAACATCAGGTTTTAGAATCGAGAGTTTGAAATTGAATAGTTGTCGAGCTCTTCTTGAGCACTAGGTACCTACTAAGGCCATATACGAAAAATTTCCTATTTCGCTGATTTATATTATCAAGGGGTGTGCGTAGTCCCAGCGGAAAAGTGTCGAATTTCTTAATTTCAGTTTAGCAGATATTTAGTGTATGACGTCGTGTAATTGTGTATGGTAAATAAAAATTTGTGCATCCAACCATTGCGGAGATATTCAACAAAAACTGTTTCCGCTGGGACTACGTATTCCTAGCGGCATTTTTTTTTTTCCCATGGACGTACAAGAAAATAATACATACAATAATTAGTGTGTAACGAGAGGTAAATGTGTATGTTAAATTGAAATTTGTGTGTCTTATATTTGTCAAGATATTCAAGTTGCCGCTGCACTGACGTTTAGCTATTTGATAAAAATCATATAAAATGGTTTAGCACAGGGTTGTAATTTTTTACGCAGGTTGCTTTGAATTTGTGTGTAATGTGTGTGAAAACAGAATTTGAAAAAAACCTACCGTTCAGAAGATATACACGTAAAAGTAAAATAAGGTTATTAGGTCCAAGTACTTAAAATAGGAACTCTAGAGCCTAACTCATCTCGTTTATTTATATCTTGTAAGGATCTATAATGTCCTGCCAAGTTTCATTCATGTGCTCTTAGTAATTAATGAGCAGTGGCATAATTAAAAACTAATTGTAATTAAAACACAAACTAACAATTCATAACTTCTTTATTAGTAAAAAAACATTAACAGAACAAAACAAAACATTCTAATATATTTATTTACAATAACAACTAACAGTCAGTTACTTCGTTACAGAATAGATTCAAAGATATTATTGTTCCTTCTTCCAAGGGTTAATAGTGAAACCACTTTACTTGTTCACATGTTCAAAGTCACACCAAAACATAACACTTGTATATAATTTCTGTCCTTGTCATTTGTACCACGTTAAAGTGAGAATGAAATGAAAATAAATTCATCATCACAGCTTATAAAGCTAGGAGACAGGTCTCCTCCCTGTGCCAGAGAATGGCCCATAATTTACTTCGTGGGACAACTGTGGGTTGCCAAAACAAATTGGTATGGTAGGCAACTGGTCAACGATTGGTTGTTGTATGTTGTACATATGTTAGTTGTGCGGTAAACTCTGCGCGCTACAGGCCTACTGTTCCAAGACATGTTCCATGTGTGTTATGGTCCGGTACAAAACACAGGTGACTCGAGCTTCGTGAAGCATTTTTCTCGACACCCGTAAGGGGCCATCTATAAATTACGTCACACGAATTTCATGTTTTTTGACCCCCTCCCCCGTCCTTGTCACAGCTGGTCACATTTATGAGACCCCCCCCCCCTCCCTAGTGTGACGTCACATATTTTACATCTAAAAATAATTATTGAATTAAAACAGCAGTTCCGAAATTAGTTTTATTTCAATTTAAATGATTTTTTTATTCAAATTAACATCAAATCAAACATTGCAAGAAATTTGAACCTTATATCTGTACAGATAGAGTTGCAAATGTTTTTGAGTTTTTCGTTAATAGTTCAAAGTTCGTGTTTTACTTAACACTTGGATTAAAATAGATTTTGAAATGTGACGTCACGAAATTTACCCCCTTAACGTGTGACGTAATTTATGTATGGCCCCTTACATGTGTGTTTCAATCAGTGCGTCCTGCCCTATTATGACCTACTGAGCCGAAACGTGGACACTCACGGTACGGCTGGTCCATAAATTCAAGGTAGCTCAGCGAGCTATGGATCGAGCTATGCTTTGAGTCTCTCTGAGGGATAGAATCTGAAATGAAGCGATCCAACAAAGAACCACACTTATCGACATAGCTCACAGAATACGCAAGCTGAAGTGACTGAACCGATAACAGGGTAGACGTGTTCTTGAGTGGAGACCGCGAATCAGAGACTGGATGGACCAACGATCTTCACAGGGTGGCTGGTAGCAGCTGGATGAGAATTGCCGAGATTCAAGCAGAATGGCGTAAAACCGGAGAGGCCTATGTCTAGCATTTCTGTCAACTGAGGAACTTACTACAGAATGGGCAGCAGAAATAATTACGGCAACCCCTCCCCCCCTCCAAATGGAGGAAAAACGCATGGTATTTCCAGCAGTGGACGTCTTTCAGCTGAAATGCTGATGATGATAATATCCAGCAGTGGACTGCTATAGGCTAATGATGATATAAAGTAACAGCATTATAAGCATGATTGTCATGTACATTAGTCCTTTAGATATTAAGATTATTAAGTGTTAGTGTAATGTATATGATGTGGCTGTGCTTCTTTTAAATAAATAAATAAAATAAAAGTAGTCAGTCAATTTCAGTCTCATCCAGTCAGATCGAAATCTATCAAAAAGCGCCAGAATTAAAAATGAGCTAATAATCAAGGGCACAGAACAACGCAACGCCTCTCTTGATCCAATGCAGTTGCGGCTTGTGCGTGGGCAGCTCGATGGTCATCACGTAGTTGGTGGAGTGACCCGTCGTGGACAGTGTGCCGGCCCGCAGTAACGTCTTGTACGTAGGACACTCGTACAAACCCTGCTGCAGCTTGTGATTCTGTTCCGGTTTCATGTAAAGGATCGCCATTTCTGATAAATGACAAAAGATTTATTTCTATAAGTAGATTTGTACAAACATTTTTGCAAGTCAAATGTATTTCTTTTAAAACTAGATGAGGTCGGCGTTTCCTATCTGACTACTCTGAGAAAAAAAATTAAAAAACCCCCGACACAAAAACCTAAAATCCCTTTAAAAAGTAAAAAATAATAAAAAAACTCAATCTTGAAGTACCTAAGTATGTATTAATAATTAAAAAAAAAAAAATACGTCGCGTTGGGGGACCGCTCCAAACCTAACAATTTACTTACAAATAGTCTGTTACCTAACTGAAGAAAACTTTTATAAAATTACTTCTAAATATTGCATTTAGGATACGACCGTCAACGACGTCTGCCCTCGCAGAGCGGTCCCCCAACGCGACGTATTTTTTTTTTTTAATTATTAATACATACTTAGGTACTTCAAGATTGAGTTTTTTTATTATTTTTTACTTTTTAAAGGGATTTTAGGTTTTTGTGTCGGGGGTTTATTACATTTTTAATTTTTTATTTTATACTTTTTATAGGTATACTTATTATAATGTAGATTTTGTTAAGTTGTAAATACATAGAACTTCGCCGTGGCCAACAGGAAGATGGGAAGCTTCCAAAAACAATATCAATTCAATTTGATGATGCCACTATCGGCCGGAGTTGTGTTGACGAGAATGGATGGATTCTGATAAGGCCACATAATGTAACTTTTCAAGGTCTTAGAGGATATGGAAATATTGAAAGAACAATGTTTCCTATCATTTTATGTTGGGCGATTACGGCATATAAGTTGCAAGACACGACAGTTGAAAAAGCTGTGGTTTACTTAGGTAAAAGTACTTTCGCAAAAGGCCAAGCCTATGTAGCCTTAAGTAGAGTATTTTTACTCTGCTTCAGCCTACATAGGCTTGGCCTTTTCCTTGGATGGTGTAGCAGTTTGTGAGCTCGACCAAAGAAAACTATTTAATAACCCACATGACAAATCATCTTTAGCAGAATTGCAAAGACTGAGATGTAGTCATTGATACTCTCACGTGACAATCGGATTTCCATATCCCAATTTTCCCACCACCAATTTTCTCATCAAGCGAAGCTTGAACATTCTCGATTAAGTCATTAATATTCTCTTTCAGTGCGCTTTCATTTGAGACCCCACTCGAGTATATTTGTAGACATTCGGTTATTCTTCCCCACTTTCACCCCCCACAACTTTTAAACGGCTCAACCGATTTTCATCAAACATGTCTAAGAACACTTGCACATAAGTCACCTTTAATACAAAAAAAACAATAATTGAAATCGCTTCATCCGTTCGGGAGCTATGATGCCACAGACAGACAGACCGACAGACAGACAGACAGACACGTCAAACTTATAACACCCCTCTTTTTCCGTCGGGGGTTAAAAAGGTGGAAACAAACTCAAAGGTCACCCACCGTCTCTTTCAAAGTCCAGATCCGGACATGTAGACACACTATACTCACGGGCATGTAGACACGCTATACTCACGGACATGTAGACACGCTATACTCACGGGCATGTAGACACGCTATACTCACGGACATGTAGACACGCTATACTCACGGGCATGTAGACACGCTATACTCACGGACATGTAGACACGCTATACTCACGGGCATGTGGACACGCTATTCTCACAGACATGTAGACACGCTATACTCACGGGCATGTGGACACGCTATTCTCACAGACATGTAGACACGCTATACTCACGGGCATGTGGACACGCTATACTCACGGACATGTAGACACGCTATACTCACGGGCATGTGGACACGCTATACTCACGGACATGTAGACACGCTATACTCACGGAGATGTAGACACGCTATACTCACGGGCATGTGGATACGCTATACTTACGGACATGCAGCTCCTTGGGGCGGCTCTCCTCGAGCGACAGGTCGCCCATGTTCCAGCGCGCGCCCTCCAGGTACAGCCCGCTCACGCAGCACCCGTCCTCCGGCTTCTTGTTGGGGGCTTGTGGCAGCGCCTAAGGGGGTATAGCATTAGCCTGTAATGTTCCCACTGCTGGGACGCAGGCCGCCTCTCTTTAAGGAGGGTGTAATCTACCACGCGAGCCCACTACGGGTTGGTAGATGCCACATGTCTTCGAATTTTTGATTCTAAGACATGTCGGTTTCCTCACGATGTTTTCCTTCACCGTTTTGAGAGCAGTGGTGATGAAATTATTTACTCATAGTAAAGGAGCTGCCTAGGTTCAAACCTGCGACCTACGACTCGTTAGTCGTAGGTCGCTACCACGGCTTCCACGGCTCTTATGCCTGAGGACATTACGTTTGTTAAAAAAATCTATCTATATATATAAAAATGAATCAATTTGAATTAAATAGTTATCGTTAAGATAGGACAACGTCTGTCGGGTCAGCTAGTACTAATATAAAGCTGAAGAGTTTGTTTGTTTGTTTGGTTGAACGCGGTAGTCTCAGGAACTACTGGTCCGAATTGAAATATATTTTTTGTGTTTGGTAGCCTATTTATTTAGGAAGGCTATATAACATCACGCTACGATCAAAAGGAGCGGAGCAGCAACGAAAAATGGACGAAAACTGGCAGGCAATTCGATACGACAGGAAGGGTCACGGGAGCAAAAATCTGACGCGGACGAAGTCGTGTAATAATATAATACCTTAGGACAACCAATACACCGTTATCTAATCCCAAACTATGCAGAGCCTGTACTATGGCAACCAGGCAACTGATAAATATACTTATATATATTTCTAAATACATACATATTATAGATAAATTACACAGTAATGTGAGACTGAGGTCGTGAGTTCGATTCCCACCCAGGACAAATATTTGTGTAATGGGCACAGTCATTTGTTCTATGGGCACAGAACAAATTACTGTGTTCATCACACAAATATTTGTCCCGGGTGGGAATCGAACCCACGACCTCAGTCTTAGCAGTCAGGCTCCCTAACGACTAGACTAACAGGCCAGTAAAGACGATAATATAGACGTAAGTTGGATAAATATTTATGTAAAAAAATATCTCACTCTTTAAGCCTCCCGCTTATGAGTATTAGCATACAGGCGGGAAAGGCAATATCTTTCATGTTGACAGTTCTTCAACATTCATTGCATTATTTACTTTGTGAAGCAGAGTGGCAGTCGGCTTCTTAAAGAACGTACCTCAAACGCATAACCAATAGTATCGATAGCGATGACATGTTTCCTCGCATAGTTCTGTAGGGCTCCGGTGAGGAAGGCCTGCGGGAAGTAGAAGCCCGAGATCCAGAACACTTTGGGTATACCGGACTTCGCCCAGTCCTGCATGAATTTCACTCGATGGCACAGGTCCTTCACCCACGCCGCTGGAGTGGAACAAACATTAATTTAGTCATTAAATTGTACTCAACTAAGTGAAAATTATGGTTACCTGTAATTGAGTGTTCCTTACAAGATAATGAATAAAAACTTCCAGTTAAGGGCGAGCGTTTTTGGGGATTGTCTTATGTAACTTTGACATTCAAAAACAGCTGACTCTCAGCCCAATTTGTATAAATGACTTCTGATTTTGATTTTCCAAAAAAAAAAACACTACTAAGTTTTTATTTTTCACATTTGAGTTATTATATCTAACCAGTACACCACTACTGGCCAGGTCAGTAGCAGTGACAGAAAGTTTTAGAATATCGTCACGATAAAAAAGTAGAATAAATACGTATTATCGAGCCAACGCAAAATCTATCCAAAGCGGACTAACAGTGAGTGACTACTTAGAAATGCGGTTTTCATCAATAGATACAGTGATACAAGAGGAAGATTTATATGTACATTACGCGGGCGAAGCCGCTGGCATAAGCTATAAAAGGTATGCCTGCAAATGAATTTTTTCTTAGGTTCTTGGAATTTGCAGATCAGTGTCAGATTTCATGTTGAACAAAATATGACTCGAGCCGTATTCAAAAAAACTTTTCAATGCCCTTGAGTGACAAATGGCGATCAGGGTGCTTTTTCTGGAATATAATTCCGATAGATCGACGTTGGAATTGTCAGTCAAACATCAGTGATTGGCTGGACTCACTGAGTCTAGCCAATCACTGACGTTTAACTCAACCAACTGACGTTTGACCAATGTCGATCTATCGGAATTATATTCCAGAGTAAGCACCCAGATCGGAGTAACCCGACAAGTCACCATAATCATAAGTAACCAACTTCGTCATCATAATCATAAGTCCAGTCGAACGACGTCCACTGCTGGACAAAGGCCTTCCCCCAGCATCGCCACTTCAACCGGTGTCGTGCTTCCCGCATCCAGTGGATTCCTGAACCCGACAAGTAGTTGGTAAATACTTACCAAGCGGTTTTAACGAAGGGTAAGCTTTAGAGCTCCACATAAGAGGCACCACATTCCGGGATAGACTACCTCCCATGTTCTCCAGCGCCTCGGACATCACCACCAGACCCTTCATGGCTTTTAGCAGATCCCTGTAATGATACAAAACGACGCATGCATCAGGAAGCCTGGCAAATTCAAAATTTCTGACGTTTTAAGGATTGTATAAGATAAGTCTTTATTTGCTTTAAACATGGTATAAAGTTGTGGTTGTAAGTTGTTGTGGTAAGTTGTTGTTGTTGTAGTTGTCTGTACGTCCGAATGAAAAAAAAACCGGCCAAGTGCGAGTCGGACTCGCGCACCGAGGGTTCCGTACAAACCTGCAGGTATTCACGGTTTATGCATAAGGTTTATGTTTATGAAATTAAACTTTTTTTTTTTAATTTTTATATTTGAGTTGATTGAATGAAAGGTAAATTGTGGTTTACGATTTAAAACGTATTAAAAAAAAACTAATTACTAGATCTCGTTCAAACCAATTTTCGGTGGAAGTTTACATGGTAATGTACATCATATATTTTTTTTAGTTTTATCATTCCCTTATTTTAGAAGTTACGGGGGGGGGGGGGGGACACACATTTTACCACTTTGGAAGTGTCTCTCGCGCAAACTATTCAATTTAGAAAAAAATGATATTAGAAACCTCAATATTATTTTTGAAGACATATCCATAGATACGCCCACACGTATGGGTTTGATGAAATTTTTTTTTGAGTTTCAGTTCCATGTATGGGGAACCCCAAATATTATTGTTTTTTTTTCTATTTTTGTGTGAAAATCTTAATGCGGTTTACAGAATACATCTACTTACCAAGTTTCAATAACATAGCTCTTATAGTTTCGGAAAAAAGTGGCTGTGACATACTCGGACAGACAGACAGACAGACAGACAGACAGACAGACAGACAGACAGACAGACAGACAGACAGACCGACAGACAGACGGACAGACATGACGAATCTATAAGGGTTCCGTTTTTTGTCATTTGGCAACGGAACCCTAAAAAAGAACCCTCATAGGATTACTCGAAGAGCAGTGGTGGCCCAGTGGTAACGGTGCAACTTACGAGTTGTAGGTTTTAACCTAGAAAGGCGCTTTACGTTGTGTAAATGATCTAAACGCAGGAGGTAGATACCGCCGTATCTGCAGTAGCAATGATACGGGGCCCCCAAGCAACAGGGTCCCTCGAGCCCTGTAATTTGTTGTCCCACAAAGGCTTCAAGCTAAGCGAAGCAGAACAAGTCTTACGCTCTTAGAACATGTAACCTATCCTAGTCAGCACCCCTAGCCAAGTTGATAATCTGCAATCTTTAACGTTAGCTGAAAACTAATCAAATGTATGGGAATGAAATCATCTCAACGTTAAGTCACGTGGTTAGAACAAACGAATAGAAAATTCGTAGCCAAGTTTACATCGTTCAAAATGATAGAATGAATTGTTATCGTTTCTATAATGTTCAACGCTACATACTTTGTTATAATGTCGTTTTTCTAAAGACATTGTAGAACGAGCGGCCGACTCAGGCGCGTCAACATGGCTACCAACTTATCGTTTTCTACAATTACTGACACCGAAGCGTTACCGATTGGAGAACAGAATTCGATTCGAAACGGTTGTAACTTGGCTAGGGGGGCAGGATGCCCTCATTTTCGAGCGAACTTCGCTCACTCTTGCATTCTCTTAGTAAGCCCACAGCGGCAGCTAGGGTTTGCCGTCCGCGTCAGGATGCTAGTATCTTTGTAAACAATTTCATATTTTTGAGCTTGGTCGCATTCAGGTTCAACTTTATGTTTGAGGATTAAATATTGCTGTTAGAAAGTTTTTGCAAAGAAAACATGTTAAACTATCAGATTTATTCTTCAGACAAAAGTTATCTGAATATTGAAAAATCAACCCTTAGAGGAATAATATTGACGATTTCTGTTTTAAGACATGGACATAACATTAACAATAGATGTCGAGATCGCGGCGATTTTTAGTCACTTTTATTTCCTTTAAAAATGAGCTCACAGCCCCTTTCGACGTTTTTCCGTATCAGCTGTAGACCAGAACCTAATCATAGGTATTACCCAAGAAAAATAGTCAGCATTTATTTAATACAAGAGTTAATTGTTTGACACTTCCCATGACCGTGGCTGGTTTTTACCTTGCACAGAGGCTAAGAATTGCCATACAACGTGGTAATGTAACGCTATATTTAAATTTGTAAATAGTTTTAGTTAATTTAGATATTTTTCTTATTATTTTAAATCCTATGTTTTTCCTATTAAATTGTTTTATAATAAACCTGTAATAAAATACCATTACAGAGTTAAACAAAATTAAGAAAGCATACCTCAAGGAATTGTCGATGATTTTCAATAGTTTGTTGTAACGATTGGCTTCTTGTATTAGCACCGTGTTGAGAGACTCTTTGTACGATACAGGAAACCTGTAAAAACAAACATTTTAATATGTAACTAGCTGTTGTACGGAATTTCCTCACCGTTTATTTTATACAAAGAAACCTGGTTAATTGGGATCTCAAGGGACAAGTACCAATTATTGAGGGTTTTCATTAATCCAGTTTTCCAACTAAGCAGGTTTAAAATGATAGTTGTCTCATTTAAAGAGGCCCCCGCTTATAGAGGTCGAAATGTACCGTTATTGCATTTTTAGATGTGGGAATGTTAATACAAATGTGTAGTTTTGGTGTTATGAATTTAATGTAGGTATGAATGTACATACATAATGTATAACGTCGAAAGATAATACTGACAAACAAAGCGTGTGCGAAAGACATTCAAATGTTTGTAAACAAACGTGTCAAAACCTGTCCCAATCTGATTAATTTGTCTCACTTATACAGGGGATTGAGCTGCAGAGTCCCAATTATACATCTAAAAAATCTTAGAATTCAAATCTCATTTAACCAGGGTCGAAAAGTCCCATTAACAGAGGTCATTCAATGAAAAAGTACCGGGACCTCATTGCAACTCTCAATAATAAAGGTTTCTCACTTATCCAGGTCCCACTTAACAAGGTTTCACTGTATTACATCATTTTGGAATGTAGTTCTTTATCGCACGTTGTACTCTGGAAAGCTGTTTACAAATGCAACAGCATTGCAATCCAAATCGATCCAGCCGTCCCCAAATGGAAGGATTAGGGTTATATTATTAAGGTTAAGGAAGGGTGGACCAATTTAGCTATTCCTCTCCTGTTATCTATTTTAATGGTC
This sequence comes from Aporophyla nigra, assembly GCA_947507805.1. Taxonomy (NCBI): domain Eukaryota; kingdom Metazoa; phylum Arthropoda; class Insecta; order Lepidoptera; family Noctuidae; genus Aporophyla; species Aporophyla nigra. The sequence continues at coordinate 5,844,289 of OX382292.1, read as the reverse complement.
ATGGAAAAGGTTTAAAAAAAATATGATAGGGAATATTACACACTAGCTTCTGCCCGCGACTTCGTCCGCGTCAAATTTTAACTCCCCTGACCCTTCCCGTCGCATCGAATTGCCTGCCAGTTTTCGTCCATTTTTCGTTGCTACTCCGCTCTTTTTGATCGTAGCGTGATGTTATATAGCCTATAGCCTTCCTCAATAAATAGGGTATCCAACACAAAACGATTTTTTCAATTCGGACCAGTAATTTCTGAGATTAGCGCGTTCAACCAAACAAATAAACTCTTCAGCTTTATAATATTAGTATAGACTAGCTGTGCCCGCGGCTTCACCCGCGTGTTGTTTAGAAATTATCACACAGGGACGTGCTACTCCGACAAACAGACATAACATCAGCTATCTGCCAGTGAAAGTCCCGTCAAAATCGGTCCAGTCGTTTCAGAGATTAGCCGGAACAAACAGACAGACAGATATACAGACAACAAAAATTAAAAACAATGATTTTTTTATGTAAGTACCATATATACTTTCATATGCATTTAGTGAAAAACTGTTAATTTGATATTACAAACAGACACTTCAATTTTATTTATTTGTATAGATAACAAGAAGGTACTACTCCGCCATTACTTAAAGAAAATTATTGAAATTTAGACAGGACGACGTCAGTCAGGGGTAGCTAATTATTTATGAAAATAGTCCTCTAGACCGCATTTAGAAAGCAGTGATGGCCCAATAGTATCGGCCCCGGCTTACCGAGCTACGGTCCTGGGTTCTAACCCAGGCAGGCAATTTACTTTGTGTAATTAATTTTATCAACACTGCTTTCGGATAAGTAAGACAGGCAAATCGTTCAGGGTTTCGACAGCATGACTGTCTTTAGGTGGGGGGGGGGGGGCATGGCCCCTAGAACCCCCCCCCCCCCCCTCTCGGACCGCGCCTGGTCCTAGAGCCAAATATTCACAGATATTGTGCCATCTACAAACAGGGACCGCGTGGTAGATTACGGCCCACTACCTCTCACCGAGAGATGGCCCGTGTCTCATCTTTGGGAACAATATAGTATGATTATGATGACCGCATTTCGGCCATGGCACCCAATCTCAGCGGAGACTAGCCATCGGCACGTGAGATATTATAGTGAAGGCGTGTGTGCGGAAAAAAGGGGCAGTCACTGTGCTCTCACTCTCTAAAATAGTCAGATGAGACGGCAATCCGACACGACCGGAGAAAGATTAGGTGCAGGACCAACGACTTAAATTGCTTTTGTGAGGCACGGTATCATAATGCTAACTTCAAAACTCCGGGCTGTTACTGAGAAATTCGTTAATCGCGTTACGAGCTGGGGTTCGGGATAAATCAATTCAAACCAAATTTTCCGAAACACACGAAAAACATTTTAATCAAATAAATACCGTAATATTCAGAAACGCTAATCACAATTACTTGTCTCGCTTGTACTTCACTGCACCACATTCGTAACCGAGCTATCCTCCCAGTCCAACAATCTAGCTAATCATTCTCGTATACTCGCGATTCTATGCCACAGTTCACAGTTAGCGGCAACGTTTCGAGAATGTTCTGACGGATAATTCCGCTATTCGATAATAAATGGCGGTGGCGTCTACGGATAACTATTCGTGTAGTAAGTACTACTTGATAAAAAATCGCGTTAGCGTGTCGTTTCAAGTCTTTACAATCTACGTAATAATAGAAAATGAATAAAATATAACTCACGTGGCGGAGATATGGTCCGTATCCAGCAGCTTCGGCAGTTGCTTAATAATGTCGTTCGCGGCCAATTCTATGATCACCTCTACGGACGCCCCGCCCGCCGCTACGATCTCCTTAGGCTGCAGGTCGCGTAGTGTAACTGTAATCAACAAAATCATTATCCATCATCATCTTCATTTCTGCCTTATGCCTAATGTATTCTGAAAAAAAAAAAAAAACTAAAAAAACACGCTTCCATAGAGAACCAAACTAAAAAGTAGAAAATAATGGAAAAAAGCGTGTGGTGCTTTTTGAAAAAAATTGGTTTTCTATGGAAGCGTGTTTTTTAGTTTTTTTAAAATATTATTTATTTTCTATATTTTAGGGTGTTTCGAATTTTGAGACGTATGTCAGCGTAGTTTTTGAAGACAGTTTTTTTGCTGTCCTGGTAACTCTGGCAAGGGTAATGGCACAAATTTATGAAATTCGGAGTCGGTTACAAACAAACATACAAGTAAAGCTAATATAAAGCGTGTAAAAACTAACTTCATTGAGCGTCCGTTCCTGTTCCGTCTTCAATATTTTGACCACTGTTATCAGTCCTTTATTTTGAATTCACAATGAATCAATTTGATTTGACGAGTAATAATCTTACTAACAACTTTAACTTTGATAACTTTTTTTTTCAATTCATTAATCGGTAAAAAAAAAACTTTGGGTGGGCCGCATTTAGAAAACTGGATGAAATGTTGGGCCAGTGTTTTCTGCCCACCATGACTTGTGGGTGCACCAAGTGCTGAGACGTGGATGCAGGAACCTGTGGACAGGCTGAGAGTTGCACAACGAGCAATGGAGCGTTCTATGCTTGTCGTCAGACTAATACAAGGAGTTCCAAACGTTAAAATACGAAGACGTACGAAGGTCTTCGATATCGGAGAGCATATTATGAAGCTCAAATGGAGTTGGGCAAGACACAGGGATGACTGGTGGAGTAATAGTAGGAGGACAGTGTGGGTCCAAGCACTTCAAATCAAGATGTTTGGTCTTTTTTTTTTTTGGATGGGAAATCATCAAATGACTTCTCTCGTTCTGGGCGGAGCGGGAGGGCGTGTCAGAATTTTACTGACTAAGACCCATCCGTGTTCCTTCAGTTGCCCATGTTCCAGAGTTACGGTATCTCTTTCGAACAATCTCGCGACCCTGGACAAAGTTGCCAGAAGCAGGAAACTGGCACAAGAAAAGCTATGCCCAAGCAGTAGGTAAATTCGGGTTATGGATGATGTAGGCAAATCCAAAAGGAGAGGATGGAAACGCACTAAACGCTGATATTGTTAAAATGCTTTTTTTAGTAACTTAAATACGGGGCTTTTGGGTACATTGTATGTGTGCGTTTTATGTATCTTTTTTTCTCGTAATGTACCTTGTGTTTCTCAGAACAAGGAATTTTTCTTTCTTTTATACTTACAGATGCATGAATTGGTTTCTGTCATGGCGTAGCTGATGTTCGCATTGGCATGCAGGCCGAACAACATCGGGTCATCGAAGAGAGGCAGCGTGCGAATGTACTTCGTGTATTCTTCTATGTTCATCGAGGAGTGTTGCTGGAACAAATATTGATTTCTCAATTAGACTGATGTTCAACTAGGGGTTAGGCAGGCGCTCCATGTTAAATACTGGTACTCAGCTGCATCCGGTTACACTGGAAGCCGACCCCAAATAGTTAGAAAACGGCTAGGCAGATGATGACTGATGTTCAACTAGCTTTTGCCCGCGACTTCGTTCGCGTGAATATCGATTATTGCGGACGTAGACGAAGGCGCGGAATAAAAAGTAGCCTATGTCCATTCTTGGGGTTAAAACTTATCCCGTATCAAGTTTCATCAAAATCGGTTCAGTGGTTTAGTCGTGAAAGCGTAACAGACAATCAGAGTTACTTTCACATTTATAATATTAGTTTAGATTTTTGAGAGCAGTGGTGACCCAGTGGTATCGGCACCAACTTACGAGTTCTAGGTCTTGGGATCAAACCCAGGTAGGGGCTATCATCATCATCATTTTCAGCCGTAAGACGTCCACAGCTGGACTTAGGCCTCCCCCAATTTGGGGGGCTTTACCTTAATCGCCACGCTTGGCAGGCGGGTTGGCGATCGCAGTATGGTGGTAAAATGCATAGAGAACGCTGTGCCCATTCTCTAGTAAGTCCCTTAGTCGCCTTTTACGACACCCACAGGAGGAAATGGATAGAAGGATGGTAGGAGCTATACTTTGCGTAAATTATTTCAGCACCACTGCTCTCAATACGGTGAAGGAAAATATTGTGAGGAAACCGACATGTCCTAGAACCAAAAATTCGAAGACATGTGATATTTACCAACTCGCACTGGCCACCGTGGTAGATTACGGCCCACTTCCTCACACCGACAGGAGGCCTATATCCCAGCAGTGGGAACAATTTAGGCTGATTTTGATGAAAGTGTGTTCAGCGATATTTTCGTGAGTTGCGATTTCAATAATTCTGTTTTATGTTTGAAATAGTATTATCTAGTGTGATTCCGCTTAAATTCAGTGAAACTTTGACATAGATTGACAACTACAGTCCGTTTACAATCACTTTACCAATGTCAGGTGCAACCCAACTATAAGCTTAATGTAACGTAATGACGATCACTGTGATTTTAACAGACTAGTCGGTGGGAACAACCCAACAGCAACCTCATAGACACGACAATAAAGATCACTTTGATTTTGACAGTGATGCAAATTCAGAGGTAACAGAACTGTGAATGGACTTCTCAAAAAAGACACGGTTCTAAAGTCAGTTTTTTAAATTAAAAAGTCTCATATTAAGAACACTGCTAACATAAGATAGCTTAATTTCTGAGTTGAGCACGATTACTGACTGAAGGGGTCTGCTAGGACCGATGCCTGCCGGGGTCGCATGATTGTTCGAAAGAGATACCGTGGCCCCGGCACTGGGCAACTGAAGGAACACGGGTGGGTTTTAGTCAGTAAAAGTCTGAAGCCCCGCTCCGACCAGAGCGGAGCGGGAGAAGTCATTTGATGATTTCCCATCCAAAAAAAAAGGACGATTACTGCCAAAGGGTTGCACTGACCAGACCACTCAATCTGTGTGGTTCTTTCCTCTAAAAAGCCATTTTAGTCACCAATCCACATGGTCTTCACATGATGTGGCCAAGATTATGTCTGGACATGAAACGAGTTTCGGCCTTTCTTCTCAGTGTAGTTAGATAGGAACCTCATCTAGTTTTAGAAATATGATTGATGTTCAAAAGTGTTTATACAGACGCCAGCACATTAAACTACCCGAAACTGTCAAATTTTCCCAATCAATCTTGAAACTAACGCTTTAGCGATAAAGTTGAAAACTTATTAAAGAAATTTGAAAGATTGTAGTAGATTTATGGGCTGGCGTCTGTACAAGACTACTTACGGAAATAAAATCATTTATCATTTAGCACTAACCTGAAACGTGGCTGCTCATAATGGGCATCATAAGAAGACAAAGTCACCCAAAGGGCAATGGAGAGGGCTATGCTTGGAGTTTCCCTACGCGATCGAATTAGAAATGAAGAGATCCATAGGAGAACCAAGGTAACCGACATAGTCCGAAGAACTACCAAACTTAACTGGCATAGGGCAGGGCACATTGCTCGCAGAACAGATGGCCGATGGGGCCAGAAAGTTCTGGAGTGGCGACCGCATACCACTTTCAGTGCCCAATCGAAAAAAGAATTATTCAAAAGTAGACTCTATTCACACCTAGCTTATTTTTGTGATTTGCACCCGGTAGGCGGGTGCACGGCATGGTCGCAAGGTACATAACTACTTATACGTAGGACTCGGATGCGAGTCGTGAGCATGCGAACGAATTACCGTTCGACCCGGATCCGGGTGCTTGGCACTGAAAGTGATACTGAAAGATTTTGCGTTGGAAAGCCTCTCACAAAATGGACTGATGACCTGGTGAAGGCCGCAGGAATCCGCTGGATACGAGAAGCACAGAATCTGTTGAAGTGGCGGAGCTTTGGGGAGGCCTAAGTCCAGCTATGGACGTCTTTTTGCAATAATGATGATGAATGATGACTCCTAATGACGTCATACTCCCAACCGGCGGGCATGCAAACCAGATGTATGAACATAAATGAAGCAAAAGGATTATGTAAGGATCGTAGGTGGCGTTCTGTTGTTTCTGCCTGCGAGAAGTGGCGGTGCTTGGGGGAGGCCTATATCCAGCAGTGGACATGTTCTGTTGAAATGCTGATGATGGCTCACCTGGCGATAGGCGCCGGCCTCGTCGTAGCTGTACTTGTCGGACAGCACGGCCAGCGTGTAGTAGTCGGCCAGCAGGCACAGCAGGCAGCGCCGGTCCCAGTCGTCCGTCACGCGCCCGCCGTAGTTGATGTGGCCCGCCGTGTACGTTAGCATCTGGGAAAGGCAATCATAAGTTTATGTATTACTAGCTTTTGCCCGCGACTTCGTCCGCGTTATATTTATTGCTCCCCCAACCCATCCCATCGCATCGAATAACCTGTGCATGCGCAGGGGTTCCCTCTATCTGGCAGAAACTTGATGCTCCGAATTTTATTTGGCATAACACACTTGGCATAATCTTCTTTAAACGAATATTTGTAAGGCATAAAAAATGTTTAGCATAATCGTTGTTTGGCCGAACGTTTATATGTCCGACTTTACGCTGGCATACTTTTAAGATGGCAGAATTTTATTAAGCATAATTACCTTTGCCAGACTTAAATTCCGCATAATTTCGTTTAGCATAACATTTATTTAGAGCGACGATTATTTGGTACAATTTCACTTGGCATACTATGAAGATGGCAGAATTTCATTTAGAATAATTTTGTTAAGCATATTGTCATTTCTATAAAATTGCATTTTAACCTTAAATTAAAATGAAAATAGTGTCTCAAATGGTCAATATATGTTGTACTACAAAAGATATTGGCAGAACCGACTCCACGTAGTCTTGTCTGCCCTACCCCTAGTGTAATTTAATCCCGCGCACGCGCGGAGGGGCGAGGCGGCCCGCGAGCTGAGGAGCAGGTGATTTTGACGCGCGCTGCCGTGGCTGAGGCTGGGCGGCGGAGCCGGCCAGCAAGCCGAAGCTGTGGTGGTGAGCGTAAAACCTCTGCGACGATGAGCTCGCGTGAGACCGCCGGAGCCACGCAGCGCCGGAGCCGTGACAGAAAGCATGCATGCTGCATGTTGCATGCTCGCCTGAATGCTGTGAGCTTGCATGCATGCTGCATGCTTGCTTGCATGCTGCATGCATGGTGTATGCTTGTTTGCATGTCTGCATACAGCGTGCTAACTATGATTTTTCTGTAATGTAGTAGATGAGCGTTTCAATTATTATTGATATGAAATGTATGCCAAAAGATGATTCTAACTATAAAGTTTCTGAGATATGATAGTTCTGCCTTTTAATGACTATCGATATGAAATAATGCCAAGAGACGATTCTGACTGCGAACTTTCTGCGACATGATGATTCTCCTTTTTCATTATTATGGATATAAAATTTATGCCTAAAGATGATTCTGACTTATAAAATTATGCGTTGTGAATGTATGATAAATGAGTGTATGGCAGACGATATTCTGCGAAATGAAGTTTACGCTGTTATGCAAAATAATATTATGACGAAAATAATTCTGCCATAAAGGGTGGACCCCCGTGCGAAGTCTTCGTTTTTGCAACATTTTTCATTGCTGCTCCGTTCCTATTGGTCGTAGCGGGATGTTATATAGCCTATAGCCTTCCTCAATAAATGGGCTACTTTTAATTCCACCTTATCACCTCCTTCTTAAGGGTTTTTATTTAAAATTAAATGTACAAACTCACCCTGAGAGGCACTTCATTGTACTCATTAAGGAACATATGAAGCTGTGAGATACAGATGCGCAGGTCTCCGTCAGTAAACTCGTAGGGGATGTTGAAGCCGAGCGGACCGAACTTACGACGTTCTAGAACCACCCCGTGGAACATACACAGCGAGAAAAGTAGCCACTGGAATGAGAAACACGAAAATAAGATTAAGGCAAGCAGTCAATCAAAAGGAAAAAAAATAATTACATCTATTACGTTCAGTTTAAGCTACGCTTGCCGAGTCGGTCCGTGGATGGGTGACAACTTTACATACCAAGACCATTCCGTGCCTCGGAGATCACGTTGGTCCCGGCTGTCTTTCGTAGATCTTAGACAGCCGTTACGGGTCGTCAGAAGCCCGAGTCTGACAACCAGTTTTACCAAGGGGTATCGTATTACCCAGTAACTGGTTTGTGGACGACAGATAGGTGGTCAATATTTAAATATTGGTACTCAACTGCATCCGGTTAGACTGGAAGCCGACCCCAAAATAGTTGGGAAAAGGCTAGGCAGATGATTAGTTACACATCATTCTTCATCATTTCAGCCCAACGAAGATGTTCACTGCTGGATATAAGCCTCCCCCAATTTCTCCGTTCTGTCTAAACTGACCATTAAGTGTCATTCGTGGCGGATCTTTTAATGTAACCTTTAAAAAGTATTAAAAATTTGTCTTACTTTAAAATTAGGAACTTTGGGATCCGCTGAATTGAAATACTCCGTAAAATCAGGCACTTGATTCATGTACGCCTTCAATAAGTTCGCTTTTATCCCTCTAGGTGGCTCCACTGTCATCTTATAACCTGGAAAAAGAAAAAAGACAATGCTAATTTTCATAACAGTGAGAGATGTCGCGCACTACACACGTTGGCAATGCAGGATAGCCGGAACATTGACGTCCAAATATAACATTTAAGTCTCTCGTATAGTGGGACTCGTTACCCAAAGGTTGACTAGTAGAGAATGCCTATGGCAGTAAGTCCGCCTCTGTAAATTTGTATGTTTAAAGTATAAAATAAATAAATTAATAGAGCAAATAGTGTCCGAGAAAATGGCTGAGTCACATCTGGACTGATGGAAATATGGATAGACGGACATCACGGAATTATAAGGGTTCTGTTTCTGCCGTTTAGCTACGGAACCCTAAAAAGTAACATGATGGTCTATGAGGAACTGGTACCATTTTGCAGTAACGCCACAGGGAAATGCGGCGAGGGTGTGGAGGTGAGCCACAGGCGAAAGTCTTTGTGCACCAGCTCCGGCTGGATGTGTTCCACGTTCAGCTCCAGCACCGGCATCCAGGACGGAGACAGGTGGCAGTTCTGAAACGAAACAAAGAATTAAAGAAGAAAAATAAAGATTGTAGTTTGTAGTATTCCATTATGTTTGTGAGGATGTGTGGATGTTTGTTGCTCTTTCATGCAAAAACTACTGAACGGACTTGGATGAGATTGCACACAGATAGTTTCTGACCTGGACTAACTTATAGGCTACTTTTTATCCCGGTAGTACCTACATTCTCGCCGGATAATTACCCACCTACCGAAGCCGCTGGCAAGAACTATTGTAAAATAAACTAAGTGGCAACAAATACATACCTACTACTGAAATGAACTCAAAAAACACTAATTTGAACTTGAACAAATTTATATGGGACCACTCGGTAAGTAAACGCTTTCAAACCAAACGAGAGGTTTTCAAATGGGATTATAAATGACGAAGTCATGAGGTAACAAACATGAAAAAAAACCGGCCAAGTGCGAGTCGGACTCGCGCACCGAGGGTTCCGTACAAACCTGTAGGTATATAAGTAAAAGTTCACCCATCACGAGAATCAAGTCGTAGTTCTGTTCTGTTTCTTGGCTTGGTTTTATTTCTGTCTGTGTTTTATTCTGTTTATTATATGATGTAACCAAAAATTTACAGTTTTCGCAATTTGTCCTTTATCTGTGCTATAAGACGTTGCTTCGTACCAAATTTCAAAATTCTAGATCGACTGGAAGTACCCTGGTTTTGATTCCCTTGCGAGTTTCGAATATTTGTGGAAATTTGTGGCATAAACGGCTATATCTTTTGATTGCGTTACCTTAGAAGTTTGATTTTTTCACAGCTCTAAGGGACAGTAGATTAGAGTATTTGATATAAATTTCAGCTTGATACCTTCACGCGTTCCTGAGAAAAAGGGTCTTGACAGACGGACGGACGGACGGACGGACAACAAAGTGATCCTATAAGGGTTCCGCTTTTTCCTTTTGAGGTGCGGAACCCTAAAAATAAAAGCAACAGAAATTATGAACCTCCTCCTTTTTGTGAAGTCGGTTAATAAAACAACACAGAATAAAACATGATGACTTCCAAAATGTGATGATTCTCAGTGCCTAGTTTGAGTACTAGACCCGAAGTTTTTAACTTAAGGGGAATGCTCCAACCAGCCCGCGAAATTCAAAATTTCTTGGGTTTTTTGTAATTTGCACAGTGCTAGGTTGTATGTTGATTAAAATATTATTCGCGACTGTAAGACGTATGTAGGTACAGAATTATAATCATCAAAATCACCAATACAACCCTCCAAGTTCATAAAGGCCTAGGAACAAAAATAAAACAGAAAAAGTCATTCCTACAGCTTTTTGAACTTAGAGCGATTGATGATTTTGATTATGATAATTCTGTAACTGCATATGTCTTACAGTCGCGAATAATATTTTAATCAACATACAACCTAGCACTGGCCTGCAAATTGCAAAAAACGTAAGAAAATTTGAATTTCGCGGACTGGTTGGAGCATTCACCTTCATTTAGGAAACACAACTCGCGAACTGCGGGTAGATACATCTCTACCTATGCCTTAGGGGATTACAGGTGTGACGTTATTACAAAAATTAAACATGTTTTAACTTTGAGGCCAAAATTTCAGTACGTATTTGAAAGATAAACTACAGATTTAAAATTTCATTGTTTTAGAATTGACAGTGTCTTTACATTCTACTGCGATGATAGAAATTATACAATTCAGTCTATAACATCATTTTTGTATAAATAATACATTGTACAATTGTCACGTTTTAGCAGTAGGAATTGGCAATAGCGGTTCTTGATCCATTTACAGTAAGCGTCCAGTGTAAGCTCTTTATGGCTACACTCGATTTAACAATACGTACGCAAAATACGAGCCTTGACGTAGAGTAACCAATCCGTATTACCTATTCGATGTTGATTTCGGAAGTCGAGAAGGTACCTGGAAGAACACCCAGTTTCCGAAGTCACTGCCGATCTTCATCATGGCTTCAGCCAGCGGCCCCTGGCCCTGGCCCAGGGAGATGCTCTCGAATCGCTTGCCCATCTTCATCTTATCCGCGAATTTTAACAGATCTGGAAATAATACGAACGATAGTTTAATATTAGATGCAGTTGTGGATGACACAGAATTTGGGGGGGTTTGCCATAATCACCACGCTTGGCAGACGGGTTGGCGATCGCAGTATGGTGGTAAAATGAGTAGGGAACGCTGCTGCCCATTCTCTAGTAAGTCCCTTAGTCGCCTCAACACACGGAACTTGAGCTCTAGTACTCGTAGAGTATTGATCGCTCATTACGATTACGCAATAGCGACCGTAGTTTATGAAAGTGTGGTGCAAAAGTAGTGAAATGTATTTGATGTTAAGTAATACATGATTGAGGAAGGTCATGGTAAGAAAAATGTTAAATCAGTAAAAATGTTCGTCGTTATGGGTCGTCAGAAGCCGAAAAGTCTGACAATATCAGTCTTACTAAGGATTGTAATGTTATCCCAGTAACTGAGTTTTGGGGGTCAAGTAGTCAGTCGTTTTATGTAAAATAGCTGCATCCAGTTAGACTGGAAGCCGACTCCAAATATAGTAGGGAAAAGGCTAGGCAGATAATGAATAAAAACTGGCTGAAAGCGAGTCAGACCGGCTTAGTATTTCGTACTAAAATACACGTAAAGTAGGAAACAAAAAGTTAAATTGTTGGCGCCGTTTAGTATAAAAGGATCCTTTTGAGAGTGCACTACCGCGCAAACTGTACCCTTAAAATATTCAACACATGATTCGATATAGCTTAGCGTAGAAAATTTTAGCGTAGAAATATATTAGGTTGGGGAAAAAGTCTTTTCGCATTATAGTATGTATGAACTTGTAATAAAATCTCTTTGGCTATACTATTTGTATCTGGCTGGTTTTGGTATCATTGAAAGTTTAAATTTTAAAGAACATAATTATTTTAACCTCTGTTGAAAGCATCAGGTACCTAGGAATACTCTTAGACAGGAATCTCAATTTTAAATCTCATATCAGTCTGCTAACTGGACGGGTTCGCAAACTGATTTACATCTTTAAAACTCTTCGGTATGTTGCCAATCCCATTGTAATACGTAGTGTCTATTTCGCACTTTGCCTATCCATTGTTACATACTGCATTTCTTGTTGGGGCGGTGCAGCTAAAACCACCCTCAAGCCGTTAGAAGTAGCACACAGGGCCATATTAAAAGTAGCCACTTTTCGTCCTATTCTGTTTCCAACCGATCAATTATACAGTGACTGCAAAGTGTTAAATGTTCGGCAACATTTCATACTACAGACAGTTATTCTGCAACACCGCAACACCCCATACCGAATAATAGAAAACAAAAAACGTAGTAAACGTCGAAAGGATACGATATGCACCCTGCCGCGTGTGCGCTCAATTTTTGTTAAGAGATTTTTTCACTTTCTCGGTCCGTTTCTATATAACAAAATAAATGAAGAGTGTCAAATCTATGGTCTACCCTATTACAAATGCAAAAAGATTGTGCAATCGTACCTCCAAAATAAGTCATATGACGAAACTGAAACGATCTTAAAATAGGTGGTAAACATGGACTAGCACACACACACACGCACACACACACATACCCCCACTTACGCATACATCACATACACTCACACACCACACACACATACATATTTATCTTAAATTGTTTTTATTCCATTTTTATTTTATTTATTTTTTAATCATAAAACGTTAGTAAAATTTTTGTAAACTTAAATTTTTAACCTGAACTCAATTCTCCGAAATTGTACCAGTAACATCAGAAGAACTATATAACTATTACGACATTGTACCTTAGGGGACCGGACTACTTCTCCTTAACACAGGTTTTCATAACCTAGCTAGGAGAACAGTGCTCACCCACACGTTTGTAGAAATAGTACTTATTTTGTAAAACTGTTTTTTTTTAACGTGTACCATAATTCAATTTTTTTAGTGAATAAATAAATAAATAAATAAATAATAAAAATAATAATTCCAAATTCAAATTAGGAAAATGTGTGATTTTCATTTGTTTTTCGTACCGTCACGATGAGTGAATCTAATGAAGAAATTCGATACATTTTAAAATTTTACTACAAAAAAGATAAAAATGCAACGCAAGCCGCGAAAAAAAATTGCGATGTTTATGGACCTAGTGTAGTGTCTGTGAGAGTAGCACAAATTTGGTTTAAGCGTTTTTAATCCGGAAATTTTGATGTCAAAGATGCACGTCGCTCTGGTCGCCCTATTACGGATAAAATGGATGCCATTTTTGAAAAAGTGGAGCAAGATCGGCATACCAGTAGTTACGACGTAGCTGAAGAACTGGAAATTGACCACAAAACAGTTTTGGCGCATTTGAAAAAAACTGGGTACACAAAAAAGCTCGACATTTGGGTACCTCACGAGCTCACTGAAAGAAACCTTATGAACCGTGTACTCATTTGTGATTCTTTATTACGACGTAATGAAACCGAACCATTTTTGAAGAAGCTGATAACTGGTGATGAAAAGTGGATCACGTATGACAAGAACGTGCGAAAAAGGTCGTGGTCAAAGGCCGGTCAGGCGTCACAGACTGTGGCGAAACCTGGGTTAACTCGCAACAAGGTGATGCTGTGTGTCTGGTGGGATTGGAAGGGCATTATTCATTATGAGCTGTTACCACCAGGCAGGACCATAGATTCTGAACTCTACTGCGAACAACTGATGAGATTAAAGCAAGAAGTTGAGAGAAAGCGGCCGGAATTAATCTACAGAAGGGGTGTGGTTTTTCATCATGATAACGCTAGACCTCACACATCTTTAGCCACCCAACAAAAATTAAGAGAGTTTGGCTGGGAGGTGTTAATGCATCCGCCGTATAGTCCTGACCTTGCACCTTCAGATTTCCACCTGTTTCGGTCTCTTCAGAATTCTTTAGGCAGTGTCAGGTTAACATCACGAGAGGACTGCCAAAACCACTTGTCGCGGTATTTTGACCAGAAGTCCCAAAATTTCTATAGCAATGGGATCATGTCCCTACCTACAAGATGGCAAAAAGTTATCGAACAAAATGGTACCTACATACTTTAGTTAAATGTAAATAAACTTTATTAAAAAATGTTTTGAATTTTCTTAAAAAATGCGAAGAAACTTTTTCCCCAACCTATTACTTAGGTCTACTACACTACTCATTCCACAACATACTATCAGGACGTTTGAGCCCAAATCCAAATGGATAAGTACAAGTGGGTGAAAAATATCTTTTTGATATCAAAAATATATATAAGCACATATGTGTCTGAAGAAAAAACAAGAGCAATACATTTATATGTTACTCACTAATATTTTAATATATAAGAACTACATATTTCTATATACGTTCCCGTGTGATAATTTCCGACCTTCACGAGAGAAAAGCTTAATGATAATTAAGTAATTGTTTGCGAGTAAATGATTTTATATTTGTATCAATAAATCGTGTATATGTTTTATGAATTTATGTAATAGGTATTTTGTGCACACTTTTTATTTTACGTGTTTATCAGTGAAAATTTGTAATTGACCGTCAGTTTTATATTGTTTAACAACACGGTCTTAGTTAAGTGATATTTAATTAATGATATTTCGAACAGAATAAAATAAAATGTTAAAAATTATTTTAAAACAAGCGTTTAATTATTTAATAGCTTAGCGTATCCAAACAAAATTAACCAATACAAAACAAATGAGCCCATACTCGATGGGTTTATCATGTTTAGTTAAGAAGCTCCTACGACCTTCCAGCTCCATCATCAGAACTGGTCCATGGTACCATAATATTGTATTGTCACCGAAGATACGTAAGTACACCAATGTTGAACACAATTGGACATCGGGAAGGGTTCTAATTTAGCTTCAAAGATTTGTGCCGAACACACACACATACATACAAACATTATAAAACCTTGCCAGCGTAATCGCGCAAAATCGTTCTTTTAAGCAATTTACTTTGTTAAACGGAAATGCTTTTACTAGCTTCTTTACATATACATAGTAAAATACACACACCTTCCCATCCGCACTCACACATGGACACACAATTTCCCACACACACATCACTTACACTCTACAAGTCATTTTAAGTGTAATCAATTCTCTTTTTATTCGAAATACTGTATATTAACGAATATTCTATTAGTTTTAACTATTTTTTTATTTTATTTTTTTATTATTTTTTTAAATTACATTTTTTAAATTGGAAATGTTGGCTAAAAATCTCTCAGTCTGTTATCCGAGAGGTATGGCGCTGTAGTCGAGATTATTTTTACCTAGTTCGGCTACAGATGCTCCCATGTTACATTTTATTCATTATTGCTTACAATTGTTTTCAATACGCAAAATGGTTGTTGCAATGTTAATATTTTTTGGTGTCAATAAATAAATGACAAACAAGAATTAAAGAATTGTTATAGTGATTTACAGTTATGTAATACTATGTATGATACGGACACACAGCACCTTCGGGATGAATTGTTTGTTAGGGAATATGCTCTAAAGGACATCTTTAGTAAATGTGAGGCTACTCAGCAAGACCTGAGTAAGCGCATGCACGAAGCCAGTAAGTTGGCAGACTTGGTCAAGTACAATGCGGAGAGGTATGAGTCTCTGACAAATAACTTCTCTAGCTGTGCTTACTCCCAGACACCCCAGCATCAACTTGAAACACCCACACCCTCAGCAGCTCATCCAGTAGATAGCTGTATTGCTGATAATAATAGCATGATAAACACAACTTATATTTTTTCTGACAAATTCGGTCAAGGTTCACAACAGTATGTAATTAATAATAATTATTGTTCACCCGGTGCCAGTATTAGCCAATTATTAAGTAAAATTAAACTGTCAAAAATAAACCCTGGTTCTACTGTAATATTATTATACGGGGATAGTTTAAATGTTAGAAAAAAAGAAATAATTCAATGTGTCCATTTGATGTTACATCTCAATGAGACCAATCACTGTGAATTTATTTTCTGTGCCTTGCCTTATTCGCAATACTTGTCTGAGGAGCAAAACAGGCACATTTATAATTTAAATATGTTAATTTATAATAGGACTAGTCGTCACAGTGACGCAATTTTATATTTTGATTGTAATCAATTTATTACTGATTACAAATTGACAAATTACACTAAGTATTTGCCACCTAGTTGTAGGAGACAAATTGCTAATCTTTTAGCATACAATTTACACCGTCACACTGGTACTTGTAGTGTACCATCGATTGCTGTTAGTAGTGGTACTAACACCACTTTTGATACACCTGGTAGTTTAAACTGTTAGGTGCGACAACGGGTAAGCTGCATGTGTTGAACGTTGTTCATCAAAATATGCAGCGTTTGTCTGGCAAAGAACTAGAGTTAAGTTTATTTATCGAAAACCATGATGTTTAGGTATTATGTTTGACTGAACACTGGTTGAAAGAACATGAAGTAGTGTTTATGAATGATGATTTTTTTACGATGCAAAGTGCATTTGTGAGAAAAAGTGCTATACGCGGTAGATCATTAGTTCTTGTTTCAAACAAGTTGAAATGTAAACAACGTTTAGATTTAGTTAATCTTTCCATCGAGCGCACTATTGAGTTGTCTTGTGTTGAACTAGAGCGTTACGTCATAATATGCGTTTATCGTCCGCCCTCTGGGGATTTTACTCGATTCGAGTCAGTCATGGAGGACTCACTCAATAAATTAAAATCAATTAATAAATGTATAATTTTATGTGGAGATTTCAATATTAATATTTTAGATGTTACTCCATTAAGTATTAGACTGCTCAATCTGTTTAAGTCTTTTAATTTAATAAACTTGTTTTTCGAACCAACTAGGATCACAGCATCGTCTTCGACTTGTCTTGATAATATATTTAGTGATTGTGATGCCAATAATAAGTTAGTGTGAAGTGACTTAACGTCTGACCACTGTGGATTATTAGCCAGCTTCCCTTTGCCATTACTTAAAAAGCCGCATAAAATAGAATGCAGGCCTTATACAGTTAGTCGTTGCAACAAATTTAAAAATAATATTGCTCATAGGATTACACCATCTATAGTAGAACACGAGACCCCTAATGAAATCTATGGAGCCCTTTTTGATATTGTACAAAAAGAATACCAATCTACTTTCAAGACCAAAACTATTGACATTAATAGCACCTCTGTTAGCTTCAACCAATGGGCTACTCCAGGTATTTATAAAAGTAGAGCGAGACTATACGAGTTATATGGTTTAAAAAAATATATATTTGATACTCCTTTTCTAGAGTATGTCAGAAATTATTCAAAGTTATTTAAAAAAATCTGTGCTTTCGCTAAATCTAAATTTTTAAGCGATACCATAAAAAAAATCCAGTAATACAATAAAAACCACTTGGAAAATTATTAACAATGAAACGGGTAAATCGATTAAACAGGAAAAACAACTAGAGATTATGATTAACAACAAATTGGTTAATAAAGCTGCCGGCGTAGCTGAGGCATTTAATTATTTTTTTACCAACATACCTATAATTACGACTTGCTCCTTAAATTCGTCCCCGTCTAAAGCTGAAAACCTTGTGCATAGTAGTGTGCCCAGATGTAGTCGCTTATTTAGTTTCGAACATGTGACGCCTCGTGACGTGGTTAATATTTTTAACACACTTAAGTCAAAAAACACTGGAGATTTCTGGGGCATCTCCGTTAAACTGTTAAGTAATATAATAGACATCGTAGCCCCCTATCTAGCTATAACTTTAAATAAATGTTTTGATTCAGGATCTTTTCCTGACCTCATGAAGAGTAGTAAAGTCATACCATTATTTAAAAAAGGTAATAAAAATAACGTTGGCAATTTTAGGCCCATTTCTATCTTACCTGCATTTAGTAAAATATTTGAAAAATTAATACTCAAGCAGTTGCTAAGACATTTTAATTTAAATAGCAATTTTTATAGCCTTCATAATGAGCAATATGGCTTTACAAAAGGTCGTTCGACAACAGATGCGGGTGTTGCTCTGCTGAAACACATTTTCAACAATTTCAATATACAAGACACACACACACATCACACATTTCCAATATATAAGTATGTTTATCAGTTGTCTAGTACCCATAACACAAGCTCTGCTTAGCTTGGGACTAGATGGCGTTGTGTGATAGTTGTAGAATATTATATTATTATTATATTACATTTTCAACGCATGGGAGAACTCGCAAAATGCTATCGGGGTTTTCTGTGATCTCTCCAAAGCTTTTGATTGCGTTCACCATGACACACTTTTGCGTAAACTACGTCATTACGGTGTTCAAAACGAAGCTCTCAATGTCATAAGTTCTTATTTGCAAAATAGGCACCAATGTGTAGATGTCAATGGTGTAAAATCTTCCGGGCTACTAGTTCAGTTAGGTGTACCTCAAGGCTCAATACTGGG
This sequence comes from Aporophyla nigra, assembly GCA_947507805.1. Lineage (NCBI taxonomy): Eukaryota > Metazoa > Arthropoda > Insecta > Lepidoptera > Noctuidae > Aporophyla > Aporophyla nigra. The sequence goes on along the minus strand of OX382292.1, from coordinate 5,825,929 downwards.
TCCATTCTTATTCTTAGTGTATATTAACGACTTACCATTCTATTTAAAGAATATCTGTGACATTATACTATTTGCTGATGATACCTCACTTATCTTTAAAGTAGACAGGAACAGAAAAGTTTTGATGACGTGAATAGTGCGCTCTCAATGGTTACGGATTGGTTTACCACAAATAACCTAGTTCTTAATGCTAAGAAAACGAAATGTATAAAGTTCGCCTTACCGAATGTTAGGAATCTGGGACCCAATGTCGTTTTAGATAATGAGGTGCTTGAAACTGTACACTCGGCAGTTTTTCTGGGCATAACAGTAGACGCCAAACTTCAGTGGGGATCACATAATATATCAAGCCTAGCGGGAAGGCTCAGTTCGGCCGCCTACGCCGTAAGGAAAGTTAGACAGTACACGGACGTTGATACAGCTCGATTAGTCTATTTTAGTTATTTTCATAGCATAATGTCCTACGGCATTCTGCTGTGGGGCAAAGCCGCGGACATTCAAAATATTTTTGTTCTTCAAAAACGAGCTGTTCGAGCGATTTACCACCTAGGTGCGAGAGTTTCTCTGAGAGATTTGTTTAAAGATATTGGTATTCTTACGGTGGCATCACAATTCATCTTCGCCAACATCTTATATATTAGGCAAAATATACACTTGTACACTAAAACAGTGATATTCATAATATTAATACTAGAAGTAGGGATAAACTACGTGCTCCCTTTCACCGGCTTCATAAGGTTCATAATTCTTTTGTTGGTCTTGGTATTACCTTTTATAACAAGCTTCCCTCTGCTTTGCTAGATTTGCAGTTTAATGAGTTTAAAGCTAAAGTAAAATCCAACCTTTGTTCAAAGGCATACTATTCTATCAACGACTACTTAAACGATAAGAATAGTTGGTCGCTGTGATCAACTCAAGACAATGTTTATGTTCTTTCAATCCAGAATTAGTCTTCCTACTGACAGTTTATATGGGTAGTTCATATAATTGTTTTTTTGTTGTTTTTATTTAACTGCTTTTGTTAGTTTATTTTTATTTTCTTTTCATTTCATTTATTGTGTATATGTATCATTTGCATCGTATATGTAAGCGGGCACGCCCTTTATGCCTGGAGGCTTTATAAAGGTTTTAAGTTCTGTTTACGATTTTGTTTTATTATTTATTTCAGCTTGAGTTTAGTTTTCAATATTTTGTTGGTATATTGGCGTGTGCTAGCTGACATATGGCGAATAATGTATGTTTTGTTTTATAATATTATCTTACACAATACTGTATAGAATCAAGTTCTTCTAACTTAACAGACAGCTGTGCTGCTGGGGAGTTTGTTCCGCCACTTCTTCTTCCCAGCTAAAGCACTAGGAAGTGTCGAAGGGCGGGCGTTTTGGGGGGACTGTCTCATGTGACTTTGACGTTCAAAAAGTGCTGACTCTCAGCCTAGTTTGAATAAATGACTTTTGATTTTTGATTTTAAATGACAATAAAATAAATAAAAGCTTGTAAAGCACGTACCGGCAGCGGGGTCCGTGCCCGTCGACAGCACGAAGATGATGGGTGCGAGCGGGTCGGACTCGCCGTACAGCGCCGCCAGGTCGGCCGGCTGCGGCTCCACGAACCGCGCGCCCAGCCCCACCACCACGTAGTCCTGGGGGGGACGTGTCCGGGTTATAATAAATGCCTTTTTTCTGTATAAACTGAGCACCCTTCTATGTTCGAAACGAGAATCTCCACCTAGATCATAGAATGCTCACCATTCAGCAGTTCATGAATCGCCTTTTCAAGCGTTTCTTTGAAGAGTCAAGGGCAGAGGCCCAATCCTATAATCGCAGCAGCTGCCCGCTACACTCCCTCCCGCACGGTACGATTCGCCGACCGACGCATACTCTAAACATTCCCGATGACGCTACAACCCTTCTCTAATAGTAGTAAACTACTAGCACAATGTCTGGAGATCTGTAATACAGGTCCTGAACCCAGTATAGACTCCAGCTCTCACAAAGGTCTAATTTAGCCAGTAACTTAGAACCATGTACCAAACTTGAAAAAAAAATTATCAAGATACACAAACACAGACCGCCGTCCTTCCATCCTCGCCCCCGAGGCCCGTCGCGACGTCCGAATCCATGTCTGCCCCGACCTTTGATCGAGCCACTGAGCCTGTAGTTTTAAATTCGCCCCTAAATAATAATCATTCCGATCCAGCCCGTGCCTTGCTGCCCTCTACCAGCGATGGCCTAAACCGAGGTCCGTACCCCACAGAGGTTGCCCTTTTTTTTTTTTTTTTTTTGGATGGGAAATCATCAAATGACTTCTCCCGCTCTGGGCGGAGCGGGAGGGCATGTCAGACTTTTACTGACTAAAACCCACCCGTGTTCCTTCAGTTGCCCAGTGCCGGGGCCACGGTATCTCTTTTGAACAATCACGCGACCCCGGCAGGCACCGGTCCTAGCAGACCCCTTCACTGCTGCTGACATCTCTTTGAGGCGCGCGTGGAACACTACGCGCCGTCGACCCGAGCTTGGTCCTTACCGGGCGGCGAGCTACCCATTGCTCGCCGCCCGCAAGCTCGCGCCTACGGTGGCCGGGAGTCCGCAATCGACTCCCGACGCCCGGGGCGTCTCCTCCTGCGGCGGCTAGGGACGTGAGGGCGCAGAGACTGCCACTCCCTCACGCGCTCCGCCTCCTCCTTCACGAGCATTACTGCTTCGCAGAAGGAGGTGACGGCTTCCCATGCCCTCTCGCTCCGTACCATGGCTCGCACCAGGGCCGGACGCGAGAGGTCGCCACCGCCGATCGCCTCCACCCGCCGATCGCCTCCACACAGAGGTTGCCCTTAGCTAGTAGTCGCTCTAGTTTTAAGTTTTTTAGCCCTGGCTGGAGGCCTTAATTTATTAAGGTAGCCACAGGCAAGGCCGGTTAAGCAGCCGACTACCTCTTAGACTGATCTGTGTCATTCCTCGTGAAGGCGATCGGCGGCGGCGACCTCTCGCGTCCGGCCCTGGTGCGAGCCATGGTACGGAGCGAGAGGGCATGGGAAGCCGTCAACCTCCTTCTGCGAAGCAGTAATGCTCGCGAAGGAGGAGGCGGGGCGCGTGAGGGAGTGGCAGTCTCTGCACCCTCACGTCCCTAGCCGCCGCAGGAGGAGACGCCCCGGGCGTCGGGAGTCGATTGCGGACTCCCGGCCACTGTAGGCGCGAGCTTGCGGGCGGCGAGCAATGGGGGGCTCGCCGCCCGGTAAGGACCAAGCTCGGGTCGACGGCGCGTAGTGTTCCACGCGCGCCTCAAAGAGATGTCAGCAGCACTGAAGGGGTCTGCTAGGACCGATGTCTGCCTGTGTCGCGTGATTGTTCGAAAGAGATACCGTGGTCCCGGCACATGGGCAACTGAAGGAACACGGGTGGGTTTTAGTCAGTAAAAGTCTGACATGCCCTCCCGCTCCGCCCAAAGAGGAAGAAGTCACTTGATGATTTCCCATCCAAAAAAAAAACATGTGTCATTCCAAAAAAAAAAAAAAACAAGCTATTAGTCCACGTCAATAACATCAGACAAAAGACTGTTCAAAACGATCTAAACAAATAAGATTGACAATTCTTCGGGCTATCTTGGTTCTCCTACGGATCTCTATATTTCTGATTCGATCGCGTAGGGGAACTCCAAGCATAGCCGTCTCCATTACGTCTCCGTCTGGTTTACCTGTGCATAATAAGCCAATAAAGTTCCCACTGGTCGGATACAGGTTGCCTCATTTCGAGAGGGAGGGTTGTAATCGACCACGACGACCCAGTGCGGGTTAGTAGATGTCACATGTCTGTGAATGATCGGTTCTGGGATATACCGGTTTCCCCATGGTGTTTTCCTTCACCATTTTGAGAGCAGGGGTGATGAAATCTTTCAAAGTAAAGCGCCACCACTGCCCTTCACCTGCGGTATAACTGTATGAGACGCAAACTGACCTGAAACCCTGGAATAATCTTGTCGGGCCGAAGACTCTTGAGGATGAGTAGCTTCTGAAAGGAGTCGTACTGACTATCCATCGGTTTTGGAAACGGTAATCTGCAATAGGTAGATATTCAAGTTGTCATTTGTGAACAAGTAGCAGGGACATCTTCGCGTAACCTGTAATCATGGATCCGGTAGGTATCTACATGATTTCCTCCTACGTTGAAAATTTTCGTAAATGATCAAAAAAAGAACTCGCAGTTTCATAAATTACGACCGTGTAGGTGTAGCACTTTTGATAATAATGAATGAGCAGAATTCATGGTTACAGTTTGTTCGTCCATGTCTCTACAACTCTGTAAGCACGTGTATCTGATAGTCTTTTTTTCTCTCAATACAAGCATTTTCTCGTGCTCTGAGGGTTCTAAATGGGTCCTACTTTTCGGTACAGATAATACAATTCACGAGCGCTCTTGTACCATTGTAATAAAATATCAATTGGAATGATTAAAACACCGTTGCTGAAATGAAACATTTGTAATTATGTGTAGGAAATGTTTCTAGGTATAATAATAATACCAGCCTGTTACTAAGCCCGCCGATATCTGTTAGAATCTCAACGTGAGAACTTAGGTGAAGTGACCTAAGAGTGAGCTGTGATTCCATCCGATGCTAGAGATTGTCACTTATGACAGCACACTTTATGCTCGCTTCACCCAAATTACGCTATAATTTGTACCGTTGTGCGTGTTTTTTACAGGATAGCACTACAGTTCTGTCTTGTCCCGTGTGGCGCCGGACGTAAAGAATAAAACCATTCTATGTTTTCCACTAAGTGTCGTAAGAAGCGACTTAGGAACTTACTAAAGAATGGGCAGCAGCGTTTGCTATGTATTTTTTCGTACCACTTGCTCAAAAAAGTGACATTCTATGCCACAAAAAACGAACATAACAATAGTCATTTTTAATCTGTTAAAAACAGGGAAAGAAAATTTTACTGAATTTCATTCATACTCTAGGGGGAGAATGTGATTTAAATTTGGAATACTTACCGAAATTTATATTGAACTACATCTGTGTTTACACCATTGAGTTTGTATATAAAGCATTATACATCTTTTTGAAAAAGGAATACGCATTTATTATGCAGTTATGATTAATAAATAAAATTACGAAAACCGACGAAGCCGTATGAGCTTGATGCCTTTGCTTTTCCGACAAAAAAATATTAGTCTAGGAATTTGCCGCGTTTTTGTTTTCTTCAAATACATAAACGTTAAGTTTATTTTAATTTATTTTTAATTGACATTATTTTTAATAAATGCTTATCTCATATTATTACTGTGTTAATTTTTTCGCAAATGGTACGAAAAGAAGAGTATTTTCCTCGGTGATAAAGCTGTCTTAGTCTTGGCTGAACTTAATTCCCTCGCTACACTCAGGACTCGTCTTAAATCCCTCGCTTCGCTCGTGATTTAAGTTTTTAAACCCCTCGCTACGCTCGGGAGTAAACCTCGAGTCCTTCGTTACGCTCGCGATTTAAATCGTCACCCGCGACAGAAGACATTGCTTTACCTCCTTGGTTAATAATCTACTATACCACCATACTGCGATCGTCAACCCGCGTGCCGAGCGAGACGATTAAGGCAAAACTCCCCAAATTGAGACAGGCCTATATCCAATAGTGGACGTCTTTCTGCTGAAATTGCGACGATGATTACCGAGTCATTGCTCAGCAAAGGCAGACAAGCCATGAGGCGAATCGACAACCACGCGCTCCCTATGATATAGAATAGGGAAGATGCAAATATAATATTTATGAAAATTTTATGATTAAAATGTTAAAAAAGTATAAAAGAAGGGCCACTGCAATGTTTTTATGTTACATAATGTTCATTTTTAACAATAATTACGAGTTAAAAATGACTTGAAACAAAACGTATTTCAAAACACCAATCAGCGTTTATAACAAGAGTGACGTCACCTCACTCCTGTTATGACAACTTATTGAGGCTATGGATGTAAAAGTTAATATTATTTTATGGGAATATTAATTGCATTTTTATTGTAAAAAATGGAAGGTAGGTTTATAAAAGCAGATTCCAGGAATTTACTAAGAGTTATTTTTCAGAAAAAGTTTTCCTCCACCCATTTTAAACTTTAATCCAATTTTTGACGTCATTCTCCAACTATAAATGTAATACATGTTATAGACAAGTTTGTAAGTATTAGGTAGGTTACTAACGTGTTTTCACGTACAAGCAGATTTACTAAACATATAACAAGTATATTCGCTGACTTATTACGTCAAAGTGATCTTCACAGTTCACAGCATCGAATAATGCAAAAAGGAAAGAAAGCTATGCAATGAAGAATGAATGATGCATGATGATGATGTGATGTATTGTGGATTGCAATAAAGTTTTGAGTATTGAAATGGTGTTTGGAGAAAACTGAAATTTCTTTTCGCAGCTTGAAACCAACTTTTTCTCAGTTTTGGGTCTCAAGGTCCAGTCAAAAACAATTTATTTGGAAACTTTGTTTAAGTATACACGGACTCACTGGCTGGATTATTAGTGGTATTGTTACGATCACCTGATGTTGACGGATAGTCCATTTTAAATTTTTCAAAAAAAACTATCTCAAAAGTCGAAAAAATATGCAAAAGTATGAAAGCCGACCAACAAATACAACCAGTGACAGACAAGAATGACGTCATCGGAACTATAGGTCCGTTTTCGCGGGAAAATTTAAACTGTCAATTTAAAACCTCATTTTTTCCGATAAATTACAATATTTTAATTTTTTTATATATTTGTGGTCTATTCTACATGGAATTCTTTAAAGTGAAAACAAAAATAAAAATATTGCATGTTGCCTATTTAAGCAGCCTATTATAGGTCAGGCTTTAACGTGGTTAAGATACACTAATAAAGTATATTTAATTTTGGCCAATTAGCAATATTTCTAATAAGGCCCATTGTGAGCGACCACGTTTCGGTTCCGTAGGTCATCACTGGCAACACACACTGTTCAAAGACTTTCGTCTTGAGACACTGCGGTATGTGGGACAATATTTGAGCAAATACGCCAAGTGAAGTGCGATCATTGGACTCACCTGTGCGGCGTATGCGAGTCGTAGTACGTCTTGAAGAACCGAATGTTGGTATCGAAGTCAGTGAGGATGGCAGACATAGTGCTGACTGTGGCTAGCTGCTGCAACTCCAGCCACATCCGAGGAGATATCCACTTCGGATCCGGGTTGTCTATCTCCTACAGGCCACAAAAGATATTTTGTTTTGGAACTTTATGCACGTATTCAAATCAAAATAAAATCAAAAGTAAATGTTTTCTTTTTAATTTTTATATTTCAGTTGATTGAATGAAAGGTAAATTGCGGTTTACGATTTATGACGTATTAAAAAAACTTCTTACTAGATCTCGTTCAAACCAATTTTCGGTGGAAGTTTACATAGTAATGTACATCATATATTTTTTTTAGTATTATCATTCTCTTATTTTAGAAGTTACAGGGGGAGGGGGACACACATTTTACCACTTTGGAAGTGTCTCTCGCGCAAACCATTCAGTTTAGAAAAAAAATATTTTTGAAACCTCAATATCATTTTTGAAGACCTATTCATAGATACCCCACACGTATGAAAAAAAAAATTGAGTTTCAGTTCTAAGTATGAGGAACCCCAAAATTTATTGTTTTTTTTTTCTATTTTTGTGTAAAAATCTTAATGCGGTTCACAGAATACATTTACTTACCAAGTTTCAACAGCATAGCTCTTATAGTTTCGGAAAAAAATGGCTGTGACATACTCGGACAGACAGACAGACAGACAGACAGACAGACAGACAGACAGACAGATCGACAGACAGACAGACCGACAGACAGATAGGACGAATCTATAAGGGTTCCGTTTTTTGCCATTTGGCAACGGAACCCTAAAAAGATGCCACAGTTGAATGTATACTCACAGTTTCAAGCTTCGCCCCACTCAATAAGAAGTTGAACTCCTCTCCCCGTATAACTCCCTTGTCCAGTAATATTCTGACACACAGTAGGAAGGCGAATAACAGTTTGTGTCGCTCGAATAGACTTCGACATACGTTCTGGTATAGGAGGAAGGTAAAGTGGACTATTATCACGTCTACTCGTTCCACAATGTCCTCTGAAAACAAGATTAATAAAAAAATGTTAACTTCAAAACCAGTCGCTTTTCGTATGTGTACAATTCTTCGAAAGTCCACAATGGACTTGCGGACTACGATTATCGCAATCCTTAAGAGATTTTATTCTGGAAAGTGTTATTTCCTTTATTGCATTAAACAAACCAATAAAATTATTTTTAAATATAAGAATAAAAAATAAAAATAAAACATTAAAAAATATAAAAAATTGTAGCCCACCGGTATCGGAAACAGGGTCCAAGCTACCGATGGTCAGGGCCCCAGAGAAAGGAAGCTCCTAACGATAGGCCATGTGTCCAGAATAACCGCTTTCTGGATCAGGCCGTTGTTCCAGCTGCTCAACGAGAGCCTCTTTTTTTTGGATGGGAAATCATCATATGACTTCTCCCGCTCTGGGCGGAGCGGGAGGGCGTGTGTGACTTTTACTGACTAAAACCCACCCGTGTTCCTTCAGTTGCCCATGTGCCAGGGTCACGGAATCTCTTTCGAACAATCACGCGACCCCGGAACGAGAGCCTCTTCAGGTGTTGGTCGAGCTTCTTGGCTATTATGCTATTAGCCGTCACGACTATCGGCACAATGATTGCAGTATCCACATCCCACATCACGACAACCCCGCGAGCTAAGTCAATATACTTGATCTAAGATTCTATCTTAAGTATTATTATTAAAAGCCTGTGCTGTCGCGCTGTAGGGCAAAGGCCTTAAGATTAAAATACCTTACCATTAGGCTCTGTCTCGGCCATGGCTCTAACGAAGAGCTTCGCGAACCATTCCAGCGAGTACTGGTACATGGGGTCGACGTTCGCCATGTCGGACAGGCAGAAGAACAGGATGGAGCCGCGCTCGGCCACCGGGACGTACCCGCTGCGAGCTTCATCGATTTCAGCCGTGGTGCGTTCTATATCTTCCACTTTTATCTAGAACATTTCATTCACATTAAACCTAAGGCGTTCCGTCTGATGTCGAATGTAAAGAGTAGCACGATTCCATCTCTTCTAAGGGACTTACTAGAGAATGGGCAGCAGCGTTATCTAGGCATTTTACCACCATACTGCGATCACCAACCCGCCAGTCAAGCGTGGCGATTATGGCAAACCGCGGACGTCTTTTTATTGAAATGATGATGATGATGACAACGTTACATCACGCTTAAAATCCTCGAATGGTTAGCAAAGGTGTGCCAATAGTACACCCAGTTCCAGTGACCTATATTTATGTTCCATGTAATCGGAGTCGATTGCCGATGGGGCCAAAAGGTTCTGGAATGGCGACCCCGTATTAGAAGTCGTAGCGTTGCAAGGCCTCCAACAAGGTGGACCGATGACCTGGTGAAGGCTTCAGGAATTCGCTGTATGCAAAAAGCACTGAACCGGTCCAAGTGGCGGTCCTTGGGGTAGGCGTTTATCGAGTAGTGGACGTCTTTCGCTGAAATTATGGTGAAATAACTGGGGGAAATGACAAATAGGGGGGCGAGCATATTGCCATCTACCAGGCAGAAATCCAGTCTCCGTGCTGCTACCGAGAAAGCCTTTATGGAAAAACAATAACTCTTTACCCAGCCCGGGATTCAAACCGAGGACTTCACGGTCAGCAATAGCCCTTGCGATCACTAGGGCAACGAAGCAATAAATTCACATTTATTATAATTAATGTCAACAAAATATTGTAAAACATTTTAAAAGAGTAACTAGAAAGCTTCTTGTACATTATTCCATATACGAAACCCTTTTGGAATGGACAACTAATCAGTTCATAGTTATTTTACCCCTAACAGTGGCAACCCAACAGCAACCTTATTGTAAAAAGAATAAAGATCACTGTGATAATGACGAAATTGTTATTGGACACAAGCCAAAAGCCACCTTATTACAACGAGAACAAACAACACATTGATTTTGACAGTGTCGCAAAATCACAGGTGAAATAACTTTGAATCGCAAAATCACAGGTTGAATAACTTTGAATCAATTTTCTTGTAAATTTTGACGTTCAGGAACTCACTAGAATCTCGGCACTCTTAATCTTGATGGCTTCCAGTGTTAAGATGAGCGGGAGATCGTCGACCGGAGACCCCTCGCTGTTGGACAGGCCATACAAGATGTCTGCCTGCATCTCCGCCAGTTGCGAGGCCATCTGTGCGCGCGACACGATCAGCTGACCGCGGAGCTCTTCTAGATCGGGGCGCTCTTGGGCAACTACGGTTGATAGGAGTTGCTCGGCTAGACCACTGGTAGATGGAGTTAATTTATTTATTTAACCATTTATGTAGACACATATATAAACAGACAAGAAGAATATAACAGGAAAATTGCTACAGAGGTGATGCTTATTTCTATAGAAATCTCTTCCAGCATACCCACGATAAGAGATAAGATAAAGAGATGTAGACAGCGTGCGTAAGAGAAAAATAGAAAATAAAATACATATAATAAAAAACCATTCACTTAATAAAATTAAACAAATAATATGAGAATAAAGTTACATACATACAAACAAACATGCATACAGAATTCTAAAATAAATATCATTATAGATTTATACCTAAAATAATAAATACATGATGTAATAAATACATACATAGTTATGACAATGTGGACAAATGATAGTGCTCTTTCACTCTTCTCTTTTTTTTTACCACATGACCACAGGTTATTTGGTTACTTAAAGAGTCAAAAGAGCGATTTTTGTAAAGCAGTCTCGTGATCAACGAATGTGCTATTGTATGGCTTTGAAGCTAAGCAGAGATGCCAAAATTCCGCTAGTCTATTGGTTGTTCGAGACACACTCCGTTCTCCCCGCTTTGGTGATTGGAAAGTGGAAACCAGATCTGCACCCTAATTACGTAACACACTACCAATTACAATCTGAATTAGTTTTAAAAGATATGATAATATTTTGCTTCTTATGTTCGAAATGTTTCTTTGCTTAACAACGTAAATAACGCGACGAATGTTCTAGATCTTCCAAAATGAAAACCACTGCTACTGTTAGTGTGTTACGCAATAATCCTGCTGATGCTAGAGGACACTACGGGCCTCTTCCACCACAAATCAATAAATGCGCTAAACATATTGAAAAACCGTACACAAAATTCGCGCTTTTAACATATTGAAAACATCACCCTGACTCTGTCATCTTCATAAGATTAACAGAAACAGGAACGATGTTTTAAATTTGTTTAGCGTTGATTCAAAATTAATTAAATTCAAATAAATTTTAAGCCGTATTATGAAGTGTTAAGGTCACAGTTCCGACATAAAAAGTGGAGAAGGTGCGTTATTTATACCGCATATCCTTTTCTCTGTTACCCGGTAACAATGATGATTCAATGATGAGAGCAGGGGTGGCCCACTGATATCGGCCTCGACTCGAGTTAGGTCGTGAGTATGAGCCCTGGCAGACGCCTTAAGGTGTCTTCACACAGCGGGCGCGACGCGGCGGGACCGGGCGGCGACGCGACGCTGAGTAGTTGTAATGTACTAGATATTATGGACGACTTCACACAGAGCGCTCGGCGCGACGCGCCACGCCGCACGTACGTCCTTTTTGGCAATCTATGTGCGCAAAAAGTTTTAATTTTAGTTGATGCGATCTATTTACAGTATTTTTTTCCAAATACCCAGATAGTCAGGCAACTCACAAAACGCAGTGTTTTGACATTTCGCGCGCTTCTGAACGAAAGAACAAAGAAGTCGCGACATGTTTGCGCGCACAAAGCGCTACGCGTTGCGTCGTCGGTCAGTCGGTCCACTTGTTTCGAGGCGACCAAACGGTTCTTTCGAATGTGAAGTGATCAACTGGTGCCATGGAACAAACGCGTAAAGGTATGTGCATCAACAGTATTTAACTTTTAATTCGATTTTTGCATTTAAAATTACATAACGGAACCATAGAACCAACTAGTAATTTAGTAAAAAAAAAAAGTTATTATTTCATGATTATTGGACCGCAACTATTTTTGTTGGTAGTTGTTAGTCTTGAAATTATTATGTATGTGTAGTGTAACTAAGTGACATTCTGGCAAATTACGTTTTGGCTGCAGCAACTTGCAGTAACTATTTTTATGTATTTTTAGACCTGGCGGAAGGAGTAAAGAGGGGTGAGCTGTTCGACATCTGGCGAAATGAACCTGTTTCTTCTTTAAAATTTGAAGCTGTATTGAAATATTTGACAGATACAACAAATTTACAAGACTTCGACGATGCATTGAGGGGCACATTCAAAAATAAAATTTACAATTTTTGTGTGCAATTGCTCGTGACATGGAAAAATTGTTATCGTACCAAGAAAACATTTTTGCAACAAAACAAAGAATGGTTAGATGGTCGCCTGACTGTCGATGTAAATTGTGAAGTAGTACGAGATATAGTTGGTGATGGTGAACATAGGACTAGGAGGCGAGGACGCCCACGAAAATTGTTTAAAGAATGCAGTCGGTCATCGAAAAGGCGAAAGTTACAAAAGCTCGTTCGAGAGGCCTCTAGCCAGGAACTAGCACTAGCCACTCAAATGAGTCTGAGAGCAGATGGCAAAAGGGATACTGCAAGAGTTTTACACAGCATCACCTCAAAGAGCCAATAAAGTAAAAAAACGCCTTACTCCGTCAGACAATTTACCAATCAAGATGACCAAAGAACGCGCTTTAGCCATGTACGTAGATAATAAGCTAACTAAAGATCAATACATAGATATCCAACAGACATCTAAAGAGTATAAGGCCAACATATTTCCATCCTATAATAGACTTTTGGAAGCGAAGAAAGAGACATACCCTGTCGATATAGAAATCACTGAAATATCTGGCACAGTGACACTTCAGTCTCTGTTGAATCACACTATACAGAGACTCGCCTTTGCACTACAAGAAGTGTTGACAGCAAACATAGACAAATATGACCCCAGTAACATCAACGTCATATTCAAGTGGGGCTGTGATGGTGCTTCGGGACAGAGTCGATATCATCAAGCTTTTGAAGACAACAGCAATGATGACTCGAGTTTGTTCTTAATAATGATAGTACCTCTTCAAATCAAAGCTGGTAGAGACGTGGTTCTATGGCAAAATCCAGTACCCTCTTCGACAAAGTACTGTAGACCTATTAAAGTGATTTTTCATAAGGAGACTGCAGGCTTTGTTAAGCAGGAAGTTGACAATATCAAAAGACAGATCGAGAGGTTGGTTCCGACAAAAATAGATATTGAAGGACAGCAGTATACTTTTCACCCAATTTTGACGCTAACTATGATAGATGGTAAAACCTGCAGCACACTTTCAGGTACTGCCAATCAAAACTGCCATGTATGTGGAGCCACTCCAAGCATGATGAACAAATTGGACCTAGTTCGTGCGAGACCAACCAATAAAGATTCTCTGCAACTTGGCATGTGTAGCCTACATGCTTGGATAAAGTGTTTAGAACGCGTTCTGCATATCGCGTACAGGTTAGATATAAAAAAGTGGCAAATTTCTACACAAAACAAGGCCTCCACAGATGCGAAAAAGAAACATATACAAGAGAGGATTCGAAAAGAAATGAATCTCCTTGTCGACTTGCCTAAGCAAGGCTATGGCAGCTCAAACACAGGAAATGTAGCAAGAGAGTTTTTTAAAAATCCACAACTAGCTTCACAAATTACAGGCGTAAATGAGGAGCTAATAGATAGACTCGCTACGATTCTGCGAACTATATGTTCTGGTTTTGCTGTCAACCTCTCGGCATTTGAAGCATTTGCGGCGGACACAGCTGAATTGTATGTTAGAGCCTACAGCTGGTTTTATATGCCTCAAAGCGTGCACAAGCTACTGATCCACGGTACTTTAATAATGGAAAAAGCGATAATGCCGATAGGTTCGCTATCTGAAGAAGCCCAAGAGGCTCGAAATAAAGATGTCACACGAACGTCAGATGAACACACTGGCTGCATACCTCAATCAGTTCTGGATTTGCTGGATGTGCCTGAGATAAACGCAGACTAAATAATTGTTTTCTATACACCTACTTCGTCATGTAAATATTGTGAAAAATATACTACTTTCTTGTTCGCTACAATTTGTTTTATTTACTTAAAAATGGACACATCTTAGGAAAATTAGAATTTTTAGATAGAAAATACAGAAAACGGAACCCCCACGTGCATGTCTAAACTTTCATTTGGCTTAAATTATATTACTGATACTATAAGGTTTCTTAAATACGACAATGGAATGCTTTTTGCGCGAAATATCATGTAAAATAATATTGAGCGCATAAATTGATGAGAAGGACGTACGTGCGCCGCCGCTGCGCCGAGTCGGAATACAACTCAGAGGCCGGCGTGCCGCGGGCGGGGCGCGAGCGCAGCGTCGGCAGGACGGCGATAAATTGCAGAAGTATCACAAGTTTTAAATTGATTGACTGCGTCTTACATTTAATAACAGTTTTGTATGTTAGTTGATACGAGTAATGGATAGTGAATGAAAGTGAGCGACCGCCGACATTAGCTGTGATTGACTAAAACATTTTCATTACGAGTACAGTTTCAAATAACTAGCGCACGTGAATCAATTGAATTTGAACTTTATGCCAATGTGATTAGAGTCACACGACGCAAGCTTGTTTATTACAATGACTGTATGCTTTATTTAGTAAGTAAACTCAATTAATTTAAAGTGAATAATTTGATACATTTAATCTAAGAAACCCGTTAAATCTTATTGAAAAGGCAAAAAAATTTAAACAGTTCGGTTTAAAGCATAGGACCAATTTCCTAACAATTGAAATGATTTGGTTTTCTGTTTTGTCTCTGTAACTTTTTGATCATTCACATGACAAGGCAGCGCGGCGCCGCACAGTGGGTTGCAAATCGCGAGATAAGAAAGGTAATTCATAATTACCATGTGATTTCAATTTAGTGAAACGAACTTTTGTGATTTTTTAGACTGTCTTGGCTTATAGTATAAAAAAATATTGTGAACTTGACTAAGCATACTCATATTTAAAGCATTTAACCATTTTTTTTTTGTGTTGTTAGTTAGATACTTCATTAAAAAATAAGAGCAAGAGCGTTTCCACGTCTGAATTGCTCAACATTTTTTCAATGAATGAATCGCGGCGCGTGGATCGTCCCCATACAAGAGGTCGGACATAGAATCAAAAATTGAAAAAGTATCTAATTAAAAAAAAAAAAAAACAAAATGTACAGTTGCATTTTTCTATTAAAGAACAACAAAAATTGTTTTACGCTTTTTTTATTTGACCAGCACTTTAGGCACTATTCGATGAAAACTTTTACTTTTGTATGGAAACGAACACAAAAATGTATGTATCTCATGATTCCCTCTTTGTTCGACTTGTGGATTTTCACTACTGTTATTTACCCATTTTATGCCACATTTTCTTCAAGGACACATGGTGCCCCCAGAGTGCCCCTAACGAGATATTTTGCCTATAGTAACTATGTTTGTTATTGTATTACTGATGGAATGGAGGTACATTCAGTATACTTATTACTGAGAATTAGTCATCACTAAGTAGTTCCTTAAATAACAGGTGCATTTTTGAGGACTTTAATGACTTATGAACACTTTTGTTGCAACATAACAAAAGCGTTAATAAGTCATTAAGTAACGACTACCAGTACTTGCTTAATCTAATTAGTTATTGTAATTACTATGTTCACAGCCCTTAAGCTCTGCAGTGTGATTGGCTCATGTCATAATTAGCTTATCAAATTCATTGCTAGTTATAGTTATTTTTGTGTGTTTTGCACATGTGTGTTGTTCTTTAATAGAGGAATGCAACTGTATATTTTGTTTTTTTTTTTTAAATTAAATACTTTTTCAATTTTTGTCTATGTCCGACCTCTTGTATGGGGACGATCCACTGTGCGCCGGCGGGACGGGACGTGATCGCGCCCGCAGTGTGAAGGCTCCCGCCGCGCCGGCACCCCGCCACGTCGCGTCACGTCACGTCCCGCCCGCTGTGTGAATAGAGCTTAAATCAATTTCGGTTGCAATGTATTTTGAACTCTGTAATGTATGTCATAAAACGTACGTTTCTAAATCTAAGATTCAAGAATACACAAAGTGTTTACCTAGGCACCAGCGCGAAGTTGACGACCATGACTTTGACAGAGGTTTCCGGCTTGTACTTGGGGTTCGGCAATTTGGTGGTGATGTACATCTTGAAGCCGGCCATGAACGGGATTAGGGAGTCGCCTAATTTCAGCACCATCTGTCCAGCTTGACGGAAGTATTGGCGCTGGAAATATAGGATAGAATTTATAAAGATTTCTTGTATTGAAAATATAAGAGTTTTAAAAAACATGAAATAAAAATAGCCTATTGCAGGTTTTTGCGAGTACTAAATCATACATTAATTTAAGCAACTTTCATTCACATGATGTTTAATGTTGGGGAGTTTGTTGCGCCACTTCTTCTTCCCAGATATAGCACTAGGAAGTGATGAAGGGCGGGCGTTTTGGTGGACTGTCTTTTGTAACTTTGACGTTCAAAAAGTGCTGACTCTCAGCCTAGTTTGAATAAATGACTTTTGATTTTGATTTCATACACAGGTGAACACAGGTCCAAAGAAGCGAGGTAGACCCCTTCTCACTTCGATGTCTGTAGTCAACAATGACCTGAAGCAAACCCAAGTGAATGACTCGACGACCCAGAACCGAAACATCTGGCGATGAATGACGAGGAGAGCCGACCCCAAATGAAATGGGATAAGGCTAGGCAAAGAGAGAGAGAGAGAGAGAGATTTTGATTTCATACAATAACATGATGTACACTCGTGACCCGTGATTGCAATGACTTTACATGGTCAAATTAAATTAGGTAAGTAGCGAAATTCTGCAAACATGATAGGTATCTATGTCTAAACATTATCCAATAAAAATAAAAAGACGTGTTTTATTTTGGGGCTGAACGACCACAGGTTTGTTGTTACTTTATGAGCTAAAATATACCTTTATTTTTTTTGGTTTTATTGTTATAAATACAGATTCACAGACGTTACGAGAATTGAGCCATAATGCCTGTGAAGCTTACAAACAAAAAGGGTTTTTTATTGCAGTTGCGTATCCCAAAAAAAAACATCCAATTGATTTCGTTTTTGTTTGACCATGTTTAGATATCGATACCCATGACGTCCGCGGAGTTTGGCTAGCTATTTTAATTTGACCATATATGAAATTTCATAAAATAATTCCAAGTTCAACACCTACACATGACCTTGGAGACCAAGTTGATAACACAACTATTCATCGTCTTTTTTTTTTGTGTGTGGGAAAACATCAAATGACTCTTGGGCGGAGCGGAAGGGCGTGTCAGACTTTTACTGACTAAAACCCACCCGTGTTCCTTCAGTTGCCCATGTGCCAGCGTCATACTGTCTCTTTCGAACAATCTCGCGACCCTGGCAGGCACCGGTCCTAGCAGACCCCTTCAGTTCTGCTGACATCTCTTTGAGGTGCGCGTGGAACACTACGCGCCGTCGACCTGAGCCTGGTCCTTACTGAGCGGAGAGCTACCTCGCGCCTACGGTGGCCGGGAGTCCGCTATTGAGTCCCGACGCCCGGGGCGTCTCCTCCTGCGGCAGCTAGGGACGTGAGGACGTTCAGTAACGCTTACATTAGTTAAAGCAAAATATTTCTTACAAGGATCTTTTTTTCTTTCAAAAAAGTTCATAGGCACGGCAAGGTTGTAAGTACAACCTCGTATTGCCTCTGGACTTTTTGGCCGAAATAAATGATTTTTATTTATTTTAAAACCGGAAAATTATGTCAGTTTTAATCAAATAGACGAACGCTTTTTCGTTATCAAAATGTGTCAATTTCAATACGAAAGCCTTCGAATGCTTGTGAACAGCTATACTGACGTGCTGTAAGGTGAGGATCGCGTTCCATAATATCTATTATCCATTTACGATAGCATTGTACAGAAGTTTAAAAAAAAAACTTTGTACTCGTAATGTACACTTTGTAACAAAAGCACATTAAACTTGTTACAGTTACGATTACATCCAAAGTTACAATCAATTTATAAACCAGCTATTCTGTAATCATTTTAACTTTTTATCTTATGAAATTAAGTGGCTTATATTAAGATTTATTATTTCATTTGAATTTAAAATTAAAATGTCAAAGTTAAAAGCCTAAAAGAAGCAGGATGGACAATACCGAGAACGTCTTGCATTCATCAATCAGCATTTGATTGTTGGTTTCATTCATTCGTTTTATTGTAAGTTTGTAATGTGTTATGAAGCAGAACTTACTAATAATAAGGCATTATTTCAAATAAAATGACCTTATTTCGTTTATCTCAGTATTTAATACTGTCTTAAATCCATCTAAAAAGTTATAACTTAGCTTTATAATAAAAATTTTTGCCTCTTGCTTCTCGAGCCCCTTTTTTTTAAAGAGCAGCTACAATAAATGAAGTAGGTATAGTTTAGTTTAAGTTTATTTATTTTCATAATCAACAGGTTTTAACAAATAAGTTGTTCTGTTAAGTTCGAAGTATCACATACCTTCAATACAGGATCCAAAGCCGGGTCTAGTTCTTCTCCAACATTCTCCAGCAAGATCGGCTTACCGAACCTTAGCGCTGATTCGAAGTTTCTCAAAAGATCTCTGTCGTTCGGCTTGCATACTATTAAACCTTCGAGTTTTCCCTAAAGTATGAAAATACAAACAGTGTTAAAATGAATAGAAAACTACTTTGCATGTCTTAAATATAGATAGACTAGCTTCTGCCCGCGACTTCGTCCGCGTTAAATTTCTTGCTCCTCCGACCCTTCCCGTCGCGTCTAATCGCCTACCCGTGCGATTTTCCCCGTTTTTACAACATTTTTCATTACTGCTCCGCTCCTCTTGGTTGTAGCGTGATGTTATATAGCCTATAGTCTTCCACGACAAATAGGCTACCCAACACAAAAATAATTTTTCAAATCGGACCCGTAGTTCCTGACATTAGCGCGTTCTATCAAATAAACAAACAAACTCTTCAGCTTTATAATATTTGTATAGACGCATTACGAGTTACTAGTAGTAGCTCGTAGGTTAGAACCCAGCTAGGCACTTCATCAGCAGCCTATAATGTTCCCACTGCTGGGACACGCAGGCCTCCTCTCGGTGAGAGGGAGTGGGCCATAATCCACCACGCGTGCTCAGTGCGGGTTGGTAGATGTCACATGTCTTCGAATCTTTGGTTCTGAGACATGTCGGTTTTCGTACGATGTTTTCCTTCACCGTTTTGAGCACTGGTCATGAAAAAAATTACACAAAGTAAAACGCCTGCTTGGGTTCAAACTCACGACCTACCACTCGTAAGTCGCGGTCGCTACCACTGGGCCACCACTGCTCTCACCATTAACTGTAACGCCTACTTATTATTTTTTGTATTTAAATACAGTAGGGCCTCGATAATCCGTACCCAAGCTAATCCGAATACCTCTATAATCCACACGACCCCCGCCCCCGCGCGTTGCCGTTTGTTGGTAACTCGCTATTGCACACTCGTATTTTAGTGCCGAATTGAACTTTTTAGACATTACACGTATCGTACTTGAGATGAACTCGACATTTCTATTCCTGAAAAAACTTTTTAACAAAAAATTAAACCGTCAAAAAACAGACAAGCAAAAAATAATGAACCTTAAAATTATGAGTCGGCGCTTGGAGTGATCTTTGTTCATTGATTTTTCAGCACCGACTCAAAATTTTAAGGTTTATTATTTTTTGCTTTTCTGTTTTTTCGACGGTTTAATTTTTTGTTAAAAAGTTTTTTTATTTTGTATTTTTTTATGGTTTTAATGTACTAATAATACTTGGCAAGGTATACCCTATCCAATTAAAAAATAATTATCAAAATCGGACTACTCTGTACAAAGTTATGCGTGGTTATACATTACAATCAATGAGTGAACAATCAATCATCCCCTGTTTTCCGACCCTTAGGGTTCGATTTTGTTTTCCAAATTTATATGGGACCACTCTCGGGGTATACCCTTTCCAATAAAAAAAGAATTATCGCCATCGGACTACTATGTAAAAAGTTATGCGTGGTCATACATAAAAAAAATATATATATATACGCGTCGAATTGATAACCTCCTCCGTTTTTTTTCGTCGGTTAAAAAATGCTTTTGCGCAAATTAAGGGACAAAGCGTTTTCAATGACGCTAAATACTAACCGTCAATGTACTATATCAGAATTCTTCAAAAAAGTATAAATGTACATGTGTTTAATGTAATAGCATTATCCTACATATACGTAATTATATTGTACCATTTTCTAATGATTAAAACATAGTTTCCATAGTAAATTTCTTGTTTTTTTTTTTCAAAAATTTCTGCATATTATAATCCGAACGCTGCGTCCATCTGAACAGGTATAAATTTTAGGTGTTCGGATTATCGAGGCCCTACTGTAATTGTATATTTAGTTAGTGAGTCATCCAGTTTAGTACCTAGTGGAAATAGTTGTAATATACTTATACAACGTGTTTCCTATTGATATCCGATATCTCTCTTTGACGCGATCTCATTAATACCTTGTATATTGCTAAGAATAATTTTTATTTAATTGAGATTTGTAATGCTATTACTTATTATTATTATTGACTTACTCGTGTGTTGTATAAAATATTATTTGTATGATTGTAATGTTTATTTCAAATAAGACATTAATAAATACCATTGCTCTAATCCATTTATTGGCCTGCGTTTGCGGATCGATGATGAGTGGCCACCTTCTAGAGTTGAACATCAGCACCGCAGACTCCACGGACATCGGGTCGCGAGGAAGACCATACATCTGCCACGTCCTGGAGAAAAGGAAAATGTTTGAAAGTTGCAAAACAAAAATGCGATCTCAAGGGTGTTATCTTTTAATCGGTACATCTCGCACCTGGACACGAGTTGCCTTGGCTTTCCTGGAAGTCTTTAAATAGACTCCGGACTCAGGTAGGCCGAAGTAAAGAAAACCTGCTCAGGTGAAGATTCACAGATGACTCCGCCCTAGAGTGTAAATATGGTGCTGTCCAACAAATAATGCGGCATTTTATATCTTGTCTAGCGTGTGCTGTTGTTAGTTGATGAACGCTACTGAAAGTGCTAAACTTGTAGAAAAATTCTGGGCTAACTATATTGAGATTGCTCTCGACACGCTAAGAAGAAGATCTCTTAATCGACTAAAGCCAGCCCGCTGCAGGTCGTACGCAGTCAGTTGGGAGTACTGGGACTAGGCACGTGGAGCCACGTCACGATGCTGACTCACCTCTTGAGCTGTCCGTGCGTTTACAGCTACGCTATGGAAGATCTTTGCGACGCCAACGCAAACGTCATAGAATCGACCGAATTCGATCGAAGCTTATCATCAAAACGACGAAGAAAATAAAGGGTGTGATACAAAAGGTTCTGAATTTCGTCATCTGGCTTTCACCAAATGGCTAGGATGATGGATCGAATGATGATTGAAGGTCTCCAACTGTTTGGGTTCGCGCGGATGTCAACAAGTAGTAATCAGAACGAGCGTAATAAGGACGATAAGTACCTCGCAACGGACTAAGAACATTTATATAATTTATACTTTTCATTTATATAAACATTTCCTAATCTAAATAAGCAATTCTTAGCTCATAGCATATCCGTTGCTAATCTAATTTGCACAGGCGCTTTGCCTGTGTATTTAGTTAGTTAAACTAACTGTCATTTTCACTTGCCTCAGAACCTCTGTACATGTAACATCGATTTTAAGAAATATATTGTAATTTGCTTTTATTGGGACTTTAATTGGCACCAGTTTATCCCTAAAGATATAACACATTTAATTTAACAAACTCGCAGCTACCTAAAAATTTATACCTTAAGACAATAAAATTAGAGTCAGAATATCCGTGCTCGTTAATTGTGAGGATATTAAGTCCACACCAGAAATCCCAAAATACATTGACCGCTTAACAAATTTAAATAAAACATCGTTATATTTCCTTCAATCGCCTAAAAAGTTAGAGAAAGAAGTAAGTAAATTTATTGACAGACTAGCTGTACCCGGGGCTTTGCCCGCATCATACGTCTATTGCTGGACATAGGCCTCCCCCAAGCACCGCCAATTTGGCTTGATTTTTAGGGGGGTTTGCCATAATCACCACGCTTGGCAGGAGGGTTCGCAATTGCAGTATGGTGATAAAATGCATAGAGAACGCGGTGCCCCATCTTTACTAAGTCCCTTATGCCCGGTTTCTGAAGTTCCAAGATAAACTCTCAACAACTATTCATTCAATAAAGTTATGCATAAGATAAACGTGGGCTAACTGTCACTGCGTTTCTGAATACAAAACAAACCATTCAATAACTATGAAACTGTCAACTAGTTTTTTAGATGCCGCTAGATGGGTCTGTTTATGAGATTGCATCTAAAATTGATTTTTAACCGACGAAAAAAAACGGAGGAGGTTATCAATTCGACGCATACATTTTTTTTTTTTTATGTATGACCACGCATATCTTTTTACATAGTAGTCCGATTGTGATAATTCTTTTTTATTGGAAAGGGTATACTCCGAGGGTGGTCCCATATAAATTTGGAAAACAAAATCAAACCCTAAGGGTCAGAAAACAGGGGATGATTGATTGTTCACTCACTGATTGTAATGTTTAACCACGCATAACTTTATACAGAGTAGTCCGATTTTGATAATTCTTTATTCATTGGATAGGCATCCATTTCATTGGCATTCCTTGCCAAGTATTATAAGTACAAAAAGCCACAAAAAATTATGAAATAAAAACTTTTTACCAAAAAATTTAACCGCCGAAAAAACTGAAAAACAAAAAATAATAAACCTTAAAATTATGAGTCGGCGCTGGAAAATCAATGACCAAAGATCACTTAAAGCGCCGACTCATAATTTTACGGTTTATTATTTTTTTATTATTTAAATGGTCTTTAAAACTTATTTAATAAACAAAAGAATTTTTTTCAAGGGTAAATAACTGGCCTAATATTATTTTAGTTAAAAATATGTAAAGTCGTTATTTTATATTTATGGGTAAAACCTTCTTTTCTATTGTCAGTACTCAGTTCATTGTTTATGATTCCTGATATTAATTTTACTTCGCTGTCGGTTACAATACATGTCTTTCGAATCGTTTGCGCTTCCATTCTTTTATATAATAACAGAATGGAATCTGGAAAACGTAGTAAACATACTGAAAGAGAGAAGATGCTTCTTATCGAAGTGCATATTTAACTTGAAATTGCCAAGATATGTTTTTTTTTTTATTTGGTCCCCATTATACCTACATAATTGTACAATTTTCCAGTATGAAATATTTATAAAAGAGAAAGTTAGCAACCTAAAATATTGCTCCAACAATAGCCGACGGAAATGGTTTCCTTCAGAGGAAAGGGGTTGATCAACAGAGTCTATTACGATTCCTTGTTCAGAAGCAGAATCAATTATCAGTGAATCATTTTGCTTTAGAGCTATATTAATTATGTAACACAACTGTTGCAACAATTACAGCTAATGTGTGATCTTATTTTAACCGTAATTTTAGAGAGGCATTGAAATCTTCTTTTCCACTCACCAAATGTTCTTTCAATTGTGTTTCTGGTCTTTATTTGTACTTCATTGTAACGTTTTACCGCATTTGTAGCTGGATTTAAGAATAGTGTTATCATGAACTTTCTACAAGGATAAGCACTGTCTCCCATGAGGTGACCATCTATCTCATTATTATCGAGTCGCACTCGTAGGAATGAGTTATAATAGACGGTACTGTCATGCAACGAGCATCTATATCACGAATGTATAACTTTGCATCACATACAACTTGTACATTAATAGAAAAGAAACTGTTGAGGGTTTTTACCCAAAATTATTTTGAATAAAAAGCTTCCGATGATTTAATAGTTGTATTCCGTGCAAAGACAAGATGAAGAAGAAAAAAATAACATAAAGTTTACAACGTGTACTTAGAAAATAAATTCTTAAAAACTAAATGTTTATGCAATGAGCCGTATTTGTGCATTATTGCTCAACAAACTTGATTAGGCGTTTGATTAAAAGCGCTAGTAATCTAAACAGAAACCTTTTCTATTTCTAAATAATTCTGCTCGGTCACCACCAGGAGATTGAATTGGTATGTGTGATCCATCTACACAACCAATTACATTTGGAAATCCAGCTAAATTAAAAATTTGTGCCTTGACTTCTCTCAGGTCTTCGAAATTTGGCATACCTATATAACTTGTAGCCAGCTTGGCTATTTCATTGTTAATTTATAAAGAACTCTAGTGGTTTTGTGAACCAATGAATACTTGGAATGTACCTGTAGCGTAAAATCGTAATGCGATCAAAATTTTTATCAAAACAGACAATGGACTTTTGCGATGCGTAACGGTAGCTAGAGCAGGGCTGATAATATCGCTTAGGTGTAATGGTACAGTGTTATTATCAAAACGATATCTCAATTTAAATTCTTCATCCGTAATACCATAACATTTCGAATGGATTTCTCCTACGTCTTAACCCTAGATTACTAACCTATCCTACAAGTGACGTTGTTACTAAACATTCGTAAAAAATACGACAGGAAAATAAAACAATAAATCTACGAATTATAAATTTTAATTAAATTAAAAAAATACAATTAGTTATTCTTTGGGTTTAAGAGATCACTTATTAATGAAAATAGTTTAAATTTTTTTTTTTTGCTCTACACAGTTTAAACGGGACGCGGGAACGACGCGAACTTTGTTTTTTCCAGGAATCATGATTTTGCCGTCGTAAATTTTACGATAGTTTAGTAATCTAGGGTTAAGTTCCTTGGTACTGATATATGTATTAGAAATAAGCTCCAGTACTTCCAAATCTGAATGATATTAATATTTAACTTTCACTGGCAACTTAATTCCCAGGACACGAACTTATTACAAATATATGTTTAAATAAGTATAACCTAAAAGTTAATATAGTTTGAAATGAAACGTCAAATAAAGTTATGGAACCGATAAACGCCACACATTGGTCAGATAAAATAATCTAAGTTTAAACGGAGTTTATCTTACATTGCGGTGTTCGGAAACGCAAACTGTCAAGTTATCGAACCAATAGCGCTAATGAACAGATAAACTACCGATAAGAGTACCTCAGAAACCGGGCATTAGTCGCCTTTACGACACCCACAGGGGGGATTATGTATGCCCGAGTGGATGTCGGAAACTATCTCGCGGGAACGTATTGTCGGACAAAAAAGTAGCCTATGATACTCCGTATAATATCAACTATCTGCTCGTCAAAATCAGTCCACCCGTTACAAACAAGAAAAAAAAAATTGTTCTAATATTATCCTTTCTTTAAAAATTGTAAAAAGCTTTTAATAAACACACTTCAATTTTGAAAGAGCCGCGGTGGCCCTGTGGTAACGACCGCGACATATGAGATGTAGATCGTGGGTTCGAACCCAAGCAGGCACTTTGTGTGAAATTATTTCATCATCACTGCTCTAAAAATGATGAAGGAAAACATCGTGAGGAAACCGGCATGTCTTAGAACCAAAAATTCGAAGACATGTGCCATCTACCAACCCGGATTGGGCCTGCGTGGTGGATTATGGCCGACTCTCTCTCACCGACTGAACTGTGTCCCAGCAGTGGGAACATTATAAGCTGCCGATTTTTTTTTACTTTCATCCATTTTTTATATGTATATAGTATTGAAAAAGATTGAGATGGTAAAGAGTTCCTGTGCAGTTACCTGATTTGCACGGCGTCGCCCAGCGTGGACAGTGGGGTTGCATTCGGCGTGTGCGGGACATCCATCTCCTAAGGACATCAACCATGGTTTACTACTCGCTAGTTTCTGGCTAAAGAAAACCTTTTTGAGCAAAATCAATATTTTTTCAATAATGGTAACACCTGCCTACATAATGTCAAACGAAATATTACATTGCATGCATCAGTCATAAAACGTATCATGCTCACGAACACTGGTTAAGAGCGTTCATACCGCGTGGGCTAGCAACGTTGCATTGCTAGTGGTTTTTCCGAACGTAGGTACTATTTTGTTTGTCAGTCATGCACTAGATTATTGGTGTTTATAGTAATTTTGAACATTTACGCTTAAATAAAAACATTAAATCGAAATTTTCGCAACTTTTTCTCCATTATTTTCTACTAGATTTTGCCCTCGACTTCGTCCGCGTAAATGTCGCTTATCGCAGACGCCGATGAAGACACGGAATAAAAAGTGGCCTATGTCCTTTCTCGGGGTACAAACTTAACCAGCCAAGGTCGCGAGATTGTTCGAAAGAGATACCGTGACCCTGGCACATGGGCAACTGAAGGAACACGGGTGGTTTTAGTCAGTAAAAGTATGACACGCCCTCCCACTCCGCCCAGAGCGGGAGAATAACTCATTTAATGATTTCCCATCCAGAAAAAAAAATAATTAAAAAAACCCATACCAAATTTCATCAAAACCAGTTAAGTGGTTTAGTCGTGAAAACATAACAAACAGACAGAGTTACTTACGCATTTATAATATTAATCAAGTAAAGATTAAGTATAGATTTGCAGTACTTACTTTAAATATAAAATTCAAATTAATCATTGTTAAAAAAATGGCGTACTACTACCAACTAATACCAAGTTGGTATTAGTTGGTAGTAGTACGCCATTTTTTTGCATCGGTGGCGTGCATTGCTTTTCTGTATAGGTAGACACTAGGCCGCCTATTCTTGTCTAGGTAGACAAACGCAGGTTTCTTTTAGGTATGATAATTTAGTTAGTTTCTTCATAATTTCGGGACACGCATTAAAATGTAATTAATAATTAATAAATTAACTGTAAACAGACATTGTGATTGTTGATGTTTTTTTTTTTTTTTTTGGATGGGAATACATCAAATGACTTCTCCCGCTCTGAGCGGAGCGGGAGTTGCCCATGTGCCAGGGTCACGGTATCTCTTTCGAACAATCTCGCGACCCTGGCAGGATTGTTGATTCATTGTGATTTTTCGAGATAGGCACTGCTTATGTGCCTAATACAATGCACGCTACTGATACCAACGACCTAGTGCTTAGCTGAAAAAAAATGAAAAAAAGGTATCGTGAATGGCGTATCGTGTGACCCGATTATAAAGAACTGTCCATTTCCTCTACAGTAAACTATTATTCATATATTTATACATATTCACATCAACAATTGCAATCCAACTAGCAAGAAGATCTCTTCTAAATCTGTCTGTGAACGGCGTTATGTATCCCACAGCACCTGGAAATCAAATAATAGATATTTTAAAAGTGGGAACTGGGAAAGTGGGAACCTAAGCATAACATTCTGTATAAGAAAGAAAGGGGAAAAAAACCGTTTATTTATTTACTTAACATGTTTCGTGAAACATAAACAAGAATAACAAACTAAAAAAGGGACAATAAATAATAATAAATAATAAATGCCGGACATAATGGTGATAGATCGATCAGAGCGTCGCACAATGATTATTGATATAGCAATCCCGCATGACGAGAACCTCGTGAAGGCTGAACAAGATAAGCAGATCAAATATCTTGACTTGGCTCGCGAGGTTGTCGAGATGTGGGATGTGGATACAGCAGTCATTGTGCCGATAGTCGTGACGGCCAATGGCATAATAGCCAAGAGCCTCGACCAACACCTGAAGAGGCTCTCGTTAGGCAGCTGGATCAAGCGCTTTATCCAGAAAGCGGTATTACTGGACACGGCACGTATAGTGAGGAGGTTCCTCTCTCAGCAGCACTGACCACCGGTAGCTTGGATCCTATTCCCGATACCGGTGGGTTACTATTTTTTATATTTTTAAATGTTTTTATAATTTTTGTTATTTTAATATTTAAAAATGTCACGTTCGGTTATATGTTGTAAAAATTTAAATAAAGGGAATAAGAATAAATAATACCTAATATTATGTTATTTCTCAAAATAAAATGAATCATTATCCTTGTCTCTCTTTGAGGAGTATATTCGACTTGCTAGTATTTGTTGAACTACTAGTGCGTTTTTCCACCACACGCGTAACCGGGACGTCACCAAGAACCCCGAACTAGCGATAAGAAAGAAAGAGAGGAGAAGAAAAATAATACGTTTATTTGCGGTAAACATCACGCAGAGAAAGAAAACAAACACACACAAAAAAGATCATGTTGGGGGAAAATATATGCATATACATTAACTATGACTGCCTGTCTACCGCACGTCCGTCACCTGAGCGCCCCGCCTAGGTTTCGGGTAGTTCAGCGCAACCATACATTAAAAAAAACGTGTGCATCTCGGGACGCCCGACAGATGTGATAACTTAAACAAATCTAGCGCTGCGGGTTAGAGTGAGAGAGGAGGAGCGTGCCTACCGCTGCCATAAGCGTGAGAGAATGAAAGCCAGACAGACTGGCGCCGTAACGCGTTACGTAACGAAGCGGTTTACCCTCCCATAAGAGGTTATCACTTCAATATAACGTCGGAATTTTATCACGCACTTGATTTTAAATTCTTGGTGTTGAACCAAACGATTGAGAATCCTACAGAGTGCATCTCAGCGCATACTGTTCGATTTTCCACTCTCGGCGCTAAAAGCAGTGCGTTGATGTTCCAGTGCGTCAATTATTACGTTCGTGCAGAGGTTAGAACTAGGCCTGCGTTTGTGACGGCAACACAAAACAAGTTTGGTCTCGTCCACACACTACCGTCGCTCATCCGAGTTAGGTTTTTTCTATCATGACATAGGTATTACCACCGAGCTCGGTCGCGGTGGACAAACGATTGCCGTCACCGCCACGTCACGTTCGGTTCAAATAATTTAGTTTTTCAGTGACGACTGCGGTGGACAAACGCCTTTAAGTCAGCTAGTGACAAGGCTGTCATTTGGATCGAGACGATCGTCAAACTTTTGAGCGGGTAGGCTCGGCACAGTTTGATCTAACCCGAGCGGTTTCTTCGCCGAACATATGTCTACTAATATTCGATTAGGTTGAATCATGCCAACTCGAAGGTGTGTATAACACCCCTGACATATCGCCGTCGGCCATACTTGCACCGATTTGCTAGGAAGGTTCGATTTGGTCGTACGCACGGCTACAGATCAAGCTATACTTTTCCAATACAAGCTGACCTCTCATTTCACTAAAAGCCTATACCATACCGAGGTCAGCTAAAACTCGAAATATATAGCTTGATGTGTAGTGTACGTGTCACGTTTGCGGTATTAAACGGTTGTTCAAATCCACAGAACAAAGAATACAGAGAAGTGCCCTTACACTGGTTAAGCACGGGAACCAGTGTCGCCAAACTCACACATTTGCATAGCAAATTGTCCATTACACACATAAAAAACAGTGATATGATTGGCTACAAATTACACACGCAAGTTTTACAAATCATCTTCGTATTGCTTTCAAAAATTAAGTCGTATTACAAGGCATGAAAGTTGTTATTATTTGACATGACACACACAATAAAGACGTTTTTCGTTTAGAAACTTTAGATAGATAAATTTACAACGAGTTCAGCAACTCAATGCTAGATGGCGCTGTAACCAATTCATTCTATTCAGAACGCTAGCTCCTTTGAAATAGATGTCATATTCACATGCACTTGTAATCTCTGTTGGTGAGTAGCTAAACAAAAGTAAGAGATGAGGAAATATATCGATATTTTAATATTGAAGTTACGTAATTTATTCGAGTGAGCAATGTAATAATTTGTTAACATCATACAAATGCTTAATAACGGCAAAGGTTGATTATCGTTAAAATATCAATGTTAAAGAGGTATTTGTATGTTTGTATGTAGGGGGGTAATGTTATTTTCATAAAATCAGGTACGCGGGTGAAACCGCTGATAGAAGCTAACGATAAATGAAACGATAACAGATAGTACTAAAAATATTTACTAACCCTGAAATAACACATATTTATTTAATTACTTGCCGTTTTTATAATTTTATGTTTAATTTTAATAGGTGATGAAATCGTATATTAATATATTTTGCTGTGATAGCTTTCATTAAGTCAGTAATATGATTAGACGTAAGAAATTCCCCTAATTGATGATAGCTTATGTTTTGGAATATCGATGACCCAATGAACTGGCGCATTATTTTAGCCATGATATAATCTTTATTAAATATGTAACCGTCTTTTAAAAATATTTCGGACACCTGACATATCTTAATCACAGATTCTGATGGGTATAATAATCCCCCTCTATCCTTAGCTATAATAAATCTATGTAATTATTGTTTTTTTTTCTGTTACTAAAGCACTAACGCAAATATCACACTTAATTTTTAATCAACTGTCTTATTATATATAGCTATGTGAGCTATTGAATCCTTACTAAAATCAGACAAAATTATCGATACCGACCTACATTACGGATGTGTCCCATCCCTAATCGAGTAGCGTCGAAGTTACTAGAATTTTGGTTCTGATTTTCCAGATGTCGACTAAGTGCATTAAGACTTTGTGTCAGTGAAAATAAGGTTGTTCATAGTTTGCATTGAAGTCATAACATGTGGTATTGCAATTAAAATCAATTATATTAAAAATTAACAAAGTTTAGTACTTACTGATGATAGGATACACCTCCACAAGATACATTTTTTTTCTGCTTTCGTTTTTGCAGGTCAAAACCGCACAACAAGGCATAATTTGTAATATTTCGCGTATTTCTGCGACAACCAATCGCGACAAGTATCTGACGGCTAATAAGCTAAATGCTGCGCATCAGCGCTTAATGTTGACACGCGCGCGATATCTGAGGGGCACTTCCTCTAGTTTTCTTTATTCCGTGTTCAAATCACTCACATGCACTGAGAAGTATATCCCCGATCAAGTTAACTATGGCGACGTCCAAATCTGCGATGGTTTTGATCCACCTTACGCGTTCACTGGACAAGCCGTTCAGTAACCTATAATGGGATTTAAAATCTTATTACTTATATATATAAAATTCATAATCATTAGATAACGAACAACTTGACGTAGGTGAATAACTGCAGTCGAATCAACTGTTGCGGTAAGTGTTCTGGTCATCTCGCCACCGCTTTCTGGGCTGACGGCGCCGGAGCCGCCCGTCTTCCGGCACCCTTTATGTGGAGACGTTTCTCCAGCGGTCATCCTGCATGCAGCCGATGTGACTCGCCCAATTCCATCAGATACTTTTTAGGGTTCCGTACCACAATGGAAAAAAGAAACCCATATGGTGCGACTCTGTCTGTACAATCGTTTTAGAAGACGTATGTCCTATATTTTTAGAAGACTATTTTGCAAATAAGAAAGAAATGAAAATATATATTTTGGTGTGCAAAAGGACTAAACAGGGGTCTTGAAATTTTGAATTGGGGCTACTAGGGCATGTGGCATACGAAAGAGCGCTATTTGCACTTTCTAAACTTTATTTAGGCCGCATAGTTTTCGACTTTTGAAGAAAAAATATCATCGAATTTTGTGTAGAGAAAAATCTGAAATTATTGTATGTGATACAAATGTATGCAAATATTACAGGAAAAATAAAAAGATGTCTCTAAATAGTACACATTTTCAGAAATTACATTTGTTCCACTGTCGGTCAAGAGATGACGCGTAAAACAGCAACACTATGTGCAATAATATAATACTATAAAATATTTGAATATGATGTAACGGAACCCTCGGTGCGCGAGTCCAACTCGCTGTTGACTGGTTTTTTTAATATATAGAACGCTAGAATCATTTCCTGAATCCATTTTACCACGTGATTTTCTTTCTTCTTAACTTAACACTAATTTATTTGTCTACACTACATTCAGTGACCTGTTAGCGCGGTCCATCCTCATGAGACACTGGTTGATGTCCTCCTCCATCCTTTTCCGTTCCTCTTCCTTCTCCATGAGGTACGCGTTTAACTTGGCGATGCCTTCCAGCAACGCTTGCATCTTTGCCTTCGCGCTCGCCAGCATTGCTGTCAAAAACAAATATGTTAATAGGGTACACTGTACTAGGCCGTAAATCTAACTTAAACTTGTTTACTCTAAACCAGAATAAAAAAGGGGTCATTGTACTCATCGTTACCGCGCACTGGAACGAAATACCGAGATAAACACTATATGTTAGCCACATACGTAACGAAATACTTGCGCAAGTTAAGAATTTCACTAGTATTGATAGTCAAACAACCTTAGAAATTTGCGCAAAAAATCTTCCAACACACGTTACTGTTTACTTGCGTAAGTCTAAACTTGCGCAAGTATATCGTAACGCGTATGGCTATCATAACACATTTGCCATATATCGCCAGTGAGACTTACTACACACTCTTTTGAGTTTTCATGTTTCAGCAAAGCTGGGCAGCAATATACATACTTATGTAAAAATAAGAATGGACCGCCCTGCGTGCTAAATAAAAAAACCGGCGAAGTGCGAGTCAGACTCGCGCACCGAGGGTTCCGTACAAACCTGTAATTATAAAGTTTAATTTTTTTATTATATGATGTAACTAAAAATTTACGGTTTTCGCAATTTTTCCTTTATCTGTGCTATAAGACGTTGCTTCGTACCAAATTTCAAAATTTTAGATCGACTGGAAGTACCCGTTAGGTTTTTATTCCCTTGCGAGTTTCCAAAATTTGCGGAAATTTGCAGCATTAACGGCTATATGTTTTGATTGCGTTAGCTTAGAAGTTTGATTTTTTCACAGCTCCAAGAGACAATAGACCTGAGTATTTGATATGAATTTCAGCGTGATACCTCCACGCGTTCCTGAGAAAAAGGGTCTTGACAGACAGACGGACGGACGGACGGACAACAAAGTGATCCTATAAGGGTTCCGCTTTTTCCTTTTGAGGTGCGGAACCCTAAAAAAAAACGCTGACCCGAAGGAGTATGTGGACCGCCTATCTAGATTTATTCCACGTTTCTTAAGCTAGTAGGTTCATCCTCAGCGTTGTACAGGTACCTTTCATGTAGTGGATACAAGGGGTATTGCTTATTATTATCAACAAATGGCTTACCTTCAACGATCTGCAGGTCTCTGTTAGCCCTGGCCAACGCTTCCTTCTTGGGCGCGACGCCCTTGTTCACGTGGTAGAACTTGTACATAGCATGCACCCACATGCACAACGATTGACACGCTTTTGACACCTAAAACAAGCGAAAATCGACTTTAAAAGGGTTTAAAGTGTGCGTCATTAGTAAGTCAAGTTTTTAGAGCAGCCTTTCCCAAAGTGGGCGATAACGCCCCCTTGTAGACTCTACACAACGCCCCCATTTTTTTCTGGGTCTCTTACCACCCCCCTTTAGGCCTGCAGCGCCCACAAGGGGTACACAAAGTAAAGCGCCTGCCTGGGTTTGAACTCACGATCTACAACTTGTAAGTCGCAGCCGTTACCACTGGGCCACTACTGCTCAAAAATACTGAAGCTAAATTATGGAATCAGGCACACGTAACTTATTTTTTCATAATGCGTAGATAACAGCATTGGGTGCGTACATAATGGGTCTTTTGACAACCTATATAATATTACCTTCACAATCTTTACAGGATCATAATCTGGGTTGACGACGAACCTCTTGAGCTTTTTGATCATATCTTCTGTGATAGACTCCTTATCAAACTTTAGGAGAGATTCTAAGAAAGCTGTGGGGTCAGACAACATAAGAGACCCTGGTTTCCAGTAATTCAGAATTTTTTCTCCATAATTTGCGCCTTGTTCCTGGAAAAGTTTAGTTGAGGCACGATTAGTGACAAATGCATGTATTGACTAGGCAGGTCCACTCAATCTGTGTGATTCTTTCCTCAAAAGACCATTTCAGACAACAACCCACATGGTCTTCAAGATTATATCTGGACTTTAATAGAGAATGACTTCTGAGTTTCTTTCGGCCTTTCTTCTCAGAGTAGTCAGATCGGAAATAACGACCTCATCTAGTTTTAAAAATAATAGGTTGGGGAAAAAGTTTCTTCGCATTTTTTAAGAAAATTCAAAACATTTTTTAATAAAGTTTATTTACATTTAACTAAAGTATGTAGGTACCATTTTGTTCGATAACTTTTTGCCATCTTGTAGGTAGGGACATGATCCCATTGCTATAGAAATTTTGGGACTTCTGGTCAAAATACCGCGACAAGTGGTTTTGGCAGTCCTCTCGTGATGTTAACCTGACACTGCCTAATGAATCCTGAAGAGACCGAAACAGGTGGAAATCTGAAGGTGCAAGGTCAGGACTATACGGCGGATGCATTAACACCTCCCAGCCAAACTCTCTTAATTTTTGTTGGGTGGCTAAAGATATGTGAGGTCTAGCGTTATCATGATGAAAAACCACACCCCTTCTGTTGATTACTTCCAGCCACTTTCTCTCAAATTCTTGCTTTAATCTCATCAGTTGTTCGCAGTAGAGTTCAGAATCGATGGTCCTGCCTGGTGGTAACAGCTCATAATGAATAATGCCCTTCCAATCCCACCACACACACAGCATCATCTTGTTGCGAGTTAACCCGGGTTTCGCCACAGTCTGTGAAGCCTGACCGGCCTTTGACCACGACCTTTTTCGCACGTTCTTGTCATACGTGATCCACTTTTCATCACCAGCTTCTTCAAAAATGGTTCGGTTTCATTACGTCGTAATAAAGAATCACAAATGAGTACACGGTTCATTAGGTTTCTTTCAGTGAGCTCGTGAGGTACCCAAATGTCGAGCTTTTTTGTGTACCCAGTTTTTTTCAAATGCGCCAAAACTGTTTTGTGGTCAATTTCCAGTTCTTCAGCTACGTCGTAACTACTGGTATCCCGATCTTGCTCCACTTTTTCAAAAATGGCATCCATTTTATCCGTAATAGGGCGACCAGAGCGACGTGCATCTTTGACATCAAAATTTCTGGATTGAAAACGCCTAAACCAAATTTGTGCTACTTTCACAGACACTACACTAGGTCCATAAACATCGCAAATTTTTTTCGCGGCTTGCGTTGCATTTTTACCTTTTTTGTAGTAAAAGTTTTAAAATGTATCGAATTTCTTCATTAGATTCACTCATCTTGACGGTACGAAAAACAAATGAAAATCACACATTTTCCTAATTTGAATTTGGAATTATGTTCTTTAAAATTTAAACTTTCAATGATACCAAAACCAGCCAGATACAAATAGTATAGCCAAAGAGATTTTATTACAAGTTTATACATACTATAATGCGAAAAGACTTTTTCCCCAACCTAATATGACTTACGTGTAAAAGTGTTTGTACAAACCTACTTACAGAAATAAAATCATTTATACTGGAAACCAACGCTAATAAACCTAGTTAGGAAAGAATTAGACAAATGATGAGGGTGCTACCTTGACTGGTTTGATATCAAACACGACGCACAGCGACTCGATGACGAGCACGACACCGCCGGGAGGTTTCTTCATCGCCTTCACCTCCACCACGTCGTTACGATTCAGCTCTTGAAGCGCTTTTTCAGCCGCTCGCAGCGCTGGAAGCGCTTCCTCTGAAAGTTATAATAATATCTTAGGATGGTTGTCCTACTACTACTACACACCGTTATTTGATCCCAAACTAGACAGAGCCTGTACTATGCCAACCAGACAACTGATAAATCTTATTTATAATTCTACTGTACGTGTGTATGTCACTGAACTCCTCCTAAACGGGTGGACCGATTTGAATGAATTTTTTTGTATGCGTTTGGGTGGCACCCTGAATGGTTTAGATTCACAAATCAGCCCAACAGATGGCGCTGCTATCGAGTTCTAAGAAACAGGACAACGTCTGTACGGTCAGCTAGTATACTTATATATTTCTAAATACATACATTTATACATATTATAGATAAATTACACCCAGTTTTTTTTTGCTTCCACTATGGGACCGCCACAGACAAAAATATCCCACCAAAAACATGTGATGTAAAGTAGGTTGCCAAGACTTACGTTGTAACTCTTTCACTGCTATAAAGTTATCAGAAGGAAAAACCCCGTAATTAAAAACGTTCAAAATCTAGTAGCAGTCTCATCTTAGCGACAACGAAATATCAAAAACTTGTCAAACATGTGAGGAAACTCGGGGTATTTTGGACATATAGAGGCTGCAATCAGACTGTGAACATTCTTAAAATTAGAATTGCCCCTCTGACCTATTGTAGCGCCAAGCCGAGGTTTGTAACTCTATAGACCTTGGTCGGTATGCACGGCTTGTCCGTTGTTCAGACAGTCTTCTGTGCTTATGGTAAAAAATAAGTCACTGGTCTTTAATGATACGTCATGGATCGGCCAAGCCATATATTTTGATCAATTTGTAGAGTTTTTCGTGTCCGTCTACGTGACCGCTGGTTCTTTTAAACGACACAGAGGATGCGATTTTCACCTTCATTTTGAGAATTTATATAAGGGATGTTTTATGTGACACATAAATACAGGTAATAAAGAAATCTCAACGACAAGTCGTGAAACCGCGCGAAAAAGTTACAAATAAATTGGTATGGCTGTTTCCGATGTTTGAACAGCAAGCATCTTCACAAATCAAACTTTCACGTAAGGACTATTTCTCCTGTCAGGGCCGCGAGATTGGTTCGAAAGAGTTACCGTGGCCCTGGCATATGGGCAACTGAAGGAACACGGATGGGTTTTAGTCAGTAAAATTCTGACACTCCCTCCCGCTCCGCCCACAGCGGGAGAGGTCATTTGATGATTACCCACCCACAAGAAAAAAAAAGGACTATTTCTGACATTACGTCTGATATGTTTACCTACAAATAAGAGAGGCTTGTGGCTAAGTAATAACAGGCACACACACGGGTTGATGTGTGTACCGGTACCGTGTGATGCCGTTGCCGGACGTAAAGAATAACACCACCCTATTTCTTCCTGTGGGTGTCGTAAAAGGCGACTAAGGGACTTACTAGAGAATGGGCAGCAGCGTTCTCTATGCATTTTACCACCATACTGCGATCGCCAACCCGCCTGCCAAGCGTGGCGATTATGGCAAAGCCCCCCAAATTGGGGGAGGCCTAAGTCCAGCAGTGGACGTCTTACGGCTGAAATGATGATGATGATGATGGCACGGGTTGATCGATCAAGTGGAGCTACTATTGCCGCAGTGTCGGTCCGTAGATGAGTGAACGAAGACCCCTCCGTGCCTAGGAAAGCACGTTAAGCCGTTGTTCCCGGCTATCAGTCGTGGAACTTTGAGAGTCGTTACGAGTCGTCAAAAGTCCGAAAGTCTGACCACCAGTCTTACCATATAGTGTTACCCAACAATATGGTTGTAGAGCATATATAGGCAGTCGCTACATGTGAAATACCGGTATTTAGCTGCATCCGGTTAGACAGGAAGCCAACCCCAACATTGGATTCGGTCAGCGCATACAAACGTAGTGGATACAGCTCTGAATGAAACGTCATCACCGGCTGCCTTAAATCAACCCCGGTGCAAATGCTGTATCCACTGGCTGGAATAGCGCCACCAGAAATTCGTAGAGCGGTGGCAAGCTCAAATGAAGGAGCCAAGATGGTTTCTGACACACGACACCCTATGCACGATAACATCCTCTTGTCACAGAGGCTGAAAAGCCGCAACAGCTTTATGAAGTGTGTCCTCCCACTCACTGGCGAACGATCTACGGAACGACTAAGCCTGTGGCGACATACTGCTTTCCTACCAAACCCATTCGTTCCACCTGCTGAAAATCTTACACCTGGACACGAGTTGCCTTGGCGTTCCTGGAAGTCTTTAAATAGGCTCCGGACTCAAGTAGGCCGAAGTAAAGAGAACCTGTTCAAGTGGAAATTCATAGATGGCTCCGCCCTGGAGTGCAAATGTGGTGCTGTCCCACAAACAATGCGGTACTTAATATTTTGTCCAGCATGTCCTGCTGTTTGCACGCTACAGGAGTTGATGGATGCCTCTGAAAGTGCTAAGCTCGTAGCCAAATTCTGGGCTGACTATATTTAGATTGCTATCGACACGCTAAGAAGAAGAAGAACCCCAACATACTTGGGAAAAGGCAAGGGGTTTAATGGATTGATTTATATACCTACGTTATATGACCTATGTTTGTGTTTGTTTGTATTTATGCCTTTTCATTCTTGTTTTTTTTTAGGTTTTGATTACGTTTTACAATAAGTAGATCACATGATCTGCAATAAAGATTAATTATTTTGTTGTTTTTAATCTAAATTCACGAGAATTATTGCCTAGGAGACCCCTTTCCAAGGCTTAATGCATCATCATCATCATCATTTCAGCTGTTTGACGTCCACTACTGGACATAGGTCTCCCCCAATTTTGGGGGGGTTTGCCATAATTGCCACGCTTGGCAGGCGGGTTGGCGATCGCAGTGTGGTGGTAAAATGCATAGAGAACGCTGCTGCCCATTCTCTAGTGAGTCCCTTAGTCGCCTTTTACAACACCCATGGGAAGAAATGGGGAGATACTATTCTTTACGTCCGGCACCACACGGTACAGGCTTAATGCAAAACATTGTAAATAAACAAAGCAGCCTGACCTAAGTCTCTCATAGCGTCTTCCGCCATGGCCGCGTTGACGGCAGCCATCTTTTCTGCCATTATTGTCTCCTTCTCGACTCTCTCACGAGCTTCCTCAGCTATCGCCTGTGAAGCAAATAAGGACATAATCAACAAGTTTCAAGTTGAACATAATCAGTGTATAATTCCCGCTGTTAGGAAACATGCCTCGTCCTCCAGAGAGAGTGGGCTGGAATCCATCTCGCGGGCCCAGTGCAGGTTGGTAGAGGTTACATGTATTCGAATTTTTAGTTCCTCAGAATGTTATACGATGTTATCGTTTTGAGAGCAGTAGTGATGAAAAAACTGACACAAGAGGTATTGAAAAGGCTCTTGAAAATCTGTGAAAGTTATGCGGTGGCTCATGGGCTCAAATACAATACCGATAAGAGTGAATGGTTGGTTTTTAAATCGGGTACTTTAACCTACAAACAGCTGCCAGAACTCTCACTCTCTGGGACTCCTTTGAGTTGGGTTCAGAGGTATAAGTATTTGGGTCACTGGGTCACTGATGACTTGAAAGACAATGTTGACATAGACAGGGAGCGCAGGTCGCTGGCTGTCCGCGGCAACATGCTGGCACGCAGGTTTGCACGCTGTACTGAATCTGTTAAGATAACGCTTTTTAAGGCCTTCTGCCAGTCGTTCTACACGTGCAGCCTGTGGACCAAATTTACCCAGCGGGCATACAGCGACCTGCGTGTACAATACAATAACGCATTCAGGGTGCTATTGAGACTGCCATGGAGATGTAGCGCGTCAGGTATGTTCGCGGAGGCGCGCGTCGACGGGTTTGCCGCGATCATGCGGAGGCGCTGCGCTTCCATGGTTGAGCGCTTGCGGTCCTCCTCCAATGGCATCCTGAATGTGTTCGCAGACCGGTGGGACTCTCCCCTCTTGCGAAGGTGGCTGAGAGTTCATACCCACGTAGGAAAATGAACTAATGAACCACTGAATGATCAGTTCAATGGTTCATTCGTTTATTTTATTTTCTTTCTTTATTTAATACTAACTTTAGAGTAAGTTGTTTTTTATTACTAACATTATATGGATTTATTTCTGAAATAAATAATTCGAATTACTCAGTAACTGGGTTGCGGAGGTCAGATAGGCAGTCGCTCCAAGTAAGAAACTGGTATTCAGCTGTATCCGGTTAGACTGGAAGCCGATCCCAACATAGTGGGGAAAGGCTAGGCAGATGAGATGATGATGTACTAACTGTAGGTACTGACCGTGTCTGTGGCGATCTGTTGTATGACTTTTCTAGTCTCGTCAGCCGCCTTCTCCATCAGCGGCTTCAGTTCCGCCAGCTCGATCTGAAGTTCCTTCACTTCAATCTCGGTCTGTCTCAACTTGTCTAACCCTGGCAAGTCAAAAATGTTTTATTTATTTTCAGATATGGATAAATGCAGGTTTTTCACATTCATGTAACAATAGTATCTAACATAATTATATTGACACCAAAATACTATCTTACTATCAGCGTTCAAAGAAGGTACTATCGGTGAAAATTCCGGACGCTCACCTTAAAGGCTAAAATCGCATAGCATGCTCACAACTCGATGGTCTGATGCATGCGTTTTGACCAATAGGACGCATGAAGCGTATTTTAGTCATGTTCGTATCAATATAACGATGTATAGAAGTGACACTCACACTATACTTCGACTTTTAATCATATTCAGTAACTTGACAGCTGAAGAGGTAAACAGATGTTGACAAAATAAAGATGTGTGTAAGAATGAACAAAATTGAATGAACTAGAAATAATGCACTTACATGCAAAGTTTTTATTTTTAAATTACTTGTATTAAAACACAATATATAATAAATCGATATATATATATATCGTCTATGGTTGACAAAGGAAATAAAATGAATAAAGTAAAAAAAAAGTAAAATGACATGATTTTTATGTTCAGTTTTATTTATTACGAAATAACTGTATTAAAAATGATTGATTATTCTTTTATTCCACATCTTGCAAACAAAATGTTTATTGTTTTATTTAAATAAAAACCATTTTTATCATTCGTTCTTTACGCGAAATCGTTCACTAGCCCAACACTATTTGTTTTAGTATGGTATTATTATTTTTCTTTGAACTGTCAAGTTACTGAATACGATTAAAAGTCGAAGTATAGGCGCGTGCTAAGCTAATGAACACAGCGAGCGTGAAATGTTTAGGAATTATTATTGTTAACAAGAAGTAATTTTGTACCAATATTTTCTGCTAGGGTTATTAGCAATGTATTTTTTTTTGATTTTGCTCTATTAAATAAGTACTTATCAATAAAAAAACACAATCGTATGATATTATTAAAAACCTCGGCTACTGCTTTGATACCCCTCGTTATGTAACCATCTCAGCCGCAAGACGTCCACTGCTGGACTTAGGCCTCCCCCAATTTGGGGGGCTTTGCCATAATCGCCACGCTTGGCAGGCGGGTTGGCGATCGCAGTATGGTGGTAAAATACATAGAGAACGCTGCTGCCCATTCTCTAGTAAATCCCTTAGTCGCCTTTTACGACACCCACGGGAAGAAATGAGGTGGTGTTATTCTTTACGGCGCGTCCGGCACCACACGGGCCGTTATGTAACAGTTTAATGAAATACTATTCTATAACAATTTGTGTTTCTGACACTGACCTGTCTTGAGTGCGTTGGACTCAGTGAGTATGGCCTTCTGTTTCTTGCGGAACATCTCGGCGTAGGCGCTCAGCATGCCCATGTAGGACATGGGCGTGACGTAGTTGATGCGGTTCAGCTGCTCCTTGAAGCGATCGCTCGCCTCCACCACCGACTGGTGCACGTAGCAGCAAACGGACTGACGATAACGATCATAGGGATTTTATTACTTTCTATACTATTATGTAAAAC
Organism: Aporophyla nigra; assembly: GCA_947507805.1. NCBI lineage: Eukaryota > Metazoa > Arthropoda > Insecta > Lepidoptera > Noctuidae > Aporophyla > Aporophyla nigra. Next base: position 5,784,376 of record OX382292.1, on the reverse strand, counting down.
TGAAGAGTTTGTTTGGTTGAAAGTGGTAATCTCAGGAACTACTGAGCCGAATCGAAAAAACATTTTTGTGTTGGGTAGCCTATTTATTTAGAAAGGCTATGTGCTATATAACATCACGCTACAATCAGCGGAGCGGAGCAGAAACGACAAATGGACGAACACTGGCGGGCAATTCGATGCGACGGGAAGGGTCAGGGGAGCAAAAATTTGACGCGGACGAAGTCGGGAGAAACTTTTACCCATGGGGGTTCGCAGAACGCTACCTTCTACGATTCTTACATACTCGTGTTGCCACTTTCAGTGCCCAGTTGAAAAAAGAATTATTCAAAAGTAGACTCTATTCACACCTAGCTTATTTTTGTTATTTGCACCCGGTAGTCAGGTGCACGGCATGGTCGCAAGGTACATAACTACTTATACAACCGGGCCCTTCCCGTCGCGTCGAATCGCCTACCCGTGCGATTTTCCCCGATTTTGCAACTATTTTCATTACTGCTCCGCTCCTTTTAGTTGTAGCGTGATGTTATGTAGCCTATAGCCTTCCTCGATAAATAAGCTACCCAACACAAAAAGAATTTTTCAATGCGGACCAGTAGTTCCTGAGATTAGCGCGTTCAATCAAACAAACAAACTCTATTCTACTCATGGTCATATTTGTTTATTTATGAAGAGTGTACAGAATGGCTCGTTGGTCTAATGTTAGCAAACGCTTGCGCAGAGCATAAGGTCCTGGGTTCGATTCCTAGGTCAGGAAAAGTGTCACTGGGATTTTCTGTTAGGGATTTCTCAGCAGCAGCCTGGAGTGAGGATTTGTACCCAGTTGATGGCAATAGGTTCGCCCCTTATTACAATGCTTCTAAGTATTTTTACTACCGCGCTTGTTAGTAGTGCACCGGGCTATCGTTGTCCGTTTATATGAAGTTTGCTCTCTGTCTGGTTACCTACTCCGGACTGAGATCTTCTTTTGTCACTAAATATTCTTTTGAAATTTCATAGAATTGTTAATCTGCAATTTTTTTTAAGATGGTAATAAAGTAGGGAAACATTTTTATGGTGAAAATCTATACTATAGTCTTTTCGCCATAAGATGAGTTCCCTGACAGTTCTTGTCTGACAATTGTAGTGACGTGACGTAACGAAATATAATCGATTTTTTTATAATATCGATTCAGTTGGCAAAGAAAATGGAATCGGATTATCGATTTTCGATTTTCCAAATATTTTTTTAATAAACTGGTTATCCTACTACCTACTAATATTATAAATGTGAAAGTTAGTATGTGTGTGTGTGTGTGGATGTTTCTTACTCTTTCACGCATAAAGTACTGTACGGATTTTGATGAAACTTTACAGTAATATAGCTTATACATCAGAATAAGACATAGGCTACATAACATCACGGGAGCAGAGCAAAAACCTGACATAACGCACTCGTACCGACGCGACGCGATCGCGATTACAAAATGGCCGCTCCGATTCATCTATTTTTTTGTCGATTATTGTAGTGAGTAGTGGCAATCTCTATTGGCCGACGTTCCGTTCAACGCATTAGACATTTTTAAGATTTATACTTTTTTATTTTATTTATTTAATTTATTAACAGTTAATTATAACTACAATAATTTACTTAGTAATTTACGGAAGGCAATATTTTTTTTAATAATTTCTTTTATAATTTTTTTGCCAGTTTATTTTTTATTCGTCTAAAGTAGTATGCGTGCCACGGAAAAAAATGAACTGTCAGGGAACTCATCTTACGGCAAAAAGACTATAATATTATAAAGCTGAAGAGTTTGTTTGTTTGTTTGATTGATTGAACGCGCTAATCTCAGGAACTACTGGTCCGCATTGAAAAATTATTTTTGTGTGGGTAGCTTATTTATTGAGGAAGGCTATAGGCTACATAACATCACGCTACAACTAAAATCGCACGGGTAGGCGATTCGACGCGACGGGAAGGGCCCGGAACATAAAATTTTACGCGGACGAAGTCGCGGGCAGAAGCTAGTAGCTATTTAATAGCTTTCATAATCGCGCGTTCGTATTTCCGAAAAAAAAAAACTATGTATTCGGAAGTATATGCTTTTTTTTTGAAAGCTGTAATATACAGCAGCTTGCATTAATTTTATAATGTGCGTTGTATTTGTTCAGAATAAACAAATATGAATTCTACATACATACACAAAATCACGCCTTTTTCCCATGGGGGTAGGCAGAAACTACAGAACGCCACCTGCTACGATCCTTACATACTCCTTTTGCCTCGTTTAGGTTCATACATCTATCTGATCATACACACACACTGGTTGCGTTATTAATTCTAAAGCAGCCTCACTAACCACCATAGCATCAAGGATTTCGTTGGAAGCCACGGTGAGCTCGCCCATGGACTCGAAGAAGTGGAGCGCGACAGACTCCAGCGCGGTCTTGGGCCACTCGCTGAACCAGTCGATGGTGCAGCAGCTCACCAGCGACGGGAACTGGCGCAGGCGCGCGCGGAACACCTGGAAACGATACACCAAGTTCCGTGTAGACGTAAAGAAACACCATCCAATTTCTTCCCGTGGGTGTCGTAAGAGGCTAAGGGATTTACTAGAAAATGGGTAGCAGCATTTTACCACCACACTGCGATCGCCAACCCGCCTGGGTGGTGATTGTGGCAACCAAAAAATGAACCGATCAAAGTGGCAGTTTTTGGGGGAGGCCTTAGTCCAGCAGTGGACGTTTTTCGACTGAATTGATGCTGATGATGATGATACACCATATTCTAAATATTTTATTTATATATTAAATATAAATACAATATTTAGAATATATTATATATTAAATAGCTTATGAAACGTTCAGCTAGGCGCAACATCCCAATTGATGATTTCTTATGGGTAAGAGCCGGCAAGGAACTTCACACGAAAATAATAAAAGGTACGTATACTTCTTGCCCAACCCAGATAAATACTTTTTTTAAATAAGAAATAATGCAGAGCATACTTAGTCTTCTATAGATATTATGTTGTTAACTCAGCAGCAAAAATAAGTTAAATACGTAGAGCAAAATGGTAGTTGAATGAAATTCTTTTTTCCTCCAAATGACGAACGATCGAGTACTTCCATAACTATCCATACTAATATAATGTGAAAGTAACTGTTACTTTTTCACGCCGTAACGGCTGAACGGACGTCGATGAAATTTGGCACACAGATATAATATAACCTGAGTTAGGAAAGAAGATACTTTAAATCCTGAAAGTACGTTCTCGTATGATAATTTCCGACCTCCAGACGCACAAAGCTGCGAGCAAAAGTTAGAAATCTATAAAAGCACGGCGTAAGGAATATCGATACGAAAACAAATACTTAACTCTATGAACACAAAGTTCAATTTTTAAGCTCACCTCTCCGATAGGGCTCATAACGACCATAATGTGCAGGTTATTTCGAACTCTGCGCTGGTAGCATGCGAACAAGTTTGTCTTAGTAGCCTGCAGACTCATCTCCATCACAGCGTGACGCACCGCCTGGTAGATCTTGTCCAGGTCTTCCACTTCGTATATGTTCGGCACGTCGCCCGAACTCAGGATGTTGTTTAGATCTTCGAGGAAAGATTCCATTTTTATCTGAGGGAAGAATAATTGAGGAAATGTAGTAAAGGCTCGTTTCGTTTTGTTTCAGTTGCTGTAAGCCGAAAGCCGACCCGAACGTAGTTGAGAGAAGGATAAGCTATCATCAGCTTATGATGAAGTTAAGGCTTTTTTTTTTCGACAGTTGTGGTGGCTTCATGGTAACGGCTCTACTTACAAGTTGTATGGTTTTTTTTTTGGATGGGAAATCATCAAATGACTACTCCCGCTCTGGGCGGAGCGGGAGGGCGTGTCAGACTTTTACTGACTAAAACCCACCCGTGTTCCTTCAGTTGCCCATGTGCCAGGGTCACGGTGTCTCTTTCGAACAATCTCGCGACCCTGGCAGGAAGTTGTATGGTTTAGGTTCTAATCAAGATAAGCTCTATACTTTGTGTAAATCATTTGATCAGCGCTGCTCTCAAAACGGTGAAGAAAAACATCGTGAGGAAATCGATTGTTCGTTTATAAACTGATTAAAAACTCTTTTGTTTACGAGGGTATCCTTGTCGAGTAGTCTTATATAAATTGCTTCAGTAATACGTATTTTTCTTAGTGCATGTGACGGTGTTCTATAAGAGTAGGGGGAGACCAAATAAACGACGGATGGACTGTGAATGATGATGTAGATAGAAAGGTAACTACGGAGATGACGACTAATAGAGAGGTGTTGAAGAAAAGCTTTTATTTTATAATTTTGCGTAACTATAATCTACTAATAAAACTTGGCGAGGCATACCTTATCCAATTAAAAAAGAATTATCGAAATCGGACTACTCTGTAAAAAGTTATGCGTGGTCATACATAATTTTTATTTTTTTTTAACCGACGAAAAAAAACAGAGGCGGTTATCAATTCGACGCGTATATTTTTTTTTTGTTTTTTTTTATGTATGACCACGCATAACTTTTTACATAGTAGTCCGATTGTGATAGTTCTTTATAGGAAAGGGTATACTCCAAGGGTGGTCCCATATAAATTGGGAAAACAAAATCAAACTCAAGGGTCAGAAAACAGGGGATGATTGATTGTTCACTCACTGATTGTAATGCATAACCACGCATAACTTTATACAGAGTAGTCCGATTTTGATAATTCTTTTTTCATTGGATAGGGTATATCTTGCCAAGTATTATTAGTACACTAAAGCCACAACAAATTATAAAATATTTTTTTTTACAAAAAGTTTTTTAACGCGTTTATTAAAAAGCGTTTTAATATACGCGTCGACTTGAGAACCTACTCCGTTTTTTTTCGTCGGTCGAAAAAGCATGTTGCGCCGACCGCAAATAAATTGGAATAAGAGCAAAAAAATGATCTTGCCACCCCCTTTCTAACTATAACATCATTCACACAGTCCAACCGTCGTTTCTTCGGTCTCCCCCTACTCACCATCCAAAACATAATAAACAAAAAAGATTTTGATGTTTTTTGGGTCAACCATTCGTTCGCATACATATCGATACTTACCACGTTTGCGGAGTTTCACTAGATATTTTAATTTAAACTTGTATTTTTATTGTATGTTTAGTCACCTGCGCATCAGCGAACAAGAACACGACGCCCCTGTTCTCTGCGCCGGCCTTCAGCATGGTCTGCTTGAGGTCTTCGCGCCACTCCGTCAAGCCATACGCCTTTGTTATCTCTATCTGTATGCAAGCCAGCTCCATCATGCTGGACGCAAGACGGGTGAGAGACTGACGACCTGGAAGATTTGTCAAACAACTCCATCATTTTCCTTTTTCCCCTGATCCCTGCGTGCTTCGACAAGCATTTTAAGCTGAGCGTCGCAGCTGTCATTCGTATATCTTTGATGGTTGTTACGTGTACTCAGAGACCAGAAAATCTGACAACCTGCATTACAATACCCCCAGTTACTGGGTTGTGAAGGTCAGATAGGGAGTCGCTCCATGTCAAATACTTATTCAGTTGCATGCAATTGGATTGGAAGCCGACGCGAACATAGTTGGGAAACGGCTAGGCAGAAGATCAATTAATCTATTATTATTCGAAAATAATGGAGCATGCTGCTTCTGGCTCAGTGATATCGGCCTCGACTTACTACCATATGCGAGTTTTGAACCCAGAAAGGCACTTTGTGTATTCAATTTCATCACCACTGCTCTTAAAACGGTGAAGGAAAACAACGTGAAGAAATCGACATATCCTAGAACCAAAAATTCGAAGGCATGTGGTATCCACCAACCCGCACTGGCTTCGTTTGGAGAATTCCGGCACACTCCCACTCACAGAGAGAAGGCCAGAGTCTAAACTGTGGGACTTTATGGGCCAATTGTGTGTCATGTGTAATATCAATAAATAATAGTTTAAAAACACTAAAAATCACGCTCCCATAGAAAATTTAACTAAAAAGTAGAAAATAATGGAAAAAAGCGTGGGGTGCTTATTAAGGTATTTTTTATTGATATCAGGCACCCCACGCTTTTTTCCATTATTTTCTACTTTTTTGTTTGGTTTTCTATGGAAGCGTGTTTTTTAGTTTTTTTAAACTATTATTTATTTTATATCTTTAGGGTGTTTCGAATTTTGAGACGTATGTCAGCGTAATTTTCGAAGACAGTTTTTTTGCTGTCCTGGTAACCCTGGCAAGGATAATGGCGTAAAGAACATCGGCCAAATTTCTATAGGAGCTGGACTTGACTTTTATTTTTCATGTCCCAAAACAAACTATAGTTAGATTGGCTTATTTTTAAGTTCTAAACACCATCCCGTTTGAAAATCATATCTATATAGCCACGATTTTTTATAACAACGTGATAACGTCAATCCTACTTTTGAGGTTAGAATCGACAAATACCTTCCTACCCGACTGCGGCGTAGCTCTAAAAGTGTAGTTAACGATAAGCGAAGAGGGTAATTAGTGATCTCGTTTCTACTTATCTTGATTTCTCTCAGAGAATTACCCAAAAAATAGGACATCTGGTAAAACACACGAACCCCTTGTCTGTCTGTCAAACTCCCGAGTTCGATGTCAAAAAGGGCCGTCTGTCAATCCGACTCTTGGAGTCTGGTCCGTTTCGACGACACATTTTGACCGAAAATTAAGAAATCACCTTTATTGCTCTAACTTTCACAACCTGTAGTTTAGAAATCAAGGATGGGATAACATTACGCGTGAAGTTTTTCTTCAATTCTGGCTGGAGAGAGTTAATCGGTAGATACCTAGTCTTTCAGTCTGCAATGCTGAAATTGAATAGGTATTGAAGAATCGAGTAATGGTGGGTTACAGGAGTAAGTAAATGAAGTGTAATGATAGGATTTAGGAGTACTTAAATGAAAGAAATAGGCTTGGCTAAAATGCTTTTTATTTATCATCCTCCCTTATTACTACAGCATTGTGGAATGCTGCTGGCACTGATAAGTCGGCTTATGCCTGGTCCACCTAAGGTACCACACAACTGTCATAACATGTTCACAGCACCCAACCGTTCTTCCACCAACTAGACAATTACAGCAATACTCTACTATGGCTTCCCTTCCTGACACATTATTTTCAATTAATATATAAACATAATATACTTTTCTCGATACGTGTCTAGATTTAATTTTGCCTGTTATTAATGAATTATTTCCACTTCCCCTCAAACGATACTCTGTTACATTAATGTTTTCTCTGCTTATTTTAATTCGATACCCTCCGTGAAACCTGACATGTTCACTATAGTAGGACCTGACCTGTCGGATCTGATAAGTTCGTAGGGGAAATAACATGACTTCACTATATTCTAGACGGGGGAATATAATATTAGTATTGGAATGAGTTTGTAATACTAGTAAAATCAGATGTTCTTCTATTCATAGCGCTTTTCGCAACTGAGATGGATTCTCTCACAATAAGGTCGCGTTTATGGTTCCACAGAGATCTTCCACGAAAGTATGCAAACTTGCATGTGGCCACGGGAAGATGAGGCACCAGGTTCACTGGCTAAACTGGAGTTGACATGCTGCATTGCTAATTGGTTACAGGCATCACATATCTGATCATCTACAGTGATCTGAAATAAGAATAAGAGTTGTATTATGATGTATGATTGTGTGTGATGGTATAAGTCAGTGTACTAAAATAAGTAGGTATGTAAATACGTACTATTAATGAAGAATTCCACTCTCAGATTTTAGAAATGACTCTCGTATCAAGCTCAAAAACGAGATGGCGGCGAAGTGTATCGATGCGAATGTTACAAATCGGATCCACGGATCACAATTATTCACAACAACAAGGGAAACGAATTAAGATGCAATGCAAATGATTGCCGGGTGTCAATTGTCAATCAATGACGCGGGTCGATGACCACAGATTAAGTAACTTGTAGATGACAAATGACGTTCCGTTGTATGTAATTTAACAAAACACACTTACTATGAACCTACATAATTATTTTTTATGATAAGAATCCAATACAATAAATCAGCACAGTAGTTGATTTGATGCCTACATACAAATTAAATTGAATAACAGCGGACAACCATTCATAAAAATGTGAATTTATATAGTCTTTCAACACCAAGTCATTTCAAACGAGAAATGAATCGTCAAAAGGTGCGTTCTGAAACTATTATTCTTAATCATTTCGAAAAAGTCACAAAATCAAAAATAATGGTTTTCTTTTTTTTGTGGCTACTTATAGAGATATTTCTTGTGTTTTCTAAGACCTCAAAAAATAAGGGTATTTTTCATATATAAGGCATATTGGGACGCCATCATTTCGTCGTCTGGTACGATTTGACCATCCTTCTTTATGAAATTATAGTATTGTCATCGGTCCTCGATAAGCCTACAGAGTTTAAATGAAATCTGATCGTTTAAAGTGGGTCAAACTCGCGCTATAAGGAGTCGGTAACAAACAAACATACAAGTGAAGCTAATATAAAGCGTGTAAAAATGAGGACTACACACACAGGTTGGCAGTAATTTGAAAATGCAAAGTACTTTACTAAAATCTGCCAGTCGCATCACAGCGGACCCTGTCATATTTTTTTTTTAAATGTTTTTAACTTTCTTAGTGAGCAACAATAATTTTTTTTTCAAGTCGTACTTACCAGAGCCCCCCATGCCCAACAGCAGCCCATTAGCCATGGGCTGCCTCATGATACGCGTCACTCTACACAGATGTGCCACCGCGTCATCGAACAGCACCAGATCTAGAGGAGCCGTCGTTGACATGTTGTAATCTTCAAGGTAGTGGTTGAGAACTTCATCCATCTGATCGAACACAGTGAAGGGAGGGCGTGGATATATTGAGATCTAGAAGCTATTTATAGTTTCAGAAGAGCCAAATTGCAAGTTCATTTCTGAGGTTAGAGCGAAATTCCCCATTATAGAGTTAAGTTTAACTTGAATCGTTACGTACCTCCTCCTTGTCAGTGATCTCGATGTACTTCCTATCATCGGCGCCAATGTCCATGAAATCTCCGAACAACATCAATCTGTCGCGTAATAGCTCCTTCGTGTCCTTTTGAAATTCTGACCGAATCCTTTTGTGTATCAAACTGAAAGGGAGAGAAAAAACGAATGATCAATATTAATTTTGGACGCTTAAAGGAAATACAGAACACTAAAAAGGGAACATACAAAAAAATTGAGAAAAAGACCCGTGAGAAGCCAAAGACTAAGATACGGTAAATTCTCTAAAAAAAACTCGGAACAATTATTGAAAGATCAACAGTAAAATAATCCACCCGCACCCAACGCTTTTTTTTTTTCAATTATTTTTTACTTTTTAGTTTGGTTTTCTATGGAAGCGTGTTTTTTTTAGTTTTAAAACTATTATTTATTTTCAACTTTTTAGTTCGGCTACCTACAAAAGAGTTTTTTTTTTTTTGCTATCCTTTTAACCCTGGCAAGGATAATGGCACATTTATGAAATTATTGTATTGTCATGAGTCCTCGATAAGTCTACAAAGTTTAAATGAAATCTGACCGTTTGAAGTGGGTCAAAATCAAGTCCAGTTACAAACATAGTTACATACAAACATACAGGTGAAGCTAATAATAGCGCGCTGATATTACAAACCGGTTAAAATTTCCACAGTTATGGTATATATAAGTAAATTTTATGTAATGGTGAGCCTATATTGTCACAAGACAGTTATAAAATCTGGAACGTACTCAGTAAACCACTTGCGATCAACGTCGTTAACGAGCCTGTCTTGATACACTCGTTGATGCTCGTGGTACCACAGCCTGATGACGTCGTCTTCGTTCTGGAGACAAGGCTTCGTGTAAGGGCCAATGCACACGTAGTTATGCGCCTATTAACAATATCTAGTGCAGAAGAAGAATATGCTTGGACTTTAAAAGAGACTGTGACCTCTGAGCTTGTTTCAGCCTTTCTTCTCAGAGTAGTCAGTAACGCCGACCTCATCAAGTTTTAAAAAATATGTTTGACGTGTAAAAGTGTTTCTCAAACCTACTTGCAGAAATAAAATCATTTATCATTTTTGAACTAACTGAATGTATATATAAAACTACAATAAAGAAACAAACCTCAATGTTCTTGGCGTCCATCATCAACATTCCCTGAAACACCTTACTGAGGTCCCTCAAGTTGAAGGTGTAGTGTGACTTCGTGGGTGTAGGCAGCAGTTCCTTCACCAAAGCACCGAAGATATCTATGGAAGCCTTGAGGAAAGGATGCTGGCGGATGTTTGGTGACACTTTCGGGTCCATGTTGTCGCACCACGACTTGAGGATCGTGGAGAAAATGCCGTACTGGAAAGTATGGAGACAAGGTTATGTTAGGTTTTGTGAATTCTTGACAACACGAGTTTTTTTTCTTTGTATTTAGTACTAGCTTTTGCCAGCGGCCTTGCCCACACGTTTATCGTAAATTATACTGCGGAGACGTACTACCGGGATAAGACATAATACCCTATGTGTTAATCCTGGTTATAAACTACCTTTGTGCCAAATGTCATCCAAATCCGTTCAGTAGTTTTTGCGTGAAAGAGTAACAAACATCCATGTTCACACCCAACAAACAAAAATTGCTCTTGTAGTGGCTTATATTGCCAAAAATAATATTCTTATAGGAGCCGTATTATCGCTAATAAGGGTGCGTTTGGGCACAAATTATAAAGATAATAACCTTATACCTCCCTTTTAGTTGCTTTATTGTCCGCTTTTATTCCTTATACGTGTTTTACTATGGTTCGATACAAGGGAGTTAAATTCATTCCGGCAAATCAAAGGCTCTTAAAAAGCCATAGGCCCTTATAGCCGTCTGTTTATGATTCTGCAATAAGTCTTTTTCTTAGTGATTTACATTTTCGTAAAAGTTTCGCGAATAAAGAGAAACGTCAACCATTTTATTAAAAAGTGAATGGTAAGTTATTATTTTATGTAGTTTATTTACCTGATTTTTGTGCTCGTTTATAGTGAAAAGTGTATGGGAATTCAAATGCATGATAAAATGTGGTACGCAGTGTCTTATAGTATCAACCCGCCCTTGAATTTTAGCTGTTTTTGTGCTACAAACGTTATTAATTATTTAGTCATGTTATAAACAGTGCTATTATGAGAGCAAAACGATTCACACATCGTCTACAAGGAGTCTATGAGAGTGAAGACTTTATAATGGCATCATTTCCTGTTTATGCTATCGCCATTTTACATATCGTTAGGGTTCCTTTCTCACGAACAAAATCCTGTACCTAGCTAGTCTTGTTCCATATATATAAAATTTATGTTTCACTATGGTTGGGTTGGCTGGAAGCGATCTCTTTATAGGGATAAGCTTGCTTTTGTGCACTAGTTTTAAGTTTGAAATTTAATTATAATTGTAAGTACACAATAAAGAATATAATTATAAATATAATATGTTTGTCCGCAGATATTGCATTGGTTTCAGTAATGCATATTACTACTTTATTTGTTTTGAGCAATGTACGCGCATCCAATGGCATTTTGTTTGGCATTACATGATGTAATATTTTTAATAGGTCACTTAAAGCGATATGGGAAATGTTGAATTTCACTGCCCATTCTCTGATATCACTACGAATATCAATATTCTTCAACTCTTCATTTAAAAATATTATCATTGTCATTATATTATTATTGTCTATATCAATATCGCTACAATTATATTCTTCTTCACTGGTTTCCTTTTCATTCTTATTTTCTATAAAAAAATCCTCTGCGGAACAACTGGCTGATTCGTTAGTATCTGCTTGGTCTTTTTGTAGTATCATAGGAGTAGAGGTGGTGGTTGTAATGTTCAAAACCATGTTTTCGTAGACTTTTTTTTACTTTTCTTCTGTAACCCTCGCTCCTTTTTAACTTCTTCCAGTCTTTTGAATCCATTTTTTAAATGTAAATTCCCCTCCGTAATAAATTCACACAATCTGCTGTACTTCAAAATGGCGAATCTAGTTATGTAAAACATTTTAATGTGACCATATAGAGAATAATATCTTTATAATCACTGTATAAGGGAATACGGATTGCTTTCACCCTTGTAAATATCACATAAAATGTTAAAATTTGTTTGTTGGATAGACCTCTTATCAAATGCTCCTATAAGTTAAAAAGCATCATAATTACCTTGTGCATTACTTTTGTAAGAATAATTGACCATATTAAAAGCCTTTATATGACTTTGAATATTATATGGCTAAAAAGTAATGTAACTAGCCTCTATAAGAAGAACACATTTTGAACCCTTATTGTAGCCATATTAATTGTATTTATTAACGTTTACCCTGCCAAATTATAAGAATAAAGGTAATATTAGCCAAATCTTCTAATAATGTCCTACTATAAGGAACATTGACATAATAAATGCTCTTTTATAACAAGTATAAGAGTTTAGACCTTATAGACTTAATTTTATAAGCTTAGTTTGTTTGTTGGGCAAACTATCAAATTTTGTGATATTAGTAGGATCGACAAGGAAGACGAGTATCAGAAGATATAGATTAGCAATTCCTATCAATATCAAAACTAGCCTAAAATGGCTAGTGTTGATATTGAAATAAGATGAGTGTACCCTAATTGCATAACACACTCCGAAAGATTTTGAAGGTTGCTAATCCAATGCTTCATATGTTTGAAAAGATACTCTGTTTAGCAACGTAAATGACGCAATGAATATTGTGTACCATGCTGGTTAAACGTGAGTAGCAGTTGGAATATTGACACTCACAGTAACATTTTTTTTTTTTTTGGTTTGGTAAACGTATTAATACGAGCTAATAGAAGGGTTTGAACGAAAAAAAACCTGTTTTTAAGGACGATTGAAAACTGGTGTTAGGCTAATCTATGAGGACATTGATTGGTCAGAACATGGCTCAATAGTAGCTGTTAACCAATCATTATATCGAAACGAGTCAAATGAACCTTTGTCTTTACATAGTATAAAACAAAGTCGCATTTCGTGTCTGTACGCTTAGATCTTTTTAAACTACGTAACAGATTTTAATGCGGCTTCATAAATAGACAGACTGATTTATATGTACATTACGTGAGCGAAGCCGCTGTCTGTGTGGTGCCGGACGTAAAGAATAACACCACCCCATTTCTTCCTGTGGGTGTCGTAAAAGGCGACTAAGGGACTTACTAGAGAATGGGCAGCAGCGTTCTCTATGCATTTTACCACCATACTGCGATCGCCAACGCGCCTGCCAAGCGTGGCGATTATGGCAAAGCTCCCCAAATTGGGGGAGGCCTAAGTCCAGCAGTGGACGGCTTACGGCTGAGATGATGAAGCCGCTGACAAAAGCTAGTTAACAATAAAAACAACCCGTGTGCAAAAAAGACAAACTAGAAAATTTCATCCCCTGTTTAAACCCTAGGGGGATGAATTTTCCGAAACCCTTACTTTGTGCTTACTTTCGCAATATAAAGAACTCCTGTAAAAAAATACATGCTTCTAGAACCAGTGGAGTGGGCTATGAGAGTTTTTTTCTGGGTGGGAATTAATCAAATGACGTCACCCTCTCTGGGTGGAGCGGAAGGGCGTGTCAGACTTTTACTGACTAAAACTCACCCGTGTTTCTTCAGTTGCCCATATACGCTTTTGTAATTTTGGACTATGCGCTGCTGACAGTGAATTTAAGATTTTTATTAAGAAGATAGATACTGAGGGGACTTGTGGCTAGTTTGATCGATCAGGTTAAGCTACGCTTGCTGCGGTTGATCCGTAGATGGGTGCCCATCTTTACTTACCAGACCCCTCTGTGCCTCGGAAAGCACGTTAAGCCGTTGGTCCCGGCTGTCATTCGTAGATCTTAGACAGTCGTTACGGGTCTTCAGAAGCTCGAATGTCTGACAACCTGTCTTCCTTAAAGCTATCGTATTATATTATCAAATACACGACTGGCCTGTTAGTCTAGTGGTTAGTGACCCTGACTGCTAAGACTGAGGTCGTGGGTTCGATTCCCACCCAGGACAAATCTTTGTGTGATGAGCACAATCATTTGTTCTGTGTCTGGGTGTAATTGATCTATAATATGTAAGTATTTAGAAATATATAAGTATATTTATCACTTCTCTGGTTACTATAGTACAGGCTCTGCCTAGTTTGGGATCAGATAACGTTGTGTTGGTTGTCCTAAGATATTTATTTATTTAAATAACTAGCTGTACCCTGCCACGCTTCGCTGTGGCACATTCGAGTATTTTCCTCGCTTCCGGCAGATGGCGCGGTAACTGGTACACAGCTGACCGTTAAAAAAACTGTTTTTTCGCCGTCGCGGATATGTGACTGATTCATGATATATAATCCGCATCAAGGATTGTTTTCTTTTTCTATTGTTTTTAACAATCCTTGATGCGGATTATACAGGGTGTCCAGTAAATAGCACGACATACTGCAGGGGGTGATAGCTTGGGTCACTACCTATCAATACAACACAATATATGTTCAGCAAAATCTTACGGATTTTTTTTTCACCACTGTAGGTTAAACTTAAGTGATAAGAAAATAGTTCTGTGCAAATTTAAACAAAAAAAAGTATTTCTTGAAAACATTCTTGTCTTTGATAGAAAAAAGACTTATCAATGAGTAAAGTAACTATTCACGAATAATTTGATGTAAAAAAAAGTACTAGAAAAGGATTTTTTCATTACGAGATGCTTAAAAATCTGTTTCAAGGTAGAGATTTTTCGGTATTTCGGAAAAATTTTGAAAAACTGAAAATCCGTAAGATTTTGCTGAACATATATTGTGTTGTATTGATAGGTAATGACCCAAGCTATCACCCCCTGCAGTATGTCGTGCTATTTACTGGACACCCTGTATATCATGCTAAAATTTCAGCTCAATGGGTGCAGAACTTTTTGAGTTTTTGAACCGTACACAAACCAACATAACATTTTTATACATATAGACTGGGTGGTGGAGGTCACTACATGTCATCATTTCAGCCTAAACATGCCTGATACTGACTTTTGACTGAAATTATGGGAGTCCTCGTTAACGACACTGGTGGACATAAGCCTCCCCTAAAAGGGAGGTGTCACAATCACCACACTTGGCAGGCGGATTGCCAATCGCAGTATGGTGGTAAAATGCATAGAGAATGCTGCTGCCCATTCTCTAGTAAATCCCTTAGTCGCCTTCTAGGACACCCAAAGGATGAATTGGGATGGTGTTTATTCTTATTCTAGGACGCTCCATGTAAAATACGGATATTCAGTTGTATCCGGTTTGACTGGAAGCCGATCCCAACGTAGTTAGGAAAAGGCTAGGCAGATGATAATGGGTAAGAAGACTACATACCTTGCTGGCATACTCCATCTCAGTGAAGGAGATGTAGTGGAAGTGTCGCAACAGGCGCATAGTGACGGGGTTCCGTCCGCCGCCGGGCGGGCCCATGGCCGCCACGATGCTCATGTCCACCAGCGTCTTGAACTCACCGATGTTGTCGCGGTCATACCAACCTGAAGGCAAACGGAATTATTATGAAACTTCTGCCCGCGACTTCGTCCGCGTCAAATTTTTGCTCCCCTGACCCTTCCTGTCGCATCAAATTGCCTGCCAGTTATCGTCAATTGTTCGTTGCTGCTCCGTTCTTTTTATTGTAGCGTAATGTTATATAGCGTATAGCTTTCCTCAATAAAATTGGCTACTCACCACAAAAAGAATTTTTCAATTCAGACCAGTATTTCCTGAGATTACCGCGTTCAACCAAACAAACAAACTCTTCAGCTTTATAATATTAGTATAGATAAGTATACAAGTAGACAGCTACATGGACGCGCAAACTGTAACCATGAAATGAGCATGATTCCAGAACCCCTTTTTTTGTGTGGGAATACATCAAATGACGTCTCGCGCTCTGGGTGGAGCAGAAGGGCGTGTCAGTCTTTTACTGATTAATTCCCACCCGTTTGCCTTCAGTTGCCTATGTCAGGGCCACGGTAACTTTTTCTAACAAATCCGGGACCTTGGCAGGATTTCAGACCCCTTGGTGTGGAAATTCTTTGTCGGCTTATTAGTCTCAACTTTATATCTAACTATTTTCCGAACAAATATTGTTTGAATCACAATATTAAATTGTCACTCCGTCCGTGTAATTTTCTTAAAAAGGTACAAAGTTTTTGCTGCACGTTTTATTTATTTATTTATATTTATTTATATTAGCCTACACTGTCCCACTGCTGAGCAAAGGCCTCCCCCAAATCCCTCCAAGTATCCTTTTCCCGGGCCACCTCGATCCAACCCTTGAAGTACGCGTCGAGGTCGTCTCGCACGTATTATTAATTAAAAAAATTTAATGTGTCGGTTATATTGTCTAGCACAGTCTATATGCACAGCGACCGCTGGGCAATAGACTCCACACAGTGGGTGCCTGAGAATGGACGGCGCCGGCGAGGCCGGCCCAAGAAGAGGTGGTGAGACGACCTAGATGCGTACTCCAAGGGTTGGATCGAGTTGGCCCTGGAAAAAAAATACCTGGAAGGATTTGGGGAAGGCTTTTGCTTAGCAGTGGGACAGTGTAAGCCCATAAAAAAAAAACTACTGACCATAAAGCGGATAAATATAATAAATAAGTATACAGGCCTGTTGGTCTAGTGGTTAGCGACCCTTGTGCCGGAGGTCGTGGGTTCGATTTCCACCCAGGACAAATGTTTGTGTGATAAGCACGATCATTTGTTCTGTGTCTGGGTGTAATTTATCTATATATATGAATGTATTTAGAAATATATAAGTATGTTTATCAGTTGTCTAGTACCCATAACACAAGCTCTGCTTAGCTTGGGACTAGATGGCGTTGTGTGATAGTTGTGGAATATTATATTATTATATTATACAGATCTCCAAGGAAGAGTATACGCTTGGGAGGCATCGTCTATCTTCGGAAATACGAACGCGTTATGATGCGACATAATATAGAGCTGTAACAGCCATGGAAGTGCTTACCCATTTTGTATTACCATGCTTACAAAATTATACAGAGTGGATTTTCTACGCCCGCGTAGATTTAGAAAAACAAAAATAGCTCTAGAATCACGGCCTTACCAAGGTAACAGTTAGTGCATCGATGTTACTGCCTGACTTATGCAAACCCAAAAACTTCAAAGTTGAGTAAAAGCATTGCCTATGCTAAGAAACCGTGGTGGTTCGCCGTTCGTGGTGATTAGAAAACACGACTACCACTAAAGCACATACTCTTTCTGGTTACCCTGTACAATGCCGTACCTGAAAAATCCATGTACTGTCTAAGCAGTTCTATGGGCGGTTGTGCCCCGAATACTTCGAGGGCGGGCATATTGAGGTCATCGATGAAGAAGACCTGGCGTTTGGTGGGCGGAGGACCGAACACGCCGCGGCGGCGCCGCTCTAACTTGTTATCTATGACATCCTAAAACAAGAAAGATAGATAATTTACCCCTATATTGCCGCTCTAACAGCATGTTGGCCGCGCTCACGGAAAGGGTCAATTGCGCCTACATTAACCACTGCTGTGGGTTACACA
Source organism: Aporophyla nigra (assembly GCA_947507805.1). Classification (NCBI taxonomy): domain Eukaryota; kingdom Metazoa; phylum Arthropoda; class Insecta; order Lepidoptera; family Noctuidae; genus Aporophyla; species Aporophyla nigra. The sequence goes on along the minus strand of OX382292.1, from coordinate 5,766,815 downwards.
TTGAGCGCAGGTAATGTGGCACCGTGTGATGCCGGACGTAAAGAATAACACCACCCCATTTCTTCCCATGGGTGTCGTAAAAGGCGACTAAGGGACTTCCTAGAGAATGGGCAGCAGCGTTCTCTATGCATTTTACCACCATACTGCGTTCGCCAACCCGCCTGCCAAGCGTGGCGGTTATGGCAAAGCCCCCCAAATTCGGGGAGGCCTAAGTCCAGCAGTGGACGTCTTACGGCTGAAATGATGATCATGAATGTGTCAACACTGCAGTAAGTATGTTGTGTACCTATTTGTTTGTTTTGTTTTACTAATTTTGTTCTAATGATTTTGTTCCAATAATTATGTTTTAATAATTTCTATATTTATCAGTATTTTTATTTGATTATTTAATATGACTGAGTGTGTATTAATATTTAACTTAATGAGTCTGTGTTGCTTGAAAATAAATGACTAATTAATTGATCAACTACCTAGTTTAAAACCACGTAGTTTACGCTGATATTTGTTTGAAGGTCCGTAATAAATAATGGCAATCGAATTTTAACTTTGTCATGTTTACCATCTGACATTGAGTGTTCCCAAAACTTGATCATCATCATCATCTGTCTAACCTTTTTACCAACTATGTTAGGGTTAGTTTCCAGTCTAACCGGATGCAGCTGAGTACCAGTATTTTACATGGAGCGACTGCCTATCTGACCTCCACAACCTAGTTACTGGATAGTACAATACCCCTTGGTAAGACTGGTTGTCAGATTTTCGGGCTTCTGACGACACGTTACGACTGTCTATGATCTACGAAAGACAGCCGGGACCAACGGCTTAACGTGCTTTCCGTGGCACCGAAGAGTCTTGGTATGTAAAGATGACAATATTTACATACCAAGACTCTACAAACCCATCCACGGACCAACTGCGGATTCCCAAAACTTGATAATCATCTCAATTAAACTACGTATAAAAGCGAGACAATTATGGAAGCGTCACATTTACCCTATCTCATTTTCAAGCATGCGAGGTACTTTTTATACACGAATGTTTCACGCAACACGAATGTTTTGCGCGACTGCTGAGCGTTGGGAACTGGGTTCAAATTAGTAACAGCCCGGAGTTAGGAAGGTGGCGGTGTGATACCCCCGTGCTTCGGAAAGCACGTTAAGCCATTGGTCCTGCGTCTGACCTCTCTCCGGTCGAGTCGGATTATTATGAGATTACGACGATTATGAGATTGAGGGAACAGTGAGTGCCCCTGTGTCGGCGGACACACGCCTGTACTAAAATATCTCTCGCGTCGATGGCTATTCTCCGTTGTGTTTGACCGCCATGGCCGAAATACGGTCTAGAGACTATATATATATATATATATATATACGTATGTTTCAAGACTGCGTGGATGGCCAAAAATACTAAAATGAAGTCTTGTGGGCAGTTTTAATAAAAAAACAAAACTGCATGATTACCATGGTGTTGGCAGTATGTTCTATTGGAAACTTTTTGAGTTGATGAAATTACCTGGGTCTGATTAGCCGAAGTCCTGGCGGAGAAGACGAGGAACTCGCAGATAAACTTCTTGTGTAGCCCTCTTGACAGTTTGGATGTTATAGTGACCGTTTTGCCGGTGCCCGTTGGCCCGACGCACAATGCGTGGTTGTAGTTCAGTACCTTGTACCCAAGGATTGCTGCACTGCGCACATTGTCCATCGTTGGTACTTCGATGTCTGCATAAAGAGTTTTTGTTTATTGCTAGACACTCTCTGACTGACACTGACTGAACTGTTAGTGTAGTGGTTAGTGACCCTGTCTGCTAAGACTGAGGTTGTGGGTTCGATTCCCACCCAGGACAAATCTTTGTGTGATGAGCACAATTATTTGTTCTGTGTCTGAGTGTAATTTATCTATGCTATGTATGTATTTAAAAATATACATGTATATTTATCAGTTGCCTGGTTGTCATAGTACAGGCTCTGCCCAGTTTGGGATCAGGTAACGGTGTGTTGGTTGTCCTAAGATATTTATTTATTTATTTTACTGTCCCCTACCGTCCGTCTCGCCCCGTTCCATGTACGTTAAGAATAGCACTATCCTATTTCTTCCCGTGGGTGTCGTAAGTGGCGACTAAGGGACTTACTAGAGAATTGACAGCAGCGTTCTCTATGCATTTTACCTCCGTACTGCGATCACCAACCCGCCTGCCAAGCGTGGTGATTATGGCAAACCCCCCCAAATTGTAGGAGGCCTATGCCCAGCAGTGGACGTCTGTCGGCTGAAATGATGATAATGATGATGACTTTCGTGTACCGGTTTTTATAACTTGATGAAATATCGATATTTCTTTATTAAATAAAAGTTTAATATCGATGTTTTGTACACGTAAACCTACCGGAATATTCTTTAAAAAATTTATGATGGTGACGACCGATACAGACATATACGAAAAGCGACTTTATGTGTAGAGTAGCCAGTCAATAAACGCCTACTTAGTAAATGCCGTCACCTCGTAAAATGGTTTTGATGAATAGTTTATACACGCTCCGTAATTGACACGTCAAAACTTGGCTAATTAGTCTAGTTACGAATCGTTTTGTCTCTTTTTCGCTCTCAATAAGTACAACATGCTGTCCTACTTCCACGTGTCATCTAACAGAATGACATTGTGGCGTTTTTGAAGATCGAATGTAAGGTAGGTAACCTATCTACCTCTTTGTACTCATAACTATCTGCGCCCTGCGGTTTCGCTCGCATAAACAACATGCAGACCCCATGGTCTGAATTTGGTCACATGGTTAGACCATTCTAACTATGTGTCCAATTTCAAGATTATAACGGTCTAACTTTTAGTTCAGAAGTATTAGCGTGAGAGCGTAACAAACAAATATACATACAAAAAATCAAATTTTTTCTCTGTATTATACACCAGAAATAAAGTTTAAATAAATTTAAACATTAAGAAACAGATTTATCTTGTGGTTAAAATTGGGGTTATTATTTTTGATGAGGATAAATTGAGACTTTGATTTTAAATTTTTCAATGAAACTTTCATTTAATAAATTCACGTCTAGGGAACACGAACCCGAATTTTCCTTTTTTTACTTTCAAAAATTTGTGCTCTCATTATAAAGAACTGGATTTGTGTAGATAAGTCATCTGCCTAGGCGGATGATGCCTTTTCCCAACTACGTTAGGCTCGGCTTCCAGTCTTACCGGATGCAGCTGAATACCAGTATTTAACATGAAGCGAAGCCTTTCGGGCTTCTGACGACCCGTGAAGACTCTCAACGATCCTGACAAATGACAGCTGGGACCAACGGTTTAACGTGCTTTTCGAGGCACGGAGGGGTTTTGGTACGTAATGATGTTGACCCATCCACGACCCAACCGCGGCAAGCGTAGCTTAATCTGATCGATCGATTCGTACGGCTATTATTACCACAAGCCCCTCGGATTTGTGTAGGTAAGTACTAACCCGAATAGTTCCACTCAGGATCCACAACATATGGCTCCAAGTTTGCCATCCAGTTGTACCAGAAAGCGTTCCCCGGCTCGCCGTCTTCAGTCGGGTCAGTGAACCCACCGTCGTTGAGTCTGGTACGAATAAAAACATCAAAACTATGTCCATTCTAAAGTATTCCGAATTTTATCCGCTCCGTGGTCTATTCCATCAGAACCGCGTATTTTTACTTCGTTCATAATTCACTACTGAATCGATTTAAGGCATTTTTAACGTAGGTTTTTTTTATAAAAAATAAAAAACTGAATTAATTTTAACATATCTACCGCCGATTGAACCAAAAAAAACAACAATCATATTTTTTATAAAGCCAGTCTTATCCCCATTTTATCAGATGGCAATTCTTCAAATGACTTCTCCCGCTCTGGGCGGAGCGGGAGGGCGTGTCAGACTTTTACTAACTAAAACCCACCCGTGTTCCTTCAGTAACCCATATGCCAGGGTCACGGTATCTCGTTTGAACAATCTCGCGACCCTGGCAGATTAGTATTTAGGGGTATCTTCAGAAAATCAATTATATAAATTTGTTAAATTCTGCTTTAAAATTATAACTCTTATTGGAGTGAATGTGGTCTTGTTTAAGTATAAATACACATACCGGCGCGCGCTCTTGACATGAAATAATCAATGCTTACGTGTAATCATAGACTCTTCCTGCGGGCGGGAACAGCGGCTTAAATCCATTTTCGGTGGTGATTTTTCTGATGAAGTCGGAGAAGATCCCACGACCGTTGAGGTCGCACGTCGCGCCGACCGACCAGATTATTGCCCACACCACCCATAGAGGGGCCAGGCGAGCTGGTACACAAACAGACAGTGGTACTTAACTTAGCAAAATCTAACTACAGTTTTCCTACTTATACGACACAGGTGGAGGCCGCAAAATATGGAAAGTGAGCTTTATTAATCCTCGATACAAAAAGATGGGTGTTATAAGCTTGACCGCTATGTGTGTCTGTCTGTTCATATCTCAGTGTTTCTGTCTGTGGCACCGTATAAACGGGTGAACCGGTTTAGGTGCGGTTTTTTTTTTGCAAGTAGTCTTTCTAGTCGTGGTTATTAGACATGTTTTATACAAAATCCGTTCAGCCGTTACGACACGACGATCCGTTGATTAAAATATTACCTAACTTCTTATTTAACTGAAAGGGCCATAACATATATTTTTTTAAAATTTTTAGAGATTTTTGACTGATTCTTCCCTCACTCTGATAGTCCTATCGGACGGCAATCCGATACGAGCTGAGAGAGATCAGGCACAGAACTAAGGCGATTAACACACGGCACCGCGCACCGCCGCGGTAGGCGGTGAAGCGGATCTCATGTCGCATTGCCCTCTATTAAATCCGTCGATGCCTAACAGACGTACACCGACCGACCGCGCGGTCAATTCGCTTTACCGCCACAGCCCTCCGCGGCGGTGCGCGGTGCAGTGTGATAATCGCCTAACGGTTTAACGTGCTTCCCGAGGCACGGAGGGTATCACATCGCCAACTTCCAAACTCCGGGCTGTTACTAAGAAACTCATAATGGAGAGCACAGTAACACTTTGCTCGACAATTTGTTTTCTTACCCGACCTGGGAATCGAACCCAAGACCCCATTTTTAAGCAGTCGCTCTTTCGACCACGACACCAACGTGGCTGTCAATACTATCGATCTCTACTATCAGGTGGAATTTATTTATTTATTTATTAAACAAGGCACACCAACGACATATTCACAAAGATAATAACATTAGGTGATGGCGGATCTTTTGTTCTGTGTAAATACATCACTTAAAGGCGTGCACAACATTCTTATTAAAAAGTAAAAAACTGTTCAATTACATTTTTAAACTATGAACATATTACAAATTGAAATTGAATGATAAATTAAAAATTACAGATTATGGAATTTAAAAAAAATGTAGATTTTGTCACAGTAATCTAAAACAATACAACCATACAATTAAATTAAATATACACACGGAAAAAAAACTGAATACAGAATAAAATAACGTATAGGAAATTGTATAAATGATAAAAATAAAAAAACAATGTCGTTTCTGACTCTAATTAAGCTACATGCAATTGATATATTATTAAGATTAAAATTTGAAATCATAAATACATTAAGTGTCTACAAAATTTAATTAAAATTACATTATTAAATTACAATTATATCATTAAGTTAAAATTTCATTATTAAATTAAAAATTACATTACTAAATTAAAATTACATTATTAAATTAAAATAAGTATGTATGATTTATGATTTATGAAGGCAGCTGATCACAGACAGATTTTAGTTATTTTAGTTTTGAATATTGGCAGACTATCCAAGAAAATATCAATATTGTTGTCGACTGAACAGGCATTGTTGTAAAAAGTCAACATTCTATTTATGGGTGCATGCTGGCCCAGGTTTGTGCGACATGGTTTAGTGGCAAACGTCCTAGTGGTACGCTTGGACCGGACATGAGAATGACGAGGTACATCGAATGACAGACCTTTGCCCGAGTTTTCATTTGAAAAGAGTACGCTTAGTTGGTTTGGTAATGTTGAGGGAATGAATGAACGGCGGCTAGCAAAAGGTATTTACAAGGCAGAGAGTGCGTGTGGAAGCGCCGAGAGTAGACGCACTAGGACAACATATAGTTACCTTCTTGGTGATGTTCTTCAGAAAGGCCAGGTGGTAATCGCAACCGGCATGTGTGAATACAAACGAGGCAAAAGGATTGTAGCAGGTGTCGTTCTGTAGTTTGTGCCTTGTTTACGTTTATACACGCACGTCGGTTGCCACTACTCCGCATCTGACCTTTCTGAAGAACATCACCAATAAGGTCACGTACGTACGGGTTTAGTGCAATCATGTATTTTGTGGATACGGTACTTTATGGAAACTTACGCATTAAAGCCAAGAAGGCGGCTGGTGGCGGAGGCCTATCGTCCTTCCCTGTGAGAGGCCTCAGGCGGTAGTCGAGTAACTCCAGAAACTTCAGTACTAGCGCGCAGTCGATGGACACAACGATCTCCGTCAATTGTGTCCGTAGTACCTCCAGGGCAGGGTATAAGTATGTCGTTATTAAAGTTGGCAGGAGTTTGCGGATAGAATCCGCTATCTGTAATTGCAATAAAAATAATAAGGCGGTTGTGTAATTGCGCACAACGAGCAAATAAATCAACTCGGGATTTATTTTAATGTAAGTTTAATCTTTTTTATTAGCCTATACTGTCCCAATAATGCTGGGCAAAGATCTCCACCAAGGCCTGCCAGGGACTCTTTTCCAATGCCACCTCAAACCAGCCCTCGGGGTACGCATGGTCAACTCGCCACCGCTTTCTGGGCGGACCGCGGCGGCGTCATCCATCTTCAGGCACCCATTGTGTAGTCAGCCCAGCGGTCATACTGCATGCGGCTGATGTGACCCAACTAATCGCATTTGAGCCTAGTAGCCTTTAAAACCTAGTACAAATTACCTATTTATCCAGTAAACTAGTACAAATTATCTACACCAATAGCGACTTTAGTTTACATTATTTACAGAAACGCCGGGTAAACTGCAAAAAATGTTGCAGTGGCGTACTGGTGGTACTTCGTCATCTCCCTACAGAGCACCGGGAAGATAGTGAGACGCGATCAAGAAGGCTGTTGCGAGGCAGCATTTACCAAAGATTTCACACTGCAGGAGTCCACATTACTTGAACATTTATGTGGTTGAAATTCTCAGCATGAAAGAAACGACATAATATAAAAGTATAGGTAAATATAACCCTTTTTAACCGACTTCAAAAAAAGGAGGAGGTTATCAATTCGACTGTATTTTTTTAAATGTTTGTTACCTCATAACTTTTGACTGGGTGAACCGATTTTGATGATTCTTTTTTTTTTGAAGCTGGTGCTTCCCGAATGGTTCCATTTTAATTTGGTTCCATTCGGACAATGAAGTATTAAATTGGCATTAAGTATTTGTGCGACAAATGAACGAATAACACAATTAGATTAGTGCGGAGTATCTACCATAGCTAAAAAGTTAAAACCTTTAACAAAAAAAAATCAACCGACTAAAATAACTTTAATTTCGGAATTCGGTGGCAAAAAAACCTTAAATACAGATCCTAAGACACCGACTTTCGAAATTAAAGTTATTTTTGACTTTGTAGTGTTTTTTTTTTAAGGAAGTCGGTTTTTTTTAAAGTTTTTATTAAATACTATATTCTTTTACTAATTGCTATACCAAATATTTAAAGAAATAAGCAATAATAATATACAATCTATTGTATTAAATATTACTGTTAAAAATACAGAACGACATCAAGAATTTATAGGAACAAATTATTAAAGCGCTCTTTCTCTGTTCTACTTAAGAATTTAAAATGTTGCTGTGTCTGTTTTAATTTATTCCCACCACCTGTATACAGTCTGGAATGCAATAGATATTTGAGATTTGGCCAAGAAGAAGAGGCTCACTACAAGAAACTTATGATATCTTAAACCAGTAAAAGAGTACACGGATTTTTAGGGTTTCATTGCCAAATGGCAAAAAACGGAACCCTTATAGATTCGTCATGTCTGTCTGTCTGTCTGTCTGTCCGAGTATGTCACAGCCACTTTTTTCCGAAACTATAAGAGCTATGCTGTTGAAACTTGGTAAGTAGATGTGTTCTGTGAACCGCATTAAGATTTTCACACAAAAATAGAAAAAAAAAAAACAGTAATATATGGGGTTCCCCATACGTAGAACTGAAACTCAAAAAAATTTTTTTCATCCAACCCATACGTGTGGGGTATCTATGGATAGGTCTTCAAAAATGACATAGCGGTTTCTAATATCATTTTTTTCTAAACCGAATAGTTTGCGCGAGAGACACTTCCAAAGTGGTAAAATGTGTCGTCCCCCCCCCCCCATAACTTCTAAAATAAGGGAATGATAAAACTAAAAAAAAATATATGATGTACATTACCATATAACTTCCACCGAAAATTGGTTTGAACGAGATCTAGTAAGTCGTTTTTTTTTTTAATACGTCATAAATCGTAAACCACAATTTACCTTTCATTCGTCAACTCAAATATAAAAATTTAAAAAAAAACATTTAATTTCATAAACATAAACCTTATGCATAAACCGTGAATATCTGCAGGTTTGTACGGAACCCTCGGTGCGCGAGTCCGACTCGCACTTAGCCGGTTTTTACTGTTCGAAAGAATCATATCCCGGACATGAAAGGGTAAACTCGCGGTAATAAACGATGCTAAACGAAGCCCACACATGAGCACTTTGAAGGATACTAATACGCTCATAGCCGTAATAACAATAAAACTTCTATTTGCGATATTGCTCAACAAGGCAAATTATAAATAATAGTAATATCGTTATTGTTCCAATAACAGTGTTACATATCATGTTTCCACAAGTTGTTGATAAACAAAAAATTATGTAGTACAATACAGTACTTAACTTTAGTAGAAAAGATCACCTGTATCCTGTACCTACTAGTTAAATCTGGCCAAGTGCGAGTCGGACTCGTGCACCGAGGGTTCCGTACAAACCTGTAGGTATTCACGGTTTATGCATAAGGTTTATGTTTATGAAATTAAATGTTTTATTTTTATTTTTTATATTTGATTTGATTGAATGAAAGGTAAATTGCGGTTTACGATTTATGACGTATTCAAAAAAAAAAAAAACTACTTACTAGATCTCGTTCAAACCAATTTTCGGTGGAAGTTTACATGGTAATTAATGTACATAATATATTTTTTTCAGTTTTATCATTCTCTTATTTTAGAAGTTACGGGGGGGACACACACATTTTACCACTTTTAAAGTGTCTCTCGCGCAAACCATTCAGTTTAGAAACAAATTATATTAGAAACCTCAATATCGTTTTTGAAGACCTATCCATAGATACCTCACACACAAAAAAATTTTTGAGTTTCAGACAGACAGACAGACATGACGAATCCATAAGGGTTCCGTGTTTTGCCATTTGGCAACGGAACCCTAAAAAATAACTGTATTACAGGAGACAGGGACTTCCGTATAAAATTAGTCAGCTTATTGACAATGTATGCAAGCCGATGAGTGTGACTATGAGCCAGTTGTAGTTCTCGCTGATCCTAGCCGTCGCGTCGGAGTTTATGCTTTTAACGAACGCGTTAAGATTCAATAATGAGATCACGGGGTTTCCTGCGCTTTATAATTTAAAAATTCAAGTGAATGCTCGGTTATATTTATTTTTGTTTTCCTGTATTCATGGTATTTTAATATTTAGTAACAGGATGTACATTGTAATTAATTTTATTTTATGCGATCAAAGCTTATAAATGTGTAAACTATGTTTACCTGTAATTTAGTATGTTATGTATGCGCAGTCTTGCATTTTATCACGGTTTTTGTTTTCCAAACTGTGATAAAAACGTGTGACTCAAACCTATCACAGAAGACCGCGCTCGCCCGGCAGGATAATATATAAAATGTACGAGTTTTTATTATGTGGTAGATAATTGTAAAGTATCTCTTGTTGGTAATCCATTAAATAAATAAACGCAGTCTTTTAGCTCACCGGCGGCAGGTTACTCTTGATCCAGGCGTTGACTAGCGGTGGCAGACCGACCACTTGAGCGTCTAGGTATACCATACCACACCGCGAAACAGTGGCCGGAGACGCTACTACCAAGTCTGCCACCTCGAAGATCATGCGCTGCCGATCAGTCAGCTTCATTATCTCACCGCTTGATAGGCACAGTTTCTTGTTATCGTCTAATACCTGAAATATTTGTACAAAAGTTGAGCGCTATCTAGCCTATGCTGACTTATGAGTGAGCGTTGCAGAAGAATCTAAAGGAAATTTGGCTGTAATGTAATTTGTACTTTGTCATTAATGGCTTTGAATTCATTGACCCAAACAGACAACTTTGGGTTGCCATCGTGGTGAAAGGATTAGCCAGTCAGTCTCGCTGACTGCCCAGGGTGCGCCGGATGTAGAATGGCTTAGTTGATACGTGACTCGAATAGGCTCCTTTCATGCACCCCCTGTTTCATATCCTGTTGTTTGCTCGATACAGGAGTTGATGGACGCTTCTGAAAGTGCTAAGCTCGTAGCCAAATTCTGGGCTAACTCAATTTAGATTACTATCGACACGTTAAGAAGAAGAAGAAGATTGATCCTAATTTTGATCATTTTTAATCTCAGATTCTAATTACAAATATAGTTTACAACATTCACATATCCAGTTAAGTGTTTCTCAAAGACGTGGGCAGAGGCAACATGACGGCCAAGCTTTGCTTTCAAATCTTTGGTCAACTGTAAATGCTTTGGATTGCATTTAATTTCTTGACTCCCTCGTTCGTTTGTACGCTAGTGCGAACGCCAAGTAGAGAATCGTCTGTGCGAATTTTAAATTATGCGTAATTTTGTTTTTTACACGCTTTTTATATGGCATATCTCAGAAGCAACTCGAAGTCTATCTGTGGCCGGTTAATAGCAATAACCTAATCCTCCATCGTCTACCTATTAGAAAATTTCTTCCGAAATGTGGGTGTAGTTTACACCACCCTACGCTTACTGCCGAACCCTTTGTGGAATTCAGCAGGCATTTATAATTTTATTAAAATATAACGCACAGTATTCATATTCTCAATCCAGACAGCATCCACGGGCCCATCGAACACGTACCAGCGCCTGTCCATGTCTTCGACCGCGATGCCGGCGCGCACCAAACTGGAGAGGATGCCATCGGTCCTAGTGTAAAATCAAATGGTCGATTACATATTTTTTGTTACGCGTCTTGTCTTCTGTTGCGTATATGCCGTTACTAGGGTTATCCTCGTGTTGTGCCGTAACCAACACTTCAAATGTTAACACGTGTTTTTTACTCACCATACCACAGAAATGAGAATTTAGCCTAAAGCAATGCAGACAGCGCGTTTAAATGAGTTTAGCGTACTGATCTGGGGAAGTATTATCATCTTACCTATTTCAAATGAAAAAAAAAAACAAAGGTAATTTAAATTAGGGTGATAATCAGCGCTTTTTTTGATAATCAACGTCAAAATTACACAAGACAGTCCGCGAAAAACATCCATCTTTTACCACTTCCTACTGCTTTAGCTGGGAAGAAGACGTGGCGCAACAAACTCTCAAGTAAAAATGCATTATATCCGTATTCCGGCTTAAAATGTCCATGTACCGGTGAATTAACAGATACTTGTGATAATCACCTCTCTTGGAGTAGGCGGTATCTATCTATCTAGATTAAAAACCCACCCAAAGCCAGAGACACCCACTCTAAACCCAAAAACCCAAAGCATAATCCTACTCAAACTCAGAAGCATTTATTTCAATGAAACCATTTACAGGCATTTTTGAAATGACAAGGAGTCGGTGAGTCAGAAACAAGAAGCTACATGCCTAAAGCGTACTAGGTTCCTTTAAAGAAGAACACAATAGAACGATCTTTTAAATAAAAATATTGTGACATCATCCATATTGGAATTAGGGGTAAATATTGTGAAAACGATGTCAAAAGTCGTGCAAGTTAGAAGCTTTCAGAGATAACGTAAAAAAAATAATGTAATTAGAATAAGCTAAAGGTGGAGACTGACTTGCAACGTTTGTACTTAATGTACCATTCGAGACGAACTTGGTTCCAAACTAGCGTGCAACTGCAATATAACCACGACGCGGCGAATGCTCGCTTCGGGCACATAGCTCAAGCGTACCATTTCTTGTTACAAAATGGCGATTCACTAAACGTGGCGAACGCTCGTCCCGAGGACTTGACTAAAGCGTGATCCATATTTATTCAGAACGGCGGAAGTAAAGGTTGTTTGTGCATTTATTTTCACTTTGAAATAGAAAGTGTAACGAGATATAGTGTTGCTTGCGACGACGCGTCAACCTTCACTGACTTGTTTGTAAATATGCTCTCATCCCATCCCATTTCTTACCGTGGGTGTCGTAAGAGGCGTCTAAGGGACTTACTAGATAATGTAAATTAAATTAACATTTTATCACGGTACTGCGATCGTCATCCCGCTTGTTAATACTCTCCCAAACCTCCTATTTCCAGCAGTGGAGGTCTTTGGGCTGAAATGATAATGCTCACATCGAGCGGCTCGGCTCACTGCACTAAATACTGCGCGTTACAAAATCTTGATCCATTTCAAACAAACGTTGCAAGTTAGTCTCCGCCTTAAGAGAAGATCAATCCCAACTGACGGCGTCCGTTCATGAACATAACTGAAACTCTTCTATTATTTTTCATCAACGAGGTGCTAGCTAACTAATAACAGCGGCCCAAAACATTTAAGCTACGCTTGTTGCAGTAAGTTGGTGGATGGGTGACTACTTATTACATATCGAGACCCCTCCGTGCCTCTAGGAAAGCACGATGAGCCGTTGATCCGACCTAGCTATCATTCATAGATCGTTGGCAGTCGGTATCATCATATAGGTAGTATACTCCCTGTAAAATCCAAAAGTATTGGGAAAAGACCTGGCGGATTGAGATTTATATTTATAAGAAATGCCTTTACTGCCTAAAATTTCAATAAAACATTACCATTCATGAGTGAGCATGTCGAACTCCCCATACAGCTGCCCCATGGTGATAGACTTGGGGTTCACCACGAATGTATGCACGGGGGTGAAGGGGAACCCATCGGGGGCTAGCTTGCCCTTGATCGCTGTCAGCGCGTCACGGAGAGTTTCGTAACACTGGAGGCGAAAAGGAGATAATATGCAGGTTGTCCGGTGAATAATGGATAACCTTGGAATGGGTCATATTAGAAGTAACGGCTTTGCAATATGAAAAAGGTTACCTTTGTCTTCCCAGCACCAGCTGGCCCAACCAACATAAGTCCGTGCCTCACCACCGTTGTCTCATACAACTGTATCACTTTGAATATGAACGCTGTAACATCGAGTTAAAGATATATGAGAAGAACGTTTTTTTGGCGTCTTGGTAACCCTGGCAAGGACAATGGCACAAATTTATGAAATTATAGTATTGTCATCGGTCGTCGATAAGTCTACAGAGTTTAAATGAAATCTGGTCGTTTAAAGTGGGTCAAAATCGCGCTATAAGGAGTCGGTTACATACAAACATACAAGTGAAGCTAATATAAAGCGTGTAAAAATATTTCAGTAATTTGACAAATTTTGTATGACAAATCGGTCAAAAACACTAGTCTATATAAATGAGTGGGCTCAGGATCCTGATGTTTTAAATTTTTGTGTAGTGACTTCGTGTATTCAGGGAATCGAGCAGATGGCGTTCGGTAGTTTCTGCTTACCCCCATAGGAAGAAGGCGTACCTGCTTGATAAGCACATGGCATAAAACAAAAAAAAGTTTTATCTCTGTCTGGCCGTTTACTCTTTAGTCTATATTATATTCGTTATAGTCCTATAACTCGAACCGTTCAGAATCTGATTTACTCATGTACTTTTAACTTTTAAACGGCTAAATGTTTTATTACATTAGAAATAAGGTATATAAAATATTAACTAAGAGTAACTCACAATATAGATCGTCGTATCCTTTCTTGACGAGCATGTTCCGGATGGAAGTCTCCATAATGCCGTAGTCCACGATGGGCACCTCCACGCGTGGGAACAGATCAGATATTATACCTGAATACAAAACATTATTTAGGGGTTTTTTGCGTATTCCGTATCGCGGCAACAAATAAGGTTCAGAACAGCGATGCGTTTGTTGTTAATTTAATGGAATTACTACGAAAATAAAGTAATTTTGCAGTTTTTATTTTTACACTAATAACAATCACGGCTCTGTAGAAAAAAATCGTTTAGTTCATTGAATTCCCTTAATTATTAGTAGTATATGAAATAGTACTAATAATAAAGGGTATATATAGTACTTTATAAAATATGATAGTTCGCTCTCAAAGTATTGAGGTTAGTGCGAAATAAAATATTTTTATGACTTTTGTTTCACGATTGTTTTACCAAGATACTATTTTATTTCATTAGTATTTTTTAAACATTCTTTTTTTTTACATTTGGCGTTTTTTCTGGCTTGTAATATGTACCAATATGCCTAACTGTGCGACCAAAAACTAGTGTTTTACGGTGGGGTAATTAAAAACTAGTGTTTTGCGGTGGGGTAATTTGGACAGCGCCTTAGAGAAGGAGCGAGTATCAATATACTCGCTCCTTCTTTAAGCGATCGTGGTGATCAATATTACCACGATCGCTCAAAGAGAATTGAAGATTTTGGAAATGTTTTAATAGTTGTAAATCTTATTTTGATTAAAATACGATTTAAATAATAATATATTGGTGCAGCGGGAAGTTAACTTCGTTATAGGTTCTTTTCAGTTTTATTATTATTTTGTTTTATTCATTTTAATGAGAAATGCCACTAACATAGTTTTATAAGTGTTACTAACAACAATATGAATCATTGTGTTCGATTTAAATAAATAATAAAGTAGCTGAAGTTTTAATGTTCGATTTTTTTCTAAAACAGCAATCAAAATCAGTATACAAAGGATACTTCTTCGCCTATCACAAACCCGGTACTGATAAAAAACAATTCAGCGCTGCATCGAATATTTGGCAATTAGCTGTAGAGGCAGATGCTACCCGGAGGACAGAGCAGTGATGTGGTAATTTTGCTTTCGTAGTTATTTATCTATCTCATACTAGATGTCACTAAGTGCAGGATGCAACAGGGTCGTACTCAAAATTTGCGTACCAGAGAGTACTCTGTTTTTTACTCATCTTAATACGTATTATTACGAAAAACAATAATTTTAGAACAAAAATATTTTTGATGCATGACGAAAGAAGATAATCAAGGTGTCTCTTATGTTTAAGGGGACTGCGATAGGCTGAATTGATAGATTGATTGTGTAGATGCCGCTACATTCCTAATACCATGGTCAGTTGTCAGTTCGATCGATCGGTTGGGCTCGAGTTGATACAACATAAGTTGTTCTTGTTAATTATGGTAATAGGTACAACTATTCAAATAAAGTCTACTTCTAAATTAATTATTAGTTATAAGGTCCCTATTAAGCTCATTGTCATCATGCACTTACCGTTAAATAGCAGCAGGTCATTCGCCAGGAATTTGGGCACATTAACATCTCTAAGCGCTCGCAGTACGATCTGACGCTCATCGCCGTCCGGCATCTGCCGGATCAGGTTACCGGCAACCGTGATTACGGTCTTCACGGCACGCATGCCGAAGTCGTAATGGTCCTAAAGAAAATACATAATTTGATTTACAAATAAATAATGTTTAAAAAGGTAAAAAACACGCTTTCATAGAAAATCAAACTAAAAGTAGATAATTATGAAAAAAAAAGCTATTATTTTTCTAAAGCGGGTTTTTCGTTTTATTTTATTTTTTACTATCTCGTGCTTCTGGTAAAGGCACAAATTTATGAAATTATTGTATTGTTATCGGTCCTTGTTTTGATGGGTGTGACAATCACGTTCAAAGATTCCGTTACATACATAGATACATACAATCATACCAAGCTAACAAAAGCGTGTTAAAAACATATTTTGTTAAGTTCCTCTCCACGGTAGTCAAGTTGCACCTGTTATATTAAATATTTATTTTATAACTACATACAGCTTTCCCAAGAAAAGTATGCGCTTCGGGAATCACTGTCTTCGGAACTGCGAACATGTGATGATGAGAACTAATATACAGCTTAAAATCATGGCAATCCTTGCCTATATGTCTTACAATGTGTACAAAATTATACAGGGTGTCCCGTAAATAATGGATCAGACGTAACGGGTAGGTAGCTTACCTCATTTCCAACAACTAATTTGAACAGTAAAAAAAAAACCGATAAGGTAACCAAGATATTTTTTTTTTTCGATTTTTACTATTTTCTGTACCAGCATTCAGTGTTTTTAATGCTGTTGCTGCAAATGGTATCATATTTAGGTGTGATTTTTGTCAAACATTTCTGAATAGTTTACTAATGTTATCAAGATACCATTTTTTTAAATAACATTTTATTTGCCTTAGAAAAAAAATCTTGAATCGAAAAGTTTTGTTTTTACGATGAAAAGACCAGAATTGGAAAAATTCTCCTGTAAAAAAAATGTATGACACCAAAGTGTACCATTATTTTAAAAACTTGTAAAATTACTAAGGTTTGCAAATTGGTATAAAACTTACGTCTAGTCCTTGCGGTTACAAAGATATTGCTATGAATGTGATGAAGAAGACAGAACTGAAATTAAAATGGTACTATCTAACTTTTCTTTCTCGTAATGGCTTATGCTTGTAATCTAAGCATGTGGTTAAGCGTGTAGCGTAATTCCGAGCCGATGACGTCATCTGTTCGGAATTTGGGACCGCTACCTGCGGAGTTGCACCTCACTCAGTGTGAAAGGGATAGATAGCGCCGCTTTTGTATTTTTGGTAAATCGGTGTCTTTGTGCAGGTATTTTTTTTCCTTCACCCTTCACTCATACAGGGCTTCATTGTTGCATGATTTTATTTGTTTAGTTGACACGAATCTCTCTTCGAGTTGATACGTACGTCAGACTACTTTCGCTCCCGCTGTGCCTAACTGTTGTGTTCCTTAAAATTAAACTTGTGCTGTGTATTTGGACTTTGCTTTGCCTAACGATTTGGAACTGTTTGTGTTTTGGACGAATGACTTGGCAATCCTACGGACTTCGAAAACAATCGTTTGTGTGAGGTTGTACGTGTGTGCAGTAGTACGATGCCTCGTTACGAGTACACGCCACGGGAGTATGCCGAAATGCATTTTATCTACGGAGAAGCAAGAGGTAATGCCAGGGCGGCCGCAAGATTGTATCGTGAAAGATACCCGAACCGGGATCGACATCCCGACTATCGCGTATTCATTAGAGTGCATAACGCGCTTCTTGAGGGAAGAATTCTTGGCACCGGAGTTGGGGGTGCCAGTGAAGGGCGACCGTCACAAGTCAATGACGAAATTATTATTCGAGAAATCGAGGAAGATTCGTCGGTCTCAATTCGCGTCATAGCGCAACGCACAGGTATTCCAAGATCGACGGTACATCGAGTTCTAAAAAGGCACCGGTTGCACCCATATCACGTGCAACGTGTTCAAACGCTGACGTCACGTGATTACCCGCAAAGAGTAGCATTTTGCCAAAGGATGCTTAGAATGATACGGGCGGACCCACAGTTTTTTAATAAAAATTTTATGGAGTGACGAGTCTTCATGCCGGCGAGATGGATATCTCAATTTGCATAATTTGCACAGTTGGCAGCTGGTAAACCCACATTTGATGCGAGAGGACAGGAGCCAACATCAATTTAAAATAAATTTATGGGCAGGAATAATAAATGGGCAAATAATAGGGCCCTTTGAACTACCAGCAACTCTAAACGCCGAATACTATCTGCATTTTTTAAGGAATGAGTTGCCAACGTTATTAGAAAATATTCCAGAAGACGTGCGGCAAGCAATGTGGTTACAAAATGATGGTTGCCCCGCTCACTATGCGACGGCAGTAAGGGCGCAACTCAATGAAACTTACCCTGACAGATGGATCGGCCGATTAGGACCAATTTTGTGGCCTCCGCGATCTCCTGATTTAAATCCCTTAGATTTTTTTTATTGGGGATGTTTAAAAGACAAAGTTTACAAACAACGAATAACGTCGGAAGAAGAATTACGTCAGCGCATCCAATCTGCTGTATCAGAAATAAACAACAGCCATTTTGTCCGTCGGATAAGAGCTTCCTTTATTAGGAGGTGCAGACTTTGCATTCTCGTAGGGGGACGTCAGTTTGAACATTTACTGTAAAAACAAAATAAACGATTTATTTGTATTTTTTTTTTAATTTAACCTCCTAATTTTTTTCATACGCTGAGATACCTAAACATTTTTAAGAAAATAGTTTAATTGTGCACACTTTTTCAAATTTTATTTTATTTCGTAATTTGGCACCTCTGTCAGATTCATAGCAATATCTTTGTAACCGCAAGGACTAGACGTAAGTTTTATACCAATTTGCAAACCTTAGTAATTTTACAAGTTTTTAAAATAATGGTACCATATAATAAAATCATGCAACAATGAAGCCCTGTATGAGTGAAGGGTGAAGGAAAAAAAATACCTGCACAAAGACACCGATTTACCAAAAATACAAAAGCGGCGCTATCTATCCCTTTCACACTGAGTGAGGTGCAACTCCGCAGGTAGCGGTCCCAAATTCCGAACAGATGACGTCATCGGCTCGGAATTACGCTACACGCTTAACCACATGCTTAGATTACAAGCATAAGCCATTACGAGAAAGAAAAGTTAGATAGTACCATTTTAATTTCAGTTCTGTCTTCTTCATCACATTCATAGCAATATCTTTGTAACCGCAAGGACTAGACGTAAGTTTTATACCAATTTGCAAACCTTAGTAATTTTACAAGTTTTTAAAATAATGGTACACTTTGGTGTCATACATTTTTTTTACAGGAGAATTTTTCCAATTCTGGTCTTTTCATCGTAAAAACAAAACTTTTCGATTCAAGATTTTTTTTCTAAGGCAAATAAAATGTTATTTAAAAAAATGGTATCTTATAACATTAGTAAACTATTCAGAAATGTTTGACAAAAATCACACCTAAATATGATACCATTTGCAGCAACAGCATTAAAAACACTGAATGCTGGTACAGAAAATAGTAAAAATCGAAAAAAAAAAATATCTTGGTTACCTTATCGATTTTTTTTTTACTGTTCAAATTAGTTGTTGGAAATGAGGTAAGCTACCTACCCGTTACGTTTGATCCATTATTTACGGGACACCCTGTATAATAAAATTCTTATCAAATTCTAAAATTCTTTGCAAATATTTTAAGGGACAAAAGACGATTTGGGATAAGGACCGAATAGGTATCCCGACGGAGAGAAAACTTACTATACTTAAAATAACTTACATACATTAAAATAACTTAAAACACAAGTGCGCAATTGCACGCAATTACATATCATGCAGGTACACTACTACACAGCGCGATAGTACAAGACTCAGAAACATTGCCTCTGGGGGGGTTACTAAAGTCGTTAAGTTCGTGCTTATTCTGAAAGGTGAAGATTACCGAAGCGTATACCTTTTCTGGTTTACCTGTACAAACGAATTCAGACGTACATAGAAGCACAGTTCTTATGGCCGTGTTGAAGACAAACTTAAGCACGAACTAACGACCTAAACAGCCGCTTGGGCAGCGCTGCAGTCGCGCTGCGGTGCGGGGTGCGGATCTGAATTCGTTGCTTAAGCCTATGAGAGTGAGTGAACGCGGAATACGATAGTGAGTGAGTGCGAGAATGATTCTGCCGTCAGCGCCGCTAAGCGAGAACTAACCGTGGGGACATGTCCCCAGTAAAATAATACAGATAATCTTGAAGAACTGTGCTTCTATGTACGTCTGAGTTCGTTGCCTGTACGCAGGATGACAGCTATCAAAAACAAACCTTTTATTTTATACACATATATTTTTTTGTCATATTACGCTCAAGTTACAATATATAGGTATTCTTCAACTATTATGAACTCTGAAACTGAATAACATAATGATCAACTGACCTGAGCCGACAGCTGTTCCGAGCTCAGCCTGAAGGTGGTAGTGATTTTACCAGCCAAGATCTTGGCCTCAGAGAAGCCGAAGGAAAACAGAGAGATTTCAGCGATGAGCGCGTAGTCTGGCACCATCATAGCGATGGGACGGAACAACGCTTTGAGGTTGTCTGGCAGCTCCGTACGACCTAAGGGACGAGGTTTTATCTGTTATTTCCTTACTAGCTTATGATCACTAGGCAAAATCAATGTGGCCGAACTAAATCAATCTACTTGTTAAGTTCTTCAGAAAAAACGATCTGATTTCCGAAAGAAATGTTGTTGTATGGACAAACTCAATATGGTGGCTAATTTAATTTCAAAATTGCCCACACAGTATATCGTTCAGTATAAAATACAGGATGATTTTTGTTAAAACGGGTTCGGCACCATGTGGAGTTTTTCTAATTTGCCCGCATTGTTTATGCATTAACAAATGTAAACTCAAATATTACTATGAGTATGACATAATAATATTTTACAAAATGGTAAACTCCAGTGTATTAAATATTTTGTGTCAATTTATGTAGATCATAAGTGCAGACGCCAGCACATAAAGCTACTACAATCCGTCAAATTCCTATAATATGTTTTCAACTTTATCGCTTAAGCATAAGGTTCAATATCGATTGGGAAAACTTGACAATTTCGGGTAGCTTGATGGGCTAGCGTCTGTACATTTTTTCTGATCCCCTCTCTAAATCTCTCAAATTTCTTTGTGACGGTCAATGAATAGATAGAAATAACGATTTCAGGTTACAATCGCAAAACAATATCATCCATACCGGCGTATCCGGGGTTCATTGTGATGAAGACGGAGCAGGAGGCCTTGAGCGGCAGGTCTACACCTTCGAACATGAACCTCTCCTGTTTAGCGATCTGTGCTTTCTGGATCGTCACCACCTTTAAGCAGAAAAAGTTTAGCATAAGCATAAATCAGGCCTTCATGTTCCCATTGTTTGGACTCCAGCCTTCCGTCAGTCCTGCCAGGGTCGCGCGAGTCGTTCGAAAGAGTTACCGTGGCCCTAGCATATGGGCAACTGAAGGAACACGGGTGAGTTTTACTCAGTAAAAGTCTGACACGCCCTCCCGCTCCGCCCAGAGCGGGAGAAGTCATTTGATGATTTCCCAAAAACCCCTCCTCTCAGTGAAAGGGACTCGGCTTGATGTCACATGCCTTTTTTTAGTGGCTACCGCTGCTCACGAGAAAAAGATTCAAAATCAAAAATCAAACGTCATTTATTAAAACTAGGCTGAGAGTCAGCACTTTTTAACCGACTTCAAAAAAAGGAGGAGGTTATATGTTCGACTGTATGTATTTTTTTTTTTTTTTTTTTTTTTTATGTATGTTCACCGATTTCTCCGCCAATTGTCAACCGATTTTGAAAATTCTTTTTTTATTCGTAAGGGTATACTCCTGAGGTGGTCCCATATTAATTTTGTGAAGATTTGATGTATACTTTGGGAGATAAACGAAGGAACTCCTCAAAAACAAACAGTACACGTAATGTGATTTGGATATTGTACTAAAGATCAAAAATAATTGCTGGTTCTATCTATCCATCCGTGGTGAACTAATTATAGTCTTCGAAGATACCGCATGGAACTCCTCATCGGTGAACAGTACATATAGGAACTTACAGTGAAAGGTTAGAAGGTTAGGGGATAATTCTTTGAATATTATAGGCACGTTTAGACCGTTACTTGTATTCTTATATTCCGTTGAGCTGATGATGGAAGGTACAACTCCTTATCGATCAGGAGTTAGAAGATATCTTGTCCTAGATAGACATACTCGTTGACATCGAGAATTGATTCCTCAGCAGACACTAGAGAGGGCTCTTACCCACTCTACTGTCTGCTTAATAAAAAAAAAAGCAGCCTTAATCATTTTGGCCTGGCCATGCTTGGTTTTTTTTTATGTATGTTCGGGCATAACTCCGTCATATATAGATGGATTTGCAAAATTCTTTTTTTGTTCGAAAGGGGTTTATTCCGAAATGGTCCCATATAATTTTCATATAGATCTGATGATGAGTTCGGGAGACAGACACCGGAACTCTTTAAAAAATGACAGGAAATCAACCGCGAGTTCTGCTATCGCATAAATATGCATTGTTTGTTTGGAATTAGTGCAGGGTGAATACCACAACTAAAAATTTAAAAATAAAAACTTTTTTACAAAAAAAAAAAACCACCGACTTCCTTAAAAACACTACAAAGTGAAAAATAACTTTAATTTCGGAAGTCGGTGGCAAAAAAACCGTAAATACAGATCCTAAGACACCGACTACCGAAATTAAAGTTATTTTTCACTTTGTAGTGTTTTTAAGGAAGTCGGTGGTTTTTTTTTTTTGTAAAAAAGTTTTTGAACGACAAAGTTACAAAAGATAGTCCCCCAAAACGGCCGCCCTTCACCAGTACTTTACAACATTAATATTCATTTATTTTAATCCTGTGAATTATGGAGATAGCCCAGGCAGCTCTCTTAGATTATATCGCACCTCCGATCAAATACTGTAATAACTTGAAAAATTCCAAGTACGTGTTTTTGTAATAAGAAATATCGCTATTTCTCACTTTACACTCTCAAAAAGACTCACAGCTGTAACTTCACTAATTCACCAATAGATTACAGTTAGCACAGTATTCCATTGCAATGAAGTTGTATGCACAGCGTTCGAAAGTGTTCTCAGTTAGTGTGACATTACACGTTGTGACAGGTACCCGTTCTATTAGTTGGTAAGCTTTTGGTAAGATAGTGTAATAAATCGAAATAATACTGTACAAGTTGACTGATGAGTACACCTTTGTTACATATTTGTTAGCAAATACAGTTATCATTTGAAATGTTACTGTATTTGATATAATTTCAACTAATAATACTATTAAAGTGATTTTGATTGCGGCATCATTTCCAAATATAACAGTATTTTAGAAACATTGCAGTAGTAAAACATTTTTTTTTAATACAATACAGTCTCAAGTTGAATCGAGAACAACTACTTACGTAATCAGACTAGTAGAGAATTTATTGAGGATGGAAAGACTATTAAATTTACATCGTGACTATAAGGAAGATTGTATTAAAAGGAATGAACCTTATGCTAATTATGTTATATATGCGATTTTTTTAAATACAGAGTTTAATTTACGTTTTTTCACGCTCAAAAAGGATCGTTTTGAATTATGTGTTGCCTATGAGAATGCTAAAGATGATGAGAAGCTAAAATTAGAACAGAAATATCTACTTCATCAACAACAGAAAGTACTGTCACGTCAAGAGAAACAAAGAGACAAAGATCTGTAGAGATGTGATCTGAAGAGTTCTGACAAGAATCTAGTGGCCGTGTATGATTTACAAGCCGTGTTACCAATATCAAAGGGAGATGTTTCTGTGTTCTATTATAAAAGTAAATTAAATTGCTTCAAATTCACGATCACGGACATAAAAACAAAAAAAACCGTTACTTTTGGCATGAAAGTGCAGGTAATCGAGGATCTGACGAATTAGGTAGCTGTTTACTCAAATACATTGAAAAAGCTGTTGGTACTGCTAATGAAGATGATAATTATAACATAAAATTTTATTCAGATAATTGTTCAGGGCAAAATAAAAATAATATTATTGTAACCCTTTGTTTACTGTGTCTTAAAATTCAAAAATCTAAATTCAATGATACACATATATTTGATACCTGGCCATACGCAAAACGAAGTGCACTCGGTTATAGAAAAAAGCATTAAACGAAACTTAAAATCGGGCCCCATCTATGTGTCATCCCAATACGCACAAATAATAAGATCAGAGGACAAAAATTGGCGAGCAGTACTACAACGTAAATGAACTTTCATTTCAGGATTTAATATCATTGTGAACTGATTCGAATGACTATTGATTCGAATGACTATTGGTAATATGAAATATAACGAAGTAAAAGTTTTGAAATATTAAAAAAAAAAACACCGGATGTACTTTATTATAAAAAATCTTATGACGACAACACTTTTTTGGAGACTAAGGTTTGGCGTAAATCACTTCGATCATTATCCTAGTTATAGGCTGCGTATGATTAACCTATGCAGATAAATGAAAGAAAACGAAACGATTTATTAAAGGACAATGGGCGGAATCGTCCCCACCCATCAACAAAAATGAAATGTAGCTCAATTGACACATCTTGGCAAGATGATATTTTTTTACTATGGGGACGTTGCTCAAATGAATTGGGTTCTCATAGTAACTAACTTTTAAACAAATATTTCGTTTACGTATTATTGACGAGTAATTGTAAAACACCTACTCATTTATCTATTCATTAGTGCACAGTGGCGGCGCATGCACACAAAGATAAGTTCTTAGAAAATACCCCGCACCCCCACCCTCGCTCCTGCGCTTGCGACCCTATTCGCAGGCAGGGTAGTCGCCCGAACCTTAGTCACTCACAGTCAGTTTGTTGCAGTGTTCGTTCGTATTTATTTATCTCTGTCTTATCGGTTTTTACTTTACAACTACGACCCCTGCTTGTTTACTGGACTGATTGATAGCTTTTCGATTGACCCTGGCACGATAACTGGATTGGATACTGTGTATTATGGAAACTGGACGGCGGTGTATAATGTGCCCGCGATCTGTCTTGCGACAAAGGCGGCACGTTTTAGAAGAGGCGTTAATTGAAAATGAACCTGAATTAGTCAACCATATTTCACAAAATGCACTGATACAGGTAAATAACATCTTTTATATATAAATATATAACTACATAATATGTAAACTATCTATTTAATTCATACTAATATCTGTGTTTTCACTGCAATTTCCTGTAGCACACCTTCATTTTTTTATATTTATTTCATATTAGATGGCTATTGTATACTTTGAACAATCATTGGGCGATAACTAATAACGTTAATAAATACTTACACCAATTATCTAGACCCAAGCTAAACATAGTTTGTACTATGAGAACTACGTTACGAAACACTTATATAAATACATAATTATTTTAATATGTTTTATAAACATATGTGACGCGGAAAACACGTCATATTCCATCACAAATACTTGTACCCTTCGAGATTTGGCCACGCGAAAAGATTAGTTCTGATACTCATCGAGTTTTTTTATGTTCCAGGTTGTATTCAATAACACTATGGCAGTGTGCCATAGATGCTGGCAAAGAGCTAACAATGCTACGCGACAAAGTCGCATCGGGAATGCAGACAATGACGTCCCAGGTCTTGAAGTTCAAAGAAACGCAGATGATGTCAATGTACAAAACGTCGTTGTTGAAGATCATCATGATGTTGATGAACAAGATCAGGTGATGAACGACGTAGCAAATCAAGAACAGGACTTTTACGTTCGCGATTATGTGAGGGCACCAAATTCTTCTCGCAGCTGCTGTTACAGACAGTGCACAAACGAAAACCTAAGGCGAATTCCAACTTCAATGAAAGTGTATTTGGTATGTAACTATCGCCTGTATATTCCACCGAGTGCGCGATTATGTGAAGATCATTTAAGAAGTACTAACATCGACGAAGTATTAGACAACATCAACGTTACGAATTATTTCAATTCTTCTTTTTTTTCGGACATGACGAACATGTTGGTAAATGCCATTAACAATGCCCCTAGTTTCGATTTTGAATCTGGACTTAATGCACAGGAATTACATTTTTGGACCGGTTTGACATTAGAACAGTTCGATGCTATCTTAGCGGAAACACCGAGTCTATCAGAAAGGTCCCGTCATCCACGTACAGTTCTAGGTGTGTACTTAACTAAACTCAGAACTGGTGAATCTAACGAGAGACTGGCGACGCTCTTTAAAACATCCCGCAGAGAGCTCGAAAGAAAATTAAAAATAGCAAGAGAATGTCTCACCCAAGATTTTGTTCCGAGTCATCTTGGAATAGGTCATGTTTCTAGAAGAGATCTTCTTGAAAGAAATCTAATGATACCAAAAGCTATTTTTGGGAATGAGGAGAATACTGTTTTGATTTTAATAGCAGACGGAACATATATTTATATTGAAAAAAGTTCGAACTTTTTATTTCAGCGAAAAAGTTACAGTCTGCACAAGTTCAGGAACTTATTAAAGCCTTTTTTATTAGTAACCAGCGATGGTTATATAATCGATGTTTTAGGCCCATATCCTGCTGTAACATCCGATGCAAACATTATGCATAATATAATGAACCAAGACGACCATTTGTTACATTGGCTCATCCACAGAGGAGATGTGTTTATATTAGACAGAGGATTCAGGGACAGCATTTATGACATACAGTCGCTTGGCTATGAAGCTCACATACCTCCATCAAAAGATAGAAATGCTACCCAACTTACCACTGATCAGGCAAATAAGTCGCGTTTAATAACGATATGTCGGTGGGTGGTAGAAGCCGTGAACGGAAAGTTCAAAAATAGGTTCAAGCTTTTAAGGCAGTCATATTTTAATAGAGCTTTACCAAATATGTTCATTGATTTTAGAATCGCTGCAGCGATCATAAATGCATGTTATCGCGTTGCTACTGATAGCAGGCTTGCCTCAGAAATACTTAATATCATACAAGCTGAAAACAACACGCCTAATCTGTTACGTGATTACGTAGAAATGAAAAACCTTAACCGTCAAAGAGTGACTTTTACAGCCATGGAAGCACAAATGCCTCATTTTGAAGAGTTTCCACGATTAAATGAAGACGACATTATTTTATTTGCACTAGGAAGTTACCATTTAAAACTGGCCAAGTCGTACTGTGCAGAGCATTTTCGTAACGGATTATACATCATTGAATTATATCGTGAAAATGCATTGAGTGATTTGGCAAGATGCAATATTATGATAAATAATGCATGGCTGATAAGAGCGCGAATACAATCCAGACACGTAAGGTCACGCATATATTATTCTTATATGTTGATTGATGGGAATAGGGGGGACAGACATGCTATTGCACACTATTACTGTACCTGCTTGACGGGCAGTCGCACTATAGGAAGTTGTGCACATATTATATCGATTGTATGGTACATGGGAATAGGTCGTCATACAGATTTTAATCTGCCAGCGCAGCTGTTAAACAGTGTTATAATAGACCAGTAATATTAGCACTCTCTATTGTTATTCGCCTACCTACTATGAGCATTGTAAGAATGAATAATTAGAACACAATGAATTTAAATGATTCATTCATTTATATTCATTACATATTTTCTAATTATTCATTCATAATCATTTACATGTATATGTTTAAATATACATTATTTTTATTTTGTTTAGTTACTAAATCATGTTTTGTACTGTAATATAACCATAATGTTAAAATAACTTACAAGTGTAAAAGGAAAATATAGGTTAATTAATAATTATACATTGTTTGTTTATTGATATATGCCACGGATTTAAGTAAAAAAAAGGATTTTAATCAAATAGTGGATACTTAAAGAACACATTGGCATTAGTTCCATGTGTGTTGGTATATGGGGACGGAGCCCATACATTTTTGCCCATAGTCCTTTGGTGAACAATAGTTACGTGCCCCAGTTTTATTTGCCATTTTATCAACATGTTTGTCAAGTGTTGCTCTAAAACAGCAATGGTTCGATTTATAGAAATTCGATGAAACGGGAAGATTTTACTACTGTAGTAGGGTACAGTAAAATCTTCCCGTTTCATCGAATTTCTTTAACTTTGTTGTTCGTTTTTTTTACCTTATGGATACTAAATGACGTACGTTATTATTAAGGTTCATTTTGCGTAATTTTAATTGATAGTTGTTCCTATAAACTATTTCATAAGTGCTATAATGCTGATTTACCAGTCTGATACAAATCACCAAAAAAGAAGCTACATATTTTTTTTTTAGAGATGTATGCAATGTGAAATTGTTATTTTTGTTTCGAATCCTTGGTTTTACAGAAAATGTAACAAGTATATTTTTTTAGTTCAGAGATACTGATTCGTGTTCTTATATTAAACTTTATTTTATAGTTGATTGTATAAGCATCTTAAAAATGACTAGTCTTTACAAGATAAAAATCTTAAATATATTTTTCTAGATAAGGACATTCAAATTTAGTTTCTAGTTTTTGATTTTATTGTTTATTTTGGTGAAAATAAAGAATGTTGCAACACGAATACAACATTTTATTTCATATTATATTACAATCTTCGATAAAATAGAGTAACAAGTAAAAAAAAAAATATTTAAAAAAATAGTGATATATAATAATTAATTATTCCATTAAATAACACCTTTTAAAAGCTTTTCATAAATGTATAACATGTATACACACTTTAAAAACACTTTAAAAAAATGCATGGTTTTCGATTTGAAATAAAATACGTTGATAAATTTTGCTCCTCCTGAAAATTTCAACTTTTTGAGTTATTACACTATTTTATCGGAGGTGCGATATAAAGTTTTTTTACATTACTGGAGAGCAAAAAAGCATTACTTTTTTTTCTATGTGGAAATCTTCATGGATTCTCTCCATGTGGGGAGAAAGATTTATACGGGAAGGAATCTACGAATACGTCACGATTTCTAAAACTAGGTCATGGCTTGAGAACCTGTGAGATACTCCTACATTCACGAGTGCATCCCGATTGACACAAGCCTAACTGATTTTAAGCGGTAACTGCCGCCTGTAAACATCGCAATCCGCATTGGCATCCGCAACCGTTGTTGAATAATAAATGAATAGTGTTCCGGGTGGTTCCGGACGTAAAAAATAGCACCATCCCTTTTCTTCCCGTGGGTGTCATAAAAGGCAACTAAGGGACTTACTAGAGAATGGGCAGCAGCGTTCTCTATGTTATCATCATACTGCGATCGCCAACCCGCCTGCCAAGTGTGGCGATTATGGCAAACCCCTCTAAATTAGGGGAGCAAAGGGCGTCTTTTGGCTGAAATGATGATGATAAATGACGAAATGAATAGTTACCTGTTGGGCCACCACGGAAAGCACTTCAATGTCAATGCGGTTGAACTCGTCGAAACACGCCCAAGCGCCCGACCTTGAAACAAAATATAGCTTTAACGTGCAACGTAACGTAGCAACGTGTAACGTAACTAACGCAAGATTTCATAAACCCCAACTTAATCAGTTTTGATTTAAAAGTATAATACTGAAGCAGATAAATGTACTTAGCAGTAAGCAACATTATATCCAAGTAGTTGGTAATAAACGCTGGACGTGTTTCCTTTCGCCTCCATACTTCAATACAATGACCAAATTTTTTTTAAATATGCTATCTGTTATTATTAAGAAAAACGTGTTGACTGTGAGGTGTGATTTGAGTAGATCTCTGGATGGTTTAGTTTCACAATTTGGCCAGGTAGGGGGCGCTGTTCGGGCAGGACAACGACATTTAAGTCCGTTAGTATATTTATGTAAAGTGAAATAATAACAGTGTCAGATATTTTGGTAGGTAATCATGAATATAGGAGAAAACCTCCAAAATATAGAACAGTAAAACAACAATCATACATATGTTAATGGAGTATTTGTTGCATGATTGTGTTCAACAGCTGATATTCTTCTTTGCTGACCGTAGAAAAGGTACTTACGCAGCTAGTCCCTTGAAGAACTTCCCCATAGCCATAAAGTCGAGCTGATCAGAGCAGTTGAATACAACACACTGCACCGCCACCGCCTTCGCTAGATCCTGTAAAAAAATATATATGAGGGAATGTTTTTGTTTGTTCCTCACTAATCCATACTAATATTATAAATGGGAAAGTGTGTGTGTCTGTTTGTCCGTCTTTCACAGCAAAACGGAGCGACAAATTGACGTGATTTTTTAAGTGGAGATAGTTGAAGGGATGGAGAGTGACAAAGGCTACTTTTTGTCTCTTTCTAAACCCCACTTCCCTAAAATGGGGAGTGGAACGCGCCAATCTCAGGAACTACTGGTTCGAATTCAAAAAATCTTTTTGAGTCGGGTAGCCTATTTATTGAGGAAGGCTATAGGCTATATAACATCACGCTACGATCGAAAGGAGTGGAGCAGCAACAAAAAAATGAACGAAAAAAGGCAAGCTGCGATGCGACGGGAAGGGTCAGGGAAGCAAATATTTGACGCAGACGAACTCGCGGGCAGAAGCTAGTTCTCTATACATATAATAAATCCGTATACAACGTGTTTCTGTAGATTCAAAATATTTGGGGATTCAAAGGATAACCAACAGATGCCATTTCTATCATTTGTGAAATTTTAAATTTTTGTCTGTTTGGATGTTTCATTATAACAAGTATCACGTGAAAAGTACGAAACCCGTATCGTAAATTTTTATACTAATCTGTTAATCTATAATTCATGTCAAAAGTCACCCCATTTTTAGCCATATCTCTTTCTCACAGTCCATTCAGCAGCACCACACCACCATTTCAGTAGTCTTAGTACACTTAATTAGTCAACCCTGTTCTACAATGCTGTTATGATATATAAACAATTTGATTTGATACATATATACAGGATAAGTTTTTATCCAGTGCGCAAACTGTAACCATGAATTCAGCATATCATTCTAGACCCCCAGTGTAGAAAATTTTCGTCGGTTATACAAAAAAAAAAATCTGCTGTTCCATACATTATGACCCTGTAGGTATTGCATTTTTCTATGAAACCGTTGATTTTGTTTTATAAAACCGACGAAAAATTTCTGCGCAAGGGGGTCTAGAATGATATGCTGAATTCATGGTTACAATTTGCGCACTGGATAAAAACTTACCCTGTATATCATACAAATACATAATTTTGGTCTTCCTACAATCCCCTCCCTCCTGCAGTATGGAGAACGTAATTGCTTACCTTGGTGGTCTCAGTCTTGCCGGTACCGGCCGGCCCGGCGGGCGCTCCACCGAACTTGAGATGCATCGCGCACATGAGAGTCAGGTAGCAGCGATCCGTTAGTGGTGTTATCACCAGACGGCCGCTGGAATTGTTAAGACAAAAACACCATAAAAATAACGTTACGCCTGTATTCTCCTAAGAATTAGAAAGACGTGTATATGTCACCGTCAAATTGTTAATACCGTTAGATTTTAATACATCTAGAGAGATTATAATCTGTCGAAAAATTGTGAACTTCGAAAACCATTTACAATGTAACGCATTATTTTTCGATTGATAATAATATCTGTCCATGGCAAACCGATAAATTGTGACCCACGGCAAGCCACGGATCGCATCTTGCACTAATACTAAATAGCCAAGTAACTGCCATCAGCTCGAAAGTAGCGCTCGGCGGCCGCTGCCGTGGCACCGCTCGCTTCGCTCGCTCGGCTCGCGCGCGGTTTGTCACAGTTCTAATCTAACCTATAATCTATGTTCATAAGGTTACGGTGACATTTACATTCCATAACAAACGAATTTACAAAAAAAAAAAAAATGGCGGCACGGTACACACGACGTTCACCAATCAGCGCGCTAAGTGCGTTTCGTCGCATACTATTTCACAATTTGACGATTAAACTTTGATAGATTGTAATCTAACGAAAATAATGCTTTAAATCGTAAGCATGTTTCGGTTCACAATCTTTCACGATGACATATTCAGCTACATTTCGCTAATATACTATAATCCCATGTAATAATGGTCGAATTTATTGATATCAATTGGCCACAATTCCATTTATCCAGGCTGCTTCTAAGAAGATCCTAGTGGAAAATCCCGATAACAATGCCCGACCCGGGAATTGTATCCCAGATCTATTCTCAGAAGTGGTACATGCGACCACTAGACGGAATGTTAGAGGAAGCTTTTGTCGCAATCGCAAATGTGTAAGTACTTTTATACCTCTTGTATTAGTGACTTTTTAACTCTAATAAGGAGTTTCTTCGATCATCTATGGACTATTCGAAGACGTCTGGATCGGGGGACCAAGGGGTGTAGATAGCTGATAGGCTTGTAGTTTTTTTTTTTTTATATCAATTTACCGATGTTTTTTCGCAATGTTTATTATTTCGATATGTATAAAACCGCTAGTTTCAAAGCCACATAGACTTTTTTTATTGTCTCAGTCACCATTTTCTTTTTAATTTCCTTGCTCGGAAAAATTATGTTTTTAAATTGATTTCCAGGCCGGCTCCGATTCGACGTTCTAATCTACATAAAAGGAAGCTGTCAAAACATAAGCGCACACAAGAAATGTAACATCATCAGTAGATGTTCTGTTCCGACGTTTATGACATGATTCTATTTTGACATACAAATTGACAGCCTGCAGACTAGTCGGGCCGCGACGCATTAAAAAATCCTCATACATCACTTTCGTACATTTTGTATGAGCAATAGTACACTATTGGCAGGCCGCTCCGCGCTTTTTCATATTGTTCCAATGTTTACCACCTAAGCTTATACATAAATATACGTACATTGTGGAATGCAATAAAGTATTGAGTATTGAAATGCAATGCACTGCGACCAGATGCGACAATGTGCGCTTGGCTTAAGGTGAATGCTTCAACCAGCCCGCGAAATTCAAATTTTCTTACGTTTTTTTTGCAATTTGCAGGCCAGTGCTAGGTTGTATATTGATTAAAATATTATTCGCGCCTGTAAGACATATGTGGTTACAAAATTCAAAATCATCAATACAACGCTCTAAGTTCATAAAGCTGTGGGAATGACTTTTCTGTTTTTTTTTTTTTTGTTCTTAAGCCTTTATGAACTTGGAGGGTTGTATTGGCGATTTTGATGATTATAATTCTGTAACGACATACGTCTTACAGGCGCGAATAATATTTTAATCAACATACAACCTAGCACTGGCCTGCAAATTGCAAAAAACGTAAGAAATTTTGAATTTCGCGGGCTGGTCGCAGCATCCCCCTTAACACACCTGTTTCCTAGATATTCATTCTGATACGTGAAGACGGCGTTCAGAGCCTTAACATCGCAGGTGTTCAGGCTGAACTGGCGGTAGAACTTGCTTGTGTCCAGTGTGGTCTCGTCCTGGAAGATGTCCGGCGTCTCGTCGGGTTCTAGCGGCCACTTCGGCTTCACCTTTTGATAATACCTGCAATTATTAATGTTACTGTAAATACTTTTTCAAAAACAAAGATTGGCTGATATTTAAGGGAAAATGAGGTTTATGAGATCAGAATAGATTTAAATTTACTCCAGCGAAAGCTGCTTTGAAGAACTCGGTTCTAAAAATGTTTAAAGCTTAAATAGAACTGAACGAACTGAACCGTGATACTTGAACAAAGACGCAAGACTCGTAATTTTACGAATGGTCACATTCTAATTTTAGTTTCAATCTGTCAAAAACAGCTCGTGTTTCCATACGTTTTTGACAAGTTTTTGGCATTTGATTATCGCCAAGGTGAGACTGCGACTAGATTTTGTACGTTTTATCTCTCGAACGTTGTGTCTGTTCTTATCTACAAAATGCATTTTTCTGTCGATATTTTTTCACTACACTAATATGTTCTAAATGGTGTAGAAAAGTTACCAGTGTGACAAACAGGAAAAAATCCTGTTAGTCACACTGGTTTTACAATCAGCATGCGTAGCATGACCACCGTAGAAAGGGGTTTTCTCAACGTAAGAATAGACAAAATTACTGATTGTAGAAAGATTAAAGACAAAATTAAAGATTGTAGAAAGATTTGTACCGTTTTATGCTGGCGTAGCATGACAGTTCTATCTCTATGGCTAATCTTTGCGTTATGCTCGTGAACGGGTGCTGCTTGTGGTGACTGGTCGTCTTGCTGACTTGGATGTTGATATTATTATTAATATTACTTACCTGTTTATTTTACGTCGATGGTCCTAGTTTATCATTTGTGGCCTCGACTTGTAAGTCAGGTAACAGTATGTCTTTCAGCATTGCATATGTAAGCTGTCACGCCCTTTATGCCAGGCTTTTATTTTTGCAGCCATGTTTCTATATACATTTTTTTTTTTTGCTTTTGCTTGAGTATAGTCTTCATTTTATTTGTTGGTATATTGGGTTGGCTAGCTGGCATATAGCAAATCATTTAATTTAATTTGTGTCTCGTAATGTTTTACTATATAACATTGTATAGAATCAAGTTCTTCTAACTGGACAGACAGCTGTGCTGCTGGGGAGTTTGTTGGCCACTTCTTCTTCCCAGCTAAAGCACTAGGAAGTGCGCGACGGGTGGGCGTTTTTGGGGGGACTGTCTTTTGTAATTTTGACGTTCGAAAAGTGCTGATCCTCAGCCTAATTTGAAGAAATGACTTTTGATTTTGATTTTGATTTTCTATTTTACAAAAAATGGACAAAGTTCTTTCTATGGTGGTCATGCTACGCGTGCTGGTGTGACGAGACGAAAAGGAAAAAAAGGTTTACTATACTATCTTAAATATAAGGAGCAAAATTAATTATCTTAGCCGTGGTCGTTTATAGAATTTGGGTGTGAACCTGTTAGTGCGTTCTTTTGCGGATGCTTTTTTTTTCTGGTTTCTTTTTCTTCTTATTTAATTTTTATCATGGTCTGACAGTTTGAGTAAATTATACGACCTACATAAATGTCCTTTCTTTGGTAATATTCGTCGAATCACTGACCTCCTTAAGTTCTGAGTTGAGCTACATGATTACTGACAAATGCGTGCACTGATTGGACAGGTCCATTCAATCTGTGTGGTTCTTTCCTTAAAAGACCACTTCAGACACCAATCCACATGGTGCTCACATAATCTGACCAAGATTATGTCTGGACTTTAAAAGAGATTGTGACCTCTGAGTTTGTTTCGACCTTTCTTCTCAGAGTAGTCAGATAGGAAACGCCGACCTCATCTAAGTTTAAAAAATATTATTGACGTGTAAAAGTGTTTGTAAACCTATTTGCAGAAATAAAGTCATTTGTCATTTATCACTTTTAATGGCGTACACATTTTGATTCTCTCGTCTTTTAAGGGTCCTTATTATCTTTTACCAATAAATATGTTTCTTTTAAAAAAATTACTACTTTTATTTTCGTTTCACAAAATACTATTGATTTATATAACGTCTTTCCACTGCCCGAGAAACAAGGTTTGTGAGCACCATTTAGCTATATGTTACACAAGCAATTCATATATTATTGCTAAAGCAAATGCTTTATACCTATTGAAATAATGTAATTTAATAGCATAATAATTTCCATTGCCCATTTTTCTTCATACATAGGAATCTACATTTTGCATGAGGCAACTAGAATCAATATTATATTTTCTTTTTATTTGTGAAGTTCTTAACTGCCTCATAAAGAGTATTTTTCTAGATTTTTTTAAATCAGTTTATTCTTACCCTAGAAAGTATTAAAGCTTTACTAAAAAAATATATAAAAAGTCAGAATTTTTATGCGTCATTAAAATCTTTGCTAGATATAGTCAGCACTGCTGCGATCTGAAGCCACAGCAAACGAAATCCTTAATATGTTCGCACCATTCAGCACAATGAAGGTTTTGCGTGAATAATTTCAAAAGCATGGAATTTCTCCATTTTTCCACCAGTTTTATATATTGTGTTTGTCACAAATTGTATCAATTCTTGTATATTCTAATATCAAATACCCTATTGAAATATCAATCTTATCTTACTAGCCTATATTGTCCCACTGCAAGGCAAACGGCTCCCTCTCCCTTTTCCACACATTTCTGTCTTTTGCTAGTGTTGGCTAGTTCTTTCGGTAGGAGTCAAGCTCGTCTAGCCATCTTCGTCTCGGCCTGCTGCGATGTCATCGTGCGTTTAGTGAGATGCAGTTGATAGTTCTATTAAAATATACTATGTGATTGTGACTCACCGAAGCTGACAGATCCACTGGAAGTCTGACATGTTGCGTACGTTCTCGTCGACGAGCGAGCGCGTGACGTCACGCGCGTGCACCTCCACCACGATGAGCGCGCACAGCACCTCGCGCTGGAAGTACGTCAGGTCGCCCTTCACCAGCGCGCGCAACGTGTCCAGCTGACGAACGACCAAGACTGTTATGATATCTATACTAATACTAGCTGACCGTACAGACGTTGTCCTGTTTCCTAGAACTCGATAGCAGCGCCATCTGTCGGGCTGATTTATGAATCTAATCCATCCAGGGTGCCACCTAAACGCATACAAAAAAAAATCATTCAAATCGGTCCAGCCGTTTAGGAGGAGTTCAGTGATATACACACGTACAGTAGATTTAAAAAAAAATATATATCTTAAGACAACCAACACAACGTTATCTGATCCCAAACTAGGCAGAGCCTGTACTATGGTAACCAGACAACTGACAAACATACTTATATATTTCTAAATACATACATATTATAAATAACACCCAGACACAAAACAAATGATTGAGCTCATTACACAAACATTTGTCCTGGGTGGGAATCGCCAAGCCAGTCAAAAGTTACTGGGTTATACGATACCCCCTGGTAGGAGGCTGTCTGAGTTTGTTTATTTGTTTGATTGAACGCGGTAATTTCAAGAACTACTGGTGCGAATTGAAAAACTGTTTTTGTGTTGGGTAGCCTATTTAATGAGGAAGGCTATAGGCTATATAATATCTAACTACGATCAGAAGGAGCGGAGCAGCATTGAAAATTTTACGAAAACTGGTAGGAATTCGATGTGCCGGGAAGGGTCAGGGGAGCAAAAATTTGAAGCGGACGAAACCGCGGGCAGAAGCTATGTATGATATTTTGTGAATGTGAGAACGTTGTAAACCTTGTAGACTAGAAAATTTTCTATTTTATTAAGTACCTGGTACTTGTTGACAGGCCTACACTGTTCTCCCATACCTACTAACACTGTAATTTGAAACCATTGTAAAAGCCAATTATTTTTAAAAGAATAACCGTGGAGTCTCTCCGGCTCTTCTCCATAGGAATCAACAACAACCGTGCACCTAGCTTCTGACTTTTCATAAATGCCCATCTACTTTTATATGAAATAAAAATATTTTGATTTGATTTGGTACTGAGCTGAGCATGCAACAGAGATAATTACTGCTTCATGAAATAGCCATTTTCTCTTACAGTGAGATAGGTACACCTCTGCCCACCTCTACCCTTCGAGGAAACACGTGATATTATGTTATGTCATTGAATCTTTACTAATATTATAAAGCTGAAGAGTTTGTTTGATTGTTTGTGTGTTTGTTTGTTTGGTTGAACGCGCTAATCTCAGGAACTACAGGTCCGAATTGAAAATTTCTTTTTGTTTTGTATAGCCTATTTATTGAGAAAAGTTATAGGCTATATAACATCACGCTACAATCAAAGGGAGCGGAACAGCAACGAAAAATGGACGAAAACTGGCAGGCAATTCGATGAGACGGGAAGGGTCACGGGAGCAAAAATTTGACGCGGACGAATTCGAGGGCAGAAGCTAGTGGGATAATATGAACATATTGGGTTGTATTGATGATTTTAATGATTATAATACTGTAAAGTAATATGTAAACAGTGGTGGCCCAGTGGTATAGGCTCCGACTTACGAGTCTGTAGCCGAGCTTTACTTTGGGTAAAAAATTTAATCACCACTGCTCTCCAAACGGTGAAAGAATTGTGCGGAAACCGGCATGTCCCAGAACCAAAAATTCGAAGACATGTGACATCTACCAACAGTATGTAAACATTATCCAGTTATTTAGTAAATAAATGTGAAGGAATATACCATACCATACCATAAGATCAACGATAAACTCACAGAATAAAAACAGTAAAACAGAAAGAGATAGATCACCCTTAAAAAAGGGAGATCTATTATGTGTAGTGAAATTGGCGGGATGGACTACCCACTTTACGCGAAGAAAAATTAAGTAAATGGAACAGAAGCGGAGTCTACACAAAGTCGAAGCTTTGTGACCTGTGTTGCCTTACGCCTGTGTTGCCTGATTAATCTTTGTTATGAAAACCTTGATCACCTGCATTAAGTTCTCGTCAAAGAAACTCTCCATGCGGTACTCTTCGATGGCGTTCTCGACGCCGGCGGTCCACGCGGTCTGCGAGCCCGCGATCACAACCTGTCCAGGCCAGTTCAGCACCCACTCGGCGCGAGGAATCTCCCACAACTGTTTGAGCCCATCTATCAGAGTCAGCCGAACTGAGAAAACAGAGCGAAATTTTGCACTTCAGTGAGAGAGAGAGATTATTATACAATTCAGTGAAAATAATCTTTTTTAGGTTCCGGGTTCGGGTCCGTACGTCTGAATGAAAATACAGATACTTTTAACATTCTACTGGACCGATTAAGTTAAATTTTGGTCCCAACGTAAGTATTTTTGCGCCCAAACACGAACGTGCAACGTAAATAAATGAATGTTGTTCTAGAGAGCAAATCTATACCAGTATTATAAAGCTGAGTTTGTTTATTGAGTTGAACGCCCTTATTTCAGCGTTGGATAGCCTATTTATTGAGGAAGGCTATAAGCTATAAGTATAACATCACGCTAAGAGCGCAATAGTAGCGGAGCAGCAATGCAAAATGTTGCAAAAACGGGGAAAATTCCTCTAGAGAGCTTCCGTTGCTTGCGCTGCGCTGCGTAAACGGTTAAAGTGACGCAAAAATTATGTAAGACGGAATTATTTCTCTTAAAAAGTTCTAACAAAGGTTTGCACTAGCATATGCCTATCTTTTAAGGTTAGCTCACTATAACGTTAATCATGTAATCAAATCTAAACATTATATGCAGTTATAACAGTTTATGCTCCATGTAAAATACTGTAAGACAGCTGCATCTTGTTGACCTGGAAACCAATTGAGTTGAAAAAAGGCAGATGATGAGTCTTTCTGTAGTTTAATGTGTTCTTTTTTCGTCTGGGGACTTGTGAATGCTTACTTGAATGCCTCATGGTGTCTTCAAGCAAAAGCAGCCACTGTTCCACATTAGAGGTGGGGTAGAACTTGTACTTGAGCTCAACGACCTCGCCCTCGCTGGAGTGCATGTGAGTGATCTGCAAGTCTGGTTGGAACGTCACCTGGAACCACAAGATCCTTATCATTTATAATTCCAGTGTATGCCTTATTACAATGACCTTAGAGTCACAGGACGCACGCACCTGACCTGGAGCACACTGCTGGACACAGGTGTCCCCTAAAAAGTGGGGGCAGGGGGGTGCCACAATCGCCACGCTTAGCAGGCGGATTGACGAACGCAGTATGGTGGTAAAAACATAGAGAACAGTGCTGCCCCTTCTTTAGTAAGTCCCGTAGTCGCCTTTTACGAGACCCACGGGTAACAATAAGATGGTGTTATTCTTTACGTCTGGCACCACACAGAATTACTTTAGTCGACCGTGTAAAATTGTCAGTCTCAGGCATTATCTCAACGCATTAAGTTAAACATTTATTCATCAACTTTATTTTAACTGACGCAAAGTTCATAATCGATGTACAGACTCGCCTTGGCAATATTCTCGAAGCACTTTCTCAAATGAGGTTGCACAGCTCTAGGATTGCGGGACTGCGACAGAATCTCCAAGAGCTCATCATCACTTAGGAAGAAGAACCTCGGGAACCGCAGCCGCTTAAGTTCCATGTACTCGTTGAGACCGCGGGAAACCACGGCCAGTAGGTGAATTGCTTCCTGAAGACTGTCTAGCAAACGACTGTCTGGACATATTATCATTATCTGCGGATTTAGAAATAAAGAATTTTTGGCGCACATTATTTGTAAAAAAAAACTACATAGAAATATAGAATAAGTATTTTATAAGCCCCATATTCCCTAGTTATGTGGGAATGTAAAATGAATAAAGTATTAATATAAGCAACATTTGAGATAAGATGGAAAGTAAGGAGAACGAAATGATAACACTGCGCAAGTGACAAAGTATGACAAATGAGAAAGAGATGCAACACTTAAATGGAAGAAGATGACATGAAGTCGTTAGGGCGGGCGTGGTTCTTTCAAAATTAGAGTCACTGGGATCGAAAATGAAAATTGTAAATAAAACGAGCAAAACTGACAAACTTATCGAAGTAAGAAACTGTATACAATTCCCGTTCGAC
The DNA here is from genome assembly GCA_947507805.1 of Aporophyla nigra. Taxonomy (NCBI): domain Eukaryota; kingdom Metazoa; phylum Arthropoda; class Insecta; order Lepidoptera; family Noctuidae; genus Aporophyla; species Aporophyla nigra. Next base: position 5,726,732 of record OX382292.1, on the reverse strand, counting down.
TGACCTTAGGACAGGCGGCTGCGCTAGACATGATGCGTCTCCAAATCCTCTCCATGGTGCCATACTTCTTGGTTTCCATGGGCAGCTGACGCGAAATGTCTTCTGAAGTGAAGATAGGCTCCAGGTACATCCATTCTCTGTGAGAACGGTACAAGTTTAAAAAAATTCTTAAAATCTTGAATAATGAGTATTACAAAAAGTAGGTTCACTTCATTTAGTCGTTGCGCTGGTTCGAACGTGGACCAAAAAATGAATAGTGCCAAAATCAGGTCAATGACGCAGCGAAGAACGGTTATTTTTTTATCATTTTCATCATCTACTTTGCTAGACTTTTCCTAGTCACGTTTTAGTATAATCTGGTGTATCTGAATGCCAGCATTCTACATGGAGCGACTTCCTAGCTGACCTCCACAACTTTTACTACTAATCTTTCGAAGATTTTCTCTTACTTCTGGCACTCGATCCATTCATCCACGACCTTCTGTGTAAGGCGAAGCTTATCATCCCACTCCTGGATTCGAAGTTCGAACGCCGCCTTGAAGGGACTGAAGCCTAGCTGCTGAGTTCCTAGCAGATGTTCATCCAGAAGCTGCAAGGTTTCGTCAGCAATCTTCATGATATGGGTACCTGAGAGACAATGCATCATATTACGGCTTTTGATGGCATAGCAATTTGACGGCATAACTCTTCAGAAAGTCCAATACCATTCGTGATTTGGGAGTCCAACTTGATCGTCAACTATCCTTTTTAAACCACTTTGACAATATTGTCGCCAAAGCAAATAAAATGTCGGGATTTGTAAAAAGAACTTGCAAGGAATTCCGGTCAATCAACACCCTTAAGGTTTTTTATAACTCTATGGTGAGGAGTATACTGGAATATGCATCTTCTGTATGGAATCCCGCGTATCGTGCCCACATCGACAGAATAGAGACCTCATACAGATCCAATTTAAAAACAGAAACATTTCAAAGCCTAAAAATAGAACTAATCTTGGTCGTTCAGCTCCTTTATATCAGTTTTTGTCTAGCTACAATAACCTGAGCACGCGTACTAACAACTTGGACATATTTTCGAACAGTCTGAATGAATTCAGACGATACGTTCTCAGTTCTTGATCGATCTGTTGGTGTATTTCTTTTACAAAATGTTAATTGTTTATTTGTGTGACTCTATCCAATGTATTTAATATTGTACAATTTCATTTAATTTAACTTATCCTATTCTTATTTATAATTAATGTAATAATGATGACCTAATATATTTGTTATTTTTACAGTTTCAATTTATAATTGTTATAATATTCCAATGTAACTAATTTATTTGTATTTTTATAGTTTCAATTTATAATCAGGTACTTTACTATTCCAATTTAATTGATGTATTTTTTTAATGTTTTAATTATACTGTATTTTAATTTAACTACTTGTCATTTTAAATTCAATGTAAACTTTGTAAATTTTAATTTTGTTATGATCATATATTTCCATTTTAATTTTTATTATTGATTATACAAGTGCTGTGCACACCTATAAGTGACAAATTCACCGCAAAGCTTTTGATATAGAATATATTTAATGTAATGATTTAGTGAATAAGTCATTGGTGCGTCAATAAATAAATAGACTCAGCCTAATCCGGCCCTAACCCGTTCAGCCTGTTTTGCATGACTGAGTAACAAACGTCCAAATATCTAAACACACATACCTTCACATTTTTAATAATAGTAGAAAGTAGGATGATTGAATCCTCTCCTTGTATAAGTTGTTTCTTCGGAATGAAACTTCATTTTATTACAAGCTATTTTGATTTCTCCTGGCGTAAGGCTTTACCGCCACGGGTGAGAGGATCGATGCCAAAGTCCCGCTGTTTCAATTTAATAGTAACTGCGCGACGCGATCTCCACACGGCGATGTTTTGGAGGTAAGTGGAACAGGGTGTAAAGTTCACTTAACCTCCGTAGAAAAGGGAGGATCGTCCGACTACACGGGTGTCATGTCTGGTGGCCAAGTGCCCGACGACTGTTGTTGGGGTGTTGTATATACAGGGTGTGGCGTAAGTAATGGTCCACCGTTCGGGATTCGATAAACCAGATAAAACAACAATAAAAAAAAATAACCATTTTTACCCAATTTTTTTTTTACAAAAATTGCTCTTGAACTTGATGGTGTGTTACAAATTAGGGTTAAAATTAGAGAAGAACCGTTTTCTTCAAAAGAGCTGAATTTACATAAAAAATCATAATTTATCATGATAGCTCTAGTATTCAGCAGTAATTAACAGAAATCAAAATGAGAAAATAATGGTTTTTGTTGAAACTACAAACAAATATGTAATAAAAGGTAGAAATTTCGTAAATAAAAGACAAAAATTAAATATTTTCGGAACCCTTGGGTAAAAATGTTTAAAATTTTTAATTGTTATAGTTAATTACTGGGGGTGTAGATGCCACTGCAATATCATCGCGCCTAAGTTCCGACTCCGCATATTTATCACAACGAAAATATATAGCGTTTTTGTAAAAGAACTTTTCATATTTTCAATTTTTAGTAGTGGTACGAATTCGTATCTTGCTATGAAAACAGAATTAACACGAAATTTTGCAACATTAAGATTAAATCGGTATTACTGAAGTAAATATTTTCTCAAGCAAACTCATTACGAATTATATGAAACCACAACGTAATTAAAAATCACGGAGAAACTGGTAAAGAAAAATCTCGACAAGTACAATGCCTCCTCCTATTTTTAAACCGGTAAAAAAAAGACGATATGTCTCGCAGTAGTCGCTTACCGGTGTTCTTGTAAGGGTTCAATTCCAGCACCTTGTTAGCCCACTCTGCCTGCATCTTGTCCAGAGATTGCTCGATGACGTACTCCTTGCTGGCGAGCTCGCCGATCTCCGCGATCAGCTCCCCATGTTCGGCCACTCCTTGCTTTATACACATTTGGAAGGTCTGCTTTTCGTTCATTGTTACAGTTATTCCTGACAACAACGGGGAGTGTTACATATTCATGAAAAACCATTGACAATTTAAAACTGCTTGTGATTGGTTTATTTCAAAGTAGCTTCTATCCGCGATTTCGTCCGCGTCAAATTTTTTTTGGAACTTCATTACTGGAATACTAGATGGCGTTGAAGTAGCTAGATTTTGAGATTTTTTGACAAACATTTTTTTTTCTTTCGTATTTTTTTTTCTTTCATAAAAATTATCCTATGTTACTTCTAATACCTCCAAGAATATGTGTACAAAGTTTCATGATGATCGGTTTAGTAATTTTCGTGTGAAAGCGTAACAAACAAACTTACATTCACGTTTAATAATAATAGTAGGGATTTGAAATGAATCCTTTGAGTTGATGTTTGAGTTTGACAATGCTCACATCAAACTTTTCTTGTAGTCAGCAATAATTGAATACTCTGACGTGATAGTATTATTTTTCCAGCTACGTAAAACATGTCGTAGAAACAAAATTGAGCTATTGTTGACATTATAAGGGTCTTATGTTTTCCATAACAGTAGGCGACATCTAAAAAAATTCTGCTTATTGTGGCTTTTTATTCAAATGCTTTTTAACAAACGCGATATTTCAATGGAGCGTTGTTGCGTTTTTCAATCAGGAAATTGCCTATGAACCTCAGTGTCTGAATATGGGTGACAAAGTTAAAAAACCGGACAAGTGCGAGTCGGAGTCGCCCAGCGAGGGTTCCGTACAAAGGGAAATGCCCATTTAATAAAGAGGTTTTGGCCAAGTGATGCCCACGAAAGAAACAAATTATAGGCATTAGGGCTGACATCATAGATAAAAAAACCTACCACTATTTTTTGCATAGAACTTGGTTGGACTTTTATAAACCATGTATAAAAATTCAAGGTTATTGAAAAAAACACTTTTAGTTTTTTAAATTTATTATTCGTTCTCATTTAAATAAATGATAACCACATCATTTAGGAATTGGGTTCACAATACAAAACTACAAAATACAACTTAGGTTGAGACAAAACAAACTACAACAATTTCTATGGTTTCCTTGTCACTAAACAACTGAATTATTCAAATCTATCTTACATGGCTATGCAATATAAGTTACTGAGTATGTATGTACCTTTTATGTTCTTATAGTAACTCTCTTGTTGTGGTGCAATCCATTGCTGTAATATAGACCGAAGTTCCACATTGTTTAAGGTAAAAATTTTAAATCTTCGTGTATCTACGCCACAGTTGACACAGAGAGGGCTCCGTGCTAACCGGGTAAGTGTATAAATCAGGTTCCATATTCGTGTCAGGTCCGTCATGAGAAACAGGAACGGTATCCATTGGCAAGCCGGTGTCGTCGTGGGAGGCGGGTACAGAATCCAATGTAAAACTAAGGTCGTCATCGGGAGCGGTTACAGGGTCCATATTCGTAATCAAAGTCGTCGAAAATCAAATAGAAAAACGCAGTAGAAAATAATCACGAGTCGCAAGAACACACACAACACCAAAAAGAATGTGAAATGTCAATCAGTTGTCAATTACGATTATTACTGACGTAGGGATGCGATATGAGATCTATTTACCGAAAAACCAGTAAATCAATTTAAAAATATAAAATCTGGAGACATTGAATCAGTTTAATAGGTCGTATTTAGATGCACGGAAATGGACAAACATCTTTTTTCTTTCTAAAGAAAACAACAAAGGCGAAACAACTATTTAATAAAGAAAAGTTTTCCAAAAATCAATTTTTCGTAACCGGTTTTATTTAGTGTATCGATTGTGTGTGTTTCAGTAATGGTTGCCATCCCTACTTGGACAGGATTGACAATCGACCGGAACTGTTAGATACGATAATAAACGATTGAATGTTTTTATTAAATCGGCTTTTAATTCCGGAGTTTTCATAACGAATAAGTAATAGCAATATTTTAGTTACTAAATGGGTATTTTTTTTGTATATGCCATATTGATGGGCGCAACATGGCCAAGAACGGGCGTTTCCCTTTGTATTTTCATATTATTAAAAACAGGTTTTTGGTTACTGAAATATATATTTTTTTATGATTTAATTACAAACGTATAGTTTTCAGATTTTTTCCCTATACTTGTAGTATAAGACGGTATTACTTGCCAAACAATTCTAGGTCAACGGGAAATACCCTATACATTTTGAATCCTTTGAGTGTCGAAATATACGTTTTTTGCGGCATAAACAGCCGTATCTTTTTTTTTACGTTAACTTAGAAAATTGATTTTCTCACAGCTTCATGAGACTTTAGACTTGAGTATATCGTTTTAATTTCAACTCGATACCTCTACGCGTTCCGGAGACAAATGGTCTTGACAGACAGACAGACGGACGGACAACAAAGTGATCCTATAAGGTTTCCGTGTTTTCTTTTGAAGTACGGAACAGTAAAAAGGAGAAAAGTTTCGTTTTCCTCCGAAAATTTAATAACGTTATAATCTTTTGCAAGTCCGCGCTACGTCTGCCCTAAAACTAGTCAACATCTTCACCAACACCTTAGATATTCATCATCATCATTTCAGCCAAAATACTTCTACTGCTGGATATAAGTCTCCCCCAATTTGGGAGGTTAGCCATAATCGCCACGCTTGGCAGGCGGGTTGGCGATCGTATTATGGTGGTAAAATACATAGAGAACGCTGTTGCCCATTCTCTAGTCGCCTCTTACGACACCCACGGGTAGAAATGAGATGGTGCTATTCTGTACGTCTGGCACAACACGGAACATAGATGTAAGATATTCTTCCTTAGATTTCATCCTGTTGTATTGCTCCCGATTCATTTACAACGGATGGCGGGGCATCTACCTGGTACAATGTGGATGTTCCATCGATCTTGACTACAGGATTTGTAATAAGATGTGTTATATTACCAGCTTTATCCATGAACTCGTTCCAATGCCGCTCTTTCATGCCAGGGTTCCTCACTGCTTGAATTATTGGTATCAGCGGTCTAAAGTCATCTATAAAATCCTGGAAATACATACTTTTCAACTCAATGCCTTTTGTAGGAGTAAAGATATTACGTTACCGTCTCAAAGTTGGTTAGTTAGATAGATAAACCATTTTCGTTGGTTGATTCCGGCCCTGATTTTTTTTTTGGTGGGAAATCATCAAATGTCGTCTCCCGCTCTAGGGTGGAGCGGAAGGGCGTGTCAGACTTTTACTGAATAAAACCCACCCATGTTCCTTCAGTTGCCCATATGCCAGGGCCACGGTAACTCTTTCGAACGAATCTCGCGAGTCTGGCAGGTGATCGAATACATAACGAAAGTCTGGATAACTTTTAGCGACTTGCTATAAGTAATAGTAGGTCTTTAGGCCTGAACTAAATGTACACTGCCCTTATATTTAAGACGAAGAAAAAAAAAACTTTTTTACAAAAAAAAAAACAACCGACTTCCTTAAAAACACTACAAAGTGAAAAATAACTTTAATTTCGGAAGTCGGTGTCTTAGGATCTGTATTTATGGTTTTTTTGCCACCGACTTCCGAAATTAAAGTTATTTTTCACTTTGTAGTGTTTTTAAGGAAGTCGGTTGTTTTTTTTTTTTTGTAAAAAAGTTTTTATTTTAAATTTTTTAGTTGTGGTATTCACCCCGCACTAATTCCAAACAAACAATGCATATTTATGCGATAACAGAAATCGCGGTGGATTTGCTGTCATTTTTTAAAGAGTTCCGGTGTCTGTCTCCCGAACTCATCATCAGACCTGTATGAAATTTATAGGGGACCATTTCGGAATAAACCCCTTTCGAATAAAAAAAGAATTTTGCAAATCCGTCTATATATGACGGACTTATGGCCGAACATACATAAAAAAAAAAAAACATATAAACATCCGAATTGAGAACCTCCTCCTTTTTGAAGTCGGTTAAAAATATAATAAATGGCCAGGCCAAAATGATTAAGGCTGCTTTTTTTTTTATTAAGCAGACAGTAGAGTGGGTTAAGAGCCCACTCTAGTGTCTGCTGAGGAATCAATTCTCGATGTCAACGAGTATGTCTATCTAGGACAAGATATCTTCTAACTCCTGATCGATAAGGAGTTGTACCTTCCATCATCAGCTCAACGGAATATAAGAATACAAGTAACGGTCTAAACGTGCCTATAATATTCAAAGAATTATCCCCTAACCTTCTAACCTTTCACTGTAAGTTCCTATATGTACTGTTCACCGATGAGGAGTTCCATGCGGTATCTTCGAAGACTATAATTAGTTCACCACGGATGGATAGATAGAACCAGCAATTATTTTTGATCTTTAGTACAATATCCAAATCACATTACGTGTACTGTTTGTTTTTGAGGAGTTCCTTCGTTTATCTCCCAAAGTATACATCAAATCTTCACAAAATTAATATGGGACCACCTCAGGAGTATACCCTTACGAATAAAAAAAGAATTTTCAAAATCGGTTGACAATTGGCGGAGAAATCGGTGAACATACATAAAAAAAAAAAAAAAAAAAAAAATACATACAGTCGAACATATAAGCTCCTCCTTTTTTTGAAGTCGGTTAAAAATGAAGTTAAAAACAATCAGTTTACTAGTTAAGTAAGAAACTTTTAGAACGTGTAGTACTTTTTTGGTAGTGGCACAGAGTCTGGGTGTGTGTCCGTTTAATGGCAATAGGCTGGGCTTTAGCATAACTGGCAAAATATGTGTACAATGCACCTTTGTTGTTTTTGAATAAGTAATATTTCGCCATTTAATGTACTTCTGACGCATTTAGCTAGGGATTATTGTTAAGTATAAATAAAAATATTAAAGTAAAAATTTATTAAAAATGTATTAATTTATTAATGTTTATAAAGTTAATATATTTAATTTGGAGAGACGTAATAAACTCGTTGCTGGGTGAGGAATGAGGTTACTTTTAACTACTAATACTATTGTTTACATTGCTTCTTTTTGTGTATGTACCTACTGTGTAAATTTGGACACAAATGTATTTTGTTTATGAAATAAATTACTTGAACTTGTATAATTACTGCGGGCACTAGAGGCGTGATATTCTTACCCGTATTTTAAGAGCAACGCGCTGCACTTTGGGCATGTCGTGGAAGGTGCGCACGCACTTTATGATCGTCTTGTAGTACTCGTTGACGAGCTGTTCTATGGTGTCCGCGTCTACGTACATTAGCGGATTGTCCAGCCAGATCTCACGGGACTTTAAGAAATCTGCAACACAGAATGGAGATTATAGATCCTTGGTGTGAAAGTGGTGCGGACTTTATATGATACTAGCTATGATAGATATAGCTATGATACTAGCTTCTACTCGCAACTTCGTCCGCGTCAAATTTTTGCTCCCCTGACCCTTCCCGTCACATCGAATTGCCTGCCAGTTTTCGTCCATTTCTTGTTGCTGCTCCGCTTCTTTTGATCGTATAGCCTTCCTTAATAAATAGGCTACCCAATACAAAAATATTTTTTCGATTCGGACCAGTAGTTCTTGAGATTACCACATTCAACCAAACAAACTCGTCATATTAGTGTAGATTACGGCACAACTGTCGCGATCAATATGAACACCAATGGACAACGATACATCTCGCAGAGAAATGGCTAAGGTTGCCAAAAATACACTACCGTTGAAAAATATTTGTGAAATTCTTACACAAAACAGAAATTACAGCTGTGCAATGTCGGAAATGCCAGAAGGCATTTCTCGTAATTAAAAACGTTAAAAATCTAGTCGTAGTCCCACCTCGGTGACATTCAAATGTCAAAAACTTGTCATAAATGTGCGTAAAGTCGAGATATTTCTGACACGGTGTGATACTGAGATCAGACTGTGGTCCTAAAATTATGAGAATTTTCGAAGGAATTTCCACTTTTTTTTTGTGGGTGGGATATCATCAAATGACTCTGGGCGGAGCGGGAGGGCGTATCAGACTTTTACTGACTAAAACCCACCCGTGTTCCTTCAGTTGCTTCCGTGCCAGGGCCACGGTATCTCTTTCGAACAAATCTCGCGACCCTGGCAGGCATCGGTCCTAGCAGACCCCTTCAGTACTGCTGATATCTCTGTGAGGCGCGCGTGGAACACTACGCGCCGTCGACGCGATCCTTACCGCGATCGCGATGGCGGCGATCTAAGAATTTCCCCTCTGTTTGTAAAACCGATTTATTGTTGAAGCGATGTTGATCAGCTGTTAAAAGGGCAACCAAGTAGCTTGCTATCAAAAGAAACCAATAATGTGTATACCTGACGCGGTGACCCATAGGTTCCTATAGGGCTCGAACTCCTTTACGAGCTTGTTTAGGTCCGAGAATGGTACAACGGTCTGTCCGAACAGTTTCTGACGTTGGTTGAGAACTCGGCCCCAATCTTGTGCGTCCTTCATTGCTTTCCATGCCTTCTTAATATCGTTTGCTATCTCGTGCACCTGGGAGAGCAAAAATGGTTTTATTTTTAACAGAATGACATAACAATAATGCAACAAATTTAAGTAAAATCTCGGCTGCCAGGTAGCTCTCGTTAACTACTTCGTTAGCTTAGTGACTAGACCGGATTATAGCTCCGATAATGGCAACTTTCCCCGTTTGGGGAAAATCAGCTGCAATGTTAGAAGAATTAGGACAATCTAGGACTTCTTACCTTATAAAAGTCATATTGCAGCGTTAGAGTCATGCACTGCGCGGTGAACAGATCGATCTTATCGTATAACGTCTGTTCGTCTTGTTGGTGCAGCTTCCAGAATTTCTCCTGTTCTTCCTCCAAGAAGAGAATCGTCTCATCCACCTAGCACAGAACAATCAATCAATCAATCTGTCAATTTTACCAACAATAATTCTATTTCCCAAAGGTGTGGCTGGATATTTCCTCTTTTTAACCGAATTGAATTTGAAAAATTCTTCTTGTGTTTGAAAGAGTATACTTATAGAGTCGTCCAACTTCTGATATGTGGTTTTTGAGTGAACTTCAGTGACACGTATTTTTCTACTTAGTCTATGTTGATCATTGGTATGCAAAAAACCCCAAGATATTATTCTTAAGTTTTCGTTGACAAATTATTACCTCAAGAAGGTTAAAAAAGGATAGAACATCATATTTTCGGTAAGTATAAGAGTATATTTTTTGGTTTTGTTGTTTATAAGACTTAACTTGTGAATAATATGCGATTTCGATTTAATTTTGTACCCCTTTTTACTAAAATTACGCGGACGGAGGAGGAGTATGAAATTTGTCGTGAATTTTTCGTGAGTGTAGTAGCTAATACTTTTATTAACCGACTTCAAAAAGGAGGAGGTTATCAATTCGGATGTTTATATGTTTTTTTTTTTTTTTTTTTTTATGTATGTTCGGCCATAACTCCGTCATATATAGACGGATTTGCAAAATTCTTTTTTTGTTCGAAAGGGGTTTATTCCGAAATGGTCCCATATAATTTTCATATAGATCTGATGATGAGTTCGGGAGACAGACACCGGAACTCTATAAAAAATGACAGGAAATCAACCGCGATTTCTGCTATCGCATAAATATGCATTGTTTGTTTGGAATTAGTGCAGGGTGAATACCACAACTAAAAATTTAAAAATAAAAACTTTTTTGCAAAAAAAAACAACCGACTTCCTTAAAAACACTACAAAGTGAAAAATAACTTTAATTTCGGAAGTCGGTGGCAAAAAAACCATAAATACAGATCCTAAGACACCGACTACCGAAATTAAAGTTATTTTTCACTTTGTAGTGTTTTTAAGGAAGTCGGTTGTTTTTTTTTGCAAAAAAGTTTTTTATAATAAACTGGCTGACCCGACAGACGTTGTCCTGTCTCTTTGATGATATTTGAGCTCGCATTCTGTCAATTCTATGTCAAATGTCATAATGTTACATTAAAAAAGTTTACATTGTTCTATTATATGGTTGTTAAATATTCTTAAATAAGTGTTCTTAAATTTTCTAATTTTACGCGCAATTTTTAATTTTTTTCTTTCATAAGAACCTTCTCCTGACAATTACAAACACAACAAAAAATATATAGGGATTCATTTTTATATATATACTAGCTGGCCCGACAGACGTTGTCCTGTTTTTTTTTATTAAAAAAAAGTTTACATTGTCCTATTATATGGTTGTTAAGTATTCTTAAATTTTCTAATTTTCCGTGCAATTTTTTAATTTTTTTTCTTTCATAAGAACATTCTCCTGACAATTACAAACACAACAAAAAAAAAAGTGAAATCGGTCCAGCCGTTCACGCGTGATGGCGTGACCAAGGAAAATAGGGATTCATTTTTATATATATACTAGCTGACCCGACAGACGTTGTCCTGTTTTTTTTTATTAAAAAAAAGTTTACATTGTCCTATTATATGGTTGTTAAGTATTCTTAAATTTTCTAATTTTCCGTGCAATTTTTTAATTTTTTTCTTTCATAAGAACATTCTCCTGACAATTACAAACACAACAAAAAAAAAAAAAGTGAAATCGGTCCAGCCGTTCACGCGTGATGGCGTGACCAAGGGAAATAGGGTTTCATTTTTATATATATAGATAAATAATAGTTTTAAAAAACTAAAAACACGCAACAGAAAACCAAACTAAAAAGTAGAAAATAATGGAAAAAAAGCGTGGGGTGCTTTTTAAGGTATTTTTTATTGATATCAGGCACCCCACGCTTTTTTTCCATTATTTTCTACTTTTTAGTTTGGTTTTCTATGGAAGCGTGTTTTTAGTTTTTTTTTACTATTATTTATTTTCTATTTTTTAGGGTGTTTCGAATTTTGAGACGTATGTCAGCGTAGTTTTCGAAGACAGTTTTTTTGCTGTCCTGGTAACCCTGGCAAGGATAATGGCACAAAATGAAATTATTGCATTGTCATCGGTCCCTTGACAGGTGTGCAAAGTTTGAATGAAATCTGGTTGTTTAAAGTGGGTCAAAATCGCGCTATAAGGAGTCGGTTACAAACAAACATACAAGTGAAGCTAATATAAAGCGTGTAAAAATGCATTATAATACATTTAAAAAAAATATGGTCTAATTACGACCACTGGGCGACCACTAGTAATTATAGATATAACTGTACTATACATCTAGGGGTCATACTAACCAGACTGTTATGTTATTTCTATAACTAAAGGGTTTCTTTTTAAAGTATCAGTTCTGGTAAAACAGAAAACTATATACATATTCTTGAAAGTTTGTACTATGTACAACCCATACCTGTTTAGTTATTTGCAGAGGCCAACCAATAGCTTCCCAGAGGGCTCTAAAGTCATCGTTTTCTAACGGCATGAAGAATGCGTCTAGAACCTCGTAGTCCTGCAAATTTTGTTAAATATATTTTATTCATTTTAGTCTACGCTATCCCATTGCAGGGCAGAGACCTCCCTTTCTCCGTTCCAGTACTATCTGTCTAGAGCTAGTACAGACCAATCCTTTCTGTAGGCATTAAGTTAGTGCCTTCATCTTCTCCTGAGTCTGCCTCGATGTCGCCGGATTTATCATATCGTGTTAGATTTGGTCTGTCTCACTCGGCATAAATACCTTTGGGATTTTTATTTATTTAACCTTGTAGGTGGAGATTAACGCTACTCACCATTCGTATTCGTACTATTTTGACTACTTCCAAAATGTTAGATCCAAAAACACAAAAAAACATGTGGGTGAATTGAATCAGAAAAAAGTGAATTTAATATGAATGCCACCCACGTTTTCTTCGTGTTTTTCTATTTCATTTTCCATTTTCTAGTAGGACCTGGACGAAGCATCGAATCAGCGTTACAACTATGTGGAATAAATGGGAAATATTTCTTTCAGTTTGAAGACATTTCTATGAAGATGCATTTCTACGCCCGATGAGTAGCCTTTTTCCTGGTTTAATTGACTATAAGGATAGGCACATCACCTTGGAATCCATGAAATAGTTTTTTAACTTTGCTACTGATACATCAACAATTAACTACAATTAACTCTAAATTGATTACCTTGCCTTCAGTAATTAACCCCTAAATAATTTTAAGAGCCTTACCCCGTGAACTTTCCTCATGATATCGTCCTGCGTCTTCAGCGCAAAAGGTATCGACTCCATCCACTCCCTGATCTCGAACACATGTTCTATAGTATTAGGCTTCTCTCCCAACTTTCGCATGATGTTCTTGTAGGCTGTTATGACGTCATCCACCACGAGGCGTACTTCTTCCGACCACATTATCAACAACGCTTTAATTATATCCGACCGTTTATTAACGAGGAGTTGCTGGAATAAAAGCATCAACGTTTGTATTATAACTGTGGCACTTCTTTGGTTGATATGTGCGCGTTGACATTACTTCAGAATCAGCTGAAATGAAAACTTGGACATTATCTCTATAAGTACCATTATCTTTATACTTAATTAAGAGCCAGTCGTTCAACCTGATTTAACGCGACGCCAGCACATCAAGCTAACCGAAACTGTCATATTTTCCCAATCCATTTTGAACATAATGCTTTAGTGATAAAGTTGAAACCTATTAAAGAAATTTGACAGACTGTAGTAGCTTTATGCGCTAGCGTCTGTAAAATAATGTTTTAGACTAACTTGATGTAGAAGGTATTTTTCTTAAGCCCACTGGTGTTCGGGTTAAATAAATATAGAGTTTGTATACTCGGATTGCAGGTATTAACTTATTAACTCTTGTTACGCATTGCACCACTAAAAACTAACTCCGGGTTAGTTTATTAACCAGGCATTAGTATTTTTTTGTTGGGAACATTGCAGTTCAATCAATAAAACATAAATTAGAATTGCAATGTCTGTGCCCTGATATTTGTAATCCGACCAAAAATAAGTTTAAAAAAAAATCGCGCTATAAGGAGTCGGTTACAAACAATCATACAAACATACAAGTGAAGCTAAAAGCGTGTAATTAAAACCCGGCTAAAAATTCACGCTCCTTTTTGCTTCGCTGTAGTCGGGTATAAATGAATAACCGAACAATGAACGGAAATTTTATACTTCATTACGATACGTAATATTTTCTTACCTTAATATCGGCTCAAACGTAACCCCAATATATCGAAACGAAACGGGCAAATCCGAAAAAAGTGTATGTTTATGAAAACGCAGTAACAAAATGATGACAAACCTTTAGAGAGTCAACGTTGATGGTAAAGGGTCCGATGTTGATGAGCTGAGGTAGCCTCCATATGAGATCCCGTTTCTCATCATAGTGTAACTGAATCTCATCCTTCGTCTCTGAAGCAGAATGCTTCTCGGCACGGTATTCCCTACAACAGTTAAAAGGAGTTGATTCTAACTGCGACACGCTGTTTTCTTCACATGATAATCTCAAAAACTGAATCTTGCTGGTCCGACTAAGGGTCAGCGCACACCAATATGCAAAATATTCGCGCCTCCGTGAGCAAAGTCCGTTGAAAATGCTCTGGGTTGCCAGGCGGGCGTGCATAACCAGTTTGATGGCAAAATCCGACGTTGGCAGGCGTGTTCAATATAGTTAATTGGGATTTAGTAATTACCGCCCTTTTGGTAGAGGAAGAGGAACATTGAAGAATATGTAAAAAAATAAGAAGTCATAAAATGCGAAGAACAGTATTGGTAGAGGAAATGTGGCGGGAAAAAAGTACCTTAGGCGAATACACTAGCTTCTGCCAGCGACTTCGTTCGCGTTGAATTTCTTGTTCCCCCGACCCTTCCCGTCGCGTCAAATCGCCTACCCGTGCGATTTTCCCCGTTTTTGCAACATTTTTCATTACTGCTCTGCTCCTCTTGGTTGTAACGTGATGTTATATAGCTTAAAGCCTTCCTCGATAAATAGGCTACCCAACACAAAAATATTTTTTTCAATTCGGACCATTAGTTCCTGAGATTAGCGCGTTCAACCAAACAAATATACAAACAAACAAACTCTTCAGCTTTATAAATATTAGTATAGATTGTTTTAGAATTTGGTGAAATAGGTTTCCCATTTCTTGAGATATTCTTTCCCAAGCATTGGCTTTTAACATCCGATCGCTGTATGTTGGACTCGATATATTGTACAAACATTCAAAACGCTGCATCAAGCCGATCAACTTTTCTTCGTCCATGATTTCCATCTGACGCCGGCCGCGTCGTAGGTACACGCCCATCCAGACAATTTTCTCGCAGCGGCAACACTGAGCGCGGGCGGTGGCGCGTAGCTCGAGCATGGTCGAGCATCAAGTTTGGACGCGTGTTCAATTTTGCAACGTAAAGAATTGTCATAAGATACATTTTTCATTAGTCTCAGAAAATGCTCTGCTCTGGTCTTGGTGTGCGCTGACGCTAATAGTGCAATTCTCTATCAGCAACTACCCCGTTGGTGTTGTGGTCGCAAGCACGACTGCTGAGCGGTGGGTACTAAATTAGACTATCAGCACCCCTAGCCAAGTTGATAATCTGCAATCGTTAACGCTAGTCGCTCAACGTTAGACTTAACGCTGAGCGACTAGCGTTAACGATTGCAGATTATCAACTTCTCTCTTCTTCTTGTTCTATCTACGTGACTACGTGGTTAGAACAAAAGAATAGATAATTCGTAGCCAAGTTCACATCGTTCAAAATGATAGAATGATTTTTTATCGTTTCTACAATGTTCAAAGCAACATCCGTTGTTATAATGTGTCATTTTTGTAAAGACATTGTAGAACGAGCGGCCGACTCAGGCGCGTCAACATGGCTACCAACTTATCGTTTTCTACAATTGCTGACACCGCGGCGTTACCTATTGGAGAACGGAATTCGACACGCAACGGTTGTAACTTGGCTAAGGGGGCAGGTCGGACAAAGTGTTATTAGGTTTTCACATTAAACATTTATCAGTAACAGCCCGGAGTTTCGAAGTTGGCAATATACTGCCGTATCTTGAATAGCAGGTTAAGCAGTTGGTCCTGCATCTGCCTCTCCCGACGTGTCGGATTGCCGACACGACTATGAGAGTGAGGGGAGAGTGTACCTGTGTCAGCACACATACTATATCTCCCGCGTAGATGGCTAGTCTCCGCTAAGATTGGCTGCCGAAACAGAAATTCATCTGGAACTATCTTTTATCCGTGAAAAAGATATTATATGGCAGTGATGACTAAAATATTATATACACTGCTTCTGGGTTAACCTAGCACAAAGCCTCAGTTTAACAGAGTGACCACTTAACATCAGATATGCCGCCTACATTTTTTAAACTGTTTTTCTATGTGTACTTACTCTACATATGTTTCAATGTCCAACGAGTATATCTCCCTGTAACACTCATACTGCCTCATGTAAGCTAGCAACGGGATTATGGATTTCCTGTAAGCTTTCAGTAGCCTCTCCCGGTAATCCACCACGTTTGGCTCCATCAGGCCTGAGGATTACATGAAATTTGAAACAAATGTTCTATTCTAAATATTGATAATAGATCTAACAGTAAAAGTGCTTAGACAGCCCGTAGGATAATAATCATTAGAATTGTCAAATTTACGCTATTATCCTACTATAATTATAAATGTGATTTGTGAGGATGTACAGATGTTTGTTACTCTGTCACGCAAAAACAACTGAATGGACTTAGATGAAATTTGGCACACAGATAGTTTATAACCTGGATTAAAAATAATGTCATGTAGAACAACAATTACGTTTAAGTTTACATAAAAATTGTTTTACGAGAGTTGCTTCGCACTGTCGCGTCGCGCCTGTATATGGAAGCCTTTAAGAAACGACAGTATTTGTGATTTGTATTACCCGTTGATTGTTTTATAGAGTGAAAAAAGTTGAAAATGTTTCGTTGTTGGTACTTCCTTTGTAAAGAAAACCCGCGTGATTCACACCGTGTTGAAAAGAAATTAGACATAACTCACCAATGGATGTGAGGAACAGCTCCTTATCGAAGACGAGGCCGGTCATGATCATGGGGTGCACTTGAGCGATGAAATGGCAGCGGTACAGCATCTCACGGAACAGACGCTGAATCACTATCTGAAATCCATAACCCTAGTGTGAATAGTTCATAAAATAAAAAGTAAAAAATAATGAAAAAAGGCGCGGGGTGCCTGATATCAATAAAAAATCCCTTAAAAAGCACCCCACGCTTTTTTTCCATTATTTTCTACTGTTTAGTGTTAGTTTATATAAAAATAATAGAATAAGAAAGTACACCTAGCGCCACCTAGTGTTAAGTATGTAACATGTAATAGTTTATGGTTTGTCTTTCTAATAAAGTCCAGTTCGTTCCAAGTCAAATAAGGAAGCACATTGTTTTATTAGGTTATGGGCCCAGATTTATGGCTATTAAGGTTTTTAGCTAATTATCGCGAAAGTTTAAAAGTTATCAAGTTATTAGTGTGATAATAGATTTAAAATCGCAGTAGGATAATTAGATTAGCTAGCTTAGGCGCTCAGTTTTCTGGATTGCATGCAGCAAGCTTAAAATGGCGGCAAATTACATTGTCAATGTGCCGAAGTTAAGAAGCAGAGAAAATTACAGCGAATGGATATTTGCAGCGGAAAACTTCTTAATCCTAGAAGGGATCATGAAATGCATCAAACCAGAGGGAGATGTGAGATTGTTGGCCGAGGAAGATGCAAAAACAAAAGCGAGACTACTACGGAATTATGGGAGAAGCTAAGGGCCTTATTTGATGATTCCGGATTTACAAGAAGAATAAGCTTACTACGATATTTAATTTCTATAAGACTCGAAAATATAACGTATAAAGACAGACGTTATTCGAGTTATAAACTGCAGGATAATTGCGTATTGCATTAATAGTAGGCTTTCTATTTGAAAGTTCTACGACATCCATTGCGTTATTTACGTTGTCCAGTAAATACATTTTTCGACCTTAGGAAGCAATGGATTACCTATCCTTCGAATTTATTCAGATTTTGTTTAATAATGTGTTACGCAATTAGGGTGCTGGTCACTAAAGTGATTAAGGCTTACGAAAATTAACAAAATATACAATAAATCTACCTCAAACTGCGCTGTATCCGTGGTGTAATAAGGTCCGTCAGACGACATCATAAGGCTGAAGTAGAACAGGGTGACAGTGGGGGAACGGAAAGGGGAATTGATCAGGTCCGTGGTGTCCCACTCGTAGTCGTCTTCGCACCAGTACGTGCACAAGCATGGCGTCTCGCACATGTACACGAACATAGCCATCGACTGCTCGATGCAGTAGCGGAGAGCGTACTGACATGCAAATTGTAAATAAACAAAAAAGGGTTAATTTCAGGTAATAACCCATATTAGAAACAACTTAAATCAAATTAAATAAACACAAAGTCACACATAAATAAAAACAAACAATTAATAAAATATTAATTTAACGTCGACTATAAAACCTCTTACAGAACATAGAGAGAATAGCCACTAAGTGGTTGATGGTTTGATTTACTTTGTGTACATTATTTCATCACTACTGCTCTCAAAATGGTGAAGGAAAACATTGTGATGTAACAACGGGCATGTTCTAGAACCAAAATTCGATGAGATGTAACAATTACCGACCAGCACTGGTAGATTACGGCCCAGTCGATAGGAGGCCTGTGTCCCAGCATTATTAAAGACAGAACATAACACATTTTCTTTGCGTTACAATGAAACGTCGAGTTTTAGAACGAGACGACGTTTGATTCCCAGGTCGGGCAAAGTGTTATAGGATATTTTTCCCTGGAATTTCTCAGCAGCAGCCCGGATTCCAGATCTGTCCCTGGTTGATACCGTGTGGTGCCGGACGTAAAGAATAACACCACCCCATTTCTTCCCGTGGGTGTCGTAAAAGGCGACTAAGGGACTTACTAGAGAATGGGCAGCAGCGTTCTCTATGCATTTTACCACGATATTGCGATCGCCAACCCGCCTGCCAAGCGTGGCGATTATGGCAAAGCCCTCCAAATTGGGGGAGGCCTAAGTCCAGCAGTGGACGTCTTACGACTGAAATGATGATGATGATGACCTGGTTGATGGCAATAGCTCCGCACGCTATTATTTGGGACTTAAACATAAGGGTTGGGCAGAGGTACATCTAGAGTACACCTAGTACTCTAGATGTACCTCTGCCCAACCCTTCGGGGCAACAAAGCGTGATGTTCTGTTACGACGCTCTACATTGCTGAACTTTTTTTGAAGCTCGATTTGCTCCATTTTAATGGAAGCGCATATGTATAAAATATAAATATATGTACACTAGTGACGTGCCGGATCGTTACAAATGTATATCCGCGAATACCGATCCGAATACGGATATTTGGTAATAAAAAATTTACATAATGGAATGTAATCGGTTTTCATGGCTACCTACATACCGAATTTCATCTATGTATTGGAAATTAATAAGGTAAAAGATTCGTACACCTACCTGCATTCGAAACCGGACGAGCTGCATAAATCGAGAGAGCTTACAGACACCATAGAACTCCCAATTTTTCTCGTAAATATTGAACCATCTATTAAATAAAAAACATTGATTTGACGGATATACTCAAACACTCACTCAAATCACCCCATTACTTCTTGCGGGTCTCGGAAAAGGCAGCATTATCTCTACGCATTTTACTACCATACTGCGATCGCCAACCCGCCTGCCAAGAAATAGCGAAGCCCCCAAATTGGAAAAGGCCTAATTGCAGCAGCGGACGTCTTACGGCTGAAATAATGACACAAACACATCGCACCTTTGGTAGAACAAGGGCATAATTGTCATAAATTGCCAAAATGACTGAAATATGCAGAAATGCTTTAAAAAAACTAGCAGTTTTTAATATTTGTAAACGATACACCTAAAAGAATATAGTATATAGTTTATGTCATACAAAGCAGAACAACCTTAGAACATTATTAACATAGTTAGACCACATTAAGTACAAAAAATATCTTAAAATTACTCTCCTGTAAAATTGCAAAAACTGCAATTGTGCCCTTGTTCTACCAAAGGTGCGACATGACAACCGCATACAACGACTATAAAAACACAGTATTTACCCTTTTCCGACGTCTCGAAACGACATTCTTATAGCGTGCGCCGTTTGATTCAGCCAAGTAATATTTAGATATTTTAACATCTGAAAAAAAAACATTAATATGGGAGAAAACATCTTTGAAGGTAAATATTGCGTGAAAAAGTGTATCTTCTATTAATGGAAAATCAAACGTAATCTCAGTAGCCACATTTATGATATTTACCTTAGTTAAGATCAGTCATTTTCCTATGTATTTTTAATCTTTCAATCTGCCTAACCGGCTGCAGCTAGGCGGAACTAATCAAGCAGAAAGTAATTGAAAGTTGATTTTGATTTATTCGCTTTATTCCGTCTATCGTAAGTATATTTCAATGTCTTTAGGTGTATGTATAATGTCAAAAATTTGGGCTTTTCGTTTCGTGTTTATCATGTCATCATTGAAACGTAAGAAAGAATGTTTGCGTTTATAACGTTTCACAGCCAAAATTATGGTAAAACTAGTTTTTGCCAGCGGCTTCGCCCTCGTGAAAGTTGGAAATTATCCTACGGTAACGTACTACCGGGATGTGATGATGTGTTATACCAGGTAATAAAATATCTGTGTGCCAAATTTCATCCAAATCCGTTCAGTAGTTTTCGCGTGAAAGAGTAACAAACATCCATACATCCATATTCACAAACTTTCGCGTTTATAATATTAGTAGGATTAGGAAAAGCTATTTGGGCAATTTTCTGTTTAGTACCAATAGAAGCTGTGATGTTCTTGTTTAGGAGTTCTGAATTATGTAAGAAACAAACTTGTAAACAAAACAAAACTTTATAAACCTACTTAACTATTACAGTTATTCTAGATCTTTTATGCATCAATAAACGTACCATAGACGTGCAATGTTGCTGCGCAGCGTCGAATTCTGCCAAGCTTGCGTTCCTGCCATAGTTAGCAGTGAAGAACAACATCGACTCTACCTGAAATTAAGATATTCAACTTTGGTAGTTTTGCGTTTACGCATCGAAACTCAACGGCCACCCGGACGTAAAAATATCGCGACGAGATGTTATCGCGCACTGGACTTTAAACTCTTGGTGTTCAACCGACCATTGAGAATCCAATAGAGTGCATTTTAGAAACAGACATTGTGGCGTGGGTGACTATGAAACTACCACGCACCACGCCTGAGTTTAACAAAAGGAGTCTTACCCAACTGTGACTGTTTTTTTTTTTTGGATGTGAAATCATTTAATGTCTTCTCCCGCTCTAGGCGGAGCGGGAGGGCGTTTCACATTTTTACTGACTAAAACCCACCCGTGTTCCTTCAGTTACCCAAGGCCACGGTATCTCGTTAGAACAATCTCGCGACCTTGGCAGAACTGTGACTCCTTGAGTATTATTTAAGAATAGTATACTTAACTTTATAGGCGATCAAAGAAACACTTACACTTTTTTTTTAAGTTTAAAAATTCTGTGAATATAATCATGGGTATAATAAATTCATCATAATCAGCCTTTAATGCTCCCACTGGGACACTTGCATCCTCTCTTCGAGTAGGAATGGGCTTATAATCCCCACGCAGTTGGTAGGGGAGATCCTTGTACCTTGGGACACCTTGTACCTCGGGACAAGCTAATTGAATCAATAATTTTGCCTTGAGAAGTGGTAAGTGGCGACATCTAGTAGCTATTTCAATAAAAGATAATAATAATAATAATATTCCACAACTATCACACAACGCCATCTAGTCCCAAGCTAAGCAGAGCTTGTGTTATGGGTACTAGACAACTGATAAACATACTTATATATTTCTAAATACATACATATTATAGATAAATTACACCCAGACACAGAACAAATGATCGTGCTCATCACACAAACATTTGTCCTGGGTGGGAATCGAACCCACGACCTCCGGCATAGCAGTCAGGGTCACTAACCACTAGACCAACAGGCTTGCAGAATGCATGCAGTAAAGTCGGCTATTTTGCCTCGTTCCTTAGATGTGGTATGTTGTGTGGTTTTTTCGTCCGATTTTATTTTTTGTAGTCCCACAAGGTACAAGCGCTTGTACCTTGGGACAAATATTCTCAAGTAATTAATTGCAATTTTCTCATTGATAAAATATAATGGGCCGTGTGTTGCATCATTGTATTGTAATGTTATTGGCTGTACCTATAGGGGAGCGGGGGGCACGTTGTTACATTTTTTAGGTAATTGTCAATATGACAAAAGCTATCAAATAATTTATACATTTGATTGCTTTTATCGTTAGTATGTCTATTCAGCTATTAAAATCTGATTAAAAAGTTATTAAAATGTATGTAGTTTTTTCACAATGGATAATTTAACCAAACAAGTTGACTGTAACAACTTACCCCCGATTTGGGGCTAGTTGTTACATCTTCGGGGCACGATGTTACGTTAGATGAATAAACAAAATCATCAATAATTAATCATTTTATTTTTTATTTATGTGTAATTACAATATCTATATCGTATTTTTTGAAGATTTTTTTGTAGTAAAATAACATAACTTTGGCAGGAACTTTTTTAAATCTTATATAAAATAAAAACACAGAAACTTCGTCTGCAAATAACAACTTGTAGTAAATTATTTATACTTATTAGTTATTTTAATAAACTTATAGCAAACTAAAATACTTTGGATTTTAACATTTTTAAGGCACTTATATTATAGAAAAATATATAGTTATTTATATAGGAGTAGGTAACAATATGTCATACTAATATTAAATAAGTTTTCATCAGAATTGCAATTATTGCAAATGAATAAGAGAACGTTTCCCGTTACACATTTGACATGGACCCACATTTTGCAGGTAACAACTTACCCCAAAAAATTGTAACTACCTGCCCCATGGCATGTTTTTTAATATAAATTGAAGTCACCATTAATGGATATCGATAGTAGAAAAAAATAACAATGCAAATTAAAGATAGATATATTATGAACGTTCAAGGTTAAAAATTTTGAAAAAATAAAAAATATAGACATCAGGAGTCAAAAATTTCGTAAAAGATTTTTTTACTTACAGACACATACACACAACCTAGCAGCTAGGCGATTGGCAGGTCACTGGTCGTTTTTATGTAGTGCACGATGTTATAAGAAAACAAATGATTCCAATTATGTCCACTAAAGAGTTTAAAATCCCAATAAAAAAGGCGTGTAACTTCTTACCCCTGTAACAACGTGCCCCCCGCTCCCCTACTAGAAATTTCAAAATTCATGGCCGTAGATCCATTTGAACTTAAATTATGGAGGTTTAAATAAAAGTGTCCCAAGGATCTCCCCTAGATACCTCATGACTTCGAATTTTTGGTTCTTCAATTTAGTATATTCAATATCCCAACGAAAAAAAAATGCATAGTGCAGTTAACCGCATGCCCATGGAATAACGTTAGCCGTATTTAAGCATCTCCGCAATCAGATACAAAGACTATACCAGCTTTAATTAGTACAAAAAGATTGGTTTTCGCAGTACAAGTGTTACTGCTGGACTAAATATGAGATTTGAAAAAACTGCTTTTATAGTTTATTTTCACCTTTAGGCACTCATCGACGACCAGATGTAAGCAAGCAACCGATTCTGTGAGCACATACAGCGAGTACCATTGATTATACTCGAGACGCCCACGGAAATCCTCCATCACGCATGGGTATCTACCTGCAACGGACCAATCATCAAACAGAATTTTAAAAAGTCAGTAAAACTGGCTGATTTTAGTATCAACGAAAAATCAGCGAAAACAATAGAACGATTTTCCGTGAATTACAAAAATTTCGAATATTTTAAATCGTACAATGTCTACAGAATACTATCTTAATAAATAAATAAATGCTCAAAAAGACGTAGAGTTGTAATTTTACTTGTCTTTATCTAAAGATACTGCTTGTCCTGTAAAATATATTAAATAGGTATTATACCAAATTCTGGCACTGGAGCTATGTAGTCTGGTGTAGGCACATCAATAAAATTATACAAATCTTTGTATTTTTGTACAGTGTAAACCATTTTCAACTTCCCTTCCATCTTTTGGTAGAGAAGTCTCACCTGAAATATAATTTGATTCCTCTGATTCACATACTCGTACCTCATTCATCCATTTTACCAAATGAATGAGATGTTAATCAAGTTTATGATACCTACTCGTAACCCCCTATGGGACAGACGAGAAAAAGGATCCCTTAAGCACAAAGTGTTATTATCTACCACCACACTACAGGTGGTAGATAACACTTTGTCGGCGTGATTAGTATTAAATACAGCAACAACGTTCAAGGTGCCACGTTGAGCCACACAGCATTGCAAAATTGGGCCAAAGCACATTAGGTCATTTAGTTGCATAGGGCCGCGTTGCAACGTAATATTTGTGTCTGTCAGTTCCTATCCAAATTTGCGCTAAATTACGCTAGTTTTTTACGCAGCGGTGCTGTGGGACCCATCTGGAGTGTCGATGGTCGATGGTTCATACAAAATGTATGACAGTGCTGTAGTAGTATTCTAGTAATGCTTTGCGATACGGCGCGGCCGTCCCTAATCTCCGCTAGCCTTAAAAAAAAATATCTTAATTATTAATCGATGATAATATTGAAATAGATGACAATAATGTATGTTATCACCTCATTTTTAAGGGCGCGCAAGTGCTCCTCGTCACACTCCTTCGCATGTTGATGAATGAGCACCATTCTTATAATTTTCGGCATATAGTGTAAAGGCATGTTCGGTAATCCTTCCAGTAATAAGCAGTCCAAGTACAAATAGAATCTAGGTCGAAAATTTAATATCTCACTAAATATTCTATACGGAATTGCACTGCTACACTTTTTCGGTCTAGCTATCATTCGCCAAGTGTGCATAAGCGAAAGGAACTTCATTGCAACTGAGTGTCCCAGGACACAACTCGGGTGTTCTTTTTTTGTTGTGACTTATGTTTTTCAGACCTACAGACCTACAGACCTTCAGACCTACTGACTTTAACATGAGTTGGTCTGAATGAGTATAATTCGTATTAAAAAAAAGCAGGACGGAAATCATCAAAATTATAAATAAAAACATTATAATAAAGAAATTTCACAATAGGTAGACCGGGTTCGAGGGCTCTACTCTACTAGCCCGTCAACGAAGATACGTGCCCATCCAAAGTAGTTGATCCGTCAAAAAGTGTCAAATTCAATTTTTTGGTCGGTCAATAACACTTCGGGAGTAGGAACAACTGCCAATCTCGTTAATTCACATAATATTTGCACACCTTATATTGATAATTCTCCTGCCTTGCGCAACATGTCTTTTTCTTCCACACTTCTCAATTAATCGTCATCTCAATAGTTCCCCTTCTTTCTATTCATATCATAATTCACATATTCCATCCATCGTTTCATTTTTCTCCCTCTACTCTTATATTACACCTTATGTTGATAATATTTAAAAAAATATCTTTAAAACAAACCTAAGATTATTTTCTACTTTTTTTCGAAGATCGACAGCGAATTTGACGCGTTGCGCAAATGTGTCGGGGTCATCCGCTTTGAACATCAAACGTATGCGAGGTACGCTGCGAAAATAATATTCTAGTTATTAATGCAGCAGATGTCATCATACTCGGTGAAATTATTTAATTGTTTTCGTGCTATGTATGTGTGCCTACAGTTTTTTCAACACAGATTTTCCAACAAGATATAATGAAACACATCGTTTGAGACACGTACACGAAATATAAATACGAATAAGTCGTGAAAACGATCTGTGCGAGGCCAAATGGCTAAAGTCAGCATATTGCTGTGGTATTTAAGAAATAAATACCGCAGCGTTGGTACTCCGTTAGGACAATAAGCTAGACAGATAATAATCAAAACCTTAAGCTAACAAAACAAATGAGGCATGAAATAAATATGGTTTATGGTTTTCAGAGCTTTATATCTCCCCATTTCTTCCCGTGGGTGTCGTAAGAAGCGACTAAGGGAGTTACTAGTGAAAGAGCAGCAGCGTTCTCTATGCATTTCATCACCATACTGCGATTGCCAATCGTAGCGATTATGGCAAACTCCCCCAAATTGTGGGAGGCCTATGTCCAGTAGTGGGCATCATACGGCTGAAATGATGATATGAGAAAAAAAAACATAAATATAATGCCTTATTTTTGGTGTTTTCATAACAAGCAAGTACAAATTTTCATCCTACTGTTTCTGTACCACACCACAAGAAACCCTTTATTGAAACATATACCAGCACGCGTAGCATGACCACCATAGAAAGAACTTTGTCTATTCTTGGTAGAATAGAGATAGAATTATCTTGCTACGCCAGCATAAAACGGTACAAATCTTTCTACAATCTTTAATTCTGTCTTTAATCTTCCTACAATCTGTAATTTTGTCTATTCTTCCGTCGACAAAACCCCTTTCTACGGTGGCCATGCTACGCATGCTGATTGTAAAACCAGTGTGACTAACAGGATTTTGTTCCTGTTTGTCACACTGGTAACTTTTATACACCATTTAGAACATATTAGTGCGGTGAAAAAATATCGACAGAAAAATGCATTTTGTAGATAAGAACAGACACAACGTTCGAGAGATAAAACGTACAAAATCTAGTCGCAGTCTCACCTTGGCGATAATCAAATGCCAAAAACTTGTCAAAAACTTATGGAAACACGAGCTGTTTTTGACAGATTGAGACTAAGATCAGAATGTGAACATTCGTAAAATTACGAGTCTTGCGTCTTTGTCCAAGTATCACGGTTCAGTTCGTACCAGCATAAAACGGTACAAATCTTTCTACAATCTTTAATTTTGTCTTTAATCTTTCTACAATCTGTAATTTTGTCTATTCTTCCGTCGACAAAACCCATTTCTACGGTGGTTATGCTACGCGTGCAGAAGTGGGTATGGCACATCGACACGCAACAACTTTCCTTGTATTGTGTGTGCAAATCTACTGGCAAATGGTATATTTTAAAATTAAGATATAATTCACTTACGTGTATGGTCTTTTACTACCATCGAGAGCGATGATTTCCCATTTATCAGTATTTTTATCGTAATTTAAAGCTGCTACGTTAGTCCACTGCAATACAAGACTTGAAACAATAAATACGTTTACGGTATAAACATAAAGAATAAACTTTCTACTAAATTTTCATTCGACTCGTGTTTAGACACAGGGACAGCACAATCTAGTAGCTACGCTGAAGTGGTCAGAGAGAGAAAGGAGACGCATGTTAGAAATGTCAAAACATCCCGTGTCACGCCAATAACTTTACAAAAAAATCCATAAGCTGGAGTCATGTATATTCTCCAGCTCATGGATTTTATGTGGCGCTACGCCACACCACCCCTTCAAAAGAATAGTTTAAAAAACCGAAACCAAACTAAAAAGTAGAATATTTTTTATGTATATTAAGCACCCCACGCTTTTTTCCATTATTTTCGACTTTTTAGTTTGGTTTTCCGTCAATGCGTGTATTTTGATTTTTAAACTATTATTTATTTTTAAATTTTTTTAGTTCGGCTAGCTAGAAAAGCGGTTAATTCGTTTTTTTTTTTTTTTTTTGCTATTCTGGTGATCCCGGCAGGATATTGGCACAAATTTATGAAATGATCGTATTGTCATCGGTTATAAGTGTGCAAAGTTTCTACATAATTAATCCGATGTTTAATAGGGGGTGAAAATCACGTTCAAAGATTCTGTTACATAGATACATACCAAACTAATAAAAGCGTGTTAACACGTTGAGTGCCGATCACGCGATATCGCGTGATTCGTCGGATCTGCATTATGGCTGATCACGCGATATCACGTGCTTGCTACTAACAATTTTGTATGCGTTCTTAAATCTGTGGCCATATCGGATTAACCATCAAACTGTGTTTGGCACTCAACGTGTTAAAAAGACTTTGAACCACAAGAAGCACTCACCTCATACAAACCGTTCAACGTTTGGATTATATCACCATTGTGCTTAGTAGGCTTTGTATCATCCTTAGGGATATAAGCCAACCCGGGACATGGATACTGCTCACCCTCTATCATGCCCAAAGACATCCATTCTTCGGGAACACTGAAATCACAAATATCTCTTTACTTTTTCAAGTGAAACTTTTTATGCGGGAGGTTCGGTAATTGGACGACAATTAAAAGTGAAATTCAAGGTCGCGTTACATTTAAGGTGAATGCTCCAAACCAGCCCGCGAAGTTCAAAATTTCTTGTGTTTTTTGCAATTTGCAGGACAGTGCTAAGTTGTATGTTGATTAAAATATTATTCACGACTGTAAGACGTATGTAGTTACAGAATTATAATCATCAAAATCACCAATACAACCCTCCAAGTTCATAAAGGCCTAGGAACAAAAATAAAACAGAAAAAGTCATTCCTACAGCTTTATGAAATTAGAGCGTTGTATTGATGATTATAATTCTGTAACTACATACGTCTTACAAGCGCGAATAATATTTTAATCAACATACAACCTAGCACTGGCCTGCAAATTGCAAAAAACGTAAGAAAATTTGAATTTCGCGGGCTGGTTGAAACATTCACCTTAATGACATTTTGTTAGTCAGAGAGAAGAAAGATGAAACTCTACAGAAAAAAAGAATAAGAGAGACGCAAGTCTCTCACACTAACTCTCCTATTCTTTTTATTTAAGAAGTTGCAATTCTATCATGTGTTTTGTGCTGTACCCGCAATATTTGTTACATATTAGGTTGGGGAAAAAGTCTTTTCGCATTATAGTACGTATGAACTTGTAATAAAATCTCTTTGGCTATAGGTACTATTTGTATCTGGCTGGTTTTGGTATCATTGAAAGTTTAAATTTTAAAGGACATAATTCCAAATTCAAATTAGGAAAATGTGTGATTTTCATTTGTTTTTCGTACCGTCAAGATGAGTGAATCTAATGAAGAAATTCGATACATTTTAAAATTTTACTACAAATAAATAATAGTTTAAAAAAACTAAAAAACACGCTTCCATGGAAAACCAAACTAAAAAGTACAAAATAATGGAAAAAAAGCGTGGGGTGCTTTTAAGGTAGGTATTTTTTTATTGATATCAGGCACCCCACGCTTTTTTTCCATTATTTTGTACTTTTTAGTTTGGTTTTCCATGGAAGCGTGTTTTTTAGTTTTTTTAAACTATTATTTATTTTCTATTTTTTAGGGTATTTCGAATTTTGAGACGTATGTCAGCGTAGTTTGTGACAGTTTTTTTGATGTCCTGGTAACCCTGGCAAGGATAATGGCACAAATTTATGAAATTATTGCATTGTCATCAGTCCTTGACAGGTGTGCAAAGTTTGAATGAAATCTGGTCGTTTAAAGTGGGTCAAAATCGCCCTATAAGGAGTCGGTTACAAACAAACATACAAATATACAAACATACAAACATACAAGTGAAGCTAATATAAAGCGTGTAAAAAGGTAAAAATGTAACGCAAGCCGCGAAAAAAATTTGCGATGTTTATGGACCTAGTGTACTGTCTGTGAGAGTAGCACAAATTTGGTTTAAGCGTTTTCAATCCGGAAATTTTGATGTCAAAGATGCACGTCGCTCTGGTCGCCCTATTACGGATAAAATGGATGTCATTTTTGAAAAAGTGGAACAAGATCGGTATACCAGTAGTTACGACGTAGCTGAAGAACTGGAAATTGACCACAAAACAGTTTTGGTGCATTTGAAAAAAACTGGGAACACAAAAAAGCTCGACATTTGGGTACCTCACGAGCTCACTGAAAGAAACCTAATGAACCGTGTACTCATTTGTGATTCTTTATTACGACGTAATGAAACCGAACCATTTTTGAAGAAGCTGATAACTGGTGATGAAAAGTGGATCACGTATGACAAGAACGTGCGAAAAAGGTCGTGGTCAAAGGCCGGTCAGGCTTCACAGACTGTGGCGAAACCCGGGTTAACTCGCAACAAGGTGATACTGTGTGTGTGGTGGGATTGGAAGGGCATTATTCATTATGAGCTGTTACCACCAGGCAGGACCATCGATTCTGAACTCTACTGCGAACAACTGATGAGATTAAAGCAAGAAGTTGAGAGAAAGCGGCCGGAATTAATCAACAGAAGGGGTGTGGTTTTTCATCATGATAACGCTAGACCTCACACATCTTTAGCCACCCAACAAAAATTAAGAGAGTTTGGCTGGGAGGTGTTAATGCATCCGCCGTATAGTCCTAACCTTGCACCTTCAGATTTCCACCTGTTTCGGTCTCTTCAGAATTCTTTAGGCAGTGTCAGGATAACATCACGAGAGGACTGCCAAAACCACTTGTCGCGGTATTTTGACCAGAAGTCCCAAAATTTCTATAGCAATGGGATCATGTCCCTACCTACAAGATGGCAAAAAGTTATCGAACAAAATGGTACCTACATACTTTAGTTAAATGTAAATAAACTTTATTAAAAAATGTTTTGTATTTTCTTAAAAAATGCGAAGAAACTTTTTCCCCAACCTATTATTTCTAATTTGTCCTGTGGCAGGCAACTAGCAACGTGAATGCATACTGATTTACACGTTTAAATTGCCTGTCCCGTACCATAAGTTGGAGCATCAATAAAGGTTACGCAGTCTAAACAGAGTTTAAAAACCATGCAGTCATTTGTTCTTCATTATTTACACGGTTTTTATTTATTTATGTAATATGGCAAGAAACTTTTGTGTAGTGGCTTTATACTTTCGCAATCACATTTGTTGGAGAACCGTGGTAGCCCAGTGGTATCGGGCACGACTTATGAGGTCATGGGTTCGAACCCAGGCGCTTTATTTTGTGTAAACTATTTCATCGCCACTGCTCTCAAAACGGTGAAGAAAAACCTCGTGATTAAACCGGGTTGTCTTAGAACCATAAATTCCCTTACTGGGCCCGCGTGGTGGATTACGACCCACTTCCTCTCACTGAGAGAAGGCCTGTGTCCCAGCAGTGGGAACAATATAGGCTGATATGATGAATCATAATTGTTCAATACAACCTTGAACTAGTCAACCTGGATCGTTAATCGAGTTCTGGCCACCAGATTATATGTGTGATGCAACCTAGTTTTTCATTTTCGATTCGGGAAACTCGGCTCCAGTCGGTAGATGACGTTGAATCACGCTCACCAACTCTACAAGAAGTTTCACAGTAGCGACCGTTCCTTAACAAGGATAGTTCTATTCCCGATCTTGACGCGAGTGGCGATTGTAGAAGCTGTGAATAGCGCCATAGCCGGTACTCTTTAACCTCCGACAGTATTTGCAAGTTATCATCATCAACATCATCTCAGCCAAAAGACATACACAGCTGGACATAGGCGTCCCCAACTTGGGAAGGTTTGCCGTAATCGCCACGTTTGGCAGGCAGGTTGGCAATCGCAGTATTGTGGTAAAATGCATAGAGAACGCTGCTGCTCATTTTCTAATAAATCCCTTAGTCGCTTTCTATCTACGACACTCATGGGAAGAAATGGTATGGTGCTTTTTTTTCCGTCCGGCGACAGACGGAACATTGTAAGAAAGAAAGAAAGAAAATGTATTTGTCAAACATGCGATTACATAAATTGACTAATCAGGCATGCAAGGTATTAGATTAATATGTATGTTGTGAGCGTCCATGTATGTGTATTATTTGCAAGTACAAAAGTAGAACAGGCAACAATTTTCGACCATCTGATTTGCGTTTGTAGTATCGGACAGTTACTTTATTACAAAAATTCAACAGGCAAAAGTGTTTTGTTGGTAAATGAGAACGCAACCATTTTGTTTTGTTTTTTTTTTTAGTTATCTTTACTCTTTATAAGTATACCGGAAGTTTTGCAAGTTAGAATTTCATCTGAACTTCATAAGTTTCATTTGGGAATAGTAAATGCAAAGCTGATGATGAGAATGTGAAGAGAGCGCTCGTTCGGTCTAATAAGGGAAAGACGTTTAAATGAACCTGACGACGAATATTTACTACGTTTGGATGCTGTTTGTAACCGTTCTGCGCTTATGATAATTCTAGAAACTCCCCAGGAGAAAATTAATCGTTTGACCACCATGCAGCGAACGGCTTGCGTGCGGAGAAGCCAATTTAACGCAGATCACTTTAAGAAAGCAATTAATGTTTGTGCTGACTTGCTGTACTCAATAAGCAAAAAAGGTTTGTATCCTTAGCTCAACAACGGGTTAAATTGCAAACTACAAATTTAGGCTCTATATGTATTACCAGACGGGTTGGTAGCTTTAACAGATATATTGGGCCAATTAAAAAGTCCCCGGTCTGACACACAGATGGCGGTGCTAGTATTAAATCCATATTATTTTTAGTTAGTACCAACCTTCAAACGACACGTGTCAAAATTTGACAGCAGTCCGACCATTATTTTCTGAGATATTGCGTTGTGAGTGTAGCTACTTTTGTTATTTGAAAAAATATGGAAAAAAAAAGAATTTCGTGTGCTGATAAAATATTGCTTTTTGAAGGGAAAAAATACAGTTGCAGTCTGCATCAGGAAAATCAACCATCATTGAATGGTATGCTAAGTTTAAACGTGGTGTAATGAGCACCGAAGACGGTGAACGCAGTGGACGCCCAAAAGAGGCTGTCACCGACGAAAACATCAAAAAAGTTCACAAAATAATTTTGAATGACCGTAAAGTGAAGTTGATCGAGATAGCAGACATTGTGAAGATATCATCTGAACGTGTACATCATATCATTCACGAATATTTGTACATGAGAAAGCTGTGTGCCGCGCGAGCTCACAATCGATCAAAAGCAACAACGTATTAATGATTCTGAGCAGTGTTTGAGGCTGTTCAAGCGCAATAAACCTGAATTTTTGAGTCAATATGTGACAATGGATGAAACGTGGCTCCATCATTTCACTCCGGAGTCCAATCGACAGTCAGCTGAGTGGATTGCACACGATGAACCGAATCCAAAGTGAGGAAAAACACAACGGTCAGCTAGCAAGGTTATGTTATGGCATCAGTATTCTGGGATGCGCAAGGTATAATATTCATTGATTACCCCCAAAAGGGCCAGACCATCAACAGCGATTATTATATAGCGTCATTGGATCGTTTAATGATACATCGTCTAGAGTCCTGCTAGCAGGACTTTCGGTCTTGCCGATAGGACGCAACTTTATTGGTTTATTTTACCCAAACGGGCCTGCCAGCAGGACCTGCACCCTAATTGCGAAACGCACAATTTATCAGAATCTGAATGGGATTGAAGACTATTTCTAAACCATTGCGTCATTTGTTCGAATAAATTGTGGGCTCAGCAACGTAAATAACGCAATGAATGTTGTTTAACTATGAATATTAAACCAATTCCTACCGATAAAAAGTTCCGCAATTACCCCTTTGGTTTGATACAAGTAGATAGTTTGTCTCTTTCTTTTTCTAGGCGTGTTTGTTGCATCATCGTATGATTAGTGTGAGCGAGATGGGTGCGATGTTTAGACGTGGCGACCGCGTGCGCTCGCTAGCATCCCACTATGACGCGCCGGGTTCGGATAACGCCTGGAGTCGACAACATTATGGTGATTCTTTTGCAACGGCGTATTGTTATGGGAGTGTAACGTCAGTTTAAAAAAATAATAAACTAAAAGTAGTGTGGGAATTGGACGGATCTACAAGTTTTGTTCACAAAAGTTTTTTAGAATCCGCAAATTCATTTAGTGATGAACCAACAACCTCACGCGAACCACAGACACACCGCGAACCACAGAACGCCGTCTCCAGTATCTACGTCTTCAAGTTCTTCGAACACTGATGATGAATCTGAAGAAGAATTAGAAGAGGATATTGAAGTAACAACAAACAACAACAGTGTGCTTGTAGGAGAAGTTGAGTGGCAGTTTAATAAAGAAATTCTGATAGACATATATAAAGATGGTGTGTATAAGCCCAAGTTATTAAACTCGTCTAAAAAGCTAAGTGAATCAGAAACTTAGTTGTTATTTTTAGGGTTCCGCACCTCAAAAGGTAAAAGCGGAACCCTTATAGGATCACTTTGTTGTCCGTCCGTCCGTCCGTCCATCCGTCCGTCTGTCAAGACCCTTTTTCTCAGGAACGCGTGGAGGTATCAAGCTGAAATTTATACCAAATATTTAAGTCTACTGTTCCTTGGAGCTGTGAAAAAATTAATCTTCTAAGCCAAGGCAATCAAAAGATATAGCCGTTTATGCCAACAATTTCCGCAAATTTTCGAAACTCGCAAGGGAATCAAAACCTAAATGGTACTTCCAGTCGATATAGAATTTTGAAATTTGGTAAGAAGCAACGTCTTATAGCACAGATAAAGGAAAAATTGCGAAAACCGTACATTTTTAGTTACATCATATAATAAAAATATTTTTTTTAATTTTTAACTTTTTACCTACAGGTTTGTACGGAACCCTCGGTGCGCGAGTCCGACTCGCACTTGGCCGGTTTTTCCTGAGGAGAAGATTTTCTATATTTTGTCCTGTACAAACTCACGCCTAAAAAATGTATCCAGCGCAGTTTCTAAAAATGAGTTGTATAAGTTTTTTGGTCTTATGTATGCTATGTGCACTAACCCACTTCCCGAAAGAAGAAACTATTGGAATACTGTGTCTAATGGATTATTTCCCGCACCCGAATTCGGGAAGAGACATGGTATGAGTAGACCAAGATTTGAAGAAATCCTTATGGCATTGTCGTTCACACCAGACAAAGTAAATGATAAGGACAAATGGTTTGAAGTTCGGCCGCTTATTCAAATGATAAATGAAAAATGGCGGTCTGTTATTTCACCTGGGTACAAAATAACTGTAGATGAATCCATGTTTGCATGGTATGGCCGTGGATCGTATTTTGCTAATGGAATGCCAGCTGTCATGAAAATAAAAAGAAAACCTAAAGGTGTAGGATGTAAAGCCAAAACTATAGCTGACAGCCAGACTAACATAATGATTGCTTTAGAGTTGAACGAGGATAAAGAGGCTATGATTAACAAGAAATGGCAGCGGCAATTTGGTGCTGGCACTGCTACCACTTTACGGTTGAAAGAGCCATGGCACGGCAGTGGGCGTATTGTTGTCGGTGATTCATGGTTTTCTTCCGTTAAAACGGCAACTGAACTTTCAAAATGTGGATTATTTTATATCGGTATGTTGAAAACAGCCCACAAAAATTTCCCGCTTGAAAAAATTGCTGATAAGACTCCTTTAAGCAAAGGAAGTAGTGTAGTGGCCGTTGGTAAAAAAGATAATGTAGATTTATACGCATTAAGCTGGAGGGATAGAAAGATACATACTTTCATATCAAGTTGTGGAACCACACTTTGTGCTGCTCTTGCAAGAAAACGACGATATGATGAAAATGGAACTCTGTGTTTTAAAGAAATACCAAGACCACAAATCGTGCACACTTATTTTGATGGTGCACCGTCTATTGATATACACAACCACATCCGGCAGAGTGGTCTCGCCTTAGAACAGGTTTGGAAGACACACAAATGGATTCACATGATATTTGCATCGGTTCATGGTGTGATCGAAACAAATGCTTTTTAGGCGTTCAATTTTTTTATTCAGCCTGAAAGAGAGAAGCTCAGTCACGACACTTTCACAACAAACTTAAGTCTTCAGCTGATTAATAGAGGCCACTATAGGCAAATATTACAAGAAGTAGATCAAAACCGTGTCGTTGAAGATCATATGCTAGAAGCACTCTCAAAAGACGATCAGCGCCAGAGAGTTCAACGAAAATGCATAATTTGTTCCCGTATCCATAAAAGACAGCAGAAAGCCAGTTATTACTGCAAATTATGTGGAAAACGATGCGTCTTATGTGCTCCACAAACGGGACAGAGTTGTTTTTGTTAAACTAATATTTAAATTCCCCGCCTTTCCATAGTTGTCACTCATAGTATTATGTGTATACTCTGTGGTGTTCTTATTAAAATATTCCGTCTATGATTCTGTGGTACAACGAGTGTTATAATTATTTCAATTCCTTTTTCTAACAATAAAATCATCAGATTATGAGCCCAGTAAAGCTTAAGTTGTAAAGAAAAGTGTTTGCAAAGTTATCATACGCATAAACTCAAATTATAAACAGTTTCGTGCCGGCGAATTGGTAGTGTACCGACTTAACCTAAAAGCAGCGTGGTTCAGTTTTAACAAATCGTCAAGTCGTTAAGAATACTAATTATCATGGCTAGTAGCAATCCTCTGGCACTTATAGAAAAACTAACAGGCCGAGAAAACTACAGTACCTGGCGGTTTGCCGTTAAAACATACCTTCAACATGAAGAGCTTTGGGAATGTATTGAAAATCCCAACAACGAACCAGTTGACAAGAAAAAGGACACAAAAGCAAAATCCAAAATCATTTTACTTGTCGACAGTATCAACTTCGTACATATCCAAGAGGCAGAAACAGCAAAAGAAGTGTGGGAAAACCTGTCCCTCGCTTTCGACGACTCAGGGCTTACACGCAGAGTTGGCCTACTACGTGATCTCTGTGCAACTACACTCTCTGGTTGCCAAAATATAGACGAATACGTGAGCAAGATATTGTCTAAAGCGCACAAACTCCGAAATATAGGATTCAAAGTTGATGATGAGTGGCTTGGAACACTTTTACTCTCCGGGTTACCTGAACATTATAAACCAATGATCCTCGCTTTAGAAAGCTCAGGGATGAAAATAAGCGCAGACTCTGTTAAATCTAAATTGCTCCAAGAAGTAAAATCTGAAAACAGTAACTCTGCTTTTACATCTGCTCATGGTTCTCAAACCAAGAATGTGAAAAAGAAGTTTAACAAAGGTCCTAGATGTTTTCAGTGTAATAAATATGGACACAAGAGTCCAGAATGCAGGTCAAAACCGAAAGAAAAGGTTGCTAAATCAAATAGTTCATATGCTGCCGCATTTGTCACTCCGTTTGACAACAACAGCTCTGCATGGTACATTGATTCTGGGGCAACCATGCACATGACAAGACATCAAAACCTTCTTCAAAATGAACACGCACCACCTATAGAGCTAAACAAAGTTGCTAATAACAAAACACTTTCAGTAAGTAGCTCTGGTGATGTGACCGTGAATACAATGAATGGAGAAAATCAGTCAAACACAATTTTACTTACAAATGTCTTGTTCGTACCAGAACTTGCAGTGAATCTAATATCTGTACATCAAATTACAGAAAATGGTGGTCAAGTTAAATTTGATTCTAAAGGCTGTGTTATACTGAACCAACAAAATGTTATTGTAGCAACAGCAACAAAAGTTAACAACATGTACCGGCTTAACATGAATACTGATTATGCATGAATGTCTGATGTTAAACAAGATGATATATTCTTATGGCACCAACGGATGGGTCATCTGAAGCTTCGAAGGGTACCGTTACAAATAAATAAAACTAATGAAAATCGAACGACTTAGTAAAAAGTTATGCGTCACAAGAATTACATAAAAAATTTAAAATATACGCAACTTGAGCATCGCCTCTTTTTTTCGTCGGTTAAAAATTATTTAGATCGCTATGATTTAGCAATTTACCAAGAAAATTATAGCTTTATTGTTTAATAAAAGTTTACTAAACAAAGAAGCCTTAGATTTTCTAGTTACGTATGTTAAAGAAAATATGCCTGTGAAGAAAAGGGGGTAACCACTTAAAGATATTATTAACTCACCGGCAGTCAAAATCAGTGTTGTCGAATATCTCCAAATCTAGTTTAGGGAAGGGGCTGTAGAGAGCATAGTGCTGTGCGTCAGTGATTTTGAACTCTTCCACAGGTAACAGCCAGAAAGGCTGTATGCCGAGCTCACGTAGCATTTTCTGCAATACGCAAGTAGTTCTTTTAATGACTAAATAAATTACAATTTATTCCAATCAAAGTTTTCGAATGATTGTGAATTTTAAAGGCCACAAACGGCTAAAAAGCTACGAAATGAAATTATAATCTCAATGAAATAAAGATAACATTGTGTACCTTCAAATTTGCAGCAAGGAATTTCCTTCGCAACCTCTCAATCTTGACCAACCGAGGCAGTTCCTTAGGCAACACAATGCTGAGAAACTGCAACTTTGGCACAAAGGTCTCGAATGGAAATTGCTAGAAATAAGATAATGTCGTTAAAGAATGTGATTGGTCTCAATTAGGGTTCCATTTCATTAAACCAACAAAACAGCTTATTTGTCAAAAAATGCCTAAATTGTCACATGTTCCCAACAAGTGCTTTTTAATCAAGCAAAAAATCTATTAAAGAATTTCGTCAAAATGTCGGATTATTATAGTATCGCCTGTCTCCTGCCGGTTTTAATTAGGTAAGCTCCTGATTGTAGACTAGTTGAAGAGGATGTAATAGATTTAAAAAAAATATCATCTATTATTTTCATAGTGACCACAAGAACAGGAACGCATGATTTTTACGGCCTTTCAAAAAAAAGAGTGTCTACCCAAAAGGCGCAATTGAAACAACACTTCCTCGACAAGTAGAAGTACAGTATGGTGCAAAACTGAACCAATGTTTTTAAAAAGACAAAAACTTTTATTTTCTTCTGTTTTTAATTCTGTTGTTACATATTAACTTACTATACGCATTAAGAAATGACACGTACTATCTTTCAAATGATGCAACAACATGTTTGAACTTGTTTATTTCGTTAAATATGTGACTCAGTTATGCACCGCAACTTGACAAGAGAATTTTTTTTTTTAACGTTAAAATAAAACAATAATACGCAGATCCATACCGCAAACAGTTTGTACTTCTCTTAATAAACAATATTTATTACAAATAAATACAGTTTCAACAGATTTTAAACATGAAGCGGCTTTCAAGTTCTCTTCGTAATACAATTAAAGAGATGTTAATGACAGGCAATATTTATTTATTTATTTATTTAATACTTTAAGCACATAAATGTACAGAGGCGGACTTAATGCCATAGGCATTTTCTACCAGTCAACCTTTAGCAATAGTACGCGTCAAATTGCTGCACTATTTAATGTGAGTCAAAGTACGATTCAAAGAATAAGAATGACGTGCAAAAATACTTTGAAAACTAATCTTGGTGGTCGGCCGAGGAAGTTAAGTACCAGGGACAGTCACAGTCTTATTAAATACATGGCTACTAAAGAAGCTCTATCGACGTCTCACGCATCTTAACTTCTTCAACGGGATACTGGTAAGTCAATTAGTAAGTGGACAGTTCAGCGAGAACTAAGAAGAAATACTTTTCGAGCTATAGAGAAAAAAAGAAACCATATTTGAGCAAAAAAAATATAAGATCAAGATTAGACTTTGTAAAAAAAATATGAAGGCTGGTCAGAAGAAGATTGGAAGAAGGTAATTTTTTCAGACGAAACTAAGATTAATCGATTTACAACTGATGGTCGTCAATGGAAATGGAAAAGAGAAGGTGAGCCAGTAAATCAAACAGATTATATTCAGACTGTTAAACATGGAGGAGGGAACGTTATGCTTTGGGAGTGCATGTCAGCTTATGGTTTGGGTCCTATTCACAGAATTGTTGGAAAAATGAATAAAGAAATGTACTTAGATATTTTAAAGCACAATTTAATTGAAGCAGTTGAGAATATGCCTTATCCGATAAATAATATAACTTTTCAACAAGACAATGACCCAAAGCATACCGCGAAGATAGTGAAGAACTGGCTTGTTTCTCAAGACTTTCAGTTGCTACAGTGGCCGACCCAAAGTCCAGATTTAAACCCGATTGAAAATTTGTGGTCACAATTAAAACACAATATCCTTAATGATTATGAGTCACCACCATCGACGTTAAATGAATTATGGAATACAGTTGAAGAACAATGGGAAAACCTTTCACGCGATTATTGTGAAAAATTAGTGAACAGTATGCCAAGAAAATTACTAGCGGTTAAGAAAGCTAAGGGCTTATGGACAAAATATTAGAAATTTTAAAAACTGACTTTGCCATTTTGGTGCAAAAGTGATTCAGTGTTAACTGGTAATTTTTTTACTAATTGTATAATGTTGTGATCTAATACTTGATAATAAATACGCTACAATAATTAGACCGTATTTTAATTTTCACCTTAGAAAATTCTCATTCTATATCACAACAATATCGCTATGTATTGGTTCAGTTTTGCACCATACTGTATATTAAAACCGTGGTACAAACATTGGATAAGCCAATCTAATTGATAGATTTTTTCTAGCTTATTGCTCCTTTGGATTATCGTTGATAACAATAATAGGACTAGACAATAACGTTGTCACGTTGTTATCATGTTCCGTAGTTCCAAAACCAGCATTTGCCACCGAGCATGATTATGTATTACCACAGAAAATAGTAACATTGGCTTCACTTACAATGCTTTCATCTTCTCTGTAAGTAGTCCACCGGCCAGGTGGTAGAAGAAGTTTCGGTTTCTGAGGTTTGGGCAGAGAAACCAACATTGGAGCCAGCCTGTCAGTTTTAGCCTGAAATGTAAAACATGTTATAAATAACTAGATTCTGCCCGCGACTTCGTCCGCGTCAAATTTTTGCGCCCCAGACCCTTCTCGTCGCATCGAATTGCCTGCCAGTTTCCGACCGTTTTTCTTTGCTGCTCCGCTCCTTTTGATCGTAGCGTGATGTTATATAGCCTATAGCCTTTCTCAATAAATAGGCTACCCAACACATTTTTTTTTTAAATCGGACCTGTATTTCCTGAGATTAGCGCGTTCAACCAAACTAACAAACAAACAAGCAAACTCTTTAGTTTTATAGGTAGAAGTCAAAATAATCGTACATGGGTTAAAAAATCACATGTCCTCTATCTTTAATGGCCTATTTGAAGATCAAGAGAGATCTAAAGCTTCTAATAACCAATTTTTATTTAAAGTCCATTATTATTCTATACAATTAAATCATTTCTGTTATGGTTCGAATCTAATTAAACCGAAAAAATAATATTTAACATAAGTCAAGAATTTCTGGTCCATACAAATAGAAAGTGTCCTCGCGCGTTCTGCCAATTAAAAAAATATAAAATGATCTAAATTATACAGTTTTATGCTTCGTTTATTTAATAACAATGTAAATCAATATCGCAACAAATGTTTTCTTTATATAAAATTGTAATTTATCCTTTATTCCATTATAAAATTCTTACTTAAAAAAAAGTATAAATATTGATCCTGTGAATAACTCCAGGTAGATAACGGCGTTTTAGTTGTACCCAGTAATAAAAATTACCAGTTCGCACTTTTATTATCCTCTAGCAACACTTTTCTAAATATCACGTGACTTTCAAGACGCCATCTTGTCGCGTCTTTGAGTTTTGGATGAAAAAGTGTACGCACACAAAAAATATTCCCGTGAAAAATGAGAAGTTTTGATGTGAATTTAGGAAATACGTTATCAGTTAGAGCATACTATAGAGATTGTAGGAAACACTGGTTTATGATCAAGGTAAGATTGTTTTAAGTTATTCATGAGTATCCATTTTAGAGGTTATTCCTTTTTTCGTTCCTGTACATAACGTAACACAACTAAGGGCTACTTCATATTGCACACTGTTACTCACAGGACTTGTGAATAACACAAATTATTCACTGATATTTAACACGAGGTAGGTAAATAGTATATTATTATTTGTATTTATTATTTTTATATCCATATAATTAAATAAATATCTTAGGACAACCAACACATCGTGATCTGATCCCAAACTAGGCAGAGCCTGTACTATGGTAACCAGACAACTGATAAACATACTTATATATTTCTAAATACATACATATTATAGATAAATTACACCCAGACACAGAACAAATGATTGTGCTCTTCACTCAAAGATTTGTCCTGGGTGGGAATCGAACCCACGACCTCAGTCTTAGCAGTTAGGGTCACTAACCACTAGACTAACAGGCCAGTCATTGTCCTATGTCAAGAATATTTTTCTAAAGAACGCGCGTAGAATACGCGAGAACGCGCTGATGTACGATCTGTTGATCTGTTAAATTGTGCTGTAAAGATACAGGAAACTGGAAGTAAAATTTTTACAGATAAAAAGTGGTCACCTGCTTTACGTGAAGTCAACAACGAAACGGCATTGTTAGATGATTTGCAAGAAGAAACGGTATTCATATATAAATTTATGGATGCAATAAATTTGACGAATTTGGATATTAGTACGATGCCACTCTTTTATACTGATGATCCTTTGGCTATTTGTGAAGAAGTTGAAATTTCAACAAGTCCAAACAAAGTAGATAATTCTAAATTGAATTAGGTCCATATGAAAGAAATTAAAGTAGCTCCCTCTTCGTCGATGATTCACAACGAAATATATCCTCAACAGAAACGAAAAAGAAGAATATAGTTATATTAAGCAATGAAAGAGTGTATTTTCCAGAAAATGTACCATTACCTAAGAAGAAATACAAAAACAAGCGACCAAAGAAAAATTATTATAATAATGATAAAGATATTCTTAAGTTAATTAAAAGACTGAAAGTTTTGAAGAAAGTAAGATTTTTGTTTAGTTCTTAAGATTTCTCATTCATATTAGGCAATACAATATTTGGTAGCTTATATTTTCGAGATCTCAGATAGGTTATTATTGTTGAATAGTTGATAGGTTATTATTTTGAAAAATCATTTTAAATCAGGCGAAAAAGCGCAAGTAAGAAGCTGTTTTTATAAAAATAAATAAATGCCATATTATTAGGTTACCTATGCTTAACCCTTTCAGACCTGGCGTCCACAATTGAGGACATTAAATAAAATTAAATATAAAAGTATTACTTTCGTTCATATATACAGAAAAACGGTTGTATTCATTTGTTCACATAAAAAGACAACAAAATCACTACAAATAGCGCTATCTAGTATCGTGTTTTAACATCTTTTCGTCAAGTTTCATCCAGTAATCGTACATGTTTCGAATTGCTCAGGTAAGCTGCTATTTTTATTCCTAAATACTAAGATTTTCCATGTACATAAATATGTATCAATAAGTTATATTACTAAGAATATTTATGATTTATTTTATACCTCATTTATTGTTTTTTTGTACCAAAATTTTCGATTTTTCAATTTGTCCTCAAATATGCTCATCAGGTGGCAATTGTCTTTTCTGCGTAATATTCAAATAGTGTAACGATATTTGAAAAGAAGTATGTTTATTTTATATAAATTTAATTTTACGTTGTTTTTGCAACATATTTTTACTAGGAAAACATTAACTAACATTTCTTTATACATAATTTTTCAGAAAAAAGTTTCAACGAACAATGTTTTCACGAAATGCTTTGGATCTTCTTCGTGACGGAAATCTTTCAGACTTGGAGTTATCTTCAGATGACGACGATGGAAATGGAGGTACGAGCTTTGCTCGAGAATCGCGGTCTGTTCGATTCGGTGCAGATACTGTTAACCAAAACCAAAGGGAGATCTTCCCCCCAGACTCTGATGAAGATGAAACGGATGATATTTCTCTCGAAAACATGTTCGTCCCACCTGCTCCAATATACGAAGTTCCTGACAATTTTGATGGAGTATTTGAGAGTCAACCAGGAGCAGCCCCCTCAAATGCGAGATATTTTTGAGAATCTTTACACCTTGTTGACAATATAAAATACCGACAAATTGCCAAGATGCATTTTACAAAGTACGACCGATCTATGATACCATCAGGAGAAGATGTTTGGAATTACCACTCGAGAAAGAACTTTGTGTTGATGAGCAGATGGTTCCTTTTACCGGGGAACATACAAAATAAAAAAATGGCCTCTACGCATGATATTCCATGCATCAGATCTTGCAGTTGTTCAGACTTTCCGGGAATACCAGACTGACAATGAATTACTCGGAGTCCCGATAAACAAACGACTCACTTTGCTTCACTTTCGTCGTAGATTAGCAGAAAGCTTAGTTTTGCGA
The DNA here is from genome assembly GCA_947507805.1 of Aporophyla nigra. NCBI lineage: Eukaryota > Metazoa > Arthropoda > Insecta > Lepidoptera > Noctuidae > Aporophyla > Aporophyla nigra. The sequence goes on along the minus strand of OX382292.1, from coordinate 5,682,894 downwards.
AATAAACAGATTGGTGTCGCTAAAAGAGGCCGTCCAAGTGGCAGTAGCCCGACACCATCCGTAAATGTTCTCTGAAGACCAGGAGAAGTTCGCCCTGCGAGTGAAATAGCTCAATATGGGGTTGGACACCTTCCTGCACATGATGACGGAGCTGGAACACGCTGCAATATGGTAGGATGCAAGGGAAAATCCCGTGTAAAGTGCATCAAGTGTAAAGTACAATTATGCCTGACAAACTTCGATCAAAAATGTACTAGATTACCGATGAGCGCTTCAAAAACGGCCCGAAAAATAAGAGCACAAATATTTTTGAGGTCTTATTTCAAATTAGTATGGTCCAATCATAGCCAACAATAAGACGTCAAAATGCGGCAGTGCGCGTTCAAAAATTGTGTAAATTACCACCGTAACACCAAGTTTTTGGAAGGAATATATTTTTTTCGGTAAGTTTATATTATCTTTAAGTGTTTTTCATAAAATAAAAACAATTAAATAGTAAATATAAATAATTTAGCAAATATTATGATTGTTTGACCAATGTTTGCGATAACGCGCCAACCATCGCCAACTATTGTAACAAACATTGACTGTTCTGGAACAAAGAATGCATAGAGTAGTATTGTAATTTTATATTTTATTTTTGTTTGTAGATTTCCTAGCGACCCATTTCGCTGTACAGAATGGGTACCTATTGTAGCGAAAGAAAGAGGAGAAGAAATATACGAACCTTATAAAAAATCGACAATACGTTTAATTCATTTTGATAGATTGGACATAACTGGAAACACGTAAAGGCGTAGATTTTTTTTTTGTAGTTTCACGGACCAATAAAAGTGCAATCAGCTATAAGTTCAGAATTGGCAAATTATTTATCAAATCAGGTAAAATAAAAATAAATCTTTATCCGAAGAAAACTGAATAGTTTTCTAGGTAGGTACCTAAAGTTTTTTTTATTCCCAATGGCGGCAAACGAGACGTCAGTAAGTGGTTACCGCCGCTTATGGACCTCGACAGTGCCAGAGGCACTGCCAGAGTGCCAGGCCGCTGCCAACCCTGAGACATTAGTTCTTAAGTCGCAATTGACCAGGAATTTCACTAGCTACAATGAGTACCCTTCAAAGCGGAAGTTAATAGTGTGTAGTTAGCAAACTACTAGTTGGCGGCAGAACATATGATACCGCGGTAGTACGTACCTAGACGCATATCTTAACGTACCACCAGTAAAAGTAAACTTTCTAATAATAATAAATTAAGTATAGTTTTATTTAGTACTTATCTTGCCACGGAATGGATCCATTTGTTATAAAATGATTGGCTAAGAAATTACGATTATCAGTCGGAGTGGTACCCGTAAATTGGTTGTTCTGTATTGCAGAAACTGTTTCATTCGTGGAAATATTGGTACTACGTTCCAAATAATCTCTACGAAGAAAATTATGCAAATGAACGCTGGCTAAAACTACTTTCTTAGCTGATGACGGTTTTAGGATCATTACTTTTCTCAGTACTCTAAACTTCGATGACATTATCCCGAAAGCGTTTTCAACTACTCGCCGCGCTCTTGATAACCTATAGTTGAATATCCTTTCCTTGGAACCTTTTTCATGAATTCCGGCAAAAGGAGTCATCATATATGTATTTAATGCAAAAGCTTGATCTCCTAATATTACAAACAGTATTTTTTTTGAGTAGGGTATATTTAAAATTTCCGGTACCGGTACATTAAGTTGTTGATTTTCCAGCTTGTGATATAATTGGGAATTTTTAAACACCCCTCCATCTGAAATCCGGCCTTGGCAGCCTACATTAACATACATAAAGTTGTAATTTGAATCTACTAATGCCAGAAGAATAATACTAAAGAACTTTTTATAATTATAATATTCTGTGCCACTTCGAAAGGGAGCTTGAATACTGATGTGTTTTCCGTCTAAAGCACCAATAGCGTGCGGAAAATTCCATTTCTCATTGAATTCCTTAGAAACTGCGTGCCATTCTTGTTCTGAATGTGGCAACTGAAAAAAAAAATGTATTATTAAGAAGCCCGTGACCAGTTATGGGACAGGTAATTAACTTTCTTATTTGTTTCAGGATTCGGCACTAGAGAGCTCTCTCTTAGACACAAACAGCAATAGTGGAATCACAAATGAAACGGTAAATACGGATTCAAATAGCAATGCCTCTGAAGGTAATATACCTTCAAGAGCATCTGAAAATAAACGTAAAAAGAAACCAGCAAAACGTACTCTTGAAGATTCTGTTATGGATGCCGAAAATAAAATGCTAGAAGATGCAATAGAATTAATGCGCAAACAAGATCAATGTAGCAACGATCCATACGTTGCTTTTGGTATGCACATAGCGGCTGAATTAAGAAAGTATGATACAATTACATTGACAAGAGTTAAACATTCCTTTAATAATATCATATATGAGGCTGATATGGGATATCTACAGCAACAGACATTAGGATACCATGAACAAAGAAGACCTGGATACTTCACATCGCAATTGACTGATCTCTCCGACTCAACAGTTTCTAATCATACTGATACAGGATCTGGATTGACACAGTTAATTCGCGATCTAGATACGTAGAGTTAATCTTTGTTTTAATTCTATGTGGCGCAAACTACTACCTTTTTTTTTAAATCATGCATAATAAAAATAAGTGATTATGATAAACACTATTATTCTTTCTTACCTTTACAAAATCCTTAAGGGCTGCTGTTATGGCGTCACACACTTCGGGTATTACTGATGATATGGTTTGTTTTGATACACAAAAGACGTATTGTAGGCTAGAATAGGAGTCTCCTGTTGCTAAAAACCGTAAAGTTATAGCCAATCTCTCTTTGGTTGTGATTGCTTTACGCCAGTACGTATCTTCTTTTTTAATATGTGACTCAACCAGGCTATGTAAATGTTCAAACTCTTCCAAGGTTAGTCTTAAAAACTGTGGTGTCCGGTAATTAATTTCATAATTGATTGACTCAATATTCTGTAACCTCCGTTGAAAAAGTGGTTTCATCCAGCATTTCCTCGTTAAAATATGTTTCTTCTTAGCTCTTTTACGCAATTTTTTAATAATAAGCAGAGCTACGACACATGCGACCGCTTTCATTTTAGTTCTGATGCCAACTGAAGCGCGCGGCATATCTTGGTTGTGCCGCGCAGTACTGCCGCGCAAACATTAGTTGGCTTTGTCCAAACTAGAGCGCGGCAGAAATGTGTCCTACAAATGCCGCGTGTTGCTGCCGCGCTCTTGCTGCTCAATGTTTGGACACACCTTTAGAAATTCTGCAACTCTACCGGCCGAATACTGAAACGCCACTCAAATCTAATAATCATCTAAAAGCTACTTATATATAAGCATCCCTCAAATTTAAATGGTATTCACAAACGCCACTCAAACAATTCGAAACCATGATTAGCTAAGCAATCCTCAAATGTTTATATAATTATTATGGCAACATCCTGCTAAAAAATTGTTCTCAGCACATTCTCAGTTATAAAATAATTTAGTTTACGTCTCGTTTTCGTTTTATGCAATCTACTTTGAACAAATATTTTGTATAACTAATAATCAGTTAAAACATAATAGCGCATTGTAGGTTTGGTTTGAATTATGATTGAAATTATGTATTTATTTACATAAAAATCAAATAAATTTCAAAAGAAGACTTCATAACAAATGAAAATTTCTCGAGAAAATTGTCGTAGATTGGAACGTTACACTTGACATTTTACGCGCGATTATTTTTGAAACATTACGTCTGAACTAAAATCGGCTATTGTTTTGTTAATAACATAATTATATGTTTATTGATTCACGATGGAGGAGAAGAAGAAACGTGGATGCAATTATACACCGGCTGAGAAAGATATGCTCTTGGAACTGATAAAGAAGTAGCAGCTCGCACTGTACGAAAATCCTACACGAGATCGTATCGATGCGAGATCAGCTTATATTGGAAATATATAGCTTGATGTGTAGCCATGTGTACCTACATGAACAATGAAATACTGTATTTTGTACTTAGGTATATATCCGCAATTCCCTAATGCATGTAATAGCTTGTTAGTATACATGCCCATAACATACATAGCCAGGGTAACTGTTGTCTGTATCAAGCACATAGTTACCCACTGAATCTTGTAACCACTTCCCATCTGAAAGGCTCAGAATAAATACACGATTTATGTTAAGTACTTTTATTCTTACAAGTATGAATATAACCAGATAATGCACATTTACACATACTCAACTTAACAATTCACAGATCTTAAGTTTAATTCCAAACTGTATCATGTTGTAAATACTAAATGTTACATATTTTCAGATATCAAAACATTATTGAAAATAAAGAAACCAATGCTAATATGATTTTGAAGAAGCGAGAGGCTTGGGATACAATATGCCAGCAGTACAATGCTGTTGCTGTAAGCGGTTTCAGGACGTGGCCACAACTCCGTCACCTCTATGAAAACCTCAAACAGAGGTCTAAAAAGAACATAGCCAAAGCAAATGTAGACTTGTTTTTTTTTTATAATATCTATTTTATCATAATATTTATGTCTTTTCTAATTTTCTTAAATATTTTTAAGCGTCTACAGTTTTACGAGACCACTAGAGAGGTACAAAAGAAGGCATTAATAGATAAGGTTTGTATAAATTAAATATTTCTGGAAATGTAGACCTTACGGAATACCTTGCGATTGTAATTTTTATTTTTACAGAAAGAAATCAATCGCACTGGTGGTGGAACCTATAAAAGCGTTCTCTCTGAACAAGATGCTCAGATTTTAGCCATGGCTGCTCCTCAAATTCAACCATTACCTAATTGTTATGATGATGCTGCAATATATTTTGGTTTGTATAATATTAAAATGTATATCTTTATACTTTGACATAACAAAATATTAATTATAATAATGTTTAATTTATAGGTGACACAGAACCAGAAGTCAATTTTGTAAAACAAACAAATAATGAAGTTATATCTTCACCATCATCATCATCATCATCTCCCATAATCCAGACCATTGGTAAATTTAGTTTCATTTATTATGATTTCCTTAATTCATTTATTGTATAATATATGTGGATATTTCTTTAGAACACCAAGACACAAATATGGCCTACATAGCAGACAAAAGCAAACCTTGCACAGTAACATCAATAAATATAGCTGGTAATCATTTTCTGTTATTGTAGAAGTTTATATGGTAAGCTAATTTGAAATTTAGCTATAAAGGTATTTCCTTTACTTAATATACCAGCGAGCTGCAATGGTCATCAAACCCCAACAGAAAAATAAACAACCAAGATCATCTACTGCTGGTAATTATCTAATTATTGTTCTTTATGCTAATGGTATAAAATTTTAATTAATATTGTACTAATACCATTTTTCAGGACAATTGAAACCTACATAGAAACAGCAATATTTTCGAACAAAACTGAGAAATGCAAAATTAGAAACCAAATACCTCATTAACAAAAACAAAATGGAAATAAATAAATATAAAATAGAAATGAAATATTGGAAATTGAGACTGCAGAAATTAAAATCTAAATTACATTGAAATAAACTATATATAAGTGGAAAAATGTGTATTTATTAAATTGGTCCTAACAATAAAGTTCTGATTTGTCTCAAGTCCTATAGGTTCTGTGGATTCCTCCTCAACATAGGGTAAAGAAATATCCTCCTCCAAAAGTTTATCAGATCGTGACAGTATTATGTAGCACTGCACATGCTACAATGATCGGTGGTATGTTTTTTATATTTAGGCCCATACCGTTTTATAGGCAAGGAAATCTTCTTTTAAGAACACCGAAGAGCCTTTCCACAGGATTCCTGGTGCTTATTTGGGATCTATTATAAGCTTCTTCAGCAGCTGTCCTTGTATGTAATAATGGAGTTAGTAGATAAGGCCGACACGGATATCCACTATCCCCAATAATTATACCTGTCCCGAAGTCCCCACGCTCTAATTGAGCACACAGTGGTGAATCATTGAAGATGGTACTGTCATGTACAGAACCTGACCATCTTGCAATAACATTTCTTATGCGCAGTCTTGCATCACACACCATTTGCACATTTAAAGAAAAATAGCCTTTCCTGTTCCGATAAACTTCAGATTGGGCACCACCTGAAAATAAATTCTAGTTGTATTGTGAGGCAATAGCCTTTACTACTTACATATTTTTGAAGAAATAATTCTACAAAAGGTTATAATTGCTAATGTAACACAAGACTTCCTATTAGTTGTACTGTGTAATATTAGTGTTAATCAGACATTATACTATTTGAACACATAATTAACAATGAAGTTAGTGAGTACATACCTGGAGAATTTATTTTAATGTGAGTGCAGTCCACAGCTCCCACAACTCTTGGAAATCCTGCTATAGCAAAGAACTCATTTGCCACAGCTGGAAATTCTGCAGGTGTTGGCATATTTATGAATTCAGACTTCATACTGGCTATTTTTGCTGTTACTTTATGGACTATTCTATGTACCGTGGGTTGTTCAACCTTAAAAATATCCCCTATTACGCGTTGGTAGCTGCCTGTCGCATAGTATCGGAGAGCTATGAGGATTTGGTCCACTGACTGTATGGCTCGGTTTCTTTTAGTTAAAGGTTTAATACTGCTACCAAGTACAGAGTCCAAATACAATACAGTTTCTTTCGATATGCGGAACCGTGAAACAAACTCCCTGTCGTTGTACTTTTCAAAAGCATTCAAACTTTTCTCTGGGATTGTTTATTTTTTCGAGGTGAATAAATACGGTAACGGGGAGACAAGGGACGGCTAAAGTACAAATAGAGTCGCCTATACTTGGTAAATAGGGACATATGAAAGTTGATTAGGAACGGTAAAGTTTGAATAGGGTCAGGGCTGCTACAACATGAATTGAACATTTTATCGCATTGTTTTGCAGGATTTCACTTTTTGTTAAAATAAGGCATTTACATTTTATTTATTTTAAACTTATATACAAGCATGCGTACAAGGGGAACTAATGAGAGAAATATAATATAATATAATAAGAGATACATAGGTACGAACTTGTATGATTTAAAAAACAAGCCTACAAACAAATAATAAAAATACGTAGTGTGTTGAACTAACAATATATGGGTCTTCGTTGTTTTATGCATTTTAATATTTTACATTTATAGGTTTCTATATTCTTTAAATTTCTTTACGCTTTTATTTTCAACTTAAAAAAAACCTGGAGGTTCTAAATTCGACTGTATGTTTTTTGTTTGGTTTGTATGTGGCGCTATTACTCCGTCATTATCGTGAATTGATTTTGATGTTTTTTTTTTTTGTATGATAGGATATAACATCAGAGCAGGCCTCATAATAAATTTTATCAAAATTGGTTCATCATTTTTTTTAGAAAATTGACGAAAAAGATAAACATGTATGCACATTTTTACAGAGATTTTATAATATTATAACGCTAAAGTAGCTTTCTGCAAGATATCGAAGTCGATCGGTTTTAACGTTTTTAGCGTACAAAATTTTTTCTTATGTGATTGTTAAAAATGGGTATGTGGATACCTGATTTCTATAAAATAGATGGGTACTCACCTACTACAGTAAATAAATAGCGACGTAAGTACCTACCTAACCTTGATTGTTGTTATTTTCAGAAATGCCTCGTGTATATAAACCGGGTGGTACAAAACACTACAAAAAATATGATGAGTTGACTATGCAAGTTGCGCTTAAGGGTAGGTTCAGATGACAAGCGCTCAACGCGCGTTTTGATAACGCGCGTTTACAACTACATACATTTTATTCAGGCCGTACACATGCTAACGCGCGTTTTAGTAACGCGCGCGTTCAACGCTGCGCTAGCGCTCGACTGTTGTCAGCGCGCGTCAACGCCGCTTTGAGATCATTAGTTTTCTATGTTTCCGTTCAGTTGAGCGCGCGCTTTCGACGCGGATAGACGTATTTTAGGGTTCGTCAAGTTCGTCCGAAAATCGTCCGAAATGGAAACCGAAGCTTTTAATACGGAATTATTAATTGATGAAATAGAGAAACGTCCTGCGATATGGGTTAGCGTCAGAATGGCTGGTTGTCTATGGCAATCAGCTCTGAAAGTATATTCAAGAATTGCTACACAATTGCTTATATTTGCTATATGTGTTCGATAATTGCTACATATGATACATTCAGAGAAATACGAATATTTTTTTGACCAGCCGTTCTGACGTCAGGATGGATGGTCGCCTCCGTGATCAGCATGAAAAACGCAGAATTTCTAAAAGTATGTAGTATCAATAATTGCTTACTAATTGCTACTTTCACGAATTTAAGTTTGAGCTTCGTACATACATTAGGTAAAAAAATATAGCTTGTATTAAAATTTGTACGAAAAAGCGCCTAATAATTTAGAAAGGCAACAAATTCTTTTTACCAGAGGTGTCTTGTTCAAATCTTGCAGGCGTTCACTTCGACTTTAATGACGTTTGGTGAGTATTTAATAAACGTAGGTACCTACCCTCCATAACATAATATTTACTAGTATCAGTTAAACGTTGAAACTGTTCTGACTTTTTTGATAAGTACATCAAAAGAAAAATGTAACAATAGTGAAACTTAGTGCTTACGTCTGTGTTTTGTGATTTACGTTTGGTGACAATGAAAAGAGGAAGAAAGTTTACTGTGCCACTAAATGATCAAAAAAATGCGTTCCTGCAATACAAAAAGTATTTTTCCAATAAATCCCATTTACCATCATCTACCGATCCATTATTCAGTGAAATAAGTGCCTTTTTATCAAATAAAATTACGAAGCAAGCACTGTTCCTTTCTGTAAAGAAAAATTTTGACTATTTCTTTGGTGACTCTGATGATCTTGAGGTTTGTGATAACCAAGAACCAAAACAAATTCTTTCGAATAGTGATGAATTAAAAAAAAAAATACAAAGGTAAAAAAACAGTATGTTACGATTTTATGATTGACACGTATCAATGGGAACGAATGCAACCAATAAGTAAACGCATTAAATTAAATAAGGGTGCAGAAACTGTATTTAGAATGAAAAATCTTTTGCCTAAGCATCAGTGGGCGCATCTAATGCGTGAAAAAATTTGGGAGGTTCATCCCATTGCACACAATTGGATATTTAAACAGTATTCTATTAATAAGAATAATAACATAACGTGCGTTGGATTTTGTAAACAATGTGAGGCTAAAGTGAAGGTTATAATTAGCTGGCCTTCTAATAAAATTGCTCAATGCAAATGCATTATAGCAAATTATGATGAAAATTTTGTTCATTCTTTTGCTAGAAAAACAAAACTATCGCCTACGAAGCGAACAGAAATATCTGATGATCTCAAACATGTTGCTGCTATAACATACCGTAACACAATGGCTAATAAAATTATGGATTCCGATGATCCTGAGCCTGCTCATCTGCCGACAGTTGGTTGCCTACGTCAAATAAAACACGAAGTAAACAAGAGTTCATATTTAGATAAAAATCAAATTCTTTCATTATGGTTAATGACACTAATATCGCCTTATAAAGAAGCCATTAAGCATATTTCAGTTTATCCTTTTTATGTGTATTATTGGGATCCTTGCCAAGATAATTATTATAAACTGTTTAAGAAAACTGGCAAGTTAATCCTTAGTCTGGATGCCACCGGTAGTATTTTTAAACCATTTGGTCCAACACATAAAGTCGTAATTACTAAACACATTTTCATTTATGTATGTGTCATGAAGACAATCGAAAATGAAAGTAGCGTCCCGCTTACACAGATGTTGTCGGAAAGTCAATCTTTGGAGACAATATATAAATGGTTAGAAGCTTGGCAAGAATGCAATCCAAAACCAGATGAGGTCAATGTCGACGATTCATCGGCACTAATTGGCGCTTGCGTGAAAGCATTTACGAAACATAACTCGACAAAAGATTATGTCGAAGAATCGTACAGAAAACTGGAACAAGAGAAAAGTAGTGATGATTGTTACATAAGAATAGACACCAGTCATTTTGTAAAAATATTATTTAATCTGTCATGTTTTAAACATGTCGACAGCAGAGTAAATTTTTTTGTTATATTAAATGTTTATTAGAGTTAAAAAAATGCGAATCTTATGAAAAAGCTAAAGATATTTTGGCAGATATAATTACAGTTTGCTTAAATGAATATGATGGATTAGACAAAAATAACACTCGTTCTAGATGTGCTACAGCTAAAAATCGATTAAAGTCACTGGATCAATTTCAGACTTCGGACAATGAAATAGAAATTGTGGATAATGATAAATTACTTGATACGCCTAAAGTTGACCTAAAGTCGGTTTTTGAAGATGTATCGGAACATCCCATCAAATTAGAAAAACAAAATACAGAAAGTAATTTCTATAAATGGTTTAGAAACAAAATTTATACAGAAAAATTATTGGTGACACTGGATACTGAGAGTTTTGGCGACCATGAGAACCTTTACTATTTTCCCGCTATTATTGGAACTTTATCGCGTTTACTGACACAGTTTCCGTTATGGTCTAACATAATGAAAAATATTTATGATTCCAACATCACCACACCATCTTCCTCAAATGTAGAGGCCTATTTTAAAAACATTAAAAGGCTTTTATTACAAATGAGCACAAAATCTCATAGACTGCGGACAGACGAATTCATATCCAAACATTTAGAATTCCTAAAAGGAGAAATAAAAGTTGCTGCTAATAAATTAGCTCACCAAAGAAAGGTCGAGGTCAATAATTCAAAAAACACGCTGAAAAAGGTCTCAAAAACTTTGGTTCAGAAAAAAAAGCTACAAACAAACGAAGAGTTTACAGATGATTCGATTTTTGCTGAGAATCCGACCTTTATTGAAAACTGGAGAGGAAAAGGAAAAGACGTTAAAAAAAGAAAAAGAAAGTTAAAATCTATTGTACTTTTGTCTAACGGAAGCAGATTACAGATTGGTGATAAAAAATATATTTTGAGGAACACATGCGCTATGGATTCTATATGTCAAGCTTTGGCTATAGCATACGTCGACGATTACCGTATAAGTAGAACAATACAGGACAGCAAACATTTGTTTTGTAAACTTATTAGGCTAATGACAGAGAAAAATACAGAAGAATTGTACAAAGTTAGATCAGAAATGGCTCAAGTATATTTTAACAAAGTTGAACAGGCTAATACTGTGGAGATTAGTTGCGAGTGTAATGTCAATAATGTGTTTGAACGCATATTAATTGATTGCATATATAGTGCGGACGAAAGAGAACATTGCACAGAATTAGAATGCCCGATCAATAATGTTCAGCGGAAAATACCTGTTCTACATATAGACGTTAATAAAACTGTTAAGGAGTTACAAGAAGCCGCAAATACACTTATTAATTGTGAAGAAATTACACAATGCCGTCGACATAACTGTCATGGTATTAAATCGTTTACTATAGCCTTACGAGACCTAATTGCATTTGAATTTAATTCAAATGATTTTATTTCAGTAGATGATCCACCGATCCACCTGTTATTGCACAACACTGAATTTCGTTTATTGTCAATAATAGAATTTATTCCTCCGTCACCTGGAATACAAATTGGTCACTATAAAGCTCACTGCAGGCGAAATTTACAGTGGAATTGTTACGATGATCAATCTACAAAGATAACAAAAAGTCCAAAGAAGATGATCCCTCATTGTATTTTATATGTTAAAAAATAGTAATTTGTTGATTTTGTGTACACGTAGAAATAATATTATATAAAGATTTAACGAAGTATTACGATTGTTTTCTTTCATACATTTCCCGTGTTTCATATTTATGCTTTTGTAGGTAGGTATGTACTGCTTGATTAAGCATAAGTTGTGTAGCTGACAATGGCTTATCCACCAATGAACCCTGATGGTGGTCAAACCATTGTCAGCTACACGCATAATATGTTGTCTTTTTGTTTGTCATTAATAATTTCAATTAACTAATTCGATTCCGCGTCAACAGATGGGGTAGGTGACCCATAATTGTGAACGCCTGTACGATTTGAACAAGACGCTGCTGTAGTAAAACATTGCCTTTCCAAATTATTAGGCGCTCTTTCATACAAATTTTAATAAAAGCTATATTTTTTTACCTAATGTATGTACGAAGCTCAAACTTAAATTCGTGAAAGTAGCAATTAGTAAGCAATTATTGATACTACATACTTTTAGAAATTCTGCGTTTTTCATGCTGATCACGGAGGCGACCATCCATCCTGACGTCAGAACGGCTGGTCAAAAAAATATTCGTATTTCTCTGAATGTATCATATGTAGCAATTATCGAACACATATAGCAAATATAAGCAATTGTGTAGCAATTCTTGAATATACTTTCAGAGCTGATTGCCATAGACAACCAGCCATTCTGACGCTAACCGATATGGGACATGACAAGTAGCGATTATTCAGATAAGAATTTGAGAAGACGGGCTTGGGAAGAACTCGTCCTTATATTTTGTGAAGGACATGACAATGAAGAAAAGAAGAAAATATTATGTGAGTATATATATTTATTTACATTTACAATCGGTTTGTGTTACAAGTTAAATATAACGATCCTGCCAATCTACTTTTCCTTCATTAATGAAATAGTTTGTTAAATGTACTCGAACATTATCCGCCTGTCGCACAGCACGTCCGGTATAATGTGAGGCTAGATTTTCCAGGGGTGGCGTATAAAGTGTGTCTTCAAAATTGTAGCCATCCCTGATTCTGACATAATTATTTAGTGTACATATCGCTTTTACGATCTTTTCTGCAAAACCGATGTTAACATCTAACGGCCTGTGTAAAATGCGCCATTTATTGCACATTATGCCAAAAGTACATTCAACATACCGGCGTGCTAATGTCAAACGGTAATTAAATATTTTTTTAGCATAAGTTAGTGACCTTCCCCCATATGGACGCATTAAATTCTCCATCATGCCAAAAGCTTCATCAGCCACTATCACATATGGCAACGTTGTCGGTCTATTTTGTATTAACAATGCCTTTGGCTCAGGTAGATCTAATGACCTTTCTGTCAGCTTTTTGTACAATGAAGAATTCTTGAATATACCTGAGTCACTGTTTTTACCGTAGGCACCTATGTCAACCCACACAAAACAATAGTTTGCATCCGCTAGCGCCAATAAAACTAGCGAAAAATAATTTTTATAGTTATAATACATAGAACCCGTGTGTTCAGGCTGGATTAACCGTATATGTTTCCCGTCCAAGGCTCCCAAACAATTGGGAAACTTTGAGTTCTTTTCAAATATCGTGGATATTTCACACCACTTTTCTTTCGTTGGTTCACTCATAACAACGGGCCTTAATTTTTTCCAAATAGTTTCACATACATGTGGTATTATAGTAGCCACAGTAGATTTGCCAATTCTATAGTCGTAGCTTAATGTCCCAAATGAACATCCAATGGCCAAATATCTGGAAACAAACATAAACTATTACTAAATACTGTTTTTTTTTTCAGCGTCATCCCTGCAAAAAAAGTGGAAGAGTTTACGGGATAATTATATGAGAGAGGTGAAGAAAATAAAGACTGTCAAATCTGGATCAGGAGCTTCCAAAACTTCGACATATATTCATTATAATAGACTACGATTTCTACAGGCATCAATTGCCAACAAAGATACAGAAAGTAGTTTCGATGCAGATAATACATCAACTTCGTCAGAGGTTGCTGAAGTAGAAATAAGTTCTGGCTTTAAGAGTCCTAAATCTACTTCAAGAAAAAAACAAAAATTAAATCCTGCTGATGAAAGATTTGCAAACATATTAGAGCAGAGTTTAGAGCACAGAAAAATGTGTCTCATCCAAAAGAAGATGACGATGAAGACAAGCTGTTTTGTTTGTCACTCGTTAAAGAGATTAAAAAAATTCCGGAATATAGGCGACTTCAAACTAAAATTGCCATTTATAATTTAATTTTGCAAAACCAAAATGAATTTCAAGGACCACAACAACAGACATATGAAAATCAAAATTACCCGGTATCACAACGAAGAAATTATTCATCACAAGAGCAGCGTCATCAGTCATCAGCTTCTGTTGAAGGCTTTCGTTATCATGATTATAGATCACAGCAGTCTAGTGTGTCAAATAATTTTGCACATTATGGTTATACTACAGCAATGGGGTCTCCATCGCCAGTAACACCTACTCCATCGCCAGCACCAACTAATGTCAGCAATGAATCAGAGTTAGAGTTATTCTGCGAGTAACAAAATGTTAATTTTTCTTTAAAAAAATTGTTCCTAAACAAGTTGATTTGATTTATTTGATTTATAGATTATGTTGATTATTAAAAAACTTACCTCAATGTAATTATGAGTTTTTCTTCCGGTGAAATGCTATATCGCACAGCGTTTTTATCTGCTACGAGTTCATCGTTTATGAGAGTCAGTAAGTCATCAAATGACTTGATGGACATTCTGAAGTAGTTAAAGAATTTGGGCTCAAATTGCCTTAACTTAGGATATAAAATAATGTACTGACTTTCAGTCAGCCTGGTTGACAAAATTGGGTGAACCCAATATCTCCGTCTTCTGTTGTGTCGTTTCTGCCGTCTGTATAAAATCACCGATAAAACTGTTTCTACGTCCATCTTCGACAAATGTAGAACTCAAACTGGCCGCAACAACGCGCGTTTAACGCCTGACAAGCGCGCACCATGTGAACACTATACAAAAATTCAACGCGCGTTCAACGCGCGCTGAGCGCTTGTCATCTGAACCTACCCTAATGAATATAATAATTCAAATTTATCAGTGGGAAATATTAGTGCAAAATATGATATTCCTAAATCGGTCTTACAAAGACATAACACCAGGTTTATGAAAAAGCCAGGAGGTCAACCAGTTTTAAGTGCAGAAACCGAGGAATACATAGTCGAAAATCTTAATCATTGTGCTGAGTGGGGATACCCTTTAGATACTTACGACCTGAGGGTATTGGTTAAAGGTTATTTAGATAGATCTGGCATAACTGAGAAAAGATTTCGAGATAATTTACCTGGTCCAGATTTTGTGAAACGTTTTTTACAAAGAAACAAAAACAAAATTTCATTACGAATTAGCCAAAACATAAAAAGATGCCGAGCGTCCGTTTCACCGCAAATTATAGAAGAATATTTTATTGAATTGGAGAAATCCTTAGAAGGAGTGCCAATGTGTAACGTTGTTAACTATGACGAAACAAATTTATCGGACGATCCCGGAAGAAGAAAAGTTATAACAAAAAGAGGCGCAAAATACCCGGAGAGTCTTAAACCATAGTAAAGCGTCTACATCAATTATGATGGCAGCTGCTGGTGATGGAACTTTACTACCTTGTTATGTCGTCTACAAAGCTAAAAATGTATACGAATCTTGGGTTCAAAATGGGCCGAAAGGTTGCTGGTATAACTGTACTACTTCTGGGTGGTTCGACAGTATCACGTTTGAGGACTGGGTCCGTACTGTCGCGTTGCCATATTTCAATAACAAAGATGGAAAAAAAATACTCATCGGAGATAATCTTTCATCCCATTTGTCTCTAGACTTGATTAATGAATGCAAAGAACAAAACGTGCATTTTATTTTTCTTCCTCCAAATTCGACACATCTAACGCAACCGCTGGATGTAGCTTTCTTTAGAGCAATAAAAGGTGCCTGGAGGGACATTTTATTTCAGTGGAAAAAAACCGATGGCCGTACTTTACCTACTATTCCTAAAAGTGTCTTCCTTAGTCTTTTGAAAAAATTATAAAATCGCATAGCAAACCAAATAAAATCAAATATACTCTCAGCATTCATGAAATCTGGCATAAACCCTTTAAATAAAATTTAAGGTTTGGAAAGATTACCAGGAAACGCCTGTGGTGAACAATCCTTTGATAAAGATGCTCTTGATGAGACAGTAGTAACCATGTTAAAAGAAATGCGATATGGCATTCAGTTTTGGCAGCATATATCTAGCCTGCGATCAAGGGGTGGCTTCGAGACTAACGTGGTTTATAATGGTGAGACATTTTCGGGTATCAAGGCAGCCGAGGCATTTGCTCAGTATTTTGCTAGTGTGTTTCTGCTCGATACACCTGAATTGAACCCTAGAAAATGTAGTATGAGTAGTGAGGGAGATAACATTCCTCTACCCTGTTTAACCCCACCGGATGTAGCAAAAGCGATAGCTAAACTCAAACCCTGTAGCTCGGTTGGCCCTGACAACATTCCGGCCGGTACCCTTAAGGGATTTCATGACATCCTGGCAGCCCCGCTATGCCATATCTTTAATCTAGCCCTTAAGTCTGGCGTATACCCCATTCAATTAAAAACTTCTCGAGTGACTCCAATCCCTAAAACCAGTGACAAAACATCAGTTGAGGAACACCGACCCATCGCTATCCTGCCTACTATTCCCAAGGTTTTCGAGCATATACTCCACGCTTTCATTTACAAACGCGTAAATATGTGCTTGTCTGAAGCCCAACACGGTTTTCGGCCAGGCCGCTCCGTAGATTCCAATTTATTGATTCACGTGGACTACATATCCCGTGGCTTGGACATCGGTGGGCAGGTCGACGCTCTGTACTTCGATTTCCGGAAAGCATTCGACAGAGTTGACAACGATGTACTTTTGACAAAGCTTGGGGCTATAGGTTTCTCGTCCGGGCTTCTTAACTTCTTTTCCGACTATCTGCGTGACCGCAAGCAGTTTGTAAGACATGGCTGCTTTGAGTCAAAGCCATATAATACACGCTCGGGCGTAAGTCAGGGATCCGTGTTGGGGCCGCCTTTGTTCCTGATCATGATCAATGACCTAATAACTAATGTTAAGTTTGCCAAATGCCTGCTGTATGCCGACGATCTTAAGTTAGTCGCACAAATCCGAACGGAGGAGGATTGCAAACTCCTACAGAGAGATATAGACGCTATATATGAGTGGAGCATTGTAAACAAATTGTTTTTTAACACAAGCAAATGCTACGTCATGACATATGGTAGAGGGTTGCGACCAATTCATTACGAATATAGTTTGGGCGGTGAAGTAATAACTCGGGTCACCATCATAAAAGATTTGGGAGTGACCTTCGACCGCGGTCTGACTTTTAAAGATCATATTTCCGCCCTTGCGAAGGAATCTTTCAGGCGCTTAGGATTTGTTTTGCGAAATGCTCGTGACTTTCGCAATCCAAATGTTATCAGGATTTTGTACACCGCTCTGGTTTGCAGCAAACTAGAGTCCAGTGCCTGTATTTGGCACCCCTATACCGCGAGTCAAACACTGTTGTTAGAAAAGGTACAGAAAACCTTCCTCAGATGCCTCTTCCAAAGGTTATACCATTTCTTCCCCTACATGTACCCTACCAAATATCTTTTGGGTACGTTGGGCTTTAACTCCTTGGAGGTAAGAAGAGGCCTTGATCAGCTCTCGGTAGCCTGTAAGACCTTACGGGGACGTATCGACTGCCCAGAGCTCCATGGCCTTTTCTGCCGGTTATATGTGCCTGATAAATACATCGGACATCGTCAGAACCGCCGGCACAATCTTTTTGCGGAACTGCCATGTAAGACTGTAGGCAGAGCCGAATCCCCTGTCTGTCGTACATTAAAGATGCTTAATGCCCTTCTGACTGCCAACCCTGAATGTGATGTTTGTTGATGAATGGAATAAAATTATGCGTATATGTCTGGGGTTCTGTGAGAGAAATTATGCAAGGGAGTCCTCTGTTCCATATTAGTTTTTAATTTACGTAATTGTTTAAATTTATATTAGTATTGTCAACCTATCATGTTTCTATGTTAATTAATGTAATTGGTGTTGTGCCGTTTTAATTAACTATAAATAAATAAATAAATGGCACTGGAAATAACAAACCATGCAACAAGAGAAAGAAAATTGAAATAAAACCAGGACAAAGCGTGTACGAGCCAATAATAATGCTCATACAGCAAAAGTACGTTTATGCGTACTAAACTAATATTCCTTCAATTCAGTCGTAACTAAAACACCGTCACGCGCTAATGTGCGGGTCGATCCATAACAACAACAGACAGTGCGGCTCAGATAACTAAACAAATATAATTTGTAACTATTTTCCACAAATAAACTATTAAACTTAACAGTGGTTTGGTGTAACTTAACTAACTACCTACAACAACTACCGGGGTATCCGTCAACGACGAGAAAGCCCCAACATCTTTTGGTCCTTCGAGCCGGATGTCACGGCAAATCATCTTGTGAGTCGTCGTGTCTCCTCAAGCAGAGTGCTTAGCGTGGTATATCCCAGTTACGTTAGCAAATCGGTGTTGTTGGCTTCCCACAAGCGGGTCTAACCAGTAGCATTGAGACGTTGCACATGACGTAAAGGAGGGTGAGCTACACTGAGTGCCTACCATTAACGAACCAGCAGAGATCACGTCTACTGCTACAAATTACTTATCAAGAAATAACCGTCGAGGATAACGTCCACGGCGGTTACTACAGCGGAGATCAAGTCTACCGCTACAAACAAGAAATAATCAGCGGGGATAACGTCCACTGCGATTACTTCAGCTCCGAAATCTTCGTGAGTACATACTACCTACACGCCAACCATTAGCAGCCATAAGGCATTAACAATGTCGGCAGAAGACTACGCTGAATTTGTGGAACTTATAACTAAGCAGCAAAGCAGCTACGAGAGAATCAAAACTCTTCAAACCAACTACAAAAAAGATGCTGTGAGTCGAAAAACCATAGACTACTTTAACAAACGCATCGAAGCTCTACAATCCCTATGGGATGAATTTCGATCGAATCATGAAATCTTGAAGAAGTACGAGTCTAAACAAAGAGATCATGACTACTTCAAGCAAGATATTTTCATCATAACGAAAAACATGTTTGACGAAACAAGGCAATCTATGAATCAAACACGAAACAAGTTGATAAACGAACCTGGATTTTCGGGTATATCAAAACCGAAAATACTAGAAATTCCCGGAACACCGCAATTTGATACAACTGAAGTACACCAACAAATCGGAGATGAAACGGACAAGCACCTATCAACGCTGTTACGTAATCAAATGTGTAACTTCAACGCCTTCAAGCGAGCGGTCTCCAAAACGAATCTGGATGGCATGAAAGAGAAGTGGCAACTCCAAGATCAAGTCAACATACTACGGTCAAAATGGGAATCCATTGACAAGATCCACTGGGAACTAAGCTACTTACTGCAAGGGAACGACAAGGACTATGAAGCGAAATTCGACCATTGGGAGCAAGTCTACGATAACCTGAAGGAAGAGCTGAATAGAAAAATCTTTGAAACATCCCACTACGAAAAAACAACACCGCGTATGGAATTACCGGAGTTCAACGGAACTTTCAACAATTGGATCTCCTTTAGGGATTTATTCTTTGAGATGATTCATAACAATCCAACGCTGAACAAAACGCAGAAAATGAAGTTCCTAAAATCTAAATTGAAAGGTGAAGCGGAAAAGTTAATCAAGCACCTTCCTGTGAGTGCTGAGAATTATGACTCATGTCTAGACATTATTCAGCACCGCTACGACAACAAGCGATTACTTTTCACCTCATACATAGACACACTTCTCAATCAACCTTGCATCGAAAAACCGAACTCAACTAACATGAAGAAACTGTATGACACCACGAAAGAGTGTTTAAACGGTCTGGAAAACATTGACATCAACATTCCAGTATGGGGTCCACTTATCGTCTACTTACTATCCTCCAAACTGGATGACGTCACGTACGGTGACTACATCAAAACGATGAAACATACTAGAGAGCTCCCAGACTTAGAGGAGTTTATGGAGTTCCTAGAACTGCAGTTCATAACGCTGGAAACATCCCGTAACAAAAAGAACAGCGGAAAACAAAATTATTCAACGAATAACCAACATAAAAATTATAACATCAACAAGTCAACGAACTTTAAAGAGTCAGAAAAGTGGACAAAAACCTTCCATGCAACGCTGCGGAAATGTCCACTCTGCAAAAACGAACACACGCTGAGGCAGTGTTCTACATTTTTGAACATGGATGTCGCAACGCGAAACCAAACAACAAGTAACCTAAACTTGTGCAAAAATTGTTTGTTTAGTCACGGCGGAAATAAATGCAATTCAACGAAAACATGCCGCACGTGTAACTTCAAACATCACTCCCTTCTCCATGATGATATTCTGAAAGGGCAACAATCAAAGCCAGCCACATCAACGGTGACTGAGCGAACATCTAATCACATTAACGGTGAACAAGAGATACTCTTAACGACTCTTCAACTAAGGGTCAAGAACAAGGAAGGAGATTACGTCATCCTTCGGGCGTTACTGGATCAAGGGTCTCAAGTATCCTTGGTCACAGAAAATGCTGCTCAACGGTTGAACTTACCTCGAAAAAAAATGAACGCTGCCGTCACTGGCGTTGGAACTATAATGGGCAAGAGTAAAGGGGTGATAAAATTAGAATGCAAGTCTATACACTCTGAATATACATTCCAAACCGATGCGTTAGTGATGAGTAAACTCATCAATAATCTGCCTAACTCAACGATTAACACAGAAAACTGGACGCACCTTCATAAAATCAAGTTGGCTGATCCAGACTACAACATCTCTGGACCCATCGATTTACTGCTTGGAGCAGATGTTTACTCTGATGTGATCTTAGGAGGAATAATCAAACATAACAATAACTCGCCAGTCGCGCAACAGACAAAGTTGGGCTGGATACTGTGCGGTGCTACAAAGCAGTTTAACTGTCTAGCTACTCTAACAGAGCTAGACAACCTAACAAAGTTTTGGGAGATAGAAGATATTCCTTCGGAACCCGAAATAACAACGACAAACGAATTCTGTGAAAAATATTACACAGAAACAACAGAGCGATTAAGCAACGGGCGTTATGTGGTGAAGATGCCGATGAACGCTAACTATGAAGAAAACCTTGGTAACTCGAAACCTCAAGCTACAGCACAATTTCTTCATTTAGAAAAGAAAATGGCGAGACAAGAACACTTCGCTAAACTATACAAGGAATTCATCCGTGAATACATCGAATTAGGTCACATGAAACCAGTGGCAGAATCCGATAGTCGAGTACAAGCCTACCTACCACACCACGGCGTAGTAAGGGAGGGCTCAACAACAACCAAACTACGAGCTGTTTTCAACGCATCAATGAAAACAGACTCCGGGCACAGCCTAAACGATTTGATGGAAAAAGGGCCTAATCTACAAAAGGACATTTTATCCCTGATCATTAAATGGCGGAGCTATAAATATGTTCTAACGGCGGATATTGAGAAAATGTACCGTCAAATCCTTATTCATCAAGATCAACAATGTCTTCAAAAAATAATTTGGAGAGACTCCAAGAGAGAACCACTGAGAGAGATGCAGCTGTGTACCCTAACATACGGGACCAAAGTCGCACCATTCATAGCGATGCGCACTCTCCAACAGCTGGCCAAAGACGAAGGCAACGCTTTCCCTCTGGCCCAAAAGGCGCTACTTAACGAATTTTATATGGATGACGCCATCACGGGCCACCATACCATAGAATCAACCAAGTTACTGCAAAAAGAGCTAAACGAACTACTGAAGAAAGGTAGTTTTGTTTTACGAAAATGGTCCACGAATGAACCATCTATTCTCAAAGAACTACAGATTAAAGAGAAAAGTAACAATAACGAATTTAACTTCAAGCAACAAGAGTTCAGCAAAACACTTGGACTCGCATGGAATGATGCAAGCGACACATTCCATTTTATTAGCGAAGCACCTAGCAACAACAAAAATGCACCATACACTAAACGCAGACTATTGTCAGAAATAAGCAAGATCTACGATCCGCTCGGTTGGTTAGCTCCAATTACCCTCCAAGCAAAACTGCTTTTTCAAAAACTATGGAGTGATAACTGTCAAAACATTAGCTGGGACAAAAATGTACCGGATTCCATAGAAAAGGAATGGATGCAAATTAAATCCGATCTGCCAAACATAAAATACATAAGTTTACCAAGATGGATAAAAAATGAAAACAACAGGGCGATCGAATTGCTAGCCTTCTGTGACGCGAGCGAGAAAGCCTACGCATGCGTTATCTACAGCCGAACTACGTCATCCACCGGCGCATACGAAACTACATTACTCGCGGCAAAAACGAAGGTAGCACCAATCAAGAAGAAAACTACGATACCGAGATTGGAACTATGCGCCGCAGTTTTGCTAGCGAAGCTCCTGCAAAGGATAACTAAGATCCTTGAAGATTACGATCTAAGGATTACCTGCTGGACTGATTCTAAAGTTGTTCTAGCATGGCTTCAGGGAAATCAAACTAAATACGAGAAGTATGTAACCAATAGAACCACACAAATATTAAACATCGTGCCTGCGATAAACTGGGGTTACGTGAAGACGAATGAAAACCCCGCCGACTGTGCAACAAGAGGACTCTCACCGCAAAAACTGGTAAATTTTACCCTGTGGTGGGAAGGCCCTAAATGGCTTAAGGAGCGAGAAAAACAAGTCCTTATTTCAAAAGAAACTTATACCACAAACGAGAGCTTACTAACAAACTGTTACACGATTAATAGTACGGAACCCACGTCGTTTAAAAATGAATTAATCGATTCATTACTTGAGCGACATAGCAACATAGATCGTATTACAAGAATACTCGCCTTGGTGATACGTTTCGCTGATGCATTACGAAACAAAAGAAGGTCAACTGAGTGCCATGAACTGAACTTGCATGAAATAAACAACGCATTATTTATAATTATAAAATCAGTGCAATGGGATTATTTCGAAAATGAAATAAATTCTCTTATAAAATCAGTGCAATGGGATTATTTCGAAAATGAAATAAATTCTCTCAACAAAGGTGGAAAACTCCTCAACCGAAGCACCATTTTGAAACTTAATCCATTCTTGGACTCTTATGGAATTTTACGTGTTGGAGGACGTCTAAACCACTCAAACTTGCCAGTGGAAACGAAACACCCCATCCTCGTACCAGGAGAGGGAAGACTAACCCAACTTATTGTTGAAAAGGCGCATCAACGAACCTTACACGGTGGAGCAAGATTAACGCTAGCTGACACTAGAAACAATTATTGGATTATTAGCGGCAATCGAACCGTCAAGAAAATACTGCGACAATGCATTCAATGCCGTCGATACGCAACAAACCAACCTGAACAGTTGATGGGCAACCTTCCTAAAGAAAGGATCACTCCGTCGAGGCCGTTTTCACACACAGGCATCGACTTTACAGGCCATGTGGATGTAAAGATAAACAAGGGCCGCGGGATAAAAACCTGCAAAGGCTACATAGCCATATTCATATGTATGTGTACAAAAGCAGTACATATTGAACTTGTTTCGGACCTATCAACGCAAACCATCATCGCAGCACTAAAAAGAATGTGTGCCAGAAGCGGCACCCCAAAACATATATACTCCGATAACGGAACCAACTTCGTCGGAGCCGCAAGAGCTTTAAAAGAAGAGTTCCAACTATTTAAAACAATGCTATCTTCAGAGTTCTTAAAAGAGATCAACGACCTTCAAATCGAGTGGCACTTCAACGCTCCATCCTGGCCATCAGCAGGAGGCTTATGGGAAGCTGCTGTACGTTCCATGAAGGCACACCTGAAACGGGTAATCGGACAACAGAAGCTTACCTACGAACAATTTGCAACACTTCTTACACAAATCGAAGCGTGCATGAACAGCAGACCGCTGTGTCCATTATCGGAGGATGTTGAAGATCTGGAATACCTCACTCCTGGTCACTTTCTCACGGGGAGTCCAACACTAACACTACCACTCAACGAACCTGAAGAAACGAAAGCTATAGACATAAGAAACAACTGGAAACTCATTGAGCTCATGCGTCGACACTATTGGGATCGCTGGTCGAAAGAATACCTTCATTCCTTACAAAACCGAAACAAATGGCAACAAACTAAAGAAAACATACAGAAGGGGCAACTAGTTCTCGTCAGGGACAGTAACCTACCACCAAGCAGATGGGCTATGGGACGCGTAGTGGAACTGCACCCAGGCAGCGATGACTTAGTACGAGTCGTCACGCTCAAGACACAAAATGGAGTACTAAAAAGACCCATAACTAAACTAGCCCCACTGCCTATAAACGAGGCATGCGGAAGCACGGAGTCACATGAAGTCGGTCCAGAAACCGAGCACGGCAAACAAAAGAAAGGGACTAATAAAACCCCAAAAAGGGTAAACAGCTTGCTAATGGTCTTACTAGTAGCATTTACAACGCTATCATGTGGACTAGCAACACCCCTGCAACATTTTAAAATAACTCGATTAGCTGAAAACCAACCAGTTTACTTTGACCCCGTCGGGAATATTCAACTTATTCACGATGAATGGAAACTTCTGGTATACTACAACCTAACCACATTCTGGCAAAGTACGACAAATGTAGAGAAATTCGTGAATCGTATAGCTCAACTATGCGACACGATGCCTAACGAGCTATGTCACTCTACGACACAACAACTCAAGTTCGAAATGAACCAGCTGAACGAGTATAACATATTATTACGAGCTCAACATCAACAACGAAGGCGACGTGGCTACGTCAACGGCATAGGCAATCTTGCACGAACCCTATTTGGCGTCCTTGATAGCGATTTCGCCGAAAAATACGCTCAGGACATAGAAAAGATTAAAACAAACGAACAATATCTATTACAGCTGATAAGAAATCAGACACTGATTATCGAGGCAGAAAACAACGTCATCAAGAAAAATGAAGACTTCGTAAAGTCGCAACTGAAAGTAATTCAGCAATTCATGAATGAAACGAAATATAACACGGCAGTAATAGAAAACAGATTTCAAATAATGAAAACAATGAATGACGTCAACGCTGGGGCGTTAACTGCTAGTTTACTTATCTCAGTACTGAGAAGAAACCAAGAAATGCTGCTAAGTGCATTGACAGATATCTACAGAGGCAATCTCGATATGAAACTATTTACACCGGAGCAGCTATCTGAACAACTTCATTATATTGCCGGTATTATACCGAAAAGATTAACGTTACCTATCAAAAACAGCAATGGAACTAACATGAAAAATATTTACAAAATTATTTATGTTAAAGCCCGGCTCACCGAACAGTACCTACTCTTCGAATTACATATACCGTTACTAAGCGATGACGAGTATACATTGTATCACAATATAGCTATACCTAGACAGCAAACTGCTAACCAATGTCAGGCGATAGAAACAACAACACAATATATTGGAGTCAACTTCGTAAAGAATACCTACATACAGATGGAAGAAGTTGATCTTCAGCAATGTACAACAATGACGGCGGACAATCATATTTGCCACGCCTCTACCACTATCAGCAACTTGCATGGAGCCACGGCATCTTGCGAAGCAAAAATACTAAACCAAAATGTAAATAACATTACATGTGATTGGGTACCACAACAATGCTCTGACCAATGGATAAAATTACAGAGACCTAACATATGGCTGTATAATTGCATAAAGGAGTGTACGACTCGCATCGTATGCGAAAATCGAATTACAACAACAATATTAACAAAGGCTGGGCTCCTTGCCCTAGGTCAGGATTGCATACTTCAGCAAAAAGACACTACAATTTATTCACATAACGATTTTAGTAGCAGTACCAATATTGGAATTACTTTGGAGGTACCTACAATTGATTCACCTAATGATATGTGGAATACGCTCAAAAACACAAAGATTGTGCTTCCGGAACTTAACTTATCTAACGAACACAGATTATTAGATAACCAGATAACCGCACAAAAGGGACGAGAGAGCCTACCTAACGACATAAGTGTCCACGACATTGGCAACTACGCTATAAGCACTTTGCTGGTGGGAGGAATCGTCGCCGCTATAATAGTTTGGCGAATAAGAAGATATCTTCAGGCGCGTAAGAAGAGCACTGCCCCTACCAATAGGAACAAGACTCGAGAGAGGACAGAAGATATAGAACTAAAGGAGATTCCTGCCTACGCTAAAATACGTGGTGGAGAGTCAGGAAACTACCATCCACCGCAAGCAGCAATTGGAACAAGATTCAAACTATGATTAATTATTTACGAATTATTTCTTGATTCTGATTGCTTTTATTAATTTTATAACATTTTTATAGGTACCTATGTATATTTAACTTGTAACGCAAGTTTGGTAATCTGAGTACGTATATCTTTCCCTCGGGAGCATGTACGAGCCAATAATAATGCTCATACAGCAAAAGTACGTTTATGCGTACTAAACTAATATTCCTTCAATTCAGTCGTAACTAAAACACCGTCACGCGCTAATGTGCGGGTCGATCCATAACAACAACAGACAGTGCGGCTCAGATAACTAAACAAATATAATTTGTAACTATTTTCCACAAATAAACTATTAAACTTAACAGTGGTTTGGTGTAACTTAACTAACTACCTACAACAACTACCGGGGTATCCGTCAACGACGAGAAAGCCCCAACAAAGCGTGTGCACTGATACAGAAGTAAGTGATACAGAAGTAATCCTAAGTACTGCTAACAATAGCGACCAGGAAGAAAGTAGCTTTTTGAGCAATGAATCTGATTTGGAAGAAAACCTACAATTATCAGAGAGAATATCTGCATCCAGTACTAATAATGAATCTGAATGTCACGAAGACAGTGAAATTCAACCAAAGTCTACACTTAAGCAAAATTATAAACCTCAACACAAAATTGCAAAACTGATTCCAGAAGATAGAAAGAGGAAATTCGAAGAAAAAGCTTCAATGGCAATGACTAACATGACATGATGATAATTATGTACTCAGTTCAGCATTTATTAAATATTTCTTTGTTTAATGGAATGGAAGTTGTTGTCCGTCCGTCTGTGTTTAAAGAGGTTAATTGTTGTACTTTTTTTACGATGAAACCGAATACTTCACGGAAATGGAAGGGGATATAAATGTAGAAACTGATGAAGACATGCTTGACATATTAGATTCACCCCGAAAACATACAATGAGAAAAACTATTAAACGCTTGAAGTTTGTGTCATCGAAGAGATTAAAATGTATAAAAAAATTAACACAAAAAAAATAAGACTTCAGATAAAGAACAAAAAGTTGTTAGACGTAATAAAAGAAATGAAAAATAAACGCTACATAAGTGAAGAAGAAGAAATGCAGTTAAATATTAATGAAGAAATGTGTGTTTTAATGAACGCTTTTCAAAGTTCATTTAAAAAGAAAAGGTCTTTTAAACAATTTCCTGTTGCATTGAGAAAGTTTGCCTTATCACTTAATTTTTACTCACCTGCAGCATATAAATATGTTCGTAAATCGTTAAACAACTGTTTGCCTCACCCAAGAACGATGCTCAATTGGTATAATAAGATTAATGGGGAACCAGGTTTCACAGGAGAAGCATTCAATGCATTAAAAATAAAAAGTGATAGTTCTAAGTCGAAAATTGTCTGTAATTTAGTGATGGACGAAATGGCGATTCGGCAACAAAAGCTTTTTGACGGCAAGAAACATCATGGATTTGTTGACTACGGATTAGACGAAAAAAATGATTGTCAGAATTTGGCTTCCTCAGCTTTAGTATTGCTACTGGTGTGCTTAAACCAGACCTGGAAGTTACCAATAGGATATTTTTTTACGCATGGTCTCACTGGAGCAAAACTTGCAAACTTAATTAATATGGCATTGGAAAAATGCGCTCAAGCAAACATTGATATAGCCTCAGTCACATGTGATGGTAGCCAAACCAACATAGCTGCTATGAGAATTTTAGGTTGCAAACTTGACGATCCTAAATCATTAAAACCAACTTTTAGACACCCTACTACTGAAAATGACGTAGTTTTGATGTTAGATGCATGTCACATGTTAAAGTTGGTCAGAAACTCTTTCGAGTCAAGACAAATATTTATTGACAAAAATGGTAATGAAGTAAACTGGAAGTACGTAAAACGCCTACAAGAGATTCAAGACGTCGAAGGATTGCGAACAGGCAACAAACTTACCATCCGCCATATTAATTTCCGCCAGCAGATAATGAAAGTTAAATTGGCCACCCAACTTTTAAGCAATAGTGTCGCACAATCCCTACAAGTTTGCAAAGACTTGTCACCAGAATTTGCTGAAAGTGAACCTACGTCAGATTTCATAAAGATGCATAATGATGTTTTTGACGTTTTGAATTCGAGAGGAAATCCTAAAGCATATGGATTCAATAGGGCTCTGAACTCTAAGAACAAAGATGATGTGTTTAAACTGCTTGAAGATTATAAAGACTATATTACAAATTTAAGAGTTAAAATCACAACAAAGAAAACGAAAAAAAGAAAAGGAGCCTTGCCTATAATTACAATCAAAACAGAGCTTAAACAAGTCCTGGAGTGTAAGTTTAAAATAGGATTTTTGGGATTATTGGTTTGCTTAGAAAGCACAAAATTTTTATTTATGCAATTAGTTCAAACAAACACTCTGAAATATATAGCGACATATAGACTCTCTCAGGACCACCTTGAAATTTTTTTTGGTTGTATCAGGCAAAAAGGGGGATATAACAACAATCCCAATGTCTTTCAATTTAAGTCAGCCTACAAAAAAATGTTGAACCATTTAGAACTAAAAACAGCATTTAGAGGTAACTGTGTACCACTTGAAAAAATCAATGTTTTAAACTGTACATCAAAAAATTGTTTAGTAGAAATAAATATGCCAGCTGCCGGGCACCGCGACGAAAAAGGAGAAGAAACTCCGAGTAAAATAGATGTAGAGAGCGAATGGGTCGATCAACAAAATATCGATTTAAGTGACAGCCTCATAACTGGTATTACCAAACAGATTGTTGGGTATATAGCAGGTTACGTTGTATCAAGATTGGGGAATGAGCTCAAATGTGATTTATGCATCAAATCATTGTTAGCTACTGAGCTTTTATGGTTTCATAAATTAATAATTATTAAAGACAAAGGAGGCCTATGCTATCCAACGCAACAAGTTTTTGACATTTGCATGTCATGTGAAGCCGTGATTAAATTGGCTATTGCCCTATCTGGTGGCAACTCTTTGCATCCAAAATATAGTCCTATGTATTTAACAACAAAAATACTTGAAAAAATTCAAGCCAATTTGTCGATGAGAGAATTTGCAATTCATTCAGTGGAACATGTGTCGTCATTACTGACAGATCATCCTCTTCTGTTGATCAATGCGATTATTCACAAATATATAAAAATAAGATTATACCACGAAACTAAAATATTCAGTTTAAATAACAAAGAGAGTAAAAGGCAACTATATAACAAACTCATGTTGCACAGTGGTGTTTAATACAAACAAAAGACGTCTGTCGGGTCAGCTAGGTAGGTGTAGGTAGGGCAGGTAGGTATGTAAGTAGGGTAAGTAGGGTACCTACCCTACTTACCCTACTTACATACCTACCTACCTACCTAGGTAGGGTAGGTAAGGTAGGTAGGGTAGGTAAGGTAGGTAGGGTAGGTAGGGTAGGTAGGGTAGGTAAGGTAGGGTAGGTAAGGTAGGTAGGGTAGGTAGATAGGTAGGATAGGTAAGCAGGGTGTTATTTTTATATGAATGTACGAGTATTTGACCGCTAAACACAACAGATATCAATTTTCATACAAACATCGCCGGCCGGGCACTCGCATGTATTAGTGTATTCTAGTGTACTGCATTTTCGATTTTTCTCGACGAAGGTTGTCAAAATAATACTCGAATTTCCAAGCATATTTGAGAAAACACTTTTTCTGTAACAAAATAATGATAAAAACATATTTTTTACCAATACGATACAGGGCAAATCAGAAGTTATGTGATGTATAGGTGTATGTGTTATGTGATAAGAAGTTAATATCATCGGGGAGTTTTCCATCAATTATTTGTTTCTAATGGAACGCATATGCGGGGCGCGCCATTTGAATAATTATCACAAGCAATAAACTATTTCTTTCTCTTTAACTTTGATCTTTTATTTAGTAGATTCAATCTCAATGTATGAGAGTAGATAAAGTACTGTATGAAACTGCACATAACTATAAATAGGTATTAAAACATGAGTGTTTTAATACCCCCGCAATAGTTTCATACAATACTATTTTTTTATTGTTCTAAGAAATTTGAATTTCGCTGGTTAGTGCGTTGCATGACTTTAATTACCTAATTTAATTGATTTTCATAAACAGAAACAATATCATATCATTCAAAACAATTGTTATTTGACACAATCTTAATAGGTTTGAAATATAATATTTACGTTTACGCAATGCGCATATTTTTGTCTTCCCCGTAAGTATACCCTAATCCTTGTCAACTTCTTTAAATCTTTATTGAAAGTTCCTTAATACAACCTTTCATAGTAATTCATACAATAATAATAACCTTCATTCATTCTGGGGAAATTATGGTGAGAATTGGCAACTCTGGCCGTTTCTCCCATAACAATGTCTTGTCTCATTCCAACGTCATAAGTTTGACGCTAGAAAAAATGAGACAAACAGATTATTTTGACAGATTGACATTTTATGTATCCGTTTCAAAGCTACGTCTTTAGCCTCGAAAGTGGTTACGTTTTTCTGTAATTATTTGTAGGACGCTGCTCCTCTAGTATTGTATAACCTCATTGCAAATTACGGTCAGTGCAGTTATAAATATATTGTGCTATAATTTTTAAGGTAAGAATATGAATTACTATTTAAAATGGTTTTTATTTCGTAAGCCTTATTTTCTTTAATTTTTCGAGGTGATTAGATACACGAAAGGGGTGAATAGAAACGCCTGAGGGGTTAGTAGTCACGCAAATATGGTCAATAAACACAGCCAAGGGGTGATTAGTTACGAAAGAGGGGTGATTAGCCATAATGATGTCAGGGCTGCCACAAAGTTTGTAGTGGTTATTTACAGTTGAAATTTAACTTTTAGTTACTTAAAGCGTTTTTAATTTTCTTGATTATTTTTAATCTCAATCAATATATTTTTTATTTAATTCATTCTTAAATGTAAAGTGGTAAGGTATTTCATTTATTTTTCTTAATATCTTCATTATTTTATTTCTCAGGTACAATAATGCCTCGAAACTATAAGCCCGTTCCACGGGGTAAGCAGTATCGCAAATATGACCCTAATACAATTAAACAATCTTTGGAAGAGTTTCAAACAACTCCAAAGTGTTCATTAGCGTCTATTGCAGAAAAATACAATATAAACAAATCAGTGCTATACCGACATAATAGGAAAACTATGAAAACACAAGGTGGTCAGAATGCTTTAGATGAAGACACAGAACGCCACATCGTAAATTATTTAAATATTTGCGGCAATTGGGGTTATCCATTAGACACTTATGATTTAATAATTGTAATCAAATTGTATTTGGATAACCTAGGTATCACACACAAACGATTCAAAAACAACATGCCTGGACCAGATTTTACCACAAGATTTTTAAAACGACATCAAAATTCCATTTCTTTGAGAATGTGCCAAAACATAAAAAAGTCGAGAGCTCAAGTATCACCTGATACAATTAAAGAATACTTTGAGGAGTTAGAGGAATCACTGAAAGAAATTGATCCCAAAAATATAATTAATTATGATGAAACAAACCTCAGTGATGACCCTGGACGTAAGAAGGTTATAGTGAAAAGAGGAACTAAGTACCCTGAAAGAGTTCTTAATCAGTCAAAATCTTCAATATCTATAATGATGGCTGGTACAGCTGCAGGAGAGCTTCTGCCTCCATATGTAATATATAAGGCCAACAATATTTATGATACTTGGGCTACAGGCGGACCTAAAGGTGCACGCTTCAATAGAACTGCATCTGGATGGATTGATGGCAGCACTTTTGAAGATTATATTAAGTCCATTATTATTCCATTCTTTAAAGATAGATCTGGAAAAAAGTTCTAACAGGCGACAATTTATCATCTCATTTATCAATAGAAGTGATTAGAATCTGTGAACAACACAATATTTCATTTATATTTCTACCAGCAAATTCAACCCATTTAACACAGCCCCTAGATATCGCATTTTTCAGGCCAATGAAAATTGCATGGAGAAACATTTTATTAAAATGGAAAAAAAAACATATGGCAGGACCCAAGCTTCAGTACCGAAAGGATGCTTCTCAAGACTTTTAAAATTACTTATAAATGAATTGTCAGAGAACGTTGCGACAAACCTTAAAGCTGGTTTTCGAAAAGCAGGTATTATTCCTGTTGATCGCAATCAAGTCCTATCAAGACTCCCAAAAGCCGAAAATGAAGATCTGGAAAAATCAAGATATGCTGTTGACAAATCAGTCTTGGAAATACTTAAAGAAATGAGATATGGTACAATGAACATTAAGGAACCAACACGTAAACGAAAATTAAATGCAGAATCTGGAAAAAGTTTAGGAAACATAGATGATGATAATTTGGAAAGTACCTCTGAACACGAAATTACGAATAAGACAGCAAAAATATGTAAACAAGGTAACAAAAAAAAGAAGGTAATAGTTATTCCTGGAAAATCTGTTATTATCGATCTTGAAAGTAACGACTCTGAAAATAAAGAAATTGAAAACACTGACCCTGAAAATGTTATAATAAGTAAATCTACGAAGAAAAAAGAAGTACAACAACTAATAGACAAACTGAAAAAAGATTTGGTGAACAAAGATAGGACGGAATCTAAAAGGAGTGTGTTAGATTCAGATAAAAAAATAAAGAAACAGACATAAATCTACTACCTGTAGTATGTGTGGATGAATATACTATTGACAATGATTCTCAACAACAAGAAGATGATGAACTACTTATTAACAACTACATTGATAAAAGTGTATCTAGTATAGATTACTTACCTGATATAGGAACAGAAGAAATAATTTTAGTGAATTCATAGAGCCGCTAGAAAAAAAGGAAGAGAAAAGAGTCGAAGATAAGAAAATTGAAATTATTTCTGTGGAAAATGTGGAGAACGCAAGATGTGCGGTGAATCTACGTAAGTGTAAAAAAATACCATTAAATACAGTAATTGACATACAAAAAGAAAACACTAAAAGATCTAAGAATATTAAAGAAGTACCTGTACGACGAGGAAGTTATTACAAAAAGGATGAAGACATTTTAAGGGATTTAACTGATGACAATTTTTAATAATTTGATAAAAGATGGTAACAATTTTAACATAAACCACTGATTGTTTTTTTTAGATTTTGATTATTCAAGACTGATTTGATGTGTGAAAAAAACTTTCGAAAAATCTAACCGCCTTCAAAAACCATCTGAATAAAGTGTAAAATAAGTTTCTTTCGAAAGTCATTATTTTTGTTTATTAATTAATTTTTGCCACCGACTTTCGACCGAAAAAAAGTTATTTTACACTTTATTTTGATGGTTTTTGAAGGCGGTTAGTTTTTTTTTTGATAGAATCTTTTTTAGTTTTAATTAATATTTAATTATAACTATAATATAGAAGAATATTAGAGGCAAAGTGCATTATTTTGTTTTAATTCGAGTTTTAAGTTCATTGTTTACGATATGTTGATATTAGTAATTATTTTTAATAATTGTTGATTTTGAATGATTATAATTCCTGATTGATTTAAAATAAAGAATATTATTTTAAAGTCAAGTGCATTTTCATTTACTTTTGTTTTTATGATACACTCTAAATTTATTACATTTTAATTAATTTTTATTATTAATGATTTATATTTGAAATTATAATTTTACTTCAAATTAATAATTAAAGAAAACTTCTCGAGATTGCTTGCCTTTATCCTAAAAAAATATTTAGAGAAACTGTAACGAGGCAGCCCTACGAAATTTTTCTAATCACCCCTTAGGTGTGTCTATTGTCCCCTGATGGGTGCTAATTAGAAATCACGTATAACTTGTGTCTTTTTTTTTGTTGTTTTTTTTAAACAAATTTATTCCAATAGTTTGGCCTAAGACTCAATAAATACTTGATTAAAAAAATGGGTATCCATTCTGCAACTTGACGAAAATCATTACCAAAGTTCGAAGACCTATCTATTCACCCCGTTTTACGGTACTAAACCTAGTCTTTGCTTAAAATGATGAGTAGATTTTAAAAGTGTTAATTTTTGAGATGTTTATTTTATAAGGTGGTTCATAATTTGCTATTTTTCTATACAGGTAGTACAGAGTATTACTAAAAGTTATCCATAAGAGATCAATCAAGTGTAATTCGAACCTTTGAGTGTAACAACCTGTTAAGTAAAATATTTATGTTCTTTTATTTCAATAAAAGATTTTGGATTTATTGTATCATTTTTATTTCCAAAAATTTTAAATTTCATGAAGAAAATTAATCTTTTAGCAGAAGGTAATTAGTTCTTTTTTTAAATAGGAAAGAGACAACCCTACTAGTTTTTCCCAAGTTACCCATGTCTCGTTCCAGGTCACCCCACTTCAAGCATGAATAGGGACAGCCTATATTTTTGTTAAAATATCTAAATTTTAACTAATTCTGGGGATATTTTTAACATTTACGAAAAGTATTAATTGCCGGAAACCCTTGGAAAGAGTTATCAATATTGCATTCGTCCTACAACATCGATTAATTTCAGTGACAAGTTCGATTTTGTCCCTATTCACCCCATTTTACGGTAGTGGTATAACCAACTTACTGGCGACTACAGACCTAATTATGTTTTTTTTGCGGAAAGGAGACGGGCATTTCTGGGCCAAAATGTAATAAGTAGAGAAATGGTTTAAAAAAAAGCTTATATTTTTCTATATCAAAATCTGAAAAATCAACTCAATTTACAATCTGGAAAATGAGAAATCCTAAAATTAAGTTAAGGTTCCCAAGTAAATGGAATATCGATTAAATTATAATCGATTAACGTTCATACTATTTAAGAAGATGCCTTCACCAGATGATTAATTCAATTAAAATAATTAAATCTATTAGAAATAACATACTGCACAGCTTAAACCAATTAAATATTTATATAATTAACATAAATTGATCCACGTTTTAATCGATTAATGTATGTTTAGTCTGTGCTAACTCTGACATGACATGCATGACATAACGCTGACACTCACTCGTTTCATATTGTTTATTGCATGTGCGTATCGTGTTTCCACCCATAGTTTTATTGATGTTTCCTCAACCCCTGCTTTCATTCTACGGACTTCGGAGCTACCTTCTTGTACCCAACAAACAAAAATTGCTCTTGTAGTGGCTTATATTGCCAAAAATAATATTCTTATAGGAGCCGTATTATCGCTAATAAGGGTGCGTTTGGGCACAGATTATAAAGACAATAACCTTATACCTCCCTTTTAGTTGCTTTATTGTCCGCTTTTTTTCCTTATACGTGTTTTACTATGGTTCGATACAAGGGAGTTAAATTCATTGCGGCAAATCAAAGGCTCTTAAAAAGCCATAGGCCCTTATAGCCGTCTGTTTATGATTCTGCAATAAGTCTTTTTCTTAGTGATTTACATTTTCGTAAAAGTTTCGCGAATAAAGAGAAACGTCAACCATTTTATTAAAAAGTGAATGGTAAGTTATTATTTTATGTAGTTTATTTACCTGATTAATGTGCTCGTTTATAGTGAAAAGTGTATGGGAATTCAAATGCATGATGAAATGTGGTACGCAGTGTCTTATAGTATCAACCCGCCCTTGAATTTTAGCTGTTTTTGTGCTACAAACGTTATTAATTATTTAGTCATGTTATAAACAGTGCTATTATGAGAGCAAAACGATTCGCACATCGTCTACAAGGAGTCTATGAGAGTGAAGACTTTATAATGGCATCATTTCCTGTTTATGCTATCGCCATTTTACATATCGTTAGGGTTCCTTTCTCACGGACAAAATCCTGTACCTAGCTAGTCTTGTTCCCATACATATAAAATTTATGTTTCACTATGGTTGGGTTGGCTGGAAGAGATCTCTTTATAGGGATAAGCTTGCTTTTGTGCACTAGTTTTGAGTTTGAAATTTAATTATAATTGTAAGTACACAATAAAGAATATAATTATAAATATAATATGTTTGTCCGCAGATATTGCATTGGTTTCAGTAATGCATATTACTACATTATTTGTTTTGAGCAATGTACTCCAATGGCATTTTGTTTGGCATTACATGATGTAATATTTTTAATAGGTCACTTAAAGCGATATGGGAAATGTTGAATTTCACTGCCCATTCTCTGATATCACTACGAATATCAATATTCTTCAACTCTTCATTTAAAAATATTATCATTGTCATTATATTATTATTGTCTATATCAATATCGCTACAATTATATTCTTCTTCACTGGTTTCCTTTTCATTCTTATTTTCCATAAAAAAATCCTCTGCGGAACAACTGGCTGATTCGTTAGTATCTGCTTGGTCTTTTTGTAGTATCATAGGAGTAGAGGTGGTGGTTGTAATGTTCAAAACCATGTTTTCGTAGACTTTTTTTTACTTTTCTTCTGTAACCACCGCTCCTTTTTAACTTCTTCCAGTCTTTTGAATCCATTTTTTTAATGTAAATTCCCCTCCGTAATAAATTCACACAATCTGCTGTACTTCAAAATGGCGAATCTAGTTATGTAAAACATTTTAATGTGACCATATAGAGAATAATATCTTTATAATCACTGTATAAGGGAATACGGATTGCTTTCACCCTTGTAAATATCACATAAAATGTTAAAATTTGTTTGTTGGATAGACCTCTTATCAAATGCTCCTATAAGTTAAAAAGCATCATAATTACCTTGTGCATTACTTTTCTAAGAATAATTGATCATATTAAAAGCCTTTATATGACTTTGAATATTATATGGCTAAAAAGCAATGTAACTAGCCTCTATAAGAAGAACACATTTTGAACCCTTATTGTAGCCATATTAATTGTATTTATTAACGTTTACCCAGCCAAATTATAAGAATAAAGGTAATATTAGCCAAATCTTCTAATAATGTGCTACTATAAGGAACATTGACATAATAAATGCTCTTTTATAACAAGTATAAGAGTTTAGACCTTATAGACTTAATTTTATAAGCTTAGTTTGTTTGTTGGGTATGACCCTTGCCTTGCTACCATACCCGACACGGAGAACCCCGCTTAAACGTTGGACTTGGACTTGTCATTTTGGATTCTACAAACAGCCTACCGATTGGAAAGCGACACAATGGATCGTTGTGTAACTTGTCGCATAGCGACTAATCGCTGTAATACAACAGATCGTCGAGATTTGGATGACGAAATGATATTAGCAGTAATTCGTCAATGGCGTACACCACAATCTGTAAGTACTTACTCACTTCTTGTTTACCTCACCAACGACTACAACGCTGGCTTGCAATCTTTACAATATTTTTTCCTTCACCATTATACTAACAAAATAATAATAAAAAATAAAAGGTCAGTGGGTCGTTTTAGGGGCAAAATTCTTATTTCTAGTAGCACAATAACAGCCTTAGGTACAATGAGTTATATGTACGTATAAAAAACAAACAAATAAGATCTCATATCAAACGTAAATGGTTGTTTGGTTGTTAGAGAGTAATTCACACTGACGTCTGTACTACACAGTATAAACTGTATCACGGTAGGACAGTATTCCTCGCTCTCCAATAATCACACGATGTTATCAGTGAACATAATATTTGAGATATTTAGCAGGTAGTTCGGTATTAATTAATTTAATAAAGTATAGGTAAACATTTAAAAGTCCCATGTAGATACATTATATAGAACTAAGTAACTATCGGACCAAGATTTTTTAAAAGTACTTAATCATGTTATCTGTTATTAACCACTTTTTACATCTTTCAGGTAAAATGCAGTGACCATGTTTGCCAAGTTTGCTGGTAGTTGGATCAAAGACCACCTCTTGTTATGAAAATAATATGGTACCTTAGTTGGGCTAGGTACCAAGATAATATAGTACCACCTGCACAGTTTCTAGATGACAATTTAATCATAATTCAAGATAAATAAAAAATATTATTAAAGCACATTTTTATTTTCTCTCCCTGACTCTAGAAATACCTTTCCCCAATTATGTTGAGGTTGGCGTCCTGTCTAACCGGATGCAGCTGGGTACCAGTATTTTTCACGGAGTGACTGCCTATCGAGTTCCACAATCCAGTTACTGGGTAATATGATATCCCTTGGTAAGACTGGTTGTCAGACTGGGCTTCTGATGACCCGTAACGACTGTCTAAGATCTACGAAAGATAGCTGGGACCAACGGCTTAACATGCTTTCCGAGGCACGGAAGGGTCTTGGTATGTAAAGATGGTCACCCATCCACGGACAACCGCGGCAAGCGTAGCTTAACCTGATCGGTTAACCCGTGCGGCTGTTATTACTTAGCCACCAGCCCTTCTACAAATACTTATATAATGATTAAGAATAGAGAGAACAGTAAAGAATAGCACCACCCTATTTCTTCCTGTGGATGTCGTAAGAGGCGACTAAGGGACTTAGAATTGGCAACAGCGTTCTCTATGCATTTTGCGACCACACTGCGATCGCCAACCCGCCTGCTAAGTGTTGCGATTATGGCAAACCCCCCCGAATCGGGGAAGACTTATGACCAGCAGTGGTAGTCTTTCGGCTGAAATGATGATGATGATGATGAATTATAATTATATTCTTTATATTTAACACCCCAACTGTATTTTAAAGAATGAGAATCGCACTTCAAAAATCAGCTGTTTAGTGTAGATTGTTACGTAACCTCACTTTTCCTAAATCTTATTTAACTCGGTTTTCAGATTGCCAAAACCTGCAAAATTTTCAGTGATTGTTTAATAATTTAGTACCTATCAATAGACACCAATTTCATCTTTTTACATCCAGGCCCAAGATTATATGAAAGCGTATCCGTCTCCTTTGTTCCTATGGACAAACAACGGTGTGTACCTATGGACTGTCCACAGGTACAAAATAGTGTTTGTACCTATGGACAGTTCCAGTTTATTTATTTTTTTATATCTTACTAATCTTATACCTTTCAGTGCCTCGCAGTAAAACTGGTATAAAAAGAAAAGGTATATGTCTAGAAACCCTCAAAGAAGCTGTAAACGAAGCAAAACAAGGGAATTCAATAAGAAAAGTTGCTGAAAAATATAAACTGCCAAAATCTACAATTTTCAAATATTTGAAGCTTCACACGGTAACAAAGATTTAAATAAAGACTCGTTTCAATTATTAAAAAATGACGTAAGGAAGGTTTTTTCTCCGGAAGAAGAAAGAAGTGTTGCTGTGTAAATATCTAAGAAAAGCTGCATTCCTACATTTGGGTTTGACTACAAAACAATGCAAAGAACTGGCTTATGCATATGCAGTATCAACATCGAACAAAAATATACCTAGTAGCTGGGAATTACACAGGATGGCTGGAATTGGATGGCTGCGAAATTTTAGACAGCGCTTTCCAGAATTATCATTGCGTAAACCCGAGGCAACCAGTATAGCAAGAGCGACTAGTTTTAATAAATTTAATGTGACAGCATTCTTCAATAATTTTGAATCTGTCATGAAAAGATATAATTTTGCACCAGGCTCGATATACTGGGTGACTTTTTTTAGCGTCTTGAAAAAAAATGGGGGTAATAGGTGAACGGAATAGAAGCTTTTGGCATAGAAATTTTTATTTTTTTTATTTTTGAATAACATGTAATTAAATTGATCTAGTAATAAATACTACACATTTAAAGTAACATTTTCATACTAGAACAACAAAAACAGAAATTTGGAAAAAAAAAACAAAAAAAAAAAAAAACCATCGAAACTCAAATCATACGCACCCTACTCAATGCGCGGCATGTATCATTGATTTCGGAGCGCGGTCCTACCCTTTGAAGCCGGCCGATAGGCGGCCTCATTGATCTTTCGTAGGCGCACGAGCCGCACACGCATCCCTGTCCACCCGCGTCCCGCGCTCCTTTAGTCACCTACGATGAATCTGAAGGCCTTCCTGCCTTCTATTCTAGTTACACAACACACCACATGAAGGTCGAGACGGTAAAAAATGTCAACCGGTATAATGTAGATGAAACTGGTGTGTCCACGGTTCACAAGCCAAACAAAGTGTTGGCCCCTAAAGAAATACGTCAACTCGGAAAAATGACGTCAGGAGAGCGAGGAGTGAATACAACAATGATTGCCTGCGTCAATGCTGTTGGTAACTCCATACCTCCAGTATTTATTTTTCCGAGGGTTTTCTTTAAAGACAACATGCTGAAAGGAGCTCCACCAGGTTCATGGGGTGTTGCTAATCAGTCTGGATGGGCCACAGAGTCAATTTTTCGTAAGTTTTTGGCCCATTTCATCGAAATTGCCAAACCAAGTACAGATGATCCAGTTCTCTTAATAATGGACAATCACGAAACCCATATTTCTATAGAAATCATCGATAAAGCCAAAGAAAATGGGATCATCCTTTTGACACTGCCCCCACATACATCAAACAGGCTGCAACCATTAGATAGAACAGTTTTTGGGCCTTTCAAAGCCCAAATCAGTCAAGCTGCAGACAGATGGATGCTAAATCATCCCAGGAAACCTATAACAATTTATGATGTAGCAGAACTAGCAGGAGAAGCATATGGACTCTCATTTTCTCCAAAAAATATAGTGAAAGGTTTCGAAGTTTCGGGCATATGTCCATACAACCGAGATATCTTCTCAGAAGAAGACTTTTTTGTTCATATATAACCAATCGTTCAGAACCAACTCAAAGAGAACAAGAGACTTCAACAACACTTTCACTTCAACAATTAGATAGTCAAACTACCATTCAAAATGATCTTGCTTCTACACTCAATATTTCTGTCGAAAATGATTACCAGGTGCAATCTGGAGAACTCGTTTTGCTAACTCCTGCAAAAATTACACCTGAAACCGTACGCCCTTTTATTAAAGCTAATCCGCGAAAAGCTGCTGCACGAGGACGAAAACCTGGAAGAACAAGAATTTTAACAGATACGCCAGAAAAGAATGTGATATTAAATGACTCTTTAAAAAAGACCACCAAGAAGAATATATCTAACCTGAAAAACCCGAAAATAGCTAAAAATACCCCTACTACTATAGATATTTCTCAACCAAGTACTTCTACAGATAACACTAGTTCCTCCAATATAACGGAAATTCCGCTTTCAGTTGCCAGTTGCTCAAAGTCTCTTACTAAAAAGATTGAAATATTGAAACAAGAAAAAATATCCTATGTTATGTGTCTGAAATGTAAAATATATGCCATAGATAGTAAAAAAAATGCTTAAATGTAGTCTATGCCATCATAATTATCACAATAAGTGCGTTCCACAGTCACACAGACAGAATTTTGATTCTGACGATGAGAGTGAAAGTTTTGTATGCATGGCTTGCTTTGTATTAGCAGATGATAGCTTTAGTGATGAATCTACTAATAATTTGTTTGAAGAGTGTCGTAAAGCTTACGAATAATATTGTAACAATGTATGTACATTTGTTTAAGATACTTTTAGAGGTCCATTGTTATGTTTTTTATTTTATTTTATTTGATTAAAGTGTTCCGTCCCTAGGTACAACAAAGTCCATAGGAACACATTTGCTGTCCATAGGTACAATTGGATTGTGAACCTGTGGACATAATCGTAGTTTTTAAGAAAAGTTGATTATTTTCATGAGAATAAGTCATATCGAGATTTAAGCTGATTTTTAAGAAAGACTGATTATTATGTATGACAAGAGATTCATTAGTAAATAATAAAAGTTATACAGTTCAGATTTAAAAATTGTTTTATTTAGATTTTTGGAAAATGACCATAGGTACAGCACTTGCCCCTACTCAAAAGTGACGTTTGGGTAGGTATACGAAATTAAAGTTTAAGAGCTGCTCAAACATTTAAGCAGCCCTTAAATATTTGAGAGACGTTTCAGTATTCGGCCGGCGTCTTTCAATACGTACTGTGTTCTGAGCATTGAAATGTAACACCAAGAATTACGTCTAGTTCCAAAATAGCGTAAGCACGAAACTGTCAACATAATGTTTTTAACCTTATTGTTTGGACTTTAAGTTTCAGTTTAGAATAAATAATTTTGTACTTATATAAAAATGACTTTTAATTTTCAAGCAACATTTTAAATTTATTGCTATTTACCTTTCTCCGATGACAGAAGGACTTAAATATGAATGTTTTGCAATCATAATTAAACTTTATGGTTGAGTGTTAAGGATTATAATAAACTGAAGTTACTTATATTATGAAACGTTTTTCTATATTTCGTAGTAAGAAATACAAATGTGTAAGTGTGTGCAAACGTGGCCACTTGAGCGCCTTATTTTTGTTCCTGATCCTTAATCTAGTGGTATTATTGATCGAAGCTGACAAAGGATAAAAATTGCTTTTTAGCGTTCCATACGTGGGGTTTTCTATTTCTAGAATTTTTTTATTTATATAATAACGGTGCCAAAGGAAGATACGATTTAATATTTATTTACTTCATTGTTTTTTCTAATAAAAATATAGTACAATAAAAATGTTTATTGATTTAGAAAAATCCCTTAAACATGAATCGTAATTATAATTAAAGCCGGATGGCCACATTTGTGCACATAAAGAAAAACAAGTTTTTCTGAAAAACTTAACTTCCAGGATTTTTTTTTTCCTAGTCCTTAATGCCTATTATAATACTGACAATTTACTTAAATCTGTACGAGAAAATAAAAAAATCAGGTCTGAAAGGGTTAAGTAGTTAAGTTCCCCGATTATGTTACTGATAGTATATTATATTAAAATTGGTGTTATTAATTAGCATACTATAAAAAAAGAACCTCAAGCTGATTAAAAATACGTTAAAATAAATATTATACTCGTAATATGATAAATAATACTAATTATAATGTTCAGAAGCAATAAACGTTCAGTTATTAGACGCATTTATATACTCAACATGCGTATAATCTTTAATAAAAGTTATTCTTTGTAAAATAATATTTTGTTTCAATTTTAATGCTTCCTAATTTTTCCGTGAGTTACATTTTTGTATAAGTGAGTAACGTTACCAACTGGGCTCCACATGAGTTGCGGTTGATTATTTTTACTTCTACCGTTTAAATAATATTAGTATAGAAATACAGATTAAATACAATCTATGGGTTTTTGGGAAGAGCTTTTCTTTAGAAAACAAACCTAACTTTGCTGCCTACCGGATTCGTGAAAAACATTTTAATATGGAGGACATTCGACAACCACTAAATCGAAAACTTTTAACAAAGAATGCCCTTCCTTTATAGATGC
Source organism: Aporophyla nigra (assembly GCA_947507805.1). Lineage (NCBI taxonomy): Eukaryota > Metazoa > Arthropoda > Insecta > Lepidoptera > Noctuidae > Aporophyla > Aporophyla nigra. The sequence continues at coordinate 5,639,496 of OX382292.1, read as the reverse complement.
TGCCAAGCTTACAAAGTACCGTTCCAAGAGGTTCTCTAAAGGAAGACCAACTAACTCAAACTGCTCCGTCGATTGGAGTTAAAATTGGACACAGACTGAAAATGCAGCGAATGAAAGTTATGCTCAAACCTCAACGAGTCTCTCTTGCAACAATCCAAGGAACAGAAAATTGAAGGCTGAACTCCGCCAATGTAGAAAGAAAATAAAAGAAATGAAAACAAAACACAAAATGCTGAAGAAAGTACTTTCCATCAACTTTGCGATAAAGTTTTGAACAATAAACTAGCTCTCAAAGGAAATCGATATAACCACGACTAAATCATTTACTGCTTAAATTCAACCCACAACCTTATCAGTTTTTGCAAAGTGCTTTATGACTTCCCTGTCCTTCAACATTGTACAAACATTCTTTCCCAATCACAACTGAAATTAATGAAAGTGCTATTGTCTTTTCTTAAAATGAAAGTTGCACAAATGATAGAAGCAGTAAAAAATTGTTCAGTTATGATGAATCCGGCAGAGACGCAGCTAACTTTTTAATTATGTTGAACGATTTATTCAATTCTTTGAATACATCTAATTTGAGACATAGTTATGAATATAAAAGAGCGTATACTGGCGATGCATCACAAAAGGCATATTTCAAAAAGATTATACTTAAGCTTTTTTCAAGAGTTAAAATTAATAAACCCAAAGAATGGCCGTGGCCACACATCAAGTTTTAGATTCATTGAAAGATTCCAAATTACTATCACATCCTGCTTGCATGCTCTTGTTTGATGACTTGCGGGTGGAACGCTATAATTTTCTTATGACAAGAAGATGCACTCAAGACGCTCTTGAAAATTTATTTGGACAGATACGAACAAAAAACGGCACAGCTCTAAATCCAACGTGTAGACAGTTTGCATCGGCATTTAAATTTCAATTATAGAATTTCATATTTTTAAAATATAAATATAATATTTACAATCGAAGAAACTCAAGTAGGTAGATGAAATACTTTATGCGGGTAGCCCAGCCCTATCGCGTCTACCGCGTGTTTACGTACCGCGCGTACTGTAGGTAGTTATTTTAAGGATAGGGCCGAGTCACAATGCTGTTAGATATTATTACCGTGCTCAAACTAACAAATTCTGTTTATAATAAGAATATGACACCGCAAACCAAAACATCAGCGGTGACTACCACCGACCGCAATGTCACGCAATCGACATCGAACTCGAATTCGACTACCACGGACGCGACTGCACTGCGTAGCAACAACAAAAAACCCGTAGACCCCGTTGTAGTTATTGCAAGGTATTTGGGCATGTTAGTGATGACGTGATGAGTGTCGTAATCGCGATACTACTGGTAAAAATGATAGCGAGACTACGCCTAAGGAGTTACATTGTTTGGCTCCGCAGCCAAACAAAAAAAAGTTGCGGTAAACAAAGCGTTGTAAGATTAAAATATGAGGTTTGCGTGAAAACATTTTCGAAACCAGATGAGAAAGCATCTTTCAACACTGTTGATGTAGATTTTTTTGTCATGATGATAATAGCAATAGTAACATTGGTGCGAGTGATACTGCTTCGTGCGTGAGAGTCAAAATGGCGGGTGTACCATAGCGAATCAAATTATACCAATTACCAAAAAAATGTACCTAAAACGTACTATTTTGTACCTAGCTCAAAAAAATCTGTACCTCCTTCAGAACCAAATTATTTCGAAATCAAGGTACACCCGCCATATTGACATCAAGATGGCGGGTGTACTTTAATATTTTATCGTTTAACCATTACTCATAAAATATTATTACACCAAAAAATTGTACCTAAAAAGTACCTCAAGTAAAAAAAAAACACACTTGATCCGTTGGTTAGTTCCTGAGAAATGAAACAACCGTTTCTTGTGTATAGTAAACACGATAATTATCATGATATATTAAAATAGTTATATATATTTATATCGTGTGTAAAAAGACAGTTACCGAACCGAAAGCCGAAACTCCACATGCGAGAGCACGTTCGCGTTACATTGCGCGCAATAAAAATGGTTTTTCTTTTCATATGCCTAAAAATAAAAGTCGTTTCAAAGCAATCATTTTTGCGCAAAGCTACTTTGTTAGACGTACAGTATGCCTAGTTAACGGCTTTGTGATGTGTCTTTTTACACCCTCTATTTTACGGATATTTTTTAATTACAAATTGTAAGCCCACGAATAATTATTATATACTTATTGATAAGTTACAAGCAGTCATCCGCAACTAGCAACTAGCTTCGTAAATGCACATTCATGATGAAGTATATGCGGGTAGTTGATAAACAATTAGTAATTTGCACATCGTTTCCTGATTAATACGAGCTTCATACTTTATAATACGCAGATAACTTTATTACCGTTCACATAATCATCACGTAGAATTAATCACTATGAAACGCGGAAAAAAAAACGTTGTTGCATTAAACGAACAGAAAAAAGTGGTTTGTAAATACAAACAACATTTACCATCGATTAATTGTTTACCTTCACCGTGTAGTGAAATATTTTCAAAAATGTCTAGTGAACTTCAACAACAAATATCGCCTAAAGCACTTTATTTATCGATTAAAAGAAATTTTGAATACTTTCTTCCTGCGAAGGATGAAAACAGTGAAGATAAAAATTATGTAGGCTCAGAGAATAAAACGGAAGACGAAGATATATCAATTACGAAAGATGTTGATACAGAAAAAGAGATTGAAGAAGAAAATTTTTATGTCGTCGATAAAACTAGACGTAGTGAAGAAGGTAAATCTTTTAATTTTTCACTTGATTTATATCAATGGAGAAGAATTCGCCCAATCTCAAAATGCTCTGTTCGTATGAGATCCAATAATCAAGTCAAACAAAACAAGTGGATATTACCTAAATATGAGTGGGCAGACTTGTTAAGGGAAAAAATTTGGGAAAAAACTAAATCTCCTTGTAGTTGGTGCTTTAAAACCTATTATGTTAAATGTAATGAAAGAGTGACTTTTCTCGGTGCATGTAAAGAATGCAATGCTAAAATAAAAATAGTGATTACATATCCTACAGAAAATATTGCTTCTTGCACCAGTTTAATTAATGATTTTGATAAAAATATTAAACATAATTTAAGAAGAAAAATAAAATTGTCATCCATAAAGCGCAAAGAATTGATGGAAAAAATGAAATATGAGGCTCCGATAGCAGTTCATAAACAATTAATTAGTCACGCAATGGAAGTTGGGGATCCTCAGCCACCCCATCTACCTTCACATGGAAGTTTACGTCAGATAAAACATGAAACTAATCTTAGTGAGTATTACCATAAAGATCCAATTTTGGCTTTATTGTACATGGCTCAAAACGTAAAACCCTATAATGATTATATTAGACACATAACAATTCATCCACATTTTTATATTTACTATTGGTCAACGTCACAAGAAATATACTACAATCAATATCATAAAAATCACAGAGTTATACTGAGCATCGATGCAACTGGTAGCATTTTTAAGGAAACTGAGTTAATTGTGAAAAATTACTCTTTGCTGTACGTCGCTGTAATGTACAGCGAAGAAAATAAAAGAAGTGTTCCGGTTGCTCAAATGATTTCTAGTTCTCAAACGATGGATACTATATTAAATTGGCTAAAATCATGGAAAGGTCAGAAATCAATTCCTAACGAAGTGATTTTGGACCAATCTTCAGCGCTAATAGGAGCCACGATCAAAGCTTTTACTGAACATAAGTGTACTAATGATTATCTTGTAGAATCGTTCAGGAAACTTGACGCTGACGAGACTTCACCCGAAGCCTTATATGTTCGCATTGACACAAGCCACTTTGTAAAAACAATATACAACCTTAACTGTTTTCGGAATGTGGACCAAAGAACTAAAGCGTTTTATTGTAAGTGTATTTTGTATCTTAAAAATCTAGATGACTATAGAACTGCAAAACAAACAATTTTAGATATAATAACCGTAGCTCTCAATAAATACGATAGTATTGGATCTCCATGCGATGAAGCTAAAACAAGGTTAAAAATATGCGGTAAAACCATGAATCTTCCAGACTGTAAAGATTTGGAACATAGTTTGCCAGAACCATTACTTACATTGAATGAAATTAAAGACGTTAAAGAAGAACTAACATTTCCCAAATGGTATCAGGACAAATTAGATCGCGAAAATCTTTTAGTTACATTAACAGATGACGACAGTGACTCCTTCTCACACGAAAACTTATTTTACATGCCTACTTTTATACCAACACTAACCCGGTTAGTACAACAACTACCATTGTGGTCAAATGTGATGATTCCAATATATCATTCAGAAAACCAAACTGCGTCTTCATCTAACGTGGAAAGTTACTTTAAAACGCTCAAGAGATACTTATGTCATATTGACGTGAAATCCAATAGATTGAGATTAGACCAATTTATCGTCAAACATGCAGATTTTATAGATGGGGAATTAAAAGAAGCTATAGGTAAAGTAGAAACTACAGAAAAGGGTGATTTGAAAAAAAGAGAAAATACGAAAGCAAAGGTAAATAAAACAAAAGATGATTTCCCAACAGACTCAATTTTTTCTAAAACACCCTCGTTTTCTGAAAATTGGAAGGGCAAAGGTGAAGCTCGAAAGCCCACGAAGAAAAAAAGAGTCAACATTCATAAACCTGTGCCACTATTGTTAAATGGAACAAGGCTACGAACTGGCATAAAGGATTTACACGTGTCGAATACTTGTGCATTCGACTCGGTTGCACAAGTAATTGCAGTAGGGTGTGTTGAAGGGTTTTATTTAAATACTCATGTACTCAATCATCAAAATGAATTCTGTCAGTTCATAAAAAAAATGGTTGATGTCAAAACTACCAGAACAGATTTATACAAGTACCGTGCACACCTTCTTCAACCATATTTCAAAAAAACAAAAGTTAATCAAAAAGTTGTCATCTCTTGCGAATGCAATGTGGCTTATATTTTTGATAATATTTTGATCGATGCAATTTACAGTGCCTCTGTACAAGAATCATGTACGAATATTGAATGTGTCATTAACAATGTACAAAGAAAAATTGCTTTTCTGCCACTTAATTTTAACATGCCAAATATATCAATGCTCAATCGATCGGCAGAGTCTATGTTATGTGAAGATAATAATTTTGTACAATGTAGACGTAATGACTGCAACGGCATACGAACACTAAAATACGAACTAAGTAATACAATAGCTTTTGAGCTGAATCAAACAGATGTAATTTTTCTTAAAGACATACCTATGGAAATAATATTAAATAATACAAAATACGAAGTTCTTGGATTAATCGAGTTTTTACCGTCCGGCGGTGATGTTACAGACATCCACAATATTGGCCACTATCGGGCTCATTGTCGTCGCAATGCTGAATGGAAATGTTTTGATGATCTTAATAATTTTGTAATCAAAACTCCGAATTCACTTATTGCTAATTGCATTCTGTATGGAAGAAAATAAAGAGGTACCTGATAACTTTGAAGACTCATTCAAGATTTATAATTTCATAATTATCCCTAAAATATATATAAATATTCCAAGTGTTATTACTAAAGTTTTTTCCGAACTTGACAAACATTACCAGCATTTTCGGTTTTTTTAGAATTTTCGAAATTACGCGTTTGAAGTTACAAAAACGCAATAAATCAAACGTATCCAAAGAGCGAAGATGAAAATACCCCGGGCGGGGTTTAACTGGGTTCGCAGTACATTGCGCGAAATAACAGCAATAATTTTTGCGCCAAGCTACTTTGTAAGATGTACAGTATGCGTAGTTGACGGTTATGTGATGTGTGTTTTTACACCCTGTATGTACCTGGATTAATATTATTAATCATAATAATAAAAACCATAAGTAAACGACACACAGTTGTTTTATTTCTCAGGAAGTATCCCACTGATCAAGTGTGTGGTTCTCTTTACTTGAGGTACTTTTTGGGTACAAATTTTGGGTTAAATTCTATTTTATGAGTAATGGTTAAACGTTATAATATTATAGAACACCCACCATCTTGATGTCAATATGGCGGGTGTACCTTGATTCCGAAATAATTTTGTTCTGATGGTGGTACAGATTTTTTAGAGCTAGGTACAAAATAGTACTTCTTAAGTACATTTTTTTGGTAATTGGTATAATTTAATTCGCTATGGTACACCGGCCATGTTTTATTTCTCAAGAACTATCCCACTGATCAAGTGTGTGTTTATTTTTACTTGAGGTACTTTTTAGGTACAATTTTTTGGTGTACTTATATTTTATGAGTAATGGATAAATAATAAAATATTAAAGTACACCCGCCATCTTGATGTCAGTATGGCGGGTGTACCTTAATTTCGAAATAATTTCGTTCTGAAGGAGGTACAGATTTTTTTGAGCTAGGTACAAAATAGTACGTTTTAGGTACATTTTTTTGGTAATTGGTATAATTTGATTCGCTATGGTACACCCGCCATTTTGACTCTCACCTTCGTGCGTTTAGATAACGAATGTGAGAGCGCGAACAGTACCCAATGGTAAAGATGACTTATTTTTGATAAAGAGAGCGATTCTGTGACAAAAAAAAACCGCACAAGTGCAAGTCGGACTCGCCCACCGAGGGTTCCGTACAAATTTGTAGGTACATTTATCAAAAATTGCTTTTTAATTAGTTAAATATCATTTGTTTTATGATTTAATAACAAATGTATAGGTTTAAAATGTTTCCCTACATTTGTAGTATAAGACGGTATTACTTGCCAAATTTCACAGTTCTAGGTCAACAGGAAATCCCAATACATTTTGATTCCCTTGAGAGTGTCAAAATAATATCTAAATGTCATTTTTTGTGGCATAAACGGCTGAATCTTTTTTTCACGTTAACATAGAAGTTTGCTTTTTTCACAACTTCAAGAGATTTTAGACTTGAGTATATCGTTTTAATTGCAACTCGATACCTCCACGCGTCCCCGAGATAAAGGGTCTTGACAGAGAGACGGACGGACAACAAAGTGATCCTATATCTATAACATAAGGGTTCCGCTCGGCCAAAACTAAAAAAAGATTCCGCACTCTCTGTTCATCGATCTCTCGCTGATTCTATGATGGAATACAATGATGTTGAACCTACACATTTGCTCAAATTCCTAATTTTTAACTTTGCGTCAAATTAAACACCAAATTAAAAATGCTTCCTTTTACGATCCAAACCTAACAATATCTTTATGGCTTATGGCGCAAAGCCCGCCTTAAAACAATTTGATTAGATATATATTTTTACTCCTTATTTTACAAATACTATTTTATAAATTTACTACTGTTTGTCAGCTCAAAAACTGAAAACAAGAAATACATTGCAAGAGACAGAGTCATAATGAGTTTGGATGCCACTGGCAGCATTTTGAAAGAATTTGAGCCTCGTCGTGACATGAAAATTATGAAACATCTTTTTACATGTGTGTGTAGTTCAAACTTTTGATGGTAAGAATAGTTTGCCTTTATTACAAATGATATCGGAGAGTCAGACACGGAACACGATTACAAAAAAGCTTAAATCGTGGTTTGAAAAAAAAAATACACCACCAAATGAAGTACGTGCCAACTCTTCTGCGTTAATTGGAGCAGCTGTAAAAGCATTTACTAATCTTTAAACAACGAAGGAATACCTTGATAAATCATTTCAGTTCTTGAATAAACCTAATTGCAAGTATTCTCAGCGTAATATTAGACTTGATACAAAACAATTTCACGAATATAGGTAGGTAGGTATATAGGTTGTTTTAGGTCAATTGCTTGAAAGATATGAAACAATGCAAAGATTTCGAAGTAATCAAAAAAACAGTGAAAGACATGGTTACATCATGCTTAGGGTATCAAAAAATATTGGATCTGTTCACGGCAATGTTTTGACTACTTTTGAGAAGTCAAGAAGCAAGAATGAGGTTAAAAAATGTATCTGTATTCAAAAAGAAAGATAGCATCGATGTGGTCATAAATGAAAATTGTGTTGTTTGACAGCTAGTTGACTTTGACAATCGACTTTCAGTTAATTATTATTAAAAGTGACCCCGCAGCCCCACAGTATATTAAAGCCACCTGCAACGAATCCCTCGTTATAATTCAATAGGGACGCCAAGTATGTACATAATAGTGGCGACTGAGGGAAAACGTGAAATATATTGAAAAACCAGTGAAAACATTGTGAAAAACTGTTTTAGTACAGTGGCGGATATAAGATTCGAGACATTTAATATTAAAAATGGTGATTGGGAATCATATAAAGAACGATTTGGTTATTTTATGTTAGCACAAGGCATAACAGAACTTAATAAGCAAAAAGCCATTTTTTTTGCATCTTATGGTAGTAATCTGTATAAATTAGATATGTCATTAGTGTTTCCGGATAATTTGAGCCAGGTTACAGTAGACCAATGGGTACAAAACTTAATAATCATTTTAGTCCAAGACCAAATGAGATAGTAGAATCATTTAAATTCCACAGTAGGAATCAGGGTAAAAATGAATCAACTCAAGAATACATTGCATAACTTCGGAAAATGTGTAGATTTTGCAACTTACTAGATTTAGAAAGGACCTTGAGAGATAGATTGGTGTGTGGCGTAAATAATGCCAAACTACAAGAAAAGGAGGTGGGTAACCAACCTATTTATTTTACCTAAATATTATTTTACCAAAATATTTTTTAGTCTCTCAAATACTACAGTAAATAGGCTGTTTAACTAGCATTACTTTGTTTTGGTGCATAAAGCGCTTAACAGTTTATTTTATAATGAAAGTTTTAAAAAAGTGCTTAAAATAACAAAACTTCAACGAATTTGCCAAGTTTGATGATTTTTTTTTTTATATGACTTGCTATTTTTTTTTCTTACTATTTTAGAATAGATGTTAAGGTTGATTTCCTAAACTTCACATAAACACAATAACATGACGTCATTAAATACTTTGAATTTTCATGACTTTAATAGGCGAAAAATGTTCTAAACTTTACCCACCTCCTTTGCTGAAAAAGACTAACCTCACCTATGCAACAGCTGTGGAGTTGACATTGCAACCGGAAAGATATGTTAAAGACCTAGTTATCCTGAAAGTATAACCAATTGAGTAGGTATCAAGCACCTTTACTGTGAATGCAAGCAGTGGGGTGGAACCAATGGAGTTAAATGTAGTGGACAAGAAGAAAAATAAGTTATACTGCTACAGATGCGGAGCAAGTCATTTGTACCATAAATGTAAGTTTGTTTCTGTTAAATGCAACACATGCAATAAAGTACCTAGGCCATATTGCAAAAATGTGTAGGAAAAAGAATAATGAAACTGTTGACATCAAAGAGATTCAGGAATTTTTGAATGGGATATACGATATACTGTGTGGGAGAAATATACCTTTTACTGGCTATATAATTATGTAGACCATCATCTGAATAACAAATTAGTCAAGTTCGAGGTTAATTCCGGCTGTTCTTATACAATGATGTCAAGGGAACAAGCAGAATTAATCTGGCCAACTGGGTTGAATTTACAGGAATGCAAGCTCAACTTGCACACCTGGACTGATTCTAAAGTGCAGGTGCATGGCAGGACCAAAGTTTTTATTGAATACAAAAACTGGCAGGTATTAAAGGAGTGACTGTTTTGTTAGATGATATTTTAATAAGTGGCAATAAGATGTATCATAATGCAAGGCTGGAAAAGGTTTTGGCGTGTTTAAAAGATGTAGGACTCAAGTTAAACCGAACAAAGTGTGAGTTTGCAACAAATAAGTAAGAACTTCTCGTTATGTGGTACCTACATCAAGATGGTATTGATGGTAATGACTGCATAATATGGGAAACTCGGGTGGTCGTTACGGGAGCATATATGTTACAGGCTTTACGCAAGACTCACGATGGCATAGTGATATCAAAATCAAGAAGCTATTTTTGTTGGCCAGGGCTGGATCATGAGATTGAAGCATTAGTGGCAAATTGTCTGCCAGGGTCGCGAGATTTGTTCGAAAAAGATACCGTAGCCCTGGCATATGGGCAACTGAAGGAACACGGGTGGGTTTCAGTCAGTAAAAGTCTGAAACGCCCTTCCGCTCCACCCTAGAGCAAATTGGCAAATTGTGACAGCTGTCAGGTAAATATAATAAAAATATGCCAGTAAACACGGGACATTCTTGGATCACCCCGTCGAACCCATGGCAACGTTTACATATTGATTTTGCTGGTCCAGTTGACAAAAGAATATTACTAATTGTGGTGGATCCACACTCGAAATGGCCAGAAGTAAAAATAGTTAAATCAACATCAAGTGTATGTGCAATTAAGGCTTTAAGAGAAATCTTTGCCCAGCAAGGATTGCCACAAGTAATAGTATCAGATAATAGAACGGCATTCACTTCTTAACAATTCAAGAATTTTATGAAATGCAATGGCATTCAACATTATATTGACTCCACCCTATACGCCAGAGGTGTCCATACGGTCGACCGCGAGAGGTTTGAAGGTCGATCGTCGAGGATAGGTAAAATTATTAGTGATCGACCTTAAATCTGTAGCTCTTTGAGTAAAAAAAAGCGACGAACAGAAACATGAAGTTTAAAAAAAAAAACTATCTGATTAGCGTTCTCTCTTTCGCGAGATGGAGCACGCGCAGTAGGTCGTCAACTCAACGCAGCCGCGAGGCACCTATCTAAGCTACTCGGTGCGCAGGCGGCGCGGGGCGCGGCGAGCGGGGGCGGCCGAGCCGCCAGCTCGCCAGCTCGCCCGCCGCTCGCGGCGGCAGTGAGCGAGTGAGCGTCATTTATTTCGGTCAGTTACGTAACAGAGCGAGAGTTGGGTTGATACACGTGTGTTTTCTTTTGATTGTGGGTGGATGACTGTGAACCTCTGAAGCAATGAGTGGGCCAAAAAAATCCAAAACATATCACTTCAATCCAGAGTGGGAAGAAGAATTTTTCTTCACTGTGGTAAAAGAAAAACGTGTTTGTTTGATATGCCGATTTGCAATCGTCACACCTAAACGTGGAAACTACGAGAGACATTATAAAACCGTACATAAAAAACATGAAGACAGTTTCCGACGTAACAGTGATTTACGAAAATCTAAATTGAAAGACATGAAGCGTTCTTTGGCAGGTGAACAAGCCATGTTTACAAAGCTATTGGAGAAGTCGAAAGAGGCCACTATTGCATCATACAAAATAAGCCACATTTTAGCTAAAAATAAAAGCCATTCGAAGATGGACTGATGCTAAAATAATGCTTTGTTGAAGCAGCTGAGTCTCTGTTCGTAAATTTCAAAAATAAAGCTGAAATAATTTCAGCCATTAAAGACATTCAACTATCCCAGCACACCGTAACTAGACGTGTTGAAACCATCAGCAAGAACATGGAAAATTAAACCATGAATTATCTCAGAGACTGCACCTACTTTTCTCTACAATTTGATGAATCAACAGACGCAACGGACGTGGCGCAACTGTGCATTTTCATACGCATGGTGTTTCCAGATATGACCGTCAAAGAAGACTTTCTAACAATGATTCCGTTGAAAGAATGTACTCGAGGAGTAGATATCTATGATTCATTTCTTAAATTCACACAGGAAGTTAAAATGCCGCTGTATAAACTTGTGTGCATAACCACAGATGGAGCTCCAGCCATGACAGGCAACCATAACGGATTCACTGCACTGTGTCGAGCTACTGAAGACTTTCCTAGCTTTTTTGCTTTTCACTGTGTGATCCATCAGCAAGCACTTTGTGAAAAAATATTAAACATGAAAAATGTCATGACTATAGCCTTCAAAATAGCAAACTCCATCCGAGCGAGAAGTTTGCAGCGGCGACTATTTAAGCACAACTGGAGAGTAACGAATTGGACCATACCGACTTACTTTGGCAAGATTTTACGAGCTACTACCAGAAATAATAATATTCCTAGAAGCCAGAGGAGACAATGCTGAAATGCTGAAAAAAGGAAAATGGCAGAGCGATTTGGCTTTTTTAGTCGACATAACAAAGCACCTCAACGATATAAACCTGGAGTTGCAAGGAAAAGACAAAAATATTGTTGACAAGATGAGCTCCATAAATGCATTCAAGCGCAAGTTGCAACAACTAAAGGACGAAATTAAAAACAAAGACTGCAAAAACCTCCCAACGCTGTTATTGCAACAAAACTCTGCTAGTTTCGTGACATATGAAGAAGTGACAAAAATTCTCAACGAATTCGAAAGACGCTTGGCAGATTTAAATAAAATTGAGAATATTATGTAATTCATGTCATACCCATTTAACTGCACGAAAATACAACAAATCTCTTCTAGCAGTAGTGACTTGTTCAAAATGGAACGTACAGCACTTGAAGATGAAATGTTGAAGCTCATTTCGGATATCAACTTAAAAGCTAGAGCTGGCGACAGTAATCCTTCCTGCCGGCGTAGCATGACCAAATCTATATATATTCTACCAAGGACAAAAAAAGTTCCTTATAAGGTAAAGGCACCAGTACTGGACAATGAACCAATAATGGACAAAAAATAAAGTACCGTAAACGTAGGTTACTTTAACCCTTAGGGGCTACTATGGCCCAAATCAAGAAAAGATTTTGATTTCCCGCCTTTATTTTGGAGTTGACAGATACCGACGTAGTTTGTACTAAAATTCATAGATGGCGATATAGGCGTGTCGGTAAACAGTTTATGGTCGCTAATTCGTTCGTTTTTAACGGTCAGTAGTGTTGACAAGTTGTGACCTGCAAAGTGCAAGAATTTTGTGTGTGCAAACTTTGTATCGTAACAAAATTTTAAGGTAAGTCTGGCTGTCTCTTTGTAGTTGGTCGTATCAGAAATGTAAAGGAGATGCGTAATGCCAGATATTGTCCAGTTTTACGAACTTTTTGGTATTAAAATTACAGATATAAAAGTGCAGGGTACTTTGACCCGCAAGTGTAGGTATCTTTAGCCCATGGGCCAAAGTAACCTACAGTTATAGAATTTCATATAATTTCTTGATTATCGTTTTAAAATAAGTTTCTTTTCCTTTTCAGATTCTAAAATATAGATATATTGATATGGTGAAGCAATCAACATGCCAAGACACTACAAAAGAAAAGTAGGAAATCGCAGATACGTGGATTATTCCAAGGAGCAACTCGTAGAATGTTTGGCTAGGATACGATCCAAATCACTAACACAAAGAGCTGCTGCTGACCTATATGGCATTCCTCGCAGCACGTTAAAACTCAAATTAAAAAAAATAGATGGCAACAAGCCTGGTCACCCAACAGTGTTTTCTGAAGATGAAGAGAATTCATTTGTGGCCCATATAACTGCTTTATCAGAGTTTGGGTTCCCTTTGACTGACGTTGATCTCCAGTTTATTGTTAAAGATTATTTATCATCACAAGGAAGAGAAGTAAGACAATTCAAAAATAATGTTCCGGGAAGAGAGTGGATAAAAGCTTTTCTCAGAAGACACAAGAGTTTGTCAAAGCGTTTTGCAAATAATATAAAAAGAATCAGAGCTCAAGTTTCAGAAAATAATATCAAAGAATTCATCGAAAATGTGAGTACGGAAGTAGACTCAGTTCCACCTCAAAATATTTACAACTATGATGAAACAAATCTGACAGATGACCCAGGAAGAAAAAAAGTTATATGCAGGCGTGGATCTAAGTACCCAGAAAGTAGGATATTATTGGGCATCCTACTCCACCTTCGTTCCTTCGGCTCACTCCGTTCGCCTCGTCACTCTCGGTGAAGTAGAATACCCAATAATATTAATATTTCTGATATAGATGACTGACCTCAAATTCAACTCTCGGATTCATTTCATTATACTCACCAACTTAAAAACACCTACCTACTTTAAAACTTTACACGTTAACATAATCAGGTTTAAGTATATCTGAACGAACCAGTTATCTAAAATTCAGGACAGATTGACTCACGTCTCTCCACATACTTAGGGATGGTGCATTATCGCTTAGTGACACACACACCCGTTTTCGTGACCAGATTGGCTCGAGAACATCTGAACTTTAGGATACCGCATACATTAAACTAAATTTAGGATAGATTGTCTCATGTCTCTCCACAAAAGTAAAATAGCACGCACCCTTAGGTCCACACACATTTATTCTGTGACCAGATTGGTTCGAGGACATCTAAATTTAGTTTAACACATTACAGACGATACATACTTTTACATCAATACGCTCACCTGCTTTAAAACTTTACACGTTAACATAATCAGGTTTATATCTGAACGAACCAGTTATCTAAAATTCAGGACAGATTGACTCATGTCTCTCCACATACTTAGGGATGGTGCATTATCGCTTAGTGACACACACACCCGTTTTCGTGACCAGATTGGCTCGAGAACATCTGAACTTTAGGATACCGCATACATTAAACTAAATTTAGGACAGATTGTCTCATGTCTCTCCACAAAAGTAAAATAGCGCGCACCCTTAGGTCCACACACATTTATTCTGTGACCAGATTGGTTCGAGGACATCTAAATTTAGTTTAACACATTACAGACGATACATACTTTTACATCAATACGCTCACCTGCTTTAAAACTTTACACGTTAACATAATCAGGTCTATATCTGAACGAACCAGTAATCTAAAATTCAGGACAGATTGTCTCATGTCTCTCCACATACCTGGGGATGGTGCATTGTCGTTTAGTAACACACACACCCGTTTTCGTGACCAGATTGGTTCGAGAACATCTGAACTTTAGGATACCGCATACATTAAACTAAATTTAGGACAGATTGTCTCATGTCTCTCCACAAAAGTAAATAGTGCACACCCTTAGATCCACACACATTTTTCTGTGACCAGATTGGCTCGAGGACATCTAAATTTTAGTTTAACACATTACAGACGATACATCCTGTTACATCAACACGCAAAAATCAAGTGGCAAGCGTGGTCCCACGGATAGTCGATCCTTGTCCCGTATGCATAAAGCTAAGGCGCAGATACACTTGCAACGGCAGCCGGATCAGAAACGCATCAACGGTTAACAATCATTAGTGCCTATATCAGTTTTTACGTAACACTATTGGTTCATAACCGTCGGTATCTCACATTATTGAATCTGTCGTACAAACTGTATGTGAATCCACTGCTGTAGTCTGTTCCGTAGACGGTAACCGTACCCGGTGGTTGTCAGTTTTATGTGTATAATCAGCTTTATGTATAAGTCGGCTTTATTAGTTCGAATCGACAAATTTCAATGACAATGGAATGCACGCTTCCCACGTTCACATAAATTGCATTCCATGCATTTTTATTGTTAAGTAATATGATCATCATGTTGTAAACACTAAATTAGTCTTTTATAGAACTTCCTACATTTATTATTTTCGTATATTTTTAAAGTTTGTAATCGCTTCTAGTTTTAACGTGTTTCATTCTTCTACGTAGGTACTAAGATTATATATTTTTATTTATATGAATTATATATTTTAACATAATTTTGTATCAAGTACGACACGAATTATTGGTCGCACCATCTGCCACTTGATATAGAGTGCGATTTAAAATTAATTAAAAGACCTTGAAAAAAGAGAACACTATACAATAAGGTTATTTGGGATAATAGGAGTAAAGAATAAATTGATAAATACATTGGAGAAGCATTGAAATCATAAAGTTAATTTTATTATTGATAAATTGGACAACTATAAAACCATAACTCAGACACGTACTTTCGATTCCTACACGATACCTACAGTTTCTTGGTTTCTTTCATTGCAGGTGTAAGTGATTATTTAATAAAAACGAATACGAAACGAATGAAAATGTTATAAGTGAGTAAACTAACTTACTATTCACTAGTTTTTATATGATGATTATAACTTCCGAGTTTATCTGCAACTTAAAATTACTTGGGATCGGGTTCACTTTGTCGGCTTTATTTTTCAGTTCTCAATACTTATGACACAGTAAAAATAAAAGAAGCAGAAGTATGTCTCGGCATTGACATTGAAAGAAATTCATTCAGGTGTCATTTAGGCGAATGCCCAACGTCGAAATGCCGACTGAGTTGATAATATAAAAAATGATATTTCTGGTTTCAATATTGATGAATGCAAATATCCATACACTGAATAATACAGTTGATAATTTCGTGTTAAATTTCTAGTAACTAAATATTGCACCCTTCGCGTATGTGCGTCACTGTCACCCTCCGAGACTGTTGCGTATTGTGCACACTGAAATTTCGAAGCGCGTCATTTCGACCGTTTTCTATGAAGTTAAACTACTGTAACTTTTTATTCAGTGTCAATTAACAAATTACAATTTAGCAAAATTGATATGCAATCAATACGGATAAATATGACGTAAACGTCATATTTTATTATACAACTGTAAGACTTGTATACTTAGAGTTTAAAATTGAAATGATCAATTTTGTGCTGAAATTGTATTTTTTGTGTATATAAACGAATTAATTTCAATCAATAAATTACATTCGCTCCGGAATCTTCAAAGTGACAAGTAGTACTAGTGGTACTTTAATATCGACTTTCTAACATGTAAGTGAGTACTTCTTAATTTTAAATTTGAAGTCATAATGCTCAGCTACGGACCTGGTTTTTGCCTGCCGGCTGTTGTAATTATCATGCCCTATTTATCCATCGTGACTGCTACTCAGCTACGGACCTGGTTTCTGCCTGCTAGTTGATGTAACTGTTATCGTCCTGTCATAAATTGATAGATTTCTTATTTATTGTATTTCAAAAAAGACCTTATAGGTTTTTATACTAAACATGTCTTTTTTTGTTGTGTATTAGGTCTGACTCCGACGTTTCCCGTATGTCTGACTACATAAAGAGCCCGGCGACTGATACAAAGGTCGTGTCGAGAAGGACCCTGCCTACGAAAAAAACAACAAAGCGCAAAGCTTCCTCGGTCGTAGAATCAGAATCAAGGTAGTTTATCAGTACTCTTTATCTGACTTATCCCTTTTCATTAGTCTCACATATTATATTATAACGTAGATCTCAATAGAGAAATTTTATTTGTAACAATAATTTTAAGTAAATACATACTTACTTATTTTATCATACAACATAAGTTTGTATCTAGAAAAGTGTTTCTTCTAGATTATTAAAATTCAATTATAATTGTTTACAGTAACAAGAAACCGGGGAGCACCGACCTTTTCGGTTTAGAAGACTTTGGCAGCCTTCCTCCGAAGTCGGTGTTAGCTTCATCCTTGCTGTCCCGCGTAGCCAACGGGAAGGTACGACGGACAGCGGATCTAAGCGGTGCCTTTTACGTGGAACTCAAGGTATTTCATAAAGAAAATATCATCTCCATTGCTCCTGAGGAGCGCTGGAAGAAGGCAGAAGTTGCCTTGAAACTGCAACTGGAGAAAGGTAGCTCACAGTGGAACTCGCTACAAAAATTCATGCACAAGGCTCATGAGTTGTTCAATGACTCAGAGCCTGTATATTATAGTGATAAAATAAATTTTAAATTTAGTTAGGTAATCACTTAAAATTTAAATTGGGACACCTAAAATTAATCTTTATTTTTAAACTTAGTAGGTAATTAATTACGGTAGGATGCCTTAAATTCTGGTACAAGGCTTAGGAGTTGATCAGAGACTCAGAGGCTGTATATTATAGCGTTAAGATACATTTTAAATGTACTTAGGTAATTAATTTAAAATTAATATTTAGGACATCCTAAATAAATCTTTATTTTTAACTTAGCAGGTAATTAATTACGCTAGAATGCCTTTCTGCACTGTTTGTAACACATCTGTTGAGCGCAGTCACTGGACAGGTCATCTACGCAGTACCAATCATAAAAATAAAAATATTTCATACGTTTGCGAAGGTGTTGAATTAATTAATTCTGCATTCTTAAATCGTATAGCTTCTTATAGAATTATTGACACTAGTGAAAATTATTCTTTAGATTCGTTTTTGAATAATAATCAAGAAAAAATCAAGACATTAATCAACAAATCTCTTAAAGATCATGTATGTCTAAAAATTAATTTTGAATATTTTGCTTTGTTTTTGATGGTTAAAAATGATAGTCAGGAGATGAAATCATTTGCTACAAAGAATTATGTGGTACATCAGAATTATGAATATGATTCATTGACATCTCAGGTTAGAAACACGTTGAAAAAAAAATTAGAAGAATTTCAAGATCGTGACAGTGGCTGGACATTTTTAAACAGTTCGCATTTGGAAGTTAATGTTAACAAATATCAACCTTTACGCGGCTCAAGCTTTATCGAGTTGCCGACCGCAATTAAATCAAAAAAAGCATGTATTAATATTCGCAATAAAGATAATTATTGCTTTTTATGGTCAGTTGTTGCTGCTTTATATCCAGCTAAAACTCATCCTGAAAGAGTATCGTCTTACCCCAATTTTCAAAGTTTGTTAAACATAAAAGACATTCAATTTCCATTGAGTTTCTCAGATATTGCTCGATTCGAAATAAATAATCCTGAAATTTGTATATATATATATGGCTTAAAAAATAATACCGTGATTGGACCGCTTTATAAACCAAAATCTTTGAAGGAAAAAGTGATTCATTTACTGTACTTAGAAAAAGATGATTTATCACATTATTGTCTCATTACGGATTTACCGCGTCTTGTTAAAAATCAAATAACAAAGCACCACAGTAAATTATACTTTTGTGATGTTTGTTTAATGTTCTTTGATTGTTGTGATAATCTTACTTCACACAGGTGTGGAGGAATTGCTACTGAACTACCTCCAAAAGGCTCTTTCATTCAGTTTGAAAATTATGGTAGAAAGCAATTTGTACCATTTGTTATATACGCCGATTTTGAAACAATGCTAGAGCGGTACGATTCCTGCGACCCTGACCCAACTCAGGCGAGCACCGTTACGAGACAGCGACATGTGCCCATCGCTTTCGCTTATCATATTACGTGCACTCTAGATGAAACCTATAATCGTTATGTCTCGTATCGTGGTTCGGATTGTGTTTCAAAATTTGTGAAGTCTATCTATAAAGATACCAAAAAAGTTTATAGAATTTTAAATAATACCGTTCCCATGATTTACACGAATGAGAATGTTCTCGACTTTGAAAACTCTGATACATGTCATATTTGTAAGAATTTCTTGTTAGGTGATAAGGTACGCGATCATTGTCACTTGACTGGTAAATATCGTGGCGCAGCTCACAGTTACTGTAACCTGCAATATAAAATGCCTAAGTTTCTACCTGTATTTTTTCATAACTTATCGGGTTATGATTGTCACCTTTTTATAAAAGAATTAGGTAACGCTCCGGGATCTATTAAAGTCATACCTAAAACAAAAGAAAATTATATTTCTTTCACGAAGTATATTCCGATTTCCGATAATGAAAGCATACAGGTACGATTTGTAGATTCATTCAAGTTTTTAGGAACTAGTTTAGAAAAGTTAGCAAACACTATGAAAAAACAAGACTTCAAGCAATTAAAATCTTATTTTCCTGAAAAAACACAATTTGATCTACTTACTCGTAAAGGAGTGTACCCATACGATTACATGTCTCACTGGAAACATTACGAAGATATATGTTTACCATCTAAAAATCATTTTCATAACTCCTTGACTAATGAATCAATTAGCGATGAAGACTATAAGCACGCTCAGACCATTTGGTCAGTATTTAATATTCAAAATATGGGTATGTACACAGATTTATATCTTAAAACCGACGTTCTTTTGCTTACAGACGTGTTTGAAAGTTTTCGAAAAACTTGTAAACAATACTATAATCTCGATCCCGCGTTTTATCTTACAGCACCAAGTCTATCATTCGATGCAATGCTTTTGAAAACTAGAATTAAATTAGAATTGATAAGTGATGTACAAATTTTTAGAATGATACAAGACGGTATTCGTGGAGGTGTTTGTATGTGTTCCAAAAGACATGTCAAAGCCAATCATAAATACTTGGATTCTTACGACTCGTCTCTGCCGAATTCATTTATTATTTATTTAGATTGCAACAATTTATATGGTTATAGCATGTGTCAATATTTGCCTTATTCGGATTTTAGATTCATGAGTAGACAGGAAATAGATGACTTGCAATTGGGCTTAACAGATATAAGCGATACCGCGGAAAACGGCTATATCCTTGAAGTTGATTTATTATATCCTAAAACATTGCACATTGAACATAACGACTTTCCATTTTGTCCAGAAAAATTTGTTCCACCGGGTGGTAAGAATAAAAAATTAATACCAAATTTGTATGACAAATACCACTACGTTATTCATTACGTTCATTTAAAAAAATGTCTACAACATGGATTGGTGTTACGAAGGATTCATCGTGCAATTGTTTTTAAGCAAAGCTGTTTTTTAAAACAGTACATCGATCT
Source organism: Aporophyla nigra (assembly GCA_947507805.1). NCBI lineage: Eukaryota > Metazoa > Arthropoda > Insecta > Lepidoptera > Noctuidae > Aporophyla > Aporophyla nigra. The sequence continues at coordinate 5,619,058 of OX382292.1, read as the reverse complement.
TAACACTCAACTACGACAAAAAGCGGAGTCAACGTTTGAGCAAGATTTTTTCAAATTATTAAATAATAGCATTTTTGGAAAGACTTTGGAAAATGTTGAACAAAGAGTAGATGTAAAATTAGTTAACAAATGGTGTGATTCAAACAATAAAACAAAAAAGACTATTTGTGCTGAGAAATTGATAGCCAGTCCATATTTTCATAGCGCTTCTGTGTTTTCTGATGATCTAGTAGCAATACAAATGAAGCCTTCGCGTGTGATACTTAATAAACCAATATATATAGGGTTCACAGTATTAGAATTATCTAAGACCCATATGTACGATTTTCACTACTCTGTCATGAAACCTTTTTATGGTAAGCGAATTGAATTGTGCTATACTGACACAGACAGTTTAATTTATGATGTACAGAGTAATAACGTTTATAAAGATTTCAAGTTCAATTTTTTAAAATATTTTGATACCTCTAATTATGACTTAAACAATGAATTTCACTTGCCCATTAATAATAAGAAGATCCCAGGACTGTTTAAGGACGAAATGGGTGGTAAAGTTATTAAAGAATTTGTAGGACTGCGCTCAAAGCTTTATTGTATTAAAACCTTAAAAAATACAATTAAAAAAGCCAAAGGTATAAAAAAATGTGTAACGAAACATTTGAACATGTTTGATTATAAAAATGTTTTATACAATTGCAATGTCATTCGTAAAAAAAATTTAATGTTTAGGTCAATAAAACATGAAATATTCACTCAGAACGTAAATAAAATAGCACTTTCAAGCAATGATGATAAACGGTTGCTATCATTTGATAAAGTATCTACTTTAGCTTGGGGTAATGCAAATATATTTATGTAATGTATTACCATACTTAAAAATGTAATTAAGAACCTACAATAGTGACATTTCTAACAAGTATTTTAATTATTGTAAAACATAAGACGTCCTAAATGTAAAGTCAGATAATTTTATAACCTACCTACTATCTTACTTACTAATATAAAAAGTTTGTTAATCTTAAAATTTGAAATATAATATTTTCCTGTAATGTAATTCAAATAGTGTCGACTGAAGATACTTTTGAACCCGGTTATAATATTATAACCGGTATTATATGTATGTAATTTTAAAATGTGTGTATTCTTGGTGTCCCTTATACTTATTGTTTTTATCTGTATGTACCTACTAAATATATACTGAAATAAATAATATTTTATGATCTAATTTCTGTTTCATTTCCATTCCTGATTGATGACAAAGCACACAGGGCTTGCACCATGTTGCGCACGAGGATACAGGTTCCAACTGGATAAAACATGGAATGTTCATTTTTGATGACATAGCACTCATGGCTCGAAGTTCACACGCGCAGTGTAGAACATGACACCGAACAGGTGTTCGTGCACGAGCTCGAACGTGTTGAAACTTGAAATTGAATGACAGCGCTTTAAGGCTTTATGGAGTCTCATTACAACCACGTTCCACAGTCGTATTATTGTGTAGAACATCCATCATTAGACAGTCAGCCGGAGCGGTCATATCACGTCGAATAAGAACGAAACGAATTGTAAGTATTGTAGAACTATCTATATACTTATAACGTTAATTCATCATCTTTTATGTATTTGTAATTAATTATTATTACGGTTGTTTCAGATCACTGATAATGTGTGATTCTCCAGATATTATCGACTTCTCGCAATACGCGCAAGGTTTTCCCACCCCAAGTTTAAGCTGGCATATCCCAGAACAACAAAGGCCTGTTAACAAGGAGCCTAGAGCAAGACAAGACTGCGGACCTGTCAACAAGAAGCCTAGAACAAGACGAGAGTGTGTAAGACAGAAGTCATCTCTGCCTACCTGTCAATCATTCGTCATAAACAATGAGAAGAAAAAAGGATTACGACTGATCCAGGTTCAAGTGTTGGACATCAGCGATCAACAAGAATCTGCAAGTGACAATGATGATGTGGTAATTTTAAGTGCGCAGTATATAGTGACTGAATCGGTGGACCATGTTATGGAGGAGACGCAATCGTTAATTAATAAAATATCAAAAAAACTTTGTGGGGACAGTTGTTATTACTAATGAACTATTAACTGGTGTCATTATTTTGTAAGTATCTACTATATTGTGTAAGTTTTATAGGAATAAGCAATAATATATTATGTAAGTAATATTATAATTATTAGGTTATATTATTATTAGGTATGTATAACATTTATTTGCTTTCTTATTGTTTAGTGTTTAAACATTTGTGGATTTTATGTTGTGTAAGTTTTGAATGTATATATTTTTAAAATAACAAATATGTAAGTTTATTCTAATTAACTTTTTGTATTTTATCCTGTACATACCTAGTCTAAAAATTATAATAAAGTTAAATAAATATTTTAAAAAAATGTAATGTAGATTTCTTTGATTAATCTAGTTGGGCTACTGTTCAATCGTCACAAGTGTTTAAGTTAATTATGTAGGTAACATTAAATAAACTATGTGGGGACAGCTATTATTATTATTATAGGGTAGGTAGTTATAATTAGTTTGTAATAATTGTAAATAATGTAAAAGTAAATAAATAAATATAAAAATATGTAATGTAGATTTCTTTGATTAATCTAGTTGGGCTACTGTTCAATCATCACAAGTTTTTAAGTTAAGTATGTAGGTAACATTAAATAAACTATGTGGGGACAGCTATTATTATTATTGGGTAGATAGTTATAATTAGTTTGTAATAATTGTAAATAATGTAAAAAGTAAAATAAATAAAATAAAAATTTTATAGTTCAATTATGTTTTATTTTGTATTACTTATAAATACTCGAACTTTAAATTAGCTCTACTGTAATGATATAAATATAGGTTATTTGCTTTCAGATTTTTTTATTAGAATAATACGTTCAGAATACCGTAAGAGTACCTATATTTGAAATAAAATTTATTAGGAATATCATTTTGCTGCAGCTAATTTAAAGTTTGTTATATGGGTTTGATTATATTAAATGAAACACTCTTAAGTACATAGACATTTTTAATTAACTGTTCAACACAATAATTATTAAATAAATAAATTAAATACAGACATATTATTATCAAAATACCATTTTCTAATACACACAGCATTATTCAATGCACAATTCATTTTATGGTTCACACAATTAAAGTCAGTTTTATTTTTACAGAACTTTTTTTTTAATGTCGCAAAATTAGGACATCCCTTCTCACCTATGTCAATCACTTCACAGTTTGCACATAACTCTTTAATCCACGTAATCTTTTCCAAACCCTTTGTCATAATTTTTTTATTTTCTAAATATGGTAAAATAACGCGTTTAAACTCTTTGTAGTCTATGTAGCCTTCACTCCAGTAAATTCCTCGATTTCTTTCTAACCATCTCACCTGCTTTTTTTCTTCTAGTGTTAGGTAATGGAATGAATATGGTGGTTTCACCAAGAACGTCTGTGTATGATCATGACTCGCAACGGCCAATTCTTTGACAATAAAATGATTTAAAGAATCTTTAAATCCTTGGAGTTCCACTATAAGGGTGTCCGACTTCATGATATCTTCTTAACAATGTTACTTAATGGTTTGTATTCAACAATGCAATCGTTCAGAATGAGACAATATGCTGAAGTTTGATCTGGTATCTCCGAATCACTTTCAATTTCTACTCTCACATCCACAACTGGCCCTGTCTTTAGATTATCCGCTTGTCTAGAGCAATCAATGACAAACAGCGGTGCTAAATCTCTAAACTGTTTTTCGCTTAATATGGGCTCCGGTCGACGTCCGTAATACGACTGTTGAAATCTGGTGTATTGCTCGTATAATAAAGCGATTCTGTTATTAGCAAAACTCGTATTTAGGTTTTCATACGGAAAATAAGTTGAATTGAGATACACTCTTACGTCTCGAACATGACAGTGATCGAATTGAGACATGTCCGAACTTGCATTGCTTTTCCTATTTGTTTGTAACCCTATAATAATGTATCTTGGTTTTTCTATTTGAGATGAAGTTTTGATTGACCAGGTATGTTTTGTAGTTTTAGGCAAAGCTGGATATTCGTACAGATCCCAATTTCTGTAAACCATTTGAAGTGATCGATCTTTTTCTAATAGTTTTAACAAAGTTATTTTTTCTTTGTCTGATACTTTAACATGCGGTACGCGCCATATAATTTTGTTGATCTGAACGTCGTCCACTATTTCGCCGGTGTTAAGTTTTACAGCGTTCAAATTAGTATTACTTCGTAACAATATAAGTTCATGTCTGCTATTTATCACAACTTTTTTATAATCTTCAGCAAAACCGAGGATGTTACGTAGTGGAATAGAAACAGAAAATTTGCCACCATTAATATTTTTTATTCCATCGATATTCCAGCCCCAAGCATTAGACATTTTTGATTCACTTTCATTCATTGATATTAATGATTTCATGGTTGTAGTTATACCTGCATTTTTTATTTTATCAATCTCCACTCCGTTTAACTCATACCTTATATCTTGGAACAAGTACAGTAGACCATTGTTTGTGAAATTGATACTAGTAGCTTTGTCTTTAGTATCTTTTTTGCTGACGATAACAGTGCCTTCTAAATATAGTGTGCTAGCTGAAGGAAGTATGTATAAATCCTGTTGGTTGATGGGAATGCGGATTTCATCGTTCCTGTTGAAACTCGTTACGTACGGCTTGTACGAATGAAATTCGATTCCTTCTATAGTATTATCGTAAGTTGGAGCGGATAAAACGTCTAAGATATTCATTTTAACAATCCGATCGCTCTAAGGAACGCTTTATTGTCTTTAGTTAATTTTATTTTCTTCTTAGAGAGAGGTCTTCTTCGATAGGTAGCTCGGGCAGAACTGATATTCTTTACTTGTTGAGACACATTTTTATTGTAGTCAATCATCTTTTTCTTCTAAGATGTAGATACACCTGCACTTCTTCACCACGTAAATTGATTAATCGTTTGTTTATATCTAACAGTCTGATATGTATGCAGCTTATGTTGTTTTGATTGATTGGAAAGTATATTGCGTTCTTTGGGATTTCTATGATCCTGTATCCCGGCGGCACATTAAGTGCAAATTCGTGAATAATATGACTTGGTTCACCGTTCACAAATGAACCGCTTACAATATCACATTCAATCCTGACTACGGTCGTAGGTAGAATGTTGACTGGAGACTGTGACACATGCCATTTATTTGCTTTCAAAATTTGTTTGTTAAATCCTAATAGTCTTCTAAAAGAGTCTTCTTTGATAAAATTAATGTCTTTTGTACAGAATATTGTAGTTTTTAAAGTATTATTATTGCACCGTAGTTTGATCGCTGCATCTTTTATTTCGGATTTTAAATAATCGCTAATATCTTGTAATTCATAAGTGCCTTCCGGTACTTCAATAACTTCATTAAAGCCATAATAGAACTTATTATTACTTTTATCAATGTTTGGAATAGAATTAAATGTTGAAAAGTGCAATAAAGCACACTCATACTCTCCGTCTAGTTGTAAAGTATTAGGATAGTATGTAGTTAACACTGACGAGTCTCCAGTTATCGACAAAGTGAGTGACATCTTGCAAATGATTGAAATAAAAGAAAAGCATTTATTTTATAATACATTTTTATTCCAAAAAGTCCACAAATAATTTAAACATAAATGACCACAATTGACTGCGTTTAATTTTTGATATCCTGTGTAGTTATATAACACATCACAATTTTTGAAATATTGCATCAATTCCATTGGAGGTTTTAAATTTCCATAGCTATCAAAGTATTGACAGTGATTGTATACTTTAGCATAAGCTACCCAATGCGTTCCTTCGTTCTTAGAATCGTCTAAGTTAACGATACCACATTCAATCTCTTTCGGCTTCGAAGGTAGTCGATCCTTCATGTAGACCCCCCGAAAATATGGAATGTCTCTTGAATACTTTCGGATGTCTACATCAGTTAGAGGGCGATTGGGTAACATATTTTTCAGTTTTTTGAAGATGTTATAAACAATCCTTTACCACTTTTATACGGTCTAATGTATAAACCCTTACCCAACACTAAAGCCTCCATAGCTTTATTATGTCGTTCTGTTTCTTGCAAATTTTGTTTGCTTGCTTTGTAATCATTAACGGTTTTTGCAATGCCAGCTGCACCACCAGCTAAAGTTCCTAAAGCCGATAAACCAGCGAAAATTGGAATTAAAGGTAGAACTCCTCCAGTCTTTGGTATGGGTATTACTCGGGGTACTCGAATTCGATGGTGAATGTTTGGAAATAACTTTTTTGCGGTTAAGTAAGCTGCTTTTATTAAAGTCTTATTATCTTTGTGTTTGAGTTTCTTAATTTTTGATTTTATTTTCGAAACTAAGCTTTTAAATGTTTTAATGCCAGATCCAGACTTTAGTTTCGCTTTCATAACTTTGCTCACCAACCAAGAGCTAAGTTTTTCACCTTTCCCTGCATCTTTTGATTTAAGTCTTTGTTTAGCCATATCAAGTAGTTGTAAATCGGCTTTGTGACGATTTGATACGTCTGTATGGTTTGTATACGCAATGTCGTGTTGCAAGCAAGCTTCGTCTAGCTTATTTACACCTCGGTCACCTCGCGCCAAGCGTTTATGAAGTTTAGTTCCTGGTCCACAATAATTGTATCCTGGCAAGTGCACTTCGAATGGTAGATTATTAATTATGTTGTTAACTAGTCCACCCCCTTGCATTACTCAAATTAGAATGATATGATTTCAAATGAAAATGGTTTTATAATAGTTAGTTCATTATTGCAGCTTTCTCAATCCAACTGTTTTCTGCATTGCTTAGACCTAACCATTTCACATACAATTTATTTCCTTTCTTTTTCAAAACCTTTTCTATCAAATACACATCAGGATAATTAGATCTTTGCAGTTCTTGTTCGTAAAAAGCTCCTAATATGTTTTGCTTTCGTTGATCTTCTATGTGATATGTCACTGGTAAGGTTTTATTTATCTTTTTTATAATAAATAATTCAGTTGACCAATTAGGAGTGTAACCTTTCTCAAAATTATGTTTGAATTTACTTATACGAACACAATCACCAACTTTGAATTTAGGCTTCCACTGAACTAAATCATATTTGTTTATTTTTTTTATATTTTCTTTGATAACTTGTTCGTTACATTTATTCACATCAACCGGTTTAAATTGAATAGTACGATGTTTTGTGTTGTTATATCTCTTCAGTGTAGCTTCCAATGGTAGACCTAGCCACTTATAGTTTCCACTGAAACTAAAATATTTATATAATTTATTTTTTAAAGTTCTTATCAGTCTCTCTACAATTGATGCTTTTTTAGTAGAAAACGATGAGTAATGGTTAATGTTGTGCTTTTTCATAAGCGTTTGAAAAGTGATGTTATAAAATTCTGTTCCCATATCAGTCTGTAAATTAACAGGATTATTACAACTACTAAGCAGTATATGTTTGAATGCACGAGTAACATCAAATTTATTTTTCGATTTTAACGGTTCAGCCCAGGCATACTTTGAGAAGCAGTCAATCACCACTAGGATGAAATTATAACCTTTGTTATATTTTCTCAGGTTTTGCATGTCCATCAAGTCTGCTTGCCATAAGTCATGGATTCCTTTCAGAATAACAGAACGTCGAGGGAAATTTCTTCGTGTCGCTTTGTGTATTTCATTTACAATTTGCTGTTTCACCATTATGGAGATTTCTGAAGTAATTTATCTACCTCTGCTTTAGTATAAAACTTATCTTGCAAATGAGTTGAAACCTCAGGTATCCTTGCTTTTAAAGTAGCTTCAACTGTACCCTTTGCATCTTTTATGATTTGAGTACGCAATGTACCAATCAGACTATTAAACTCTTTAAACATATTAGCATTCAACCGATCTACATAATCCTTATTCACAAAAAGATTATTAAATTCTTTTAACGTGTTAGCATTCATTCGATCTACATAATCCTTGTTCACAGCATCGTTTGATTCTATTGGAGATGTAATTCCTGTCATTCTTGATGTTTTTAAATCAAAATCTCCGTTTTCTGATTTTAACAATGCATTTTCATTAAAATCAAATAACTCTGATAAACGCATTCTTTTGTGAATGTAGTGTCCGAATTTGTCTACGTTCATGTTTAAGGTGTATTGTATCGAGAGGCTGATGACAAAATAAACAGATTTTTAAACATTTATTTATTTATAATCTTACATTCACGCAATTCTTCAATGATTGATATAATTTCATTATCTAATCCGGTGTTGCCAGCATCTCTAGATGCAATTAATAATTTCAACCTTTCCACTAGTTCATTAGGATTATCCCAGTACACTAAATCTACGTCTTTTCTCCACTTTTTTAGTAACGGTAGACCCTTTCCCTGAACTGCATTCTTCAGTTTAAAAAGAGGTTTAATAACTTGCATATATTTTTGTCCTTTATTACTTTTTATTGGCTTACTGGGCTCATAGTCTCGACGATGTGCATTTGTATCAAGTAGCATCAACTTATAATTTTCCATATCACTATTTGTAACCAAACTTAAGTCTACATCTTTCTTAAGCAACAACTGTTTTAATCCAGGTGTATTTCGGTATTTACGTCCAGCCACGGTGATGTATTGATCGTTGATCGTTATGCAAGCAGAACCTAAAAGCAGTTTCCCGCGGTCTGCTCTAACTCCAAATGGAATATCTACCAACGCTTCTGAAGACACTGACCAGGAGGACGTATCACAGTCTGGATTACTTTCAACTACTGATTCATAAGAAGAGTCACTGTTGATATCGGATTCATATTTGTCTTCATCGTCATTATTATCATTACTTCCTGCGCTACCAGTTCTTTGTTTCTGCAATTTTTCGTTAACAAACGGAACATCAGCAAAATCATCACTAACACGCAGGAGAGGACTTTGCTTACTAGCATTAGCAATTATGTTGAGAGGTTCTGTTACAGGTTTGAAAACAGATTCCAGTGCTTGTTTATTGTTAATCTCAGTATCTCTCATTTTTCGTACTTTTATCTTTACTGCTTCTGCTGCATCAACAATTTGTCGTTTCAATGATTTTTCCATAATGGTAAAACAGGTTGTAATTGATTAAGCGTCTTACGGTGAATAATAATGTCAGACAGGTTATAGCCTTATATAGGTATAAAGTCATGTTCTTAATCAAAGACTACAAACGTATCAAATTTACTTCTATAACATCCTTTGTTTTTGGAACAATCTTTATTAATTACAACATAATTGAAAGGTATACTCCATATTTTTGAGCACATTTCCCGAAATTCAATCCATGTCATGTCAGTGTTGACGTGTTCTTCATACACATGTCTCATATTTCTTTCATCTTGTTTAAAAAGTACGATTAGGTTTGCGTTGTCTCTTACTAACTGCTTAGGGATTTTACTATACGTCTGATTTAGATAAAAACAATCGATGAACTTGTGTCTCCCCATAGCAAAATAATCACGCATACTATTTTGATTTTCACAAGCAACATCATCAAATACGATTACAGAATTTGGTTTTGCGGTCTGAACACTCAGAACTTGTTCATTTTCATGATATTTCTGAAATGAAATGCCTGGTACACGTTGCAAGACTTTTTCTAAAAACACGTACTTGGATTGTTGCAAGGTTTTTGAATAAACATAAACATTTTGAAATCTTAAACCATTCTCATGTATAAGAAGACCAATTAATAAATTAGTTTTTCCGCAATTTGATGGCCCGCAAATAATACATCGTACCGATTTAGGTAATAATTCACCATGACGAAAACCAGTCTCCTGAGAATGAACATAAAGTTTGTTTACATGTAACGATTGTGGTTGTTTTACAAATTTCATGATGACTGCTTGAAACGGTTAAATTAATAATGAGTCAATTGAAGTATTACATTAACCTTTATAACTCATAATCGCTAACTGGAACGAATGTACGAGCAACCTGACCATGGATGTCGTTCAATATAAAATAGTGAGTATTATGGTAAAATAAGGCAAAGGTAATATTGACTTTTAGAACTAAAATAGTGAAAAACGCGTCAAACCATAACATTTCATTTATATTATTGGGTATTCTACTTCACCGAGAGTGACGAGGCGAACGGAGTGAGCCGAAGGAACGAAGGTAAACTCTACCAAAGTCAGTTATTCTGTCATGTTCTGCGGAAATGCTGCTGGAACCGCAGTCCCTCCTTATATTATATATAAGTCAGAGCATTTATGGACTACGTGGACAGAAAATGGGCCCGATGGTGCTCGTTATAATCGAACCAAGAGCGGCTGGATGGATTCTGTAACCTTTGAGGACTGGTTTATCCGCCATTTGTTGCCAATACTAAAAAAACAAGAAGGTCGAAAAGTTGTCATTGGAGACAACTTATCGTCGCACATCAGCAAAAATGTTTTGTTAGAATGCGAGAAACATAACATTAGCTTTATCTGCTTGCTTCCCAATGCTACTCACATCTTACAGCCGTTGGATGTAGCATATTTCCGGCCTTTAAAAATTAAATGGCGAGAAGAGTTGATGGCGTGGAAAGAAAGCCAGCAAGGTAGAAAACTCCCTTCAACGCCAAAAGAACTGTTTCCAAGTCTGTTGAAGAAGGCTCTCAATAAATTAACAGACACTTCCACCAATTTGATTTCTGGTTTTAGAAGATCAGGAATCTATCCACCAAATGTGGAAGAACCTCTAAAGAGGTTGCCAAAGCAAGACAGAATTGTTAACATTGAATTGATTGGAGACGTCTTCCTTCAAAAACTGGACCAGGCACGTAATTCTGACATAGCAACCGCAACTAAAACGATTAAAAAGAAAAAAATAGATGTGCCTGCAGGTCGTTCTATTTGTGCAAAAGACGTTTTAGATGCTGGACCTTCTGGCTGTCAGTCTAAATCCCGGAAAATGCTTCAACCAAAAACTACAAAGAAAGTCTTAAAGAAAAAGCCCGTATTATTTGAAAATTCTTCAACAGATTGCAGTGATGCTGATATTATTAGCCTTGCTTCATCTACAGAAGATCTTATCATGGCCTGTGAAGTACCGGAGGACTCTGAAGATGACATGCCATTAGCAACGCCCAATCCTCAGAGCAGTGATAGAGAAGACAAAACTATCTGTATCTCACCAGTACTGAAGCTTCCGACGCCCGATCCTCAGAGCTATGATAAAGAAGACAATGCTATCGGTGACTCACCAGTACTGTGGCTTCCGACGCCAGATCTTCAGAGCTATGATAAAGAAGACAATGCTTTCGGTGACTCACCAGTACTGAGGCTTCCGACGCCAGATCTTCAGAGTCTAGATGCTGGATACGAGGAAATAGGTCATGCTCAGAACTGCCATAAGGCAGAGAAAGCCGTTGCTGACTCACCACTACTAAAGCTTTCCACGCCTGATGCTCAGGTATGTGATTACAGAAATGAACCTTCGACGAACTCATCTTTGGTCTGTCTTCCAACACCCAATGATTATTCGATTGGTGATCACGTTATTGTTTTATGGAATTCTGTTAAATATCCTGGTCTTATCATATCCGAATCTGAAGAAGGAGCAATGGTTTCTTGTATGAAGAAATGTAAAGAATTTTGGCGATGGCCTGCCATAAAAGACGAGCAGCTTTATAGGTGGGAAGACTTGATAGAGAAGATTGGGATTCCCAAATTTATAAAGAAAGGGTGTTTCGTCGTGTCAGAACTGGATAAGGAAAACAAAGTTATCTGTGACTCACCAGTAGTGAAGCTTCCGACGCCCGATCCTCAGAGCTGTGATAGAGAAGACAAAACTATCTGTATCTCACCAGTACTGGAGCTTCCGACGCCCGATCCTCAGAGCTATGATAAAGAAGACAATGCTATCGGTGACTCACCAGTACTGAAGCTTCCGACGCCAGACCTTCAGAGTCTAGATGCTGGATACGAGGATACAGGTCATGCTCAGAACTGCCATAAGGCAGAGAAAGCCGTTGCTGACTCACTACTACTAAAGCTTTCCACGCCTGATGCTCAGGTATGTGATAACGGAAATGAACCTTCGACGAACTCATCTTTGGTCTATCTTCCAACACCCAATGATTATTCGATTGGTGATCACGTTATTGTTTTATGGAATTCTGTTAAATATCCTGGTCTAATCATATCCGAAACTGAAGAAGGAGCAATGGTTTCTTGTATGAAGATAAGTAAAGAATTTTGGCGATGGCCTGCCATAAAAGATGAGCAGTTTTATAGGTGGAAAGACTTGATTAAGAAGATTGGGATTCCTAAATTTATAAAGAAAGGGTGTTTCGTCGTGTCAGAACTGGATAAAAGTTCCTAAGTTCCTATTAGATTAGTTATATTAGGTAGATTAGATTATTAGACAGATACAATATTGAAACCGTTACCTAAAATGTAACTGATGATTCTCATAAAACAGACTAAATTGATGTTAATTTTGATAAGAAAAATAAGATTTTTGTTGTTTTTTTTTAAATATTTTATAAAAACTTTATACTAAGGCTAAACTCATAATAATATAAGTCCCTACAAATAAGTAGTTTGCAAAGCAAAGTGTTAAGTGTTTAATTTTTTAGTAAAAAAAATTTTTTACTGAGATTTACAAAAAACCTTGATATTATGAATAATTTTCTTTGAAAAATAAACCGAATTTAATGTATTACGGTACTTTAAATCCTCTGCTCTTATTCCCTGTAGCCTAAATTAGCCCTAAATGAAATTTACTATGTTTAAGCTCCTATAAACGGTGCGGGTCAATGAAACCACCTCCAAAGTACAACTTTGGCCCAAAATTAAAAACAAAATAAAATAGTTTTCAGTATTAAATGAAATATATTTTTTACTTTAATTAGTTACTTATATCTTTGTCAAACGATCTAAGGCTGTGCAATATCCATGTGTCCATTAGAGGCCAAGAAATCAAGAGAAACGTAAAAAGATACCCTATTTTGGGACAAAGTAACCTACGTTTACGGTAATCATCTAGAATAAGAACACAAATCAATTTTTTATATTGGCAACACTGTGACATAGACTATATATATATATTTGACAGCTACTTATATATATATAAACAACTAGCTGTCAAAGTTTAACGTTTTATTCAATTCGGTTTGTCAGATAGACAAGATGGCGTGAGTGCAAAGTGTTTCTGTGATTGTAAATTGATATTAGCGGTTTTTCTTAAGGAAATTGTTAGTGCGGTGAGTAGAAAGTTTTATATGTAAACTGGTATTGCTTTGTTTTAATCAGAATGTGTTTTATCTGTTGGGTTAACTATGAAATTAAGACGACAACGCACATTGTTGTAATTCTAGAGCGGTTATGCTTGTTGACATTTTATTGATGTTTATAACTGGTGCATTGTAATTAAATGGTTCCAAAAATGGACAGATGTCGAAACTAAATATAATCTTGATATATTCAAATTTTTAACTTCTTTTACTCTAACTATTATTATTTGCTATAAGCTAGTTGTAAATTTGAAAAATACTGATGTATACCAGTAATGGACGTATGTGTCCATTATTGGGTATTTTATAGGAATCCCGTTATGGACATTGATAAAAAAGGATACTTATTCTTTGTTTTAGAAATGGCTCCTAAAAAATATTATACGCCTCAACAAATGGGCTGGGCTATTGAAGCAGTGAAAAAAGGGTTAAAAATATCCGAAGCAGCCAAAAAGTTTAATGTACCTAGAATAACCTTGCCCAACAAAGTTACTGGTAAAAGTCCGATTGAGTGCTCAATGGGACCCAACACCATTTTAAGTAAGGAAGAAGAAAACATTTTAGAAATCTGGATCAAAGAAATGTTAGATAAGGACAGTGTCCAACGAATAATAATCGACAAAAAGCAAGAAACCCCTTTCAAAGATAATAGACCTGGCAAGAAATGGTACACATCATTTCTAAAACGACATCCTACGATTGCTGAACGGGTAGCTCAAAATTTGTGTACAACAAGGGACAATGTTACCCAAGAAGACATAGAGAAATGGTTTTCGGAAGTAGAGAGTGATCTCAAAGATAGAAATCTCATTGAGATAATGCAACATCTCTCCAACATTTTTAACACAGATGAAAGTGCATTTTTCTTAAATCCAAAACCAGGACATGTTCTCGCTAGAAAAGGAGATAAAAATGTGTATGCTTCTTCAGGCGACGATAAAGAAAATTTGATCGTTCTGATTACAGGAAATGCTGCAGGAGAGTTGGCACCTACTCTAGTAGTATATAACTATGCACATTATACCGTCATTAGTTTCAGAAAATTTTCCCGATGACTGGGCCATTGGTCGTTCAGAAAGTGGATGGATGTGCTCAGGGACATTCTACGAATATATAACAAACGTCTTTCATCCTTGGCTGATTTAAAAAAATATTGAAATACCAATTATATTCTTTTTGGATGGACATAAGTCACATTTAACTTTGCACCTGTCTAATTTCTGCTCTAACAATGGTATTGAAGTCATAGCCCTCAACCCAAATTCTACGCATAACTTACAACCTATGGATTTGGCAGTATTCAGGCCTTGGAAGTTGTTATGGCGAGAAGCGGTAAAAAAATTGGAAAAATCAACATTTGGGACAAGTCCTTAAAAAACAACATTTTGCTCCACTCTTGAAGACAGCCGTAGAGAAAATTTCTGCCGAGACAGTGAGAAATGGGTTTCGCGCGGGGGGACTGACCCATTTGGCCCAGAGTACGTTGATATGACCAAAATTTACCCATTAATGGCCAAGCCTAGTTTAAAAACGTTACAGTTTCAAATTATTTACTTTTATAATGAGTAAAGTAGTAAGAATACAAAAAAGGAAAAAATTGTATTTTTTTTTCCGCATTTTTCGTCATTTACGCTTGTAGAAACCAACATAAAAGTTAGCCAAAATAAAAATTTATATGCTAAACGATTATTATTATTACAAAAAGGAATATATCTCATAATATTTTGCACATAACATGATATTTATTTAAAAGTTTAACTGTGCCAAATCTGGTACAGCGGCCGTAAATGGTTTAAGAGTCAAAACCGAAAAAATAGACTCTACATGCCAAAACGAATTTTTGAAAACTTTAGAAAACAACATTGAAACCATTTTGTCTACAGATAAACTGAAGTTATTCAAAGATCGTTATTACAAAAGTCGCCTTGAGCTAGATGAACTTTTGCCTAATGAAGATATATGATAATTTGGGCCAACAGTAAGCAAACTGACGTAGTAAATGAAGAATCTTCAGATCCTGTATCAGTAACGAATAATCCAGATGCCAATGATTCTCCAAGAGAAATCCAAACAATTCCTGTTTTGTCTTGTAATATTAATGATTCCGAACCCAGCACTTCTTCACATACCAATTGTTTGTCCAAAGATCACCAGTTAACATCCACAATCCCGGTAGATACGTCTAATCCTTCACCAGGTACTAATAATCCAAATTCCAACGAGTCTTCTAAAGAAATCCGAACAAATCCGGATTTGTATTGCAGTGCAAATTTTGATGATTCTGATCCTAGCAATTCTACACAAACGAATTGCTTGTCCATAAAAACTTCAGGTCTCAACTCTTCGAATATGGAAAATGTAGGACAAGAAGATATACGAGATGATTCTTTACCAAAATGCAGTCACAAAACACCTATTAAAACAGTTAATGTTGGCACTTCAAACTATGTGATTCCATCTCCTTTTAAACGAAACTTATTTTGGCCTGAAACTGACGAAACAACCAAAAATAAAAAACGTAAATTAAAAAAAGAGAAAATACCATTTACAGTTACAAGCCTTGCATGGAAGGCCTATCATGCTAAAAAAGAATAACAGAAAAGGAAACAAATAAAAGAGAAGGAATTGCGAGCTAAAAAAAGAGAAAAAAAAAGGCTTGAGAAACTTAACAAGGAGAAAAAAGTTACAAAGCAAAAAAATAGATCCGAGTCTTCTGACACTGAAACTGAAATAACTTACGCCGAAAGTGATGAAAGTATCTTGTCTGGAGGATCAGAATCGGATGACGTGCCGTTGAGTACGTTAGTTCCTTCTCAACATAAACTATCAAAGGGAAGTTACGTTATAGTTTTATATGAAGGGCAACATTTTCCTGGGGTTATTGAAAATAGAAATAAAAATGAATTTGAAGTAAGCACGATGACATTTTCAACAGGAAACACCTATAAATGGCCAGAAAGACCAGATAAAATGTGGTACCAAAGCAAAGACACGTCGAGTACATCCGTCCTCCAAAATTAATCAACAAAAGAGGATTTTACAGTGTAGAAGAGATGCAAAAATACTCAATTTTTACTTTTTGAATACTTACCTAAGTTATTAAGATAATTGTGATTTTTATTAACAAAAGACGAGTTTATGATTAACTTAAATAAGAAACTTTGTATTGTTGATTCTGATATATATTTTGTATGTAGGTACGTACAAAAAATATTTACCTACTTACAGAAATATTTAGAGTTAAAAGAATTTATGAAAGGCTGATTATGTTTGTTCGATTGTTGCTTAATTATATCATATTTTAAAAAAAGTATTCGTTAATTAATAATGAATATAATTAGGAAGGCTGATTAAGTTCATGTTCGTAAATTACTTTTAGATAGGTAAGTTCTTTAAATGCTAATCAGATTGTCAATTTAGAAAAAAATACATTGTCAATTTAGAAAAAGTTCGTTAAAAATAAAAATAAATATGTACATTATTCTACTGCATTTTATTTTTACTTCAATAATTAAAATTATCTACATCTTGACATTCATCATAGATTCTGCGATTAGGTCATGTATGTACCTAGTCATAAGTAGGTACTAAATGTATATGAGTAGGTTCAAGTTCATTATTGGATGTCCATGACTAGGTTTAAGTTCATTACTGGATGTCCATGTCTAGGTTATGTTCATTACTGGATGTCCACAACTGGTTTTTTCAAGATTCGTTCGTTCAACCAATCGTCGTTGAAGAGTGTTTTCGGTGAACCGTTACATCGGCGAAGGATTCATTCGGACTACCAACCGTCGATGAATAATATTTTCGGCGAAACGTTTCATCGGCCAATCATTTTTTCGTTCAACAAACCGTCGGAGTAGAGTGTTATCGGAAAACCGTCCTTTCGGTGAGCGGTATTTCGGAATACCATACGTAGATCGTCCATAACTGGCTAAAAAACTAGGATTTTTAGTTGTTAAAAAAATTAAAACCAGCTTTGCAAATTCTCACGCGTAACACAGTAAAAATATTGAATAACAGGACTTTACACTTTAAGTATGTTCAGTACTGAAACTTTCACGATATTGATAAAACTTCACAAACACCACAATTTTTTTCTTAAACTGTCCATAACTGGGGTGTTTACCTTATATATAAATTCTGAAGAAAAAAAAAACTTTTTTACAAAAAAAAAAAAAACCGACTTCACTAAAAAACACTACAAAGTGAAAAATAACTTTAATTTCGGAAGTCGGTGTCTTAGGATCTGTATTTATGGTTTTTTTGCCACCGACTTCCGAAATTAAAATTATTTTTCACTTTGTAGTGTTTTTTAGTGAAGTCGGTTGTTTTTTTTTCTTGTAAAAGAGTTTTTTATTTTTACATTTTTAGTTGTGGTATTCACCCCGCACTAATTCCAAACAAACAATGCATATTTATGCGATAGCAGAAATCGCGGTTAATTTGCTGTCATTTTTTAAAGAGTTCCGGTGTCTGTCTCCCAAACTCATCATCAATCTATATGAAAATTATATGGGACCATTTCGGAATAAACCCCTTTCGAACAAAAAAAGAATTTTGCAAATCCGTTTATATATGACGGAGTTATGGCCGAACATACATAAAAAAAAAAAAAAAATATATAAACATCCGAATTGAGAGCCTCCTCCTTTTTGAAGTCGGTTAAAAATGTTTCTATCTCATCAATAGTAAAGAGAAATAGTCATCATACTTGACATCGTACTCTTGTCGACTAAAGAATAGAAACATCCTTTTCTTCAGTTTTACACAATTTTTCTACGATACAATCTATCATTTTGTCTTCTCTTCCGTAGACAAATTCCGTTTCTATGGAGGTGATGCTACGCGTGCAGGTCATCTTTACCCGAAATGGAATATCCGTTAATAAAGCAAATAGTACTGCAAATAACAGCGTCCTTTACATCGACATATCTGTGCAAGTCTGCATTTTCTAATATGAAAGTAATAAAATCAAAATATCGTACTCGTCTCACAAATGACCACCTGGCAGCCTGCTTGCGTCTAGCTTTAACTTAGAATATTCCAAACTACGAACATTATGCGGAAGACCACCAATGTCACGCTTCGACATCAGCATCACGATAATTTTACATTTTTCGTATTGTAACTACCATTAATATTTGAATTTCTTTTTGTAATATTGGATGATTAAAAATTTTAATACAGATTTGACAATTTAAACCCAATGTAGTTTTACTTATGCAAATTATTTTCTTGATAAATATTTGGTAGATAAACAGTTAAAATGTCGATCTCTCAGTCATCAATTTTTGCTAGGACGATCTCCTTAAGAAAAAGTATGGGCACCGCTGCTATACGCTATCGTCAAATGGTCAAGCTGAAAGATTTGTGTAAACAGTAAAAAGAAATTAAATAGTTTGGCTGGATCTAAAATTTATATTAAATAACCACATCTTTTGTTTAATTTGAGAGTAGCACCAAACTCAGTTACTGGCAAGTCTCCAGCAGAATTATTCAATAAACGTTGTTTTAGAATACGGTTTGACATCATACAAAACCAGTTGCTGAAAGACAAATTGAAAGTAACAAAGAAGTACCGGTGAGAGCATTTCGATTAAACAACAAGGTATGGCAGCACAACTATACAGGATCAAAGGTCCTGTTCGGTTTTTGTTAAAAATAAACGATGGACCAAATGTGACTGTCTGTTGATTATTATTAGAATTGAGGGTACACCAAAATATAGTTTAAAGCCATCTACAACGAGGGATATAATTCAATATGGATGCCAAGTAAGCACATAATAAAAACAATGACAGCAGTGATTACAAAAGAACATAAGTATTTGAGAATATTGAGACTGAATTAGAAAAAGAAAACCAGAAATTCATGAAAATAAAAGCAATATTAGAGTAAAATGGTTGATTGATCATATCAGTACGGAAGACATTGTGAATGAATTGGAAATTTGAAAAATATGGTCTACTAATACTACGACATATCAGCCAACTTCCACTGTGGTCAAATTGTATGATAAATATATGTATATGAAATTAAAGTTTGACTGACACCGATTTGGCCACCATCAGGGATTTTAATTTTGATAACACAAAAAAAATAGCAGCTAATTAGTCAAAATTAGTCAACAGATATCAGAATTAATTGGCCACTGGTTCAATAGTTATCAACCGTTTCTGGGCAGCCAAGCTGGGGAAATTCTGTCCAGATCGATCCACCAAAACAGAAATTTGAAAACAGATCTTTGCTAGGTCCTTATTAAATTTCAAATGGGCCAACCTGGGGTAAGCTCTCTCTAGATCAGCCCTTATAACTTTTGAACCAGTGACCAACTAATTCTGATATTTGGCAACTAATTAGAAACAAATTTTTTGACTTAACAATATTAAAATCCCTGATGGTGGCCAAGCCAGTATCAGTAAAACCATAGTTCTCACTGAATATGGTTCACTGATCGTGGAACTGATTGGAGAATCATTTGATTATGATTGTAATAACCAATCACAGATTAAAACAAAGCAGAAAAACAAAAATCTTAGAAATCTTTTAGCAAATAATTCAAAAAAAAAACATTGTCCAGAATTAACAACTACAGAATTGAATGAAGGAACTTTGAAGAAATTTATTACTGATAAAACATCCGAGTCAGCAACCCAAAAAAAAACATTTGGACAAAATTAAACTGATGTGTTGTATTTGTTGTGGCTCTATCTACAAAACATTAATAACATATTCACACAAGTTTAAGGACACACTCGAGAGTTTGACCAACAGGGGACAATTAGTACGTAAATTAGTGTAATTAGTGTAGTCAAAAATGCCACTGATGCCGCAATAAACGTGGCCACATACTGGGCTCAAACGATATAAAGTGTACAAGTACCATAACACGAAAGAAGAAGAAGAGTGCTTTATGAAACAGTGTGTACATGTGTAAAGATGACCCTCAGAACAGACAAAATCATCCAGGAAATCGTATGTGAAGGTAACTGAACTGATCAGCGTTTATGTTGAATGAATTTCATAGCACAAGTATGTTCACTACACAATGTACATCAGCAGCAGAAGTGGAAATCATCAAACGGAGGCGCTCAGAGGAGATTCTTTAGTTCAGTCAAAAATATCATCAAAAATCACAATGTTGACAATGCCTATACCACATCCAAAATTGCCTGTCAATTGTCAAAAGTGTCAAACAAACCTCAGTAAAACAACGTTCAGTCAGGGTTACCAAGAAAAATTAATTCAAAAGAAAAAACAAAAATATTACCACATACCAAAATTCACTTCGAATAATTACCTACAAGCTAAAAGATCATTGGGTATTGGGTGGATGCATTCCATACCACTTTGAAAGAAGGGAGAAATTCACGTATAAGAATAATCGTATTCCTTGGATTTATAAAGTTGGAAATTGGTACGAATGCATACGTAAGTTTTTAGAGGGTGAAATCTTATCAAGCAAGTAAGAATTCTCATCGTAACTAAGCATCAATATAATTTTTATAAAATTGTGTAAAAGTAATTTTAAATATTTTGTAATTCAACTCTTATCTGAGTGGTAATCAAGTTCTTAGGAGAAGAATTTTACTGCTTTCATCCATTAACTCAAAAATGTACATAAATCATCATCATAGACCGCTTTTTTTCCCAACTATGTTGAGATCGGTCAGTTTCAGTCTATAATTGAATGCAGCTGCATACCAGTATTTTACATAGAGCGCTAAATAATAAAAACCATGATGCTTAATTTCCCAATACTGAATGTCCCCTACATTCAGTTTTGGGAAATTAAGCATCATGGTTTTTATTATTTAGTGCTTAAGTTTTTAGTGTTTAAGTTCGTAGAGGAAAATGAAGATAACAAAAAGCAGTTTTAATTCCCATTTTTGTGATAATCTATCTGTTACCACATTTTCAATCAACTAATTTTCCTGATCTCGTAACCAGCTTTAAAACCCGAGGAAATCTCAACAAGTAGTCTTAAACTATGATTATGTTAATATAACAATATAAACACGTTATTACTACCAGTACCAACATTGTAACCGCAAAAATAAACATTATTATTATAATAAGACAAATACAATTTTCATAATCTCTATAAATCGTGATTCGAGTCTTTAAGCGCCACGGTAGCCCGCGAAATTCAAATTTTCCTAAGTTTTTTGCATTTGCAGGTCAGTGTCAGGCCGAAATATATATGACTAACGACCGTAACACGCTACATATTTACAGAATCGTAAATAATTAAAAGTATCATGACAACCCTCTTAGGCTTCTGCTTCGAATCTTGCGGGCAGCGGGGCGGCGGAGGCGGCGGCGACGCGGAATATTTTATAGATATTTTATATTTAAATAAAACCTGTATGCGACGAATACTTTGGTAAACAGAAGTGTAATAATACACTCCGCCATTTATGATTAAGTCCCAAGTATTAGGGGAACGAGTTCCATCAACGAGAACCAAACGTCGGACTTAAACTACGAATTTTCTGATGGGATAACCCAACACTCAGTGAGAATCGAACCGCATGCCAAGAGCAGGCGACTACTCTACTTTAAATTCTAATTAAAAATATAATAGTTCTAGTATTATTCTAATTTGATTACCTGTAATATCAATTTCATTCGTTTCTTAGTACATATGTCCCTTGTCGGATCTTCCTTCGATAATTCTGATACCAGCTCGGAGTAGTATCCCCTTTTAGGAATATCATCCCTTGTTTTATTATTGTACACGAGATCATGTTGTTCTATCTTTTTTCTTTTGCAATACATAATTAAAATGTAATTCGATTAATCACACACAAATGTTGTAAATCGCAAGTGTCAGGTTACGTATTGGTAGTTTTTTTTTTTTTTTTTTGTAATGTAAAATCATAGTGTAAAATAATTCCAACCAGTCATCGCCACAAATTATATTGTTGGGAACGAAAAGCGCGGGAAATTCGTATCGATAGGGCGCCTTTTTTAAAACAAATTTTTAAATAATTAGTTTATTCCTTCACAAGTTTATTTGCTTGCTTTTCTCATGATGGGGAAGAAAGGGCATCCAAAGAAAAGAAAAAAAGAAGGCTCGTCTTCTGCTCCACCATTGAAGTCCTCTGAAGACGACGGTGGAGCCTCAAGCTCTTCAGAGGAATCAGTATCAATTGAAAAGGATAAGTATCGGGAATTCAGGATTCCTGACTACATTAGGTCATACCCCGAAAACGGAGGCAATTTTGAATATGTCGTATTTTTTGAAAGTATTGATTTAGTCCCGATCGGTGATAGAGACATGATGTCCCTTTCAACCAGCATAAAAAAATACAACAAGGGAGTAAAACAATTATTGCGCATGAATCGTTATAAAATTGGTGTTATTTTTGAACGTCCTGGTTTAGCCAATGCAGCGTTAATGAATCGTAAGTTTTTGGATAGTTATAAATTGAAAGCCAGTATTCCTGCAACTGCTACGGAAAATACAGGTGTTATTATGCATGTTCCAATTGATCTGAGCAACGAACACATTTATAACGCTATAACTAGCACAAAGAATATTATTTCTATCAGAAGATTTATGCGTCGTACTATTTCAGAAGAAGGGGGGGTGTCCTTTCAGCCTACGAAGACGGTGGCCATCACATTCTCGTGTGCAACAATACCCGATAGTGTAGACCTGAACAGCTGGCGATTCGAAGTACGTCCGTACATTCCGCCGGTGAAA
Organism: Aporophyla nigra; assembly: GCA_947507805.1. Taxonomy (NCBI): domain Eukaryota; kingdom Metazoa; phylum Arthropoda; class Insecta; order Lepidoptera; family Noctuidae; genus Aporophyla; species Aporophyla nigra. Next base: position 5,596,078 of record OX382292.1, on the reverse strand, counting down.
CAATGCCTAAAGTGTCTAAGGTATGGTCATATAGCCAAATTTTGTAAGAACTCCCAAAGATGTTCCATATGTACAAAGGACCATAATTATAAAGAATGTCTAATACCATCAACTGAGGCTACATGTTGTCACTGTCAAGGTAATCATGTAGCTATTTCGGCACAGTGCCCAGTCAAACAGCAAAAAGTGGAAGAAAACAAACACAAAATTAATAAGAAATCTTATGCAGATTTATTCAATGAAAAGTCATTTCCATCCCTTTCAAAGCCCAGTCCTGCTAAACAATTACAATCACTAATTGAAACAGAACCAATTTTAAATATTCTAATACAGACAATAGTAACATTAATTTCTCAAAATAAAAATAATGAAAAGAGTATTTGTACTCAAAGCATAAAAGATGTTCTATTATCAAAAATTCAGAATAATATAAATAAACCTTAATTTTATGGATCAGCTAAATATTGTACAGTGGAATGCTCAGAGCATCAATAGTAATAAACATGCTTTTTCGTATTTTTTACATGAGTATAACATACATGTAGCTTTATTGTGTGAGACTTGGCTCAAGCCTCACATGAGATTTAGTATTAAAGGTTATAATATAGTAAGATTAGACTCAGGTAATATACACAATGGTGTAGCTATTTTAATACATAACAGTTTACAATTTAGTAAAATAAATACTTTATATGATGATTCCATACAAAATATAGCGATTCGTTTAAAATATGGCAATAAAAAAGAAATTTCACTAGTTAGTTTTTATAGTCCTGGAAACGCTTCATTTACTAAGTATAAGTTTGATAATTTAATTCGCAATATTCCTGGTCCTCTTCTGGTGGGTGGAGATTTCAATGCACATCATTCGGCTTGGGGATGTAACAGTGTGAACATCCGCGGCCGAGAGGTGCTTGAAATCATTAATGATTGTAATTTGGTTTTATTGAACGATGGAGAAATGACAACTGTAGGCTCTGATAGGTGGCAAAGAAATGCAGTTGATTTAACTGTAGTATCAACTTCAATTTCATTATCTTGTAACTGGTCTGTTCATGATGATCCTTTAGGTAGTTACCATTTACCTGTAATTACAAAGTTACTTAATAATAACAATTATAATAACCCACATGATATGGAAGCTTCAAATTTGCCAAAACATTTTAATTTTAATTTGGTTGATTGGGAAATATACAAGAAGACTGTTGATAGTTTGTTAAAGGACTTTAAAATTAATAAAGATAACCCATTAAAATCATATAATGACATGATAAAGTTATTAAATTTAGCTGTTATTAAGTCATTACCATCAACTATAAGATCTGCTACTTCTTTTGATACAGCATCAGTAAATAATAATCGTAAAAAACGCATTCCATTACCATGGTGGAATTTGAATTGCACTAAAGCAGTAGAAGACTCTAGGAATGCCTATAAAGTATTCAAGCACCATCCCACATTGGAAAAATATATTGAGTTTAAAAAATTACAAGCTCTTAAAAAATTAGTGTTAATAAAAAGAGAAAGATATTTAAGTTGGATTTCTCTATGTGAGTCATTTAATAGAACTACTCCATTATCTAGAGTTTGGCAAATGTCAAAAAGATTTAATAAAACATTTACACCTCCAAGTAATAATATTGCTCCTTGGGTATTCGATTTTCTTAAAAAATATACTCCAGATACAGTTGAGGGGCCATTTCAATCAATTCCTCATGAAGTAAAAGCTTCAGGACATTATGAATATCTAATTTATCCATTTTCTCTTCAGGAATTAAAATCTGCAATATCATCTAGACGGGATTCAGCTTTTGGCCTTGACGGAATACCTTACAAAATGTTGAAAAAAGTATCAATTATGGCACTTTCTGACATATTAAGTGTTTTAAATTTACTCTGGCAGGAAATGGCCATCCCTAATGAATGGAAAATAGATTGTCTTATCCCAGTACTTAAACCTAACAAAGTAAGACACAAAGCAGAATCGTATAGGCCGGTAGCATTAACATCATGCATGGGAAAAACCTTTGAACAACTAATTAAACAAAGAGTAGAATTTTATATAGAAAGTAATAGTCTATTACCATCCAACCAATTTGGCTTTCGACGTGGGTTCTCTACTCGAGATAGCATTTCTCATTTGCAATTAGATATATACAATTCTAATAAAATGGACAATCATTTTGTTGGTGTCTTCTTTGATGTAGTGGGTGCATTCAACAACATTAATCTGCACATTTTGTGTGGTGAACTTCGTGCCCTTGGTATTCCTGAAAAAATTATAATATGGATCTTTAACTTTTTACATGGTAGAGAGGTATATGTCAAGGTGAATAAACGTTTGATAGGGCCACGTTTTTCATACAAAGGTGTATGTCAAGGTGGCATCCTCAGTCCATTGATTTATCTTCTTTATTTACATAGACTAAACATTGTACTTGGTCTTGAAGTGGTAAATTTGCAGTTTGCAGATGATTTGGTTATCTATGCTTCAGGTTCAGATATAAGCTCTGTTGAGAGTATTTTAAATACAGCTTTAACTCGGCTAAAGAACTATTTTCATTATCTTAACTTGGATATTAGTCCAGAAAAATCTAAAGTTATAGTGTTTGGAGAGTGTGATACAGACCTACATATCTATTACAATAATAGTGTTCTTCCAATAGTGAATGAAGTGAAGTTTCTGGGTATAATTTTTACAAATAACCTTTCATGGACTAAGTATATCGATTTTCTGTTAGGTAGAGCTAATAAAGCATTTAATTTTATAAAGTCACTGTCGATTGCAGCTGATCCTAAAATTTTGCTTATGTTATATAAATCTTTAGTCCGCAGTCATTTTGAATATGGATTTTTGTGCTTTGGGTCTGATCAGAGATTGGTTCACAAATTGGAGATTCTTCAAAACCACAATCTTAGATGTATAACTGGTGCAATGAAGACAACTCCAATTAATTCACTTCAAATTGAGTGTAACACTCCTCCTATGAATATAAGATTTCAGTTTTTAAAGTCCAAATACATTCTCAAGCTTTTATCTTTCGAAAATCATCCTTTATTAAAGAAAATATTATTTTATCATAGAGTATACAGTCCCTCTAATTTTGTAAATGTCCCTTATATATTTCATGACTTTTCTAATCTAATCAGTATAGATGATCAATATCAAATTGAGAAATGTAAAGGCAGATGGCCATGTTACTCCGGTAATTACATCAGCAAATTCTGGCCCATGGACATTTACATTAATCGCGATCTTCGGAGTAAAGAAGATGTCTATCAGTTAATTGCAGAGTTCCCTGGGTACAGGCATATATTTACTGATGGATCCAAAAACAATAGAAATGTTTCGTTAGCCATATATTTACCTCATCTTACTGTTGGACTTGGAGTTCGATTACCTGGAGCCATGACTATATTTACAGCAGAATCTCTAGCCATTTTATCAGCTCTGCAGTACATACAGATAAAGAATCTTGGGCACACAACTTGGCTTATAGCGACCGACTGCATGAGTGTTCTCATGGCTTTACAAAACCCGAAACTGGACGCCAATACTGGTAATATTTTATATGAGATTCGGACTTTATACGCTGATCTTTGTTCTAGAGGATTTACAATAAGCTTAATATGGACACCCTCCCACATAGGAGTAGCAGGAAACGAAAGCGCAGATTATCTTGCAAGAGTTATTGTTGACGTTGACATTCCAGAGGCAAGAAATGTTGCCATACCAAGTTCGGACCTGCTTACCAAATTACGTGAACAAAACACTCGTAATTGGCATGAGAACTGGCAAAAAACACTAAGAACTAAAGGAAAATGGTATGCGAATATAAATAAAATCACTGGTTCTGCGCCCTGGTTCACCCGATCTGTTCTTCCTAAGAGCAGAAAATTTTACACTACTATAAACCGTCTTAGATTTGGACATGGAAGATTCAATGCACATTTAGCCAGAATGAAAATTATAACATCGCCTGTTTGTATCAATTGTGACTTAGGAAGTGATCAGACCCTAGATCATATAATTTTTGAATGCCCTGCATATGATCTGCAAAGAATTCCTCTATTTGATAAATTACTGGAAATATATAAAACGCCAGCAAGCATCCCGCGCGACACTCAAGGTTTGCTGGAAAATTGCAGTACATACACAGCACTGTATACATTTATTGATAGCACTGGATGGACAATCTGATCGATCGGGGCGACATAATAATATTAGAAGGATTTGACCCGGATATGACCTTATTTAACACATGATTATGACGAATACACGGATATGACACATTATATATTAAGATTTTGACTAATGAATACTGAAGACGTGGCTCTGGCCTAAAATAAATAAACATAATCAAGATATAAACTACTAAGGACGAGGCTGTGGCCTTACTTACTTTTGGACAAGAAGGATAAAACTGAAGACGAGGCTTTGGCCTTACTTTTAATCAAGAAGGACAATAATTACTGAAGACGAGGCGGTATGGTCTAAGACCTTAGCCTGCCCTAGTAGGGCAAAGAGAAGAAAAAAAAAAAAATATTGTTGGGAACTTGTGTAAACCAAACTTTAAATGAAATAAAAATAACTATAAAACAAAACATTGAATATGCCAAAATTGGAAAACGTGTGGTTCATGTATTTTTTAATCATAGACCATATTTTTATTAAAACATGAAATTTATATATACAAGGTGCAGTTTTGGATCTCCAAAACATTTCTGGAGGTAATTATGTTATTGATTCTCGACCCGAATCAACAATAAAATGGGCAGGTATTTTTTTTTTCATTTTATTCTTATTTACGGAATTCGGTAAGTGTGAACTCCCTTTTTAAAACGCGGCCAGTCTGTACGTGTCTTTAAACTGCGCTTTCACATACACAAACAAACGCAACTGACATTTTTTTCATAGATCCAAAGCCGCGCTCCCCATTCTGATTATTCTGAAAAATAATAAAATTGAAAAATCTAAAATAAAAAGTATTATTGATTATTGACTTGGTATCGTATTGTTATATGATTATATACGAGTCTCATAACAACCTCCTGACATGTTTTGCAGGTTCAAAATTGCATATTGTATATCTATCTATATATATAAAAATGAATCCCTATTTCCCTTGGTCACGACATCACGCGTGAACGGCTGGACCGATTTCACTTTTTTTTTGTTGTTGTGTTTGTAATTGTCAGGAGAAGGTTCTTATGAAAGAAAAAAATTAAAAAAGTGCGCGGGAAATTAGAAAATTTAAGAACACTTATTTAAAAATACTTAACAACCATATAATAGGACAATGTAAACTTTTTTAATGTAACATTATGACGTTTGACATAGAATTGACAGAATGCGTGCTTAAATATCATCAAAGAGACAGGACAACGTCTGTCGGGTCAGCTAGTAGGTATATATATATTTCGACATATCTCGGGACCCAGGGATCCCGGTACCTTAGAAAGCGTACGAGAGGCTGAAGGCAATTTGCAGAGGCCCCTTAGACAACTTAGATGGACTGCGGCACCAACCGACGATTTTCCCTGTATGTATTGTGCAAGTGCATCCATTTTTTTTTTTATCGTGGAGGAATGCTCATGCATACTGCACTACCACGGGGATATAGTGCAGTTATGTGGGACTCCAACCCACTAAAACTCCACGGTGTCCCGCCATAAGCGGCTCCTACACCGCTTATGGCGGGAACACGGGCACGAAAGAACACTTCCGCGAACCCGCCGCGGCTGTCCGTCGCCGGACCCACCTCTGGAGAATACCCCCATTCACGGCGCGCATGAACACATAACACGCCGAGACCACCCCGGGCACCAATAAGCACATGGGCTCCAGACGACCCCATGTATGGCACCCTTGGTCCCCCTACGACGGGTCAGGACTGTAGCCCCGCCGCCTAACACTTGTCAGCCGCAGGGGATAGGGAGAGTGGCCAACGCTATACCAATACTCCTCTTCCCCTGCGGCCCCACCGCGTCTGCCATCAGACGGTGGCGACCCCGTTCAGGCCGCGGAAGGTAGGGAGAGCGGCGCACCTGAATACTCCTCTCCCGCCGTGGCTTCCAACCCTCAGCCGCGATGCTTCACGGCCCGCCTTAGTTGCGTTGTCACCCACGTGACACCGCAACCTACGTGTTGGCCGCTACGTCGTCTGCTTTGGCAGCAAAAGCCTTGAAAAAAGCCCTTCGGGTTCCTCTTAGCTTCACCGTGAATGTCCAAACCACGGTTACTGAGCCCCACCTTCTCGTCATTGCGGGAACCCACTGGGGGGGGGGGGGGTGCAAGTGCACCCAAGGACAACCTCCGGTTGGTGCTGGACTATTGTAGAATATGGAAGGTTGTTGGAATATGTATTTCATGGCTAAAATGGACTGGTTACCAAGAACTATGGAAGCCCTATGACCCCTGCCTGATCAACATTTTATATATACACGGATAAAATGGCAGCGGGTGACTTGCGCACTCAATAATGGGCCCCGGAAGCCGTCACAAGGTCACAAGCAGGTTTGCTCGTGCTAATCTCTACTCAAGCCAGCCAATAAAGGCAAAAATGAGGTGGGAGCTCTGAACCTCGTCAGTATTCACTCTAGCCGGCCAATAAAAGCAAACCAGATGTGAGGAACAAGAATTCTCCTGGAAGATAGGGTCCGTGGAGTCACTACTGCCCAACAGCGAGCCACATGCTGCCCTGCTAGTTTCTGTATCTCTCTTGGTCTGGCTCCTCATCTTCACCCTAGACCCGTTCCAGCAAAGTAAACTGTACCGGCACAGACATAGAGTTTGAAGCGCGCAAGCCCCACCACGACGTCAGTGTAGAAATTCAGCGTTATTATTATTATGAACACTATATGGAAAACATCAGATGTATTTTCGTAACTGTGTTCATACTGGATTGAAGCGGATTGGGAAATCAAACACTTGTGTAACGTTATGTCTTATAATCATGGTAAAACAGTAGGTAAAGGTTACACTAAAATTATGGTCACGGGAACTTTTGTACAAACAAACCGATTAAATGAAAACACGCGCGACGGTGAGGAGCTCGAGCGAGTGTCGGCGCGCGGCGGTTCGAGAAGTTCCGTGCGCCTTCAGGCGTGGCTATGCGTCGACTAAACTCCCGCGTCGGAGACGCGTGAACGGCGGGATTGCGTTATTGCTATCTCTCTCTTATGCCTCTAGTGCATAGTCGTTAAAGCGAGAGGGAGGACATGCGTGGCGGGCGGCGTCCGGAAGTACGGGGGATTGAATTGGTTGCGAAAGTATTCTGTTTCGCGCATTTACTCAAACAAATAGGCACAGGTTCAGGGTATGCTTTGTGAATGGAGACCACGGCAATAGTTTATCCCTTGTTCCCTTGGACTTAAATTTCGTCTTATTACATCTTTGGCAAATGTATGGGTGGCCGTACTTTTGCAGTCAACAAGTTGCGTAATTGGGAATATTAATTAATTATATGTTTAAAATGTATATTGTCATTTAATTGGATGTTGGGTAACAGCGACATCTGAAGTAGGGAAGCGGCAGTTTTCCAATTCAAACAAATGTCACTACGTGTGTATCTAGCATAACACTTGTTTGTGCTAGGTAAACATGTAGCGACTTTAGTAGCCCAATAAAAATATTCCAGTGTGTCAGAAGTCAGAGCTTTTGCAGTTCGGTACATTTACAGAAATTGATTTATTCTATCTCTTTATCAACGTCACTTAGCCAATAGATTCTTGAAGCACTATACCCAAAATGCCCTCATGCCAATGTTAGTCAAATGCCCAAATATCCTTGTCGAACTGTGTCATGGAATTTGTACATACTATTAACTAGTCAGCCCAATTCGAGCCAGCTTACCATTGAAATCCAAAATCTGAGAAATGAATCGAATTTGGAGTACGCTTTACACCCGTAGCTTACACGCTGCTGATGCTTGACGCAAAACGCACGAAAAACTATCGCTTTTTACAGCGGAACCGTGGCGTTAGCTTCAGAAATCGAGGCAAAAACATAGCACAATCTATTTTTGTGCAAATAGTTTATTTTTGCTTCCATAGACAATCATGTTGAAAGAGCCTGATTGATAATAAGCACTCTGTAGTCCCGGTTGTGACATTACGTCGAGTGTTAGGTACCAAATTGGGGATATTTTCGCGAGTAAGGGGAAAAAAAATCGGAAAATTTTAGGGAAAAAACTATTATATTGAGAAAATGACGTTGACTATGAATAAATTATTTATATATTATTTAGGTTCATAATCTTTCATTCTTAGTCAATAACTTTACAATTTCAAATGACGGAAACCTTTAAAATCGTTACTTCACGGATTTTAAAATCTATATCTACTCTATAGGTATACAAAATAATATATCTACTCGCTTGACAGATCGTTTTCGTCCTAAACTAAGAACCATAATGTTATGTCAAAAATAACGGCTAGACGTTATAGACCGGCTGAGAAAGTCAAACCTAAGTTTTCTGGTAAGATTTTATCTCAGCCAAAAAGCGTTATCTTGTTTTTAGGGTTCCGCACCTCAAAAGGAAAAAGCGGAACCCTTATAGGATCACTTTGTTGTCCGTCCGTCCGTCCGTCCGTCCGTCCGTCTGTCAAGACCCTTTTTCTCAGAAACGCGTGGAGGTATCAAGCTGAAATTTATATCAAATACTCAAGTCTACTGTCCCTTGGAGCTGTGAAAAAATCAAACTTCTAAGCTAACGAAATCAAAAGATATAGCCGTTTATGCCGCAAATTTCCGCAAATTTTCGAAACTCGCAAGGGAATCAAAACCTAAAGGGTACTTCCAGTCGATCTAGAATTTTGAAATTTGGTACGATGCAACGTCTTATAGCACAGATAAAGGAAAAATTGCGAAAACCGTATATTTTTTGTTACATCATGTAATAAAAATATTTTTAATAATTTTAAACTTACTTTCCCTTTCCTCATGAACGCGTAGAGTTATTAAACACTACAGGTTTGTACGGAACCCTCGGTGCGCGAGTCCGACTCGCACTTGGCCGGTTTTTTTGTATTTCGGATCAGAGTTAAAATACCCTTTACATATTGAATTTCTTTTCCTTTGTTTTTCAAGCGGGAATTACCATTACTCGAACGACAGAATTTTCGTCTATCTAAATATTCCATCTTTGTAAAATGTTGGTAATTAATTAAAATAAAAGTTTGGCCAAGGATAAGATTTGAACCTTTTCAATGAATACTACAAAATTAGCATTTATTTTATATTTCTTTGTTAGTTTGCCAAAACAAGTCATCATTATCCTGCCCTTATCCCAATTTATTTGGGGTTGGCGCAACATGTCTTTTTACACGCCTTATATTAGCTTCACTTGTATGTTTGTTTAATTGTATGTTTGTTTGTAAACGACTCCTTATAGCGCATTTTTGACCCACTTTAAACGACCAGCTGGCGTAGCATGACCAATTCTATATCTATTCTACCAAGAACAAAAAAAGTTCCCTGTGTATTTTAATTCTGTAAAAATGTTTCTATCTCATCAATAGTAAAGAGAAATAGTCATCATACTTGACATCGTACTCTTGTCAACTGAAGAATAGAAACATCTCTTTTCTTCAGTTTTACACAATTTTTCGACGATACAATCTATCATTTTGTCTTCTCTTCCGTCAACAAATTCCGTTTCTATGGCGGTCACGCTACGCGTGCTGATTTCATTTAAACTCTGTAAACTTATCGAGGACCGATGACGAATTTTGTGCGAATTTTGTGCTATTATCCTTGCTAGGGTTACCAGGATAGCAAAAAAACTGTCTTCAAAAAACTACGCTGACATACGTCACAAACTACGCTGACATACGTCTCAAAATACGAAACACCCTAAAAAATAGAAAATAAATAATAGTTTAAAAAAAACTAAAAACACGCTTCCATAGGAAACCAAACTGAAATGTAGAAAATAATGGAAAAAAAGCTTTGGGGCCTGATATTAATAATAAAATATCTTAAAAAGCGCCCCACATTTTTTTTCCATTATTTTCCACTTTTTAGTTTGGTTTTCTATGGAAGCGTATTTTTTAGTTTTTTTTAACAATTTTTTTTTTCACATTTCTCTATTAAAAGTCATCTCAGTAGTCACACCCGTTCTATCCAAATAATAATCATAATTCACACAGTCCTTCCATGCTTTCTTTGGTCTCCTTCTACTCTTATAGCCATCTACATTCTTAGTTTCATACTCAATACTTTCTGAATAGTTTTCATTTTGTAGCAAAATAATTTTGAATCTGGGAAATTTGATAAATCACACCTGGCAACTTTGCTTGTGTCAGGTGTTAGGCTTCGGTTGTGCATGATGTATTGTTAAAGTCTAGAAATAGAACCAACTACGAAGATAACGAAGACGTTATTAAACCTTTCAGGATTTTGGAAAGCGGTATCTCCAACTTAATTAAATCGACTTCAGTATACGTATGTGTTCTGTGGACAGCATTCATCGTTCATGCAATTTTGTTTCGCATAAATTAAACGTGGATGTTGTTACTGTGTATGAGAATAACGCATCTCCAGTTACATTTTGAAGAAATGCATCTAGATCTGTAAAGTGGCATTCTATTGTCGGAGTAGAGCGTCCATTATCGGTCTTTGTAGCTTGTTCTGTAATTGTTCTACACAATGTGTCCTCAGTTGTCGAAGAAACAGGAAATGATTTTCGTTTCTTGCAAAAAAGTCTTATGATAAGTTTTGCTCCCCTGACCCTTTTACTTTTCGCATCAAATTGTCTGCCAGTTTTCGTCCATTTTGCGTTGCTGCTCCGCTCCTTTTGATCGTAGCGTGATGTTATATAGCCTATAGCCTTCGTCAATAAATAGGCTACCTAACACAAAAATATTTTTTCAATTCGGACCAGTAGTTCCTGAGATTACTGTGTTTAACCAAACAAACTCCTCAGCTTTATAATATTACTATAGATATTCAGTAGTTTGGATTGTTATGTTTGATTTTGATATGGAGCCTTATCCAAGATGGGTTAGCTAAGAAAATCATTTTATTGTTTACAATACAAAAAGAATAGGTACACCAATTAAATAAGAAAAACCAATGTTTCAGCCTGCTAAGAATGAATGTAGGTACGCACGGCTACACATCAAGCTGACATCTCATTGTGCGAAAAGGCTATACGATGCGAGGTCAGCTAAAACTGGAATTGTATAACTTGACCTGTAGCGTAGTGTGTACAGTAAATTGTGTTGTAAAAAGCTCAGTATTGTTGCATTATAGTTTTATCTTCTGTGTTTCTGTTGTTCTTTAGTGAGACTAAAACTTGGAGAGTTTCTGTACTTGGATGTGGTTGGTGGGTCATTGGGCACTTAAGTCACTATCAGACCTGTCTTTAAGAACATTTTTAACCGACTTCAAAAAGGAGGAGGTTCTCAATTCGGATGTTTATATGTTTTTTTTTTATGTATGTTCGGCCATAACTCCGTCATATATAGACGGATTTGCAAAATTCTTTTTTTGTTCGAAAGGGGTTTATTCCGAAACGGTCCCATATAATTTTCATATAGATCTGATGATGAGTTCGGGAGACAGACACCGGAATTCTTTAAAAAATGACAGCAAATCAACCGCGATTTCTGTTATCGCATAAATAAGCATTGTGAATACCACAACTAAAAATTTAAAAATAAAAACTTTTTTACAAAAAAAAAAAAAACAACCAACTTCCTTAAAAACACTACAAAGTGAAAAATAACTTTAATTTCGGAAGTTGGTGCCTTAGGATCTGTATTTATGTTTTTTTGCCACCGACTTCCGAAATTAAAGTTATTTTTCACTTTGTTGTGTTTTTTTTTTTTGTAAAAAAGTTTTTTGTTCTGAAACAAATCCCAATCGAGACTTCGGTCTAAAAGTGGTCTAGGGCTTGGAGGTTGCGTAGTCCTATTTAATTTTTAAATCGTTAGGAGTAGTTGGTCACCTTCTTGAATGTTGATTTGTTTCAAGATAATCTATTGAAATTTTGATGCTTGCCTAAACCTCATTGATCAGTCTGTGTGGCTGTTATGACTCTGGTTCCAATATGACTCGGCCCTCACGCCGAACAAAGCGAGAGAAGTCATTTGATGATTTCCCACACACAAAAAAAAGCTTGTATTTGCAGTTCCTTGAAGTGAGCCCCACAGTTGGAGAGTGTTCATCATGATCATTCTCCTGCCTTGCTTATCTCACTTTTCTTTAAGCATTTTAAAAGTTATAATAATGTCTCTAGCATCTTAATCTTTGAAACTAAATTCATGGTTACAAATATCAACATTTTCCTTTAGTAGGGACTCGGCAACAGTGGGTGAAGAATTTAAAGTTTTAGTGGTAGAGACTGGAATATCTGCAAAGAAATTTTTAAAAACTGTCAACTTCTAAATATTTTTCAATAACTCAATTGTTAGGTAGGTAGAACGGGCTGGTGTCTGCAACTCCATGTTTGAGCATGTACTTTGCATATGGAACTGAACTGTTAATATTAAGGCTGTAGTCACTACTACATTTTCTGTCTCTTCCTGTCTAATCCTAACTATTATTATCTGGTCAATGTGTGGAAGAAACTTTTTTAACAGTTACCTTTGATTGAACCAAACTAATGGACCTTGGACCTTACATTCTCTTAGCATACAAACAATGAAAAATACTGTCTTGACTTATCTAAAAACACTTGAATGGCTTTAATGTCTAATAACGCTACAATAGAAGTTTTTTTACACGCTTTATATTAGCTTCACTTGTATGTTTGTATGTTTGTACATTTGTATATTTGTATGTTTGTTTGTAACCGACTCCTTATAGCGCGATTTTGACCCACTTTAAACGACCAGATTTCATTCAAACTTTGCACACCTGTCAAAGACCGATGACAATGCAATAATTTCATAAAGTGCCATTATCCTTGCCAGGGTTACCAGGACACCAAAAAAACTGTCTTCGAAAACTACGCTGACATACGTCACAAACTAATTTGTGCCATAATCCTTGCCAGGCTTACCAGGACAACAAAAAAAACTGTCTTCGAAAACTACGCTGACATACGTCACAAACTACGCTGACATACGTCTCAAAATTCGAAACACCCTAAAAAATAGAAAATAAATAATAGTTTAAAAAAACTAAAAACACGCTTCCATTGAAAACCAAACTAAAAAGTACAAAATAATGGAAAAAAAGCGTGGGGTGCCTGATATCAATAAAAAAATTCCTTAAAAGGCACCCCACGCTTTTTTTCCATTATTTTGTACTTTTTAGTTTGGTTTTCAATGGAAGCGTGTTTTTAGTTTTTTTAAACTATTATTTTTTTAATCAAGATATACTGTCCTTGCTTCTTAACCGACTTCAAAAAAAGGAGGAGGTTATCAATTTGTCTGTATTTTTTTTAAATGTTAGTGACCTCATAAGTTTTGACTGGGTGAACCCATTTTGATGTTTCTTTTTTATTTGAAAGCTGGTGCTTCCCGTGTTCCTCGTCCCATTTTAATTTGGTTCCAACCGCACAATGGGATCCAGCTGAAAACCAAATAAGTCTTAAATTTGCATTAAGTTTTTGCGCGACAAATGAAAGAATAACGCGATTAGATTAGTGCGGGGCACAGTGTTTTATGAAGCCCGATTTTCGGCCATCCCATTTTTATTAAAAAGGCTGACAGAAATAATCATTTAAATGCAAAATTTCGTATCCCCATTGAGCTACCAAGTCTAGTTTTTGAGTTATAGTTTTTTGAAAATCGTAACTTTTCCATCCGGAAATTAAGAAAAAAATTAATTACGCTTAAACTAAGCATGATACGAAACAATGATGTTAGGTACATTGATGGCGTATCTTATGCGGAGTATTTTAGTCCATAAATGAACCTCGCAACTTTGTCAGATCCAGATTTATTCGAGTTTTTCGGTTTTTAGTTTTTCTTTTTTTTCTCGAAAATTCCGCTATTTCGGGAAAAGTTTATTTATTTAAAAGAAGCACAGCCACATCACATACATTGCACTTATACTTATAAACTTAATAACTAAAGGACTAATGTACATGACAATTACGGCGTACATAGCACTGATTAAAATATCTTGCTGCCTTGAAATATTATTGAACTAAATTAAAAAAACATTCTAAAATATACTTTAAACTAAAAACAAACTAAACTAAAATATACTGGTTGCACATAAGCCAGATAACATTAAAAGCACAAAAAACAAAGTTAAGGAATATAACAATAATCATTATAAAAATAGAATCAAAAATTAAAAATTAGGAAAAAGTTATTTTTATAGAAACAATTCTATTTACTTCCCCAATACACTACATAATTATGACATCCCAAATCCATGGAACTTAGAAGTTGTACCAATTTAACTATTTTTGTTAGGGTTGTCAAATTTTTATCCTTATTTTGTGGATATTATTTTTCGTAAAAGTAAAAGTACCGTAGTCATAATAACGAAAAGAACGTGCACCAGTTTACTGGCAGCCTACCAGTTATAAATATTTATGGGAATTTTAGCCAGTAGAAACTGTTACCGCCTTCACCGCGTGGAGGTACTACCAGCTTATGTTATTGCTATTACACATACGTGTATTTTACGTGTCATTTAGTACGTACTACAAAAATACTTAAATAACCCAAAATGCCAGGCTTTACCTTTTAAAGTACATCGCTGAATAATATTTTATTTAGATACCAAGCTGGTATCCTGGCGTCTTCACGTCAGATAATATAAACCACCTATTTTACTACCAGATAGATATATTTTTTGGCAAAGTTATACAAAATCCAAATATAAATAATTATCTGAGATTTTGACAACCCTGACGACGTAAAATCCGGATCAAACTTAACACGTTCATGGACAGACACTACAAAATTTAATTTTATTAACATTTTTTTTAACGTACGATAAGACAGTAAAAGATTAAAACTCTATCCGTCGTGAAACTACAGAATGCCCTTCCTTTTATTAGTTTATAAAAAAAAGCGTGTAATATAACGTTGCAAGGCGTACTGATTGTATGCAAGTCAAAAGGTTGACGTCGATAGGCGTACTGTCGTATTATTTTATCCAGAGAGAACGTCGAGAGGCGTTCTGTCAGTGAACGTGTTAAAATCGAGTACTTAGTCTGAACGGCCCAAATCGAATGGCACGTGGGCCATTCGAACGTAAACAAAAATCGTCTACGTTCAAGTGGCCCGTTGGTGAAAAAATCTATCTTAATTCAATGGATAAGCTACATTATGTACATTCGGGTGCAAAAGTAAAAAGTTTAAATAAAAGATATTTTTTTCTTAGATTTGTATTATCTTCATTAAAACAATCAACAACAATGTAAAATGTTTACAAAAGTTAAATATGGTCATTATGTTAGGTATAAGTAGTGAAACAAATCAACATAAAAAATTAAACAATAAGATAAAATAAAACAATAAGCCAAAATAGGCCAATCAACAAAATATAAAAAAAATACAATTAAAAAGTTAGTTTAACGCAGCCTTGCTTTGCTTTAAATTCGTGAGAATTTACTATTAAACAATAAGATTTAATGAAAATCAGTCTTATTTTAGAGAAACAAATGAACAAACATAAAAATATAATTATACAACAATGTTTAGTCAAAAGCAGCCAGCAATTTAAAGGAAACAGATCAACAAAATATGAGAATTTACTATAAGATTTACCTAAAATTAGTCTTATTTTAGAAAAACAAATCAACAAAATATAAAAAAATACAATTAAAAAGTTAGTTAAAAGCAGCCTAATTTTAAAGAATAAAAATCCTCAATTCGTGAGAATTTACTATTAAACAATAAGATTTAATGAAAATCAGTCTTATTTTAGAGAAACAAATGAACAAACATAAAAATATAATTATACAACAATGTTTAGTCAAAAGCAGCCAGCAATTTAAAGGAAACAGATCAACAAAATATGAGAATTTACTATAAGATTTACCTAAAATTAGTCTTATTTTAGAAAAACAAATCAACAAAATATAAAAATACAATTAAAAAGTTAGTTAAAAGCAGCCTAATTTTAAAGAATAAAAATCCTCAATTCGTGAGAATTTACTATTAAACAATAAGATTTAGTGAAAATCAGTCTTATTTTAGAGAAACAAATGAACAAACATAAAAATATAATTATACAACAATGTTTAGTCAAAACCAGCCAGCAATTTTAAGGAAACAGATCAACAAAATATGAGAATTTACTATAAGATTTACCTAAAATCAGTCTTATTTTAGAAAAACAAATCAACAAAATATAAAAATACAATTAAACAATAAGATTTAGTAATAATCGGGCTTATTTTAAAATAAAAAATCAACAAAATAAAAAGAAAATACGACTGAACAATATTATTGATTAAAACTTTAATTTTTCTAAGCAATGCCCCACGCTTATCTGTATATTTTTTTTATTTTGTAATGCAACTATGGTAGCCGCTTCAAAATCCATAGTGGCATAAGTCGGTTTCCATTCTGGTTCCTGACTTTTTATTAATTCGAATAGTAACTGATATGTGTCAAGCTTCTTATCAGGTAGTAAAGCATACAAAATAGGAATCACGTTAACAAATTCTTGAGTGCTTCCGATATCTGCATGAACTGTAAAAACTTGATAAAAACCATTCGGGCAGATCTTAAATGTCCCATCAAAGAAGAAACTTCTTGACTGCCTCAAATAAACAATGAAATCCTTATGTCCAAATATTATTATTCTTTTTTGTCTGTATTGATAATCCGCAAATAACATAAATAAATATTTTTGAGGAATAATAACGTCAGCTCCTTTTCTAAAGCAAAGTTTCTTGGCTCCAATTGAACTATTTCGTTTTTGGTATAGATGTTTGCTTATATTTTCAAACTTAGGTAAAATTTGTACTCCTTTTTGTGTAAGTATTTGCATGTGCTCATTAAATATTTGAGGAATCGGAATAGATACATCGTGTTGAACAGCGTTAATACATTTTTCCATTTGCTCTTTAATTTCCCTTGTTTCTAAGTCTTTAGGTCCATGGTTATGCGATGTTTCACGTACAACTGTTAAAAGGTTACTTTTGGTTTTAATAGAAGCACTGCACGTACTTTTTTTTGCACAACGCCAAAGTTCTGTTCCGTCTTTGTTAAGCCTTTTCCAATTATATTCATAACCACCTCTACGTAGAAGGCGAGCACCTTTTCTTGATATACCCTCACTTGCAGATTGTGATGTAGAGGGATGTGCGTCATCCATTTCTTTGATTATTTAAACCTAGAATATACAATATGGACCTTAGAAGTGTGAAAGTATATGATACAGATTTGTATGTGTATGCTCTGAAATCTAGTCCCGGTCATATATTATTTATGTTCTAAATAAAATCTGGTAGCTTAGTCTTTAGCCCGAATATTGATGTGGTTTACAAACGAGTTTAGAGAGATATACTTATATTATTAAATTCGATCATATTATGTTCATGGACCCAAAAAGATAGAGAATATAATGTACATAGGAAACGCCTTTAACTGAAGAAATATTTTGAGAAAAATATTGCAGTATATGCAATTAGCCTTATAATATATATGTCGGAGTTGGTTATCATTACAAATTGTGGGTAGTCCGCATAATTTGTTATGAATTGTTCTTATTATCATTAATTTTGATGATTTTTCTATCAGATATTGTCTTATAAATCAGAAGATAATTTATTGAGTACTTGGTGTACTCACTAATTCATTTTTGGCAACTTATTTCGATAATTGTAACCGGTAGTTTTGTTCAAAACAATAAATGACATGTCACTTTAAACTTTAAAATGAATTACGTTGTACATTCACCATTTGTTTATTTACGACAATTATTCTTGTATTATTTGATGACTTTCTAATGTAAGTCTTATTAGATTTAGCATACTTTAGTGTTTTGTATCAAGTAAACACGTGGCGTGCTTCCGCGCGCCATCGGACAGAGTTGTCGTGGATATTATGGCGGGACATTGTCCTATAAAAGAGCTTGCACTCAGTGAGCAAGGCAGTCTATCTTCGGATTAGACTCATTACAGAGCTCCTGCTCCCGACAATACTGTCGGTTTACCTGGTACAGCGCTGCTGTATATTCACATAGCTGTATTGACTAGCTGATAGCGAAAGATACACTTTGTATTTGGGTGGCTTAGGCCTCTATACGAACAGTAACCTTAAGGGTTTGTTCGTTGAATAGTATTGTTACTATACCTTTCTATCTTGTAACCATTTAATTGTTTCTTTTTATACAGTGTGATTAATAGTGTTATTAATATTCCTGTAATTGTTTATACGTCTTGTTTATCCCAATAAAATGGGAACTCCAAATCCTGACGATATACCGCTCGGCACCCCCCGATCCGACTTCAGAAGTGGGATTAGGTTTAGCCCAGGAATCGCAAGGTGTTGGTGGTCCATGGCAAGAGATGTTAGATCTTCAGAACCATAATATGGCTCTGTTAATTGAAGCGATTAAGTCGCAGTTTGCTCCATCTATTGAAATTGACTTGCCCGATTTTGACCCAGACCTACCCGATTCCAATGCTCAATCTTGGATTACAACTCTGTCTAATAGGATTCTAATGGTGATTTTCCCGGTTTTATTGAGTACCAATTGGATTTACAAATGTGCTCATGATCGTGTATAGAAAATGCCTGAATGTCCAGATAATGTTAGTGTGATGTCAATGTTGACAGTGATGATGATTCATCTGATTCTGACATACTATAGCTAAATTGAAAAGATGTCTATTAGGGTGGAGTGAAAATGTATGGAGAATTATTTTTATAGTTTTTTTGTAATGGCATAGCGGTAGAAAGCTGCCTATGGATGAGTTAATAAAGTATGTTAAATATCATTTATGTATTATAATGATTCGAGGTGCCCCAGCACGAAAGAATTTTGAAAAAAGTATAATTTCGTTCATTTTTGACAGCCTCTTTCAGATGTATATAAACCTTAATAATCTATAGGAATAGTATTTTTTGTGTTGCTTGAAACCTATATTTTTATGTAATAATAAAAAAAATAAAAAAAAGTTTGTAGGTTATGGTGCCCCAAAACCTCTTAAAACCAAAATAATACAAGATTTTATACTAAAAATGCGATCAATATTTATTTTAAAAAAATGTTACGAAATAGCCAATAAAGTAGAAAAATCACGTTTAGTGTTATAAAAAGGCATCATCTGACGTGATAACAGTCTAGCCCTGATATAACCATCACGTTTTTCTTCTCCACATACAGCACCTGAAGCTTCGGTTACGAGTTTGATGTAACGCTCCACGGCTTGAGTATGACAAGGATAGAGTGCTATATTCTCTTTCGTTCCAAGGCCATTTTCTACAATTTTTTTCAAGGCTTTAGCAGATAAACTCTTAGTTAAAGGCCGCTCAGTAACAGTAATCTGACTATCGTGCCATGTAATAATGTCAGTATAATGGGGAGCATCGAAATTAATTGTTGGAACTTTAAATTTTCGGATTCCTATGACTTTCTTTGACCTTGCTTTCAGAATACATGCCAGTTCCCGTATCATCTGCAAGCATTGATAAAAGAAGATTTTCTGGATGGCCAAAATATCAATTTCTTTATATGACTTTGTATCACTCACTTTTTTCAAATTGTCGTTTAAATAGCGACTATAATTCATCGTCAACCACAAGTGCTGTGCTCCATTTAAACACGAAGGATTGCATTTGATTTAAAACCACATTCGCCCATAAATTTTCATCACAAAATTGGCTAATATAAGTAAATTCTCTTCCGGATCAGTCTTTGTGACATATAATCGTAAGATCCTGTTCGCAGTCGTTAGCCACCTGGAATGGTTGAGTAGACCGGGTTCTCTATTTGTCAGGTCAGAAGGGAAAATACCAGTACTAATAGCAGTCATTATCTCAAATAGATATTTTTCATCGGAGCTTAAATCTTTAGTAATAACAGGAACTGGCGTGGGTATAACGGCAAACTTCACAACTGTCTTTTTTCACAATGTTGCAGTTCAGATCCAATTGGCCCTGAAAAACATCGAGGTTCCGTAGTTTGACCGCCCAAATGTATCAAAAGGTGTCGTAGTGGCAATTCATTCGAATGTAGTGCACAGATGACCCATTGTAACAGTTTTTTTTTAATCTCTACCTCTAGCAGGCTAATGACGCCGCCTTTAGATCCAGTATTTACAACTGTCCCATCACAGTCCACTACTGACAAAGCACTCAAGTCAACCGAGTTGTCATTTAAATATGTTATAATACTTTCTTTGATTGTCCTAGCCGATCCTCTCTGCACCGTGATATGACTAAAGAAAACGCTCCCTGGTTCCGCCACAATAACGTATCTTCTAATTGCCGTTTTCTATACCATTTATCTCCTTTTTTGACTATTTTCAAAGTTTTATCTTATCTACCGTCAAAGTAAAGACCTGGTATAGGTTGATTGCGGCTCAATTCTTGTAAAACAGCTCTTTTCTTTGCTCTTTCCCGTCGAACCTTCGAACGATCTATCACACTACTTTGGTCACTTGATGTAATAATGCCAACATCTTTCAGGACAACAGCTATAATAGCGGCAGACCTGGCAGAAACTCCAGTGTGATCGCAGGCAAGAGCTAAAGATGGGAAATTTATGCGTATCTGTTTAGATGGTGGCTCAACAACATTCTGTATTTGTTCTTGATACGATTAATACAATGAACAGTAGTTTCTCCCGAGAATGCTTACTTATGACTGAAAGGTAAATTCAATAAAGGTTGACTTATTTATTAATGATTTCGTTCGATTTTCGATTTTCGATGACGTTCAGAAACAAAAGAAAAACAATTTCTACGTTTTGTTATAAAGTTTAGCATTTGGTTTTGCACTATCGAAAACTGCCAAGTTTCTGATTTTTTTTTTCAAAACTTAGTCTTATCGGGGGCACCTTTAAATATAAACCTACACAAAAAATATTTTCGCTTTTGCTTATTGTGCCAATCACGCAGCTTTTTGCGGGTATGCCATACTGAAAATCAAAAAATAAAAATTTCACTCCACCCTAATGTCTATGTTGACTCTTGTTTGGAATGTCTATGTTGACGATTGGATGTCTATGTTGACTCCTGGATTTGGAAGTTGATCTTGACGCTTTGCGGGTTGTCTATGTTGACGCCTATGCGGGTTGTCTATTCGACTCCAAATTACTTGTCAAATCCCATGGTGTGATTTTGGCTGGGAGATTATGTCTCTACTTTATTTGAGCTATGGATTGTCAGTAACAGTATGGTCATTTTGAATGGATGCACTGCAACTGCTACTGGTAATATTTTATTGGACTAATTCAGGATTTTACTTAGCAACATACCTTTTGTCAAGGCTTTTTGTTTGTCAGAAAGGCCGATCGGTGTCCACAAAGAGATTTTCTTTTTAGAACCACACGAGGTCGTGTAGAACGTCAGTTCTGGCCGTGTCGGAGTTGGTTATCATTACAAATTGTGGGTAGTCCGCATAATTTGTTATGAATTGTTCTTATTATCATTAATTTTGATGATTTTTCTATCAGATATTGTCTTATAAATCAGAAGATAATTTATTGAGTACTTGGTGTACTCACTAATTCATTTTTGGCAACTTATTTCGATAATTGTAACCGGTAGTTTTGTTCAAAACAATAAATGACATGTCACTTTAAACTTTAAAATGAATTACGTTGTACATTCACCATTTGTTTATTTACGACAATTATTCTTGTATTATTTGATGACTTTCTAATGTAAGTCTTATTAGATTTAGCATACTTTAGTGTTTTGTATCAAGTAAACACGTGGCGTGCTTCCGCGCGCCATCGGACAGAGTTGTCGTGGATATTATGGCGGGACATTGTCCTATAAAAGAGCTTGCACTCAGTGAGCAAGGCAGTCTATCTTCGGATTAGACTCATTACAGAGCTCCTGCTCCCGACAATACTGTCGGTTTACCTGGTACAGCGCTGCTGTATATTCACATAGCTGTATTGACTAGCTGATAGCGAAAGATACACTTTGTATTTGGGTGGCTTAGGCCTCTATACGAACAGTAACCTTAAGGGTTTGTTCGTTGAATAGTATTGTTACTATACCTTTCTATCTTGTAACCATTTAATTGTTTCTTTTTATACAGTGTGATTAATAGTGTTATTAATATTCCTGTAATTGTTTATACGTCTTGTTTATCCCAATAAAATGGGAACTCCAAATCCTGACGATATACCGCTCGGCACTCCCCGATCCGACTTATATAAAAAAAACTTACCAGGATCCAACAGTAAACAAAACACAAATCTTCGAAAGTAAAAATTCAATGCACAACATTAATGGACAATTGCAAAATTAACAGTGGTGTTACTAAGCTGCATATTAAACATTATTTCTCCACCCTCCTCTGACGTCACAGTTAAGCATCCTGCTTGTGATTGGATGACAAGAAAGGGTCATTGTTTATCTAGCTACCTGAAATCGTGCCGACCGGTTATGAAGATGTATTCCGTTTATTTAGACGATTTCAAATAATTTAATATATATTTAGTTAAAATTCATAAACTATGTGACTAATACAATGTTTGCGACTGTACTTTTGAATTATTTTTAAATTCATTTTACCACCGGGCCATTTGAACGTAGACGATTTTTGTTTACGTGCGAATGGCCCACGTGCCATTCGATTTGGGCCGTTCAGACTAAGTACCCCACTACAAACAGTTAGCATTACTTTTCTATCGAATATTCTTCCGGACAATGTACAATATGATTTGTTTTCATACAGTTTTTGAGTATGTACCCCCATTACAGCAATGTTTCCGTTGCTTTAAATTTAACCACTCTGCTAAATATGCAATGGAAAACAAAGATGTTCCATTTGTGCAGGTGAGCATTTATATAAAGAATGTGATAGACCAACAGAGATCTGCTGTTGCAATTGCAGCGGGCCTCATCTTGCAATTTCTAGATTATGTCCAATTAAGTTGAATAAAATTTTAGAAAAGAAAAATAAGATTACCTATGCAAGTGCTACATTGACGAAACAACACATGAGTGATAATACTGAATTTCCACCTCTGCTACCTCCAAAAATGAAACCAACTGACAATGTAAATAAGTCTGTAAATAAAACCCTACATACATCTGTAAATAAGTCTACATCTGTAAATAATACTGTACATAGTGTAAATAAATCCAAAGATGTCCCGAAAGTAGACATCATAAGGGAGATAATGGGGGTAATAAGGGAGATAATACGCCTACCACCGTAAATAGTATTAAAGAAACCCTACTTAAAAATCTCAAGTAATGGATTCAAGTCACACACTGCCTAAGCTGCGTATTGCTCAGTATAACATTCAAAGTGCTAATAGTAAAAACCCTTTTTGATTCAATTCTTACAAAAACAAAATATTGACATTTGCTTACTTAACGAAACATGGTTTAAAGATAATAGTTTTAGAATACCTGGATATAATAATAGGTCTTTACCTATGAAAATGCCGTTTTGTATGAAAAAAAACTAAACGAATTTTTTTCATGTATTTTTTATTTGTATTAATCGAAATAATCACCCATGCAATCAATGCATCTTTGCCAACGCAGTGGCAGTTTATTGATGCCCTTCTTAAAAAAATCAGTTGGACGGGAGGCAACAAATTCTTCAAAGGCATTTTGTACTGCCTCTCGGGTATTGAATTTTTTCCCCGCCAAGAAGTTATCCAAATTCTGGAAAAAGTAGTAGTCTGTAGGCGCAAGGTCTGGTGAGTAGAGCGGATGACGGAGAGCTTCCAACCCCAGTTCTTGCAACTTGGAGACCGTCTGCTGTGCAGTATGAGGTCGCGCGTTGTCGTGCAGGAGCAGCGGAGACGAGCGATTGACCAATGCTGGTTGGAGATGTGCCAGATTCTCCATCATTGAGTTCAGTTCTTCACAGTACACATCTGCAGTAATGTTCACCCCGTTTGGTAAGAAGCTGTGATGAATCACACCGGCGCTAGACCACCAAACAGTGACCATCAATTTTCTAGGGGTAAGTTTTCGTTTAGGGCATTATTTAGGTGCTGAACCCTGCACACCCTGAACACCGCAAGCGCTCAGCAAGTTGGTTGGATCCTGATCCAACCAACTTGCTGAGCGCTTGCGGTTATCAAACAGAATCCATTTTTCATCGCAGGTAACAATGCGGTTCAAAATTCCTTCATTTGTGTGTCTGTTGAGCAGTGCAAGGCACGTCTCGACACGTACTTCGCGCTGGCGATCATTGAGTTCTCGGGGCACCCAATTGTCAAGCTTTTTTACCTTGCCAATTTGACGCAAATGGACCAATATTGTTTTGACGCTAACGTCGAAAGCTGCTGCTAATTCAGCCGTAGATTGTGTATCATCAGCTTCCATAATCGCCTTTAATTCGTCATTGTCGACCAAAGTCTTCGGACGACCGCGAGGTTCATTTTTCAGGTCGAAATTTCCAGAACGGAAGCGAGCAAACCAATAACAGGTGGTGCGTTGGTTTGTAGTGTTAGCTCCGTAAACGTCGTTGATGTTGCGTGCCGCTTGTGCCGCGTTGCTGCCACGACGGTACTCATATTCCATAATTACTCGAATTTTTAACGTATCCATGATGACGAAAAAGATTTAAATGCGATGAAAATGTAACACTAATCAATAAACAAATGACTACTTTTGGAAAAAGAATTCCATGTTTTTAAAATAAAATTAATTTGAAATTAGAATTCTTAGACAAACAAAAATTATTTTGATTTGAAATTAGTAGCAGTACGGCCAGTACTGCAGAACGGCAATTTCATAGGTAAAGACCTAATATTTATAATAAAAATTCCAAAAATACTCATAATGGTGCAATATTGATTAAACCATATTTAAAGTTCAAACTGTTGCTCTGTCCTTATCTACTGTACATGGTAGCTTGACTATTCTTTGTGTATACTGTCCTCCTACTAGTGGACATATACGGATCAATAGATTACGTAATATTATTAATGATCTTCCAAAGCCCATATTTGTCAGTGGTGACTTTAATGCACACCACATTGCATTTGGTTGTCTATCCACTAAAGGCAGAGGTCATAATTTATTTAATATCATTGATGACTTGGATTTATGTATTTTAAATGTTGGTAGTTTTACAACTGTTCACAACCCGCGACGGAATCCGTCTGCAATTGATGTTAGCTTTACTAGTGCCAACCTCGTATCAATATACGAGTGGTCTGTACATGATGATGCCATGGGCAGCTATCACTACCCAACAATAACAGAGGTTTCACTGCATATAGATAAATATCATATTAATCCCCCTGTTGATAGGTTTATATATAAAAAAGCAGATTGGGAAAAGTATAAAACTATTTCTAAAACAATATTCAATGATTTAGTCCTAAAACTGTATGATCCTATTTCAACCTATAATGATTTTTGTTCTCGATTGGGTACTTTAAAAGATATGACAATTCCTAAACTTAATTACCCAAATAATTTTAAAAGCAGACCTCCAGCTCCATGGTTGAATGACATTTGTGAAAAAAGTGTAATTGCCTCCTACAATGCATTGAAACTATATAGAAGTGAACCTAGTATGGAGAACTATTTAGAGTATAAAAGAAAAGATGCACTTAAAAAAAGAACCATATCGGAACAAAAAGGAATAGGTTGGGATAACTTATGTAACACATTTAATAGAAATACTCCTATAAGTAAGATTTGGAATCTTCTAAAAATGATTAAAGGTATAAGAGCTGGCAATAAATCATATAAAGATGAGTTTATTTCCCAATTTCTAGATAAATTATCCGACAACAGCAATCTAAATAATATTAATAGTTTAGGCAATATTTTCGAATTAAATAATGATAATCTAAATTCCAAATTTTTGCTAGATCCTTTTACATGGTCTGAATTTAAAATGAGTTTGTTATCTCGGAAAGACACTGCACCTGGTTTAGATGATCTCCCCTATTGTACTATTAAAAATTTAGATGAATCAGCACAAAAAATGTTACTTAATATTCTTAATTCACTTTGGCATTGTAAATGTATTCCACAACCATGGAAAACACAATGTGTCATTCCGATACTCAAACCAGATAAACCTTCAGAGCTTGCCAGCTCTTATAGACCAATATCACTGTCTTCATGTCTAGGTAAATTATTTGAAAACATGATGAAAAATCGTTTGGATTGGTATATGGAATCTAACGACTTCATTCCACATGTACAATATGGATTTCGTCGAGGGCGAAGTTGTGCAGACAGCTTCACTTTCTTAGTTTCAGACCTGAAACATGCAAAGGATAAAAAGTTACACACGTTTGTGTATTCTTAGATGTTCAAGGTGCTTTTGACAGTCTGGATCCAGCTATACTTGTAGAAGTTATGTCTAGGTTAGGTGTGCCTGGCCAACTATGTAAATGGATATATAATTTTTTGAATAATAGAACACTCTATGTAAGACATAATAACACATTGCATGGACCAAAATGTGCATCTAGGGGCACAATGCAGGGTGCTACACTATCTCCTTTGTTATACAATATTTACACAAGTGAAATCTGTAAATTTATTAATAGTAATGTAGATATTCTGCAGTTTGCTGATGATATTGTTTTGTACAGTAGTAATTATAATGTAGAAATTGCAACTGACAATATTAACAGAGCCTTGTCCCAACTATTTCACTATTACAATGATGTGCTACATTTAAAAATTAATCCCTCCAAAAGCAGTGTTATGATATTTGGAAATGAGAACACAAATTAAAAGTAGTTTATAATGGAGAATCTATAAATCCAGTAAATTCAAAGAAATTTTTAGGCATAGTAATAGATAGGAAATTAACCTTTGAGGAGCATATTAAATACATATCAAAGAATGCTCTAAAAGGTTTAAATGTAATTAAATGTCTTGCAGGTGTCTCATGGGGAGCAGACCCGAAAATATTATCAATTTTGTATAAAAGTATAGTTAGAAGTCATTTTGATTATAGTTCACTAGTGTATATAAATAGTACTCATGTAAATAAACTAGATCTATTGCAGAACAGGGCTTTAAGAACAATTTCTGGTGCAATGTGCTCTACTCCCATAGGGGCCATGGAAGTGGAGACTAAAACTATGCCTTTAATTTTGAGACGCATTATACTTGCAGAGAGATTATGTCTTAAATTAATTGCTGCAAATAACAGGAAAGTAATAAACAAAATTGTACCTTCTATAAGTAGAACTCTTGGGCCTCTAACAACAGGAGAGGATCTCTTGAATGGTAAATCCCCAACATGGTCCAAAATATTGCTGGAACCAGAAAACAGTTTTATTGGTATTAGAAAACAGTGCCCATGGCCATGTTACTCTTTCTCTTATCAGTGTATTTCGCATCCCGTTAAATAATTACAAAATCCCATTAATAATAATTCAGATATGTTCGTTTTTGGCAGATAATAAGAATTATCATGTTATTTACACTGATGGCAGTAAGGGGAGTAATTATGTACGTGCTGCTATATATGATCCACATGCTAAATTCTCCCAAAGCTTTGTTCTGTACAAAATTAAAGTCATAGAAACCTAATTCTGTTGATTTAATATAATGTCGAATTATCAAAAGTTTAAATTAATAAACAACTTTTTTGATCACATTGGCGTTCTAATTTGGTCCCAATCCAGCAGTCGATAACAAACATTTCTCAATTTGTGGCTTAGAGAAAGGTACAGTCAAGCTTAACCCTTAACTTGGCAGGAAGTAAAAAACTTGAAAAAATGTACTTTATTGATATATTTGGCCTTAATTATGATTAAAAGACACGAAAAAAATAAAAATAAAAATCTAGATGTCCTAGGTTTCGAGAAAATCTATGTACATCACAATGTACACTGCCAATTATGGCGAAATGTTGACATTGTATTGTGTGTACATTGTGGTGCACATTGCCAGGTTGATAATGAAATACATTTTTAATATTTATTATCTATTTATTTGAATGAAAACGAGAAAATACAAAAAAAAACTTAATTATTTTGTGTGAAAATTACGGAAGCAATTACGCTTTTGTTTTCCCACAACAAAACATAAATGTACGTTACATTTTATACAGAAGACAGTTGTCCTACCACTTTTGCAATACTTGCAACGCATTGTTTCATCCCCTGCTTCTGGGAGATGACCCTTATTATCGAATCGGACGCTGTCTGTTGGACGAACAGAGACTGGTTCATGGATTTTTAGATCCTCGCCTATGTCTTCTGTGACGTTTATATTTTTTACTGTTCTATTTGATTTAGTCAATCCTTCGAACAGTTGAAATCTAAAATCCTTCAACATAATATTTTTTCCATCGCGTCTATGCAAAAGCCAAGCGTTATTGATACACATGTCAATAAGTTGTGAAAATATTCCCAGGTACCAACGATGACTTTTGAAGGGGGTTCTATATAAAGATATTAACATGTCCGCCAAATCCACCCCTCCCATGTGTTTATTGTAATGTTTTACAATTTGAGGACATTCTACGTGTACCTTCTTTTTCTCATCTTTATCGTAACGCTTGATAGTTTCGATAGGGTGCGAGTCTATATACGAGCTAATAAGTGTAACGACCTTATTGTCGTTCCACTTTACCACCGCCAGCTTATTTTTATTACAGACAGCTTGAGCGCTAGAACCACGTTTCTTCTTCTTCATTTGTTGGTCAGTTGGCAATAACTCCTGACAGCCTCGTAGACGATTAGTCCTTATAGTACCGAGACTTAGAATCCCGTACTCTTCACGCAGTATATACGTTAGTTCAGGTGACATAAAAAAGTTATCAGCGTAAACAATGACCGGTTTTTGCGTTATAGTTTTGCACAATGCAATCACTACCTTGCCCCCCAAACCAATTGAAACTTCGTTGTGCCTAAATTTCAGTCCACGAAAGGTATCATCGCCACCATAAAGAAGAAAATCGTATATAATACCCGAGACTCCCGCACGCACGAAATTCTTGAAACCCCATTTTTTAGGTTTAATTTTTACATACTGCTTTCTTTTACCTGCTTTACGACCTTTATAAGGTATCATCACCTCGTCAATCGAATATTTTCCTTCTTCTTCGACGTTCAAAAAGTTTTGTCGTATTCTTTCCATAACGGGACGAATTTTGAAGTAACGGTCTGAGTCTTCTAAGGTGTTATCAGCTAAGTGAATATACCGACGTATTTTTTGATATCTTTTGAGAGGCATAAGATCAGCTATGAGAGGGTATCTTGTCCTTTTAGCCCAATAATCTGTATAGGCTGGCATCTGCACTATACCCATCAGCATTTGGATGGCTAAGTTCTTTATCTCATCTTCTGTCAACTGTACAGATCGCCCTAGTTGTTGCACTGAGTATAAATTTGTATTAAGAACAATGTCAGTAATTATGTCAGGTGAAAAAAAGTAATAAAAATAATCCAGTGCTGTATCAATATTTGTTTGATGTAGGTCGTAGAAGTTTTCTTCAAGACAAGCACTATGACGAAATACTGCTTTGGACCAATGATAATCTAGAACAAATTTATTGACTTTAACTTTTTTGGTCACTGCATTCTTTGTTGTCTTTTTACGCTTAGATCTGGTTAGTGGCTGCTGCTGTCGGCTAGTGCCGGGCTGAGGAGACGGTTGTTGAACGGTAGGGGTTGGTAAAGACTGTATGGAGTTCATTGTAGGTAAAATGTTGTAGTTGCTCGTAGTTGGTGATGGAAAAACTTCATCGAATATTGGCGTTAGTGGTACACTTATTGAGACTTCATTCTGCTCTTTATTGGAGTCAGTCGAACTATCTAGTAAATTGAGGGCTTCAAGCGAAGATGCTAGCGAAGGTGGATCAGAAGAATCTGGAGAAGGTGGTATATAAACATTGGTTTCTTCATCGGACGAAGAACTACCCTCAGAACATGCATTTTTTGCAGGAACCAAAGCCAAGATTTTGTGCGAACGAGTTAGTTTTAAATTCTGCAGGCAAAACAGAAAACAAAAGTCAAAACAAACACCTTCTAGCAAAGCGTTACAAAAAACAAACGAGCAAATACTGCCAAAACAATCGAAAACCCAATACTTCGTAAACCTGGCAATGTACAGTGTGGTTACCATAGTTTACGGTCAGTACTTCAGCGTGTCATTGGCACCGTGCAGTGCGATGTACATTCATTTATTTCAATCAAAAGCATGAGTTAGTATTTAGGTAGCTACGTAAAAATGCACTAATTGAATTCTGGATATACTTTACATCAAAGCACACACAAATCATTGCCAAGTCTCGAGACAAAAAGTTTAATAAAAAATAAAACACTTACTCGTGTCACACGAACAGCTTGTTGCTTTGCGGACATTTTGATTTTGACATGTGTTTTATTGTGTTGTCATAGTGAAATAATTTTCTACCAATTCTACTATAATTGACAATATATTGGTACAAAACAGAACGATTTTTTTTCCCAGTAGTAACAAGAAATATTTTTTTTTAATGTATGTACAGTACGATGTACGTTGTCAAGTTAAGGGTTAATAGAACAATTTTACCTAAAAATAAAATTGATATTAAGCATACTTACCTTTCTCTAAGCCAATTTATATCTGTCTGCGGATTCTTAATTATAAATGTATGTGATTGACATTCTAATCAATCACTGTAAATTGAGCCGCAATGAGGTCCAAGGATATCGTCATGCCTTCCGCAAACGTATCCCCACTACCTGCCGGATTGGGCCGGAAATGGCGCTGCGGGGCTGTTAGCGCTTCATCGTACCGGAACTGGATATGCCTATCTCAATTTGTGGCTTAGAGAAAGGTACAGTCAAGCCAAAGAGTAAAATAATATACAGGGAAAAGAGAGCCCTCTTGCGTGATAAAATTGCAAATCTATTTGACAACACGCTATCTGTAAATTGGCCCCAAACTAATCACATACCTACATACGTATAACTATATATGCATGATCAAATGTTATTATTATAGAATGTTTCGAGACAAAATAGTCCCAATGGAATAAAAATAATAAAAGGTAGAAATAAAACAAAGAATTATCATAGGTATTTTACTTTTTATTTTTATAATGCTTTCGTTTATTAAAAACATTTGTGTATTCATTTTAATTTGATCTTCGCCGCTATACGTAATTTTGATTTATTCTTCGTTCGTCCTGAAGTTTTGTCCCACATTCCAAAAAAATCTTAGTTTGTCCCATAGCACAATTAAAGTTGTGCTTCGTCCCAAATAACAAGTACATTAAAGGTACAGTCAACAAAAAAATAATGTACTTATTTGAAATTTTTGAAACAATAATAATTCAATAATAACACAATTTTAAACATTTAGGTATAAATCATCTTTATTATCCAGTATCACAATCAAAATCACAGAAATGGTATAATAATCATCTTATCATTACTACAGTGTAAATAGGTATACAGAATAGTCAGATCTGTAATAAACAATATTTAAGACAATTATATTATTTTAATTACCAAAAATTTTACCGACCAGTAATTAAATGAGAGTAATCAAAACAAGCGTTTAAAAAAGCAATCATTTTTATAATTTTAAAATTTCAAAAACACCATGCCCTAATTAAAATTAAATCAACAAAAATTGTGATTATTACTCAATCATGGATAAAACAAACATTTTAAAATCAACATTCATATAATAATATAAAAATTGGATCAACAGTAAACTAAGAGATAAATTTCAAAAAACATATAACTAGGTAAAAATCAACGTCTAACTCACTGCAATTAAAATACAAACGGGCTTATTTTTTCCAAACAATGTCCCAAGGAAATAGAACCATTTAATAAAGCTGCTATTGAATCATTAATGATTTTGTCATACATAATAACGTCTTTATGTCGTGGTCTCCCTTGACTTAACACTCGAGATTGAGCGTCATTTTTTATTACATTCAAAAAACTAATCATGTTCAGTTTTCCAGAAAATGTTCTATTTAATCTAGCATTACCACCTTCTACTGGGTTATTCGTTCTGTATGTGTCACCATAAAAATCCCATTTTCCATTTAAATATTATCAAACCACGCTGACACAAAATAATTATTAAATTTATCGATATTATCTGTTCTGGGACAATCTTCCATAATGTAAAGCCAGCCATCACATTTGAGTTCTGATGGAAGCAAAGCTAAAGATGAACACAGAGCAATATGCTTCTTGAACATTCTGTTTTTATTTAGTTTCAATGCCTTAGCTCTTTTCCAAAGAGCTTGAGAGAAATGGAAGTAACAGCCTTTGCATGTGACGTTTGGAAATATTTTACAGATACCATTCATGGCCGCCTTTTCATAATCAGTTCTGAATGAAATTGGATTCCAATCAGGAATTTGCGATTTAATAAGAGAGAACAGAGTTTCATATGTGGATTCCTTTTTGTTCATTAATAGTACATATAATAATGGCACAACATTAATTTTTTCACTGGTACTCCCGAGATCACCGTAAATGACATACAATTGTTTAAATGGCTTCACCACACATTTAAATGTACCATCCGCTAGATAATGTTTGACGTTTTGGAGAAGTCTTCTGCTTTCTTCTTCAGCAAATGCTATTATTCTTGTTTTCTTATAATAATAATCAAAAAATAGAAAAGATTTGTAGCTTACTGGAATTTGAACATCAGACGGTTTTCGAAATGAAGATTTCTGGATTTGCTGCGATTTGTTACGTGCACTGTAGAGACTGCCCTTAACATTACATAAGTTTGGTAATTTTTCTTCTACAATGTCGGTTCCTCTGTCCTTTAATCTTCTTAAACCGGCATTAAAGATAGATGGGATCGATTTCCCATCCGCAGCTCTTGCTTCTTTCTTGCAGCGATGTAATTCCTCTTTAATGTCATTTTTTGATTGACTAGGTGTGCAAACGTTATGATTTAAAATCTTTTGAACACTATTATTCACTGTAACCATACCACCACGGCACTTTCTGTTCACACATCTCCAAATTATTGAGCCATTTTTGTTCTTTCGTTTTTGTGTGTGTTCAAAACCACCATATAGCAGAACAGGTTCACCTCTTCTGGATTCTATAAATGTGATCGGCTCCCGTGAGGTAGATGGTAAACTAAGATTTGGTTCCATTGTAGAACAACTGAAATTAAAGCATAAATGATTTAGTTATAAGCTTTTTAGTTATTATTTGTTTATTGTTATTATTCTTTATTAGCAATTACATATTAGCTAGACATTATTGTTACCTTAATTAGTATTATTTAAATATAAGAACAAATATTTGATATTTAACTTCTAATTTATCAATAATACTTTAGATAAAAATATTAACTTACCTATAACAAATTCGATCAATTCTCAATGTCACTTTACACACACTTTAACCAGGTGACGAATGAGTACCTGAATGCACTGTGCATCACGGGAGCTAGCGTGAATCCCATTTTGCAGATAACGGAAACTAATGCTATTGGCCAAATGAGTCAATACAAGCAAACAAACAAAGGACGCAATAAAGAAGGGGTGGTCATTTTTTTACCTGCTCTTTTGAAAAAATTCCAGTGACGTCAGTTGTTTACAAATAACTTGCTCACTAAAAGCGGCTAAAGAGTGTTATTATAAAATAATACGGGCAAATTTTCTCTCGCAGAGAAGACAGAGAGGAGCGGTTGTTTTAAAAAGTTGATGTTAAATATTTAATATTAAGTAACCCTTTTTTGCCGATTGTACAAAAAAGTAAGTTTGGCATATACAAAAAAAAAATGGGCCGAAGAAGGAATATATAATAGGACGAAGCGGGAATAAAAAATTAAAATTATATTTTGGGACGAAGGAAGCATATTGTTTGGGACGAACCAGGATTTTTTTATGTAGGACAAAACTCAGTGGGCCAAACGAAGAATAAATCGTTCTTTTTTCTTAGATATTTTTTCCGTGCGGCATTCTCTTTTGCCAGCAGTGCATCTGCTTATATCATCGCGTAAATAGAAACTTGCTATTTCTTTTTTAACTATATCATTTTTTAAGGTAACTTTTCGCTGTCTAATTCTTCCCTTAAGGCCTAACAATTTGGCAACATAAACCTTCTTTCTAGCGCGTACAATCCTTTCATTATTTACTATTCTCTTTATTATCCATTTTTCATTTCGAGTCTTCGTTTGTTTTAATGACTGCTTCAGAGAATATTCTAAAATTTCTTCCCTGGCTTTCATCTTTTCTATCAGTTCTTGACTTTTTTTATATCTCATCTTAAGTCTGTATAAATACTTTCTGGTAGTTTGTAGACTAACTGTTAACATTTTTATTTTTTTATGAGCATATATATACTTTTTTGCCAGTATACCTATTTTCTTTCGCTTTTTCTTCTTGACCGGTACTAAGGGCTCAGAAATATGAGGTGCTGGTGCGCAACTACTCTTCTTTTTTTCTTTTTGCCTGCGTTTTTGATTTCTCCATTTTTCCCTTAATTTCTGTTTCTCAGTCTCAGGAAGATCAGCAACTTTTTTGTTTTTGATTTAACAAGCGCTGCGTGCTTTTTTTTGTTCTGCAAATTTTTCGGGGTCTTTTTTTAATTTTTCGCGGTATCTTTTTACTCTCTCGGCAGATGTAAGAGGCATATTCATCTACAAAAAATAAAATTACGATTGTAATCGCACTAATTTGTACCTACATAGTAATAATACAAAAATAGTAGGCTACTTTTTATCTCGATGTTTCCACGGCATCGGAACTTATGCGTTTTAACCCACGGGAGACAGCTAGTGCATGTTACTATACCTCTATCATTTTATCATTTATAAAAAAAAAAACGAATTTAAAGTAAAAATAATTAGCATAATGATTATACGACTACACCTACCTACCTCAATTGGTAAAAAAATCGTAATATTGTTTAAAAAATAACAGATTCACGTGATGGACTAAATATTCACCGTGCATGCAGCTTTAGCGTTCCACTGAGGTACTATTCATTCCGCTGACTAACATTTTTGCCACAATTGGTCAGTGGAATGTAACGATTCCTTACCAACTACACTAATTATTTGTTTATTTACGTATTTTTACATTAAAAACAACAAAACATTGATACAACTTAGTAAAATATACATTAGTCGATTATATATTAAGTGTAACATACTTGAAATATTGTTAACTTACCCAAAAATCACCGTTGGTCAATGGACAATTTTTTTTCTCTCGGCAAATCGTCCACTTTCAATGATATTTCTATCGAGACTGATCCACTGTAGATAATGACAGATATGTTCCACAGAGTGCTCAATAATGTTGCAAACTAATGAAAAAACTTCGATTGCGGTAGACTTTTAAAAAGCCGCGTAAAATTGCGTTTCTCAATGGAAATTCCACCCAGGTCAATAATTAAGACTTTTATTTAAAAAAATATTAAAATTCAATCAGTTGCTTTATATTAATTATATTATTAATATGAATAAATGTAATGTTTAAGCTATCGAGTGATGGTTATTTCGCAATCAATATATTTATCTCGTAATTTTAATTTGTTGGTTACAAAAAGACGGTAGGACAGGGTAAATAATGGCATGTACGTAACGGTATCACTCAAAAATTTTATGAATTAATTAAGAAATAAAGGAAATGAAGATGTGAAAATATAGTTAAATATATGTTTTTACAAACGACATCAAAAAAAAAATTGATTACTAAGATAGTTATCGTAAAAAAAAAATCGAAAGTTGTGGGACATAGCAAAAATGCAATGTACACGTTTATAAAAATCCGCTCACCTGTGACCTTTCACGCGACTTGTCACAACACAAACTATGTTTTATTCGTATTTGTAAACAAACAAACCAGTATAAACCTGTTTATCACGGGCAGGGCGCGCGAGTCGAACGAGGTGTCCGGCCAATCAGCCGCTTTAAGGTCGATTTATATCTACAGACATTGAGTGTGGCAGACACGTGCCGTGGCAGACACCGACAGACACCATTTATTTATATGTAACGTATAGAAACGTGCCGTGACAGACACCCCGGATACCGACAGACACCGTCATCGGCGTCCGCTCTCACTGGCAGTTACTGCATAGCTTTAGAAGAAAAAGCATGTTATTGAAAATGTTCAAACACTTTTCTATTGAAGATTTGTCCATAATTGCATTATTAAAAACAAAAAACAAAGAAAAAACAAAAAAAAGAGCAAAACGCATGGCTGTACATCCTATGCTTAAGAAAAGAAAATTAGAAGGAGAATACTGGATACTCTATAAAGAACTTGTTGACGATGAAAAAAAATTTTTCATATATTTTCGTATGAGCCGGTATCAGTTTGACATTCTACTAAACAAAATTGAATTGCTGATAACCGAACAAGATACAGTTTTTAAGGAAGCCTTGTCACCAAAAGAAAAACTAGCAGTATGTCTCAGGTAAGATTTATTACAGAATTATTTATTATTGTGTAAACAAAGTGGAATACTATTCTAAGTGCCGATACACCCTTTCGTCAGTAAGGTCTGGCTGAAAACCTTGGTAAAAATCTTGTATTGTTTCTGGCATAGGAGTAACGCTTGGCCAGAAAGAGTAGAAAAAAATTGAGGTCGCCACTATCGTTTATATGGCATCATTTATACTACAACCAAAATGAATTTGATACTTCAAGTATTTTTAATGATAAATCTGAATGTGGAAAATCGTTAAATCAGAAGCTAAATTTCATTTTTTTAAATTTAGTAATTAAAAACCATAGGAGAGTAAAGCATCTTTAATATAGTAACAATATTTTTTCTAGTCACTATCTAAATACTCTACACCTGACATGTCCGATCCAAGTTCTTGATCATCTTCAGAATCTGAGCTACTGTCACTGCTGTCCTCACCAACACGAATTACCAGTCTGTCTATATCTTCATAGAGTGTTCTTCCCCTTTCATAGTAATTATGTTCTATTTTCTTTATGTGTTCGACACAATTATTCCAAGTTTCGGGACCAATGCTATTAAAAGCTTCCTCAGTTGCTTTTTTTATGTCAATTGCTCCTCCCACATTACATGCAGCAACTTTTTGCTTTGCTATGCCCCAGATGAGCTCGATAGGATTTAGGTCACAGTGGTACGGAGGAAGCCGTACCACTTCATGACCATGTTCCCCCAACAACTCATCTATTTGGTATACTGGTTCTGGCTTGTGCTTTTTAACAAGCATTAATAATGCTGGCTTTCTTGTTGATGGCTCGAACGGGATGTTATTTTCTAACAGCCACAGTTTTATTTCATCTACTCGGGAAGCTGATGTTGGAGCCTTGTTCTGCACCACACTGTGATAAGGCGCATTGTCCATGACAATTATAGAGGCCTCATGTAGGTTTGGGATCAGTTTTTCTGTCACCCACTTGGTAAAATTGTGAGAATTCATCTCTGAATGGTAGTCTTCCATTTTGTTAGTACCACTAAATATTAGTAAAGCGTTGGGTACAAATCCATTGGCAGTTCCAGAATGGACAATTATCCATCTTTTTCCTTTTGATATATCATGTTTTATGCCTTTGATTTTAATGGATTGCCAGCACTTTCTCAATTTATAAGAACTATGGATGTAACTTTCATCCAAGTAAACAATTTGTTTTTAGAGCTCAACAGGCAAATCCCGATTTCTTTTTATAATTTCTAAATATTTTTCTCTTTTTGCTGCTATATTAGGTTTTTCTATTAGCGATTCTCTATTTGTCGAACATTTTTTGTATGAAAAGCCTATGGCATGTAATATTTGCCTTAATTTCTCACGGCCTCCTTTGTAATCTAATTCTTCTTTTGCCACAGCCAACAACTTTCGCAAAGTTGGTGCTATTTTCTGTACGGTGTAAGAAAACTGAATTTTCTGACGAATCGCACAGACACTAAAATCGTCCATCTCTATTTTTGAACGTCCTTTTCTATGCTTGGCTGGTGTTATGAATTTGCCTTCGTTTTTATTGCCTTCGTTTATTATGCGTCGAACAGTGCTTTCTGATTTTCCTGTAATCAAAATAAAACATTAATGTAGAATGACGTGCGTGACGATCAAAAAATGCAGTCGCTCTATACAAAGTCATTGTGAACCCGATGTAAACATAACCTCTAAAATTATATTAAATCCGTACAAAACTTCGATGATGTGGTATTTTTTGAAGACCTAACCGACTTTACCTGTAACTTAGATCATGAACTATATAAATTATATAAAATGAGAGTGAATAAATACCTGTCATATCAGCAACTCGTTTGTAAAGGTCATCCAATTCTGTTAGAAGTTTTCCGGCATGATATTCCGCCAAACACCTCTTAAAAACATTGTAAATAACTTCTCTGGCAACACTTTTTATCGTCTTGCCCATTTTCAATAATAATTCACCGACTAATACGTTTAATAGCTACGAAAAATTAAATTATTTCACAATACACTTTTTGTTTTGATAGTTTGACTGATGTTTGACATTTCTTTCGAGTTGCCATGTGTAGAAAAAATTAGTTCATATTTGATTAATTTCTACTCTTTCTGGCCAAGCTGTATTGTCTTCATAAGTGTCAAATGTTGATGGCGTGGATACCGTAGAACTCGTTGATGGCCTGCTCAGTATGTCTATTTCCATGTCAGACACTATTTTAAATATCTTTGCTTTTGCAATAGCCCTCTCTCTGGGCGGAAAAGATCGCAATGTAGTTACAACTCCAGCCATAACTTGTTCGATGTCGTCCGGCGGTGGAGTATTATTTTTACTCTCTATTATATACTTCATTAGTACAGTACTAGGTGTTTCATCAGTTGCTTTTTGGCCTCGTTTACCCTTTGGCTGAGGGTGCTTTGGAGTTTGAGCTGGGGAGGGTGTAGTTGGCAATGTACCAACTGTTTGTTGACTAACCTCAGGTGTAAATGTGTCAGTCGTTTGTTGCTCAACCTCAGGTGACTGAGCAACCTCTTCCTCGTGTGCATAATCATTAAAACCGGGTACAGGTGGAATTGGACATTTAGTCGGCCTTTCTTTCATGTACGGTAACAAAAAAGACATTTCTTCTTCGTACCTCCATTTTTTTTCACGAACACTAGCCTGTCCACTTTTCGTAGCTTTTTTCTTTTTATGAGAACGTCTGAAGGCATCTCGCAACAGTGCCCATGCTTTTTTACATTCATTTCCTGAAACAAGGAAAGCAAATCTGCCGTACATTGTTTAAAATACGGTTAAACCCATAAAGTAGTTTCAGAGATATCGGACAAAAACCTGCGAAATGATGTCTCTTCCAAACGAATAAAGATATAAAAATCTTTCTAAGAGACAAATGTCACTGGTTTATCAACGATTTTTTTTTGGGGTATGAAAACTGAAAACATCTTTCAGTCTTACAATAAAACAGATATTTGTAATTAAGCTTAGCATTTCTTCCCAGTTTAGTAATTAAATACTGCATAATAATAGGGCTAACCCTACTCTAACGGTATTATAACGTAGTAATTGCTTTAGAATTGTACTACTAAAAATTTTATTTAAAGTTATCAAAAAATACGTCATTACAATACGGCTAAGCTGCATAACTATGATATAATCAAGTAATGACTGTAAAATTAAGGTTTAGCCCCTTGGTTTATAAACAAGTTAAGGCACTTAGTGATCATTATAATCAAGTAATTGTGTAATAATATATTAAGCGGCATCAAGTTAAACGGTATTGCTTACTTAAAACAAGGCTACTCATACTTCGCTCGCGGTTAGCCGTTTTATAGATAAGCAATGACTTACAATTATTCGAGAAAAAAAAAGAAAACAAGCAAGCAAATTAAACAAATTATTTATTAATCATTTATTTCAAACAATTTTAAATGGTTATCAATAACATAAATAATTATTTTTGACATTTGGGCTTAGTAATATTCATAATTAAATCACAATATTATCTTAATATCAAAACATTCTCTAACTTAAAACCCTGGAGTGAAAAGTGTCTTAAGATAATAAAAAAATATAACCATCTATCTCACTAGCTGCAGTTGTCATAAAACAACCTGCTATAACAATTTTCTTCAGTCTTAAGACTATTATATAGCTTTCTAAATTTTACAATATAATCAGTCTTTAACTAAAAAATTATCACAATCATGTAATCAACTGAGTCCTCTATATAGAATTAAATCTAATAGGGGTCCCTATTAGGTTTAATATGTAATATAATTAATAATTAGTAATAAATATATAATTATTAATAATAAAGACTAAATAATTTAATATATAATATAATTATTTAGTCTTATGGCACTAAGTAATATATACATTTAAGTAGTTATATTAAAATAAAAAAAGAATTATAAATATCTTATCTTAAATATCTTAAGGACAACCAACACACCGTTATCTGATCCCAAACTAGGCAGAGCCTGTACTATGGCAACCAGATAACTGATAAACATACTTATATATTTCTAAATACATACATATTATAGATAAATTAATTGTAGGTACTTGGGTATTTAAAATGGCTTTCTTAGGTTTAGGTAGTCCTCCTTGAATTTTTGGTCGTTTCTGTGTTATTGTTTGTAGGCAATCCATTCCAAAATACCATTTTATGTTTTGGAATGATAGGCGACAATTTAGTTATTAAGTTAGATTTACGTTCCTCATCAATGCCTTTCGGCTGTGTCCGGAAGCTTATGTTGGTACGTGGATTTCTTAAGTACTTGTCATTTAAAAATTTAAAACTTGAGTATTCATCACTAAAATCATTTTTATACAACATGTCATAACTTGACCTCTTAAACGAGACTTGTGTTATATTTTTCAGATAGACTCTAGGGCATGCTTGCTGAATTCGCCGCTCAGAGACATTATTGGGTAAATTGAGAAATTCATTTGCTTGTAGCGCTTTGACAGTTACTCTGCCATTGTTTGCAGAGGCTACAGCTTCCTCAAAATCTGAAAAGTCATATATTTTACCCTTCTTTTTCATTGCAAGTTCCACTTGATGGTGGAACTGGTCGCAGCTCATGAAGGTGTGGCCGGGTTCGAAGTAGTGTAAAGTTATTGTTTCTGTACTTATAACGTCACTGTTTACTAGGTCGACTAACATGGAATAAAACAGCCAATTCTTGTTCTGTGATGTACAATTATCTAACCAGATATTAACATTCTGAACGTCTCGATGACGAAGGAAAAAACTGTAGTACGCGCTCATAATATCCTCTTGTTTTCTACCGGCTATTCCGTCGTGCCAAATTGCAGCAAGAGGTTTCGATTCCTTTGATATTTTTCCAACCGGTGCAAAGGATTGGTTAAAGAGCGTCAAACGGGGACAAAATATAACCGCTTTGAACATCTCCATTCTAGGCAGCATGATAACTTTTTCTAGATCGCCGCTAAAATAAATACTATTTTCGTTTTGCTTTATAGCTTTGTGAGCATCATAAAGGGCTCTAGCTTTTTTGTATCGATCATGATGCTTAGCCCAAGCCAAGCAAGTGTCACAATCAGGAAAACATTGCTTACGAACATCATGGCTTGTTTCTTTAGTGTGATGTTTGTATGATTCGCACTGTTCGCACTCCTCATTCCCGAGCCGAGTGAAAGATATATTCATTGATTTTAAGTGAGATCGATATAAGTCATAACTGAGTTTTGACTCGGGATTTTTTGAACAAAAGTCTTTATACATAAAATTTATATTAATGTCATTGGGCAAATAACGCCGATTTGGTGCGTGCTCTCTACGGTAATGAGGAGCGCTGGGATTGAATGATTCAACATGTTGGTTGAGTAAATCACGATTAAACGCCAGTTTCTTGGTATGTTTACCACGTTTATCTGTATCTTTTTCAGTATCGAGACAGGTGGTAAGTATAAGATCATTGTTTCTATTGAAACCTAAAGTTGTTAAAAAAAAAAATTTACATACTTGTCTTACGGTTCCGTCATTTTTCTGCAGCGTAAAAGTTCTTTTGGGGTTTCTTTTAGGGTCAGATGTGTACTTACGCTTGGGAATGGCTACAATATAGTTTGACCTTATAAACATTCTCATTTCCCCGCGTTGCAGACTCCAATATGTTTTATTTATATTCTCACGTTCAGATTCATCAAATACAGAACTACATTTTTTTATACATTTCTCGTCACATCCAGGTTTTACAGTATATTTCAAAAGTTTTTGTTTTTTTCTTTGGATTTCTCGCTGTTTCACACTGCTATTGTACTTTTTTCGTTTCCGCGCTGTTGAACCTTCTTCACCTTCATTATCACTGGTGGCTGGGTTGTCAAATGGTGGCATTGATATAATAACAGCAGCATCAGTCGACGCTCGTCTCTTTTTGAAAACAGGATCGTGAACAGCAGCTCTTTCGCCATTGTTAAATGAGTGACGTCGAGATATAACTTTATTGGGAAAGGAAGGCACACATTTTTCTTTCTCTGCTTTAAAGCTTCTCTTACCTTTTCTTTGAGATATGCATTTTATTTGGGACTTATGAGCAAGTGTTTTTTTAATATTCCTGTCCGTATCACTCTCTTCACTTGAATCGACGTAATTAGATGTAACCTCGTAGTCCTTGTCCTTAACCGAATCATCCGAATCAAAGTCACAGAAGATTGGAGACAGAGAATGTAAAGACGGCGGTATAGTTTCATCGCAGTACAGGAAACTGGAATCCGAAACTTTTGATGTACCAGGTTGAGGATTTGCATATAAATCGATGCCATTATTAGCTGAAGGACTAGAAGGATCACTTTCATTTAATGAATTTGGCATGCTTGTTAAGCCAATGATTTGTTCTTGAATACGTAATTTGGGTGGTTCGACAGGTACGACCTCTCTATTCACAATGCTCATCATGTTCTGAATTCTTTGTGGAACCCCGGAGCGTCTACAATAATGACAGACACAATTAGTTAAATACCTAATTTAAAAAAAAAAAAAATTAAAAAAAACTTATAGGTAGGTACTTTATTATTCTATATCCTCGTCGTCAACGCAATAATGCGTAAGAATAGGAAAGAAGGTAAAAAGCAAAAAAGCGCGCGAAAGCCCATGTCCGATAGGTATTCGTTTCAAACATACCGCCCCAACGCGCTGCACCTACTCATCGTTGACCCTGACTCGAGATGCGTGTGATTTCATAGCGGCTTCAGAACGATAAGAAAAAGGATTATTTCGTTCCAATCAAATATTTATAAGCTAAAGGTTATATACCTGTCACCTACCACTACGTAATTGAATGAATGTAATACTTATTTTAAGAAAATATTATAAATATCGATTATCTACATACTAATTACATAGGTTATTAAATTCACTGATGCATCTATTCTATTTAGTGAAATTATAAAAACCTTACCTTGAGTACGTATGACGCGACATGGTAAAACATTTATGGCGCGCCGCCGCTCCGCTCCACACACACACGAGCGTCACACACTCCCCGTCGTCGCTGGTAGCGAAATGGCCGAGGAAACCGGGAACGCGGGGGACCGCGGTTCAAAAATGTTTCTGGGTTTAACTAGATTTTAATCTAGCATATTATCTGTATAGTCGTATTTTAGTAAAGAATTTTACACTTTAATCCATCGATAAACTTTATTGAAAAAAGGCTAAATGCCTATAACTATAATGTAATGTATTATTCTATAGTAACTTTATTATAACATAGTTTTTGT
Source organism: Aporophyla nigra (assembly GCA_947507805.1). NCBI lineage: Eukaryota > Metazoa > Arthropoda > Insecta > Lepidoptera > Noctuidae > Aporophyla > Aporophyla nigra. The sequence continues at coordinate 5,552,428 of OX382292.1, read as the reverse complement.
TCTCAGACACACCTGTAAGTACTTGATTATAACACGGTTATGGTCGTATAGCTTAATTTAAGTGCAGCATTGTGTGATAACTGTATTATAATAAATTAATATCGCTTGGAACGATCCGTGATAATAACGTTACCATCCTTTTGCCGTGTTATAACATAAATTTGAGGAATAGCTGTTAAATAATAAAGTAAACTGTAAAAAATATGTTACTTAACGGTTCACACCCGCTCTATATCTCGGAAAGTAAAAGTCGTACAGTAATGGGACCCAGCACAAAAGATAGAGAATTTTTCAAAACGTAATGTGTGATTCAAAACTAAAAAATGGCAGTTTGAGGCTTAACCGTGTTTTAAGTAACGTACGGCAGAAATATCATAATCATAATATCATAATGTTTTTCTTTGCAGATTTTTGGCTACTGGGGACTCCTTCGTTTCGCATTTAGTTATAGACTAGGAGTAAGCACTGTACACAAGATAGTGAAAGAGGTTTGCAGTGCAATAATAGAATGGCTGATGAGTGAAACAATGCCTGTCCCTACAAAAGAACAGTGGCAAAAAATCGCAGAAGAGTTTTGGAATACTTGGAATTTTCCAAATTGTATAGGAGCCATTGATGGCAAGCACGTTCAAATAACTGCTCCGGCAAACTCTGGATCTCAGTTCTATAACTATAAAAAAACTTTTTCAATCGTGTTGATGGCAATTGTGGACGCTGACTACAAGTTTATATGTGTCGACGTCGGCGCTTATGGAAAAAACAGTGACGGAGGTATTTTTTCAAATTCAAACATCGGAAAAGCATTAATTTCAAACACATTTAACGTTCCAGAAAGCACAAATTTACCTGGCACTGAAATTACAGCGCCATATGTTATCATAGGAGATGAAGCATTCCCTTTGACAACTTATCTAATGAGACCATATCCTAAACCTCAACTAGGTGACCAAAGAAAAAATATATTCAACGATAGACTATCTCGTGCAAGAAAAGTTGTCGAAAATGCATTTGGGATTTTGTCTCAAAAATTTCGTATCTATAACAGGAGAATACAACTTGATCCAGATAATGCAGACAATGTTATTATGGCGACGTGTATCTTACATAATTATATAAAATCTGGTGGTTCTCAGCATTCACATAATGAAGAAGACATTATTGCATCATATTCTTTGTCAAACCTACCTAGACAGGGTGGAAATCATCAGGTAGCCGCATTTAATGTCAGAGAGAATTTTGCTAGGTTTTTCGATTCACCCGAAGGAGCGTTAAACTACTAGGTGATTATATCGGTGTCCTGTCGTTTGACCATAACTATACTAATTTTAAGTTGAAAAAATATTATCTAATAAAAACCCAACATACTATTGTTGTTGAAAGACTAATAAAGGCGTCATTAGCCTGTCAAGTCAAATTAAAATTAAGTAAATTATATTATGTGACTGCGTCTATTTTTAAAATAATATTTTTAAATATTGTTATGTTAAATAAAGATCTTTAAAAAAAAAGTGTAAAATTCATTATAAATAAAAATAAAATATGTACTCACCATTACTATTAAGTTTTATTCCTATTTCGTTCCACGCCTGATCCTTTTTCTGATTGTCACTATACCTTTTATCACTTAAATCATAAAGGTATTTGTAATCTCGTACAAATTCTATGAGCTTTTCGTTATCCATTGTAAAAATGCAAAATAAAAAAGAAAGCACGTGTACGCAGTTCCGATACTCTATTCACACTGCCCGGCAAGGAGCCACAGACACGTACAGACATGAACCGCGCAGACAAAATATTCTTTCCGAGAATACTGGCCGGGCACGACACGTGTCTGTAAGCGTCTGTACGGCCGTGTTACGATAGATATAAATACGTGAATAGTTACTGTATGGAAGAATATCATTTTGTCTGCCACGGCACGTGTCTGCCACACTTCTCGTAACTCGTTGACGAATTCAACCAGTTGATTTGTACACGGTCAACGTTAATTCCGTTGAAGAGACATCAACGTTGATTCAACTAGTTCGTTGATTCAACGCCCATCGCTACTACATAGAGACTTGCCCCCCCGTGGAAGGAATGCTCTACGCCTGTTTACACTAGAAGAATTAGCTGTAGTGGGGATAGAATGAGCATTCGCTCGTTTGATGTAAATCGACCTTCAGAATAATCCTTGGATTTGATCTTCCACAGTGCGGGCAGAGATTTATATAACTCAATGAATTCAGTGGCGAACTGTCGATTGTATGTACGTAAATCCGCCATTTTTACGACCGTGCGCGCACAGTTAAGCCCGATTTACACTTCAATAAGTACAGTAGCGAGTTAACTTGCGTCATCGGCGAGTTAAGTTGTTAATGTTGTTTGAACGGCAAAAGCGAGTTATGTAGTAAGTTGTCGATTAAGTTGAGTTGAATAGATCGCGATCCTATTTTTTGGCGAGTCCAGTGCGAAGTAGCCCCCTCTCTCGCGTCTCCCGCACCCCGCCAACTTAACTGGCCCGGCATGCAGGCGGGCTAGTTTAGTATAGTGATGTGCCGAGTCGGCTATTTTTGGTATTCGAGTATTTTGGTACTCGTTGAAAAAGGAATCGAATCAGGATTCGAGTCACGGAACTCGGATAGGTACTCGAGTACCAGCATGAGTATTCGAGTACTTTGGTAGACTCGAGTACTTTTTTATTTGTTCTCGAAAGCTTGCTTTCGGTTAATAAGTATTATATGACGATAGGACAGTAAGTAAATAATAACATTATTATGGTATAATCAGTCTTTTTAATCTAATCAGTCATCAATATAATCAGTCTTTTTTTTATTTAGTACTCTGACAGTAAACTTTGCATTTATTAATTAAATATTATGTACTTTTATTGAGTCATTTAGTAAGAAAATTCAATCTTAGTAGGAATTTGGAATTAATAGTGAACACACTGTCATTTTTAGAAACAATTAAAGCGAAACAAACGTATTTTTTTACTCAGAAATCAACAAATAAACAACAAAAATCCTTGTTTGGAAAACAATAATAAACATTTAAAAATATAGGATCAACTATTTATGTCGCTTTAAACATTAAATAGAGTATTCTTCAATAAAATTTTAAGTAAACATTGTTATAAAATCAACACAAGAATATAATCTTTACCTACCAACGTAAACATCGTACTTCTTTGGTAACATTTTATTTTTTATGATTCATAATTTGTATTAAAGAAGTGATACCCTAAATGGCAACACTTTATCCCACCTTCACAACCCACCATGAATGGAGTATTCTTCAATAAAACTAGAAGTAAAAGTAATTAAATAAAGTCAACATAAAAATATTATCTTCTTACAAACGTAAACATCAACTTTCAACTTCTTCGGTAACTTAACTATAATTCCGAACACAAAACGAATATATATAGAAATACAAAAACTGGCATAATTTTTTCATTTTTAAAGAGCCTAGCAATACTGTCTAATTATTTATTTCTAGCTCACAAAACACGATTATTATTCAGTTCTCATTTTGTGTGATGAATTACAACTTGCAGTCGCGTATAAAGGAACAGACTGCGGCCTCTTATTTCTTATTTCTATGATGACTTTTCAAAAATAATATTTGGTCAACTTTTTCAGATTCTAATCTATTTCTGCGCTGATTACATAAAAGTCCTGCCGGCGAAAAAGCACGTTCTGATGGTACAGATGTTGCAGGAATGCATAAATATTTTTGAGACATTTTGTGCAAGCCCTTATAAATAATTTTTCTGGCCTCCCAAAACTTACATGGATCCATATTTCGATCCAAGTAAGGAAGTTCGACATATTGTTTCACTTTTATGATTGCGTCAGAATTTGGTGTTGCCATACTCACCTGCTCTTGTACTTTTTTATCCAAAAAACTCCATAAACTGTTAGATTCATTATTTACAGGTGTTTCATTAGGTTGCTGATTGTTTGAATGTACAGATAGCCCCAGGTTTGAAGAGGGTGTTTGAGAAGTCTCATGATATATTAATTCTTCAACAATCCAATTCTGAGCATTATCAGCGTTCCTCTCTACTCCGAATCCAGCCTTTTTGAACCTCGGGTCTAAAAACGTTGCCTTAGCGGCAGTTTTATTAATTTCATAACACCCCAAACGTCTGTCAATTGTTTCTGTGAGCTTATTTTTCAATATTATCGCGGTATCAGTCAATAAAATACAATTCCGTAAAGATGTTTGTACTCCTCGAATAAGTGGGATAACACTCGACAATGTTGGATAATCTTGGCCAGATAGTATGGTTGTTAATTGTTCGATTGGCTTTAAAACAATCACGCATTCGTGTAAAACATTCCATTCTTCTGTAGTCAAATTGTCTGGAGGAGAAGTCAAGGATGACAATGCCGCCGTTAGTGGTACCTTAACCGTTTCTAATCTCTCGAGCATAATGTAGGTGGAGTTCCGTCGCGTTTTGACGTCTTGAAGCAGCTTTAGTTTTTCTTTATTCATCTGCTCTTGCATTATTTTAAGCTGGTAAGACGCAATGTTACTTCGTTTGAAATAAGTAACGATATCTCGGCATTTTTCTGTCAAAAGCGATAATCTCTCATTGTCCTTAAAGCAATCAGTAACTGCCAAATTCAAAGTATGAGCTACGCATGGATGATGTCGCTTCTGCAAAATTTCCACTACAGCCTTCTTCATATTACTAGCATTGTCTGTGGTAATACATACAACTTTGTTAAAAAAATTCCAATCTGCTTCAAGTATATGGCGTATTAAAGCCGCTATATTTTCCGACGTATGTGACTCTGCAATCTCCTTCGTAGTAAGTACTCGAGATTCTGCTGTGCCTTGATATATGTAATGTATTGTTAAAGTTAAGAAAGACTTATTTCTGTCTGATGTCCATATGTCAGTTGTGCATGCTATGTAATCTACTTGTTGTACCTTATCAATTAGTGCTCTTTTTGATAGATCATATTGTTGTGACAGTAACTTTTCCGACAGAATTTTTCTTGAAGGAAGGCAGTAGTTTGGATTAAGTTCCTGAGTATATTTCTGAAAGCCTGCATTTTCCACTATAGAAAGAGGCTGCAAATCCACACAAATCATATTTACTAGCTCCCGGTCTATACTCTTTGAGGTGACCTGAATAGCATTTTTTGACAAAAATGTCATCTGTAGCTGTCTTTTACGATTTCTCGTAGGTTGGTCCATTTCATAGCCATCATTTGTTTGTGATTGACTAGCAGACGACGACGCCGATGCTAATGACTCCAAATCAGAAGTATCTTCTAAGCATTCATTTTCATTTTGCTTACCGGTTTTTTCTATGGACACTGTATATATGAATGGATGTATCTTTTTCAAATGTTTCAATAAATTTGTAGTGTTCCCAAAGTCCACAAACGTTTTTTTGCATTCTTTACACTCCACTTTTTTATCTTCTAGAATAGTGAAAAAGTTCCACACTTCCGATTTCTTTTTCGGTGCCATCTTACACACACAATTATTCACAAGTCCCGGAAGGAAAACGATGCAGCACAATTCAATAACAAATCAATAACTAATAAACTAAGTAGAAATATGAAAACAATCTAATAACTTTCTGATACCGGCCAGCTGTTAAGAAACGTAAACATTAAACAGGTTCATACTTGATTGCTGTGAACGTCGAGTCACGCGCGACACTCGTGAATCGTGAAGTCGTGACTAGCTTCACTCAGTAAGCTACGCGAATTTGGCGAATCGTAAGCATGCAAAGTTCGACTTTATGCGTGGAGGTACAAGATTGCGATTAAAATACGTGACTTGGTATTCGAATACTGTAAGTACTCGAGTCCTGTATCCGAGTACTGTGGATTTGAATCCTATATTTTGAGTACTCGAGTATGTGAGTACTTACTATGTACTCGAGTCAGTACTTGAGTCAGCCTGACTCGGCACATCTCTAGTTTAGTACAGTCCATAATTTGTAAAAGTGCGGTCGCGTTGTGCAAGTATTGATACTATTTCTCTTATTATAGCACGTAAATTGGTGTTCACATCCATTTTCTGGATTAAAACAACGCGAAACGCGACTAGTTTTCTTCTCGGCAACTTATGACTACTCACTCCGCCCGTTTGGACGCTACTTACAACTTACTACTTATTCCTTAACTGTCTGAGTTCTTAACTCGCTACTGTACTTATTGAAGTGTAAATCGGGCTTTACTCCACTCGACTTAACTGAGAGCGGCTTGAACACTGAACTACCAACCACACGCGCAGACAAGTTTGTACAAGTATAGCTTGCGCATGCCAGAATTTCAAGCAAGTTTAAAAACCATCAAGCCAAGCTTTGGGGTTTGCGCATACTACCGTTTTACCAACTACACGCACAGTGTTCAGTGTACAAGCTGGCATGCGCAAGTAAAACTGTGGTCAAGCATGCACGTGTCAGTCTTGTGTAACTCCGAACAAATTACTTTTTCTATGAAATTTGTAACCTTCTTTAGCCAACATTCAGGAAAACTCAAAGTGACCAACATAACACAACGAACTTACCGGGTTTTTTAATCTGTGGTACTTAAAGACTTAACATGGCTGCCTTGGTGGAATTGTTTGTTTTGTAATTATTCTGTTTGTTTTTCCTTTTTCTTTAAGGTTTCGGAATATAACTTATCAGAATAAGTTCTGTGATTGTATGTATAACGTTGAGTCGAGCACCTGCTCCTCTGTTCCATCCTCATGTGGTTTTATCGAGATATTGACTCTGTTAGTGTAAGTGATTCTCGCGAGATATTTGACTCTTATAATGCTGTTATTACTGGGCGTTTTTCAAAAAAAATAGCCCGTTACTTATGTGGAAACCTTATTTCTAATGAACGGAAGTCTACATGTAATTGATGGTAAACCTATATATAATTAAATAAATTAATTAAATTTAATAAAATTTATATTAAATATATGAAAATAAACACAAAAATATCATTCTGGTTTCAAAAGTTATCCACAATTCGTTCCATTAAGTAACTTTTTAACTTGACTTTTACACAAATAAAACGATTTTTTTATAATTACTTACTTGTTTAATTCAACTAATAGCATATTAATATTTAAAAAACAGAAAAAAAAGTAAAGATTAATCATAAATTAGCGAGTAATTTTCGGAAAAACATCCATTACGTCACTTTTGTGCCGGTAACACCATACAAAATATCTTTTATCTAACACAACAGTAAGTTTACAAAGTTTTAAGGTAACACAAAATGAAATTTGGAGAATTAAAACAATATTATAATTGTTATTTAGAGCTCTAAGCTAATACAATTAAAAGAAATCTTAAAATTTAAATCACATTTTAATAGGACAGTTACTTAGGTGGAACACAAAGTTACTAATAGGAAAAATTAGGCTACGTGTCCAATGTACATAATAATAATTAATAATCTTAGCCAGTCTTGGTTTTTCATTTACTTTCAAACTGGATAGCTTTATGAAAATCCTATATCATCTACTCGTAACAGACTTCGGTCGTTTTAAAATCACAAATCGGAGTTAAGGCATATTGGGCAAATATAATCAAAAAAATCAGTGCCACTACATATTAGACATATCCAATTTTTGCACACCATACATTTAATCATGTCTTTTAGACATAAAGAATCGCTTTTACAAAGGTGGCAGACATAGCAATGAATGTTTCTCTTCGTAGTTGGTAATAATACTTTCATTTTTCGCTTATTTTCTTTCTCGCTTATTTTCTCTCTGCTTTTTTTGGTTGGCGGTCCAGAATGTCCAGGCAACAATATATCGACTCTTTTTCTAGGACCTGGAAACTGTTGAGCATTCTGTGAAACCATTTTTTGTGTACATGTAAGGTCAATTACAGGTACATCTGCTGCTACTCTGGGACCGGGATTAGAACTATGGAAATCCTCTTTTTTCCACCATAGTTGCATTTTCTGCTGCTACAATTAATTGTGACTCAATATTATAAGATTGCTCTAAAAGTATTCTATCATCGATTATAAAATTTATGTCACTTAACCACGAATTTGGAGGGGTTAAATCATCACACGCGCCGGCAGTAATCGAGGGAAGTAATGAATCATCGCCGAGGATATTTTCTGTGCTGCTGGCCATAACTGCATTGTCAATTTTAACGGCACTACCCGTAATGTTTTCATGGAGAGCATGAAGTGAATCATCGCTGAGGATATTCTGTGAGCTGCTGGCCATAACAGCATTGTGAACTTGTACTGTATTATCCGTGATGTTCTCATGGAAAATGTGATTGCCTGAAGTTTTAACTTCTCTGATGTTCTCAGACATTACTATAGACTCATTATCACGATTAGCTCCAACTGGCACTAGCAAATGGGTTTCCGGACAATAGCAATTGCATAACCCTCCTTTATCACCACAAAAGCAACTAAGTAGCCTGTAATTAATCTTATATTTTTGTTTCGATATTATTTGGTGCAATTTCATTGTCCCAGGGACGGCTATTAAATTCAGTGGAATAAGCTTACGAATGTTTTCAATGTCTTTTTAGTTGATATAAAAACATTTTACAGATTTCATATACCCATTCAAAACATTGTAGGCATCTGTCGCATTAGTCACGTCTGTCCCATAACGTACTCTAGTGTCAAGCTGTCTCTTAACCGACCCACCAACACCGTCAGCAATACTTTTCCCATGGCCGCTTTCGGAAAAAGACCATGTGGAGAATTTCAATTTTAGTTTGTCTGCAAATAAGTTTAATAAATAAAAATTCTTCTTTTGCCGATACTGGCTGGTGGGACCATCGGAAAAAAAATGGATGACATTAATAGGGTGGTTTTCTTTGGCGTATTTAATAATGGGTAATAAATGTGCCCAAATAGCGTCAGGCTCGTGGTTGTTACTGTCGGAAACTGTAGCAAATGTTTGACATTTTTGTTTAAAAATAATAATTCCAGTGTGTATTGTTATAGAGGCCTTTGAAGCACCGAAGTGCATCGATTGTATCTCGTTTGAATATTTACAGTCGAAATTTTCAGAAAAATCACACAATATCATTATCTCGTCTTCCTTCAAATTATTAACGCACTTACGGTACTGTCTCTGTTGTTCCTTCCAATTAAAATAGTGTACTTTGAATGTTACTAACGCAGTTTCCAATTCAGTTACTAAATTACCGACGGTCCCATTCTGCTCCCCTCTTATAGTTTTCTTTGTAGTTATTTCTCGGCCCGCTTTCTCATATTTGTGATCTACTCGTTCCCATTTCCACCATTTGGTTTCTTCGCTTGACCTTTCTTTGTTATATTCAATGTGTGAAGTTTTACAATTAATGCACTTTCCATACATACAATTAAATGATTTTGTATCACAAGAAAATACATGAACCATCTCCTCAATATTTTTGTAGGAAACAATTTTATTCGATTTTAAAGCTTGTAAGATGAAATCTATGTTGCTGTGCTTAATGCACATACAGGTATCTCTGGCGCCGATAGTTGGAGATAAAACGTAAAATGGTTTACATCTGTAAAACGTTGAGAAACTATGTCTGCCACCGTCTCTTCTGTAAGTTTGGTAAAGATGATACAATGTGTCAACCATGTACCTTATTTGCATTTTATTTTTTTCTTTTGTTCTGCACTCTCTTTTCCCTGCAGTGCACCTAGTCACATCGTCCCGAAGATAAAAGGTTTGAATTTCTTCTCTCACTTTTGTGTTGACCTTTCGTGGTTTATAGGCAAATCTAATCCTTTTTTTGAGCCCCAATATTTTATGAGTAGGATATGTTATGTTACTTTTCTGTGCGTAATTTTGCACAATCTTCTTTAATTAGTCTTTTGCTTTCTTGAGTCTTACAATTGTTTTTATACGTTTCTTGAATTGACTTTTCTAACTTATCCCTATCTTCTTCTATGTCTTGAACTTTATTTTCTAGTATTTTGAGATCTCTTTCTTTAGCTTCTAAAGCTGATTTGGTTCTTTGTAATCTTTTCCTTAATCGTCCTACTATCAATTTCAGACGTTCTTCGCGTTTTTCAGACTTAATTAGTGAAATATTTGCACATTTTAGTTTCTTCTTTAAATTTTTGGTAATTTTTAGTTCTCTGGTTTCTTCTTTCTCTTTCTTTGGCTTTTGTTCGCTCTTTTTCTTTTTTTGGGCTGCTTTTTGGTTTCTCCATTGTCTTCTTTTCTTCTCCTTTTCTTCGTCATTGAGATCGACTATTTTTTTCTGGCATTTTTTTACTCTGTCAACTTGCTTTTTCTTGTACGCATCATATTTTTCTGGATCTTGCTTCAGTTTCTCTCTAAACCGCTTTGCACGTTCTGCTCCCGTGAGAGGCATTTTATATTAATTGAAAATATTTATCTGAAACAAAAACAAAAGTCTAACGTATAACCTATTACTCTGGAAATATACTATTTTTAATGAATAATTAGGATAGGAATAAAATAAAAAGTAAACAATTACACATGTATTTTTTACTTTTACAAAACTACCCCTAGGAAGTGTGCAATAAATTTCTGAAATTTATATGAAAAAAAAATATGCCTAGGTTCGCACATTCTCTCAAAACATGGTAAAAATAAACTTTTATGTAAATAATGAAACACGTATACGGTATTATAATATAACTTGATTTAAACAAATCACCACGCACAGATAGATCACAGAACGCGCGTCCGCTCCCCGCCAGCTCTAAAATGCAAAACCCGTATAATACTTTCGCAATCCACATAATCAGATATCAGAATGAACCAATCGAAAATTCTAAAATTTACAACATATATCTGTATTGTTCTCCATTTGACACATAAATTTTCACACGAGCGAAACCGCGGGCCGTAGCTAGTAAAAAAAACTATTATGCACACGTCCTTATAATTCCATTAAGTAACGTATTCGGTCCGCTTATACGTAACGTTACTTAATGGATGTTACGAATCATAATCTCAAACTGTTGTTGGCAATGATTTTATATGAAACATCATAAATATTCCTATTTTGTGTCATAAAAATTATTCACGGATAATTAAAAAGCAACTAAAGAATAAGTACATATTAATAAACTGATTACTTACCAGTAAAAAAGCCGTTCTTAGTGGATCATTTTTTAGCACCATGCTACCACACAACACAACGTAACGGAATGCGTCAAAAACAAGCGGGAAGAAGAGGACGGGGTATTCTGAATGGAACTAATGTTACCATCACTAAAAAATTGCCAGAGAATGGTAGTATTTTTTTTGTTTTGTAATCCTAGTTGTTGGCGTTACTTAGGCGGAAATTCCGCCACTTCCGTTTTTAAGGACAAACTTTAAACTAGTATTGTTTATTCAAATTCCTTTTTATTGTATTATATTAAACTTGTTATTAAAATACTAACAATAAGGCTTCGATTGCAAACAACTTCATTAAATAAATTTAATTTGGAAGTATTTTAATGAACTTCAAAGTTAACAAGCTGTAAGGTGGACATATTAAATTGTGTTTTTTTGTATTACATTTTTGACAATATTTTAATTTTTACAATGTGTTTCAGTAACTTATTATATTTAAACATAATTCTTAATCATGTCTGTAGTAGAAAAATAACTCTAACTAATGAAATGTGTTAAGGTTGCTCAGAAATTTATTGTTAAATTTGGTGGACAACACATTTCTGGGGTGCTCATTTTTTTTGAAAAACGCCCTACTACATATCGCTCATTTGGAGCGACAGTGACATAAGTGCAAATTTGTAAATTTTACACTACGCCAGTTTTAAGATTTTTTTATAACACTGCTGAAGATTATTTGCTTTTCTTACAGCTAATGACTATAGCTATATTATAGTAATCTTTGATAGTAATGTAGTTTGAACCCTAGGCTTCAAAATAGACACAGGTATTTTTTATTACTCAATCCATAACAATGTGAAAATATTTTTGTTTTGTTTTATGACTTACAGTTGCGTCGTTGTTACCCTTAAAATAGAAAGTTCGTGTAGTTATGACTTTGTTGTCTCTTAGAAAATGAAACCAATTTCATTCAATCAGCACAATTTGTTTTATTTCAATAATAATAATTAACAGTGACAGCCAGTCGTGACGTAGTTATGGCCTACGGCATGAATTATCATTATCTTAATTACAGTTTAATTATAATTATTCAGCACTAAATTTAATAAAAAAAATCGATACAAAATTATTTGGTCTTTTATCTCTCTTATTAATTAAGAATGGCACAGTCAAATCACAGATGCTTACTAAAATATTCTTAAAATCAATAACCATTCAAGACGGACTGCAGGCTGCAGACTGAAGCCGCACACTGCACGTGATACTACTGGTTCCTATGAAAATGATTCCGAGTAAAGCGACACTGCCGCCTACAGCTGCAGTCTGCGATTCGTCTTGGGCTCGACCCTTATAAATCAGACTTTATGCTTATACCTAAGTAAACAATGAACTGTTAGAACAATTTTAATTCAGTCTTATATTCATTTTTAAGTATGTACTCAAGAGACTTACGTAACATAGTATTAAAAAAAAAAAAAAAAAAAACTTAATGACAACAAAAAAAAACTTAAAACAAGCTTTCGTAAAACGCTGAATAGCATCTAGGAACAATGTTTTTTTCTAATAAAGTACGCAAATCTTGCTTTTTTTGATCAGAAATCGTAAGTTTTGAACTATAAGCTGCCCTCAAACGTAATTCAGTAATATTTAAATTATTATCTGATCGAGTTTTACGCGTATTAATAGTTGTTTTTGATTTAACAGTTACCCATTCGCCGTCGTAAGAATATTTTAGATCATAAGTCTCACTATTTTTAACAAATCGTATAGCTTTTATTTCAGATACTTTGATTAGGTTACCTTGCAGATCTTTGTTAACATTTAATGTAATATCCTCAAATAGCTTTTTTAAATCATAAAAATCGTCATAGTTCAGCTCGTTGACAACAAAAGCATTTCCAGTTTTCTTGGCGTTTCGTATAAGTTGAACGTACTGGTAGGGAATGTAGACAGGACCAGACTTTTTTGCTCTTTTGATCGACTTTTCAATGAGCGAATGAGCATTGTCGCCCTCATTTTGAGTGTGGCCACGTATCAAAAATTTATGGGTTATTGATTTTATTGGAAGAGTTTCAACGGCATAGTAATACATGCCAATCAAGAATCTGGAAAAGTAAAATATAACTTATATAATAGACGTAACTACAGAAATAATGTTATTTAAATTCTTAATGAAAAAATAATGACAATAAATGTACCTATTTTTCTGCTGACCACAGCAGTTGTCAGAGTAAAATATGATATCGCTGCCGGGGCGACGCTCTGCAGTTTCTTTCAGAAATTTCAATACACAAGAACCAATTTCTACAGCTCCTCTATTGCCAAGACCCTCGTGCCAGAAATAGCAATTGGTAACGTTATCTTTTAAATCTGTAACCTGTAAAAAAAATTAAACATTAGAATTTTCTTTTAAGTAACTCAAAAATCTGCAGTAGGTAAAATACTAACCGTAAAATTGAAGCAATTCAACTTTGATTTGTAAAAAAAAGCTGAACTATTACCAATAGGTACAGGCATAACTGCCTGTAAATCGTAAATTGCAACTAGAGTTTCGCCATTTTCTTTTGATAACTCTATATCTTTAGCTTTCTCTTTCCTACTTAAATCTTTTTGCCTTAGATGCTCTTCGTAAGGTCCTTTTAATTTGAGCTGGTTTTCTCCGGTAGCATTTTTATAAGACTCGCAGAGATCACATAAATCTTTCTTTGGTACAAAAAATGATAAATTAAATTCAGTGTTGAAAATTCGGTAATACATATCAAAACTTGCTGATGGCATCGTTCCTCTATGAGATAAGTAATTTCGATGCAATTCTTTAACAGTAAGACCGCCATCAATGAATTCACGAGTGGTGTTAGCTCGAGTATAGTGGCTCTCAATTCTAGGGACGGAGTTAATGTGATCGCGAACCGATTGTATGATTTCCGGATTGACTTGGTTATGATGAGCATGTTTGCCACGTTTGTCCTCAGGGATCACACCTGTACTATTACTATTTCTACTTTCAATAACCGTTCGCAATGTTCTTTCAGATATACCCAAAGTATTTATAAAAAAAAAATTGCACGTCCGCACACCTTCGCCGTTCACCATGAAATTAAAAACACAGTTTTGGTTTCTATTTCTGGCAGCTCCTTCTTTTACTCGACGATAAGGAACTTTCAATGTTGTTAAGCAGGAGTTTAAAAAGTCACGCTGTCTTTGTAGCGCCCCCAAGCCCCAATAACATTCAAATATCTCCTGTCTTTGTTCTTCCGTTATTTTATAACGACATCTGAACCTACATTTTTCTGTGCAAGGTGGTTTAATAGATTTTTCTGCAACAGTTTTGCCAGTTCTAGATACGTATTGTTTTCCAGAGTTTCGTTGACGTTTTCGTACATTTTTTATCCATGCGGATTCATTACGAACTCTCTTTTTGCCTTTCTTGGCAACTGTAGTCTCTGTAGATAGCGCTAAACCTTGGCTGGTATCTAAATTGGAAATACTGACAGAACCATGAGGAGGCGATGTTGATGACGAGCTAGAAGTAGTATCAGATGAACTAGACGATGAAGTAGAGGATGAAGAGCTCGACGATGAGCTAGATGACGTTGAGCTATTACGCTTACGTTGTATGGATTTCTGTGGTTTATATTCGTCACCACTATCATCTGCAGAAAAGTCTTTACCTTCGTCTTCACTGTCGTTTACGTCGTCGTTTGCGAGAAGGATTGGTGGCGGATCCGTGTTAATTACAGAAGAAGTAATATTTTCTGTCACTGTCGATGCTAAAATAAATAGACAATAATTGAAATTCAATAATAAATCCGAATAAATCTCCAAAACCATAATCACAAAAATCTAAAAAACAAAAATGTTCAATTATTTACCATTTGCACTAGTAGAAATAACTGTTTTTGAAACAAGAGATTGGTCCTCAATACTGTCATAATTTGAATATTCTTGCTCACAAAGTTTCACTAACATTCGTGCTCGGCTTCCCATTGAAAAAATAAAAAAAAACAAAAAAAAAAACAAAAATTTTGAAGAAATAATAATATTATAAGTAGTGGGTTATATTCGTTATCAAATTATTACAATTTAGTCATAATTGTAATTGTTTATAAAGCATTTTAGAACAATATTGGCGTAATTACATTTAGATCTAAAAAAAATACCTAATGTTTGGTGAAACAACGGCGCAATTGTAAAATGCGTCATTTTATCCTCGAAACTGTGTTCATTTTAAATAAAAAATGTCACAAAATACAATTGCGTCGTTGTTGCACCGATATTTAATAGCAATATTTGTCATATTTACCTTTGCGGCGATGTAGTCCCCTGACACGTACACACTCGGCGGGGCGCCCCGCGCAACTGACTGTTCGGCCGTTGTCGTCACATATTAGCGCGCCAAAATGAAGTATTTCAACAATGACTTTTTGCCCTCTAGCCGGCATTTTTTGAACTAACAAATACGACGTTTTCACTCATAACGTAGATGATTATGGAGATTATTTTGGTGTCATTAGGTCAGTTTCGCATTTTTTTGCAGTTATGACACTGTCGCTCCAAATGAGCGATATTATAACAAGACAGTGACTCTTAAGGCGGGTACAGACTGCTGCAACGCAACATGCAATGCAACACGAAACGAGCATTGCATCAGTGTAGACGCGGGGCGCGCACAACGTGCGCACGAACCGCGCATGTACCTACTCACATCTGTTTCCGAGATGCGCGCGAACGGATCGCTCAGTCTGCAAAAGAACACGCAAAGGAATGGATCGTGACGACCAATTGCGGGCTCTGATGATAGTCAGTGCTTCATTATTAATAGTGAATCATGTGATAAAACGCAGAAGACATCGACGTTGGTGGCGTACAGAGTTGTATAGTCAGAGAGCTGGTGCAAAACTAATGGCCGATATGAGATTAACTGGACAATTTCAAAATTTCTTAAGGATGAGTCCAACGACATTTGAAGATCTACTCAGATTAGTCGGACCAAGAATTTTTCGGAATCGCACACAGTTAAGGGCTCCAATTTCAATCCAAGACAGACTGGCAATAACACTTCGTTTTTTAGCTAGTGGTGACTCTTACACAAGTTTACAGTATACCTTCAGAGTATCAAAACAAGCCATAAGTGGCATTATTACAGAAGTATGCTCCGCCATAATTGAGGAATTAAAAGATTATATCAAGGTAAGTTTTATTCTTAATAAGTCAATTAAAGAACAGTATTATCACATCAAATCATTAAAGTCGTCATAGGATTGGTTAGATTCTAGTGACGTTACAGACGATGGCTGTTGGTTCATATATTCTTCGTTCCTTGCCGTGGTATAGCCATAGCGTCCGGCTTGATTTGTATCTGGAGTTTGCGCGGAAGGCGAGGGACGATTAAATTCGGAAGTTCCAGGACGATTAACATATCCGGTCAGATCCACATAATCTTGTCCTTTCTTCTGTGATGCATAATAGGATTCTTGGTATGAACTGGGGTAGTTATCCTGCTGTCGATATGATGATTCATAATAACCTCTGTCAGCCTTCATCAAAATTTCAAAAATTCCATGTTCGACCGAATTCCTGGTTTGAAGGGAATAAGTATTCATTTTAGCTGATATATAGGAAGCGAAAGTTGTAGTTAAATCTGGAGCGCCTGAATTTCCCAACTTATTGGCAGTAGTTTGTAATATGCCCACTACATCGGCCAGTACACTGCTGCTTTCATCTTTTTTTGCTTGTTTAGCTCGCGTAGGTTCATACCGTGTACGTGGAGTAGCAAATTCGTTCTGCAGATTTTCTTCATTAATCGGTTGTTGAACCGCCTCCTGAAAAACATAAAAATAATTTATAACTGTAGGTCCCATCTCTTGATATAAACTACTAGATAGTAGATATAACTCTCCAGGAAGGTAGGTATCGTGGCACCGATGGACAAATGTCGAAACGACTAAATATTTAGTTCGTTTTTTAGTCTAGTTCAATATAGCTAGCAATAAAATCAAGAGATGCTCACTATAATGGCACCTCAAAAATTGTCACCAGCGAGTGTTGGGCTACTAAGTACAATGACTGTCTCGTAGCCATAAATTAAATAAAAGTTTTTTGTTTTAGCTTCCAACGACAGAAGAAACTTGGTTGAACATAAGCAAACAGTTTGAAGAGAAGTGGAATTTTCCACACTGTTTAGGGGCACTGGACGGAAAACATGTTGTGCTTGAGGCACCTATCAAAAGTGGAACTGAATTCTACAACTATAAAAACTTCTTTAGCATCGTTCTTTTTGCTTTGGTTGACGCCGATTATAATTTTCTATTTGTAGATTTATTTATTTATTTATTTTACACTTTAAGCACATAAACGTACAGAGGCGGACTTAATGCCATAGGCATTTTCTACCAGTCAACCTTTGGGTGATGCAGAGACAAACAGTGGTAGGTGCAATGAAATTGAAGATATTCAAATATAAACGTATACCTATTTAAATCATAAACATAATACATATACCTAACTATATATAAATATAAAAATACATACATACATAAACATAAATAATCAAATTTACTAAAAACAAATGAGACAAACAATGACGAAACATTACCGTTGTGATGATACTGCCAACTTCTTGCGAATGTGCTCGCGAACTTTAACTTTGAAGGTCAATCGGTTGGTTACCATCCTGATTTCCTGGGGAAGCGCATTCCACAGAGCGATAGACTGGACAAAGAAAGAAGAGTGAATGAAGTCTGTGCGATGAATGGGACACTGAAGAAGACGATTGTGCGATGAGCGTAAATTTTTATTGTGGTTGGCGCAAATGTACTGAAAGTGTGTGGCTAGATAAACAGGGGAAGAGGGAGAATCAAGAAACGAAAACAATGTGGTCAGCGCCCTTTGCTCTCTGCGCTGGCGTATGGGCAACCACTTAAGAAGGCACCGATGCGCAGAAACATGATCATATTTACGCAAATTGAAAACGAATCGAATGCAGTTATTGAGAAGACGGTCAAGTTTGTTGAGGAGATCTGCATTCAGGTCATAGTAACACACATCACCATAATCGATGATAGGGAAAATTAAGGACTGCACAAGCATTGTCTTCGTGGTCGATGGTAATAAGTTTTTTAATCGGTACAGAGCCCGCAGCGTTCCAGTAACCTTTTGGCTTACCCTAGCGACTTGAGTATGCCAGTTCAGAGAGTTATCGATATGCAAGCCTAGGTCCTTAACGTCAGTGCTGAAAGGAACGATCGTACCGTCGAACAGAATCGGTGGCAAGATTGTACCAACCATCTTGCTAATACTACGAGGACTGCCAATGATGATCGCCTGACACTTCGTAGGGTTTACAGCTACACCAAATCTATCAGCCCAGGATTTTATGGCTATCAAGTCCCTGTTTAGTTTGCTAATAGCGTCAGGTAATTCATCAACCTTCCCTTGAAAGTATAGCTGCAAGTCATCTGCATACAGATGATACGCACACTGAAGTTCGGAAATAATTAGATTAATAAAAATAGAAAACAGAAGAGGAGAAAGTATACCGCCTTGAGGAACGCCAGTTTTCAAATCACGCCAGCAAGAAGAAGAATCTCCAGCATGAACAGACTGCTGACGTTCCTGAAGGTAAGAGGAGAACCATTCCAGTGCTTCGGGAGAGACCATAACAAATGAAAGAATGGCTAACAGGATGTCATGACTGACGGTATTAAAGGCATTCGAGAAGTCCACTAATACTAGAACAGTAACTTTGGTATCTTCCAATCCTGCCCTTATATCGCCAGTCACTTTAAGGAGGGCGGAAACAGTGCTGTGCCCAGGCCTAAACCCAGATTGAAGCGGACTAATGATAGAATTATGATGAACAAAGTTGGAGAATTGTTTGTGCACACAGGCCTCAAGCACTTTGTATAAGAAGGGAAGGATAGAAATTGGACGGAAGTCAGTGGGAAGAGAGGGGTTAGAAACCTTAGGTAGTGGACGAACATAGGCTTTGCGCCAAAGGGAAGGGAATACTCCGGTGAATAAGGAAAAATTAATAATGTGGGTAATCGAGGGTAGAAGATGATCCAGAATAGTTATGATCATACCACGGGTGATATTGTCACATCCTACCGCTTTGGATTTGATGGAGAGAATGATTTTTCTGATCTCTCCCGGGTCAACTGGAATGAAACTGAAAGGATTAATTTGAGGACGCGTTAGACCTGAGATTAGAGAAAGAGTTTGCTGCTTGGTTAGACGATCCATGGTAGGAACAGTGGAGAAATGCCGGTTGAGATCGTCTAAGTCAATTGAGCTAGGAAGATCTAAATGTCGCGATTTGCCGATACCAAGAGTTCCAAGGAATTTCCAAATATCGGCAGAAGACGAAGAATTGATAGTATCAAAGATGTGGCGGCGTTTAGCGTTGCGTATCATCTGATTACATCTATTCCTTGCAGCCTTGTACAATGTCCAGTTTTCGTCAGTACGATCCCTTTTAAATTTATGGAACGCGCGGTTCCGACGTCGCATTGCCATTTGGATTCCTTTAGACATCCATGGTGCAGGTGGGCGTTTTAACTTTACCTTTTTGACGGGAGCATGGATGTTATAAAGATTGACTACAACTTCGTTGAAGATGGCAACCTTGTCGTCAACTGAAGTGGCTTCCGTCAAAGGCTCCCAATTGACCACAGATGCATCTTCCTTTAGCTTCTCGACATTCATCCGTGCAAAACAACGCCTGTACAGAACTTTGGGCTTAGGTTTAGGAGGTTTCAGGATATAAGAAAGGAAAATCATGTCGTGATGAGAAAAGCCAGGAGCGTCATGTTGACCGTGAGAGGAAACAAGGGAAGGATTCGAGGTAAGGATCAGGTCGAGCCAGGTGTCATCGCCAACAGTGTTATGATGAGTAGGTTTGAGTGGCAACACGTGCAGACTAGCTGACTCGATCAGGTGGAGGAGCTTACGGGACCGAGGGGAGTTTTGGGCAAGGATGTTTGTGTTGAAATCACCCATGATGATATGATGTGCGTACTCCGAACCCAAAGATTCAAGTACTGATTCGAATTCAGTGAAGTAATCGACAGTGGGAGGACAGTAGATAACACCAATAATGGTTTTAGCTCCTTTGACACAGACTTCAAGGAAAATAAACTCAGCAGAAGCAGAATAATTTGAAGAGGAAGAAGCAAGTATTTTAAAGGGAAAGTCATTGCGAAGGTATATGGCCACACCACCCCCTCCTTTACCAATTCGATCATTCCGTATAAGAACGAAACCGGTAAGAGGGTAAGTGGTGGACGGGAGATGTGGTTTGAGCCAAGTTTCAGAGATCAGGATGGCGTGAACGTTGCTGTTATTAAATGAGTCATACAGCTCGCTGTAGTGGCTGGGCACACTTTGAGCATTAATATGACACACATTCACCAACCGATTAGACTGATCATTGAAATTTTGTTGCATAAAGTCACCAAGGGTGTAGCTGAAAGAACAAAAACTCTCATCGCTAGAAGAGGCAGTAGATTGATTGGCAGAAAAATAAGACTCATTGTCTGACATAAATATAAATAGTTAAATTAAAGAAATATATATATATATAAATATTAATATGCTATTGCTAAAATCGGAGTAACTAATAAGTGCAACTGCACCACCCGCCAGCCAACACATACAATAAAAGCAATTAAAACATAATATTCAGCACAAATTACATTTAACATAACCTGTTCACATTTTTAGTTCACTTTAAAAGCAAAAACCGTAGTTCCCAAACATAAAAACTGTAAAAGATATTAAAAATAAAAAAATGAAAAACAATGGCTCACCCAAGACCCAACAACAGATTGAGTAAAGCGCATAGAAAAACGATACGATAGTAATATTAAGTAGCTATTTCCGAACGACTGCTTGGCACCTCAACGTCAGTTTGACATTACTGTCTATTTTGACAAGATGACACTTATAACAAAATAACGTGAGTTGAGGTTGACCCAAGACCAAAATAAACAATTAAACATTGAAGAGGGTAAAAACCAATTCACTACTCAATATTAAAAACAGAGATTAGCAATCAATCGGGGCACAAAACGAATAAAATTATTAGACGGGACAACTACACAGCAGTAAGTAAATATTATGAATATAAAAATGAAAACAACAAGAAATCAAAGTAAACATTCACCATAATGACGTAATATGTTTTTCAGGCTCCCGGCAGCAACGAAAGTCCTTCATCTTGTTGATGGAGTCGCGCCTGGCGCCTTAGGATACTTGGCCATCAGAGGCTTTAACTCTTCAATAGAAGTAACCTTGTGCCGACTTCCATCAGAGGCCTTAATGCAGATGACGCCGTCTTGAGTCCAGCACGACCGCATACTAAAGTGCTCGCGCGCCCTTCCGAAGACAGATTGCCTCGCTCTAGTCAAAAACTCCTTCACAGAAATTTTGGTACCTTTCAAGCCTGTCTTTGCCTTCCAAACTGAGGCCTTGATGTCCACACTGGCGAACTTAACTAGAATAGGCCTATGATGCTCCTTGCTGTGGACTCCAAGCCTATGACAGGCTTTAATTGAGGACACTGTGAGATTTTTGAGGGCAAGCTTCGTATGGAGAACCTCCAGTATGACTGCTGCACTGTCTTCGTTGTCCACTTCAGCAAGACCTTGGATAACCAATGCTTTCCGCCGGTGCCTGGTCTCCAGACCATCAATTTGTTTGGCACACTCGCTGATTTGACTTCGCAGCAGACCCAGCATTGAAAATATGAGCTCCCGGAAAGTACGGAACTCTTCGGCTATCTTTGCCACTGTGTCCTTGGCAGGACCGGCGCACTGGATTTGTGCTTCAAGCTCACCCATCTTCCTCAAAAAATTATCCTCTAGCGTTTTCTGGGCAGCAAGGACTTCAGCAAGTTGTGACATTCTGTGATGTAGTGCTAATAAATGCTTTGTGATAGTGCAGATGATGAGCTGGCAGGTGGTGTTGTGTTTATAGTGTTTATGTCACATTTATGTGCCACAAACGTGAGTACTAGATATATTACTCTTGTAGACTAAGTACTCATGTAACTTAATCAGTATTTTGAATTAAATATATTTTATGTAAAATTCCGAAATAAAAAAAACGTCTTCACTTTTTTAACACCTACCCCCGAAAAAAGATGTGGATGTGGGATGCCAACGAAGGATTTCAGATGGTGGCATCTTTAAAGATACAAAACTCTGTGAAATGATAGAAGATCGTACAATAAACCTTCCATCACCTGATTCACTCCCACGGAGACATATTCCAATACCATATTTCTTTGTGGGTGATAGTGCCTTTGCTTTAAGTGAAAATCTGATGAAACCATATGCTGGGGCACATCCAAAAGGCACTTCAAAGAGAGTATTCAACTACAGGCTAAGCAGAGCCAGAAGAACTGTTGAAAATGCATTTGGTATCATATCGTCTGTCTTTAGAGTTCTCAGAAAACCAATGCTTTTACAGCCTGATAAAGCTGAGCTAGTGGTTATGGCAATTGTCCTTTTACATAATTATTTGAGACGTCACTCTAGAAATACATATATGAATGACACTGAAGATGAAGTTACGAATGAAGACACACGTAGGCAAAATAATGAAGATATGAGATCACTACTACCTATGAGAAATATTCCTCGACGATCGCCTGCACATTTGAATGCGTTAAGAGATGAGCTCTCCGATTATTTTATGAAAGAAGGGAAGGTTCATTGGCAAGACAGATGTTCGTAAAAGAATCAATCCAGTTTTACTTACCGTGTTCGTTCTCTTTCTCGGTTTGTTACGGTTGTCCAAGAACTTCAAAGAATCAAAGGCAAACCATCGACTTTTGTATGTCTCCGAGGCACCTGAAAAAATAAAATAATAATCATGAAAAAAATTAAATAAAAAACATAATTCAGTCAGTTTTAAACATAGTTGTTTTTAAGTAAACTTGACTAATAATAATTAATAATATTTAATAATTAATTTGTGATTTCAATCCATTAAAATATTGTAGTTGTTGTCAAAGTTGTCATTTTGTAGAGAAAAAAGCCAATTTCAATATTAGTCGGCTATGCCAATTTACATTTCAATACACAAACATTTTTGCGGTTTCCAACCTACGATTGTACTAAGAATAAAGTATATGAATAAATAATAAATAGTAAATTATTATTATTTATTTACCTTTTCCTGTTCCTTTCGATTTCTTTTCCTTCGCTTTTTCACGACGGTAGGATGATAAAATACTAATCATTTTACTGTAACATTTTTCTTGTGTTGTTTCCATCAAATTAGCTATTTCCATCCATGCATCCTCTTTAAAATGTTTTTTATAAAAATTCTCATGTTGTGGATTCCACAAAATTTCCTTTGATCTGTACACTTCAATTAATTGAAGCACTTTTTCTTCACTCCACGTAAATGTAACCGCCTCCTCCGCCGCAGTAGCGTCGTCTTGTTCCATGTTCGCGCGCGTCTAGCCGTACACACCACACAACCTGTCCACACTGACGCTCCGCGCATACTGCGCGCCTCTTTGTGTTCGGGGAAAAAACCGACAAATTTCGGGTCGCTACGCGCAAGAGTTGCAACAATCTGTTCGTGCGCGTAGTAGACGCGGTTCGTGCGCGCAAGGCGTCTACACTATGGGAATTCTGTTACTTTACATGATACATTGCAGCAATGTGGACGTCAAATTCTTGCATTGCATGTTGCATTACATGTTACATTGCACCAATGTGTACCCGGCTTTAGTTCTCAAGTTTGTAAACCATCATGGGTAAAGGCCACAGAAGATGTAAAGTTTGCGGTATCAAGGAGGCTTGGCATACTGGAACGAAATTGCTTTTTTCCAAGTTTCCACTGGACCTAAACCGGTGAGTTAAAGTTAAAACCTATTGCTAATGTAAATTAATAGCATAATTCAATTCATGCGACCCTCGAGCCATCGATCAAGATTAGCTGAAACTCAAAGCTATATGTTTCAAAACATTAAATTTGATGTGTAACTCGACACTTGACTCCTTCAATTCTCTACCTGTACATTTATTAATTAGTGTCATATATGATGTTGACTTCAATTGTGGAGCCGTACCCGCTCTGGGTCTGTCTGGGAATATCTGTCTGTGGGAGGACCTTCTCCCTCTTATATTTTGACGTAAGACTCAGGGGACCACCGTAGTCCTTCCACAGTTGAGTTTTTATACATTTACAATATAATTGCGAAAAAAAATTCACTGATAGAAAACTGCTTTATTCCTGAATGATATAGGCTATTTTATGTACACAGGTGAAGCCACGGGCTAAAACTAGTATGAAAGAAATTCACAGTCAAACATAGTTATAAGTAAACACATATTTTTTTGTCTTTCAGCTGCATCTACCAATAGAAAAGCTGCATGACCAGCGAAATGTTTGTGCTAACCACTTTAGAAAAAAGTATTTCAACAAAAAAGGCAATTGTCTGAAAAGACATGCAATACCAACTTTGAATTTGAAGGCCTTACCTCTCACTGATGCACAATTGGCAGAATTTCCACAATATATTTATAAGCATTCAGAATCAAAAGGTAACTTTAATAAACATTGTAATTTATTTCTATTACAATAATATATTATATAGTATATATTTACAGTAAAGTCTGTTAACATCGTCTGTCAAATTATTATTCTATCTACCTCTTTGTTCGCTAGTACTACTGCTGAGTATAACATCTTAGGTTCGATTCTCAGTTTTGCCTGGAGCCTGGATTTGTGCTTGATAGATGGCAATAGTCCCAACTCGCTCCTTATTCCATGGGATTTAAACAAAACTGGTGAAATGCTGGTTTACTATAGGTACACCTCTGCCAAACCTTTCAAGGAAACAAGGGGTGATGTTATGTTATCTGCGCATAATGTAGAGCAAGCTGTGCTTTTCTATAAGTGATGAGGTGCTTAGAGTTTAGTTAATAATGTATAAATTTTAATGTAATTGCATTCTTATTTTATTCATATTAAGTACTATAAGTTCACATCCACTTAACTGTCAATTAAGGTTATTGAGAAAAAAAATCATAAGCAGACTGACAGACAGACAGTATTCTCTAAAAATTCTCGGAAATAATTTGTAAGCACTCTCAAAACATTGTTATACACCAAAACTGCTTTATTTTTGTTCTAGAACTTCCACCAGCTACTGAACAGAAAGAAAATATCCAGGCGGTGCAATCAGGTATGTCATTAATACCTAAATTCTCAACATTTAAAGCAAATAATAGTTATAGACATAATTATCATAAGCAAATAGTCTTAAGACGATCTGAGGAGAAATATTAAACTGGGATGCATGAAAAGTGCGATCATTTCCAACATCCACATGAGTGAGGCGTTATCTAAAAAAATTATCAAATTGAATTTTAATGAATAAAAAATTAAGATACTTCTATTATTAAAAGTAAAAGGCCGACCCCAAGTAAATGGGATATAGGGTCTAGGAGGAAGAAGCTGTCTCGAAATGGTTAGTATCTATAAAAATAAAAATAACAGTTCCCAAAAATATTTGTCCATGCGTCACTTCAAAACAGTTGCATCTAATTGACTACCAAATTCTTTTTTTTGACAATTATTTTTTGGAAAATCCACCAGAAGGGTAAAGTAGGATAGGTTGTACTTAGTGTTACCCGTGAGAAGCCTTGCCGGGTAAAGCTACTTTTAAATAAAGTACTAGATTCTGTGAATAAGATATTATCAATATAATTTTTAAGAAATGAGTTATTAACAGAGAGATGTATTGAGATTATTTAAGATGTATTGAGAGTATTTGTTTCTAAGTTTCGATTTTCTATTCCTGTACTAACTTCTTACATTTACTTTTCAGAAGGAATGCATACCCAGGCTGAGAAGAGATGTGGCGACATTTCTAAAACTAAAGCCAATTTTGGAAAATTATCTGAGAAAAAATCAAGTAAGTATTTTATCATTATGATTATACTTAACTACACATTGTTATAACTCCTCATATGCGAAGATTTTGCCATACAAATAACTAAGTGACAATAATTATCTTCCAGTCAACATTCCACTTTCAAACAGTTGGATTTCACAAAAATGATTGCAGCTGGTTTGCTACACAACTGTACCTACCTAGTTTTCTAAGTTGGCTTTATTAAAATATCCATTAAACATTCAATGTGATGATATTATTAGGTTGTGGAAAAAGTCTTTTCGCATTATAGTATGTATGAACTTGTAATAAAATCTCTTTGGCTATACTATTTGTATCTGGCTGGTTTTGGTATCATTGAAAGTTTAAATTTTAAAGAACATAATTCCAAATTCAAATTAGGAAAATGTGTGATTTTCATTTGTTTTTCGTACCGTCAAGATGAGTGAATCTAATGAAGAAAATCGATACATTTTAAAATTTTACTACAAATTAAATTAAAAATTTAAAAAACCCCCGACACAAAAACCTAAAATCTCTTTAAAAAGTAAAAAATAATAAAAAAAACTCAATCTTGAAGTACCCAAGTATGTATTAATAATTTTAAAAAAAATACGTCGCGTTGGGGGACCGCTCCAAACCTAACAATTTACTTACAAATAGTCTATTACCTAACCGAAGAAAACTTTTTAAAATGACTTTTAAATATTGCATTTAGGATACGACCGTCAATGACGTCTGCCCTCGCAGAGCGGTCACCCCCAACACCACGTATTTTTTTTTTAAATTATTTATACATACTTGGGTACTTCAAGATTGAGTTTTTTTATTATTTTTTACTTTTTAAAGAGATTTTAGGTTTTTGTGTCGGGGGTTTTTTTAATTTTTAATTTAATTTTTTATTTTATACTTTTTATAGGTATACTTATTATAATGTAGATTTTGTTAAGTTGTAAATACATAGAACTTCGCCGTGGCCAACAGGAAGATGGGAAGCTTCCAAAAACAATATCAATTCAATTTGATGATGCCACTATCGGCCGGAGTTGTGTTGACGAGAAAGGATGGATTCTGATAAGGCCACATAATGTAACTTTTCAAGGTCTTAGAGGATATGGAAATATTGAAAGAACAATGTTTCCTATCATTTTATGTTGGGCGATTACGGCATATAAGTTGCAAGGCACGACAGTTGAAAAAGCTGTGATTTACTTAGGTAAAAGTACTTTCGCAAAAGGCCAAGCCTATGTAGCCTTAAGTAGAGTATTTTTACTCTGCTTCAGGCTACATAGGCTTGGCCTTTTCCTTGGATGGTGTAGCAGTTTGTGAGCTCGACCAAAGAAAACTATTTAATAACCCACATGACAAATCATCTTTAGCAGAATTGCAAAGACTGAGATGTAGTCATTGATACTCTCACGTGACAATCGGATTTCCATGTCCCAATTTTCCCACCACCAATTTTCTCATCAAGCGAAGCTTGAACATTCTCGATTAAGTCATCAATATTCTCTTTCAGTGCGCTTTCATTTGAGACCCCACTCGAGTATATTTGTAGACATTCGGTTATTCTTCCCCACTTTCACCCCCCACAACTTTTAAACGGCTTAACCGATTTTCATCAAACATATCTAAGAACACTCGCACATAAGTCACCTTTAATACAAAAAAATAATAATTGAAATCGCTTCATCCGTTCGGGAGCTATGATGCCACAGACAGACAGACACACAGACAGACCGACACACAGACAGACAGACAGACACGTCAAACTTATAACACCCCTCTTTTTCCGTCGGGGGTTAAAAAGGTAAAAATGCAACGCAAGCCGCGAAAAAAATTTGCGATGTTTATGGACCTAGTGTAGTGTCTGTGAGAGTAGCACAAATTTGGTTTAAGCGTTTTCAATCCGGAAATTTTGATGCCAAAGATGCACGTCGCTCTGATCGCCCTATTACGGATAAAATGGATGCCATTTTTGAAAAAGTGGAGCAAGATCGGCATACCAGTAGTTACGACGTAGCTGAAGAACTGGAAATTGACCACAAAACAGTTTTGGCGCATTTGAAAAAAACTGGGTACACAAAAAAGCTCGACATTTGGGTACCTCACGAGCTCACTGAAAGAAACCTAATGAACCGTGTACTCATTTGTGATTCTTTATTACGACGTAATGAAACTGAACCATTTTTGAAAAAGCTGATAACGGGTGATGAAAAGTGGATCACGTATGACAAGAACGTGCGAAAAAGGTCGTGGTCAAAGGCCGGTCAGGCTTCACAGACTGTGGCGAAACCCGGGTTAACTCGCAACAAGGTGATGCTGTGTGTGTAGTGGGATTGGAAGGGCATTATTCATTATGAGCTGTTACCACCAGGCAGGACCATCGATTCTGAACTCTACTGCGAACAACTGATGAGATTAAAGCAAGAAGTTGAGAGAAAGCGGCCGGAATTAATCAACAGAAGGGGTGTGGTTTTTCATCATGATAACGCTAGACCTCACACATCTTTAGCCACCCAACAAAAATTAAGAGAGTTTGGCTGGGAGGTGTTAATGCATCCGCCGTATAGTCCTGACCTTGCACCTTCAGATTTCCACCTGTTTCGGTCTCTTCAGAATTCTTTAGGCAATGTCAGGTTAACATCACGAGAGGACTGCCAAAACCACTTGTCGCGGTATTTTGACCAGAAGTCCCAAAATTTCTATAGCAATGGGATCATGTCCCTACCTACAAGATGGCAAAAAGTTATCGAACAAAATGGTACCTACATACTTTAGTTAAATGTAAATAAAATTTATTAAAAAATGTTTTGAATTTTCTTAAAAAATGCGAAGAAACTTTTTCCCCAACCTATTATTAACAAATAGACAGACTGAAATAAAACCTTGACATTGTTAAGTTATTTTGTACTCTATTGCTTATTTCAAATCGTTTTAGATACAGAATAATGTTAACAAGTCTCTTAAAATATTTTATTTATATTTACAGATTTAACACCAAGAGAAATGCAGTTGATGGAACAGTTAAAGAAAACAAAATGCAGCCTGACATCACAGACGCCGTGCCAATCTCTTGGAAAAATTGGAATCAGGTGTACTAAAAGAAATTGTGACGTCGGTGCTCAAAAACCAAAATAAAAAGCCTAAAGGTCGCCGTTGGACAACCAAAAATAATATATCAGCCCTGCCTATATTTAAGAGGTCTCCAAAAGCCTATAGATATTTACAGCAGCTCATGCCATTACCAAGTATAAAAACATTATACATTTTTTTTTTTTAATCCACTTTCCACTGGTATTAATAAAGCAGTGATAGAATATTTTAAAAAAAATGCTGTAAAAAAAGATATCAAAGACAAATACTGTGGCTTAATATTTGATGAAATTGCTTTAAAACGGCGTCTTTTGTTTGATGTTAGCACTGACAAAGTTGAGGGCTACGAAGACTTTGGCCTAGAAGCAGGACGTGGGTCTCAACTGGCTGACCATGCATTAGTATTTATGTTGCAAGGTATAAGAGCAAAGTTCAAACAACCAATAGCTTTTTATTTTGTTAAGGGAACAGTGTCATCCCAAAAACTAGCATCATTTATAAAAGAAATTATCATGGTTGTTGAAGATACCGGGTTTCATATAATAACCACTATTTGTGACCAGAGCCTTGTTGTTTTTGTTGAATTTTCAATAAACCTAAGTGCTGGCCTACGTCGTAAAAGGAAGCCTTATGCAAAATTTCACGTTCCTAGTCCCAGCAGTTTTGGCTGTGCGTGGATATGTCAGTCAGTTTCTCCTTTTATATATATAGATTATAGATTATCTTCATGTATACCGAAGTAAATGAAGTACAAAGGTTGATTGGTAGAAAAGCGGCATTAAAAGAAACAGTTTCTGTAACTTTGTATGTTTAAACTATTAAATGTATAAAAAACATGAAATAAAATCATAAATTTGTTTTATTTTGCCCAGTTTTCAAAATAAATACGTCAGTTTTAGAATCCCCTATAACAACAATAATGCATTTTATCGATATCGATGCATTCTGAATATCGATAATTTTACTATACGTTGCGCATCCCTATCTATGACAGTTCTTCCTTTCAAGGTCATGATTGTCATTGTCAGAGCTACTTCGAATTTTCAAGTTGGTAGTTTTGTTTTTTTTCTCGTGGTTGGCTAAAGAAGGTTAAGGGCGAGCGCGCACTGCCTTGCGGTGCGTTTATTCTACCGCACGGTAGAATAAACGCAGTCATGGGTCCGCGCACTGCGGTGGAAAAAACGCACGTTTTGTCATTCAAGTTACAACTGTGAAGCCCACACCACACGTCGTTATGGACTAATACAAGAATCGCTATCTGCATATACTAATATTATAAAGCTGAAGAGTTTGTTTATTTGAACGCACTAATCTCAAGAACTACTGAAAAATTAATTAATGTTTGGTAGCCCATTTATCGAGGAAGGCTTTAGACTATGTAACATCACGCTGCGGTCAATAGGAGCGGAGTATCAATGATAAATATTGCAAAAATGGAGGAAAGTTATTCCTTTTGAGAGCTGCGCTGCGTAAACAACCGTTACAGTAACGTAGCAATGATTTATGACGAAATTGTTCCTGTTGAAAAATTCTAGAAAAAAAATCATGATAACATTATGTCTATCTTTTAAGGTTGGCTCACTATAACGTTTTTAACTGTAATCAAATCATTAAGCTGACGAGGGGAGTCGGGGCTGCAAGAAATTTAACGCGGACAAAGTCGCGGGCAGAAGCTAGTCTTATAATAGTTTGTTAAGAATTGCTGGTCCTGAAATTCTGCGATTGACTCTCGCACCGCCGCGCGCCGTGCCGCCGCCGTCGCCGGACAAACGCTAAGTAACGACATATCTGTGTCGCAACCCAACAGCAACTGAGCGTGTCTCAGTGCGTTTATTTCACCGCAGTGCGCGGTACTTCTTAGAACTCTATGCGATACAAAAATTTGTGCGGTAGAATCACCGCAAATTTGCAGCGATGACTCTACCGCATGCGTTTATTTCACCGCAGTGCGCGCACTTCTATGACATTTCATACTTCACAAATTATGCGGTAACAAAACGCATGGCAGTGCGCGCTCGGCCTAAATGCGCTTGCATGAACGCGTGCCCCAAGAGAGAGGGGCGCGCGGGGGAGGAGGAAGCCACGCGGCAGCCGCACGCAGTGATGCCAACTTAGCAACTTTATAGCTAGATCTAGCTATTATTTGGTGACAGACAGCTACAATTTAATAAAACTTGTAGCTAAACTTTTTAGCTACTTTTTCTAGCAACTTTTCATTTCATCATGAGACGTGAGTCTATCGAAATTCGTCGCGTAGTGTGCCGAGTTGAATGAAAAAAAAATCTATGGTCATACATGCTACGGTAAGTACCTACAGGTCGAATTCCCCGTTTCCTCTGCGTTGTTGGGCTACATGTTTGAAACTGCTCAACATAATTTAGCCTCCGAAATTTTAAATGCAATACGACAACGCTGCTCCGCCTTCTTACTGCAATTACTTAAGGAATTGCAACAAAGGCTTCCAGACAACTACAAGCAGCTAGAATCAATGGCGTTGCTAAGTCCAGAAGAGGCAATAAAACCAATCAAGTCAAACACTATCATCGACGTTGCTGAAATTTTGGGATTTACACCATAAATAATAGACAAGATAACGCAACAGTGGCACATTCTGCATATAAATAAGTGGCATTCTGAAGAAATAGTTCAATTTTGGGTCGAAGTAAAAAAAATTAGAAATTCTTCCGGTGACAACATATATCAAGATATTAGTACTCTTGCTTTAACTTGCCTTTCACTGCCATATTCTAATGCAGAGGCAGAAAGGGTATTCTCTCAAATGAATTTAGTTAAAAATAAACAAAGAAACAGAATGAGTTTGATAACTCTGAACTTCAATCCTCTTCATTAGACTCCATCAGGAAAAGTGGTAAATGCTGCTATAACTGTGTTTTGCCTAAAGACATACTGCATAAAATGGGCACCGTTGAAAAATATTTAAAATCAATTAAAGATACTGAACCCCAGCCATCGACATCTTCCTCTTTAATTGTTTTATTTTTTTAATTCAATTGCGTACACAAGACTTAATTTAACTTCTTGTTGGAATTAATGAAAATAAAAATGATTATCAGAAATTGACATTTTATTGTAACCTACTTATCTACTGTAACATTTAGCAACTTCTAGCAACTTTTTAGGGTAAAAAAAAACTGGAAATCTAGCAACATTTTGAAAATTTCTATTCTAGCTACTGGGTAAAGCTAGCAGTTGGCAACACTGGCCGCACGCGCCGCCCGCATTCATTCGAAGACGAAGAAGGACAGGACGATTGCGCATTGTTATAACAAATGTTTTGCGCGTTTAATAATTATTAAATGTAAAATTATTATAAACCTAAACAAAGGAAAGTTGGAGTTATTTCTCAATCCCCAACAATTGGCGACCGTGAACAATTAAGAAGAACCATTTTCAAGGTCGAACACGTGGAAACCGGCGCGGCGTTTTCGTTCCGCAAATGGCGGCGGTGGCTGTTCGTCGGTGAAAAATATCGTGTCGCATGTCTCCGAGTCAAAGGTTCCTGGTGAGCTCCGTGCTACGTATCAGAATAAATCGCTGCCTTCGTACGTCGTGTCAGCGTGGGTCTCCGCCTTCTTCTGTGCTGCAGACAATCGGCGTCGGTGCGGCGGCGTAGTGATACCTAATGGAAGTAAGCCCGTTCCTTTGATACTCTCCTTTCCCTGTTTCTATTTGGGTGTGGCTGTGGGTGCCTAGCTCGCTAAGCTTTTTCTTTAGCATTATAATAGCCTATATAGGTATTATTAGCGTATATACTGGCGCAACTCATTGCCTCATTAACACAGGTTCATACTTATTTTTGGTACTATATTGTACCTACTGAGTGCTTGGCCAAGGCAGTGGGTGCCTAGCTCGCTAAGCTATTTTCTTTTGCATATAATAGCCTAGGTATTAGCGTCTATCCTGGCGCAACTCATTGCCCATTACAGGTCCAAAAGTATTTTCGGTACACTGTACCTAAGTCACAATTATAAAATTTAAAAAACATTTGCCGAACATTCCAGCGTCCCGGGTCCACGTGGACGGCCCACGCGCTCAAAGTGCTTCGTGTCTCGCCCGACGCACGCTGTTGTTGCTGCCACGTGCTGTGTTGACGAGCTCGGCGGCAGCGGGTGGCGGGTCCGCGGCGGCGGTGTGGTTTGAGTTGCTTGTCTGCTGGATTGTGTAACCGGTGGGATTGCATATTTTATTTAATTAAATTGTTAATATCTGCAAGATTTACCCGACTCATTGTTTCGCGTTGTTTACGGTAGTGTTTCTATTTCACTCGACATGGCGGTAGATACGATTACCTCTCCTAATGTGGAGGGTAACGAGAACATTGAATTGTTGATTCGCAGACGTGGTGGAATACGAAGTAGACTAACAATGTTTAAACAGTTTATTAGTAAATACCAAATTGATGAGAAAGCCTCTAGCCTTAGTAATTTAGAAGTGTGGGAGCTGTCTTTGCGACTCACACAGCTACAAGATTTAATTTCAAAGTTCGACTCTGTCCAATCTGAGATAGAGGAAATTGCTCACAATATAGATGACCAAACGTCAGAGCGAAATTCTACAGAAGGGGAATTCTATGCTATGATTTCTATGGCACAAGAATTAATAAGTGTTAATTCATCAAGTGGTAAAGAAAATTGCGAATCTATACATTCCAGTTCTAGCCAAATGAACAACTCTGTTAAATTGCCAACCATAAATTTGCCAACATTTGATGGAAATTATTCTAAATGGCTAGAGTACAGAGACACATTTGACTCTTTAATCAATAACAATGAGTCCATACCATTAATAAATAAGTTTCATTATTTAAGAAATTCATTAGTAGGTAGCGCTTGTAATATAGTGAGGTCTATAGACTTTACAGCAGCGAACTATCAAATAGCATGGAAGTCTTTATGTGACAGATTTAATAACAAAAATATACTCATAAATAATAACTTGCAGGCATTAGTCAATATCAATCCAATCCAAAAAGAATCTTTCAAAGCATTAAGATATGTGATGGACCAAATTCAAAAAAATTTACATGTTTTAAATATTCCCACAGCTGGCTGGGATCCCTTAGTTATATTCTTGGTCTCGTCTAAATTAGATCCTAGAACTAAGAGTAAATGGGAAGAATACAAAGGTCATTTAACACACCTGCCTTGTCTTGAAGAATTTGTAAAATTTTTAGATACTCGAGCAAACGTTTTAGAGACTGCTAATGGTAGTCGGTATTATGATAATAAAAATTCAAGTCATAGCAAGGAAAACAAATCAGTTAAGTCATTGACAACTACGTTGGCTGATGATAAAACAAAGACATATTTCATATGTAACAAATCACATTATGTACACTAGTGTCATAAATTTAAGGCTTTGAGTTTAAAGGATAAGCTGTCTGAAGCGGCTAAACATGTGTCCATGGAATAGTTCTTGCCGGACCTGTAAGGAAAAGCATAATTCAATGTTGCATAGCAACAGTACAATCACAAATGTAGTCACAGAAAGTACAGAAGCAAGTCGGCCATCTACCATTCCTGTTAGTTTGTCAGCCCGCTCATCCGGTCAAGTTTTGTTATGTACTGCACAAGTTGAAATTAATACACATAACAATACTACTTACCTGGTACGTGCGTTGCTGGACACAGGAAGCCAGTCTTCATTTATAACAAAAAACCTTAAAGAAAAGTTAGGGTAACAAAAATTTGTTCTTTTAATGTTAGTGGTATAAATAATGCAGCATGCAAAATTACAGAATGTTGTAATATTGTGATGAAGTCCAGAATAAGTTCATTTAATAGAACTATTAACTGCTTAGTAATTCCACAAATTACAGGATCAATACCTGGTGCTCAAGTAAATGCTGAGCATTTGGGATTGCCCAATGGGATAGTTCTGGCAGACCCCTTGTTTTATGAGCCAGCAGAGATAGATATCTTGATTGGTGCAGACCACTTTTTTGATATTGTAAATAATAACAGAATAGTTTTAGGAGTGAACAAGCCTATATAACAGGAAAGCCAGTTAGGATGGCTAGTTGCCGGCCCTATTGGTGAAGCTTGTTTTAGTCAGAATATACATTCGTCCCTTAGCTTACAACACCGCCTAAGTCATTTTTACCAACTTTACAGGAGACGTAAAAAACTGTCTATTTTAAAAAATCTGGGGATTATTCCTGTCATAACTTAATACATACTCTAGTTAGCGGTTAAGAAATAATTATTTATACTTATTTTGACAATTTACTTTATTTTAACTTGTTTTTTATGACTTGAGCTGTGTTGACTAATATTTTATTAGATTTAGGCGGTGTTGTTTGCGGAAATGTTAGGGATTAAGATATTAAATAAAAGAGGATTTCCAAAGAAAAGCTTTTATTAGGAAATATTTCAAGAAAATTAACAAATCTTTGTAACATTAGGTATCTATAACTTAAATCTTAAGAATCACATTGTTGATATAAATTACTTAAAGTTGTTTGGTAACATAGGAACTTCTAGTTAGTGCGAAAATGCAATTATATTTTTTTATTATTATAGGTAAATATTTTGAATTATTAGTTTTAGTCTTTAATAAACTCCAAAGAAACAAGATATAAATAGTATTAATAAAATTAATAAAGAATAACTCGAAATCTCTAGTCTAATCTAAGTTTCAGTCTTTAGCGATTGCTGTGCGGAAGGTCATCATAAAAAGAATGGCAACTAGGTGGTAATACACTTTTTAGGTCTTGCAAATCTTGATACTTCCGCTTTTTAATTGGTATTCTAGCTGCGTACAATTTCTGCAGGCCATTTATTTGTTTAATGTTGTTAATTGGCGTGGGACGATGTGGTAACGGCTGTAGCTCGTTATCAAAATCAACTTTGTACCAAATTGTGCCATTTGGTCTGTATTCTAGCATACGTATATCTGTGACGACTGGGTCACCTGTTTTTTTACCAGGACGTATAGATTTATAAATCAATTCTTTCCAAAAGTCTGTGAAAAAGTTATAGTCCAAATAACGAGCTTCGTAAGGCATAGGATCACTCCTAGCAATTTTACTTATTGCCATGTATTGTTGTGGAAGGAAAATTTCTTTACCTTTTAATTTGCACTCTATTGCACTGTGTACCGAGTCACATTCCATGTGAGTATGGCCTTTTTCCAGATACTTTTGAGTAATCACAATATTTTTTTCAATCGCTAAACGTAATAAAGCATTACTTAAGGTAGCATTGCGATTTTGAGCGCAACAGCCATCGGAATATAAAATCACAGGCAATAATTTCTGACTCAAAACCTTCTCTAAATGGTCTACTAAGCATGAAGCAAACACAGAGGCTTCAAGCGTGCTATTTGACTCATCGAACCAATAACACATTACTTCCTTAGTTGCTATATTGTATAGTGTAAAATTATGGACGCATAGTTTTATAGTAAACTGCACTAGCTTGAAGATACGGGGCCAATTTTACTGATTCAACATCCTGTGTGAACACGTGACAAGCTCCCGACTGTGCAATTCCTTTGTCAGTATCTTTCTCTTTCCTAGCTCGATCTTTCTTCAGAACATGTTCAGCGTGTTCTTCATCCGTAATGTTTCCAGTTTTATGACTGCAACAAACATCGCATTGATCTTTCTTTGGGTGGAATAGGCTCAGATTGAGTTTCAAAAATATTTTGTCAAATAATTTACGGCCAGGGCATTCTCTACCCTCTAATTCACAATTCTCTTTATATGTCTTATAAAGCTGTGTCATGTTCGTGAAAACTGGTTCTAAATATTCTCGTGATGTTTTAGCACGACAGTAATGCGACGGCATCTTTGGAAGATCTGCTAAAAACTTTTCAATATAGGGTAAACATACCGGTTATCGGCCGTTTAAGCGGCTTATTGACTTCAGAGTTAATTTCTATCATTAAGCTGCACTCCAAGATTTTCAATTTTTTTTTCATTTCTACCTTATATAGTTTAGTTTCATAAAACCTAACATTTATAGACGTATCAGTGATACATAATTTAAAAAAATACATTATTCGTAAAAATAGCAAATATACCGGCTATCGGCCTTTTCACTCAGTTATCGTCCACCAGTGCACTAGTTATCGGCCACCTAATTCACGGTAGAAAAACTACTCATATTCTATAGTTCATAGGGTTTATAATAGTATGAAAGTAAAAAAAAAAACACAAAAAGCGGTATATTTTTACTCTCTTCTACGACTTAAAAATAAAATTAAGCAACAGATTTAAATCTCGACTCAAACAAATAGCTACTTTTAGCTTTAGCATCAATACAAATTACTTAGACAATCATCTATACCAATTACTAATGTTAGTAAAATTAAAACAACATAAAATTCTATGCCCTGTTAAAGGAACTAAAATAGGTACACCAATACCATCAATAAAACAATAAACATTTAGTAAGAATTCTATAAAGTAAACATTTAAAAATCAACAACAAAAAGTTTAATTAGATAAAGCACTTAATCAGTCTATCAATCAGTCAGTCCGTATTGTTATTGAAAGCCTTCAAAACTTCTCTTCTTGCATTTTCAGCAGTTTCACAGAGCATACATTCGTATGGTTTAGTAGCTGCTTGATTGTATGATAAATTCTTCAGTTTCGTGCATTTAAGGTGATACCAACGAATGCATTGATCACAGCCAATATTCATTTCGCCCTCTTCTTCAGTGTCACTTATAAGGTCAAGATAACAAGAACCACATTTAATACGGGATTGAGTTTCTTCTACTTTCTTTTTCTTCATCCTATTCTTTTTTGATGGTGGTTCTTTTCTCTTTAGCTGTCTTTCAAGCTTTCTTTTTTTAATTTGGTTTTCTTTGTCCTGTTTCGCTTTTTCTTTTTTTTCGTAGTATTGTTGCCAAGCTTTAGATGTTATAGCACTCGGAAACTGATTTGACTTCAATGTAGTTCCATTGTTTTTAGTGACGACATCAGGAAATTTCAAGTGTTTTTTAAATGGATCCTCATCTATAAGATTTCATGGTGTTTGGGCGTGGACACATGTCTGCGGTGCGGCGCCGGCCACCGTGTAACGGCACGGCACCGCTACCGCGAGGCGGCACGGCGCACAGTGGTCCGGATTTAAAAAAAGGTGGACATAGGATCGAAAATGCATATTTAACTTAACAAAAAATTGTTTCGTATAGGAAATATAACGCTGATTAATACTTATTACTACAACTTTTCAAAAAAACTGCTCCTTCACGTCAAAAAAAAATATTGAAAATAAAAATGTATGGGAGAAAATCTATTTTATTTTTTTTCTCCGTTCAGTATCAAAGTATAGCAAGCAAACCTTATATTCTGGTAAACACTTATTGTCCTTAACACGACGACATATAAATTGCTTGCGTATCCCTGCGG
This sequence comes from Aporophyla nigra, assembly GCA_947507805.1. NCBI lineage: Eukaryota > Metazoa > Arthropoda > Insecta > Lepidoptera > Noctuidae > Aporophyla > Aporophyla nigra. The sequence continues at coordinate 5,514,005 of OX382292.1, read as the reverse complement.
CCTTGGCGCCTACGATGCTTTAAAGTTTAAAATTTTAATGTTGAATTATCTTAATATTATTAACGAGTTTTTCTATTAAAATTAATCCAAAATATCAATTTAATAAAACAAGCCCCCCGCGCGCCCCATCCTTGTTTTAGACTCGCCCCCTATCACTTTGGACTTAAATATAACTGGCGAAATTACAGTGTACTATACTGTAGTATACACCTTTGCCAAACCGCTCGGGGAATATAAAGCGTGATATTATGATAAAATAAGCATTTTGCTTATTTTTTTTAAATAATCTTCTGTTGATTATTCTGTCATCTGTTGATATTTCCTATTGATAAATCATGATATTGTTGTGTGTTATACCACTAGCGTGACTCATATTAAAAGAAACAATTAAAAATAGATTTAGCCCTGAAAAGGGCTTTTTCTGAAGTCATGAAAACGACTATTTTAAGTAGTCCGCAAACGACCACAACTTAACTACTACCACTAACAAACTCAATTCTAACATGACAACATCACTAAATCTGTCACGTTTACATTAACGGATCATGTTCAGACTGCAACTCCTGTAGATCCATATTTTCGGTTTCTTCTGTTACTACCTCAGGCAACAACAAAAGCTCTTTAACATCTGAAAAAAAATCGAATTGCTTTGAATTGCTGTATTTTGGTCGAATATGGGATAAATATGGGTCTGAACTAATTAAAAAATTATGGAGCAAGTCCTCGTTGGTCTTTATCCTGTTAAATTTTCTTGTGTGAGATTCACGAACTCTTCTAAATTCTTTATTTCTTGCTTCTCCCGCTTCTTCGGAAAGAATGCCAATTGGTAGGAGGCCAAAGTGATGACAAATGTCTGCACCGTGTATGAGTAGCTTGTGCACACTTGCGGGCATATAAAACCATGGGTATAGATCAACAAAGATCTCAGCTGTTTCTCTGCAATAAGTCCTGAATTTTTCAATATCTATGGCACATCCTGATGAAATCGTTTGAAGAATAACCGCAAAATGCTTCAGCAGGTCTTTGTCAACATTGGTTATTTCGGCAGATTTCTCATAATCTCTAAAAAACCTTCTGGCTGTGTTTCCGTCGTTTGTGGTTCCAAAGCCTTGCTTCACAAAATCCACAAGTATTCCCATTTGCTGTTTGAATTCTTCTTGTGTCGAATGTTTCTTCGCAGCTTTTAGTTGCTTGTTAGCACCTCGTGCAGTCCACATCTCAAAGTCCATGTTGTAAGATATGTGTAGAATACACTCCATACAACGAATCCACATATGAAGAGTAGAAAGACCATATTTATAAACATCTTCTCGAACAGGTCTTGAAAATACTTCTGACAGCTTGTTCATCTCAGTCGGCTTAGCAAGGCAAATATTGCAGGCAGATGCAGATGAAGTATCCGTTATAATAGTGGCCACTTTTCCGTCGATCATTGTCATATGAAGCTCGTGACTAATCTCTAGCCCTGCCCATTTTGTAGAATCGATGTTTTTTATTTCTTCCTTCAATGCAGCTTCTTCTTGCTTGATGTATTCTGCGGTCTCTTTACAAAACTCGAACTTAATGGGTCTGCAATAATGTGTTGAAGAAGGTGTTGGGTTTTCCCATATGGTGCTATTATTAGAAACTAATTTAAGAGGGACAAGACTTGACATGAAAACCGATGAATCACTGAAGTTTACATCTTCACTCCTTTGCTTGTAGGTACTTTGTGAAGAAGCTCCATCGAAACCCCATTTACTAATTAACTTCAATCCTTCAGTTGACGAATCAATGTGGGTACCGGTAATTTGAAGAATCTTCTGGACTGTTAGATCCAATAGGGCTTGAAGCTTCACTCTGGCTCCTCTCTCAGTAATTTCTAAATCATGTGGATAGCATCTCTTTTTAGCTTCAAGGAGTTTGTGATACGATGGTAACACTGGAACTTCACAATCTAACAGCGCTTTCCTTAAACACAAGTATTTCCATTTTGACAGGTTCAGTGATGTATAAAGACCAAGAGCATGATCTTCATCAAAAGTTTTTTTCCTATTTTTCTTAAACAATGTGGCTTGAACGATAGCAACACTATCAGGGTTCTTCGTTACATGGTCTATAACACAAGCTAAGTCATTCTTCTTGTCGATCCTAAGTCTTTCGACTAATGCAAAAGTAAGTTCTTCCGGCGAATAGTCCAAAAGAGACTCTGAACGTCTTTTCTTCTGTTTGTTGCTGAGGTCAACAAAAGGCTTCCTAATCTGAACTTCGGTAGATGTGCCCACAGTCGTTGTACTAGATGTCGACGGAATCACAGCTGCTGTAGTATCGATGTCAACTGAAGTATTTTCTGACGATATGTTTTCGATAACTTCATCTTGGGCTTGAAAAATCTCGGATAAATTAACAGTAGTGCAATTTGGCCAACTAATATTTGATTGTAACCACGCAGCATGTCTATTCATGAAATTTTTTTGATTTCTAGAAGCACTTGCCCATCTGCGACTGATATTACTGATGTAGTTCTTCAAAAAGGTCTTGATTATTTCTAAATCTTCTGAACATGTCTCAACTGGGATATGTTGAATAATAGCTTCATAGAGTCTTGCCCAATTTTTCATGTCTCCTTCAACACGGAGGAACATAAAGATGTCCAAGTTTGTTACAAATGCAGCCATAACGAAACTCACTAAACTTTCACACAGCACGGATAATTAGATATGTTGCTTCCTCAAGGGTTGAGTAACAAGTGCCTTTAATCTTGGTTTTCGCGACGTCCCCGTAAGGGGGCGCGGCGAGCGGCGTCGGAGCTCAGCTCCCCGGCCGCGGATGGAACACGGTGGCCCGCTAATACGGGCCCCTCAATGTGTGGCCTTATATAGGCATAGATAATTTGGGACGCGTTAGTTTAACGCGTCCCTGTGTGTGGTTGCTATTTGTGTCTCTGTGAGCGCGCCGCGGCGTTGAATTCTATCAACGCCGCTTTCTTCACAGCGCCTTGGCGGTCAGTCCCCGCCAGGTGAGACCCCCGGTTGCCCGGGGGAGGCCCGGCGAGAGACGACCAGCGACAAGACGCTGACTCGACGCTCCCACAGAGTAGGGTGCGCGCCCCCGCTTATCCCGTTTCCCAGAGCGAGCCGGTAGCGGTCTAAGCTAAGGGGCAGTATGTGCGTGTGGGCGGTAGTGTATTGTGTAACACCGCCCATGTATACGCGACCGCGCGAGCCCGCTCGCGTGCGCGTGTGAATCTGGGTGCCTGTAGAGAGGTGGGTGTCTGATTTCCGTTACGTGACATGCCTATATTAACTTAGAACACATCACGCAACGAGTGTATGTTATGTATGTAGAGTCATGTTGTTCAGGTAAGCCGCGTGTAACCTGGTTGCGGCTTACCCGGGAGTCAAGTCCGGTAATAGAGTCAGTCGTCCCTTACCAGGTCGCGGGGCAGTGGCCTCGCGTCAGGGGGCCGCGTATGCCAGGGCGCGATCTGTTTGACATGAGGCCAATCAGACGCGCCGGCACGCGCGAACATCCCCTTCGCGAGGCGCCGCACGTGGTCATCCAGGCTCTCGATCCCGAGGTCCCTCTGGATGACGTCATTCCTCACGAAGCGAGGAGCGTCAACGATAGTCCGCAACGCCTGATTTTGTTGCGTGCGGAGCAGCTTCCGGCTCGACTCGCTCGTGAGGGCGAACCAGGCAGGGGCGGCGTACGTCAGTACTGGGCGCACGTACATTTTGTACACGCCCAGCTTGACGCGCGCCGGGATTCGAGACGAGAGCACTGGTCGGAGGAGGTTGCGGGCAACCCTCCCCTTAGCCGCGACCTGGCGGACGTGCTGACCCATGGTGAGTCGACGATCGATGGTTACCCCCAGGTACTTGACCCGGGGCGACCACTCGATGTCGACTCCTTGTAGCCTCAAGGGTGGTGGGAGGCGCGCGAAGCCGGTGACCATCGCCTGCGTCTTACCCACGTTCACCGATAGACGCCATTTGGCGAGCCACTCGGGAAGGAGCTCTAGCGCTCGCTGCATTTTGACGGCCGCGTACTTCGCATTAAGCGAGGTAGAGATGTACGCGGCGTCGTCCGCATACAGCGCGAGCATCACGTCCGGAGTGGTGGGGATGTCGTCGGTGTAACGTGAGTAACACGCTGGCGAGACGCAGCTGCCCTGCGGTACGCCCGCGGCCACTGGTCGGACGCTCGATAGCGCCCCATCAACCACCACCCTGAAAGTTCTGTGGGGTGCCTTTAATTGTTTCATGCACCGATATAAATAACAAACACACGCGCGCAAGTAGTGACTGACAAAATTAGTACCCCACTTCTTAAACAGCCAATCAGCGTCGTCGATATCTCCGGTGGTGGGGGTAAATGATTCCTTTATCACAGGAGTCGTTTCAGTCAGTTACAAATAGACAACGAATCAGCACGTGTCTTTTATTGCTATTTTTTATTAAAATAAATTAAACAAATACTTGCAAAATGCTTGAATGCGTATGTTTTAATTCTTATATAATTAAAAAATGATATTTTAAATTCAGCATAATTGAAAAACTCGATAATAATTAGAAAAAAATCGCAATTAAAATTTTAAACTTTGAAGCATCGTAGGCGTCAAGGCCGCAGGGATACGCAAACAATTTATATGTCGTCGTGTTAAGGACAATAAGTGTTTACCAGAATATAAGGTTTGCTTGCTATACTTTGATACTGAACGGAGAAAAAAAATAAAATAGATTTTCTCCCATACATTTTTATTTTCAATATTTTTTTTTGACGTGAAGGAGCAGTTTTTTTGAAAAGTTGTAGTAATAAGTATTAATCAGCGTTAAATTTCCTATACGAAACAATTTTTTGTTAAGTTAAATATGCATTTTCGATTCTATGTCCACCTTTTTGTAAATCCGGACCACTGTGCGGCGTCGTGTCGCGACACGGCGCCTTGTGCGGTGCAACGCGGGCACAAACAGTAACCATTGTTCAGTTTTTATCTTGATATGGACCGCGAAAGACGTATCATTTTGCTCCTGTTACTAAGACGACGAATGAAGAAGAAACAGAATCAAAGAAAATATTGGGTGAATCCATATCTTTCTATAATGAACCATGATGGAGGTCATTTTGAGAGGAAATATGAAGCGCTGAAAAAATGTGGTGATGAGAAATTTTACGAATATTTTAGAATGTCTATATCAAGTTTTGAAGAACTGCTGACCAAAATTGCACCTCGTATACAAAAGCAGTACGTGTTCAGAAAACCTGTGGAGCCTAAGGAAATGATAGGTTTAACTATACGGTAAGAAATAAAAGAATTTTACATTGATATATTTTTTTATTCAAATCAAAAGAGTAATAATTTGAATGATTGAGTATATTATTATTTAAGAAAAGTCGTATTCTGATTCTTGTGTATCCGAGGTATTGGATATAATTTCTTCCAAAGGCGAGATTGGTGATGTTTGGTGACGATTTATGCTTTGAATGGATGAATTATAAGCTGTTTGATAAGTCTCATAAGACGTTGTAGCTTGTGGTGATCGTGTAGCTTGGTGATAATTAGTGTCGTAAGAAGTTGCTGTCTGGTATCCACTATATGACTGACACGGTGGTCGATGGAAATCCGTTAAAATCTTTAAAACTCCACTTTGAAACATCAAAGTCTGGTGGTCATCTAACTTGTTTAAAGATGGCAAAATAGCTTTAAAAAATGACAGATGTCGATTTTCTGAAGTACCTAAAGTTTCAATAATTTGCCTCTCAAATTCATCACTACTTGGTTTTCGCTGTCGCGTAGTTGTACTGTATGGCTGATATCGTGATCTCGTTTTTGGATTTTGAAATCCTTCTTCTATGCTGTCGTCGGTTACATTTGGAGCATTTTTTTGCAAAAACATGAGCTGTTTGTACAAATGGTATTCTTTTATATGTTTTGCACCAGCTCCAGATTTTTTTGAAAGTTCTATCTTCTTCATATATTTCATAAAATTATCTTTAATGTTGGTCCACTTTCTAATTACGTCATTACCTGTAACAATCATAAAAAAAATGTTTAGAAATATGTAATTAAATAGTTGTTTTTTGATATCTCTGTAAAAGTTAATTAAATATCCTATTTACAGGTTTTTGGCGACAGGAAATTCATTCAGAGATATGGAATTCACAGATTATCGTGGAAAAAGCACAATCGGGAAAATTATACGAGAAGTTTGTCGGGCTATATGGGACATCCTTTTAAGAGAAAGCATTCCGAAAATAACTAAAGAGCTAATAGAACAAATAGCTGAAGATTTTGACATAAAAACTAATTTCCCAAATTGCATGGGGGCATTGGACGGGAAGCACATCAGAATTTGCAGTCCTGCCCACAGTGGATCTCTTTTTTTCAACTATAAAAGCTATAATTCTATAGTTTTGCTGGCATTGGTAGACTCTAGATATAGATTTGTATATGTCGATATAGGATCGTATGGGAAGGAATGCGATTCCACGATTTTTCATAATACAAAATTATACGAATTATTATTACAGAATCGACTTCCAATACCAGCGCCAAAACCTTTACCGGGGCTTCAAAATTCAATTCCCTATGTTTTTATCGCAGATGAAGGTCTACCATTAATGAACAATCTAATGCGTCCATACCCAGGGAAGCATCTAAGTGTAGAACAAAGGGTTTATAACTATCGTTTAAGTCGAGCAAGAAGATATGTCGAGTGTGCTTTTGGTATCTTCGCAAATAAATGGCGAGTATTTCACCGGCCTTTAAATGTTCAATATAATTTTGCGACAGACATTATTAAAGCATGCTGTGTCTTACACAATTTTGTTGTTACTCGAGATGGAGTTAGAAAGTCTGAAGAGCTATGTATTGATAACACTCTTTTAAACATTCAACAAACAACAGATGCAGATTCTTTATCAAATCCAGTGGATATAAGAGGCGAATTTTGTAAATACTTTAATAGTGATGTCGGTGCGCTTAGTTGGCAATTAAGCAAAATATAACTAAAGCTCGGTCCCGGAACAAACAATTTTCTACCTGTTTTTTGAGCCGACTAACAAAGCCAAAGTGTTGAGTATGTGTAAAGGATGGCAATATATAATATTGTACAAGTTAGACAGAGTGATACAATGGTTATCACTGTACGAAATTCGCTTTGTTCTGCGTTTGCGACTGAGTTTTAGTTAAAAAAAAAACTCGACAAGTTGGCATATTGAACATTAACGCATTTTATTCACATTTAAATGTTAATTGTATTTTAAACTTTTTACATTTAAATTTTCACCTATTATTATGTCAAAAAGATAAATGAATAAAATATGTACTCACCGAGACTTGTTTTTTCTTTATTGTCCTTCTCGTCGAAAGATGGAAAAATATTTCGGCATACATCTTTCCACCCTTCAGTTTTCAAATTTTTATCCTTATAATTCTCCTTTGTCTTGTCCCAGAGAACGGGACGTGCTACCACGAGTGAAATTAAAAAGTCGACATCTAAATCGGCAGCCATTATTATGCATTAAATAACACGTGCAGACTAAACACCAACAAAACATTAACTAGCGAGCGGTGCGCTCCCCACCGCACAAGGCGCCGTGTCGCGACACGACGCCGTGCCGCCTCCCGGTAGCGGTGCCGTGCCGTTACACGGTGGCCGGCGCCGCACCGCAGACATGTGTCCACGCCCTTAAGGGGTTACTCAACTAAACAAAATATTCCGCCGGTCACAAATTCCTTTATATTGCATTCACTTGTGGGATTTCTTTCTGAAATATGTATTTACTGCCATAGAACACAAATCCGCATAAGTCATTTTCCCGAAAAATGTGACTTATGGGGTTTCTCAAATAATCGATTCAATTGTCAGAATAAAATATAAAATCGAAGTCTGGATGTAATAAGGACATTTTTTCTAAATATTTGAACACACACGTCCCAATTTCATTAACACCTCTGTGACCTTCTACTTCTGTCCAAAAATAGCATTCAGTGTGGTCTTTACCCAGTTCAGAAATAGTGAAATTTAAACAATTCAATTTGCTTTTATAGTAAAAGATTGATATTTCTCCTTTAGGCAATGTCATAACCGCCTGCAAGTCATAACAAGATAGTATGGAATTATTCATTTTCTTATCATTTTCCTTCTCTATTCTACTTTCATCCTTTTCTTTTAAATGACCTTGATATTTATCTTCTAAATTTTCTTTTACATCTGCAATCCTGTACGCTGTGCAAAGATCACATTGATCTTTTTTAGGTATGAAAAAACTGATGTTAAACTCCGTATTAAAAACTTTTCTATAAATATGTATTTTTACAAATTGAATGTTTTTTTCGATGCAATCAGCTTTATAATCCCTGTATAAATCTGCTAGAGTCTTGCCTCCGTCAATAAATTCTCTTGAAATTTGTTTGCGTAAATAGTGACTTTCAATTCGTGGTATACTATTGATGTGACGTCGTACTTCAATTAAATTATCTTCAGGAATGGTTTTTTTATTATTGTGTTTGCCCCTTTGTTCAGGGACCACTATGCCGAGCTCGTTCTTCTTGTCTATCACTGTTCTAATAGGTCGATCGCCAATACCAAGAGTATTTTTAAAAAATATTTTGCACACTCTAGTTTTTTTGCCATTTACTTCGAAATGAAATGCATTCTTTGGTTTTCTGTTACTATTAAGCCTCTTGTACTGATACTTAGGAAATACGTTAGCTAAATTCTGAGCTATATAATCTCTTTGACGTGATAATGAGCCCAGATTCCAAAACGAGTCAAATAATATTTTGCGGTATTCTTCAGTAATAATATCACGACATTTAAGCCGGCACTTTTCATTACAGGGTCCACTCATCACCCTTTCTGCAACAATTTTTGATGATGAAGATACGTATGGTTGTCCTAGATTTCTTAGGGTTTGAGCTGCCTTTTTTTATTAATACGTCTGCTTGTTTTTCGACTATTCTTATTGCCTTCATCTACGACGGGGTTCAATATGTTAACACTGGCTGGCCCAGAAACGGACGTGACATTATTGGATTCTAAGGAATGTGTGACAGTACTTCGCCCATCTTCATTGCAGTCATTACTGTTAGAAGTAAGTTGGGCTGTAGACATTTTGTCTACAGCTACAGAAGCCAATGTCGTCAACGATGGACACTGATTATTTCTGGTCGAAGGACATTCAGAAGAAGAACTCGACGATGAACTTGACGAAGAAGAGGAACCAGACGAAGAATTACTCGATGATGAGTCTGAAGAAGAAGATGAGTCTGACCGCCGATGGTTTGCAGTGGATGGTTTTAATGGTAAGTAACTTGGGTCATCGTCAGAGGCAGGTGAAAAATCACGTGGAGATGCATGACTGGAGATAGATGACCTGGAATTTCTTCTTTCTGCACGAAGTTGTTCATTTGGAGGTAAGTTTGCATCCACATAAAGTTGTTCATCCTAAAATAAGTAAAAGAGATGTATCACTTAACTCAAGCAGTAATAATCTTAGCTGGGTAACTAGGAGAGGAACAAGGAAAAGACAATGAATGTTTTAGTAACTTAACAGGTTATTTAATCAAACAGTGGTAAGTAGTGTATTTTGATCTAAATTTAATATTACAAGCTAAGAATCTAATACTGTTTTAGACAAGGTACACCAACCTAGGAGGTAAGTTTTCATACACATAAAGTTGTTCATCCTAAAATAATTAATAATTTTATTTATGAAAAAAGAAAAGAGACGCATCCCTTAACTCATGCAGTAATAATCTTAGCTGGATAACCAGGAGAGGAACAAGGAAAACACAATGAATGTTTTAGTTACTTAACAGGTTATTGTTTCCAATAGTGTAGTCCGAGTAGTATTCTTACTTTGGTATTACAAGGTAGGAATCGAATACTGTTTTAGATAAGGTAATAAGTAACCTGTTCAGTTTCCTGACGATCTTTAGGTGTAATTTCTTGGGAAGACCCAATATCAAATCCGAGGTTGTGGCTAGAATTATCTTCATTTGCATTTTGTTTAACATCGTCTTCATTGCGGGTTAATTCACAATGATTTTTGGAGGTCTGGTGTGTAGTCTGAATACCATGACACGTTCTTTTTTTATATTTTTCTCTAACATCTAGTGTGTCCTCAAACAGTCTTCTAGAAATATTTTTCAGTTTGTTTATTCTCGCATTTTCTAAAGGCATTTAAGTCTGAAAACAAGCAAATTATGGTTAAAATTACTCATGTTACTAAAAAGTAACACGAGTAATTACTAATACAGATTACCTTCATGATAAAATTATTTACTTAAATTACTATAATAAGTATTAAATCATTGAAATAACCAAAACCAATGTTAAAATGTATCCCAAATAGAAACGACTCTAAACAAAATTCTTAGTTGGTCTCGGTGTTATTTTGCGTGCTTGCTGTTTGGTTTAAAAGAAGAATGACACTAAAAAAATAATGACAATCATCAACTCAAATACTTAAAATTCTGTAACACGAAGAGTGACACTTAATAAAAAAATGTTAGTATGTCGTTCCAATTGAACACAAACCCTCTGGTTGGCTTATAGGAAGAATGGCACTAAAGAAATAATGACGTTCTGAGTCAATCATCGACTCAAATAATTCAAAATCTGTAACACGAAGAGTGACACTAAATAAAAAATGTCAGTATGTCGTTCCAATTTTATACAAACCCTCTGTTTGGTTTATAGGAAGAATGGCACTAAAGAAATAATGACGTTCTGAGTCAATCATAGACTCAAATACTTTAAATACTGTAACACGAAGAATGACAAAAAAAAAAAAAATGTCAGTATGTCGTTCCAATTGAATACAAACCCTCTGTTTAGCTTATAGGAAGAGTGGCACTAAAGAAATAATGACGTTCTGAGTTAATCATCGAATCAAATACTTCTAATTCTGTAACACGAAGAGTGGCACTAAACAAAAAATGTCAGTATGTCGTTCCAACATAACAATTTTTACAAAATAAAATAGCTTAATACACGACGCTTAACAAAATGTGACGGTATTCGTATTAAAGTTAATTCGTACTTACGAAGTATGGTCAATCCAAATCACCTTTAACCAAATAATGTCACTATGGAATACACCAGATGGAACCGTATTTGTTAGCTTCACAGTCACGAATGAAAAAATGGCGGTCTGTCATAACAGATCGTATCAACATTGTCGATAAAACAGTTCGACACTAACGCCTTCTACCGATAAATATTATAGTTACAACGATAGGTGTCTTTGGAAAAAAATAGTATCTTCGGGCGCTGAGAGATGGCACTGCTAACAGAAAAACATCATTTTTCGTATAGTGACGGTCTTCTTATCAATGTGCGATATGTTTTACGTTTCATTAATAATTGTAAAAGTAAACAGTTGAAAATAAAAGGACCTTTGCAAGCTAACGAGCTAGAGAAATCTTTAATACTATTGCTTAAAGTTAGTCAATCAGAGTCATTTGCAAATGATATGAAACAAATTCGAAACGAAATAAAACTACATCACAAAAGTAAATTGTTATCATTAAATCCAATATTAGATACCAATGGTTTAATAAGAGTGGGTGGCAGGTTAAGTCAGTCTGATTGTCAGTACGACAAAAAACACCCAATTTTACTGGATTCTAAACACCACTTTACTAAACTTTTGATGAGATACGAACATTTACATTTAACACTTTGACAGCCGAAGATTTTAAAACGCGGATTCCATGGTTCGCCGGCGATTTTCGCCGATATTGCAACATCTATAAAATGAGAACTATCAATGATAAATCTATAATTATTTTTTTATTTATACTATTGACTTGTTTATTTCTAGGATAAAAATAAAAAACAGACGTAAATTAGTTTTTTTTATTTAAAAATGTAGAATAAAAAAGAGGTTTTATGGAAAAAAAAAAAGTCGAACATGGACTTTTGCGTGTTCAAGTCGTGTAATTTTTGCGTGTATGAAACATTTTGAAGCAAGGATGGTAGCAAAAAGGCACGTTGCAGTCTGGGCAGTAAAATATGGTTTCTTTGCGTCCTCGTTTGCCAGTGTTTTTCTTAGAAATGTCTGCACAAACTTTACAGACTCTTGCCACCTTCTCTTTTTTTTCGGTGCTCGGTATCCTTTCGAGAAAGTGCCTTCCCACTAGGTACTGCTGCCTACATGGTGTGGGCCATGTGAGGGTCCTGGTTCAGCCTCTGGTGCAGTTTGCAGCAGCTGGTCACCACACTCCATCAGGAACTGTGAGAATCGCGGGCGGCGCCTTTGGGACCTTGATTTATTGTAAATGACGTAAGCATTTACCATTGCTCTTGCTACCAGGTTGAAAAACATCTTTTTCCACCACTTCATGCTCTTTCTATTCAAGGAGTAGTAAGACACATACTGGTCATTCAGATCTACACCAAATTTGTGGTGGTTGTAATCTAGTACACAATCTGGTTTCAGCCTTTTGGTCACACCGACACCTTTGACTTTTGCATCCACCTCTGTCCAGCTAGCTCCGTGTTTCGTAGTAAGCATGAGTACATCACGCTTGTCCTTCCATTTACAAGCGGTTAGATTGGCCCGGTGACAAAAGGCCATTTCGCCTTTTTCCAACGGTTGATGACGCCAATCCTGTGGCAGACCACGACGATTCGCCATTACAGTGCCAACAAGGCGAGTGTCCTTTATCCACAATAAGTCTGCGATTGTCGGACTTGTAAAGAAACGGTCCATGTATATGGTGTGCCACTTACCGAAGTATGGTTCACTCAATTCCGTGATAATCGTTTCCACCGATTTTGAGTCGCCTATGTAGGGAACCATGCGCAGTATGTATCCTGTTTCCGCGTCGCAGAGCATGTACACTTTCATGCCATATTTATCGGGCTTATCTTTGTTATACACTTTGAAGTGCACTCGTCCCCTAAACCCACAAGTACCCTCATCGATAGTCAAGTGCTCATTGGGATAATAACACTCTTGACACAACCGACACATGTCATCAAAAAAAGGTCGGAGTTTGAAAAAAGCGTCGTACTCGGGATCACCACGCGGTTTGTAGTTTGCGTTATCATTCAGATGGAGACAGCTATAAATGGCTCGGAATCTGTTTCTATTCATGTGCTTCCCGGCGAATGTAGTGGCTATTATTTCCCGTGTAGACCAGTATGAATCAAAACTCTCCTTGTGTACAAGCGTAATATGAATCACGATAGAAAAAAATGTCTTTAGTTCCGATTTTTTGACAGCTTTCCATTCGTACAACATAGTGCCAGGTTTCAGAATGCCTTTTCTTGCTTGTTTGGTTTTCATTTGAGCTGCGTAACGGTTAGTTTCCGTCTTTAGAGTGTTCCAAAAAGAATCGGGGAAAAAAATTGAAAAACAATCCAACTCTGACGAACTTTCATCTACTGGAGCCAATACTTGAGATACTTCTTGAAATACTGGATTTTCTGGGGGTTCTTGCAGTGCTTGGTATGACCATCCATTACCTTCATCCATTTCTCTGAGGGTAAGTGCTGCTGCTGATCTGCGGGTAACGCCGCGCCCGCGTGTAGCCGAACGCACCGCCGAGCGACCGCGACCGAGGCGGGATCTCGTATTTCTTCGAGGTGTACGACCCCGGCCCCGTACATGTTCCCCCCGTACAGGTTCAGATAAGTCGTCTGACATGTCAGCATCAACATCTTGTCGATCATGAACCGATACAACCTCTTGCAAGTCTTGAATAAGGTCTGGAAAGAGAAAAAAACAATAAAAATATGTACGACGCAAAAAGGCTACATTTCTACAATAATAACCCAACAAAATACAATAATTTACCTCACTCAATATCTGGGGCTTCTTCAATATCCGAATCATCATCAGCAACCAAGAAGTCAATAATTTCGTTCGAATCGAGCCGATAACTTCGCCGTGAACTCGCCATTTCGCGCCAAAATTCGTGTACGTGCACTCGCAATAGCGGCGCGGGAACACTGGCGCAGCGCGACACTCGATAGCTTGTTCCGCTCACACCAAGCGCCCCACCACGGTTATTCTTACATGTGTGCGTAGCTAAAGCACTACACTATTATATCAATGCACGCCAAACACGGACTACGGACGTCGTTTTAAAACAAACACTAAGAAAGTCAGTCACGTACTGAGAACGTGATCAGCGTCACAATACAATCAACCTGGGACGTACTCTGCACGTGATCGGCTGTGAAAGTGTTGCATGCAGGTCCACAGTTGCTTCTGTCGTCAGTCCGCGAGAGATTTTGGCCACTACGTGGTAGGATCTTAGCTCGCACTGTAGTTACACTGTGTAGTCTGTGCTCGAATGAAAGGTCAGACTGCACAACCGTTAATGGGCGACTTGCCGAGTGTACGAGTGAACCCAGACTTTCCCTTTAATTCATGTGGGATTGACTTTGCGGGACCCTTCATGGTTTCTTCCAAAAAGTGACGAAGTAGTCGTATCACCAAAAGCCTACTATGTGTATTTGTATGCAGAGGCGGCTCGTGACAAAATTGTATGGGTGTTCACTTGAAATAAAACAATTAAAATACATAGCGTAAGAAGTATAACTCCACATTATAATTGTCCATTTTAACACTCACAAGACAAGTAATAACTGATTAGTACAGGCTATTTCAACACGTATTAAATGACTATTAATTAGAAAATTCCCGAATTCGCATTCGCGCGCATGCATTTAACTTGACTAGTGTTTGTTTATATAAGAGTGGCAACGTCGCGCGCAATCGCTGTCGTGCGGCCGGCGCGGGCGGTAAAATGAACCACCGGCAACGTCGCGTGAGCGGCGCTCCGAAATTGGCTATATTTTCATAGGAAATCTGTTGTTTCACGCGCAGGACTGTGGCGAAATTTCTCTTTCACTCCTATTGGATTTCGTATTAGGCAATGTACTGAATTTTGTTTCATTGGAGCACAATCGTGAGCGCTCCGCTTCGCGCGTTACCTATGAAATGAAATGGGATGACGGGTAGAGATAAACTACGATAACATGGCGCGCCCCTCCAAAATTCAAAACGTATGAAAGTATTTACAATGCACCACCAAGATTCACAACGCATGTGTGCGTAATGAGACGGCCGTCAAACAAAAACAAATCCACGGATTTGTTGCTCGACTAGTCACGCTCTAATCGCTCATTATTATTAGTAATGGCGCTGCACTGACGTATTCTATGAAAACGACACGTGCGTTGTCATGGGCGCTCGGCAACTTATGATTAGTTGACCAACAAATCTGGTAATAAGTGAGATATTACGAGTACTGATTGCAAAAAAACTATGAATTAATTTTATTGTGTTCAAATATTGAAATGTAATTTACTCTATATCTTGCATGTTTAATGTTTTCAATAAAATGAAACCTTTATAATGTATTTATAACACATTTATTTTTAGTGACTAAGACATCAAAATCATTTACAAAAATACGTAATCATAATTTATTTTTTATTATAAGAAAGTTTATAATATGTTACGAGCCAAGTGATAACAAAGGCATTATTCATACTGCCCGGGCATTAATAAAAATATCCTCATTAATCACTTGGCCCACAACATTAATAAAACATAAATCAAACAAACTTAAATCTTATTGATCTCTATTGGCACTGGAACTAAAATTTTCTTCATCGCTGTCAAAGAAGCTTGATGTGTCATTTTCAGAATCGGATTCTCCTACGTGAATAATAAATTCTTGCTCGTCGTCGTAGTTTTTCCAGTATTTGGATTTAGTCTCCTCCACATGTCTGCAAGTGTTGGTCCACATCGTACAATCGATCATGTCTAGACGTTCATGAAGTAATTTCATGATGGATGTGTAGTTTTGGTCTACATTTTTGTTTGCGACATAGTTTTTTAACACTCCCCAAATTTTCTCAATCGGGTTTAAGTCGGGATGATATGGAGGAAGTCTTAAAATATCGCTATTATATTTTTTTGCTTCGCCATCAACGGCGTAATTTCTAGAATTATCTTTATTTTTTAGAATGAGATCATAGAGTTCGATTTTCTTCATGTCTTCCTCGAAGTCGATGTGTTTATTCACCAGCCAATTTTTCATGGCTGCTTTGTTGCTGTTGGAGGTGGGAACTTTTTCTGTAAATGTGTTATGGTAGGAGGCGTTATTCATAACAATTACGGACTTTTCTGGTAGGTTAGGCAGTAGTTGTGTTATGAACCACTTCTTGTAATTGTCATGGTTCATATTGTCGTGGTAGTCGCCTGTCTTCGAACTGGCCTTGTAAATTAAACAAGCATTGGGGACAAAACCATTTCTTCCACCAGCGTGGACTATTATGACGCGTAACCCTTTAGAAATTTTTTTCTTTGCTACAGTTCCTTGTTGAGTACCCCATGACTTATTTTGTACATGTGTGGTATGAATGTAGCTTTCGTCAGTATAAACAATATTCCTCCCTTCTTCTCTAAATTTCTTCAATTGTTTTAAATATTTATAGCGAAGGAACTGCACATCATGTTTTTCAACAAGTGCTTGACGATTGTCTTCAGTAGTTTTCCACTCATAACCTAAATCAAGAAGTATACGCCGTAATGTCTCCAAACATCCGTCAAAATTTATCTTTTCTGTAAGCACCCTTTTCAGAGCTTTTAATGTTGGATATTGTTTATACTCTCTATGAAAGTTACTGACAGTACGCCTCTCCCTTGTCAAATTCATCAATGTTACGCTTTAAACGTTTGCGAGGATTTTTGTTTTTACGCGGTGAACTCATTTGTGTGCCAGTTGCATCACATTTTGCTTTTTCTTTGAGAATTCTTGTTACAGTCCTTTCACTAACCCCCACGGCTCTTGAAGTTCTCCATCTAGCGTCTGTCAAGCGCTCCACTCCATTTTCAGCCTCGTACTTCATATGTTGGTATACTGTAGCTATCACTTCTCGTGCCTAAAATATATAGAAAAGATTTTACATTAATTAATTAATAGACATAAAAGTCAATCAAAACATTACATAAACTTATTTCACAAACAAACAAAATTACCTGACTCCGCATCATTTTTTTTCTTGAATTTTCCATGACTAACTTGTTTTGCAATCAGTACTTTCGTATTAATGAGCGACGTAGAATTAATAACTTGACTGTCTCAGACCGCTGCCGGCCTGCTACTAAAGACGAATACGTACAACTACATACAAACTCCTTCGTAAGGATGTCACTACACACATTGAAACAGTAATTTGGAGGGGCGCGCCATGTTATCGTAGTTTATCTCTATGTGGATGGGTAATTAAATGTGTAATTATTTTATTGGTATTTACAGCCGTTTTTTACGATAGATTTTAAAAAGTAATATTAGCAGGTAATGAAATTAAGGAGTATAATTTTATTATAATTATTTATGGGAGGGAGTTCACTGCACCAGCGCTCCTTAGGGCGAGCCGCCTCTGTTTGTATGTTTAGTAACGAAAGCCCTACATTTGGAGATTGTAAGCGATCTTTCCACCGAGGCCTTCATATCATGTCTGCGCAGGTTTGTGTCGCGTCGCGGCAAACCCTATGCCATACACTGCGACAACGGAAAGAACTTTGTTGGCGCTAACAATGAATTGGGTAGGGTTATACAGTCCAGCGTCCAGGCGGTCTCGGATTATGCAGCTGACGAGGCTATTAAATTCAAATTTATTCCCGCGTACTCTACACATTTTGGTGGAATTTGGGAAGCCGGCGTTAAATCCGCGAAATTTCATTTAAAACGCGTAGTTGGCAATACCTCACTTACATTTGAAGAGTTAGCAACGCTCTTCACTCAAATAGAAGCAATCCTAAACTCCCGACCTCTTTCCCCCCTGTCATCAGAACCCACTGATATCAATCCTTTAACCCCTGGGCACTTTCTAATCAGACGCCCGCTGATGTCTGTACCTACACTACCGGTGAAAACATCTAGACCCAATAGGTACCAGCTTATCGAACAAATACGACAGCGGTTCTGGGAGAGGTGGCGACGGGAGTTTATGGCAGAGCTACAAAACCGAGCAAAATGGAAGAAGGGATCCACAGCAATCAATGTCGGAGACCTTATTATATTGAAGCAAGACAAGTTGATGCCACTCCAATGGCGTATGGGTCGCGTCACTAAATTATACCTCGGAGCCGACGGGATCTGCAGAGTTGCGGAAATCTACACTGCCAACGGCACCATCAAACGGGCAGTCAATAAAATGTGCCCCCTACCGTTGAATCAAGAGTTGAAAGAAGATTTCAACGGCGCGGAAGATGAACGCGCCTAATTGCGCTAGCATGAGCGCGCGGGGGAGGAGGACGCCACGCGGCAGCCGCACGCGCCGGCCGCATTCATTCGGTAAAAATGGACGTTTGCGCACTGTTATAATAAATGTTTCGCGCGTCTATTATTAAATGTAAAATTATTATAAAACTAAACAAAAGGAAAGTTGGAGTTATTTATTCTCAATCCCCAACAATAACTAAATTTCAATGTAATGATTACCCATAATTTCAAAACCATATTTGTACGCCGGAAACGGCAGAATATTTTGAACGTAATAATCCACATAACAACTTTGTACAATATTCTGACAAATAAATGCTTTCTTTCTTTCAAGTCTATGAACGCGCACACAGCTACGCTGACGGTACGCGCGTGATTTGATACGCGCGTACGGTCGGTCGAGCCGTCGGTCCGGCTCGTCGGTCGCGCGTACGTCGGTTGACCGACGAGTTATGAGATTGTATGGATGCGTTCAGTGCTTCGCTGACGGAGCGACCGACCGTACGCACATATTAGAGCATTCAGTAAAAGGATTCATTTTTCTTGTGAACTATACACACGCGTCGCAGTTCGCCGTCAGCGTAGCACTGAATGCATTTTCGCAACCGACGGTCAGCACTGAGGGTCAGCGCTGACCGTCGGTCAAGCACTGTTTCCAGGTTGAAAATAAAGTATTTTTGCATACTTTATTTGAGGAGCTGGCAAACAAAAGCGGACTTGTCCGATTAATGATTTTTTACAGGAGGGGCAATGTTTTGAAACAAGCAAAAAAAACTTGCCAGATTTCTGATTTTTAGTGTATGCGAGCGTCATTAAAACACAAAAACGTATCCGTTGCATGTTTATCAAAAATCTGAATAGATATTTTTTTTTTTTTTTTTTTTTGTCTTGGACAAGTCTGGTTTTGTTCAAAAGTTTGGACAACTCCGGTTTTGATTGATAAATTGATGGACATGTCCGTATTTGAAATGAAACTCAAAATTTTTCATATCAAATATTTAATCACAAAAATCGACAAAATTAGACAAACTCTTGCAGATCGGGCTCATAACAATCACATTCCTCAACATCGGAGTCAACATCATCATCATCGACGTTATTTTCTGCACATGTATGGTGAGATGTAGTAGCTGTTTCATTGGAAATAATGGTTTTAAACCATTCAAGTTCAGGATTTTGTGACCATTGATCTCCGAACTGTTTGGTCAAGATTTGCTCCACGTCTTTCTTTTCGTGGAAGTCTGTGAAGAAGGGACGGATGATTCTGTGATGATTTTACCAAAGACACTGCGCTAAGTTCTTCTTCAGGGACATTATAAAAATTTGACACTTTTACGCCACAGTGTATATAAGTGAAACAATTCTCGTCTCGACTTCCATTTCTTCCTCGAAAACCACGTGATCTCTCACGTCCTCTACCTCTGCCACGTCGTTGATGAGTTCTCCCCCTGGATGGCGCGATAGAACACTGCCTTCTGCTTGATGAATCGTGTGTGTTTCGAGAATCTTTTAAACTTGCTTTTCTTTCTATTATTATTACTTTTGCATCCCTGATCTTGTCCACCTTTTTGTAATAGGTTTCCAGTTGTTTAAAATCGTAAGGACTCCAGTGTTCAGCCAACTTATGTACTTTGCCGTGTTTAGTATAAATCTCTTGGTAAGTTTCTGGGTTCAAAATGAATGGTTTTTTTCTTAGATCTTTTTCAACTCTGCCAAACACCCTATCAGCTGGCAAGAAGCTATGACCTCGCACGGGGAATGTTAAAACGATTTTAGCCACATTTGCCGGGGCGTAATTTTTTAGCCAAAACATTAACATATGCACTACGTGAGAGTTTTTGTTTTGCCCTCCGCATCCATCAGCAAAAAGGCGCAAAACTTCAACTCCCAATAAATCGGCAGAATTCAGGTACGTCAAAAGAGCAGACGCTTTTTCTGCAGATCCTTTTCGGGCCTGATTTTCTGTCCAAATAAAAAAAATGTGGTTCTTTAGTAGGAATGTCTGTAACACAAAATGCATACAGTCCGATTTGCCTCAAATAAAAAGATTCCTGAATGGGCGTCTTTGGAAGGCACTGTATTTGTTGAAGGTCGAAGCAGATTGTCAAAGAATTTTCTGGGTTTGTTTTAACAAGTTCAAAAAATCTTTTAGCTCTTATTTTGTGAACACGAAGCTGTACTTTTAGTGATTGAAGTTCTTGGGGATCTTTTTCGATTTTTTGTTTATTTTTCAATACTTCACACGTGCTGCAGACATCGCATGATGGAGAAGAGAACCCAATATTAAAATCATTTTCAAAAAACTCGTCGAAACATTGTTTCGGTCACTTTAAGATCATCATCAACGCCGGTGTTGTACAATCCCCACAGTTTTCTTATGTTCAACTCGTAAGAAAGATAAGCACGCCTCAATTTTTTTTTCTATTATAATGTGATTCTTTAGCTGGCAATGCAGCCAGAAACTTTTTCACACTCTCTTTTTTCTCTAAACTTTGAGCGCTTTTGCGATCGCCGCCTCTGTTGTCATGGAGCGTTTTCCCTTCATATATTTTATTAGCAATGGTATTCACTCTGTGCTTCCCAAGACCTAAGGCAGCTAAGAAAAACTTCTTGCACACTTAAACAATACGTTTTGAATCTCTCAAAAAAAGAAAGTCACAAAGTATTTATTTCTCTGAGGTTTCATAGATGTGGCCCTCGACCGTTCCCTCACGATTGCACATGGTGATATAAATCGCACTAGGTATACATTTTGTTCATTTTTGCTAGCTTTCTCATACAACAACTTGCGGTTATATACAATTTCGTTAATTGTTAAAGTTTGGCATTTAAATTTCCCACACACTGATTCAAAGTTAAGAGCAAGAGGGTCATTATCTACGTACTTACCAAAAACAAAATGAATTAGGTTTGAATTGGAAAACATAACCTAAAATTTACAGTAATGTAGGTAGGTAGTAATGTATGTAGGTATTTAAAATAAAACTTACTTTGTATTCCTACTCTTTGAAGCAGCCCGTTCCTTTTTTTTCCTTTTACGAGTGCCGTCATTGATATTAGCTACAGTTGAGTCGTTTTCTTCCATTTTAAAAAGCAAAACTTCCTTTTGACAACAAAAATGTAACAGCTGATTTCATTTTTTTATTGAAAATAGTTGCCATAATTAAATAAGTGTTCCCACGTAAAAATATTGGTTAATTTAAATGGACAAGTCACAGTTTGTTTGAAAATCCATTAACATTAAAATACTTGTATTATTTTTGTCTGGGTTTGATTGAAAACCGAAAAAAAGCGAAATTTTAACTAACTTTAAACAGGACAAGTCTGTTTTTGAATACAAAAGCAAATTTAGAAGTTGTTTTTCTATGAGAAAAAGCTGGAATTGATTGAAAATATTTCGGCAATGCAAAGATGTTTACTTTCTAAGGTATAAAGTACAATAAAATAAATAAAAAACTGATTGAATGGACAAGTCCGCTTTTGTTCGCCAGCTCCTCATTTGTAAGTAAAAGTATAAAGTATAGTTATCAAAAATAAAGTAGGATACGTTATTATAAAGTATGGATGGCAACCCTATGTGGGACTTTTTGCCAACGAATTCATGGTTTGTGCCCCTTTGTGAGTCGTTAGGTACCACACGGGTCGGTACGGGTCAACGACTTTATAGCCCTGCCATATGGTCGTTGGAACGGGTAGTCAAAAGCCAGAAAGTCTGACAATTAGTCTAACCAATGGGTATCGTGTTATCAAGCAACTGGTTAGCTGAGGTCTGATATGCAGTCGCCCTACGTCATTCACTGGCACTCCATGTAATGAGCTGCATACTGTTACAATGAAAGCCGACCCTAACATAGTTAGGAACAGGCTTGGCAGATGATAAAGATTTTTGCTAAATAATAACTCATTTTTAAGCATCATTACAAATGATGCTTAAAAAACCGGCCAAGTGCGAGTCGGACTCGCGCACCAAGGGTTCCGTACAAACCTGTAGGTTTATAAGTAAAAGTTCACCCATCAAGACAATCGAGTCGTAGTTCTGTTCTGTTTCTCGGCTTGGTTTTATTTCTCTCTGTGTTTTGTTCTGTTTATTATATGGTGTAACTAAAAATTTACGGTTTTCGCAATTTTTCCTTTATCTGTGCTATAAGACGTTGCTTCGTACCAAATTTCAAAATTCTAGATCGACTGGAAGTACCCTTTAGGTTTTGATTCCCTTGCGAGTTTCGAAAATTTGTGGAAATTTGCGGTATAAACGGCTATATCTTTTGATTGCGTTAGCTTAGAAGCTTGATTTTTTTGTTTCACAGCTCCATGGAACAGTAGACGTGAGTATTTGATATAAATTTCAGCTTGATACCTCCACGCGTTCCTGAGAAAAAGGGTCTTGACAGACGGACGGACGGACGGACGGACGGACAACAAAGTGATCCTATAAGGGTTCCGCTTTTTCCTTTTAAGGTGCAGAACCCTAAAAATGAGTTATTATTTAGCAAAATTTAAAACAATGGTACATTGTGATTTTCAAATTCGAACTAAATCTAAGGTTAAATTATTTGCTAGAAGTTGCTGTAGCTACATCAACTTGTACAGATCGCGGGCCGCGGCACGTTGGTGGGCGTTTTTCAAAAAAGATGTACATGTGACGAACCGGAACAGATTTATGTGTTTTAGAACTTTTACAGTAAATTTTTATTTCATTTGATAAAATATATTCATAAATAAGTTAAAAATACAGAAATACATTAGTATTATGAAAAACAACGCGATAATCTTAGTTTTTATGGAAGAGTTCACAAGAACGTACTCCGGTTCGTCACAAAAGAAAAATGTAAATAAAATGAAAAATATGAGTTGTTCTGTCAATTCGTTTTTATTATGTATTAAATTACCTTCGTAACTTTAAATAAAAACTTCTTAACATAAATAAATCACTATAATCATCGGTTAGCAATATTTTTTCTTTCGAGATCGTCACAGTTGGAACTTTTGACCACTAAAACATTACATTTCTACCAACTACTTAAAATGAAATTGAAAGAGATTACAAATAATTTAAAAAGCAAACTCAGGGTTAAATAGAAATACTTAAATATTATCAAATAACTAATTACTTCTTAAATAGGATTCGTTTTTGTCTCGGTAAAAATACGGGACAGTGACTATCTGGAATTCTAAGTGACTAAAAGGAAAAAATTAAGCTAAGTTTACACAGTAATATTTGGTCGAACATTTTAATTTTAATAGGTTTTTTTAATAATAATATAAAGTAAAAATAGGTTATTACCAAAACCAGTTTTAACTTTATCTTGAGGTACACAGTTACATTTATTTTGAACACAACTTTTACATTTTATTTTTTTTTACTTATTTTTATATATTACTTATATCCATTCCAAATAACAATTGCTCTCTCGATTGACCAATCAAAATTAAATTGATGCAAAGAAAATAATTCAATTGTTAAGAAAATGATTCTGTTAAGTATATTATTATAAGTAAAGAAGTAAATAAAGAAACATTATTCATTACTGAAATTAGGTTTTGATCATTGCTATTTGAAGTGTAATATGTAACGTATCGCTTAAGGTTCTAATCAGTCTTCGAAACATCGGTCGCAAATATAGTCAATAGCTGGTAGGTCGCAGCATGATCTGCATACCCAGTTTTGGCAAGCAATACACCGCGTCATTTCGGTAATCACATATAGTTTACGCAGTTTACACATATGGCATGTAAAGTTTCTATTGATTATAGTTTTTAGTGACCTTGACCTGTATTTTTCTGCTTTTATTGGTAAAAGTACTTTTAGCTTTTTCTTTGATGGACCTTGATCGGACGCGAGTGTTATATTCTTTCGTTTATTCTTATTTTCATTCTCTTTTTCTTCTGTCAAAAAGCCTACGTCGTCTTTTGTCAAACAGTCTACGGTATCTAAAACTAAATCAAACCCCGGTTGAGGATATTCTATGATATTGTCAAAAACGTCTACATTCAGAATATCATCAATTTTCAAGTTCAGTTCCGTAACGGAATCAGTCTTATTAGCTTTCTGACTAGGCAAAATAGTGAGGTCTACAATATTAAGGTCACTCTGGTCGGTTTTGCTGCAGGGCGCAGTATCAGTAACAGTGGCGATTCCTCCACCACTTTCATCGCGAGACACATTTTCGATATCAATGATCGACACTGTTTGATCGTCGCGGTTACTCTGATCGTTTTCAGCAATAGAAGCAGTGTTTTGATTGATATCCAAAAACATTTGAGCATCTTGATGGTCAGGTTTATCGCAATGACCAATGTCATTTACGAAGTCGGTTGTAATGCCACGGTTTTTATTGCAAGGGGCCATATCGAGTTTATAAATAGAGACAGTTTGACTGCCACATTGACTTCGGTCAGAATTAAATGAATGAGTTTCGAGATTTAGACAAGTGCAAAGACCGCGTTTATCGCCACAGAAGCAGCTTAATTGCCGATGCATAATTTGACCGACATCGACAGATATGACCTGGTGAAGTTTCATGGTCTGCGGGACAGCTTTAAGATCTGTTGGAATGATTTTGTTCATATTCTCGATATCACTATTAGAAACTTTGAAACATTTAACAGATTTCATACTGGTTGATAAATGTTGATACGCATCATTTGCATCAGTTACATCATGCCCATAAGCCACACGTCTATCTAACTGTCTTTTAACTGCACCTCCAATGCCATCTGCGACACCCTTACCATGCCCACTTTCCGAAAATGACCAGGTAACATATTTCAATTTTAATTTTGTTGTAAATAAGTTGATGAGGAAAAAGTTTTTTTTCTGTCTGTATTGAGATGTGGGGCCGTCAGAAAAAAAATGGATGATTTCAATTGTTGGGTCTGATTTCTTTACAAACTGTAATACGGGCAAGAGGTGTGCCCAGATGGCATTGGGTTCGTGACATGTATTATCAGATATCGTTACAAACGATTGTGACTTATCAATCCAATAAATCATACCACAGTGAAGAGTTATACTATTTTTTGATGCTCCAAAATGCATCGATTGGATCTCCGCCCCCAATTTACAGTCGTAATTCTCGGAAAAGTCGATTAAAATGGCAATTTCTTTCATTGCCAGATTTTGAATGCAAATTCGGTATTGCCGCTGCTGCTCTTTCCAGTTGTAGTAGTGCCTCTTAAATTTTGAAAACTCCGTTTTAAATTCTGTCACTAGGTCCCGAACCTTTCCTTTCTGCACTTGCTTCACTGTTTTCTTAGTAGTAATACTATTTTCCGATTTTTGGTATGTATGCATAACTCTTTCCCATTTAAACCATGTAATTTCGTCTTCATTTTTTTCTTCTTTGTATTGTAAGCTTCGGTTGTTACAATTTACACATTTTTCGTACATGCAAGCATGCAAGTTTTTGTCACAAACCGACTTATTAATAGTATCTTCAAGGTTTTTATAGTCTACAACATTTTTGTTTTTCAAAGCAATGAAAATATACTCCATGTTGCTATGCTTAACGCACATACAGGTATCTCTATTTTTGGCCGTAGGTGACAAAACGTAATACGGCTTATAGCGAAATAAAGTCGTAAAGCTGTGCGTTCCCCCTTCCTTTTTATAAATTTCATATAAATTCTGTAATGTGTCAGTTAAATATCTGATCTGCATCTTCTTCTTCCCTCTAGTTTTTGTTTCTCGTTTTCCAGCTGTGGTTCGGCTTATGTCATCTCTTAAATAAAATTGCATTATTTCTTCTTGAATCTTCTTATTTAACACAATTTTTTTTTTACTTTGCCTTATTCGGCCTTGTAGCCCCAAGCACGTAGTAACCGCTGTGACTGATCTACTAGATTTGACCACTTGGTTTGCCGCGACAGATTTAAGCAGCCTTCTTTCTGGTAAAGACTGAGCATTGCCGTAAGTTTCCCGTAGTGATATTTCTAAAATTTCTTGCCGCGCAGTTAGTTTATCTATTTTTTTTTGGAGTTCATCAATTTTTGCCTCATGTGCTAACTTTTCACGGTAAAGTTTCTTGCGAATTGCTTCATTTTTTACTTTCAATTTGCGAATATTTTCTAAAGCTCCTCGATAACTCTTACATATTTTTTTGTAACGAATTTTTAAGATTGGAGCTGCGCTGATTTGAGACTCAGACTTCGATGAACTTGGGGTAGCGCTTTGATCTTCGTTTTCTTTTTTGTTCTTTTTCAGTTTCTGTTTTTTCTTTTCTTCCCTCCATTGTTTTCTTCTACGTTTTTTATCTTCTTCTGTTAAGTCATTAATTGTTTTTCGATTCTTTTTAAGCCTGTTTAACTGCTTCTTCCGCTGCTCTTCAAATTTTTCGGGGTTTTGTTTCAGTTTCTCCCTGTATCGTTTAGCTCTTTCTGCTGCCGTGAGGGCCATGTTCACTGAAATGTAACAAACAGCAACTTTAGAGCAACAACTTAAAAAAAATCGTGTAACCATGAATTCAGTATATGATTCTAGACACCTCTAGACATAGATTAGCGTAAATTTTTCGTCGGCTATTAAAAAATATGCTTTTTTTGATAACCGATGAAAATTCTATGCAAGGGGATAGTGCAGTAATCATGTCCTGAATTTATGGTTACAGTTTGCACATTGTTTTTTTTTTTCCTTTATATACAAACTATACCTACCTACAAATATCTTCGCACTGTGTCAAGTGTTTTTTTTTTTTTCACTATTAATTATATTTATTCTACACCAGCATGTTCAAATACATAAAATTTCAACCAAGTTTACCATAATA
This sequence comes from Aporophyla nigra, assembly GCA_947507805.1. Lineage (NCBI taxonomy): Eukaryota > Metazoa > Arthropoda > Insecta > Lepidoptera > Noctuidae > Aporophyla > Aporophyla nigra. The sequence goes on along the minus strand of OX382292.1, from coordinate 5,486,993 downwards.
TTTTGATTCTAGGTCACGATCTATGTATATTTTAATTTTCATCTAAATTGGTTCAACCGTTCCGAAGATTAGCGGTAACAAACATTCAATCTCTCATATTTATAATGTTAGAAGGATTATTTATTTTAATACCATTCATCCAAATGTATCCCCAGCCTAATAGTTCCAGTTCGTTACAAAATGATTCCGGTTATACAATACGTTACGAACCGGATGTGACGAATTCATAACAACAAAACTTTAAAAAATCATTCAACCTGTTGAGTCCATTTTATAACTACTTTCGGGTTGTTTTACAAAAATTTATAAACCAAAATTTAATTGTGTTACGGCAAATAACCTGATAAACTGCTACATACCTCATAAAATCCTGTTTCTATCTGGAACTCCAATTCGGCACCACCGTAACGCGCCCACTTTCGTCACAGATTTTGTTGACACTGAGGTTTGCTTCAAAATGGCGGTTATACCACAGACAAGATAAATGCTACCAGAAATGAAAAACAACCATATTTAAGGGTAATATTGGGGTGGAGTATGAAAAATTTACCGTGACTATTGCCGGAATTCCGGTTCTGTCATATTCTTGGGACAGTAATAAAATTGTATTATAAGCTATTTGAAGCCCATATTCGAAATATAGGGCTCTAAATTGTATTTATGAGTTCAACTTACGTATATAGACCCTAAAACAGTGACGCCATTTAATTTATATCATCTTACCTGAGACTTGAAAGTTCCAAACATACATGTGGGACATGAATATTTTACACTTTTTTTGTTGTTAGTTTCATGATATTTTAATATCCGTGATATTTGGGTTGCATATTATAGTCAATTTTAAAACTTAAATATAATACTATTCAATAAATATACAGTTTATTTCAGTATGGTGCATACAAAAATTATAAAAAATAGCTAAAGTCTTGGGACACCTCAAATTAGCAAATGTACATCTTTTTTGAAAAACGCCCTGGTGTAACCTTCAATGCGCAGTATAACAGATTTTCGACTCTCAATCGAAGTGCGATATGATGTGCGGGGGCTGCGTGTAACCATGGCAACGACCGCCATTTTAGTTCAACATAGTGCCGCGTTCGTTTCGTAGTAATGTGGGCGGAGCCTCGTACAGGCTGTTGTCACGTCATTCATTGTATTCACGCACACAGTGACATGACGCGCGATAAATCGCAATGGGTGATTCTGTATTTTTTTAAGAGTGTTATTCTAAAAAACAATAAAATTGAAAAATCTAAAATAAAAAGTATTATTTATTATTGACTTGGTATCGTATTGTTAAATGATTATTTACGAGTCTCATAACAACCTCCTGAAATGTTTTGCAGGTTCAAAACTGCATCTTGTAGAAGTTAAGGAAATACATTCCTGTTATTGAAGAAAAAAAAAAAAATGTATACATCCTAGTTTATTATTTACATCAAGTAAATATATTAAAATAATCCTAATCTACCTATACCTAAATGACTTAAATTAAAATATATACAAAAAATGTTTTATCTATATGTTACCTACTATAAATTTTATTCTAAAAAACAAAATCAGAAAATAAATTGGGTAATAAATATATTACGTAATACGTCTCAAACCAATATACAGTCCAGTAAATAGCACGACATACTACAGGGGGTGATAGCTTGGGTCACTACCTATCAATACAACACAATATATGTTCAGCAAAATCTTGCGGATTTACAGTTTTACAAAATTTTCCGAAATACCGAAAAGTCTCTACCTTGAAACAAATTTTTAAGCATCTCGTAATGAAAAATCCTTTTCTAGTACTTTTTTTTACATCAAATTATTCGTGAATAGTTACTTTACTCATTGATAAGTCTTTTTTCTATCAAAGACAAGAATGTTTTCAAGAAATACTATTTTTTGTTTAAATTTGCACAGAACTATTTTCTTATCACTTAAGAACGTGGCGCCCTAAACTCGCAAACCACGAGCCGCCGCAAGGGCAAAATTCGGTCGGAATATTGCTATCTCTGTTTGACAATAGAAGGCCAACGGTGACGCGGTGCGCAGCCGTGTGTGAGTGAGTAGTAGTATAGAATCTACCAATTATTCATAACGACTCGAAGACATTTTTATTTACTTGTAATTAGGTATGTTCGTTATTTGCTTTATTTTTGTTGACTACTTTGGGGAATCGTTAGTAAATGCATAGACTAGTAATGCGTTTTGTGGAAATTTCTTTACAATGTCCGTATCTAGAATTATTACAATTTATCTCGACATCTAGGCCTTTTGTAGAGAGTCTTACATACCTTTCCTAATTTGGTACTTGTAAACTAATTTTAAGCCTATTTATGTTTGATCATTCCCTATGGAGTGGTCTCAACTTTAAAAAACTGGCCAAGTGCGAGTCGGACTCGCGTACCGAGGGTTCCGTACAAACCTGCAGGTATTCACAGTTTATGCATACCTAAGGTTTATGTTTATGAAATGATTATTATTATTTTTTATATTTGAGTTGACTGAATGAAAGGTAAATTGTGGTTTACGATTTATGGCGTATTAAAAAAAAACTACTTACTAGATCTCGTTCAAACCAATTTTCGTTGGTAGTTTACATGGTAATGTACATCATATATTTTTTTTAGTTTTATCATTCCCTTATTTTAGAAGTTACGGGGGGGGGGGGGGGGGCACACATTTTACCACTTTGGAAGTGTCTCTCGCGCAAACTATTCAGTTTAGAAAAAAATGATATTAGAAACCTCATTATTATTTTTGAAGACCTATCCATAGATACCCCACACGTATGGGTGTGATGAATTTTTTTTTTTTAGTTTCAGTTCTATGTATGGGGAACCCCAAATATTATTGTTTTTTTTTCTATTTTTGTGTGAAAATCTTAATGCGGTTCACAGAATACATCTACTTACCAAGTTTCAACAGCATAGCTCTTATAGTTTCGGAAAAAAATGGCTGTGATATACTCGGATAGACAGACAGACAAACAGACAGACATGACGAATCTATAAGGGTTCCGTTTTTTGCCATTTGGCAACAGAACCCTAAAAATGATATTAGAAACCTCAATATCATTTTTGAAGACCTATCCATAGATACCCCACACGTATGGGTTTGATGTTTTTTTTTTTGAGTTTTATGTATGGGGAACCCCAAATATTATTGTTTTTTTTTCTATTTTTGTGTAAAAATCCTAATGCGGTTCACAGAATACATCTACTTACCAAGTTTCAACAGCATAGCTCTTATAGTTTCGGAATAAAGTGGCTGTGACATACTCGGACAGACAGACAAACATGACGAATCTATAAGGGTTCCGCTTTTTGCAATTTGGCAACGGAACCCTGAAAACGAAGGCTTTTTCTGTCATATTTATGTATAAGTAAGTATTATTTTTACTAATTTTAAAAATTGTTATCACTACATCACTACATATTATAAAACAAAGTCCCCCGCTGCGTCTGTCTGTCTACTTGCGAAGAACTCAAAAAATGTTGAACGGATTTTCATGCGGTTAACACCAATAGATAGAGTGATTTATGAAGGTTTAGATGCATTGTCCAACCTCCACGCGGGCGAAGCCGCCGGCAAAAGCTACCTACTTATAAATAATGAATAAATGTTACTAAAAGTGTTACGCAAAATATTAGTAACAGACAAATATTCCAATAATTTAAACATATTTACGCGATAAAAGAGGATTAATAAAAAACAAGGTTTTTTTTTACACGCTTTATATTAGCTTCACTTGTATGTTTGTAACCGACTCCTTATAACGCGATTTTGACCCACTTCAAACGACCAGATTTCATTCAAACTGCACACCTGTCAAGGACCGATGACAATGCAATAATTTCATAAATCTGTGCCATTATCCTTGCCAGGACAGCAAAACAACTGTCTTCGAAAACTACGCTGAAATACGTCACAAACTACGCTGACATACGACATATACTACGCTGACATACGTCACAAACTACGCTGACATACGTCACAAACTACGCTGACATACGTCACAAATTACGCTGACATACGTCTCAAAATTCGAAACACCCTAAAAAATAGAAAATAAATAATAAAAAAAAGCGTGGGGTGCTTTTTAAGGTATTTTTTTATTGATATCAGGCACCCCACGCTTTTTTCCATTATTTTGTACTTTTTAGTTTGATTTTCAATGGAAGCGTGTTTTTAGTTTTTTTAAACTATTATTTATTAATTAAAATTTATTTGTAATGTTCTTACACGTTACTCTCCTGACGAAAAAACCTTATAAAATAAAAATCAAAAGTAATTTATTCAAGCTAGGTTTAGAATCAGCACTTTTCGAACGTCAAAATTACATAAAACAGACCCACAAACCGCCCGCCCGACACCAACTCCCCAGCGGCACTGTTTAGTTACATAAACTTGATTCTATACAATAGTAGGTAGGCAAAGTAATTACGAGACACAGAATATTACAATACATTATTGACCATATCTGCGAGAGCAGTGGTCTGGTGGCCCAGTGGTAATGGCCCCGAGTTACGAGTTATAGGTAGCGGGTTCGAACCCAACCCGCTTTACTATGTATAAATAATGTCATCACCATTGCTCTCACACCGGTAAAGGAAAACATCGTGAGGAAACCGGCATGTCCTAGAATAAAAAAATCGGAGACATCAGACATCTACCAATCCGCACTGGGCCCGTGTGGTAGATTACGGCCCATTCCCTCTCAGAAAGGAGGCTTGTATCCCAGCAGTGGGAACGTTATAGACAAATTATGTATTTGCCATATGTCAGCTAACTATGCCAATATACCAACAAATAAATAAAAACTGGTGAAGTAAAAAATATACAAAGTAGTAGGTTTAAATAGTGTGTGTGTAACACAATAAATGAATATTATGATAATAAATTGTTCAGAATCGTTTACAGAATCGATTTCTGTTATTTTCTATACTGGCAATTGTTTATCCCAGAAATAATTAAAACTACGTTAATTATGGTCAAACTCACGTTCCCACGGACGTAATAAGATCGCGGCTGGCTATTTTCGCGCACTGTATTTTCAACTGTCGGTGTTGAACAGAGCATTGAGAATACAACAGAGTGCAGCGCGGGTGAGTCTCAGCGCGTCGAAGCACAGTTGAATTTTCACCTCTTGGCGCTGAGTAGTACCTTGAAAATCCAGTGCACGAAAATAACCAGCCGCGATTTTATTACGTCCGTGGGAACGTGTGTTAAGTCATATAATAATTAACGTAGTCATAACATATACCTAGATAGGTAGGTAAATACCAACTTATACAAAATATACTTAGGTACTTACTACTATTAAACTCGGACCACGAAAAAAAAATCTTTATTTTATTGGGCTGAATTTAAAAATATGTAAGTAAACAATTAGTAGTCAAGCAATATTAGGCAAGTAACTTATAATATATCATTGGGTAATAGAATAGGTTCTCACTTACTGTGAGACACATCCCAACGTTCGGAGTCCATGTCGGCAACCAAACCGAATCGTAAACAATAAATCCAGGTCCGTAAACAAAGTTCCTGCCAGGGTCGCGAGATTCGTTCGAAAGAGTTACCATGGCCCCTTATGGGCACCTGATGGAACTAACTAACGGGTGGGTTTTAGTCAGTAAAAGTCTGACACGCCCTCCTGCTCCGCCCAGAGCGGGAGTAGTCATTTGATGATGTCCCATCCAAAAAAAAAGCAAAGTTCATCATCATTGCATTCTCATCAGTCATTCAGTCTCTGTACTCGATACCAGATCAGAAGAAAAATCAAAAACCAAGTTCTATAGCATAGGTCAATAATAGTGTCAGAAATATCACAATACAATTGAATAAACAAATAAAAGTACGCCCAAAATGCATGTTACGCTAGTGTGAATACGTGTCCGAGCGGTACACAACACACCTACCGCGAGTCGTACAACCGTGCACACATTGACATTTTTGTGAGACGCGATAGCACTACCAGCTATTGAAAATTATGATAAATTTGGATGTGTTCCGTAATACCAAAAATGATGAATGAAAACTTAATGATTTTTCAATTGTTTTTTGTTATTTAGTATCTTGATAATATAATCTGTGTTATGGATAAAACATTATTACAGATATTGTTGTTTTTAATGCAGAAAAAACAAAAAAAAACATGTCATTTATGTTGTAAAAATGTGCGAAATGCAATTCGCTCAAACTTTGTTTTGGCTTAGTTTTTTTTAAAAAAAACGTCACCATAACCTAGATAAATACTGTCTAAAGCTGAATATCATCTTAAAATGGTGGAAATATGCTCAAATTGCAAATGATTTTGGTATTACGTTTGTATGGACAGACTGTCCGTCGCCGAGCCCTTAAGTTTAACCTACAGTGGTGAAAACAAAAAATGTATTTGGCAGTTTTGTACAACAAACTTAAAAAATAGCTTGTTTAATGGTGATTTTGGAAAGATACAATACTAGTACATTTTCATTTTAAAAAATACGAAAAATAAGCTATTTTAGTTAATAAGAGCATTTTATTTTAAATGCAAGTAATGTGACTTTGAACTCGAATCGTTGTAAGGTCGTACTACGGTTCGAATTACATAATAATTAATCTACAGCCGACCGGCCGGCCGGTCTGTTAATGACATCTTGAAGGATAAGGTGATAGTAAAAAAAACAGGAGTTAACTTTAATAAACATTCATTTAAATAAATTACAATAAATGCTCAAATTGCTTCCCTTGTGCCCTAATACACGCTCGGCATCTTCTTAAAAATTAGCTTTTGAGTCTTCTCAGGCTTATTTCCGATATTTTTCTTGCTGCAATGTTAACCCTTGCCCTCAATTCATTGTCATTTTGGATCGGTTTTTCATAGACTTTGTCCTTCATGGCACCCCAATAAAAAAAATCCAGGGAGTTTAGGTCCGGAGACCTAGGTGGCCATAATATCGGTCCCAGTCGCCCAATCCACCTGCCTGGATAAGCTTCATCTAAGTAGGCTCTTACTTCCCGGCCATAATGAGCAGGGCACCCATCATTTTGAAGCCACATCACCTCTCTTAGCTCACTCGGAACATTTTCAAAGAGCGTGGGTAGGGTTTCTCGTAAAAACTCCAAGTAATTATTGGCATTTAATGTAGGTGGAAGCTCGACGGGACCCACAATCTGGCCATTAAAAATCCCACACCATAAATTTATTTTGAATTGGTACTGGGACCTGTCTTCTCTTGACACATACGGATTTTCTAATTGCCAACTATGTAAATTATGCAAATTCAAGTAACCATCCTTTCTGCAGGCTGACTCATCACTCCATAACACCTTATTAAAAAAGTTTGGGTCCTCCCGATGCATTTCAAGCATGCGGCGGCAGAATTGAACTCTCGGCAGGTAGTCTCTAGTTAAAAGAGTTTGCATGCGTCGTACGTGAAATGGATGGTATGCATACCTCTTAAGTACTGAATGAACAGTGGACTTCGGTATCCCTGTGCGTCGTTGTATCGCCCTAACCGAAGTTGTCGGGTCTTGTTCTCGTTCCTGAAGCACTATGTCTTCGTCAACAACTTGAGGCCGTCCACCGCCACGTTGACCAGGGAGTCTGCCTTCCATGTAGGAGTTATGCACTCTGGTTCATGGTGTGGATGTCTCCTATCGGGAAACCTTTCCCTGTAGAGGGTGGCAGCAGCTCGGGAACTTTGGCAAGCTTCTCCGTAAATAAGGTGCATCTCAGCATATACTCTCGCTGCGTATAACCAGGAAAAACGCGGCGGTTGGCCATGTTATAAAACACAAAAGTCCAGGTGGTCGCCAAGTCGTCGTAGTGATCAAAATAAAAAATCCAAATCGTAAGGCAAACAAAGTCCGGGGTCCAAGGCACAAAACAGTCGTCAGTACGAAACAATAATTTGTGAACACAGAGATGCGTTGCGCACGGTTTAAGGTAGCGTACTGACAAGTGTCGCAAATAAGGTTGAGAGTGAGACACAAAATCACAATGCAAGAAAGAGCGGGATAGCACATGCGCTTCTTTTGTTAGACAGTAACCGGTCGGGTCGGGTCGGTCGGCGAGCTGGTAAATACCTTTAGTCATTACGCGTGCACGTCGCATTTTACGTGTCACAACTAGTTTTATAATAATTCGCGTAAATGAGCAGCTATTACTTATTCTCATAGTGGTTTTTGTCAAAATTACGTTAGTTACATTTTCAACAAAATCAGCTTCTCTGGAACTAAAATAGCATTTTTTTTGTATTTTTTTAAGGACGCTGTAACATTTTAGAATCGCTCAAGTTTAAGTATCTGAGTCGGCACACAACAACATTACGCGCACGCGCACACTGAAACCATTGTCTGCTCGATTTTAAACATTACTTAACTAATCTTGATACTCGAAGGTATTATTTATTTTATTTTACTAGCAGTGTTGAATAAAATTAGTACCTAGTAAATTAACTTTACTTTCTGTATTTGGTGACAATTAATAAGTTTTATTACCATGATCATTATGATTTTTGGAATAACGTATAATTTGTCAATTTTAAAAAAAACGAGGTGTAACAATAAAAAACTTTAATAATATTTTTCGAAAATAAACAAATATAACGGATTTTGATCGTAGACTATTGTTGAAAATATATAGGATATTCCCTAAAGAAAACTAAGCAAAAATTGTGTGACGCCCGAACCTTTGAGATCGGAGCGCGTATTCAGAATTTTTAAAACACAATAGGAACATGTATACATTTTAGTATGAAGGCTGTTTTTGTACTCTATTATGTACATATTTATAATTCGAAATGACTTTAACATTTTGGAGAGATGAAGATTAACTACATGGTTTTTAATTTATGTAAATAATGAAAGTTACGTTAAATATTTTGACTACATACTATCATAACTTTGCAATTTCGTTGCGAACAGACGTGTCAAAGATTTATTAAAATAAATAAATAATTACTTGCTGAATCGTGACCTAGTTTTCAGCAAATAGCCGGTAGTAACGCAAACTGTGTCATACGTAAGCATAATATGTTAGATATGTGTAAACGATTAATGTGGAAATGTGTATAAGTTTTTAACAAGAAATAACTTATATTGTAATGGCAACCAGTCCCTTCAGCCGGGGCGGCAGATGTGCTCGGAGCCCACCTCCTACACCCGTGCCCGTGCCCGCACCTGCACCTGCACCCGAGCCCGCACCCGCTTCTCCCCCTAAACCGCCCAGCCAAAGAGTCGATGACGGGATTGAAGTGATAGCTACGCCAGAAATCCAGAACTGGATGTCGTCCATTGAGCAATGCCTCAATGAAGTATGCTCTATTACATCAGAGGGTAAATTGAACATGGAGCAAAAACTGCGGATAAGTACCCTATGCCGAAAAGTTAGTCACGGCACATCGCAGATGGCAGTCCAGTATCAGTCCCTCAAAATGAGAGCCGTCCGGGCCCACTCCACCGTCCAAACACTCGAGGACCAAATTGATCTGTCTCAACAACTACAAGACCTGAAGCAGAAAATCGGAGCCTCAATTAAACCAGTTACGGAATCTTCCTTTGCCGACATGGTAAAAAAAGGTACCAACAATTTTATACAGCCGATAAATTTAAGCTCAGTGGCTATATATCCTAATGATAAACTGAAGTCTAGTGAAGAGACCAAAACCCTTGTCCAAAAAATTATTTGCCCCGAGCAAATGAAACTCCAAATAAGAGGACTACGTAAGACAAAAAATGGCGGTGTTATTATCAGCACAGAATCAAAAGACGACATTGAGAAGGTGAAAAAAACGATGGAATTAGCAAATTCAGGCCTTACAGTAGACGAGCCCCCAAAAAGGAAGCCAAGAGTAGTGGTTATCGGAGTGCCCTCATCTATGCAAGAGAATGAAGTTTTTACTTGTTTATTCCACCAAAATCTAGCCGAGAACCTTCACAACTGCAGCCTCGAGACATTTCTGACCTCCATTAAGTTAAGCCATAAGTCAGGTAAAAAGGACGCTGAAACCTGCAATTATATAATTGAAGTATCTGCAGAGATACGTAAAGCCCTGATAAATAAAGGCAGAGTGTTTGTGAATTGGTCATCATGCCCCGTCAGAGACTTTACACTTGTTACACGCTGTTATAACTGCCAGCAGTACGGACATGTGGCCAAATCATGTCGGGAGACCACCAATACCTGTGGCCATTGTGGTGATCAGGGTCACTCAATCAAAGATTGCACAAAGCAGGCTGAGACACCTAAATGCGCTACTTGCTTAAAATTCAAAAAGCCGAGCAACCACAAGACCAGTGCTGATGATTGTCCAGCGAAAATAATGGCAGAAAAGAGGTACATAAATTCTATCGATTATGTTGGCGCCTAAGAGCGCCGTTAATTAAGTATTTATCTAGCCCTTGTTATTGGTATTTTATAATTATGATTAGTAATTTAATTAATGACATAGATAAATTCTCTGTAGCTGAATCCCATACTTGTGACGTTGAACATTGTAAACAATATCTCTCCTCCTACTCTAGTCCGCTAACCATACTAACCCAAAATATTCGGAGTATTTCTAAGAATTACGACAGTTTTTGCATTTTCCTACAACGTCTAGACATAAACTGTGACGTTATTGTCTTAACCGAATGTTGGCTTTCAAAACAATATAACATACCACAAATTCCGGGATATAATATGTACAAAAGTAACATAACCTATAATCAGAACGATGGAGTGATAGTTTATGCCAGAAACCATCTCAATGTGTCTGTCGAGGAACCGAATATGTACGACTGTAGCAGATTGTTAATTAAAATTGGTTCAGAATTCGCGATACTAGCCTTATATCGATCCCCCTCTTTTAAAAATATAAGCAATTTCACTGTCTCTTTAAATGAAGCCTTTCAGAATCTATCATCTTTCAAAAATACCATTTTGATTGGAGATATTAATATCAACATTCGTCCCGAAAGTGCTGACGCATCCGCTGAGGAATACCTTAACCTGTGCGCTTTCCATGGTTTGCTTCCCACTCACACGCTTCCTACCCATCAAAGTGGCTCCTGCTTGGACCATATATTACTCAAATCAAATTTCCCTGCCCTTGCCCTTGTAATTAATTCAACAATAACCGATCACAGTGCTTCCCTATTCATTTTAAATTGTAAATTGCCTAAAGTAGTCACTCGCACGATTACTAGATTAAACGTAAATAAACTTGAAGAAGACTTACACAATATCGACTTTGACCCGGTCTACGCTTCCGCTGATCCGCAGTTTTGTACAATGTACCTAATAAAAAATGTGCAACATGCAATTCAGAAAAACACTGTCAAAACTCGGCTAAATAGCAAAAACTACAATATAAAACCATGGGTCACGGCAGGACTCATACGTTGTATGAAACATAGATATAAATTGCATATGAAAGCTAAAACTAACCCAGATAATTTAATTTTACAACAGTCGTATAAACGATATCGTAACTTTTGTAATGATCTCCTAAAAAAAGTAAAATGCACCTACGATAAAACTGCACTTGAAAAGGCTGGTACGAGTAGCAAAAAAATCTGGAATTTTATTAAAAGTGTAACATACAATTCAAAACAAAATCAGTCATCTTCAAGTTTGTTACAAGCACACTCATCACAGGTAACATCTGCCAACATTGCAAATAATTTCTTTGTAAATGTTGGAAAGTGTTTAGCTGAAAAAGTTCAGGGCCAATCACAATATCTAACCAGCACTCCATTTCCATGTAGCACTATTTTATCATCCTTTGCGTTGTTAGACACTGACGAGGCTGAGGTAGAAACTATAATTATGAGTTTGAAAGATGACTCTGCAGTAGGCTGGGATAACATACCAAATAAGATTATTAAACAGTTTAGACACATTTTGATACCACCACTTACATATATCTTCCAAAAATGTTTATCTACAGGCATTTTTCCTGAGTGCCTAAAAAAAGCTGTTGTTGTCCCTGTTTATAAATCAGGCAATAAAGAACAAGTGACAAATTATAGACCTATTTCCTTACTGCCTTCTATGTCTAAAATATTAGAAAAAATTCTAAATAAAAGGCTTTACAAATACTTGGAGGATAAATTAATTTTATCGAAACGACAGTTTGGATTTAGGCCAAAAATGTCAACAGACGATGCCGTACATCATCTGACTGACTATTTATCCAAAGAACTTGATAATGGTAACCATACAGTAGGAATCTTCCTGGACCTCGCGAAAGCATTTGACACGGTTTCTATTTCTATTCTGTTGCGCAAGCTTGAAGCCATAGGTATAAGAGGGACCCAGCTGAAATTATTTAAGAGCTATTTAGAAGACCGTACCCAATGTGTAAGGATTGGTAATGTTCTCAGTGATGATCAAAAAAACACGTCTTTCGGAATTCCCCAAGGAAGTATTTTGGGACCTACACTTTTTTTGATTTATATAAACGATCTTTGTAATCTAAACTTAGAGCACGGCCAAATTATTTCTTATGCTGACGATACTGCCATACTATTTTCAGCTGACTCAGAAAACAATGTCTACAAATTTGCGCAACACGGTTTTAATGTTGTTAATAAATGGCTTCAATATAATTCACTCACACTAAATGCAGACAAAACAAATTACATTAAGTTTTCGATGCGCAAGCAAACATCAACTTGCCCTACCTCGACAATTTATGCTCATTATTGCGCTATGCCTACAGATAACCAATGTGTTTGTCCTGTCATCAAAATGACAAATACAACGAAATACCTTGGTGTTATAATGGATAAATCACTTTCGTTCAAAAAACACATAGAAGCCTTAAATAGCAGAATTCGCAAGTTGATATTTGTTTTTAAAAAGTTACGCCATATTGCTGACCCAAAAATAATTAGACAAGTTTACTTTGCTCTATGCCAATCGATATTAACTTACTGTATTACCACATGGGGTGGAGCGGGTAAAACATTGTTATTAACTATCGAGAGAGCTCAGAGAGCGATACTCAAAGTCTCTACTTCCCGCCCTTTCCTTTTCCCTACTAACCTACTATACAAATCTTGTGAAGTATTAACAGTTCGACAGCTATTTATAATGGGCATTGTATTAAAACAACACGCAGCTCTACCCTACAGCACTGAATTTACTAATAAGGCCGGGACTCCACCAAAGCGGAGATGTGTGCGGTGTGCTGTGTGCTGTGCGAGAAGAGATGTTTTTCAGCTCGCGGGACTCCACCAAAGCGGAGATGTGTGCGGTGTGCTGTGTGCTGTGCGAGAAGAGATGTTTTTCAGCTCGGGTGCGAGGCGTTGAGTGCTCAGTACGCATTCTGACACGAAAGGTAGACGATGTCGCTATTATTACAAAAAAAGTATCTTCTTTTACTTGAAGAAGAACTACAGTCTGAAGAAGCAGAATTGATAGCTTTATACTACCTAAACAAAAGAAAACATCGGTTTTGGAAAAGAAGTCACTTGTATTACCATACCAGTCATGGAGAATTTTTTACTCTGTTTAATGAGTTAGATGATGAAAGTTTTACCAAGTCCTACAGACTACCGAGGAATATATTCTATGAACTACATAACTTAATTAAACCGCATATATTTAAGCAAGATACTAACTACAGGAGATCTATCTGCACCCAAGAGCGGCTAGCAGTATGTTTGAAGTAAGTACCTACCTAATTATTTTTTTGTTAATGTGTGTTTGTGTTTATGTGTGTTATCTGCGTTTGAATGTGATCAGTCTTTTTTGAGTGTTTGTTTTTTTTTGTGTAAAAGGGCTAAGTGAGAAGTACTCAAAACGAGAATCAAGAAGTACGAGAATACATGAAAAATATTATGTAAACTGAGGTATGTAAGGATTACGAGAAATCGAGATCCGTTGTCTCTTTCTACCCCTCCGGGAGACTGGAGTGATGCATATTATGTAAAAACCAAATATATTTTTATATTATCTTATTTATTCATAAAGAAAACAAAAAAATCAACTGCCGTTCTGGGAGTAGCAAAAAAAACGTAAGGTTATATTAGAAACATAACGTACAAAAAAATTATAACAGTAAATCACATGAGACATATTGCTTTCTTTTCCATATAGTTACAAATTATCATATGTGTCTTCTTCGTTTCTGAATGCTTCTTCTATCTGTTCATCGGTCATGTGCGTATCTTCCAAGCTTGGAACAGGTGCCTGTGTCGAACTTGGACCCGGTGTTTGTGTTGAGCTAGGAACCGGTGCCTGCGGCCTGTGTACTGGCTGGATCCCCACCGTGGGACTTCGAGGCGAAAGTACTCGCGTCACTGTATCGGTGGCGCGAGGAAGCGCGGGAGCGAGGCGAGCGACTGACGGAGCGACACATGGAGCTTCGTCGGTCGCAGCTCCGCGCAGCCCTGGTGGCGAGCTGGCAGGACAGGCTTTCACGCCCTACCGCCGGCCTCGCCACCGTCGAGGCGGTCCGGCCAGTACTCGGGCCCTGGCTCGGGAGGAGGCACGGCTCCCTGTCGTTTCGGGCGACGCAGGTGCTCTCGGGGCATGGTTGCTTCGGGAAGTACCTGTGTCGCATAAACAGGGAGCCGGACGCCCGGTGTCACCACTGCGTCGACTGCCGGGAGGATACGGCGCGGCATACGCTGGCAGAATGTGCCGCTTGGGAGGAGCCGCGTCGTGTCCTCGTCTCAGAAGTAGGCAGTGACCTATCGCTGCCGGCCGTGGTCGAGTCGATGGTTGGCAGCGAGGAGTCCTGGGACGCGGTGGTATCCTTCTGCGAAACTGTCATGTCGCAGAAGGAGGCTGCGGAAAGGGAGCGGGAGATATCTTCCGCTGACCCAGCCCGCAGCAGGCGCACTGGGCGTCGGCGGAGGGCGGACAACGCCCTCTTCCAGCCCCCCTAAATGGGTCCAGGGGCGACGGATCTGGGGACATCCGTCGCCCCCTATTGCTACGGACCCGAGATGGTGGCGCGTAGTGTTCCACGCGCGCCTCTCTGTGATGTATGGGGGGGTGTTTAACACCTCACTCCCCCCTAACGTGAGGAGGCCCGCAAAGGCGGGCCGGCACCAGTCGGGGATCGCGGAAGACATATTGGTTCCCGTGGTCCCCGACGTAGGTGTGGGACGGAACACCGGGGTGGTTTTAGTCAGTAAGAGTCTGACAGACCCCTCCGCCCACCCCAGGGCGGAGGACATCCATGAGGATTTCCACCTCGTGATCAAAAAAAAAAAAAAAAAAGGACCCGGTGTCGAACTTGGACCCGGTGCTGAAGTGTAACCGGGGGAATACCAATTATTTTCATTTGTGTTATACCATGTGTTTTGTAGCTCAAGTTCTTCCAATTCTAAAAGAACATTGAAAATTTTACGTTTAGCCTGAAGCTGCATATATTGAGAAAGTTTTTTTACACTTTTTGATATCGACAGAAAAAGAGTGTCCATTTCGTCAAGGGTATTATTTTTCTCTATCAATGATTGTATTTCTAGTTTTTCTTGGCGTATTCTTTCACGGTTTGCATGGTGCTGTATAAGTAAATTACTTATTTCATCCGATTTTCTTGTTGCATTTCTGCATGTCGAGGCTGAGACGCTTGATGTCGGTGACGGCGAATGTTGTACAGATGGACGATCTTCTGGAGTGCTTCTTGTATGATTGCTTGATGTTTCAAAAAACTCATCGGTTACATTACTTTCCAATGAATTTGTTTCCTGTTCATTTATATTTGTTTGTGAGGTATAATTTGTAGTCCTGTTTCTATTCGTCATATATGGTATCAAAAATTCCATTACCTTCTCATATTTCCATTCACGAATTTGTTTACCACTCTGTCCACTTCTAGTGGCATTCTTCCTTTTTAATGCGTCCCGGTGGCTGTCTCTCAACTTTTTCCACTTAGATTTAGCCGTTTTTACTGAAATAAAAATAATTGAAATCATTATAAATATTAAATGTTGACATTGCCATAGTCAAAATATACTTACCGCATTATCACTCATGCAGAATTTATAACCATTATAAATATTTAAAAAATACCAGAGTTTCAAGGGAAACCAATTTATAAATAAAAATATCTGAAATCAAACATACAAAACGGATTGTATCTCTCGTACGTGGTCGCGGCAGACGGCGGCGTCGAAATTTGAAATGTTAATAAATAACGAGTGATAAATCCATTTTATTTGTTTGATTTCAATGTGTTGTGCTCGTGTGAATCTTAGACTTTTAATTGTTTATTTTCTATTATTTAAAAATGGCTATAACTTTTGAACGAGTGAAAATTCTGTAAATACATAATTTCAGTAATGCCTAATCTTTTATAGTTCCGGAAACAACACGACACTGATTAAGATATTATTTTGAAATGACCCTTCTATTCTAACTGAAACCACGACACAAATATAAATCTATATTATAATTATCACAGGTATTTGGCGACTGGTTCAAAATTTTCACAAATAGCTGAAAATTTTAGGATTGGAAAATCGACTGTTCCAAGAATTATAGAAGATGTCTGCGATGCCTTGTGGACAGTATTACAACCTTTGGTTATGCCAGAACTTAATGAAAATGATTGGAAAAAAATTTCAAACCAATTTGAAGAAATCTGGCAATTCAAAAACTGCGTCGGGGCCATTGATGGCAAGCATGTGTACATGTTTGCACCCCCAAAATCTGGGTCCTCATATTACTGTTATAAACACAGGTTTTCAACTGTAATGATGTGCGTAGCCGACGCTACCCGAAGAATAATTATGGTAGATATAGGTTCAATGGGAAGGTTCAGCGATGGTGGTATTTTTGCTGATAGTATATTCGGAATTCGTTTGAGAGAAAACAGACTAAATCTACCACAGCCACAACCCTTGTACCAAAATGGAGAACCTGTACCGTTTGTTTTTATTGGAGACGAAGCATTCCCTTTGATGCCTAACTTAATGAGACCATATCCACGCGATAATTTAAATAACGAAAAACGAACATACAATTATAGACTTTCAAGAGCTCGTCGTATTGTGGAAGCTACATTTGGTGTATTATCACGGAAATGGTACGTATACCGTAAAGAATTTGAATGTAAAATAGAAACAGTGGAAAAAGTGATAAAAGCAACGTGTGTTCTACACAACTTTTTAATTGACAAGATGCCTGGCTATCTAGATAATAATGAAACGGGTTTAGCCACGACTATGTTTAACGACACAAACGTGGAAAATCTATTATCGAATGACAATATGGATGCCTATCAAGTTCGAGAAAAATTCTGTAGTTATTTCAACAACGAGGGCGCCGTTCCATGGCAAGACACTCGTATTACAATATTACTTGAACGAAATACTTAGTATAATAAATTGCACTTACCGTCAGATAATTGAGTTTCTTTCAAAACGTTCTCCCAAGCTGCATCTTTGACGTCAGTAAGTTTATAGGTATCTATTGATGTGTTCCATAGACATGGATATTTTTTTACTGATTCAATAAATTGTTCATCCATTACGTTTTATTTAAATTAACTAATTGTTTACGTTGAAAAATACAAACTGCACGAATTATTCACGATAAAAGCGTGTGCTCGCGTGCACGGTACTAGCAAGATGGCCGGCCGGCCGGCGCGCGCGCGGGGTTCTGCGGGTTGCTAGCGGGCAAGAGGGGGGAGGGTGACATCGCTCACTGCACGCCGCTCACATCTCTCGTCTCCACTGCGCGTCGTCCGCGCACAGCTCACATCTCCGCTTCCATCGCGACATACAAATATTACACATCTCCGCACAGCGATCTCCACTGAAGCTGAGCGGAGAGGAGACGTGTCAATAACTCAATTCTATTGGTTGTTTAAAAAACATCTCCTCTCCGCTCGTCTCGTCTCCGCTTTGGTGGAGTCCCGGCCTAAAAGACGTAAAGATATAGTCTGTCCACAAAATAGAACAAAACATGCTTTTATATCCAAATTTTATCTGTACCTCGGCCCTCTCCTCTATAATAGATTAAACTCTATAGCAAAAATTTTTTCACTAAACTATGCAAATTGTAAGAGAACTCTCAATGACGCTCTCCAAAGTATGTCTTACGAAGAAACAGAGAATTTACTAACTGTGTTAAAGTAAGTATTCACCTACGTTAAGTATTTAATTCTATAAAATTTTAGAAACTATTTTATAAGCTACTCAACATTTATACAATAATTTGTCTATTCACAACTTTTGGTTATTTATTTATTTTATAAGACTATTTAGGCTCTTCTTGCCTGAAACACAGGATAACCTAGTTCAGGCACGTAAATATTAGAATATAATTTACATATAAGCAAACTGTACATATTTTTAAGCCTTTTATTTTTTGAATAAATATTATGTTACGTTATGTTATAACCCCCAAAATTGATACCCATGTCGACATTTCATCATAACAGTACATCCGCCATTTTAAATTAAAAATCGATGATTATGGATAATAATCTTTTTTATAAAAAAAAACAATACCCGCCGTATTTGGATCAAATTTGGATGAAACATTCGTAATCACTATCCTAAAATTACCCAAAGGTGATAGCTATGCCCACTTTTTATTTAAAAAATTAAAATATTCGTCGTTTTGAATGAAAAACTTGTGGGGTCGGGGGTTATTCCGTCAGGAAGTATGTTCCTTAGTCTTTTTTTACTCCGAATGTAATTTGTATGGAGTTTTCGGCTTCAGCACCTTCGAAAATCTTGAAAACGACACCCATGATGAAAACTTTCGCGACCGCCATTTTTAACCCCCGACGGAAAAAGAGGGGTAACTGTTATCGTATGGTGTAACTGTTGTCTGTCTGTCGGTCTGTCTGTGTGTCGGTCTGTCTGTGTGTCTGTCTGTCTGTGGCATCATAGCTCCCGAACGGATGAAGCGATTTCAATTATTATTTTTTTGTATTAAACGTGACTTATGTGCGAGTGTTCTTAGACATGTTTGATGAAAATCGGTTGAGCCGTTTAAAAGTTGTGGGGGGTGAAAGTGGGGAAGAATAACCGAATGTCTACAAATATACTCGAGTGGGGTCTCAAATGAAAGCGCACTGAAAGAGAATATTGATGACTTAATCGAGAATGTTCAAGCTTCGCTTGATGACAAAATTGATGGTGGGAAAATTGGGACATGGAAATCCGATTGTCACGTGAGAGTATCAATGACTACATCTCAGTCTTTGCAATTCTGCTAAAGATGATTTGTCATGTGGGTTATTAAATAGTTTTCTTTGGTCGAGCTCACAAACTGCTACACCATCCAAGGAAAAGGCCAAGCCTATGTAGCCTGAAACAGAGTAAAAATACTCTACTTAAGGCTACATAGGCTTGGCCTTTTGCGAAAGTACTTTTACCTAAGTAAACCACAGCTTTTTCAACTGTCGTGCCTTGCAACTTATATGCCTTAATCGCCCAACATAAAATGATAGGAAACATTGTTCTTTCAATATTTCCATATCCTCTAAGACCTTGAAAAGTTACATTATGTGGCCTTATCAGAATCCATCCATTCTCGTCAACACAACTCCGGCCGATAGTGGCATCATCAAATTGAATTGATATTGTTTTTGGAAGCTTCCCATCTTCCTGTTGGCCACGGCGAAGTTCTATGTATTTACAATTTAATTTATTTTGACCTCACAATCGGCTTCAGCACCCTTCCCTTACCACAAGCTACGTTAAAGAATTTCGTTCCAAAAATGGACGACACTTGCATAATTTAATTACCACATTGAAAACAGATATTCATATAACTTTTTATTGAATAATCATCCGCAATCTTGAATTCTTGTAAATATTCATAATCATCACTACCTCCATAATTCCCAATAGAATTTAAGTTATTTATTTCTAAACTAAGTTCTAGTAATAAGTTTGGTACTCATACTTTTGGCCCGAAAAGTATCAAAATTTTTCAACCACTGTATACAGCACGGCACTCACTTTATTATTATTTTGATCGTATTTATTTCGTACAAAAAAGCGATACGCCCGTGCTTCCTAGGGCGCGTCTGAGCGCGGAATGATAAGCCGCGAGTAGAAAATGTATGAAGAAATTTGAGAGCGTTCTTTATTTTTCTCATAAATAAAAAAGTTATGTATTTAATTACAAAATATTTAGGCAAAACGTAGAAGATTATACTAGCCACAATTTCTTGTCATTTTGAAGTTAAAATATGCAGCTGATCTCACTATACAGGTACCTTTTTAGACCCCATTATTTTTCATTTTCTACGATTATTGCGGTGGGGAAAACGTATTTTTGTGAAAATATTGTATCGGACTATACAATTTTTATGGTTCCACGATGGAGATGATTAAATTATCTTTAATTTAGACCATAATTGACCTCGCAATTGTGATTCCTCTTGATTTATTTGGTACCGGAAAACCACTGATATTTGTAGAAAAATGTTGTAGCGTCCTTAATGAAAATGCACTAGTATTGTATCTTTCCTAAATCACCATTAAACAGGCTATCTTTTAAGTTTGTTGTACAAAACTGCCACATACATTTTTTTTTTCACCACTGTAGGTTAAACTTATGCGAAAAGAAAATCGTTCTGTGAAAATTTTAACAAAAAAAAACTATTTCTTCAAAACTTTCTTGTTTTTGATAAAAAAAAAAAAAAAAAACTAATAATGAGTAGAGTAACCTATTCACGAATAATTTGATGTAAAAAAAGTTCTAGAAAAGGATTTTTTCATTACGAGATACTTAAAAATCTGTTTCAAGGTAGAGATTTTTCGATATTTCGGAAAATTTTGTAAAACTGTAAATCCGTAAGATTTTGCTGAACATATATTGTGTTGTATTGATAGGTAGTGACCCAAGCTATCACCCCCTGCAGTATATCGTGCTATTTACTGGACACCCTGTATGATAGTTTCTGCTTGTTTTGGCAAAAGCTTTTCTTTAAGAAGTTCAAAGGCGTGTCCGGTCTCTTTTCAGGAGTAAGATATGCCGAAGCTACTATGTGGCGAAGTTTAAGAGAGAACTTGCTGTCATTACCGTACTTTGAAGCTAAACCTGATTTCTGTATTTGCCGCCACAAATTTTGCGCTAAATGAAAAAGGCAACCTGTATGAGTGGCTTCAGGGAAATATATCATGACGACATTGATAACAGCTGTTTCAAAATCAGTAAGTATATGCTGGGGGTTCAATTCACATAGCATTTCTTCAGCATATGCCAAAAGTTCTTTTGAAGTTTCTTCAGTCTTATCTCCCAAAAAGCAATACAACAAAGGCACTATTTTTCTGCTATCGACATCATTTCCCACCATCCCGTGTATACTACATATTTGGGTAAAAAGTCCAGGACATGTACAGAATGTTCCGTCCATTATCCATATAAATGAATCACGTAAAAGTCTGATATTTCGCTGAGTACAGAATATAAGCATTTATTATCATTGTATTTTGTTTGCCGTGCCAATAACGATTCTCCTTCAACCATGTATTCTGCAGGTATATCAATTTCTTCCAAAGTAGAAGGTTCTTTCGGAAATGTTTTTTTTTTTCGCTTGCTCTATTGACTATTTGACGTAAAGCGTTTTTATTGGGAAGACAACACGCACTTGTGCTTGGTACGGCTTCCAAATTATTTCGGATGATCACTGTAGGACCGTCATCGCTAGTAGTGGCATCCCTCTTCAATTAATTTTTAAGAATTATTGAGTCCTGGAGTTCTACCATGACCTAATTAAAAACGATTCAAAAGCAAGACATTTCAATTTAGGTTCCTAAACTGCAACGCTTCAAATTCGTACCATGACGTCAAATACGCTCAGCGGCATTTGGATCGTCAAAAGTGAATGAAAGATCGCAATTTGTAGCTGAACCGCGTTTGAAACCTTTTTGGTGAAAAAGAGATAACGCTATTAGTATCGTCTATGTTTGTTTCGCGCACATTGGTGTGTCAGATACGTTCAGAAGCAAGTAACATTTTATTTGTTCTCAACTTAGTATCACTACACAGCCGAGCGCGCCCCCGCCGGTCACACTCACTCGACAACGACCGCGTCCGACTCAACACGCGCTTATAATAATTTTATTCTATTTTTAGGGTTCCGCACCTCAAAAGGAAAAAGCGGAACCCTTATAGGATCACTTTGTTGTCCGTCCGTCCGTCCGTCCGTCTGTCAAGACCCTTTTTCTCAGGAACGCGTAAAGGTATCAATCTGAAATTTATATCAAATACTCAAGTCTACTGTCCCTTGCAGCTGTGAAAAAATTAAACTTCTAAGCTAAGGCAATCAAAAAATATAGCCGTTTATGCCGCAAATTTCCGCAAATATTCGAAACTCTCAAGGGAATCAAAACCTAAAGGGTCCAGTCGATCTAGAATTTTGAAATTTGGTACGAAGCAACGTCTTATAGCACAGATAAAGGAAAAATTGCGAAAACCGTAAATTTTTAGTTACATCATATAATAAAAATATTTTAAAAAATTTTAAACTTTATACCTACATGTTTGTACGGAACCCTCGGTGTGCGAGTCCGACTCGCACTTGGCCGGTTTTTTTCTATTGTAAACGTTGATTAAGCGTATTATCTCAAGTTTGTCGCATCATTCCAAATCCTGGCCAATCCACAAAAGGCAAAGTAACGGCGTTCTCAATTTGGTCCTACGATCCCGGATAATTTCAACCACACACAGCAACAAGAACAAAGGAAATACAGCGCTGCATGGATGGCGGCCATTACGAAGATTCCAACGTGTTCAAGTAGATAACAACGAGTCGAGTCATACAGCATCATACGATATTTCTTTCTACAAGATATCTCATCTCATCATTGGAGAAAAATTACGTTTGAAATAAAATACTTTAAATACGGAGTACGTAATACGGAAATATGGAGTTGGAGAAGCTGAGACAATGAGGACTACTACCTACATCGAAAAGGAAGGTCACACGTGAGTCCTGAGGGAAGCTTTAATGTGAGTTCGTTCCAATTTGTCTAATTGTTCCGTAAATCTGTTAATTAACGCCACAATTCTCCCATGTTAGTACCGTAAATCATATTCACAAATCCGCCATTTTGTGAGCCCCTTTTAACATAGTCACAAATCCATCATTTTGTGATTCTTGTACCAATTCTCAATTTAAGCAATCACTAACTATCATTTAGTGATAAAAATAATCATTGAATATTCACAAATCCTTCATTTTGTGAACCGCTTCATAGGCACGTTAACCATAGAACCGTACCCATACTAGACTTTAAGTAA
This sequence comes from Aporophyla nigra, assembly GCA_947507805.1. Classification (NCBI taxonomy): domain Eukaryota; kingdom Metazoa; phylum Arthropoda; class Insecta; order Lepidoptera; family Noctuidae; genus Aporophyla; species Aporophyla nigra. The sequence goes on along the minus strand of OX382292.1, from coordinate 5,463,793 downwards.
CAGTACCCAGGGGTGTTGGAGTACCCCAGTAAATAAAACATAATTTTTACATAAGCATAAACATTTTTTAATAATCAACTTACATAGACTTTAATGGCACTTATTTCAGTCTCACATAATACAGTTAAACCTAAGTCAAATGTACTTCTCTTAACAGTTTTGGCAAATCTTTTTTTGGTGCTCTAAACATATAAAAGTTTTACATTTTTCACATCGAGTGCGCGATTTACGGTCTTTTGACCTGGGACAAAATAAACATCTTCCAGATTTGGAATCTGTAGGAGTTGGAGCTTCAGAAGACCGCTTCTTTCCTATTATACCGCCAATACTTATTTGGAGATGCATCGGCAAAGTTTTGTATTGAAATCGTTCCTCCAAATGAGGTCTTATAAGGTCGTAAGCTAGTCTTCAGATATGTTCGTCTATTCTTGAAAACTTGTTTACCAGTGGCGTTAGATGAATGCAATAATATCATAGAATTGATTCCGACAATATTCAAAATTCCGTAGAAGACACAAAGGCTCCAGCGACGAGTTTTTCGAGCCACACTGTAAGTATGGCAAAGTTGGTCAAAAGTATCCGATAATTATAAGAAATACGTGATATTTCTTATTTATATAAGGTGCTATAAAAATATCTGCCACGGCTTTAATGGGAGGTAGTATTGTGTTTATAGATTTCAATAGTGAAGAACTATGGTACCCCGGAACAGTTAATTCAATTTGAGAAAATAAAGTAGTTAAATTAACATTGACTCTACTCTGCATAACGTGGTTCACAAATTACGTGCGATAGCGATAGCAGTTGTTTTCATTCAAAACAACTGCTATCTCTTTCCATCTGTTCTGTGAATGAAAACAGAGATCAGCTGACTAGTTCGTCACTACCTACTCTACAAGGTACGCAATAATACGCCAAGTGTTTTAAAAGTGCAGTACTTACCAGCTACCGCAGTCTTCCAAAAAACTTACGTAAATAAGATGATAAACTTCCCATCACACTTAAAACAGGCTTTGGACTGTCAAGTTAGTGTAAGAATCGCGATTTATTATTTTATCTTATTATTTTTAAACAATAGGTACTTAGATTAATATCAAATAACGATAAATTACAGTAACTTGGCGTGTTTAAAAGTTAATCATCTTATTTACAACAATTACACCGTATTTACAGTTATTTACACACTCCCTACCTACTTATCTACAAAACTGTTGCACAAGGCCACCTTCGCGTTGCACACAAATGTAGGCACGCTTACGTACATGTCTCTTCACTTTATTTAATGTGTCCGTTTCACTTTTTACATGCCTAAATGCGCATTTGATGCGCCTTTTTAGTTCTGCCACACTTCCAATGTCATGTCCGGTTTGGCCGTACACAAGGTCCTTTACACGACCCCACAAAAAAAAGTCTAGAGGGGTTAAATCCGGCGAGCGAGGTGGCCACGGCACTGGCCCTCCTCGGCCTATCCACCTTTCACCGCCGTACCACACACCGTTTAAAAATTCCCGTACGCTGACGGCGAAATGAGGTGGCGCTCCATCATGTTGAAAGTGCAGCCCTCTTATCTCTTCAAGAGGAATACGTTCCAACATTCTTCTCACACGGGTTCGTAGTAAGCGCAGATACGTGTCTCCGTTCAGTCTGTCCAAGAACACTGGACCTAGAATTCTGTTGCCGAGTATCCCGGCCCACACGTTAACACTGAACCGAGTCTGAAAGTGGTCAGGCCGCACAACACGAGGATTCGCCTCAGTCCAATAATGCGCATTGTGTATGTTGAACATACCAACCCGTGTAAATGTGGACTCGTCAGTCCACAGAATGTTGCGGCGTTCTTCTAGAATCCAATTACAAAACGCGAGGCGAGCCGCGTAGTCATGTGGATGCAATTCTTGTACTCTCGTGAAGTGGTAAGGATGGAGCCCTTCCCGATTTAAAAGTCGCCACACGTAGTTGTCGCTCACGTCGAAGACTCGAGCAGCATCCCTGGTGCTCGCAAGAGGATGACGCCGGAAGAACTCTAACACTTCCTGTTCGAGTTCGGCAGAGTATGGAGGCCTGCCTGCGTCAACCGGAGGCGGGTCAAAGCGGCCGTGTTCTCTGAATCTGTACACGGCATCCAGAATGGTATGATGACTCACTCGCACACCAAACCTCTGCTGGTATAAGTTTACTGCATGCGCAGTTATGGAGTTACACTCGCGGTAGCACAACACCATTTCAAGATATTCTTGATTGGAATATCGTCGTCTGGGAGGCATTTTTAATAAAAGCGCGCGAAATTCCCGTTGCTAACCGCTAATCCAAACATCCGAGCGGGCGGGGGGCGACTGGCGAACGGGCCACGAACGGGCGGTCGGCTGGCGCGTGCGACGAACGGGGTAGTGCGGGTGAGGGTGCGGGCGCGCGGGGCGGGCTTTGACGACGAATTGGCCGCCGCGTACGGCGGTATTGTTTGATATGAATGGCAACAGTGCATGAACGTCGCCGGCGTTTTTGAATTGAATTCGGTGCGGTGCGGCAACAGCTTATTATGCCTACGGGATGGTTTTATGCTATTAAATCAATTCAAATTTATACGTACTTTTTTTTGTATGAAAAATAATATGACAAATATACAATAATTTATCTTTACTATTGTAATCTATAAACACAATACTGTCTCCCCTTGCAGCCGTGGCAGATATTTTTATAGCATCTTATATAAATAAATACGACGTAATACACGTATGATAACTGGTTTACTTCAATCCCTGCTGCTGAAAAATTGTTATCAAAAAATATTACAACAGTTGGAACAATGAAAAAATAAAACAAAACAGAAATACCTGCCCATTTCTTGGAAACAAAAGACCGTAACAAGAACACATCCATGTTTGCTTTTCATAACGAACTTACTTTGCTATCATATGTACCTCCAAAGCTAAGCAAAGGAAAAAAGAAAAACGTGATGCTTTCCTCTATGCACTATCAACCAGACCAAGATAAATCTGTTAATTTACCGGAAATAATAAGTTTTTACAATCAAACGAAGGGCACCCCCCTTCGTTTCGTTTCTTATTTATTTAAAAATTCAAAACGTTTCTCAGTCATAGTAGATCTAAAATAGTTGATGCCCGTATTTTTATCAAATATTTCTTTGACAGTCAAATGATTAATTTTTAATACTCCAGCTAAATATAGTATAAACCAAACAGAGCTTTCAACTCGGTAACTGTCACATCTAGAAAGAAGAAAGAAAGAAAGAAAATACGTTTATTTGCGGTAAATATGACGCAAAGACAAACTAAACACAACACAAATATTTAAAAAAAAAATAGCTGGGGAAAATATGCGTCAAATCCACGCAAAACGGCCATCGCTCAGCATAATACTGCGACTCTGTGCGAGACAGAGCCCTAGCGCTGGTTTTCAGCGATAGCCGGCGCTGACGTGTGACGTCGGACGGTACAGCAAGTCATGACTAAAAAGAAGTAACAATACTAAATCTTAAAAAATAAATAACAAAATATTAAAGAGTAAAAGAGATACAATTTAAAAACTTAAACAATAAAAAACACATTATTATAAAGTGGCAACATTTCGTTGCAACAGCAATATGACGCACGCGCCGCCAGATATTATTTATCTGTGCCATTCTTGACAGAGACCTTTTTTTTTTTTTTTGGTTCTTTTCGTCCCTCTTTGGGACAGGCAAAGGGAGCTGGGCCCATACAGCCAAGTCTGATTTAGTTTTCTTTTTCTTCAAATTCTTCTTTTTTTTCTTTCTTGTCTTTCTATAATATAATCAAGGCCGAAACCATGTCTTCTTTATTCAATGTCTTCGATATCCAATAGTCAGGCCGAAACCAAGTCTTATTTTTATCAATGTCTTCAATAACCAATAGTTAGGCGTAAGCCAAGTCTTCTTTTAATATATTCAAGTTCAGTACCTTTTGTTAGACCGGAGCCGAGTCTTCTTTCATGTTTTATTTAATATTATCTCAATATCATATAATTTTATGTCAAAAGTGTAGTAGTTGTCAAATTCAAATTTCATCAACAGTTGATACAATAAAATCGTAAATTGGTAAAAAACAATCTTTTTTCGTCAAAAGTTGCTGAAGCGAGCGCGGGATATCTTCAGCATTTTCATAAATACCTAGCAGGCGATCAACTAAAATGATCCTTTGAAGAGCAAAATTAGGACAATCAAATACAATGTGATCCAATGTTTGTATAGCAGAATTACAATAATCACAATTTGGGGAAGACAGAATGCCAATTCTAAACAGATGTGCATTAAATCGACAGTGACCTAGCCGTAGACGACAAATCGTTGTATAAAACTTTCTGTTCCGATAGATATTTCCTCCTGTAAACCAAGGAGGAGAAATCTTTGTTTTAATTTCAGCTAGCCACTTTCCTTTGGTTTCAACTACATGCTGCCAGAAATTGTGAAATTCACGTGCCAGTTTTGATTTGAAATAAGTCAACGCATCTGAATTTGGAATGGGCTTATGCCAAAATTGGACATTCCTGATGATGATTAACAATGAATTTAGCCAGGTAATCAACTTGTTCATTTCCAACTACCCCGATATGTGAAGGAGTCCAGAAAAGGACGATATCTTTGAACTTATGTAAATTATTGTATTTTTCTCTGATATTATAAATTATGTAACTTGTTTTTGCATTACAACTGGGATTTTCTAGTGCTCTCAATACACTCATACTATCAGTGATAATGATCCATTTATTTTCTTGCCTAGTCTCAATATACTCTAAAGCACTGAGTATTGCCATAGCCTCTGCTGTATACACAGTTGCTACTGAAGACAACCTATTTCCAAACCCACTTCGAGCCTGAACGTCATAAATAGCCATAGATACAGCATTATCATTTTTTGAGCCATCTGTGTACAATTGATTGTAACCATTCCATTCCTCAAGCATTCTGTAAACATCCTCTTTAAACTTCAAAGATTCATTAATTACTATTTTAAATGGACAATACTTTGATTCATAGGAATATAAATAACAAGGCCAAATGGAGCTAGAAAAATAATATTGATTAGAACAATCTTTTAAAATTTCAGATAAACCTTGTACTAGAAAAGGGGGATTGATCCCATTAATAGCCTTCTTTAACTGCAATAGAAGAGGATGATCACTGATAGAAGAAATCTTAATGAAGAATTTTATTCTGAGGTAATTGAATCTAATTATCAATGGAGGCAAACTACATTCGACTTGCATTGACACTATAGGTGTTGAACACATAGCTCCCAAAATAATACGTAAGCATCTATTTTGCACTTTTTCTAGTTTTTCTACTAGTTTTTGTACACCACTATAGCAAAAAAATGCATATTCGAAGTGACTTCCTACTAAGGACTTATATAAAATCAGTAATGTCCCTGGATCAGCACCCCAATAAGTGCCAGCGAGAGATTTCAAAATATTGCAAGCTTTTAATGCTCTGTTTGCTAAGTAATCAACATACACATTCCATTTAAAATTACTGAGAAAAGTAACACCTAAAAATTTTATGGAACTATCCACTAACATAAGGCTATTATTGTAATAAATTTTAATACTAGTAGAACCAACAACATTTTTGGAAAAGACAACAACCTTACTTTTCTCATAGCTGACCTCCAAACTGAGACTTTCAAAATAATGTCCCAATTTTTCCAAGCTAGCATTGAGTTTTGTTTCAATGCTGTTAAGGTTTTCTCCTGAACAATACACAACCAAATCATCAGCAAATTGTAAATTACAGACATCACTACCCAGCACATTATTTAATCTAGCAATATATAAAATAAATAATAGAGGACTTAATATTCCTCCTTGAGAAACTCCTCTATAAGAATACCTAGGTCCTATTAATTGATTATTGACTTTTACATACAATTTACGTTCATTTAAAAACTCAAAAATCCAACTTACTATTTTTTCAGGAACATTTAGTGAAAGGAGAATGGATGACAATGTACTTAAATTTACATTATTAAAAGCACCAACAATATCGAAGAAAACAGATCCCAACATTTTATGCTCGACAAGAGCACTGTGTATATCCAGAGATAAATGACTAAGACTTTCCCGAGCAGAACGACCACATCGAAAGCCAAATTGATTGTAAGGTAGTAGACTATTACTTTCAATGTAAAATATCAAACGTTGTTTTAGAAGCTGTTCAAATATTTTACCAACACACGAACTTAGAGTAATAGGACGATATGAGTCAGCGCTGTTAGGGTCTTTACCCTGTTTCAGGATAGGTATTAAACAATCTGTTTTCCATTCCTCAGGAATAATAGAACAATGCCAAAGTGAATTCAAAATATTTAAAAATATAGACAAACTGTGTGAATTTAATAATTTTAACATTTTGTATGAGAGCCAATCTAAGCCACATGCCGAATCTCTTCTTGATCTTAAAGCAGATTTTAGCTCTTCAATAGAAAAAGTTTCCACCATGAAATTATTTGTGCAATTTTGTAAGTTATTGTGACTGACTGTGTAAAAATTTTGAACTGAATCAGGAGTATACTTATGCAGAAATTGAGAGATCCATTCATAACTAGAAAACAAACTGCTATTTGTAGAAACATTTTTTAACTTCCTCATTTTTGCCCAAACTTGACTCATTGGAGTGAGTCTATTAATAGAATGACAAAACTCTAACCAACATGCACGACGCTCCTGTCGTAGGATACGTTTTTTTCGGGCTTGCATATGTTTGAAACTTATAAAATTGTCTAGACAAGGATTTGATTTAAATAAGATGTATGCTTGCTTACAATCTTGTACAGCTCTAGTGCACTTCTCGTTCCACCAAGGGAGTCGAAGCTTCCTCCTAGATCTGCGAGAGTCACAAGTGGTATTGTTTTTATTAAAACTGATTACTGACATCTGAACTGCTTGTAGAATTATTGAACACAAATTATTATATGTATCAATATGACTCAAGTTATTATACTGAAAACTTTCCATCATGTCATTTACAATCTTTTTATAAATAGACCAATCAACTAATTTCAGATTACAATGAAGAGGAATATTTGAAACATTAGAAGGATCCACATCATTAGCAGTATCTATAACATATTTTGTAATGGTAGGCAAATGATAGCTGCCTATAGAATCCTGATAAACCTGCCATTCACAAGACAAAGCCAAGGAAGAAGAAACCATAGTTAAATCAAGACCATTTGGTCTCCATAGATGAGACCCTACAGTAGTTGGCTGACCATCATTTAAGAGTATCAAGTCATTTTCATCCATGGAATTCATTATAGCTCTGCCACGAGAGTCGTCACTACAACAACCCCAAAAAGTGTGATGGGCATTAAAGTCCCCAGCAATTATCAATGGTTTAGGTATACTATTTATTAGTGAATCAAATTTGTTCTTTTCAAAAGTAGGACTGCAATTTCCAGGACTGTAAAAACTAACTACTGAAATGTATTTGTTATTAATTTTAATTTTAATTGCAATATTTTGAATAGAATCGTCAAAATATGTGTCTAATAATCTAAATTCAATGCCATTACGTATAAATATAGCAACACCATTGTGATCATTACCACAATCATTCCTAACTGTGGTATAGCCACGAATGTTGTATTGTATGTGTGGTTTTAACCATGTTTCTGAAACTAAAGCTAAATGTATGTCATTATTATAGAGAAACTGCTGAAACTGTAGTTTATTACTTAGCAAACTTTGTGCATTCCACTGAGCAATATTTAAAATTTTGTTAGTGAATTTTATATTATAATATTTTTACCTTTAATAGTCTCTCTAATAGCAGATGTTATAGTTTGTGTACAAATACTTTCATTTTGTGTTTTATTTAACTTAATCAAGTTAACAATAGATTCTGTCAACAAACTTAATGCTGTGCTATTAGACAACATCAAGTTTATAATATCTGTCGAATGTTCCGATTTGTTCAGTGATGGAAAATTAGCTTTATTAAATAAGTCCGAAAAAGGGGTTTTCGATGTATTTCTGCTTTCAGCAATCTTTCTTTTCTTAATGGGACATTGGCCAGATATGGATAAATGATTACCTTTGCAATGAACACATACAGCTTTTTCAGCAGGTACAGAGCACTCCTTGAAGGAATGACCCTCAGTACATACTGAGCATCTTTGCGAATTTTTACAAAATTTGGCTAAATGCCCAAAACGTAAGCAACGGAAACACTGCTTGACTGGTGGAATATAGGGCAGTACTGAAAGCCGCCACATCTTAATATGAACGTAATCTGGTAAAGATGTAGATGAAGCAAAAGTAATAACTACAGTTTGGGTAGGCTGTAGTTCAGATGAGCTACCTACTCTAACTTTTTTCATTATTCTTCTAACGCTTATAATTTTTTTTGAACTTGATATTGCCTTAAAAATTTTTTTGTTTGACATATCCGTAGGTACTGACGTGATAACTCCAGACAATTCTGTCGTTCCAGCCGGAATCGACGCTTTGATCGTCTGTTCTCTCAGAAAAGTAACATTGTCCAAGAATGAATTGGCTAAATTCGGGCGATCGAAAACTACGCCGATTTTGTATCTGTTAATTTTTTTCAAGTACTTAATCCCTTTAACAAATCTAGTGAAGGATCCACTCAGGTACATCATATCTCTTTGGCCTATTGGTTGTTCTTCATTTGTGCTCTCGATAAATACAATAAAGTCATACCCAGCTACGGCATCCTCAGGGTACCTGCGACTGTAGTCTGTAACCCTATACGGGGCATACTTCTCTGTAGCCTTTTCTTCCGCAGTGCAGGAGTCAACGTAGTCAGACTCACTTGTCTCCGAAGATGAATCCGGAGGACCAGTAACAATTTCTTCACCAGGATCTTGTTTGGGTTTTTTTCTTTTCTTAGGCATCTTAAATCTTGTTTTATAAACTAAGTTAGTAGAATAAAAACAGGA